>CM027676.1:2898750-5797500 GCA_015731905.1 Salix dunnii
CCGTTGCAGACGTGAGTGGCAGTATCGGGGGCACGTGGGAGTTCAATTTGCGGTTCGATTTGTCAAGAGATTCGTTCGTCTCCCATTCTATACAATTCTTGCAAGACAACGGTGTCGATTTTGACAGGTTGAGAAGAGATGGGATTGATTTTGACATGTTCGCACAGCTGCTGTCGCCTGTGGTTGCCAGGCATCGAAACCTATGCTGGGTTACCTTCCATGGTTTGTATGATCTGTCACTCACATTGAAGACGGTGACGAACAGGCCATTGCCCCCTTCTGTGGCTGCTTTTACGTCTCTGCTTGGCATTGTATTCGGTGATGTGGTGGATATCAAATACATGGCACGCTTTTGCCATGGATTACGCGGTGGTGAGTTGGGCTTGACAGCCATTGCTAAGATCTTGAAGGTGGAAAGAGTTGGCGGGGCGCATCAAGCAGGATCTGATTCTTTGTTGACGGCCCGTGTGTACACAAAGATGAGGATGGCATATGAAATTGATGAGACTCTTTTTGCGGGGTGCTTGTACGGAATCTCAGCTAGAATCTGCAAGCCGATTGCTGTGCCTAATACTAACGGGCGGCGCTGCTATATTCCGAACGCCACCACTCCAGCACCGTTCCTGCGTTGCATTCCTCCCCATACTTCTGTTTTCATGATTGCTGCTCCTTTTAGTCATGTCCTGTAGCATCTGGTTTTTGCAAACATTTATGATTTGATTATACAAGTAAATATATTTCTTCGTTACCTTTATTATCTTTTATCAATATCATTTTTACAGAAATTATTAGATTATTAAATTAACCTCAAAACTAATTTAAAGTTTACGATTTTTAGCGGAGAACATGGAATGGGTATGTTAGAGAAAAATAAAATATTATTTTCTTAATTATTTTGTTGTATATGCCCAGCAACTAGCAGCAGAAGCACAGTTCCAGATGCTGGGGGAAAAACCTCCCTTCTAATACTATTAGAGCTGCTAGCGCAAGCAAAATTCATACTAATATTTTCAAACACTTGGAGCGCATAGAACAACTGCTTCTTTCACTGCTAGAAAAACGACTACTATAATGACATTATTCACACGCAGAGCTAGGAAAAATCCTAACCTGATGTCTCAAAAGAGGAATAGCTTTACACTCTATCTTCTTTCTCTAAGCTTTCTTCTCTCTGCTAGTCGCCCTCCTCTTATGCATAGAATGACAAGAAATCCATACAAATCCCCGAATTATCAAAAGTAACCTGAGATAATTGAAATCAAACCTAACCAGAGATATTTTTACAATTGAAAACAAAAATAATCTATCATTATTAAACTAAAATGTGAGTTCTGGAAAGAAAGCTAGAAGTTGACAAATCCAAAGCGCGGAGGGGAGGGAAGACGGGTTGATGGAGCTGCTGCCGGCCGGAGAGGAAGAGAGAGAAGGAAGAGCTGAGAAGGAACGAACTGACGGCTGAGAGTAAGGTGAGAAGGGTGACAGAAAAACTTTATATATATATATATATAAAGTTTATTTAGTTTATTCATTGAATGTTACAAATTAGCTTATTCTCTCTCTCTCTCTCTCTCTCTCTCTATATATATATATATATATATATAAGCTAATTTGTAACATTCAATGAATAAACTAAATAAACTTTATATATATATATATATTAACTAACAAATAAAACGTGTGCCGTTTTCACTATTAGTTACTTTTCACACAGACACATTGCACTATGGACTGGATATTTGATCTGATCCTTCGTGTGCGCGCGTCCATCTTTTTTTTTTTCTTTTTCCAGTTTATGAACAGTGCATTAATGAATTTGCCCTCCGAAAACAACAAAACATGCCGCCTTGAATGAGGGGCTCCGCGGTCATTTCCTATCTCGGTCTGGTCCGATTCGCCGCCCTTCTTATTTTTTTATTATTTTACAGAATTGGCTAAATACAGATATAGTCCCTCATAAGACAAAAATGATGAATAAGGAACAGGGACAAACCAGTAATTGACCATATTTTGTATTATTTCTATCGATAACTGTCAGAGCGTGAGGGCCACGCACCAGACAGTTTCCCACCTCACGCCCTGTTTAGGCAGCGCGTGCCGTCTCATTAGGTGGCTGGAGAAGGGTTAATGGAGTCTATTCCGATGCGCCTTTGCATGTTCTTCCTCCCGGTACGGCGCGTGCGGCAACTGACAGTCGTGGACGCGGCGGTGGTTGTTTAAAGCCGCTAGTCACCATTCTCTCTCTCCTGCACGTACAAGTGCATGAGAGTCCCCCGGTTTTATATCTTTTTCACTTCGGTCCCTGGTCTTTGAATTTTGTGTATGGTCCTGTTTTTTGTTATATAAGTTTTGATTTAGTTTGATTGGGTCCTTCGATTGAAATTAATTTAATGTTAATGTTTCACTTCGGTCCTCCTTCTTTTAATTTCCAGATTGGGTTGAAAAATATTAATTTATTCGGAACAGCAGTTTTAATTTTTCCAATTTTGTCATTTGATTAAAATTAATAATATATTTGATTTTCATTTCGGCTCTTATACTTTTAATTTTGTATTTTAATCCCTTGATTTCTTTTTATGATTTTAATTTTGTTAAAAATTTTATGATTTTTACTCTTTCATTTATTTTATTTTTTTAATTATTAACACAATAACAACAACGACGACGACGACAACAACAACAACAACAATAATAATAATAATTTTATTGTTTTTCTTGTTTACTCTTTTGTTGATGTTTTTTAGTTTTTTTTCTCAGGATAATTTGATAATTTTTATTGTTTTGACAGTAATAAAAATGATAATTTTTGTTTTTGTTTTATTCTTTTGTTTAATCTTTTGTTGAAGTTTTTAGGATTTTTTTAATCTTTCTTTTTTTTCTATCATTATTAACACAAAAAAAGAAAATAATAATAATAATAATAATAATAATAATAATAATAATAATAATAATAATTTAATTGTTTTTCTTGCTTACGTTTTTGTTAATTTTTTTGAGGTTTTTTTTTCTCAAAATAATTTGATAATTTTTATTGTTTTGACAGTAATAACAATGATAATTTTTAGTTTTTATTATATTTCTTTATTTGATCTTTTGTTGCAGTGTTTACAATTTTTTAGTCTTTCATTTATTTATTTATTCTATAATAATAATAATAATAATAATAATAATAATAATAATAATAATAATAATTTAATTGTTTTTCTTGCTTACTATTTTGTTTATGCTTTTTTTTCCTCTGTATAATTTGATAATTTTTATTATTTTGATAATAATAGCAATAATAATTTTACATGTTAAAACTCTGATTTTTCTATTGCTATAATATTTTAAATTAATATTGTTTCTTTTTTTTCTTCTTTTTTTCTGTTATTTTTATTTGCTCTTTGGATTAGATGATTTTTATGATTTTACTATTTGTGCAATAATAACAATGATTTTAGTGATTAATTTTTTATTATTTTATTATAAAAATATTTTGCTTGTTTTTTTTTTATAATGATTGTTCAGGTCAATTTAATTATTTTGATTGCTTTGACAGTAATGTTGATAATAATTTTAACTGTTATAACAATGATAATGACAATAACATGAGGATGGATTTCAATTTATGTTTTTGTTTTATTACCGATAGAAAATTAACTACTTATATTTGTTATTTGATTGTTGCAAATTTTTATTTGATATTAATTCATTTAGTTTTTTTTTAATTCTTGGATAGTGTTTATTCTTCATTCGTCTCTATGCATCTATGTTTTTAGTTTTTTTTTTATTCCGATTTTATTTTTAATCGATTTAGTCCTAAAATTTTAATTTATGTTGATAATCATTACTCCCCTTTTCCCTTTATTATTTTTTTTGTGTGTTTTCTCTTATTTCGATTTGTTATTTCGATTAGATTATTTTTATAATTTTACTATTTGCACAATGATAATGGTATTTTTTTGTTATTCTTTTAATTATTTTTTTTATAAAAATCTTTTGATTATTTTTTTAATGTTTTTTCAAGGAATTTATTTATTTTAATTCTTTTGATAATAATATTATTAATAATTTTAATTGTTATGGAAATGATAATGAAAATAACGTGGGGATGAATTTTTAATTTATGTTTTTGACTTTATGTTGATAGAAAATGTACTATTTGTTTTTTTTATTTGATTATTACATGTATTTTCACAATTTATAATTTTTTTTTGTTTGGTTTAAATTGAATTATAAAATGAACTAATCTTAATGCAGTAAATTTAACAATTCAAATATCTGAATCTTCTTATTTTTTTAATGATGATGATAAATTAATGTTGGTTATTTCATTGAAAATGCTAAACAGATAAATTTATAGTGATTTAAAATTCATATATTTTATAGAAAACTTGTACTTAACAGGATTTCTGCACAAATTTATTATCTTAGCTAAATTTATAATACAATGAAAAAATACACATAATTAATATTTTTTACATTGAAAAAAATATGGTGTCGCCCGTGTGGGGGCATTTACCTAGTAGATAGATAGATAGATAGATAGATAGAGAGAGAGAGAGAGAGAGAGAGAGAGAGAGAACAAGCTAAACTTTGTAACATTAGATGAATAAACTAAAAAATCCATTGGATTAATCTTTAAACAACATATGAAATCCAATAAAGAAATTAAAAACAAAATATAAAATAAAACAAACTAAAATATTAAGAAATGTAATTGGGAAAAATAATTTGATTAAAAATAATATAAAATATTGAGGGATGCAATTAAAATAATATTAATGAAATGTATGGAGACCAAATTTCAAAAAAAAAATCAAATAAGGGTAAAAAAAACAGCAAGTTTCAATTCTATTGATTATTTTAAAATACAACAATTAACAATAAAAAGAATAAGGATCAAATCTAGTAAGAAAATCACTGAGATCTTTTAAAAATATAAAGGGAAAGACCCTGAAATCGAGATGGGAAAAGAAAAGAAAGGAGCAAAACAACAACCATTAACGCACAATTCTTCAATTAGATACCAAAATAATTTCTTAACATAACTAATTTTTAAGTTGGGAAATGATTAAATCAATTTTTTTAAAATTATATGTAATACTAGCCACTTACTCGTGCTTTGTCGCGGCCGAAACCTTATTTTTTTCAACGCAAAAAATCATTTGATTTGGAAAAAAGATAATTTTTTTTTAAATTATAAATAACTAATTGTTTTGTTGCCCTTGCAAGAAATATTTTTTAAAAATTATAAATATATCAGCCACTTGCCCGAGCTTTGTTGCGGCTGAAACCATAATTTATTTCAATCCAAAAAAATCATTTGATTTGGAAAAAATACATTGACTATAAACTAAAGGAGATCAGGGTTTTGCACAATGAAATTCACTGTGGCTTTAGAAACACATTACTATGGATTTTAATAGTTAAAGTATTATTTTACCCTTTATTGCATAATGATATTAGCCTTAGGTTCAAGGGTATTTTCGATACTTTGTGTGTCTGTGCACAGTCAAATAATCATAATACCTCCTAATAAGACAAAAACCAAGAGTTACCAGCAAAAGTGTCCCGCTAAATTTCAAATTTTCAGTGCACAATCAAATAACCTTTTTACCCTCCAATAATACAAAACAGAAGAGTTCCTGCTGAGAGGTTTCAAAAATTTCACTTTTTTTAAATGTATAAATACAAATATGCCCTGATAAAAGAAAAAATTCAGGAATTGATTGTAGTGGTGTATAGGTAATTTACCATTTTTTATTATTTTTTCTGCCGATTACAATTTGCATGTGTTCTGGACGCGCTGACGATTGTCGGCCTCACGCACCCTTCGGGCGGAGCGTGCAACATCCTTAAGTAGTCAAAAATGTTTTTTTTGCGTCTCTTTGGTTGGGCCTCCATCTCCTAAACTGCATGGTGGTGCACATGGCATCACATTCTAGGCGGAAACGTGACGGTGGTCAGTTGAATTTTTGTTTCCCCTTTTCTCTCTCCTGCAGGCCAAAGTGCACACCAGGCCCCTTTGTTTTATTGGTGTTTTATTTCAGTCCCTTTTCTTTTGATTATTTGGTATGATCCTGATTTCTGTTATGGAAGTTTTGATTTGTTTCAATTTTTTCCCAGATGGAAATTGATTGTATATTGTGTTTTCAATTCGGTCCTTGTTCTTTTAATTTTCAATTTGGTGTTAAATCCCTCAATATGTTTTGTACAACAGTTTTAAATTTTCCAATTTGTCCTTTGATTGAAATTGATTACATAATTGCTTTCATTCCAGCCCTTATACTTTTAAGTTTTTAATTTAATTTCTTTTTCAGTACAACATTTTTTATTTTTTTCAATTTTTTCATTCGAGTAAAATTGATTGCATATTTTGTTTTTATTTTGGACCTTATACTTTTAATTTTAATTCTTTTTTTATATATTTCTATATAGTCCCTATTTTTGTCCATATTTATATATATACACTCTTAGTTTTGGTTTTTAATTTCTAAATTCTCTCTTTTGTTGAGGTGGTATGCTTTTAAAAAAATTTAATTCTTAAATTTTAGTTTGTATTTGTCATCATTTGAAAATTGATATTTCTTTTTTTCCCTTTATTTTTTTTATTTTTTCTTATTTTTTTACCTTCAAGTAAAATATTTTTTTCAGCTAATAATTTATTTTGTTTTATAATTATTTTTTTTTGCTTTTTTGTTTTTTTTATGCTTCGATGTAATTTTGTTTTTTCCATTATTTACACAATATTTCTTACTTCCTCTTTTGTAAGATTTTTTGAGCTTTTTTTATTTCTCAAGGTTATTTAATAATTTTTATTGTTTTAGTAATAATATTAATGATAATTTTAGGTGTTATAACCGCAATAATAATAGTGACATTATTAATCATAATGATTTTCGCGACAGTGATTTTTCGTGTTTCGCGGCCCGCCATCCCCGGAGGTTGGGGAGATAACAGCACCCGGTGAAAAAAGGGATTGTTTTATAGCCGTAAAAATTATGAATATAATTATAAGGAGTCGCCGCCTAATATTAAGGTCATTAGGAACCTAATGGTCTGTGAGAGTCTTGGGCAAGGGGACTTGTTGTGCAAGGGGAAGATGTGTCACCCCAGTGCACCCTACCTAAGGTAAGCTGCATTGTTGTTTGATTGTTTTTTTCTAAGTTCAAAATTTTTACACTGGATTTTAAAAAAAAATATTTTTTTTGTTTGTGGGTGTACTTTACGATGTAATTTTATACCGTAGTTAAATTTTTTTATCTACGGATGTACTTTACAATGTAATTTTACACCGTAGTTAAATTTTTTTTTATCTGCAGGTGTACTTTACAATATAAATTTACACCGTGAAAGCTAAAACAAAATAATTGTTAAATTATTTTTGACATTTTGGCCGAATACCAATGGATAATCGTAAACTAGTTACGATATCCATTTTTCATTTAAAATATGAGAAAGATGCAACATTGTTTTATGAAAAATATGATGAAAAAACTTTGGAATTTGGTCGTATGCACGAAAACAAACACAATTTTTTTAATGCATTTTTTTTTGTTTTTTTTTAAATTAAAAAAAGAAAATAAAAAAATTTGAGATGGGCTTGCCCAACCAAATGGGCCGGCTAAGGTGGGTC
The DNA here is from genome assembly GCA_015731905.1 of Salix dunnii. Lineage (NCBI taxonomy): Eukaryota > Viridiplantae > Streptophyta > Magnoliopsida > Malpighiales > Salicaceae > Salix > Salix dunnii. The sequence continues at coordinate 2,906,369 of CM027676.1, forward strand.
AAAGGCCCACCACTGCTGGGCTGGGCTGGGCCGAGAGCAGCCCAGCCTAGAAAAATTAAATAAATAAATAAATAAAAACACGTAAACAACAATTTACGTGAACAGTAACTTGGTCGGCCGACCACGACGAGAGGTTCACCTGCTACTGCCGCAGGTAGAGGAGGTCGAGGTGGTTGTCCCTGTCATGGTGGTGTCAGAAATGGAGGTCTGTGGCGGCCAGAGTAGGCGTAGGAAGGGCTGGTCTGTTGTTGTCTTCATCTGCTGCCTCGTGCTGCTCGTCGCCGGAGAAGAAGCTGGAGGTCACGGTGAGGTTTCCTGGGCTGTGGTGGAGTTACAGGGTGATGAGGGGGTGGTGTTTGACGGTCGCCGGGAGCTAGCTGGAGGAGCGAGAAGGCTGTCAACCAACTGCTTTTTAGATAGAGAGAGTTACGGTCGGTGAGTGAAAAAGCTTGTTGCAACAGGCTGCTGCTGGCTGCGAGAGAAGGGAGAGATAGCTAGCTGTGGGCTGACGAGAAAGCTGGATAGGGAGATGATCGAGCTGGTGGCTGTGCTGATGGAGGGGAGAGAGAGAGAGCACTGCAGGAAGAGAAGGGGACGCTTGACTTGGGAGAAATGATCGGTGCAACTGTTTTAGTTTTTTAGTTGCAATCTCTACAGTTTCCCCTCCCCGTCGTAAGTGTTTAATCCCCGGTTTCAAAATTTTCTCAAGTTTTCAGCCCCTCTCCCCCGTTCATCTATTTTCTTCTGCTATTTATTGCTGAAGGAGGTGAGGTGCAGGGCATGGGGGTGTTGTCCAGGTATGGTGCTTAGGAATGGTGTGGGATGGTGGAAAGCATGGCTCCGGTGATGGTGTGTTCAGCAAGAATGGGCTGAAGAAATGGTTGCAACATGACTTCGGCTGAAGTTTTTTTTTAATAATAATAAAATGGGCTGGAAAAACTGGGGTTGTTATGAAAAGAATTTTTTGATGGCAAGAATGAAGTTTTTATCCTTAATTTTGGCTCCTGATTTCACCCGTAAAGTTTCGTCGCTGAAAAATCCGATCTTCTCAATTTAACCCAGATTACATTTTCAAAATTAATTTCTCACCAATTAAGCCCTTGATAAAATTAATTTGACCCATTTAAAGTATAATTACGCTCTTTCACTTAATTAAATCCTTCAATTGGGCTCTCAATTAATTCTGAAGAGTTTCGTCACCGAAAATCTCAATCTTCTCAATTTAACCTAGATTAAGCTTTCAAACTTAATTTCTCACCAATTAAGCCCTTAATAAAATTAATTTGACTCATTTGAAGTATAATTAAGCTCTTGTGCCTAATGAAATCCTTCATTTAAGCTCTCAATTAATTCTGAAGCATAATTACACTTTAAATCAGCCGACGATTAAATCAAATTGGCCCATAAAAATATAATTATGTCTTTCGACTTAATTTTTTTGCAGATTTATCCAATAATAAATTATTTTAGCCTCGAATCTGCATTTTCCTTCATTTTTGGGCAAAAAAGAAGTACAACCGGGCTTCCGAAAAAGTTCAAAATTTCCACATTAATTTTTTTGCCGACACCAACCCCTTTTATTTTATTTTTGTTATTTTTAATATGTTTTGGGGAATCACCCAGAAATGGGGTGATGACAATGATAACAACAAGTCATAAGGTTATAGTGCTTATGCTATTAATAATTATTGTTTTTGTCATAACCCAATTTTTGGGTTATTCCCCAGAATACATCAAAAAATAACAAAAATGAAAAGGGCTATTGTCGGCAGAAAAATCAAGGTGGAAATTTTAGATGTTTTTGAAAACCCAATCGTACCTCTTTTTCACCTAGAAATGAAGGAAAATGCAGATTCAAGGATAAAGTAATTTATTAGGGGATAAATCTATGTAAAAGTTAAGTCAAAAGACATAATTATATTTTTCAGAGGCCAATTTGATTTAATCGTCGCCAATTTAAAATGTAATTATGCTTCAGAATTAATTGAGAGCCCAATTGAAGGATTTAATTAAAAACAAGTGCTTAAATATACTTTAAATGGGTCAAATTAATTTTATTAAGGGCTTAACTATTGAGAAATTAAGTTTGGAAGCCTAATCTGGGTTAAATTGAGAAGATCAAAATTTTCGGCGACGAAACTTTTTGGGTAAAATTGGAAGCTAAGATTGAAAATAAAAAAATCATTCTTCCCATTGAAAAAATCTTTTTGTAATAACCCATTTTTTCAGTGTATTTTATATTAACAAAAAAAATGAACTAAAATTATATGGACAGTGGCACTGTCGGCAACCATACCTATGGCATGCTGACAACGATGCCCTGCAAACTACCCACTGAAAACACCATGCTTTGGACATCAATCCCATACCTGCAAGTTGTAAGATGAACCTATAAATAGGGGGAAATTGTAGAAGAAAACCATGAGAAAATATGGGGAAAAATTTGAAAAAAAATAAACACACAGGGAAAGAAGAGATCATTACTACACTGGAAACGCAAAAAACCTGCTCACAGAAATTACAGAGATAAACTTACACTGACAGCCAGCCCTTCGTCTCCTCCATCTTCTCCTCTATCTCCAGCCGCCAGCCACTCTCTCTAAAACCATTAACCACGGTCTTCTCTCTCAACTAGCAGCAGCCACAACCACGGCAAGACGCCACCATGACCCTAGCTCTATCCTTCCTCAGCCCCACACCAGAGACATCACTTGAAAACAGACCATTTTCTTTTCAATCTCTTGTCGATAGTAGCGACAGTGTATGCAGCAGCAAGCTTTCAGCTCATTCCGGGCACCACAAACCTTCATTTCCGATGCTGCCATAATAGGAAGGACCACCTTGACCTCCTCAACACGGCGGCATCAACAGGTAACCCTCCCGTCGAAGTTGACTAGTTATTGTTCATGAATGTGAACAATGTTAATTTTGCACTATTCATGTTCTTCTTCCTTTTTTATTTTTATTAAATTTTAGGTCGGGCTGACCCGACCCAGCCCAGTTAGACGAGCCTCAAAATGTTGGGCCTCTCGACCCATTAGGGCTGGACAGTCCACCCACAATTTTTTATTTATTTTCCCTTTAAAAAAAAGAAAAAAAGGCAAAAAAACACAAAAAAAACATAAAAGTTGCATTTCAAAAAGAAAAAAGAAAGACAAAGATATGTTTTTTTCGTGCATACGATTGGATTCCAAAGTTTTTTTTCACCATATTTTTTGAAAAATATATGTTGTATCTTTTCCATATTTTTTAGAATGAAATTTGGATATCATAACTAGTTTATGATTATCCGTTAGATTTTGGCCAAAATATTAAAATAATTTAATAATTTTTTTTTAGCTATCGTTGTGTAAAATTACATTGTAAAGTACACTCATAGATAGCTAATATATATATTCTTTACGTAGTGTAAGAATTTCCAATTTTAGAATGGTTAAGTTTTCAACTTCCAACGAGTAAAGACTTTCTCATGAAGAGAGATCTACTTCGAATTTCAGAAAAGACCAATAAATAAAATGACTTAGGAAAAACAATCAAATAATAATGCAGCTTACCATAGGTAGGGTGCATTGGGGGTGATGTGTCTTCCTCTTGCACAACAAGCCCTATTACCTAGACTCTCGCAAACCAATAGGTTCCTAGTGACCTTAATACTAGGTGCTGACTCTTGATAATTATAGTCGTAGTTTTATGACTATAAAACAAACACCTCTTTTTCGCACGCCGCTGTCTCCCCAATCTGGGGATGGCAAGGCGCGAAATGTGAAAGAAATCATTGTCGCGACAATTTTGAAGGCAATAGTAACAATAATGCATAAAATAATATAGAAAATATCAATAATGATAGAGAAAAAAACTATACTACTAATCATAATAGTAATTATAATTGCAAATATAAAAATAGAAATAACAGTGTTGATTATCATGATGCTTACTGTTATAATAATGACAACAATTACAACAATAATGATGGTGACAACGATAGTATTGCCAATAATAATTAGAATATTGATAATTTATAATAATGATAGATATACTAACTATGACTATTTAACAATCATGGTAATAATAATGGGATAATAATCGAAATAATTCATTGATCGATATTCTTTTAATTACAAATTGACTATTGCGAGCTTTTTATATATGATATTTAAGATTTAATATAACATTAAAAAATATATGAAGCCACATGTAAACAAAACAGGTGGAAATACTGGGCAAATTTATCTATAGTAAAAAAATAAACAAGTTACTTGCCATGCGCTTTGCTGCAGACACAATCAAATTTTTTTTTTTAACATATGGGAAAATGTTAAAAAATTAAGAACTATCTTAGATGGACTAAAAAAATTAAGGGATCGAAACTAAACCAAAAAATAAAAGAATAAAATAACAAAATACAAAACAAGAAATTATATATGTTGAAACAAGACAAAAATAAATCTTATCCCACCAGCGGAGTGCAAGGTAATGGCTCGTAACAACTAATACAACATCAAGATTTTTGTATTTCTATTGTTTATACTTTTTATAAGGTTACAACAATGTATACACACACACACACTCTTCATGTCATATGCTCAATGTTGGTTGCAAAGAAAATGAATAATGACAGTACATTACAATATTGTAGGGGATTAATGACAATTTCCTATAATTTTAGCCTGTCCTTGTGTTTGATCTACAAGTGATGACAATTATATAATCTGCAAATGAAATGGTAGCAAATTGGATTTCAAATTTTATTTCTTTATGATAGCTTTCAGCTACAATCTATACTATCTTTTCTTATATAGTGTTTCTGGTTAGAATCTATAAAATTTACAGATGATTCAACAAAAAGAATATGGAAGGATAATAAATTAGTGAAGTCACAAAAGTATATGGAAAAGGCAAGTTAGGTAGAGATTAACAAAGAGGTTCACTTTTTTTTTATGGTAAAGACTATCATATCCTCACAAAAACAAATACATCATATCTTGAAAGAAATTGAGAAAAGGATGAAAAAAGAGTAAAGGTTATTTTTATGGGGTGAGATATGCATTGCATGATATGTTAGTTTAATATATCATATATCTAATCCATTGGTCACACATGACATTGTTATATCTATATAAACACATATTTATTATTATTAAAGGCTTAATTTATATTTAATATTTATATACTATTATATTAATAAAAAAAAAAATAGAGGCTTATATGCTAAGGTATAAGAAATATCTAAAAGTTATACATAAGTGTGTCATAAGACATGTACACTCAAGTAACTCGGATGAGAATTCATGTATGATGAGGTTTATGGAACAACTCATTTGATGGTTGTGTATATGATCCGTGGACTTGATATCATTAAGTTGTTTTATATAGAGAATGTTATGATTTGATCCTATTAATTGCGGTAATGAAAAAATATACATTGAATATAACACGAACTATATGAAGATCCTTAAATGATGAAGAGTTGATTCATCACTCTAGGTGAACTAGAGAAAATGTTCCATAAAAAAAATATTTAAGAGAATATGATGTCACCATATCAAAACAATCCAAAAAAATTTTAAAAATAATAATATTTTCTGAACACAAAAAAATACAATCTTAAGAAATCTAGGAATCAAAAACACATAATAACATTAAATAATAGAAATAGAGTGAGAATATATTTTATATAAATCAATACATTTAATTCATATTTTGTTTTGGTATTTCTTAATATCCTATTAAAACATTTAAAACATAAAACTCCCTTCCTAAAACAGGATTACCTTCTTTATTGTTATTCTTTTATTTCAGGAACACAGGCTCGCACAATAATATGTACAATTGATTGAGAAAAATATGAAGAGAGGCAATAAAACCGATCGCATTCCTTAAAATATGGGCAAGTTGTGTAAGAAGTAAAATTTAAACTGTGAGTCACAAAAATTCTGGATTAATAAAGGAAAGTCTTAAGTATAGCGATAGAATTTGATCATTTATGAATCTATAAGGATGAAACTGTAGTTTACCAAACAAATCCCATATCAACTAGGAAGGCGCTAAAAATAAAACGGCCGTTACAAGGCGATGAAAAGAAACAGTCGTGTATCCTCCCGGACTCCATTAAGGTATATGTAAGGAGCAACAAGCCGTAGTTTTTCACCCTTACACTTCTTGAACAAAAACATCAACTCTCGGATCTTGAAAAGTGAGTGAATAAAGAAGAATGGCTGCTGGGAAAATTACAGCGGTGTGGAGACAGAATTTTCAACAGGAGATTTTCAGATTGGACGCTGCCCTGTTCAAATTTCCACTTGTCTCTTTGGATACAGAGTTTCCTGGTTTCCTTCGAAACACTCCTATGGGCGCCACTGAGTTGACTCGTTACGAGGATCTGAAGCATAATGTTGACCACTCAAGGCTGATCCAGTTCGGTATCACCGTGGCAGACGTGAGTGGCAGTATCGGGGGCACGTGGGAGTTCAATTTGCGGTTCGATTTGTCAAGAGATTCGTTCGTCTCCCAGTCTATACAATTCTTGCAAGACAATGGGGTCGATTTTGACAGGTTGAGAAGAGATGGGATTGATTTCGACATGTTCGCACAGTTGCTGTCGCGTGTGGTTGCCAGGCATCGCAACCTATGCTGGGTTACCTTCCATGGTTTGTATGATCTGTCACACACATTGAAGACGGTGACAAACAGGCCATTGCCCCCTTCTGTGGCTGCTTTTACATCCCTGCTTGGCATTGTATTCGGTGATGTGGTGGATATCAAATACATGGCACGCTTTTGCCATGGATTACGCGGCGGCGAGCTAGGCTTGACAGCCATTGCTAAGATCTTGAAGGTGGAAAGAGCTGGCGGGGCGCATCAAGCAGGATCTGACTCTTTGTTGACGGCCCGTGTGTACACAAAGATGAGGATGGTTTATGAAATTGAAGAGACTCTTTTTGCGGGGTGCTTGTACGGAATCTCAGCTAGAATCTGCAAGCCGATTGCTGTGCCTAATACTAACGGGCGGCGCTGCTTTATTCCGAACGCCACCACTCCAGCACCGTTCATGCGCTGCATTCTTCCCCAGACTTCTCTTTTCATGATTGCTGCTCCTTTTGTCATGTCCTGTAGCATTTCGTTTTTGTAAACATTTATGATTTGATTATTCAAGTAAATATATTTCTTCTTTTCCTTTATTATCTTTTATCAATATAAAATATCGAGGAATGCAATTAAAATAATATTTTAAAAAAGGTAAATGAAAAGGGGCTTGGAGCATGGTCTAGCTTGCTATTATGGACTCGGTGTTAGGCATAACCCTTTTCTATTTCTCTTTTGTGTTCTTTTAGCACTCTGAAAATATTTTTAACATATTTGCTTTTTAATTCATGGACTCGACTCATTTCAACCCAACCTACTCGGTTTGGTTCCCGTCCAACCCAAAAAAAAAAACACTTCGATGTTTGTCTTGGTATGAAGCTCTACTACCATCTTATACCTACGCCTAAATGAAATAATGAAATCATTGTTCATCCGCACTGCTTTCACCTAGTACATTTCACTTCTTCTTGTGCTTTTTTTTCCGATTGTTCACGGTAATTAGCGTGAACACTATCAAAATGTGACTGGAGGGATTATTTTTACAGCATCCATGAAATAATTTTTTCATATTATAAATAATTTTTACAAATCTTTTGATTAAAAAAAAAATAATTTTTATAAATTATAAATAACTAATTTTTTTACTGCGCATGCAAGAAATAATTTTTTAAATTATAAGTAATACTAGCCTATAACCTATGTTTTGTCGTGACCGAAATCATATTTTTTTCAGCACAAAAAAATCATTTGATTCGGAAAAAATATAATTTTTTAAAATTATAAATAACTAATTGTTTTGTTGCGCATGTAAGACATATTTTTTTTTAACTTATAAATAATACAAGCCATTTACATGCGCTTTGTCGAGACTAAAACCATAATTTTTTTTAACGCAAAAAAAATCAATTGATTTGGAAAAAAAATACATTGACTATAAAGTAAAGGAGATCGGGGTTTTTGCATAGTGAAATTCACTGTGGCTTTACTGTGATTTTCAATAGTTAAATTATTATTTTACCCTTCAATGCACAATGATATTAATCTTGGGTTCAAGGGTATTTTTGATTTTTTGCATGTCTGTGAACAGTCAAATAATTATAATACCTCCCAATAAGACAGAAACCAAGAGTTACTAGCGTGGGTGTCCCGATAATTTCAATTTTTTAGTGCAAAGTAACCTTTTTACCCTCTAATAAGACAAAGTGGAAGAGTTACTTGCAAGGGTGTTTTTGTGAAACTCAAGAATAAAGTATACAAAGAAGTAGGAGGTTTATAATAATTCAAAATGTTGTTATAATATAAAATTTATGCAAAGAAAAAAAAAAGAAAAGCAAATAATAATAATAATAATAATAATAATAATAATAAACGGGGCCAAAATGAAATTAAGAAGAGATGAGACTATAAATACCCATCCCTTTTCTCATCCATGGCCGGATGGAGACTAGAAGAAAGAGTGGAGGGATAATCTCAAATTTTACTTCATAAAATTAGGAGTAAACATCCAAAATTTATAAATCCATATAAACCTTGGAATTCTAAAGTGGCTACACAATTAGGTGAAGAATTAACAAGAAGAAAGTGAAGAATTGGGGAAGAAATGAGGGAGAAGAGTGACTGGTTATATACAAGGAGAAGAAGGCTAAGATTCTTCCAAAATTATGAAGCAAAGTCTAAATTCCATCCAAGTAAGGAGTTCTAATTCCAATTTCTATGAAATTAACTTCAAATTGATTAGAAGTTCATGATTCTTTTTGAATTGTGAGTTAGGGTTTTTAACATAAAATGTTGGGGAAATGTATAAAAGAGTAGGGTTTTCATGAATAAAGGAATGACATGACTGTGATTGATGAGAAAGCAAGGATTGAAGATGACTGGGAGATACTTCCTCCATTTTGGCAAAACAGGGCAGATTCATTGCCCTGTTTCTTGGGGGAATTTGGACTTGAAAAATACAAAATCAAAGGAGTGTCCCTTCATAGAAGTTGTAGTAGGGAGTGTTATCTTTGTAACGAGTCCTACCCCGTCTAATTTGGAGTTCTAAAACTCCATATATGGATAAAAATCTGAGGAGAGGTCAAGTTGTCACTCCTGTTGGCAGATTCGGTCAAGTTGATAAAATAATGAAATTTAGCCATGTTAAGGGTAGAATTTATTTTCTCGCTCTTGATAAAATGTATCTTGATCTTAAAAAAAAATAAAATAATATAAGAAAATAAATGGTGATTAAAATTGAATTCATGATGTGCCCTTGGACTACTAACGAGCTGAAAAGTTAAAGGATGATATTGAGGAATGTAAGTGAGAAAGAAAAGATTTAGTAAAAGAGAAATGAATATTATTACCATTGTTATTATTGTGCATGATATGTGGATCAATATGGAATAATAGTGGGTGTTTGTGGTTTTAGGAGGAACCGCGAGAGGAGTACAACAACAACAACAACAAGGTAACACAAGTCAAGTGTTCACAACAGGTAGGTATTTGATACCTATATCTTCTCTAGTCAATAATTATTTTTACTAATTATTGAATTATAAGAAATAATTTGGTGCTTATTGATGAGGAAAAGAAAAGGGATAAGAGAAAGGTTAAGGGATGGAATATATACATGTATATAGGAAAAAACAAGTTGGTTGACATTGACATTATCGGTACGTGGGAGGTGAAATATAAACCTTGATTAACTATTCGGTTTTAGAATAGTTAATGATATCGGAGGGTGATGTTGTTATTGACAAAATTTATAAACTTGATTATCTATTCAGTTTCGGAATAGTTAATGATATCGACAGATGACGTCGATGTCAACAAAAATTATAAACATGATTAACTATTTGGTTTTTGAATAGTTAATGATATCGGCGGGTGACGTCGATGTCAGAAAAATTTATAGACTTGATTAGCTTTCCGAGGTGAAAGCTAATGATGTCAAGAATTCTTGACATCAGCATACCCTAGAGCCTTCCAAGGTAATACAGAACAATGATCAACTATTTTGGTTTTAAAAATAGTTAATGACACCAATGGTTACGTTCATGTCGATATTTTCATGAAATTGATTAGTTGTTTCCAGGATGGGTAACTAAAGACACTAATGGAGGTTATTAGTGTCGACTATAGTCTTTTCGATGTGGAGGGGGGGAGAAGTAGTCAAAAGAAATAAATTTTCTTTTATATAACCTTAAAAAGATGTATATAGTTGTATTTAGAATCTCATGATTTAAGTAGATTGATAGATATGTTGTTTAAATTTCTTCTTTAAATTGCTTGTATTTACTTAATTGTTTTTAATTATATGGAAAATCTATATTTTGCAGGTTCTTCCATTCCTGTCAGGAATAGATTTTAAGTCTTTGATCCTTTTTTTGTATAAGTTAGGAACTTAGGGATTTGTGGTGTAATTTTTGTTATGCAGAAAACATGTAAACTATATAGAATATTATATTCATAATATTTTGTTTCTGAAAGATTAAATGTATTAACCTACGTTTGGGATATTAGAAAGTATTAGATTATGTTAGAATATTAAATTGTGTTCTTATATAATATATATATGAAATCTTCATGTTCGAATTTTCTCCTTTAAGTATTATCTTATGCGGGTGATGTAAGATGGAGTTTGAGAATGAATATGGTCTTGAACATATTCTAGAATGAGTTATGTAATTGTTTGTACTAAACATGGATGAGATGTGATTCAAACTGTGTACAAGTTATATTGTCAATAACTTGGGATCTCCCAATATAGGAGAGACTCTGCTAAAATTTCATTAGAAATATCGACAAGACAATTTTTTTTTTACGCTCCATCCATCCTTTATAGGGGGGAAGATTAACAAATAAATTAATAGGAAAAAAATTAGGGTTGTTATAGTTTCAGACATTTCACTTTTCACACACACTCTTCATGTTAGATGCTCAATGCTAGTTACAAAGAAAACGAATAATGATAGTACATTACAATATTGTAGGGGATTAATGACAATTTCCTATAATTTTAGCCTTTCCTTGTGTTTGATTTACAAGTGATGACAATTATATAATTTGCAAATGAAGTGGTAGCAAATTGGATTTCAAAATTTATTTCTTTTAATAGCTTTCAACTACAATCTATATAATCTTTTCAACATGTATGATTTTTTCAATTTTATCATTCGAGTAAAATTGATTAAATATTTTGTTTTTATTTTGGACCTTATAATTTTAATTTTAATTCCTTTTCTTTATATATTTCTATATAGTTCTATTTTTGTCCATGTTTATATATATATATACGCTCTTAGTTTTGGTTTTTAATTTCTATTATTCTCTAATTTGTTGAGGTGATTTGTTTTTAGAAAAAAATAATTCTTAAATTTTAGTTTGTGTTTGTCATCATTTGAAAATTGATTTTTTTTCCCTTTCTTTTTTTATTTTTTCTTATTTTTTACCTTCAATTAAAATAATTTTTCCAGCTAATAATTTATTTTTTTTACTTTTTTGTTAAAGATTTTATGTTTTTTTTTATACTTTGATGTAATTTTGTTTTTATCCATTATTTACACAATATTTCTTGCTTCCTCTTTTGTAAGAGTTTTTGAGTTTTTTTATTTCTCGGGGTAATTTTTTTTTTTTGTTTTAGCAGGAATATTAATGATAATTTTAGGTGTTATAACCGTAATAGTAATAATGACATTATTAATCATAATGATAACAAGAAGTATAATTTATTATAATGGTTATAGTGCTTATGTTATTAGTAATTATAATTTTGATGGTAATAGTAAAATAACTCATAAAATAATATAGAAAATATCAATAATGATAATAGGAATATATAACACTAATCATAATACTAATTATAATTGAAATTATATTAATAGAAATAACGACGTTGATTATCATGATGCTTATTGTTATAATGTAGCTTGAATATCGGGAGATCCCAAGTTATTGACAATGTAACCTGCACACAGTTTGAATCATATCTCATCCGTAGTCACTTATGTTTAGTACAAACAACTGCATAATTCATTTCAGAATATGTTCAGGACTATATTCATTCCCAAATTCCATCTTACATCACACGCATAAGATAATAATTAAAAGAGCTAATTTGAACACGAAGATTTCATATATATATATATATATATATATATATATATATATATATATATATATATATATATATAACATAACACAATCTAATATTCTAACATAGTTTAGCACTTTTTAATATCCCATGCGTAGGTTGATACATTTAATATTCCAGAAATAAAATATTATGAATATATTATTCTATATAGTTTACATGTTTTTTTGCATAACAAAATTACACCACAAATCTCTAAGTTCCTAACTTATACAAAAAGGGATCAAGGACTTATAATCTATTTCTGACGGGAATGAGAGGAACCTATAAAATATAGATTTTCCATATAAGTAAAAACAATTAAGTAAATACAATTAATTTACAAAAGAAATTTAAACAACACATCTATCATTCTGCTTAATCATATGAGATTCTAAATACAACCATATATATATCTTTTTAAGGTTATATAAAAGAAAATTGTTTTTTTTTGACTACTCCCCCCTCTCCACATAGAAAAGACTATAATCGACACTAATGACCTCCATTAGTGTCTTTAGTTGCCCGTGGAAATAACTAATCAGTTTTATGAAAATGCCGACATGAACGTAACCGTTTGTGTCATTAACTATTTTTAAAACATAAATAGTTAATCATTATTCCATATTACATGGGGAGGTTCTCGGGTATCCCGATGTCAAGAATTCTTGACATCTTTAGCTTTCACCTCAGAAAGCCAATCAAGTCTATAAATTTTACCGATATCGATGTCACCTGTCGATATTATTAACTATTCTAAAACCGAATAGTTAATCAAATTTATAATTTTTTCCAATATTGACATCACCCGCTGATATCATTAACTATTTTGAAATTGAATAGTTAATCATGTTTATAAATTTTGTCGATATCGATGTCACCTGCTGATATCATTAACTATTCCAAAACCGAGTAGTTAATCAAGTTTATAAATTTTACCGATATCAACATCACCGTCAATATCATTAACTATTCTGAACCCGGATAGTTAATCAAGGTTTATATTTCTCCTCCCACGTACAGGTAATGCCGATGTCAATCAGCTTGTTTCTTTCTTTCTTTCTATATATATATATATATATATATATATATATATATATATATATATATATATATATATATATATATATATATATATATTCCCATCACTTAACATTTCCTTTACCCCTTTTTTTTCCTCGTCAATAAGCACCAAATTGTTTTTTATTTTTCAATAGTTAGTTAAAAATAATTATTAACTAGAGGAGATATTGATACCAAGTACCTACCTGCTGTAAATGCTCGACTTATGTTCCCCTGTTGTTGCTATACTCTTCCCATGGTTTCTTCTGAAACTACAAACACCCATCATTATTCCATATTAATCCACATATCACATACAATAATTATAATGGTAATAATATACATTTCTTATTTACCAATCTTTTCTTTCTCACTTACATTCCTCATTATTATCCTTTAACTTTTGAGCTCATTAGTAGTCCAAGTGGACATCATTAATTCAATTTTAATCACTGTTTATTCTCTTATTTTATTTTCTAAAGATCAAGACACACTTTATGAATGGAAAGAAAACAAATTATACCTTTAACATGGCTAAATTTTGCTATTTTATCAACTTGACCAAATCTACCGACAAGGGTGACAGCTCGACCTATCCTCAGATTTTTATTTGTATCTGGTGTTCTAGAGCTCCAAATTAGATGGGGTTAGACTCGTTAGAAAGATAACATCTTCGGATACAATTTCTATGAAGGGACCCTCCCTAAATTTTATAGTTTTCAGCCCCAAATTACCCCAGGAAGTAGGGTAATAATCCGCCTTGTTTTGCATAAATAGAGAAAGTATCTTCAATCCTTGCTTCCTCATCCATCACACCATGCCTTTTCTTTATTCATGAAAACCCTTCTCATTTATTTCCTCTTAAGGTCCATTTGTATCAAGTTAATTAGTTAAACAATTTCATAATTTCTCATTCCCTCTTTGCAGTGTTGCTATCAAAACATGTCCAAAGGAAACAAGAGTTCCCTTCCTCTCTCTATCCACTTATTTCTTCTTCCTCTTTAAGATACTTAGATTATTCTAGTCTATTTAATATCACTCATTTATGTATTTTCTTAACATTTGTGTTAAAAACCCTAATTCTCAATTCAAGAAGAATCATAAACTTCTAATCAAATTGAAGTTAATTTCATAGAAATTGGAATTAGAACTCCTTACTTAGATGGAATCTGGACTTTACTTCACAATTTTGGAAGAATCTTAGCCTTTTTCTCATTGTATATAACCAACCACTCTTCTCCCTCTTTTCTTCCCTAATTCTTCACTTTTCTTCTTGTTAATTCTCCACCCAATTGTGTTTCTTCACTTTAGAATTTCAAGGTTTATATGGGTTTACTAATTTTGAGTGCTTACTCCTAGTTTTCATGAAGGAAAAATATGAAATTCTCCCCCTTCTTCTTATAGTTACCAATCGACCATGGATGAGAGAAGGGATGGGTATTTATAGTCCCATTTCTTCTTAATTTCATTTTGACCCCTTTTTTTTGTATTTTTTTGCACAAATTTTGTATTATAACAACATTTTGAATCATTATAAACCTCCCCTCCTTTTTTATCTTTATTTTCAGGTTTCACAGGATGAAAAAAGAGTAAAGGTTATTTTTATGGTGTGAGATATGCATTGCATGATATGTTAGTTTAATATATCATGTATCTATTCTATTGGTTACACGTGACATTGTTATATCTATATAAATACATAATAATTATTATTAAAGGCTTAATTTATCTTTAGTTCCAAATCTTATTCAAACGATGAATTACTATTATATAGAGAACAAACATGATTTAACATGACTTACATATTCTATATTTTAATGTTAAATTGAAACATTATTGAAAAAATGATATTAATTACACTAAGAAAATGATCAATGAAAGGTTAAGTCAAACCACCAATGATTTCTCTAATATTTAAGGGATTTATCTAATCTCCAATCTTCAACTAGATGATTTATCTAATCTTCAAACATAAATTAATTAATTGTTGAATTGATGATAAATCAAATCATTTAATTATAATTTATATTTGGGTCAACATATTATAAATTTGATGGGTCACACAAATTAAGAACTATTAGTCAGAAATTAAACTATAATAATTTAATTACGCATGACTTGATTAAATTATATTTCAAAAACAACTTGATTGAATTAATTTCTAAGATCTCCTGAATTAGTGTGTGTGTGTAGGCAAATTGAAAATCATAGAAAATTTGCTCCTGAACAACATTTTTATATATATATATATAAAATATTATTCAGGGGAAATTGATACTTTGTCAATTTCTATGATTTTTCAATTTGCCTATAAATCAGTAAAATATCAATTTTTGTCTTAAATAATTTTATTTTTCATATCAAAATATCTTAAAATATGAAGACACAAGAAGTGAAAAAGAAACGATGACAGTAGGGGGACATGATAAAACCGATCACATTCTTTAAAATATGGGCAAGTTGAGTAACAAGTAAAGTTGAAACTTTTAGTCACAAAAATTCTGGATTAATAAAGGAAAGTCTTAAGTATAGGGATAGAATTTGATCATTTATGAATCTATAAGGATGAAAATGTAGTTTACCAAACAAATCCCAAATCAACTAGGAAGGCGCTAAAAATAAAACGGCCGTTACAAGGCGAACAAAAGAAACAGTCCTGTATCCTCCCGGACTCCATTAAGGTATATGTAAGGAGCAACAAGCAATTGTTTTTCACCCTTACACTTCTTGAACAAAAACATCAACTCTCGGATCTTGAAAAGTGAGTGAATAAAGAAGAATGGCTGCTGGGAAAATTACAGCGGTGTGGAGACAGAATTTTCAACAGGAGATTTTCAGATTGGACGCTGCCCTGTTCAAATTTCCACTTGTCTCTTTGGATACAGAGTTTCCTGGTTTCTTTCGGAACACTCCTATGGGCGCCACTGAGTTGACTCGTTACGAGGATCTGAAGCATAATGTTGACCACTCAAGGCTGATCCAGTTCGGTATCACCGTTGCAGACGTGAGTGGCAGTATCGGGGGCACGTGGGAGTTCAATTTGCGGTTCGATTTGTCAAGAGATTCGTTCGTCTCCCAGTCTATACAATTCTTGCAAGACAACGGTGTCGATTTTGACAGGTTGAGAAGAGATGGGATTGATTTTGACATGTTCGCACAGCTGCTGTCGCGTGTGGTTGCCAGGCATCGAAACCTATGCTGGGTTACCTTCCATGGTTTGTATGATCTGTCACACACATTGAAGACGGTGACGAACAGGCCATTGCCCCCTTCTGTGGCTGCTTTTACGTCTCTGCTTGGCATTGTATTCGGTGATGTGGTGGATATCAAACACATGGCACGCTTTTGCCATGGATTACGCGGTGGCGAGTTGGGCTTGACAGTCATTGCTAAGATCTTGAAGGTGGAAAGAGTAGGCGGGGCGCATCAAGCAGGATCTGATTCTTTGTTGACGGCCCGTGTGTACACAAAGATGAGGATGGCATATGAAATTGATGAGACTCTTTTTGCGGGGTGCTTGTACGGAATCTCAGCTAGAATCTGCAAGCCGATTGCTGTGCCTAATACTAACGGGCGGCGCTGCTTTATTCCGAACGCCACCACTCCAGCACCGTTCCTGCGTTGCATTCCTCCCCATACTTCTGTTTTCATGATTGCTGCTCCTTTTAGTCATGTCCTGTAGCATCTGGTTTTTGCAAACATTTATGATTTGATTATACAAGTAAATATATTTCTTCGTTACCTTTATTATCTTTTATCAATATCATTTTTACAGAAATTATTAGATTATTAAATTAACCTCAAAACTAATTTAAAGTTTACGATTTTTAGCGGAGAACATTGTTAGAGAAAAATAAAATATTATTTTCTTAATTTTTGTTGTATATGCCCTGCAACTAGCAGCAGAAGCACAGTTCCAGATGCTGGGGGAAAAACCTCCCTTCTAATACTATTAGAGCTGCTAGCGCAAGCAAAATTCATACTAATATTTTCAAACACTTGGAGCGCAAAGAACAACTGCTTCTTTCACTGCTAGAAAAACGACTATTATAATGCCATTATTTACACGCAGAGCTAGAAAAAATCCTAACCTGATGTCTCAAAAGAGGAATAGCTTTACACTCTATCTTCTTTCTCTAAGCTTTCTTCTCTCTGCTAGTCGCCCTCCTCTTATGAATAGAATGACAAGAAATCCATACAAATCCCCGAATTATCAAAAGTAACCTGAGATAATTGAAATCAAACCTCACCAGAGATATTTTTACAATTGAAAACAAAGTTAATCTATCATTATTAAACTAAAATGTGAGTTCTGGAAAGAAAGCTAGAAGTTGACAAATCCAAAGCACGGAGGGGAGGGAAGACGGGGTGATGGAGCTGCTGCCGGCCGGAGAGGAGAGTGAGAGGAAGAGAGAGAGGGAAGAGCTGAGAAGGAACGAACTGACGGCTGAGAGTAAGGTGAGAAGGGTGACAGAAAAACTTTATATATATATATATATATATATATATAGAGAGAGAGAGAGAGAGAGAGAGAGAGAGAGAGAGAGAGAGAGAGTGAGAGAACAAGCTAATTTGTAACATTCGATGAATAAACTAAATAAACTTTTTTATATATATATATATATATATATATATTAACTAACAAATAAAACGTGTGCGGTTTTCACTGTTGGTTATTTTTCACATAGATACATTGCACTGTGGACTGGATATTTGATCCAGTCCTTCACGCACGAGTGTCCACCTTTTTTTTTCCAATTTATGAACAGTGCATTAATAAATTTGCCCTCCAAAAACGACAAAACACGTCGCCTGGACTGAGAGGCTCCGCGGTCATTTCCTATCTCGGTCTGGTCCGGTTTGCCACCCTTCTGATTTTTTTTATTATTTTACGGAATTGGCTAAGTACATATATTTTCCCTAATAAGACAAAAATGATGAATAGAGGACAGGGCAAACCAGTAATTGACCATATTTTTATTATTATTTCTATCGGTAACTGTCAGAGCGTGAGGGCCACGCACCAGACGGTTTCCCACCTCACGCCCTGTTTAGGCGGCGCGTGCCATCTCATTAGGTGGCTGGAGAAGGGTTAATGGAGTCTATTCCGATGTGCCTTCGCGTGTTCTTCCTACCGGTGGGCGCGGTGCGGCAACTGACAGCCGTGGACGCGGCGGTGACTGTTTAAAGCCACTAGTCACCATTCTCTCTCTCCTGCACGTACAAGTGCATGAGAGTCCCCCGGTTTTATATCTTTTTCACTTCGGTCCCTGATCTTTGAGTTTTGTGTATGGTCCTGATTTTTGTTATATAAGTTTTGATTTAGTTCGATTGGGTCCTATTGAAATTAATTTAATGTTAATGTTTCACTTCAGTCCTCCTTTTAATTTCCAGATTGGGTTTAAAAATATTAATTTATTTGGTACAACAGTTTCAATTTTTTCAATTTTGTCCTTTGATTAAAATTGATAATATATTTGATTTTCATTTCGGCCATTATACTTTTAATTTTGTATTTTAATCCCTTGATTTCTTTTTATGATTTTAATTTTGTTAAAATTTTTATGATTTTTACTGTTTCATTTATTTTATTTTTTTCATTATTAACACAATAACAACAACAACAACGACAACAACAACAACAATAACAACGACAACAACAACAATAATAATTTTACTGTTTTTCTTGTTTACTTTTTTGTTGATATTTTTTGGTTTTTTTTCTCAAGATAATTTGATAATTTTTATTGTTTTGACAATAATAACAATGATAATTTTTGTTTTTGTTTTATTCTTTTGTTTAATCTTTTGTTGAAGTTTTTAGGATTTTTTTAGTCTTTTTTTTTCTATCATTATTAACACAAAAATAAAATAATAATAATAATAATAATAATAATAATAATAATTTAATTGTTTTTCTTGCTTACTTTTTTATTATTTTTTTTAAGGTTTTTTTTCTCAAAATAATTTGATAATTTTTATTGTTTTGACAGTAATAACAATGATAATTTTTAGTTTTTATTATATTTTTTTATTTGATCTTTTGTTGCAGTGTTTATAATTTTTTAGTCTTTCATTTATTTATTTATTCTATAATAATAATAATAATAATAATAATAATATTTTAATTGTTTTTCTTCCTTACTATTTTGTTTATGCTCTTTTTTTCCTCAGTATAATTTGATCATTTTTATTGTTTTGATAATAATAGCAATAATAATTTTATATGTTAAGACTCTCATTTTGCTATTGCTATAATATTTTAAATTAATATTGTTTCTTTTTTTTTTGCTTTTTTTTCTATTATTTTTATTTGCTCTTTGGATTAGATGATTTTTATGCTTTTACTATTTGTGCAATAATAAAAATGATTTTAGTGATTAATTTTTTATTATTTTACTATAAAAATATTTTGCTTTTTTTTTTATAATGATTGTTCAGGTGAATTTAATTATTTTGATTGCTTTGACAGTAATGTTGATAATAATTTTAATTGTTATAACAATGATAATGACAATAACATGAGGATGGATTTCAATTTATGTTTTTGTTTTATTATCGATAGAAAATTAACTATTTATATTTGTTATTTGATTGTTGTAAATTTTTATTTGATATTAATTCATTTAGTTTTTTTTTAATTCTTGGATAATGTTTATTCTTTATTCGTCTCTATGCATCTATGCTTTTAGTTTTTTTTATTCCGGTTTTATTTTTAATCGATTCAGTCCTAAAATTTTAATTTATGTTGATAATCATTACTCTCTTTTTCCCTTCTTTTTTTTTTTGTGTTTTCTCTTATTTCGATTTGTTATTTGGATTAGATTATTTTTATAATTTTACTATTTGCACAATGATAATGGTATTTTTTTTGTTATTCTTTTAATTATTTTTTTTATAAAAATCTTTTGTTTATTTTTTTAATGTTTTTTCAGGGAATTTATTTATTTTAATTCTTTTGATAATAATATTATTAATAATTTTAATTGTTATGGAAATGATAATAAAAATAACATGGGGATTTATTTTTAATTTATATTTTTTACTTTTTGTTGATAGAAAATGTATTATTTGTTTTTTTTATTTGATTATTACATGTATTTTCACAATTTATATTTTGTTTTTGTTTGGTTTAAATTGAATTATAAAATGAATTAATCTTAATGCAGTGAATTTAACAATTCCAATATCAGAATCTTCTTATTTTTTTAATGATGATAATAAATTAATGTTTGTTATTTCATTGAAAACTGCTAAACAGATAAATTTAAAGTAATTTAAAATTCATATATTTTATAGAAAACTTGTACTTAACAGGATTTCTGCACAAATTTATTACTTTGGCTAAATTTATAATACAATGCAAAAATACACATAATTAATATTTTTTACATTGAAAAAAATATGGTATCGCCCGTGCGGGGGCATTTGCCTAGTATAGAGAGAGAGAGAGAGAGAGAGAGCAAGCTAAAATGTGTAACATTAGAAGAATAAACTAAAAAATCCACTGGATTAATCTTTAAACAACATATGAAATCCAATAAAGAAATTAAAAACAAAATATAAAATAAAACAAACTAAAATATTAAGAAATGTAATTGGGAAAAATAATATAAAATATTGAGGGATGCAATTAAAATAATATTAATGAAAAGTATGGAGACCAAATTTCAAAAAAACTAATCAAATAAGGGTAAAAAAAAAGCAAGTTTCAATTCTATTGATAATTTTAAAATACAACAAATAACAATAAAAAGAATAAGGATCAAATCTAGTAAGAAAATCACTGAGATCTTTTAAAAATATAAAGGGAAAGACCCTGAAATCGAGATGGGAAAAGAAAAGAAAGGAGCAAAACAACAACCATTAACGCACAATCCTTCAATTAGATACCAAGATAATTTCTAAACATAACTAATTTTTAAGTTGGAAAATGATTAAATCAATATTTTTAAAATTATATGTAATACTAGCCACTTACTCGTGCTTTGTTGCGGTCGAAACCTTATTTTTTTCAACGCAAAAAATCATTTGATCCAAAAAAAAGATAATATTTTTAAAATTATAAATAATTAATTATTTTGTTGCGCATGCAAGAAATATTTTTTTTAAATTATAAATATATCAGACACTTACCCGAGCTTTGTTGCGACCGAAACCATAATTTCTTTCAATGCAAAAAAATCATTCGATTTGGAAAAAATACATTGACTATAAACTAAAGGAGATCAAGGTTTTGCACAATGAAATTCATTATGGCTTTAGATACAAATTACTATGAATTTTAATAGTTAAAGTATTATTTTACCCTTTATTGCATAATGATATTAGCCTTAGGTTCAAGGGTATTTTTGATACTTTGGGTGTCTGTGCACAGTCAAATAATCATAATACCTCCTAATAAGACAAAAGCCAAGATTTACCAGCGAAAGTGTCCCACTAAATTTTAAATTTTCAGTGTACAATCAAATAACCTTTTAACCCTCCAATAATACAAAACAGAAGAGTTACTTGCTTGGAGGTTTCAGAAATTTCACTTTTTTTAAAATGTATAAATACAAATATGCCCTGATAAAAGAAAAAATTCAGGAGTTGATTGTAGCGGTGTATAGGTAATTTACTATTTTTTATTATTTTTTCTGCCGATTACAATTTGCATGTGTTCTGGACGCGTTGACGATTGTCGGCCTCACGCACCCTTTGGGCGAAGCATGCAACGTCCTTAAGTAGTCAAAAATGTTTTTTGGCGCCTCTCTGGCTGGGCCTCCATCTCCTAAACTCCATGGTGGTGCACATGGCATCACATTCTAGGCGGAAACGTGACGGTGGTCCGTTGAATTTTTGTTTCTCCTTTTCTCTCTCCTGCAGGCCAAGGTGCACAACAGGCCCCTCTGTTTTATTGGTGTTTTATTTCAGTCTCTTTTCTTTTGATTATTTGGTATGATCCTGATTTCTGTTATGGAAGTTTTGATTTGTTTCAATTTTCTCCCAGAGGGAAATTGATTGTATATGGTGTTTTCAATTCGGTCCTTGTTATTTTAATTTTCAATTTGGTGTTAAATCCCTTAATATTTTTTGTACAATAGTTTTAAATTTTCCAATTTGTCCTTTGATTGAAATTGATTACATAATTGCTTTCATTCCAGCCCTTATATTTTTAATTTTTAATTTCTTTTTTAGTACAACATTTTTTATTTTTTTCAATTTTTTCATTCGAGTAAAATTGATTATATATTTTGTTTTTATTTTGGACCTTATACTTATACTTTTAATTTTAATTCTTTTTTTTATATATTTCTATATAGTCTCTATTTTTGTCCATATTTATATATATACACTCTTAGTTTTGGTTTTTAATTTCTAAATTCTTTCTTTTGTTGAGGTGGTATAATTTTAGAAAAATTTAATTCTTAAATTTTAGTTTGTGTTTGTCATCATTTGAAAATTGATATTTCTTTTTTTCCCTTTCTTTTTTTTATTTTTTCTTATTTTTTTACCTTCAAGTAAAATAATTTTTTTCATCTAATAATTTATTTTGTTTTATAATTTTTTTTTGCTTTTTTGTTTTTTTTATGCTTCGATGTAATTTTGTTTTTTCCATTATTTACACAATATTTCTTACTTCCTCTTTTGTAAGATTTTTTTAGGGTGTTACATTTATGACTATAAAACAAACACCTCTTTTTCGCACATCGCTGTCTCCCCAATCTAGGGATGGCAAGGCGCGTAATGCGAAAGAAATCATCGTCGCAACAATTTTGAAGGCAATAGTAACAATAATGCATAAAATAATATAGAAAATATCAATAATGATAGAGAAAAAAACTATAATACTAATCATAATGCTAATTATAATTGCAAATATAAAAATAGAAATAACAGTGTTGATTATCATGATGCTTACTTTTATAATAATGACAACAATTATAACAATAATGATGGTGACAACGATAGTACTGCCAATAATAATTAGAATATTGATAATTTACAATAATGATAGATATAATAACTATGACTATTTAACAATCATGGTAATAATAATGGGATAATAATCGAAATAATTCATTGATCGATGTTCTTTTAATTACAAATTGACTATTGCGAGATTTTTATATATGATATTTAAGATTTAATATAACATTAAAAAATATATGAAGCCACACGTAAACAAAACAGGTGGAAATACTGGGCAAATTTATCTATAGTAAAAAAATAAACAAGTTACTTGCCATGCGCTTTGCTGCAGACACAATCAAAATTTTTTTTTAACTTATGGAAAAATGTTAAAAAATTAAGAACCATCTCAAAAGGACTAAAAAAATTAAGGGATCGAAACTAAACCAAAAAATAAAAGAATAAAATAACAAAATACAAAACAAGAAATTATATATGTTGAAACAAGACAAAAATAAATTTTATCCCACCAACGGAGTGCAAGGTAATGGCTCGTAACAACTAATACAACATAAAGATTTTTGTATTTCTATTGTTTATACTTTTTATAAGGTTACAACAATGTATACACACACACACTCTTCATGTCATATGCTCAATGTTGGTTGCAAAGAAAATGAATAATGACAGTACATTACAATATTGTAGGGGATTAATGACAATTTCCTATAATTTTAGCCTTTCCTTGTGTTTGATTTACAAGTGATGACAATTATATAATTTGCAAATGAAATGGTAGCAAATTGGATTTCAAATTTTATTTCTTTATGATAGCTTTCAACTACAATCTATACTATCTTTTCTTATATAGTGTTTCTGGTTAGAATCAATAAAATTTACAGATGATTCAACAAAAAGAATATGGAAGGATAATAAATGAGTGAAGTCACAAAAGTATATGGAAAAGGCAAGTTAGGTAGAGATTAACAAAGAGGTTCACCTTTTTTATGGTAAAGACTATCATATCCTCACAAAAACAAATACATCATATCTTGAAAGAAATTGAGAAAAGGATGAAAAAAGAGTAAAGATTATTTTTATGGGGTGAGATATGCATTGCATGATATGTTAGTTTAATATATCATATATCTAATCCATTGGTTACACATGACATTGTTATATCTATATAAACACGTATTTATTATTATTAAAGGCTTAATTTATGTTTAATATTTATATACTATTATATTAATAAATCTAGATTAAAGATAAAGTTCATGAAAAAGAAATATTTTGCTACGGAAATTATAAAGTTGTTATAATTATAAGATTTTTATTACATGAAAACATTGTTTCTAAAATGTTCCTAGTTGATGCTATGTTATATACCAGACATGCATTATAGTTACGGAGACTGATATATATATATATATATATATATATATATATATATATTATGTTATCTCTTTTATAAAAAAAAAGAAGAAAAAAGTAGAGGCTCATATGCTGAGGTATAAGAAATATCTAAAAGTTATATACAAGTGTGTCATAAGACATGTACACTTAATTAACTCGTATGAGAATTCAGGTATGATGAGGTTTATGGAACAACTAATTTGACGGTTGTGTATATGATCCGTGGACTTGATATTATTAAGTTGTTTTATATAGAGAATGTTATGATTTGATCCTATTAATTGCGGTAATGAAAGAATATACATTGAGTATAACACGAACTATATGAAGATCCTTAACTAGAGAAAATGTTCCATAAAAAAATAAATTTAAGGGAATATGACATCACCGTATCAAAACAATCCACAAAAAATAAATAATAATATTTTCTGAACACAAAAAATACAATCTTAAGAAATCCAGGAATCAAAGACACATAATAACATTAAATAATAGAAATAGAGTGAGATTATATTTTATATAAATCAATACATTTAATTCATATTGTGTCTTGGTATTTCTTAATATCCTATTAAAAAATTTAAAACATAAAACTCCCTTCCTAAAACAGGATTACCATCTTTATTGTTATTCTTTTATTTCAGGAACACAGGCTCGCACAATAATATATACAATTGATTGAGAAAAATACGAAGAGAGGCAATAAAAAAGAAACGATGACAGTAGGGAGACTTGATAAAACCGATCGCATTCCTTAAAATATGGGCAAGTTGTGTAATAAGTAAAATTTAAACAGTGAGTCACAAAAATTCTGGATTAATAAAGGAAAGTCTTAAGTGTAGGGATAGAATTTGATCATTTATGAATCTATAAGGATGAAAATGTAGTTTACCAAACAAATCCCAAATCAACAAGGAAGGCGCTAAAAATAAAACGGCCGTTACAAGGCGATGAAAGAAACAATCCTCTGTCCTTCAGGACTCCATTAAGGTATATGTAAGGAGCAACAAGCAGTTGTTTTTCACCCTTCCACTTCTTGAGCAAAAACATCAATTCTCGGTTCTTGAAAAGCGAGTGAACAAACAAGAATGGCTGCTGCTGCTGCGAAAATTACAGCGGTGTGGAGACAGAATTTTCAACAGGAGATTTTCAGATTGGACGCTGCCCTGTTCAAATTTCCACTTGTCTCTTTGGATACAGAGTTTCCTGGTTTCTTTCGGAACACTCCTATGGGCGCCACTGAGTTGACTCGTTACGAGGATCTGAAGCATAATGTTGACCACTCAAGGCTGATCCAGTTCGGTATCACCGTTGCAGACGTGAGTGGCAGTATCGGGGGCACGTGGGAGTTCAATTTGCGGTTCGATTTGTCAAGAGATTCGTTCGTCTCCCATTCTATACAATTCTTGCAAGACAATGGGGTCGATTTTGACAGGTTGAGAAGAGATGGGATTGATTTCGACATGTTCGCACAGTTGCTGTCGCGTGTTGTTGCCAGGCATCGAAACATATGCTGGGTCACCTTCCATGGTTTGTATGATCTGTCACACACATTGAAGACGGTGACAAACAGGCCATTGCCCCCTTCTGTGGCTGCTTTTACATCCCTGCTTGGCATTGTATTCGGTGATGTGGTGGATATCAAATACAGGGCACGCTTTTGCCATGGATTACGCGGCGGCGAGCTAGGCTTGACAGCCATTGCTAAGATCTTGAAGGTGGAAAGAGCTGGCGGGGCGCATCAAGCAGGATCTGACTCTTTGTTGACGGCCCGTGTGTACACAAAGATGAGGATGGTTTATGAAATTGAAGAGACTCTTTTTGCGGGGTGCTTGTACGGAATCTCAGCTATAATCTGCAAGCCGATTGCTGTGCCTAATACTAACGGGCGGCGCTGCTTTATTCCGAACGCCACCACTCCAGCACCGTTCATGCGCTGCATTCTTCCCCATACTTCTGTTCTCATGATTGCTGCTCCTTTTGTCATGCCCTGTACCATCTCGTTTTTGTAAACATTTATGATTTGATTATTCAAGTAAATATATTTCTTCTTTTCCTTTATTATCTTTTATCAATATAAAATATCGAGGAATGCAATTAAAATAATATTTTAAAAAAGGTAAATGAAAAGGGGCTTGGAGCATGGTCTAGCTTGCTATTATGGACTCGG
This sequence comes from Salix dunnii, assembly GCA_015731905.1. Lineage (NCBI taxonomy): Eukaryota > Viridiplantae > Streptophyta > Magnoliopsida > Malpighiales > Salicaceae > Salix > Salix dunnii. Next base: position 2,933,107 of record CM027676.1, read on the forward strand.
TGTTAGGCATAACCCTTTTATATTTCTCTTTTGTGTTCTTTTAGCACTCCGAAAATATTTTTAACATATTTGCTTTTTAATTCATGGACTCGACTCATTTCAACTCAACCTACTCGGTTTGGTTCCCGTCCAAACCAAAAAAAAAAACACTTCGATGTTTGCCTTGTTATGAAACTCTAATACCATCTTATACCTACACCTAAATGAAATAATGAAATCATTGTTCATCCGCACTGCTTTCACTGTAAATTGTAATAGTACATTTCATTTTTTTCATATGTTTTTTTTTCCCGACCATTCACTATAATTAACGTGAACACTATCAAAATGTGACTGGAGGGATTATTTTGACAACATCCATGCAATAAATAATTTTTTCAAATTATAAATAATACTAGCCACCTATTTACGCTTTGTCATGGCAGAATTATTTTTTTCAATTGAAAAAAATCTTTTGATTAAAAAAAAATAATTTTTATAAATTATAAATAACTAATTTTTTTACTGCGCATGCAAGAAATAATTTTTTAAATTATAAGTAATACTAGCCTATAACCCATGCTTTATCGCGACCGAAACCATTTTTTTTTCAGCACAAAAACATCATTTGATCCGGAAAAAAGATAATTTTTTAAAATTATAAATAACTAATTGTTTTGTTGCGCATGTAAGACATATTTTTTTTTAAATTATAAATAATACAAGCCATTTACCTGTGCTTTGCCGCGACTAAAACCATAATTTTTCTCAATGCAAAAAAAATCAATTGATTTGGAAAAAAAAATACATTGAATATAAAGTAAAGGAGATCGGGGTTTTTGCATAGTGAAATTCACTGTGGCTTTAGACACAGATTATTGTGAATTTTAATAGTTAAATTACTATTTTACCCCTCGATGCACAATGATATTAATCTTGGGTTCAAGGGTATTTTTGAGTTTTTGCATGTCTGTCCACAATCAAATAATTATAATACCTCCTAATAAGACAAAAATCAAGAGTTGCCAGCGTGGGTGTCCCGATAATTTCAAATTTTCAGTGCAAAGTAACCTTTTTACCCTCTAATATGACAAAATAGAAGAGTTACCTGCGGGGGTGTTTTTGTGAAACCCGAGAATAAAGTATACAAAGAGGTAGGAGGTTTATAATAATTCAAAATATTGTTATAATACAAAATTTATGTAAAGAAAAAGAAAAGAAAAGCAAATAATAATAATAATAATAATAATAATAATAATAATAATAAACAGGGTCAAAATAGAATTGAGAAGAGATGAGACTATAAATACTCATCCCTTTTCTCATCCATGGCCGGATGGAGACTAAAAGAAAGAGTGGAGGGATAATCTCAAATTTTACTTCATAAAACTAGGAGTAAACACCCAAAATTTATAAATCCATATAAACCTTGGAATTCTAAAGTGGCTACACAGTTGGGTGCAGAATTAACAAGAAGAAAGTGAAGAATTGGGGAAGAAATGAGGGAGAAGAGTGGCTGGTTATATACAAGGAGAAGAAGGCTAAGATTCTTCCAAAATTATGAAGCAAATTCTAAATTTCATCCAAGTAAGGAGTTCTAATTCCAATTTCTATGAAATTAACTTCAAATTGATTAGAAGTTCATGATTCTTTTTGAACTATGAATTAGGGTTTTTAACATAAAATATTGGGGAAATGCATAAAAGAGTAGGGTTTTCATGAATAAAGAAATGACATGACTGTAATTAATGAGGAAGCAGGGATTGAAGATGAATGGGAGATATTTCCTCCATTTTTGCAAAACAGGGCAGATTCGTTGCCCTGTTTCTTGGGGGAATTTGGACTTGAAAAATACAAAATCAAAGGAGTGTCCCTTCATAGAAGTTGTAGTAGAGAGTGTTATCTTTGCAACGAGTTCTACCCCATCTAATTTGGAGTTCTGAAACTCCATATATGGATAAAAATCTGAGGAGAGGTCAAGTTGTCACCCTTGTTGGCAGATTCGGTCAAGTTGATAAAATAACAAAATTTAGCCATGTTAAGGGTAGAATTTGTTTTCTCGCTCTTGATAAAATGTATCTTGATCTTAAAAATAAAATAAAAAAAGAGAATAAACGGTGATAAAAATTGAATTCATGATGTTCCCTTGGACTACCAATGAGCTGAAAAGTTAAAGGATGTTAATGAAGAATGTAAGTGAGAAAGAAAAGATTTGGTAAAAGAGAAATGAATAGTATCACCATTGTTACTGTTGTGCATGATTTGTGGATCAATATGGAATAATGGTGGGTGTTTGTGGTTTTAGGAGGAACCGCAAGAAGAGTACAATAATAATAACAAGGTAACGCAAATCGAGCGTTCGCAACAGGTATGTATTTGATACCTATATCTCCTCTAGCCAATAATTATTTTTTCTAATTATTGAATTATAAGAAATAATTTGGTGCTTATTGATGAGGAAAAGAAAAGGGGTAAGGGAAAGGTTAAGGGATGAAATATATACATGTATATAGGAAAAAACAAGCTGATTGACATTGGCATTATCGGTACGTGGGAGGTGAAATATAAACCTTGATTAACTATTTGGTTTTAGAATAGTTAATGATATCAGAGGGTGATGTTGATATTGATAAAATTTATAAACTTGATCACCTATTCGGTTTCGGAATAGTTAATGATATCGGCAGATGACGTCGATGTCAGCAAAATTTATAAACATGATTAACTATTTGGTTTCAAAAAAGTTAATGATATCGGCGGGTGACGTCGATGTCAGAAAAATTTATAAACATGATTAACTATTCAGTTTCAGAATAGTTAATGATATCGACCGGTGACGTCGATATCGGCAAAATTTATAAACTTGATTAGTTTTCCGAGGTGAAAACTAATGATGTCAAGAATTCTTGACATTAGCATACCCTATAGCCTTCTAAGGTAATACAGAACAATGATCAACTATTTTGGTTTTAAAAGTAGTTAATGACACCAATGGTTACGTTCATGTCGATATTTTCATGAAATTGATTAGTTGTTTACAGGATGGGCAACTAAAGACACTAATGGAGGTCATTAGTGTCGACTATAGTCTTTTCGATGTGGAGGGGGAGAGAAGTAGTCAAAAGAAATAAATTTTCTTTTATATGACCTTAAAAAGATGTATATAGTTGTATTTAGAATCTCATGATTTAAGTAGATTGATAGATATGTTGTTTAAATTTTTTCTGTAAATTGCTTGTATTTACTTAATTATTTTTAATTATATGGAAAATCTATATTTTTGTATTTGATCCCTTTTTAAGTCTTTGATCCCTTTTTTGTATAAGTTAGGAACTTAGGGATTTGTGGTATAATTTTTATTATGCAGAAAACATGTAAACTGTATAGAATATTATATTCATAATATTTTGTTTTTAAGAGATTAAATGTATCAACCTACGTTTGGGATATTAGAAAGTATTAGATTATGTTAGAATATTAAATTGTGTTCTTATGTATGCATGCATGCATGAAATCTTCATGTTCGAAATTGCTCCTTTAAGTATTATCTTATGCGGGTGATGTAAGATGGAGTTTGAGAATGAATATGGTTTTGAACATATTCTAGAATGAGTTATGTAATTGTTTGTACTAAACATGGATGAGATGTGATTCAAACTGTGTGCAAATTACATTAGAAATTTCAGCAAGAGAATTTTTTTTTTATGCTCCATCCATCCTTTATAGGGGGAAAGATTAACAAATAAACTAATAGGAAAAAAAAATTAGGGTTGTTATAGTTTCAGACATTTCACTTTTCACACACACTCTTCATGTCAAATGCTCATTGCTAGTTACAAAGAAAACGAATAATGATAGTACATTACAATATTGTAGAGGATTAATGACAATTTCCTATAATTTTAGCCTTTCCTTGTGTTTGATTTACAAGTGATGACAATTATATAATTTGCAAATGAAATGGTAGCAAATTGGATTTCAAAATTTATTTCTTTATTATAGCTTTCGACTACAATCTATATAATCTTTTCTTATATAGTGTTTTTGGTTGGAATATATAAAATTTGCAGATGATTCAACAAAAAGAATATGGAAGGATAATAAATTAGTGAAGTCACAAAAGTTCAAGGAAAAGGCAAGTTAGGTAAAGATTTGCAAGGAGGTTCGCCTTTTTTATGGTAAAGATAATCCATATCCTCACAAAAACAAATACATTATATCTTGAAAGAAATTGAGAAAACGATGAAAAAAGAGTAAAGGTTATTGTTATGGGGTGAGATATGCATTGCATAATATATCATGTATCTATTCTATTGGTTACACGTGGCATTGTTATATCTATATAAATACATAATTATTATTATTAAAGGCTTAATTTAAGTTTAATATGTATATAGTATTCTATTAATAAATTTAGATTAAAGATAAAGTTCATGAGATAGAAATATTTTGCACGAGAAATTATAAAGTTGTTATAATTATATGATTTTTATTGCATGAAAACATTGTTTCTAAAAATGTTCATAGCTAATACTCTTTTAAATACCGGACATTCATTAGAATTATAGAGACTAATATATACCATGTTATCTCTTTCATAAAAAAAAAATGTTATCATAAGTTGAGGTATAAAGGATATTTAAAAGTAATATATAAGTGAGTCAAAAGACATGTACAGTCAATTAACTCGCATGAGAATTCTTATATGCTGAGGTTTATGGAATGGCTCATGTGATGGTTGTGTATATGATCCTTAGACTTGATATCATTAAGTTATCTTATATAGAGAATGTTATGATTTGATCCTATTATATATCATCTTAATTAAGCTAATGAAATGACAAACATTGAGTATAACATTAACTATATGAAGATGCCAAAGTGATCAAGAGAGGATTCATCACTTTAGGTGAATTAGAGAAAATGCTCTATAGGCTAGAAATAGTATTGACCGAGAAATCCTTGACCAATATAGAATAAGATTTGAAAAGAGTTCCAAATCTTATTCAAACGATGAATTACTATTATATAGAGAACAAACATGATTTAACATGACTTAAATACTCTATATTTTAAGGTTAAATTCAAACATTATTGAAAAAATAATATTAATTACACTAAGAAAATGATCAATGAAAGGTTAAGTTAGACCACCAATTATTTCTCTAATATTTAAGGGATTTATGTAATCTTTAACTTTATCTTCAGTCTTCAACTAGATGATTTATCTAATTTTGAACATAAATTAATTAATTGTTGACTTGATGATAAATCAAATGATTTAATTATTATTTATATATGGATCAACATATTAGAAATCTGACAAGTCACACGAATGAAGAATTATTAGTTAGAAATTAAATTATAATGATTTAATTAAGTACAACTTGATTAAATTATATTTCAAAAATCAAAGACTGGAATATAATTAATACATTGATTATATTTCCAAATCTAGAAAAATCAAGTAACAACTTGATTGAGTTAATTTCTAAGATCTCGTGAATTAGTGTGTGTGTGTGTAGGCAAATTGAAAATTGATACCTTGTCAATTTCTATGATTTTTCAATTTGCCCTATAAATTAGCAAAATATCAATTTTTGGCTTAATTAATATTCACATATGAAGTCAAGATAATTTTATAAATTAACTCAAGTTGCATGTATTGCCTATAAAATTTATTTTTCATATCTACATATCAAAATAATCCAATAATATATACATGGTTAACGAACACACATTGAAGACGGTGACAAACAGGCCATTGCCCCCTTCTGTGGCTGCTTTTACGTCTCTGCTTGGCATTGTATTTGGTGATGTGGTGGATATCAAATACATGGCACGCTTTTGCCATGGATTACGCGGTGGTGAGTTGGGCTTGACAGCCATTGCTAAGATCTTGAAGGTGGAAAGAGTTGGCGGGGCGCATCAAGCAGGATCTGATTCTTTGTTGACGGCCCGTGTGTACACAAAGATGAGGATGGCATATGAAATTGATGAGACTCTTTTTGCGGGGTGCTTGTACGGAATCTCAGCTAGAATCTGCAAGCCGATTGCTGTGCCTAATACTAACGGGCGGCGCTGCTTTATTCCGAACGCCAGCATTCCAGAACCGTTCCTGCGTTGCATTCCTCCGCATACTTCTGTTTTCATGATTGCTGCTCCTTTTAGTCATGTCCTGTAGCATTTGGTTTTAGTAAACATTTATGATTTGATTATTCATGTAAATTCATGAAAAATCCTAACCTGATCTCTCAAAAGAGGAATAGCTTTACACTCTATCTTCTTTCTCTGCTAAGCTTTCTTCTCTCTGCTAGTCGCCCTCCTCTTATGCATAGAATGACAAGAAATCCATACAAATCCCCGAATTATCAAAAGTAACCTGAGATAAATTGAAATCGAACCTAACCAGAGATACTTTTACAATTGAAAACAAAAATAATCTATCATTATTAAACTAAATTGTGAGTGCTGGTAAGAAAGCGAGAAGTTGACAAATCCAAAGCACGGAGGGGAGGGAAGACGGGCTGATGGAGCTGCTGCTGCCGGCCGGAGAGGAGAGTGAGAGGAAGAGAGAGAGGGAAGAGCTGAGAAGGAACGAACTGACGGCTGAGAGTAAGGTGAGAAGTGTGACAGAAAAACTTTTTACAGAGAGAGAGAGAGAGAGAGAGAGAATAAACTAAAAAATCCACTGGATTAATCTTTAAACAACATATGAAGTCCTATATTATAAAGAAAAAAATCCAATAAAGAAATTAAAAACAAAACAAATAACAATTAAATCTGATATGAAATAAAACGAACTAAAATATTAAGAGATGTATTTGAAAAAAATAATTTGATTAAAAAATAATATAAAATATTGAGGGATGCATTTAAAATAATATTAATGAAAAGTATTTTGATAGCATCCATTTGCTACTGTACATGTTGCGTATGCAACAAATAATTTTTTTAAATTATAAATAATAATAGCTATCGATTCACGCTTTGTCATGGAAGAAGTTTTTTTTTTCAACGTAAAAAAATCTTGTGATCCGAAAAAAAATAATTTTTATAAATTATAAATAACCATTTTTTTTCCTGCACATGCAAAAAAACTTGTGCTTTGTTGCGACCAAAATCATAATTTTTTCAAAGCAAAAAAATCATTTGATTTTAAAAAAAGATAATTTTTTAAAATTATAAATAACTAATTGTTTTGCTGAGCATGCAAGAAATTTTTTTTAAATTATAAATAATACTAGCCATTTACCCGCACTTTGTCGCGGCTGAAATCATAATTTTTTTCAACGCAAAAAAATCATTTAATTTGGAAAAAAATACATTGGCTATAAACTAAAGGAGATCAGGGTTTTGCACAGTGAAATTCACTGTGGCTTTAGACATAGATTATTGTAGATTTTAATAATTAAATTATCATTTAACCCCTCGATGCTCAATGATATTAGCCTTGGGTTCAAGGGTATTTTTTATTTTTTACGTTTATGTGCACAGTCAAATAATCATAATACCTCCTAATAAGACAAAAGCCAAGAGTTGCCAGCGGGGGTGTCTCAGTAATTTTAAATTTTCAGTGCACAGTCAAATAACCTTTCTACCCTCCACTAAGACAAAACAGAAGAGTTACCTGCGGGGTGTTTTAGACATTTCACTTTTTTTAAAATATAAAAATACAAATATGCCTCGATAAAAGAAAAAATTCAGGAGTTGGTTGTAGTGGTGTATAGGTAATTTACTAATTTATTTTTATGTTTTTTCACTGATTACTATTTGCACATGTTCCGGACACGCCGACGATTGTCGGCCTCACGCCCCTTCGGGCGGAGTGTGCGGCGTCCTCAAGTAGTCAAAAATGTTTTTATGGCGTCTCTCCAACTGTGCCTCCTTCTCCGGAACCACATGGTGGTGCACTTGGCGTCACACTTTGGACGGAAACGTGACAGTGATCAGTTAAACTTTTATTTCCCTTTTTCTTTTTCCTGCAGGCCAAAGTGCACAACAATCCCCTCTATTTTATAGGTGCTTTATTTTGGTCCCTTCTCTTTTAATTGTTTAGTATGATCCTGAGTTCTGTTATGAAAGTTTTGATTAATTTCAATTTTTTTCCGAGATGGTAATTGGTTGTATATTGTGTTTTCAATTCGGTCCTTGTTATTTTAATTTTCAATTTGGTATTAAATCCCTTAATATTTTTGGTACAACAATTTTGAATTTTTCAATTTATCATTTGATTGAAATTGATTACATAATTTTTTTTCATTCTAACCCTTATACTTTTAATTCTTTATTTTAATTGCTTTTTCAATACAACATGTATGATTTTTTTCAATTTTTTCATTCGAGTAAAATTGATTAAATATTCTGTTTTCATTTTTTACCTTAAAATTTTAATTTTAATTCCTTTTCTTTATATATTTCTATATAGTTCTATTTCTGTCCATGCTTATATATATACGCTCTTAGTTTTGGTTTTTAATTTCTATTATTCTTTAATTTTTTGAGGTGGTATGTTTTTAGAAAAATTTAATTCTTAAATTTTAGTTTGTGTTTGTCATCATTTGAAAATTGATATTTCTTTTTTTTTTTCCTTTTTTTTGATTTTTTCTTATTTTTTTTTACCTTCAAGTAAAATAATTTTTCCAGCTAATAATTTATTTTGTTTACTTTTTTGTTAAAGATTTTATGTTCTTTTTATACTTTGATGTAATTTTGTTTTTATCCATTATTTACACAATATTTCTTGCTTCCTCTTTTGTAAGAGTTTTTGAGTTTTTTTATTTCTTGGGGTATTTTTTTTTTGTTTTAGCAGGAATATTAATGATAATTTTAGGTGTTATAACCGTAATAATAATAATGACATTATTAATCATAATGATAACAACAAGTGTAATTTATTATAATGGTTATAGTGCTTATGTTATTAGTAATTATAATTTTGATGGTAATAGTAAAATAACTCATAGAATAATATAGAAAATATCAATAATGATAATAGGAATATATAATATTAATCATAATACTAATTATAATTGAAATTATATTAATAGAAGTAATGACGTTGATTATCATGATGCTTATTGTTATAATGTAGCTTGAATATCGGGAGATCCCAAGCTATTGACAATGTAACCTGCACACAGTTTGAATCATATCTCATCCACAGTCACATATGTTTAGTACAAACAACTGCATAATTCATTCCAAAATATGTTCAGGACCATATTCATTTCTAAACTTCATCTTACATCACACGCATAAGATAATAATTAAAAGACCTAATTCGAACACGAAGATTTCATATATATATATATATAACATAACACAATTTAATATTCTAACATAGTTTAGTACTTTCTAATATCCCATGCGTAGGTTGATACATTTAATATTCTAAAAATAAAATATTATGAATATATTATTCTATATAGTTTACATGTTTTTCTGCATAACAAAATTACACCACAAATCCCTAAGTTCCTAACTTATACAAAAAGGGATCAAGGACTTATAATCTATTTTTGACGGGAATGAGAGGAACCCATAAAATATAGATTTTCCATATAAGTAAATACAAGTAATTTATAAAAGAAATTTAAACAACATATTTATCATTCTGCTTAATCATATGAGATTCTAAATACAACCATATACATCTTTTTAAGGTTATATAAAAGAAAATTGGTTTCTTTTGACTACCCCCCTCTCCACATTGAAAAGACTATAACCGACACTAATGACCTCCATTAGTGTCTTTAGTTGCCCGTCTTGGAAACAACTAATCAGTTACATAAAAATGTCAACATGAACGTAACCGTTTGTATCATTAACTATTTTTAAAACATAAATAGTTAATCATTATTCCATATTACATGGGGAGGTTCTCGAGTATGCCGATGTCAAGAATTCTTGACATCTTTAGCTTTTACCTCGGAAAGCTAATCAAGTCTATAAATTTTACCGATATCGATGTCACCCGTCGATATTATTAACTATTCTGAAATCAAATAGTTAATCAAGTTTATAATTTTTTTCAATATTGACGTCACCCGCCAATATCATTAACTATTTCAAAATTGAATAGTTAATCATGTTTATAAATTTTGCCGATATCGACATCACCTGCTGATATCATTAACTATTTCAAAACAGAATAGTTAATCGATTTTATAAATTTTACCGATATCGGTGTCACCGCCAATATCATTAACTATTTTGAACCCTGATAGTTAATCAAGGTCTATATTTCTCCTCCCACGTACCGGTAATGCCGATGTCAATCAGCTTGTTTCTTTCTTTCTATATATATATATATATATATATATATTATTTTTATTTTTTTTCCCCATCACTTAACATTTCCTTTACCCCTTTTTTTTCCTCGTCAATAAGCACCAAATTGTTTCTTATTGTTCAATAGTTAGTTAAAAATAATTATTGACTAGAGGAGATATTGATACCAAGTACCTACATGTTATAAATGCTCGACTTGTGTTCCCCTGTTGTTGTTGTACTCTTCCCATGGTTCCTTCTGAAACCACAAACACCCACCATTATTCCATATTAATCCACATATCACACACAATAATTACAGTGGTAATAATATACAATTCTTATTTACCAATCTTTTCTTTCTTACTTACATTCCTCATTATTATCCTTTAACTTTTGAGCTCATTAGTAGTCCAAGTGGACATCATTAATTCAATTTTAATCACCGTTTATTCTCTTATTTTATTTTCTAAAGATCAAGACGCACTTTATGAAGGGAAATAAAACAAATTCTACCTTTAACATGGCTAAATTTCTCTATTTTATTCGCTATTTTATCAATTTAACCGAATCTACCGACAAGGGTGACAGTTCGACCTATCCTCAGATTTTTATTTGTATCTGGAGTTCCAGAACCCCAAATTAAATGGGGTTAGACTCGTCAGAAAGATAACACTTTTATGAAGGGACAACTCCCTAAATTTTGTAGTTTTCAGACCCAAATAACCCTCGGATACAACTTTTATGAAGGCACCCTCCCTAAATTTTGTAGTTTTCAGACCCAAATAACCCCAGGAAGTAGGGCAATGAATCTGCCCTGTTTTGCATAAATAGAGAAAATATCTCCAATTCATCTTCAATCCTTGCTTCCTCATCTGTCACAACCATGCCTTTTCTTTATTCATGAAAACCCTTCTTATTTATTTCCTCTTAAGGTCCATTTGTATAAAGTTAATTAGTTAAACAGTTTCATAATTTCTCATTCCCTCTCTGCAGTGTTGCTATCAAAACATGCCCAAGGGAAACAAGAGTTCCCTTACTCTCTCTTTGCACTCATTTCTTCTTCCTCTTTAAGATACTTAGATTATTCTAGTCTATTTAATCTCACTCATTTATGCATTTTCCTAACATTTATGTTAAAAATCCTAATTCCCAATTCAAGAAGAATCATGAACTTTTAATCAAATTGAAGTTAATTTCATAGAAATTGAAATTAGAACTCCTTACTTGGATGGAATCTGGACTTTACTTCACAATTTTAGAAGAATCTTAGCCTTCTTCTCATTGTATATAACCAACCACTCTTCTCCCTCTTTTCTACCCCAATTCTTCACTTTTCTTCTTGTTAATTCTCCACCCAATTATGTTTTTTCACTTTAGAATTTCAAGGTTTATACGGGCTTACTAATTTTGAGTGCTTACTCCTAGTTTTCATGAAGGAAAAATATGAAATTCTCCCCCTCCTTCTTCTAGTTACCAATCGACCATGGATAAGAGAAGGGATGGGTATTTATAGTCCCATCTCTTCTTAATTTCATTTTGATCCTGTTTTTTTTTTTTTTTTTTGCATAAATTTTATATTATAACAACATTTTGAATCATTATAAACCTCCCCTCTTTTTGATCTTTATTTTCGGGTTTCACAGGATGAAAAATGAGTAAAGATTATTTTTATGGGGAATGCATTGCATGATATGTTAGTTTAATATATCATGTATCTATTCTATTGGTTACACATGACATTGTTATATCTATATAAGTACATAATAATTATTATTAAAGGATTAATTTATCTTTAGTTCCATATCTTATTCAAACGATGAATTACTATTATATAGAGAACAAACATGATTTTACATGACTTACATACTCTATATTTTAATGTTAAATTGAAACATTAATGGAAAAATGATATTAATTACACTAAGAAAATGATCAATGAAAGGTTAAGTCAAACCACCAATAATTTCTCTAATATTTAAGGGATTTATCTAATCTTCAACTTTATCTTCAATCTTCAACTAGATGATTTATCTAATCTTCAAACATAAATTAATTTATTGTTGAATTGATGATAAATCAAATCATTTAATTATAATTTATATTTGGGTCAACATATTATAAATTTGATGGGTCACACAAATTAAGAACTATTAGTCAGAAATTAAACTATAATAATTTAATTACGTATAACTTGATTAAATTATATTTCAAAAACAACTTGATTGAGTTAATTTCTAAGATCTCCTGAATTAGTGTGTATATAAAAAATATTATTCAGGGGCAAATTGATACTCTGTCAATTTCTATGATTTTTCAATTTGCCTATAAATCAGTAAAATATCAATTTTTGTCTTAAATAATTTTATTTTTCATATCAAAATATCTTAAAATATGAAGACACAAGCAGTAAAAAAGAAACGATGACAGTAGGGGGACATGATAAAACCGATCACATTCTTTAAAATATGGGCAAGTTGAGTAACAAAAATTCTGGATTAATAAAGGAAAGTCTTAAGTATAGGGATAGAATTTGATCATTTATGAATCTATAAGGATGAAAATGTAGTTTACCAAACAAATCCCAAATCAACTAGGAAGGCGCTAAAAATAAAACGGCCGTTACAAGGCGATCAAAGAAACAATCCTGTATCCTCCCGGACTCCATTAAGGTATATGTAAGGAGCAACAAGCCGTAGTTTTTCACCCTTACACTTCTTGAACAAAAACATCAACTCTCGGATCTTGAAAAGTGAGTGAATAAAGAAGAATGGCTGCTGGGAAAATTACAGCGGTGTGGAGACAGAATTTTCAACAGGAGATTTTCAGATTGGACGCTGCCCTGTCCAAATTTCCACTTGTCTCTTTGGATACAGAGTTTCCTGGTTTCCTTCGAAACACTCCTATGGGCGCCACTGAGTTGACTCGTTACGAGGATCTGAAGCATAATGTTGACCACTCAAGGCTGATCCAGTTCGGTATCACCGTTGCAGACGTGAGTGGCAGTATCGGGGGCACGTGGGAGTTCAATTTGCGGTTCGATTTGTCAAGAGATTCGTTCGTCTCCCATTCTATACAATTCTTGCAAGACAACGGTGTCGATTTTGACAGGTTGAGAAGAGATGGGATTGATTTTGACATGTTCGCACAGCTGCTGTCGCCTGTGGTTGCCAGGCATCGAAACCTATGCTGGGTTACCTTCCATGGTTTGTATGATCTGTCACTCACATTGAAGACGGTGACGAACAGGCCATTGCCCCCTTCTGTGGCTGCTTTTACGTCTCTGCTTGGCATTGTATTCGGTGATGTGGTGGATATCAAATACATGGCACGCTTTTGCCATGGATTACGCGGTGGTGAGTTGGGCTTGACAGCCATTGCTAAGATCTTGAAGGTGGAAAGAGTTGGCGGGGCGCATCAAGCAGGATCTGATTCTTTGTTGACGGCCCGTGTGTACACAAAGATGAGGATGGCATATGAAATTGATGAGACTCTTTTTGCGGGGTGCTTGTACGGAATCTCAGCTAGAATCTGCAAGCCGATTGCTGTGCCTAATACTAACGGGCGGCGCTGCTATATTCCGAACGCCACCACTCCAGCACCGTTCCTGCGTTGCATTCCTCCCCATACTTCTGTTTTCATGATTGCTGCTCCTTTTAGTCATGTCCTGTAGCATCTGGTTTTTGCAAACATTTATGATTTGATTATACAAGTAAATATATTTCTTCGTTACCTTTATTATCTTTTATCAATATCATTTTTACAGAAATTATTAGATTATTAAATTAACCTCAAAACTAATTTAAAGTTTACGATTTTTAGCGGAGAACATGGAATGGGTATGTTAGAGAAAAATAAAATATTATTTTCTTAATTATTTTGTTGTATATGCCCAGCAACTAGCAGCAGAAGCACAGTTCCAGATGCTGGGGGAAAAACCTCCCTTCTAATACTATTAGAGCTGCTAGCGCAAGCAAAATTCATACTAATATTTTCAAACACTTGGAGCGCATAGAACAACTGCTTCTTTCACTGCTAGAAAAACGACTACTATAATGACATTATTCACACGCAGAGCTAGGAAAAATCCTAACCTGATGTCTCAAAAGAGGAATAGCTTTACACTCTATCTTCTTTCTCTAAGCTTTCTTCTCTCTGCTAGTCGCCCTCCTCTTATGCATAGAATGACAAGAAATCCATACAAATCCCCGAATTATCAAAAGTAACCTGAGATAATTGAAATCAAACCTAACCAGAGATATTTTTACAATTGAAAACAAAAATAATCTATCATTATTAAACTAAAATGTGAGTTCTGGAAAGAAAGCTAGAAGTTGACAAATCCAAAGCGCGGAGGGGAGGGAAGACGGGTTGATGGAGCTGCTGCCGGCCGGAGAGGAAGAGAGAGAAGGAAGAGCTGAGAAGGAACGAACTGACGGCTGAGAGTAAGGTGAGAAGGGTGACAGAAAAACTTTATATATATATATATATATATATATATATATATATATATATATATATATATATTTTATTTAGTTTATTCATTGAATGTTACAAATTAGCTTATTCTCTCTCTCTCTCTCTCTCTCTCTCTCTCTCTCTATATATATATATATATATATATAATCTAATTTGTAACATTCAATGAATAAACTAAATAAACTTTATATATATATATATATTAACTAACAAATAAAACGTGTGCCGTTTTCACTATTAGTTACTTTTCACACAGACACATTGCACTATGGACTGGATATTTGATCTGATCCTTCGTGTGCGCGCGTCCATCTTTTTTTTTTTCTTTTTCCAGTTTATGAACAGTGCATTAATGAATTTGCCCTCCGAAAACAACAAAACATGCCGCCTTGAATGAGGGGCTCCGCGGTCATTTCCTATCTCGGTCTGGTCCGATTCGCCGCCCTTCTTATTTTTTTATTATTTTACAGAATTGGCTAAATACAGATATAGTCCCTCATAAGACAAAAATGATGAATAAGGAACAGGGACAAACCAGTAATTGACCATATTTTGTATTATTTCTATCGATAACTGTCAGAGCGTGAGGGCCACGCACCAGACAGTTTCCCACCTCACGCCCTGTTTAGGCAGCGCGTGCCGTCTCATTAGGTGGCTGGAGAAGGGTTAATGGAGTCTATTCCGATGCGCCTTTGCATGTTCTTCCTCCCGGTACGGCGCGTGCGGCAACTGACAGTCGTGGACGCGGCGGTGGTTGTTTAAAGCCGCTAGTCACCATTCTCTCTCTCCTGCACGTACAAGTGCATGAGAGTCCCCCGGTTTTATATCTTTTTCACTTCGGTCCCTGGTCTTTGAATTTTGTGTATGGTCCTGTTTTTTGTTATATAAGTTTTGATTTAGTTTGATTGGGTCCTTCGATTGAAATTAATTTAATGTTAATGTTTCACTTCGGTCCTCCTTCTTTTAATTTCCAGATTGGGTTGAAAAATATTAATTTATTCGGAACAGCAGTTTTAATTTTTCCAATTTTGTCATTTGATTAAAATTAATAATATATTTGATTTTCATTTCGGCTCTTATACTTTTAATTTTGTATTTTAATCCCTTGATTTCTTTTTATGATTTTAATTTTGTTAAAAATTTTATGATTTTTACTCTTTCATTTATTTTATTTTTTTAATTATTAACACAATAACAACAACGACGACGACGACAACAACAACAACAACAATAATAATAATAATTTTATTGTTTTTCTTGTTTACTCTTTTGTTGATGTTTTTTAGTTTTTTTTCTCAGGATAATTTGATAATTTTTATTGTTTTGACAGTAATAAAAATGATAATTTTTGTTTTTGTTTTATTCTTTTGTTTAATCTTTTGTTGAAGTTTTTAGGATTTTTTTAATCTTTCTTTTTTTTCTATCATTATTAACAAAAAAAAAAATAATAATAATAATAATAATAATAATAATAATAATAATAATAATAATTTAATTGTTTTTCTTGCTTACGTTTTTGTTAATTTTTTTGAGGTTTTTTTTTCTCAAAATAATTTGATAATTTTTATTGTTTTGACAGTAATAACAATGATAATTTTTAGTTTTTATTATATTTCTTTATTTGATCTTTTGTTGCAGTGTTTACAATTTTTTAGTCTTTCATTTATTTATTTATTCTATAATAATAATAATAATAATAATAATAATTTAATTGTTTTTCTTGCTTACTATTTTGTTTATGCTTTTTTTTCCTCTGTATAATTTGATAATTTTTATTATTTTGATAATAATAGCAATAATAATTTTACATGTTAAAACTCTGATTTTTCTATTGCTATAATATTTTAAATTAATATTGTTTCTTTTTTTTCTTCTTTTTTTCTGTTATTTTTATTTGCTCTTTGGATTAGATGATTTTTATGATTTTACTATTTGTGCAATAATAACAATGATTTTAGTGATTAATTTTTTATTATTTTATTATAAAAATATTTTGCTTGTTTTTTTTTTATAATGATTGTTCAGGTCAATTTAATTATTTTGATTGCTTTGACAGTAATGTTGATAATAATTTTAACTGTTATAACAATGATAATGACAATAACATGAGGATGGATTTCAATTTATGTTTTTGTTTTATTACCGATAGAAAATTAACTACTTATATTTGTTATTTGATTGTTGCAAATTTTTATTTGATATTAATTCATTTAGTTTTTTTTAATTCTTGGATAGTGTTTATTCTTCATTCGTCTCTATGCATCTATGTTTTTAGTTTTTTTTTTATTCCGATTTTATTTTTAATCGATTTAGTCCTAAAATTTTAATTTATGTTGATAATCATTACTCCCCTTTTCCCTTTATTATTTTTTTTGTGTGTTTTCTCTTATTTCGATTTGTTATTTCGATTAGATTATTTTTATAATTTTACTATTTGCACAATGATAATGGTATTTTTTTGTTATTCTTTTAATTATTTTTTTATAAAAATCTTTTGATTATTTTTTTAATGTTTTTTCAAGGAATTTATTTATTTTAATTCTTTTGATAATAATATTATTAATAATTTTAATTGTTATGGAAATGATAATGAAAATAACGTGGGGATGAATTTTTAATTTATGTTTTTGACTTTATGTTGATAGAAAATGTACTATTTGTTTTTTTTATTTGATTATTACATGTATTTTCACAATTTATAATTTTTTTTTGTTTGGTTTAAATTGAATTATAAAATGAACTAATCTTAATGCAGTAAATTTAACAATTCAAATATCTGAATCTTCTTATTTTTTTAATGATGATGATAAATTAATGTTGGTTATTTCATTGAAAATGCTAAACAGATAAATTTATAGTGATTTAAAATTCATATATTTTATAGAAAACTTGTACTTAACAGGATTTCTGCACAAATTTATTATTTTAGCTAAATTTATAATACAATGAAAAAATACACATAATTAATATTTTTTACATTGAAAAAAATATGGTGTCGCCCGTGTGGGGGCATTTACCTAGTAGATAGATAGATAGATAGATAGATAGAGAGAGAGAGAGAGAGAGAGAACAAGCTAAACTTTGTAACATTAGATGAATAAACTAAAAAATCCATTGGATTAATCTTTAAACAACATATGAAATCCAATAAAGAAATTAAAAACAAAATATAAAATAAAACAAACTAAAATATTAAGAAATGTAATTGGGAAAAATAATTTGATTAAAAATAATATAAAATATTGAGGGATGCAATTAAAATAATATTAATGAAATGTATGGAGACCAAATTTCAAAAAAAAAATCAAATAAGGGTAAAAAAAACAGCAAGTTTCAATTCTATTGATTATTTTAAAATACAACAATTAACAATAAAAAGAATAAGGATCAAATCTAGTAAGAAAATCACTGAGATCTTTTAAAAATATAAAGGGAAAGACCCTGAAATCGAGATGGGAAAAGAAAAGAAAGGAGCAAAACAACAACCATTAACGCACAATTCTTCAATTAGATACCAAAATAATTTCTTAACATAACTAATTTTTAAGTTGGGAAATGATTAAATCAATTTTTTTAAAATTATATGTAATACTAGCCACTTACTCGTGCTTTGTCGCGGCCGAAACCTTATTTTTTTCAACGCAAAAAATCATTTGATTTGGAAAAAAGATAATTTTTTTTTAAATTATAAATAACTAATTGTTTTGTTGCCCTTGCAAGAAATATTTTTTAAAAATTATAAATATATCAGCCACTTGCCCGAGCTTTGTTGCGGCTGAAACCATAATTTATTTCAATCCAAAAAAATCATTTGATTTGGAAAAAATACATTGACTATAAACTAAAGGAGATCAGGGTTTTGCACAATGAAATTCACTGTGGCTTTAGAAACACATTACTATGGATTTTAATAGTTAAAGTATTATTTTACCCTTTATTGCATAATGATATTAGCCTTAGGTTCAAGGGTATTTTCGATACTTTGTGTGTCTGTGCACAGTCAAATAATCATAATACCTCCTAATAAGACAAAAACCAAGAGTTACCAGCAAAAGTGTCCCGCTAAATTTCAAATTTTCAGTGCACAATCAAATAACCTTTTTACCCTCCAATAATACAAAACAGAAGAGTTCCTGCTGAGAGGTTTCAAAAATTTCACTTTTTTTAAATGTATAAATACAAATATGCCCTGATAAAAGAAAAAATTCAGGAATTGATTGTAGTGGTGTATAGGTAATTTACCATTTTTTATTATTTTTTCTGCCGATTACAATTTGCATGTGTTCTGGACGCGCTGACGATTGTCGGCCTCACGCACCCTTCGGGCGGAGCGTGCAACATCCTTAAGTAGTCAAAAATGTTTTTTTTGCGTCTCTTTGGTTGGGCCTCCATCTCCTAAACTGCATGGTGGTGCACATGGCATCACATTCTAGGCGGAAACGTGACGGTGGTCAGTTGAATTTTTGTTTCCCCTTTTCTCTCTCCTGCAGGCCAAAGTGCACACCAGGCCCCTTTGTTTTATTGGTGTTTTATTTCAGTCCCTTTTCTTTTGATTATTTGGTATGATCCTGATTTCTGTTATGGAAGTTTTGATTTGTTTCAATTTTTTCCCAGATGGAAATTGATTGTATATTGTGTTTTTAATTCGGTCCTTGTTCTTTTAATTTTCAATTTGGTGTTAAATCCCTCAATATGTTTTGTACAACAGTTTTAAATTTTCCAATTTGTCCTTTGATTGAAATTGATTACATAATTGCTTTCATTCCAGCCCTTATACTTTTAAGTTTTTAATTTAATTTCTTTTTCAGTACAACATTTTTTATTTTTTTCAATTTTTTCATTCGAGTAAAATTGATTGCATATTTTGTTTTTATTTTGGACCTTATACTTTTAATTTTAATTCTTTTTTTATATATTTCTATATAGTCCCTATTTTTGTCCATATTTATATATATACACTCTTAGTTTTGGTTTTTAATTTCTAAATTCTCTCTTTTGTTGAGGTGGTATGCTTTTAAAAAAATTTAATTCTTAAATTTTAGTTTGTATTTGTCATCATTTGAAAATTGATATTTCTTTTTTTCCCTTTATTTTTTTTATTTTTTCTTATTTTTTTACCTTCAAGTAAAATATTTTTTTCAGCTAATAATTTATTTTGTTTTATAATTATTTTTTTTTGCTTTTTTGTTTTTTTTATGCTTCGATGTAATTTTGTTTTTTTCATTATTTACACAATATTTCTTACTTCCTCTTTTGTAAGATTTTTTGAGCTTTTTTTATTTCTCAAGGTTATTTAATAATTTTTATTGTTTTAGTAATAATATTAATGATAATTTTAGGTGTTATAACCGCAATAATAATAGTGACATTATTAATCATAATGATTTTCGCGACAGTGATTTTTCGTGTTTCGCGGCCCGCCATCCCCGGAGGTTGGGGAGATAACAGCACCCGGTGAAAAAAGGGATTGTTTTATAGCCGTAAAAATTATGAATATAATTATAAGGAGTTGTCACCTAGTATTAAGGTCACTAGGAACCTAATGGTCTGCGAGAGTCTTGAGTAAGGGGACTTGTTGTTCAAGGGGAACACGCGTCACCCCTAGTGCACCCTAGCTAAGGTAAGTTGCATTGTTGTTTGATTGTTTTTTTCTAAGTTCAAAATTTTTACACTACATTTAAAAAAAAACATTTTTTTTGTCTGCGGGTGTACTTTACGATGTAATTTTACACCGCAGTTAAAAACTTTTTTTTTAATCTACAGATGTACTTTACAATATAATTTTACACCGTAGTTAAAAAATCTTTTTATCTGCAGGTGTACTTTACAATATAAATTTACACCGCGAAAGCTAAAACAAAATAATTGTTAAATTATTTTTGACATTTTGGCCGAATACCAATGGATAGTCGTAAACTGGTTACGATACCCAATTTTGTTTTAAAACATGAGAAAGATGCAATATTTTTTATGAAAAATATGATGAAAAAACTTTGGAATTCGGCCGTATGCACGAAAACAAACACAATTTTTTTAATGCCTTTTTTTTTGTTTTTGTTTTTTTTTTAAATTAAAAAAAATTGGGACGGGCTTGCCCAACCAAATGGGCCGGCCAAGGGGGGTCAAAGGCCCACCACTGCTTGGCTGGGCTGGGCCAAGAGCAACCCAACCCAGAAAAATTAAAAATAAAAAAATAAAAAATACAAAACACGTAAACAACAATTTACGTGAACAGTAGTGAGCAATAACTTGGTCGGCTGACCACGACGAGAGGTTCACCTGCTACTGCCGCAGGTAGAGGAGGTCGAGGTGGTTGTCCCTGTCATGGTGGTGTCAGAAATGGAGGTCTGTGGCGGCCAGAGTAGGCGTAGGAAGGGCTGGTCTGTTGTTGTCTTCATCTGCTGCCTCGTGCTGCTCGTCGCCGGAGAAGAAGCTGGAGGTCACGGTGAGGTTTCCTGGGCTGTGGTGGAGTTACAGGGTGATGAGGGGGTGGTGTTTGACGGTCGCCGGGAGCTAGCTGGAGGAGCGAGAAGGCTGTCAACCAACTGCTTTTTAGATAGAGAGAGTTACGGTCGGTGAGTGAAAAAGCTTGTTGCAACAGGCTGCTGCTGGCTGCGAGAGAAGGGAGAGATAGCTAGCTGTGGGCTGACGAGAAAGCTGGATAGGGAGATGATCGAGCTGGTGGCTGTGCTGATGGAGGGGAGAGAGAGAGAGCACTGCAGGAAGAGAAGGGGACGCTTGACTTGGGAGAAATGATCGGTGCAACTGTTTTAGTTTTTTAGTTGCAATCTCTACAGTTTCCCCTCCCCGTCGTAAGTGTTTAATCCCCGGTTTCAAAATTTTCTCAAGTTTTCAGCCCCTCTCCCCCGTTCATCTATTTTCTTCTGCTATTTATTGCTGAAGGAGGTGAGGTGCAGGGCATGGGGGTGTTGTCCAGGTATGGTGCTTAGGAATGGTGTGGGATGGTGGAAAGCATGGCTCCGGTGATGGTGTGTTCAGCAAGAATGGGCTGAAGAAATGGTTGCAACATGACTTCGGCTGAAGTTTTTTTTTAATAATAATAAAATGGGCTGGAAAAACTGGGGTTGTTATGAAAAGAATTTTTTGATGGCAAGAATGATGTTTTTATCCTTAATTTTGGCTCCTGATTTCACCCGTAAAGTTTTGTCGCTGAAAAATCCGATCTTCTCAATTTAACCCAGATTACATTTTCAAAATTAATTTCTCACCAATTAAGCCCTTGATAAAATTAATTTGACCCATTTAAAGTATAATTACGCTTTTGCACTTAATTAAATCCTTCAATTGGGCTCTCAATTACTTCTAAAGAGTTTCGTCACCGAAAATCTCAATCTTCTCAATTTAACCCAGATTAAGCTTTCAAACTTAATTTCTCACTAATTAAGCCCTTAATAAAATTAATTTAACCTATTTAAAGTATAATTAAGTTCTTGCGCTTAATTAAATCCTTCAATTAAGCTCTCAATTAATTGTAAAGCATAATTACACTTTAAATCGGCCGACGATTAAATCAAATTGGCCCATAAAAATATAATTATATCTTTCGACTTAACTTTTATGCAGATTTATCCAATAATAAATTATTTTAGCCTCGAATCTGTATTTTCCTTCGTTTCTAGGCCAAAAAGAAGTACAACCAGGCTTCCGAAAACGTTCAAAATTTCCACATTAATTTTTCTGCCGACACCAGCCCCTTTTATTTTATTTTTGTTATTTTTAATATGTTTTGGGGAATCACCCAGAAATGGGGTGATGACAATGATAACAACAGGTTAAGTCATAACGGTTATAGTGCTTATGCTATTAATAATTATTGTTTTTTTCATAACCAAATTTTTGGGTTATTCCCCAAAATACATAAAAAAATAACAAAAATGAAAAGGGCTATTGTCGGCAGAAAAATCAAGGTGGAAATTTTAGATGTTTTTGAAAACCCAATCGTACCTCTTTTTCACCTAGAAATGAAGGAAAATGCAGATTCAAGGATAAAGTAATTTATTAGGGGATAAATCTATGTAAAAGTTAAGTCAAAAGACATAATTATATTTTTCAGAGGCCAATTTGATTTAATCGTCGCCAATTTAAAATGTAATTATGCTTCAGAATTAATTGAGAGCCCAATTGAAGGATTTAATTAAAAACAAGTGCTTAAATATACTTTAAATGGGTCAAATTAATTTTATTAAGGGCTTAACTATTGAGAAATTAAGTTTGGAAGCCTAATCTGGGTTAAATTGAGAAGATCAAAATTTTCGGCGACGAAACTTTTTGGGTAAAATTGGAAGCTAAGATTGAAAATAAAAAAATCATTCTTCCCATTGAAAAAATCTTTTTGTAATAACCCATTTTTTCAGTGTATTTTATATTAACAAAAAAAATGAACTAAAATTATATGGACAGTGGCACTGTCGGCAACCATACCTATGGCATGCTGACAACGATGCCCTGCAAACTACCCACTGAAAACACCATGCTTTGGACATCAATCCCATACCTGCAAGTTGTAAGATGAACCTATAAATAGGGGGAAATTGTAGAAGAAAACCATGAGAAAATATGGGGAAAAATTTGAAAAAAAATAAACACACAGGGAAAGAAGAGATCATTACTACACTGGAAACGCAAAAAACCTGCTCACAGAAATTACAGAGATAAACTTACACTGACAGCCAGCCCTTCGTCTCCTCCATCTTCTCCTCTATCTCCAGCCGCCAGCCACTCTCTCTAAAACCATTAACCACGGTCTTCTCTCTCAACTAGCAGCAGCCACAACCACGGCAGCACGCCACCATGACCCTAGCTCTATCCTTCCTCAGCCCCACACCAGAGACATCACTTGAAAACAGACCATTTTCTTTTCAATCTCTTGTCGATAGTAGCGACAGTGTATGCAGCAGCAAGCTTTCAGCTCATTCCGGGCACCACAAACCTTCATTTCCGATGCTGCCATAATAGGAAGGACCACCTTGACCTCCTCAACACGGCGGCATCAACAGGTAACCCTCCCGTCGAAGTTGACTAGTTATTGTTCATGAATGTGAACAATGTTAATTTTGCACTATTCATGTTCTTCTTCCTTTTTTATTTTTATTAAATTTTAGGTCGGGCTGACCCGACCCAGCCCAGTTAGACGAGCCTCAAAATGTTGGGCCTCTCGACCCATTAGGGCTGGACAGTCCACCCACAATTTTTTATTTATTTTCCCTTTAAAAAAAAGAAAAAAAGGCAAAAAAACACAAAAAAAACATAAAAGTTGCATTTCAAAAAGAAAAAAGAAAGACAAAGATATGTTTTTTTCGTGCATACGATTGGATTCCAAAGTTTTTTTTCACCATATTTTTTGAAAAATATATGTTGTATCTTTTCCATATTTTTTAGAATGAAATTTGGATATCATAACTAGTTTATGATTATCCGTTAGATTTTGGCCAAAATATTAAAATAATTTAATAATTTTTTTTTAGCTATCGTTGTGTAAAATTACATTGTAAAGTACACTCATAGATAGCTAATATATATATTCTTTACGTAGTGTAAGAATTTCCAATTTTAGAATGGTTAAGTTTTCAACTTCCAACGAGTAAAGACTTTCTCATGAAGAGAGATCTACTTCGAATTTCAGAAAAGACCAATAAATAAAATGACTTAGGAAAAACAATCAAATAATAATGCAGCTTACCATAGGTAGGGTGCATTGGGGGTGATGTGTCTTCCTCTTGCACAACAAGCCCTATTACCTAGACTCTCGCAAACCAATAGGTTCCTAGTGACCTTAATACTAGGTGGTGACTCTTGATAATTATAGTCGTAGTTTTATGACTATAAAACAAACACCTCTTTTTCGCACGCCGCTGTCTCCCCAATCTGGGGATGGCAAGGCGCGAAATGTGAAAGAAATCATTGTCGCGACAATTTTGAAGGCAATAGTAACAATAATGCATAAAATAATATAGAAAATATCAATAATGATAGAGAAAAAAACTATACTACTAATCATAATAGTAATTATAATTGCAAATATAAAAATAGAAATAACAGTGTTGATTATCATGATGCTTACTGTTATAATAATGACAACAATTACAACAATAATGATGGTGACAACGATAGTATTGCCAATAATAATTAGAATATTGATAATTTATAATAATGATAGATATACTAACTATGACTATTTAACAATCATGGTAATAATAATGGGATAATAATCGAAATAATTCATTGATCGATATTCTTTTAATTACAAATTGACTATTGCGAGCTTTTTATATATGATATTTAAGATTTAATATAACATTAAAAAATATATGAAGCCACATGTAAACAAAACAGGTGGAAATACTGGGCAAATTTATCTATAGTAAAAAAATAAACAAGTTACTTGCCATGCGCTTTGCTGCAGACACAATCAAATTTTTTTTTTTAACATATGGGAAAATGTTAAAAAATTAAGAACTATCTTAGATGGACTAAAAAAATTAAGGGATCGAAACTAAACCAAAAAATAAAAGAATAAAATAACAAAATACAAAACAAGAAATTATATATGTTGAAACAAGACAAAAATAAATCTTATCCCACCAGCGGAGTGCAAGGTAATGGCTCGTAACAACTAATACAACATCAAGATTTTTGTATTTCTATTGTTTATACTTTTTATAAGGTTACAACAATGTATACACACACACACACTCTTCATGTCATATGCTCAATGTTGGTTGCAAAGAAAATGAATAATGACAGTACATTACAATATTGTAGGGGATTAATGACAATTTCCTATAATTTTAGCCTGTCCTTGTGTTTGATCTACAAGTGATGACAATTATATAATCTGCAAATGAAATGGTAGCAAATTGGATTTCAAATTTTATTTCTTTATGATAGCTTTCAGCTACAATCTATACTATCTTTTCTTATATAGTGTTTCTGGTTAGAATCTATAAAATTTACAGATGATTCAACAAAAAGAATATGGAAGGATAATAAATTAGTGAAGTCACAAAAGTATATGGAAAAGGCAAGTTAGGTAGAGATTAACAAAGAGGTTCACTTTTTTTTTATGGTAAAGACTATCATATCCTCACAAAAACAAATACATCATATCTTGAAAGAAATTGAGAAAAGGATGAAAAAAGAGTAAAGGTTATTTTTATGGGGTGAGATATGCATTGCATGATATGTTAGTTTAATATATCATATATCTAATCCATTGGTCACACATGACATTGTTATATCTATATAAACACATATTTATTATTATTAAAGGCTTAATTTATATTTAATATTTATATACTATTATATTAATAAAAAAAAAATAGAGGCTTATATGCTAAGGTATAAGAAATATCTAAAAGTTATACATAAGTGTGTCATAAGACATGTACACTCAAGTAACTCGGATGAGAATTCATGTATGATGAGGTTTATGGAACAACTCATTTGATGGTTGTGTATATGATCCGTGGACTTGATATCATTAAGTTGTTTTATATAGAGAATGTTATGATTTGATCCTATTAATTGCGGTAATGAAAAAATATACATTGAATATAACACGAACTATATGAAGATCCTTAAATGATGAAGAGTTGATTCATCACTCTAGGTGAACTAGAGAAAATGTTCCATAAAAAAAATATTTAAGAGAATATGATGTCACCATATCAAAACAATCCAAAAAAATTTTAAAAATAATAATATTTTCTGAACACAAAAAAATACAATCTTAAGAAATCTAGGAATCAAAAACACATAATAACATTAAATAATAGAAATAGAGTGAGATTATATTTTATATAAATCAATACATTTAATTCATATTTTGTTTTGGTATTTCTTAATATCCTATTAAAACATTTAAAACATAAAACTCCCTTCCTAAAACAGGATTACCTTCTTTATTGTTATTCTTTTATTTCAGGAACACAGGCTCGCACAATAATATGTACAATTGATTGAGAAAAATATGAAGAGAGGCAATAAAACCGATCGCATTCCTTAAAATATGGGCAAGTTGTGTAAGAAGTAAAATTTAAACTGTGAGTCACAAAAATTCTGGATTAATAAAGGAAAGTCTTAAGTATAGCGATAGAATTTGATCATTTATGAATCTATAAGGATGAAACTGTAGTTTACCAAACAAATCCCATATCAACTAGGAAGGCGCTAAAAATAAAACGGCCGTTACAAGGCGATGAAAAGAAACAGTCGTGTATCCTCCCGGACTCCATTAAGGTATATGTAAGGAGCAACAAGCCGTAGTTTTTCACCCTTACACTTCTTGAACAAAAACATCAACTCTCGGATCTTGAAAAGTGAGTGAATAAAGAAGAATGGCTGCTGGGAAAATTACAGCGGTGTGGAGACAGAATTTTCAACAGGAGATTTTCAGATTGGACGCTGCCCTGTTCAAATTTCCACTTGTCTCTTTGGATACAGAGTTTCCTGGTTTCCTTCGAAACACTCCTATGGGCGCCACTGAGTTGACTCGTTACGAGGATCTGAAGCATAATGTTGACCACTCAAGGCTGATCCAGTTCGGTATCACCGTGGCAGACGTGAGTGGCAGTATCGGGGGCACGTGGGAGTTCAATTTGCGGTTCGATTTGTCAAGAGATTCGTTCGTCTCCCAGTCTATACAATTCTTGCAAGACAATGGGGTCGATTTTGACAGGTTGAGAAGAGATGGGATTGATTTCGACATGTTCGCACAGTTGCTGTCGCGTGTGGTTGCCAGGCATCGCAACCTATGCTGGGTTACCTTCCATGGTTTGTATGATCTGTCACACACATTGAAGACGGTGACAAACAGGCCATTGCCCCCTTCTGTGGCTGCTTTTACATCCCTGCTTGGCATTGTATTCGGTGATGTGGTGGATATCAAATACATGGCACGCTTTTGCCATGGATTACGCGGGGGGGAGTTAGGCTTGACAGCCATTGCCAAGATCTTGAACGTGGAAAGAGTTGGTGGGGCACATCATGCAGGATCTGATTCTTTGTTGACGGCCCGTGTGTACACAAAGATGAGGATGGCATATGAAATTGATGAGACTCTTTTTGCGGGGTGCTTGTACGGAATCTCAGCTAGAATCTGCAAGCCGATTGCTGTGCCTAATACTAACGGGCGGCGCTGCTTTATTCCGAACGCCACCACTCCAGCACCATTCCTACGTTGCATTCCTCCCCATACTTCTGTTTTCATGATTGCTGCTCCTTTTAGTCATGTCCTGTAGCATCTGGTTTTTGTAAACATTTATGATTTGATTATTAAAGTAAATACATTTCTTCGTTTCCTTTATTATCATTTATTAATTGAAGTGTTGAATGGTGAAGAAGCAGAGAAATGCTCGCTAGAAATGTTATTTCTTGGACATTTATGATCACTGGCAATTTCCCATTCGGTCTTGGCTCCTGAATTTATAGAACATGTATACGACTTAACTCCTGAATTTGTCAAAATCTTTTGGCTTGATTTCTTGTTGCACTAGTTTTTTTTATTTTATTTTTAATAAATTTAAAAATAACTTAAAAATGAGTTGTGAGTTCATATGAAAAATCAAGGGATGCATGATATATCACCATTGATAAAAAAAAATAAAAAATAAAAAATAAAAAGGGCTTGGAGCATGGGTGTAGCTTTGCTATTATGGACTTGGTTTATTTCTTTCTCCTAATCGTTCATAAAATTAAAAAATTGTTTAAGTTTTAATAATGTTTCTTTATTATTATGAATATGATATAAGAACAGTCATTCAATGCTCGTGTGTGTGTGAGAAACAACAATTCCAATTTAAAATCGTGTGTTCGTTTAAATAAACAAGAGATATATTAATAATGTTGCGAGATATATTAAAGAATTTATGATCTGCACAGTAGATTTTAAGTTCGAGTCAAAACATATACTCTTTATAATAATTGAAAACAGCTCAGGTTAAGGCATATACTCTTTATAATAATTGAAAACAGTTCAGGTTTTATTCACTCATCTGGATCTATAAAAATAAGCTTTCAAGAGATGAAATTTCCTCCCATAAAACATATATTAAAAAGAAAAATTATCTTTAAAATCAAAATGATTGTATTTTTGGGTTTAGTAACAATTCTAAATTTCCCCCCAATTTTTTTTGGAATAAATAACCTTCTCTCAATCGAGTATAAATTTTTTTAACCTAATTATAAATGTCATCCTTGGACAACTTTTAAAAGTTGATTATCTAATAGTATTGCTCTTTTGTAAAATTTTGAATTGTTAAATAAATTTTAATATATTTTTAAATAAAAAAAAACATTTTAAAAACAATAATTACGCTACACCGCTAACGAGTGCTTGCTCTATCTTGTAAACAACTACAATAAATGGTGCATCCTTGCTGCTCTTTGTTGCAAGTTCTTCATATGGTAGAAAAAGGAAAGTGCTAACAATGTGGGAATTGTTCACCTAAAATTAATTTCAGATAGGTGCACTTATTGCATAATGCTTGATACGAGTCCGTCTATCGAGCCACCAAGACAAACTATGGCAATGTGGTGATTTAATTAATAGCTGCAAATGGTGGCAGTGCCAAGATTTTAGTGTTATGTCAGAACCCTGAAAGATCACACTGAAGCAGGAGGCAATTGTAACCTTCAAATTAACCATCAGCGACAATTCAACAAGAAATAACTTGTGTTCTTCTACAGAATCACCCCTTACCTCGGCGCATGCATGCATTTGGAGGAATATAAGACCAAAATATTTTCACAAAACAGCAGGTATAGCATTAGCCAATCACAGCAAGACATGACTGTCTCAGAGAAAAGGTACATCAGGCTAGGATTAACTTAAGAGAGTATTTTACTAACTAAAAGCTTACATTATTATGCACGATTACGATTTGAGTTCTGCAACTGTGTGATGGATCTTAGTTTCTCATAAGCATCAGAACAGGCATGAGCATAGTCTGACATAGCACGGAAT
The DNA here is from genome assembly GCA_015731905.1 of Salix dunnii. NCBI lineage: Eukaryota > Viridiplantae > Streptophyta > Magnoliopsida > Malpighiales > Salicaceae > Salix > Salix dunnii. The sequence goes on from CM027676.1 coordinate 2,962,820, forward strand.
AGCTCAGGCAAGCGAATTTTGAGACTGCCAACTGATTTCTCTCTTACCTGAAGGCAATGTTTCTGGTGAACTTCTGTTTCCTCTTCCAGCCTCTTCTTCAAACTATCCACTACAAATTGCCTCTCAGAAACAGGATTGGGGTTTGCATCTTCCCCTCTGTCAGCATCTGTTTCGTCAGTTGGGGTTCTTCGCTGCATGTATTTCTGGTACCATTCCTCAAATGCCTGGTTTTTGCGCAAATATTCCCTCCTTGTTTCCTCGCACTTTTCCTTTAGCTTCATCTCTTCTTCCTGATGATGTACTATGGTTTCTATCACAGCTGCAAATGATGAGATGGCAGATTTGGCAAGCTCATCTGGAAGCTTTTCCAAATAGTCATGCCATGAATGGAGAAGGGCTTGGATAGGGGGGTTCTGGGCTCTTGGTGGAGATGATATTTTCTCTTTTAAGCTGCTTTCAATGGGGATCAGATTTAGCTTTAACCAGCTAGTAAGAGTGTGAATGTATTGTTTCTGGTGGGTCACAAGCTTCTCAAATTGTGAATGCCATCCTTGGACAACTTTCAAAAGTTGGATTGTGCGCTCATGATGGTGTTTGGTTGTTTCCTTGATAGCATAGTTAACATCAAGGGATTTAAGTTCTGTGACAATCTTCAATTGGCTATTATGATGCGTGCACATACCTGCCCACATTTTCGCCATCCTGCAGTAATGCATTCAGAGTTTTACAAGTATATAAGTAGAGAAATGGCATGCCATCATTATTGAAATTATGGCACTTCTTTTTGCTGGTTGCTCCATAAGACCAATCTCCCTTGACTAAAAATAACTGCCTTTCAGACACCTAGCTAAAGAAAACTGAAATTTAATGGTATTGCGGTCACAAAATAAGATGATTAAAAAAGTAAAGTATGTAGCCATGATAGACAATGCAACACTTATCATTGCCTCCTTTAGACATAGATTGCTATAGAACGACAAATCAATGGGCAAATTCATATATGGTTCAGCATTTAACACCTATATCGCAGCATTGGATGAAAACCTACTCCTAAAGAATAAAAGGAATATGACCAAATCCAGTTTTTATCTAGTCCACCAAACAGTTCATAAATGGCAAACTCTTCAGTCCATTTCATATAGGCCATTTCGTTAGGAGAGAACAAAGCAAGAAGAGAAACTAATGTCATAAATTGCACAAGTAATCTCGTTCTAGCTAGTAAACTGCAAGTGTCCATTTCATAAAAGCACTAGTATGCGGATTCTTGGAGTGAATTATGAAGTAAAACAAGCAATACAAAGAGACCATATAAAGTTTTGAGGGATATATGTCAGGAAACCAGAACATGTAAAAATATATAATTTAAAATTTCCATTTTTTTCCAAACAAAAGCTTACCCATCAACAAGATCAACAAGTTTTGGATACAACTGCTGATCACGTATCTGATTCACTTCTGAAACTGTCGAGTCCATGGATTGCATGTCAACTATATATCTTGTATGCAGATGACTCACAGCTGCTTTTGTTTTCTCCAAGGATTCAACACTAGCACCACGTTTCTTCTGCTTATTTAGCAAAGCAACCTTCTTCTTGTACTCAAGCTTCATAAGCTCTCCTTGCTAATAATCAACATTAAGCAAACTTCAATCAGATCAGATGCATGAAAAATGGCAAGTGACACGGCTTTCAAGAAAGTGTCGAGCATCCACAAAATTCTGTTTAGGAACTTTAATCTAATCATATAAAGAAACTGAACATTTTCTGATAAGACCGAGCAGCATAACTAGCAGTTGGGACAAGAAACTCAAAATGAAGGGCAAACATAAGAAATCAAACTAATAAATGATGCAGCGCACCTTCACTTCATCATAAAGTTTCTTTTCCCATGCTAGTAACTTATCCAAAACTGTAGCATGAGTTTCGTAATCTTCATAATCAGGTTCATCCTTTCCACCACCTTCAGCACCAGGTACACCTTTGAACGACCTATTCCAAGTGATAACACGCATAACCCTAGCAGAATGATCAATATGTCCTGCAAATGTTGAATACCATATCAGAAAAATAAAGATACTAACAAAACGAAACAATTACTGAAGGAAAACAAAAATGTGGAGGAAATATCTTAGCGTGCTTCCAACTTCTTTACACGCACAGCACATCAGTGTTTCATAATTTCCAGTGATTGGAAAGGAGGCTCTAGTACTGTCGATATATGAACTTTTCTTGCTTTTGAAAAGAAAAAACCAATAAGAAGCCTGAGGTTCTAAAAAAAAAACTTCCACAGAAGATGAAGATGCCATTACAAGGTCTAATTGGTGTAAAAAGCAGATGCTGCCGTTCAGAATAACAAATCCAAATTGCCTACAAATTTTATATCATTCAGTTTTCCACAATCAACAGGTGTACACACATTTTGGAAACTTAAATCATAAAATGGTTAGCAGAAATTATTATCAAAACATATATAGTCATGTATCCACATGTTAATAGCGTGTTTGATTTTGCATTCAAAAGGTGCTTTCGAAAATCTTTAAACGAATTTTTTATTTATTTTAGATGATTTTGGTGTAAAAAAATAAAAAATAAAACAATATATATATATATATATATATATATATATATATATATATATTATTATTTTGATATTTCTTAAAGCGAAAAATTAATTATTCACATTGAATTTTTTTTTTCAAATGAAGTTTTTTAGATCATTTCAATATATTAATATAAAAAATTAATTCTTTTTATCATTTTAGATTATTTTAATATAATTTTAAACAAAAAAAAAACATTTTAAAAAGCAAAAAATATTTCCATCTCAAATACTATTTAAGTTTACATTATAAGATAGCTTCTATTTTTATATTTTCAATTAAAATACACCAACACAGCTTCAAGTAAACAAAAAATTTAAACACGAGCAGCCAAAGCAAGCCAATTATACCTCGATTATCGGCAAAATTAGAATGGTAATGCAAGCGAGTGGCCTCGAGCATCTTACAAACATCCTGTGCACTTTCTGATGATTTTAAGAAATGATCATCAATTTCATTCAAAACCTGCATCAAATTCACGCTAGGAACTTTCCTTCCCATCACCATAAAATCCGGTGGTGCTGTTTTCGAATGCTCAATCTGGTTCCTTTCCTTCTTCTCCCCACCCTCCTCCTCCTCTTTCACCGCATGCTCCATCTTCTCCTCTGCCTTCTCCGGCGTCTTTGGCTCAACCCAATCAATCCCATTAGCACTACCACCGACCCCCCTCCTCAAATCCCCAACCCCGCCGAACCCAATACCCACATTCTCAACATTTCCAAAATTACCCCCGTTCCTACTCGTATCCTCCTCCGGCTCCAAGGACGATATCGGCTCATTATCCACCATAAAGAAATAATCCCAGGCCATGTTCTTCACCTCCGGCATCGGCGGCACCGCCGAAGAATGACTCTCCACCGTCCTTGGTGAATTCCTCGGCCGTGTATCCTCCTCTCTCGGTCCCACATTCCCACTCATTTGTGGGCCCCGCTGCGAAACCTTCTCATTATTGTCATAATTATTGGTCTTTCTACTAGGATTCCTATCCCGCAACTCTTGCACCTCCTCCTCCTCCTCCGCCTCCTCGATCGCAACAGAATCACCCATCTGCTTCCTTTTCATCACAATCTCAGGCATGCTCATAGATCTTTTAACCGGACTGGGAGAAAAGTTAGGCGGAGGCGGAGGAGGAAGATTAACAATAGAAGGCGGAGGCGGAGGAGGCTGTGGTTGAGATGAAGAGTCAAGGGTAGAAGGCTGTTGAAACTGGGATTCTTGATCAGCTTCTCCATGGCCATAATCACTCAAAGACGCGCCAGTATTCTTTAAGGAAATAGCATATCCTGAATGACCAGCAGCAAAAGCATTTCTTGCTGTGACTGCTTCTTTCATCAAGATTTTCCGCTCTTTGCATCTTGAAACCGATTCTTCATTATCCACCTTTGATTGTGCACACCCCATTACAGTTCAAGAAACAAAGAATATGAGCTCAGGTTTCTAAAAATAAGAGAGAAGGTTCATAATAATGGAGGAGAGCATGTGTAGAGAGAGAGAGAGAGAGAGACTGACAAGGTGGTACAGAGAGAAAGGGGTCAGTGCAGAGTTTGCAGAAGAAAGAGAGAGAAGGGAGTTCATCTCTCCTCTTGTGTGTTTCGTTTTGGGTACTTAATGAGAGTAGAGGGATGGGTGTACTCGCTGGGTCCAGAGGAACAGATTTCCTTGTTTTGTATTCTCGATTAACGGTCATATTTTTAAAGAGGAAACTGTGTCGTTTGGTGGGGTCTTCGAGGCATGTAGTCGAGCTATTATAGTGTTGATGAGGGTTTTGATTTTGGAGATGACGGGTTGAGACAGAATGCTTGCCAGCCCACATGATATTATGCTTTAATTATTTTAATAATATTTCTTAGAATTAAATTAATCAGCTTTTTAATTTAAGATTTTTTTTAACAACGCTTGGAATTCACTTCAATTATAAGTGTTAAATTAATTTATGTCTTTGAAACACTTCTGAAAAATAGTTTTAAAAAACTAAATAAATATTTGGTTCAGTATAATAATTTAAAAAAAAAATACAATATTCCAAGAAATCTTTTCTTTATTTTCTCTTAAAAAAAAAATACTCCTTAAAATTTAAGAAACCAGAGACATTGTCGATGAAGCCCTTGTTTGGATGAGCGGTGCAAACCGCGTTTCATCAAAATTCAATTTTTTTTTCAATTAAAATGAATTTTTTTTGTATTTTTATATCATTTTAATGTGCTGATGTCAGAAATAATTTTTTTAAAAAAAATCATTTTGATGTATTTCAGCACGAAAAACACTTTGAAAAGCAACAACAACCACACTCCCAAACACCCCCGAAGTGCCATTAAAAAAAATAGATTTGTAAGAAATCAGACAATGACTTCTATAAGCTGCTAAAACACACTACTAACAGGACAAAGACACTACAAACAGGATATTTGGGAGTGTGTTGTGACTGGTGATATAAAAAAAATGAGTGTTTTAGGTGTTTAGTTAAGGTAAAAAAGTTTAAAAAATTATATGCGTCCCGCCTCAAAAATATTTGTAACTGGCATTTTACGGAAAGTAATAAATTACTGTTTTAAGTGCATTTAGGGACGGGAGGCCAGGGGATAAATTTTTGTTTATTATTATATTTTGTGTATAGGGAGGGGGAAGGGGCTTATTATTTATTATTTATTATTTATTATATTTTATGTATAGGGAGAAGTCTATTATTTATTATATTTTTTATAAAAAAAATATTTTTAATATTAAAATAATCTAAAAATTAATTAAAATATAATAAATATATTAGAAGGAGATCACAATATGATTTTTTTCCTCGCAATCCTAATTTTATTTTAGATGATATTTTACTACATATTATTCCGGGATCGTAAGTGATTTCACATATGGATTTATAGTTCATAATAAATGTACAGGTAGTTTGATGGGAGAATAAAAACAAGTGTTTAATTTACTTGAATTATTAATTATATTTTATTATTATAATTACTATATATTTAAAAAACAATATATATAAAGTAATTTCACAAATAGAAAGTAATATGAAAAGCTTGGTAATCAAACACTTGAAATTATTTTTTATTAATCTCAAACTCAACAATAATTTTAACCAAATACTTTAAAAATTATTTTGATTCTCAGCTTTTTCATGAAACTATTTTTTTAAAACCTCAACCACAAAAATAAAAGTAATATCAAATACAACATGTACTAGACTTTCATATCATTGCAAGTCAAATATTTTTTTATGTATAAATAAGCTATATGTGCAAGTTTTTTAACATGTTTTTATAGTTACAATAAATATAAGTAAAAATAATAATAAAAAAAAGTATATGCATATGTATAATCAAATAAATCAAGAACTATATGTATTAATAAATAAATAAAAACTAAAATAACTAAAATTAGAAATAGAAAAAAATAAGAGGCATATATAGATCAAAATATTTAATATAACAAACCATTATATTAAATATTTACCCAATTGTTCTTGCAAAATTTATTTATCAAAATATATTTTTTATTCAATCAAATTATAATAGAAATAGAGACACAAATTAAATTCATTGAATAAAAAAAAGTATCATTCAAGGCTCAATATATTAGAAATTTTTTTTTGAAATATTTTTTTTATTTCTAAAAGTAAAGATTATTTATATAAAAAAAACATAGATAAAAAAAATTCTTCAAATCTAAATGCATAATAAAAAAATCTTTTATGAGATGCTTTTTAAATAAAATAAAATAGAAAATGAGTTTTAATTTAAATAGTGAGGAAAAATCACATAAAAATAATGTTTTATTTCTTAAAAAAATAAACAAAGGTCCATATAGTTTATGGGATTGTGATTATTATTTTTTTTAATTGTAACTAGAATGAGCACCATGTCATTCATGCCACATTGTTTTAAAAACCAATCAGATAACATGTCATGTGATTTTTTCAAATTTTTAACTACTATGATGGCTAGAAAATTAGAATTTAAGTTTTTATTATTTAAAAGCCTATTTTTTAACCCATTTTAACCTAAAATACCTTAAAAATTATGATAAAACTATTAATGATCTTAGGGGGGGAAAATCCCAAAAACCAAAATGAACTTTAAAACAAAAATCAAACCAATTGTAAATATATTTTTTCATAAATTTTAAAGGTAAAAAAACAATATCTAATATGAACATCTCAAATCAAATGGAACTATTTAACACAAATATTGATATATTTTTTTTGGTTTAAATATGTGACAATGACATTTTTCTCTCCCTCCAACTTGAATTCAACAATTTTTCTCTCCTCAGTGAATCAAAAGCTATAAAATAATAAAAATAATGTTATTATACCAAAATAATTTGTTTAAAAAAAAGCCATAAAAATCATATAATTTGTGTTCTTTAAAAAGGTAGAGAATCAAAATGTATTTTTTTCTGAAATTCTTAGCACATTATTCATATTTAATGTTTTTATCATTTTAGTCTCAAGATACAAGGGTTGAGGTTTTTTAGAAGTTCAAATTGAAGATGGTCAAAAGTTAACTCAAGGATCTATTTTCAAAATAACTAATTAGTTAATAATTATAAGTATTAATTAGGACAATGTTATGTGATCATGGTATATCTTATTTTTTAAATTATTTTTCTTTTAAAATATAGTAAAATAACATATTTTTTTCTAATATTTACACAATAAAATGATTAAAAAACACAAAACAAATTTAAAGCAAAAACAATCAATTTTTTTAAAAAAAAAGGTTTAACTAGACTGCAAAACCATTATCTAAAAAAGGTGATGATTTTACTACTCATTGCCTCACAAATCACTATTCATTTTAATACTAGCTGTTTTTCTTTGTTTTTTTTTTTAATCTATATTTTTTCTCTAATTTCATTGTTTAGTTTATTGGAGATTGAGTTTCATAATTTATTGTGATTTGATTTATGCATGGTTAACTTGGGTGGGTTAATTCTATTGACTCAAGTTTTTTTTTTTAAAATGTATTTTTTTTTCTATTTCATCCTTTGAAATTGAGTTAATTATGAGCCAAATTTCATGATTTTTTTTTGTTTTTTGTTTTTTGTTTTGTTTTCTACAAATTTATTTCGGTCTTATGACTAGGGTTACATGTTTTGCGAGTTCATCCGTATAAACTAAAATCGTTTTATTATGTCTTTTAATTTTTTAAAACAAATTAAATTTCAACATTTAACGATGAGTTTATTGAAAATCAGACTTCATAAGTTTTTATTTATTTACTTTTTTCAGAGTTGTTACAATCTCATGATCTTGGTCATGGTTTATCAAGTTAATCCAAGATGACTCAATTTATATTTTTGTTTACTTTCTTTGAGATTATCCTAATCTCATTACTAGATCACGAGTTTGACATATTAATATAGATCAATTTTGTTTGTTATTTTTTTTCAATCTCATCCTTAACACTTGGCTGATTTGGAATTAGGTTTCATGTTTTTTTGTTTGTTTTGCTTTCCATAAAGTTATCTCAATCTTTTTACTAATGTCACAGGTTTGGCTACTTAACCCAATTTGACTTAAGTTAAAAAAAATAATCATCATTTAACATTAGAATTATTTATCCTGAGTTGTGAGTTAGCTCCAACTTTTTGTCCTTGCTTTTTTTTTTTCTTTAATTTTATCATTCAAGATTTTTTTTATATGAACATATTTTTTTTATGAGGTTATTCTAACCTCTTTACTTAGGTCATGTTTTTTTAATCTTTTTTTAATTGATATTTTTCTTTTAATTTCACAAACCCAGGGATGACAAACTGAGCTTCATAATTTATTTTGATTTGTATTTTTATAGATTTATCTTAGTCAGATCACTTGAGTTATAGTTTTGATAGGTTAATAAGAGTTTTTCTTTTTTAATTTTATCCTTTAATATTGATTTAATTAAGAGTTGGGTTTATAATTGTCATTGTCTGCCTTATATATGATTATTTCAGTCTCATGATCTAGATCGTGGAGTTAGAAGGTTAACCTAGGTCGATGCATTATGTTAAAAAAAAACATGTTAGTAACACTTAAATAAGTTTCTATGTTAAAAAAAGCATAATGTGACACCTAATATAATACAAACAATGAGCTACAAATAGAAATTGATCATTGTGGAGAAATTACTGTAACAATGAACAATATTTTCCTTGTTTTTTTTTTAAGAAAAAAACCATTAACCTACAAATTGAGAGGTAATTTTGTATTTTAAGGGTTATTAGTTATTGGAACATTGATTATGATCAAAATGAACTTCTTATTTATTTTATGAACTAATACAATGACTTAATTAGCCTTGCATGTAAAACAAATGTTAACTTGAATTTAGGTGTTTTTTTAGATATTTGTTTTTCTTAGCACAACTAAATTATTAAACTTTCTTAGAAAGAAAAAAAATAAAGCTTCCTTGCAACGGTCTTTAATCTTTGTATTTTTTTTGTCATCAAGTTGATTTATAGGCAATTTAGTCTTTCACAAATATGGAATATCAATGATAAAAAAAGGTGGCTGATGAGAGTATCCTGCCATTTATATTTTATATTAAATCTAGTGCCTGTTTATTTCATTGCAACTTATTTTATTTTTATATTTTTTTCATTCAATTGCATCCCTAATCATTAGGTCTAATTTCATTTTTATATCATATTTAGTCCTTAGTTTTTTTATATTTTTTTAATCTTTTCACTCGTTAATTTTTGTTTCAATTGCATTCCTTATAATTTGGTTATTTTCTCATATCGAATTTGACCCTTAATGCTTATTTTGTATTATATTTTTTTCATTTCATTTCAATTTCAACCCTTAATATTTTTTCATTGAGCCAAGTGTTTTAAAAGTTTAAACATGTTCATCATAAATTGAAATGCTTATACACATTAAAAAACCAGCATATTCATTTTTTTGTATAGAGTTAGGATACAGAAGTAGTTAAAGGAAACTAAACACATGACTATTATATCTATTTTCTCTATGCATTCTCCTGCATATTCATCATATCAGAGTAGTTGATTTTTGATCTATTTATTTTATCATTTTTTTTTCATCCTTTCATGTTTATTTTTAGGTGTTTTCTTTGTTGATGGTTTATATTTTTTTCCATTTCTTTATGATGTTAAGATTTTGATAAGATTTTAAAGCTTGATTTTAGATCAATTAATGAGACATGACTTTAATATGTGTTATTAAGACATAATTCACTAGATAAAAAACCAAAATGAATAGAGCAGTCTATCTGAATCTTACCAAGAAAAGTAATGTTTGGTCTCCATATTTTATTTTGGCTTTGTTTTACATCCCTTTAGTTTTTAGAATTTTAGTTTTGATCTATATATTCATTTTATTTATTGACAAATAAAGAAGAGAAAAAGTTCTTGTAAAAGAGAAAATTACTAGTTTGCCATATTCTAACAATAAATACAACTATTTTTTGCGTTAACAAAATCTATTTGATAAGAGGAGTTTCATTGATTCTTTTTTCATTTGAAAAAAATAGATTAGGGTTGAGGGATAAATTTCTTTCTTGATTAATTGGCATCATGAAGATGTTTATTAAGTGTTTTTCGATGACGATAAATTGAAAGTGAAATTTCAAGCAAAAAAACCCATCTTGATTTTTAAACCATATCTTTAGTAGCTAGAAACTAGACAAACAAAAAACATGCTATCTATTTTTTAAAAATAAAATAAAAATAAATAAAATAGGACATTGTTTCTCTCTTTTGATAAGAAAAAAAAGAAGAGAAGAAATGAAAGGCTGGGCATGCAGATTGATTTTGCAGATGGCCTTTTCTTTGGATGCACTGGATTGCATTTTCTGTATTTAATTATATGCTAATAATATTTTACTCAAAGATATTTTCTAGATCTTTTTAATTTATTCCCTAATTTGCTTTCACTTTCAAAAAAAATTAACTATAGAATTTTTAATTTATTTAATTATCAGCTTTTCAACTCATAATAAAAAATTATCTTCGAGCTAAAAAAACACATTGACATAGCTAGGCACTTTCTATTTTTGGCTAAAAAATAACCTTTAAAGCGACCAACAGCGAAGGGCGAGGGCGTGATCTTTCAACTTCCTGTTCATAGTGACAACGAAGGGCAAGTAGCATAACCTAGGTCTCATGCTTTCGGCCAGAAAGCGGTGGTGCATCATTGAAAGAAGCAAGACTCAAATAAATTATTATGGGCTACGGTCGTCCAAATGTTATGTACTGTATTTTAAAAATAGTTTTTATTTTTTTGTTTAAGTTAAATTATTTTTATTATATTAAAAATAATTAAAAAAATACATTATTACAATACATTTATAAATAAAAATAACTTTAAAAACAATCTCAATTACAATACATTATTACTAAGGGAGAATGTTTGGAAATGTTTGGTTTTCAACCAGAAATATATTTAAATATATTATTTATTATTTTTTAAAATTATTTTAAATATTAACGTATGAAAATACTAAAAAAGAAATTATTTTTTCCCAAAAATTACAAGCAACCCACAGCCTCGACCAGTGGGACACGCTTTTCAACCGAGCCAATTAGAGTGAAGCTGTTAAAAGGTTAATGTTGCCAAAACCTAAATCCTTTCCCTTGGATTTAGCAAAGAAGTAACCACACCCTCGCCTCTGTTCTAAAATATCATCGTATTGATTAATAATATAGACTTTTGCATGGACCATAGCATTTTCTATTTTCAAGTATTATTTTAATGGATTGTACGGCTAGTTAGCTTTTGTCCAACTAGTACAGGTTTCCTGAATTTATCTCTCACGGACCAACAGTCTATTCCTAGAGCATCTCAGAAATTATGAAACATGAGGGGCCATGACAATAGGCATTGGGATGGTGTCATAATGTATAGAACGAATAAGAAACCAAAAAAAAACAAAAGAATTTTCAGTTCGCAGTTAAATTTTTATTCGAAAATACATGGAAATAATATTTTTTATATTTAAAATTTATTTCTGATATCAAAATGAAAAGATAATCTGAAAAAAATTAGTTTTTTTTAAAAAATATTTTTAAGAAAAATATTTTTTTTTAAATACAAAAATAAACAGGTTCTAAATCATATGTAATAAACCAAGAGACCAAGCATGAAATGGCGCCCATGAAATGCATGATAAGAGAGACTGGGGGGAAGAATCGCCACCTATTGTAACCAAGCAACTGGAACCAAAAAAGTTACCGAGGTAACTTGCAAAACTCCAAGCTGGCTGGTAAAGGTAACATTTACATCAGTCGTCTGTAATATCAGGGGAAGCAGCCAGCTAAGTGGTTGTGAATGGGACCTGATTTCCATGTTCCAACAACACCTAAAACTCATCCACCTGACATATTTACTGGCGCATGACAAAAATAGAGCCTCGTTATCTAGACAGTGGAGTTCCGGCTTTGTGCATCCCATACATTCTGCAGAGAGGTCACCGAGAGAAGCATTTCAGAATTCATCAATTACCCTTGTGAAATGCCAAAATCAACATGCAGGAACAAGAGAAAAGAGTGCATTTACGTGTCAATTAACCAATCCAATTTCATCTAAAGACTATACAATGGTATAAACTTGTGATGACATAGGGCTCCGCATGAGAATTCTGGAGGGGGAGGGGACAAAAAATGACAATTGTTTTCTCTTGATCTTGCTGCTTGCACGATCACTTTATTGGAAAAACAAATTAAATATTCACAGACATGCAAGTGCGCACACTGAACAAGAATAGGATATGGCTATGGAGGTATGCAACGAAGTGAGTCCACCACAGAAAGAAGTTGCTAAAAACAAGTGGAAACTAACTCATCATCCAGTGTAATAGACAATCTCACACAGCACGTGAACTCCCTTTTGACTTCTGGTGATTGACTGTATTTAAGTCCATCTTGGGGCTTACCTCTAACAGGGTATAATGGCCTTTTTTTTGAAAAAGAAAAATCAGAATTCATGAGCAAGGATTGAAAATTAACACATGCATGGGCCTAGTAATATTTGCATAAAAGGATAAATGGAAGGCACAATGTTTATATGTTGTGAGTGCTTACCCAAAACAAACAATTTTTTTAGCCTGCACTTTTCTCTGAAACAAGAAGAGTCAATAAATTGAGACATCACAGCTCATTTAGACTTCAATGTAGCCCGAAGTTTTCTCAACTCTTGCCCTTGTTGCTGGAAAAAAGAATCAACATGCCCAATTCAAAAAAGCAATCAAAACTCCTTTTTTCCAGTATTCTTGTTGATATTAAAAAATCTTAGAGATTGCTAAATCCAGATAAATAGTTGAATTAAGTATAGAGACCTGGCGTAGCTTTCTCAAAGCTAGATCTGATCTTTCTTGCAGAAGGCACCATTCCATTGCCATATCATACTCAAGTGTATTGGGCTGAGAACAATGTGAGGTAGATACTGCTTCTTTCTGTGCATAAGAACATCTTTTAATCACAGCAGTGAGATGAAAAAAGGAGGAAGGAGGGTCGTGACATGACAAAGTTTATACACTTGAACATTGCCTGTAGTGTGTGCAAGCAAGGTTAGAGCAAGAATAACTTTTACCATCTCGCGCTGCTTGTGGATTCTAAGTTTACTGATAGTGAGATGACCAAAAAAGGATGACTGCTTTCCTGGGAAACAAGTAGCAGCAATGCTACCAACCAGAGGCCTGTAAATATGAACATGAATAGAAGAATAAGTGAGAATGTGAAAAGTATAAATGGCAAATAACAAGCAAACTACAAGTTCACAGAGCAGATATTAGAAAAAATAATGGACTTGATGCATATCGAATTGTGGATTTCAGCCCATAACCGTCAAAATAAGTGCTTTACATGTCCAGAAGGCTAGGGGAAGCATTGCATGCATACAAGAACAATTAAAAGAAAAAAAAATCCTGAGCACTCTAATGCCAACAAATATAAGCTAACACTACCATGTCAACAAGTGGGGAACACTGCAGACTGAGCAGCAGCATTAGTAGAGTATAATGCCATCCCACAAAAAAGGTTAGCCAGGTAAAAGGACCTTCAATCTCATCATGAGAAAGGGAAGACGATAGAAGACTGGAGAAAGCATAGACACCACGAGGGAGTTGCTCTATTGTCCCAAACAATAACATGTAAAAAAGATAGTACGAGGCTTAACAAATTGTCATTTGAGGGGGGGCATTAATATTGATAAAACTGGCGGGGCTTAGACTGGAATTCCTACTGGTAAAGTAAAGCCACCAAGCAGGAAACATTTAATTGATGTGCAGCAGTGCTGAATGAGGGTGCAGCATACCTCCCATTTGATAGCATTAAGCAAACTTCATCTAATTTCGCAACTGCCATCTCAGCTACTTCCCTGTTTTGGAATATAACAAGAGCCTGACCTAGAGCATAAACAGCTAACAAAATCAAAATCCAGTAATAGGTGATTCTTTGTATGACAGAATAAGGGTGTGTTGACCCCTTACCCCCACCAACACATTGACAGAAAAAAGAAAAGAAAAGAAAAGAAAAGGCATTGCCTTTTATTAACAAATTTATAATATTTAACTAGCAATTAGCCACTTTCATTTGTACCATAGTGTGGGCTGGAACGTGCAGTCCTTTGAATCATCTTCGCAGTGCAACTTTGCTTGAAGGCTTGCCAAATGATATCCTGATCCAGGGCAAGGAAATTATGAGCCTTAATGCTCTCTCAAGGTACTGTAAAAAGGAGAAACCACTACTTGGAACATGAAAGAAAATACCATAAAAAGCACAGAACATGGAAACAAAGGCCAGTAGTGAAAGAGGGGCAGGGTAAAGATGTTTAGCCCCAATTTTCAAGCAGAGTTTTGCATTTATTTTTTGCTTCAAATCATTTTTGTGTGTGTTTTTGAATTGTTTTGATATGATGATGTCAAAATGAATTTTTAAAAATATATTATTTTAATGTATTTCCAAGAGAAAAACATTTTGAAAATCATCTTCTACCACTATCTCAAACGCCCCAAAGTGTTTTACTACAACATGGAAGTGATGTGAAACAGAAAAGGATAGAGGAGGATAAGCAAGTAAAGAAAATGAGTTCTAGAATCAAAATCACCTCTACTTCTGCTGATGTATAAGACGGGTCCAAATTCTGTAGCAGGACAAGAGTTCCTTGTTCATGAGCAGTTTGCATTCTTTCTTCCCATGGCTGGTAAGAATATACAAGGCAATTCAAATTTATTATGGCGTGTCCCATTTTGACTTATTTTAAATCACATCAATATTCTACAACGGGGTCTAGCTTGAAAAGCACTCTTTGTTTTATCTGTTGGGCCTTTTGTACCCCTGGGGCTAGAGCCTCCCTATATATGACAGCCCACTTGACTACAGGCTATGCAAGTGGTCAACAATAGATTTTTTTTGTGATCAGTGGGCATTGAGTTCTACACCTTTAAAGAGTATTGACAAATGTTGGTTACATCATTATGGTTTAATGGCCCTTCAAGAAAGTTTTTGAAAGCAAAATATCAACAACAAAAATGTAGTGATCATAAAATCACTTGAAATCAGGAGCAGAAACAAATTTGAGAAAGAATACTCACAAGTCCCCGAAACCACTTGCTTCTATCCTGTCAACATATCAATAACAAAGATGTAAGTACTAAATCTAACTTTCACCACAGGTTTTTCATCAAGAACAACAAAGCAGGAACTATAAGATGTCAATGAGCACAATCAAAAGCAGGGAATGCAAGTCATTAATGAGCTTAATGAAGGAGTTACAGAAAACCAATGAGGCTTGAGCACAACATTCCTTTAGCTTCCAGCCAAATCACAAACATATATAGCACATATTCTGTCCAGAATTCACCCTTTCTTTTCTATAACATCACTGCAGTAGTCTGTGACACTCCATAAAATTATAATTGGCACCATGCAGAAGCTAGTCAATGCAGTCTGGGAATGGTTATTATTATTTTTTAAAACTGTATTACTTCAGAAATTTTATTATTGTTTAACAAGTTTGTTATTGAACTTCTTAATTAAAACAATGAACCATAGGGAGTTCTATTTCTTTCCCACTCTCTATAGAAATGTTCCACAATTTGGTACCTATGAAATACCTTAAGCTGTATTTCAAGGACAGCTATTTATGATAATGAATTGAGAATCAGATTCAACTTTCATGTGTATTTTAGTGTTGAAGAAAACTCCTTGTGTTCAAGGGGGTAGTTTCCTATTGTTCGTCTTCCATCTTTTCTCAGTTCAGCATTAGTACTCTTATCCTCCTAGCTCTTCACTTATGTCAGAAGGCATTATTTTTGCTTGATAGAAGCATCACTGCTAAATAAATGGAAGTACAACATTAAAGTTATTTAACAACAGACTCTTGATAAATAAAGGAAAAAAGAAGACTTCTGGTAATGCAACTTACAGTTTCTGGCCTTTGAATGGGTTCCTGTATTTTATAGTTAGTTTCACTGCCCTCCTCTGAAGGCTGTCTTAGTGATGCTTCAGAAAACTTGCCATTAGCTTGCTTCTCATCATGTTTTGGCTTCTCAGAAAGTGCATTGTTGGTCTCATGGGGATATTTAGTTAGGTCAGGCCTTAATTTATCTTCAGAATCAGGGGTTATTTGAGCCACAGCCTTGGAATTGCCATTGGAATCGTGTCTTAATTTCTGTGTGCTTTTCACCTTATTATCATAAGATGCTTTTGTCAAGTTGTCAAGCTTTGCTTTCTTACATGATCTGTCATCCAAGTCACCATAAGCCTTAGCAGCTTTCAATTTCTCTTCAACTAAAACCTGATCAACAAAGACATTACCAACTTTACTTTCACTCTCGCCAACATCATCTTTAGGTCTTGAAGAGATGTCAATCAATATGCTTTACTTTTATTATCTTAGGTCATTTCACCTAATCATGCGCCTAAATTAGATACAGAATTTTCTATTAGTGAATATTGGTTCTTGACCAATAAAGGTTTTACATGTCTGAAATTTTTTATCTTAGAACCTGAACTTGCAGTCTCACCAAAAATATCTACCTGCCTTTCATTTGTTTTAGCTACTTCATCAAACTGTACACCTGAACTAGAAGCAGCTTTATCTCCAAGATAAGATTCTTTCTTGGCCAAAATCCTTGTGTCATCAGTAGCCACAGCATTTCCACTGGCTTCTTTCTTATTCGAATCAAGTTTTGGAGCACCACTGGAATTCTGATCACCGACTCTGTTCAATAAGAACTTCGCTGAAACAATTGAAGACACAGAAAACATACAGGAATGTAATGATGAAATGTTAATCAATTGATTACATAAAAGTACAGGAGTATTGAAGGCAAAAATAAACACACCTTCAATCCCAGCAATTTTTTCATCTATCTTATCCAAGATTCTACAGTTCCCAACATCAAATGCACGGTAAAATACAAAGTCAGCCTCTTGAAGTTCATCATCTGATGGTTGTGGATTCCTACTATCCTTTGAACTGCATACCACATTGCATTTTCCAGCAATTGCTTCCTGATTTGATGCATTAGAAATTAACCTCACTTGAACTAACACCTCAAAAGCACATACTATGTTTCCAATTCAAAAAAAAAAAAAAAAGTTGAAGTCCAGTACGAAAATTGCTTAAATTTTAGTAAAAGTTAGACAGAAAACACCCAAGACTACGATTTAAGGTGCTTAGAAATAACACTGTTTCATTTCTATTCAAAAGCATTGCAGTTTTTATGTAAGATTGTCAATGAACATTTTATTACGCCAGAAGGACCTATTGAAGATTTGGCTACAAATTATGAATAAAATAGATGTAATTAAAACTGTAGGAAATAATGAAAACAATATGTACATTTAAAGAATGCATAGCCATATTTTCCTTGACAATAACCCCACGTACAGCAATCCAGAAAAAAAATGGAGGACTGCTATAAACCCAACATAATCGAAGAAGCGAATTATGAAAAAAAATGGGGGGGGGCGCTCATTGTGCGTTCTCTCCCCTCAATGTGAGATCAGACAAGGCCCCTAGATGTTATGTCTAAATTCTATTTCACATGTCAAATACAAGTAATATATTAGAGTGTGTCTCTTGTTATTTTGACACTGATATCACAAAGGTAAATGGAAGGTCCGAGGAACAAAGAGCCCTAAGCATTAAAAACAAAATTGAACTTGTCTTTGCAAATTTAGTTCTCTTTTTTCATCCATGATACCCATTCACCTTAATTTAGCACCTCCAAGGTAAAATAGATGAGCATGATGTTGTGAAAGTGCCCCATGTACAACTTCAACATGGGGCATATATTGATGTAGGTTTGACCAGATATAGACATTATTCCAACATCAACTATGTCACAAAATTTATACTAAGCTTCCCCGCTCTCCCATTGAAATTTATATACCATCCAAACCATAACCAAAATTATATTAAAAAAAGGTATAATCTAAAATGATTACCAAAGGATTAACATTTGTGTTGCCTACACCTTCACCAGAGGCCAAAAACAATTCATTCCTGTGAGTCTTCTCATCTCCGAGATAATATGAAATCTCACGAGGACGGAAAAACCACAGAACCTTCACTTTCTTTGTCTTGTCAGCATTCTCCCATATCTTTATGAGCTTACCAATATAAGGCTCTATCTCACCTTCCTTGTACATATACACAGAATCGTAAAGAGTATAGTCCACACCATCATAAAAGAAAGATTCATAAAACTGTACATCTTTCTTTTTCCCACCAACTCCTCTCTTTTTACCCCACTTGAATTCAATGCTGTCAACTTTTTCTGCTTCTACCATACTCAGATAACAGGCTATTCCAAATTGTTTTATCCGGTAAAACGTGTAGAATCAAGCTGGACAAAAAAGAAGCAAGGATGCTAGAGCCACATCAGAAGATAGCTACAGTGTTTTAAAACAGTCATGAGGACAAGCAAACGTAAGAGCACTTCAATCATTTCTAAACCAAAATAACCTGTACAGCATGTAAATTCCACTTGACGACATTGAAAAACAAACAAACAAACATGTTCTTCGAGAAAGTTCAAGCTCTAAAAGGACATCTAAATCTAACACTTTCTGTTGGAAACACGTCAACTTATTCATCAAGATTCACCATGCAAATCAGTTAGCCCTGCAATCATGCGTAAAACACAGCCCCTCCCTGATTTTCCATAATCAATTGTCAGGTTTCCCCCCCTCTTTGGTGAAATGAAATGCTGCTGTGGTACAACAACATCGCAAAAAGAATAAATTAAAGAGTTGTTATGCTTCAAATTATTAGAGACAAAAACTGCTTTCATAATGGCATGCCAATGCCACAGTAATTCTCTGTATATATGCATAATTAAACAAAATTGACACCGCAATATATATATATATATGCAAGATAACACTACATTCATGCATTTAAACGGAATATAAAGTAAACAGCAACTCATTCTATGAAAAATAAAATAAGAATTGTCTATCAAGTTAAATTCATATAAAATAATATCAACAAAAAAAGCTCAAAAACATACTGTGTACTTTTCTCGAACTTCGAATTACGTGATAATCCAGAATTTCAAAAGGAAACAGAGCCTGGGTCCAACTGTATATTATTCCGGGGGAAGCAAATGGTGCCGTTGAGTGCAAGGAGTAATGTTTCTTCTCGCTCAAAAGCGCAATGGTGGTGACGAATGAGACGAGTAATCAGCCGGGAAAAACTTGAAGAAGGAGAAGAAGAGAGTGGGTTTTCGCTCAAATGGGTTTTTGTTTTGTGAAAACCCTAGCGAAAGCCCGCTCAATTTATCTGCGCTTTTTTATCTGTTCATTTATCTTTCGTCTTTCTTTTTTAATTCTAATTTGTTGATTTTGATTTGAAAGCGGGTCAGTATTTCAAGGGTAATTGGAAATTTTACACAATTTATGTATTAGTCCCTGCATTTTGGTAACGTTTCACTTATATCTTTACGGCATGTATTAGAAGAAGAAAAATATTAATAGTTGATGTTATTTTTAGTAGTATTTTTTATTCAAAAATATATTAAAATAATATTTTTATTATTTTTAAAAAAATTATTTTGATATCATCATATATAAATGATTAATAACATAAAATATTTTAATTTAAAATAAAAAAATATTTTTAAAAATTTATTTTTAAAACACAATCTCAAATCAAGAATATTTTAATTCATGATTATCAGCGGTTCAGTAGCTAATTCAATCAAAATTAGTTAAAATTAAGAAAAAAAAACTAATACGTGTTATGAATTAGTGAAAATAATTTTTTTTTTATTTGAGAATTTTATGATTTCATCACATACTTTTTTTTTTAATTTTTTTCTATGTTGTTTTAACAAGGATTTAAACTTGATAAGTTATTTCAATTCATCTATTATAAAGTTATCGTGATATTAAAAAAGAACTTCTTGGTATTTTTATTAATTTTTTATTTTAGAAAATTAAATTTGTATTATTATTTTTAAAAATTCAAAACCAACTTTAATTATGAGAAAAAAGCAATATTTTTAACATTATTCACGAGGTGCTCTTTTGTACATTTTAGCACGCATGATGTTTTTTCATTTTTTTTAATGGTTTTTCTAATTTTAAAATCTTAGTTTTTTTGTCCAAAATTTTATTTTCATTGCATTATAATCCTTGCATTTCAGAGAAGAGAGAGTCAATGGATAACAATGAAATAGAAACAAATTTGTTTGTTATCCCAATAAAGTTGATATTGTTGTAAGAGCAACTTCAATGGCAAGAGTTATTTTGAATAGTCAAATCTTAAAATGACTCTTTGAATAGTGTATATATGTTTTTTTGTTGATATGTTCTCCAATGATAAAAGCCATATTGGAGAGCTATTTTTTTATATTATTTTAAATATAGTGTAATTATTTTGTTTGTAGTTTAATTATGCAATTAATTATACAATTAATAAGAGCAAGTTATATAATTAAATAATTGCTTTTGAAAAACCCTTCAACAATAAATTTTTTATTCTTTTAATTATATTTAAATAAAAAATAAATTTAAATATAATTAAAAGACCCGTAATATTTGAGATTTGAAATTTAAGTTATTTAATGTATGTTTTTCAAGTAATTGTATGTGTTTTTTATGGTTGTTGTATTTAAAGTTAATTAATGTTACTTATTGTTTTAAATTAATAGGATTTTTTAAAAAATATTTTTTTATGATAACTATTTTTTATGATAACTAATAATAATAATAATAATAAAATATTATTATTATTATTATAACCCCCCATATAAACCCTATTTTATTATTATTAATAATAATTAGTAGTAGTATAAAACCCCCCCATCTCCCTCCCTTGGCTTGCACCCCCCAATCTCCTTCCCGGGTCTACAACCAAGTCAAAAGGTAGAACATAGACATTCACAAATGAGACAAATGAAAGCATAACCACTTGGCAAACACCAAAACCTTATGGTCTTTGCCAGAAAAATAACTAGACTACAGCTCTTGGGCACTTGCCATCATCGGTGAACAACGACGCTTACACCGACACACACACAGACAGAGCTGAGCCCGGGATACAAGGTAGGAGAGCTGAGCTTGGGATGCTAGGGAGAAGAAAGTAATAAATATTTTTATTTATTTTATGTTTTGGCCTTTTGATTTGAAGTGCTAGAAATAACACCACAAGAAGAGAAAGTCATTTTTGGCTATTGAAATGGCTTGCCAGGTGGAGTATATACAGTGACAAACACAATGCCTAAAAATATATTATTTTAGTTTTGCCTCTTCATATGGCATGGCTTGTTGGTTGCAGTTGCTCTAAGTGAATTACATTTTGTGATAGAAGTTATATCTAAGAGTTTTGACCCTTATATTTATTAAAGATTGATTTAATGTTATAAATGGATTTAATGAGAGCAACACCCTGAGCTTGTTAAAAGTTGCTTGCATTGTGTTTAGGTGCATTTTAAAAGTGAATTTGTCATAAAAAAATATAATATTAATATTTTAGTGTTGTTTTATTTTGATTTACTAATATCAATAATGAAAAAAAATATGAAAAAAAACACATTGCACCATAATATCAAACACACACTTATTGCAATTTCTTCGATTTCAATAATCATGATATGAAAAATGGTGTGCCTGTGTTTGATAAAAAGCCTGTTTAAGAGTGTGGTTGATATTGTTTTTCAAAATATTTTTTATTTATAAATATATCAAAATGATATTTTTATTTTTTAAAAATTATTTTGACATCAACACATTAAAATAATCTAAAAATACAAAAAAAATTAAAAAAATAACCACTCAGCAAATGCTTTTGAAATGCAATGTCAAACATGCATACAGTCTCTATTGTACAAAGGCTCTTCCAATTAACATGATAACACAAGATTTACTCTACACAAGCACATCACATGCAAAGGGTTTTCTATTCGAAATAGATTTTTTGTTTAATCTAATAAAATTTCAATAGTGTCTCCTACATACCCTAACTAAAAAATTTACCCATAATTAATACCCGAAACACAATCGTAATCTATTCTGCATTTGATTTACACAACCAATACTCATAGGTAGCTGCAGGCATACCCTCTTGACACATGTCCTATCACTCATAAGTGCTCACCATATTTATAAACACGTAGAGTTTATATTATTTTTTAAATTTAGATATATAAATAGATAGAATTGTGTGTGCAATGAAACTTGTAATAACTAATAATCCAACAATTTATTTTTTTTTACCAAATTCAAAATATTATAACTTAACATATATGTCAAGTTTAATTATGAAATTGCAAAATATTATCTTACACATAACTATGCAGTCCCACCAACAATGCCATTGTTGTGGTAGTGGATAAAATGAACTTGAAATACATGATATGATAGACAATGATTTAATATATGTATGTATATCTTACACTTGTGTGTTATGTTATACCTTAGATGCACATGCGCCTATATTATATCAATTTCATTTAAATTAATAATTTTCAGCTAAAACCTTGTCATTACAATAAGTTAAATTATCATTACATCCACCTAGCTCATTACCATATAATTAATCCCTCCCAAAACGACCATTCCAATTTTACATGAACAGTCCCTATCAAAGTGACTAACATTAAATTATTCAAATTAGTTATCACTTCTACGTTTAACTTCTCCTAAAATAGTCGCTTTTTATAACTTAAATTCTTTTTAAAAATAGTCACTCATGCAGATAACATAAAATCTTCCTAAAAAATAATCACCATTCATTCAACCAATTTCAATATTTAACACATTTTTTGTAATATATTTCAGAACTCATTTCACATGTATATAGAGATTTTAACAACATTTTTAAATCAATGTTTACCCATTTCGTGAAATAGACTTGCAGCATATTAATATTATCCATTGACAGAAACCAAATTTTATCATGTATAAGTTCTAAGACATAACAATTAACCAATCAACTTTAATTGCATATTTATTCATTCTTATGTTCCGTTTCCACTCAAACATCCTACAGTAAAAATTTCACCCATCATTCATCCTTTTATTTTCTTACATGCCTAATCCATGATTCAATTGAGTCATTCATATGCCAATTTTTGATGTTCTATAGCTTATCCCTATATGAATCTTTTTTTACCATAATATATGTCCATATTTGTTTCTCCATTTTTTGATGACTTTTTTTCTCTATATTTTACATATGTTCATACTACACCTTCTTGATTTTTTCTTATCATTTCTATTTTTCATAGGCCATTCATGGGTTGGCTCATGTTAGAGATATCGTTGTTTTTGTGTCCCTTATCGATGAGGGAGGTTACAACAAGGTAAAAAAAAATTACACATGTATAAACATATTTTCCAACATGATCATTAAGTATAAATGGTTATTAACCTCAAATATGTTGTCTTGACTAGTCACACTATTTATACCACGATATTATCTAAACTTCATGGACTTAATGAGCATTTCATCCAAGAAATAATGGTCATAATTGTTGGTAGGTAAGGTTTCATTATCTTATTAATGTCTCATTGTCTTTTGGCTAATCTACATATTTTATTTAAAACTTATCCTAACATAATTTTTATTTTTACATTTGAAAACTAAACACTGTTAAAGGATTAATAAAGGTTCAACCTCTTAACCATTTTTAGTTAGGGGTCAACATTTGGATAATAAAAGAGTTTATCGTCAATGATATGATGTGCATTCTTTTCCACCCATTATTGTCATACAATTGTATTTATCTTTTTTTTTAAAAAAATATATGCTAGAGGTGAAGACTTCATGTAACCCTTTAACGTGAAGGTACAAAAGGCTTTGGTGAATGAATTTTGTAATTTAAGTTCTTTCATTGTTATTTTCTTTTTGGTTTTTAGGTTACTCAATTACTTGGTACAAAATTTTAAGACTTACTATAATGTTTTTTTTTATTTGTGAATTATAATATATTGGCTAACATTCAACATCTTTCATTAAATAAAAGCCTAACCTTAATGCAATATTGATTTCACTCTAATACTTTAACCCTAATATTCTTGAGACATTTAAGCATAAACATCAATACATTCATTTAACTTTTTCATTATTTATTTTCAATCAAACCCATTTAAGCTTAGTTAGTTGTTTAACATCTTTTTTACTAAAGTTTTGGTCCAATACTGTTATAGGCCTTTAAACTTTCCACTTTACCAAATATTATTATGAATATCAAAGAGAAAATTAACAAAAATAGAAAAACAATTAATGAACTTATATGCATATATCCTAATAAGCATAAGGTTTGTTCATTTTTATAAGAAAGTTTTAACTTAAGCTTTTTATTTTTACTTAAGTTAGCTTGTTGTTACTTTAAAACCAAAACATAGACACTATTTTAATGCATTTTCAAAATTTTAAAATGATTTTCTAATATCAATGTTTAAATCTCCACACAAAAGATGAAAAGGCTTACTTATTAGGCCTTAATATTAAACTTTGATTTATACAAAGATTGATGGTATCAAAGTTGTTCAATTTGAACAAAAAAATGTTAAATACCCAAAAGGTTTATAAAACGATATGAACATTTTTAAACTTCAACATCACTTATTCCATATTATGTTTCCACCTTTATTTTTCAAATGTTAAAATATCTGGAAAACACTTTACTCATCCAAATAAGTTTTTAGCAATCATTGTCTACCAATATTTTTCTTTTGCGCAAGTTTAAGGTTGAGTGTATTGTTACAAATGAAGAAGACATTACCATTTTCCTCTTGGATGGCAGGACAACTAAGAATTTTTACGACTTATCTTCACACAATTATGCTCACGATAAATAGTTTAATGATCCAATTATTATTGAACCTCGCATGATCAAATCTTAATAAGCCTTGATTATTCTAACTTCATTTTGGAGCTTAAATGTCGCATTCTTGTAAAGGCAATACATGCTGATATAGTTTATAAGTGAATAAAAAAAGAAAAAAAATGACATTTAACACTTGAGCACTTAGAACTTGGAATAAGATTTGTCAAATTAATTTTAATTAATCTATTTTTTTAATTATTTTTTTGTAATTAAATTTGACAGATATGACTATTAAAATAAAATTGAATACTAAACAATCATATTGCTTCATTAAAGTAATCATTTATTGAAAAGTCATATTGCCTCATTAAAGTGTTACATGTTTGCTGTATTAAAATTGGATAATGAGTAGTCATATTGTTTTATTAAAATGACTGTTCATTGAACAATTATATTGTTTTGTTAAGTTTGCTTATATATACAGTCTTAATATACAAACTAGAAAGATATGATTTTTTTTTTTAATTCTTATTGTCTTCTCTTCTTATTTTTTCAAGAGGTTTGAAGGGCTTAGTTGTATTTTGGAGGTGCTCTCTTTATGTGGGAAAATAAACATTTTAAAGACAATATTATTTTCACGCCTCTAAGTCATTGTTCATATTCTCTAATTTGTTTCCATATCAGAATTCTTTAAGATATTTATCATAAATATACTTACAGATAACTATGTTAAACAATTAATAAAACTATTAAACCAACTTGTTTTGCTTTCGAATCATACATCAATTGATTTATTGTCTTTAAATGGAGGGTACGACTTTACAATGCCAAAAACACCATCCGATGACAACTTTCAATTTATCTTGGTATTTTCTCCTTGTTAAAATGGAGATTCTCTCTAGTTTGGCTTCAACAAATGTTTCTCTTTTCTTTATCAGCCTTGTTAATTGCAATGCCCTGCAATTTTTAAAATAAATCTCTTAACTTTTTTTTTTTGTTTATCTTGTTCTTGATATTATATTTTAAATAGTTAATGGAATTGGAGTTTTGTTTCAATTTCATCCTCGTTCAATTTTTTTGATTGTCAAATTTTATCCTTATTTTTTTATTTTTTTCTTTATGTAATTTAAGTATTTTTTTTTATCTAGTCCCTCATCCTTTGGTTAATATTTTATTAATTTCAAATATTTCATGAAATTGCAATTTTGTCTTAATTTCATTCTATTTTATTTTTTCTACTCGTTAAATTTTGTTTTCATTCTTTTAATTTTTATTTATGTACTATGAGATTAATTTAGAATTGATTTTCCTTTTTGTGATTTCACCCTTAATCACCTTTTTTCCTAATTTTTATTATTTTTTTCTTCTTGCTTTTCTAAATCTGTTAGGTTGATATTTTTTTTACTTGATTTTATTTTTCAATAATAAAGTTATCTAGATTCAGGCTTTTTAATTAAGTTCGTGTAGGAGATTTCATGGGTTGTGGGTTTAAGAAGTTAATCTAACTTTATAAGCTTTGCCTGAGTTTTTTTTAATCATTTTCTTAAACTATTTTGTTTGTAATTTTATCATTTTATATTTATTTTTATTGGAAATTGAGCTTTATTTTTTTCCCATGCTTTCCATATCCTTTGTGTTTTATATTTAATTGTTATCTCATTTATTTTTATTTTTATTTTTATTTGTTAAATTAATTTATTTAAAAAATTATTCTTAAATTAATAGAATTGATAAATTGAATATAAACAAAAACTCACTTTATTATGTTTAGTTTGATTTGTATTTTTAGGGCATTGCTCTAGTAATCCACGTAGCTTTTTTCAATATCGTCGTGAAACTTTCCATTGTAGAATTTGAAATGTCTACGTATTTTTTTAATCATGGATGTTTTTCACGGTAGAATAATGATGGATCTTTGTGGGTCTTTTTTGAAAGCCTTTTCTTTCCCTTTGTTACATTTATGTTATTGATGACTTTATTTTTATAGTTGATTGTTTCCATGTTTTTTTATGTTTTGTGTCTTATCATTGTCTATAATTTAGAAATTATATTATTAAATACATGGTTTTATTGGATATAATCAAGTTGATGGCTTTAATGTATGTATGTATGTATATATGTATATTTTACTTCTTTAAAAATAATGGTATCATACAAGCATTCAATTTTAACATTAAAATAAATTTAGACCACCATGTGGCATGACACTATTTATACGATCCAACCATACTTTTAAATTTTTTAACCACAAATTATCTTTTTTTTTATAAATTTAAATTAAAAATAATTTTAAAAACAATAATTTAATATATATTCAAGTAAACATCAATATCCAAACCAATACTAAATTATCCCAAGCTACGTTTAATGTCTATTTGACACTGTATTTTAAAAACACTCTTGAAAAAAAAATTAAAATTAGTTTTTTTTTTAAATTTTAAATAGTTTTGATATATTAATATAATAAATAATTTAAAAAAATAAAAAAAATATTATAATACATTTCTAAATAAAAACAATTAAAAAATCAACATTCACCATATTACCAAACAAACCAATAATGAACCGTTTATAAAATCAAATGGCTCTAGTAGCCATCCCATCAAGTTTCCCATAAATTACTACCATGGCGCTCTCGCCCACGTGAATAAAAGACACAGTGTGCTCGGATCCACCGTGCATTTGGCGCTCTTGCCCTCACCAATTTGAAGTTTCAAACCTTTCACGACGTCGTAATACCGTTAAAAAAATCAAATGGCACAAGAAGCCATCCCATCAAGTTTCCTATAAATTACTACCATGACACTCTCGCCCCCATGAATAAAAACAGAGCGCTCGGATCCACCGTGCACCTGGCGCTCTTGCCCTCACCAATTTGAAGTTTCAAATTTTTCACGACGTCGTGATAGCGCCCTTCCCAAGAAAACATCACTGCGTGAATAAAAATCCTAGGGTTTTGCAGATCACGGTCGAAATCTCCCATCTCCTTCTCCCATGGCGTCTGATTCTCCTCGGACTCGCATCGATCAGGTGGGCCCTCTAACCCTAGAAACTTCCCAACGGTAAAAAGATTCAAGCTCTCTTCAAAGAAAAAGAAAATCTGAATCTGAATATCGAAAAACTGGGTTTTGTTCGAAATTAGTCAATTCTGAATTCAGATCATAGAAAATTTGAACTAATTTACTATATTTTATTGCATATCTAATCACTCCAACTCGTGCTTGGCTTGTGTCTGTGATTTAATTTACAGTTTTATGCGTCGAGGAAGAGGAAATCTTCGTCCCCGAATTTGAAGTCGGGAAGAATCGAAAAAGATGCAAGAAGCAAAGTAGTTGAAGGGTCCCCCGGTGCCAAAGGAACTTTGGATAATTACTTGGTGAATTCGCAAGATGATAACCGTGGGCGTGGTTTCTTGGTTAAAAGAAGCTTGGCATTGGGGATTGATGAGCTTTCAAATGACGAGAAGGAGGAATCTTTAGTGTCTGGTCGATTGTGTGTGGGAAGTTGTGAAGGGGGCAAGGTGGTTCAGAGGGAAATGTCTCAAGGATCTTCCAATGCAGGAAATGTGGGAAATATCGTGGTTGAAAGGGTTGTGAAGGGTTGCTTGGATGTGGGGAATGGGGTGGAAAATTCGGAAATGAAACAGTTTGCTACTGATTTTTTGTCTTTGTATTGTAGGTAATGTAGTTTAAGTTTATGAATGTCCATTGCAATTATGTCATGTACTGTGTTTGTGTCCGTTTTCACTATGAAAATGTCATTGCTAATCATTTTACTGGGTGCAGTGAACTCCAGTCAACTGCAACATCACCTTCAAAGACAAAGTTGAATGACCATAAGCGAAATGGTGGTCCATTGCTAGTGGATGTTGATTATAAAACATCCAAAAAGAGGCTTTGCATGTCCAATCAGTTAAATTCTGATGTTGAGACCCCTTGTCCAATTGAGAAAAAGCCAGAAGACAAACAATCTACTTTTGTTGTTAAAAATGGAGCATCTGTTTTCAATGTTTTTGGAGAGGTAAAATTGGTGTATTATGAAGTAGTCGAATGATTGTTATATGTGAGGTTTCTGGTTTATGACCATTCTTTTCCTCCTACTCTTGCACTTTCATGACAGGTCGCTAATGGTAATGATCCTGTTCATCTTCAAGCAAGCTTGAGAAAATGCAACAAAATGGCTAACTCAACGGTAAATATGGCCGAATGCTGTACACCAGGATTATCAATCTGTAGAGGACGTGGTAGTGAAGGTCCCAAATCTACACGTGGAAGCTCTATCTTTTCACCAGGAGATGCATTTTGGAATGAAGCAATTCAAGTTGCTGATAGTTTATTTTGTGAAGTTGACAATCCTTTTGTCCAGGCAGCTGGAAATATCATTAATGAGAAGTGTGGCAACCTGTCACGGGAATTGCTAAACAAAGCCAGCAGCGGTGGTTGTTCTTTGGAGTTTATAAGGAAGCACATAGAAAACATATCTCCAATGCCTGTCAAACAACTTGACTTGCTATTTGAGGACAGGAACTTGGAAGTGAGTACCCCACCATGTGCTAAAGATGATTCAAATGTGGACAGAAGCAGTGTAAAATCTGGGCGCACTTCTTTTAATCTCAAAAGCTTACAAAATGCGAATATTGTAACATATTATCTCAAAGACGAGCCAAGAGAAGAGATGCTTAAAGTAGAAGAGAGAACAATTGTGGATACAGAGACCATAAAGAAAGTGGATTTGCCAAATCAAGATGCCGATAGCGTTATATATCATCTACCAATTAAAGAAACTAGGAATGTAATTGATAATAATGAGCGTGTTGAAGCTGGAACTCCTTCAAGTTTTGGGCCACTCAAGGATCGGTTAGATCTTTGCAACTGGCTTCCTCTAGAAGTATGTAGCATATATAAGAGGAAAGGAATCTCAAAACTGTATCCTTGGCAGGTATCTTCTAACTTTCAAATCACAATGCTTGAGGTTACCTTTATGTTGTGCTAAGTGATTAGGATGGAAATGACAAGGCTTGTTTTGTTACATCTCCTGCTTATACATAAGTTACCCACCTCATGTTGCAATTTTGGGTGTTTGGCCCACTATAGAGAGACTCTCCTCTATCTTTCATTTTTGGGAGACGGATGTAGACTAGGGTCCATTTGTACCGGCCCTAGATATAATTCTTATGAGGTTGGTTTTCCCCATCATGAAATAAGAAGACTTCCACAGATTGGCGTAACTTGACAAATGTTGGGGTGGTTTTGGGTTGCCACTAGTGTATTTCTTGTGGAATTTTTTTTTGGACTCAATCATATTTAGTAAAGCTTAGATAAGTAACTGACCACTTCATTGGATTAATTGACTTGTCACACTCCATCCTTACCAAATTGATGTTTGGATATGGAGTCCGATTCTAACCTGGACAGAGATGGATCATTAGAGCCAAAGTTTGGGATGTTTTTTTCGTTATATCCCGCAATAGTGCCATTTCCTGTATTATTGTCATCACTCAAAAAGTGAATACGAGGATCTTTAATTGAGGTTCAGTTTTACCCTCTAAATCTTTATATTGCTTTCTTGCTGTCTTTATCTCATAAAAACCTTTCTTAGCTTGAGAGTATTCAAGTACGCTTTCTAATCCCTTTTCCAGTGCACATTTATTTTATTTCAAGATCACTCACCTGAGTTCCATCTTATCTACTTGTTGACAATCCTTTTTGTTTTTGTTTTTATGTTCACTTTTGACTTTCAAGTGCTGTGTTCTTTGTTTGTATTCTCTCTATTTTATTTTTATGATCTTTTCCATATGTTGTTTGGGCTTCATTATATACTCTTTTCTTTTCCTTTTCTTTTAATGCTATTCTGAACAGGGTGTGTACATACGAACTATTCAATCTCTCATATACAATTTCTCATTTTAACTTGCTTGTGGTCATCCATAGAATATTTTTTCCCACCATTCATTCACAATTATGCTTCTAATAGGGTTGCAGAAATATTTTTGTATTTATTAAATTTTTTCTTGAAATTTCTATGTTGGTGCCCATACATTTCAATATGTATATTTGACTTTGATGTATTTGACTGTTCGTTTTTCCAGGTTGATTGCCTTCAGGTGGATGGTGTTTTGCAAAGACGAAATCTTGTATATTGTGCATCTACAAGGTATTATTTGTCAAATTGATTTCAGATTATATTCGATAACAAATTTATACATTTTCTTTCATTTATTTCTATTTTGTGCCAGCAATCTTGTTGCTTAGAAAAACAAGTTCTAAACAATTTTTCCTTTTCTTTTCCCCTCTAAAATGTGTTAAATGATGCTGTATTCATTCCTTAACCATGTTTCCCTTCCACAGTGCTGGTAAAAGTTTTGTTGCAGAAATTTTGATGCTGCGGCGAGTTATATCAATTGGAAAGATTGCGCTTCTTGTGCTTCCCTATGTTTCGATTTGTGCAGAAAAGGTCTTTTAATAATTTTGTCGTGGAATTATAAAATGTTCTTACTCATTTGTGCACGTCTTGTGCTGTTTGTATACCATGTATATTTTATCTGTATCTTATTTTGCCTAGGCAGAACACCTGGAGGGCCTTCTGGAACCTCTTGGCAAGCATGTTCGGAGTTATTATGGCAACCAAGGTGGAGGAACACTTCCTAAAGATACTTCCGTGGCTGTCTGCACAATAGAGAAAGCAAACTCCCTAATTAACAGATTACTGGAAGAGGGTCGTCTATCAGAAGTTGGAATCATGGTGATAGATGAACTACACATGGTAATTTGAATCATAGGTTCCCATGATAGTAAAACCATGTCCCTTCATGTATATATCTATATGGCTGTTTGTTATTTAAATGAGAACATTGAAACAACCCCCATAATGCATGAGGTAACACTTTGCGTTCTTAGTTGATGGCATCTTGAAGTTTCATTAATATGGAGTAAAATTACAAATATGCTCTATAAGTTACACACTCTAGACCCTTCTTTTCATTCTCTCTTAATAACTCTGTCTCTCCCTCTTCATTAAACATCACTGGCACTTCTAACCATAAAGAGATGCGTTAATGGGAATGTGCAATGTGAAAAAATCTTGTCACCTATAAAGAAGCCTAATCATTGCTCAAAATCATCCTCTAAAATTTTGTATGTTTCAGGTACAATCATTTTTTTTTCCCATTCAAATAATCTCTAAACATGGAATAAATGCCCCCCACTCCTGGCGCTAGGTGTTACTAGAGACAAATATAGGAAGAAAATGTTATGTAGAGCAAAACTTAAACTGAATGTTTTCTATGATTTCCCTTTATTTAGATATATGATTTAAGTATGATTCATACAACTTTCAAAAATTACTCATTATGCTTATTTATCTGTGTAATTTAAGTATTACTATCTATTTTTATGTGGACAGGTTGGTGATCAGAGCAGGGGTTACCTTTTGGAACTTTTACTGACGAAGCTTCGTTATGCAACTGGTGAAGGCAATTCAGAATCCAGCAGCGGAGAAAGCTCAGGTACAAGTAGTAAGGGTGATGCTGCTCATGGTCTGCAAATTGTTGGGATGAGTGCTACCATGCCCAATGTGGCAGCAGTTGCTGATTGGCTTCAAGTAAGTGGGTTTACAAAAGAGTGTCCGACTAAGTTTTTTTTTTATTCATGTTTTTGTTTCTTCAACTTACTGGTTAGCCCATAGGTGAAAGTCTTGTAATAAACACAGGACAATTAATCCAGGCACAACAACTTTTAATTGTTCTTCTATACTGTAAAGGATGTTTGTTTGTTCTTATCTTTTCAAGAACTTGTTTCTTTGTCACTCTGACTGTGCTATATGTTTTTTACAATATTATTGTTCATTTTACAGTTTCATCAAATTGTTTTTGCAACCAATTTTTTGTGCAGGCAGCACTATATCAGACAAATTTCCGACCAGTTCCGCTAGAAGAATACATTAAAGTTGGCAACACAATTTATGACAAGAAAATGGATATTGTTAGAACACTTTCAAGAGCAGCTGACCTGGGTGGTAAAGATCCAGATCATATTGTGGAACTATGCAATGAGGCAAGGGCCTTTCTTTTCCTTATGTGAATCAAGCTATATCAAATCATTAGAAAGCTGAATAATTTTGTTGCTGTTATGTATTTCAGATTGTTCAAGATGGGCATTCGGTGTTGATATTCTGCTCTAGTCGAAAAGGATGTGAATCAACAGCGAGGCATGTTTCAAAATTTGTGAAGAAGTTTTCTATTAACATTCATAATGAGAGCGAGTTTGGTGATATTACTTCAGCCATTGATGCATTGCGAAGATGTCCTGCAGGATTGGATTCAACGTTGGAAGAAACTCTTCCTTCTGGGGTTGCATATCATCATGCTGGCTTGACGGTATGCTTTCTTGGCTCTCTTTTGCTATTTATGTTCTGGTAATCTAATTTCTTGCAATTTTTATCATTTACTTTTCATTATGTGGTTTATTTGGTGATAATGTGTGTTGTATATATCCATTCATGTACTTTTTTTTTTTTTTGGAAATTATATACTCAATTATGTGGAATGTTGTAAAGGGATCTATATAGCCAACCCCAAGTAGCTTGAGGCCTTTGTTGTTTTTAAGTATAATATACTTCCTTTATATTAGATGTGTCATCAAATGATTATAATGTTCTCTTTCTTACAGGTAGAGGAAAGAGAAGTTATTGAGACCTGCTACCGTAAAGGTCTTCTGCGCATCTTAACTGCTACATCTACCTTAGCTGCCGGGGTTAACCTGCCTGCTAGGAGGGTCATTTTTCGACAACCCAGAATTGGTCGTGATTTCATTGACGGTACAAGGTACAAACAGATGGCTGGTCGAGCTGGTCGAACTGGAATAGATACTAAAGGGGAAAGTGTAAGCTTATCCCGAAAAACTTGCTAGTAGTAATTGAATAATCCCATGTGTTATTATAACTTTGCTGATGATTTTCATTTGAGGGCATATATTTATTTTAAATGAAGTTATCCTTTTCATTTAACAACTGTATAGCTTTACCTGATCAGGTACTTATTTGCAAACCAGAAGAGTTAAAAAGAATAATGGGACTTCTTAATGAAAGCTGTCCACCATTACAATCGTGTCTATCTGAAGATAAAAATGGAATGACACATGCAATTTTAGAAGTTGTGGCTGGTGGGATTGTTCAGACTGCTAATGATATTCATCGTTATGTTAGATGTACTCTTCTCAATTCTACAAAACCATTCAGGGATGTTGTGAAATCAGCACAGGATTCACTTCGGTGGTTGTGCCACAAAAAATTTCTCGAATGGAATGAAGATACCAAGTTATATGGCACAACACCTCTTGGACGTGCAGCTTTCGGCAGTTCTCTTTGTCCAGAAGAATCACTTGTAAAGATCTGCAGCTTTATTTTTTTTGCATTATTTTGCTCCATCTTTAGACCGATGTTCTGTTGGTTGGATCCCATTTGTTGTACATGTTTCCCAAGCATTCTCTTAGTGTTTCCTTTTCAATTATTTCTCTCTTGATTGCTTTAGCTAACTATTTGACATGTGCCTGTGCTTTCATTAATTGTGTTTTTTTTGTCTGGTTTCCTAGATTGTGCTAGATGATCTTTCCAGAGCACAAGAAGGATTTGTGCTTGCGTCTGATTTGCATTTAGTGTACTTAGTCACACCAATCAATGTTGATGTTGAGCCGAATTGGGAATTGTATTATGAAAGGTTTATGGAACTGTCTATCCTTGATAAGGTAATGTTGCTAGTTTTGATCACCTTTTGTTAGTTGATATAGTGCATTCTTTCCATTGCAAGTTGGAGACAACTAATGCCTTGTGGCAACTCTCCAATTTTTGTGAGAGATGGACTTTTGTATGTTGAATCTGTGTTTGGTGTGTGGCATGTGATTTCTGAATAACATTCTTTCATCCTGGCCAGTGGTGTTTTCAGATGTCACCTGCATAGTGATACTAAAGCCATGTAAAGTTCAAATTTTTTGACCTTTCTAGATAGATGCCACTTAGCACAAAAAATATGATCAGAGCACCAAATTCATTAAAATTCAAAGAGTGATAGGAGTGTTAGGAAAGAAAGAAAACATTAGAATTGAACCAATGTAATTTTCTGCACGTAATTAGTTCATGTATACTAACAGATATAGGTACTGTCATGCACAATCAAATTACTAAACTGTAGAAATAGAGGTGATGTCTTTACTTTGCTCTTTTTCCTCCCAATCTTTGAGTTGTAGTTTCATGTTTGATTGGTGTTTTCTCTGAATTTTCAATGTTGCCTTAAATATCTTACCCTTTTCTTTTCCAATTTCATGGAATGAAGTCTGTTGGAAATCGAGTTGGAGTTTTAGAGCCATTTTTGATGCGGATGGCACATGGAGCACCTATGCGCAACATGAACAAATCAATAGATAGTACAAAAGCCTTGTATGCCTACAAGTATGAAAACCAATCTGGGGTTACAAACAAAAGTGCTCTTTCAGATGAACAAGCACTTAGGGTGTGCAAAAGATTTTATGTTGCTCTCATCTTATCAAGACTTGTGCAGGTGTTTCATCCTTTTTCATCTTTCCTTTATTTTGATCAAATATTGACTCAAGGAACCAAATATTTTCCTGTGCAATTCACATCCTTTTGAGTACATCTATTTTTTGTGTATATTTTGTGTGTTGACATATAATACCATGTGTAAATTGCATATACTAAGAATACACAATCTTGGCTATTTCTCTATCCAGAAAAAGTATATACATTAAGTATTTTGCTTTTTTATTCACATGGTTACCTGAGCATGATACTTAATATTTCATTATCATGGGTTGTGGATGCTTCTGCTTGCTAATAAATGCTGAATTTTGTTTTTAATTTTTTAATCCACTTCTTTGCTGAATATATGTTTTGTAAATTCTGGCATTAAAGGAAACACCTGTACCTGAGGTGTGTGAAGCTTTTAAAGTTGCTAGAGGCATGGTCCAATCTTTACAAGAGAATGCTGGCAGATTTGCATCTATGGTTTCTGTGTTTTGTGAAAGACTTGGATGGCATGATCTCGAAGGTTTGGTTGCGAAGTTCCAAAATCGTGTTTCATTTGGAGTGCGAGCAGAGATCGTGGAGCTCACTAATATTCCATATGTTAAGGTAATCAATTGCTTCTATTTTTTTTTTTTTTTTGCAAGGTTGCTAACACAATGGTAATAGTTATTTGTCATCCTATTGATGATTCAAAGTTTCTGGTTAATGATTCAGAGATGGCCATTATTTTCACTGCTTCATTTGTAGGGTTCTCGAGCAAGGGCACTCTATAAAGCGGGGTTGCGGACACCTCAAGCTATTGCTGAAGCATCTATTCCTGAAATAGGCAAAGCACTCTTTGAATCTTCATCATGGTCTGCACAAGGTGAACTTTATAGAAATTTCAGCACTTGATCTCGAATATAATGATTTTTGGTAGAAAATGCATGATATCTTTATTCTAGCTTAAATGTCCTAATTGAAAACTTCCCTCAGTGTAACTTACATGTGATTTCTGATTTTATGGGAGATTATTTTGCGATTCCTATAGAATTTATATATCACAAAATTCTTTCCCTGGTTTGAGAGGTTTGTACCTTATATATTCTAGAAGAAAAAAAAATCACAGATATAAGAACATCATGCCAAGTGACAACAAATTCTAGAATGTTGCATCCTGACACGCTCAAACATGCACCTTGTCTATAAGAGTACATGTGTATAAGACTAAATGTGTACCTGGACATTGGTTCTGTGTATACAGACCCATATACATTCAAATATAATAGTTATATTTCACATTGAAGTTTTGTAGTTGCAGATGCACATGTCTATATTTTAGTTTTGTCCTGTCATATTCTTTGTGATCTTTTCTTTTTCTTTTTTGTGCTTTGAAATTTAGGTTTTGGTATATGGATTCAGTTTTCATGTTTATCATTGAGGTTGAGATTTTTAGGATTCAACACTTAGATCTAATCAAGTTACAACTATAGGGGTTTATAAATGAGTTTGTTCTAATTAACAACAAGTTTAGATTTGGGGGTCTTAGGGAAAATGTGCCTAAGAGTTTAGGGTTGTATATTGAATATAGGTTTGCAGGTTAGGATTCTAGGTTATATAGTTCTTTTTTAGATTTTAGTTTGTCGAATTTGGTGTGGGGTTTCATTCTTGGTTGTTATTTTGGTTTTTGTAAACATGCATCTATGGATTTCTGATCTAAATCTTAGCATTTCATATTTAATATCATACTTGCATCAGAACTTTTCTAATATTTGTAATGATGTTCTTCTACATGCTTTATAATAGAGATTTTGTGTACCCTTGTTGTCTGTGTTGCGTGACATGCATTTATAGATGCATGTATTAAACATTTGGATTTATTATGATTCACATGAGTTGACAAAATGGATGTAGAGGGTTCAGCACAAAGACGCATGCAATTGGGAATTGCGAAGAAAATCAAGAATGGTGCACGCAAAATTGTGCTTGACAAAGCAGAAGAGGCAAGGGTTATTGCTTTTGCAGCTTTCAAATCACTTGGATTCAGTGTTCCACAGTTTTCTTTGCCTTTGTTATCCAATGCTCCTGAAAATCTTGTTGAGCAAGGAACTGCAAATACCTTGTTTGGAGATGAATCCAATATCACTTTGCATGTGGACCAAAGAGATCATGCTTCATCTATGCTGATCATAGAAGGTAGTAAGAATTCTGGTAAAGTTACAATGGGAACCAGAGAGGACAAACTAATGAAACCGGTTAGTTCTGGACTGGTAGCTTCTGCAGAAGGAAACTCAAATGCCCCCACTCAGTGCTATACTGGTGCTGAAAATTCTATAGTGCCAGCTAAGAAATCTTCAAATCTTGGCACTGAGCTATGTACTACTGTTGATCATAAGAATAGTGCAGAAACAATCCTCTCTGTACAATTTGGACATAGTGGTGATGGAACTGGGATCAATGACCAGATCATTGATACAAGAGTTCAGGGGCAGTGTAGTGGAGAAAATTTAAGTGGTGATAGGAAGGACAATACTTGCAAGAAGGGTCCTACTAATGCAAGTACTATTTCTGGTGGATTTGATTCTTTCTTGGATCTCTGGGATGCTACCCAAGAATTCTATTTTGATATCCATTATAACAAGCGATCAGAAGTAAATTCAGCCAGCCCATATGAAATACATGGTATTGCCATCTGCTGGGAAAACTCTCCTGTGTACTTCATCAATCTTCCTAAGGATTTACTGTGGTCTCATAAGCAAAGGAATGATTCAACTCCTAGTCAATCTGGTGACAAAAATAATGTTCAACCGCCTGAGAATTGGTTGGAGATAGTTCGGAAGAGATGGAACAAGATTGGAGAAATAATGGGAAAGAGAGGTGTCCTGAAATTTACTTGGAATTTGAAAGTTCAACTTCAGGTGCTCAAGCGTGCTGTAGTTTCTATTCAGAGATTTGGCTGCCCAAATTTTTCAAGAAAAATCTTCTGTCCTGAACTCATAGACAGTTCACACTTACCGTTAACCCCTATTAACATTAAAGAAGCAATCGACATGTGCATTGTGGCATGGATTCTTTGGCCCGATGAGGAGAGAAGCTCCACTCCAAACTTGGAGAAGGTAATATTAACTAGTTGCATTTAAAATGTGAATTCAAAGATTAGCTCATGCAGTCTGTCTTTGGAAGGGGAAGTTTCCTTTTCCAGATAGGCACTTTTTTTTTTCCTTTCCTGTTCCATAGAAGTATTTTGAATGGTCAAATGGGATGCAAACTCTAAATTCCTTTACAATTGTGCATCAACAGTCAAACTGGCTTATGATTTTCATGATGATGAATTGGTGATTCAGGAAGTCAAGAAAAGGTTATCAAGTGAGGCTGTGGCAGCTGCTAATCAGAATGGCAGGTGGAAGAATCAGATGCGAAGAGTTGCTCATAACGGTTGTTGTCGCCGTGTTGCACAAACAAGAGCCCTATCCTCTGTTCTTTGGAAGTTACTGATTTCTGAGGGACTCATTGAAGCGCTCAAGAACATTGAAATCCCGCTGGTAAATATTCTGTTGATTTCAGTTATACTTCCCTAATTGTAAATTTTGTTTCCAGGCATTGAAAGTTTAAACTTGCATACAAGGTTCCAATAATATTAAAGCCTAGTATCTTGAGCTTCACCTTGAATATTTTCATTGAAGTTGTTGGGATGGCAACACAGGATCATTTGGGAGAGATTCTGTTTTATATTAAAATCCTTAATTTGTTTTGTAGAATAAAAGTAGCTATCAAACTGTCTAATTGGAGGCCGCTCTCACCTAGTGTTAGTATCTTCATGGAATCTTGGCCTCTCGTATAGCTGGTCATGCACATCCACAAATGGTCTTGTGATGCAGGATTTTTTTGATTTTGGAATCACTGAGCCAATATCGTCAGTAATTTCACTCTTTAACTTGATGCTTGCATTACTAATCTATTGCTTGCAAATTTGTATCAGGTCAATGTTCTTGCAGACATGGAACTTTGGGGGATTGGTGTTGACATGGATGGGTGCCTACAGGCACGCACTGTGCTGGGGAAAAGGCTGAAGTATCTAGAGAGGAAGGCTTATAAGCTGGCTGGCATGACATTTTCACTGCACACAGCAGCAGACATTGCAAATGTTCTATACAAACACTTGAAGCTTCCCATTCCAGAAGGACACAATAAGGGGAAAAAACATCCTAGTACTGACAAGCATTGTTTGGATTTGTTAAGGTATGAGATGGTCTTACTTCTAGTACCCAATACCTTTAAGTGAAAAACATGCTAAGCACATATTCAATATTTGTATATGCAAAATGAATGTCCAAGTTATCTATTTAGATCTGCGTTTTCTTTTGTTTTGTGGATAATCAAGTGTTATTCTTATTTTTGGATAATGTCATGGATACGGCTTTTGTCATAAGCACGATACAACTCTTTCTTATTTGCTTACAAGATCAAGTAATTTGGATTATGTCTTACAATGGCCGGAATGGAATAATAGAATTGCTCTTGTGGTCATTTAGAGATGTCCACTTCTACCTTTACTCTTAATGGTATAAATGCAATGCCTATGATAAAGTCTCAATATTTAATAAATAGGATGGATTATAATTGATGACCTTTTAGTTCAATGCGAATAATTGCATGCTGGAATATCCTATTGTCAATTTATCTATATATATATATATATATATATATATATATCTATATCTATATATATATATATATGTCAGTTGATTTATGGGTGTGAATTATCTAGATTTATCTGAATTATACAATTCAATTTGGGTTAACTAATTCCTTTAGATCATATAGGGTTGGGTTAGGTTACAACCGGAATTTTTTTGAGGCAATTGATATTAAGAGAAAAGTTGGGTACCCAAGTTATCTGGACAGTAATTTATTTTTTCTTTTTCAATTTTGTCGTATATCATTTTTCATTCCTTCACTCTTGGACTCCAAAGATGCAAGGCCTGTTTATCCTATATCCTACAATGGATTTTTTTTTAATTTTTTTATATCTTGTTGAAATTGCAATTTGTGTTATCTTTCTTCTATGCTTATGTTCTAACAGAAGTTGTTGATACGAGAATCATCCCTTTGTCCATTTCCCTTTTGACATCTTACAAAGATTTTCACCTTAAACTTCTTTATTTGTCATTTTAGGGTCTGTTTCTTTTAAATCACAAACGGATAGTAAATAAAGGGTACATTGACAGAAATTGTTTTATTCAGGCATGAGCATCCTATTGTTCCAGTCATCAGAGAGCACAGGACATTAGCAAAGCTTTTAAACTCTACGCTGGGTTCAATCTGTTCACTGGCGAGGCTATCTATGGGGACTCAGAAGTACACACTACATGGCCATTGGCTCCAAACATCAACAGCTACTGGTCGGCTTTCAATGGAAGAACCTAATCTTCAGGTTATAATTATTTACATTCACCTTTCTTCTTTTACAGTGACCCCCCCCCCCCCCCCCGCCCCCACAATAATCTGAATTTAATTTTAGTGTTGGTAACCAATCTTGCTTTTGAGTTATGCAGTGCGTTGAACACGCAGTTGATTTCGAAATGAGTCCGGTTGAAAAGGGGGATGATGCTGAACCTGAGCATTATAAAATAAATGCCCGTGACTTCTTTGTTCCTACTCAGGTAATATAGTCATTTAGCTTTAAACCTTGTCTCATGCGTCTCACTTAATGAAGCTGTGTATATGTAGTTATTATCCAGTATATATCAAATATCTTAGAACTTGGAAGGATAGCCTGGAAAAGCAAAACAGTCTAGGGTATTAAAAATCCTTGTGTTAATTAAGCTCCTTGTTTTCAGTAATGCAAACTGGAGAATGATAAAAGTTCTGTGGGGCCTGTAGATTATCCTCTCTATACATTAATCCTAATTCCCAATGGATGTAAAGCTCAAATTCTTATTGCAGGATAACTGGCTACTGTTAACAGCTGATTATTCTCAGATAGAATTGCGGCTGATGGCACATTTCTCTAAAGACACTGCATTAATTGAACTCCTTACCAAGCCAAATGGCGATGTTTTCAAACTCATAGCTGCACGATGGACTGGGAAGCCTGAAGCTTCTGTCAGCTCAGTTGAGCGAGAACAGACCAAAAGGATGGTCTATGGAATTCTTTATGGAATGGGTGCTAACACTCTTGCTGAACAACTGGATTGTAGCTCTGATGAAGCTGCAGAAAAAATTAAAAGCTTCAAAAGTTCTTTTCCTGGAGTTTCTTCCTGGCTCCATGAAGCAGTTGCATCTTGCCGTGAAAAAGGGTAAGGGTGTTATCTTATTGCAGTGAGTCTTCACTTAACTTATTTTAATTCTTTTGTCATGTTATTCTATTTTTGTTTTGTTCATGTGGTAAAGGTATTGCATAATTTTGAAGTCTTTTTGGATGTAAATATTTTCATTTTTTTTCCGTCAATACTTCGCTGCATATGTTTTTCTAATGCTAATCACCATAATTTTGAAGTCTTTTTGGATGCATGTATTGTCATCTTTTTAATTTGTAAATGTTTCGCTGCATATGTTTTTCTAATGCTAATCATCATAATTTTGAAGTCTTTTTGGTTGCATGTATTGTCATCTTTTTAATTTGTAAATGTTTAGCTGTACATGCTCTTCTAATGCGAATCATCATGGTATCAAAAGTTGTCTCTTGTATTTTCTACTTGATGGAATGCCAAGACAAACCATTTCAATTCAAGACGTGTGCAGCTCTGTATTCTTTTTGTTCTTCAAGGTTTAATTATCAGAATAAGTATCTATTTACTGTTAATTCAGATATGTGGAGACCATTAAGGGAAGAAAACGGTTCTTGTCGAAAATAAAATTTGGAAACAGTGAAGAAAAATCAAAAGCTCAGAGACAAGCAGTTAATTCTATCTGTCAGGTATAATGATTTTCTGGGATGGTCAAAGACATTAGGACAGCATGGGTTAATAATAGTCCTGATTGCTGCTTCTTACAGGGATCTGCTGCCGACATAATCAAGATTGCAATGATAAATATACACTCTCTGATTGTTGGAGTTGATAGGCCAGAGTCTAGCTCTTTACATGCAAACAAGTTTCACATGTTGAAGGGCCAATGCAGAATTCTATTACAGGTTATTTTGGAAAACTGGTTCAATTTCTTCATTTTTTCTTAAAACAGTCCTACATTTCCAATGTCTGAGAATTATATATAGTAATTGAATGGACACTGGAACTCTGATCTGTGCATTTGTTAGTCCATGATCCGTCAATACAGCAGGGTTCCCATTTAAATCTTAACTTTGCGTTGCTGTATTGTTTGAGAAAGTTGATAAGAATCTTGGTGGCTACTGTTCAGGTACATGATGAGCTAGTGTTGGAAGTTGATCCATCCTTGATCAATGAAGCTGCATCGCTGTTGCAAATGAGCATGGAAGATGCTGCTGCTCTTCTTGGTACGTGTTCAATACTTCTCTCTCTCTCGTTTTAAAATCTTGACATCTTGAGAATGTAATTAACTATAATAGTCAACATTCATTTCAGTTCCTTTACATGTCAAACTAAAAGTTGGAAGAACTTGGGGCTCTTTAGAGCCTTTCCTTGCTGATCAACACGTAAATGAAGTTCTTCTGACTGAATCTTGAAGAACGAGTTGTTTGATAAAGATGTAAACAACTTGCATGGAGTTGGACGCGAAGATTGTTGGCAATTTGGACCACTGTATGTTAATGTGATTCAACTGGTTAACATTATTTTATTTTATAAGATGGAAGATGTAATTTCAGATCTTCTGATTTAAGTATAGTTTTGTGCAGAGATCCCAGCTTCGATATTCGTGCAGAGCAAAATGTTCCCCAAGGAGATGGAAAATTTTATGAGCTGCACTTGAATTGCGGTTTTGAAATAATAAGCCTTGACTTGATGTCATCTTGAAGGTTGAAAGAAATCACAGAGCTGCAAAGGAACTGTGTTTCACCAGATGATCATGAATGAGTTCTTTTAGAACAAAGACTTACAGAGTCCTTAATTGACCTTGCCTGTAACATACAGGTGCTAATGATTATTTGTT
Organism: Salix dunnii; assembly: GCA_015731905.1. Lineage (NCBI taxonomy): Eukaryota > Viridiplantae > Streptophyta > Magnoliopsida > Malpighiales > Salicaceae > Salix > Salix dunnii. The sequence goes on from CM027676.1 coordinate 3,006,239, forward strand.
TTCACAGCTTGGCTGCTGATCCTGCCAGTGCTAGGAAATCATGAGCTTGTAGCTTTTCCAAATTTCTACACCTGCCAAGCAATTGCTACTATACTCAGCGTTGGAAAAGAAGGTATGTATTGGTAACATGGAAGCAGAAATAGTTGAAATAAGCACATATTGCAGATGCGATGCATTTTGTTTGAGTTCTAGTCATACTGTATCTGTCACCATGCTTATTGGATATATGATTGAGGTCTGGGCACTCTACCACGTAACAAACCAATGCATAGGAGCTGCTGTGTGTCATCATCTATGTTTTTTGACTTCACAATCGGTTAGCATAATTGGCAATAACATTCTGACTAGTGGTCGTCCTAGGTTTATCAGGCTTAAATGATGTAGGCCTCAGTGCCCTGAGGCATAGATGGAACCTGCCGTCCAAACATTGCCTGGCAGTTTTATATTTTTCCAGTTTCCATCATAATGGCTCGTGAAAAGGAGTCCACTGGTCCTTTTACAGAGTAATGTATGCTGGAGGAATTATATTTCTGCCATAAAGGACCTTAAATATTGTTTCGTAGCTGAGGAATTTAACTCATGGTGCACAACTTGCAAAATTGTTATGAATTTCTAAGACAACTTGCATGAGGAAACAAGAACCCACATCAATTCTCCACTAAAATTGTGTCTGCACTTCCTCTCGATAACCTCAACAGTGGAAAGGAATAATTTTCTCCTATTTCTTGCAATTATGTAGCGTGCAGTGACCATACAGCTGATTTTGGATGCCTATGATAAGCATTCAGAAAAGAAAAAGCGGAGATAAAGGAATTATTTGTGCTGCTACAATGAAAATCATACCTGAACGGATAGAAACTGATAGATAGCTAGTTGAAGAAACAAATATGAACATACCGTGATTTTCTTGTCCTTAAATTTATGTAGCATAAACGTTTTCTATTGCTCCAATTATTTAACTCTCCCCTCAGCCTCAGTTTTCTCTAATTTTTTCCTCTTCTATCCTATCTCTTAAATTGCACACAAATCTCTCTATCTTTTTTCTTGTATCCTAAACTCAAGAACTGGGTTTCTTGTAATGCTTTACTGTTTTAATAAATAGTGAAAACCTTGTTTAATCACTTTTATTTTTCAAAAAATCATTTGTCCCCTTGATAGAAAAAATAGAACAGGGCCGAGTGAGTGAGCCTGGCCTACCATGTGCGTCTGGGCCGGGCACTGGGCTTAGTTCTTTGCTCTTTTTTTATGTATTTATTTAAGTTTCAATTTTTTTTTACCGTATTCACTTATTTTTTTTAATTTTGATAAGTTTCTTAAATACTATTATAAATTTTTATTTGATTTTTAATAAAATGTTTTAAATCATGATACGAAAATAATAATAAATTGTTTATGAAAATTCAATTGCAATCGATATATATTATTAAAATGTTTAAATATTCTTTGAATGTGATTTTATTATAGTTATTATTTTTTTAGCTTTTAATCACAAAATATAGACGTACTATTTTGAGATTTCTTTGTTAACTGGCTTTGACAAATACACACATTAAACAAAAACAATGCTTTCAGTGAAAAATATTGTTTTGTTTAAGATAAACAAGTGATACGGTTAATAGGATTAATGGTAATATCAAATGACTATTAGACTAGGTTTTTTATTTTATTACGTTTAAAGAAACTTGGGTCTAGTAGTGCGAAGGTAGACAAACTAGTTTTTATGTATATGCAGTTCTCCTCCCTCCTCCTGTCTTTTCTTCAGATGGAATAATGTTTGCTAAGGTTTTCTATATTGTATCCATACACATAATATTCATCTACCTTGAGTGTATGGTTGCAATTTTGGAAAATGCCACCTGAACAGAAACCATAGGCTATGCTTATTGCTTAAATAACAAGATAGGAAGCTGAAAGAATTCTTCTTCAATATATATAATTAAGAGCATGTGTGGCTAGTCAACCCTTTACTTTTTTCACCTGAGATTTGTCTTAAATTTTTGTGTTGCAGTTTGGTTAATGTCTTCATCCAAATGACATTATGCTCGGAATAAACGAAGGCCTTCAATCTCTAACTTTGATCAATCATATGATCTACCAAGTCAACCACCTTTGATCGATATGGTGATTACTCAAGTTGTTAGACTAGTACCAGGTATGAAGGCCTTCAAATCTAATTTGCTGCTCTGTTGTTGGCTTAGCATATTTTTTGGTGTAATAACTAAATACCTTGTGTAGCTTTGTAATTATAAACATTAAAGTGATCATTTTTCACTAGCTATTAGGTTTCACATAAAATAAACAAGAATAATTCAATTTTTCTTCTAATTCTCCCTCCCATTTCTAGTAACTTGTAAGGAATCTCTTTACGATCTATATTGCTCGAGTTTTGATGATGGTAAACAAGAGGATGAACTATTTTCAAGTTATTTCAATTTAAATAATAATGTTCATGGGTATTTAGGAATATGTTATGCTGTTTGAGATGCTAGTTTATTTCTTGCTATTTAGTTATTATTTTTTAGGGCCTTTATAGTCAGCATGTGTTCTCTAGGTACTTGCTCCCCTGTTATCTTGGATCTTCAAACTTGTCATTCCCTGACTTCTTGACACTGATGTTTTTGGAACATCTTAGTCAATAACTATAGCGGGTCTGTTTGTAATCTTCTTGAGATTTGCTGTGAAATGAAATAGGCTTCCTGCTGGGGAAATGGTTGGCAAAATTTGTTGCTGGACATTTGTTTTTAGGGGAATGGGGACATGATTAACAAATGTTCTTGTTAAATGATTGTGTTGACCAGATATTATCGTTAAGTATGGCATAAGGTTCCTTTTGTTTCCATAATCTCGTGTGCTTTTTCATATCCATACCTTTTGTGCTGGTTTATTCTTCTCAGAGGTCTCTCTTTTCAGCATTACATGCTCATGTAGACTCACTTCCGTGCTCATTGTGGATAGGAAAATTATACTATGAGGGTTTTTGGGAGGGCGGTTGCGGTAGCTTTTGAAAGTGTTTTTCATGCCGAAATGTATCAAAATGATGTTTTTTTATTTTTAAAAAATTATTTTTGACATCAGCACATCAAAATGATCTGAAAACACTAATTTTTTTAATTTAAAATTCAAAAAAAATAATAATCAAAAGCTGCGGCGTGGCGGGTGAAACGCCACGCCAAACACTTATATATATATTAAAAAAGAGCATGGTTCAGTTACTGTAGCATGTGAAATAAATTACTATGGATTGTAATGGTATTGTTTAGTTTTCAATTCGGTCCGGGTCGTTTGGTTCGCCTAATTTGCAATATTTAAGAATATTTGAGGAGCTAGAATAAAAAAGGCAACTGCAGCTCGGTGGATCAAAGGCGAATGCCTAAATAGGAGGGCATGCATTTGACCCCTGCCAGCGTGCTTTCTATGTTTTTTTTTTTTTTTCATTTTATTATTTTGACGTCAAATTTTTTTGATTATATTTTTTTTTCATTTTTTTTTGTTATAGTTATGGACTTTTTTTTATTGAATTTTTTCTCCATTATTAACGCAATAAAAATAATATTTTTTTTTCTTACTTTATTTTTTTTAATGTTTTTGATTTTTTTTATCGGGGTAATTTAATAATTTTTATTGTTTAAGCAGTAATAATAATAATATTTTTAGATGTTAAGGCTTTGACATTTCTGTTATAATAGGGTGTATTGACTTGTTTCATTATATCAAAACTTGCATGTATAGATATTATATTTTATTTGATTTTTTTATTTTTTCATTTGATTGAAATTAATAATATATTTGGTTTTGTTTTCGGTTATTATACTTTTGATTTTTTATTTTAATTTCTTTAATTTTTTTATAATTCTTAAATAATTTCTATTTTTATCTATGTTTATATATATGTATCTTTAGTTTTGATTTTTAATTTTTTTAATTTTTTTTTTTGTTGAGATAACATTTTTTTTTTAAATTGCTCTTAAATTTTAGTTTGTGTTTATGATCATTTGAAAATTGACATTTCTTATTTGTTTTCCTTTGTTTTTTTTTTTTGTGGTTTTTTTATTAGTTTTTATTTTATTTTCATGTTAAATGATTTTTTTAGCTAATAATTTTTATTTTTATTCATTTTTATTTTGTTTGCTCTTTTGTTAAAGTTTTTTGTTTTTTTTATTCTTTTAATGAATTTAATTTCCTATTATTAACGCCGTAACAATAACAACCACAACAATAACAATAATAATTTTAGTTTTTTTTTCTTGCTTTCTCTTTAATTAATGTTTTTAATTTTTTTTTCAGAATAATTTAATAATTTGTATTGTTTTAGCAATAATAATAATGATGATATTTTTAGATATTAAGCTTTCAATGTTGTTGATGTTATAATAGGATGTGTTTTATTATATCAAATTTTGTATTTATAGATATTATATTTTATTTTTGAACTAAAAATTTATTAATTATTTCATTTTCAATAATTATAAAAAATATTTGCTCGGTCCGCATTGTAATGCGGGAAATGAACTACAAGCAATTAAAAGAGATTATCTAATAATGCACACCTTGATTCACTGAATCGACAACAAGCTTTATAAGTTATATATAAATTTCAACTACCGCGGACTTAAGAGAATGAAATAAGTGGGATCCAGGCTTCTAGTTAGGAATCCACACAACATGATCCTGAGGAAGGAAATGGTAGACCGGTACAGTTCCTGGCTTAACATTAAGCACCTGCAAAGCCAAATGCTTTGGGTTCCATGCAGATGTGTCTGTGTGGCACACCGCTACAGCTTTAGCATTTGTTCCATCAGCACCCTCTAATGGAACCGAGTAAGCCCTCGTGTTTCTTGCTGCATGGCAGTAAAAGACATAGTTCTGCTTGTGGCACACTACAGAGTTGTCTCCTGCCATCTCCTGTATACTTTTGCATCTGGGTTTGGCTTTCCACTTCTGTGGATATTGCCTGAACATTCTTTCCTAATTTGGAAGTGCTGAAGTCGTTCATTGACTCCAGTGAAGTTGCGCAATCTTTCTCCTCTCCTTCAACTCCAGTGTTTTCACATTCTGAATAATATAAATTATATTATAATGACTTACCTAATAATTTTAGTTTTTTAAATAAGATGTGTTTTTAATATGGTATTAGACTTTTATTAACCTTGTCTATAGTCAGGAGTTGAAATTTTACCATTTTCATTTTATTTAATAAAACTTAAGCACAAGTAAATGTGATCAGGTTTTAAATTCAAAGAGATTTCACTTAAAAGGATATAATAAAGTATAATATAAATCATATTCTAGAATCTTATTGAATAACTTAAATTTTTAGATTAGATGATTTCTTAATAATTTTATCTGCTAGGTTTGACTGAAAACTTACTGTAGATTTCTGGAAAATTATTAGATGAAAAGGGTATTGAATCAACAACTTGGCGATGTCAGAAGGTTGGTGTGTTAGTGTTTTCAGTGAATTGCTAGTGAAGTTCATTTTCCTGGACTCATGTAAGAAAATAAGGGCTACGGTTGGGTCATCGTGTACTTGAGTCTCGGTAGCCGCATACTTGTATATGAATGGGTTTGGCCCGGGGTTAACCCCAACAATCACAGGCTTTGCACTCTGGTTCCCTTTCCAGAGGTAACACCACCGCCGACGACATGGGTCCCGCCGCCTGGCTTTTCTTTCCCAGAGTTTAGATTCACTCCACCCTGCCCCACATTCACATTAGTTCCTCGAGGCTTTCCTTTTCCTGCATCAACTCTTATACCACCCTTCCAAACAGCAACGGAAGTGCTCTTATCCTCTACCAAGTCTGCACTTTCAGTGTTGAAGAATTGGGAACAGAAAATCTCGAAGACAAGAATTCTCACAGCAAGGAAAGCAAGAGTGAAAGCTAGGTATACATCAAGAACGTAAACCGAAGCTGACATTGTAGGAAATGGCAAGTGGCTCGCAAAATTTATAGCTTTAGCTTTAAGGAGGCTGCTTGCAGTTGGAATAGCAACACATCATCGACATTATCAGCCTGCTTAATAATTTCCAACTGCCCCTGGCTCGCTCACTTAAATGCAAACGGGACACGAGTAGATGATGTGAAGGGTGAAGATTGCAAGAAAGAAACCATGATGTTTCTTCATTAATGAATTTTTTTTCGGTTTGAGAAAATCAAATCTTGTAAAATCAATCGGTTTTAATTATTTTAAATTTTTATATAAAATATATATTTTAATTTTAACCAGAAAACCTTCTTTGCTATTGTGCTATTTTAGTCGGGACACTTCAGTGTTGATGCCACTTGGACTCTTCATTATTGAATGTTCATTGCTTCCATAAAATTGACACGTGGAGCAGTCCTGTGGCTATACTCTTAGTTTGCTTATTTATGAGGAGATGAGACTGTCCATCCTCCATAATTATGTATATATTAGTCTGATGATCATACCATTTTATTTGAAATTAATTGTCAAAACTTCTGTGGCAATAAAATGATGCTCTCACGGTCTTTGGCTTACCTAAAAAAAAAAATTATGACAAGTAAGGGTTAAAATGATTTAAGTTTTAAAGAAGTTTGTGGGTCCACCTCCTCGCCGCCCTGAACACGCAATGATATTTGGATTTTGGAAGTTCCCTCTAAAATGTCAAACCCAGCCGACTAGTCGTGATGTTTTTAAAAAGAATTATTTTTATTTTATTTTTAAATTATTCTTATATATTGATATTAAAAATAATTTTTTAAAATAAATAAAAATATTATTTTGATGTATTTTTAAATAAAAAATACTTTTAAAACAACTACAACCAAAGTTGTTAATATCATTTTGGTGTTTTGTTTTTTCAATTAGAATGGAATATTTTAGTTTTGGAGGGTTTTGAGGTACTGTTTAGAGGTTGTTTTGTTTATATATATATAATCAAATGTATTAATTCAAAAAATATTTTAAATTTAAAAATAAAATTATTTAGAGTTATACATTTTAATACAAAGAAGACACAATAAATTAATTTTTCTGAATAAAATTATGAACATGTATGATATTACGAGAATGCTATCATCAATCTTGCAAGGTCATTATATTTTCTGATTGCTCTGAAACTTTAACATAATATATATAAATACATCAAAAGACTCCTCGTAAAATTTTATCTTAATCTAACGGTCGGATTAAGAAATATAATTGATATTGTAAAATTATTAATTATTTAAAAAATACTATTTAGCCGAAATGGAATAGACGGAACGAAACCGGTATGCTTCAGACACTATTTGACCAAAAAATTCAAAACGGACCAGAATTTAAACCAAGATAAAAAGAACGCTGTTTTGTTTTGTTTTTCTAATTAGTATGAAATATTTTGGCTTTTTCATCCGAAATAAAATGAAATTAATAACTATGACTACAACTATACTCTCAAACAGATACTGAATAACTATAGATGATTTGCTATTTCAACCAGTTAAGTTCATGTTAAAGCTGAATCAAATAGTTTAAGTTTCATGTTAAAGTATAAAAGATATTAATTTCATAAAATATAATTGATCATAATTAATTTTTAGTGATCTGATCTGGTAAAAATGGTACTCCAAACAACCACATTTCCCTAATTGTTCACTGTTAAGGTCTGTTTGATGTTTGGTATTGATGGTTCACGTTTTTTTCTTCTTAAAAATGATTTTTATGGTATTTTTGAGGTGTTTTGATGCATGGATATAGAAAATATTTTAAATAATAATAAAATAATATTATTTTAATTTATTTTTAAATAAAACACTTTTGAAATAAAAAATATTTTTTTTTATTTTTATTTTCATTTTTATTTTGATGTTTTTAAATTATTTTCATGTGTTGATATAAAAAATAATTTTAAAAAAATAAAAAAAATATTATTTTGATGCATTTCTTAATGAAAAACACACTTAAAAACAACCTTAATTACACTATCAAGCAAACACTTAAGAAAATGGTTTACTCAAAGGACTTGGATGGGGCTTGCATTGGACCTCAACTACATTTCAATCGAAGATTTGATGAAAGATTTTACCTAAAAATAATAGCCTAAAAAGGAATTTTTATGTTGTTAAATCTATGATGAAATCCCTTGGCCTAAGATACCAAAACATTGACATGTGTTTAGACTTTTGCATGTTGTACAACCTCGATAATAGAGATTTGATCGAATACAAAATATATGCATGTGTTCAGACTTTTGCATGTTGTACAACCTTGAAATTACATATTTGATCGAATACATAATTTATGGGATGCTCATTATCAGCCCACAATTTGTAGAGAAAGAAATTTTGTCACACATAAAAATATTTATGTTTATCAATCATAGATTGTAAAGATTATTCATAGCTCTAAAGACCATTGAGAATATGACATGAGATCATTCACATGATATGATGAATATAGTAGAGGTGCACCCATCAGATGATAAAGTCTATAAACATTTTAATATGGTGTATCTTTATTTTTCAACGGAATCAAGAATATATGTACTGGGCTATACACAAATAAATTCAATTTATTTGAGTAATTTGATGCTCTTTGTTCTTGTTGATTGGTAACACTCAGTTTTCAACTTGCCACCTGGATGAGTATGAGGCAAGAGCTTATATTTTATATATGTTCATACCTAGTCCTAATAGTTTACATCAGAACATCAATGTTTATCTTTGACTATTGATTGACGAGTTAAAGCAATTTTAGTCATCCAAAACTTTGACATATGATATCTTAACGAAACAAAATTCTAAGATAAACTCAATTTTGATATGGATTATCAATATTTTTTCTACGTATAAAAATGGTTTATGGTTGGAGTTTGCATGCAAAAATTGCATGTCTATATTGAATGAAAATAATAAAGTGTTCATCTTAAGAAATGGTTGTAAAGAGTATTTTTTTCATATTGCCCTTATTGATTATTATCAACTGATCACAAGTATAAAAAAGAAAACATAAATAACTTTTTTTATTAGCAAAGTTGAAAAGGATGTTACATTGTCAATATTGTTGGCTGAAGAATTATATGATATAGTTTCATGATATGATGACTTTATGTTTGATATTTAATATAGAAAGTAGAAGTTTTCTAGTTTAAGCGTGATCCATAATTAGGTAAGGCAAAGTATTTTCTATAACTTTTCTTATTGGAAGACCAATTTTTTCTACCATAATCTTTATGTTATACTTATTGAAAAGAACATGTATGAAAATATTTTTAACATGGTTATAGATGTGAAGGGAAAGATAAACGATAACATGAAGGATATATTAGATATACCTTTGTTTTTTCACTATAAAAATATGAAGTTGATTTATGACAGGTCTAGGGTTACAAAGCCCAAAACCATATTCGTCTAGATAATAATACATAATTATGTATCTACTAATGATTTAAGAGTCTATATTTTTTTCGATGGATATGCTTCAATATATCTAGATTGGTGAATTTTGGAGATTATATGGAATAAAATGTTATGACTTTTGCGTGTTTATGCAAACACTCATTCCCCTAGTTTACCGAGATTTATTATCAAATAAGATATAGGATGTGCTCATGAAGATTAACCATTTATTTAAAGATATATTATTTAACAACTTGCATATATAAAATATAAAAAGTCTTGAAATGAAATATCATTTAGACTATTTGCAAACTTGAGTTGAAATTCCTTCCATCGTTTATTGACTCAGTAGACCATTTGCCTATACTTTTACCTTTTGAGGCAAAAGTTGGAGTCCTTGTACAATATAGATGATTATATCAATTCAAGGGGTTAAATATTACATACTGTCTTGTATTTTTTGAAAAAAAAAATTCAAAACATTCATTTAATTTCACATATATATTTATTCAATTTTAAAAGAAATTAAAAAGTAAGGTGTTTGTTAAGCCTTCAATATGTGATGCTTATATTATTGAGAAGATCTTAACATTTATCTCTTATTATGTTGAACCTCAATTGAGAATAAGTTTCGCTAGTGTTCTAAAATATTAATATGTTAGAGACATGCTTTTTAGTGAGAACTTGTTTATATTTTTCCATCTTGGATAACCTGTATAAGAATATAATATGAAGAGAAAACACTTAACATAAAATGAATTCATACATGCACATAATTATATGTTATTTAACTATGATAAACTAAGATATTTTATTCAATAACTATAATAATTAAAATTTCATTACTTTTGAATAATTCCACGTAGACAACATCATTAATTTTTACAATCCCAAAATTCACAGCTAACTGAATCTTAATTGTTTTTTATTACAAGATGAAACTATTTCCATGTGGTTCAAAACACATGTAAAGACTACTTAATTATTTTTATTTGATGAAATACTTAATATCATTAAATATTTCTTGTTAATTGTTAATAGTTGTAATTCTAGTGTCAAGTTTATCTATTGATAGAGAATATCAGTATTACTTTGAATTTACTATATATCATAATTGTTAATTTCGCTTCGGTTGATTTTTTTTTCTATTGGTACAGAATATTTCGATTTTAGAGCATTTCAGGGCGTCATTCCAGGATTGTAATATTCATATATAATTAATTAATTATATATGTGAAACAAACTAAAAAGAAAAAAAAATTAAATATAAATTTTATTTTTTATCAAATCAAAATTGACACAACAATTTTAATTTTTTATAATATATATTTTTTAATTTGTATTGTTGATATATATATATATATATATATATATATAGAAACAATTTGTCATGGGAGATGAAAAGCAACAATAAATGAATAAATTTTTGTTAGGTTACGGGAGATTAAAAGCTAAAAAGTTAACTCAGGTGGGAGATTGAATTTTTTTACTGTAGCCGAAATGACACCGATGAAGTAATACTGGTATGTTTTTGGCCAGCATTCAGTCGAAAAATCCAGAATAAACCAAAATTTAAACCGAGATAAAAACGACGCTATTTTGTTGCATTTTTTTAACTGATACATAATATTTCAATCATTTTGGCCGAAACAAAACGAAACAGACAACTATGCTATATATAGGTCATTAAAGAAATGTGAAGTGTTAAACATGTATTTCATTAATGGACATGTTTTTCATATCAAAAAGTATGATTAGGGTAAAAAAAAAAATAACAATGGAGATCAACCTTGAATGAGTTAAAGGTTAACTCTTATAAAAAAATTAAAAGTGTTAATTGAATTGCAAATATAGTTTTCAGCGATGAACAAAATATAGTTTTCATATTCAAATGCTATTGATATGACACCACCAGTAGAGAAATTAGAGTATATCTTCATCATGATTTGATGAAAATTAATACAAAGGATAAACTCCATAATATTAATGATGTCTTTGTTTTCACTAGGAGTTGATTGATTATCCATAAAAACAAAACCTAGAGGTCATATCCATGGTGTTAAGGATCTTTAATGGTATTTAATTAGGAACTTAGTTATATTTTATGATAATATATTGTATAGAGTAAATATTTTGTATGCAATATATGTTTAATGTTAGATACCAATGTTTCATTATATGTTAGAATGACCAATATTTCATATATAATTACCAAAAAATTCCTCTAAAGAACTATTATTCATTTAATAATATAATTATATTTTTCTCTCGAGAACAAAATACAATGCACTAAGCTACATGGAAAGATTGTTTTTAATATATTGTATAGGGTTGTATTAGTTATTTTTCTTTTTTATACAAAACAAAATTACTAGTTCACCCTTGGAATAATAAATTTGTGTGCTTTTGCATTAGAAGTGTTCCTTTTAATTGTTTTAGAATATTGAGATTACTTTATGTGAAAAAACAATGTAACTCTCTTTTTAAGAGCATTTTAGTTATTTTAGATTGGTTTTAATATTATTTTGAGGTTGCTCATATATATTTTTTAATTGTCTCATATTAATTATTATTCTAAATTTTTTTAATGATGTATGCAACGTGCTGTTTTAGTGTGGTGGCAGCTTTTGTGCCATTCAAGTGACGTGTAGGGGCCATCCACGTAAATTTGTTTTGCTTTGCTTTTTTTTTTTTTTTTTTTTAAGTTGATGTTTACTTCTTGTTTTTTTTTCTTTTTGAGTATTTCTTTGTTAGTTTTTGTGATTTGCCTTATATCAAGTTAATATTAAGTTGTTTGATAATTTGAATAGGCTAGGGTTTATTCTTTTTATTCCTTTTCTTTTTCTTTCTACTAATTTATTTACTGTTGTTGTATTTTTTACATTACCACTCGAATTAATGACTCAGAGACTTAGATTTTTTTTCTTTCAAAAAGAAATTTACTCTATCTACAGCAGGAGCAAATACTGTTAACCACTGTATACCATAAAATGTATACAAATTGGAGTTAACCACCGTATACCATAAAATGTATACAAAATGGATAATACACACATATTATTTATGTCACCTCCTCATCAAGAGAGAGAGACAGAGAGGGAGGGACGGGAAAGGAGGTGGGTAGTTAAATAACCACCGGCAACGTCATGTATAACAGGTGTTGGCCAGCCATCCGCCACCAGTATGTGTCTAGCTCCTCTCATCGATATTTTCTCTGGCCCAGTTGAAACCTAGCAAGTGGTTGTATGGATGCTCAACTTGCTTGCTTTCTGCAACTGGATCGGGAAATTATTTATTAGATCTTAATAATTATTGTACTTTAAAGTTTGAGCTTTACAAGTGTTCACAGGAAAGCTGTTCGTACCGAAGGAACATGCAATGTGAGCACTATAAATTTGGGGGTAGGCTAATTAGCATGTAATCAACTTAATCATTTTACTTTCATTTCATGGTTATTTGCTGGGTTAGGTTTAAACATGTTGCTCACCACTTGTCGTCAAAATTAATAATGATGGATCCCATCTCTATTTACTGTGTCTTAGTTACATACATGCTTCTCTTTTATACATGCACTAGCTGTGTTTTTTCTCTATTTACTGTGTGTTAGTTACATACATGACTATAACAGCTAAAATTATTATCAATATTATTGCTTAAATAATTAAAATTATTAAATTACTCCAAAGAATAAAAAAAACAATTTTTTTACAATAAAATAATCACAAAAATTATCATTATTGTCGTAACCCAATTATTGGGTTACTCCCCAAAATAAAATAAAAATAACAAAAATAAAATAAAAGGGGTTTTTGAGAATTAATTTAGGATCCAATTGAAGAATTTAATTAAGTGCAAGGACTTAATTATGCTTTAAATTGGTCAAATTAATTTTATTAAGGGCTTAATCGATGAAAAATTAAACTCTTGAATTTAATTAGAACTCAATTGAGAAGATTGGAATTTTTGGAGATCCAATTGAATTTTTTCAAGCTAATTTGGCATAATTAGGGATCAATTTGAAGACAATTGAGAGTTTAATTGTCAATTGAGGGTCAAATTGCGTGAATTAGAAGTAAGGGATCAAAATGAAAAAGGCACGCAAATGCAGGCACGCCAACCACCACCTCCGCCGAAAGTAGCCCAGCTAAGCAAGCCACCGTGTGTATAAATACAGGCCACCATGCACGACAAAGGGGAAAAAAAAGAAAAAACGAAGGAGAAAAGCTAGGGGAAAATAGAGAGAGCTTCGTCTTCCTCGTCTCTAGCAACAGGCTAATCTTGACTCCGGCGACAGCAACAGACCAACCAAAAACCTAAAATACCCCCAACCATCCCTTGTCTTTTTGTTAGCTTCTAGGGATAAATCGGTAGTTTCACCATGCAAATTAAAGTGGAAAATACTAGAAAACTCCACATAATTTGAAAATACTACATATATCCATTGGGAATATTTAAAATTTTATTAATTTCAAGGGTTAAATTTTTCATTTTTAAGGGTAAAATGATAATTTTACTGTTTAAATCCATAATGATTTGTGTTTAGGAATACAGTAAAAAAACGCTATGTTTTATATTTTTCTTAGGTTTCATAATACACACACACACACACAGTTCTATGTCCATGTCCTTGAGTTGAGAGACGATATAATTTTAATGTTTTGGGTTTTTTTATTGATTAAAATTGATTTTAGAAATTTCTATCTTAAAATTAAAATCAAGATGTAATAGGAATATAAAAAATATAAAATATATTGAATTTAAATTCTTAATGACTCTCGTTTTAAAAAATAAATCTTGTGGTATCACTTGATTTTGTAAATTCAAAGAGAGAAACAATTAACGCTACAATATTTTTCCACTTTTTGATAACTTGGGTGTCCTAGCCAGCTTAAACGCACTACATCTAATCCCCGAACCTATTTATTTTATTTATTTATATTTTTTTTCCACATATTTTTTTTTTGGTCACTTATACATTTGTTTCTTTATAACCAGGATCTCCGGATCAGCTTAAGAGCACCACGACTAATTTCTCAACTGATTTTTTTAAAACAATATGGATTGCTATAGTGGTTTTCCATTTATATTTTTTTTTCACTTATATAATTTTTTAATAACCGGGGTCTCCAGGTTAGCTAAAGCTAACTCGTTTTGTTTTTTTTGTATAAGTTTTTAATCTAAGGAATGAGAAATATATTTGTTAACCAACTAAATCAATCCAAATGGTTATATTTTTATTTGATAATAAATTATATATTATATAGTATATTTTGAAGAGATTTTTAACATCCTAGGAGACATGGTACGGTGACAAAAAAATTGAGATTTGTCTTGCAAGTTTAGGTTCGAGTCAAGGCATGCTCATCTTGTAAGAGTCTGAAACAATTCGGATTTTACTAGCTTAACTTGAGTCCATAAAGAATACCTAAAAAGGATGAGATTTCCTCTAATTCAAAAAAGAAGGAAAAAGATTATCCATACAAATGGTGTGGGGAAAACACTATAGCTCCCCACATATTTAACTGTGGATTGCTATAGTGCTTTCTTGTTATAGTGTTTTTTTTTCTCTTCTAATTATGCTTCTTCTTCTTTTTTGTTTTTTTTCTGACATTTTTTCTACGGTTATACTTTTTTTTTTCCTTTTCCACTTATTTGTTTTGTTTTGATTTTATATAACCAAAGTGTCCGAATCAGATTAAGTGCACCACGACTAATCCCCGGACCTATTTTTTTATAACCAAGGTGTCCGGGCCAACTTTCATCTCATCACAAAACATTGTTGATTGCTACAATATTTTTCCACTTTTTGATAACTTAGGTGTCCTAGCCAGCTTAAACGCACCACATCTAATCCCCGAACCCATTTATTTTATTTATTTATATTTTTTTTCCACATATTTGTTTTTTTGTCCACTTATACATTTGTTTCTTTATAACTAGGATCTCCGGATCAGCTTAAGAGCACCACGACTAATTTCCCAATTGATTTTTTTAAAACAATATGGATTGCTATAGTGGTTTTCCACTTATATTTTTTTTTCACTTCTATAATTTTTTAATAACCGGGGGTCTCCGGGTCAGCTTAATTTTTTTCTGTCGCAGAAGACACGCCGTCAATTTCTGAGCTCACACACATTTCGGACAGCACGTGTGACGTTATAGAACGCCTAGAAATATATATTATTTTTTTATATATTCATTTTATTATGTAAAATGCATTTAGAACAATATCATGGTATCAAAGGTACTTTCAATTTTATTTTATTTTTATGCATAGTACAATAACCATAATACCCTTAAAGATAAAAACCAAGAACTATCAGTGATGTTTTCCCGGTGATTTCATGTTTTTAGTGCACAGTAAAATAATTTTTATAGTTTCAAATAAGACAAAACAAAAGAGTTACTTGCGAGGTGTTTCAAACATTTCATATTTAGCTATCCATGCATAAGAGAGAGTTCCATTCTCATTTTACACCATCAAAGCTAAACTTACTATGTTTTTTAACACAAGTTGCATTTAATACAAATAAAAATAACAATAGCAATTAAAAATCTAAACTAAGAGCATAAGTATATAAATACAAATAAAAAGTTAACAATATCTCAAAATAACCGAAAAAACTAAATAAAAATAATTTTATTCCTCGCGACGGAGACCAACATATGATATGAAATGTTGGTCCAATTATATATGGTGAAGTCAACTCAAAGCTGCAGTAAATAGTTGATTTTCTCATGATTGACTATTTCGATGGAGATTTTCAGGTACCATGAGCACGTCGAGATGAAATTCGAGGGAGGCCATCATTACCCAAATCAATTGCACATGAATGGAAATCTCAGATTTTAAATGTTTTTTCACTTTTAGCGAATCTCTACCCTACAACTCCATGATTGCATCCTTGCCTCCTTCTTCTTCATCGTGGAAGACATCTCGGCTACAATTCACACTTCCACACACAGCCCAAGTTGGTCCAACCCATTGCCACCCAATAATTATTACATCACACCTAGTTGTAGTCAATTTGCCAGAGAAGTGAAGTCCTTTAACGGTATTTGGGAGTGTAGTTGCGGTTATTTTTTGAAATATTTTTTATTTAGAAATATATTAAAATAATATATTTTTTTATTTTTTTAAAATTATTTTTGATATCAACACATTAAAATGATCTAAATACACTAAATTTTTTTTATTTAAAATGAAAAAAAAATTACCAAAACACCGGTTTCGCCGCATACCAAACACGCACTAAGTATCTTTGTTTTACTTGGTAACTATTTAGGAATATAGTTAAAAATATTTTTAAAATTGCTTTTTATTTAAAAATATATTAAAATAATATATTTTTATTTTTTAAAAATTATTTTTGATATCAGCACACAAAAATAATTTTAAAAAATATATAAAAAATTAATCTAATTTTTTTTTTTTAATATTTCGAAAGGGCTTCCTAAATACACTCCCAAACATCTTCTTATTTTACTAATCCTTACCCCTTATTGAGTTTACTGTTGAAAATACAATTAAAATTATTTTTGAAATGTTTTTTATTCACAAAATTATTAGAATAATTTTATTTTATTTTTTAAAAATTATTTTAATATGAACACATTAAAATGATATAAAAAAAATAATTTTAAAATAAAAAATAATTTAGTACATCGATCTCTATTTTTTTTTTCTTATGAAAGCATTTTTAATGACTTGAAGCATAACTATAAAGCTCGAAATATACTTATATGTAGTGCATGGGGGCTAATTATAATTAAATATTTGAAACCATAAAAAATATAAATATGTCCCCACTACCATTACTCATCTTTTGCACTCCGCCAGCCTTGCTCGTATTTAGGTTTTTCTAAGAACAAACAGAATATACATAGACATATCACTATCTTCTCACTCTCCCTCTCTCTCTCCCTCTCATTGAATGTTGAATGCTGATTTTTCCCCGTAGTTCTTTGCTCATCTTCCGGTTTAACCACCATTGAACAACAAAACACACAGAGATTTCAAAAAGAAAAGAAAAAAGCTATTCTCATGAGTGGATAAGTCCCCTGAATCCACTCCAATATTCAAGGAATTCCCTCACGAGGCCTCATCTCTCTTTGGCCCTATCATCACTAAATCTCGGCTTGATCTTTCAACTTAGTCCCCCACTTACTCTCTCTCCCAGCATCTACAGCACGTTTTTTTTGCCGAATGGCTTCTCTTCTGCTCGACTCGTATTAGTTGTAGCTAACAGAGTTAATCAGTGTATTCAGCTCTTAAACAGTTCATGGACTGCTTGAGAGAATTGAAGGAAAACATGCTCATGATCCTCTATTTGACAAAATTATGAATAAATCTCCACGTTTTGTATCTGTCCCTGGTCCAGTTATTGTTGGTGCTGGCCCTTCAGGCCTAGCCGTGGCAGCTTGTCTCAGACAAAAACGTGTCGTAAGTATGGTGCTAGAGAGATCCAGTTGCATAGCATCTTTGTGGCAGTTGAAAACTTATGACCGCCTACGCCTTCACTTGCCAAAACAATTCTGTGAGCTTCCTCTCATGGGGTTCCCTGGTGAATTTCCAACCTACCCTACTAAGCAGCAATTTATTCATTATTTAGAATCATATGCACAGAAGTTCGAGATTGGCCCACGGTTCAATGAGACTGTGACACATGCCGAGTACGATAAAGTTACTGGGTTTTGGCGCGTGAAGACTGTTGGGAAGAAGTTGGAGGAGACCGTGTACAAGTGCCGCTGGTTGGTGGTGGCGACCGGAGAGAATGCGGAGGCGGTGGTGCCAGAGATTGATGGGATGGGAGAATTTGGTGGGGATATAAAGCATACAAGTTATTACAAAAGTGGAGAAGAGTTTAAGGGGAAAAAGGTTTTGGTGGTGGGCTGTGGAAACTCCGGAATGGAAGTTTGTTTGGATCTATGCGATCATAATGCCAAGCCTTCACTTGTTGTTAGACATACAGTAAGTCCTATTCATCTCAATTAGTACTTAAGCATATTGTTCCCTCTTTTTCTTAAGACTTTATAGCAAAATAAAAGGGTAAAAAACCTCCTTAATTAAGCCTGTGGTCAATTCTACAGTTTTGATTATAGAACAATAAGATAGGCTCGCTCTTTTTATTTTTATTTTAAATTTAATATAAATATTCAAATCCCTGGTTTCGTATATAAACAACGAATGAAAATGTTTGCAAATTTATTAATAATATAAAACTCATTGAAACTCTTTCTGTCCTGGGATGTGTGATGTTATTTGAGGCTCGTTTCTTTCATGGGAGTCTAATAACAATGCCCAACTGGCCTGGCGTGCATAGTGACTTCAAGCTCCAACAGACGCATTCTTCCCTTCTTTTTTTTTTTATAAAAAAAGTGATAAAAACAAATTAGGGATATTAAATTAATACACAGAAAATTAAAAAAAAAATCCTTCATCTTTCACTTTCTTGGGATTCCCAAGCATGCGCAAACATTGGTAACAATTGTACGGTACAAGACCTCTAGGCATAGTAAGTTTGACCTGGAATGAATCGCCCGTATGTACACACACTTCACTTAGGCAACTAGACACCAAAGTCAAGCTTTTAGCTCTTCTTTGAGCCGTTCTTGAAGCTTTTAGTAGTAATTTCTTGTCTTTTTCTTTTTTTATATAATTTTGGTGGGAATGTTATTTGTTTTGATTGAAGCTTCATGTTCTACCTCGAGAGATGCTAGGCAAATCAACTTTCGAGTTGTCCATTTGGTTGCTCAAGTGGCTGCCCTTGCGCCTTGTCGATCGGTTCCTGCTGATAGTGTCGAGGTTAATACTCGGGGATACGGCTCGACTTGGGTTGGATCGGCCGGATAAAGGTCCCCTTGAACTCAAGAACTTGTCCGGGAAGACCCCAGTATTAGATGTTGGGACACTAGCCAAGATCAAAAGTGGAGACATTAAGGTACTTTCCCAATTATATAATGAGAACATCACATCCCTTTTGAATTTGCTCTGTAGCATCATATGTATGTTTGAAATGGATCCTACTGTGCCAACCAATCGTACCATTTGCTTTTCTTGATTTCATAGCTAGTGTCGGGTAATACACTCTATATCCTTGCTAAAAATTCTATTTTTACTGTAAAATTCCTGAATTTTCCATTGCGGTTTTAGATATGTCCAGGAATTAAGAAGCTAAAGCGCCATACAGTGGAGTTTATTGAAGGGAAAACGGAGAATTTTGATGCTATTATCTTAGCAACAGGCTACAAAAGTAATGTGCCATCTTGGCTAAAGGTAAACTTTTTTGCTTTCCTTTTTTACCTTTATCTTTTGTTCTTCATCTCCTTTCTTATTCTGAAGAACATGTTATTTCTGCACGAATTCGATGATCAAAATGCTAAAGAAAAAGTGAACATGGGCTTCTTTTTTTCCTTGAATTGTCAGGAAAGAGATATGTTCTCGGAGATAGATGGATTTCCTAGAAGACCATTTCCGAATGGATGGAAAGGGGAGTGTGGGTTATACGCAGTAGGGTTCACTAAACGTGGAATATTAGGAGCTTCAATGGATGCTAAAAGAATAGCTGAAGACATTGAAAGAAGCTGCACTGTGTGACCGATCAATTTTGATTTTTATAGAATGTTGATTGAAGAATTAAGACTATGTATGCGAGGCTCTTCGAGGAAACTACAATACTCAGAAAATATATTTTGTTGATCTAAATGAGCTAGTAAAATCTCGGTTGTTCAGGTTCTTACAAGAAATATACATCCTAATTCTAATTCAAAATTTACTATTCAGATCTCATTTCTTTTGCTATACACCAAAATCTTTGGATAGCATCAGACACAATACTGATCGACTAGATCAGATGGAAGAGAGAAAGAGAAGAGAAAAGAAAAGAAAAAAAGAGCTGCATTTTGCAAGAGATCGAACCCTTATCTTTCCAAATCATGTACAGCTTGTACAATACATATTTTTTTTCTCTAATCAGGAATGATGAGTTCTGGAGAGGGAAAAGGACGAGGAGGGTTATAGATTGCTATGCACAGGTGAGATGATATGATTGTGTTTAACCTTTATTTTGCTTTTCCATGGGTGGGTTTGGGATGATGAGACTTGTTAACAGTGCTCTCAAGTTTTCCTCTAATGTAGCCTTAATTGTATGCTTCATTTTTTTTCCAATTAGGGTTTTTTTTTATGGGATCTATGACTTTCGAAAGGAAGAATCGATCATTACTTCCAAGGAAATCCTTACATATCGTGACTCTATCTCTATGTTTGGATTTGAAATTCTTCCTTTCTTGAGGGCTAATCATCTTCCATTTTAGTGACTTGTGGTAAGCTCGAGTCTCATCAATGCAGCAGCAACCAGGACCACCACCTTTATCTTAACTTACATGAGTACATTTAGAAGTCTAGTAGGTGCCCGGAGTGGTTAGAATTTGAATATAAGGTTTGTTTTTCATTTGGGTATTAATATAATAATTACAAGAAATTTATATAATTATTAATTTTAAAATTCATAAAATTAATTGAAATATATAAGATAATTCGAATATCTATATTAATAAAAAAAAAAACCTACATATGTACATTTAGAAGTCCTCATAATACTATTAAATGAAACAAATGCCTTACCATTAGTTATATTGCCTCATTTTACTAACCCTAGTTTCCACGACTGACACACTTCCCTATCCAATATTGTCCCTTTTGGATTTCAGACAGTACCACGTAAAAGTCTTTTTTATACGCATAGTTGACGAGGAACTTTGTGAATGAACCTCAAATTAACTCCCAGCTATAATAAATTCTCAATCTAGTCCCCAAACAAAAAACAAATCTCAATGGAATTCTCTATCTGCTAGAATTCTGCAATCGATCGAGTCTTACTGCACAAAATGTACCCTGTGGATGAGAGGCCCTCTGTCTAAAATTTAAACCAGTAATCTCAACTAAGAATCAGTGGATAGTTTGGCTTTTCTTTCCGAATAATTTGAAGTTGAAGTTGGCGAATTGATATTATATATACTAGCACATGCCAATTCATATAGTAATTTTGCTTGATTGTGAAAAGAGAGAGAGATTATATATATATCTACACACACACACACTTGCATGCATGCGTCTAACAAAGAAAGTAAAAACTGTGTTTATATATGCTAAACTCTGTGTGCAAATTAATGTTTCCAGAAAACATGGAAGCGCCATGAAAGATATGAACTTTCTTTTTCTGGGAAGTTAGTGGGTAGCTTGAAATAGGCAAGCAGCTGTGATATTCTCCGAATCTTCTTAATGATGTAAAGCAACATGGCCATGGGTGCTCTTGAGAGCCATGGATGACTCAAAAAGCGAGCTAGGTATCGCAGTCATCAGTTTTCAAAATCAACCCGAAAAGTTAAAATGGTAATCAGGTGGAACTGCAGAATGTCTGACCCACGATGAAAAGTGAAACTATATACTGAAGAAAAAGTTGGAAGCTTAGATTTCTTGACTAAATTACATGCCATAAAATATGGCATTAGCAATTAGTATGTCCGAGTCTCGCAGATTATGACAGCTAGAGTTGGAATCATCTGTGCTTGCCGATTACAATATGCCTGGAAAAATCAGCTTTACTTGTGTTTTAAAGCTAAAATAATTAAGATAAATTAATTATAATTAAGATAAATTAATTATATCCAGTTTCTCGTTTACATTTTCTTCCAAACCCATTTTATTTAAATACCTATCTCTTCCGTGCATGAAGTCAAATTCACTCAAAAAACATTTTTATATGTAATATCCTTATTTAATGTGTTTAATTAATATATAATTGATTTTAATTTATATATTTATTACTTTTTTTATTCCGTGGATCGCTTGTTTAGCCCTTGTCGAATGTATGATGAAGTCGCGTTAGCTAATTAATTTATTTTATTAAACTATAAAGACTAAATTATGATTACTTACCTCAGTTAATTTTCTTCAAATTTGTGGATATTAATGCTATTAATTGACATGTAAGAATTTATGGATCATATAGAAGAAAAGAAAGCTCGACAAGTCTTCTTGTAATGTCAAACAAACAATCTAAATTCAATTGATAAATTACACATACGGCCAAACTTCACACTTTCAATTTATGGTCACCTATGATCGTAAATTGAAAGTTATTTTCCGTTAATAAAAATAAATTATTTTTAACGAAAAAAAAATATTATATTTAGTTTCTTAATTAAACATTTTATTTATATATACTTAACTACTTATATATAAACTAATAGGGTTTAGCAGTTTCCACTTTCTAAAGATGTGTGAATAGCACATGCGTGTAAAATATTGCTGGCGTGTATATTTGGATGATGTATTTTTATTATTTTTGAAAAGAAATAATAAAAAATAATAAATTATCTATACACCCTTAAACCTAATGATAACCATAAAAAATACTGGGGGTGAAAGTACTACAATACCTCTATTCTAGGGCTTTGATTTTGCCTTTTCTAGGGTATGCTCGTAGTTTTACCATGCATAAATATGTAAAAAACCAAAAAAAACCCACTATTCTTCATCTTTTTATTAGCACTCAAGAGTAAAATAGTAGTAGTATTGTATAAAGAATTCATAAATATCATATATATCTCATGAAAATATCTAAAATACCCTGGATTTCAAGGGTTAAATTTTCTCGTTCCTAGAAATAAAATGATAATTTTACTGATATAATTTACAATAATTTATATCTATATACATAATAAAAAAACGCTACAATGAAACCGACACACTTTTTTTAGTGTGTATATATATATATACACATATAGATATATATGCTGGTGATGCGTTGCCGAATGAACTTTTGACAAGATGTGTATAAATTACATGGAAGAGGGTAGTTGGGATTTTAAAGATAGTGGGTGGTAGGGTTTATTCCGACCGCATAGTGTTGCTGCTGAGCAAATATTATATCGAATCTCAAGGACTCTACACTCCTAGCAATCATGAGAGAGTGAGGGATCAACACCAATGGGGGCTCATCGTTTTCCCCTGCTAATTCCATTTAAAGCCAGGCAAAGGAGGTTAACAGGGAGCTGCATGGCCCCTGAGATCCAAATTGCTATCTACTTTGGACCCATTTCAGCTTTCATTACCCCCCAGCACTTGTCGTTTCTCTCCTTTATTTAACTGTTCTCTGTTCTTGGAACTATATTGCAACTAGTTCATGAAAGAAATCTCTCTTTTAATGCTCACCCAACTCTCATATCTCAAGTTAATTTGTTTTTTTCTGCATTCTCTCCCAGTACCCTCTTGATTCCATCGAGCCAAGGCTACGAGCCCTTGTGCACTGTTCTAATTTGGAGCTTATATAGTCTTGTCGTTCGATATTTGGTAACCAAATATATAGGGTAGATGGTGAAAGATTTTGTTAGTCTTTTAGCCATTGTTGGAGCTTCATAATGTTCTTTTGTAGATTCAATTATTGCATCGTTTTCTCCTCCAATTAATGTTCTTAAATACATTAATAAAAAATATTAAATATAAGTCAGTTCAATTCAATAGAATAAATAATATTTAGGTAATATAATGATTCTGGAAAACAATTACAACATGGGTTTGTACACACACATGTAACTAGCTAAAAGCTTTTCATAATATTGGAAGTTTCATTAAAGATGTAAGCCTATGTGATGAAAAACAAATAAAAAAAATATTTTCTAAATGATGATGATGATGATGATGTTTGTTTTTTTTCTTCAAATTGTTTGGGCCTAGAATTTTCAACCCAAAGTCCCATATAGACTCGGTGTTTGAAAGATTAAAAATAAAACTACCAATAGAAATAATTGTTTTTTAATCAAAATTATTTTTTTATTCAAGAGAAAAATCATTTTGATAATAAAATGTATTTTCAATTAGTAACATGGTACACTAAGAAAAAAATAGCATCTGGAAAAAATGCATTCACAAAAACTATAAATAATTTCTTATTCATTAAATTATTTTTCATTTTGATGAAAAAAAATTATTCAAGAAATTATTTATTTTGATCTTAAAAGTAAAATTTAATTAAAAAAATCCTGAATCACTAAAATTAATTTCATAATTTCTTAAATATTAATTTGATAAATTGAATTAAATAGACTTTTCAACTTGTTTTTACTTGAAAACTCCTACAAAATTTTAAGAATCTCAATAAACTCGTATCAAACCCTACAGAACCTATAAAGACTCTAAAAAAACAAGATGTAACATATAGACAAAAACACTTTATTAGTTAGATTTTTTTTTATATATTATGTTTAAAGGGAAACACCACCTCTATTGAACCTTTATAGAAATACTTATAATGGTGATACTTGTGTTAAGAGATCACAATTGCAAATTTAAATGTTATCCAATGTTGATAAAATTAATTTTAAGAGAATTATATATATATATATATATATATATATATATATATATATATATATATATATATATATAGAATGAATGCATATTAGGCTATTACATTATTATTCATAAAAAAATCCATAATCTTAAAATTAATTTCATAATTTCTTAAATATTAATTTGATAAATTGAATTAAATAGACTTTTCAACTTGTTTTTACTTGAAAACACCTACAAAATTTTAAGAATCTCAATAAACTCGTATCAAACCCTACAGAACCTATAAAGACTCTAAAAAAACAAGATGTAACATATAGACAAAAACACTTTATTAGTTAGAATTTTTTTTTTATATTATGTTTAAAGGGAAACACCACCTCTATTGAACCCTTATAGAAATACTTATAATGGTGATATTTGTGTTAAGAGATCAATTTTTAATAAATTGAAAGTTGATTATTATAACAAGTTAGAATAGATAATTAAATTTCAATATTCTAGGGCAGAAAATATATTTTATTATTGAAATGTTATTGGTATGATATAGATAAAGGAATTAAGGTTGATTTCCATCATGGTTTGGTCAAAATTTATAAATTATACAGACTTAGCAACATCAATCATATTTTTGTATTTTTTTTAAACAATGTCAGCAAATTTCTTATACATACTCTTCTTTATTGAGAAAGGATCATAACCGAGGGATAGAAATGATAATGTAACTGGGGGAGCTTATGTATTTCAATGGATAAGATAGTTAATTTGTAGTGAATTGTTTCATCTATTGACTTATAAAAAATATTTTAATTTTATTATTTATAGGAAATTTATGTTCATGTTGATATGGACAACTTGAATAAGATATTGAGTACTAGTGAGCATACAAAACTTAATGAAGAGAAAGGTATTGAACAACTTTAATTCAAAGAATAAGATGATGATGATGATGATGATGATGATGATGAAGTTGAAGATAATGGAAATGAGAGTTCAAATTAAACAGTGAATATGAACTAATTTTAATTATAAATTATCTATGTGAATTTATTGTCATTGTATGATACATTGTATTTTGTACATTTATTAAGAATTTATTATAAATTATCTTTGTAGAATCAATTTCTAAAATGATTGAGGATAAATCTATGATTCTAAATTCCTAGTCGGTGATCTTATCGGTGATGTGTGACGTGTTAAATCACCAAAAGACTCATTGATTAAAATTCAATTAGTGAATTTAAAACTAAATACACAATTGAATCCCTAACTTTCCCTCATTTCTTTTAAAATTAAAATTCTCTCCTTTTTTATACTAGATTGTCAATGTTTTCTCTCTTTCTTTCATATCGATGATGATGT
Source organism: Salix dunnii (assembly GCA_015731905.1). Lineage (NCBI taxonomy): Eukaryota > Viridiplantae > Streptophyta > Magnoliopsida > Malpighiales > Salicaceae > Salix > Salix dunnii. The sequence continues at coordinate 3,032,291 of CM027676.1, forward strand.
TTTCTCTTTCTCTCCCCCTTAATGATGACACAACATTCTTCTTATATATCTATTACTTAAGGTTTGTAAAACCTTTCCTTTAAGATTATGATATGTGTTTTATCAACTTGGCTTTAATTTTCCTTTTTTTTAATTTGAGATGTTTTTTTTTTTAAATTTAATCAATGTCTCATTTCTTTTCTACATTATTGATGATCTACATTATTGATGATTAAAACTACTGTGTTAATTTATTTCATAACGGATATTCTTAGAGAATAGGAATAAGTAACTTAGGAGTCATATTTATGGTAAAATGACGGTTACAAAGATTTTTATATTAGTAATAAGATAATTATTACAATGAAAGTAATGGTATAATGGTAATGATTCTAGTAATAGTAGTAGTATTGATAATAAAATTAACTAAACAATAATATGAACTTGTTTGTTCTAACAAATGGATTTTTATTTAGTTTGTTTGCACTTGATATCCTTGTTTTGGTAGGTGAGTTTAGCTAATAATTTATATTATTTGATTTTAAAAAAATATTTTATTTGTTATATTTAGCTATCTATATTTTTATTTGAAATTTAGATAAGACTCTATATAGATCAGTTACTGTCAAAATTTAGAAAAATAAATCAAACAAACCTCGATGAGGCTCCTAAATTTTGGTTCATGTTAAATGATAAAAGTTTATATTAAATAATATATTAAGTATGAGTTCAATTAAAAAATTTAATTCTCAACTAATTTTATATTAAATGATAAACCTAAAAAAAAAAAATCGGTCTAAAATAATTTCATTTTGTTTCTCTACGTGGAGGGTTATGGTTCAACGTGAGGTCTTAAATAATCTCATTATAAATTTGGTGAAGTAGACAGGAGAAAAGAGTTTAGTGTTAGGTCTTAGAGAAGCACCTATATATTATTTGGTATATCAAATCAAAAGCAATATATTTTAAAGCAACTACGCTTTCCAATCCATGTCATCAGAAACCCTAGGAGACGAGGGGTCCAGCTATGGTGTGCATTCTACCATCCACAGCCACAAGCTCAAGAAGATAGGCACACAAATTTTCTTCCCCTAACCCAGGGACGTACACTACGAGCACATGGTCACTGAGATGGACCGTCCATTTTTTATTATTATAATGGAGGGTATCGGGATAGTTTATTTACAACTTAATTAATTTAATGAGTTTCAAAATTAATGATCATATGGTCATTAATCTGGATTTTTTTTATAGCATAAATGTTCGGGATAACTTACGCATATCTCGATTAATTCTACGAATTATAAAATTAATGATCATATAGTCAGTGATCTGGACCATTCATTTTTTGTAATATGGTTATCCGGGTCAATTTACACGCATCATAATTAATCCCACAAGTCCTGAAATTAATGACCATATTATCATTAATCCTCATCATCCATTTTTTTATTAGCATAGACATTCGAGTCAGATTGACGCACCTTAACTAGTCTTATAGATCCCAAAATTAATAATTATATAAACTTTTAATTATTATTATATTAACAATAACATTATTCAAATATAAGATAGCAATCATAAACCCCTTAATCTCAATTTTTAAGTACTGGACACCTGGTATAAGGCTTTTACATCCAATTTTGATTGAGTAGGTGGCCGATCATAAATCCTATCAATAGTGTTCTTGTGGTCCTACAAAGAAATTGATTGTGCCCTAACGGTTTGATTTGGACCATTTTCTAGGCTTTTATGATTGGCTAGCAGAGGTCAGTATCAAATCAGATGGTGGGGAGTTATTCAGTCATTGTTATTCATCTATCAGACAGTATAAATCATTGATTAGTTTCAATCCAATGATGATCATCGTCACTCCTTGGAATGTCTGTCACGAGACTGCAGTTGCATTCCCACAAAGTCTAGATGAGGAGAAGATAAGTTAGAGAGTCATGACACCGCATTAGTTGTAGTGAGTTATTGCTGGAATAAAAAAATTATTTAATTAAAAAATAAATTTCAAATATAAAATACAAAAGATATATGTTTCTTTTAGGGAATTCCAGGCTTGTGATGAAAACATCTCATCATGATTTTAATTTTTGTTTTGTTTATTATGATCCTAACAATTGTATGCTCACATTAAACCCATAAATACTTAAAAAAATCTTTAAAAATTGATTTATATAAATTCCACAATAAATAATGCTAAATGGATTATGGATACCTATTAGTTTTCACTATGGGAAGGTTTAAGTAGTAAATTCATATAAATAATTCATAACAATAAGATAAAAAGAATTTCATACACGAACATTTTTAAAAATAAAAATAAATATTAGCAACTCATTAAAATCCTAGTTAAATACAATCAAATCAACAATGTGAAGTATTTAAATCTAGTACATTACATTTAAGGTGTTGACGAAGATAGAGGTGGAAGAGGAGGAAAAATTCTTGAACTGGAAGGTTCACGAGAAAAAGGTATGCTTATAGTTGTATTTTATTAAGCTAAACGCATTATATTTTCTTATAGGAGTTTTACTCTCTTATTCTCCATCTCAACAACCATTTGTTCCTAAATACTTTTTTAGATAATCTCGTTAATATAGTGCTCCTACAATTAAGATAATATAGTCAACCCTCAATTCTCAAAACAATATATTATAGGTAAAACATAAACTCAATTCCTACTAGGTTCATTCCTTGCAACAACATTTAATCACAACCATATTGGTGTTATATCTCTATTATAAAACTATAAAAATAAATAAAACTTAAATTTTAAAATTTAATTACATTTCATATTATTAAGGCAAAAAAACAATTTTAAACTAATGATAATTATCAAAACACTTCCAAATAGCACTTCGACTCTTATATCAATAATGGTTTCTTCTTTTTCCCATATCATTTTTCTTTATATAAGTTGTTTCATCATGTAACTCCATTAGAGTCAGTTCTCACTTACATGTTTTTACTACAAATCAAAAGTTTGTTAGAAGTCTCACAAATAAACATGTAATTGAAAATTTAAGAAGAATAATAAAATATATAATAATGAGCTCATAGTAGACTCTTTGCATGCTTGACAAATATAATCGCTCCTCTGATATGCTTGCTCATCAAACCATGACTTTTGTTTTTTCTATTCTATATACCAAATTATGAACTATATGTGAAACTTTATTTGATAAATTGTTGGCATTTCCATTGCCTTTTTTTATATATAATTGTATAGTTGTTACTCTTTTTTTTTGGTGAAAACTTTATTCTTAAAAATAAATGGGTAAAAAGATAAAGGTTTTAATCTATCAAAGAATTTTTTATAGGATTCTAAATATCATAATTAATGAATAAACATCTAAATATATAAAATATTAAGAAGAGTTTTATTGAGTCAAATGTTTTGATTTTTAAAAAGTAATATAAAATCATGTTTTCAAGTTGTACCTAACATTTTAGATTTTTAGAATGAAATGCTTAAAAAAAAAAAAACAAGGTTTGAACTAGAGAATAAGTATCGTAGAAGTAATGACTACATATTGGATAAAAATGATATGATTTCATTTATATCCATATGATGAAATTGTCAAAATAAATAATGTTTGACCTTTATATTTAATTAAAACACTAAAATTATAACAATATAGAAAAAATTGCATATCAATTCATTCAAATAAATATGATTTCATTCATAACCTTATCTTTATTGTAAGTCCAAATGATTATAGATTTAGATTTTATTTAATCTTAAATTTATTGGTTTTTATATGATGTCCCATTACCAGAATATTGCACAACACCGATAGAATATTTTGTTAGTTTTTAATAAATTAATTCTATAAAAAATAAACATACTGATGAAATCATGGATGATAATTATTCATCAGAAAATATATCATCAATGATTTATATTATTGGTAATTCCATTCGTAACACAGTTATCAATGGATTTACAAATAAAAAAAACATTTCAAAAATAATTATTGACATTATTTTATTGGTAATTCCATTAGTGATCAAATTCATATTATTGATAGAATTATATTAGGGATTTACATATTTTTAGTGGCAAGTCTTATAATTGTTTTTTGAACTCTGTAGAACTTTCTGATGGACTTTTTTTGCCTATAATTCGAGTTTTAATTGTAAATGAAAAGGTATGTCAATCATTTTGTTTATTATTCAAATTTCATCAATAATTCTATTAGTATTGTATTTAGTATTTAAAAAAAACAAAAGGGAAAATTAAAAAAAACTAAAATTAATAATTTAAAAATATTGTTGAACACAATTTATGTAGTGAATAAAAGGTAAAAAAAGAAGGAAACAAAGCTGGACCTTTGCTCAGACCAGGTGGATGAATGAAGATTGACAATAATTGTGTAATGACAATCACTTCTTCCTTTAGGTAAGTTTCTCAAACCTAAGTTGGGTCATCTCAACACCAGGCCAAGTCATTTGAGCTTCAATTTGTTCTCATACAATCTTTTTGATGACTAAAGATTACTAGTTTGAACTCAATTGCAAGAAACTAGTTGTTATCTAATTTTTGATCCATTTATTTTTATATTTAAAAAAAACAAAAAAAAAACATCAAAAAAGAGACAAAAATCCAAAAATATATTGGCACAGGGGAAAAATTGAACAAATTGCGAGTTTAACGGCCAATTGAGGGTTAAATCGCACAAATCATAAACCAATGACCAAAATAAAAAAGATGCACAAGCTTAAGGATGCTTTTGAAATTGAATAGGAAAATACACATACACACCCAAAACCCAAAGGTGTTGCAGCTGCCACCTTCATCTTGGCAGCTGTAGCTCATTTCCATTTCTCTTTCCCTTCCCTTTCACTCTCTCCTCCGACCAGACTTCCTCTCCACTTCCCTCTAGCCAGCCTCTCTTTCCCTCCATCAAGTCACCATTTCCTCTTCTTATCTCATCTGTAGCCCCCACATTTTCCTCCTTTCTACACTATCATAGCAACCCCCTCTCTTTCTTCTCCCCCTCACTCCCTCCTCTTCTCTTCTCCTCACCTGCAAGCCTCCCAGCTTTCCTCACTCTCTTCTCCTTCTCCAACCAACTTCCTCCAACCACACCCCCCTCCCCATTTCATTCTTCACCAAGCTGCAACTACAACCACCACCCTCACGGTCTCCTCTCCAACATGGATAGCATCTTCCATGGTAGCATAGCCACCGTCAACAGCAACCCCCCACCATGGGTAGCCGAGTTACCCCTTGAAGAAAAAGAGTAAGAAAAAGAAAAAGAAGAAGAGGGAAAACAAATCAAAGAACACACCAAGAAGAACAGACCCAAGATTTAAAGAAGAGAAAAATCAAATTGATGCTTGTTGTGGGATTTGATTTTGAGATGTTTTGCTTGTTGCTTCTTATGTGTTTGTCTTTGTTTTACAGGTCATCGTGAAGGCCATCACCAGCAGGAAAGTGAGGAGAAGAGGCAGATCCCCCCTGTCCTGTTGTTCACCAGCAACGACGCGTGGTTACAGGCGCCTCCAGTGATAGAAGCGCATGAGTTGACGCATCACAAGTGGCCATACGCTGCCATTACTGTCCAGAACTGTTCCCGAGGTTTTTTTGTAATATTTTTTATGTTTACGTGTTTATTCAAATTTTTATTATTTTTTTAATTATTATTTGTAAAATATAATGAAAAACAGAATGTGTGTGTTGTATTTTATTTGTAAAATATAATGAAAAAGAAATGAAAGGAGAATGTGTGTGTGTGTATGTGTGTGCTGTGTTTTATTTGTTCATTTATTTTTGTTGTTTTGGCAAGAAAATAATATAAAACTTGATTAAAAAAAATATGTTTTGTTTGTATATGGCCAAAGCATTTTTCAAAAATTTATCTTAGAATTAAAAAAAAGTTTATTAAATCTTAAGGATTTGACCTAATATTGAAACAAATCATGAGATTAGTTCATGAGAGTTAATGGTCAAATTCAGATGGTAAATGTCAGACCTACAAATAGGCTAACATTTAAATATCTAGAAATGATAAAAAAAAATCCCAGAATTATTCTAAGCAGGGACCAATTTTTTTGAATTGACCTACATTGAAATAAATTGTAAAATTAATTCATGAGAATTAACAGTTAAAATTATATAGTAAATATCGGACCTACAAGTAGGCTAATATTTAAATATATAAAATGATCAAAGAATTCTCAGAGTTATTCTAAGCGGTGACCGATTCTTTTGAATCGGAACATTTTTTACGATGCATAAAATTGTGGAAAATTCATCCACTTATCCACGATAGATGATTATTTTAAGGCATCTACATAGATCTTTTTCCTGATATTTTATTTGGGTTCACGAGTTCATAATAAAATTTCAAAAGCTAGATTTATCCACATGAATTAATACTGCTCATCAAAACATTGGAAATCACATCAAAATACACAATATAGCTTACCTCATGTAAGACGTACTAGGGGTGCTAATACCTTCCATTTACGCAATCAGTCCCCTACCCTTGAATCTCTGACCAGAAAAGTGTAACCGGGTTTTCCTAGCAACCCTCAACAGCTAGGTGGTGATTCCTCAACTCCCTGACAAGACAAAACCCCTCCCGGGACGCCACACGGTGACGTGCAACAAAACTAATTGTCAATACACTACGAATCGTTAGTAATCCTTGTATATAGAATTTTAGATACTATAAATCTATTTTTTATCGGGTTCACCAAATGATTTAGCCTCTAAACACAAATCCAGGTTGAGTTTAAATGAGCCAAAATTTCTTCTTATGTCTCTTCTATAATCAGGTGTTATATGTTTATGAAAAAACAAGAAAATTTTAGAAAATAGTAATAACTTAAGAAAAAATTGTTAAATTTCAACTTACCATGAAATTCTAAGCTTGGTTTATCCACAAGTTTTTTTTTTTTTTACAGTTTTTATTTTGCATGTGAGTTTGAAAACAAAAACTTCATTGAACTTGGATCGCATCTAAGAACCATATCCTACAAAAAAAGAAGCTATTATTAGTTAAATATGTTTACATAATACAAATATATATATAAACATAAACTTACTATTCTTTAGGTGAAATGGATGGAATGAATTCACCTGGTAATTGAACCATGATTCTCCTTGTTTCAATTCTTCGTATCGGACTACGACAACCATATAAAATGCTTAAACATAAAATGTAGGATATAAGTGTTTCATATATCCTTCGAGATGTGTGAAGTATGAAAGTCTGCTCTTTATTTTGAGAACTTGACTTTACTGAAACAAAAGTACTTTCATTGATGATTTTATCATGCGAGTAACCTCCTCTTTTGTAAGCTTGAAATTCCATCATGAATGCTTATAAATACCATATAGTATTTCAAACATCACAGAACCCAAAATATTTTTCTCTCATGTTCATTGTTAATCTTTTTTTTCTTTCCAAATTGTTTCTGTATTATAGGAAAAACTTGTTAAATCCTGAGAGCACCTTGCTATTGAAGAAATATCTTTAAGAATAGTGCTTAGACACGTGTCAAGTTTTCTGTTTTTGTTCTTTACCTTCATTTATTTACAATACTTATGGGGATGAAGTTACAATTTTATTGTTGAAAAAACATGCTAGTCAATGGATACGAGCTTCGTCATTTCCTTCAATGGAGTTTGATAGTGCAGTCTCCTCTTCTATGCGTTGAATTAGGAAGGTAAACTATCATGTATTTAGTGGGGGTTCTGTGAAGAGCTTGAAAAGAAAAGGGAAAACAAAACTTGAGAAAGCTCATTGGAAGCATGCAAAATAGAGAGGACGGTGTGCGTTGCGCGGACAAATCATCTGCCAACTTTTTTTTTCCAGAGTGGGCGCCCCATGCCACAGCCATTAACAAGCCTGAAGGTACCTTCCAAGACCCACAAAACTCCCGAGTTGATGGGAGATCTTTATCATCATATTCTGCAGCTGTAAACTTGTTTTCTTTCATTCGATTATTGATTATACGTGGGTTTTGCCAGAGTTTTGTGGGCTAGGTTTTCTCTCTTTCATGTGAAAGGAGAGAATATTCCAAGCCACTTGCTCACTTTTCCAAGCCACTTGCAATACTTTCGAGTTTCTGAATGATTGGTGCTATCATCTTTAAAAGAAGAACAAGACTTGATTATTTTTGCTTTTCCCAAACTTGCATCGGAAAAAGCCGCTTAAGTTATTGCATGGTTTTGCTTTTGCTATGGCTATTTCTAATGGGAAGTCAACAACTATTCTCGAGTAGTCCATGCATGCTCCTTCTAGTTCTAGCTTCCATTTTCACTTCACGATCTCCCTTTGTTGCCTTGTCAGTTTTCAATGGATTGTGATCAAAATATCTCCCACTCAAGCAATAGACAAAGACATCCCATTGTTATAAACGAGGTGCCACGATCACCCCATTAGAGCGGGTGATTCCTTTCGGCCATGAGTTATCAACCAAAACAATCAAACAAAACTTGTGTTATAAGTCCATAATTATATGTATTGAATTTCAATGATTTTTAAGTTTAATCTCTTGAATTTCTATAATAATTGAATTCGTATCTTTCTTCTATAGAAAGATCAAATTATTCTTATATTCTTAGAACTTGAAAAAACAAAAGATGTGCTTTTAATTATATTTTGAATATCTATGTTTTTATATGTTAATTGTTTTTTCATTTTACAACAATTTAATATTTGTTTTCATTATTATAATTTATTTTTAACAAATTATTATGTGACTTATAACAATATAATATTTGTTTTCATTATTATAATTTATTTTTAACAAATTTTCTTTTAGTTTTATTTATAGAAAAAAATTTATAGATTCTGGAGAATTAAATTAATAATAATTTCTAATATTCTAGATATGTCAGAACTTGAATAAAGGTGCTTTTTTTTTTTAATGTAAATGTCTTCCTAATAAGTAAGCTGGATTTATTCTAATTAGGATGTTTTTTTCATGATTTTCTATTATTTTTATTTAAGAAAATATTATGTATTTAGTAGAGTGACATCTTTCAGAGCTAAATTAAATATTAATTTATAAACCAATATTATTATTTTATATTCCAATTTAAGAATCATGAGCTAGTCTTTCATTCATATCAGCATGTCTTGAACAGACATATATTTAAAAAAAATAAAAAATTAAGGGTATATTTGGAAATACGATAAAAAAATTAAACTAGTAGGTTGAAACTAAGGTAAAGAGAACCATATCAGGAAAGCCCAAAAAATTACTTTGTTTCAAGTGGGGGAAAATATAAAATACAAATGCGGTGAGCGTGGATCGAACACGCGACCTTCAGATCTTCAGTCTGACGCTCTCCCAACTGAGCTATCCCCGCTTTGGGTTCATTCTTTTCTTTAATTTATATATAATATTAAATCTAATTCTTTGACCGTGAATGAAAAAGTTTGTGTATAATTTGAAAATTATCTTTTGTGGTCCATAGATTATTTCACTATCAGTTTTTGGGTGATTGTAATTTCATTTTTAAAATAAATTACTTTAAATTAATTTTTTTAATAATTTTAAATTATTTTGATGTGCTGATATCAAAAATAATTTAAAAAAATATGTATTATTTTAATATATTTACGAATGAAAAATTCTCAAAAATAATTTTAACCACAATTCTAAACAGATATTTTATCTTTATTTACCTACCCTTGTTTGAGATAAGGTTTATTATTAAGGGGACAAAAAGATGGGGGGATTAAAACTAATCCAAGCCAAGTGGAGATTTCTTTATGAGATGATGAGCTTGAATCTTAACTATTAATAACACTGAGATCTCCCAGATGATAATATATAAGCTTTTTTTAAATTAAATTAAAATAAAAAAAATGATGGGGGATCTAGAAAAAATACCACGGGGCCAATGAGGTATAGATAATTTGATGGTGCGGGTGAAGGACTCCAGCCGATACCCAAGTTCTCTTTGATATTAATTGCAGAGAAAAGGACCGAAAGGCATTATGATGCCATGCATGAGCGTAGCAAAGATAAGATTTACTTGAAAGAGTTGAGAGATTCTAATTTGTAATGGGATTCCCGAGGTGGACTTGCTTTCCATTAAACAAGTTGTTTTCAAGGGATTGGGACATTAAATAATGGTAAGGTTGTTTTTTAAAATGTTTTTTTTGTTAAAAAATATATTAAAATAATATTTTTATTTCGAAAAAATGATTTTTTATATTAGCATATGAAAATAATCTAAAAATATTATTTTTTTGATTTAAAATAAAAACTAAAAAAAAAAAATTGAAACGCGGTTCAAATACCTCCTAAGATTTGGGTAGATTGTGGGTTATATTTTTATTAGTGTTTTGTTTTTTGTTTTTATGATTAAAGCAATATATTCTTACTTTATGTTGTTTCAAGGTAATAATTCGAGAAATATAACTAAGAAACTAAGCAGACTTCCCCGTCAAAGGCATTATTTAAAAAGGATGCGTAAAAAGAATGCGTAACTAAGAAGGTAATAATTCAATCATGCTCCGGGTGGCCCTGTGGGTGTTGAGAATACGAAGATAATGGTTATTTAGTTTCGAACTTCCCCGCCAAAGGCATCATTTAAGTAGTGTATGGTGGTTTCTGATTATGAAGGAAGAGGAATTATATTTTAGGAAAAAAAATTAAGGAGATTGAGTGTGACTGCCATGTGTTGTTGATTCAAAGGAGTATTTTAAGGGATGTAGTGGCATGTTTTTTGTTTTAAAAAAACTTTGATTTATTTTATTTTATTTTAAATTAGTATTTTTTATATTTCAAATTGTTTATGAAGAATAATATTTTTTAAAAAAATGTTTTAACATATTTATATAATATTTTTGAGGTTGATTTTTTTTTTAAATATGTTTAGAAATGCATTAAAATGATATTTTATTTTAAAAAAAATTATTTTTGATAAAGACACATCAAAATAAATAAAATATATTTGAAAAAAATAATTTTTTTAAAATAATTTCTTTTAAAATATAATGTCAACAATAATTTAATATTTAAAAAGAATGCCTGAACCAAGAAACAAAAGGGTTACAGTTGTTCTTAAGCTCTAATAAAAAAGAATTAAATTCTTGTGGTGATTATTCTTTAACAAATGTTTTGGTTTTCTTGAGTGACATTTTTGTTGCATAAAAATCAAGCAATTCTTGAAGTTTTTAAGGACAAAAATGTCTTTTGGAATCAATTGAGTTTATTTAATGAAGAATGGACTATGGTTATTTATATTATAATATATTTATGAGAGTAAACTTCTTTTTTTGTTTAAATTTAAAAATTAAATTAATTTCTAATATAAACTATAATTTCTAATATAATTGAGGCAAAGAGAGTGTTCAGCACTTCATTTTAAAGGTATTTTTAGAAGAAAAAAAATATTTATTTTATTTTAAATTTTTTGGATTTCTTTTAATTATTTTTATGTGTTGATATCAAAAATAATTTAAAAAAATTAAAAAAAATATCATTTTAATATATTTTTTAATGATAAAAATAATTTCAAAAGCAATCTCAATAGCACTTCCAAACAGTCATAAAGTAGAAGAGTTGGAGTGATCTTTTCCATATAAAACCATATCAACAAAAAAAACAGCTATAATAATGATAATAATACTAATAAAAATAATATTGTTGGTTATCGTAATGATTATTATCGTAATAAGGACAATAATTATAACAATAATAATAGTGGTAGTAACATTATTGCATTAAAATATCAATTATTTATAATAATTGTTATAATGACAGTTATAATAATTATGAAAATTTAACAATCATGATAATAACGTTGAGAATAATAATTGAAATAATTAATTAGTCGGTGTTATTTTTGTTAAACATTGATTTTTGTGGTTTTTTTTATGAATAATATTTTAGATATAATATCACGTAAATAAAAATATATGAAATCACACGTAGATAAAATAGGTGAAAAAATTAGACCAAATAATCTATAATGAAAAAAAAAACATGTTACCTACTTTGCGCTTCACCGCAACTAGAACTAATTTTTTTAACTTATAAAAATAGTAATAGTGCTAGATTTTCTTATGATACTATATATCTAAGTGAAATAATCAACCTAAAAAACTTTTAATTATTTAGTTTTTTATATATTCATTTTATTATGGATAAGACGTTTAAAATAATGATAACGATTATTTTTAATATTTTTTTCTTAAAATTATATGAGGCTAATTATATGTTGTTTCTCCCATTTCTTTTTCTTTAATGTTTATTGTTTTATTGCATGCATAAACAATATATTTGTGATGTGGAAAGTTAAAGAATCAAGATTTTGTCATATTTCAATTATGAATTCGATCATTATCTTCTTTTGAAAGCTCATTCTTGTAGTGATTTTTTTCTTTTTTTCATTTCAATTTTCTTACAATTGCTTACTATGTTTTGTTTCTTTGATGAACCACACGTTAGATCTGTGTGGGGGAAGTTAAGGAATCAAGATCCTATTATTGTTAGAGCATGAAAAATGTATTCTAGAATATTGTATTTGTAGTCTAGAGTATGAAAGATGCTATGGGATATGTGTATAAATAGAAAAGTGCACACACAATAAATGTATGCAAAACAGAATATCAATACAGTAAAATTTCAAATTTCATTCTCCATTTCTTTTCTCTCTTCTCCCTTTTCCCATCTCTAAACTCATTCTTCTTTCTCTTTCAATTATTTGCAAACTCTCTCAATCCTAACAATCATAACATTGCATAACCAAGTTAGTTGTTTCATAGTATTTAATGTTTGTTTTAATGTTGATTTATTCTCATTTTAAAAGTTCTAAAAGATATAATGTAAGGTTTTGAGTCCATAGATAAGGTTGCTTGGATAAAGCAAATGATGGATATATTTTATGATCTATGCATTAAGACCTTTGACACAACGAGACCCAATACTTATTTTGATAAAACGGGTTGAAAATTTTTTATAACATCATTTAAAGAACAAACTGGTCATGCTTTCACCAAAACACAGTTGAAAAATGAAGCTCAATTCTTAATAAATTCATTGTTGAATGACAAGACTGAGAAAAATCTAGTCTACAAAAATAACACAATAAAATGATATTTATGAACAAAATTAAAATTATAATCATGGATAAAATTATAAAAACATCATTGGCTATCATTCAAGGCCATTCTAGCTTCGATTACCCTAAACTTTTAAAACGAGATATAACAATATGTCAAGAAACTCAAATTATATTATTTAATATTATAAAACTAGATAATATTCTTTTTTAAAAAAAGGACCGAAAGTCATTATGATGCCATGCATGGGTGTAGCAAAGATAGGATTTACCGGAAAGAGTTGAGACATTCTAATTTATAATGGGATTTTCGAGGTAGACTTGTTTTCCATTAAACAAGTTGTTTTCATAGGACTGAGACATTAAATAATGGTTCGAGAGTATGATTATGGTTATTTTTTAAAATATTTTTTTTGTTGAAAAATATATTAAAATAATATTTTTATTATTAAAAAATTATTTTTTATATTAGCTTATAAAAATAATATAAAAATACTTTTTTTTCATTTAAAGTAAAAATTAAAAAAAAATCAAAAATATTTTTGAAACGCGGTTCAAATACCTCCTGAGATTTAGGTAGATTGTGAGTTCTATTTTTGTTAGTGTTTTGTTTTTATGATTAAAGCAATATATTTTTACTTTATGTTATTTCAAGGTAATAATTGAAGAAATATAACTAATTCAATAATAAATTAACTTAAAATTTTGCAATTTAAATTTTAAACAGAAATAAAATAAAAATTGAACTGATAGACTCAATGAGTCCAGATATAACTTAGGTTGTAGATTAAAAAAACTGATACAACAATGTATATGATATCAACTTAGACTAATCTTTCAAATTCATGACGCAACATATGAGACTATAATAACCTCATTTAAAGAAAAAAAAATTCAATTCTCAATAAACTCATTATTGAATGACAAGACTGAGAAAAATTCAGTCCACAAAAATAACACAATAAAATGATATTTATGAACAAAATTAAAATTGTAATCATGGATAAAATTATAAAGACATCATTGGTTGTCTTTCAAGGCCATTCTAGCTTCGATTACCCTGAACTTTTAATACAAGATATAACAATGTATCAAGAAACTTTAATTATATTATTTAATATTATAAAACTAGATAATATTTAAAAAAAAACAATGCAGAAAAAATTATATTATTTAATGAAAACAAACGATAGAAATTTAGGCATAGCGTCTAGAGCAGACTGATATTTTGAATAAAATAAAATTTATTCTAATTTATTTTATTTCTCAAATAGATGAAGACATCCTGATTATTCTGGATTTTTAAAATATAATTAAACGGAATTAAACCTTGAACTCAGCAGCCCAGCTGTGATATAACTGGGCTAATCACATTAAAATAGAATCACAGTGCTGCTATGGTCCATTCATGGAATCTTGAAAGCAATTTTGTGGCATCGTTGTGGTTAGGCCCATGAGCTTCTATATTCTTCTTTATGAGGTTGAATATTTGTGTTACATATTGTATTTTTTTTAATTAATATTTTAAAAAATAAATTTGTATTAAAAATTCAGGATAATTTGAGTATTTTGTGCTGCTAAAAAAATAGATTTTTATCATGTATAACAAATATTTTGAGACTTTTGGTTACATATTTTTTAACGGATTAAAAAAGTTGCTAAATAATAAAATAAATTATTAAATATTAAATATTAAATATTTATTAACCATTGGATTATGCATTTATTGGCGTGACTTGTCATCACTCGATTTATCTTCGTAAATATAAAGGGAAATTAAAAAGCTTATCTCTTTATTCAATATGATGATGGTTACATCATTTAAAACAATTAAAATTTCAAGTAAATGTTAATTTTACTTTTAAAATCAATAAGTAATCAAAGTGATTCTTATATATAATGTTAAATATAAGCTTTTTCATCAATGTTACATTAACATTTTTCTCAACTTTCGGTATGCTAAGTGTGTTATAGAACAATTGCATTTTTCCATTATATAAACTAAAATATAAATTGTGAGCGTCTTTTAT
Source organism: Salix dunnii (assembly GCA_015731905.1). NCBI lineage: Eukaryota > Viridiplantae > Streptophyta > Magnoliopsida > Malpighiales > Salicaceae > Salix > Salix dunnii. The sequence goes on from CM027676.1 coordinate 3,047,348, forward strand.
TATGTAATTCTTTATTGTTCATCTAGACATAGTTCATTATTGATTCCTACAGTAAAATTATCATTTTATCTCTAATACTGAAACATTTTAACCCCTGGGACTGGGGTATTTTAGAATTTTTTAGGAATATGGATTGTATTTCTGAATTCTTTACACATTAAAATTACTAAAATAGCCCTAGTAAATGACAAAAAAAACACACATAAAATCACAAGTATTTCAGGATTTTCACCCATGGTTTTTTGTGGATATCATTGAGTCCAAGGATGTATGGGTAATTGATTATTTTTTTTTCCTGAAACTCTACAGGAGCGTTGTACTGACACGTCACCAGTGTTTCACCTGCACACGCCTTTCAGACGCATATGTGACGAATTAAGGCACTGAAAACTGGTCTTCCATCATGTCATCAGGTGCGACGTCATATCCTCTATCTCCAAAAATAGAGCGTGGCAGGTGAAACGGCTTGTGGAATCACAGGTGGATGACTTTCTCCCTCTTGCCTGTTTCTCTCTCCTGCTATTAAAAGTGTGGTACGGTCCTTCATATTTGGGGATGCTTCATTTTAGTCCTTGGTATTTTGATTTTATTTTTCATACTGATTTTCTCAATAGAATATAAATTTTGATTATTTTCAATTATACCCTTCAATTGAAATTGATTATATATGATATGTTTCATTTCAGTCCTTACTCTTTTGATTTGTTTTTTGTTTTTTGTTTTTGGTTCCTTTAATAATTTTGGTATGCAAGTTATAATCTTTTCTAATTTTATCCTCCAATTGAAATTAGCCATATATGCTACTTTTAATTTTGGTCTTTATTCTTTTAATTTTTTCAACAATTGCACTGTATTTTTTTTTTAAATCCTTTATTATTTTTTTATCCCAAAATTTTGATTTGTTTTATTTTTGTCCTTCAATTAGAATTAATTATATATTTTTTTATTTTGGTACTTATTCTTTTAACTTTTTATTTGGTATTAATTCTTTTGGTTTTTTGGTCCTTCTTGGACATTGTTTATTTTTCATCCATATTTATTTATTTATTTATGTTTTTTGTTTTTAATTTTTGCTATTTTATTTTTGATTGGTGTTTTATTTTTATTTGGTTAAGTTATGAAATTTTAATTTATGTTGGCTACACTGTATTTTGTTTTTAAAAATCTCTTTATTGTTTTTTAGTCCCAAGGTTTTGATTTGTTGCAGTTTTGTCATTCAATTAGAATTAATTATACATTGTTTTTTCATTTTTTCACTTATTCTTTTAATTTTTTTTATTTAATATTGATTCCTTCGATTTTTTTGATCCTCCTTGAATAATCTTTATTTTATGTCCGCATTTATTTATTTATACTTTTAGTTTTTTATTTTTTTATCATTTTATTTTTTATTAAGTTTTTATTTTTATTCGATTCTAAAATTTTAATTTATGTTGGTGATAATTTTAAAATTAATATTTTTTATTTTCCTTTTTTTTATGTTTTCTGTTATTTTTATCAAGTTTTCGAATTAGATGATTTTATTATTTGTGTAATGATAATTTTAGTGATTATTTTTTATTTTTTTTGTAAAATTATATTGCTGTTTTTTTAATTCTCTAGGCCAATTTAATGATTCTAATTGTTTGAGCAGTAATGTTGATAGTAATTTTAACTGTTATAGTAATGATAATGATGGTAAGGGATGAATTTTTCAATTTATGTCTTCTTTTCTTTGGAGATATAAAATTAACTATTTATTTTTGTTATTTGATTATTGCAAATGTTTTTACAATTTATATTTTATTTATTGTACTTAATTTAAATTGAATTATAAAATGAACTAATCTTAATACAGTAATTTTAAAAATTCAGATATTTGAATCTTCTTGTTTTTTTAATAATAATAATAATTTTATACCGGTTGTTTCATTGAAACCTACTAAATAGATAAATTTATATCCATTTAAAATTTATATATTTTATAGAAAACTTGCACTTCATAGGATTTCTATACAGATTAATTATTTTTCCCAAATTTATTATAATAAGTTTTGATTTAGTGTGATTGGGTCCTTCAATTGTAATTAATTGAATGTGCAATGTTCACTTCGATCCTCCTTCTTTTAATTTCCGGATGTAGTTTAAAACACTTAATTCAATTCGGTACAGAATTTTTATTTTGTTTAATTTTGTCCTTTGATTGAAATAGATAATATATTTAATTTTCATTTCAGCCCTTAAACATTTTATATATATATATATATATATATATATATATATATATATATATTGATTTTATTATACATTGTAAATTAACTTTAGTAAAAAAAATTAAGAATGTATATGTGTCTTAAGTAGGTTGCTGAACTTGTCAACAACGAAAATATGCAGAGCTATCATCATCAAACTGAGGTAGCATATTTTTAATATTTTTTCAAGGATTTTATTTATTTTAATTGTTTTGATAATAATATTAATAATAATTTTAATTGTTATGGCAATGATAATGAAAATAACGCTGGGATGAATTTTCAATTAATGTTTTTGAATGTTTGTACATAGAAAAGTAAATTTTTATTTTTGTTATATGATTATTACAATTATTTTCACCATTTATATTTTGTTTGGTTTAAATTAGATTATAAAATAAACTAATATTAATGCAATAAATTTAATAATTCAAATATCCGAATCTTCATGTTTTCTTGATGATGATAATAAATTAATACTGATTATTTCGTTAAAAACTTTTACAATTCGCATCATGGATCATCCTCGCCAATTTTTTTCTTCAATATTAGCTACATTTTCAATTGATTCACATAAATTTTTTCTTTCATTTCATTTAATAGCTTATGATGTTTATTTGAATAATTGAATTAGCAGGGAGATTAAATGTCTCATTTTGAATTTATTATAATAATAAAATCTCACACAATTAATATATTTTTACATTGAAAAAAAATATGATTCCGACTGTGACAAGGCGTAGAGAAAATAACTAATATATATATATAAATTACGAGATGTTTATATTGTAGTTTTTCTACTATTTTTTTTTTATTGTAGACTGTAAATTGCAATTGTGGACTCTTAAGGAAATTTTAATTTCATCGTCAAACTTTTTGTTTCCAATCAAGCCCTTTTAAGCTTAAATTGGACTATGACTATATATTTTTTTGAAGGATAAAGGTTAAATTGAAATACAAATAATTGAAATAAAAAGCACGAAAAGAATTTATATAGAAAATAATTCATTTATTTATTCAATATAGTGTATAATAATGCTTACATCATTTTAAGAAATTATTTTTTAATATTAATTTTACTTTTATAATCAATAAGTAATCAAAGTGATTGTCATAAGTAATGTTAGATAACAGAATGAGCCCAATACTTAGATGAAATCCGAAATGGAGGCCCATATTATTTTAAAACCGGCCCAACAATGTCTTCTTAACTAAACCCTAAATATTCACTATATACATTCCTCTCTCCGCCGTCAGTCTGAACTTTCCCCTCCAAGTGATAGGGTTTTTGCAGCCGAAGAAGAAATGGTTCTCTTCTTCCCTTCCATGTAGCAACTATGGCCTTGTTGATTGATGATGTGATACTGACATGTTTGTTTGTTTTATAGGGTAAAGGAACAGGGAGTTTTGGGAAGAGAAGAAACAAGACCCACACCCTCTGTGTGCGATGCGGCCGCCGCAGCTTTCATCTCCAGAAAAGCCGGTGCAGTGCTTGTGCTTTTCCTGCTGCCCGTGTCAGAAAATGTATGTTGCCCCCTTTTTTATTGGATCGAGAGTTGCTTCATAGATTTTTTTTTTATTTACTTGAAGCAAGATTTGAGTTTTCTTCATTGCTTCTTAATTTCTGTTGTTATTTTCTTGTTGCTTGACTTGAATCTTTATAATATTTTTGGGATTTGTATTTTGATTTACATTGACCAGCTTAAGACTTTTATTCATTATGATTTTAAGAATGAGAATTGTAGTGGTGTTTCCATGTCAAGAATTTCTTTTGTTATTTTGCCAGGAAATCTTTTGTTATTTTGCTCCCATGGTCTATTTCTGTGTCAATTTGTTTTTGCATCCTGTGTTTGTAAAACTTGTGACGAAATTATTTGGTTCCTTTTTCTTAGATAACTGGAGTGAAAAGGCTATTCGCAGAAAGACCACTGGAACCGGCCGAATGAGGTACCTCCGTCACCTGCCACGCAGGTTCAAGTCTAACTTCAGAGAAGGTATAATTAAAACCCAGTTTGATGAAACTTGTTGATTGTTCATGTGATGTGAATGCAAATATATTTTGTTGTTTGGTTTTGATGATCTGTTATTTTTTTTGGTTTGTTTAGGTACTCAAGCAACTCCTAGGAACAAGGGAGCTGCTGCAGCCTCATCCTAAGTGTTAGAAGGGCGATGAAAGTGTGTTTTGTTTCAATGTTTCTAAATTTGCAAACAAGAAGTTTTGATTTGTTGTTTAAACGTTCACTTGTTTGAATGGGAATTGTTTTCAACAACGGAGAGCTACAAATGTTTATCCTTCTGCTATGGTAATGAATGGTGATCACCTTATATTGATTTCACTGGTCTGATGAATGCTATGTTTCTAGTTAATATTATGCTTCATGCCATCAAATGAAAATGGTTGGAATTAGGTTTTGATTTCACTTGCTCCTTGAACATGCATTTAGATGGGGATTGGTGTCGGAGCATCATGGTATCTTAAACTTAACAGGTCTTTGATTGAGATTTGTAGTCATATATATGGCAGAGCTGGAACTAGCTGGCTTTCTCTTCACGTTCTGATATTGATAAATTTTATTGTTATGGAACTCGTGATGGTTGAAGATTATGCATTCATTCTGTGATAGTCTATTCGTTGGAAAAAGAGGGTGCTAAATTGTGCCATTTCGGCTTCCATTGCATGATTTCCGTTTGATTATGGACACCTGATAAGCAGACTTAGAGGGTATTCGAGAGGGTGATTGAGGTAACTTTTGAAAGTGTTTTTCGTGTTAAAATATATAAAATGATATTTTTTTATTTTTTAAAAATTATTTTTGACATTGTACATCAAAATGATTTGAAAACAACACTAGCTGCGGCGCGGCGGGTGATATGCCATGCCAAACAGCTTCTTATAATGTACAGAAAACAAGAAATTTAAAGGAAGTTTCGGTTGAATCTGGCAGGTCTGTCTGCCATCTTATTTATACCTTAACTCAGGGTGGTGTGCTTGTCGTATTGTTGATTAACCTAGATGGCCTTTATAAACAACCAACTCGCAACTTAGGTTGGAACAATCCTTCTGGCTGTCCTATTATCTGCCCTTGTTCTTTCTGAAAATATTTCAGCGTCGAAAAGATGCTTTTGCTTCAAATCCGTTTCTAGTAAAATAGGGTTCGACCTAAATGATGATTTGTTAATGTTTTTGGAAGCACTAGCAAATATAACATCCCGGGTTTGTTCTACAGGCCATAATAAATTTATAAACAGCATTGACACGTGCTTTGCTAACATTTCAGCCATAGTGTGAATTAATTAATCAACTTAAACATCATAACTCATGATACCTCAAGTTAAACCAGTGGCAGAGTGACTCTAATGCGCTATAAACATTGTAATCAAGTAATAAGTTTTCCACTTTTGTAATGCTCTGAGCTTGCAACCACTCCAGCACAGCCCTCGTATCAATGTAGCAAGGATACATTATATATTGTAACCTGTCACCGTTCAGCGCCTTCCATGTAAACAACCACTCAATTTTCCATGTATTTGCCTGTCCGCTTCTTCCCAACTATATGTTCTTTCACTCTTCATTTGCACAGTGGAACTTGCTGGAGCATGTTCGCTAACTGTTCGAGACAGCAGCCAACTCAGGTAGGTCAGGGTCTCCGTCCCATCTATGGGGTATCAAATGAAGGGAATTTAACATGTATAAAACTAACTTAATGACTTTAGCCATAGTTTAGCTGCAACTCTTGCCAGGATCAGCAATGGAAATATTACTAGAATGGTCTGTATATGATGTAAATGGAAACTCACCAAGGGACAAGGGAAAAGCTTTTGTCTGCTTTCTTTTATCTCAGTGTTTGAGCCAGTAATTCCGCAATTGAGCCATGTGCAGTAGCATCTCATCACGACCTTGATTGGTAACACCGCTGGTCATGATCCAAGGAGGTGCTGTCTCAAAGAAGTCACGTATCAGCTCCTGAAATTCATTCACATTTTCTTCAGGCCTTTTCCCTCCATTTTTCTTCTTCTTCCGCTTGTCGCATTTGGTGAAAATTAATGTCATGGGAACCTGAGAGGCAAGAAATTAACTTTTAGACATCCTCCCCTTCCTCCAGCCATGACTTGGATATAGATAGCAAGTGCTATCTCCAATGGTGAGGCTTCTGATCTACAAATAACTCTGAGCAAGTTTCTAATCTCCAAAGGATATTTATATACGACTTGAAACCTTAATGTCTAATTATATTAATACAGGGTGGAAAGATGCAACAGAAGCCACTGGAAAGTGCTTGCTTATGCAAACAAACGTCCTACTGGGTGCTTGCTCCACATTGTCGGCAAAAAAATTCTCAAGAAGCTAACTGAGGCAGGACATCAATTGATATATTCCTTTTATCTCATCTAACTAGAAGAAAATTTCACCTGATTCTGACCCAGCCAACTGGCATATTCAAGATCAATTTTCTTCGCAGGAATACTAGCATCAATAAGAAGGAATACTGAGACCAGGGTTGAGCGATTGAGAAAATAGTCTTTAGTAAACTTATTCCAGTCTGTTCGAAGTTCCTGCGGTGCAGATGCATACCTGTTCAGAGCAGAAACAAATGCAAATTTAATGAAATGGACATACTAGATAAATCAACAGAAGATCAAATTCATTTAAACAGAAAGAGGTGGATAAAATTAGCTATGTCGCTTGAGAAAGTGAAATAGGTACTTCTAAGAACCAATCAACAAATAGTTAAGTTAATTACCAGCTAAACTCAGTTCAATCCCCAGAATAAATATTCTAAAAAACCTGAAAACAGCATTCGATTTTGCACCTATACAAAATTCGTACATGATTAAAACGAACCAAAACATTGAAACCATACCCATATCCAGGCAAATCCACCAAGTACCAGCTATCATTGACCTTAAAATGATTGATGCACTGCGTCTTCCCTTCACCAAGAAGAAAACAAAAAACACAAATAATATTCAGTTCTAAGCTACAAAGTCTCTTCATTTGGAGCACCCCAAACTCAACACAAGTCACTTCGCTAGTAAAAATACAACGCTACAAAACAGAAAAAAACCCAAAATTTCTTGCTGCAATATCCATTCATAACACAAAAACAGACATGAATCCAACAAAACATACATGACACTACTATCAACTAACCAGGTTTTTTTGAGGTAAGCGCAAGTTTCTTTCTTCTAACAATAGAATTAAGAAGAGAAGATTTGCCAACATTAGACCTTCCAACAAGAGCAAACTCAGGCAAACCATCAGAAGGACAATCTTCAGTTCTAACACTGCTTTTGATAAACTCAGCTTGAAAAACCTGTGCATCCCTTGCATACTTACTCAACACAATATTAGACCCTTTTAAAACCCTAGCACTTAAACCACTACTATTCTCATTGATGGAAACCTCAGTGTCTGGTGGGATAAAGAGTTTGTCAGGTGAAAACTTGGAATGGGTTTGTTCTTGTAGTGCCAACAAATTGTGGGCTTCGGTGATGGGAATGGGTTCTGTTGTGGCGAGTGTGGATTTGAGCCTGGAAAGGGTGGGGAGCTTAAGTTTGGTTATGAGAGGGAGGTTGATATGGGTGTAAGGAGATGGTAGGGGGTGAGTGAATACGGAGAAGTGAAGTTTTTGTAGCCGAGAAAGAGCCATTTCTCTGGGTTGTCTTGAAGTTTTCAAGAGGGTGGAAGCAGCACTAGCTGTCTGGTGTGGTCTTGACGAAGCAAGAGGCCGCAGAAGGGGAAATCTGAGAAGACGAGCGGATAGTTCAGCTAGGCTGGATGGTTTAGCCCAATAATACTTAGATTTTTTTAATTTACCGGAATATTTTGACCGATTAAATTAAATTTAATGTAATTTCATTATATTTACTAGACTAATTTATTTATAGGATAATTATAAAAAACTTCTATAATTTTATTCAAAATTTATTTTTCTCTCCGTACTTTTATAAATTATATTTTTTATTATATAGTTTATATGTTCCTTTGAAGCTCATCCAAGCTCTTGAAGATTGAAGTTTTGAAGCTCTTGCCGATCCAGTACTCGGCAGAATTATAATAACAGTGAGATGACTAGCATGGTTGCTTGTTGGTGGTCTTATTAAAGTTATTTTTAAAAATATTTTTTATTTATAAATATATTAAAATAATAATTTTTTATTTTAAAAAAATTATTTTTGAAACGCATTTCAAAGTTAGGCAACTCTTCTTAACTTTGCTTTTCTTTACCTTGTCCAATATATTTTAAATACACCTCCAGCCAGGTGGTAATGTAGTTTTGAGCATAAAATGTCTTCCTCTAGACTCAAATACCATACGAAAACCAATCAAAGAAAATTCATCGCAGATGGCTTGTCATTAGCTAATAATTATTTGGTTGTTATATGAAACTTCATGCGGCTGTGATTCTGCTTGATGGGTGCTGAGAGAAGAAGCGAACATACCGTGAAGCTTCCAAAATGTTAAGAAATTGTTTCGAATCAAACAGATAGATCGGGATTTGGATGGCGGAATGTCTGAAGAGGATCTAAACGCAGGAATATTCAGGCCTCCAAATCACATTGCATGGTTCTTCAAGAAGTTCAAGTTCTAGTACTTGCCAATACGAGGAACATGAAGATTTTCAACATGGCAAGAGGCAGTAGGCGGGATGGAATCAGTGATTACACTGGAACCACCGGTGAGGACGAACCCATCCAGCTCAAGTAATGATGCTAGCTGCGGGTTAGGTAACGATGATATGATTTTTAATGACTGGTGTGATGTCCATTGTTTTGTTGGTTCTTAGCAGCAAAATTCGAGTCTCCCACTTTGAGGACAGACATGTTGGTTCCATGGCTAAACATACAGCTTTGTAACGCCATCAAGCGGGCGTGCAACTGCCGTTTCGCTCAAGAGCTGGGAAACAGCTTCTCTCTTTATTTTTCGTCAAATTACATTAAAACAAAAGAAAATGAAGAAGAACAAAATTGGCCATCAGCCCATGCAGCAGATCGGAAGAAGATTCGGTCTACAACCAGTGTGCTGCTTCAGCTTTCACTCGTTGCATATAAGAATTGGCAGGCCGCCCTAAAACTAGTTGCACATATATCTGTTAATTCACATGCATGTGCTTGAGCAATATGTTTGGTGGTAAATGGAAGGTATTGTACATTGCAATTTGCTTAATGGCTCTACAAAAACGTGTCCTGTTGCATTGCACATTCAATTGGTTTCGGCATAAACATTAATCAAACACCACAACTACTGTTACAAGTAACAGGATAAGAAGAAAAATGGAAGTGTGGGATTTTGGGAAAACAATCAATACAATGTTCCTTGTATTTGGAATAAGGCAAAGGAGTAATCCTATCACTTTTCTACATTGCTCCCACAAAAAATAGAAGCTGCCAATTCAGCCTTCTTTGATTTTATTTTTTTCCAGTTTTTAACCGTATTCTCTTACCTGTGTATGCACTACGATTCTGCTGGCTTCTCCTTGCCAGACAGAAGAGACACTAACCATTGCTTCCAAGGTGCATCCTCTTGCTGCTCAAGCCAAGATAGAAAACAACTATCCAACAAGCAGAAGAAGTTGACATACAAAAGTTGATACCTCACTGGTATGAATCGGAAATTTGCAACTTGAACAATTGGCCATATACCTCCTTCTAAAATAAGAGCTGGTAGAAAGTCCCTCTTCAAATCTTCCTTGACTTGAGGAACACTCTTTCCGGATGCAAAACCCATGTAAGAGAAAAATACAAGCAGATCCAGTGGTCCAAAGATAATCCCATCAAGTGCTACTTTAGCACCAACAAACCGCAAGGAATTTGGACGCAGTACAAGTCGTGACCTTATAAATCGGTCTAAACTTTCATACCTGCAACAGTTTAACAAGAAACAAATGAAATACGACTTGCAAACCTCTACATAATAGCACAACATGCAATTCCAAAAAAAATAAAAATGATCCTGGTAGTGGAGTTAGCTTCAGGATCCATGATTTTCAAAATAAGTTTTTTCAGAAATATTATTTCAATTTCAAAATAAAATGTATAGATGAAGAAGACCGAAAACACCCACCAGAAATGGCCAACAGGTCCAACAAACGCAAAACCAAACAAGCTCGTGGTTGTTACTCGTTTCCAATTAATCTTTAATTTTTTCTTCTCTTCCTGAAATTTGAGAAAGAAATCAGTTATAATGAGATAAGCTAATTAACAGTGAAGTAGTGGTACCTGACATATTAATAACTATTAAGGGCTCCACAAGCTTCTCTTTTTTTAATAAATAAAAGTTCAGCAGTGCAAACATTTTCCAGCATGGCAAATCACCAGCTTCTATTCACCATGTTCTTTTAATCCCAGAACAATCAAGTTTCCAATTTGTATAAAATCACATACAATCCAAGGATCAAATTTATCAAAAGCTGCATATTCATTAATGCAAGCATTATCATTAATAGCAGATTCAGAAGGGGGCACAATCACGCAATCAACATAGGATGATACAACACAAGACCCCAATAACAGAAAACAAGAAGACATTTAGAAAGTTAGGATTAAACCATGTGGTGGAGCCACCTCCAACAGCCAGATGAATGGAGATTGAAATGTCCAGGTTTCAGTTCAAAGACATGCAGTTTGAGACATTATTAAGCAATTTTTGTGCTTCAGTAAACACTTCATCAAACACAAAAGAACTATCCAGAATAATTTGATCCCCCAATCCTGAATCCCAAATTGCTACTAATCCCATTGATGGTAAACATCATGATGTCACCACACAAGGATCATTAAAGGGTGCAGCTGTCTAAGAGGGGTAGCTATTCTGTCAACTAGTATCGGTGAATCAAAGATGATGAACAAAGGTTGAAGATTCCAGCCAGCACAATAACCATGTTTATGGGGGAAGAGAAAGGACAGTGTACTCTTTGCAAGGAACCTGTATATGAAACCATATATGAAGAACATGTTGGGGTTCTACAGTTTCACACAACAAGCACACCATGTTGAGACAATTTAAGAAAACATTTACAAAGAGAATGAAGACAATGAAATTGTTAAGCTATCAATTTCGAAAAACAAAGAACAGTAAATTGCTCCATGTGGTTCTAAGGAGTAGCCAGATGATATGGTCAAGATCCACTTGTATTAAATTAAAATGAGTATCTCCTCTGAGCACTTGCGAGTTATTCACCATGGAACACCATCAAAGAAACTAGTTAATGGTGTTGGGTAATCTACTGAGAAGGCCTGAGAATCAAACCCAGCATCCATGTCCATGTCCTTGTAGAATATATAGCCTTACAGAATAAAGGATGGGATGCTATCTTGTGGAGACAAGGAGCTGTAAAAGGCTGCTCCTCCGTAGCTTAAATAGAACTACTACAAGAATGTCCTTATAAAGGTTTTGATGAGCATATATCAAAATCTAAACTTGGATGGAGATGATGACGATGATTATGATGGTTAAATATCCCAGCATTACTCTTTTAACACATGAACAATAAAATAAGGTGGCTTCATCTTCAATAAAAATGAATCTAGATTGTAATGATAAACATGAAAGAAAAGTTCAATCATGGACATCAACAGAGAATATACTGGAAACCCTTTTGCCCTTGGAATCACAAGAGGAAATGGTTGATTCCAGCCCAAAATGGGTTTCACCTGAATCGGGAACTAATTTATTTCTCAAAAACCAAAAATTCAAATGCCAAATCAATAGACAGCATTTTCATTTATTACATCCCATATAAAAGGTGAAATCTATAGTCTATCCTCATTTTATTCCACTGATGAAGTACACTAAACAGATAAAAGAAATAAAAAAACGAAATGGAACATACCCATTTGCCTCAAACATTGAATACATTAAACCAAATAGAATGATAAAAACTTGAGAGATTCTCATTTTCCACAACAAAGGCAAAGTACCCAAAAAACAGATATACAAAATATAACAAAAAACCATCAAATAAAAAAATGGGGTTTTCTTGAATGATTTATGCCTGTAATTACCTTAATTCGACGATGTCTCTCGGCTGTATAGTGAGTTATGGACTGTGCAGCTATATCACCAAAACCCCATATCACTGCTGAGCTAGTCATCTGTGTCTTGACTGGATGGACAATCAAGCAATTCTGGTACCATTTCCACAACTTCAACATATCTCCCTGTAAAATTTTCTTCTAGAGAGATTTATTTTTTTTTAAAATGGATTTTTCTACATGGATTAGTGAATATTCAAAAGGGTTTCTTGTTACTCTAATTTTTAGCTACGAAGTTGGATGCTCTCTTGATTCTCTTGCTTTTCTTTCCCAAAAATGAGAAGTGCCTTGTTTTGCAGGAAAGGACAATAATGCCCTGGTTCATGCATTATGTGGTTGTACGAGTGTCCTGGCGGGCTGCTACTACCTCGGAAACGTTAATATTGTGGCTGGAGAGCTGTACCTTTTCGTTAGACCAAGGGCTGTATGGGTTTTTCATATTGATGTGGTTGGGCTGGGTTTATTGGTTATAATTTAATTTAAATCTGATGATATTAACCATTCCGAATAAATAAATATTCTTTTTATAGTTATTATAGCTGATGATTATTGAATATGATATGTATATTATCAAATTTAATTTAAAATTTACTTGAATTTAATATAAAATATATATTTATATTATATAAATATATTTATAGAACATTTAATTATTTATATAATATGATATATGCATATTTTAACATTGACATAAAAACACACGAATTATACACTATTTTATTTTTATGGAATAATAAATAATAGTAGGTAATAAATATCTATATAAATATCCAAAATATAATAAATAATTTATAAATATTATAAATTCTTACTCGATAAATAATAAATATAATATAAATATCAAAAAATAATAATTTCTTAGTATTCATTTTCATCTTTAATCGGGTTAAAATTATAGTTATAAAACACGATTTCTAATCAGCTAAAACAAAGTCTAAATCCAAGGATGATTTTAAATTGAATTATATTTTTAAAAAATATTTAATACATGAACACACATGGTTTTTAACTACATCAATGACTTAACTTACTTTTATTCAACTCAAGCTAATTCAAGTTTCAAGTCAATGTCCTATAATCGAGACTTAGTGATTATTTGATAATATGATTGAAATTATTTTTTAAAATATTTTTCACTAAAAATATATCAATATTAAATTTTATTATTTTTAAAATATTATTTTTAACATTAGTATATAAAAATGATCTCAAAATATTAAAAATATTTTTGAAATGCAATGTCAAACACAATCTTAACCTGGCCTGCTTCATGTTTTTTGAATAAAAATTAGAGTTTTTTTTTTTTCAAGCAATATATATATAGTTTCAGAACAATATGCTAAAAAATTTCCATTACTTTCATGCATTTAAGATTCCACATGCCACCCTAGTCAGTGATTTCCCTGAATTATGAAGGTTGAGTAGTTAGAAAGAGAGTATTTTGAAATAAATAAAGGCATTTTGGGTGGATCTTGTGAGAATTAATTTGTCGAATAAAGAGCATTTTCAATTAAAAGTAGACACTTTGAATGGATCTTGTCATGAAGATTATATTTGTATATGTTGTGTAATTTATTTATTTATTAGATACGAGAAAATTCCACTTGTGGGAATCATATTATGTGGATTCAAATAAATGAATAAAACTCTAGTTATTTTAGGTTTTTACAAGAAATATATCCCTTGATTTGAACTCGAGATTTGTTGTGTAGATCATGCCTTCTATCCTACTGTGTAATTTATCCTAGTTATATAAAAACAATGCATGTAGCTAGGATTTTCTCTTTTTTTCTTGTTATATCCATAATCATCAAATCCTTGAAAATAATTAAAAAAAACTCAGTGTTAAGACAATAAATATTCTCATGAAATTCTAATTATTCAATATAGAATCATAGATACTCTCATGATGTTCAATATTGATTTTTAAAATATTTTTGTTTGGAAACATATCAAAATAATATATTTTTAAAAATATTTTTAATATTAGTATACTAAAAAAAACTAAAAAATAAAATAAAAATTATTTTTTTCAAAAATATTTTTAAAATAAAAAAAAAAGACAAGCTCTTTATTGCAAATCAAAACTTGGAATAAAGGGGAGAGAGAGTCTCAGCTCATCATAAAGAAATCTTCTCTCAATACACAAAAAATATTTTTGTTTTTAGAAAAATTGGAAATAAATAAAATTGACATAATTAAAAAAAGAGAGAGAAAAAGAAAAGATAAAGAGGAAGCAATTTATCAGAAATTTCAGCCTCACTTCTGGTTCTCTTATCTTCATTTTTGGCTTCTTATTTCTAAGTAATATTTTGTGGATAATATTTTTTATTGAGCCTCTGAATACTTACAGAGTTCTTTCAAAAGGAAGGCCCCATCTCTCTTACCCTTGCATTCCCTTCAACTGAACATCAGCCCTGCAGGTACAACCACTTGGCTTCTATGTCTTCTCTCTTCATTCTCTAATACTTTGAAGTGCAGTGTTTGTCCTCTCTTGGAGTTTGTTTTTTTCTCTGTGGTTGGATGTCTTTCTTCTTGAACACTTTTTAGCCTGGCTTTGAGACCTCGGAGTTCTTGTCTGATGTCTTTGCCCCTGTTTTTTTTTTTTTTTTTATGATTACATAATGCATTGCTAACTTATTACCAACCCGGATGTTTTTTGAATCAGTTTCTTATATTGATGGACTTCTGATGAATTGAATTCTGTGCTGGGTTGAACTGGGAGTGTTTGTTTTTGTCTGTAAAAGTGAACTTGATTGGTTTAACTGAAAGGTTTTTTCCCTCCGTTGTTTCTCCCGGGCTAGGATGTTGGCAAAAAGGCTGAAATGAGACCTTTTTTGGGCATTTTTCCATCTTTGTTAAAACCCTCTTTCCAGATTAGTGGTGTCTTTATTGTTCATATTCTTTGCAAATCTGTAGGCATTCCCATCATGTATCCTCATGGGTTTTCCCTTTCTTTCTTTCTTTTTTCCCTTAGTTTTTGGCAAGTTACACACACCATAAATTGCTAGATGTTTCAGCTGTCTTTTGTCTGCAGGAAGTCCTCGAGTGCGAATATAAGAATGGGAAAAAAATCAAGCTCTACATTCTGATACATTCCGTGTAAAGTTAGATCTAATCAAGGATCTGCAATTGACAAGTAGGTGTTGAATGAATGGGAGAATTTGATAAGGAGAGTGCTTTTTCCAGAGCCTCCAAGAAAAATCAAGCAGGAACAGTCACTATCAAGAAAAGATGGGCGGCATTACCAGTGAAGGTAATGATTATAGTCTACATGCCTTCGTTTAATAGTAATATGGTACTATAATTTATATTATCTTGACTTGAGTCTAGAATTCGTACTTTATTATACACGTTTTAAGTTATCCATGCTTCTTGTAATGACAATTTAACCAAGAAATGACTTGCTTGCTAGAAGTGAGCATATTGACACACCCTAGAATCTGGATGATGAGACAGAAACCTTATTGATTTCGAATTTGAAGTGTCTGCAATAAAAAGATGTAACGCATTTAGTTTTAAACAAGCAGCAGTGGACATAGGAAAGAACATGTTAATGTGTTCGTTAAGATTGATCACCTTATCATGACAAAGGTCAACTTTTCATGGTGTGTTGTTAGATCAGTGTGACGACCTTGCTTGTAAATATAAATATAAAAATTCAGGGAAAATTGGTCTAACGACAACAGCAAATCCTATGGTTTCAATTACTGGAAGTGGGAATTTTATGCGTTACCGAGTCATCATGCTGCAGACTCAATCATGCTGCAGACTCAATTAATGTATTTTAATGATCAATAGCTTTGTATTTTATGCTCAATAAATAATTAGATATCGTTTTGATTTGTCAAAATTTGATATCTATTAGCTTCTTTCTCATCTTCATAGGAGAATAATCCAGATCATATGAATCAACTCCATCCTACTTCAGAGTCTATGGAGTTCCAAAGGGCAATCTGTTGCAAGTTCTGCATGACCAAAGATAGTTGCAGAACTGTGCGATCACGGACAAAACTAATGAACCTCTTGGTAGAAAAGGGAAAGCCACAGGAAGCAGAGTCCACTTTTTATAGTTTAATTGAGGGAGGGCATAAACCATCTCTAATATCATACACAACTCTCTTGGCTGCCTTGACCATGCAGAAGCGCTTTGACTCCATATATTCAATTATCTCACAAGTGGAAGAAAATGGAATGAAGCCTGATTCAATATTTTTTAATGCTGTTATCAATGCTTTCTCTGAATCTGGGAACATGGAGAATGCCATGGAAACCTTTTGGAAGATGCAAGAAAATGGAATGAAACCCACCACAAGTACTTATAACACCTTAATCAAAGGGTATGGAATTGCCGGCAAACCGGAGAAGTCTGTGAAACTACTAGAACTTATGTCCCAAGAGGGAAATGTGAAACCCAATCTCAGGACTTATAATGTTCTTGTCAGAGCATGGTGTAACAAGAAGAGAATTGAAGAGGCATGGAATGTAGTTAATAAGATGATTGCTTTGGGGATACAACCTGATGTGGTTACTTTCAACACTATAGCAACTGCCTATGCTCAGAAAGGAGCGCTGGATCAGGCTGAAGGTGTTATCTTAGAGATGCAGAATAATGGTGCGCAGCCCAATGAGCGAACTTGCGGCATCATCATGAGCGGTTACTGTAAAGAAGGGAGAATAAGGGAGGCGTTGAGGTTTGCATACAGGATGAAGGAACTTGGCATCCATCCTAATCTTGTTATATTTAATTCACTGATCAAAGGCTTTGTGGCCATTATGGACAGAGATGGAGTTGATGAGGTTAGCTCTGACCTATGGTTAATGTTCATTTGAAAGAAATATATTTTGTGATTACCTTCAATGACTCTACTCCTTGGTGGTGAATAAAACAGTAGCAAGTTTAATATAGCTGCAATGTAAGTTTTTAGCGTCATAAAGCTTTTTGCTGTTGATTGCAACAGTTATTTTTCCAAGCATGCACTCACCTGCTATCCATTCATTTGCCGGTTCACAATATAATCTATTAGAGCTAGCAATGAGTCCACTTTATGTACAAGTGAAATTATGGTGTGTCAATTTGCATGGCTACTCAACAAGCCTGTTTCAGAAGTCATGAGCAATGCCATTGTATTAGGTAGAAAGATCAGGTTCAGTTGTGTAATGGATTTAGCAATTGTACATCATTTGCAGGTTCTCAACTTGATGGAAGAATTTGGAGTAAAACCAGATGTCATAACATTCAGTACCATCATGAATGCATGGAGCACTGCAGGATTTATGCAGAAGTGCAGGGAAATCTTTGATGATATGGTAAAGGCGGGCATAGAACCTGATGCACATGCATACAGCATTCTTGCAAAAGGTAATGTGCGTGCACAGGAACCAGAAAAGGCTGAAGAGCTCCTGACTACCATGATTAAATCTGGATTCCAGCCAAATGTTGTAATTTTCACAACTGTTATAAGTGGCTGGTGCAGTGCTGGCAAAATGGACTATGCGGTTAGGGTTTTTGACAAGATGTGTCAACGTGGAATTTCCCCTAATTTGAAGACCTTTGAGACCCTAATTTGGGGATTCGCTGAAGCCAAGCAACCATGGAAGGCAGAAGAAATTCTCCAGATTATGACAGAATTTGAGGTTCAGCCTGAGAAATCAACCATGTTGCTTGTAGCTGAAGCATGGCGTGCTACTGGAATGACAAAAGAGGCAAATAGACTTCTTGGCACGATAGACAGAAAGGAAATGACCAGTCAAAAAGAGGAGTTGGAAAAAGAAATACCTGTCGGAAACCTAGAGAAGCTGTATCAAAAGCAAACAGAAGGTGTCCCGTATTCCAATATCTTGCAGATACCAAGTACAGTTACAAGTGACATGAAAGGGTCTCCTGCTCCTCTTAGAAAAGGTAGGATGTTGTTGAGAGATGCTGATTTTCCGGTGGAGTGCTCATGGCTTGCCACAGGATCCATGTCTCTTTCTCATAGTTGCAAATTTGGGTTAAGGTTACCAATTATCTGCCGCAAGCAGTCTCAAGCACATCATGGTATCTATGGTCAGCTTGCACAGTCATGTACAGCGGTGTTCTTGAACTGAAGTAAGGCCAAATACTGTTTTCTTTTGATGTATCCATGTTCATATCTCCCACCCAAAGGAATTTGCCATCATACTGTTGTAGATAGTTAAAGAGACATTGTTTGTTTTGGACTTAATACAATGTATCTACTCATAATTCGTTGATAACTTGAGGACTGGAAACGATACTCTTTTATTTTATTTTTTTAATGCGAGAAAACCTAAATATTTGGAAAGCATATTTTATGGATTCAAATGAGTGAGTAAAACTTTGACTGTTTAGGCTCTTATAAAAAATATATGTCCTGACTCAAATACAAAATCTGTTGCACAGATCACAAATTTTATTATCATGTCATTTTCTTTGAAAACCACAAAACCCCCCTGTCATCACAAGCCATCTGCCATTATACTGTCTACCGATTATGAAGGGGGTGTTTGGGAGTGTGGTTGCTGTTGCTTTTCAAAAAAAAAAACAATAAAAAGCAGTAAAAAATAGATTGGATCGCAATGCCAAACGGGCCGAAGTAGAAGTAAAAGGGAACTCTCCACTGTGTTTTGTGATGTCTCATGATATTTCTTTCCATTTCCCTATGGCCATTAAAATTAAGTTCGTTGGTATGACCGGGAAAGAAGTTGTCTTACCAGGCTATGACGGGCTTTAAATGATGGTAAATGAGAATATTTCATGGCATGTGCTGATATGATTTATTTTCTCGTAATATACGAAAGGAATATCCCACAAGTCATATGAAACCAAGATCGTATAAATGATAGCAGAACCAGTATCTGACTATGTTACGTCAACAAAATAGAAGCAAAACTCATCGAGCACACAATAATATGCATCTCTATTGAAAAGTGATCACATAAATATTTTAATTTGAGATTTTATCATTGAATAATTTTTTTAAGTGGTGTATTTCTTTAAACTTACCTAACCAGCAAGAAGACTAAAAAAATAAAATAAAGTACTAATTTTTTTTTTAAATAAAGCTGAAAAAATAATCAAAAAGTTCTAATCTAAATAGACAAAAAATAAATCTTAAACCAACTACAAAAATATAGCAAATCTTGAATGATAGTTTCTAGGTATAATCAAATAAAACATTATGATCAATAATATAAAATTGTGTAAAAAAAAACTCTTACATTTGTCTCTTAGGGTTGGAAAGAACTTGTTATCAAGTTTAAATTATTCCTTTTTTCTTTTTTTTTATCTCTTGAATGTCCAATCAAAATTCACCCACCCCTTTTATTTCTTTGTTTTAATTGCATAAAAAACCTGACATCGGCTATAGTCTTTTCATCTTAAAATTTATGTATATAGGAAACAATAATTGATAAAAAAAATTCCCCTTCTTTGGGGATCTAGGAATAATGAATTACAAACCACAAATTTGCTTCACCAATACTTGTATCCACCTAACTCTCAAGCACATGTATGTTTTTGATAACAATAATTTTGTATTAAAAAAGATCAATATTATTTAAACCAATTTTTTTTTTTCTTATGCACCTTTCTTGTTTTTTAAGCACACAACCTTTATTTTGTTAGCTACAACACTATTAATGATATCATCACTGCTAAAATAGTTAATGATGTTGTTGTCGTCGTCGTCGTCATTAAAATAATCATCATAAATTGATGCAGAACATCAATCCATATCTCATCATAAACAAGATTATCAAAATCTCAATGATATTCATTCAGATCCAGAAGTTGTCTCCTCATGCTTCTAAAATGGTTTACAAAACTAGTCATGGATCCATGATCACTCATCTCACAACCCTTCAATATTCTCTTCTTAACTATTTGATGAGATAATTCAACTTTTCTTTATGTGTTTATTATCTCTAGTCAACAAGTTAATTTTATTATCTCTCTTGCGTATCTTTTATTACTAGCTTCTCAATGCTTCTCTCTCGAGACAAAACCTCCGTATCCTCTCATACCTAAACAAGTTCTACTCCGACCTTTTCTAACCAAGATTTTTTACTAGCACAATAAACAAATAACCTAGGATGGCAACATGTAACACAAAACAAACAACCTATAATGGTTGAGCTCTAATACTGACACAGACAACAACACAAAAAATAACTCTAAAAACTATATTTCAAAAATTTTATTATTGAATATTTATTTTTCAAATAGTCTACCTCTTTAAAAGTTTTACAGCTTGCAAATAAATCTAAAAACTTATCTAGACCAACAAAGAAACCCAAAAATAAAGGAAAAGTAATAAAAATTCTAAACAAACTAAGAAAAACATCATAAATAAAACAGAAAAAATAATAAGAGTTCTAATCCAATTAGAAAAAAAAAAATCATAAACCAACTAAAAAAATGTAGAAAATCTTGATCAATAACTTCTGAGCATTATTAATCATAAGACTTTCCCAATCCCTGATTGTGCAAATTTTAAACCTACAAGGCATCTAGAATCTTTTTATAAAGTTTCAACCTAATCCAACAATAGAATCAAAAGTTGTCATGAATAACATAAAGCAGTGTATTAAAAACCTTTTCCCAAGGAAATGGAAGAACTATTGAAAATCACGAGCAAGATTTCATGATATGCTGAACGATCCTGGGGAAACAGAGATCTCCAATGTATATAATCTGCTATGGTATTTGATGAGTTTTAATTTTATATTGTGCTATACAATTCAGAGATCTCCGACATATAAAATTAGCACAAGAATGAAGATACAAATCACATCATGGATTCCTTTCATGTATACACACTACCTGTATATACAACAAAGTACGAATTCTTCTATCGAATTTTGCCTGACTTTCCTTTCAAAGTTGGTCCTTCATGGTCTGGAGGAGAAGGAATTCTGCTGACAAGCCAGACCAAAACCACACCAACAAGGGCACCAGATAGATGCGCAATGTGATTGACAGTCTGCACTGGATAGCCTCCACGAAAAGGGCCTGTCATAGCTGCTGAAGCTTGAGCTGCCTCCATTACCTAAGTTATCAGAAATAAGCAAGTAGAAAATGAACACTCATTTTCCCATAATACATAATTCATGAAGCCAGCAAATACACTAGGTTGATTGAAAGCCTTTAGAATATGATGTTTAATTTCAATTTACAAGGAAAACATAAGTGGACATAATATATCATTTATATCCAGACGGTTTTTTCAAAAAGTCATAACTATGCTCAAACATTTAAGCCTTCTCAAAGAATATTAAATAGTACAATCAAGGCTTACGTATAAGAAGCCTCCCATTTTACTGTGAAGACAAAAAATTCTCAGCATGAGCCTCTCATGTCTAAGTTCTAATTTGCTAGGGAAGAAGAAAAATTCACCTTCTCTATAACAAACTGGCCCAATATAAGTGCTTCGAGAATCTTCCTCCAATCCCAGGTTATCTACAAGTTACCAAAGATAGGGTCGAAAGTTTATGAAGATTGATATTGAAAAACTAATTGCAGATTGCACACTCAGGATACCTTTACAAGGACACTGATTGCAAATAGTCCAAAAACAGCACCAGAAGCTCCAATAGAAACTGCATTTCTGGGCAAAACTAACCATGAAACAAGATTTGCTCCAACACCTGTAAGAATATAAGAAAGCCACAATGCAAAGTTCCCTTCCTCTTCTTCAACAAGCTTCCCTGTTTGTAGAGACATGGTACAATAAGTCATTTTATACAATTCAGACAGAATCCTGTTTTAGAAGCACTCTCTAAGAAAGTAGATTGATGAAACTCTCACCGAAAATGTACAAGAAAAAAAGATTGCTTGAAAGATGTTCCCTGAAGAAAATACAAGCCGGGGTTAGGAAAATAAACTCTACTCACAATGTAATTCAAATCTTTTTCACACAATCATATTGTGTGCTCCATCAAATGCACTTGAAATTTAACATTTAATGCAAGCCTAAACAACATAAAGACCTCACCAGCTAGCATGGCAGAATGTTGCTGTCACAAACTGGTACCAAGCAGGCCAATTATGATACAAGTAAAGAGATTTAATGCTGCGAACCTTTCGTAAAAAGGGAGGAAACAAACATAAAAAAAAAAATATTATCAGCCTAACTTCCTCAAGAACATAAACAAGATAGATTACAAGCGCTACTAAGTTACTAAAATCACTTGTCATCGTACCAGTTGACTTAAAATCGATTTCCATGGAAGAATTTAGAAGACTGACGCACCTGAAAAATGTGATCTGCTACAAACATTCCGAGATTGATAAGTATAATCCAGAATATCCCATTTACACGCTTCACCGGTTTCCTTCTTTCTTCTGGCTTCCCAAGTTCCAGCTGCCTTGTCATGTCTAATGCAGACATTCACAAAATAGTCACTACATTTCTTCAACAACATAAGAAAACAGTCGAATTACTAAGTATCAGAAGCTATAACGTTAAAGCTCTCTCAAGAACCAGTTCAACACTAATTAAACAATGCATTAAACTCTACACAACATCTGTTTGTGAAAATTCCCAAAAGAAACAAAACCCATCAAAAATCGAAGACAAAAATGACTGAGCATAAATTAGTTATAGATTTAAAAGGGTTTGTTTTTATATAAATAGATCAAGAATGCACCTGATCCATTGCTTTTGCAGACAAAACGAGACGGGGTTGCAGGGAAAGAGCGAAGGACATAAGGAAAATTCGTGGGCACGGCGAGCTTTGGATGAGAAAAGCGACGAGGAGGAACGGTAAGGGAACTTGTGAAAGGGCGACGAGAAGCAATAGGGGATAATGCAAAGGAGTAACAACAAGGTTTTAGTGTTGATTGTTTTTGCTGCAGAGGGAACTGAAACTGCCCCATTGTTTTGTGTTTTGGAGGGAATTTCCGTTTCTTGTTCTACATAAGGAGGAGCAGATTGGGGGAGCATGTGAACGACATGTCTTTTTTTTTTTTGTTAGGAAGACTGTTTTGTTGTTTTCTATATAATTTTAGTGTAGTTGTCGATTTGATAATTAAGTGTATGTTTGGGATCGCGGTTCAATCTACGATTGTGTTGAACCGCGGCTCCAACAATATCTATAACTAAACGGGACCTCAGCTTTTGGCTGTGGGTCCCATTTAAAAAATACATTCTTGCCACGATTGCAAAAGCAGCCGCGGCGTTAATGTTACAAAACACTACAGTGATGAGCATAAAAACTGGATTTTTTTGAGAAACACGAGATAATTGGTATTAGTTAAGTGAATGTTTTATATTGTATTTTATTTTTTATTTTTAAATAAATTTTATTTTATTTTTTATTAAAAAAATATGGTGTTTTAGATCATTTTTATATGTTTATGTTAAAAAATAATTAAAAAAATATAAAAATATCATGTTAATGTATTTTAGAATGAAAAACAACCTCAACTACACTTCCAAACAAATATACATCTACTTGCTACTAATTTAGTTTTTGATTTTTAACTATGTCAACTAAAAATAAATCATTATTGTTAATTACCGTCAAAATATAGCAATTATTTTGAATAAGGTTATTCAAACACATAACAATAATTGAAGTTAATGAATGCAAGTTTGCTAGGGTAATGAGTGGGATGACTAGTTTGAAAGTCAAAGTGGCTCATCTTCAAGATAGGCTAGAACATAAAGGTTGGGAAGGAAAAAGGTTTACAAGGTGAACTAAATAACCTCTAGAAGAATTTATAGCCAAAAATAAAAATAAGAAGGGCAAGAATTTTGATGATAACCATAGTTGTAGGTTTTGTCCACATAGAAACTAAAGGTCTAATGGAGTTTGGTCACTTGATCAATTTTACCATAGAAGAATAGATAAGAATGATGATTTTTAGGATGGTTTGATAGATATTTGAGTAGTATTACGATTAAGATTCTAAATATTCATGACAAAATAATCTGAAAGCATATTTTGAGTGAGAAAGTAAAAATGAAGTTGATTTTTAGTTATAATCATTAATCCAAGATAAAGAAAGTAAAAATTTTTGTTATTGGCTTATTAATTATAATATTATTTGGTTAGAACAACCTAGCTTTGAGAGGAAAAAGAAATGAAAAAAAGACCCAAAAAGAATTAGGATAATATGAAACTACATGCCAAAAAGGTAATTTAGGTTTCTTTTTTTTTTGCTTGGGGGATTAGCTAAAGGAGAGAAAGGGTTCCTCGTCAAAAATGAATAATATGGGCAATAAAGGCAAACCATCTAAACTCCTGTTTGGATGAGCGGTGTAAACCGTGTTTTATTAAAATTTAATTTTTTTTTCAATTGAAATGAATTTTTTATGTGTATTTTTAGATCATTTTGATGTACTGATGTCAAAAATGATTTTTAAAAATAATAAAAATATCATTTTGATGTATTTCGCCACGAAAAACACTTTAAAAAATAACAGCAACCACACTTTCAAATACCCCTTAAATCTTGAAGGGAAAACTCGATCATCAAAAAACAAGGTGAAACTAAGATTCTATCTAATCGTAATCATGTGTTTGTCGAGTAAAAATATAACCTTATTAAAAATATAACCTTATAATGTCCAATAAAAAATATATATTGAGAATCGAGAAATATTATAAGAGATCAAAGAGGTTGCTCAATAATTATTTAGGGTTAGGAAAACTTTCTATCTATACTTTTTTTTTATTGCTGGTTTAATTTTTGTTGAACTTGTTCACTTGTTTTTAGCTTTCTAAAACTAAAACTAACCGGACCAAATGGGTTTTCTTTCTTTTAAGTTGTTTTTTTCTTAGTTCTGTTTGTTCAGTTTTTTTTTTTCTCTTGTAAAGTTCTATTATTCATGTGAAATAAAACAACAGAGGGAAAGAAGAAATAAGTCAAGGTTTTAATTTGACTAGAGTCGTAAATGTCGCATGCGACTTGCTCAGCAATACTGAATATCTAAATAATTTTAGGGCTATGGTATTTCCCTTATTATTTTTCTAATATGTTAATTTTTTTTAAAAAAAGAACTCATTAGATCCGATTTTTAATATTTAACTTTTTCATAAAACTTTTCAATGTTATAATGAGAAAATTACATTTACCCTATAAATATTGTAGCATGGTAATATTGTTACTTTTTAAAGTATTATTCTTTTTATAATCAGTAATACTTCATTCATGAACTTTGTTATGATAATGTTTTTTTTTCACGCTTCGCGCCTCGTTATCCGTGGAGGGGAGAAAGTGCGCGGTGAAAAGAGGTGTTTTATAGTTGTAAGGTTGTAACTATAATTTTTAAGAGTCGTTACCTAATATTAAGGTTACTAGGAAACCTAATGGTTTACGAGAGTCTGAGTAAGGGGACTTCTTGTGCAGGGGAAGACGCATCACCCCATTACACCCTACCTAAGGTAAGCTGCATTGTTGTTTGATTATTTTTTCTAATTTATTTTTTATTTATTGGTCTTTTCTAAAGTTTTAAGTAGATCTTTTTTCATGAGGGAGTCTCTACTTCATTGGAAGTTGAAAACCTAACCATTCTAAAGTTTGAAAATTTTTACACAGCATAAAAAACTTCTTTTTTTTTTTACTATCCATGAATGCATTTTATAATGTAATTTTACACCCTAATAGTTAAAACAAAATAATTATTTTTTTTATATTTTATCTAAATTCCAATGGATAATCATAAACTGGTTACGATATCCAATTTTCATTCAAAACATGTGAAAGATATAACATATATTTTAAAAAAAATATTTGCAAAAACCTTGAAATTCAATCACATGCACGAAAATAACATATTTTTTGTTTGTTTTTTTAATGTGATTTTTTTATATTATATTTAAAAAAATAAAAAAAAATTTGGACTAGTCCAAACCCAAGTAAATGGGCCGGCCGATCTACTAGACTTAGGTAAGTTTATGATGTTTTCAATTTCACACGGGAGTTATAAATTGTCATGCATTATTGTCTCAAATTTTATCCTTATTCTTTTAATTTCTGAATTTTTTGCTAGATTCTTTTGCTAAAGTTTTGATATTTTCAACTTCATCTTTAAATCAAAGTTAATATTATTTTATGTTATCTTCAATTTAGCTCTTATTCTTTTTATTTCTTTTTTCTTTTGTTAAAGTTTTTTATTTTCAGTTTAGTCCTCTAATGTTAATTTTTTTACACCCTCTATAATTTTTATTTCACTCTCATTCCTTTACTTATAATTCTTTTTTGTGCTATAGATATTATCTTCGGTTTCATCATTTGGCATTTTATTTATTAGGGATTGAGTTTTGTGGTTTTTTCATTTGTCATCCTTTTAATATAATGACATGAGTTATGAGTTTTAAGAGTTGATGCGTCTATGAATTATTATTTTCTCATTTTCTTTTATGATTTTACCATTTTGTATTATTTTTTAAAAAACAAATTGGTTTTATAGTAATTACAATTTCTTCTCCGTTGGTTTATACTGATCTCATTATCTATGCCATAAGATTTCCAAGTCTTTTTTAATAGAATTATTTTTTGAAAAAGGTTTTCTGGTATTTAATTTTTGAATATTTTTTTATTTTATACATATAGCTTTATTTTTATTAAAAAATATTTTTTGAAATAATATTTATGATATATCCGACTTTCCATAGTTTTTTTAGTTATTTTATTCACTCGGTTTTATATGTGTTTCTATTAATTTTAATAAATACATTTGATAGACAGAAAGGATAAATTTATAAGATTAAATATTTTAATCTGTATTCGTATTTTATTTTGTTTTAGTTTCTATTTTACTTATTATTAACAAAAAAAAATGCTTTAATAATTATTAATTTATTTGATTAGATACCTAAATAAATATAAATAAAAAAATAATAATTTATTTAACCATTTTTTTTTTTTTAAAAAAAAAGAAGTTATGGCAATGAGAAAAACTTGGTTAATATATCTAATAATATATCAAACGAATAATGTTTTTGAAAATACAGGGCTCAAAAGTCAAAACCTGTGTGGATCATAATAACTTTGCCTTGTAAAGTTTTGTCCTGTATCTCATAATGGTGTAGTATTCATGATTCTTGTGTAAGCATTCCATTATTGAGAGGGAGGGCATCCTAAGTTCTTGAGAAAAAAGAAAATAAAAGGAAAAATAAAACATTTTGATTACCTTACCAGCTCCTTTCAAATGTTCTCTGCAAACTTTGGTAGTGTTTTGTTTTTCCTCACTGTTTCATACTGCCTGCATTGCTAAGAGACAGAGAAACAGAGAGGTTCTTGTTTGATGGCTGTGCTTGGAGCCAAATTTTTATCTTTGAGACCAGCAGCTATACTTTTCTTCACTTTCATGTTAGCTTCTGTGTTTATTTCTGCTGAAAGAAGCATAAATCATGAAGCGTCTAGATTGAGTGAAGCAGAAGAACTTGAGCCTAATTACCTTGTGAAAATAATTAGTTTCTTATGGCAGTCTGATGAGTCTGGCTATCAACATGTTTGGCCGGTAACTCAAAAACTTGATTTTGTTTCTATCAAATACAGTGATTGGTTTTTGATGTATTATTTTAAATGAAGAGTCTTTGTTGGCATATTTAACAACTCTATCCATCATTTTCTTTACCCATGCAGGAACTGAGTTTTGGTTGGCAAGCTGCTATTGGTACTATAATTGGATTCCGTGGAGCAGCATTTGGAAGTGTGGGTGGTGTTGGTGGCGGCGGCATTTTCGTTCCTATGTTGACCCTGATTATTGGGTTTGATCCAAAATCAGCAACAGCTATATCAAAATGTAATGTCTAAAGGTTCTTTTGATAGGACCTCTCCTGTATCTCAATGAAATCTTTAATTGGGAAATGCATAAGGATGGTATACATTCGATTTCTTTTGAAACTTTGATTATGTTGGCTTGGATTCAGCTTCAAAACGCTGTTTTTTGTTTTTTTTTGTTTAAACAAGAAGCTAGTTGGTGCTGAGAGTGAATGTAATCAATGATATCTTAGCCTATGTTTAATTTGTTCAGGTATGATCATGGGAGCAGCAGTCTCAACGGTTTACCATAACTTTAGACTAAGGCATCCAACTCTTGATTTGCCTGTAATTGACTATGATTTGGTGCTCCTTATTCAGCCAATGCTCATGCTGGGGATTAGCATAGGTGTCACTTTCAATGTGATATTTCCTGATTGGGTAATCACCGTCATCCTGATTATTCTGTGTATAGGTAATGCTAGTTGCGTTGAAGTTCTTATTACCATTGTTTCCTCATTTACTAACACCTTCATTGATTGTGGTCGTTTTCAGGGACATCAGTGAAGGCATTTTTCAAGTGTCTTGATACATGGCAAATGGAAACCATGTTGAAACAGGTAGTCTGTATTTTTTGCTTGTTGTTATGATTTGGAGCATTTACAGTGGTTTTATGCCTCATAATTAGCCTTGTATATAAGCCACAAATAACAAAAATCAACCCATTTTATACTTTTTAATCTCAATTGATTTTGATTTCAGGATGCTACAAAGCTTTTTGAGTCAACTGGTGAGATCGTCTGCGATTTGATTTCAAGTCTTGCAAATCTATTTAAAGCAATTCTTGCTTACTGTCAACTCCTCTGAAGTTAACATGTGTGGACTGTTAAATTGTAGCAGGTGGTAGTGAGGAAGTGAAATACAAACCTCTCCCAGATGGACAGGGCAACGATCCTCCAAAGGCTAACAAGGTATCGAAGGTTGGTTTACCGTGGAAAATGAGCCAGGACAATATAGTTTTGTGTTAACATAAGTGAATAATTAATGCAGGTTACCTTACTTCAGAATATTTATTGGAAGGAACTTGGACTTCTTGTTTTTGTTTGGGTGGCATACCTTGCTGTTCAGATTGCCAAGGTTTTCTTTCCTTTCTTGTCCAAGATTCTTGTATCATGCCATATTTCTCCTCATAATAAACTAAGAGTTGTCATCTCCTTGTCAACAGAACCATACAGCCCCATGCTCAACAACTTTCTGGGTATTAAACTTGTTCCAGGTATACATGTTCTGTTGGTTCAAATCATCTTCATTTCTGATTTTATGTCATGTCCAGTTTGAAGGATGCTCTCCATGTTTTAACAGATTCCAGTTTCCATCGGAGTCTTTCTTTACGAGGCCATTGGTCTGTACAAGGGAAGAAGGAGAATCTCATCCAAGGGGGATGAAATCATGGACTGGCAAGTGCACCGGTTGCTCATGTTTTGTGCCTGTGGTGTGGTGGCTGGAATAGTGGGCGGCCTGCTTGGAATAGGTGGAGGATTTGTTATGGGTCCATTATTTTTGGAAATGGGAATTCATCCTCAGGTATTATAAGCTTGAGCACCTTTATTTCTGACAGAACATCCTTTTAAATGTTGATATATATATCAACATTGTCATAATTTTCTGCGTGGGCGATTAGCCCTAGTACCCAAATACGCAATTCTTGCCCAAGTATCAAGTGGCACAGCCACCTTCGGGATGTTGTTCTCCTCATCAATGTCTGTCGTAGAGTATTATCTCTTGGGTCGTTTTCCTGTACCTTATGGTGAGTTAGTGTCCCCCCCTGCTCCCATAATTCAGAAAAAAATATACGCATGTTCTTTTCAGAAGTCGTGGAAATATATTATATGCAATTGGTTTTGCAGCTCTCTACTTTATTGCTGTGGCCATTATTGCTGCCTTTATCGGTCAATATATGATCACAAAATTGATCACTATATCCGGAAGGGCATCCCTCATCATTTTTGTGCTAGCCTTCACAATATTTATCAGCGCCATAGCACTAGGTAAGACTCAGTGATTTCATAATTTATGCTGTTAGGTGCTTCCTTCTCTTTTCAGCATGGAAAAGTAATCTCCAGATCTGAAGACATTTTTTACCTCATTTCGATAGGCGGGGTTGGCATAACAAGCACGATTGGAAAGATTGAGCGGCATGAATATGTGTTTTGAGAACCTTTGCAGGCACACCACATAGTGCGCTATGTATTCGGTAAGGAAGAGAAAAAAAAACCTTTGTATTTAATATCAGGACAAAATTTTAGCATGTTTGTTGTCCAAATTTGGCCCTCAGAATTTATGTTTGTTAGCCCGCAATATATTTGTTTCTCAATCACAATTTCTTTCTTCTTTGCGTGTCATATTTGGAAACAGCTACAAGTATATTTCACAAATATTTGTGTTATTTGACCAGGATTTTTTGTTTTTTGTGTTAATAAGCAAAAATACCCATAATTCATAGCAGTAACGTAGCAGCTTGTAAACGAAGATTAATTATTTATGGTTCAAATGATTTCAAAAAATCCCTTTTTCCTCGAGAGCCAGCCACAGAATCTTTTGTGGCTTGGTCCCATCTGCAAATGACTGGGTGAAGATTTCCGACGTGGCTGCTTCCTGTGGATGACTACCATGATCCATCGGCACCAGCAGTTGGATTCTCAAATGCCTTGAATCCCCAGAACGTCTTCAATGCGTAAGGCTGTGAAATTGTTACACCTTCTTCTGTAATCTTAGCTATCTGCAGTTGGGAAATGGTGAACTCGTCAGATGTCAAGGTAGATAACATGGCTTCATGTAATTATCTGGTATTGGAACTTCAGAAACATATCCAACAATTATTGAAAGAGTTGTTTCCTTCCGATGCATTTTTTCCTTTAAGTCATGGTAGAAAATACAAGACCGTGCACGCAAACAAACTATAGAAAGAGGTACGATGCTGAGCTGGTCCACAACCATCCAGTTTAATCCCCTGTTAAATATACTTTTGGGAGTCCCAAAGCAGCTTGCCACAGTTACCAAATTGAAGGTCATTTACAAGAAACAGGTCTTCCTGAGGCGCGCAACTGCACAGATGCTCAGCACAATCCTTGTAGTATCCTAGTAGACACTACTTGTACAAGATCTCCTTCAGAAAATCTCTATTCACTAAAAATCATTATAAAATGCTTTTGCCAAAAAATATTGAGATTATTACAAGTTTCAACAACATGAAATGATACATTCATCTTTTTACCCCGTCAATAAGCTCACTGATGCCAAAAATTGCTTTTTTAACAAGGATCAGGGGAGTACACTAAAATCAGATTATTTCACCATGGTTGACGAATTAAAAGCTTGTTTACTCTGATTTTTATTAGCAAGGAACAAGTACAGAGAGTTTTAAACCACAAAAACATATCATCATACACGGTGATATGATTCCAACAACCAAGTTGTTAAATAAATTTTGAAGTGCAGTGACAATTCAACATGAACAAAATGAAAAACAAAACTGAACTAAAAGAGCATAAAACAATGATATATGCATCAAAGAGAATCAACTCAACTCAGTAGCATGTTAAGGCTAACCATTTTATATCAGGCATTAACCTTTCTTTCACCATGTAGGCATCCACATGCAAGCAATTCCAGTAAATTAACATGAAATTCTATTACTTTTCTAGAATCTCATTCCATAACACAATGAACTCATATAGTTGTAAGGAAAACAGAGCAGAACCTGAAACTTGTTGACAGCAGACCTGTCACGATACAGAAGTACTCGCATACATTTCTCCAGCAACGTAACACCTTCTTCAAAAGTCAAGTTCTCATGCCACTCAGAACGAAGTATTGGCTGTGCCATGTGATTTCCGAATCCAGTTGCTACATGATTCTCCTCAAAGTTTACTCCTATCATAGTGACCTGCAACACACTCATAAACCCAAATGATGCATAAAATGCACACAGCTTTTCATTCCTCTTATTTTGAGGTTTAATAAACAGAGAAGAAAACAGCTTATGTAACTGATGCTCACCACACCAAGAAATTTTTGTCCTTTTTTCACACCACCAAGAACAAGTGTATTCCAAAGCGGGTCAAACTTGTTACGCCTATTATACATAACCCGGGTCAAATAGCTGTGAATCTCTTTAGGCCCCAAAGAGTTTCCATCATCCCACATATTGTCATTCAGGCTGCAGATAATTAAACAATGTAAACCAACAATTTAAATAACATGACAAAAAAAACAACAGTAATATAAGCAAAAACTATTAATCTACTTTTCTCTCAGCAGCAAACCCTAAAACTTACACTTGGTCATCGAGATAATGCATAATCTCCTGAAAATCACTTATTTCTCCACTAGCACCAATAAGAGAATGCTTCCCAACAGGCTTAATTCTCTCCAAACTTTTGTATCGCAGTGTGGACCCATAAGAACCTATCAATTATCAATGCCACAAAATATATCAACAAGAATTATTATGGTACTTCTAGGCAATTCTTTATTAAGGGTTAGGTTATTAGGTACAAATAAGCGCAAAAATCACAACCCCCTCCCCAAGTTATTAACCCTGAGAACCTCCAAATGCAGCCATTAAAAAAATAAATCACATAGATTATAACTAGATAATGGGTATCAGAGAGACTAACCTCCCATATCAGCAGCCATTAAAATCCCATCTTTATATTTCAAAGCAACAACAGATGACCCGGTCACATATGGATACCTATGCATATACAGCAACAAATTTAAAACCCTAAAAAAATGTCCGTTTTTAAAATTAAAATTCCAAATAAACACTGAGAGATAAGAAGGGCAGCATACTGGGTTCTTTGAATGCCACGCTCAGAGCTCAAAAGACTGTTCTGTCTTGTTTCAGAACTAAACTCCATTGTTTAAACTGTATTTGAAAAAAATCAACAGAAAAACAACAACGAGAAAGAGTTATAAGCAAAACCCATAACAAATTTACAAGAATTACTGAGTTTCATTAAGAAAGACTTACACTTTAGTGTCGATCGAGAGATGGGAGAGGGGAAGTAAGGTCTGTGATCTGTGTGGTTAAAGAAACTAATAAGCCTTTTCTTTTAAAAGACTTTAATTTTCGCACAAGAAAAAGAAAAACTCACTCTTTCTTTTTTCAAGAATTAATAAATTCGAAAAACCCGGATTTCGAAACTCTCCCTGGGGGCCAATTAGCTTTAGCTCAAAGGCTTGAAATTTTGGGTTTCTTTGGGGGGGGTGTGGTTAAAGAAACTAATAAGCCTTTTCTTTTAAAAGACTTTAATTTTCGCACAAGAAAAAGAAAAACTCACTCTTTCTTTTTTCAAGAATTAATAAATTCGAAAAACCCGGATTTCGAAACTCTCCCTGGGGGCCAATTAGCTTTAGCTCAAAGGCTTGAAATTTTGGGTTTCTTTTGGGGGTGATTGAGAGAGCTATTGCTGTAGTTTTTCAAAGTGTGTAAAAAAAATAGACCAAAAGCACCCAAAAACGCTTTTGGGTGGCTTCCCAAACACCCCCAAAATTTAAACGAAGTTTGAATTGCGTTTTAGAGTTTGTTTTTATCGAGAAGAAAAATAAGAAAAGTGTTACTTTTAATTGTTTTTATGAAATAAATTTTATTAAAAAATAATATAAATTATTTTTTAAAATTTTATTAGTCAACCATCAAAATTTTATTTTTTTTTCTTATAATGTACACTAAATGTATGTTAATCATTTTGACGATCCCTTTATCTGAGATCTTAACATATACTAAATGTATACTAATCACTGTCAAATTACCAATTCTGCCACAACCTAATATATTTTCATAGGAAACTGACTTCTTTTATACACACATTTTAAAATAATTTTATTGAAAAATCATATTTTTTCCATACTTTCATTAAAAGTGTTAAGTATGAATCACACAACAAAATTATAAAAATTAAATCGAATGATATTGGCACAAATAACCTACATGTTGTGGAACCTACATGTTGTGGGTACCCTCGTCGTGGACCTCTGTTGCTACATCAATTCGTGGTCTCTCTTGTAATTACAGACAATTCTCATAAATTATCTTTTTTCAAGGATACAATTCATGATAACCACACCAAACAATCACACAAATTTTTTCATTCGTTATTCTTTCTTTTTATTCCATAATAAAACTTGCATCCTTAATTCAATGAAAACATTATTATAAACACTCCTTTTCAAAAATAACTTGTTTCTTTTCCGTTAACACATCTAAGTTAACTGTTTTGCAATCCCCTTCTTTTTTTCTCCTCAAATCTACCAGCAAAGATTACATTCCAACCTCTGCCTAGTTTTTCACTAAAACTGGAGTTATAAAACTCTATTTTGAACAGGGTTAATCTCTTTGAAAAGATAAAATATTTGGCTACAATTATCTTGAAGGGAGAAAAACTCATTTTTGCCCGTAACCTTCATGAATTTTATCATAAATGTGGCAAACCTTCTACTTTGCAAAGTTTACCCTACATGATCATGTTTGGTGACTCATAATTGGAATTCTTAAACTCTAAATTAAATGAAACCAAATTTTTTGGGTGGTAAACAACTAGAACTATAACTCATATAGAGGAAATCAATCTTAATTCCCTCATTTTCACACACAAATTCTCTTTAAAAGTGAAGAGATAAATTTGCCTAACTTGTTGATTCATGCTTAATATACATCTTCCTCTAATTAATCTCAACTTTCTAGCCACATTACTTTAACCCATATAAAAATACATTAACAAATAAATATAAGTATAATCTCTCCCTCCTAATTACTCCCCTTAAGGGCAAGCCATGACCTTCCCTAGGTGGCTCTTCTTTTTCTTTTCATTTATCTTATCATTTATATCTTATTTCTTTAAATATAAAGCCGCATGCATCGATTAATCATAATTTCAATATTTCCCATAAATTTTCAAGAACCTAATCATAATATCATAAGGAAAATCATGCAATTTAGCAATAAATTTAAGAATTTCTATATGAATATAAAAAAGCACTATACCAATGAATATTTAAATCTTAATTGCTTGTAAAATTAGAATCTCCTCCTCTCTCTTTTTTCTTATCAACGCCAGCCATTCCCTCATTTTTTTTCTCCCAATTTGTTCTTCCAATTACACTCGTAATCCTAGTGTTTTTTATTTTTATTTTTTATATACATATGTTTTGGTAACACTTACTCTTATTTTTTTCTTTGAAACTCTTATACATTAAGTAAGAACACTTTCAAAATATCTCTCTTTTTTCTTCCACCATTTTTTTCAAATGGTAGAGTGAAAGAGAGTGATATTTATACTCCTTAATTTTTCTTATGTGTTACTAAGCTTTATTTCCACTAAATGTTTTATGTTTATCCCAACATCTTTCACTTTCATATTTAGGTCTTTAAGAATTGACATTTCTTTCAATTTTATCCCTAAACTTAAAAGATATATATTTTTATCTTCTTTCTTTTTTTAAAAAAATCATTTCTTAAATGTAAATTTAACCCCATATTAGTTTCGAGTTAAAAACTACAATATCTTGAATATTTCATCTGAACGTTATATCCAAAATTCCTGAATTCTCATTTTATTTCAATGCGTACATGGATTTCCTCCACTCTTATTTCTATATTTATTTAGTTTAAAATATACACCTGCATTTATTTTCCGGGATTTTTGTTTATGGTTGATGCATTTTTAGAGAATTGATTTAGGTGCACTATTATAGTTTATTATGCTGATATTTGATTTAGATATAATATTATAATTGATTGTCTTAAGTTTTATCAAGTCTTGGATTAAGAATTTTTTGGCAAAAGATTACATTGCCTTTTATTACATGCTATCAACTATAATTGTTTTGTGCTTTTAGCAACTTTTTTTTTTAGTTTTATTATTGTTATTGTTGTTTACTTGCATACAATATATAGCTCGCTCGCTCGCTCACATACAAACAAGATGTTATTTAAACATAAGAAAAGAGAGAATACGTATTGATCTAAATATAAAGAAAAAAAACATACAAAAAAGATTTAATTAAAAAAATATAAAATAGAAAAGAAAACATGAGGTGTGACCCAATTTGGTTTAAGTCCATATATGAACTTGTAGTGACAGGCTTGCATGACTAGTTTTTTTTTTTGTTGTTGCACCTGGGATGAATGGTATGTTATCTTCTATAACCACTATAGAGACTGAAAAATTAGCTTTTTTTTTTTTTTTTTTTATCTAAAAACTTGTTTTTAACCTATTTTGACCTAAAAATACCTTAAAACCCCTAATAAACCTATCAATGGGATAAAAAAAAAAACCCCAAAAAATATTCCAAAAACCAAAACCAACTTGTAATTAAAAATAAAACTAAGATAATATATTTTTTCCATTACCTTAAAGGTAAAAAAAACACATAACATGAATTTCTCTTATGAAATGGAATCATTTAACACAAACATTAATTATTTTATTAGTCTAAATCACTATCAATAATACTCTTCTCCCTCAAACACTAAAATTCAGTGACCTCTCTCTCATCTATCAGTCAAAGACTAAAAGATAATAAAAATATATTTTTATATAAAAAATAAATTGGAAAAACATTGAGATACTATAATTTTATAATTTACATAATCTTTAAAGCTCGAGGATCAAAGTGTATACTTTTTTAACACATTCATGTTTGACATATTTTTCACTCCAATCCCTCTTCTTTCAATTTCATACTTATTAAGAAATCAACAATAATTAGCCTTCAATTTTCAATTTGTATGAAATCACAAGAAAAAAGACTTCAGATACCAAAATAAATTCCTGTCATTCATAATAAATCATGAGAGAATATAC
Source organism: Salix dunnii (assembly GCA_015731905.1). Lineage (NCBI taxonomy): Eukaryota > Viridiplantae > Streptophyta > Magnoliopsida > Malpighiales > Salicaceae > Salix > Salix dunnii. The sequence continues at coordinate 3,084,199 of CM027676.1, forward strand.
AGTCTAGTAACCTCCATTATAAAACGTCCACGTGTTTTAACATCATAAGTAATGTTGTTGACCTTTGTACAAACCCATTTATTTCACCCACAGAACTGTTGTGAACATTTTACGAAAAGCCCAGCGCCTTATAATAGTGTCGGTTGGACAGAATAAAAAATTCGTACAGCGTTTGGACGACAGACGCCCGGTTTATATTCTACCACGGCAAGAACAAAGAGCAAACCACCGTCAAAACAAAAACAGAGCAAAGCAAGCCTCAGAAAACCACCCCGAAACCAAACACAATCAAGACCACATAAATTAGTCTGATTTTTTTCTTTTGTTGTTTGAAATTAAAAAAAGAAGAAGATGGTGTTCTACTTCAAAGCCAGACCAGAGGCAGGAGATTACACTATTTTTATGGGTCTTGATAAGTACGAGAACGAGGAGCTTATCAAATATGGTTTCCCTGAAGACATCTGGTACTTTTTTTTTCTTATCAATTTCTTGCTAATTCAATCCAAAGTTTCAATCTTTTTCATCTGGGTCTTTGATTTGTTGATTAATTTAGTCTGATATTAATTGTAATTTAATTAGTTTTGTTGTCCTATAAGGTCAAGATTCTCTCTTTATGTGTTTTTTTGCCATTGATTTTATAATAATCATATCAGAGAGTGAAAAGGGTTATAAGTTTTAAGTGGGTAGGGAGTAATTCAACAAGTTAATGTGATGGTTTCTCTATCAAAAATCAATGCTTAGAACTTTAACTTTGAAGAGCCCATGTTTTTGAAAAGGTTAAAGAAGGAAAGGGGAGTTTGCAATTCGTTATCTGAATTGGGTTTTGTTTGCAATGAAGGGTCTGACGTTTTCAGGAATCATCAGGGTTTTTCTTGATGGTTTTTTCTTTGCTGTAGGTTTCATGTCGACAAAATGTCTTCTGCCCATGTGTATTTAAGGCTGCGTAAGGGCCAGACCATTGATGATATAAGTGAAGGTGTACTTGAAGATTGTGTGCAGCTTGTTAAAGCAAATTCGATCCAAGGAAAAGTTTCTGAATCTTCCTTTAATTTTACATAATTCAGTTTCTCCCTTGTCGCTATGGATTTATACTTTATGGTTTTAATAGCAAGCTCAGTGCTTGTTTCATAATATAATCATTCCCTTGATTGAAGTATTCTTTTTTGTTTTGAACATGGATGCATAGTTACAATGAGTTAGTTGTTCAAAACTGTTTTCTCTTTCACACTGCAGGCAACAAGGTGAACAACATTGATGTTGTTTACACTCCTTGGGCCAATTTGAAGAAAACTGCTTCAATGGATGTTGGTCAAGTTGGCTTCCACAATTCAAAGATGGTGACATCCTTTTTTTGGTGGTTTGTGTTTACAACTTACTAGAACAACATTGAACATTCACATAAATTATACTGTTTCTCTGGTTTTGACACTTTATCTAGGTTCGAACTGTGAGAGCAGAGAAGCGGCTAAATGAGGTGGTTAATAGATTGAACAAAACAAAGGTAGAAAGAAAACCTGATTTGAAAGGTAAGTCTTTGATCTCAGCCTATCATTTTAGTTTATTACAAAACCTGTGAGCCATAAACAGAAGACAGGGAACTTTATAATTCTCCTCTTCTTATTGGTGCACAAAACCATATATAGGGGGTGGTTTAACTTTTCCACATGTAATGTTTTCAGTTTTTTGCTTAGTTTAGTTCTATGAATTCTCATCATCATCATCATCCTGATGATGCTAACGGTTACTTATTACCATGTATCAATGCAGCTGAGAGAGAAGCAGTCAATGCAGCAGAAAGAGCAGAGAGAAAGCTTCTGCTGAGAGATAAAGTGAGTTTTATCCATTTTCTTTGTCCAATTTCTAAATCTTAGGTCAAGTGATGTAGAGCTGTAACATGGAACATAATAGGTTTATGCACTTATCATGAAGAGCATATGATGGCACTGAATTTGTTTCAGCTGGACAGATATGAATTATACCTGTTAAAAATACATCTATTTGGAACTTCTTCTAGTTCTTTTTGCTTTAACTTTGAAAATAGGATTCCTTTCCTTTTCCTTGGCCTCCTTCCTCCCCTTGCTCTTTTCTTCCTCTTAATGATTTCACTGGGGAGTATAGCTGACCTGGCTGTTCCTTTAGTCTCCATAAGGTTCAGAGTCTTCTTGGGTCCTCAAGTGGCTTTCTTTTAGTGGCAGTGGCTTGTTATGTAAAGTTATTTAGCAAGGATTGCATTTGAATTTTGGGTTATGAAATGTGAGTTTGGGCGTGGTTGGTCAATTGTTAAACCATGCTGAATAGTCTTCCTTCGAATATCCTTTGAGAAGAACACATTCCCTGTGCTTTTTGCATGCACTGCAAGGACAGTTATCAGATCTTTTGATGCTTTACTTTCAGTGACAATGTGGTTGAAATTATAAAGCTCCAGTGCAGTTTATCTACAACATCCATGAAGTATCATTTATGGTTCCATTGATCTCAAACATTGTGCAAACAAATAAAATCTTCTCCTGGCATTACTTACAACCTGTTATGTTCTTAGGTCATTAATACTGGGAATACTAGAAGCTTCAAATGCCAGAAATTATAGCTATATCACCATTTTCATAGTCACTAGTATTGGTTGCAACCTGTTTTTTGGGGAATCAATGTTTGAACGCTGTAAGTTTTAAATTGCAGATTGTTTGGTTATATCACCATTTTAAATGCCCCTAGTATTTTTATCTCCTTCTAGCAAAAAGTCTACTGGTTGCTCTTTTAGCTATGTGATTGACTTGTGTATTGTTGAAGAGAGGACAAGATCATACTGTGATTGGGGTAACAGCATGGTCTAGTATTTTTGGATTATGTTTCTGTCTTTGCTGGTATCTAAAAAACTAGTTACTGAGTTGATCTCTTGATATTAAGATAAGGTATTCCAATTGCACATTGGTATGTATGTATCTATTCGGTTTGATAGCTTCTCGAAATTGAGAGATGAGATAAGGTATTCCAGTTGCATATTGGTATGTATGTATCTATTCGGTTTGATAGCTTCTCGAAATTGAGAGATGAGCCCACAATTCCTATTTTCAACAATTTTGGCTATTGAGTTGCTTTGTGTTGCACATTCAAGTTCTTTGATGGTTGTGTTGTGCCCGTTCAATTCCTAGTCCTCAGTTTCAAGTTTGTGCTGTGCATCTGATCTTCTTATTGCTTCAAATATTCTTGACATTCCATAGGTCAGTGATGCACCAGCTTAGCATTTTCCCTCTTGTTTCATAAGGTTTGGTTTTTGTTCATTATGTTCAGTAATTTCTAGCTGTTCTGGGAGTGTGATCTTCTTTTGATTATTTTGTGCTTATAGAAAGAAAGGAATGCTTGAATCCTTGAAAACAGTTCTATCCAACCACTGTTGCGTGATAGAATTTTTTCTCTAGTCTCCTTTCACTGCTTGCTTCCCCAGGTTATGGACGAGTCTCTCTGTCTATTATTCAACGGGAGAAGATGGCCTTATTTATTGGTGCCTCTTTCTGTGCTTTCAAAGTTTAGTTGCTCTTCAATATCCCATGGGAGGATGGCTCATTCTCTGTTAAATGATTCCATTTTTTTTTTAAAAAAAGTAGTTAAAATATCAATTTTTCCATGATATTAGCTCTTTAATTTCAATGAATTAGAAAAAATTGAAAGTATGACTCTAGCTCTTCTACCATTTGAGGAGATATGATACTTTGGCTGGAGGCAATCTTTACCACCCTTTTTTTTTATTTAATTATAAAGTGCATAAAAATCTCAAATTTGTATTTGCAGAAACGACGTGAGGAAATGGAAAGGCTTGAAAAGGAGAGACAAACAGAGATAAGGAGCTACAAGGGTTTGATGGTGGCTGAAAAAATGACATCCAATAAACAAATAGCATCTGAAAACAGGTCCTTGCAGGAGCTGGAAGACGACTTTATGTAAAGCAATGATATCCAGGGGTTCCGCCGAACCTGCTGCCCCATGAAGAAGCGGTCTTGTCCTTCAGTTTGTGACTCAAAGCATCATATGAATAAACTTAGAAAATTTGGAAACGAACATGTAATGCCAGGCGAAGGGGAAGGGGAGATCAGTGGGCTGGGGTGGGTTGTGGGATGGGGAATCACTTGTCTGCTATAATTTATACTCTGATGACAATGACAAACATGTTTAAAATTGAATTGCGGTTAATGTGTGATAGACATCAATTTTCATAGATGATAGTTTATCTATTAAAGAATCATCTCATCTAAAAGTTTAAGTTTGTAAGTGAGGTTTCAGAATATGATTTATATTATTCTCTAATATATCCTCTCAAGTGAAAGTTTTTTGGGCTTAAAACTTGTATAGACTCATATTATCTTGTACTTGATTTTTATCAAATAGAATAGGGGTGGTGAGATTTGAACTCATGATTGCTGGGTCAACAAGGTTTTGATACCATGTTAAGAAACCATCTTACCTAAAAGCTTAAACTTGTAAGTGAGGTTTCAGAATATGATTTATATTATTTTCTAACAAGTTTATCAATCTTGCTATTTAGTTTCGGCAAAAAGGTTTATTGAAGCTTATTTGATAAGCGTGAATATGAATATTTGGCTTTAGTCCTGATCCTTTGAGGTTTCATTTTTCTGGTTTTGAGGATTGCTTGATCAAATTTTATGTCAATCATTTATTCAAGGATTTCAAGAAATAACCTCTTGGACTTCACAATCTTAATCACCTAATTTGGTGGCAAATACTTTTTACAGGTGGTTCACTTTTCATAGTTGATTTGTTGGTTACAGTCAATATTTGGCTTTAGTTGTGATCCTTTGAGGTTTCATTTTTCTGGTTTTGAGGATTGCTTGATCAAATTTTATGTCAATCATTTATTCAAGGATTTCAAGAAATGACCTCTTGGACTTCACAATCTTAATCACCTGATGTGGTGGCAAATACTTTTTACAGATGGTTCACTTCTCATAGATGATTTGTTGATTTCAGTCAATATTCGACTCTTCAGATTTGTGTTTTTTCTCAGGTCAGCCATTCTCTGGCAGATTCACTCAGAATGCTCAACTGTCTGATGTGCAGTATTCAGGTCATTGGCATATCCTTTTAGAACAAAATGGAACACTGGAAATTGAATCAGATGGATTCCTTGTGAGTTTGCTTACCAGTGTATCTTAGAAAATCACTGATTGTGAAGTTCTGAAAAGTTTGACAAGCAAGAATTTGAGGGTGTTTTACTGGAAAATGAGAACTACCAGATAAACTTTTGGAATTCTTTTCCTGTATCTGGTGAGCTGTTTCAAGACACGTTAGCATGAGCAGCTTCCATCACGAAAGTGCTGCCATGTCTGTAGAGCAAGCCAGCCTAGTGCATCACCCCTCCACGCGAGAGGCCGGTCCATCTCAAGATCCATGCAATTAGTGAAATGCAAAGTTCAGGCCATGAATTCCCAGTTCCAAATACAGGCATCAAACATGAGATTCTTTCCATCGGCACCTTTGGTATTTCAAGGAGAGGACACGGATAGAAAAAGACACAAACCAGTTGCTTGTTAATTTGACTTCAAATTAAGACACAGGAAACCGTACCTTTTGCAATCCAAAAAACGATTTATTTTCATAAGAAAATGCATTTTTTATTGATATTAATAATGGTATATTAACATTGCAATTTCCTTTAGATTCAAATAAAAATAATAGAGATAAATATTGAATCTAAATGAATGAAAATATAGTCATAAATAAAATAACATTTATTGAAACTTCGGGCAGCATCTTGTACTCCCAATTTAATAACTTTAAATGAGTTTTTGAGCTCTCTTCTCATGCTGTTTATATATATATATATATATATATATATATATATATATATATATATATATATATTGTATTAATTTAGGCAAAAACATAGTAAGATTATAACAATATTAATTCATCATATGTTCTAGAAACTTTTTATTTCTAGTATGATATCAACAACACTCAAGTCTTCCATATCAAACTTAATACCTAATATATTTTTTACAGACTTGATCATGTAAGTGTTATTACCCAAAATAAATATATTCTCTATATAGAGATATACAATGACATAACCTTTATTTATGTTTCTCACATAAACACATTTATGAACTTTGTTGATTTTGAACTCATTTTACAACATAACTCTGTTAGATTTGTTATGTCATTGTTTAGATGCTTGTTTTAAATCTAAATTGATTTGATAAACTTACATACTTTATTTTCTTGTTCATCAACAACAAACCCCCGGTTGCTCTATGCAAACCTCTTTATCAAAGTCATCATTTGAGAAATTAGTTTTAACATCCATTTAATGTATTTCAAGTTTATTAATAACTGCAATAAATATTATGTTCTTATGAAAGTTATTCTTGCTTTAGGTGAACATGTATCAAAATCATTGACACTCTTTTATTATTTAAATACTTTAACAAGAAGTCTAACTTTGTATTAATCAATAGTACCATTAATTTTCATCTCCCTTTTAAAGATTCATTTTATGGCTTAATGATTTACTTCTTATAGAAAGATTCACTAGTTTTTGTGTATGATTATTCGTAATGGATTTTATTTATAATTGATTGTTTCCTTTTAATAGGAAGCTTTTGAACAAGACACTATCTTAGAGCAATTTTGATGTTTATTTTCCAGCAAATGACAAAATATTCTAGTCATTTCCCTTTTTTTTCTTTTTTTTCTCTATTAAAGCTTATCATCTTTCAATTGATGATGACTACTTGAGCTAACTTCAATCGTTCTCTTAAATGAATAATTTTTTTATTGTTTTTTTAGTAAAAACACATTTTTAAAGAAACTAACATTCATTGATTTCATTAAAATATTAGGTTGAATATCATTAATATTTGACTTTTATGCAAAACTTAGTATACAATACTATTGTAAGCATATCCGATAAATACATGATTCACAGTTATAGGTCCTATTTTGAAGTTTTTAAGGATAAATTATTGTTACCTTTGTAAGATACCCTTACACTTTCAAGTATTTACAGGAAAATCTCTTACTTTTTCATAATTTATATAATATATTTTTTTACTTTTTATAGAGTACTCTATTAAGTATATTATTCAAAGTTAGAATCCCCCCCTCTAAGTTCTTAGGTGCTCCTAAATTTATCAACATGACATTCATTACATGCATTCTGTACTGTCATTTTATTATGGTGAATAAGAAATGGTAGTTTTATAGATAATACCATTAAAGAAATACGATTTGTCAAATGATACTCTATATTTTTCACTTTTATCACTTTTTATTGCCTTTATTTTTTTATCAAGTTTATTTTCAATATCATTCTTATGATGTTTAAAATTACAAAAGCTTCATCTTTGAATCCGAGGAAATAAGTATAATAGTATCTTATGAAATCATTTATAAAAGTAATGTAATATCTTTTTCCACCTCTAATTTGTATAAAAAATCATTGATATATGAGGAAATTTAGCCTGGAGATTCACTAAGTTTTTTAATTGAATGAAAAGAAGTTTTTATGACTTTTGATTCTATACAAACCTTACATTTTTTTCCTAAAAAATCATACTTGATAATATATCAAGATTTATTAAATTTTTTGTAGAATTAAAATTTACACGACGTAACTTGTCATTTTATATGTCATAGACTCAAATAGTTAGTGCCTGTTTGGCACTGCGGCCAAACCATAGGTTAGCTGTGGTTGACCAGATATATTTCGGCACTAAAAACACTTTGAAAAGCAACCGCAACCGCACTCCTAAACACCCCCTTAAAAGAGAAGGCATTATAATTTTCCTTCATCTTATTCATTGTTACAATGGTCATTGTATTTTTAAAGAGGCCATCACTAAGAATGTTTTTGCTCAATAATAATCCATTCATTTAATTCATCTTAATATCATCCACCTATAGTACATTGTTAAGGATTGTAAGTTTTTCAAAAGTTATTTTCAAAATGACCTTTCCAACACTTAATTTCTTAGAGGTTGATGAATTCTACATGTATAAGTGTTCACCTTCAACTTTTTTGTAGCTAGAGAACATTATTTTTTCAGACATACATGTCTTATTACAATAGTGTTAACCCACTACTGCTTGAAATTAATTAGGTTGTCTTTAAAAATAATAAACATGTTCATTTCCGACACTTCATAAATGAGGTAATCAACCTCATTAATATTGGCTTCAATAGTCATTTCCTTTCTTGTGTTATTTTTTTATTCCTCTTTTATTCATTGTGATTTGTTCAATTATCATCATTTCACTTATGAAATATAACATACACAAATATAATATCGTGCGGATAATACTTTCATTAAGTAAATTTTCAATAAAGATTGGAAAGGTAACAGCCGGTCTCACTTACGGCTTAATCTCCATAGACATAAATTTGTACACTATATTTATTCACTATATTGACTTTTCATATGCGAACAATAATGTATATGTAAATAATGTTGAATACATACACAAAACCAACCAGATAACTCTGGTATCATTCTTAAAAAGTATAAATTTATTACTCTAAAAAACCATTTTGATATTTCTAAATTTACTACCTATGAACCTTTTTATAATGACAGCGTGAACCTTGTGCTTTTTATCCAAAACTTTCCAAAATATCTTTGCAGTCTTAATTAAAGTATACACGTCGTATCTTGTATTTTTTTAATATATTTAAAATATAGTTTTTTCTACATACAAAATCATTATGATTTCATACATCCAAAGCTACCATATTAATAAAATTGGATTTATTATTTGACAAATTCAATATTTTCCTATAAGAGCTTAACCAACTTTGAGGTGGACACATAAATCAACATTTTATGTTGTCACCATTTAAAGTTCAATTCATTGAACTTTTCATATCTCACCATGCGCCATTAAAGATGATGAGGAGATCCTCACTATTAAAATAGTTCTTACTAAAGCAATATTGGTTGAAAAACTAATTCTCAAGTTAAAAGCATGATATAATTTATAAAAATAATAGCTAATAATATGTATAAATAAATATTTTGGCTATACAACAAGTAAGTAAAATAATATAAAACTTGAAATAAAGAAAATTAAAAAAATATATATTTAAATTATAAGTGATGAATATATTTGTTTATTTTAGTTCAAAAGATATAAGATAAAACATTCATTATCTCAAAATAATGTATAATCAAGATCGATAGAAAGCATGATCATACCAACAAGTTTGCAAAACATGTATAAACTCAAAATATTTTTTTAGAAATTTAGTTCTAAAAGATATGTATACATGCATCAAAGCATACTAAAAGTATTTTTTAAGAAAGCAATATATATAAAACATATATAGTTTTAGATCCTGTTGACATGCATCATGTCTAGGTTTGTTTATATAAATTAAATAAAGAAATAAACCACTCAAAGGCATAAATACATATGTATAAACTAAGAAAATATAAAAAACAAAATTAAAGACTTAATATTATAGGTAAAAAATAAGAACATGTTAGATTATTTAGTTCTTCATAAATAAAATCATACATGTGAAAATATTTGAGCACGCACGTGCGCATATGTATCATGACAAACAAGTTATTAATACAAAAAATAAAAATAAATAAAGATTCTAACTTGCATGCTTAGCATAAATCAACTTGTAATTGATATCAAAACAAAATCCTAGCATTCAAATTAATTAAACAATATATCTATGTTTAAATTAAAATAAAAAGGTAATTGGTTTAAACACTTTAAGTGCTTGTTTGGAAATGTGGTGAAAATTATTTTATAAAAATATTTTCCACTTAAAAATGCAAAAAAATAATATATATATTATTTTTAAAATTTATTTTTGACATAAACACATAAAAAAAACATAAAAATAATTCGAAGCTATTTTTTTTTAAGTATGTTTAGACTACAACAATAAACACCACTAAATCGTGAAGCTTTTATTGTTGTTAATAATGTCCTTAATACTTTATTACTCATCTCTTGGTGCAAAGGTTGTTTCCAACAAGCCTCCTAATATTCCAACTACAACATATTAATTTAGATTCACTTCTAAATAAGGCATTTAAACCAAAGTACATAGAATCATTATCTCTTAACAAAATAAAACTAAACTCTAGATTTGGAAGAGAAGAGAAAAACATAAAAAATTGAGGCAAGAAAGAATATCTAAAATCAAGAAAACACTCTTAAATTCTTCCTTCATCTTTTTCTTCTTCTTCTTATAGTTTGTTTTGGAAGCTAGAAAGTTACTATAAACCCATAATAAAACTTGAATATATATATATAATATGTCATTCATAAGGTTAAAAGTATACTTTTTATATTACTAATGATGACGTCCTAAAACACTTCTTTTTAATCTAAAGAACTATAAACTTACAATGGAAGCTTTAAGCACGTGCAAAAATATTTCTGATCGGGAGAACTTAAAACCCCTCCCATAATAAATTCAACATCTTTATGAGAAAGATATTTCACAATTTAAAATAGCCTTAAATTCAAGAAACAAAGTTATTTGTTCTTGAGTTTTAAGTTGATTAATGTTTTGAAAACCATGTCATTTTATCTTAAGAGATCCAAGATCATATTACATAGGGGTTTGGGGGGATACTTATACCTTCTAAACCTTGTTGTTTTCATAGAAAGGAAAGACTGAAAGGTATTTTGCTACAATCTTAATATAAGACGTATTTTTTTTATAATCATTAATTAGATAGTTTTTAGTGCAATTACCAACTTTACACTCCTGAACAAATAGCTTTGTTTCTCCAATTTGAGACTTTTAAAAGGTATTTAATATATTTCTTATACCTTTATCATAAAAAAATCCTTAAGTCCACTAGGTAATAATTGTTATTTAAAATGCAAAAAAAAAAATTAATCAAAAGCTGCGGCGCAGCGGGTGAAACGCCGTGCCAAACAGCTTCTAAGTCCACTCGGTAATAATTTTTTTTATAGGTGCTCAAAACATCCATTGTAAGCTTGAAGCTTTTCAGATTAAGGGGGTGTATGAGAATGCATTTGGAAAGCGGTTTTGAATTTTTTTTAGTTAAATTTAAAATTTGGTGTTTTTATATTATTTTGATGTGCTGATGTTAAAAATAATTTTTTTTAAAAAAATATCATTTTAATATATTTTTGAATGAAAAATACTTTTGTAAACAACCTCAACCGCACTCCCAAACAGACATTAAGAAGAAGTCTAACACTTGAATGCATCGATTAACCATTATCTCAAATACTAAACAACCTTTTATTTACATATCTTCAATTTTGAGACATCATCATATATAAATTTATATTTGACAAATTAAAAAGAAGAAGAAAATGTGATAAGAAAGCTAACTTCTAAATAAATTGGAAGAAGGAGATTTGAGGTCTTGAAGATTGCAATATGATAATTTTGCTCCAAATATTTTTACAATTGTGATTCAAAGTTATAAAAAAAGATTATGATATTCTCAATTACATCTACAAAATCTCTTTCAAAGGAAAAAAAAATGCAATTCTCCCTTTTAAATTGAAAAAAAGGAAATATCATCATAGTTTTTAAAGCTTTCTTCTATTTCTTAGATTCTCATATTAATCAAATCAATATCATCATAGTTTTTAAAGCTTTCTTCTATTTCTTAGATTCTCATATTAATCAAATTAAAATATGTTTCTCTCAAGACTAAAAGTCTAATTTAGATTTTTTTTTTCTTATTGCCATTAGTTTTCTAAATTCTTGGTTAAATAGTTTTCGAGATAGTTTTTGAATTTTGATCATATGGGTTTAAATAATCATTCTTTTAAAGCTTTAAGGATTTTCTATATTATTTTTTGAGTTTTTATCATATGATTATACTTGATGTTTCTTAAGTTTAAGTGTCAATTGTTTCTTATGCTTGAATTAATATTTTAGAAGTAGTTTTATTTGTCCAATAGCTTTATTTTATATAGTTTTTAGTGATAAAACCTTTTCTTTTCATGTAATTTCCACATAATATAAAACTCAATAAAAAAGGAAAATCAATTTGAGCTGATAATACAAGTTTATTTCCCACACTATACTATAAGTTAGGCTATTGTTTTTTGAACGGGTTAAAAAAACATGCGATGGATCACTTGTGATGCTCAACCTATAATCCAATTGTCATAGTGATGATAAAAAAAATATGAGCGAGGTTGTTTTGGTTGAAATGCTGTTTTTGAATCAATCTTCATAAAAAAATATCTAATAAACACCATAAAAGTTTTCATAAATCAGGCCTTAAATATTATTAAATACTTAAAAAAACCAAAATCTACCAAACATAAAAGATCAAAACAAAATCCAATTTCTCTTTTTATACATATTTACATGGAAAACCTACTATCATCAAACCCCTTGTCTAATGGAATCCATTAATACTAAATTTGATTATTTTTGTTGTTGGTAACATGATAATCAATAATTTCCCCTATTTTTCTTTGTTTTTTTTAGCAATTTTCTCTAGCATTTATCTAACTTAAGGACTGAAAACAAATAAAACAAATTTTTGAATTAAAATAAAAATTATCATGAATTTAAAATGAGCCACATATTTTCTTTATAAAATTTAATTTTATACACTAACACTATAAAACAATGCAAATTAAAAAAAAAAACATTCAGAGATTCATTACTTGTATGAATTGTGGTATACCTTCATTTGATTTTTAATTTTTGTTATTAAAGAACTCTAAAACACCACAATCCAATGAATGCTAAGCTAGTTGTTAAGCTAAAGTATTCAATTATTTAGTACCTTAAGTTTTCTAAAATTTCTCAATTGAATCTTTTGTTAGGTTTTCATCTGAAACTTAATAGAGCATTTTACCTGATTATATATCTGCTTGGTATTGCATTTTAAAAGTGTTTTTTTAAATATTATTTTTATTTTAAATTGATATTTTTGTGTATTTTAAGATCATTTTAATATGTTGATGTCAAAATATTTTTTTTTTAAAAAAACATATTATTTGATTCATTTCTAAAAAAAAAAAAAAACTTTGAAAAACAATCTCAACTACACTCTCAAATAAACTTTATATTTTGAACATTTCAACGAACCTAAAATCGTTATTTCCACTTATAAAATATCATTAATTATTGCATGAAATTTGAAATAGATTGTACCCATGCATTAAATCATAAAAAAAGACTAAATTTTTTTTTTATATGATCCTATAAATTTAGGATCAATACCTAATTAAAACATGACTATTATGTGTCAAATAAATTTGCTATGGTATGCTAACGTTACTTTTAATCTAAAGATGTATAATTAATTTGTTTCAATTTAAGGGATTTTTAAGAAATATCTTTAATTTCTTAAACCATAATCAATTAATACAAAATAAATATTGTTAGACATGAAATTAATCTATGCTTAAACAACTATACACAATCAACCATGCACACAAAACAAATAATATTGTCTCATGATCTAGTTAGAATCATGTCTTTGCCATTTGAAAGAAGGATGAAAATAATAATAGCAAAGAATTAACAATGCTCTAAAACACCATCATTTCAAATTTGAAGTTTTCATAATGAATTTAAGTGTTTTATTTTTTGAAATCATTAAATTATGTTTTTTTTTTGTTTTTTTTATCTTTTAGTGCATTTGGAGACGCGACCCTAACAATGTTTTGAAAAAATAAATATGTTTTTGCTTAAAATTAATATTTTTTTAAATATAGTGGTGTTAAAAACAAATTTCAAAAAATAAAAAATATATTATTTTAATGAATTTAAAAACAAAAAATATTTTAAAAAATAACCCTTATTACAATATGAAATTGTAAAGGTCAATGTTGGTGTATTTTAAAAAAAATACAATAAAAAATAAGCTATATAATAAAAAGAAAAACCAAAAAAATAGCAGTCACAAGAAAAATAAAGAATAAAAATAATAAATTGAGTGGAAGAAGAAAATAAATTTTGGCCGTTGGGTTTTCAAAAATACCAAGAGAGTGAAGTCCATGAAATGGGCGGCTATGATTCTAACGTGGAAAAATCAAACCTGTCCAAGACATTCAAAAAGTTGCTCGACGTTTAACACCCATAGGGTTTGAATAAAGTACAAAGACCGCCCCTTCAATTTTGAATTGAATAGAAGAAGAAAGCTCTCTCGACCGTTTCGATCGCTCTCTCTCTAGAAACGCATTTGCAGATCTCTCTCTCTCTCTCTCTAAAATCTCTCTGGACTTCACTTGGATCTGCAAATGCGCATCGTTTTAACCACTTTATCGTCTCTCTCGTCTTTTGATTTCTCCTCTTTTCTGTCATTGAAGCTCAGTTTGGTAAGTCCTTGAAGCCCTTTTTCTTTGGAGTTTTAAATTTAAGGTCTCTAATTAATTTTTATCTTTGAATAAAATTAAAATACCTTTATCATAAAATTTGTGCCATTTTTTTTTTTATATATATTGAAATTCGAATGGTTGTAGTCGAAAAAGATTGGAAATCACGTCGATCATATTTTAGGGTTTCTTTATTTATTTAAGAAATTAATTTTACTGATTGTAGAATTGAATTTCAGTTTCATTCGAGTTTAGAGGGTTTGAAGAAGCTGAATGATTTAAAAATTCTAAAATTTTTCACTTTGATAATGAATTGGGTTTGGGATTTGACAAGCTAATTAATTTCACTAATTGTATAATTAAATTCTTATTTTTGTAATTTGAAATCCCAGTGTACTTCAATTCAAGTCAACTGCACTGAAATACAAAGCCCTAATTTGTGATTTCAGGAAGTGAAGATTTTTATTTAGAGGTTATTCTGATCTGGGTTTCCTGTTCGTTTTGTGTTTTTGTGTTAGTTTGTAAGTTTGGGGGAAATTGGAACGGATTGGTTGGGGGGTTTATAATGAACTGCGGTCGAGTGGGAATTGGGCTATGCAGCAGCTTTATTATTTGCATATCAAACAACAATGGAAAGTAGTGACAAGTTAATTTCTGCTCCTTTGGATGGGCTTGTTAGCGATAGGATCCCGAGACCACCCAAGCTTCTTCATGGGTAATTTTTCAGAAACCATTTTAATGTTTTGTTTGATTGAGAGACTGAACTGGTTTTTAAATATGTTGAATTCTGAACGGTGTTATGCTATTCTCTTGCAGGAGGACTAGTGGCCCTGCAAGGCGTTCCACGAAGGGGCAATGGAAAGCTGAAGAGGTAGGAGTTCTTCTCTGTACTTGAAGTATCTAGGTAGAAGAGTAATTTTATGATGTTGAGATGTTTAATAAAGGAACATTTTTGCATTTTTTTGGGTCTAATGGTTTGGTTAGTTTATGGAGCAACCTTTCCCATTTTGTTTTTCACTACTTTTTCAATCCTGAAATGACATCTCATGGTGATGCCTAGGTTTATTGTTTACTTGTACCCATCATGTTTAATTTTCTTTAATTTCTGTTTTACCTTCATTATTATAATTAACACTTCCCTAATTCTTATTCATATTTGGTTATATATAGTGATGAACAAGTGTTATGTGTGTTTAGGATGAGATTCTGCGCAAGGCTGTTCAGCGTTTCAAAGGAAAGAACTGGAAAAAAATTGGTACAGTCATGAAATTAATTCGTTTAATTCTGTTATTTTCCTTGTTTCAAGTTTCTTATTTTATTATCTTTTCCAATAGAAGTTGCTAAACTTGATAACTTTAATTCTTGCCTTTTTTTTATATCAACAATTATTACTGTCAATTCACCTCTGGGGGTGGGGTTTAAAAGGATTATAATTGCCTTTAATAGTCTGAGAGCAATTACAACTTTTTAAGGATAAGAAGCTGAGGATGAATATCAAACTATTAAATTTTAGTTTTGATTATGGATCACTAGAAAACATGATCTAGCTAATTGAAAAGAACCTTCTCAGCTGAGGATGAACATCAAACTGTTAAATTTTAGTTGTGATTACGGATCACTAGAAAACATGATCTAGCTAATTAAAATAAACCTTCTCATTCAACTATAGTTTCTCTACAAAATTTAGTTTTGGATTTTGGAAACTATTGAAGAGAATTGAAACTTAACTTACTTTTAATTTTATGCTTTTCCATTAAATGCAGTCTTTTTGTTTGGAGGATTTAGAAACTAAGCCTCATTCTTAAACTTGTCTGCATTCCTTGCATGAAAATTGCCCTTGTTTTACCCTTTCTTGAGCCAAATCCTTGAGTGAAACACTTAAAATCACATCCTTCTGTATAATTATTACCATTAGCCAAGTACTTTTAGTGTACATTTTACCATTTTCAAATTTTTTATCAACTACAGTGATCCTTCCTCATTAGTGCTTTCCTGAAAGTCTATTTTAGATGCCTGAACCATCTTTCACAATATTCCATCAAGTTTACTGTAGTTGGTACTATAGTTTCCTATATCAAGATGTCTATTTGTTACTTTTTGGATCTCCACTTCCATCATAATATTTTTATTTCAACAATGCTCATTTTATGGACATGTTTTCATTCTCTTTTTACAGTCTTTTTGGTCTATGTTGCAACAATATGAAACCATCGTAGCCAATTTACTTTGATTTTTTAGTTGGTACTGCATGTTCTTCCTTATTTGTTTATGGGATACGCAGCAAATATTTTCTAATTTGAAACATTGGAATTTATGTAGCTGAGTGTTTCAAGGACAGAACTGATGTACAATGTCTACATAGGTGGCAGAAGGTCTTGAATCCTGAACTTGTTAAAGGTCCTTGGTCAAAGGAGGTATACCATATTGTTGTTTCTGTCTATGTCAATTCCTGCTTTGCTTCCATTTTTTTCTTGCTATTTCTACCCTAAGGATAAATATTATTGATAATTTTCATACCTGTTTCATCTGTGAAATGTAAATAGGAGGATGAAATAATAGTTGAATTGGTGGACAAATATGGGCCAAAGAAGTGGTCCACAATCGCACAACATTTACCTGGACGTATTGGAAAGCAGTGCCGGGAAAGGTAAGAGTATTCTTCTGCCCTTTGCAAGAGTTGTAATTATTCTCTCTCATATATAATCATGATATATGGTTTAAATTTGTTCTTTATTTTGCTTCATTTGCACTGATGTATCTGTAATTTAGGTGGCACAATCATCTTAATCCTGCAATAAACAAAGAGGCATGGACTCAGCAAGAGGAGCTGGCCTTGATTCGTGCACATCAAATTTATGGGAACAGATGGGCAGAGCTGACAAAGTTTTTGCCTGGAAGGTTTGTGCATTCCTTATTTGAAGAGACTCCCAATTTTGTATTTCAACTTTATTAGGTGTTTTTGCTCTTTGCTCACTTACATGCTTGAATTAACACAAGCTTCTACGTTATCTCCTCTGAGGCATGGCGTTTCCATATCTACTTCTGTTAATTAAAAGTTCAACAGTGGTGTTAAAAGTGACCTTTAATAAATGCAAATTTGATTTATTTTGTGTGGTTAACAGGACAGACAATGCCATAAAAAATCACTGGAACAGTTCTGTAAAGAAGAAACTGGACTCTTACGTGGCATCAGGTCTGTTAGAACAGTTCCAATCCTCTCCTCTTGTTGGACATCAAACTCTATCCGTGCCCTCATCTTCCTCAAGGCTGCACAGTTCTGGAGATGATAATGCTCAGAGAGGTGGTTCAGAAGCAGAGGATATATCAGAATGTAGTCAAGGATCGACTATGGTTGGTTGCTCACAGTCTGCAGGTGACCTGGGTACTGCAGTTTTTCATACAAGAGAAGAACTTCAGTATGCTGAAGAATCTGGTCTCAGAAAGGAGCAAAGCTCCAGCCCAGCATCTTGTTCAGAACAATATTACATCCCTGAAATGCCTTGTGAACTGGGTGGCTCTTCCAACTTTCTTCAGCAAAGTTTCTCCCATAACACTTTGACTTCTGCAAGCAGTGATTATCAGTTTGATTTACCGGAGCTACCTCACTTATCCGCCCTAGAACTAAGGCAGGAATCATCAGCTTTGCCAACTCATTGCATAAATGCTAACGAAAGACATGAACTGGTGAATGCTCCATTTCAAACTTCCATTGGCCTAGATGCTCCTACTTCCATGGGAAATATTGATGCAAGCTCTGAGCAATCAGGTCAGATATTCATATCTGATGATGAATGTTGCAGGATTCTATTCTCAGAGGCAGCAAATTGTGAAATTTTTTCCTCTGAAAATATTACAAAAGACTCAAATGTGGCTGACTTAGGAGGTGAGATGGATTCATCACTTCCTCAATCACCAAACATCCAGATATCTGAAACAGAGAGAAGTACGTCACAGTCTTCTTGTCTTCCAAGGTCTGCCATATTGGGAACTTCATGCTGCCAATATTTTCTTCCAGGTCCTTCACTACATTCTGCTGATGATAACAAACTTGTACATAGTAGGGAACCCAATCCGTTAACGGTCCAATCATTTGGAACTCTCGAACAACAATTTATTACAAGCATGCATGATAGCTTTATCTATACCAATGATGCCATCAGCCCCTCATGTGACAATGGTACTGGTAACACAGTGCTGCAAGAGCAACCATTTCTGAAGGAACCATCAAAGTTAGTGCCTGTGAATACTTTTCCTTCAGATTCAGTTACCATATCATCTTGTGCTGCAAATGAGAAACCAAATGAGCATGCAGAACAGCAGGAGGCAGGAGGCCTTTGCTATGAACCTCCTCGTTTCCCAAGCTTGGATATGCCTTTTCTCAGTTGTGATCTTGTTCAATCTGGCAGTGACATGCAACAAGAGTATAGTCCTCTTGGTATTCGCCAACTGATGATGTCTTCCATGAACTGCATCACTCCCTTTAGGTTATGGGATTCACCATCTCGGGATGGTAGCCCTGATGCAGTTCTGAAAAGTGCTGCCAAGACTTTCACAGGCACACCATCCATTCTGAAGAAACGAAACCGGGATTTATTGTCACCCTTGTCAGACAGAAGAGGTGACAAAAAGCTTGAGATTGACATGGCATCCAATTTGAGCAAAGAGTTTTCATGTTTGGATGTTATGTTTGACGGGAGTGAGATTCACAACAGATCAACATCTCTGCTGCCCTCATCGTCCAAGCAGGAAAAGAACCATGAATCCTCAGGCGAAGATAAAGAAAATCTGGACCCTGCTCTTGAAGGCGCGGAAAATTTTTGCAGTAACACCAAGGATAATGTAAAGCAAGGGACAGGTGATAGTGATGCAAGGTCCAAGGTTCATTCGGATGCTAGTGTGAGTTATTTCTCTCTCTATAGTCTTTTCTTTAGTATGTTTCTTTTCCAGTTTTTTTTTTTTTTGAGTTACTGTGCGTGGGAGGGGTTGGTTCTTCTACGAGCATATTCCATAGTACTACAGTCCTTTGATTTGATTCTGCTTGTGGATCATCTAAAATATTGTACTATTTGATTTGTAAAGAACATGAAAGAAAGAAAAACAAAATTTGCTGTCAGTGTATATGTGTGTTTTTCTTGTATTTTCCCTTCCCAATTATAATTTCCCCTCACTTCTATCTTAGCATCATTTGCTTAATATTTTTTTCTTTACCTCCCTCTTTTTGATAGGTGCAACAGTCTTCTGGAGCCCTGTTTGAAGAAAACACCAATGATCTGTTATTTTCTCCTGATCAACTTGGTTTTAAAACAGACAGAGCATTTGGTCCAAGTGCTCGAACTCCCAGGAATTTGTACCGTAAAATTTTGGGCACTTTATCAGAGCTAGCCAGTGGTTCAGAATCCCCATTTGGAAATCCATGCATGATCTTTAGCCCAACCATTTGTAAGAAGAATCATGAAAATCACATGATTGAAAGTACATCAGCACAGTCTATTCCTTCACCAGCACCGTCAGAGAATATGCCTGATAATTCTGGGAACAATGGTGGAAATGGAAATTTTGGCATGTAAGTTTACCTGTGTTTATTTTATTATCCTAGTCACCATGCTGTTTAGTGGTCGAGTAAAGCTGCTGCCATGTCAAATATTCCTTGCTCATTTTAATTTTATGGGAGCAGCTGGTTGTTTATGTTCGAGTTTGGAACTTGGCATTTCCTGATATTTTCTAGCTTCTTCTGTGATGAGATAGATATGTGTGACTTCTTGTTTTGACAGTACCATGATGCTTATTTAGATGCTTGGTTGATGATGTTCATTTCTAGATTTGGTGATACTCCTTTCAAAAGGAGCATAGAATCCCCTTCAGCATGGAAGTCACCTTGGTTCATTAATTCTTTTGTTCCAGGCCCAAGGATTGATACAGAAATATCCATCGAGGTAGATTACTTATTTTGATAAGCTAATTACCAGATGTTATGAGATTTTTCTTCAACTCTATGGAATTTCTTTCCAGGATATTGGTTATTTTATGAGTCCTGGGGACAGAAGCTATGATGCCATTGCACTAATGAAGGAGTTAAGTGAACACACTGCATCTGCATATGCCGATGCTTTGGAGGTTTTGGGTAAAGACACTCCTGAGTCCATATTAAAAGAAAAGAGGCACTCCAATGATCAAAATGGTGACCAAGAGAATCACTCCCATTTGGCTTCAAATGTTTCGGTATGACTGATTGTGCAGAACTTTCACAGAACATTTTTTTATTTGTTGACATCCATTTTTCTGGCCTTAATACTCATAGTTGCCAAAATCTACCCAAGCATTTCAATCACTTTCATTTGTCTCGTGAGTATTAAGATCCCAGCTAAAAAGATTTTTTGCAACGCTTGCAGACAGAATGCCGGACCCTTGACTTTAGTGAATGTGGAACACCTGGGAAGATAACAGAAAATGGGAAATCTTCAAGTGCCATAAGCTTTTCAAGTCCCTCCGCCTATCTGTTGAAGGGTTGCAGATAGTTGTGGTACTTTGCCAATGCCCTTGGCTTTCACAATTTGTAGTTTATATTATACATGTATGTATACTTGTTGCCATTTTTTTGTTCTCCCTGTTGTTCGGTGATGGATTCCTTTTCAATTAAATGATAGAAGATTTTCTCTGTATTCAAGCTGACTTGTATTTGCTTGCATATGTTTGCGGATGATTGAATCTGTTCATATTTCAGCAGTCCTTGTCTGCAAGCTAAGGGTGGTGGATAGAGGGCAAGAATTGCAGTTCATTAGATGAATTCGGGCTGGTAACCCCAGAGGGCTTTGGTTGGGACAACATTGGTTCCATGGGATGGGATTTCATTTGAGAGAGAACAAGTTATTAAGAGGACAAAAGCATAATGTGACATGGTAATTAATTAATTAATATTGTTTTAATTACAGGCATACATGGTAAAAAACGACAATTTCCTTCTACCCTTGTATGCTTTATGTATTGTCTAGGGTTTAGGGAGGGAATTTGCTTCTTTCTAAAAAGAGAATTTTAAGAGAAAAGGAAAAACGAGAGGCCCTTGTTGCCTTTGTCCATTGTCAGATCGGTATGAGCTTTTGATGTGCTGTTTGCCATGATGTCCTTTATAATCTAACAGGGGAGGGGTTACAGCTATCAGCCTTCATTTGAGAGTTAAGAACGGCACAGCTTTTATGGAAAAAACCCACCTTGGGTTAGTAATTGTCGCTAGCTGGTTTCTTCCCTGTCCATCGTTGGTTTCTCTTGAAATTTTGGAAACAAACACTCTGGTAAGATGTTCTTGATCGTTGTTTTCTAGGTTAATTAAGTTTCATGTTGATCTTGGGTAACTTGACCGTTGAATTAAGCTGATTTTTGGATATGTTGAGTGCAATTTGATGCCCTGTAGTTTCACGGTAGGATTTCAATTGAGCTTTGAATTCATAATAGAGTTATGATAGCTTGAATTTACTGTTCACAAACTCATTGTCTTCTTGTTTCAACTCACTGAGTCACTGGTGAATTCACAACATTTTGGGTGTTGTTAATCTAGTAGTGAATTTTACTATGGAAAAGCATTTCCCCAAATTGCCTATATGGTCTACCCGTAAAACGTCCACTATCAACAT
Source organism: Salix dunnii (assembly GCA_015731905.1). Lineage (NCBI taxonomy): Eukaryota > Viridiplantae > Streptophyta > Magnoliopsida > Malpighiales > Salicaceae > Salix > Salix dunnii. The sequence continues at coordinate 3,106,131 of CM027676.1, forward strand.
AAAAACCACAACCAGCACCTGTAAATCACCACAAAACACCAACCAATTTCTCTTCTAAAACATGGACTGAAAGGGTTATGACAATGGACTCTTAACACTCGGGTTGTTCTAAAATACATTTCTTGTCAACAGATTGGTACTTGTCCCAAGATTTTTAAAGAGATCTTGACAGAATAAAGATAGGCTCTTTTTTCCTGGATTGAAAATGTCGTATCATATTTCTATTGCAAAATAAAAATAAATTTCTTTAAAAAATTTTCATAAACACTTTCCGATCGTAATCTGGTACAACTCTTAAGATTTCAAATATGTTTTAAAGGAACTTTAGTGTTTTTATTCTCTCTTGTCCTATAAAATTGGGAACTTAAAAGGAAAAAAACAAGGATACAAGGGATGAACCACCTTGGAGAATCTCGAAGAGAGCAATGTATTGTATAAAATGATTTGAAGATAAATTCAGCTAACCTTGGAAGAGAAGAGAAATTGGAAGAAAAGCACTAGGTAAGCATGAGAAGTTTAGATTTCATGTTTGCTTTAGATGTGTTCTTAAGCTTATTTGATTAAGTTGGGAAGTAATTTCATGGAGTTTTATCTTAGTTCCCTTAAATCCTAGATTTTTGAACTTAAGGTTCTTATGTGAATTTGGGGGAAATAGGAGGGAAGGAAAAAAATGAAAAAGAGAATGAGTGATGTTAATGTTTAGAAACAAACCATGTTTAATCATGATAATTGAAAATATAAGCTAATTGAAGAGATGACATTTAAATTGAGAAAATAATAATAATAATAAGTAAAAAGAAGTAACTTGAGTTAAATATGAGGTTCTATGTAAAATAATGATATTATATTTGAGAATGAATTTTATTAGAACAAATTACAAATAAAAATATTACATGCTTTGTGTTTCGGCATGTAAAAAAAATATTGATGGACTAATGATATAATGACACTTGATTGATTTAGGAGTTGTGTCTGGAGCAGGTTATTAGACAGGTTAAAATTTTTAGTTTCTCTAATAATCTATATTGCTCATTATATTGATATTAAACAAATGGAGCAAATGAATAAATTGAGTTGTGATTATGTGGATAATTTTATAATTAGGATTGATTAATAAAAGAGGTTAGGATTGGGTAATTCAAATAGAATTAGATTGATTTGAGGTTGTAGATTTGTAAATTTTGAAAAGATTATGTAAATTAAGGGATTAAGTTAGATTGAAGTAAAATTATTAAATTTCAAAGGTTAAGAGTAATTAATTAATATTAGAATAATATAGTGAATAAGTGACTTAATATTGTTATTGTTGAAATCGTTAGATATAGGAACACTCTTGTTTTTGAATTACTATTTTGGAATGTAATATTCATGTAGTTACTTTGAGTGTAAATCTTTTTGTGTTGTAAAAATTAAGTAGAAGGTGTAACATGTAGTGGATGTATTATATATATGCATAGTTGTTAGTATGACCAAATCATTTTCAAAATGATAAGATAAGATTTATTATAAATATATTATGACTCTTAATCTTAATGTTGTATTTAAATAGTTTAAAGGCTTATATGTAGTTAGTTAGCATTTATTACGTATAATGATGAATTTGTTTATCTTTTGAGTTGTTTTGGTAGTACATTTATGTTAATTTACTAATTGATATTATGAGATATATATATTGATAAGTATGAATATTGAGTTATTGTTGGATGAATGGAATGTGATCCAGGATGATTGGATCAAGATGGAAGTCGCAATGACATACAACTCTTAAGATTTCAAATATGTTTTAAAGGAACTTTAGTGTTTTTATTCTCTCTTGTCCTATAAAATTGGGAACTTAAAAGGAAAAAAACAAGGATACAAGGGATGAACCACCTTGGAGAATCTCACCAAAGGCAGCCAGCAACTTGTATTGTATATTACTATGGTAGCCAAGCTCAACACCTCCTGGATCATAATTGGAATGGAAAACCATGGAGGCAAATCCACGCCAGGATCTTCGAAATCTTGTTCTTGTCAAAGATTTATAATTCAATTTTAACCTGGTAAATATTGTAGATTTTATAAATAAATAATTACTCTGGATTTTCCAAATATCATATACTACAATTCGTAAGTCATTTCTAATATTTTAATATTGTTATGTGATTAAATGATTTCACTATTAAAGTTGTGTATTGGGGCTATGCAAATATAATAATCATAGATAAAATTCTAATTTTGGGGATTTAGATCCACCAAAATATAAAATAAAGTTCTTAAAATATAGTTTTTTTTTAGTTTTTTTTATTATTATTTTGAAAGGAACGTGAAGAATGGAATTTAGGGCTTAAAAATAATTAAGGCCCATATTATATAAAAATATTTTATACTTTACAATATTAATAATAAAATACAAGATAGAAATGACATCACCTTTATTAAAATACTAAGACTAAATAAACTAGTAAAGTTTAAATTGACTGGGAAAGAAAAATTTATTTAACTCTACCAACATATCTCTCAAAGAATAAATATCTCTTTCTTATTCGAATTTATTTAATTATAAATAAATAAATAAATAAATAAATAAATAAATGAAAAGGAATTGAGTTTGAGTAATTGTATTACCACATTCTGAAATTAATATTTTTATTAAAAAAATCATTATTTATTTGTTTTATAATTAATATTATCATAAAATTTATTTAAATCAATCATTTTTTTTTAAAAACTAACCTGATTAAAATTTCACTAAATTAATTATTATTATTTTTTAACTTAAGTTAAAACCTAATTCTAGATAAATAGAATAGTAAAGGGCCAGCCGTCAAGAGAAGAAAAGAAAAAACCTTTACTTTGATGACAAGTTACCGTCAAGGAAGAATATAGTTGACCTTCGAGAACAAGTCAACAAGCCGATAACTATAGAAAAAGCAGGTGCATGGTGAGGTTCGAACATATCATCCACGTGTTAGCTTTTCCATGGCGTCACAAAAATCTCAAAAACGTGTAAGCGCCCCAGAAGAATCTTGAGGATTGGAAATTGCCACTCTTCATGCTCCCCCACCTCAGTCGAAATGAGACCAAGTGGAAATCACACGCATTCGTACGAATTTTCTCACAGAACCGAAGCCTTATATAAGCAAGTACCTGCACGGTTCTCAGTATTTGGAAAACAAGCGTTGAAATGGTGAGAGAAAGAAGGGAGAGAGGAGATGATAACGGGCGTTACAAGGGAGTGAGGAGGAGAAAGTGGGGAAAATGGGTAGCAGAAATAAGGCAACCTAAAAGCAGAGATAGAATATGGTTAGGTTCATACAATACTGCAGATGAAGCGGCAAGAGCATACGATGCTGCTGTTTTATGCCTACGAGGGCCTTCGGCGACGTTTAATTTTCCAACGAATATGCCGGAAATTCCTGCTACGACGGAGGTATTGTCTCCCACGCAGATAAGGGAGGTTGCTTCTAGGCATGCAAGAAGGAGGGGTGCTATGGAGCTTGCAGAGAGGATTGTGGGACCTGGGTTGTGTGAAGTGCCGTCTGGGATGAGTGGAGAGGCTTACTTGGGTGGTGGAGAGAATATGGCGGAATGCACGGGTGGAATTTTTCGTGGGGAATACTATCAAACACCTGGTGTGTGGACAGATTAAGTTTGTTAGCAGAGCGTTTTCTTTTTGTTTGTCCTGGGAACTGGGGTCGGTTCTTTCTACTTGTATAATATTCGTTAATCATAGATGGTTGGATTATTCGTAAAGAAAAAATCTGCTGTCTCTATTTAATTCCTCCTAGCTTCAATCTTGCTGTCTGCACCAAATCTTCTGGATTCAAGGTTGAAGAAAACACCAATTATCCGTTATTTTCTCCTGATCAACTTGCTCTTAACTGCAGACCTAGAGCTTGAGTTTCCCAGGGATTTGTGAGGTAAAATTTTGTGCGCTTCACCAGTGCTTCAGAATCCTCGTCTGGAAAACCATTCATGATCATTAGTCTTTGTAAGAAGAATAATGGAGCACCTTGTTGAAGGTACATACTTTAGTACTGTTATATGATGCACGTAAAATTATATTTTAGGAACTAAAAATCATTTTTTTATTCGAGTAAATCATTTTATAAGCAATTTCAATAAATAAGTAAAATTTTGATTATTTTAAATTTTTATAAAAAATTTATATTCTAATTCAAATTCGAGACATGATGAGATGCATATTCAAATTGGATATATACTCAAAATCGATATCTGATGTGCAGTCGTGAATCTCTTTTATATCACGCTATAATTTGAGGACTTGAAAAACATATGTTGCCATATTCTTACTGCCTCTTCTTGTATCTACCTTTGCTCTGCATCATTGATCGCTTCCCAGATCCTTGGGAGGATACGTGAGAATTTCTTGAGCTGTTTTTCGACTCCATGGATCAGTCCAAAATGTTCCACCAAATGGGAGAGGCTAGTTGCTGGAGAACAACCTGCATGAAGGCAGAAAGAACTGGATCCGCCATGGTTCTGCCTGTAGCCTTACTTCAGTTTACCAGATTCAATGTATAAAATCTTTTGTTTTGAACAAACAAATTTGATTCAATGCATGTAATCGGTAAGGAACAGGACAAGATTCATGAGGTTTGATTCTGACAAGTTGACTTGCCCGTGATTGTCGGCTTAGAGAAAGTTAAACCTAGCCTCTAGTCAGCCATAGGTTCTGACCTGTTTCTCTCTAATTTAATTTTTAGATTAGCTGCACAGCTAACTTCGAATCCTCTAAAATAATATATTACTGAATTAAAGTTTTATTTTATCTGAAGATTTATTGTAATATAGTTTTATATGTTTAATATTTCATATAATTTCAAAGGTTTATATATATTTAATTACTTGATTCATCATTCTTACAACATAAAAAATAATTAATTAAAAGATGATAAAAAATAAGATTAGAATAATACTAGAAAATGCATAGAGAGTAGTTAAATGATTGTGATCCCATATGATTATTTTAGCCAAAAAAAAAAATGCAAGATTTAAAATTTTTTTTTTCTCTAAAGAAAATGTCTAAATTGGATATTTTTATATTTTTGTGAATTGTCAATAAATAATTATTTTATTTTTAAATAAGACAAATCACAAGGGTGTTTCGGGAATCTCACATTTGTTATTTATTCTCAGTTTAAACGGTGCGTTTGAATAGTGAAAATGTTTTTTCTTTTAATGAGAAGGACGTTTTAGCTTCCCCTTCAATTAGGTTATGTTAATGCACCAGCAGACATAAGTGGTTGAAAACACAATCATGCTAAAGATTTGGTGTCGATTATAATATGAAATTAAAACAAAAAAAATTACAATCTTGCCATCGCCACAGTAAACGCTACAATAAAACACTGGTAAAAATTGTCCAAAATCACGCATGTAATTTCAAAAATGCCATTTATATACATTTCCGTACATGTATAGTAATTGCTGGGGTTTAAATGAAAACTTCATTTGTTGAGGACTCAATCACAAATAGGGTAATTATCGGGGATATATTTGTCAACTCCCGTCATATTTCTTTCTTTCTTTCTTTCTTTTTATTTTTTCATTTAGCTTAGTTTTGGGAATTAATTCAAAAGTATATTTTTTAGTCAACCGAGTGGCTCAAAACCACCCGATCGTTATCTTGCCCGTGTCCGGTTCAACTACAAAGGTAGCCCGAATTAGGCTCCTGACCCGGGTTCAATATACCAGACTAGACTCATGATTAGCATGTAGATATATCAAAGTTAACCCCGGAGCAGGCTCTGCTTTCACCATTGGGTGGGTAGCTCAAACCTCAAGTAGCGAACCTCGCTGTTGTGTATGAAAATTACTTGGCCCTGACTAGACATTTACACGAGTTGCCATTGAAAAGCTCACAATATAGATATATTTTACAAGGTGAAATTAGCCAATTACATTAACATAAATAGCAGGCAAAGACACCAGCCACAGATAAAATTATTTTGATTGCTTCGTATAATTACAAATTATGTATTAATTTATTTTTCTAAATTGATGATCTTGCGAAAGAACCGGCTTGTGGCAACCTTATATTGTTTGATTCTGTTAACCAAAGAAATGAAGGTTAAGTGCATGGAGAGTGGACAACATCCATGTCTTTGTCAGCATTCTTTAGCAGAGTTTATGCTGGCACCACCTGCACAACTTGAAGATGCCAAAGCAGTTATAGCAAATTTGCTACATAAACTGGAATTGAAGGGTGTTCCCAGATCATTGAAACTCACGAGGGTTATGACAAAGATGTCAGATACCTTTTTTTGGATCCATGAAGGAATTCTCGTCAATTACACTAGATGAAGTGAGCACAGTTCTCGTTGATCCAGACAATTGTAAGTTGAGCACCATTGCACTAAAGGAAACTCAGAGATACACTTTACCGGTCCCAAAATTCATAAACTGAAAATACATTTCCCAGAAAGTAAGAACTTGGCTGAAAAAAATCAAATAGAACTCTTACAACTTGATTTTACACGTCTGTATCTGATGTCAACCAGCAGCAGCATGTTACGCTGTGAAAACCACAAAAGTTGATTCAATGGACTATGCCATATTTGTTAAATTGGAAAAGGATTCAAACTTGCCGCATTGACCATAAAAAGGATAACAACTTATAATTTTTTGTTTAGGACATGATATTTGCAAGCTATGCTGGTATTAACGTACCTTTAATTTCGGGTAAATTTTGCCATTTGAATTTTGCCAGGTAATTGAAGATGCAACAAGTATAGATGAATTTGTCTGCAGCTTAGCATCAAAAAGAGTTGCTCCACTAAACTCTAAGAAGAATTTTTGCACCCGGTAATTCGGAGTTCCATAGTGCTTCGACAAAGTTGAAGGCAATAGCATCTAGAGTCCACCTTCACAGAAAAAAGTTCCTTTCAACGTCAGAGCACCCATAAAAGAAAACAATATTCCTTGCCGTGCATGCTTGAATTAAATCTTGAAGAATAGTATGTGATTGGTACCTCCTATCATTGCAGTTCATCAAAAGTGGAGCATAGCTTGCTATCTCCATAATATCGCTGCAATAGAGAAATAAAAGCCTCCTGGAATTTTCATGATGAGTATGGGAACACATAAAGATACTTCGGCCATGGCATCAAATTTGAACCAGAATCATCATGGTGAGCTGGGAGCCTTTTGAATTCACCATTTCAAACATGTTCTTTATTTAATTTGTTCACCCCCCTCTCCGACAGGAAACGAGAGGGGGAAGGCATCAAATATTTTCAACCTCGAGCACTGTTCATACAGCATTGTCTCACAGGAATAATTCACCTGATTGATGTTAATTTTCCTGCTTGAAAAAGTCGTGTTAATACTATCACCCATGCCAAGGTCTGCTGCCTACGCCCCTACTGCAAAATAATTACAAAGAATTCACCTCTCAATTTCATAAGCATCAAGCATTTAGCATTGGATTTTTTAGTATTACTGCCACTGTATCAATACCTTAGCATCAAACATAATTATAGTAAACAATTTGCTAAAACTATCATAAATGGTAATCGTATATCCCCTTGTTCACATGTTCTCAATCATCCTGCCTAGTTGCCAATCACAAGAAGTTTAATCCCCACTGTACAGCATAAAACTTTAAGATACGGAGGTTTTTTTCTTGAAAACATATCATACATGTATTCAACAAAGAAAAATACATGCAATCCTATTCCACAGACAAAATAAACTATCCGAAAACACAAAAAGATAGCATACATATATTCAAAGTTATTAAATATGAAAAATTCAAATACATTTAACCACTTGGAGAATCCAATACCTTTCATTGATTAACAATGATCAACCACAAATTTATATAAACACTTGTACATAAATTATCTCAAAAAATTGATGCAAATTCTAGTACTGAACGTTTAAGATCTAAAGTTCTTTTCCAGGTGACATCCCATTAACAAATCACCCAAAACCACAAACATATCAAAAGATCAAACATGCATAAAAAAAAACTAGATGGCATTACTCACATTTTCTTCTGTTTTTATTTGCAAAAGTGGGAGTAGCATCCATCCTCAGACAGATATGCACAACGACCAAGAATCTAGTAACTACAGTAGTCCAAGGATTATTTTTACAAAAATTAACACATGAATTTATCTGGGTTGCTTGAAGCAATAGTGTCTTTGAAGTCATTCAAGACGATAAAAATTTAAATAAGTTAATAACTTGCTGAAAACTTGAATAACTTTCATCAGGTAATCTTTCCAACACTATACTTATGGACACTCAAAGAAGAACTCATGCATATGTAACCTAGAAAAGGTGAATGCCAGTCCTAAAATAGTAACTAACTACATGAAAGAAAAGCAATTAAAATTGTGACAGGATCGAACTAAGAAAAGTCAGGTAATAAGTGCACCATCAACTAGCAACACTGGGTACGTAAAATTTACATCACCTTTTCACCTTGACAACGTTCAGATTTACCAAGCAACTTCTTCAAACCAAGATTGCCATGCCATCATTAGACAACAGATCTCCCATAAAGGTTCTGGTGTGGGCATCTGCAGAGAATCCTCTATCAAACATTTCCTGCAAAAGTTGTTTTGCCTGTGAAGCTTCGTTGTTCCGGAGAAATCCTCGGACAATAACATTGTAGCACCAACCATCTGGTGGGCAGCCATCCCTTTCCATTTGTCTGAGAGCTTTGCATGCTTCGTCTAACAATCCTTCTCTGCAGAGTCCGCAGATTATTGTAGTCCAAACCTGAACATTTGGCAGCAATCCTTTGATGTAGAGTTCCGAAAACAGCTCCCTTGCATCTTCAAGCTTCCCAGATTTGCACATGGCATCGATTAAGATATTATAGATCATCAAATTAGGCTTCAAGTGACTATTTTGCATTTCTCGAAATAGTTCCAATGCCTGATCAATGTAACCTTGTTTGCTTAAGCCATCAAGCAAAATTGAGTAGGTTATTAGATCTGGGGAGCTGCCCTGGGCATGCATATCCTTGAAAAGAAACTTTGCTTCCAAAATTCTCCCTACTTGACACAAGCCACTTATAAGTGTGTTGTAAGTAGCAGTGTTTGGAATCAACCCCCGAAAACTTATTTCATCGAAAAGTTGTTTTGCCTCGTCGATCCTCTGGGCCTTACAACATCCATTGATTAGTACGTTGTAACTAAGAACATCAGGTACGCAGCCCTTGGTTATCATCGCATCGAATACCTTTCTAGCTTCAAAAACCCTGTTTTGCAGAAGATATCCATTCATCAACGAGCTGTAAGTCACGGTATTAGGCTTCACACCCTTTTCAATCATCGTCTTGACTATACCTTCAGCCTCTGGAATCTTGCCTTTTTTACAAAGACCATCGACCAAAATGTTGAAGGTAACGACATCTGGCATGATGTTCAAACTCATCATTTCATTGACAAACGCTAGAGCCTCTTCCTGCTGGTCTGAATTGCATAGACCATGCATTATGGAATTGTAAATGACAACATTTGGTTGTATTCCTTTACCCTTCATATCAGAGAAGATTTCTACGGCGTCTTTCACTAGTCTATCCTTGCAAAGGCTATCAATAATCGTTATGTATGTTACAACATCCGGTTGGCAACCTGCGTTGTCCATTTTCTTTAGCAATTCAACAGCGTCAGGGGTTTTTCCAATCTTACACAAACCTTTTATAACCGTGGTATAAGTATGTAGATTAGGTCGATATCCTCTTTCCACCATCTCATAAAAAAACTCCACAGCACGAGCAAATTTACCCTCAATACAAAGCCCATTAATTAAAGTAGAAAAAACCACAACGTTAGGTTCAAAACCAAGCTTAATCATTTTCCCAAAGACAGAGAACCCAAAATCGACGCGTTGCAAGCGACAGTAGCAATTAATCAAAATGCTAAAATGACACACGTTACGTTCGATCTGCAGCAGTTCAATTTGTTTGGACAAAGAAAGCACAGTCCCATAATGTTTGATTCTGACAAGAGCTGATAAAAAATCATTAAATTCGACAATAGGAGGTGGGGGATGCATATGAACCATGTCATCGAAGCGACACAAGGCATCTTCCATACTAGTAAAAGAACATCCCTTTTGGTACTTCTGCCCACCGCTACCACTGGAAGTATGAAGAAAGAAAGCCATACCCATTTCAGTAAGGCTCCTCTGAGAGGGAATCCCAAAAAGGATCGAAGCTGAAGAAGAAGAAATGGCCATTAACACCCTTCGCCGCTTCATCACCATCGCCATGCCAGAGAAAGGGAGGCTAGGGTGAACGGCTAAAACTAAGAAGACAAGAGAGGGGGTGGGGAGGGGGGGAGGGGGAGGAGTCTTGACCTAGGCTGAAACGGTATCGTTTCGCCTCAAATCTTTCCTGCAGTATTATTATAGTACTTGTGAGGCCTACATTGAACAGTAAATAAATAAAGAAAAAGATAGTTTTCTTGTATGCTGACGAGTTCGAGTGTGCACTGGCAGGCCGGAGATGAGACACCATGCTCGACCTATAACGTTCTCCCAAGTCAGCTTAAATTAAGGCATTCAGAACAAGTAAGAGAACAATCAGGAAGACGAAGCACGAGAATCAATCCTGCTTGACCTCCCCAAGCAAAATGCATGGTTTCGAACAGCTTATGTGCGGGGTAGGAACAAGATTTTCCATTTCGTTTTGATTGATGATGGGATTTGTTTTTTTTTAAATGTAACAAAATATTTTAGTTTTGAAGTGTTGTATCATATTTTATTCGAGATTATATTGTTTATGTGTGTGTGTAATTAAATGTATTAATTTAAAAAATAATTTAATTCAAAGATAAAATAAAATTATATATAATTATGCAATATAATATAAAAAACACAATAAAATGATTTTTCTGAATAAAATTATGAACATGTATAATATTACGAGAATATCATCATCAATCTCGCAAGATAATTACATTTTCTGATTGCTCTGAAATTTTAATATAATATATATAAATATGTCAAGAAACTCTTCGTAAAATTTTATCTCAATCTAATGATCAGATTAAGAGATATAATTGATATTGTAAAATTATTCATTATTAAAAAAAAATATTTGGCCAAAACGGCACAAGAGAAATGATACTGATGTGTTTCGGTCAGTACTTAATTGAAAATTCTAGAATATATTGAAATTTTAATCGAGATATAAATAATACCGTTTTATTTTGTTTTTTTAATTGGTAGGAAACATTTAAACCATTTTAACCGAACCATTTAAACCGTTTTACAATAAACAGAGCAATTTATTTTCACTATTGTGATGATTCACAAATTCAATATTTATTTCCTCCATAGCAATTAATTTCAATTGTAAGCCGATTTTCACCATTGTAGTCATTTACAAACACAATATTTTTCTGTTGCGGTTGTTCGCAAATTCAACATTTATTTTTCCTAATACGGTTAATTTTTATTATAAATCGAATTTCATTTCACAAACTCAATATTTGTTTCTGGCATTGCTGTTTATTACAATTATCTAGTGATTATTGTCGTTGTGATTTTCACAATTCACATGCATGCTTCTATGGTATGGTTGGAGTTGTTTTTTAAAGTGTTTTTTTATTTAAAAATAGATTGAAATGATATTTTTTTTATTTTTTAAAAATTAATTTTGATATTAGTATATGAATGATTTAATAAAACAAGAAAATTTAATTTAAAATAAAAGAAGACAACCATATGATAGGAAAAAGAATGTCTAATGGCATATGTTTAGGATAAGAAGACAAACAAATAAAATGCATGGTTTCTAGACTCCGGTTGTTCTAACCATATGATAGGAAATAAAGAATGGTTCATGGAGCTAGATGAGCAATTTAGACATTCAATCAAGTTGGGCAATAGTGGAAAAATGTTAGTAATGGGAAAAGGGAGTGAAAGGCTTGAAATTGAGGGATTAATTCAAAGAATAAGTGATGTGTTCTTTATTCCTGGTCTTAAAAGTAGCCTATTAAGCATTGGACAAAGGCAAGAGAAGGGACATGTTATTGTTATGAAGGACAAGACATGCAAAACATATCATCTTACGAGAGGTATTATTATGCAAACAGTCATGGCAGAAAATAAGATGTTTGTTTTGAAAGCCACTATGATTACTCATGTTTTAAATTGTTTGAATGCAAGTGAGGATGACTTATCAGACTTATGGCATCGTCGTTATGGGCATGTGAACAACAAAAATCTCAAATCTTTGGAGAATAAACAGTTGGTTAAAAGACTTCCCCCACTCAACTTCACAAACAACGTATACACTGTTTGCAACTGCGACAAACAACATCGAGCAATTATCCCCAAGAAAAGTTAGTGGGGGGCTTTAAGAAAACTTCAATCAATAGATGCAAATCTATGTGGTCCAATTACTCTAACTTCAAGCAGTTTCAAAAGTTACATATTGTGCCTTATAGATTACTTTAGCAGAAAGACCTGGAACTATTTTTTAGTCGAGAAAAATGAAGCTTTCTTTATGTTCAAAGCTTTCAAAAGACTTGTAGAAAAAGAATTAAAGTGCAATATATGTTTTCTAAGGACTAAATGGGGAGGTGAATTTATATCCAAAGAATTCAATATGTTCTGTGTTGATGATGGCATTAAAAAGCAACTTACTGCTACTTACACTCCTCAATAGAATGGAGTGGCAGAGCGTAAGAATCAAACTATATTAAACATGGTTAGATGCATGCTTTCTGAGAAGGAGATGCCTAAACTATTTTGGCCAAATGTTGTTCGATGGGGATTACATGTGCTAAATAAGAGCTTGACTATGACTATAAAAGAAATGACTCTTGAAGAATGTTGGAGTGGTACTAGACCAAATGTTAATTACTTTAAGGTGTTTGGTTGTATTGCATATATGCATATTCCTGACAAAGGGAGGACAAAGCTTGATGAAAAGAGACATAAATGTTTTTTTTTAGGGGTTAGTGAGAAATTTAAAGCCTATTGGCTTTATGATCCTAAGACTAAAAGGGTGATTGTTAGTAGGGATGTGGTGTTTGATGAGAATAAGGGTTGGAATTGGTGGAAGAGTGATGATGACGTGATGAGTGATTTTTACTTGGGTTGATACTGATGATAATGGAGAAATTAATGACTATAACGAGAAATCAACAGAAGGAGAAGCTGATTATGGTATAAAATGAGAAGTTGATTCTGGTGCAGAAGAACTTGAAAAGGATAGTAGGATACTAAAAAGTGAAAGGGATGTGACATAGTAGGGAAAGAAGATGGTATTGCATCCAGGAATGATGACAGTAAGACATCAAGAGGAAGAATTAAACGAACATATAGATGGATGGATGACTATGTTCATGAAGCAATTTTCTTTGATGGATCAATATGTTTGATGGTGAATGATGATCCCAAATACTTTGATGAAGCAGTAAAGCAGCTAAAATGGAGAAGGGCAATGGATTTGGAGATAGAAGTTATTGAAAGGAATAAAACATGGGAACTTGTAAATCCACTAAATGGTACATAGAAAATTGATGTAAAATGGATTTATAAAACATAGCTGAATGAAAAGGGAGAGGAAGACAAATGCAAAGCACGATTGGTGATAAAAGGTTATGCTCAAAGATATGGTATTGATTACGGTGAACTCTTTGCACCTATGGCTCATTGGGACACCATAAGACTGATCTTGGCTTTAGCAACACAGAAAGAATTGATTGTATTCCAGCTAGATGTCAAGAGTGCATTTCTTCATGGAAAATTAGAAGAAAGAATTTGTGTGAAGCAGCCAAAAAGTTATGTTAAAAAGGAGAAGAACATAAAGTGTTGAGACTAAAAAAGGCTCTTTATGGTTTGAAATAAACTCCAAGAGAATTGAAGAATTTTTCTTAAAAAAAGGCTTTGAAAATTGCAGCTATGAACACACATTATTTGTCAAGCATGAAGACGAAGGTAAATACCTTATTAGCAGCCTCTATGTGGATGACTTAATCTACATAGGAAATAACACGAAACTATGCAAAAGCTTCAAGCAGTCAATGAAGCAAGAATTTGACATGAGTGATTTGGGCAAAATGAAATAATATTTGGGGGTTGAGGTTCAACAGAATTGTGAAGGAATACACTTGTGTCAACAAAAGTATGTTGGAGAAGTGCTAGAAAGGTTTTGAATAAGAGGCTATAATTTAGTAAAAAAAACCCGTATTGTGGCAGGCACGAAATTAACAATAGGTAGTGAAGAAGCAAGTGAGAATTCAACCATGTTCACGCAGATAATTGGTAGTTTAATGTATTTGTCATTTACTAGACCAAACATTGCGTTTGTTGTCTGCTTGTTAAGCAAGTTTATGACAAATCCAAAAACATCTCATAAGACAACAACAAAAGAGTTCTCAAGTATTTGAAGGGAACTACAAGTTTAAGGGTGCTTTATAAAAGGGGTAAATAGAATTCAGACAATGAATTTAAAGTCTATACCGATAGTGATTATGCCGGTGATATAGAAGATATAAGGAGTACCTCTGGGTATATATTCTTCTTGAGTGGTGGTGTAGTTGCATGGAGCTCGAAAAAATAGCCAGTGGTGACTCTTTCCACCACCGAAACAGAGTATATAGTTGCTGCTGCATGTGCTTGTCATAGCATTTGGATGAGAAGAGTGCTTAATGGTCTTGGATGCTCCTCCTGCAAGTGTGTGAAGATTTTCTGTGATAATAGTTCCACTATCAAATTATCGAAAAATCCAACTCTTCATGAAAGAACCAAACACATAGATGTAAAGTTTTATTTCCTACGTGATTTGGTAAAAGAAGGTACAATAGAATTAATTCATTGTAGAACAAGTGAGCAAGTGGCAGACATCATGACCAAACCTTTAAGTTAGAATCATTTCTTAAACTGAGAAATTTGTTGGGAGTACAAAGCTTAAAGAACATGAACTGACTTGCTTCAGCAAGTGTTGTTTAGGGGAGGATGTTACAGATTGATATAGTTTGTTAATTCAGTTGGTTATGGTTTGTTAAATAACAAACTATTATGAGTCAGCAAATCTATTAGAAGTCAGTTAGAACAATACTGAACTTAGTTAATTGTTATTTCTGTCTTTCCTGCTTTTAATAATCTTCAGTATATGAAGAACCAAGCTGTTATTTCTGACAGCATGTAATGGCTATATAAGGCTAAAGGCATTCAATCAAACAGTTAGTTGACAATTAACAATGAGTGCAAGATCTTTAGCATTATTAATGTTGCTTTTACTTATCATCAACAGGATGATTTTGATCATGAGGACAAGTCTCTTTTCTGTGCTCATATTGTCCACATTTAAAACAAATCAGGTGCAGCCCCTCGTGTACTATTCCACGTACCCTTCTTCTGGATTTGAGTTTCGATGAAGATTGCTTCGTAAGATCCACCTCCACTCAAATCTTGGCATAGTTTCCAATCCAGGCTGTCTTATCCACCTTCAGGGTTTTGCCAATCTGATCTCTAATTTTCCACAATACAGTGTTATCATAATATACCATTGCCAAGTCTAGAAGTCTTACCCTTACAGATACTTTGTCAGCTGTAGCTTCATATGGATTGAAATTCGGATGCCTCTGTCTCACCGTTAGATATTTTCTGCCACCATCCACGGGCCTCCAAAGAGTGCATGATCTCTATCATCAGGATTGAAGAACTTGTTTAAAAATAAATCATTTCCCGAATCCACCAGAGCTATATAAACCTGAATTCTCCATAAAGTTTGGATCTTCTCATTGAATAAGTAACTTTGATGATTAAGGTTTGCCTCCAAGGTTCTCTGATTCTACGTTTTTTCTCCAGTCAATTTGGCTTCTCTGTTTAATGTTATATCATTTAACTTCCATCTCTTGAAATTTTCTGTCATATTTTTATTATAATTTATGTATGTGAAAGTGTTCATGCCTGCTGCTTGTGGTTGTAAACCCTTTTCAGCAATGCAAAATCCTATCTGGGATATGAATTTCTTGGCTAGCTTAAACTGAACATGTTGCGATTGGAAGCTGTGTTGCTTGGGCGTTTCCTCTTTGCATTCAGTGGAGCAACAGAAATGACTTCCATGTACTGTATTTGCCAACAATCTTGCTTATCAAATAGCAGTTTGGTTCTTGTAAATTTATGGTGAAACATGAACTACTGCTAGGTTCAGAATAACAGTGTAGGTCCGTTGATTTTCTAAAACAATTATGTTTATCAAAACAATGTTGATTTAATTTTTTAAGGAAAAAAATGAAATAACTCCCATGACCTGAGTTTTTAATCGGTTAACTATCCTGTTAGGTTTAATAACTATATATTGCATAAAAGAGCCAATGTAGCAGCTATATGGCGAGTCAAGGAAGCATTCCTTTGAGAAGCATTTAGGAGTTGATGCAATTTTTCTTGCAGGGCTCTCCTTAAACTCACATAATTTCTCCCAGCATATATATTATCTTACACATTATTACAATGTACTTATGTACAGCACTTGCAGAAACAATTGTTGTCCTCAACTGAAAGAGGCTGAGAGAAAATTAATAAACAGTATTTGTTCTCTGAAATCTCCTTAGTACACTCTTAATACGTGAAAATAAGCCTCTAGGTGCGTTTTCTCCTCGTGGAGATAAAACAGTCCCACATCTTCTGCAAACTTGTCCAGAGCTCTCTGCAAACCCTGGTGACTCTGCTGGCATTAAAAAGGATTGATTCAAAACCGAGGTATCCGCCTCTTGGAGGTGAGTTCTTGGCTCTGTACCCGCTGCCAAAAGAATGGCGGCAAGTATAACAGCACTGATCTGAAAAACGATGAATACCAACGTAAGTTTTTTTCCAACTCCTCAGGGGATAACATACTAAACACTCCGATCACAGAAAGTTCTGATAACATTATGTTCAA
Organism: Salix dunnii; assembly: GCA_015731905.1. Taxonomy (NCBI): domain Eukaryota; kingdom Viridiplantae; phylum Streptophyta; class Magnoliopsida; order Malpighiales; family Salicaceae; genus Salix; species Salix dunnii. Next base: position 3,122,995 of record CM027676.1, read on the forward strand.
AATGAATACTACTACCATAAACTATCAATTAAGCCTTTTGTCTTGGAATTTACCTGGGCTACCAAAATCAAAAGCATGATTGCGCGGCTTATCTTAACATGGATCGACATAAGAATCTCAAAGTCTGTGTTTTCCTGGCCAGTATATGTACTAATTTGCTGTGATAGGAGATGAGGAGAAATAGTCTCGATCAGAAAAAATACAAAGGAATTGAGAAGAAAATAAAAGCAGCTCATGACCAGCATCCTGCATGGCACGATATCAAGACTCGAAAAGTTGGTTCATGGCTCGTATGGAGTGTGCGTTAAGGTTGTTAAGGAACAAAATCACCTAAAAACTAAGCTATTAGGTGAGATCCCAGAATATATGTACTAATTTGCTGTGATAGGAGATGAGGAGAAATAGTCTCGATCAGAAAAAATACAAAGGAATTGAGAAGAAAATAAAAGCAGCTCATGACCAGCATCCTGCATGGCACCATATCAAGACTCGAAAAGTTGGTTCATGGCTCGTATGGAGTGTGCGTTAAGGTTGTTAAGGAACAAAATCACCTAAAAACTTAAGCTATTAGGTGAGATCCCAGAATATAATTTATATTATTTTCTAATATATTTTCTCAAGTGAAAGCTCTTTGGGCTTGAAACTTGCACACAAGTACACGCTATTTTGTGCTTGATTTTTATCAAATAAAATGACGGTGGTGAGATTCGAACTCCTGATCATTGGATCAATAAGGTTCTAATACCATATTAAATAACCAAATCATCTAAAAACTTAAACTATTAGGTGAGGTCCCAGAATATGATTTATATTATTATCTAAGGTAGACTTGATTTCAGTGTGTTTTGCATAACATGTGCCATTGTTAGGGGAAAAGGGGTGTGGAAACCACATCTGTCCTTCCTAGCATCGAGATAATGAGAATTTACTTCGGAAGTTTTGTGAACATGTTACTAAAAACATCTCGTGTATCGATTAATTCAAATAGAGCAAGCATACCTTTCCCCAGTCTATCTTGAAGAAAATTGCAACGATGACGGCAACTTCAAGGAAAAGAAGGCAGCAGATGGCAACAATATACTAAAATTAAAGTCAAGGAAAGGAATTATAAGTAGCGGACACAAATGTTATTAGCAAAATCCTCTAGAAGGATAGAAAGTGTTCATATTAAGAATATCATCAATGATTAAACGGTCCTTGGAAATGACGAAGCCTGGAAAATTTTAGAGGTTCTTTGCTTCTTCTAGTTATGATAAAGCTAAGTAGAAAGGATACGAAACAAAGGGTGGAATTGCTGATGCAATTACCTATAATATAACCACCGATGGTGCTTAAGCAGACAATGATTCCCACCCCTAAAAATGTGTATATAAACCTGAAAACAGAAAAGAGTGACTTGTCAGACGCTGAGTAACCCCTGCTTGGATCTCTTGAGTCATCTATCTAGTGATGTCAATTTCCGCAGGAAAAAGCTGTTTTCATGAATTATGTGTCGAGAAATATGTATGATTGGAAACCTACCATGGTTTTAGAGGAGATGGGCTGAGAGAGAACTCGACAATACTTTCATCCCATTTCTTTTGTAGCCAGAGTGAGTATATGATCATTCCAATCCCACACAGGAGCATTACCAGGTTAACTATCCTGATCGAGTTGTGCAGGCAACACCTTGCACACCTTGCCATTGCTGGTTTTGAATCTACCTGTATCGAGCAGCTATCGCAACCATAGTAGGCAGTAGAATATTAAGCTCGTTCCAAGCTTATTCTTCATCTGAAATCCCAGCGCCGGCATGCTTTACTAAATTGGTGCAGGCAAGGAAAGGGGGCTGGCGGGGTGTGAAAAAGTCGGGAGGGCGGGCGGGCGGGTGCTGTTGTAATTATCAGGTGGTGCTTCTCTGCATGAAAGAGGCTGGGATTTGCACTTCGTTGAAAGTTAGATGAAGGATGGAGATGAGAAAATACACAGCAGACACCAGGTTGAAGACAACCTAACAGTCATGGGGTCATCGAGCAACAGGGGGTGTGCCCTTTAATTTCCAAGATGCGATTCTTTTCACGAAGCCCAGACGTCGAGAATATTAGCTTCGGAATCGGTCAAAACCAATATAACACCACCGTTTGGTCTCCCAACCAATACCTTTAACGCGCAAAATACAAAGGCTAAAAATATCAACAATAATCCATGTTTCAAATAGTTCAATGATTCTATCTAAAATAAAAACATAAAAGAAGTATTAAATACATTGATTTTAAAAATTTCAAAAGTTTCAACCAAGTCAGAATTGTAAATTCCATTAGAGTATCAAGAGGAGATCCTAATACATCTTATTAATGTGCAAAAGGGGTCTAATACAATTTTATTTAGGCTATGAAATGAGGACAGCAAAGAAAACAAAAAAATCCGACTACAACTTAGAAACAACATGGATGACTAACTTTTTCTTTTGTTTATAGGATTAAGAGGTTGCATAAAAGGTTATAAATAAGTTTTGAATCAACTCTATAAAATTTTATTTTCTTCTCATGGCAGAACATGAATTTAATATTAGGAGCCTTATATTATTTTGTTAGCTATATCACAATGCTTGTTTGAGCTTAATTAATACTTTGTTTTCAATTAGGATCCAAGGCTTGTTTGGATTAAATTAAGGGCTTTTCAGTTTAGGGTTTTGGATTAGTTTTAAGTAGACCTCATATAAGTCCACGTAAGAAGTCTATTAGGGTTAATTTTTCAAGAACTATTTAAACTCTAATCATTATGGTCAATGATAAGTAACAGTGGAGTTGATATTTGTTAATATTTTAAAACACTAATATTTTTAATATGTGAAATTTGTTTTAAAAAAGTTAAATGAAATTTGTTGTGGCCATGATCCAATGATTGTAACTGAAAATTTTATCCTAATAATTATAGTAACGGATAAATAAAAGTCATCAACCTTAAATTACTTTGGGAGTTAGGTAATTGGCCATTTAAATTGCAACTCACCAAACTTAAAGTTTTGAGAGAGGTCATCGTTTCGATGGTCTAGAAGATGTTTTTCCTATTGAAAGTGTTGTAACTCAAATCCAAGAGCTCCAAGTTCTTGAGTTTAAGAAAGGCTGCCATAATCAATTATATTCATGAAGAAGCAAATTATTCAAAAATACATCAACATAATATTTGTTTTATTTTTTAAAAATTAGTTTTGACACCAGCACATGAAAATGATCTAAATCACCATAAAAACATTAATTTAAAATAAAAAAATAAATTTTTGATTTTTTTCAAAAATATTTTTGAAATATTGTGCCAAACACCCTCTAGGGTGGAAAAAAAGCAAATGACAATGGACTTATAGACCCATATCAATCTTTTTATTAGTATTTAAATACAAATATGATTTGAGATTAGAGACTATTTACATTCTTGAAGGCTGTCAATAATCGTATAGTAGAGCTACCAAATGGATCACTGGCACTAGTAATTTCAGGCAGGTTATCATATTTCCAAGCTGACCGAGGAGAGGAATTTTGTTGTTCAGCAAATTATGCAACTTCAGCGAGAACTGGTAAGGTGCTTAGTATGTAAAAATATATCATGTAAGCTTAATTGGTGAAATTCTTTTAGGACAACCTTTTCTTTAGGTCAGTTGTGACTTTGAGAAATATTAGGTACCGAGAAAAGAGAAGTAGAAAGACAAATCCATATTATTTGATGAATTCATTAGAGGAAGATAAGAGGAACCTTCTGATTAAACTTATTAGTTTTCATTTTCTCTTTGGGTATTTAGTCTGCCTAATACAGTCATTGGAATAAACATCTTTGTTATGCAAAATTGAACTTTGAGAATGGAGTTTTCAACATTATTATATGCTTTAACCCTTTGACTTTCCAACATTTCTAACGAAAACACACTGACACAAGTTGAAGCATATTAATATAGGATGAAAACTTTTAAGATGATTTTTTTTATAAGACGAGTGTCGAGTGCTAAACTTTTAAGATGTCAAGATTATCATCTTTTTTTTTTTGTAGGTGTTTGAATGTTTTGTAACATGTGGCGATGATGACTAGCCACGATCAAGCTCCTTGTCCTCTGGTGCTTTAAGATAGTACTACTACTTGTTTGAATCCCTTGTCCATTAGGCAACCTGAAGAAACCGAATTGGTCTAAAAAAATTGATTGCTGATTAAAAAACCAAAATTAAGAAGTAGATGAAAAAAGGATTCCAAAAAATTTGAATTTAGTTTTTACACGAAATAGTTCATTTGAAGGTGATAATGAGAGAGATTGCTGTAAATTGTCAAAGCCAAAAGTTATTACGCATGGAGCACATGAGTCTGTTTTTATCAATGATATTTGTTTTGTAATTAAATTTAACAATGAAGCTAAATTTAATTATTATGAAATACAAACTAAAACAAAAACAAAACAAAAATGAAAATTAATACATCGCTTGAGCATGCTTTTAAATATTGAAAATACAATACATAGAGCAATCAATGAAGATATCCATTATTATATGTCAAACAAGCTATAGACAAAAACAAAGAAAAAATAAAACACAAACAAAAATAAATATAAACTTATCTAAATCTTGAAAGTACAATACATAACGATGCACCAAGGCTTAGTACCATATACAAGGCTATGAAAATCCAAACTTGGATAAAAAAGGAAGAATGTTCACCATGAAATAATAGCAATTGGTGATGCTCACCTCAATAAAGTGAAACCATGCTCGTCGCCAATATGGATTTATGTACAAAACTACCCCTATCACCAACAACACCGTGATGTATACAACCCCAAAGCTCACATAGAAAACCTCCATATCCATGAAGCCACTATTATCTTCATTGTTCGTTGAAGTTGGCGTTGGTGATGATGACATATCCACATCACAAACTTTGGTTAACGGTTGTCCACAGAGAAAAGGATTATCCTTATAAGAGCTCTCTTCAAATGTAGCAAATTGTGCAACTCTTGCAGGTGTCTTACCAGATAGATTATTATGTGCCACACTGAAAACAGCCAGAGAATATAGTCCAGTAAGTTGAGGAGGGATTTCTCCTTCCAATTTGTTGTATGAAAGATCCAAGCTCTCTATTTCCTTTAACCTTGAAAATGTTGGTGGAATTGGCCCAATCAAACTGTTATGCGAGAGGTTTAATACCTTGATCTCGCTGAGGTTTCCAATCTCAAGAGGAATCCCTCCTGTGAAGTTGTTGCATGAGAAATCAATTCCAGTAAAGTACCTGATAGTGCTTCCTTCATAAAGAAGGGGTACATTCTTCGTTGTAAACTCAAATGATTGTTGTGAAGAAGACATGGAATCATTATAAATGGTTATTGTTGGGAAAGGATAAGTAGATATCATGCAAAAGATGATATTACCAGAAAGATAATTGTGAGATAGATCAATGAGGGTTAATTGGTCCAACCTGCATAATTGAATTGGGATCTCACCTTCAAGATTGTTATGACTCAATAGTAGAAATCTCAACTTAGATAGCCTTCCAATCCATTCTGGAATTCTACCAGTTAAATTATTATAGGAAAGATCTAATGTCAATATCCTAGAAGAGTCATAGAACTCCATTGCGATCGGTCCTTGCAACTTATTTCTAGACAAATATACATATCTTAATTTTGAAGAAGCACTGAATCTTGGTGGTAAAGGACCAGAGAGGTTGTTCCCTGATAGGTCCAAAAACTCAAGAGAAGTCATATTCCCTATCCATCCAGGGATCTACCCTTGCAAGCTTTTGTTTGAAAGTATTTTTCCTGTCAAGAAATTGTTGGACAAGTCTAACAATTGCAACGAGCTCATGCTACCCAATGAGGAAGGAATACTTCCATCAAAACCATTACTTGACATCATTAGAAATTCTAACCCTGGAAAAGAAGCTCCGATTTCTACAGGAATTTGACCTTGGAAATAATTCATGGATATACTTAGGAATGACAGATTCACATGAGAACTCCTTGGCAATAAAAATGGACCCGAAAGAGAGCAATTTCCTAAAGAAAGACTATTTAGGTATGTGTTATTCTCTATCAACCAACTTGGGAACTCTCCCTTTATGTGGATGTTTGTAAGATCCAAAGATTTTAGGTTGAATTGATGGTAAAGGAATTTAGGAAATGTTCTTGCACCTTGTACAGGACTGCTCAAAGAGAGGGACTCTAACTGGAACTTTGGGCTCAAATTATGATCATCTTTTTCTTCATACATTTCATTGTCTGAACCATCAAAAGACTTGAGTTTTGAAAGGTTGTATAATGGGCTCAACGACATAGGGATTTTCAAGTGATTGGAAGAAAGAGATAGTTGTTGAAGGGATGTCAGATTTGCCAGACACGGAGGCAAGAATCCATTGAGATCATTGTCATTGATACGTAGCACTCGAAGATGATTCAAGTCACATAAGCCTGATCACATTATAATTTAGGAAAACGTAAACTCTGAGTGCAAGCAACCATAAAGTTTTGAGAGAGGTCATCATTCCGATGGTTTGTAAGATGCTATTACTATTGAGATTGGAGCCACTCATATCCAAGAGTTCCAAGTTCTTGATGTTAAAAATCTGTGTGTGTGTGTGTGTGTGTGTGTGTGTGTAGAGAGAGAGAGAGAACTTACCATGAGTTGTAGGTAATTTGCCATTTAAATTGCAACCCCGCAACCATAAAGTTTTGAGAGAGGTCATCATTCCGATGGTTTGTAAGATGCTATTACTATTGAGATTGGAGCCACTCATATCCAAGAGTTCCAAGTTCTTGATGTTAAAAAAATCTGCCACAATCAAAGAGTTAACAAGAAGCAGCTTATTGAATAATAAGGATTTCAATTAAGTTAATTTCTAATTTTAAAATTTAATTTTCTCTCTAATTTTTTTAAAATAAATTAAAATGGATTTGGGAATTGTTTAAAACTTGTTTAATAGGCAGCGAAAACATAACAAAGGAATTCTAATCATTATGGTCAATGATATGTAATAGTGGAGTTGATATTTGTTAATATTTAAAACACTGACATTTTTAATATGTAAAATTTGTTTTAAAAAAAAGTTAAATGATATTAAAATTTTAATTTCCAATAAGTTCCAGTGGTGGGCAGCATGTGGTTCTGGTCAATTATTGGTTGGCTAGTGTAATTTTTATGTTTTTTTTAAAAAAAAGAAATGTAATTGACTCATAATTAGTTCTTTTTTCTTTATATGATTAATATTAAAAAAAAACATTCAAATTTAAAATATTATAATCTCATCAACCTATTTACACTAATTATTTTTTTTCATATTTTGTTTTGTTAAAAAATAGCACTTTTTATACATGAAGTTACTTTTTCCTTAAAGAAATTTTATATTATCATTTTATTTATACTATACTAAAATATCGATGTTGAGAGAGGACCACAATTAAATTGAAACATTATTAATATTTAAATAGATGGCGGACCTTTTAAAAAATAAGAATTTCAATAGAGTTAATTTCTAAATAAAAGGCAAGAATCCACTAAGATCATTGGAACTAATATCTAGCACTCAAAGATGATTTAAGTCACATAAGCATGATCACATTAGAATTTAGGAAAAAATATTAAAAAACATTAAAGTTTTTATTAACCTATAGATAGAGAGAAAGAGAGATAATAAGAGTGATCACTCTTATATTACCTTGGGTTGTAGCTAATTGGCCATTTAAACTACACTCCCTCAATATTAAAGTTTTGAGAGAGGTCATTGTTCCGATGGTTTGGAAGATATTTCTTCTATCAAGAGTGTTGAAACTCAAATCCAAGAATTCCAAGTTCTTGAGGTTAAGAAATCCTGCCATAATCAATTACATTCACAAAGAAGCAGCTTATTGAATTTGAAATTGCTCATTTTAAATTTTAATAGATTTGAGAGTTCTTCAAAACTTGTTTAATAGATACAAAAAACATAACAGAGGAGTTCTACACATACACGTCTAATCATAGTAGACATTTGTTAAATTACCTTGGAAAAGTACAACGCCTCTCAGTGCTTGCAAAGATAGATTTTTTAGAGAAGGTAGTGCTCCGAGGTTTTGAAGGGAGTTTTCATCTAAAGAACAATCGTCCAGATGCAAATCTTCTAGTGCACTCAAATTTTGCAACTCTATTTGAAAGAAAAAAGATTTTTTATTCAAATTGAGTTTTTTTCAATCAAACAAACATTATGATGTCACTTATCGTCACCTAATATTCTTCCTCTTAAATCATTGTAGCTCAGACCAATTGTCTTGAGGTTTGGGAATGCTCCTAGTGATTGTAGTAACGTCTGAAAGCTACTTTCATAGACTGTTATATTATTTAGGTAGAGAGTACTCAAGGTGGTCAGGCCTGCAAGTTACAAAAGAAATGTACAAAAAGGTTTTCCAAACACAAAAAATAATAAAAATAGTTAATAGGTGTATGAATCATTATCACCACTTACTTCCTGAGGATACCACTTTGGTAATATTGTTGTTGCTCAAATACAAGGCCTCCAAGTTGCTCGGACATTCTTGATATACATAAAAATAATTATTATTATTAATGATTCATTCACTACAAAACATATTTGAATTTAATAAAGAAAATGATAAGTATATATAAAAAATAAATTAACCTTTCAAATCTATTATCCCCTCCAGTCTATTGGAATCTATATATAATGATTTAAGAGATGAAAGCCCATCCATAAAAGATAGAATACTGTTATCGAGGCGATTAAATCCCAAGTCAAGGTACTCCAGCTTGCTCATTTTAAATGGTTGATAAACACCTGTAAAAATAAATATATAAATTAATTGAGACCTGAAAGGATATTATTGGAGTAATTTAATAACGGTAGTAATGAAATGGTAGCATCAACATAATAATAATTGCTAATTTGTTGTGTCAAGAATCAGTTTTATTTCTTCAGATTATATATCCACTGATTAAAAATATAGCAAACACGTACAATTAATATTCAATCAGACAGCAAACCTTTGTTCTCAACCCAACCAGCTATCTGATTTTTCCACAAGTCGAGAGAGATGAGTTCTTGAAAAGGAAGAAACAACGAGGCATTCAAGTACCAGTCTCCCAGTCCCCCCTTCCTTACGCCATCAAGATAGAGTCCGGTGACTCGACCTGTACTGCTGCTACACATAACACGATCCCAATCACAGCAGCGGGCATCGCCTTTTATCCAAGAGGGCAGGGATGTGCCATTGGGATAGTTGAGAGAATATTTCAGCTGCAAGAGAGCGATTCTCTCCTCCTCCAAGCAGCCAAGAGGCAGCCATACTTGCAGGGAAACAACCATCATCATTACTAGAACAATGGAGATGTGAAGAGAAAGGCCCATCCTAATTAATACAAAAGATGAGGAATGATTTTAATATTAACTATCTCTTGCAGAGGGCAGCGAGATGGTTGAGGATTTTTATAGAGGACTTGCCAAGCCATCGGGACCCATCCCCGTAGAAAAAACTGCAAGATTTAAATTAAGACAAGATTTTCCACACGTTATTTCCATAAAGAAAGTCTATATCCATCATTGTCGTAAAAGACTTTGACTTGGGGTCAACTCTTTAGTTAATTACTTTTCTGCAATTCTTTTTTTTATATATTTACATGTGGTTTCAATTTTCCTTGTATTTAAAAATATTGCTGATGCGAAAGGATGCGAAGTTTTGAACTTATAGTTTCAACATGTGGTTTCATTTTTTTTTAATTACTCTTCTTCTAGTTATGATAAAGCCAAGTAGAAAGGACGCGAAACGAAGGGTGGAATTGCTGATGCAATTAGCTATAATATAACCACCGATGGTGCTTAAGCAGAAAATAATCCCAACTCCTAAAAACGTGTATATAAACCTGAAAACAGAAAAGAGTAGCTTGTCAGACGCTGAGTAACCCTTGCTTGGATCTCTCGAGTCATCTATCAAGTGATGTTAATTTCCGCAGGAAAAAACTGTTTTCATGAAGTATGTTTCCAGAAGTATGCCTGGTTGTGAAGAGAAGGTGGAGATTGGAAACCTACCATGGTTTTAGAGGAGATGGCCTGAGAGGGAACTCGGCAATACTTTCATCCCATTTCTTTTGTAGCTAGAGTGAGTATATGATCATTCCAGTCCCACACAGGAGCATTACCAGGTTAACTATCCTGATTGAGTTGTGCAAGCAACACCTTGCACACCTTGCCATTGCTGGTTTTGAATCTACCTGTATCGAGCAGCTACCACAACCACAGCAGGCAGTAGAATACTAAGCTCGTTCCAAGCTTATTCTTCATCTGAAATCCCAGCGCCGGCATGCTTTACTAAATTGGTGCAGGCAAGGAAAGGGGGCTGGTGGGGTGTGAAAAAGTCGGGAGGGCGGGCGGGCGGGTGCTGTTGTAATTATCAGGTGGTGCTTCTCTGCATGAAAGAGGCTGGGATTTGCACTTCGTTGAAAGTTAGATGAAGGATGGAGATGAGAAAATACACAGCAGACACCAGGTTGAAGACAACCTAACAGTCATGGGGTCATCGAGCAACAGGGGGTGTGCCCTTTAATTTCCAAGATGCGATTCTATTCACCAAGACCAGACGTCGAGAAAATTAGCTTCGGAATCGGTCAAAACCAATATAACACCACCATTTGGTCTCCCAACCAACACCTTCAACAGGCAAAACACAAAACCAGTAGAAATTAACAGGCAAGGTTTCACGTTTAGAGGGAAAATTCCAAATTTACAATCAGACATAACAACCAACAAAATGAGGGACAGAGGCTTATGAGGACTTTAGTTTTAACCCAACTTGCTTACTATTTAATGTCATTTGTTTGAAATAATTAATTTCTATTAAATTTAGAATATATACATATGCTGACATTTTTTTTTCTCAATAAAAAACATTATATATGTATAAACTTTCTTGACGTGTTTTTGCCAAAAAAAAAATTATGGGTGCATGTAATTAAATAAATCAACAATTATATATGTTAATATATATTAAAAAAAAATAGAGAAGTGGTATTAATTTAAATTAAAATAAAAAAAAATAATCTAAAAAAAGAAAAAAAAATTGGGCAACTTTTTTATATATATAAATAAACAACAAGCTAAATATAGATTATTTTAATTACTTAAATTGGTATCAACAATATTTCTTTCTTTCTACCAATGAAATCCTACAACCGTTCTCTCTCCTTTTTCAAGTAACAAACTAAATAATAATAATAATAATAATAATAATAACAACAAGCTTTTGTACCAAAATTATATCGAAAAGATATTGAGGTACCAAATATGTATAATTTTTAAAGCATGCGCAATAAATTAAAATTTCCTTATGAGTTTTGAAACTATTATCTATTTATAGGGTCTTTTCTACTTTGATACCATATCTCCCCTATCTTTTAATTGTATCCTTAGTCAATAAACTTGACTCGATTAAGAATCTAACCCAAAAATAATGCGATAGCACCAAAAACAATTTTGAGGACCAAATTGACAAAAAAAAGAGAAAAATTATGAACAATAGATTCACAGGGAATTGTGAGAGAGTGTTTGTTGTCTTACGATTCACAACAAGTAGGATATTATTATTATATTTGACAATGAGACGGTGACGTATTGAATTAACCTGGGTTTTATAGCCTAACCTGTCAAACTCACAAATTGGATGGTAAATCCTACCAAGTTAAATTAAAAAAATATATATACATAAAAGTGAGTCAAGTCAACTTGGATTAATCTATTAAGCATTATTCTCAGGTCACGAAGTTAGGATAACCTAACAAAGAAATTAAAAAGAAACAAATCATGAAGTGCAATTCTCAATTAAATAAAATATTAAATTATGAAGTTGGAAGAAAAAAATAATTATTGAATATAAAAATAAATCAATTGGATTAACTCATTAAACTTATAGCTAAAATCATAAGAATTGATAGCTAAGCGTTGGTTGCTACAAAACATTTTTTTATTTATGTTGTATTTATATTAGAGAGTTTAGAGAGTAAGGTGATATTAGATGAATATATAAGAACTTACTGAATTAATTTTTTGTTTTAAATACCCATCCATCTTGATTGGTGCAAATTTGTTAATTTATTGTTTTGTAAAGAGATTTCATGCCAAAATACTTGACCATTTTCATGAAATAATTTTGTTGTCATGCAAATGCAATAGAATTAACACCATACATTGTTTATTTGTCTAGTTCATTGATTTCACAAAAAGCTTGTCTTTTTTTTAACTATATCTATTTAGAAATGTATTAAATGTTACCTATCAAAATAATTTGTATTTGAAAATACATTAAAATAATATTTAAAAAAAATTATTTAAACATTAAAAAAAAAAAAATTTGAAACAAGAAAAAATCAAAAGTACGGTTGAAGACCTAAATAAGGTCTATTTGGGAGTGTAGTTGAGATTATTTTTTAATTTTTTTTTGTTTAGAAATACATTAAAATAATTTTTTTTTATTTTTATAAAATTATTTTTGACATCAAACTATCAAAATAATGTAAAAAAATTAAAATATTTTAATTTTAAAAAAATAGAAATAATTTTTTTTTTATTTTTTTCAAAAATACTTTTAAAACACGATGTCAAATTATAACATTTACTAAAAGAGATTAGTTTTTTTACATAGATTGTGAGTGTTTTTACTATGGATTATAATAGTGTTTTTGGGTCGGTTTTGTTTTTTAAGTCTATTTGGTTTGGCTGTTTGGTCCCGATTTGTACAGTAAAATAATCATTTTGTCCTCATATAAGACAAAACATAAGAGTTGCTGAAGGAGGTGTAAAGTTAATTTCACATTCTATTAAATAGTAAAATAACCTTTTTACTCTCTAATAAGATAAAAATCAAGATTTGTCTATTAAGGTATTTCAAATATTTCACATTTTTAAAATGTCTAAATACTAATCTGCCCTCAATAAGATAAAATCGAAGAATTGGTTATAGAGGTCTTCCGGTAATTTGTCATTTTTATTATTATTTTCTTATAGGCATTGTTGGCGCGTCTAACATAGATGCCGACAATTTTCTTCGTGATGCTCCAATCGAGCGACGCTTGCGACATGTTATGGTGGTGCAAAATATCCATTCAGTATCTCACTTGATGCACCGTCATATCCTATTCTTCATGGTATGGCGTGTTTCATCACACGGTGGCCGAAGACGTGATGGTGGTCGGTTGACTTTTTTCCCCTTCTTTTATGTCCTACTTGCTAAATTACATGGCAAGGCCCCTTTTATGGTTGTTTCATTTCCGTCCCTAATATTTTAATTATGTTGTATGGTTGTTATTTTTGTTATGTAAGTTTTGATTTGTTTCAATTGTGTCATTCGATTGAAATTGATTGTACATTATGTTTTCATTTCAGTCCTTATTCTTTTAATTTTGAGTATGAAATTCAATTCCTTAATATTTTTGGTAAAGAAGGTTTGATTTTTTCAAATTTATTCTTTAATTGAAATTGATAATATATTTGTTTTTCATTTCGGTCCTTGTACTTTTAATTTTTTATTTTAATTCTTTTATTTGTTATATTTTTGAAATAGTCTTTATTTTTGTTCATATATATATATATATATATATATATATATATATATATAGATGCTCTTAGCTTTGGTTTTTAATTTTTGTTATTTTCTCTTTGTCGAGATAGTTTTTTTTTTGAAAAAAATTGTTCTTAAATTTTAGTTTATGATCATTTGAAAATTGAAATTTTTTTTTCCTTTGTTTTTTTTTATTTTTTTATTAGTTGTTTTCTTTTTATTTTCAAGTCAAATTATTTTTTTTTTCAAATAATAATTTTTATTTTTGGTTTATCTTTTTTTTAAACTATTTTGTTAAAAAATTTAGGCCTTTTTTATTCTTTAAATTTTTTTTTCAAATTTAACGCAACAACAACAACAACAACAACAATAATATTTTTTTTCTTACTTTTTTTTTTATTAATATTTTTGAGTTTTTTTTCTCCAAGTAATTTAATATTTTTATTATTTTTGCAATAATAGTAACAATAATATATTGTTGTTATAATGAGATGTGTTGATGTATTTCATTATATCAAATCTTGCATGTATCGATTTTAAATTTTATTTTTAAACTAACAAATCCTATTAATTGCTTCAATCCCAACCGTTATAAAAATTATTTGCTCAACCCATAATATAGTGCAAGCAATCTAAATAATAAACACTGAATAAATGAAATATGCTTATTGAGAGAGAGAGAGAGAGAGATTTATAGTCAAATTAGCCGAGAGAGAGAGAGAGAGAGAGATTTATAGTCAAATTAGCCTCAAGTTCCTTCTTTAACATAATATGCAATACTACCTGCCAAACATGAAACATTAATCAGCTTATATTGGACTAATAAAATAAAACCTATAAAAATATAAAATTTGGATAACGAGCACCCAGGTGCGGGAACTTGAGGGCGAGATGCCTGGCAAGCGGGTCATCAGTCTTTAGCCCAAATGCTCATAACTCCAGCTTTTGACACCAAGACGACAATCTCAATTCAAAGACAGCTTTAGGTGGCTGTTCGTCCGAACGAACTAGAGGCAGTACATGATACAAAATCTCTGTCAAACATGAACCCACTAGATGCAAATTCTAAGAAGTTATGGGCCTCATTCCAGCTTTATCCGATCCATATTATTAATCACACCTTCAAGCTGTATCATATAAAAGGAAAAGGGGAAAAAAATCATGACAGGAGAAGATCAGCATTGGAATAATATTGGAACACCAGCAAACAAGAAAATGAGCATACCTTGACAATTTGCCGCAAAAAGTAATCACCATATTGCCTCACCGGTTTGGTGTCAACAACACGAATCATGTCCTGCAGTGACAAAGTGATTTCATAACTCAATACCACCATCTACACTTTGTGCTTTATAATATTATCTAGAAGGTAAATTAACTTGCATTGCTTAGTTGAACGCAATCACCACAGGCACACATCAAACGAATCATATAAATGTATGGCCTATTGCGTGGACAACTCAAAGGAAGCTATGATAACAAGAAGAATTGGTTGCCCCCGGAGTCGATTATTAAGACCATAAAATGAGCAATAAGCATTGATTCTGTGCTTTTTGTTAGGCTAGCATGGATCAGTTATGCAAGTTGATATGGATTTTACCAACCACAAATATGACTTTCTAATGAAAATATGAAAGGCTTGGTGAATTGTTTATCAATGTTGAGAATAAAATCAACAAGTCCAGGTAGTTGCAGACTATGGAAACTCCAAAAACATGTTATTGCGTCAATTTAAAATCATGTGAAACTTTCAAGCACAACTTAATAAAAAGAAAATACAAACTAGACAGCTTAATCGCATACAAAAAGACATACATCATCAATGTAGAAATCCACATCAGCATTAGATATTGTCTTTCCCTCAGAATCAACAGCATGAGTCTTGTGCTTGTATGTCATCAGGATAGTCCTGTAAGGTGTAATAGCAGCAAGTTGAAAACATCATTTCCAGTCATCCAAAGTAATGAAATAAGCCCACAAACTAAACACTCACCTTAGAGTTGGTTCATCAACTTCCATGTAATTAGCAAGCTTCCCAATGGATATAGTAGAATACACTTTCAGGAAGGTTCTAACACCTGACAACAATTGTTGCTGTTTTACTTCATAAAGAAACAACTTCAGTTGCAGTCTGTAAGCATCCTACAGAGATAAATATCAGTTTGTAAATATCAAACAGTTGCACAGGCACAGAAGAACCGAGAAAACTACCCCAAGTGGGTCAATTGCCACAAATGCTTGATTTAGCTCATGTCAAAACATGAGAATATATGACATTTCCTTGATACGCAGCCATCATTTTTAAGAGAATAAAGTAAGAGGAAATCCTTATTTCCCAATCCAGATAAGTCACAATGCTTAGATAAACAAATGGCAGAACCAAGTGGGACTCCCACAGTCTTGTAATGCATGTGGTAAATGTTTGTGCACTGAAGCTGATGGATACAATAGCTACAGTGTTTTAGGTAGAGCAGGAGCAAAACCATTTGGAATTTATAAGTGCTATCATTATCCATAAAAAGCATATCATAAATAGAATTGGCTGATATTATGAAAAATACTTTTCGGGAAAAAATGTGTTGCTGTAGCCTGGTGAGATCCCTCCTGCTGCTAATTTCTCCCCCTCCAATCCTATTTCTGGAAGAAAGTAGATTCTAAGCATCTAATTTAATATTGTGTCAGCATATGCATTTATTATAACAAAATTCTTTCAACAAACTGCAGCATATCTCGACATATGTAATGAAATGAAGCTCATTCAGTGGTTCCTCGCCATATAAATTTCATGTAAAGTTTTTTTTTCTACAAAGGTTAGCTGGTCAACCAAAAAAAATGAATATATAGTCCTATTCAAATATTTCTAAGCAGCTCAGTTCATATACATAAAATTTAATTCACAGGTGATTTCCATATATGCTGGCTGGTCAACAAAGGAAAGAGTATCAAAAAATATGTTTTCTGTTCAAATACTTCAAAGTAGCTCTGCTCAACATATGAAATGTGTAATGCATACCTGGTTGTAGTTTACAAGAGGCTCTTCAAAACTTGGAGCTGAGGGAGTAATGAACTTAGGGCATGCATATGAGAAGAGCTCATCATAGATAGCAAATCCCTCGTCATCATATCTTTGCATTCTAGCCATCTTTTCACCATACTTCTCCCTTAATTGTGCATTGACTGTCTCGTCAAGAAGCTTCACTTGTGGGCAAAGAGACAGACAAATTGCCAGCAAAGCATACATCTGCTCATTCTTCTTTAGTATCTGTTCATACTGTGAAGATTTCTGATGATACTGCTTAGTCTTGTATATGTACAGGAGAATTTTATTGAATTCACGAATAGCATCCACATACCTATTAAAAGAAACAAAAAGGACAGAGAAAAATGTTTCATTCAGGTGAAGCCCAGAACACAATTATATATGCAAAATGATAGTTGAGAGGGGAAACAAAGGATCTATCTTAAAAGACTCGGTCATTTTATCATTGAGTTGAAGAGGGGATTGCGGTGAATGATTGCATGTTTAGATGTGGCTAAACAAGCTTACTTTTTATCTAGGAATACTCTACTCCCTCAATTTCACATCAAATTTTTTTATAAAAAAATGACTTCATACAAACCTTCCTCACATTGCAGCACCATACCTTGGACTGAGAGTTTCTAATGCGAAGGGCTTGAGCAACATGGATGAAATCAAAGACAATAGAATGACAGTGATGTTCCAAAACAGGAAAATAAAGGGGAAAAACAGATCAAATTTATTAAATTTAAGCCGATGAACAAAACATAGTTAGAACATACCTCCTCAACATAAGATTGGCAAAACCATAATGGTATATTGCAGTGATGTAGCTTCCAATAACAATGGCATAGACACCCTGTTGACTAATGTCAACAGGAAGTAAGCACTTCAGGCCAGTGTGATAGTCACCCAAGAGGCAATGAACTCGCAGCAAACCAACCGTGCTGAAATATCCCAAAACCTTCAAGACATTACTGCCACCATTGTAATCATACCCATCAGTAGCGGTGAACTGTTCAAGACCTTCCTTCTCCCTCTCTAGTATCTGAATGATCATCGACTTTTCCACCAGTGCTTGCAAGAAGTTCAGCACTCCATACACATTCCAAGCCTGTAAGTAAGAATTCCTTTAATTCCAATCCAAAACTAAAACAAAAAAAAAAATGTAACAATATCCCAAGTATGATTGCATGAGTGTGGTAATTATCAAACTATGGCATCTATCAAAATAAGCAACAGAACGGTTTATTCTGATTCCACCTTCACCAAACTCTATTGCTCAAACGTGTTTGCATTAGTGAAGAGACAAGGTTCAGTATTCCCAAAAAACACCCTATCTAATTATAATTTTTCATCTTTCTCTGTTGCTATCTCCTCAATTTGTATTAAGGTAAATTCCAATTTCTCATCTCAGTCAACAACAACAAACAGAAAAAACCTCCAGCTTCCAACAAGTAACAGCCACAGATAACACTCTACTTAACCATTGTTTCTTTAATTCCAATGCACCCAACAATAATACAATGCAGGAATCAAACTACCATACCTAAATTAAAAGAAACAGAAGCTTTACCTGATCAAATTGCCTCAAGAGGGCAATCTCTTGCTCAGTCTTGTTCTTCATTTTAGCCCTATACTGACAAAAACTCTGAAATTGATACACAAACTCATCCACCATATCCCATAACCACTGATTTGGCAATTGCATATTCACCGCTTCATTCAACACCACCTATCCAATTAAAGCAATTAAACACATCACAAAAAGTTATCAAATATAAAAATGATCATAGTTATCACATTACAGGGGGGGGGGGGGGGGAGTATTGCGAACATAAATAAATAAAACAAACCTGAAAAAGACTGCAGTAATTATCCCAACTATCAATCCGCTGCTTAAGCGTAGGAGAAAGTCTTGCATACAGATGCCTAAACCACATCTCACGATAAAGCAAGCAAAAAACATGATCATTGTCGACATAATTAGCTACCGCATCGACTGAAGGCCAAGGGCTGTCTTTGAAAAAACGGTCGGAAAGTGTTTGGAAAGAGATTTCGTACATTTCGTAAATTTCGTACACGTTCCTTTCTCTTATGTGCCTGTATAAGTGTGTTATGAAGGACTTGACGGAGTCCGGGACGAAGTTTGGGTCGTAACCGTCTGGACCGGTTTGTTCATCGTGTCTGGTCGGAGCGTCGTCGTAGTCATAGGTCGATGCCATGGTTGTGGAGTCTGGGATCGGAGCAAGCAGATTGGGGAAGGACAGAGAGGGAGAATGAGTGGGTTGGGGTTGAGAGGCAGTGAGGGATATGGAGTTATTAACATTGGGCTTTTAGCCCGTTTTGATAAAAAAAAAAGGCCCATTAATATTTTCCTGGCAATACTAATCTAGTTATACAAACTACAAGTCATCAAAAAAATATTATTAAATAATTAAAATTGCAACTAAAAACATCAAAAGTCATTTAGAAAAGTTATTTTTTATATATTATAATTATTTTATATATAATTTAATTATATAATTAATTATAAAATTAATAGGATTAAGTTATATAATTAAATAATTACTTTTAAAAAAATCCTCCAACAATATAATTATTAATTTTTTAATTATATTTAAATTAAAAATATTGAGTTTAAAATAAAAACCCCACAACAATTTAAATTTAAAATTTTAAAATATTGAAAATATTGAACAAAGTTTCAAACTCATAATCGAATCAGGGATTAAGCAACGAACTCCCAACTCATAATTGACTGGTTTACAAGTTAACAGCAATATTAAAAGCATGATTATCAAACACACGAAACGGTTTTTCACTAAACTTAAACTCAACCACAATTTTAACTAAATACTTCAATTTCACTAATGAGCCGCAATTAAAAATACTTTTCATAAAACTACTTTTTTTAAACCTCATCCATAACATCAACCGCAATACCAAACATGTCCTGAAATAAAAACTAACTAATTATTACTCACTTCTTAATTCCAGTTGCGTGTGGCCGTGCTTTTTAATTTAAATAAAAACATTATATATATATATATATATATATATATATATATATATATATAAAAACATTATATGGTTAATTTTTATATGATGATATAAAAAAGAAATTTTAAAAAATAAAGAATATATTATTTAAGTAAAAAAATAAAAATTTATTAACATTAACCTATTGAACACCACAAATTACTTTGACTCCCAAAAGTGGACAACCGAACTCTCTTCTTTTGAACTCAACTACAACTTTGGCAGATCCTTAAAGACTGTAGTTTGGTCCTACAAAGTGGTGATTGAGGATGAAGGTCAATGCACGAAGCTGAGGGTGGAACCGGATGAGACCATGCTCTCAGGTTGTGTTTTTTTTACCTGTTTCTTTTATTTTTTTAATAAAATTTAGGGAACAAAGATGAAAAGAAATTGTGTTCTTCTTTGAAGGTTTGGGTTTTAATTAAATAAAGATGTATGCTTTGATGTTTTAATTACGCAAAAAATGAATATTGCAACGATAATATATATTTTATTTTTTTGTCATTTGCTCAGCTATATTTAACTGTTTAACAAAGAATAACTATTTGTATAGTTGTTTCGTTGGAGCATCTACAATAACACAAGAAATGATAATATTTTGGCTTTGTCTTTGCACATGCCTTCTTGATTGAGATGTTCTAATGGGTATTTGGCACTGTATTTTAAAAATATTTTTTTTTATTTTTTATTTAAAAGTAAAAATATATATATATATTAAAATTATTTTTATATGTTGGTATCAAAAATAATTTAAAAAAAAAATAAATAATATTTTGATTCATTTCTGAACCAAAAATATTTTTAAAAACAACGTTAACTGTACTCTCAAACAGACATCAAAACTCTCAACGCAATCACAACAAAATTAATGATTTACCCTTTTAAAAACAAGTAATTGAACATGTCAAATTATATCTTAACATTTTTATTGTATAGTGTAAATATGTTCATGCCCTAATGAGGAGTGATTTTGGATTTTAATATTTCTGTATAGTGTAATTACATAATAACCTCTACACTAGGTGTATTTTTGTTTTTTTATCTTGATTTTCTTGTAATTATCATGTGGTAGAAAGGTCTTATAGTATCTACAAGTTTGGTAGCCCGCGCGTTGCGCATAACTTTTTTAATGTAGTGAACTGATTAATTATTCGCTCTATAAAGAATTATTTAGTTTATAGATAACAAATTGTAATTGTTAAATTCTATTGTATTTTTTTTTTTTGTCTATATCGAATTAGTTAATTATCGTTATCAGTTTAAGTGCTCGGATAATAATTTAAATGACAACTCTCAAAATTATAATCTATAAAATCTATCAAAGATGAGTGGATTGTATCTTATAACCAATTTATTAACGGGTGAACTTGGTTCAATATTGAATCGATTTATGTAATTTGCATATTGAAAAACTATAATTGATTAATTGTTGGGTATATTTTAATTGTTCTAATAGTTATTTAATTGGTGGGTGTAAATTTGCAATTAATAAAATGAATAAAAGATGAATTAGTTTTTTCTTGTATTAAACTTATTGATGGTTGGGTTTATTTTAACGGCAACAAATGATTTAACTGGTAAATAGTAAAATTGCAACCGCTAAAATCTATCAAAGATGGATTATTTATGGTTGATTGCTACGGTGTGTCGATTTATTTAATTTATAGATTGCAAAACTGCAATTGATTGATTGCTTGTTGTGTCTTAATTGTTTTAACAATTATATAATCGGTTAAAGAAAAAAATACAATAAATGAAATCAATTAGAGATTAATTATTATTTTTTGTAGTCAATGGGGAATTCGTTGGCAGTTAGGTGTGTCGTAATTGCTCGGCTTATTATCCTCTTTTTTCTTTGTTTTTTTTATTTATTCTTCAAGTTAATTAATTTTTTAAAATCTAATAATTGTTTTTTGTTATTTATTTATTTATTTATTATTTTTTATAAATATGATTAGGTGTTCAAATTTTTAATTATTGTAGATAAGGCATTCAAAATCATGGTAATAATTATTTATTTTTTTTTATAAATATTCTAGACTAATTATATATTTTGCTATTTATTTTATATTAGCATCTTAAAAATAATGATAATAATTATTTGTAATTTTTTCTTTGATAAATATGTTAGACTAATTATACATTTTGTTATTTATTCCATATCAGCGCCTTCATATATATATATATATATATATATATATATATATATATATATATATATATATATATATATATTATTTTTTAGAATTGTGATCTCATTTCGGTATTCTAAGCTGATCCGGACACCCTAATTATATAAAATAAATATATAAGTAGGGAAAAAACACACAAGAAACAAATGTTAAAAAAAAAATGAGCCCAAGGATTATTCGTGGTGCGCTAATCTGACTCAAAACTAAAAAAATATATACCTGGGAAGAAAAAATTCAAGGTACGTGTAAGCTGATCTAGACACCTTGATTATATATGTCGCGACGGTGATTTTTTACGCGCTTCGTGCCCCGCCGTCCCCCGTGGTTTTAGGGAGACAACGGCGCGCAGTGAAAATGAGGTGTGTTGTTTTATAGTCGTAAAAATTACAACTATAAATATAAGGAGTCGCCACCTAGTATTAAGGTTACTAGGAACCTATTGGTCTGCGAGAGTCTGGATAAGGGGACTTGTTGTGCAAGGGAAAGACGCATCACCCCCAGTGCAAGCTACCTAAGGTAAGCTGCATTGTCGTTTGATTGTTTTTTCTAAGTTAAATTATTTTTTACACTGCATTAAAAAAATATTTTTTTTATCTACTGGTTTAATTTACGATGTAATTTTATACCGCAGTTAGAAAATCTTTTCTTTTTAGTTTTTATCTACGGATGTAATTTATGCTTTAAATTTACACCATAGTTAAAAAAAAAAATTTTATCCGTGGATGTATTTTACAATGTAAATTTACACCCTAATAGATAAAACAAAAATGGTTTTGATTATTTTTGATATTTTGGCCAAATTCCAATGGATAATCATAAACCGGTTATGATATCCAAATTTTGTTTTAAAATATGAGAAAGATGCAATATTTTTTTGAAAAATATGCTTGAAAATTTTTGGAATTTGGCCGTATGCATGAAAACAACACATTTTATATTTTTGATTTTTTTTGTAATAATAATAGTGGTAAAAAAAATATTTTATTTTTTTATTTTTTATTTTTTTTACTTTTTATTTTTTATTTTTTTTTTTTATTATTTTTTATGGGCTGGGCTGATAGCACAATGGGCAGAAAGAGAGAGAGGGAATTTGCAGACCGAGAGGGAGAGAGAGAGAGCTCAACATTGAGGGAGAAAGATGCCGGGTAGTCTGGGCTTCCAGTCATAACGGGCTGGAAGCCCATACATCTTGTGTTTGGGCCGGGTTCAAAAACCCGACCCATCTTCTTCAGCGATCGGACCTGTATACTGGGCTGGGTTGGTCAGCCCAGCCCAACCCAATTTAAAAAAAAAACGATAAAAGGAAGAAGAACGTGAACAGTGCAGGATTACACACTGTTCACGTTCATGAACAGTAAATGGCCGACTTCAACGAGAGGACTACCTGATGATGCAGCCATGTAGAGGGGATCGAGGTGGTCTTCCCTGTCATTGTGGCATTGGAAACGGAGGCCTGTGGTGGCCGGAGGGAGCTTCCAAAGTCGCCGGGGACTGTGTTGCAGCTGCTGTTAGCACATCTGTTGCCTCGCCGGAGAGTGTGGACGGGTAGCTGGTGTAGAGGGGAAGCTTATGGTGATGATGAGAGAAGTGTTGGGTGGTTGGGTTGCCAGTAGCGGTGGAGGGAGAGAGAGCACAACGGAGCTGTTTCTAGAGAGAGGAAGGATCTGCAGACCGAGAGAGAGAAGAAAAACTGGTCTTTGAGGGAGATGATGGTGAGGGTATTATTTCATGTCATTTTCTCTTCTTCTTTCGTTTTCTTGAAAAATCTCAGAATTTCTTCTCTGTTTCCTCTCGTTCCTCTTGTTTTTTTTTTGTTTTTTTCCCTCCCCTTAGGCCGTCGTGCATGGCTGTTTTTATAGGGGAGTTTGGCCTGACACGGCGGCTGACTGGTCGGCAGCGTGGTGGCCTGCTGGTGGGCTGTCGGCGGCGTGGTGGCTGGCGTGCCTGCAACGGTGGCTGGTCGACGGGCGTTCAGGCGAAGGCAGCGGGGTGCAGTGGCAGCTTTGGGGGAGGTCGAGTTTCGGTTTAGTCCCTCAATTTATGATTGTTCTAATTGCACCCTTAATTAAATTTAAATTTGTAATTTTGTGCAATTGTGCCCTTGTCCGAATTTCAATATTACCCTTGACTTTGCGCGCCTTTTTCATTTTGGTCCCTCACTTATGATTTACGCAATTTGGCCATCAATTGACAATTAAACTCTCAATTGTCTTCAATTTGATCCCTAATTGTGTCAAATTAGCTTGGAAAAATTCAATTGGGTCTCCAAAAATTCTGATTTTCTCAATTAAGCCCGAATTAAATTCAAGAATTCAATTTTTCATCAATTAAGCCCTTAATAAAATTAATTTAACCAATTTAAAGCGTAATTAAGTCCTTGCACTTAATTAAATTCTTCAATTGGATCCTAAATTAATTCTCAAACATAATAATATTTTGAATTAGCCCATGATTAAATCAAATTGGCTTATAAAAAATATAATTATGATTTTTGACTTAATTTTTACCTTGAATTTGTATTTTCTCTCATTTTTGGGCATAAAAGAGATACGATTCGCCTAAAAAAATTTCCAAAATTTCCACCGTGATTTTTCTACCGACATCAAACCCCTTTTATTTTATTTTTGTTATTTTTATTTTATTTCGGGGAGTAACCCAAAAATTGGGTTACAACAATATATATATATATATATATATAAGTGGTAGAACAAAAACAGGGAAAACAATATAAAAAAAAACATAGATCTGGATATTAGTTGCGATGTATGTAAACTGACCCTTACACTTTAATTATTAAAAAAAAAACTTGGTTTGAAAAAAAACAAGTTTTGTTGTTTGAGTGGTTCGAACTCTGACGCGTTGAATCTACCAAGGCATAAACAACCACTTGTCCACAGCAACTATACAAATAAAAAAAAAGTCATGTGTAAAAAAAAAAACTGAACTCATGTAGGCGCGAAACAGTAGAGCAAATATTCAGTTCATAATCAATAAATAGTAAATGGCTTATCTCCCGCGCGAAGTGCTTGGTTTTTGATTTATGTAGGAAACTGAATGATTTTATACGTATTGTATTTTGTTATTTTAATATTTTATTAGTAAAATTATAGTTGATAAAATCTATTAAAAACATGTTTTTTTCTCATCAAAAAGTAATTGAATGTTGCAATTGTTAAAACTATTTTGATTAAACCCATTTGAAATTTTTTTTTTTTTTGTGTGTAGAAAATTGACTGTAAATGTATTGCTCATATTATTATATTAAAAATAGTTTAAAATAATAATAAATAGGTTTATATATATATATATATATATATATATATGAAGATGCTGATATTAAATAAATATCAAAATATATAATGAGTCTCATATATTAATAAGGAAAAAAAATTACAAGCAATCATTATCATTATTTTGAATGTTTTATCTATAATAATAAGAAATTTAACAGTTGACAATATTAAAAAAAACAATTAAAAAACTATATAAATTACAAAACAAAAATAAATACTATTACATTTTAAAAAATTATTTGAGCCGAAAAATTAAAAAAAAAAGAGAAGAAATAGAGAATATTATTTTGAATGACCACCAATAGAAATTAAAATGTAAATATTAAAAAAACTAACCGTAATAATAGTGGAAATAATAGAAATTAGTAAGACCATAATTATTACAATTAACAAATAATTATTTTATTATTTTAAATGTTCAATGTACAATAATTCAGAATCTTGACAATGAAAAATATAAAAAAACAAAAAAAAATGAAAAAGAATTGATCACATTTTAAAATAATAATATGTAAGAGGGCTTTAGTGAACATTTAAATTAAATAATCTAAAACAAAACCATAAATTAAAAGAACTGAGACCGAAATGAAACTGGAATCCATAACCATTTTGCATAGAAGGATAAAATTGAAAGAAATCGAAGTTTGAAACCGAAAATATTAAGGATTTATCATTAATTTGCATGGAAGGATAAAATTAAAATAAATCAAAACTTTAATACCAAAAACATTAAGGATTCCAGCCCAATCTGGAAATTAAAAGAATGAGAACCTAATTGAAACTGCATTTTATAATCCATTTCAATTAAAGGAAGAAATTGAAACAAATCAAAACCTTTATAATAGGAAACAAAATCAAACGTTCAGGGACTGAAATGAAATTTGGCAAAAAACAGTTGCGCTGACGTCATCATACGCAGGTAGGAGAGAAAAATAGGAGGGAAATTCAAACGACCATTGACACGTCTCGGGATATCACAGTCACACGCGTCACACCAAATGGAAGAGCATATTCTTGAAAATCATTCTAGACGTCGATTAGATATTTTTGGACGTCGTAGCAGGCCGCACGCGCCTTCCGAAATACGCGTGATCGCACAAACGGACGGCGCGTCGTTGGTAACACGGCATAAAAAAGAAAAAAAAAATAGCTAATTACCGGATAACCCCTCCTTCCCAGTGTTGTTTTTAGTAGTTTTAGAGGGACAAAACGGTTATTTCACTATTCCGAGAAATATATATATAAAAAAAACAGTCAGACGAACCGGTCCGGACCGGACCTAGAATGGTCAATTACCGTGATGCCCTTCAACCCTGGCATTGTTTTTTTGTCCTTTTCGAGGGATACATGCGTCATTACACTGTTCAAATTACCGTGAAGCCCCTCAACCCTGGCACTGTTTTTGTCCTTTTCGAGGGATACACTTCAAGAAACAAAAAAAAAAAAAGAGGAGCACATGCGTGCATGAAGCACAAAAGCAAATGTCAATTGATTAGTGATTTTACTCTTGGTGAATAGTAACTCTACAGTAAACGTCTGACCTCTTTTAGTTATATTGTAATATTATTTTTATACACTATATAATTACAAAATATCTCTTTGGGTCAATTGCTTTTTGCTTAGGGTCAATATGTATTTTTTTTTATTTCTTAACCTATCTTTTTTTTGTGTGTAATTATTACATGGGGTTAATGGAAAAAAAATGAGTGTTAGACATGTTTTTTTCCCTAGCTAAATGTTTGATTTCTTATAAAACCAACAGATAAAATTGGTATTGTTCTGATAAAATAAATATGGAGAAAAAAACCTGTTATAATTCTCTCTTTTGATTGGTTTTTCTATGGTTTAGATTCTTTTTTAAATTGTTATTTATTTTTATTTTTATTCCTATTCTTTTGTTTTTGTAATTTTATATTAAATATGGTGTTAATTTTCTTAATTGGACTTTGTTTTTATCCTTTTCTTTTAATTTTAGTCCGTAAAATTTTATTTGTTTTTTTTGTCCAGATTTAGTCTTTAATTTTTTTAATTGCTCTTTTTTTTTTATCTTTTTTCTTAAATTGTTTTTTCTTTTAATTTTATCCTTGACATTTTATTTGATACTTTTATACTTGGCTCTCATTCTTTTAATTGCTCTTATTTATCTTTTATTTTATTTTTATTATTTCATTAATTTTAATACCATATATGGTCCTTATTGTTAAGAGCCTTGGTTTTTTTAATTTTATATATAATCATCTCGATCTCTTGAACAAAGTTATTACTTTCAAAAAAATATCCCAATTTGACTTTATTTTTTAATTTTATTTTTTTACATTAGATTATTGAGCTTTAAACTCTTTTTTTTATCTTTTCATTCCTTTAGAGTTATCTCAAACAATGAACTAGTCAAGTTAATTCTTGAATTAGTCAAGTTAATTCAAGCTCGCTCAAGTTATCACTTTTAAATATTTTTTTTATATTAGAAAAAAATTAAATCTCTTGATTAAAAAAATCTAGTATTGTCCTACAAGAACTCATGATCCATGAACAACATATTTATAACTATATGAATTCAATAATTTTAATAAAATCTCACGCTTGTAACCTTTTGAATGAAAATAATTGAATTCCATGACTTTCGCGCACAACATAAAAAGAGAAAGAGCCGATGAATTATTTACAACCTACAATCTACGATGACTACCTAAAAAGGCCACGTGCAACAACGAGTAGTCCCATGGACATCATCATCAAAGCTGTCACGCTCACCATTCATCTTGTCACAGTATCGGCAACAAAACTGGATTCTGATAGAAAATCAGTCAACAAGACAAGATCCCGGCATCCTTTATGTTGTTCTTGAGTAAACCCTGCAAAAAACTGACCAATGCCACTTGGCTTCAAGATCATACTCTTTGCCTGTTAGATGAAGTGCGTGTGATGTGAGGTGATTCTGAATAACTGTCAGGTTCATCTTCTTCATCAGAAGATAAGAGGGAGGAACCCATCCAAGCCTTAAAACCTTCATTAACACGCCTTTCCACATCTGGAGTGACCACCAAGGTGTTGGTTTCCAACATTTCGAGGCCTAAGTTTCGACTACCAAAATCACTCTCATCAAGAATTAGTGCAGCTGTCCTTCTTAAAAAGATGGCAGTTCCCGCGTATAAAATGACTAGCCCCCATGTCGCGATCTCATAGCACCAAAACAAAGGCAATGAACAACTACTCCCCAGTGTCAGGAGGCTTGAGCCAAGAAACAGCGCAAGGAGACCAAAGATAATGGCAAAGACACCATTCAAAATGGATAGACAACGCACCCCGCCTATATATCAAAAAAGAAAGTTAGACGATACTCAAATCAATTCAACAACTAGGCAACGCATCCATGTAACATATAGAAAAGAAAAATCATGAATATGCAGAAAGGGCACGACTTAATCAAGTTAATCTTCACTTTCCAACAATACTATGGGAATCAGTTCACAAATTGGAAAAAGAATCAGTTCCAGCAATACTATGTCAGTCAGCTGCCTCAATTTTATTTCTAGATCTTTTATAAAAAAAAAAGACATGGAGGAAGTGAAATCATTAATATATGAGCAATAGCCAAAAAATGAGGTGATATGATGCATTACAATTTTAAAATAGAGCATCTTGATTGCATCAAACTCGGTATCTGATCATGCAGGTTTCCTCAAGTCACTATACTCGTCAAGGAATGAAATTGTGTCATAACCTAGTTTTAAAACCTTTTTATTTTTTAGGGGTATATTTGAAACTAAAATATCAAGGAATAATTTTGGTCAAAAAAATTGTTCTATCAACTTGTGGAAAAATAAGGACTATAATGTGTTTTTGTCCTTATCTCCCAATCTTTAATTTAGAAAAGATTATCATGATAATATTAGTTATTCATCTTCATCTTCAAATTCTAATCAAATCGAAAATCCAAAAAGAAATAAGTATTTGATTATAATTCAAATTCAAAACTTGAAAATAAGGATGAATAACTAACATTATCATAATAATCTATTTCAAATTAAATATTTAGCGAGAAGGACAAAAACACATTACAGCCTTTATTTTTTCACAAGTTGATAGAACAATCTTTAGATCAAAATTAGTCCTTAATCTTTTAATTTCAAATATAAACCCCTAAGAAATAAAAATAAAAATTAAAGGGTTTAGAACCAGGATACCATGAAACTGAAAGTGTCTAGATCGAATCATTTAAAGCGTTTGTTGACATATAATACTTGTATGCTTTATATATTTTGATGATAACAATAAAAAGAAAATGGACTAATAATATGCTTGGATGAGATTAAGTTATAAACAGGTATTATAAAAAGAATACATCAACAAGCATAATTGATTACACGAAGAAATCATTCCAGGAAGTCCAAGATGCAAGCAAGCAAGTGAAGACTTAGAATAAGTTTTCATTTTAGTGCTTTATGTAAATCTCAATTTCTAACTTGATAGCACAAATTAAAATGAACTCACACACTTCACATTGCATGCATTAAAAGGGTTTGATGATTATAAGTTTAAGTCATAATCAATTGGTTCAAGAAATTCAGAAAAGATAATTTGTCAAAATAGGGTTTCTGCATGAACCGGTCGACCACTTGGGTTACCTTGTGAACCGGTCGACTGCTTGGTCAAAAAGATTGATTTTCTGCCTTTTAAATGAACCGGTCGACCACTTGATTTATCCGTTGTGAACCGGTCGACTGGTTGAGATGACAGTTGCTCTAAAACGGCTAGTTTCTCTTTGAAACTTATAAATAGGCCTCTTAATTGCAAAAAGAAAAGAAAATTTTTGAATATATCTGATATTGAAGCAATTAGTAGTGTATAAACACCTTCATATCATCAATCCTCATTAATACTCAAATTTGTGTTTAAATCTTCATATCCTAACACAAAGAGTATTAAATTTCATTCTCACTACACTTAAACACCTTCAAATATTCTAAGTGCTATTAAGTGAGATAAAGAGATCATAAATCTTAATTTGTAATATCCTCACTATTGAGAGAATATTGTTGGTTATTGTTTTACTTTAAAGTAATTAATTTTTAAAATTGCATTAATTGTTGTATTTACACCTAATCCCCCCCCTTAGGTGCATAGTTGCCTTAATCCTTAAACAACAATTGGTATCAGAGCCTAGTTCTCAGTTATTAAGTTTGCTTAAACTTTGAGTAGAATGGCAACTACAAGCTATAATCTCCAAAATGAAGGTGCTTCAACATCTAGACCACCATTTTTTGATGGTAATTACTATGCCTATTGGAAAGCTAGAATGACAATATATCTTCAATCTATAGATTTCGATTTATGATTTTCTATTGAAAATGGACCTCATAGACCAATTAAAATCGAAAATGGTATTGAGATTCCAAAAAGCATGATAGAATATACTGACCTAGATAAAAGATTACTTTCTATGGATGCTAGAGCAATGAACACTTTATATTGTGCATTAAATAGAAGTGAATTTAATAGAATATCTTCTTGTAAAAATACTAGGGATATATGGCATGCTTTAGAAGTAATTCACGAAGGAACTAATCAAGTTAAAGAATCAAAAATTGATATGTTAGTTCATCAGTATGAGTTATTCAAAATGTTGCAAAATGAATCCATAACAAGTATGTTTACTCGTATGACTAGCATTACAAATAGTTTACATGCTCTTGGTAGAACTTACACAAATGCAGATATTGTAAGTAAGATTCTCAGATCTCTACCGAAAGCTTGGGAAGCTAAAGTGACGGCAATACGAGAAGCCAAAGATCTCACAAAATTACCATTAGAGGAGCTCATCGATTCTCTAATGACTCACGAGATAACTATGGATAAACAAGATCAAGAAGAAAGGCCAAAGAAAAACTTGGCATTTAAAACTGTTCATCAAATTGAAAGCGATGATAATGATGAAGACAGTCACGACAATCTTGAAGAAGATGTAGCATTGATCACAAGACAGTTTCGAAACTTCCTTAGAAAGAAAAATGACAAGAGAAAGTTCTCGAATTTAAAAAAGGAGGGAAACAAAGGAGAATCAAGTAAAGAAACTCCAAGATGCTACAAATGCAACAAGTTGGGACATATCAAAACCGATTGTCCCCTTCTTCAAACAAAGAAAAAAAATCGCTTTCAAAAGAAAGCTTTGAAAGCAACATGGAGCGATGACTCGGACTCAAGCTCTAGTGATGAAGAAGAACATGTGGCTAACATGTGTTTCATGGCAATCGAAAGTGAAGATGAGGTACTATCTTCGGATGATGAATCCATTCCTTTTTATATTGAATTACATGAACAACTTGAAAATCTGTATGTAGAATATAAGAAATTAGGTTCAAAATATAGTACCCTAAAAAGAAATCATGTATGCATAATTGAAGAAAAAGAATTACTAGAAAAGAAAGTATGTGATTTGAATGACAAGAGTAGTAAGACTAATCAACTTGAAGAAGATAATAAATCCTTAAAAGAAAAAGTTGATGAGTTGAATGTAATTATCGTAAAATTCACACAAGGCTCAAAATTTTCGAGCCAGAGAAGTATGTTTAACAAAGGAGGATTAGGTTATAAACCTAATAAAAACCAAAAATACTTAAAGAACTACTTTGTTAAAGCTAAACAGTCTTATGATCCAAGTCATACATGCAATTACTGTAGAAAATCAGGACATTTGATTTATGCATGTCCTATGAAGAAAAATAAGACTGTTAAAATGATTTGGGTTCCAAAAGGAACCACCCCTAACCAAAAAGGACCCAAAAAGATATGGGTACCAAAATCCTCATCTTGATTCTGCTTTGTAGGAACCAAGGAAACATGAGGAGTGGTTTTTGGATAGTGCTTGTTCAAGACACATGACCGGAGACGGCACTCTTTTTTCAAGCCTTACCAAAACTAAAGGAGGAAAAGTGACTTTTGGGGACAACTCAAAAGGGAAAATTGTTGGAATTGGTAACATTGAAGGTATGTCTTCACCCTCCATTGAAAATGTATTTCTTGTTGATAGTCTTAAACATAACTTGCTTAGTATAAGTCAATTATGTGACAAAGGCTATAAAATCATTTTTGATCATACATGTTGCTTAATACTTGAAAATGATAAAATTATCTTTATCGGTAATAGAATTGGAAACATCTATAAAATCAAAATAGATACATGCATGAGTATTGAAAGTTGTCTTGTTGCTAGTATAAATGATAGTTTTCTATGGCATAGAAGACTAGGTCACATAAGCATGGACATCCTTTCAAAATTAGCTAAAAATGATTTAGTTAAAGGTCTTCCTCATATTGCATATATAAAGGAAAAGTTATGTGACGCTTGCCAAATGAGCAAACAAGTTAAAACGTCTTTTAAAAGTAAGAATCACATATCAACCGAAAGACCTTTAGAATTACTTCATATAGATCTATTTGGACCAACTAGAACAAGAAGTTTAAGTGGTAATAGATATGTGTTTGTAATCGTTGATGACTTTACTAGGTATACATGGGTTATATTTTTGAAATCAAAAGATGAAACCTTTTATGAATTTGTAAAGTTTTCAAAGAAAATCGAAAACGAGAAAGGACTTTCTATAATAAACATAAGGAGCGATCATGGTGGTGAATTCATAAGTGATTTATTTGAAATGTTTTGTGAAGAAAAAGGATACCACCACAATTTTTCAACGCCTAGAACTCCCCAACAAAATGGGGTTGTGGAAAGGAAAAATCGGTCTCTTCAAGAAATGGCAAGAACAATGATAAATGAATTTAACACCCCGAAATATTTTTGTGCGGAAGCCGTAAACACTTCTTGCTATGTTTTAAACCGTGTTACTTTGAGACCTGAGTTGAAAAAGACTCCTTGTGAGCTTTGGAAAGGGAGGAAGCCCAACATCTCTTATTTTAAAGTCTTTGGTTCAAAATGTTTTATTTTAAACACTAAAGACAACCTTGATTCAAAATCCGATGTTGGAATTTTTCTTGGATACTCCTCGTCTAGCAAGGCTTACAGAGTATACAATAATAGAACACTGTGTCTTGAGGAATCCATGCATGTCGCTTTTGAGGAAACTCAAAATGACAAAATCGTTGAGATTCCAGATGACTTAAATGGAAGTGTTCAAAATTTGAATCTTAATGATAAAAACCCAAAGGAGTCATCAAATGAAGACATGAACAAGGACCAACCAAGCTCAAGCAATCAACAAGAGTTGGTAAGTAACTCCTTTGAGCCGCCAAAGGAGCTAAGGTATGTAAGTTCTCATCCTCCAGATTTAATTATTGGTAATCCTTTTGAGGGAACTAAAACTAGAGCATCCCTTAGAAACATTAGTGGGCATTATGCATTTGTTTCTCAAATAGAACCTAAAACCTTTCTTGAAGCCGAAAATGATTAAAAATGGATTTTAGCCATGCAAGATGAGCTAAATCAGTTTGAGAGAAATGATGTTTGGGAACTAGTCCCTAGGCCAAAAGATTTATCAATAATTGGTACTAAATGGGTCTTTAGAAACAAAATTGATGAGCATGGGACTATTGTTAGAAACAAAGCAAGACTAGTTGCTAAAGGTTATAATCAAGAAGAAGGAATAGATTATGAAGAAACCTTTGCACCAGTGGCTAGACTTGAATCTATAAGAATGCTATTAGCCTATGCATGTCATGCCAATTTTACGCTCTTCCAAATGGATGTTAAAAGTGCATTTTTAAATGGCTTTATAATGGAAGAAGTATATGTTGAACAACCTCAAGGCTTTGAAAATTTTGAATTTCCTAATCATGTTTTTAAACTCAAAAAGACCTTGTATGGTTTAAAACAAGTACCTAGGACATGGTATGATAGATTAAAAACATTTCTTATTGAAAATGATTTTAGCATTGGCAAAATTGACACCACCCTTTTTACGAAAAGAAAAGGAAAAGATATCCTTATTGTACAAATCTATGTTGATGATATAATTTTTGGTGCTACTAACGAATCTCTGTGTAAGGAATTTGCAAAATGCATGCAAGAGGAATTTGAAATGAGCATGATGGGAGAATTAAATTTCTTCCTTGGATTGCAAATTAAGCAAACAAGAGATGACATCTTCATCAACCAAAGCAAGTACACCAAGGATCTTATGAAAAGATTTGGGATGGAACATGTCAAAAATGCCGACACACCCATGGGGACATCTATTAAGCTTGATATGGACGAAAAAGGTAAAACTGTAGACATCACCAAATATCGAGGTATGATCGGTTCTCTTTTATATTTAACCGCAAGTAGACCCGATATTATGTTTAGTGTATGTTTATGTGCACGATTTCAAGCATGTCCAAAAGAATCCCATGTTAGTGCAGTCAAAATAATTTTTCGTTACTTGCATGGTACAATTGATTTAGGGTTGTGGTATCCGAAGGGAAGTGAAATGAGTTTAATCAGTTATTCGGATGTAGATTTTGCGGGTTGTAAAATTGATAGGAAAAGTACTAGTGGAACTTGTCATTTTCTAGGATCATCACTAGTATCATGGGCGAGTAAGAAACAAAACTCGGTAGCCCTATCAACAACTGAAGCAGAATATATTGCGGCAGGTAGTTGTTGTGCACAAGTATTATGGATGAAACAAACTCTGGAGGATTATAGACTTAGGTTTGAAAATACTCCGATTAAATGTGATAATACAAGTGCAATTTGCCTATCTAAAAATCATATTCAACACTCTCGTACAAAACACATAGAAGTAAGACATAACTTCTTAAGGGATCATATTGCAAAAGGAGATATTATACTTGAGTTTATAGGTACAGAACATCAACTTGCAGATATTTTTACAAAACCCTTAGGAAAAGATCGCTTTTGCGAAATAAGAAGGAACCTAGGGTTTATCCATGCAAATAATGTTTGAATTATGTATACATCAATGGTTATAAATTGGATTTATTTGATGTTAAAATGTATACACTTGAAGCATAAGAAATTTGTTCAAAACAAATTTTAGGGAGTTTAAAATTCTGGGATGAACCGGTCGACCGGTTCATCAAGAGCAAGCCCAACCGGTTGAGGCAGAAAAACAGAGGATGGCTACTGGAATTTTTTGAAATTTCGGAGGAAAATGTTTCTGAAAATGATTTTTGGACATAGAGGGTATTTTGAAGTTTAAATCAAGATTTTAAAGTCAAAGTGCAAAAATTTCCATCTTTGTATGGACCGGTCGACCGGTACATGCATCTGGATCAACCAGTTGAGCCAGAGGAACAGTAGCCTTGGCTACTGTCGAAAATTAGCACTTTTAGCCCCTTGATTTCTTTGCCTTTTGGACATAATTTTTACATGAAAAGACTACATTTTGAGTGCAAAGAAAAGTTCAAAAGAGAAATTTGGAAAATTCTCATCTTGGGAGTCAACCGGTTGCTCGATAGTATAAATACTATCTAGGGTTTCAGAAAACAGAAAACGGGAGAAAATTAATATTCCGAAAACCCTAACTCAAATCCTCTCAAAATCAAAACACCCAAAGCCTAATTGAAGTCAATGGCACCCAAGAAACGCTTGAGGAGGACTGAATGAAGGAGCAAACAAGCCAATGATCCTACTTCCTCATCAGGTGACAATGTTCAAAGGTTTTTAAGTAATTTCTCAAATAGAGCTATTTGTGTAGAAAGAGGTTTAGGCAATGATTTGTCTGCTTTAGTTATAGATACTCTATTTGCTGAAATGGGTTGGTACTCATTATATGAATATAAGAAACCTACATGCCCTAAGTTGATGAGGATGTTCTTTGCTAATATGAGAGTTAATGTAGAACCAAGGATAATTAGTACTCTTCAAGAAAATCCCATTGAGTTTAATTGTGCTGTATTAGCTGATATATTGGGTATATCTAATGATGGTCCACGAGTTTTTGAAATTAAAATAATTCCGACCATTGAGGGGTTTATCTATGATTATGCTGTTGCATTGCACACTAGGAATACTGAATTTGCTCCAGGTGCTAAGATAAAGAGTCAGGATCTTCTGTTAAGACCTAGACTACTCCATAGGATTATTGCTCACAACATCTTGCCCAAAAAGGGGCATTATGATGAAGTTACCTTTATGGAGTTATGTTTAATTGATTGTATGATTCAGAGAAGGCCAATAAACCTTCCATATATCATGATTAGGAATATGATCTTAGCATACAATAAAAAACAAAAGGCTCTACCATATGGTCAAGTGTTTACCACTATTTTTGAGCACTTTGATATCTTGCTGACAGGTACGGATAAGAAACCGTACTCGGATAAGACGGAGATTGATACCACCACTCTCACTAGAATGAAATGTGCTTAATGAGAATGGTGAGTGGATTCAAGGTCACCAAGAGGGTGCACATGCTGAGGAAGAGCATGTAAGTGCTGAAGAGGAGGAGAATGTGGCTGAGGATCAGGGTGAGAATGAGTTCACAAATTTATTTGAGTCACCACCTCCGGCTTCCTCACCAGATGAGCCATCTGCGAGTGGCTGGTCGCATAGGATGGAGAGCCGTCTCACGCACATTGAGGCGGATATGCGATTTTAATTGGTCTATGAGGTCCATTTTCAATAGAAAACCATAAATCGAAATCTATAGATTGAAGATATATTGTCATTCTAGCTTTCCAATAGGCATAGTCATTACCATCAAAAAATGGTGGTCTAGATGTTGAAGCACCTTCATTTTGGAGATTATAGCTTGTAGTTGCCATTCTACTCAAAGTTTAAGCAAACTTAATAACTGAGAACTAGGCTCTGATACCAATTGTTGTTTAAGGATTAAGGCAACTATGCACCTAAAGGGGGGGATTAGGTGTAAATACAACAGCGTTGTCCTAAATTTTCCAATCACCAAATCTGCTTCCATCACCCAGATAACAAAGGGAGTTGGAATATATTCTGGTGCCTGGATCACATAGGGGAAATAATTCCCCATTTAAGCCCCCCCAACTCCCTTTGGTACAAATATTAATAATCAGATATCACGGTAAGGAAAATGAAGCAATGGTAGAGCTGCAATCTACGAAGGCAATCACAGAGCCTTAAGGCCCCCATTGCAAAGGAAACCGTGAGAGAAATTTTAAAACAAAACAAAACAAAACCAGAGTTCACTTATCCCAAAATGCACTCGTGCATGAATCATCCATCACTAAAGCCTTTCTAAATAGCTTCAAAAACCCAATTGCCACTTTGATTTCTCATCTCCTTAAAAACCAGAGCTGGATGAATCTGAACTTAACAAGCACAGTGAAGCCACTAAAGAAAGAAAACTGGTGTATGATATGATTTCAGAAGAGAAAAAAAAGACAGCTACCTTGGTTGCTAAGGTGCACAACTTGCTAATTCCTCCCCTTTCATACTGTGGCTCTCATGGATCGTGTTTTACCTTTCATCATCAGCATTGTTGGTATGTTTGAGATAGCAATTAGCAACAATGAATGAGTTACACTATTCAGAACAAGAGCAGCAGCCAACACCTCAAACACCAATAAATAAAACTACAAAAACATGTGTATAGTTATCTGTTTCCTTCTTTTCAAGTATAACCAAAATCACCGAACTCAGTCTTATAAAATATTAGAATGACATGTATAGACAATGAAACCCTTAATGGGAATAACAAGAACCTCACAAATATTTAGATTCTACATCAATGGGTCAACACAATTAGAGCATACCCCTTTTCGAAGCACAATAATTATTTTCAACCAACTTCAAGCATCCGTGTCTTGCTGGAGCAGAATAAGCAACACTCATCCCTACACCATGCATAAAACCATGAGATTCTGGATATCAGAAAACACAAGAAACCAACTACCTGCCAACCCAACCTCAAATATTCCACCCTTAACACCAAAAACAAAGGAACACGGCAAATTAATTCTCAATCCAGGGACATCCAAGTCACTAACTATAGGAGCATTTTGTATGATCAAGAAGTTATCCCAGGCCCATCTCTATATCAACATCCGGCCAGAATTTTGTTTTTTTTTATATTCCACACTCCATGTTAGTTAGTTGCTCCAACCAATTCATGTCCAAGACAGACCAATATTACACTTAATCCACTGTACCTCTCAAGTCTAAACACATAACAAAACGCCAGAGATTAATAACTACAACAGACAGACAAGATCTTGTTTACTCCGGTATCAATCCTTCAATCACTCTAAAAGGCATTGCATATGTATCACGTTATGCAAATGGCCATACTCAATACATGTTGTTCAACAGTAAATTTAAGCATCAAAATGCACGAATACAAAAGCCATTATCATTATTTGATACATTCAAAGCTAAACCAAATTTAAACTGATATCTAAACAATTTATTGAAGTACAGTTGCATTATATTCCATAACTGGACACAAATCACCATAAATTAACCAAATCCCATTAAAACCCACACCCAAAAACGGAAACCAAGTCTACCAAAACGACTTTAAAAGAAATGCATACCTGCAACAAGATAGGCAAGCGAAGCCAAGAAAACAATGACGGAAGGAACAAAAACAACCATCCAGTAGTAATCAACAGTCTCCTGATCCGTCAAATAAAACGCTCCAGGAAACAAATCTGAACCCCTACCATTTTTTATCGGCAATGGCTGTAATCTGTTACCGCTACAAAAAGGTCTCTTCCCATTATCGCCAGGAAACACAATTTTAAAACTCACTGTCGTCGAAACAAATATCACTAGGCATGTAATTCCCACTGTAGAAACAAGTAACGGTCGCTGTAATTTCGTCCATGCTTTGTCTTCTTCGCGAAGACATTCGTATTCGCGTTTCGGCATGAAGGCTTGTCGTAATGCATCGCTGATTAAAGCCATTTTTTACGATCGGTGATTTTAGGGTTTGGGGGTGAATGGAAACAAAAAGGAAGCACGTGGTTTTGGATTTTGTGGGGTTTATTATTTAATTAAGCGCAATTAAGATAATGATGTTAATTAAGAGTCTAATTTGGCGCAGATAGTAAAGCAAGAGAGTGGCGTTATGGTGGTGGTGCGCGGTTGCTTTAGCTGTTTTTTTCAGGTGTTGCGGGATTTGGCGGGGCTTCGCGTGCGGTGGGGCGTGTGATTCTAAAGTGGACGATTTGTGACTTCTTCTGTTTGACGTGGATGGAACCTCCTTAATAAAAATTGAACGATCAAATTTTTTGAAAGTTAATTATAAATTAGTCCCTGTACTTTGTGTAAATAAATTGATTAGCTCCTTTGGTATGAGAAATAATTTAATAGTCCCTATAGCTTGGATCTATAGTGAGAGCCTTTTTCTCAAAGTTAACAAGCTAAATTTGAACGATTTTATTTTAGCTCGAGGTCCATTAAACCTAAATCTAAAGATATAAGATTAGATTAAAAAAACATAAAGATATGGAGTTTTATTGCTGACCCAATATTGTTTACATACACAAAAAAAACATTATGGATCTACAGTGTATTTGTTTACTAATTTATTTTGGTCCTCAAAGTTTAATTTTAAATGATTTAATCTTAATTAAAGGTCAATTACTTTTGATTTTTTAATTAAGGATGAAATTAGACGAAGATGGAGCAAAATGAAAAGGATGGCAAACATGGATGATGTGGCAAAGATTAAATTACATTTAGGTCCTTGAGCTTTAAAAATAATATAAATTATACAATTTAGATGCCTTTATTTTTTTTAAGAAAATCACATTTGGTACAAAGTTTTAGTCGTTTTGTTTTCCACTTACTCATTAGATAAAGGAGAGAGAGAAATGTCATTAGATTATAACAATGATAGAGAAAATCATTGTTCAAGTTATTTTCGACCATCAAAATAGTTTTTTTGTGTCCACAAGCTCCATGAGATGGGAGAGC
The DNA here is from genome assembly GCA_015731905.1 of Salix dunnii. NCBI lineage: Eukaryota > Viridiplantae > Streptophyta > Magnoliopsida > Malpighiales > Salicaceae > Salix > Salix dunnii. The sequence continues at coordinate 3,162,944 of CM027676.1, forward strand.
TTGATAGTGATTATTTAGAATCTTAATATTTCTTGGAAAAATAGATTTAAGACAAGAAAAATAAATTTAATATAAATTGATTTCAAGTTTTTGTACTATTTTTTTGGCATTTTGAATTGATGTATTGGTTCATGGGTGTTCAAAGAGTCTTGGTGAAGTGTTTTTAGATTGAAATGAATTTTAAAAAATAACTTTGTTTTACTAAAGGAATTATTAAATTGATTTACACTTACCTTAGTAAAGATCAAAACATGAGCTTGCAAATGATGCATTATTTACATTGAAAAATAATCAGTCACTAGAATATTTTCTAAAATAAATAATTTGCCCCTTTAAGCAATAATAATAGCAAGCCTAAACACATGAGCCTAGGCTTGAAAGCCCGCCTTCATACTTAAGCCTTTTCTTGTAATGGTCAAAGCTCACAGTTTATATACTTGTATTCTTTTTCAACCCTCTCTTTGTATATAGTATAAATTTAAGAAAACAAATTATTTGACTCATTTAAGACTTAGATTATATGTTTGACAAGTTAAAAAACAACACTTGGACTATTTTTTATTGATTTTTTTAATATGTTTTTTTTTAAGTTAATGTTTCAACTAATGCTTTAATCACAAAATTAGGATTTGATTAAAGCATGAATATATTTATTTATTTTCCTTAATAGAACTAACATGGGTGCTTGACTAATGAGTGATGATAATGAAAAATGTTAAGTTTTTGGACTAATTTGAAATTCTAGTGATATACCGAATACAAAAATATTTTTTTTATCATTGATTAATTAATGTTTGGTGTGGACGCAACACAAACATTTGATTGTGTTTTGTAATGTGGTGCATAGGATTTTTTTCAAAGTATTTTTCAATTGAAATCCATTAAAATGATGTTTTTTTATATTTTTTTAATATTAAAAAAGGAGAAAAAAATGAGTGACTAATCTGAAATTCTTGAAAAAAGTTTTTTCAGTCCATATAATTTCATTTTTATTTCTTTACATTCCTTATATTTTTTTGTAATTTCAATTTTGATATAAACATTTTTTTTCATTCTTTTTCTTAAATTAAATTTTTTTTTTTTTATCGTTTTCACATTTTAATATTTGGATTTTTAAGAATTATGCTCTATAATTTTTTTTCTATTGTTTTATCTTGATCCCATATATGAGTTATAAGTTTGGTAGGCTAACAAAGGATAGCTTAAGTGAAAAAAAAAATATATATATATTCTTTTTAAAATTCATGTTATTTAATCTCATCTTTTAAAATTAAGATGATTGTAAATTGAGTTTGATTATTCTTTTCAATTTTCTTTACACGGGGCAGTTCTCTTCTCATGATTCATGTCGTGTATTGACAATTTAATCCAAGTTAACTCAAGTTATTTTTTCTTATCTTTTTATAATTGTTTTTTAAAATTATGCCCTTTAACATTGGAATTGTTAGTTTCATAATTCCTTTTCAACTTTCTTTCCATAGAATTATATTATTATCATAACCCATATCGAGAATTTGATAGTTTTATCTGGGTTGATTCAATTTTCTTTTTTTTCAAATTGATTCTTTTATTATGTTCATGTATTTGTGATTTCCTTAGGAGTTATCATATTCTTAGGTATTACTAAATATATTAAAATACCTTGTTTTTTATTATAGCTCTATTGGGTACCTTTTTAGACCCGTTTGTTTTTGTGTTCGAAAAACACTTTTGATTTTTTTTAAATTAATTTTTTTTATATTTTTATATCATTTTCATGTGATGATGTCAAAAATAATTTTTAAAAAATAATAAAAATATTATTTTAATACATTTCTAAACGAAAAGTATTTTAAAAAACAAACCCAGCCTAACTCCCAAAAAGTCACTCAATTCTCAATCTTTTTTTTTTTTAATTGCAAACTTTAAAGTCCAAATTAGCAAACAATTTGTCGAAATTGGTTAAAATATAATTATGTAGGAAGTAGGAACCACGGGCGGGAAGATTATTAGCAATTTGGATAGGTTGAGTTGGTAAATCAGTGGGCGAAGGACCAAACCGAGATTTATAAAATAGTAAGAGGGTATAAATGTAGTTTAACCTTTCTATATAAATTTCCGCCGGCAAAATTTATACAGTTGCGTTGACTTTTCCTGGAATCCAGTCACATGAAGTCACCGGCACCACGCTTTAAAACACTTGAGATCATCACCATCAACCTACGATCAAGCCGCAGTTTGAAGAAACTCTCTCATTAGTCTGTGGCCCCATGACCTCTCTTACCGCTTCTCTGCCAAAACCCAGTTTTCAGCACCCAGAAATGAGCGCAAATCTGCCTGACCACTTGCATAATTCGTGCCTTATACCGAGAAATCTTTCATTTCAAAGACTTGGGACAGTTTCACAACGTAGATTGTTTAAGAAAGTGAATATGGCTAGATGCTCTCATCAAGCTGAAGCTCTGGTTGGTAAGTTGTGTTCTTTGAAAACTCAACTGGTCACCATGTCATGTGATCCTTTACTGGCTTCCTTGGATTTCAATTTCTACTCTGCAAATCATAGAATGTAAAGACAAGTGAGAAATTTAATACTGATGTCTTACTTTGCGGTGGCAGATTCTAACACTCAAATCTCTGATGTTCCAATCCTAACCTGCTCAGAGGTTCGTCTTCTCTCTGTTTTTTTTTTTTAAAAAAAAAACGGTTCACAGTACTTTACTGCTAAATATGAGTAGATTTTAACCTGTACTATAGAGAGATTGGTGAAAATTGATTAGTCCTTAAAACGATGCTATAATAGTGAATAAAAGTTGCATAGTTTTGTTGATCTGGGTTTAATTTAGTGTTAGTGGAGGACATTTCTGTTTTATATTAAAGATAAAAGGTCAAGATGTATTCCTTAATTGATTAGAAACTTTTTTGGCTTGATTTCATTTTGGTGAAACGGGAGAGGGGAGGACTTGGTTAATGGTGGCCATTTATATATATGTTTTTGAAGGCTATTGAAAGGCTAAAGAAAAACCGAGAAAATCAGAAAGGAAAGCAGCAATTCTTGGCCATGTACTCTAGCATTTTTGGTGGAATAACAACAGATACAGCAGCTATGGTGATACCTATGGATGACCACATGGTCCACAGGGGACATGGTGTCTTTGATACTACTGCAATAGTAGATGGGTTAGTATAATTTACTTTTCAGGTGGATTACCCTTTCTTCTTGAATAGTCTAATACTAGTATAGATGCAATGCAAAGTTTTTTTGTTATTCATAAATAGGAAGAGTATTATGCTGTTTGTATCCGTTGAACTACCAGGACCTGTAAACGAATTTCAAGTTTCTAAGTCTATTGCTATGCTACCAGCGCTCCAAAAACTCAAATAGCAAAGCACAGGCTTAATATTGTGTTGAAGTTTCTAAGGATTCAATGTGACAATGTCTTACATTTACAGTAAAGCAAGCTCTTGAAATTTTGCAGGAAACAGTACAATTTCCCAGTTCTTTAATATTCTTAAAAAATGCTGATTCTGTGCAGCCCTGCAGCCCTTTTAAATATAGTATTTTACCTCCCTGTTTCGGATGATTCTTTGAGAATTTTCTGCAATGGATGTGATGGAACAATCATCATCCAAGTTTTAAGGACAGGAAAATAAAAATGCTTTGGCAACTGAAAAATGGAAAACATGCGCTGATATGTTGATGAATCATTGATATTTCCATGTGAACAAGTATTCATCTCTTAGCTATCAATCAAGTATTAATTGCTAATCAAGATCCTCATCTGTTACCACATCCCAGGCACTTATATGAATTCGACCAACACCTTGATCGTATATTAAGGTCAGCATCCATGGCCAAAATTAATATCCCTTTTGATAGGGAAAATATAAGGAGAATCCTCATACAAACAGTGAGTGCTTCAAAGTGCAAGACAGGATCGCTAAGATACTGGCTCTCAGCAGGACCTGGTGATTTCCAGCTATCTCCATCTGACTGCCATCAGCCAGCTCTTTATGCCATTGTAATCCAAGATCAGTCTCCACATGATTCAAGAGGCATCAAGGTAGTAACTTCATCAGTCCCAATGAAACCCCCGCAATTTGCCACCATGAAAAGTGTAAATTACCTTCCCAATGCACTTTCAAAGATGGAAGCAGAAGAGAATGGTGCATATGCATCTATTTGGCTGGATAATGATGGATTCATTGCTGAAGGGCCCAGCATGAATGTGGCATTTGTTACCAAGGAAAAAGACCTTCTTATGCCCGCCTTTGACAGAATATTGAGTGGGTGCACGGCTAAGAGAGTTCTGACACTAGCAGAGGGACTGGTAAAGGAGGGTAAACTCCATGGAATAAAGATTGATGATGTGACAGTAGAGGAAGGAAGGAAAGCAGATGAGATGATGCTTATCGGCAGTGGAGTACTTGTTCGCCCTGTGGTGCAGTGGGACAATCAGGTCATTGGTGATGGTAAGAAACTTCTATGCAATGAACTATGCATCCTTCAAACTGAATTTTACATGCAAGCATGATACTAAGTTGATATTGAGCCAACTTGGCTCTCAGAACATTATAAAATTTTTCGAGATTTTTACTTGTTTCTCTTCAATTCATAGTACAAAGCAATAGGATGCCGTCCATTGTGGGTGGCTCTTTAGCCATGTTGAAATTACATGCATGACTGTTTTCTTGTTGCGGAGTTTGCTTTTTGTATGGCCGAAACTTTGGTACATCCACTGTACCATAAATCTTCCATTGTAGGCCCCTTTTGAAGCCCATAGATGCTAAATTCACAGAAGCACATGGCTGGAAAACTTTGGTAAATGATAGCACTACATTTTCTCCCTCTTTGCACTGCCTTGCCACTTATTTTTCACTACAAGTGCGCTGCATCTCATTCTGTCACTTATGCAAGCCATTTTCCAAAAATTTATATTTGGGTTGGAACCTTAACGTATTTGAAAATCAATCCGGTTGGAAACTTATCATTGTCCTAAAATTTACATTTTGGCGGCATTCATTTGTAGGCAAAGAAGGTCCCATAACCCGGGCTCTCCTGACACTTATACTAGAGGACATGAGATCAGGCCCCCCTGCAGTCCGAGTTCCGGTCCCCTGACTCCATTATTTATTCCTTTCTTCGGCGCTGCAAAGTGGGACTTCATCCACAAAAACCCTGCTCAACTACTGCTTTCCTTTCACAGGCTGTGGAGCTTGATGTAGGAGCTACATATTTTTCTGTGTACAAGTTAAACCTTATCTCCTGTAACAAAATAAATTGCTTATTCAGTGCTCACTATCTCCAGTGGAGAGTAAAGGCATTTGATGTAGCTGTATAGTTTGGTGGATCCCAAAATCTCAAAACTGCAATTTACAGTCAGCTTCAAATGTATCAAAGAAGGTATATCAGGTACATTATGGCGCAGTACTAAGGTTTTCTGTCACCCTGCAAAATGACCCGCAGTGGATATACTTGCTTACTTCATGTAAGATGATCAGAGGATCTAGATCGCTTGAAAAACACAATTTGCGGGTTATTCAATGGATATTTGTAAAGAAATTGCAAGTGGGAGGCAAGTCATTTTCATGAAAAAATAGAAAACTTGTAAATCTGACTCTGATCCTACCTGTTCTTGCCGAAAGATTGTCCTCATCATTACCAACTCAATGGGGCTCTACTGTTTGTGCATGACTAGCTAAAATTGTCTGGACGCCTCCATAAGCAAGGCATCTGATAAAATAATGTATGGCTATGGAGGTGACTCGAATCCCTCAGAGAAGCAGACAAAGGTTGCATCAACATATGGTAGACGACTGTGCCTAAACGCTAGTGAGTGGAGCATCTAGTCACAGGCCTCAAATTTTATGTCTAGTTTTATCTAGGTCATTGCCTTCCAAAAAGTTTTTTATTTATAAATATATTCAAGTATATTTTTTTCAAAACTATTTATTATATTAGTACGTCAAAGTAATATGAAAATAATAAAAATATTAATTTAAAATAAAAAATCATTTTAAAAAATCATTTTTTTTAAATTCAGTGTAAAACAGTATATGACATGAATATTTTTATCTGCTGAGGGGTGTTTTGAAAATATTTTTTTTTAAAATAAAATAATATTTTATGATGATGCCTTAAAAAACTCAAGTAATTTAAGGGTAATATTAATCTGTTGGATGATTTATTAATGTCTTGGTTTTAATAATTTGATTTATTCTTCCCTCACTAAGGTAATTGTTAGGACTTTTGAATGTTTAAATAAATATATATTTTTTTATTGATAAATAATCCCTTTAAGATATAAATAAAAAATTATGGAGGTGTGACACTATATCTAGATATTATGTTTGAATCTATAAATATAGTGATCTAACACAAACATAGAGTGCCCTGACCACACTCGAGGATAAAAAATCATTGAGCTCGATATCCTTAAAAAAAAAATTCTTTCATGTTTTTTCTCAATAGAATATTTTTGAAATACATGTTCAAAATAAGTTGTTGATAAAATCTTGATTCTAAAGCTCTATAAATAATGACATGATAAACTCAATTATAGCATAACGATTTGTATTATAATGACAAACAAGTGATAGTCATTTTTTTTTTTAAATAGCATGGATGTTTAGGTCAGCTTGCATTGACATAAACTAATTCCACGGGTCCTGAAACTAACGACTATATAAGCCTTGAGTGCCTATCATATTAGCAACTACAGACAATGTTATCAATATCATTTCAATTGGCACTTTATTTTTTCAATTGGAACGGAATGTTCTGGTTTCAGAGTGTTTTGGCGTGCCATTTTAAGGTTGTACTATATATATATATATATATATATATATATATAATTAAATATGTTAATAAAAAAGATCAAATCCAAAAATAAAATTATTTAGAATTGTGTAATTTAATCTAAAAAAGACCCAATAAAATAATTTTTCTTAATAAAATTATGAACATGTATAATATTATGAGAATGTCATTATCAATATCATAAGGCTATTACATTATCTGATTGTTCTTAAATTTAACATGATATATATATATAAATCAAGAGACTTCTCGTAAAATTTCATTTTAATCTAACTGTCGGATTAAAATATATGATTTATATTGTAAAATTATTTATTATTTAAAAAAAATACTATTTGACTGAAATGAAACAACTGAAATGGAGCCGAAATGTTGAGGGCGATATTTGATCGAAAAATTCAAAACGAACAAGAACTTTTAAACCGAGATAAAAACGACATTATTTTATCTCATTTTTTGACTGATACGAAATATTTTGGCCATTTTTACCAAAATAAAATGAGATAATGATCAAATGAAACATGATTAATAACCCTAACTACATAGGAGCAAACTTTTAGTCATAAACTCTTACCACTAGACCATTAGTAGATGATTGACGGCCATGATAATCTCAATGGTGAAGGTGGTGGAGTTGGTGGTGGAGATTGAATATTTTTTGTGAGTTAAAAAATACTTTTAACAAATGAATTAAGTTAAGAATTAGTTAATAAATATTTTATATTAATTGATTTTCTTATAAAATTTCATAAAGAAATAAACATAAGAAAATATACAAACAAATAAGAAAGCAGCTCGCTTTTAATTCACCTGGTGGGATAGACATGCAATCCCAGAAAAAACAAGTGATTGAACAAGTTTTAATTGACATGATCCTGGTCATTAAATGATTAATAAAAATGTATATATATTTTAATTAAATGTGAAATCTGAAGGGACAAAGTTGTCATTTAACAGCCTGTAAACCAACGTGCAAATCTGAAGGGACAAAATTGTCATTTAAAAGCCTGGAAATCAACGTGCAGCAGGTGGGTTAATTCAATGCTCTGCGAAACCCCGTAGAAATCAGCGCATAAACGATAAAAAAAACCGTTAGATTGTGAATGGTCGGCCAAATATTTTAATAATATGAGGTTTAAAAGTAGGTCTCGAATTGGAATATGATAAAGGATTTCAGGGTCATAATGTAGTTTACCTCCACTACCGCTTTCCACGCGTGTCATCATCTTAATGCTCAACCATTTTTAATTCAGCAGAAAAATACAAAAACAAAAAACAAATTCTTTTCTTAAAAAGAATTGTTTTTACAAATATAAACTATTTTATTTGTTTTTCTGTTAGAGAGAAACCTTTTGATTAAGATATGATCTAGAGAGATAGAGAGAGAAGGGAGAAAACACCTAACAGAGAGAGAGTGCGTTAGGTTACTAACCGGGATTTAGGCGCCGGAATTGAGTTGCGATCTTGTCAGGAAAGTGGTTTCCGGTGGAAGGAATTTTGATAGAAAAGAAAAGGAGAGGGCAGAGATGGTGAATGCTATGGTGGAAAGAGCCACGAGCGACATGCTGATCGGACCAGACTGGGCTATGAATATCGAGATCTGTGATATATGCAATCGCGACCCTACGTACGCTCTGCTCTTGATTCTTCTCTCTTTATTTCTTTTTTATTTTATTTTTTAAAATCCTGTAACTCATTTCTTTTTTTCTAGTTTGTAATTGCTTTGGACAATTTATTTTCCCCGTTCGATAATTTGCTACGACTCAAGTGAATTTGATCGAACAGTTAATTCTGATTAGTTGATGAGAAAATTTATACATTTTGAATTGTGTGTTATTTTTTAAGGCTTGTTAATGCATATTGTTATATTTTCATCTTTAATAAATTAAAAAAGCCTGCTTCTTCTCAATCTATATGTTTTTGGCCATACTAAATACTAAGAACTTGTTAATTTTTGAAAGTTTTGGTTTGGTTTGGATTGTCAGGCAAGCGAAGGATGTTGTCAAGGGAATAAAGAAGAAACTTGGTAGTAGGAATTCAAAAGTTCAGCTACTTGCCCTAACAGTAAGCTTCGCAACGCCTTGATATCTTTTATACTTTATTCGGGTTTTGTGATACAAGTGCAATGTAGTTTTTAGCATGCTAGTTTCATCAGGTTTCTGCTTGCCTTTTTTCTTTTTATTTTATCTAAAAGGGTAACTGGATTAATGTTAGGTTTTATTGGGAGAGAGTTGAAAGTCAAAGAATATGAGCAAGTGCAGTGACAATGCAGTGAACAAATTTGTCATTTTCTTTAGTAGGGTATTATGGCGTGTTTGATTGAGGTAGAAGGGTGAGATCTGGTTGTTTAGGAGAATTCAGGCTTGGTCTGAGATCCTTTTTTTTTTTTGATGTGGTATGATATTGGGAAATGAAGTCAAACTAGCTTGTATACTGTATTTCACTTTTTGAGAGTGGTAGTTTGGTCAAGTATAGAAGCTAGTAATTTAGTATAAACTGTATGCCCCTGTTTTATCACAGAGTAACTTTGTCACTTTTCTTGTCATTTCTTAACTTCTCTGTTTCCAGAGGACTAAGTTTGTTTCAATTTTGGTCTGGACGCTTCTAGCTGTTAGAGACGATCATAAAGAACTGTGGGGACATTGTACATATGCATGTGGCAGAGAAAGATCTTCTCCATGAGATGGTCAAGATAGCTAAGAAAAAGGTGAAGACTGTTTCTGACAATTTGGTTGCTAACCTTGTAATTTTTTCCTTTTGTAAAAATTGTTCATAGTTTTTGTAATGCTTAATTGTAGCCTGACTTTCACGTCAAAGAGAAGATATTGGTTCTGGTTGATACTTGGCAAGAAGCATTTGGTGGTGCAAGGGCAAGATATCCACAATATTATGCTGCATACCAAGAGTTGTTGGTGTGCCTCCTTTGATGTTCCTTTCAGCCATATTGATTCTAGTTTGCATAGCTGAACAATTTGTTATTCGTTTCATTGTGAATCATCAAACAAGCATGGCGTTGCCATTTCATTGCCAATATTCTGTTGCACAAACACTCTCGACTATCATAATGTGGCCTGTTTGATCTGATCTCTAAGTGAATTACTCTATTTCAGCGTGCTGGGGCAGTATTCCCTCCCAGGTCTGAGAGGTCTACACCTATATTCACACCTCCACAAACACAGCCTTTGTCATCATATCCTCAAAATCTGCGCAATATTGAGTATCCACAAGGAGCAGCTGAATCTCCAACAGAGTCAGAGTTCCCAACCTTGAGGTATGCCAATGGTTTTTTTTTTTTTTTTGAAAGGAATTTATCAAGACACCATAAGCTGTTCATAAATTCGGCCCTTCTATGGTACTTCCCTTCCTTGGCATGTGCCTGAATGATCAACTCAACTTTTGTTAGGATATTTACCAGCATTGTCATTAGCCAAGCTGTGCTGAAATTATTTTGAGGGTACCAAAATTCATAGGCATCAATCATTGATTGCATTTTCCAAATGTGTGCATGGACTAGTTACCAAACATGTTTTCAGACAAGCTGAACACCAGAACATGAACTAGTAGTTCTTTGTGCTTAGTCATGGTGGTTGCCTTGCATTTATTTCATCCCTTGTGGTGTGGTTGTATTCAGTGATTATTTAAGATGTGTGTTGATGTGTGTTTTGTTTTAAGTTGAAGTTCTTTTCTCTAGCTTGACAGAAATTCAAAATGCTCGGGGTATCATGGATGTTCTAGCAGAGATGCTAAATGCAATAGATCCAGGGAACAAAGAGGTACATTTCCAATCCATGGGTAGTCAAAAACTTGCAGCGGGCAAGCTTAAAGTCATCAAATTTTTAAGTTGATTTTGGTGCAGTATTAGTTCTTAAATGTATAAATTGCATGTTATCAAGCACTTAAACTTCTTACACTCACATGTAAACTAGTTCCATGCGAATCAAGATTCTTAAGCTTGTCTTCAATTCTTAAACTGGTAATTTTTTCTTCTCAATTTGCAGGGGCTTAGGCAGGAGGTTATTGTTGACTTAGTGGATCAATGTCGTACATACAAGCAAAGAGTGGTACATCTTGTTAATTCAACGTCGTAAGTTCCATTCCTCTCTCTCTCACACACACTATTTTGTTTCCATCGATAAGGTTTGGCAGTTCGGCCTATTTTTGAAATTGATTTTGTTGTCAATTTTCATAGCGATTGGGGTCATTTATATGATTTTATGCATGTTGATTTATGAAATTGGTGTATAGCAAGAAGAGGGGAAAATGGTAGAAAGATTGAAAACCAAAAATCCACAACCTTGAATCCCCAAGAAACTATGCTTTTGACATCCATAAGAACTGGCAAAATCTCATCAAAATGAGCACCTATTATAGAGATATGAGTGCAAGGTGCACTTAACCATCAAAGAGTCATAATTCAGATAAGGTAACTGTGAAATCCTTCTTATGATTAAAAACTAAATTGGCCCATTAAGAGTGAAGTCCAAAATAGTACAAATCCTAAATAATATTTTCCAAAATGGTGTAAATTTCTATATTAATTGAACTATAAATTAACAGCCAACAAATCTTCATTAACTTTATCAGGGTAAGGAGGGCATTAGAGTCAGGTTTGTTTAGTGTTTGACAGGCTTCTGATGTCCTGGAGTTGCAAATCTTTTTTCTGAATCAAAGGAGGACATGATAACTTCAAAACTTAATGGCATGATGTGATGTTTTATTGTGAGATAATGGCTGAACTGATGCTGTGTGGGTTTCCATAGGTCTCACTGTATTAAGTAAATCTTCATGAGTGGGGTGAGATGCATGTCAGTGGCTGTGCCTTTTATTGCCAAATCAACATTGGAGTGACCAACTAGTTCGCCAGATTAGTAATTTGCATAATAAATAGAATGAAATGAGTTGGTTCAGAATATTGGGTTTTTAAAGCCATTATCTCTATTAAATGCAAGATGGAATTTTGTTGACACATTTCACTTGGTAATTTGAACTGTCCTTTTCAGGGACGAATCACTACTGTGTCAAGGATTATCATTGAATGATGACTTGCAGCGAGTACTTGCCAGGCACGAATCCATTTCTTCAGGAACTCCTGTTCCAGTCCGGGATGAAAAACTGAAAGCTGAATCTAGTGGAGCACTTGTAGATATCGGTGCTCCTCTAGTTGATACTGGAGATAACAAGGACAAATCACCTGATGGGGGGTAAGGAAATTTATTCGAACTGTTCCATATCTATAGAAATTGAGCAGATCAGCAGTATGAATTATACATGAATTAATGGCCTTAATTAAAGTGTTTTGATGACCAAAGCTCTCAGCCAATCATGTTGGTTGTGTTTTGATGATGTGCTGTCATCTTATTGCCAAATTTTTTGTTATTTTGTGTTGGAAGTGCACTGTCTGTTATGCTTTTAGGATTATGTGTTTGTGGCTGTGAAGTTAAGCTTTCCTGGGACACGTTATGAGTCTGTTTAGATGTATTGTGCAACTTGCCTGCCAAAATTAACCAATGATTTTGAGGATATTGAATTCATGACTCAAAGAATTACTTATGTTGCATAGCACATTTGATAATTCATTCGACAGCAGCATGAAATTCTGAACTGGTGAAGTCAAAATGGTGCATGAAAATTGTTTAATATTTGTTGAATTTATAAATCAAAGTTGAGCTGAGAATTTAGACTTATAAAATTCTATTCCGAGATTTATATTATTTGAGCCCTGAGTGAATTTTTCTGCAGATCAACTTCAAAATCTAGTGCAGGGGCTCAAACACTAAACCAGTTGTTGCTCCCTGCACCTCCTGCAACTAATGGTCCAACTACTCTGGCAGCAGCCGATCCCAAATTGGACCTGTTGAGTGGTGACAATTATAACTCACCAAAGGCTGACACTTCTCTGGCTCTTGTTCCTGTTGGAGAACCACAGGCAACTTCACCTCTGTCACAGCAGAATGCACTTGTTCTTTTTGACATGTTTACTGATGGTAACAATGCTCCAAATGCAGTCAATATGCCGGCTACCAATCTGGCTGGACCAACCAATTCTCTGACTTCACAATTCCACCAGCAACAGAATTTTCAAACACCAGATGCTGGTGTTTACCAGAATGGAAGTTCCCCTAATATGGGAGCACCACAATATGAGCAGTCAGTATACATGCAAGCACCTGGTCCTGCCTGGAATGGACATCTTTCCCAGCAGCAACAGCAGCCAGCCTCACCCGGTTATGGTACGTACACCTCTAATTTCAAATCAATTTTGCTCATTTGAAATAGAAATCCTTATTGTTGGCTTTGAAGACTTTTAGTTTTGCATATTTTAGTGAATGGGGTTTACTCTTTACTACTATTGCATTAAAATTCAAGAAGCTTTGACCTTGGGATGTTTAAAGGTGCTCAGAGTACTGGATCACTGCCTCCACCTCCTTGGGAAGCTCAGCCAGCAGACACAAGCCCAGTGACAGGCGCTCAATACCCCCAATCAATGCAAGGTACTCAGATGGCTGTCACACCTTCACAACCACTGCCTAGTGGTATGCATCCTCAAGGGGCCAATGAACAGGTGGGTATGTACATGCAGCCAATCACAACCGGCCATTTGCCTGCAGTTAATAATCAGAGTGCACCGAGCAATCAGTTTTTAGGCATGAATCCTCATGCAATGCAGGGAGGGCAGTATATGGGTATGTATCCCCAACATATGCAAGCTGGGCCGATGGCTTCTATGTATCCGCAACAAATGTATGGCAACCAAATGGCTGGATATGGGTATGGTCCACAACAAGGGACACAGTTCTTTGAACAACGAATGCATGGACTATCTGTTAGAGATGACAGTGGCTTGAGAAACTCACCTTACCAGGTCTCAACAACTCCTTATGTGCCGTCTGGTAAGCCTTCCAAGCCAGAGGATAAGCTATTTGGAGACCTAGTAGATATTTCAAAATTCAAGCCGGGAAAATCCACTCCTGGGACAGCTGGTAGCATGTGATAACATGATTGGTTGCCTTTTCTTTTTCTTCACTAACTCGCATCTTCATATCCATATTTTTTTAAATTTCAATATATATGTTCTTTTGGGTCCCTTATTTGTGTTCTGTTTGGAAATCATGTACATTCTTTGTAGAGAGAGAGAAAAAAACTGATGCTCATAATTAGGTTGAATTTATGATTTTGGATTATTTTTTCAACGGTTTCTACTTGGACATCATTTTGGAAGACATCTCTCAATTTTCCCCAATTTTTTTTATTTATATATATATTTCAGTTAATGATCGATTCGATTGATAGCCTAAACTGATTAAGTGGTATATTGAATTAAGGGCTCGTGTGAATATTTATTGCCCTACTAAGGGGTTGCCTGTGCACTGTTCTCCTGATTATTATTAGTGCATGCTTGACATCTGATGGTTTAGGGTTTCGCCTTGGAGAATTTAGTTCCATTTTGCAATAGGGATTTTATAATTTGGACACCGAAGAGTTAAAAAAGGGAAGGACTCTCTCTCTGTCTAATAAACAAAACAGGGGTTTATATTTGATTAACTTCGAAGCAATGTATATTATTTGACAACGCGAAGTCCAACGAACAATCTAATAAATAAAATAAAATAGTAAAGAAAAGAAAACTGAAGAATGTCTCCCAATTTCAGTACAGGACCAGCCCGTTGACCACTCTAGGCCGCAAGTCGTAGAAAACACATTTAAGCACAAAAAAAAAAAAAAAAAAATTAACCTAGAATTTAATATGATATTTCAATTTAATACTCATATGGGATAATCTGGAACAAGTAAATTAGTAATTTTATTATTGAATTAGCTCAATGTAGAAGGAGGAGACTAGTAAAAAACAACATTCTATTAAAATAACATGGCAAACTCGAGTTAACCAAGAAAACTCGTGATGAAATATATGCATGTTATTTGATTCAATATTTTTTTTAACCTAGAAATTATTTTTCATTTAATTGTATGATAATAAAGCACTTGATTTTTTTTATTTTGTATGAAACAATATATTTTTTAAGGCAAACAACTGTGATAAGGACGTGAACTGAGATAACAAAGATAAATAATTGATAACAAATGGTGAATTCACAACATTTTAAGTTCAAGTTAAATAAAAAAAATTGATTATCGATAAAAAAGGTGAATTTGATTTTTTTTAATTGAGGGATAGAAAAAGCATTAAACCAAAAAGAAAAAAAAATATCTCAGATATCATGGATTAGCCCTTTGCATTTTAGTCCTCAATCTTTCAATTAAACCCTTTCTTTAAGAAAAATATGCAACCAAGTGTTAATTTAGGCTGAAACTAACTTAATTTTGTAAAATAAATAAATTCAATGACTAGATTGAAAAGTCTTAATGTAGAATTAGCTTAATGTAAAAGGATAAGATTTGTAAAAACAACATTTTACTAAAATAACATAGCAAACTCGAGTTAATCAAGAAAACTCGTGATGAAATATGTGTATGTTATCTAATTCAATAATTTTTTTAACCTAGAGATTATTTTTCATTTAATTGTATGATAATAAAGCGCTTGATTTTTTTATTTTGTATGAAACAATATATTTTTTAAGGCAAACAATTGTTATAAGGACGTGAACTGAGATAACAAAGATAAATAATTGACAACAAATGGTGAATTCACAATATTTTAAGTTCAAGTTAAATAAAAAAATAGATTATCGATAAAAAAAGTGAATTTGTTTTTTTTTTTTTAATCGAGGGATAGAAAAAGCATTAAACCAAAAAGAAAAAAAAATATCTCAGATATCGTGGATTAGCCCTTTGCATTTTAGTCCTCAATCTTTCAATTAAACCCTTTCTTTAAGAAAAATATGCAACCAAGTGCTAATTTAGGCTAAAAATAAATTAATTTTGTAAAAAAAAAAAATCAATGACTAGATTGAAAAGTCTTAATGTAGAATTAGCTTAATGTAGAAGGATAAGATTTGTAAAAACAACATTTTATTAAAATAACATAGCAAACTTGAGTTAATCAAGAAAACTCATGATGAAATATATGTATGTTATCTGATTCAATAATTTTTTTAACCTAGAGATTATTTTTTATTTAATTGTTTGATAATAAAACACTTGATTTTCTTTTTGTATGAAACAATATATTTTTTAAAGTAAACAACTGTGATAAGGACGTGAGTTGAGATAGCAAAGATAAATAATTGACAACAAATGGTGAATTCACATTATTTTAAGTTCAAGTTAAATAAAAAAATAGATTATCGATAAAAAAAGATAATTTTTTTTTAAAAAAATTGAGGGATGGAAAAAATATTAAACCAAAAGGAAAAAAAAATCTTAGACTTTGTGGATGAACCCTTTGCACTTTAGTCCTTAATCTTTCAATTAAAACCTTTCTTTAAGAAAAATATGCAATCGAGTGCTAATTTAGGCTAAAAATAACTTGATTGTGTAAAAAAAAAGTTCAATGACTAGATTGAAAAGTCTTAAAAATTTGATTGTTCCGATCCATTGTGATTTTCGAGAGGAAGAGAAAATTCTATGTTGAATAGAAATATGGAGGAAGAACAAAAAACAATATGAAGGCAACAAACAAAGAAAACCTGAGATGTGTTACAAACATTATCCTTAAGGATATTTTATCTATAAAATTTTATTCCTTAAGATTTAACAAGTTCCTCCTCTTGAATTCAGGGAAGCATAGATAACAAGGCAAATCAAAATAAGAAGATTCAACAACTTAAAATGGATTATTATTATCTTTTTCAAAAAATATAGGTGTCTATATATAGACTTAGAGTTTGTAACATCTATGAGAAAATAAAATGAAGAATTGAAACAAAATTAAAGAATGCAACCAACTTTTAAAATATAGCTTTTAGGAAAAAAAATGTTAGAGAAAATAAAATGGCTTAAAGAAATAAATAGTTATTGATACAATCTCTTGATCATGCAGTGAAGCAGCCCACTCGCAAACACACTAATTCTTGAAAAGGCAAGAAGTCAAATTTGATAGGAATGTGATACAGAAATAACTTATATCTAAACATCAACATTATTGAAATCAAAACTTTCACCTAACAAATATTGATTCATGAACGAAAAGTATAAGGATAATGCCATAAAATCAATTGTTCTTTGATAAGTTATTTTTAAATTATTTAAAGAGACAAGGAAAAGGGAATATCTCACCATCATACAAACAATGTTGCAACAAATAAAATCTATTTTTGATCTGAATTGTGTCCTTACACCTCTGATCGTATCATCATACTAACTTTAAACTGAAATAAACACTAATAATGAACCTTTCATATGGACTCATACAAGGCTCATTTACATTTAAACCCAAATATATAATAATAAACCAAAAAATAAGAAAAAGATAAAAAAAAATCTAAAATTGATATCTTAGATATGCTATAATCAAATTTGCAACCTCTAAGAAGTACCAAAAAGATTAGGAAGTCTGATTTGAATGTGGAATTAATTCAGAAGTCTTATTACCTTATTGTGTTTGGTTTCGTTGTTTTATATGAACAACTAATCAAGAAGATATTCATTTTTTATACCTATCAATTTAGTTTTTTCTTAGACTAAGAGAATCATTAATGAATCCTTCCTATCTTAGGAACTCAATTTTTGCTGATATTTTTTTTAATATAGAAGATTAAATTGTTAATTTTTATCCATTGTAACATATGAGAAATAAGCTTAACAAGGTTGTCGTGGGGTTGGATACATCAACCCCCATTTGGACTTGGATTAGCCTCTTTTTGGATTTAAATTAGAAAAATTAAAGGTTGTCTTTCATGCTCTTTAAACTTATGAAACTCCTATAGGACCATCTTGCTTCATATGTTTTGAACAAACCCATTTAATGCTTCTTTAAGCCTATTTTCCTAAACCCCTGTAATTGGCTCACTTGGCACCTTCAATGGGTCAATAACATTTCTAGTAGTAGTGTTGGGATGATCTCGTCTCTCTGTAAAAAACTTGACCCTGAATAATCACTTACATCAAACAAAGTAAGGTCATAAACATTAAAGGTATAACTAATATCATTTTTACATGGGAAATCAATTTTATAAGCATTGTTATTAATGCATTTAAGGACCTAAAATGACTTTTTTCCTTTTGGTTGTCACTTAGATTTCATTTGTGTCATAAATTTCTTTTTATATATATGCACCTAAATTCAATCACCTAGTTGAAATATGAGTATTTACAACCTTTATTGGTTTTAGTTACATATATATATATATATATATATACATATATATATATATATATATACATTTATACATATATATATATATATATATATATATTTTTAATTTGTTGTTGCACACTCTCATGAAGTAGTCATTGTTTATGTGAAATTAGGCCTTTTCTCTTGTCTCACTTTTTTTCGGATCTTGCAGAATTTAATTCAACATCAAATAGAATCAACTTAGCAACTTATTCCAAATAAATATATATGACTAAAAATAAAATAAATTATGAAGACTAATAAAACAAAACTACGATGATAGTCTCGCGAGCAACAAATGAATTCTATCTGAAATATGTACAAAACTAAAAGACTAAAAAAATAATGAAAACAACACCCCAAATACATTATATATGATGAATATATTATGTAAGAATTGTAAACAATAGAAACAAAACAAGTTTTAAAAGTTGACAAAAAATCAATTTATGACAAATATTGTCTGACTCTGAAACCTAGGGTAAGTGATATCCAATTGACATAAAAAAAACCAATTTATGACAAATATTATCTAACTCAAAATTGAAATCCTAAAAAACCACAATCCGATTGCCCCAAGATTAATATATAATGTGATTTGGACTCCATTAACTATAATATCAAATTTGAGCAAATTCTAAGTTTATTTGATCCAGTTTTCCCTTGTTTAGTTATCTGTAGAAGTAAATAACATATTTTTTAAAATGATTTTTCCTTTTCTTTATTTTTTTTTAATTTTGGATGCTATTGATATATTTTGAACACTAACAAAATGAATTTTTTAATCTAATATATTGAAAACTCAAGGAGTAGAAAAGATTTGACATTGATGAATTTTACAAAATCAACACAAACAAAAAATTTAGATTGATATAACTTGATTAATAGAGTCAAACTTTGACACTCAAATACGCAAATTTTTAGAAAGCAAAGTAAATTAGGTTTTGATAGGAAAATGACATAAAGATAATTTGTATCTGGTATAAATATTGTTGAAATAAACCCAAAAACATTATTAATCAAACCTGATTAGACTCGAGATTGAAATCCTAAGAGAGAAAAATCCAACTACCCCAAGATTAATATATAATGTGATTTGGACTAAATTAACTAGAATATTAGATTTAGTTTTCCAATTAATCAAGAAAATCTCTTTTATGTTTGCCAATTTAGTTTTCTCCTAAACTAGGAGAATCATTAATGAATCATTCATAGCTTAGAAATTAAGATCTTGCGAGACATCCTTGCTTATTTAGAAAATAAATTATTAATTTTTAATCCTTATAATACATGAAAAATAAGCCTAACAAGGTTGTCATAGGGTCGAACACATCAGCTCCTATTAGGACTTGGATTAAGCTTTTTTTGAACTTGAATTAGATGATATAAAGGTTGCCCTTCATGGTTTTTAGGCATACCAAACTCTTCTGGGTTCATCTTGCTCTATATATTTGGAATAAACTTATTGAATGCTTTTTAAGTTTTTTTATCCTAGCCTTTGTAATCCACTCTCTTGATACCTCCAATGAGTCAATGACATATCGATTCTCTTAAAGCCTATTATGTTTAAATATTCAAGTAAAAAAAAATAGATGTTATATTTTCAATATGAAATAAAAAATTAAAATAACATTAAATCACATTATATTATGTAAAACACCATTGTACTATAAGAACATATAAACTACTTGCTATATTTTGAGTCAAAAGCATTTTCAGTAGTAAAATACATCATGTGAAAACTATGTTATTTTTTTGTGATTTTGGATGAAAATAAAAATAATATGGAAGAAATTGAAGAAAAATTCGTTATTTAGAGATTAAATTGGCATAATTAGAAATATATACACAATTAAAAACTAAAAAAGCCAAACCATTTCCTTTTATAATTTTTCAAACCACATAAAAATATTTATAAAAGCATTAAAACAAATCAATCTCTAGCTAATTCATAACAAAATTATTACCAAGAAATCTCTTTCTCTCTCTCGCTCTCTGGTAGAAAATTCAGGGGTGTCATGTTCAAAGGCCTATAATTCAAGGGCTGTTCTAACACTTTAGCGGTGCCTGCTCCTTGTGCTCCCATCTAACACGTACGGGATGCGTAGTGCGCCAGAAATCCGATATGTTTGGTTTCTGATCTTAAATTATCCCAGGAGCGACCTTTCCCTGGACTGTGTACTCTCTCTCTCGTTCTCGTCGCCGTGTATGTATCACGTCACACAACGTTCCGCGATTAAAATATTATCACCAGACAATTCTCATCCATCGATGGTCTCATCAACGGTGCAGATAGTCAGATATCAAACGGTGGAAAACGAAAGAATTAATAAACCGCGGTACACATAACAAAAACTCCTCAAATCCTTTTCAACTAATTATCGAATCGAATCGAAGTTTCTCCTCCTCCTCCACCACCACCTCCATCATCCTGTCTTCTCAATAACTTTCGAGCAGGTGAGATCTTAATTCTAATTTGCTTCATGATTATTTTCAACTATCGTATTATTTAGCTTGATCTAACCGGTACCGATCATCACTAACCTCTTTGGATTCCGAGAGAATCAGAATCAAGAAATTTGTAATTATTTATTTTTTTTCTTGATTAATGAGTTATCAACTGATTATTTGTCTCTGTAAGTATGTCCAGTTGATTGAGCTTTGAAAGGATTTTGTAGGTCAACAACCGTTGGTTTATAAACATGCAGGTTAGCAGCCTCTGTTGATAATAGTAATAATAATAATATATTTTTGTTTATTCGTGCAGTAAGTAATTTTTAGTTAGGAATTAAAAGAAAAGAATTATAAATTGTTATTAAGAAGGGGAAATGCAGGCATCAAGAGCGAGGTTATTTAAGGAATACAAAGAGGTTCAGAGAGAGAAAGTAGCTGATCCTGATATTCAATTAGTTTGTGATGATACCAATATTTTTAAATGGACTGCTCTGATCAAGGTAACATGTTTGCGAGTTTTTTGTGTGATGCATGAAAAGGTGTGTTCTTTTATGGAAGGATTGGTTTTGTGCGCGCGCAGGGACCTTCGGAGACTCCTTTTGAGGGTGGGGTTTTCCAGCTTGTGTTTTCTGTTCCGGAACAGTATCCTTTGCAGCCTCCGCAAGTGCGGTTCTTGACTAAAATATTTCACCCAAATGTGCATTTTAAGGTATGAGTTGCTTGGTGTACAGTGTGATATGGCTGTTGCTTATCAATGTTTTGGCAGGCAGATGATGGTAGTGAGAATTATTTTTACTGCAATTTGTTTGTTTTGCGCTTTCAGCAACTATGTATTTTTAACTTGAAATAACTTCAATCCCTTAACCAATTGCGATCAAATATGTAATGAGTTATATATGTAACCTACATTTTATGTCTTTATTACCTTCAAAGTAATTTATAATCTATGTGTTATTACATGTTGTCTTCAGTTGGAGTTTGTTTTGTTACATTCAACCCCCTCCTCTATATAATCATGATTCCAGCTCAACCTCTGTCCATATAGCCCCTTTCTTTTATAGCTTGCCTTTTATAGGTTGATTTAAAACATTACATAAGAAATGACTTGACATTTGCGATAATGTTGGCAATTAGTGCTGCGATAAAGAGCTCATAAATATTCTTTTGTTTACACCCGTGTTCTGTGAGCTGCTGATGGGTCATGTTTTAAGTTTTTTCTGGAGTAAACTTGAATCTTGAACTTTGTGAGGCAGAATGTTAACAGCCTGTAGAATTGGGTGGAAATTTTTAAATAAGTTTTGATATGTACAACCTTGGACCTGAGAATAGATTTTCCTGTGGCTGATGCCATGATTTGGAACTAGTTATAAATCTATTTTCCAAGGGAATGACATGGCCTGTTTGTTGTATTTGCTGATATGTGCCTTTTTTTTTTAATGATCCCAGGGTTTCTATATCCATTTAATTTGAAGTTTTAGGAGTTTGTCTAAAGAAATCCCACATAAGAGCTTGTTTGAGAACAAGAAGGAAACGCTACTCTATTATTTTCCCTTCTAGAGGAGGGCACAATAGGAAGAGGGTCAGGTGGCAAGGACCTGTGGTTCTCGCAAGATTCTGTTGAATCTTAAATATAAATTAGAGAGTCCAAAATCTGTCTAAATGTTTTAGCATCCTAGTGTTGTTTAAAGTTTTTGGAATGTAATACCCAAGATGGTCGGTTGAGTACTGACCATGGTCTATTGATTAATTCTCTTTCAGACAGGTGAAATATGCCTTGATATCTTGAAGAATGCTTGGAGCCCAGCTTGGACACTGCAGTCTGTTTGTAGGGCTATAATTGCTTTGATGGCCCACCCAGAACCTGATAGCCCTCTAAACTGTGATTCAGGTAATTTAGTTGATGTACTTTTTGTTTGAGCATTATATATTTGCTTTGACTAATGACCAAAAAACAATAATCAACAGCAATGCCTTTATGCTGATACAATGGTTTTAACATTTACTTGATGTGCTTTTCATTGTTACTATCTCAAAGGAAGCAGTAACTCGTGATATTGGGGTAATTCCTAAAGAAGGTTCTTCAGGGATCGATGAGATATCTGATAGTATCTACCTTTGATATGGTAAAAATGAAAGTGAGATATTGAGATAATTGGTGATAGAGGGTCCTTTAAAATCAGAGATATCTTGCCTTTTCTATCTACCTGTTTTCTTTGACACATCATGCTTATCCTAGTTTGCCGTTCCCATTAAAATTGTTACCTCCTTTGGTGGTTTGGAAGTGTTATGGCTGAGAATGCAAGGATTGGAACGGAACTGATATTGTGAAGGCTAAACTTGTTATTGGCTTTTTCCCTTTTCCTTGTTCATATAGGTTTTTATGTAGAATCATGCTGGGTATCACAAAATTCATTGCCATGGATTTATCACCATCATTTAGATTTTAATTGACCAAGGGCAAGGATTATCTGTTCCACTATTCATGACATAAATCCCTTGCCTGAAAGTATTTTCCTAATCACTTGTATATTGGAATTGAATTGAGGCCATTGGGCATAATTCTGAAACATTGAAAGAACTACTTAGACAGGATGAACTGTAGGATTATGCATCAAATGATGTTTCTTTTTTTTAGCCTTGACAAATCAATATCCAAGTTTTGCAGATTTGATGTGTGTGGATAATGATTGTGTATCTTCCTAATGGACCGTAACACTTGTGCAGGCAACCTTCTACGCTCTGGCGATGTCAGAGGTTATCAATCCATGGCAAGAATGTATACAAGACTTGCAGCCTCGCCAAAGAAAGGTTGATTTTGTGTAATTCGATTTCTTCGTCATAAGGACGTCTAGTTAGAACAAATGTGTTGAAATGTCAATGGCATTTTGAGCTGGACTTAAAACTTTACCATTTGCTGTGCTTTGAACTTGGTACCGTATATAATGTGATATTCAATAACGAATGGACATTTGTCAATAATAGAAAAAGCTGCCATTTCCCAGCATCTAATTTATCTGACAAGCAACGAGAGGTTCCTTACATGCTGAACCGGTAATTTTGGGAACGAACAAGCAGTGATACTGCTTATGAACTTGGCAAAACCCTGTGTGAATCAGCTCTCGTAAAGACTTGATATAAATTTTGAGCATGACTGTGTTTTAAAACAATGAGAATTTGTTTTGACTATGTTGAGCAGGGCGAGTTCTGGATTGGATCTAGAAGTAGGGATCTGAACTCAATGAATATCGAACACCGTACTAAACACAATGGTCGGGTGAGTATTTTTTCGATATTACCTTGCTTAATGGCTATTAGGCAGGGTATGAATATTGTCAAATTATTATATATACAAGGTATGGATATAATATTTTTTGAATGGCTGGTCGTCATTACTATCCCGAAGTTTACCACAATGTTAATGCATGAGTCCCATTGTCTGTTTAAGCGATAATTTGTGCTTAAGTCATGTCTTCTCAAATGAGCTCAAGCAATCTATCAATTAATACAATTCTGTAACATATACTGAATAGGGTTAGGTCCATACTTCTAAAACCATCTACACCGAACTCAACTGATTAAACCGTAGTATAAGAGGTGTATTTTCTCTTAAACATTAATTCTTTAATATTCTTTCCTCTCATTGTCATAACTCATTACTAGGTTATTATTTAAATTCACCAAAAAAAAATTAAAAAAATAAAAGAGACTAGCATGGTGGAAAAACCAAGCTAGAATTCTGGACAAAGTCGAAAGCATGAGTGTACCCTATTATACCTCATAATGAAGAAATGATGCATATTTAAGATAAAACTAAATGATTATTTGATAAATTTGCAAAAAAAATAAAATAAGTCAAATGACATAATTAGATTTTTAACAGATCAATTTAGTTTAATCATGAGACATTAAATTTTAATTATGTTTAGAAATTAATTTGGATTTAATTGAAGGATTTAATCAGGTTCAAGGATTTAATTATATTTTAAACGGGTCAGATTAATCTTACTTAATTGGTGAAAAATTATGTTTTGGAGCCCAATTTAGACTTAATTGAGAATATTAGAATTTTTAAGAATATATTTAATTTTTACTAAGTCAATTGGTTGAAATCAAGGGTAAATTATATGAAAAATGAAAGTTAAAGGTCAATTAAGGGATAAATTGAAGAAATTCACTACTAAGAACCAATCTGCAAAAGGCATCGAATTATAAGGGTGTAATTAATCAAAATCAATGGTGAAATTGAAGAAGAATCAAAGATCTTGGGTCAATAAAAAGTTAAATTGCATAAATCCAAGACCAAGAACCAAAATGAAAAAGACGAGTAAATTCAAGGAGGACATTGAAGTTCAGTAGGGGTGAAAATGCATAGAATTGAAAGGGTCAATTAAGGGTGCAATCAAAAGGAATTAAAATTTGAAGAGACAAAAAAGGGTCTCAACGATGCATCGTCCGATACACTTTCATTTTTCTTTTCCTTGTTGAAAAGTCAATTTAGGTGTACTTTTCGAGTGCATTTAATACTTTATTTTTTTTTACCAAATTTAACAAAACTTATACAAAAATGATCCCTTGATGTTTGTGTACACCATGGTATGACCCATTATGACTATTTGACAACCATCGTGACACCACCCTAAAATGATCAACTCAAACAACCTTTAGATGTTAAATTTCATAGCTCATGATAGCAACTTCAAGCCAACAAGATAGGATGCTTCCGAGTTTAATTAAGGGCCAAAATTTTACCTTAATAATAAAGAATTATTCTTTTTCACCACCTATAAATAAGGGTGAGTTTCAAGGTTTGAGCATTAAGAAACTAAAAGTCAACATTAAGAAAAAATCATCTTTCAAACCATAACATTTTCTCCATACTCTCACCCACCATTTTAATCACTTCTTTTGTTGCGCCTTAACCATCATTGCCATCACAAACCATACTTCAATCTTCCCTACAACGTTGTAAAAACTTCAACTATCAATATCCTCATGCAAGGCAAACATCCTTTCTATTTTTTTCCTTAAAACCACCCCACCCATGCATGCAATGACAAGTTAACTAATATGGTTGTTGGGGTGGGCCAACAACTATATGGGCTTACAATGGCACCAACAACTATATGGGCTTACAATGGAAAAAACACACAAGAAAAAAGTCAGGTTTGTTGGGTCTCCAACCCAACCCTAACCCTGTATACCTAGATGGTTGGGCTGATCCCAACCTACATTATTATTATTATTATTTAAAAATATCAAAATTTAAAAAATAAGTATTTAAAAATATTTGTGATTTTCTTAGATATTTTCCTAATAATTTTGCATGATATCGAATTATATACTAACATTGTAAAATACAAACTCAATATTAAAAATATTTAATTTTCTCTTAAGCTTCGAGAAAAGATTCTAAACAAATTCAAAGGATTATTTAAGGATATTTTGTATTTTATCACATGCTTTCTAGCAATGTTTTTCGATATCAAGCTATCAACTTATACTGTAAGATACAAACCCGATGTAAAATACCAAATTTTATTAGAAATTTCCAAAAAGACAAAATAATCCTTATTTCAGAAAGAAATAAAATCTAACAAGCTGGATTTTTTCTGCTAGAATGTCTTGGCTACCACTAATGTGGTTGGGTTTAACTTGTTAGGTCTTTTTGTTAATTACTTGCTGGATTTTGTTATTGTTGATTTATTGGTGCATTTACTAAATTGAAATTACACTTGGTGAATTATTTTTTGTTTAGTATTGAAATTGTTCATTAGTTTGTAACTTATAGTGGATAAATGTTTATTTATTTTTTATTTTTGTTTCTTGGGTTTGAATCATTTGATTGGATTTTCTTATGCTTGAGCAACTGTATTAGTTTGGCATTTATGGTGGTTGAATCTATTCATTAGTTTGCAACTTGCTTGGATTTTTCTTGCTTATTGTAAGTTGAAAAGGAATAATTCAAATTGCTACAAGGTAGCATACTTGATGAGTTTACAAATACTATAATATGATGACTTTAAGGTATTGACATTGCATCTCAGGGTACATATAATTCAATTATGCTTGGTATTACACCTAAATTTAAAGTTTGTTAAAAAAGCCAACAAAAACCCAAGTATAATAAGAAGTTTTTGAATCCTAATTTAATATAAGCTCATTTAAAAACAAAAAAACACAAGCTTATTTAAAAAGCCCCTTAGTCAGGCCAACCTCTTGGCCGAGTTTAATAAATATTGTAATCATTATCATCCCTAATTATCATGAAGTCTCGTATGTTTATTGCTACTATTATAATTATAAAGGAGTGGAAAAATAAAAGGGACAAACATGAGTCCTAAATAGAAAATAATGTCACATGCTGAAAATATGTTGCATATTTGCACAAAGTGAGAAAGAAATGAGAGGAAAACAATATGAATTATGGCATTCTTAATAAGGTAGGTTTATTTACTTTATCATTTTGAATCGTGTAGAGAAGGAGAGCTATAGAAACAACTAAAGACAATTGTATATATTAATAATCTGATACTGAAAAGATAATACAAGCTTATATTTTAAATGTATTTAGATAATGTGTTTCTACATAAGCCTTAATTACTTTTGATTTGGATTATTCCAAATCTGATATAAAATATTCTATTTTACAACAGTGATCAATTAAATTTATTAGTGGAACCTAAAACTTGTTAGAGAATAATATAAATCATATTCCGGGGTCTCACTTACAAAACTTAAGTTTTTAGATGAGATGATTCCTTGACATGATATTAGAGCCTTGTTGACTCAGCGGTCACGAGTTCGAATCTTACGACCCCCATTCTATTTGATAAAAATCAAGCACAAGGTAATGTGAGATTGTGCAAGATTCAAGCCCAAAGGGTTTTAACTTGAGGGGGTGTGTTAGAGAATAATATAAATCATATTCTAGGGTCTCACTTACAAGTTTAAGTTTTTAAGTGAGATGGTTCCTTGATAGTACTAACATCTCAATAGGTAGTCATATTGCTGACTCGTTCACCACAATAATGAGAGTCGATCACTAGAGGTCCCCGTGATGCATATTTTTGAAATAAGCAAAACAAAGATATAATAATCTTGGTATTCTTTTCTAATTAAAAAATGGTTGGAAAACCTTCTCCTTCTAGTGCCTAACGTCCCTATTTAATTTAATAAAAAGTTGGATATTAAAACTCATAACACTAAAGAGGAATAAAAAGTCAATCTAATTAAATACCTCAAGCACTGGTTATAATCATTGTCTACACTTATGAGTGCTATGCAGAAAAACAACAACATGCCTTCTTTATTTTCCCCATTTCATACTTGGAATGAATAATGAAAAATACATGTGCTCTTGTACTTATTAATGATCACAACACAATAATAACAATATAAAAAAGACATGTATTTTTCATTATGGATTCCAAGTATGAAATGGGTAGAGTACTGCAAGATTAACAATATAAAAACAAAATTAAATAATAATACATTTAATTTGATCTCAGTAGTCAAATAAAATTTGTTTAAGCTTTAGTGATTTTCAATCTCTACTTTAAACTTTTTATTTATTTACTCTTGTACAAATAATCATTTAAAAAATAACATTAAAAAGGACAAAACTCAATCTAATCTCATTGAAAGTTAGATGTGGATTCCCTTGAAACAAATGGTCTTTCATTGGTTTTGTAGGTTCCACAAGCACTGGAACTAAAATCCAAATATTATTTCAAAAAAATTTAAGCATATTAAAACCAATAAAAAAAATCAGGGACAATCCCCTTAAAACAAACCATTATTTGTAAAGCTACAGTGGGCAAATTTTCTTATCTTACAACAGCAGAGAGATCTGTAAGGTTTGTTTTAGATTAGTAACCTTTAATATTTTTTCTGGGAATTCAAACATCAACTACTATTTCTTCTTCTTTCCATTTTGACCTCACTTTTCACCTTTTGTTTTTACAATATATGTCAATGTATAGTATTTATGGGTAGGTTCTTGTTTTGGCGAGCATGTTGTTAAAAAAGACAGTTTAATCCACACATGAGTAGAGTGTCGAGTTTCGCACATAAAAGATATGAGTCTCACGTAGAAAGAGATGCAATGTTCGAAATTCAAAACCAAGGTTGTCAAAATATTTTTTTGACACGACACAAAAAACTCAATATAAACTCGGATCATAAAATGATAAGTAATATTTTTTTGACACGACACAAAAAAACACAATATAAACTCGGATCATAAAATGATAAGTAATTTTTTTTAACTAATTATATATTGACAATTTCAGCTAAGTAGTAAATAATAATATAACATAATTAAAACAACAATGAAATAAACAATAAAAAGGCTCGAGCACCTTAAAATGATTTTAAAAGCTAAAAACAGCAGGGTAACCAATCAATCAGTTGAATGATTATTCATACAAGATCAAGAAAACCAATTATCTTATATAGCATTTATACTTCATATAGACCTGTAAAGTCGATCTGATTTTGCATGTTAGATAACAATAGTCGAAATCGTGCAAATACACTTTGCTCTACTTTGTTCCTTTAGGCTCCAAGACCAAGAGCACATTTGACATTGTAATGAAAATTATTTTTCAAAATAATTTTTTTGTTTAGAAATGAATTGAAATAACATATTTACATTTTAAAATTTATTTTTAAAATCAACACGTCAAAATATTCTAAAAATATCAAAATAAACTTAATATAAAGTAAAGATATATATAAATAATATTTGATTTAAAAAAAATAACGTTTAAAATACAAAAACAAAATGAGATTATAAATTAAAATGTCATGGTTTCATAAGGGTCCAGGGTCCACTATCGAGTTTTAGAGGTCTTTCCAGGAAAGTTGGCCACGGTATAATAATAATAATAATAGATTTATTTGTTTAAGAAAGGGGGCTACGATGAGGTAATTTCACTGGCACTATTGCTTAAACACTCAACTGGGCTCCTCGATGACTTCCTTTTCACGGAGTCTTTTTTTTTTTTTTTTTTTGGTTTGTCCAAAGTGCTTACAAAACTATCACCCTTTAGCTGATCTATTCCACTGAATGCCAGGTGGAGCAAAAAAACATCTGTAAAGACATGAAAGCTGAAAAATGCAACACAGCATTAGATCGAAGAAAAAGTTCACAAATTGATGTGAAATAATGTGCACAGCCAAATTGCCATGGGAGACAGAAATGCTTTGATCATTTACAAGAATTTCAGGCAATCACTACATCTACCAGGTGACAGCATGAAACAAGGCGAAATATGTATCTTCTAACCTGTACTCAAGAATGTTTCAAATGCCAGGTGAGCTTCTAACTAACTCAAATCAAAAATACTTTTCCCTCCTTAACTGCAATTCTTACCTGCTGTAATTCTCTCTTGATTCTCAACTGGTGATGCAGCTTTTACTGGAAGATCAGTATTAGAAGCAGGAGGTGCTAGAACAGGAGATTTCACGGTGCCACTATCATATCCATTGTGATTTACTATATCAGTTCTGGTTGTTTTGGTGCCTCCCTCCACGAATTCTTGTTGAACAAGGGATGCAACCTTTGTAGGAAAAACAGTGGAAGCAAAATTTGCCATGACAGGAGATTGCGTAGAGCCATTACTATGATCCTTATGATTACCCATTTGAATTCCCGCTTTTATGGCGCTCCTTTCTGTGAGCTCTTTAGGAACAGGTGATGCTGCTTTTTTGGGAAGATCACCATTCAAAACAAGAGTAGCTATCCCCCTGTTATGATATCCATTTCTGTGATTTCCTGTTTCAATTCCAGTTTTTACAGCGTCTCTCACAGCAGGTTCCTTTTGATCTCCTGTTCAAATTTGGTCAAAGAAAACATTATTTCAGAAAGTTATAAGAGAAAGGATCATTTCTCATAGATCACTTGTGAATTTCAATGTCTGAAAAGAGCTAAATAGCAACCAAAAAAAGATCAAGTCTCTTCACTACGCTTGGTGAAAGCGACAATCAGCTCCGTGTCTCTCTATCACATACTCAGGAAGAACTGCTTGAGAGCTACAATTGAAGAATTTGGGGGTAGTTTGGTATCATTTGCAGTTTTGATTTCTTGTTTTTCAAAAATATATATAACTTGCTTGTTTTAGTTCTTAAAGAAAATCAAAACTGACAACCCATTTTTGGAAATTCGAAAACAAGAGAAAGTGGATCCAAAAAGTGGTTTTCATCTTTAATTGCCCTTCCTTTAATTATTGCACCAGCAGTCTGCAATAATAGGCTTCATCAACACTGTCATCCAATGACCAAAGGTAGGACATCAAACCATCTTGAATATCATAAATATTAACAACTGCTTGGACAGCAAGCATATATTGGAGAATGCCTCTTTCATGAAAGAGACAAATTAAGCAGTCTTTAGGGAATGATTAATTATTTAAGAATCTTGGCAGATTTAATGCAGCAGTTGAATGCTTGGTTTTTCCAGTAGGCAGGAAATACCTGATTGGCAAACTTTTATGTTACCATAAGTGCTCACTCTATTAAGAATATCGAGGAAGCTGGTCAAGATGATCTTTTCCTGCTCTGCATGAAGCTGTGAGCACTCATATCCATCATCTGATTTCTCGGTTTTGCTTTGACAATGCTGTGCCACTCCAGTTGGAGATCCCATTTCCATAAACATCACCTCCTCTTCATGGCACATCAAATCAATATCAGGGGAGGATGGCTGGGCATTCTCAACATCACCTGAATCAATGCTCCCATCCTTTTCTGCTTTGTTCCCATTTAAACGGTCATAAGGCATAGGTTCAATGGCATTCCATCCTTTTAGACTACTTTCTTTCTCTTGGGTGGGAGAAGCCGTATATGTTTCAATATTCTCTCTCTCATACCGTGTATCCACTTTTCCTATTTTTCATGGAAATGATCATTTAGATGTTCAGAGTGAAAATCAAAATATTTTATCCTGCGAGATTATATAGAAGCAAATTAAATATCTTATGTCACAAAGAAACAGAACCATCTGATCCCTCCGGGATGATCACATCAAGTTTCTAGCAAACTTATCTAATAGCATTTTTCTATGAGAAATAAATGGAAACTTGAAAGGAAAAAAATTATTTTTGTTAACTGACCAATAGAATTCCAAAGGCAACAGTGCTTGAGGATATAAATGCTAAATATCAAGCTCTAGACCTTAATAAATGGCTAAAATATCAAATGTTATTGCATGTGCTGACTGATGCTGTGCTATTCAAATTGTTGCATGGGGTGGGGTGGGGTGGGGCTATTGTTCCCTCTCCGCATGCAAATCTTCTCTCTTTAGTCCCATATAGCTCTGCAACCCAGTCCCTCCAAGTACCACCACTTCAGCATTTATTGATGGAAACTGAATTTCCATCAATCTAATAAAATAAAAATACTTCAGTGTGGATCTCATCATGTAACTGGACTTTGAAACAAAATTATATGAACAGGTATTTCATGATAACTGTAGATAATAGGGTTTTTTTCCTTGGCAGCACAGTTGATATGTTTCCAGATATCTTTAAACAACAACATAATCAGGGAACATATTATTCTCAAGTTTTCTGTGTACTGATTGGCACAAAAAAGTAGAAACTCCTGGAAACATAGCTGTAAATAAAATGTGAAGAAACAGGCACATTTATTTCTTTAGGCAAAGGAAAACCTGCAAGTGCCTCAGTAGCTTTTCCTGAAATCGTGACCAAGAGAGTGCATATCTCCTTCACAAACTGTGGTTGGAGTACACCTGCCAACGGGGACCTTCAATCATGTGGATGTGAGCTAATCAGTTCTGAGTTCTTGAATTGATAGGAAAAAACAGAGGAAATTTTCATTAACAATGTGCAGGAGAATTACAGAAAAGGTGTTACCTGTATGTGGGTTTCGTTGATCCCAATACTGCCCCATTAGCAGTGCGAGAAATAGGGACAGATAGTGGAGATGAAAAGGCTGCAGATTTCCTCAGTGTATTTCCCTAATGGAGAATAAAATAAAATAAAGGGAAAAAATATGAAAGAACATCAAGTTACTATTTTGAACTGAGAAGAAATGAGATTAAAAAAAAAACTATATTTATCAATGTTGAAGATGAACTGAAATGTGTAAGCTTTTTCCTTCTCAAAGAACATTCAGACTGTTAGTATAGCTATTCTTGAAATTCAAAAGTACTAAACAAGTATTTTGAAGCGATAAATTACAGTAACAAAAAACAAGGCAGCCAATATCTGAAGGGCAAAGAGTTCATTTTCATTGAAGGATCACCCCTAATATAGTAGTATGGCTATTAATGGTGGGTTGATTATCAGTTAATCCAAAAAAAACAATTCTATACATACAAAACAGTCTGGCAATTACTCTTTTCATTCTTAACCAAACATTTAATATTTGTGGGGCCTGCATTTATCAGTTAGCACATTAGTTTATATGTTTGTATACATATCATTTTCCCACTAGCATCATGTTTAAACTGTTAACATAAAGAGTGAAACATTACAAGGAAGAAGTAGATCTCTCATATGAACATTATGAAGACAACCTGTGAGAATTTTGAATGAGCAGACTGATCCTTGTTTGGTATGCCAAACAGTTCCTCACTTTTCCTTTTCTTGGTTGCCAAAGTGGTCACATAACCAGATGATCCAATGGCCCCACTAATTGCTGCATTCGTTGCCTGTTGCACATAAGCTGTGGCATGAGGACTGCCATGAAAGAGAGCCCTTCTCTCATCACTACCTTCAAAATTCTTGCACTCCAAGCATTTACAATTCTCAGAGCAGAAAATATTTCCTTGGAAGCACTCACAATACTTCTTGAGGCACCCTGATCTCTTGCAATTACATCCTTTATTGTGTTTTCCCACCATTTGAACTTCCTGTACATCTTCCTGGATAAAAAAAAAAAAAAACAGAATTGGAAAGTTTTAGGTGCTTGCGAGCCATAATGAGAATAGAAACTATAGTTGACAAATAAAAATTCAATTTTTAAATGAAATTCATTTTGATCTAAGATCTAAAACATGACTCTCTTCTAGTTCAATCTTTAGCCAATGAACCTTCCTGGAAAAGTAAGGGTGAAAATATAAACAAAGCAGATTGTACAAACTTGAGTAGGCTTTGATAAGAATGATCTTGCGCTTATGCCAATATAAAATTCGAATGGAATGGACGATGCTCAAATTCAAACCAAATTTCTCATGCCCAGCCATTGGATTCAAGTAAATGATGCTTGTAGAGCACATAGAGTTATTTAGGAAAATTCGAAAAAATCAAATCAGAGAATATCATCAGATGGCATACACTATCATTCAAAATGCAAAGGAGACAAAATACATACATACCATAGTATCCTGAGATCCATGCGGACTGCTAGCAATCTTTGGTCTAAAAGCATTTGGATTACGCTGAAGGGTTGCTTCAACAGCCTCTTTCCTCTCCTTTTCATTTTCAACATTATTACGACAATTTACACAGTTGCAACCATTACAATGAATTCCCGCAGCAAAGCACTCGCAATACCTAAAAGATCCAGGAAGCTACGTGTTAATCATGAAAAAGAAGATTTGGGAAAAACTAATGATCCATTACAAAATTAAAATTGCACATCTAACTACTTAAATACTCGATTCAAAACCCAACAAACTGTACTTCTGCTAAATCATACAGTAAGGGATACAGAACTCACAACTCAACAATTTCATTCAATCAACTTCACCAATTCCTAGATACACATGGCAAAAAACAATCACATGAAATCAACACCATATTCTCCTATATCATGACGAGATATTCCACAACTTATAAAAAAAAGATGGGATTAGTTAACATAGGTCAAAGAAAATTCCAGCTCCCACCCAGGACTTCTTGAACAGAAAGAAAAACGATCAGTAATAGAGGGAAAAAATTGAGGTAATCATAACTCTCATGCTAATGATATCCCCGAAAAGTAAAATCATAATGGCATATCAATGCAATCTATGTAAGGACAACATGCCATCTCCCCCGCAGATCATTTTAAAATTCACATTAAACCACAAATAAACAATCTTTCATACAAAAAAAATGCCCCCTAGCACTTACAATTTCAAGCACATCGAATTTTTACAATTACATTGCTTTGGTTTCTTAGGAGTGCCATCATTCGCCAGCCGTGATCCAGGGGAGTCTTGCTTGCTGAAAGAGGAACTTCACACAAATTAGTTGCGAAATTAGCAATTTTAACAACAACAATTTATTTATTTATTTAAAAAAAAAGGTCCATCTTGCACCTCGCTATGTTTAATGTACAAAATTCTATTATAATATATTTAACCTACAAATGACACTATACCTTTTAATTTATCAAGATATTTCTAAAAATGATTTTATATATGTAAAAAATATATATTTTTTTAAATATCCCAATTCATTGCCAAATTATAATTATTAACACTAAAACGAAAAAGAGAAGAAAAAAACGTAAGCAGAGAGATGTTTTAATTTATTTATTTTCAATACTCACCCCCGCGGCATTGTCGAAATCTTATGCACCGGGTGCGGTATCCGCTCCACCGCCGCCACCCCCTCATGCTGCGAAACCGGCCGTGCCTGATATGGAGGGGGAGGCATTTCCGGCCTCGGAGGAGTTTGTGTCTGCAAACTCACCTGCACTTGCTGCGTCTGCGGTGGGACATTCACCGGCGCAGTTCTAAAAATCCTCGCCGTGAAATCCAATTTCTGTGGCGCCAATTTCTTTGGCGTGTATTCCGTCACAGTTTCACTCTGTTCCATCAAAAATCAGAGCAACAAAACTCCTCCTTCCGCAAACAAGGAAAAATAAAAAGTAAAAAAACCTGCACTGCAACTAATTCTAAGTCTCTCTCCGTTTCTTTTATTTATATATATATATATAAAAAAAAAATTAAAGAACAAAACACAAGAAGCAGAATTCTTAGCTCTCAATTGAAATCAGTAATTACTGTTTATGAGAAGCTAATCGGGGAGCTTAAGGGTTTTTTTTCTGTGGTTTATATCTTGGTTAACCCCCCCCTCCTCTCTCCCCCTCGCGAGATTTTGAATTTCTTTTTGAGATTCAATGGAGGGTGAGATGAGAGAGAGGGTAATCGAACGGATAAACTTGAAAGTGTTAACTCGGCGGTTGTGATTGAGTTAAAGTGTACGAATAATTAATGACCGTTGGATGAGGGTTAAAGGACAGGGGTGGTCTGGGCATTTAAATAGGGAAGTGATAAGAGTGGAATTTGGCGGTAAGGACTCTGAAAGGAATGCGGAATTGCTTTTTTGAACACGTGTACGGTGAGTATACGTTTGACCTGTTATCATTCTAGGGCTTTTTTCTTAATCGACGTGTGATATTCCAAACTTATGGGGGGATGAGTCAGTAGAATAAGTTTTAGTAAACGCAGTCGTTTAGTGGGACATGAAGATCACAATTGTAATCTTGGAGGGGATGGGTTGGTGGAGCCAGCAAATTTTGTTTGCATTGAATGAGCGGGTATGGCCCGAAGTTAAATATTGTTATTTTTTTAAGAATATATTTTAATTGAAAAACATATTAATTTTATATATTTTTATATCATTATATCAAAAAATACATAAGAAAATCAATTTAATATCATTTTATAATACTAATTATTCCACCTATGGTTGGGATCTCAAATATTGATAAGGGGAAAAAATAATTTAATATCATTTAAAAAATAAATAAGATGTTTAATATCCTACAATTTTTTTTTATAATTTTAATATTCAAACATTAATTTGAGTTTATCTTATTACAAATTGAAAAGAAATAGAGTATAATTGTTAAGCAACCATCCCATCTAAAAGTTTAAGCTTATAAGTGAGGTACCAGAATATAATTTATATTATTCTCTAACATACCTTCTCAAGTGAAAAGTCTTTTGAGCTTGAAACTTGCACAGACCCACATTACCTTGTGCTTGATTTTTATCAAATAGAATGAGAGTGGTAAGATTCAAACTCGTGACTGTTGGGTCAACAAGACTCTGATACCATGTTAAGGAACCATCTCACCTAAAAACTTAAACTTATAAGTGAGTTCCCAGAATATGATTTATATTATTTTCTAACAATAATTTGTTAGGGAAAGGGAGTTTTGAGTAAATAAAAGGAATAGTTATTTAGTTTTCCTAGGTAGCAAATAAATTTTATTAGTTTTTCATGATTTTGTATGAGTATACTGACTCACAACTAATTTTAATGAGTCTTGAATTTCTAAATTTATTTTATAATATTTTTACGTTGGACTCGTAAAATTATACAATTTTACAAGTTAAACTATGAATTTGACAATCATGTATGAGATGTTGAAAATCTAATATGAGAATATTCTAGAAAAGAATTATAATAATTTTTAGTTTTGATTCCTTTTGATATATATGGATTTATTTATTTATTTATTTTTGCAATCTCCATTGCTTTAAATTATAATAAATTAAATCTCATTTTCGTTCTCTCCTTACTACTCAAATAACTATAGATGATAACACCCAAACCTTTCCTCCTCCTCTTCCTTTGTCCCATCCATCATTTTCCATGTCTATTCCTCTTATCAAACACTACTTTAACTTGAATTAAAGATAGATTAATTGCATGTTTTATACTATATTTTAAAAATATTTAAAAAAAACATCGATTTTTTTTTAATTTAAGTTGATTGTTTTAGTATTTTTAGATTATTTTGATGTAAAAATATTTTTTATAAATAATATTATTTTAATATATTTATAAAAATAACACTCATACACTCCCTTGCAATGCCAGAGATTTTAATTTTATTTTTTCTGTTGTATACAAATATTAAATTACTACTGTATTATATTTAATTGCTGAAATAAAATAAAGATGCTCAGAAATTATGTGTTGAATCAAGGTGATGTGAAGCTCCCCGCCCTTGAACTGACACTTATCATGCCAATCATATCATCAATTAATAATTCGAAGACACATAAATTCTTTATTATATATATATATATATATATATATATAATAAATTGTTTGGGGGGTGGATTGAGATGGGATTGATTTTCAGTAGCGACATGCCTCTTGTTCTATTGGTGCTGTGGTAATGCCTGGATAATATAAGTTAACCTCTCTTCGAGTTTTTTTTAAATATTTCTAAAAAAAAAAGAAGAAAAAAAGAGGGAGAAGAAAGCTCTAGATCCTATGAATCCATTCATTTCTACTCGTATTTGATAAAAAAAAATAATAATTATTGAGTTTATTTTAATTTATATTTTGCATTTTAAAAATGTTTTTATTTTTTTCTTTACTTTAAATTACTTTTTTTTTTGTATTTTTATATTTTTTTTTATATACTGGTATTTAAAAATATTTTTTTAAAAAATAATATTATTTCAATATATTTATAAATAAAAAATATTTTAAAAACAATCATTACCACAATATTAAACGAGTTTTATAAGCTTGCCTCCCATTCTTAGACATGAATAAGTGATGTAATATGTTCTCATGGTTTATTTAAGATTGTAATAAATATTAGTTTTTAAAATATTTTTTTGTTTAAAATTTTATTTTTGATATCATCATCATATCAAAATGAAGGGGGTGTTTATAAATATATTTAGAAAAATTTAAAACAAAATGATTTTTATTTTTATTTTAAATTAAATATTTTGATGTTTTTAGATCATTTTGATGTATTATATCAAAAATAATTTAAAAAAAATATTATTTTAATATATTTTTAAATAAAAATTACTAAGTAAAATACACATGACATCTCAAACGACGCTCCTCCATGCTACATGAATGTATAATGCTGCAGAATAATAAATCAGAAATACGAGAACGACAGCTGATGATAAATAATATCTTGAAGATAAAGCAGGAGCAGTGGGATCATTAAATTTAAGCCTTTTTGATTTGCTTAATTACAGAATTTCCAAGCCACTAATCTCTTAATTAACTCGTTAACAACTGATTAATTAGGATAATCTTTTCTTCTTCTTCTTTTTTGTCAATTTCATGCTGATTCTTTTTCTTTTTTCAAGAAATATTTTAAAAAGAAAATCACACGACCAACTCCATTATTTTGTGGCTGTCACTCATCAAGCATGATTGATCACCATGTCCAACTAACTAACCCTTTCCACCTGATCCCTTGTATCAAATCCTCCTCCTCCTCCTCCTCCGGTTGGTGCTCGGTTCATATCCTCCTCTTCCATCACCACCACCTCCACTAGAATTATACTAATCCAAAACCCGTTAATTAAATTGACTAAAAACCACTTTTTATTATTCTCGACAGCAAATTAATTTAAGAAGATTGCTGAGAGCAGTTGTGGCAGTGCTGTATCTTAAATCCAGACTCCATCGATACTTTTGCAGTGCATGCAAGCATCACTCCTCAATTCATGGAAAAACATAGCTGCTTTCTGGTCTGGTTCACGGCTGTTGCCTTTTGCTCTCTCTCTCTCTCTGTCCTGCAATATATATATAAAGAAACAAGCCTGGTCTGCTTATCTATGTTTTCCTTTTCTTTTCCCAGAACACATCCCGTTTGGTTCTGTCAGTTTTTCGCGAACCTTTCCCTGCGATGAACAACACATGGCAGAATGTATGTCACGATGTACCATAATAAATATACACTATTAGAGTTAATTTCTAAATTAAAGAAGCCATGCAAGAGCTGCGGATCTAATTATAAGGGAGAAATTTGGAAAGGAAACTCATGCATAAAGGGAGAGAAACATTTCACAACTTTACTTTCTCAATATGATGTTGTTAGTTGGAGACGAAGCTGACGAATGATTCTGTGTTTTCGACTGACAGGTATAATAAAGCAAATGCAATGGAGCTTGGAGTGGAATTCATATTCTTGCAGTGAAAAACCAAAATTATGTCTACAGAGTGTGGGAAGTACAAAATCACCAGTCATATGTATGTGCAGAACGGGGGAAAAAACCCTTAAAGTTCAGATCATAAGCTTGATGTTTCCTCTTAATTGAAGTCACAGATATACAAGTATAGACACTCGCAGAGAGCATCCTTCTATGTGATCTCTGATCAATTGATATATATATATAAAAACAATCATGTTTGACAAAGATTTGTGAAATGAAATTCTGGGTTAGACTAACACTACTTTTTAAGATTATAGACGATGATTAGTATTTGGGAACAGATTGATGTGCTGTGTGAGCTTGCTAATGATCAAGATTGATGAAATGAAGCAAACTCAACACGAACAGGGATACTTGTGGGTTCTAGCTAGACCGACGAAGGACACATTGATGTGATAACATACATACATATATGCATGCATGCATACATGCATACATACATACATATAACGTAAACAAGATCATAAAGAGATAATTATAATTAGGCTCCACTAATTATTAACAAGTAGATGCCTGATCAGTATTGCGATAGACGCATCATGAATTAGCTCGGTAAAGGAGAAATAAAACTTAATGAAATTAAAGAGAAACTATATAAATTAAAAAAAAAGAAAAACACTTGGGATTACAGGGAACGATAATAATTGAAATGCTACAGAAGCACGGCTGGTGCAGATCTGTGTCCTGATTTTTTTTGAGGAGGTATGAGCTTATGACCCATATAAAAAGTGCAGAAACAGTGGAGGTCATAGCTCAAATGTTTCTGCATGCAGGCCATGAACTTTTCTTTTATAATGCAAGAAACACTGCAGATCCGTGCAATGTGCTTACTGATCATGAAATTGGTGGGGTTATGTGTCCAGTAATGCTCAGTCACTGATCCAAGTACTTCTTCCCTTGAACTCTCTTTAATAATTTCTTTTTTCTCTTTTCCTTATATATCATGAAGTTAAGAAAAATGTTTTTCCTTTTTCTATCTACCTGTAAATGGGAGGGTTCTAAATTCCCTCCTTTATTTTTCTATTTATTTATTTTATTTTTTGATTAATTAATACTGAGTTTTTTACAAGCATGATAGTCAACCTGGCCGAGTTCTAACCTGCTGTAGATTCCAGCAAGTAGAAGGGAAATTGATGAATGATAAAATAAAATAAAAATCAATTAATAACAATCTGAATATCTGAAACAAATTGAAGCTAGTTGAAGAGATTAATATCGTTTTTTTTTGCTTTTATTTTCGAGAATGATTAACGTTGTTATGTGTAATCAAAGACCAGTCGTCATAGTATTAGGTTTTGAGAGTGTCTAGGGCTTAGGATGCACATAATTATGAACATTTATTTGTTAATCCTTTATCAAAGCAATTACCATGAATTACCGTTATAATTATGCATAATATATATTAATTAATTAATTATAAGATCTTCTTGAATTAAATTAATTAGCTCACTGTAACGAGCGGGCCCATAAAAACACAGAGAGAAGAGAAGAGTGGGTGTATATGGATTGGTTGATTTTTATTTTTATGGTAATAGTTATCCTTCAATCATTTTATATATAAATTAAAATTTAATTCTTTTTTCTACGATTTTATAAAATATATAAGAACATCCGCTTCACATTGGTCTATAGAGATTGACACTGTTTACAAATCTTAAATTAAATAAAAAATAATCACTCTTTGAAAGGATCCCTGTTGTAATAATCACTCTTTGGAAGGATCCCTGTTGTAAGGAAAATTAATTATTTTCATACAAACTAATCTTTGAACCTAAGAGTTTTATAGATTAATGTTAATAAAAACAAAAGTAATCATGTTCTATTTTTGCTTAAGAATTTTTGTTCGAAAAGTTTTCTTAGTCTTTGTATTATTATTTTTTGTTAGATGGTATGTCTAGTTTTTATTGTATACTAAGAGAGTGTTTGACACTGTATTTCAAAAATTATTTTAAAAGAAAATATTTTTTTATTTTAAATTAATTTTTTTTGGTGATTTTAGATTATTTTAATGTGCTGATATAAAAAAATAATTGTTTTTTTTAAAATTATTTTAATACATTTATGAAAAAAAAAACACTTTAATAAACAACCTCAATCACACTCTTAAATATAATTTAAACCGGAACTATATAAGAAGTTGAACATGGAGGCTTTTTTATTTTAATTTCATAACATTGTTATATTGTTTTCTAGCAGTCTACCGAAATGTTTTTGAACCAGCCTATTCCACTAGATTATATTAGAATAATTTTTATATGATTTAATTTTAAATATGAGAAAGACAGAGTCAAACTATGAAATTTCAAAGCTAACTTACTAGACTAAATTTAATAAAATTATAAATAATTATTCAAAACTTGGATTTTTTTATTACATTAACTGTTGTTACAGATCAAATCAAGAACAAACCCCATAAACTAGTTATTACCACACTACAATTAAATAAACTATTCACACCTGAGTTAATTTTTTTTTTTTAATGTTAGAATATGTTAACATATCCTATGCTCGCAAATATCTCTACACGAATTGATCATCGGTTAGCAAGAAATCAATTGACTACCATACACACTATAACAAGGTAAAGGACAGGAAGAAAAGAAGAAGATTCATGGGCATAAATAACTAAGCCATGGGATAAATCAAGGTGTCGAATCCAAAGAAAATGTCTGATAACTACAAGTTCGAGAGGAATTACTTAGGAGCCGTTTGACATTGTTTATCAACCTGTTTTTTTGCTGTTTATCGATGGTTTTTTTTTTTGTCATTTTAAAAACCGGCGGTTAGTGTTTTTAGATCATTTTGATGTATTTCGGCACGAAAAGCACTTTGAAAATAAGCAGGAACCACACTCCCAAATACCCCCTTAGTTAATGGGGCTCATCGCATTAAATACATGAAATCCAAGCTTAGATTAAAAGCTAATTCTTTAAGTGATAAAATGTCAAAGAACTAATCAGAAAAGTCGATGCTACTCACGCACGCTAACACTATACTATACTAGGCCAAAAGAGAACAAAGCAGAGAGAGAGAGAGAGAGAGACGTTAGTGAAGCTGTTCAAGAATTCATGCTTAAGTGTCTATTATGGACCCATGTTCTCTGGGTGTCATTTCGAAATATATATGAATGTATGTGTATGAATGTGTGTATGAGTCTCGGGGATTTATTAATTCCACATATTCTAAAGTTTTTTTTTTTTATAATTGAAATATCTAGATTAATTTATGAATATCATAATTAATTTCTGAATCCATTGAATATCCTATAAATCTAGTAAACAAGTAACACACCATGAGACAATAAATATACATAGTAAAACTCGAACCCTAATATATAAGAAATAAATAAATTATTTTCTCCGCTGGGCTGAACCCCACCTACAATCCTAAAATTAATAAATATATAAAACCTTTAAAAAATAACAAATCTTTTAGTTCCAACCACTTGTTATCCTAGATAGCTAGAAATTTATATCTCTACATTGAAAGGTAGTTTCCTGTGGCTAGAGCCATCTATCCTATCACACCATGTCCAGTGTTTTCCATGTTCATGGGCAGAACAAAGCTTAATGTAAAAAAAAAATATTATAAGAGATTTGTTTTTAGTATAATTCATGTAAAATAATAGCACGTTAATTAGGTAAATATTTTTAAATTTATAACAATAATAAAATCCAAACCATGAGTCTAACAGCGTACTTGTTTTTTATCGAACAAGGCCAAAGCTTGAGTTGTTCTTATGCATTTTAACCCCACATCACTGTGTGCTCGCGCACGCTCTTTTAAAACTAATTTTCAATTAATTATGTGTATTATTAGATTTTGAGTAATTAATACATTATTAGTCTTTCGAGAAAGAAAATGTTTAAGATTTGTAAAATAATATATATATATATATAAGCAACTTTAATATAGCATGTAATTCCGTCTTATTCTCTATATTTTATAAAAATACTTATGTATCTTAATTCATTTCATATATCTAAAATGTAGAAAGCTTTTTCATCTTTAATAGTCAAAATAAAACGTCCTGTT
Organism: Salix dunnii; assembly: GCA_015731905.1. Classification (NCBI taxonomy): domain Eukaryota; kingdom Viridiplantae; phylum Streptophyta; class Magnoliopsida; order Malpighiales; family Salicaceae; genus Salix; species Salix dunnii. The sequence goes on from CM027676.1 coordinate 3,206,357, forward strand.
ATTTCCCCCTCTTGGATCTCCATATATATATATATATAGTTTGACAAGTGTATGGATATGAGCAATGTTTGAGAGAATTAAGGAGGGGGAGGGGGAGACAAGAACCATATGTCATGGAAGCGCTTCTCATGATCGCAATTTTTTTAAGTGGAAGTATCTGTTGGATCCTACCTCAGTTCATGATGATATGTTGAGGGCCCTTCTCTTAACAAGGGAGAGGTATTCCTTTTACCCAAAATACCCTCTTGTTTCTTAAAATTTGTGTCCAATTTCAACACACATCTCAATGACCTGAACGCAGTGCTCTTGTACTACAAACGACAAGCTGTATATCAATCACAAAGCTGTATATCACAATCTAATCTATATATGTGTGTGTGTGTCTGTGCTGAAGTGAGAACGAAGCCTCTAAATTCTCTTGAAAGCGCCACCTCTCAGGCGAGGAGAAGCTTTGTGGCCATTTTCCCTAGAAAGTGAGAATAAAAAAAGGCAAGGTGTTTCCATGAATGACGTGAGAAGCTGAAGAACTCAACCGCGAATACCCCATGCCAGAAAGCTATTAATTGTAGCAATACATCCATGCTATTGAGCCACGTCCTTACACGAACGGCTTCAAGCTGTTGAGCTCTCTTCCACGCAATTAATGCCACCTTTTTTTTTCTCGAATTTTAAACTATGTTAATTTACTTACCATAAACAAAGAAAACAATGTTAACAGTTAATCATTACTTGCTGTAATAATTTCCCTCGTTTATATATATATATATATATATATATATATATATATATATATATATATATATATATCTCAAGTTATTTGTCATCATATAATATCCTTAAAGATTATATATGAAGCTTACATAATTAAGACTTTTGATCTCTTTGAGCTATCATCAATTTTCATTAATTACATCATTAGTTACATCATTTATTTCATTATGATGATTTTTATACTTCAAAAACAATAAACTATGAAACTGAATTCAATTGTAAATAATTTAAATTTATAATCTTGACTATTTTACCTATAACTCACATCACAAGTTAAGAAATCGTAAAATCATTTGGTGATGATACATATAAACCGTTGTAAGGTGATATCATCCATGGCTGCTTGGAGATTCTTAAAGAAGAAAACCTTATTGCCAATCCTCGGCAATGGTGACAACTGGGCTGTTTGATGTAGGTTAGGGTTTTTATGAAGGAAATAAATATGGTTTATTTTTTTAAAATAATATTTAATGCCAATTAGAATTGAATTCCTTGACCAAATCAAAGTGTGTGTATGTTTTTGGTTTTTTTTTTATTAAATTCAATTTAATCAGAACTCAAATCAATATACTCAAACGGATTTCAAACACAATAATTGATTCAATCATGTGAATTGAATTCCTTGAGAAAATAAAAGGGCCCCCCATCTTATTTTTATTTAATCATTTTTTTTATAAATTGAATCGCATTAATTTGGAACAAACAATCAATATTAATATTCATTTAACATAAAATTAGGGGTCCTATGATTTTCATTAACAGCAACAACAATAATAAGTTCATGGGTGAGTGTTTTTAGACTTGGACACTGAAATTTACATAAATACATATACCTTTAAATTGTATAATTGTGATTTAATTAGCAATTAACCACTTGATCAGTGCTTTATTATGCTTGAAAAATATTAGAACAGCCACGTAATTAAATACTTACCACATCACTTCACACAAACGTAAATCTAACCTGTTGTGTGGCCTCCATACCATTTTATTATTATTATTATTATTCAAAGCCTTTTACTATTTAGCTACACAGAGAGATACCCCGTACTCGCACATAATTTTACACAAGGTAGAGTACTGCCCAATTGTGTGTAACCTACCACCATACTTTACATCGATCAGTATTCTGTATTCAGCTACAAATTACTAGTAGAGGGATACCGTATACATGCCTATACAAATACGTACGTCAATCGATACGTAACACAACTTATGGTTGCTGCAGCTACAGCATTCCTCTCCACATTTCTATGAATAATCAAAAAATAAGAAGAAAAGATCTCGACGTGATCACTTGTCAACAAATATTACTTGTGCAATAAAGAAAATCCTAACCCTTTCCCCGTGGCTTCTGACCTTTTTGGTACAATAAAACACACGATGGCAGCTGGTCAACAAAAAAATAATGATTTCCATATATGTTGCTGCAATTTTTTCCTTGCAAAGATCGAGAAAGGTCGATGCAAAGAGCTTGGAAAGTGTTGATGGCAGTAGGGGCAATAATATAAGCCAGCAACAGTATTTTTTATTTTTATTAATATAGATATTTGGATTAGATTGTATATATTTCGATCAATCTTATTGATACCGAAATTAATGATTATCTTGCTATGATCATTGTATTAATAATAACTTAACTCTAATTTTATAAAATTAAAGGGATAATAAACACGTTAGTCCTAAACTCAACTACTAGATAATTGTCAACAGTGCAATATTTGGAAGATGAGGTGTTGGTATTTGAATATCAAGGGTTTCATGCCCACCCTACAAAAAGACTCCCTGGCCTTCCAGCAAGGGCGCGTAGGTCACTCACTCCTACAAAGCAGCATCATGCCCACCTCGATTCCTAGGCCAGTAGTGTTTAGGGTTAGATATATTTATTTATTATTTGTCTAAAACAACCATGGCCATTAGGGTTACGTACCCCATCACCTAAAAAAAATAAAAATAAAATAAACTTAGGGTTTATGCTTTTAACCAACATCACTCTCCCGAAAGGGCGGTCCCCTACACACACTAATCAGAAACCATGTAGGTGCACAAGGCATCTTTGATTCTATTTATTTTACCCTATCTTTAACGGAGCGTGGAATGACGCGGCGGGAGGTGGTAAAAACTTTTCTATTGACCATCTAGGGTTTTTTTTTTCTTGATGCTCTTCATGAACCTCACAAAAGGCATAATGGATAGTGATAAGACCACACTTTCTTGACACGTGGATGTCTCCCATTGCTTAAGCTTTACTTTCTACGGTTTCTCTCTCAACCTTTTCTCCCCTTCTCTCTCTCAATGTATGTATTTATATATATATGTCATGTGTTGCGTCATGTGCATGGCCATAACATGACATGGTCGTGAGTATTTTTATAATACGGAGAAAAACCTTGATCAAAGACAAAAGAAAAAAAAAAACTCACTCCCTCTCTCTCCATGCCTCCCTCTCCCCTTCTCTCTTGCTGAGGAATCGAAAACCTCTCTCAAAAGCAAGGGTTTTTAGAACTTCGCACTCTAATTCTACTCAATCACCTTCGAGTCTCTTCTTGTAATTCACACGCTCTTCTTGGTGACCAAATGCTCTCTTTGGTGGTGCCACTTTTTGAGCTGGCCGTGAAGAATTGAAGTCAAGTTCATTCAATACCGGAGCCTTTTATTTTTCTAGTAAATAAAGGTGTGATTTTAACTCGAATTACTCATTTTTAGCTTTCTGGGCCCTTTTTTTTGTTGATGGTTTGTTTATTTGTGTGAGTTTTAGCCGTGGTCTAGCTTGTTTGTCAGTGTCATTTAGGTCATTTTACTGTTTTAGGTACGTCAAGTTTGTTCGTTTCTTTGTGTTTTATCATTTCGGTTCTATCTGGGGTGTGAATTTATTGGTTTTGGTGATATTTCATGTGGGTTTTTTTGTGTGTTTTTCTGGTTTGTTGAATTTGTGCTGACTGCTTTCCTATATATATATGGTCAATTTCGGAGGAAATGAAACCCTAGAGTTTTCATTTTTTGAATTGATGTACGTGATTGTAATAGCTAACTTGGAGCTTTTAGAGGATGTCTTGAATTGGGTTTGTATTTTTTTCTGTTTTAATTGAGATTTACGACTTCAATTCTTGAGTTAATACTGTTAGTCTTATGTAACCCTAATCTATGATTTGTCTCAAGTTTGTAATTGAAATGAAGGGATTTAATGTTTGGTTATGTTCAATGTGAAACCTGGATATGGTAACTGAAGATTTAGGTTCTTATGAGATGGAAATCTAGGGTTTTTCTAAGTTTTGCTTTGTGATATCTTATACTTGTATTTGCAAGGCATTGTTATTTTATGTGCTTAATCACTTCAGTGATTGCATTTTGACGTGTTACTCGATTTAGAATGAGATATAGAAGAAATCTTTTGTTTTCTTTATAATAATTATTAACAAACCCTAAGGTGTTTGTTTGGACTCTCGCTTAAGATCTTTTGATCTAGTTCGGAACTTTAATAGCTTGTTATAGTTTGACTTTCATGCATGCTGTTTTAAATTGAATAATGTTGTAGTTTAACATATGATAATATATATCATTACTTAAGATTTGGGTTTTGTAGGCATAAGAAATTTGTCATTTGAACATTGCAGCATTGACTATCTTGTACCATGGAAAGTAATGTCTTAGTGGAGAACAATCATCCTGGTAGCCGTTCAAAACTTGTGTCCAAGGTGGAATCATCTATTAGGATTGATTCCATAACCATCGACCTGGACAATGTTAATGAGAAAATTGAGGAAGAAAAATGCTCACACTTTTCTATGCGGTAAGCCTTGATTATAGCTAATCATTTGGCAGGATTCAACTGTAGTTTCTCATGCTACATGTTTATGTTAAGCACAAGCATTTCCGTGCATGTGTTCTATGGGAATGCTCGTCTGCTTTTTGAGTTTTTATCACCATGCAATGCTTCTTTACATGTTCTCTTTTCCTTTTCTCATATTATATACTATCTCAGGCTTAACCTTTACACATTTCTTTTTTTATGATTGAATATACTAGGGATGAGAATTAACCAATACGTTTTACTAGCATACAAGTGATTGGTTTACAACAATGATAACTAAATTCTGGAACAATCCAGTGGGAACTGTGAACAAACAAGGAAGACAAATTGCTACCTGCTAGTCTTAAGTATTGATTTCTGAAAGTGTACAACTGAACATTGACAGAAATATATAGCGCATCATTAGATATTAGGAGTTTATATCATGCACAGTAAATTTTCATGCGCTATGTCTTGTTGCTGCATATGTTGTACTACTGAAAATCAACAAAAATAAAATCGTATATTCTGAATGCAGTGGATATGTATCTGAAATTCGTAAACGAGACTGGAAGATGTGTTGGCCGTTTGTGTCAGATGGTGACAGTAATAACTATGAGGAGCAAGCATGTCTGCTTCCTCCTTTACATGTTCCGAAATTCCGATTTTGGCGTTGCCAGAACTGTGTGTGGGAAGTTGATGCCAAAGGCACTGCAAACTGTTATGGAACTGCTCTACAATCATGCGGTACTAAACTCAAATCCACCAACGTTTGTTCCCATGGACCAAACTTTGATGATGCTGTGATACTAACATCTGATGTTCAAGAAGCTACAAATCAAGAAATTCTTGAGGGAAGACAAGCTGATGTTTTTGCTGGTTTGAACAGTACCAGTATATGTCATCATTCACTGTCTATTGATAAAAATGAAAAGAAAACTAAGGATATGAACGGTTCCATCATAGGTATTTACATATATGCTAAAATCAAAGCTTTGTTCCAGTATCATATATATTAACCGCTCCATATCATAATAACCTTCTCTTATTTCTTTTTTGATCTTTTCTTCAGGGAAACATATGTCGTCAGAAGATATTTTAAAGCAGGAAAATCATAGACTGGCATGCGTAGTAACTGAAGCTGTTTCAAGCCCAATTCAGAAGGCAGATCATACAGATGAAATAGGTAAATTTTCTGAGTAACTTAATGTACAATAGAAGCAAAAAAGCACCTTAGCTACCCAGAACCAAAAATAAAAATATTGCATAGCTTTTACCTTCACTCTAATAATAGTGCTTCTGATTTCTGCAACAGTAGCTTTCAAGTCAAAAGGTATCGACCTGTGCGAGTCAGGCTGTAGACATCATGAAGTTCCTGATGCTGAGTTTTCTAAAAACCTTAATTGCATGGTAAATAGTGCTACTGGACTTTGTGAAGCAGGAAAAGAAACTTCCATAGATGATCAACACAAAGAACTAATAGCTTGTGGTATATCTGGAGAAGTTGGTAACATTGATCATGGGGCACTCAGTACTGCCAACAAGAATCCTGTGTGCCGCTCTTCCCTAGAATTAGATGAGTATGATGATCCTTCATCTGAGAGTGCTGAGATCATGGCTGGTCATAATTCTCAGGATGTTCTTCATGAAAATTCAAGTGGTTTGCATCGTAGAAAAACTCGAAAGTTACGCTTGTTGACAGAATTGTTGTGTGAAAATGGGGATAGAGACACTGATAATAGAACTCAGCATTCTCTGCCCCTCGCCTTTCCTGATGCATCTGCTGTAGTTGACAAGATTTCTGTTCTCCATGGGGATGTGGCTATCCCAGGCAAAGTTAGAAGGGGCCTGGGTCATAATAGGAAAAGAAAGTTGGCTCAGGATGAAGATTCAAGATCTCTGGAGATGAGGCCTCCCAATAAAGTTTGCAAAGAAGTTAGGATCTTACAAAGAGATGGGGAATCAACTGAACCCATTGTGGCTTCTGAATCAAAAGAAGATGCATCCGTTAGAATGGGTTCACAAGCTGGCATGAAGATTCAGTGGGCCAAAAACAAAGTTGATAGAAGTCCCATTGTAAGTAAGAAGAAAAACAAAAAGGCACCAAGTTTCGATGAATGTTTTCCCCCAGACCCGCCCCGAGAAAATGTGCCAAATGAAATTGAGGAGAAAAATGGAGATAATTCTAGGCCCAGTGCTGTTGATGGTGTACTTGCCAAGGCAGCACACAATGCATTTATAGGCAGAGAGATGGACCTTTTCCCTTTTCCTGATCCAAGAATGGAGAAAAATATTAGTGATTATAAGAAGAAAGGAAAGATGCCTCAGTTTGATGATTATCAGGTTTCCCCTACTCCTTGGAATCATGACATTCTCAGGGAAGGTCCAGTGATTAGAAAAGATGTGGGGGAAATAAATACTGGACCTACTGGACCTGTAGTTTTTCCATTTCATTCAGCACAGGTAACATCCCTTGAAAAAAAGGGGCTAGATCTTTCTCTCAACAGCTACAACACTGCACAAAGCTATGATGGGAAACATATTCCACTGGTAGAAAATAGGCGAAGTTGTTTATTTACTTGGCAAGAAAGAACTTCCCAAATTCCGGCCATGAGGAAAGCTGCAGAATTTGAGCACGTGGGAAATATCAGTTTCACTTCTAAAATTGCCCAAGATGCACCTATTTTGAAAGGACTACATAGTGATCCCCATACCAAGAGACCAGCTTTTGAAATGCCTTTCTGCCGAGAGAAGCAGAAATACACTTCCCAGGTTGAAATTGGGGGTGCTTCTCTCATGCATAAAAAGGTATGACCTTCTCTTTTCTTTCTTCTACTATTGGAGATGCATGATATCACATCATAGAAGGGAAAGTTTTCTGATATATTTTGGGACCATTGTTTAATGCAATGGGAAAAGTCATGCAATTACAAGGTTGCATGTTTGAGCATGGAGAGCCACCACATTGTCCTAATGGTTGTAGGATAGGAACTGATTCCCAATTCTGCCAGGAACCAAATTCTCTCCCAAAACCTGACCCCTCCCCCCACCTAGTTAAATGAACATTCAAACCTCCATAGGGATTTGAGATTATCACCTAAATGTTTTGTCATGGAATTCTTATTTCTGTTTTTTTAATATTGCTTTTATGATTATGTTTCTCTTTATTCCAGGACTTTTTTCATACTAAAGGCAATGAGGGAACCATTGGAATAGCAGAACATTCAGCTTTTCCAAGGAAAGATAATCACCAAAGAGCAGACAAGGTGTGTGAACAGGGAGCTTTCGATGACATTCCAATGGAAATTGTAGAACTCATGGCAAAGAATCAGTATGAGAGGTGTCTTCCTGATTGTGAATACGAGAAACACCAGTTAGAAACAACTAGTAGTTCAAGGAGCCAGGCAATAAATTTCAGTCAAGTATATGGGCTTGGAGGATTAAACTTATTTCATCAGGAAACTACTCAAAAGCAGAACCCTCCAGCCAGAAGAAATGACATAATAAATATTGGTGAAATGGCTGGACCAACTAAACAAAAGGAAGTCGATCTCTTTTCTCAAGCTGATCGAAACCTATTCAGTATGAGGCAGATGGAAAAAACTCGTTTCCCTGTAGGGTTAGGGGCATTTCTACAACTTCAAGAGAAACCATCCAGCAGAGTCCAATATTCTGCTTCCAGTTATAACATGCAAAACATTTCTCAAAATTGCAAACAGAGAGGTGAAGTGGTGGGGAATAGGTCTTGTCATACCAGGTTCCCGACCCCAGGACCATGTAACACATGCCAGAGCATTCCGCAGCAAAATAAGGAAGCAAATCAACTTTGGTCATCAATGATGCCGAATCACATGCCCTATATATATAGCATTCCTCCAAAGTGTGTGACTCCATCTACCAATGTAGATGTGTTTCCTCATTCTCCTGGCAGTGTGCTCAAGGAAAATATCAATGGGAATCATGTTCTTAAGTTTCCAAACAAGAACGCTGCCAGCCTTGGAAAACAAAACAGGAATCTTGGTTCAGAAATGCTCGTCAGGGCACATGCAGAATACCCCTTTGCTGGAAAACATAATGGGATTGAGCTTAATCAGAAGCCAATGGGGTCCTTGGAACTGTATTCTAATGAAACAATACCAGCTATGCACTTGCTCAGCCTCATGGATGCAGGAGTGCAGTCCAGTGCACCGATCAATATGGATGTAAACCCAAAGTTCCTCAAGAGACCTGCCATCATTCACAATGCTGAACCAAAGGAGTTTTCTAGGCCGGACATTGGGGCATTTAAAGCCACTGCTACAGTGAAGCACCCACCACGTAGTCATAATGGTAAAAATCAACTTGCAGAGAGTTCCCGTGACCTTATTCCTATCATGCAAACAACAGCTGGTGCATCTTCTTTGTCAATTCAACATGATAAATGTATCAGGAAGCCTGTTGATATTCCCAGTCAAGTTATTCAATATAAAGAGAAGAGAAAAGGCTTTGATTCACGCGCACAGAATAAAGCAAATAGGTCACAGAAATCAGCATATGGTGGTTTTGGCACCAACTGTGGATCCATTCCAGCTCATAGCATGCAGATGATGTCTTTTGGTGCTCCAGATCCTTCAATGTTTTCATTGCCAGTCCGTGCAGTGGAAAACCCAAACAAATACAAGTTGAAGTCCCTTGATAACAATAGAACTGTTCACCCCCATAAAAGCAGCTCTGAGACTCAAGTCTGCAGAGTGAACAGAAACCCAGCTGATTTTACCATACCGGAAGCTGGAAATATGTATATGATTGCAGGTGAAGCCCTTAAATTTGAAAAAGATGTTCCTTTTGCAAATGGATCTCACTCTCTTAAAGTGGATCGGCGCAAACGACAGAGGAAGCTTCCTGCTACGAAAGACCATAGATGACCTCCAATGTCATGATTGTCTGAAATTTCATTGCTGGTAGCTTTTTACAACATGTATCACTTTCTGTTTGATTAATTTTCACGTTTTGACTGAATTGACAAGTTAGATAGCTTCTTTCGTAAGTTGCATGCTTTCATGAATTTCTTATTTGATTTCAGCAGGTGCAGTCCTGCTTCTCGTCCCAGCTTCTGCAACATCAGACTGTCAAAAGCTTTATGAGGATCAGATAGCAACTGCTGAAATTGATATTAATTCTGGAACCATGTTTCCATTTACTCTAGGTCTTGTTGAGTTCGAATTGCTGCAGCTGAGTTTTGGAAAGCATGCTGGGTGATGATTGGGCGTGTATATACCTAATATGCCTTGAGATCCACAAGTAACTGTCTGTGTATATGTACTTTTGCATTTCAGTATTATTTTGGTGTGATTGATTACCCTGCAAGGTTCCAGAAAAGCCTGACATTTTAAAAGAACTTCCTTTTACTCCATTGATGGCTTTTGGCTCCAGTCTTGATCAGGAAGTGGGAATGGAAATAGGGAGAAGGGCATTAACAAGTACAATAATTGGACACCTCTTGCTGGAGATTACCAAGGTGTTCATCAAGTCAGCCATTTGTCGGCTGTACTTCATTGTTGTAATCTATAAGGTAAGAAAATTAAAAGCAGACTTGTAATCTTTTGGAACATAAGGGAAAGAGACAATGTGTTAGGAAGTTTTGAGTTAGCTGGGAACAGACCATGGCAGATCATGGAGATAAATGTTTCTGATTAAACCCTATAGACTGTTGTTTGGTTTCAATCGAAGAAACTCTTGAGAAGGATATCTACTTGAGTTGTGCACCTTGTTTTTATGGGATTGATTTTTGTTCTAATACCAGCCACAGCATCCTTTGAAAGGTTAAAGAGGCCTTGCCTAAGACTTATGTTCAATAATTAAGGTTGATTGTCAGGTGAAACCCAGTTCCCTCCATCAAGTGGCTAAGCAGGAGCATGTTTGAGTGAACACTCGGCAGCCTGAATGACAGAGCTCAGCATACCATAGCTGTGCTATGAAAGACATTTTATGCTGGAATTATAAAATGTCTTTTTTGGTAAATTGTCATAAAAGAGAGCGCTCAAGTAGTTCATGTCTTTGTCTGTGTACAAGCTTGAATTTAGTGCTTCAATTTTTCGGTTGATATTGTTTTTCAAATACGTTTTTGAGAAACAATGAATTTTTTTATTTAAAATTTATTTGTTTGGTTTTTTTAGATTATTTTTATGTTAAAAATAATTTTTAAAAAATAAAATAAAAATGATTTGGAAGCATTTTGAAATTTACATTTAAAACATATCTTGGTATGCAAGATGCTTTTTATTTTAAGCCACGGACCTTGCAGCTTGAGTTTATAGTATTTAATTAAATTATTGGCTAGGGTTTGCATTAATTTTTTTTAATATATTTTTCATAAATTCATTGTTAAAAGATTAAATTATTGGCTAGGGTTTGCATTAAAAAATATTTAAATTTATAGATGATAAAAAGAAATTCTCAAAAACCAAACTTATCCAAAGATGTGAATCCCGTTCCGTTCCGGCCGGAACGGCCCGTTCCACTTCAAAATCCGGGACAAAACGGCGACGTTTTTGTCCCGGTTTGAATTCCGGTCGGATTCGAAAAATCCGGCCGGAACGCCCCGGTTCCGTACTGGTCGTTCCGTTCCGAGTCCAGCCAAAACGACGTCGTTTACATAAGTAACAAATGATGTCGTTTAGCCAATACACGGGCAAACAATTTCACTTCCTTCTTCCCACTCCCAGTCCCAGAAGATTTCCCCCAATTTCCCCCAATCTATTCCCGATTTCTCTAATCTCAAATTAATCCAGAAATCCCTTGTTTTGGATTCATAATCCAGAAATCCCTCACTTGAAAAGCTCAATTTGTAATTCTCAATCCCTAAATCAACTCAATTTCTGAAACCCTAAATCAAAAATCAAAATCATGGCGGCACAATTTCTTCCACACGACGGCGCAATTTCTTCCACACGGCGGCACAAAATCTTCAGTAGTTCTTCTTCCCCAAATCTCCAGTGAAAGGTACACATTTGAGGAACCAAATCCTTTAATTTATTGAAAAATTGAAACTGTCGAAAATTCTCACCGAAGTCTTTCCCACGATTTTCATTATCTTAGAGTCGCCTTAGAGGACTCCTTTTGCTTTCTGTTTCGGGTAATTCCAATCGTGCCATCAAAATAGGTTATTTAAAAGTGAAGAAGAACAGAACGCGAGAAATCGGAAAGAACTTGATTCTGCCAATTGGGTGCTTCTTGTTTTCGTGGTTTCAATCTTGCGTGATCAATAGTTAATGGGAAATCCTGGTGTTTTCAATCACTTGCTTTTCGGTATACATGGCTTACTACTTAACTAGGTTCTTTAATTTTTAGATTTAGATGCTCTGTACTGGTCCTGAGTTGAGTAGAAGCCTGCTGTTGATTGATTTGTTTTCTTGGGGAACATTGGTTAAATTCTCTTGCTTTTTTTGTTCGATCGTTAATGGCTATCTTTTTAGCATCTTACGCTTTGACAGAGACTAAGTCACCCTTCAAGGAAATTTTAAAAATGCACACCCTTCATATTGGTTTAGTTGCTGCCCCGAGGCTTGAAACCAGAAAGTCAATGAAAGGAACAAACCTCCTTAAATGCAAGGCCATTTCTCCAATCACGCTAATCAAATTATGGATGCGTGCTTAATATGGTTAGTATTGTGTTTAGTTGTATAAATAACTGTGACGTGGGGGCGATACTTATTGATGCGTTCTTGGTGGTTTGGATTGAAAGGATGGTATACCATGTTGTAGTTAGCACCACATCACAGTCATTGGTGTTTGCTTAAATAGACTTCCTAACACAAGAACCAGTAACAATTACGTACACCATGTGTTTATTTTGCTACCTTTGTTCTCTCAGGAATCTAGAACATTAAGCATAACTTCACTTGTACTTTCATGGTGTAAAGGAGATAGAACAGGAGTTGTAGCTTGCTTCTGATTAACTGAAATGTGGGCGAATGCTTGGTATGAGTTTTAGTTGTATAGATGGTTGTGTTGAGGGAAGTGGCAACAAAAGGTGGATTCATGCCTGCTTGTTCTGACTGATATTGGATAACATAATGTATTTTTGTCACCTATCAATCCTTTTGTTTCTGGTTGTGGAAAGTTATATTATTGTGCTGTATTTATAGTTGGCAGTCACACCTCACAATCAATAGAACTGATATAATCAAACTTTCTACCTCCAGGAGAATTGTTAATGCTCGATTCTTATCTGAATGGAAATTGCTATCGCTGTTCTCTATAAATTAAGAATACAATGCACAAATAAGTGGCGAAGTTCTTTCTGCCACGACTCACCCTAGCCCATGCAACCGCACTGTTTGCTTTTATGATGAATGAATTCCTGTGCAATCATCCTAGTGTCTTCTTTTATGAAATGGAAAACAAGGGGAAGTTTCTTACCTCCTGAATTACTTCATAATGGTGTAGAAACTGTGCGTGTGCTGGTTCTGAATATTATTCATAAATGTCTAAAGTGGTGAACCTCAACTGGTTTCCCTGCCTTCAAATCATGAACATTCTTGAGCAGATTAAATTATGTAACTCATCTTGAACATTCAAATCGTGGAGTAGTTTTTATAATGATACATGCCTAACTTGTGTTATCTTTTTACAACAGATTAAATTACATGGCTAAAAACTCATCTAGTGGTGGGACTTCCATTTCTTCAGCTCCAGCAAGATCAGATGATCCAGCATGGGCTCATGGACAGGTGGTTGCTGGTGTAAAGAATGCAAGTATATGCATTTATTGTAATAAACGGATCAATGGTGGTGGTGTTACTCGGTTGAAGTATCACCTTGTAAAAGGGTCCCTCCAGATGTTAAATGGCAAATGAAACAACTGATAGATGACATGATAACGGAGAAAGAGAGAAGAAAAAGAGTTAGAACTGATATTGGAAATTCTCAATCAGTTTCCAATGATGAAGAAGTTGAAGAGGGTGATGCTGCAAATCCTCATTCGCGTGATATACGTTCACAAACAAGTAGAAGAATGACAGTGCAAGGAACAAGTACATCTAGAAGAAGGAATCCTTTATTTGCTCCACGAACTACCCCGGGTTCCCAGCCTAGTATTAGAAGTGCAATGGCTTTTAAAGAGATGGAACACAATGCAAGAAAAGCCATGGCAACATGGTGGTTTGATGCTAATATACCGTTTAACAGTGCTAATTCGTATTATTATCAGCCAATGATAGATGCCGTAACATCAATGGGACCTGGGTTTAAAGGCCCATCATATCATGATTTTAGAGGATCACTTTTGAAAGATGTAGTTCATGATGTCCATGAATACATTTTAAGTATCAAGGCTGATTGGAGACTTTATGGATGTTCAATTATGGCTGACGGGTGGTCAAATAGGAGGAATGCACCAATTGTGAATTTCCTTGCCTATTCTCCGAGAGGCACCATATTCTTGAAGTCTGTTGACACTTCAGGACTCAGGACTTCGAAAAGATAAAGAGACATTGCTGGAGATGTTTGATGAAGTTGTCAAAGAAGTTGGACAAGAAAATATTGTCCAATTTATTAGTGATAATGAGGTTTCATTTAAGGCTGCTGGGAAAGCTTTGCAGCAAAGGTATGACACCTTTTTTTGGTCTCCTTGTGCTGCCCATTGCATTGATTTAATGCTAGAAAATATTTGTGATCCAAGATATTTTCCAATGATTGATGAAACCATTAAAAATGCAAGAAATATAACCAAGTTTATATATAATCATGCATGGGTTTTAGCTTTGATGAGGAAAGAATTCACAAATGGAAATGATTTATGTCGTCCTGGCATAACAAGGTTTGCTACCCATTTCTTAAGCCTCCAATGTTTACTGAAGTTTAAGAAAGAGCTTCGACAGATGTTTACTTGCACAAAATGGGTTGAATCAAGTCATGGCAAAAGTCGGGTTGGAAAGGAAATTTCTGCTATAGTTTTAGAAGATAAAGACTTTTGGGCGAGATGTGCACATATAGTCAACGTCAGCGAGCCTTTAGTACGAGTTCTAAGGTTAGCAGACAGTGAAGAAAAACCATCAATGTGATATTTATATGAGGCAATGGATAAAGCAAAAGAAGCCATCAAAACAAGGTTGAAAAATAGAATGTCTCAATATGGACCATATATTCGGGTAATTGATGCTAGATGGGATAAGCAACTTCATAGTCCATTACATGCAGTAGGATGTTTTCTTAATCCTAGAATATTTTTTAGGCCTTCTTTTTCAAAACAAAAGGAGGTAACTCGAGGTTTGCTTAGCACAATTACTAGATTGGTTCCTGATTGTGATATTCAAGATAACATTAGTGCCCAAATTGAGGAGTATAAGAAAGCGACTGGTAATTTTGGCATGTCCCTAGCTATTCGTCAAAGAGAAAAGTTAAATCCAGGTAATAACTTTTATTTTTTACAATATAATGTCTTTCTTTTATCTATAATATTTGATTTATTTAAATTTTCTTATCTAGTTTCATGGTGGGAGCAATTCGGCAATGATACTCCAGAACTTCAAAAGTTTGCAATTCGAGTTCTTAGTCAATGCTGTAGTGCAACTGGGTGCGAAAGAAATTGGAGTGTATTTGAATACATCCATTCCAAAAAGCGAAATAGGCTTGAGCACAAGAGATTAAATGATTTAGTATTTGTTCGCTATAATCTAAATATTCAACAGAGGTAAAATATCAATACTATTATATTAACAATTATTTTCTATTACATTGCTATTAATTTTTTAATTTCTTTCGTGTTTATTCTTTGTAGGAATTTGAGCAGAACAAGAGATGCTTTAGATCCCATTAGCCTTGATAACATTGATCTATTGAATGAATGGATTTGTGAAGAACCCAATCTTCTTGATAGAGAGGACATAAGTTGGGAGAGTATTGAAGCACCTTTCTCTACTTTAAATTTAGATGATGAAGAGACATGTGTAAATGAGGAGAATGAGCTTGGTGGAAATGACCAACTATTGGAATATCTTGTTGATGACTTTCCTTATGTTCCACAACAAGATCAAGATCCTTATTTTTATATTAATGATGTAGAAGATGTTTGATGTATATTTCTTTTATTTTAAAACATTTTACTTTCATAATATTTTGGAATTTTAGAGATGTTTCTAATTTTGAGATTATGTTTTTTTGACTTTGTGTTTGTAACTTTGTATTGTATAATTTAAAGTTCATTTATGTTGAATTTAAATTATACTTGTTAAATTAATATTTTATTTTTTTCATATATATATATATATATATATATATATATATATATATATGAACAGTACAAAACCGGAACGGAACGCCGGAATGCACCGAAACCGGAACGTTCCGTTCCAAACAAAAAACCGGAACGGTACCCGGAACGGATTTTACAACTATGAACTTATCTATTAATCAGTAAAATGCTTTAAACTAAATAGAAGAAAACGATAAATAAGTTATATTCGAAAATATGCCTTTTCATAAATTGCAAAATAATTGCTACATATTAGGGAGAGCAAGACAACCAAAAAATCGATTAAATTGAAAACAATCGATTGAGAAAAACTAAACCAAGAAAAAAACCTGATTAAACCAATTAGGTTTTTTTAAAAACTCCAAGTTTCGTCCGGTTTTTGGTTTTTTAAATAAAACACTGGTAAATCAAAACTGAATCGATTCAAATAAAAAAAATAGTATATATTTTTATTCTTCTGGTTCAGATCTAATTTTTTTGGTTTACTTCCATTTTGATTAAATAAGAAAAGAGAAAACTTGGTTATAGTAAAAAAAAAATAATCTACAACAACCGAATTTTTTTTTCAGTTTTTTAGTTAAAAACTAAACCAAATCAAATTGAAATTGATGGGTTTAAACCGAGTCTGATTTTTTTTTGAATTATTTTTGGTATAATTGTTTTTATTGATAAAAACTAAACCAAACTGAAATTATTCACCCTACTACGTATATGAACTCTTTAATTGCTTCTTATAAAAGTATTTAGTAGTATAAAGAAATGCATAAAGATTGAAGAGTCCAAATAGTAATATCAGAAATTAAAATAAATAAATAAATGAGATAAGAATATATATATATATATATAAGAGAAATGAGAAAGCATACAAACTACACTTTAAATTAACTTTCGTGCTTAAATATGATCCTATTTATAGAAATAAAAAAAATAGATATTCAACAATTTGTCAAAATAATTTACTATCACATTGAAAAACTATATATTATATAATTAATTGGGTCACATGTAAGAATAAAAGCCCATGCTCCAGTCCTTTTTTGTGTGTGCTGTCTTCCATTAATTTTTTATTTTTTGCTCTTTATTTTAAAAATAAAATAAATGCATGTACCATATTATATTGTGTCCTCTTTCATTTCTGTACAACTATTTCTACAACTTTGATTTCAGATGGTGACATGTTGTTGAATTGTATATAGTTGGTGAGGGAGTTATTATTTTAGTGTTTTAAAAATATAATTAATTTGAAAAAATATTTAATTTATTTTGTTTTGTATATTTTAATATTTTTAAATAGTATTTTACATTACAACACCAATCACCATGTGCTAACGCATTAAGATGAATTTAGAATTTCGAGTTTAATTAATTATGATCTTCTGACCCACTTAAAATAAATTAATTAAGTTAACATCAAAACCCTAATAAACCTAACAACTACTTGTATAAGGAGAAACTGTCAATTTACATTAAATAAATTTGATAAAGAACCATTTTAATGTAAATATTTAAGCTATTAAACAGTTGTTTGCACTGCATTTAAAAAGTAATTTTTTAAAATAAATAAAATCTTTCAATTTTTACTTTGAATGATTTTTTTATATTCTTAGATTATTTTGATGTGTTGATGTCAAAAATAATTTAAAAAACAAAAAAAACATTTATTTAATGCATTTCTTAATAAAAAATACTTTAAAAAACAATCTCAACCGCACTGAGATATATTTTTTATTTCCTAACATATTTTTTAGATGAAAGGTTCTTAGAAGATTCAAAAATATTATTTATATTATTTTTTAATAAAATAAATAATTTATTAAAGGACAACTTTCATTCAACTTTTTTTTTCATGAGAGGAACATATTTACTGAATAAACATGATAGAATCTCAAATGACAATCAAAACTGATGATCAGTTGTCCTTCTTCGGTGCTTCCCACCACTTCTCCTTCATCATGTAGCTAGGCCTTCTTATATATATATATATATATATATATATATGAAAAAATGGTTCTATTGGGTTATCTAAATTAAGGTTATTTTCCAGGGTGGATATTAGCATTCTTCACACCCTAATTAAATTCTTACTAGTTATTAATTTAGGGTTTCTGTTTTCGTTGTAGAAGCATTAGTAGCGCATATATATGTTTTTCTTTGTGATCCCTTTATCATGTAATTTACTCTCTCTATATGTATATGTATATGTATATGTATATGTATATAGTACGAGTAGAGGTTCAAGAACTTAAGATCCATGGATTCCCCAGCTAAAATTTGAAGCTTATGATCCCAAGTTAGAGATCAAAAAGAGGCACCTAGCTACGAGGACGAGCCCCTTGATGATAAGAAAATTCCCCTCAAGCCCTTTATTTTTGTAATTAATATTATTGGATTTTTTTCTATTTATATTTTTTTATCAAATTATTTTACTTTTCATTTAACAATTGCTGTTTCATTTCATAAAATTAATGGTTGGTAAATCATGGAATAATATTTGAATTATAAGGAATAAATCACCTTGAACTTTATTTGTCACTAGCATTTTTTTATTGTGTTATTTTTCTTTTCATTTAACAATTTTGGTCTCATTTTTTTAAAATTAATTTATAATAAACTATGGATTAAAATGCGAGACAATGCAAGATGGAAGAAACGTTAAGAAAACAAAGGATGAAAATGCAACATAATAGAAATACACGATTTAATTTTTTTGGTCACTTGAATTTTTTTATTCTCAATTTAATCTTTTCATATTAAATTGACTTAGAGTTGAATTTGATATTTTGTTTTGATTGCCTCTATATAAAGCTCTTGTGATATTAAAAGTAAATTTTTAATGCCGAGTTACTATTATTTGATTTAACAAAATAAAATTTAAATTTATTATTTAAGGACTCATTATTCATGCTGATAAAAAAAGCCCTTAACAACACTCTTTGTTTTTTTGTTTGCAAAAATCTATTCCTCATGAGGAATTTAATTATATATATATATATATAGAAAGTTCAAAGTAGTAGAATAAAATTTGCTCTTAAGCTTCTTAAACTAAATAAAACATAATTATGTATTGTTCTTTTATTATTATTATTAATACAGGTATCCAGACCGATTTGTATGTATCTCCACTAATCTCACAGGTTTTGAATTTAACAATTATATATAAATCTTTAATGATCATCGTATTTGCGGCAACAAAATTCAAACTTAAAACCACGTAAAAACAAATCTATTACTTTTTAAACTCCTACAACTATATTTTTAGTATTGTCCTGCTGTTTTACAAAGGAAGTGATGAATACATCAGAAAATGTTAAACAAGAAATAATATACAGTGCTGTCAGAGTGATGTTGAGAAAAGGAAAGAAAGACAGCGTCAGTAGTGAAGAAGATCCGCGAGTTCTCATGAATTACTCAGAACAAGTGTGTTTAGCTACCAGCAAGAAATGGATGGATCAGAGGACGTTGGCCTAAGCGAGTTAACCCAACCTGATAATCAAGACTCAGACAGGAAGATTCCATGCACGTTTCATAATTTAATCAAACCCCGTTTAATCCAGTGATATTTCAAGCTTAACCCGACACTCAATATAGTTTCATACCTCTCCTGGTTTCTTTCCTCAGTAATGTAGATTGGATTAGATTAGATTAATTTCTGCTGTTTAATACGAAAACAATGTTCTTAATGGTTTCTCAGTGAACTTATTATATGTTGTTTATCTACTTGAGTGGAAGAATCTGGTTGAAGGCAAATTCCAGCGCAGAGCCACTATTAGCTTGGCCTCTGGTGCATAGTAATGGGGTATTTTGTTTGCCAGAAACAAGAGGGTGTTCTTGGAAGATTCTTCTGTCTTTGAGCTGGTTCTTTAGGATCACCTGACAGTTTAGCAGAAAACAATTGAAGCAAACTGCCATCACACAAGGATGAGATCTTCCCTTCTAGTCAAATTTGTCAAGTAATCATTTCACCTAAAAACTTAAGTTAATAGATGAGATTTTAGAATATAATTGATATAATTCTCTATCACACATTTTCGAACGAAAACCCTTTGAACTTGAAAATTATACAGACCTATACTACTTTCTACTTGATTTTTTTATCAAATAAAATAACGATGGTGAGGTTCAAAATTATAAACACTGAGTTAATAAGATTCTGATACCATGCCAAAGAACCATTTCACCTAAAAACTTAAACCATTAGGTGAGGCCAGAATATAATTTATATAATTTTCTAACAAAATCAATAAGGTGCTTTAAATTTTTTTCATGAAATGTTTGATGACGTATATACCTCTATCTATCTATTTTTATTTTCCTTTTGTATTAATATAATCTTCTAGTCTATTATAAAAAGTGATGTTATGAATTTATATTATTTTTCAATATAATAAGAGTTTTTTAAGCTTTACACTTTCCGTTCGTATTATTTTATATTATTTAAAAAGATTAGAAGATGATGAAATTCAAAATTTTGTGTTTCTGTCAAACAAAATTACGATACAATGTTAAAGAATTGCTGCCCCAATAATGAACTCCCACACTGAACTGAAACAATATGAACATTGATTGTTTTAGCTTCAAGGAAGCATGCAGCAGCAAGGAATGGTTGCTTTCTCTGCATTGATGTCTACATATTGTTTGAAACTAGAGATATTGCCATAGTTGATATCTCGTTTTAAACATATTTTTGTAAAAATTTTAAAAATTATATTTTTATTTTTTGTTTTGAATTAAATTTTTTGATTGTTTTTAATTTATTTTGATATGCTGATGTCAAAATAATTTTTAAAAATATAAAAACATTATGCTAATGTTTTTTTGAACAAAAAAATACTTTACAAAATAATTTCAATCACACTCCTAAACAAAAACAAAATAAAATATATAAAGTTGATGTGCTATATATATCACAAAAGAATCAACTATTGAGTCACTATATTATCACAAAATCTTTAAGGATTAATATTATTTTTTGAAGTATTTTTTTATATATATTTTTAATTTATAAAAAAATATTTTTAACATAGCACATCAAAATAATAAAAAAAATATAAAAATAATAAGTTAAACCGCAATGACCACCACCATCTTAAATTAAGATTAAAGGTTATGGATGAAATTTGCAGTATAAAATTCTGTCTTTTTTTTCTGTGTTTGAGTTAATTTTCAATTTTGTCTTTTATATCTAACGTAGTGCAAACAGCCAAGCAGCAAAATTCCAATCAAGCTGGTCCTTGAACAGCTATATATATATATATATATGAACAAGTAAAACCGCTGCCCATGCTGATCTTAAAAGGCAACCAAATAAAACAACTCATTAGTCATTATTAATTATATACTTATAAAAAAACAACTCATTAGTCATTATTAATTATATACTTATAAAAAAAGCACTTGAAAGGGAGGAGGGCACCGACTGCCAGAAAATTTCTTAGCCACAGAAGGTTTCCTGCGTGCATGTGAAACGGCAGGGGTGTAAATTACGTACGCTCATCTGTAATTGTTAGTTTCAGCCATTTCCTGCCATCAAATTCCCTTCCCCCACCAGTTTCTGTGCAATAATTTCGAAACCCAAGCTGGCCTGTTCGCAGAACCTGACTTTGCTCTTTCAAAAAGTGAAAAGGGTCCCATGAACTGTTTATTGATTCTGCATACTATCAGTCAACCATTTCACACCGTGGAACAGCATGTGGGTAATTATATTCAACTACGGACGTGGGTTTTAAGCCATGCCAGATACTTTTCAGGTGTCATGATCCATTTCATTTTTATTTTGTTTAATTATGTTTTTTTATTCGAGTAAAGAAAACGTAATTTATGGTTCTAGGTACTTTTACAAGTGCATATCTTGTTAAAATCTCAAGCTTTTTGCTATGAGATTTGTTTAATTATTATTTTGAACTGAATCCGTTTCACACCGTGAAACAACAACAGTGATTAAGGTTGGAGGTGGTCAAAATGTGATGGTATTATTGTGTAGCTGATGATGAATACCTGCAGACCCTAGCTTCTTTATAAACTAGACCTTCTTTACAGAAATACCCATTTTTTGGGCTACAGTGTATGTCCTGTGAGCATATACATTGCCCCTCCAAGGCGCATCCATCAGCTTTCACAGCTTCTTTACCGTATAATATCTCATTTGACCATTCACCAGAGAACATGTTTGCAGGGTCCAGTTGCTTCTTTGCTGCTAGAAACTTGTTGAAATTTGGATATTTGTGCTGCACATCCAAGAACGCCAAATTCCTGTTCTTAGCCCAATGCGGTTTTGCCCCATATTTGAAGAATGCCATCTGCTCCACTTCTTCCCACACATCCTGGTTTAACCTTGGAGTTGAAGAATCATCAGCACGATAATAGTTAAAATCAAGAACTATTGAGTCCTCAGATTGACCTAAATATGCCCGAGAAGCCTTAATGAAACGTATCAGGAAACCATTATAGATGTCAAGCCCGCAAAAATTCCCTGGTTTAAGGTCTCTCAGTTTCTTCACATCGCGGAGAAAATCTCCAAATTTTAAAGCAGGAAATATTGCTGTTGTCTCGTAAAAGAGCAGGCCACTGATTCTTGGATCCCAGGCACAAGAGGTGTCGATCTTTGTTGAATATAAGCATGAGCCTGAGGTCTGCATTTTTCCCTGATGACCCACTACTGGATAGCCTGTAAAGATCGGTCCATTCTTCAATCCATTGGCCACCAACTTCTTAAACCCCACAAATGTGGTTGCCAAGGCACACTTCCCATTCACATTACGAGCACTCTCCAGTAATTTCTCTGCATATATATTTTCCCATCCATAAGTTGAAAAGAGAAATCCTTTTTGGCATGTATTTGACTAGTACAGTATATTAGAAACAGAAGAGAAAGAAACAGCACCTGATGATCTGGTTGTTTTGGAGACCAATATTGAGTTTGGCTGAAATCCAAGGAAATCATATTCTCCATTACCAGAGGTGTTTAAGGGAACTCTGTAATCATATCTGTACACAGCTGTATGCCTTGATGGGTACCAAGTAACATCAGCAAATTCATATTTCTTACCATGATCCATGAATATATCCTCTATGTGAGCATCATCTGTGAAATTATATTCTACGCTTCTTTTGAATGCTGGCTCTAGTGATAACGTCACCTATCAGTCATTTAGGATTTTTTTTTATTCAATAAATTCGCCAGGTAGAAAAACTGAACATCATGATCGTAAAGTTGAAGTCTATGATGGTCACAGAATGAAAGAATTGTAAACTAACCTTAGAGATGACACCCAGCATTCCCAATGATACTTTTGCTGCATTCAAGAGGGGATCTCTGGCTCCAATTCTGATAATTTTAGCATATCCTTCAGATTCTCTTGCAGGGACGATAAGGTTAAGGCCAATAACATGGTCGTGGACGGCCCCGCCTTTCCCCCACCAAGAACTCCCATGTGCCCCAGTACTGATTAGTCCTCCAACACTCACACCCTCCCAATAAGGTGCTGGCACCAGGCTCAATCCAGATCGTTCAACCTCATCAATAAGCTCGCGTAGACCTACGCCGGCATCAGCCGTCACCGCTAAATTAGCGATGTCAATTTCAATGCTAGAATTATACTTTAATGTGCTTATTAACATTGAGCTGCCGTGCTGTGCATCATCTGGGCAGGCCAGCTTTGGTATTGTGTGCGAAAATCGGCTGACCACCTTCACCTTGAGGTTATTTTGATTAGCATGTGCAACAGCTAGCCGTAGCTCTTCTTCTGTCGTAGGGTAAGTGATGCTTGGAACATGACAATCTTTTCTATCATTCCATACACCATAGGAGTTGTAAAGGGTGCAGCCGGTGTCGTTGCATTGAACCGGGGGTGGTGGTAGCATGGCATGGGTGACGGTCAGTGTGACCGGACCCCAAATAATGAGGTGGAAAGCACCGAGGAGCCACCGGAAGGAGAACATAAGGCCTTGGTTTAGATTTCTGATTTTGGTTAGGTGATGAAGTCCTATAAAAGGGAATTTTCTTGCAAGACAAAGCTTTGAAGGGAGATTCTAATGGGGTCTCTTACCAAAACTATACGCCAAGATTGATTTATTACAAATAAATAAATAAAAAATAGTGTGAACACGGATTTGGATTATAGGGATTCTGCCACCTTGTCTTCTACAAAGCATTTGACTTTTAAAAGTATTTGAGAGAGTTGTGGTTAATTATTATTATATTAATTAAAATAATAATAATAATACTAATAAGACTATGCAATTAAAGGAGAAAGAAAAATAAATGAATGGGAAATAAGAATTTATGATGAATTGTAAAGCTATTTTCAACAAATAAAAAAGTTATGTTTCATTTATGAAACGGTTTATAAAAAAAAAAATAATAGCTATTTTGAACTATATAGAAATATTAAAATACAAAAAAATAAAGTTACTTTTATTGAATATTTATGATATTTTTAAAAAATATGTGAATTACATTTATGTATAATTATTTTAAAAAATAATTGTTAATATTATCAAAAAAACTTTAATTTTATTTAAAAAATATGGAAAATAGTTTTTCAGATATAATTGTAATAATTTTTAAATATAATTTTATTATAAAATAATAAAATTTAAGAATTAAACATAAATATAAAAAAATATAGGAAAAATATAAAAACTACAGGCCAAATTAAGGTATCATATTATAAGAAAATTAAAATTTGAGAGGCAATATTATAATTTGAGGCGTCGAAATTTTCCAATTGGCGCCACAGCAAAAGAAAACTCTAAACATTTTATATATATATATATATATATATATATATATATATATAGCTATATAGCTATAAAAGTCAATTTAAAAAAAAAATAACATCAACTGATAAATTATTTTGATTATTATTACCATTATTTTTATCGTGATTGTTAAATTATCACAATTATTATAGCTGACATTATAAATATTATTATAAATAATTTATATTATAATTATTATTGTTTATACTATCGATGACACCATAATTATTATTAGAAAATAAAATTAAATTATTTTTTTATTTTATAAGATTTATTCTTCGTATTATTATATTAAAATTATTTCAGAATACTAATATTTTTTTTTAAAGAAAGCCTAGGTTATATATATATATATATATATATATATTATAATCATAATTTGAGATACTACATCATCAATACTTGTTTTTGAAATATTTAGTAGGGATCTAGTAATAATAGTTCTATATTAAGAGATTTGTTTATCTTGTAATCTTAGGTTCAAGCCATGTGATTGTTAATATGATAAACATTAAAAATTTACATGATTATTAATTTTAGAATCTATAAAATTAATTTAGGTATGTACAATTTAATCCAAACACTCATATTAATAAAAAAAAAATACATATTTTTGGAGTACTATAATTTTGAATTTGGATATACTTGATCTGTTTTTATATTATAACGCATGCTATCCAATGTGTACGTGTGATCTCCAAGCAAGCAAATTACGGTGCAATCTAGCTTAAAGGTTTCCTACGACAAGTTGCATTAACGTTGATAATTTATTAATGTGTTTAACATATTATTTTAAAAGTATTTTTGAAAATATTTTATTTTTAATTTTTATATTAAATTAAATATTTTTAAATTATTTTTATATGCTGATGTCAAAATTAATTTTTAAATTGTACAAAAAATATTATTTTGATATATCTTCTAATAAAAAATATTATAAAAAAACAATCTCAACAATACTCTCAAATCGTAATTGTACTAAGGGTATGTTTAATATTACTTTTGCTTTTGTGGTTGAAGTTTAACAAAAACAGTTTCATGAAAAACACTTTTAGTTACTGTTCATAATAATTATGCCATTGTTTGGTTAAATCTATGGTTGAGTTTGAGGTTTATAAAAAAAAAATTTCTTGTGTTTGGTTATCATGCTTTTCATATTGTTATTAACTTGTGAAATTATTTTAAAGTGTGTGTGTATAAATATTATAGATTTAATAATTATAAAAGTAAAATATAATTAATAATTCGAATAAATTAGATATCTGTTTTTATTATCCAATTAAACTACTTGTAATTTTATCACGAACTAAATTCATACATGAAGACCTTTGTGATCCCTGACTATTATTTGATCGAGAAAAATTACATGATAAAATATCATCTGGAATAAAATTAAGATTGCAAGGTCAAAAATATATGGTGATCTTTTTCTAATATATTTATTTATATTTTAATTATTTTTTAAATTATTTTAATATTAAAAATATATAATAAGTACAGATACCCTCCTCTTCTCATCTCCCAAATATTATAGATTTCCAACCCCCCCTCTCTCAATAAAAAATCCCAAAATCCGTACTAGAAGCAGTTATTAAATGCTTTTCCCCAACTTGTATTTTGTCTATTTTTTTGTGGGCCTTATCTAGCAATTTTAGTGCTTTTACCATTAACCAAACACTACATTGAGGTGCTTTTCTGCAATCTTCGATTGTACCACAAAAACAAACACCCTTATAGTTTATAAGTGAAACAGTGATAATTGAAAGCAGGTCGAGACAAGCCATAAGAAGTAGCTAATAGCTGTTTCTTCCTAACCTGCAATTTCTCTATTTTTTTTTGTGGATCCCATGCAGTAACTTTAGTGATTTATGAGATTATCAAATAGCTTTTCCACCTGTTTTTTTTCAACCAAAATTCAAATTACAATACCAAACACCTTCTAAAAAAGTTGGGTGACAACTCAGCTAATTGATTGTTCATATGAACCATTTAACCTCACTTTCTTTTTTTTCAAAGTTTCATGTCCTTCCAACTGATTTTCTCTATAACGTAGTTAACTTTAATTAATTTTGCAATTATAATGAAATTATCAAATTAAAAAAAGGATTGAAATGCTAAATACAAAAAAAATAAAGTTTGGTCTAGCAAATTTTATTTACTTTATTTTTCAATTATTAGATGAGAGAGAACATCGCATTAAAAAATAATAATAGGGAGAGAAATTAGTTGATTGTCATAATTTTGACAATCAAAGATGGTGAATTATTTCACTCAACAAGAGAAATTTTAACTATTTCTCAATTATTATGTATGTGATATAATAATAATAATAATAATAATAATAATAATAAATAAATAAATAAATAAATTATCGCATTTATGTTTTTTAAGCTTTCATTTGCATAAAATAATATTTACATGCTATTTGATTTTTTGTAACTTTAACAAATGAAGTCTTTATTTTTAATACAATAACAATTCAACTTAAGAACATGGTTTCATGAAGATAAATAAGAGAAACGTTAAAAAAAAAAAAATTGATTTTCAACTTGTAAAATATATGTTTTAGACTTATTTTAATGGTTTATATTTTTAACAAAAAAATTGTTCTATAATTAAATAAAAGAATTTAAAGAGCTACACATAATATAAAACCAGATATCTAAACATATATCTTTTTTTAAGCTTTCTGACTTGATTTTGGTTTAAATCAAAATTTTTTTATTATTATTTATTGATATCAATTTAAGAACTTTAAGAGGTGCAGCTTAGTGGTCTGGTCCTAGGTTTGCTCTTTAGAAGTTACTAGTTCGAGTCTCATAACCCTCAAAGTTACTAAAGACTAGTAACTAATCGTTCACTTCAGAATCCATGAGATTAGTCAAGATGCATGCAAGTTGACCTAGACACCCACATTACAAAAAAATATCAATTTAAGAAAACTCTTAACATATGATAACAATAAACACCTTTTATCATTAAAAATATATGTAAAACAATTTATCTTAGCTATGATGTATATAGTGATTGTTATTTTCATATTTACAAAATCAACCCCTTACCTAGATTTTCTAAAGATTAGTTACCATAAAACTATGTGAATAACTTCTTTCTACTATTTTATCGTCCACTAATCCTATTATCTCCCTAACTTGTCATAGGAGATAGTTTAAGCAAAAGTTGTTAATATTGTTTTGATTTTTCAATTGGAATGGAATGTTTCAGTTTTGGAGTGTTTCGGCGCATTATTTCAGGGTTGTATTGTTTATATGTGTGTGTGTGTGTATTAATTCAAAAAAATAGTTCAAATCCAAAAATAAAATTATTTAAAATTATGTAGTTTAATCTAAAAAAACACAATAAAATTATTTTTCTGAACAAAATTATGAACATGTATAATATTACGAGAATTTTATCATCAATCTCGCAAGGTCATTAGATTCTCTAATTACTATGAAATTTTAATATATATATATATATATATATATATATATATATATATATGTCAAGAGACTTTTCATAAAATTTCATCTTAATTTAACAGTCAGATTAAGAGATATGATTGATTTTGTAAAATTATTTATTTTTTTAAAAAAATACTATTTGGATGAAACGGAATAGTCTATCATTAAATTAAGAAAAATAAAAAGTTCTTCAAGTTGATTGTTTTAATTTTACTCGATAATTTTATTTATTTTTCTTCAAGTTCTTAATTTTACTTCCAGTTCTTCAAGTTATTGATGACAATGATTGTAATAGCAGTTGTTTTTTTATTTAAAATGATTTAAAAAATTATTTGTTAATTTTATTTAAAAAATTATATCAATACATCAAAATAATTAAAAAAAAATATATTAAAAAAAAAGCACAAAAACAAATAACACACACCTAGTTTTGCTAACATGTTAAAAAAATATTTACCACAAAGTACTGCATGCTGGTTTTATTTAAGAATAGTCTATTTCCACGATACCATTTTCTAAATCCACGACAGTTACTAACTGTGGGTCCCATAGCTGGCCACTCGTGATGTAGATGCCAGAAAAATATCTCTATCCACTTCAAAATTTCTTTTAAAAAATTATAAAATTATAAATATTTTTATATTATTTAGATGTGTTGTGATAAAAAATAATTTTTAAAAATAAAAAATAATATTTCAAATACTAATGTAAAATTTAACATTAAAGATATGCATATGCATATATATATAGTCTATCCTTCATATATATATATATATATATATATATATATATATATATATATATATATATATATATATATAAGTTGTATATATATATGTCGCAAAACAAGTGGTCTATATAGTCGTATTCATGGCTAATCTATATTTTACTGTCGTATGAAGCAAGTGGGCTCCTCTACGGATAGTCCCATGCATACTTATTATTATCATGACGAAGCAACATTATTATATTTGGTAAGATATAATGGCGAGGCATCTCCAATTGCTTCTACCATTTGAACTCCCATGCACGTGATTTCCAACAAAAATATTACTTTTGATCCATTACAGAATCATTCATGCGTGATCCCAAATTATACTTTTAATTGTTTATTTTAATCCTCTTATATTTAATTTTCATTTCAGCCCTTATACTTTTAATTTTTTATTTTAATCCTTTTATTTAATTATTATTAATTCATATTATGATTTATTACTACTACTACTACTACTACTACTACTACTACTACTACTACTATTATTTTTCTTTCTTACTCAGTGAAAGTAGTTGTTCAAGTTAAGTTTTCATTTTTTCTCATTATTAAAACTAATAACAGCAACAACAACAACAACAACAACAAATAATAATAATATAATTATTTTTCTTATTTTTACTCAGGCTTTATAGATAGAAGAATATGATAGGAAGAGGATTTTTTTAGCCTTTCATTTATTTTTGTTTTTTTTTATTATAATAATAATAATAATTTATTTCTCTTACTTACTCTTTTGTTAATTTTTTTCAAGATAATTTGATAATTTTAATTATTTTAATAATCAATGATAATTTTAGATTTTAAAACATTGAGAAATTTCACATATATAAATATTATATTTTAAGATTCTGCTTAGCCTGAAATGTAGAACATATATTTTTAAAATTTTCAAACATCTAATAATTTTTATTTTTTTTCATCTATTATATTTTTTTCTTTTAGGTTATTGTTTTTTTATATTTTCAAGTTAGATTAATTTTTTTTTCCTGATAATTTTGATTTTATTTTTTTATCTGGTCTTTTGTTAAAGTTACTAGGATTTTTTTTGTCTTTCATTTATTTCTGGTTTTTTATTCATTATCAACACAATAATAATAATAATAATAATAATAAATTTAATTATTTTTCTTGCTTACTCTTTTTTTAATATTTATTTGATAATTCTAATTGTTTTGGCAATAATAGCAATGATAATTTTAGATGTTAAAACTTAGATTTTGCTATTTTTATAATAGGACTTGGTAATTTGTTATATTATATTATATTTTGTATATATATTATATTTTAATTTTAGACCAACAAATCCTATTAATTTCTTTAATCCCAACAATCATAAAAATTGTTTGCTTTATTTTTATTTTTTTTTGTTATTAACGCAATAATAATATTAATATTAAGAATAATAATAATAATTTGAGTTTTTTTATTTTTACTTGCTTTTTTTCCTCTAGAGGTAGTTTAATAATTGTTATTGTTTTGACAATAATAGTAATGATAATTTTAGAAGTTAATACTTCGATGTTACTATTGTTATAATAGGGTATTTGAATTTGTTTAATTATATCAAACTTTATATATAGAAATATTATATTTTAATCTGAACAATTATAAAAAAATTTTGCTCTGCCCGCACTTCAACTAGTATATATATATATATATATATATATATATATATATATATATATATATATTGCTACAGTGCAAGTCTCTCCTTTACTGTCAATCTTGTGTTTCCTACCCCTCTTATGTGCGAGGATTACATCTCATTTACTAAAAGATAGTAAACAGTGGTTCTGGGGGATTTTTATGAGATTTCTTTGTTTATCTTTTGATAGTTGTATTGATATTTATAATTCTGGTTATTTTTTAAAATATATTTTACTTAGAAATATATTTAAATAATACATTTTTAATTTTTTAAACTTTTTTTTAGATCTGCATAGTAAAATAATCCACACACACATATATAAATAAATAATGAAATTGAAAATAAAACCTAAAAAACCAAAAAGGTTTTATTGTTTTAGTTAGGGTTTGTTTTGGAGTTATTCACTAGTGTTCGGATTAGTGATTAATGTTAGTGTTTAGGGTTTGTTTTTAAGATTTAATGTCTGTTTAGAAATATAGTTAAGATTATTTTTGAAAATATTTTTCATTTTAAAATATAAATAATATTTATTTTTATTTTTTAAAAATTATTTTTAATATTAACACAAAAAAATGATAAAAAATATTTAATTTAAAATAAAAATAATTTTTTTTTTTAAAATACTTTAAACGCAATATCAAAAATATCAAATAAGTCCTTAAAAGGCTATGGTTTAAGATTTGGGTATTCTATAGGGTTTATAGCTAAGGTTTGTTTAGAGTTAAGAGTTTATTTTGTTTATTATTAAAAATATTATTCTTAATTGTATACTTGTGAAAACTATATTATTTTTTAAATATATTTTTTACATGGACAAATACTAATCAAACTCTGCTAATTTTGAAAAAACAAATCCATCTTCTACCATACAAATGATGGCATGGGCCAAAATCTCAACACTCCAAACTCTAATAATCTTTTCCTAGTCATTTGGGCTTCAACAATAGCGTCTATAGAGGCGCGTGTGACTCAAACAAAACCACAGAAATCGTTCGTGAGACCATGGCCCAGCACTCTATCCCAGTTTCAGAAACCACAATTGTTACCAATATCCAATCAGCTCAGGCCCCAATTTACCATCTCTCTGTTCAGAGTATAGAGATTAGCATACTTTTTTAATGTATTTTTTTATTTACAAATTCATTGAAAATATTTTTTATTATTATTTTTAAATATTTATTTTTAATATCTTTCCTATTAAAACAATCTAAAAAAAATTATTTAAAATTAAAAAAAATATTTTTAAAACGCAGAATACATACCGGAATTGTATATCAATGTTCTTACGTTAGCAATGTCAAATATACATGATTGTCAATGTAATAATGGCAACGACTAAAATGCCATTAAAGGAAAATGCTACAAAATTAAGATTACCAGTTGGGAATGAACCTTCTGATCTGATTCCAGTGAAAATAACTCAAAAGAGTGAAATAAATAAGAAAGAAAACTGTTAGGGTAGAGAGAGTATCGAGAAACGAATTTACCTCCATTTATCACTAAGATCTTTCTTCTCGGACAGGACCCACGTCACAAAGATTGCCACGAGAAGTGCGACAATGGTTATGAGCAGCAGAGCATAGCTAAAGTCCTCTGTAAGAGAATCATAGGTCCTCGAGGGTGCAAGGCGTGTGAAAAAGAGATCCAAACCATGTGTAAAGACAAGGGTGGCTGACTCCAGCTTGGCAGGCACTGTCACTATGCCTCGGAGCCCCTCCACTTTAAGGGCATGTGTAACATAGGACTGCAAAGAAAAATTAGATCAGTTTGTGAACGAACTACAATAAAAACAATGAAATCATTAAATAAAACCATGCAGCTGTAAAGTAAGACGAGCACGAGTTTCCTGATTCTACTTGATTTCTGATCTTCTATCATGGGCTGAGCTCATGTATCAAGTAAGCTAAAACCATCACGCATGCACGCACTCACAAGTCACAATCAAAGACTGCAATTTGTTCCACTTATATGGATCCCTTCCAAGTATTTTACTTTCAACTTCTTATCGCAGAACATATATCAGGTGCCATTGGTAACCAGATAAAAATCTTCAGGGAAAAACAAAACCATTTTGGGTAGAAGATAGCATGAGGAAAAGGAGACAAGATCCAACAATGGATTACTCCAAGCTCTAGATGAAAACATATCATTTTGAGTACAGAAATGATCACTACCAGGGAAGGTTGATCCAGCAGAAATCTGACTGTTCTCTCGAGGAAATTAAAAAATAAACTGTGAGACAGACTGAAGGGGTAAAGGAAGAAAAGAAGATACAAGGCAACTCACTTGAGGAATGATAGGCAATGAATCTGTAAGAGGTAAAATTCCTTCTTCCTTCTCTGATTGTGTGGGGTTAACTGATCGACGAGGGTCAAAGAAGCGCTTGTCCATTGCCAATACCTGTACAATATTAAGTAACAGTAAATAAAAATAATTGAACCACAAATGTTGTCACAAAAAAAGAGGAAACAACAATGGAACCTCCATTTCTAAATAGATTGTAACCAACCTGATCGCCAATTGTCCCAATAAGAAGGTGCTTCGAAGTAATACCCTTAGCAGTTGATGTAACTGATATTGCTTTGACAGATTGGGTGAAATAGTAAGATTGTGACTTTGTTGTCACCTCTGGTCGTGAATATGAAGACATAGGTGAAGTGAGATTGTGCTTTCCAAGAACAAGCTTCCAAACATCTTTGTTGTCCTGAATTTCAATTTGTAAAAGTAAAACTGTTTACAACAAGAAGAAAAACAATATTGCATAGATTGTAAAGAAGGATTGCTTACAGCCCGAGACTGATCATATATTTCAATAACTGTCATCTCATATCTGTGTGCTCGGAGGTTGAAGTAGTGGTAGACAATCCAATTTTCACTGAAAACCTGCAAAAAAATGAAAATATGTAAGGTAATGCTTATCATTTAAAACATGAAAAATGGAAGGCGAAACCTACTGCATGGACAGGGCCCTGTGAGCCATGATGATTCATGCGATGCAGTATACGACCAGTAACAGTATCAACAACATAAACAACCAAATGTGATTCTTCTGGTGTGGCTGATCCAATATCTCCACTGGCTTTAGGTGAGACGGTGGCAACAAAAAGCAAGTTTTTTGATATATATTTGTACATCACATCTTGATCAGCAACAACTTTTGCTTGTGTATGAACTACCTGGAAACAAATGCAGAAGACTCTCAATTAAATATCATGGGATATGAAGTTTCAAATGGAACCTTCAGTACAACCAAATTTAATGGTAAAAATGAGGTTCTGATAAAGAAACAAGAGGAAATAATCTCTACACTCTGATTTTTAGACCCTAAAAATGTATCAAGGTTGCCTGAAAAACACAGCTGCTGATTCAAAGCATGGGAAAACCTTTTTGTTTATTGAACATAATCCCAACATTTTGTCTGAGGTTAAACGAAGATCCATGATAGTTTGCACATAACTAAGTTATTTAGCTAAGAATTTCATATCCTCATAACAACACTAATGCAATATTTGGAAATGATGCTTGCTTGTCTCATTAAAAAGGTTTTCTGTAACCCCAATCAACCTCAAAGTTAAAGACTAACCAGCAGATGCAGTTAATACATTGTAAATTGAATTCATCTTTGAAGACTGAGAAAGAAACAGAAATCATAAAAAATTTTGACCAAAAACTAAACACTACCTCATTTGATTTTCTTGTTATGGTTGTAATGATCTTTTCCGTTTCTAAGGGGAATACAATGGACCATACTTCTCTGGTACCAAAACAATAGTTGTTTGCCACTTCACCATCACAATTGCTCTTCAATCCATGTCCCTTAATAACACCATTATCAGCTTCTACCGAGTACCAGTAGATGTTTGAAAACTCAAGTTGAAAAATGGCAACAGCCTCAGGTGTTCTTGGGTACAAATGTGCTTGTCCGCTTGTATCTATTAGTAGATGCAGGCGTTGTTCTGTTGAATCTGTGAATGGGAGTTGAATGACTTGTGCAATAGAATGATCAAGACCAAAAGACTTCAGCTCCTTCCCTGTGTAAGTATCAACAAAGGAAAATATTCCCAATGCATCAGAGATTGGTTTGCACCTGCCAACTACCAGAACAGATGGATTTTCATCCATAGCATGATGATGAGGAACCTGCCACTGATATATGTTGATCCCAGTTGGATTTTCACATGCTTCTGATTGCCGTAGAGAATTCAATAAGAGAGACCAGACAATTTGTCCATCTCCAGTGTGCAAGGCAATAAGTTTCCCAGATTTAGTGAGAACAATGAGCAGCTTTCGGAATCCATTATGGTCCCTGGTCATTTTACTTTTCTCAGAGCTTCTCAACCCCATGCCTTGCATGACGGCTAGATCCTCAACACTTGCAAGCATCAATGTACCCTTGACCTTCAGCATGTGTCCCTTGGAACAATTAAAAATGATGTGTCAAAATCAGTCTGAAGAAGTAAATGAGATGAATTTTCTAACAAAATATCATGTGTCAAGATCACAGTCTGTGAAGAAGTCTATGGGATGAATCTTCAAACAAAGGTGTGAATATGATAGCAAACAATGATTGCCTACGCAACCAGAACAAAAGCAATACTCCAATAATTCAGATCCCTCACTCTACGACTAAATAAAGAAGTTTAAAAATGATGGAGACTGAGGGAGGAGAAAAAAAATAAAGAATTTTGGTTGATATAACCAGAATCATGTTCAAGCCTTGAAAGAGTGATTTTTGGCAATATTCATCTTCTATAAGCCAACTAAACTTGTGAGAAATAATCAGATCATACTTTAAGCCATTCGAAGAGGTTCTGCTCCACTTTGGCCACAGACACACCTTCCTTTTCTACAGGAAGTTCTGATGTCGTAACACCTATTATTGATGCAAGGCCATCCTCCCTACTCCAGACAATCTCACCTTGTTGTAACAGCAACAATGAATGATCTTCCATCACAATCAAAGCCCTAAATCCATGAGACTTATCAGTCCGTACATAATTGTTCATGAAAACCTTATGGACAAATCCTCTTTGCTGGTTCAGCTTGATTCTCTCTTTTAGCAAATCACCACTCCAGTCATGATTTTGCTTCACATTGAGGTGAATGTCATTGTCTCCATGTTGAACTAATGCAAACGCTTGTCGGTCCTCTGAGAAAGAAAGAGCATCACTAATAACTGTTGCCTGATTGATTTTGTCAACCACCTCCAACTGACCTTCACTTGAAATGCTAATAAATGTTGTAGCTGTAATGGTTTTCACAGCAAACAAACCAGTAAGTTTTGAAGGTAATAGCATTGCCATCCCTGAGAAATCCTTAACTAGATCAGATATGGATGTTTTCTGAAAGCTGATTTCTCCTTTCTGAAAACTTATTGTTAACAAAGTTGACCTTGCAGCATCCAGCACCACAAGTTTGGCTTTTGAAACTAAAGAAACTTCCCCTGAAAAGCCACCATCAAAGGCTGCACTGTCATGTTTTAGGAGCTCTCCATTCTTAGCATCGATTTGGTATACATCAAACTGCGAAGAACCAACAAATCCCACCACATATATTATATTCCTATCATGGTGCTGAATTACTTCCTGAACCTCAAAACTGCAACCAAGGGGATCACAATACATTAATTGCATGGTGATGGGTTAGATAGAGAAAACATGTGGCACTTAAAACATCAAATTGGACAGACCTTTCATCAGGAAAATCCACCTTCCAAACAATTTCACCATGTATGCTTGAAACAGCATGGAGACTTCCTTTACCAAAGACAAGGATCGTGTTGTCCTTTTCAACTTTTGAGCTTGTCTGCAGATCAAAAACTTCATTAACAACAGATTCTTTTGAAAATCTTGAACTGCATAACATATGAGAGCAGATTTTCAAGAATGCTCGGAGATTTGGGAAGATAATGTGTTATGAATTGCAACTACAACAACAGAGCACAAAAAAAAGCACTTCAATTGAGAAACTAAACTATGATCCATTGGATGGCATTTTCTGATTTCACAGTGACCCAAGATATATGAAGATAAGAGGAGATTATATTTTGCAGGAAAACTGCACAGACTTATTCATTAACTATGAATTAGAAACCGTAGCAGATACAGGAGAGAGCAGAGAGGTTTAAGTTACGCAATAAAATAATGTTCACCAAAAGCTTAACACAAATAT
Source organism: Salix dunnii (assembly GCA_015731905.1). Lineage (NCBI taxonomy): Eukaryota > Viridiplantae > Streptophyta > Magnoliopsida > Malpighiales > Salicaceae > Salix > Salix dunnii. The sequence goes on from CM027676.1 coordinate 3,242,969, forward strand.
AACATGTTATCACTAACCAGAACGAACAAGAATGACTTTGAGTCGCTCGGTCCCTGAAGAAAAGATTCCCACCACATCTGCCCATCAGGAAGGTTCCATGCTCTAAGAATGCTTCCTCCTGATGAAAGGGTAATAAGATCTGAAAGATTGCTATATAAGATTAGTAAAACAACATAACTGCAATAAATGAATTTCATGCCCTGTAGCAGGACACCAAATAGCAAAAGTATCTACATGAAATAAAATGAAAAACAGGAGCAACGCTAAATATGTGACACAACCACGAAGTGATTTTTTAATACATTATAAATTAGGTGGATAATACAAATCACCGTTACATATACCCTTTTTTTTTGTTTCTCTCAGGGCCTCAACTCAACATAAAATTGAAGTAGTCTCAACAATTCTTTCCTTTAGTAGGTCACCCATGATGACAATAATGAAAGCAACCACACATAGTATTTAGAGGGGGAAAAAAGAAAAGGAACAAAAGATGCTATATGTTTGCTGAAAAACATAAACAAGCAAACCTACTAAGAAATCGGCAAAAACATGTAATGGAAATACCACTTCCACAGCTGCAAGAACAAATACCACAATAAAACAGTAAGATAATTACATTTTCCCATGGCAATATCGATTCCATCAATAGCATCATCGGTCCCGAGAACATGCCTCCAAACTGCACAAAACAAATCCCTTAAAAAAACAGTGAAACTTAACATCAAAGACTGAATTGGTAAAATCCAATTAAAAGACTTACAAATCTCGCCATGCCGGAGATCAAGAGAAGCAATAACATTCTCTTCAGTAGAAACAAGAACACGCTTTCGACCAGTTTTTTGCGTTTGGAACACTGCGTGCTTTACTTTCCCTATGTACTTTTGATGCCTAAACACAATTCAATCAAACTCAGTACTGATTCAAGAAAAGAAATTCTAGTAACTTAACAACAGTATTAATTAACAAGTTATACTATGAGAAGAAGAAAATTGAAGTGATAAAAATAACCCAATCAGCTCAGTTCGGATTGAGTGAATAGGAAGTTTTACTAAATTGAAGTGCTTTAATGGAGAGCCAAATGTAGCTTACCAGTCCATGAGACCGACCTGATCTTCATACAGAGAAAAGGTAAGGACTGCAACTGATTGGATACATAAAAAGATAAGCAGAGACCTTATCGCCATGGCCATGGCGAAATTAGGAGACGCGATGTGTTTTCCTCTCTTCTTCTTTTTTTTAGTGGAAGAGACAGATCTGAGGAGAAGCCGAGGTTTTACGGTTGTGTGAGAGAGTGTTTTAGATATTTAACATTTCGTTCTGATTATGTTTTTAAAAACTTTTTTAGTTTTAAATTATTTTTTATATCGTATTAATATATTGGAATCAAAGATAAATTATAAAAATAAAAAATATATTATTTTGATATATTTTTAAATTAAAAATATTTTAAAAAGCAATTTATAATGCACTTCTAAATAGGATTTAATTTTTTTTTGAGTGAAAAAGTGTTTTTGAAAAAGTTTTAAAAATAAATTATTTAAATTAATGTTTTTAATGTTTATATCATAAATAAAGTTTTTAAAAATTAATATTATTAATATATTTACAAACAAAAAAACACTTGAAAAATAACTGATATCATATATCTAACAAACATTTTTAGTATTTAAGTGGAAAAAAAATAAAACAAATGACACTAAAAGGAATAACAATTATTTGTATAGCTAAACCAGCTCGCGGATTTACTGTTCATTCAAGCACTGTTCATCTAGACGCATAAGCACTATGGACTTAAACAGTGAGATTAATTAATAATATAAGTATTATTTCTATACTACAACAACACAACCAAGTCCTTGGTCGAGTGGTTAAAACAAGCGCCTAATGTTTTGCCACAGCGAGAGTTCAAATCTCTCAAACATCAAAATGATTTTGGATTTTGCTTTTAAAAAACTTAATAATATAAGTATTATTTCTATACTACAACAACATAATCAAGTCCTTTGGTTGAGTGGTTAAGGTGTGCACTGTATTCCGCAGGCTAGAGTTAGAATCTCTGATGCCATAAATTGATTTTAAGACAATAATGAATAGTGTTTTGACTGTTCATAACTGATTAAAAAAGTGCTTTTTTTAGCCTTTTTTTAATAACCTATGTGTCCGAACCAGCTTTTGCACACTATGATTAACCTCTAGACTCTTTTTTTTAACATTTTTTTCGTGTTTTTTTTCAACTTATACATTTGCTTTGTTTTTTCTTATATCCGGAGTGTCTGGGTCAGCTTACGCGCGTTATGATTTTTTCCCTACGTATACATTTTTTTTTTATCTCCGTAGCCACTTTTCTATTACATTTTCTTGTTTTTTTTCCCACTTATATATTTTTTTATATATATAATCGAGGTGTCCGGGGCAGCTTACGCGCATCATGATTTTTTTTTCAACATAAATATTTTTTTGTTTTTGATAACAGGGGTATCCGGGACAACTTACACGTGCCACGAATAACCCCCAAATCTATTTTTTTTTAACTTTTTTTTGTTTCTTTATACCAATGATAATTTCTTTTTATAATCGAAGTATCCGAACCAGCTTACGCTCACCATGACTATTATCTTATAAAATAGCTAAAGGAGATTGCAATTTCAAATAGTAATAAACAATGATTTCAACAATGGTTTAATCTGTTCATTACTATTTGAAGAGGTGAATTGAATTGTGGTTTTGGTAGGAGATGACAGGGGTGTTTGGGAATGCGTTTGGAAAGTGTGTTTGAATAAATTTATTTATTTTATTTTAAATTAAAATAATTAGGTAATTTTGACATGTTGATGCAAAAATTGATTTAAAAAAAATTAAAAAAAAAATATCATTTTGATGCATTTCTGAATGAAAAGTTATAGGAATTCTCTATAAAGCTAGAAGAGCTCACAGTTTTAAACAATGTTTTATACTGTTCATTTACGGTCAAAAGCACTATGAGCTTGAATAGTGAAATTACATAATAATATAAATATTATTTGTATACCAGAACAAAACAATGAGGTTGCTTGGCCGAGTGATTAAGGCGTGCGGGTGCTAATGAAGGTGAGTGTTTGAATCTCACAATCGGTGAAAAATATTTTTGAATAGGTCATCCATTTGAACAACAATGAACAATGATTTCACTGTTCATTTATGTTACAGAAGAGGCTTTTAGTGTTTTTTTTAATAACCAAGCTTCTTTTATTTGTTATTTTACAACTGGGGTATCTATGTCAGCCTATGCTTCCCATGATTTTTTTTCTCACGTATATATTTTTATAATAAATAGGGTAACTGGGCTAGCTTACACGTGCCACGAATAATCCAGGACCTCTTTTTTTTTATGTTTTTTCTGCTTTTTTTTTTCACTTATATAAGTTTTTTTATAACCAGGGTGTCTAGGTTAATTTACGTGTACCACGACTATTATTATTAAGAAAAAAGCTAAAACAACTCGCTCAAACACTGTGCACACACTCACAAAAAACTGTGGATTACAACAGTGTATTAACAATTTCGCCCCTCAATGCACCTCAATCCTTGCCATCAGATCAGGGGTATTTTTTATTTTTTCACATGACCGATTGGCATTACTAGATTGTTTGGGGGTAATTTTGTTTTTTTCTCATATTTTTACACAGTAAAATAGCCATGAGGACAAAAATTAACAGGAACCGTTGGGGGCATTAAGGTTATTGCACATATTTTTTTAAATAGCTAAATACAAATTTATCCCTATATATATGTTAATGACTTCTTTATTATTTTCAACTAATGATAATTTACTATCATTATTCTAAAATATTTTTAATATAATAATACGAGGAATAAATCATAACAAATAAAAAAAATAAACAACAATGACGGTGTCATCGATAGTATGACTAATAATAATTAAAATTTTAATTATGTATAATAATATTTATAATGACAACTATAATAATTGTGATTAAAATTCATTGGTAAATGTTATTTTTGTGAAAAATAAATTTTGTGTTTTTTTTATATATAATTTTCAGATCTCATATCACAAAAAAAAATATATAAAACTACACGTGGACAAGATAGGTAGACAAAGAAAATATATGAAACCACATGTGGACAAGACAAGTAGAAAAAATATGCCAAATTATCTATAATAATAAATTAAAAAATTGCCTTGCATTTCCCCACAGTCAGCACTAAATTTTTTAACATGTACAACATTGTTAATGGTCCTATATATATATATATATATATATATATATATATATATATATATATATATATATATATATTATTTTATGGACTTTTTTCTTAAAAAAATAAGAGAAACTAATTATATATTGTGATATTTTTTTAATATTAATGTCTTAAAAAATAAATAAAAATTTGAACTGATTTTTTTTTAAATCTCACATTAATTTAAACTCAGTGTTCTAATTTTTTTAATATAATAATAAATCAGAAAAAAAATCATCTTTGATAAATTTGAGTAGTTGTATTTTTTCTATCTGTTAAATAAATTATATAGCAAATAATTAAAACATGCCCAACAAACAATTATGTTGCAAGCAACAAATAATATATTTTTAGTTAATTTGATCAATTTCAGTTTTACTATCTACCAATTAAATTATTACCAAAGTAGTTAAAACAAAATCATCAATCAAATTTTCTGCTGCATGAAACAAATCACTCATTTATATTACAATTCAACGATTGTAATTTTACTATTTGCTAATGAAATAATTGATTAAACAAATAAAACATACACAACAATCACAAATATTTTTCAATTCCAATTGTACAATCTACTAATTAAATAATTATCAAAATAATTTTAACAATAGCAACATTTAATCACTCTTAGGCAAGAAAAAAAACCTGTTTTTAACATATTCTATCAATTATAATTTTACTAATTAAATATAAAAATAACAAATTATAACACATATATAATTCATTAATTTTTTATATTGAAAAAAAATCCAGTGTAGCACGCAGGTAAATTTGCTTGTGTGTGTGTGTCTATATATATATATATATATATGTATGTATGTATGTATGTATGCCCTCAAAGGTTGTGATTAACGATTAACGAAAAGACTATATTAAATTGTGTAAACACATCATTTTTATGTTAAATATTCAAATTGAAACCACATTGTAAATATATATATATATATATAAATTGCATAAAAGTAATTAACAGAAAAGTTGACCCCAAGTCAAAGTCTTTAATGACAAGGATGGATATAGACTTTCTTTATGGAAATAACGTGTGGGAAATGGTGTTGGCAAAATCAAAAGGTATGTTTATAAAATCAAAGGTCCAAATCAAGATACAATTTGTCTTTAAATACTAATAAAAAGTTTGATACGGGTCTGTGAGTCCATTGTCATCTGCATTTTTTTATCACGCGTTCTTTCCACAAGAATATATTCATCCTTGAGTGGTTGAAAACAAGAGTTTTCTGATAATAATTTTCCTAACAACTATGCAGGTTTTTCTACGGGGTTGGCGAGTCCTCCTCTATAAAAAGCCTCAACCTCCTCGCTGCCCTCTGCAACAGATAGTTAACATTGAAATCATTCATCAACTTTTGTATTAATTATGATGGGCCTTTCTCTTCACATCTCCATTGTTCCAGTAATCATGATGGTTGTTTCCCTGCAAGTATGGCTGCCTCTTGGCTGCTTGGAGGAGGAGCGAATCGCTCTCTTGAAGCTGAAAGAATCTCTCAACTATCCCAATGGCACATCCCTGCACTCCTGGAGAGAAGGCGATGCTCGCTGCTGTGATTGGGATCGTGTTATGTGCAGCAGCAGTACAGGTCGAGTCACCAAACTCACTCTTAACAGCGCAAGGAAGGGGGACCTGGGACACTGGTACTTGAATGCCTCGTTGTTTCTTCCTTTTCAAGAACTCATCTCTCTCGACTTGTGGAAAAATCAGATAGCTGGTTGGGTTGAGAAAAGGTTTGCTTTCTGATTGAATATTAACTGTACGTGTTTGCTATATTTTTAATTAGTGAATATATAATCTGAATAAATAAATCTGATTCTTGAAACAACAAATTAAATTAAAGATGATTTGTTGTTTTTGTTTTCATTACTTTAATTCTTAATATAATTACTGCTTTGATTTAAACTTTTTCAGGACCTCAAACAGCTTCTCCTCTCTAATCAATTATTATTATGTTGATGCCGTGATGCTACCATTTCATTACCGTTATTAAATTACTCCAATAATATCCTTTCAGCTCTCAATTAATTTATATATTTAGTTTTACAGGTGTTTATCAACCATTTAAAATGAGCAAGCTGGAGTATCTTGACTTGGGATCTAATCACCTCGATAACAGTATTCTATCTTTTATGGATGGGCTTTCATCTCTTAAATCATTATATATAGATTCCAATAGACTGGAGGGGATAATAGAATTGAAAGGTTAATTTATTTTTTATATATACTTATCATTTTCTCTATTAAATTCAATTAATGTTTTTTAGTGAATGAATTAATAATAATAATTATTTTTATGTATATCAAGAATGGCCGAGCAACTTGAAGGTCTTGGATTTGAGCGGCAACAATATTACCACAGTGGTAGCCTCGGGAGGTAAGTAACACATTCACATTAAATTACTCCAATAATATCCTTTCAGGTCTTAATTAATATATTTATTTATACAGGTGTTAAAATGAGCATGCTAGAGGAACTTTACTTGGGATCTAATCGTCTGGATAACAGTATTCTATCGTATGTGGATGGACTTTCATCTCTTAAAACACTAAATATAAGTTACAATAGACTGGAGGAGTTGATAGATTTGAAAGGTTGATTTAATTTTATATGTACTTATCATTTTTTATTAAATCAATTATGTTTTGTAATGAATGAATTAATAATAATAATAATTATTTTTATGTATATCAAGAATGTTCAAGCAACTTGGAGACCTTGGATTTGAGCGGCAACAATATTACCAAAGTGGTAGCCTCTAGAGGTAAGTGATGATGATTATGATTCATATGCCCGTTAGCTATATTTATTATTTTTATGCATTTGGAAAACCTTTGTGTACATTTTTTCTCTATCTTGCAGGCCCATCCAACTTGAATACTCTCTACCTAAATAATATTAAATCCTATGGAAATAGCTTTCAGATGTCAGAAGCATTCCCAAACCTCACGACACTTCGTCTGAGCAACAACGATTTAAGAGGAATAATATTAGGTGACGGTAAGTAACATCATGATGTTTGTTCAATTGAAAAAAAATCAATTTGAATTTTTTTCTTTTCTTATAAACAGAGTTGAGAAATTTGAGCTCACTGAAAGAGTTGACTCTGGACGGTTGTTCTCTAGATCAAAACTCCCTTCAAAGCCTCAGAGCACTGCCTTCTCTAAAAAATCTATATTTGCGAGCAATGAGTGGCGTTGTACCTTTCCAAGGTAAATTAACAAATCTCTGTTATGATTACATGTGTATGTATATAGTTCCTCTATTATATTTTGAACAATTTTCAAATCCATTAGAATTTAAATTCATAACATTACAAAAAAAAAAAAATCAAATTTAGAAACTAACATTCTCAAATCCATTAGGTTTAATTTCATAACATTTTGACAAAATATGACATTTTCTATACAAAATGAAATATGAAAAAAAATAACAATATTGGTAAAAAAATATAAACAATATCCTTGATGAGATTATAATATTTTAAACTTGAATGTTTTTTTTTTTTAATATGAATCTGATTAAAAAAAACTAATTATGAGTCAACTAAATTGACTAATAAAAGAGTATTTAATTAAGAAATCCTCCGTATTATTCAATAATTTGTTTCTTCATGAATATAATTAATTGTGGCAGACTTTCTTAACCTCAAGAACTTGGAACTCTTGGATTTGAGTTACAACACTCTCAATAGCAGCAATATCTTCCAAACCATCAGAATGATGACCTCTCTCAAAACTTTAAGTTTACGGGGTTGCAGTTTAAATGGTCATTTTGCTACATCCCAAAGTAAGGTTATATATATTTTCTCTCTCTATATATATATAGGTTATATATTTTCCAATTACCTACACTCAAAGTTTAATTTTTCCTAAATTATAATTTGACCAGGCCTATGTCACTTAAATCATCTCCAAGTGTTAGATATCAGTACCAATTATCTCAGTGGATTCTTGCCTCCGTGTCTGACGAATCTGACATCCCTTCAACAACTAAACATCTCTTCCAATCACCTAACGATCCCTATGTCATTGAGCCCACTGTATAACCTTTCACAACTCAAGTCTTTTGATGGTTCAGACAACGAGATATACGCAGATGAATATGATCATAATATGAGCCCAAAGTTCCAGTTAGAGTCCCTCTATTTGAGCAATCATGGACAAGGAGTAGGAGCATTTCCTAAATTCCTTTACCATCAATTCAACCTACAATATTTGGATCTTACAAACATCCAAATAAAAGGAGAGTTCCCAAGTTGGTTGATAGAGAACAACACATACCTCAAAAGTCTTTATTTAGAAAACTGCTCTCTTTCGGGTCCATTCTTACTGCCAAGGAGTTCTCATGTGAATTTGTCATCCCTAAGTATATCCATGAATTATTTCCAAGGCCAAATTCCTGCAGAAATCAAAACTTATTTTCCAGGGTTACAAGTTTTATTGATGTCTCATAATGGTTTTGATGGAAACATTCCTTCCTCGTTGGGTAGCATGAGCTCGCTAAAACTGTTAGACATGTCCAATAATTTGTTTAAGGGAAGAATATTTTCAAATAACAGTTTGCAAGGGAAAATCCCTGGATGGATAAGGAATATGTCTTCTCTTATGTTCTTGGACCTATCAAGTAACAACCTCTCTGGTCCTTTACCACCAAGATTCGATGCTTCTCCGAAATTAAGATATGTATATTTATCTAGAAATAAGTTGCAAGGACCGATTGCAACAAAATTCTATGACTCCTCGAAGATATTGGCATTAGATCTTTCCCATAATAATTTAACTGGAAGAATTCCAGAATGGATTGGAAGGCTATCTAACTTGAGATTTCTACTACTGAGTCATAACAATCTTGAAGGTGAGATCCCAGTTCAATTATCTAGGTTACAGAAATTAACCCTCATTGATCTATCTCACAATTATCTTTTTGGTAATATCCTCTCTTGGATGATAACTACTCATCCTTTCCCATTAACAATAACTAATTATGATTCCATGTCTTCTAAACAACAATCTTTTGAGTTTACAACGAAGGATGTACCCCTTATTTATAAAGGAAGCACTATCCGGTACTTTACTGGAATTGATTTCTCATGTAACAACTTCACAGGAGAGATTCCTCCTGAGATTGGAAACTTGAGCAAAATTAAGGTATTGAACCTCTCGCACAACAGTTTGATTGGGACAATTCCACCAACATTTTCAAGGTTAAAGGAAATAGAGAGCTTGGATCTTTCATACAACAAATTGAAAGGTGAAATCCCTCCTCAACTTACTGGACTATATTCTCTAGCTGTTTTCAGTGTGGCACACAATAATCTATCTGGCAAGACACCTGCAAGAGTTGCACAATTTGCCACTTTTGAAGAGAGCTCTTATGAGAATAACCCTTTTCTCTGTGGACAACCACTAGCCAAAGCTTGTGATGTGAATCCAACGCCAACTTCAATGAATGACAAAGATAATGGTGGCTTCATGGACATGGAGATTTTCTATGTGAGCTTTGGGGTTGCATACATCATGGTGTTGTTGGTGATAGGGGTAGTTCTGTATATAAATCCATATTGGCGACGAGGTTGGTTTCACTTTATTGAAGTTAGCATCGCCAATTGCTATTATTTTATGGTGGACAATCTTCCCATTTTATCAAAGTTTGGATTTTCATAGCCTTTTATCTTGATGGTACCAAGCCTTTGTACATCTTTTTGTTTTTTAGTTTCAAGACTTAAATAAGTTTATATTTGTTTTCGTTTATATTTTGTTTTTTCTTGTTTTTGTATATAGCTTGCTTGACTTATAATAATGGATATCTTCACTAATTGCTCTATTTATTGTGCTTTCAATACTTAAAAGTATGCTCAAACGATGTTGTATTAATTTTCATTCGTGTTTAGTTTTTGTTTTAGCTTGTGTTGCATAATAATTAAATTTAGCTTCATTGTTAAATTTAATTACAAAACAAATATCATTGTTAAAAGCATACTCAGGCGCTCCATGCATAGTAACTTTTAGCTTTGACAATTTACAGCAAGTCTCTCTCGTTAGCACCTAGAAATGAACTATTATGTTAAAACACCAAATTCCAATTTTTTGGAATCCTTTCTTTCACCTGCTTCTTAATTTTGGTTTTTTCAGTAGCAAACTTATTTTTTACACCAATGCGATTTCTTTACGTTGCCTAATGGACAAAAAAGTTGTAGTACTATCTTAAAACACCAGAGGCCGAGGAGCTTGATAGTGGCCGGTCACACAAATGTATAAATCCTCGTTGAAACCATGGCTTGTCATGATCGTCACATGTTGCAAAACATTCAAACACCTTGCAAAAGATAAGGGATGATTGTATTAGGCAGACCAAATACTCAAAGAGAAAATGAAAGTATTAAGTTTGATCAGAAGGCTCCTCTTATCTTCGTCTAATCAATTCATCAAACAATATGGGTTTGTCTTTTTACTTATCTTTCCGCGGTACCTAATATTTCTCAGAGACACAACTGTTCTAAAGGCAAGGTTGTCCTAAAAGAATTTCAGCAATTAAGCTTACATGATATATTCACATACTAAGCACCTTACCAGTTCTCGCTGCAGTTGCTTAATTTGTTGAACAACATAATTTCTCTCGTCGGTCAGCTTGGAAATAAGATCACTTGCCTGAAATTACTTGTGCCAGTGATCCATTTGGTAGCTCTACTGGACGATTATTGACAGCCTTCAAGAATGTAAATAGTCTCTGATCCCAAATCATATGATCTATGCAGCCACTATCCAAAATCCATATACAGGTCTTTCCATTGGAAACAAGTGATAATGCTCTACCTGATAGTTCTTCGTCAACATTTACTAACAAGGTTAGCAGAAGATGATTTGTTTTCCAGCATTTTCAGTATTTGTTTGCATTCTTTAGCTGTGAAAGGGAAATTATTTCCTTCCTTTCATCCACGTGTGATGTAGATGGTTTCCCACGGATGTTTCAGTTTGGGTTGCTGCTCTTCTTTTGCAACAATATTCAGCTGTCTACCCCTTCCAGCGACGAAACGTGTGTCTACGGTGTGCCCAACAGTTCTTGGTGCTGTGGTTTGTTCTGTTTCACTTAGAGCATCTTTGCTCTTTCAAATTTACGGTTCATATTCTTCATGACAAAGGCATGCAGTGGCTTCGATCTATTTGATTGTGATCTTTCCCTGCTGTCACGTCTAGCTGTTTCTAATGGCGAAGGACCAGTGAACATGCTTTGTATTTCTGTGAACACCCGCATATGATTCATTGAGTCCATAAGAAACTTCGTGGTTTTCTGTGTTTCCAAATATGCTGATATTTCATTAAGTTATCTACTGGCCCAACATGTTGGGAAAGTGCAGAGTGCATCATGATCATCCCAAAGGCCCTTCAGTTTTGTAGAATATGATCTAACATCATTGGATCGAGCATGTCTCATGAATCAGCCAAGATAAACTAGCAGAAGATAATCAATAGAATAATGATTATCTACAGAGGCTCTTTCATTCAAGTCTTGAGTAAAGAGTTTGTACAATGAAAGATTTGAGACTCATTCCTTAATTGGAACTGAAGTTTGTAAGATGACGAGTGGTCATCAGTTATCTCAGTCACACGATGCATGAACGAACTGAAATGACAAATTGTAAACCTATGAGCATACCCCTTAAAGCAAAGACAGAAGCCTCCTTAAACGTTGATCCCAAGTCAAGATTTTTTTTCTCCATTTTTTTTAAAAAAGAACATGAATAAAAGGTTATTGCGAGGCTCCTCACTTTTCTTGACGATGATTGTGGATATCGAAAGCTTGCTACTTTCTTTATGGAAATTACTTGTGGAAAATCATGCGTAGAAAAATAATTATAGACAAATCGAAGAAAATAGAACAAACGCGTTTTCTTACCCCCTCTTCAACTCACTAATTAATTCCTCGAGGAGGAAGAGTGGAAGATTCTTAATTTTTTGAAAGGCTAATTTTGTACTATTTATTTTGGATATCCCTTTAATTTTTTCACACCAAATTTAAAATTTAGGAAAAATAAATCTATGATTTTTTTTTTATAAATAAATATTATTGTTAATATTTTAATTTTCCCATGGTTACTTCAAGTAAACCTTATTTTTATCAGAGAAATCAATTTAAGAACATTAATGGACAGCCACTAGTATTAGTCTAATGAGTCGTAAGAATATTTACAACCTTATTGGTCCTATACTATTAAAAAAATATTTAGTTAAAAAAATATATTTTAAAAGTGTTTTAAAAAAATTATTTCTTTTTTATCTTTTACTTTAAATTAATTTTGGATGTTTTTTAGATCATTTTCATGTGTTGATGTCAAAAATATTTTTTATATATAAAAAATATTTTGATGCATTTTTGAATGAAAAAATATTTTAAAAAACAACTGAAATCACGCTTTCAAATAGACATTATATCAAAACAACAATAATACATAAAAAATAAATTTGAAGAAACTCTTTAATTTCTCAATATATAATTATTGACTGATTAAAATTCGATGATATGACATCTATCAACATAAACTATTAGGTTTATCCTTTAAAATATAAGTTGATCATCATTTTTGGACAAGCTTTAATAAATGTGTTGAATTTGCGAAGAATATGTGAAAGAATATATGTCTGTAATCCTGAGATATATGGACATAATTAATGTTAGAGAATAATATAAATCATATTATGAGGCCTTACCTAACAGCTTAAGTTTTTAGGTAAGATGATTCTTTAACATGGTATCAAAGCAGTAGGATCATTCTCCACTCTCTTTGCAAGTTTTTCTTTTTCAACGCAAGTCTGAAATTCTTGCAAATCTGGTAACTTGCCATGGCTGAAACCTCTACCAACCAGCTTTCACTCAATATGATGGTTTATATGGTGACCATTAAACTCACTCCCACAAATTACCTCTTGAGGCGTCGTCAATTTGTACCCTTACTTGAAAGTCAAGATTTATTGGGTTATCTGGATGGGTCTTTCCTAGCACTTGCAGCTCAGATTCATTGGGATACTGAGTTGGTACCAAATCCTTCCTATAAAAAATGGCACACACAAGATCGACTTATACTCAGCCTTCTTTATGCCTCTCTCACTGAGGAATGTATGGATGAAGTAGTGGACTGCTCTTCCTCTCGTGCTGCCTCTCTCACTGAGGAATGTATGGCTGAAGTAGTGGACTGCTCTTCCTCTCATGTTGCCTCTCTCACTGAGGAATGTATGGCTGAAGTATTGAAGCTTCTTTTTCTCACAGTTCTAAGACTCAAGAAATTCAATTGAAAGATGAACTTCAACTGATGCAATGAAGCTCTCGTAGTGTCATTGAATATGCTCGTTCCTTTCGCTCTCTTTGTGATCAACTTTGTGCTATCGGTAAACCTGTTGATGACACCGATAAGGTACATTGGTTTCTTCGTGGTCTTGGATCAGATTACAATTTTTTTTCAACTTTAATATTATCACAGTTGCCGATGCCTTCCTTTGCCAACTTGATACCACAAGCTCTTAGTCATGAGCTTTTCTCTCGGTCTTTTCATGGTGATTTATCATCCCCATCAACTTTTATTGCACATCAAGGTTCTTCTTTCAATGCTGCTTCTAGTCATCCTAAATCTGCCGTCTCTTCATCTATTTCTAGAAATCTTTCTAGATCTTCGATTGTTATCTGTCAGTGGTGTAACAAAGAGAGACATACTGCTAAGAAGTGTCACAATCTTAACAGGTTATTCAAAAATGCCAAAGGTGATGACTTAATTGAAGCTTTTGCTGCTACCTTCATTGAACCATCTCATCTTTCATGATATTAGAGCCTTCTTGACCCAACGGTCACGAGTTTGAATCTCATCACCCCCATTCTATTTGATAAAATATCAAGCACAAGGTAGTGTGAGATTGTGCAAGTTTCAAGCTCAAAGGACTTTCACTTGAGGAGGTGTATTAGAGAATAATGAATTGACAGGAATTTGAATGTGAAATTTGAAATGACTTGAGATCTTGAGTGATATGAATTTTGTTTCACTTTGTTCTTTCTTTTAAAAAAAAATGGTATAAGACATTTTGATTATTCTAGTTGGAACATAATGTAATTGATAGTCTTGATAAAAAAAATCATAATAGTCTTTTTTTTTTTACAAAAAAAGTAAACATGATTCAATCTTAGAAATTAATGACTCAAGAAAATTGGTTAATATAAACTAAAATATTTGATGAGGGAGGATATTAATGAAATTTAATAAATATAGAGCTTGAAAAAAGAAGGCGACTCTCACGTACAACTAACTAATTTTTAATTAAGAAAAATAGAAAAACCAAGTTAGTTGTCTAGTCAATCTCAAAGATCTTAGGATTTTATTTTTTTAGAAAAGATAATGCAATTTACTAAAGGTTTCAAGAGAATAACATTGGTTAGAAAATATTTGGAAAAATAGCACGATTCAAAATGTTTTTGAATATCAATTTTCTACACAAATATTATTCCTAATATCGATTGTCTAATCACAATTTATCTTTTGTAAATTAATTAATCTTAACAAAAGCCAACTCTAGATTTTATATAGATACAATATCCAAAAGATAAGATTCAAGTAGAGAGGAATACAAAAGAAAAAAACAAGTCTTGAAACAAGTCTCTTTTTTAGATTCTTAGTACATGGAAATAATCTTGACGAGATATTCTATCTACGTTTTGAAATAATATTATAGAAGGTTGTAATTAACCATAAATTAACCTTGAACAAAACTTTTAACCAACGACAATTGTACAGATGATGTAAAACAAGTGGTAGAGATGTAAATGCTCAAAAGAGAACATCCAAAATACAAAGGCAATTGGATTCCAGTAGTCATGGCGATGAAGTCTGAATGATGTGAAATTCACCTAGTTGATGTGTCTCAGCGATTCTAGAATTAAACAACAGCTTTGCTATTGATGCATACCATTTTTTTACTGAATTCCATCGTTTAGGCCTCAAAATCATCGTTTTTGATATTTTAAAAAAGTTTTGTTTTAGACATAATTCTTGATTTCCAAGTCCGAATTGATTTTCGTTAATCCGGCTTGCTCAGGATTTCTAGTATTTTCAATATCCGTATTTATCTCAATTTTACTATTTTTGATAATTTTAATAATTAATGTCGTTTCCTTATCCATCAAGAATTAGACTAAGATTTTTGCTTTAAATATAGATGTAAGGCTATGGCTGAATCATTGAATAAAATTTTGAACTTTGTTAAGAGTTCTTCTCATTCTAAAATTATATATAAAATATCAACGTGGACTGTATTCATTGTATTGTTCTGCTGTCTCAACAGGCTTCTCCATGAGTTTTCTCTTTCTATGAATGCAGCAACATGGCATTGAAGCAACGAGCATCTGCCTTGAATATATCATCTAAGGGAGCGATCACGTAAATTATGAACACAGAAGTCAAAGGCTACTGCGTTCTTTCACACACCGAAAATGGAAGGTGCTCAGGAAGCTTCTTTACAAAGATATTAATATTTTAGCGACCAACCGTTGCCACACCGTCGATATGTCCGAGTGGTTAAGGAGACAGACTCGAAATCTGTTGGGCTGTGCCTGCGCAGGTTCGAATCCTGCTGTCGACGATTCTTTTCTTTCACCTACGTACGACGAACTACTGGTCGTTTTGATCTCTTATAATTTTGCTCCTCACAAGCTATTCCAAGGACAGGTTCCTTTCTTTGTCTCTAAAAAGGATACACTGGCACACCTGTTCTTTTATAAAATTTCTCTCTCAATCACATCACGACAATATATATGTGTGTATGTATATATATATTTGCGCCCCAAATCCCTTTTAGGGTTTGAAAGAAATGTTGCAGAGCAGCATAAAAAGGTGCTAAAAACCACTTCACGTATCTTTGCATAGAGAAATAGAATGAGTGCTCCTCACTCCATTCCCATCGCTTCTCCCTCTGAAGTATTAAACTTTCTTCACAACTCCTAGCTATCCAGCTCTCTTTAATTTCCACATCTGATCAGACATTACCAGTGATGGTGCCTAACCTGGACCTGATCATCCTCGCATCCCTCCACGGCTGTTTCATTGCTTGTGTATTGCTAGTTGTTATCTCTGCAATCTTGAGCGCCCTTGTACTTGCATTCTCTCTCGCACTCTTCTCCATCTCCATAATCGATCTTCACGGTGTGTTTTCATCTGTTTCTCGGCTCATTCTGCCATTGAAGGAAAATCTTAAGCTGGGGCTCGCTCTCCTCGTCGTTATGATCATGTATTATGCCATCGGTGTCATGTTGGCTTCGAAACCCTTGTTTAAACGCATGGTTTCTGAATTCAAAGTGAGGGCTCGACGCGTTTTGAACCATTTAGAAGCTTTAGCTAGCTCTTTTGAGACTTGAAGGATATTATGAAGATTCTCATATCATCACAAGCATGTTTTGATATGCATGGATACTGCTCGATCAAGCAATTTGGTGCAATGGAGAAGGAGCTAGCAGCTTTAAATTTCTGACTGGCTATTGTTTTTCTCATATATATATATACAAGTTCTGCTTGTATCTTAATTCCTCCATGTCAATAGGAATTCCATTCTTTCATATTGTACTAAATGAGACATTTTTCTACTTAAAAAATATAACAAAATTCGAATCATCAGTGATTTTCTTGTTCAGCACAATGATAATGAAATCCAGACACATACCATTACCTTAAGCATGTTGAATTTGGCCAAAATTAATTGGTAATCATGTTTTAGATGCTTAGACACCTTTTTTTTCTTGATGAGAATATATATTTTAAATATATGCGAAATTAAAAAGAGTGCAGTTTGGACTGAGTTTGCTGTATTTCAGATGCTTAAATCCTATTTTGATGTATCGGTTTGTAATTAAGATGATCAAGAACTTCAATAAATAGCCAAAAAACTCTGCTACTATAAACATGATGAGATTTTCCATTTTATGCACGTCACTATGAAATCAAACTCCTTTTATATATACAATTCATAATGGGAAGTAATGATATAGTTTTATCATAAACTTAGTCAATATTATATAATGAATCAAAGTATTAATAAAACATCAATTATGTGAACATATCATAACATGAATATCCCACTACTAGAAAATCAGCTAGTTCATAAATAACTACCAATGGAAATATCATATCAGAATTTAGCTGATAATATTACTGTTGGAACATTCGTGTCATCATTTCCATCGCTATTTACCAATAAGTATTCCCCTTTGTATTTTATCAACACTTTAACTAGCACAATGAATCCACTAGAAATTACATTTCAATACCAACAAAAAATTTCATTAGTAAAACAATTAATTTTGATACTGTCTTGCACCTTATTGTAAACACGAGTGGATAACCATTTTAACAATATGATTAAAAGCAGATAAGATGCCCTTATCACTTTTCTTTTGTTTTCATGTCCTTCTTGAAAGAGATCGTAGCTGGTTCAATAAGAACTTTCCTTGCATCATATGTACTTGTACCAACTTTGTTATCATGTTTCTCCATCCTATCAAGTCTATCAAAATTTCCATCCTAAAATGCGTGTTCTCCATGATTTTCATCATGACTTGCATTTGGAACTTAAACTCACTCTCGGGAGAGGGTGATGTGTTGTCCTGATTTGATATGGTAATACCTGCAAAAATTAGTTAGCGGTAAAAAATATCCTCACATAACTCATGTTTCGTTCAATCACTATTAATGTTCTCACACGCTCACACCTCTCGTCTCACCTTCTTATGGTTCTTATAGAATTAAAACTAACACCAAATACAAACCAACTTTGTAGCATAATCCAAATAGGTGTAAATGACTCAAGAAGTAATAAAAATACAAAAAACTAGCAAAACAAAAATGTAATTATAGTCTTGCCAGTAGTAAGCGGATCTATCCGAAATATGAATGAAACTAAAGACTACAAAAATAAAAACAAAGCATGTAAAACGATGAACTGACACCCAAATATATTAGATATGCTGCAAGAAATAAAAAATACATAAACAAAAGGAATTCCAAACTTGACAAAAAAAAGTAAAAAAAGGAATTCCAAAGCTGATGAAAAAAACAAAAAAAGCAAACCCATTTATGACAAGTGAAGCCCGAATCTAGAACATAAGGTAGATGATGTCTAATTGAGCTATAAAATTATAGGTGAGCAACGCAGATTATATAATAGACAACATCCCATATTAAAAATATTCATTGACTTTACTATTAAAATGTTTATCCGTGGTATATGTGGTCTACATACAAGCTTTAGAGCTTTTACTTCTTATACTGCACGAATAAGTTTTTACTAATCATATTTTATGATGCCATATACTTAGTGAAAAAATGTGATCAATGACAAAGGTTTGCCTTATTCTACCGTTAGTCATCTGTAGAGATGATGACCATAACCTTCCCTTGCCTTTTTGTACCATAGGTAATGAACATCATGAGTTTATTCCCCAAGGCTACAAGTAAAAAATATTTTGCCCTAATGGTTATTAATTATTTTACTAAGTGGGTTGAAACATTGACCTTAATAAAGATAATCACCCACTGATTATTTTCATTATTCTAGATGAATATCATATACTGATTTAGGCTTCATAAATTTTTAATAATAAATAATATAATATAATTTGACAACCATAAAATAAAAGAGTATTATTAAAGGCTTTGTATTAATAATCACTTCTCTTCAATATCACACTAATGATCAATTTGAATTAATCATGCTTACTGAGTCAAATCCTATAGGCTTACAATACAACTTAGAAAATATCTATTAGTGAAACTCATTTTCTCTTTACATATGGAATTGAAGTCATGATCCCAACTCATATTGAATATCCAAGACACATGGTGGTTCATTATACCTTAAAAGGAAATGAATGAGGTCTTAAGACCAATATCAATTTCTTAGAAGAGTCTCACTTGACTACTGCAATTAAAAATGAAGCATAACAACTCATAGCTACTTGGTATTATAATGTCATGGTTAAGAATAAAAGTCTCAGTTTTGGAGATTCGGTCTTAAGAAAATTGGAGGTTACAAGCAATGGAGAAAGTAAGGACAAGTTGACCCTAGGGTGGGATGGTCAATTGAGTCATAAGAGTAATTAAGACAAACAATTATCATCCATAAGATATGGAAAAGAATAATCTCCTCCATGAACTCTAACCATTTTAAATTATATCATAGTGAATAAGAATATATTTTTTTCATTTATGAATGTCTTCTTCCTTTCTTACTATGTATTTCTTTTTTTCTTACAAGTCCCAAAGGGATTGATATGCGTCTCTTTAAGGGCAATTATCCTTTATTTCCTAAGAAATTGATTTGTAGTCTTCAAAGGGGAAATCACCCATCACTCTTAAATGGATTGATATAAGGTCTCTTTAAGAGTGGTGGTCCCTATAACCTTTATTGTTGTCTTCACCGAACATTTCCCCCCACAATGTCTAAAGTCATATATTCATTTTAATGACTATTGAAACTAAACAATTTGTTAGTATGCTTATCACTAAAAATTATTTTCTATGCAAGGCAAAGAGGAATTAACCACATCACATGTCTAAAGCTAAAAACCTACATTGTCAACTTTACCGACACAATATAAATGTAAAACTCAGGAAGCGCGTAATTTGGATATTTTTTTCTAAACATGAGGATTGAATATATTTGTAAGTATGAGTTTTAAACTTTTATAAAACCAAAACTTCTTTTAAGAACATCTATTCTATATTTTCCAAGTATGAGTGCTGGACCCATACTAATTACTTAATAACATGTCTCATATATTTTTCTTAATACAAGGCATTAAACCCTTTGAAGCTAAGAGAAGGACTATAAAGAGAAAAACTCATTTTATATAAAAAAAAAACCAAATATACTTAGAAAATATAGTATAAACAATTCAAAACAATACATTCAAGGGCCTTATGGATAAATTTAAATATAAAAATCCAAAATACGTATTACATATACCATCCATTTAAGACAAGAACAAAAAATAATTACATATACATACTTGATTTGTAGGTGAGATAAACATTTTCTTTAAGTGAAATGACTCAGGTGGAAAAAACATCTTCAAAGTGAGGAACCTAACCATTGGGAAAACACTCGCTGAAGTCCACATGTATTCCTTTAGAAATGTCACATAAATATAAGTTGGAGATAAAAAAGAAAAGTTAATAATTTAGCTTCCTTTGTTGTTTAGCATAAGTATAATCAAGAGCCTTCATCTTAACTTTTTGAGTAATCTTTTTTTTTTTAAACTAGCACACCTCTATCTTATATGTGCGATATTGATCAAGAGTTATTTTAATGGCCCTCATCTTTTTATCACATCAACCTTTTGAATGGACACACATCATGAAAATCTAAACAATATAAATTAACAACATGAATTCTAAATACTTAAAATTATGCAATTAAAAAGGAAAATTGCTTACTTCATACTTAAAAGGTCATGTGCCAAGTAATGGTTAGATGATGCTAATAATTGAGATTTGTCAATGCACTAATATTAAAGAAAAAAAAGTGAGGAGTTAGTCTAAGGTGTAATCCCTTAAGCCTAAAAGTATACCTTACCTAAAGAATGATCTCTATTATAATTATTTTTTTCTCAACAAGGTTGGGAAAACAAAAGAGGAGCACAATCTGGGTGTGTCCTATACAAGAAGTCCTCTACCCTTGTGGCATGAAATGTTTGACTAGAGAACCCAATAAGCTTAAAAACTAGGCTTGTTAAAGTATGAGTGTTGATTGGTAGAGGGCTCATCTTTATGTTAGAATTAAAGGGTGATAGAAACCTTTTTTCTTTTCCATAAGAAAATAAACTCCAAGATAACTAAAGTGAGGGTTAACACCTTAAGACCTTTTGATATGGGAGAATGACTTTCCCCAACCACTTCTTGACACTTATCTTCATTTGGAGGCATTACTACTAAGATCTTTTTATGTCTATTGAGGCTATTTATTTAACCTTTTTCATGAGAATCAACGAATCAATATATTAAGAAGAAGAACCATGACTAGGTGTTGGTGTGGTCATATGACTTGGCATAAACAGAGTGGACTTGCTCACTTCAGACCCAATTATTATTGGGAAATATCCTATATAGTAAAAAATGCAAGAGGTGAATAACTCGTGAAACTAAAACAACACATTAAACTAAAATTACCATAAATGATAGAGTTTTTGAGCCATACAATTGATCTCATATTTTGTATGAAGTAAAAACACCTATTATATACTCTTCGTTATTCATTATAAAAGAAATGTTTTTCATTCACACTACGAATAGAGTTCTAAAAGAAGTGTTCTCTAAAAGAAGAAACAACCATGAATAGAGCTATACTCATCCTAAGATCTAACAACTTTATTAAACCTCATTATTACCTATCTTTCCCTTTACTTCTTTGTATAGTTTGACTTCCCTCAAAATATCTTATTCATAAGACCTTTTAAGCTACTATAAAACATGAATAACTAGGGCATAAAAGGCCCACCTTCAACATTGCTAGTTAGGGAATAATAATGCCTAAATCTCTTACCATGGGCTTCTCCTCCAAGATCCTTGAAAACTTGCTGAATGTTGACATGGAAACCTCCTTGTTAAGGTGAGGTTGAGCACGAATCAAGTTATTATTATAATAAAAATCCTTACAAGTCTTTATAAGGGAAACGAGTACCCAAACTTGTACAAAAGCAGGGGAACTAATGATAAGTCTACCCTTAATAAGTTTGCTAAGTACTTGTTTAATCATTTCATTAGCTTTAGATAACAAAACTGTAAAGTCTCTTGGTTTTCTGGAATAAGACTGTCATCACC
The DNA here is from genome assembly GCA_015731905.1 of Salix dunnii. Classification (NCBI taxonomy): domain Eukaryota; kingdom Viridiplantae; phylum Streptophyta; class Magnoliopsida; order Malpighiales; family Salicaceae; genus Salix; species Salix dunnii. The sequence goes on from CM027676.1 coordinate 3,265,070, forward strand.
CAATTTTTGGGTGACTCCCCAAAATATACAAAAAAATAACAAAAATAAAATAAAAAGGCCAGCGTGGGTAAAAAAATCAATATGGAATTTTTGGTTGTTTTCGAGAGTTTAATCGTATCTCCTTTGTCCCCAAAAATAGAGGAAAATACATATTTAAGGAATAAATAATTTATCATTTGATAAATTTGTGTGAAAATTAAGTTGAGCGACATAATTATATTTTTATGTGTTGATTTGTTTTTATCATCGACCAATTTAAAAGTACAATTATATTTGGGAATTAATTTAAAGACCAATTGAAGGATTTAATTAAGCGCAAAGACCTAATTATACTTTAAATGGGTCAAATTTATTTTATTAAGGGCTTAATCGATGAAAAATCATATTCTTGAGCTTAATTTGGGTTTAATTGAGAAGTTTGGAGTTTTTGGAGACTGAATTGTATTTTTCCAATCCAATTGCGTGAAATTAGGAATTAAATTGTACAAATCCAAAACCAAGGACCAAAGTGAAAAGAATGCGCAAAATTCCACTCCATAAATAGAACCTTAGTTGCCCTAAAAGGCATGGGGAATCAGAAATAAAAAATCAAGAACCCTAAAAAAACCCTAAAAAACCCTAGAAACCATCTCTTGGCCTCATCCATGGGGCTGCAGTCCCCTCACCTTTTTATTTTTCTTTACTTCCCGTCTCTTCACTTTTCCCTTCTCCGGCCGATCTCCACCTCCCTTGTTGTCCAACCCTTCACCGGCCAGCCACCACTTCCCTTCCCTCTCCAGAGACCGACTCAGCCTTCCCATGGTCCCTCTTTCTCTCCTTAATCTCTTTCCCGTCTCTATCCCTCACTTCCATCTCCTTCTCTTTCCCCGATCGGCAGCCCTCCATGGAGCTCTCCCTCCAGCCAGCCTCCTCTTGACCTCCCCATGATCTCTCTCCCTCACTGCCTCTTCTTCCCACAGGCTCACTCTTTTTTTCTTCCTTCCTATCGACCACCACCCTGTTCTGACCCACGTAGCCTCCGACGACAATCAGCTCTGCCTCCCAACCATGACAGCCATAGTCGCAGTCCTCATCAGCTTTCATTTCTTCTTCATCTTCTTCTTCATTAGTGCAGGGACAATCGTCCCCTCACTCCTGTCTTTCGGCCATATCAGACTCTCACTGACCACCGACTGCTACCTCCTCGGGTCACCAGCCAGACCTGACCGAAGGCAACCCCCACTCCATCTCATCACCTCATGACCTTTTAGAAGCCATTTGAAGGCAAAAAAACATAGATCTGAGATCTGAGGCCGAAACTTGGATTGTGTTGTTGTGTTTGTGTTTGTCTGTTTTGCAAGGTTGGGAACATCACAACCGGCAAGAGAAGGAAGGAGAGAGGCCGATCTACTCCCCCTGTCATTTTTGTTAAGTGGCGGTGGGTCGTGGGACGACAAGCCACCACTGCCCTGCGTGGCTCCGGCTGTCAGCAGTGCTTCGGGGTTGTTTGTGTGATTTTAAATGTTGTATTTGTATTTAACTTGTTGTTGTGTTCATTTATTTATTTGTAAATATTATGTAATTGTAAAATGTACCCAAAAAAATAATGAAAAAAGAGAATGGGTGTGTGAGTTGCATTAAAAAAAAACAACAATAAAAAAATATAAAAATTGCATTTCTAAAAAAGGCAAAGAAAACAAAAAAAATAAAAAAAGATGTTTTCGTGCATACGGCCGGATCCCAAAGTTTTTTTTCCATTGTATTTTTCGCAAAAAATATGATGCATCTTTTCCATGTTTTAAAAGCGAAAATTGGATATCGTAACTAGTTTACGATTATTCGTTGGTATTCAGTCAAAATGTCAAAAATAATTTAACAATTATTTTGTTTTATCTATCGCGATGTAAAATTACACTGAAATACACTCGTAGATAGGTAAAATCGTGATTTCCAAAATGCAGTGTAAGAAATATTTTTTGTGGTTAGTCTTTCAAACCCGCAATGATGTAGAAATTCTTTCACGGAGAGAAATCTATGTTCAATCTTAGGAAGACTAGTAAAAGTCAAACTTAGAAAAAAACAATCAAACAACAATGTAGTTTATCTTAGGTAGGGTGTACTGGGGGTAATGCGTTTTTTTCTTGCACAACAAGTTCCTTTACCCAAGATTTTCGCATACCAATAGGTTTATAGTGACCTTAATACTAGGTGACGACTCCTTATATTTATAGTTGTAATTTTGACGACTATAAAACAAACACCTCTATTTTCACTGCGCGTCGTTGTCTCCCCAAACCTCTAGGGATGGCGGGGCGCGAAGCGCCAAAATCATCGTCGAGACAAAGACAATGATACTTGTTCATATGACACTGTGCTTGTAACCTCATTTAGAGGCCTCATAGGAGACCTTCATTGTCTTTAACTTTTAAAGACTTTTATCTCTTCCAATAGAAGATGGCAAGGCAATGCCAATTTCAAGCCTATGGCCTAATATGATGGCTATAAATTGTTGATAGTATTTCCAATTTCAAGTCTGACACTGAAATCTCTATTTCAAGATACAATTTTTCTTATTCTTTTTTATAAGCTATATTTTAAAAATTTTAAAGTATTGGAATGAGAAAGAAAACATGAAAGGTTTTGTGTTCACTTAGAAAATGATTCTTTTGTAAATAAGCCAATATCATTTTAAGCTCCTAAAATGGAAATACAATGGAAATTTTGTATGAAATCAAAAGGTAAGAATTGAAAAGGATAAAGGTTTATATAGGTCATCACTCCCTATTTTTTCTAATGAATGATAAACATATGACATTCCATTATAGCCTTAGGTAGGTTAAACACTTCCTACATTAATTACATGTAGTTGAATGGTCTTATGAAGAAGATTTGTTTTGCCTCCCCATGAAACACTTAAGAGTCATAAAGGAAGACACCCATTCTCTAAGAAAGATAAGACAAACCTAACTAGTTATCTACAAAAAATCTTTTCAAATTTTGTCGTATTAAATACATAAAAATAAACATTTAAGGTAGTTGATGAGTTAATATTATTTGACTCAATATTTTTCTTTGAAAAAACCTAAACTTGTAATTGGGTGATAACTCAATCAAATGTAGGTATGATAAAATGCCATAATCACTAAACTAGACCTAAAATGTAAGTTAAGCCTAAAAAACTGAGTTTGGAAAAATACCAAACCCAATATATGCAGGCTTAACCATGAGTTGAGCCTATAAAGCTATAAGTCTAACATTTTTTAGAGTCAATATATTTGGTCTCAACCATGAGCTAAGCTCAATTACACATGAGACTAGAAAAATACCAAACCTGAGATACATGGGTTAGTTATGAGCAAAACCCAAAGAAGCATGAGTTTGGAAAAAAAATAATACCAAAACCAATATACTTGGGCTCAACTACGAGATTAGTTGAATGAAACATGAGGCTTGTAAAATGCCATACCCAACATACTTAGGCTTAGCCATGAGATGAACCCTTAAAACCATGAGTCTAGCAAAATTCGAGAACCAACATACTTGGGTTCAACTATGAGCGGACATTAAAGAAACACGAGTCTTATAAAATGTTAGACTTAATATATTTGAGTTCATCCAAGAATTGAATTAAAAAACCCATAAATCCGACAACTTGCCAAATCTAACACATTTGAAGTCATTCATGAGTTGAGTCCAATAAATTATTGGTATATCAAGTTCCTAGATCTAATATACTTAGACACGATCTTTAGTTAAATTAAAAAACCATGAGTTTAGCAACTTGATAAACTCATGTTGATTTAGGATCAACTTGCATCTCACCTAATTTTGGAGACCCATATAAGCTTTTAAGGTGCTATCTTGACGCTATTGATATCATTTATTAATGTTAGGAACAATTATTACTCAAGATTTATGAACGTATAGAGAAGTTTCTCAAATTTGTAAAAGATATTTATTTCTTATTAATAATATATAAATTTTTTTATCTCTCATTAATTTCATCAAAAACTAATGACTTTATCGTTGTTGTACTCTTTAGAAGATTACAAAGTTTATGGGCTATAAACACCCTCGTAACTTTCTAGGTAAATAATTAATGTTTTTCTACTCTCAAAACATATCTTCTTGGCCATTAGAACATTAATTACATAAAACAAGAAAAACATTCTTGTTCTCATAATTTAAGGTTTTTTTCGTTCATTCAGTACAATTTCTACTTAAATTTATTAACTTAATCATTGAAAGGTCTTTAGATCCTTTCGATAGAGACTATTTTGTAGGCACAAGGACTTCCAACATCATTTTTTTTTTTAATCCTCTGGACTAGATAAAAGAAAAAAATTGACATGAACATTTAATTAACCATTATCTAAATACCAAATAACCGGTATATAATGGCATTTTTCACATTAGATTTTGGGATATCATCACAATTATATCTGTATATCGAACATCTTATATGCATTAAAGAAAAATCCGTTCATATACATAATAACAATACATTGAGAAAACAAAACAAATTATTCACACTGTTCCTTATTTCTCAAATATTATTTACAAAAATGTTTCACCAGTAGTCCTTACATGAGCAAGATCCATCTTTGAAATGGTGGAAACGATTTCTATCTCTAGCAATAATTTCTCTATTGAAGATCTTTGATATTAATTTGGTGGCAGAATGACAATTTCCACATACCCGAAGATTCTTCATTATTCTGATCGTTGTTCCTGGCTTTGTACTGATCAAACCAAAGGCAATGGCCAACTTTTCACTGTGATGACTCAAGACCCCTTCTTTGTGCTCCTCATCCATGTCATAAAGAACCTCTGATGTATCTGGTACAAAACCAGCTTTCTCCAAGCGCATATCAATTTCATCCAACATCTTGTAGATTTCATTGCTCTGGGGATGTACCTTGTCACCAACAAGAAACTCATGCACGACACTATCTACTTCAATAGAGCTACAGCCAGGAACTTTCTTTATCCTGTTATCATTTAGCCTAGTTCTTATTTTTGCTACATCCTCCCATCTACCAGCTCCTGCGTAGATGTTTGACAAGAGCACATATGCGCTTGGGTTTTCAGGTTCTAGTTCAAAAAGATGCCTGGCAACAAATTCAGCCAACTCAACGCGTCTATGAATTCTACAAGCTCCAAGCAGAGAGCACCAAATGGCTCCATCTGGTTTCATTTCCATATTCTTCATCAAGGTTTTTGCTTCATCAAACAACCCGGCTCGACCAAAAAGATCTATCATGCATCCATAGTGTGGCAATTTTGGAGAAACCTTGTAATCTTGGATCATTGAAATAAAATATAGGCGTCCAAGACTTGGCAAACCAGCATGCTTACAAGCTGTTAACACGCCAACAAAAGTTATGTCATCTGGTACAAACCCCTCACTAGTCATTCTTGAGAAAAGCTCAAGAGCCGTATCTGTGTGCCCGTGCATAGCAAACCCAGATATCATTGCATTCCAAGTTGCCAAGCTTTTAGGACTCATGGAATCAAAGATTCGTTTAGCTACCGCTATATCACCACATTTTGCATACATGTCAATGAGGCTTGTCCAAAGGGCAACAATATTTGTCATACTCTTCATGTTCTTGTCAACATAAGCATGAACCCATTTGCCAAGATGAAGCGCACCCAAGTTAGCACAAGCAGGAAGAATGCTCAAGAAAGTGACATCATTCGGATCTATATTCGACTGCAGCATTCGCCTAAATAGCCCCAAGGCTTCCTTATAACAGCTCATATGAGTATAGCCACCAATCATAACATTCCATGAGACCACATTCTTATCCTGTAATTTCTCAAATAGATTGCTGGCTTCTTCCAAATCTCCACATTTAACATACATGTCAATAAGTCCGTTTACAAGCCTAAGATTTGATCCCAGCCCACGATCTTCAACCCAAGACCGAACCCAATTTCCCAGATGCAGAGAAGATCCTGATTGAGCGCAGGCCGAAAGGACACTAAGCATTGTGCTCACATTAGGTGTAACCTTTGCTCTACGCATCTCTTCAAAGAAAGCCATTGCCTCTTCAACTCGACCACTCTGAGCATACCCAGAAATCATAGCATTCCACGACACAACATCTCTCACAGGAATTTCATCAAACAACTCTCGAGCTTCATCCAAAAAGCCCATCGAAGCATACCCCGTAATCAAAGCCGTAAAAGAGACAGCATCTCTCATGGAACTTTTATCAAACACCAATCTTGCATTAACCAATTCACCATTTTGAGCATACATGTTAATCAACGAAGTATGTACGAAGGCATTATGTTCAAGTCCAAGTTTCAAAACATGTGCATGGACCTGCTTCCCTTCATAGGCACCTCTAATCTTGGTGCAAGACTTGAAAACTGAAGGAAAGGTGTACTCATTTGGCTCTGTACCAGAACTAATCATATGAACATAGTATTCTAAAGCTAAGAAAGGGGATTCGCTCAATGAGAGACCCCTGATCATATGATTCCAAATCACATGATTGGGGTGTCGAATTGTTTTGAAGAGCGAGAGAGCATAAGGGAGGTCGCCATTTGGAGAAACGGCGCAAAACTCGATGAGCTTGCTAAGAGCAAAGTGGTCGTTGTGGAGGCCAGTTTTGATGATTTGGGAGTGGATTTGTTTGAGAGTTTGGAGGGTTTTGCAGTTGGAAAGGAGAGTTAGAGAGGGATGGTTAGGGACAAGTTTGTATGGCGGAGAAGGATCCGAGAAGGAAAGAGCTTGGAGAGTACTTACGGGCGAAGCCAACACCACCATCTTCGTCTGTATTTTGTGAAACCGGAGTTCCTCTATTCAAAATTTTCAAGCATGAAGGTCAATTTCTTATCCTTATAGATTTATTATTGTTTCACTTTCACCCTCATAGTTTAAGCTCTCACCATATTACATCTATAGTTTGTAAAACGTCTTCGTTTTGCCCTTGAGAAATAACTACTTTTTTTTTGAAATATTTCTTGGTTATAAATTATGTATCATAATTATCTCTAACTCATTAATTATATTATAATGTAATATTATTTAAGTGTATCTTCATAGTTGTATTCATAGTTGTTAATTTCATCCCGTTTCGTCTGAAACAACCAAAATATTTCGTACTAGTTAAAAAAACAAAATAAAATGGTGTTATTTTTGTCTCAGTTTAAATTTAGGTACGTTTTAGATTTTTCAGCCAAATACCGGCCAAAACATACCGGTTTAGTTGGTCATTCCTTTTCGGCCAAATAATATTTTTTTCTTCAAATAATTAATAATTCTACAATATCAATCATATCTCTTAATCCGACCGTTAGATTAACATGAAATTTTACGAGGAATCTCTTGATATATTTATACATATATTATGTTGAAGTTTTATAGCAATAAGAGAATGTAATGATCTTGCAAGATTGAAGACGATATTCTTATAATATTATACATATTCCTAATTTTATTAAAAAATCATTTTATTATATTCTTTTAGATTAAATTGCATAATTCTAAATAATTTTATTTTTGAATTTGAACTAATTTTTTTTTTTTATTAATACACATACACATACACATATACATACATAAACAGTATAATTCCAAAATGATATGCTGAAATATTCTATTGCGATTGAGAACACAAAGTACCAACAACAACAAAAAAAATATTGACAATTTTGGTTATGGTAGTTTTTACCGTCACAAAATGAAAAGATAGATTTTTTTTATATATAAATTATAGCTTTGGCTCAAACAAGCATTTAAACGGTTCGATTAAATTTTAAATCATCGATTAGGGCAGCCATGATACATCAAAAGGACCAATATAAACAAGTTACAAAACTACAAGAGCCAAAGTGAATTTTACAGCCAATTTTAAATAAACGGTAAAGAAATAGGAAGCGTTGCAGGTAACTTCTCTTTTGTCTTCATTTTCCATTTTGCCGCCACCTCTCTCTCTCTCTCTCACACACACAAACACTGCGCCTCCTGTGCTGGTGTATAAATCCCAGCCTCAACCTCCTCCTCTCTCTTCTCTCTCTTTCCACGCAGCCATTACTTCTTGAGTTCTCTCACTCTCTCCAGTACTCAATTAATCTATCAAAAATATTGAATTTCGAATAATGGAGGCACAATTTCACAATTTCTCCCCTAATGTTTCACCACTTCGACCCCTAACAAACCCTAGTTCCTCTAACAAACTCTGTCACTCTCGAAATTCTACCTTTTCTATACCTCTATCGAAATCACTCAAGCTAGGGTTCCGATCACCGCCACTGCTGGCGGCGTCCACTTCCGTCACTAACACCGATACTTCCTCAAAAGGAGAAAAGGAAAGGAGTGTGAGTCCAGTTTATGTGCCAACACCACCTAATCGTGGCCTCCGTACTCCTCACAGCGGGTAATTTCTTTTTATTTAAACTTTTGATAATTATTTATTCCTGAACTGTAATTTCATTTCAAAAACAATTGACAGGTACCATTATGATGGGACGACTCGGAATTTTTTTGAAGGTTGGTATTTTAAAGTGTCGATTCCGGAGCGGAAACAGAGTTTCTGTTTCATGTATTCAGTGGAGAATCCTGCGTTTCCTAAGAAATTGACTGCCTTGGAGTTGGCACAGCATGGATCGAGATCAATTGGAGTTGGTGCTCAAATTCTTGGGGCTTATGACAAGTATATCTGCCAATTCTCTGAAGAATCGCAAAATTTCTGGGGAAGTAAGTTTCTTTTTGTTCTTCGTACTCTTTGTAATTTTATGGGAACTGTTTGAATTTATAAAATTCTGTGTTTAAGAGTTAAAGTTGTCACTATTAGTTTGTTTGTTGATGCTTAGGTAGACATGAGCTAGTATTGGGGAATACTTTTGTTGCTGAGAGAAACATGCGGCCTCCAACTACAGAGGTTCCACCTCAGGTTGAATTCTCTCCTGTTCATCTTAAATGTTGATATTGATATCCTTTTTTATATATATATATCATTCTTTTTAGAATGTCCAACCTTGTCAATTTTTCATGGTTGTAACATTTGGGTTTCATAGTTTGAATGCATAAGAGAGGAGTTTTTTTTATTTAGTTACAAAGCCGTGGATTAATAGTACATAAGAATGATTTCACAGTTGCAAGGCTTTAAAACTGTGCTATACAGCTGCGCAGGAAAATAAGAAAAGTCCTCTTTAACAATTTAACTGATATCTCATTTCGCTTTGGTAACACCAAATGGTTTCTCATGTCTGAAAAACTTGTAGGAATTCACGTTAGCTACTGTAACATTTTTTTTTTAAGTTGCAAGTTGGTTAAATATATCAGCATTAGCCTTCCTGTTCAGTTCCCTATTAGCTATTTCTTTGTTTATTTTACATTTCCTTGCATAAGACTGTAAAAACCTGAAAAATTAGTGGATTCTCAATTTCCTGTCTACTTTGTTAGACTTACTGCAATTATTACTTGGTTTGCTAGGTTTATATTCTTGCTCAGGCTAACCGTGTCAAACGAATCCAAGTTACAACTTACATTTTGTAACATTTAATTTGTGAAGGAATTTGATAAAAGAGTTTTAGAAGGATTTCAAGTAAGCCCACTTTGGCACCAAGGCTTTATTCGTGATGATGGCAGGTATTCACTCTCTTATCATCCATACCCATAGTCTAGAGATTGAGTTTCAGGATGTAACATCACACATGCATGGGAGATTTTTTGTTTAATCATGCATGCATGTCACACTGCTTTCAGTACCTCATTCAGGATAATGGATTAAACTTTCTAATGCTTTGTTAGTCCAACTCCTTATCTATGCTTAATGTGGTGTCATAATAATACGATTGGGTAATTCAGGGCAAATCAAACATATTTCATGTTTTAAATTTTGATAATCAGATCATTTTTAATACCCTAGTTGTTTGTAATTTATTTGAGCATTGGTAGTTTGATATGAGTTTTCTTCCAACTGCAGGTCAGATTATGTGGAAACTGTGAAAACTGCACGTTGGCAGTACAGCACTCGGCCTGTTTATGGATGGGGTGATGTTGGGTCTACACAGAAGTCGACTGCAGGGTGGCTTGCTGCTTTTCCTGTATTTGAACCCCATTGGCAAATATGCATGGCTGGAGGACTTTCAACAGGCATTAACTATCCCATCTTCTGTTTATAATTGCTTTGGAACTTTAAATCTGATGTTGGTTATGATTCTTTTATTCTATTTTACAACAATTGGTCTAATAAAATAATGATCTTTCTAAACTGTCCGTACTCGCTATATATAACCAGCTCTTGTTTCTTACAGTTATCTTTTATCCCCCCTTCCAAGTAAATACCTTGCATGAATTTACAGAAGCCTCTGTTGTTAATTTCTAAGTGCTTATTCTGCTATCAAGGTCACAAGTTTGTGAGAGAAGAACATCCATAGGCTTTAGAAATAATTATATTCTAGTTTTTTTGGCTCCTTTTGTTGTCACAGTTTCAAAGAGTATTGTGATGGAGTTCAATGCTTTCTGGGGAATAATGCTTTGGGTTTTGATTGGACACAGGATGGATAGAGTGGGATGGTGAAAGATTTGAGTTCGAAGATGCTCCTTCTTATTCGGAAAAGAACTGGGGTGGAGCCTTCCCAAGAAAATGGTTTTGGGTAAATATTTATTTCTTTCATGTCGCAAATATGTGTATTAATGGATGATATATTTTTCTAACGTGTAATTTCATGCTTACATAACATTGTAAGGGTGGTGCATGATTCTCATTGTTGCTCTTTGTATGACTAATAATTAATTATTTACTCTCCTTTCAGCATACAAAGATGACCTTATGTCAATATTTTTCACTCCTATTAACTTTTTGATGTGTGGTGTGGGAATGTTGTGTTGTCAGTCATGTTTGTTCGGTGTACAGAATTGAAAGACATTAACGTCATCTCTGGCTCATTAGCCTGCTTTTTCATGAACTTGATTAGATGGCTCATTTTTTATGTGCTGTTGAATGTAGGAATTTTTGGAGAAGAAATCTATGTGCTATTGAAGAAGTTTGGAATTATTGATTGGACGATGTTTTGCTAATGCATCTTAGATTTGCAATTGTATGAGCATTCCTAACCTGGAAGAAACGAAATTTAAAAAAAGAAAAATGAAAAGTCTGAATGCCTGTATGCTAATTGTTGATGTTTTACATTTTACATTAGGTTCAATGTAATGTCTTTGAAGGTGCAAGTGGAGAAGTTGCTTTGACTGCAGCTGGTGGGTTGAGGCAAATACCTGGACCAAGTGAGACTTTTGAAAATGCTGCATTGGTAACTTTTCTATGACAATTCCAATACTATTGCTCTCCACTTTCCCTCATTTTACCAATTCTTGTTATGAATAAGTTTTTTCTGCTCTTTTGGAATATATTTGTCTAAATGCATTTAAAGAGATAGTGAACCACTAATATTCAATTTTCATGGAACCTCAGCTACCCTTTATGTTTTCATATGGAACTTGAATATAATTCATGAGTTTGAATATGCCTTACTATCTTTAGTTTGAGATCCTGAAATAGAAGAAAAGCCAAAAACAAATTCAATTTTACATATACTGACACAATGCAATTTCCACCTGTGCAGGTTGGAGTACACTATGATGGAATTTTCTATGAATTTGTGCCATGGAATGGTGTTGTAAATTGGGAGATTTTTCCATGGGGTTACTGGTACATGGCCGCAGACAATGGGACACATCTGGTATCTTCTGTTCCTTTTTCTATTATTCACAGTCTCACAGTATAAATCCACTTTTAACTCCGATGCCCCTGTGTTTGGTATTATTCTTCACTTAAACATGTGAAACATTAAAAAGAGAAAAGAAGAACATGGTTGCCAACATGATTTGTCATGGCCTCTTAAGTCTTTTATGGATACATATAATGATAAATTGGAGTTGTACTATAAACTAGAGGTCTAAAATATTGTCCTTACTCAGGTTGAATTGGAGGCAACAACGAAGGACTTGGGAACAACATTGCGTGCTCCAACAGCAGAAGCTGGGCTTGCTCCAGCTTGTAAAGATACCTGTTATGGTGTTTTGAAATTGCAAATTTGGGAACGTAGATATGATGGCACTAAGGGGAAGGTGCATTACTTATCACTCCCATATCAACATATTCATCAATTTCATGCACAAAAACATAAACTTAAACTATACTATTTAACCTCAGGATTTATTATTAGCATTAAGTGGCCTAACTATTCAACCGAACATCAAAAACTTTGAACTTTTCTTGTGTGATAGTTTTTATCTTGCAATGTGGTTTCGCCACTTTGATTTTGTTGTGTGACAGTATTTATCTTGCAATGTAGTTTCTTTACGTAAAAACAAGTTTCACAACCAGATGTTGTTCTTGTTCTTCCAATATGTATTTTCAAAGACATTATCCCATGAAACCAGTGAAAGGAGGCCATCTGTGGACTTTATGAGTGATTTTTTCTTTAAAATCTGAGTTGTCGTTGGAGAAATGAAGAGTCTGCTTTTAGCATGTGAGAATTTGCTTCCTGGATGTTCTATTTTTATTTGCTACACCTTGTATGTTATCTATGAGCTAAAATCCATATGGATTGATACAATTCCAATCGACTTTTTCTCATAGTTTTTCAAAATCCTTGGCATTCAATAGTTCGATGTAATTTGTCAAAGGGGAAAAGCGCTTATCCTTGTCAAGCAATTGTTCTGATTGGTAGATTCTTTTAGATCTTCACTATTACAAGTTGGTTTTGTTCTTGTTCAAGAAACAAATAAGACTAGGTAGTTTATTTGCTCATATAATGGCCTTGGATATTCTTACACTTTCAGCATTATTATATGCAGTTAATTTTGGATGTTACAAGTGACATGGCATTAGTAGAAATTGGAGGAGGACCATGGTTTTCCACTTGGAAAGGCAAGACATCTGTGCCAGAGCTTGTCAGCCGCACTGTGGGAGCCCCTATTGACATGGATGGAATTTTTAGGTTTGCTCCTCTGTTCAAGCCCCCTGGTTTATAACTACTAGCCAGTTCTCTCATTGCAAAAATGGATCAAACTTGGGAGTTTGAAGAATCAGAGAAAGGAAGATGGCAGTGCGGAATGAAAGACTATCCATTGTGCCCCAAAACAGCTGAGTAAATGTTTCCGTATTTTTGCTGCTGTAAATTCGATGTTCTCTATGTTATTGCATTGAAAAAAAATAATGAATATTTTAATCTACTAGGGCATTACTAAAAGAGTGAGTTAAGTAGAAGTTGATAGAATCACTAAAAGAGAAAGATCATATGTTTGTTTATGTGATAAGACATAAATACGAATGCAACAAGTATAATAAATGATATTACAAGTATAATAAATGATATTACAAGAGATAAAGATATGATAAATGATCTAGATTATTACATACCTCCATGTCTTATTAATCGAGAAGATACACACACACACACACACACACACATATATATATATATATATATATATTTTTCAAAAGTTTAATTGTTATATAATTTTAGGAATATATATATATATATATATTCCTAAAATTATATAACAATTAAACTCTTGAAATATACATGATAACTCAACCTATTTGATAAGTATGAATATTGCATAATTAATGAGAGAGTTGATCCCCTCATGTGTATGTGAAATGAAGAAGAAAAAAAAGAGAAGTCATCCATAATATGCTAACCCAATCCATATTAATATTATTTATATTAATAAGATAATGCAAGAAAAAATTATTAAAAGTCACATTGTGACAATAATTACCCAAGGTTAGTAACTTTTTATGCAGTACAAATAATAATAAAAAGCATGCAGAAAGATGGGGAGAAGAAATGCCTCCTAGAAAACTTTATATCAATTTCAGGAAAAGTTATTCATGCAAATATAAGATACATATAGATAGTAAATAAGAAACATGATTTATTACTATTTAGTATAATTATGCTTCGACTAGTGATACAAGTTTTCTAGTATATATTTATATTGTTTATTCCTTCCGTTATTTTTCCCCAATAACATACGTGTGTGTATAACAAATTGTTTTGATAAATTTATCAAGATATTGACTAACATATTAATAAAAATAAAACCATAAACAAACATTTTTTGTTTTGGATTCGAGAAAATCTACCTTTACTCACTCACTCTTTACGGGCTCGAATTAAATGAGTAAAACTCTTATTATTTTAAATTCTTACAAGGTGAGTATGAACTGATTCGAATCCGATACTTGCAAGGTAAATCTAAAGTCGTTTGCCACCACACTACTTGGGGATCCATAAATAGACATGCTAGACAATAAAACTAATAAAAAAAGGAATATCAATCGAAATTAATTAGTAACTTTTTCATGAAATATATACATTTATTATTATTTATCTAATAATAAGGCAACGCAACACTTGTAATGATGTCTAAGGAATTGCCGACCATTATCTTAAGCATATGAAGAAATTGCAATGTAATTTTGTTGAAAAATTAAAAGAATAAAGATCAAAATTAAAAGTAAAATATATTATCAATTTCAATTGGATGATGAAATTAAAACCTGTATACTGAAAAAATTAAAGGAACCAATAACAAATCAAAAATCAAAAGAAAACTTAGATTGAAAACCAACATATATAATCAATTTCAATTGAAAGGTATAATTGAACAGAATCAAAATTGAATTTGAAGAAATCAAAAATAAAAATGAAATCAAAAGATCAGGGACTAAAATAAAATACTCACAAACATGAAGGACTTACATATAATATCCGGTGGCAGGAGAGAAAAAAGGGAGCAAAAACTAAAAATCGTTCGAAGGTGATTCATTGACCACCTTTAAGCGACATACATTGTATCGGGAGGTTGATAGCATAGCGGCGCATCATATGACACAGTGGATGGGCAGTTTCTACCGCCCAAAGATATTGCACGCGTCGCTTGAATGGTGTGTGCGTGTAAAACACTGATAGCGTGTTCGTATGACACGCTTGCAATGTTTTTAGAAAAAAAAAATGATAAAAATGATAAATTGCCTATACACCCTTGAACCTAGCAATAATCATGAAAAACCGGGGGTGAAAGTACCATAATACCCCCAACTTCAAGGCTTTTTTTTTTTTTGTCTTTTTTGGGGTTATTGTCGTATTTTTATTGTGCATGAATTTTTGAAAAATCAAAATCACCCCCCATTCTTCGACATTTTTTTCTTTGCATTTAGGGGTAAAATATTAGTTTTATTGTGCAAAGAAATCAGAAATAGCATCCATGTCCCCTGAAAATATCAAAAATGATCCCGGTCCCGCGAGTTAAATTTTTTGATCTTGTGATAAATTGGTAATTTTACTGTTGCAATCCACAATAATCTGTCTATGTGCACAGTGAAAAATTCTACAGTAAAAATGCCAAATCATTTATTTTTAGTTTATATATATATATACACTAGCCATGGTATCCACACCTCGTCACGGGTGGAACCATATTTTTTCAAAGTAAAAAAATATTAATTATGTGAATTTGAGAAAAATAATAAATCTGTGTAGAAATCCTGTGAAGTGCAAGTTTTTTTTATAAAATATATGAATTTTAAATGGATATAAATTTATCTTTTTAGTAAGTTTCAATTAAATAACTAGTATAAAATAATCATTATCATTAAAAATAGCAAGAAGATTTAGATATCTGAATTATTGAATACATTGTATTAAGATTAATTCATTTTCTGATTCAATTTAAATTAAACACAACAAATAAAATATAAATTGTGAAAGAATTTGTATTAATCAACTAACAAAAATAAAAAGTTAATTTTCTATATCTAAAAAGAAGAAAACATAATTTTAAAATCCATCCTCATGTTACTGTCATTATCATTACTATAACAGTTACAATTATTATCCAAATTACTACACATACAATGAAAATCATTGAGTTGCCCTAAAGAATTAAAAAGAAAGAAAGAAAACATTTTGTCCAAAAAAAATATAAAATTATTAAAATTATCATTATTGTTGTGTAAACAACAAAATTATAAAATCCTCTGATCTGAAAATAAGATAAAAATAACATGAAAAAAAAAACAGAGAAAAATAGAGTATTATTAATTTTAAAATGATTATCAATATAAATTAAAATTTATAGATAGAACCGAATAAAAATAAAATCCCAATAAAAAATAAAATGATAAAAATTCAAAATAAAAACCAAAAGTATAAATGAATGAACACGAACAAAAAATAAATATTGTCCAAGAAATATCGAACAAGAGAAAGGAATCAATACTAATTAAAAAAATTAAAAGAATAAGTTACAAAATGAAAAAAAAATATAAATAATTAATTCCAATTAAATGACAAAACTGCAACAAATCAAAACCTTGGGAACGAAAAATAATAAAATAATTTTTAAAAATAAAATGCATGGTAACCAACATAAATTAAAATTTCAGAACGGAACTTAATAAAAATAAAACCTCGATAAAAAATAAAATAACAAAAAAATATAATATAAAAGCACAAATGCATATATATGGACAAAAAATAAACACTGTCCAAGAAGGACAAAAAACCCAAAGGAATCAATACAAAAATAAAATAAAAGAATAAGTGCCAAACTAATAAAACAAGATATATAATTAATTATAATTGAAGGATAAAAATGAGACAAATCAAAATTTTGAGACTAAAAAACAATAAAAGATTTTTAAAAAATCAATAAAGTGCAATTGTTGAACAAATTAAAAGAATAAGGAACGAAATGAAAAGTAGCATATAAGACCGATTTCAATTAGGGGACAAAATTAGAAAAAAATTCAAACTTGCATACGAAAATTATTAAAGGAAACAAGAAAAATCAAAAGATGAAGGACAAAAATGAAACTTACTGTATATAATCAATTTCAATTAAAGGGCATAATTGAAAATAATTGAAAGTTCGAATGAAAAATCGGTGATAGAAATGAAATCAAAACTTAAGGGACCGAAATGAATTTAACACAAATATGAGGGACTATTGCGTACTTCATTGGCAGTAGGAGAAAGAAAAGAGGAGGAGAAGAAAAACCATCTACCAGAGATCACACGATCATATTTTATTGACATGCGCCACGTGTGGAGGCATAGAACATGGAGGTAAACCATATGAGATGGCAGAAGCACGATTTGATGGACGGAGGACACTACACGCACAACCTTAAAGGTGCGTGCTGGCGGAACACTGCATGCGTGTTTGGACGACACGCCCGCAGTGTTCCGGAAAAACAAATAATAATAAATTATTCAATTATCCATACACCCCTGGACCCATAAGTATTTATGAAGAACAAAGGTGAAAGTACTTCACTACCCCGGTTCCAGGTGATGTGTTTTGTCGTGTAAGGGGGTTAGGGGAGTCATTTTACTGTACAACAAATCTGGAAATGTCATCCGTGTTCTATGAAAAATTTGAAAATGCCCCTGGTCCTGGAGGATAAAAATTTTCAGTCCCGAGGATAAAATGATCATTTCACTGTAGCAATGAATAGTGAACTAAGTATGGGTGAACAGTAGAATTTTGCATAGTAAAAGAGGTACGTGATTTATATTTTAGTTAACACACACAAATACACAACACACACACACACACTCATCGCTAGATGTAGGATCTAATGAATAAAAAAGGAATGAGTAAAGTATGTCTAAATTATCGCCTATACAATATTATTGATAAAACCATACACTTAAACGAGAAATGATATGATTTCATACAACATGTGCTTAATATAAACCAATAAGGGTAACACAAACTAAGATCCCAGTATGATATCTTGAGACACTCCAAAGATTACTAGTAATATTTACCTGTGTCTTTATAACTCTTGTATGTTTCTTGAGATTTAGATTTGATGTTCTGTACTACAAAAAAAAAAAATTATGAATAATTTAACCTACTAGGACATTACTAAAAAAGTGAGTTAAGTAGAAGTTGAGAGAATCACGAAAAGAAAAAGATCATATGTTTGTTTATGTGATAAGACATAAATCTGAATGCAACAAGTATAACAAATGATATTACAAGAGATAAAAATATGATAAATGTTTACACATCTTCATGTCTTATTATTCGAGAAGATACATATTCTTAACAAATATATAACAATTAAACGCTTGAAATATACATGATCACTCAACCTATTTGTTAAGTATGAATATTGCATCATCAAAGGACGTGACGTAATGGTAAAAAACTTATGATCTGCACAATAAGTCTCAAATACGAATCAAGATATGTTCTCTTTGTAAAAGTTTGAGACAAATAATTGAGCCTATAAAATGAGCTTTTCAGAGGATGAGGTTTCATTGCTTAAAAAAAAGATATGAATGTTGCATAATTAATGAGAAAGTTGATCCCATCATGTGTAAGTATGAAATGAAGAAGAAAATAGATTCGAGTAACCATTAATTTGCTAACCCAATCTATATTAATATTATTTATATTAATAAGATAATACAAGAACAAATTATAAAAAGTTACATCGTGACAATAATTACCAAAGGTTAGTAACTTTTCATACGATAACAAACAATAATAAAAAAAATGTAGAAATATAGAGAGAAGAAATGCCTCCTAGAAGAAAACTCTATATCAATCCGAAGAAAAGTTATTCATTCAAAATAAGATATATTTAGATAGTAAATAACGAACATGATTTATTACAAGTGATACAAGTTTTCTAGTATATATTTATATTGTTTATTCCTTCTGTTATTTTCCCTTAACAACACGTACGTGTATCACAAATTATTTTGATAAATTTATCAACATATTGAATAACATATTAATAAAAATAAAGCCATAAACAAACATATTTTTTTCAAGGAAACTCCACCTCCTTTTGGATACTTTTTGCGTGCTTGAGTTAAGCGAGTAAAATCCTAGCTATCCCAGGCTCTTACAAGGTGAATACGCCCTGGCTTGAACTCGAGATCTACAAGACAGATCTCTTTGGCACCATGCCACACCCATCAGAAATCCATGAACAGGCATGCTAGACAATAAAACTAATAAAAGAAAGAATATCAATCGAAATTAGTTAGTAATTTTTTAATGAAATATATACATTTATTATTATAATTTATCGAATAATAAGGCAACGCAACACTTGTAATGATGTCTAAGGAATTGTCGACCATTATCCTAAGCATATGAAGAAATCATGAGAATTGTATCCTCCATGGAGTGATTAATAGCTTTTTTCTTTTGCAAGGACCAGAACCCTGTTAAATAATTTTTATATAATCGAATGCTAAATCATATAGCAGTATTAATTTAGATTATAAATACCTTTAACCATTTTTGCCCAAGCTCTGAATGAATTCCCAATGCAACAACAACAACAACAACAACACAACTTCAAAATAATAATAAAAAAAATTCGAGAGAAATCTTCTTATTTATGCCTACTAGTAGTTGTAGATGAAGTACACAGGCTATTATTTTTAGGTAGATCAAGGACCCCTCTCATTAATTAATTAGCTAATTTTCTCCTCCCATAAAGGAGAAAATTAGGCAATTGATCCCTATGATTATTCCCATGATCTATCTTAGGATCATGAGTTTGAATAAACAAGAACATGAGTGTGTCATGAAGGGCATAATGGTATTTTATAACATTCTTCCACTTGACTATTACGACACATAAACTCCTTATCATGTTTTGTTCCTTAATATGATCATTGCTTTATTTATTTCAACCAATCATGGAATCCTCCCACTCATATAAAGAATACTACACATGAATCATGACAATAAGACCATTATATAATAAGTCGTCCCTTACATATATTACATAAAAAATGTTCCTTAAATAAGTACTATATGGGCAGTCAAAACTTTATGAATAAACTTTCTAAAAGTTATTCGGGTCCAAACTTTATTTTTATTCTCATAGATAAAGTAATAAATATGCACAAGATTTTATTACAATAACTTGATGTATATATATAAAAATTAAGACTAAATACAAAATGAATCAATTAATCTCATACGCTCCACATGACTTTTAAATAGTTTTACCAGTAAACCTTTAGTCATGAGATCTGTAATCATTAATTTAGTACCTATATGCTTAATAAACTTAATGCCTTTTGATATTATTTCTCACTTGAAGGTACTGATGTCGATATGTTTACTTATGCTTCCACTTTAATTATTCTTGGAAAAGAATATGGCAGCATGATTATCGCAAAAGATTTTGATTGGTCTTTCTATAGAATCCATAATTTTGAGACCACCAACAAAATTTTTCAATTAAAATACATGTGTAGTGGCTTCATAGCACGTAATAAATTCTACCTCCATTGTAGATATAGCAACTATAGTTTGCTTGGTGCTTCTCCAGGATATAGCCCTTTCAACAAGAAGAAAGATATATCCTGAAGAAGACTTTTTGTTATCTACACATCCCGCAAAATCAAAATCTGAATATCCAACCATCTCCAAATGATCAGTGTGTTTGTATGTCAAACTATAATGTTTGGTTCCTTGCAAATACCATATGATTTTCTTTGTAGCTTTCCAATGTTCCAATTCTGGGTTGCTTTGATATTGACCCAACATTCCAACTGCCATTGCTATGTCAGGTCTAGTGCAGACATGTGCATATAATAGGCTACATACTGCAGATGAATATGAGATATCTTTTATTTGTTTCTTTTCTAATGCATTTTGAAGGCATTGATCATTACTGAATCTATCCCCTTTAATGATAGGTGCTATAGAACCGTTATCGTTTTTCAGTTTGAATCTCTCTAAAACCTTTTTAGTGTAGGTCTTTTGAGACTGTTTCAATATTCTTTATTTTCTATCTCTGTGAATCTCTATGCCAATGACATAAGAGGCTTCACCCAAATCCTTCATTTCAAAGTTCTGAGAGAGGAATCTTTTGGTCTCGTGTAGCAAACCTAAATCATTACTTGCAAGCAAAATATCATCTACATACAGGACTAGAAAAATAACTTTACTCCCACTGACCTTAAAGTATGTATATTTATCAACAAAATTCTCAATAAAACCATATGAGACAATGATCTTGTGAAATTTGATAGACCATTTAATGTAGCTCTAGATCAAGATGAGTTACTAATACCATGATTATCCTAAATGAATCCTTCTTAGATACTGGAGAGAAGGTTTCATGATAATCAATGCCTTCATTTTGAGTGAAACTCTTGGCCACAAATCTAGCTTTATATCATTCAACATTACTAGAAGCATCTGTTTTGGTTTTGTAAACCCATTTGCAGCCTATAGTTACAACTCCCATTTGGTAAGTCAACGAGATCCCAGACTTGATTTTTAGCCACGGATTGCATCTCTTGTTTCATGGCATTAAACCATAATATGGAGTGTTCTACACTCATGGATAGTGAAAATATTTTTAGATCATCTTTAGGCCTAACATCAAAATCAAACTCTTGGAGATATACAACATAATCACTAGAGATTGCAGGTCTAATTGTTTTAGAGAATCTTTGTAATTCTACTTCCTCTGTATTTGGCAGAGTCTGAATAGGTTTAATCTGAACTTGTTCCTCATAAATTGACTGTTCTATAATTGATTGTGGTTCAAGTTAATCATTTTGAATTCCTTTAAGCACAATCAAATGTCCTTAAGGTAAAGAAGTGTCAATCAACTCTTGTACTTCCTCAAATTCAATCATTTAAGGACAAACACTTCCACTAGGTTCATAATCCTCTCAATTTTTTGCATTTATAGACTCAACAATTCTAATACTATGATAAGGACAGTAAAACCTAAATCCTTTGGAGTTTACTGCATAACCAATAAAATAATCACTGATAGTCTTTGGGTCTAATTTCTTTATATTTGGATTATAAATCCTCACTTGAGCAGGATAACCTCATATATATATAAGTGATTTAAACTTGGTTTCCATCCATTCCATAGTTCAAAAGGTGTTTTAGGAGCAACTTTGGATGAGACCCAGTTTAATAAATACACAACAGTTTTTAAGGCTTCACTCCATAAAGATATAGGCAACTGAGAATTATTAATCATACGTCTTATCATGTCCATTAAGGTGCAATTTTTTCTTTCTGCCACACCATTTTGTTGTGGAATGCCAGACATTATGTAATGAGAAATAATACCTTTCTCTTAAAGGAATTTCGCTAATGGACCTATCATTTGTCCCTTTTCTATGTACATACCATAGTACTCTCCACCTCTATCAGATCTTACAATCTTGATTTTCCTATCCTTTTGTTTCTCTACTTCTACTTTATAGGTTTTGAAAGCATCTAATGTCTCATCCTTATCATTTAGAAGATAGAGAAATATGAATTGTGTATGGTTATCAATAAAAGATATAAAATATCTTTGACCATTTAGGCAGGAGTAGGAAAAGATCTACAAATATCAGTATGTATGATCTCAAGAATATCAGAACTCCTTTTGGCAGCTTTAGTGGTCTTGCTGTCAAGAGTTTTTAAAACTCCATCATTTACTAACCTTTTGATTCTGTCTATGGAGAAATGTCCTAATCTCTTGTGTCATAACCAAATGGAGTCCTTATTCACAAGACTCCTTTATATGCCAATGTTTATATATAATGATAAATAATTGTTTTCAAAGTTGAGATCTAGATTAGTTTTGAATAAACCATCAATTTTTATTCCATCACTAACAAAGTTTTCACCTTTAAAAATACTAAAGGTTTAATTGATAAACCAAAAACCATAACCAATAATATTCAATTTTGAAATAGAAATTAAGTTTCTTGAAAAATATGGAATAAAAAATACATTATCTAGATCCAAAATATATCCGGATTTCAAAATCAACCTAAATGTCCCAATCGCTTTAACTTGAGAAAACAATTTATTTATAGAATATACCCATTGTTCAAGGCTAGCTAGTTTCCTTGTGTTAAGAAAACCCTGCATTATATTGACAATATGGATTATAGAACCAGAATCAATCTACCATGTATTACTAGGAGCCTCATCAAAAAAAGATTCATGAAAAACTAGAGATATAATATTTTCTTGCTTAGAAATATCAGTCTCTAGGGGTTTCAGTTGAGTAGACATGTTCCTCATTTTCATGATGTGCTCTCGCACATTTCTAGAATAGTCAAAGGTTTTGCTTGATAACCTTTTCATTAAGGTGCTCTTTAAGGTTTTATCAGAAATAACAAATTATTCCTCAACAATTTTAATAAAGTCCCCAGCCTTGGTGCATTCTAAGATTGAACCTCGAATGCCTTTAATGACATAAGATTTCATAAACATGAGACTTAAGTAATTAGATCACTCTCACTGTTCATGTTAAGCAATCTCTAGTGTTGTATTGGAATCCATTAGGGCGGGTGGTTTGTTCTCACGGAGTGACAAATCAAGTTTCATACACCTCAATGTAAAAAACAATTTTTCTTTCCATTAGAAAAATTATTACCATTTACCATTGAAGCTATTCCAATCAAAATAGAAGGAATAACTGCAATTATTAAGGAAACTAAAATTTATTTTATTGTTATGAAATAACTTTATTTAAATTAACCAATGTTAATTTAATAATAAATTTCAGCTTACCTGTGAGCAAAGGTTGCATCATGCATGAAATTTACTACTTATTAATAAGTCTAATAAATTTAAACATTAATAAATAAAATTTTCCGTACCTGTGGGCCTAAGATAAATTTTATTTTTTAAATGTTAAATTTACTATCTTATTCTAATTAAGTCATAAAATTATAAACATCTTTATGAGGATTAACAATTAAATTTATGAACTAATTACAACCTAATATTAATTTTACTTATGAAGTTCACATATATATTCTTGATGTAACTATCATTTACAAAATTAGAATGCTGTGAAATTTCTTAAATTATTATGATAATTACTACATTATTAACATTTAACAATTATATCAATGCCTAGATAAGGTTCTCAAAAATTAAACAAACCAATGTGAAGTAAACAATATTTTTTCCCAAATTACAACCAGGTAAGTTCCCAGGAAAGTGAGGTGGGTCTCAATGGACACACTTAAATACCAAGACTTTCCTAGACATTGAAATTTGGATAATACCATAAAATTCACTAACATTTACGGTTTGATTGATTATTCTTATGTCGAGGCATCAATTAATTTATATTTAAATAATATAAATTACAAGATATATTCCAAAGTTAATGTATTGTATTAATTCAATATCTTACAACATAAAGTAATAGGAATAAAACTACATTACATAACCATAAAAGAAGTAAGCATAATGTGCTTTGCATGTTAAAATAAAAGGAATAAAAATTACATTATGTAAACATAAAGCATAGCATAATAGTTGGGTTGTCTTTATGAACTTGAGAACCTATTGGTGGGTCATCCACCTGCCCCTATCAATGGTGGCACCCTCAACCGTCCGATGAATTACCACAAAACATAAAGTTGCTAAAAACTGACCATATGTTGATATTAGTGATGATGAGTCAGAGGAGTTTGTTGGTGTTCTAGAAAATCAACAACAGGCTTGAAATCAACCCAATTACAAGATCCGGGCTGACATACCACTGTTCCATGGTAAATTATAGATTGAGGAATTTATGGATTGGCTCTCAGAGGTTGAATGCTTCTTTAATTTCACTGAGGTTATGGAAGAACAACAGGTCAAACTGATTTTCTATAAATTAAATAGTGGGGTTGTTGTTTGGAGGGAATAGTTGCAGATGGATAGGCGATGCCAAGGCAAAACTCGCATTCCATCTTCAAGACGGATGAAATAGCTCCTTTTGAATAGATTCTTGCCGCTTGATTATGAACAACTCATATTCCAAAGCTTACAAAATTATGTGTAGGGAAGCAAATCAGTAGCAGGCTGTATAGAGGAATGGTCCAAACTTTCAGTTCAGAACAATCTGAGTGAGTTAGAAGCGCAACAAGTGTCCAAATATTTAGGAGGTTTGAAACCATCCATTAGAGAAAAGATTGGGTTACAAGTGGTTTGGATAGTTGATGAGGCACATAATATGACCCTAAAGGCAGAATTGATAGAGAAAACATCTACTTGTTTTTCCCACTTTAAGAACACTGGTGAACCCTCTTTATTATTTATGATAATGAATAAAATAGGATGTTGGAACATTAGAGGCATTAATGGCTACCAAAAATAAAAATATGTTTGGGAGTGGATTAAGAATAATAAACTAAGTTTATTTAGTTTGATTGAAACCAAGGTTCAACTTGCAAGGCTGACATCCTTGTTGAATGGTATTGCTTTAAGCAAATGGAGGCTAATCTCTAATGCTATAGGGAAAAAATAGCTAGGATTATTATTGCATGGGATCCTAAAGTTTTTGAGGTGCACTGCATCAATAGTGCTAAGCAATGGATGACTTGCATAATGTGTGTTATCCATCAAAATTTTGATGTAACAATTACTTTTGTATATGGTCACAATACCTCGGCAGCTAGACAAGGCATTGGGATTACATAAGGCAGCAATTTGGGAACCTTCAAGTGCATCCATGGCTTCTAATAGGGAATTCAAATGCAACCTTAAAGGTCACGGACAACAAAAGGGGAGACACCAATTGGAACAAGCACAAGCAGGAATTTGGGATTTGTTTGCAACAAACAGAGCTTCATTCAAATCCTTTCAGGGGGATCAAGTATACATGGCATAATGGGCAAGAAAAGGAGAACATGATTTTGAAGAAGCTAGATTGGGTTATTGGGAATACTTTCTTTGCTAGGATATGGCCTGAGGCTCAAGCTCATTTCCTCACAAGGAATGTCTCATACCATAGCTCCATGGCCATACAGTTCAATCAAGACCATTTCCACCCTCAGCCAAGATTTAGATTCCTTAACCTTTGGATAGAAAGGGATGATTTTCTTCCCCAGGTAGCAAAGGTTTGGCAGTAGAATATTCATGGCTCCCCTATGTTTAAGCTCACTACCAAGCTCCGGTTTATTAAAGCCAGCTTACAAAAGTGGCATAAAGAAAACATAAGTCACATATCCAGTTGAGTTTCAAGGGCCAAGAGGGACTAGGATGAAGCCTAGGGGAGATTGGATGTCGACCTAAACTCAGAGGAGGCTAGTTTGTTAGAGAGGCATGTGGCCTTCAAATACCAATGACTTTGCAGAGATGAACAATCATATTATAGGCAAAAATCCAGAATCCAGTGGCTAACTCTTGGTGATAAAAATACTTCATTCTTTCATAGATCTCTGGTTCATAGAAAAATGAGAAACAAAATCACAAGCTTAGCGGATGGAGAGGGGAACATGCTTCATGACCAGCAGGGTATGGGAAGGATAACAATTGCTTGCTACAAGAAACTCTTGAAGGACAAATAGACTCCAACATTCATAAATGATGAGTAGTTCCCCTATTCAATACCTGAAGCTATGAAGCAAGACATCTCTCGCCCCTTTACAAACGAAGAGATAAAGAATGCACTGTTCTATATACTTGATAATAAAGCCCCTGGGCTATATGGATTTTCTACCATTTTCTTCAAAACAAGTTGGGGCAGTGTGGGAGAAGACTTCATTGCGGCTATCAGACACTTCTTCCAAACAAGCACTATGCCAAAATGTGTCAATGCAACAACAATAGCTTTAATTCTGAAAGTGGAGAATCCCAGCTCAATACTACCAGCCATCTCTTGCTGTAATATAATCTATAAAACTATCTCTAAAGTGCTAGTCTTGCGCCTGAAGAAAGCTTTGGAGTATGTAATCGATCTAGCCCATATAACCTTCATTCCTGGTAGACACATTACAGATGCAATCCTTCTCTCCCAAGAGCTTATGCATAATTATTATCAATAGAAAGGTCCCAAGTGACGTGCTCTGAAAATTGACCTCAGGAAGGCTTTTGATACCATCAGGTGGGAGTATATCATTGAGGGTTTGAATAGAATAGGCATACCGATAACTATGGTGCAATGGATAACAACGTGCATCACCACCCCTTTTTTCTCCATAAACATCAATGGGGAACTCTAAGGCTGGTTCAAAGCCTATAAGGTATCAGGCAAGGAGACCCCCTGTCTCCTTACCTTTTTGTGTTGGCAATGGAGGGGCTTAGTGGGCAGATCGAAAAGGTAATAAAAAAACCCTGGCTTTCAATATCATTCAAGGTGTAAACCTAATAACATTGCTCATATATGATTTGCCGATGATCTTTTAATATTCTATCATGCTCATGTAAATTCAGTAAGGGATCCTCGACCGGGCTTTACATACCTTCATGAGCCAATTAGGGCTTACAATTAACAGAGACAAAAGCTCCCTCTTTCTTACAGGCACCGAGCAAGATTTACAAACAAAGATTCAGGAGCTTCTAGGGTTCCAGCTAAAGAACCCCCCAATAGGGTGTTCCTTCCGTTACCAAGAGGCTAAGAAGTGGAGACTACAATCTTCTAGTGGAGAAAATCACGGCTCGCATTTAGCTTTGGACTTCAGCCTCGCTCAGCTATGCCGACAGAATGCAGCTTATCAAGTCCACCCTGTTCTTCATGTAAGTATACTGGCCGAGCCTTTTCATTCTCCCGATGGTAGTCATTAGAAGAATAGAGACTATTATGGCTCGTTTCTTGTGGAAGGGACCTGTTATGGAGAAGCATGGAGCGAAAGTAGGATAGGAGCAAATTTGTTATCCCCTCAAAGAGGGGGGGCTAGGCATAAAGAGAACCCAAGACTGGAACAAAGCTTCCATTCTTAAGCATATTTGGAGAATTGTATTGAATGAAAATTCCATATGGCCAACTTGGGTCAACACAATGCTACTTAAGGGGCATGGTCTTTGGGAAGTTAAAATCGCAAGCTGTGTCTCGTGGACATGGAGGAAGACAATGGATAGCAGGAAGTGGTGCAAAGGGCCCTTCACCTCTAAAATTGGAAATGAGGTAGGGACTTCATTATGGCACTAAAAAAAAAAAGGATCATTTGCAACGGATTTTTGCAAAGGAAATTTTTCATTGTAAAATTTGCAACAGATTAGCATCAGAATATATTTAGCAATGGATTTTCCGTTGTTAAACATATTTTGAAAAAAAAAAAAACGTGGATTGCAACGGATTTTCCATTACAAATTTAAATTGGAACAAAAATTCTATTGCAGATTAAAAACATGTGCAATGGATTTTCCGTTGCTGATCAATTTTTTTTTGTTTTCAAGATCCTTTAAAGTACCTGTAGGCACCCCCATATATATACTGTTTTAAAATATTTAAGTTAAGCGCCATTGTTCTTCTCTCTTGATTTTCAGAAACAAACCCTACGCCCTCATAAAAACCATAAAATGAACAGTGAAATTGAAATTTGTTTTAGCTTTGCTTCATCGATTTCCACCATGCCGGTGTCGATCTTCAGTTACCCACTAGACCCATCACCACCATAACGAAGCTCTGCGTCCTCTACTTTTGGCACTCACAGTATAGTCAGCGTTTCGATGTTCTTCATTGCTTAGTTTCTAATTTTGCTGGATCTGTTTGCATTTGTAATTGTTAAGTATTTTTGCAGATGGGTTTTGATTTTAAATGTTAACTGATTAGATTTTTGTTGCTGATTTGAGGATTTTTTTATGAGGTTTCTGCTCTTTCTCTTGAACTTTATCGGTGGCCACCCCACTATGCCATTACTTTCTCCATCACTTATGCACAGCCAAGGGAAAGAAACATCCCAAACTTTCAATATTGCACCCACTCAGAAGAAAGACGAAGAAGAAATAAAGAAAGACTAACCCATATAATTTGCATGATAGAGAGAGAGAGAGAGAGAGAGAGAGAGTATGTACTTGTTGGAGTAAAAAAAGTTGTTGGTGTGGTTGTCAAGATTTTTAGGAGGATCGACTTCCTCATTTGGCTGGGAAGGGGAGAAATTGGCAATTGGGTATTCACTCCATGCTTTAATTTCACTATACCATAATCTCCAAGAGAAGCCATTTTAATTCATCTGCAAAGACGAAACAAGAACCTAACTTCAATGAGTGCAATTCTTTACAAAAACAAATAAAATAATAATAATAATAACAAAATAAAGAAATAGTATCCTATCAAGTTAGAGCGAAAAACAAAGAGAATTAATTAAGAAAAAGACTCGGCAATAGATTTGCAACAGAAATTCTATTGCAAATTTAAATTTGCAACGGAACATCCGTTGCAAATCCGTTAAAAATTTATTTGCAACGGATTGTCTGTTGCAAATGAATTTGCAATCACAAAAATACAACGGATCACTTTCATTGATAATTAATATTAGCAATAAATTTTTTTATTATTTACAATGGATCAATCCGTTGCAACTCTCTCATTTTTATAGCGTGGCATGATTACTGGCTGCTTGGTGACGGTCTCTGCGAGAAGCTATCGCACGCCCTAGCCACAAGAGGGCTGCCTTGGAATGCAAACAGTGGATGCAATAATTCAAAATGGGACTTGGGTTTTCCCATCAGGTGATCAGGACTTGCAGCAAGTTTGGAATTTAATCACCTTCCAACCAAATACGAATGCAAGGGATGAAGAAGCAATTCCACGTGGACTTAACAAACTTAAACAATAATCAGTTTTTTCTTGTTATTTCAGTTACTCTTTCAAGCACACGTGTTTAGTGCTGTAGAAATAATAAACTGTTAAGAGTTAGTTAGTCTTGTTAATTGTTAGTTACAGTGAAGGCTATATAAGCCAAGCTAAATCACTGAATACAGGTGAACAAATAATCATTCTCTTGCATTACAGATTCTCAAATATTCATTCTTTTCTTCGTGTCTTCTGTCAAAACTGGTATCAGAGCATCCCTGGTTCTTACTAAAGATGGATTCAAACAATTTCGCTCAGCCCAGCATCCCTAAGTTCGATGGAGATTACGAACACTGGAGCATGTTGATGGATAACTTGTTAAGATCAAAGGAGTATTGGTGTGTGATAGAAACTGGTTATGAAGAACCAGCACTAGGAGAGGTTCTTACCACTGTGCAGAAGAAGAACCTGGAGGAGATGAAATTGAAGGATCTAAAAACCAAGAACTACTTGTTCCAGTCGATCGACAAATCAATTTTGAAAACTATTGCTCAGAAGAACACTGCTAAACAACTGTGGGAATCCATGAAAGTCAAGTACCAAGGAAATGCAAGAGTGCAAAGAGCTCAACTTCAAATTCACAGAAGGAATTTTGAACTGCTTGAGATGAAGGATGGAGAATCTGTGACAGGTTATTTCTCAAGAGTGCTGTTGACAGCAAACAACATGAGAAATTATGGAGAAGATGTGACTGAGGTGAAAATTATGGAGAAAATACTGCGTACGTTGACAGAGAAATTCAACTACATTGTGTGTTCGATTGAGGAGTCGAAAGACACAAACAAATTGACAGTAGATGAACTGCAAAGTTCACTACTAGTCCATGAGCAGAAGTTTAGAAAAACCAGAGAAGAAGATCAAGCATTGAGGGTGTATGATGACAGATACAAGAGCAGAGGCAGAGGAGTGAATAACTATAGGGGAAGGAGTCGTGGAAGAGGTAGCCAGGTATATAACAGAAACACTATTGAGTGTTTCAAATGCCATAGACTTGGGCATTTTCAATATGAATGCCCAAATCAGAACAAAGAAGCACACTATGCAGAATTAAGCCAAGAAGAAGATGTATTGTTGATGACTTATGTTGAAACACATAAGCAGAAACGAAGTAATGCTTGGTTCTTGGATTCGGGGTGTTCAAATCACATGTGTGGTGAAAGAAGCAAGTTCACAAGCCTAGATGATACCTTTAAACACTCGGTTAACCTGGGGGATAATAGTAGAATCAGTGTTACAGGGAAAGGAAGCATGAAACTGATTTTGAATGGCATAAATCATGTGTTAACAGAAGTGTATCACGTTCCTGAGCTCAATAACAACTTATTGAGCATAGGTCAGCTTCAAGAAAATGGCTTGGCAGTAGTGTTTAAAGGAGGGAACTGCAAGCTCTACCATCCAGAAAGGGGGCTAATTGCTGAGACTAAGATGAGTTTGAATAGAATGTTTATTCTATTTGCTGAAGCTGACAACACACAGGAATGCTTGTATACAAATTCCCAGAATTTGTCCCATCTTTGGCATAGGCGTTATGGCCATCTAAGCTACACAAACCTGCAGACATTGCTGCAAAAAGAGATGGTTCGTGGACTTCTCCAGTTCAAAGTCACAGAGGTGAGCTGTGTGGGCTGCAGTGTGGGGAAGCAGAGAAGGGATGCAATACCAAAGGCAAGTGCTTGGAGAGCAAATCAGCCATTGGAACTAATACACGCAGACCTTTGTGGGCCAATTTATCCAGCCTCTAACAGTGGAAAGAGGTATATTTTCTGCTGCATTGATGATTACAGTCGCAAATGCTGGACCTTCTTGTTAGCAGAAAAAGGGGGTGCATTCCAGCAATTCAAAATCTTTAGAAGGACTGTTGAGAAAGAGAAGGAACTCTATGTCAAATGCTTGAGGACTGACAGAGGGGGCGAATTCAACTCAAAGGAATTCAATGACTATTGCAAGGAAAGTGGAATCAAGAGGCAATTGACAGCTGCTTTTACGCCACAACAGAATGGTGTGGCTGAGAGGAAAAATCAAACAATAATGAACATGGTGAGGTGTGTGCTAACTGAGAAGAAGATTCCGAAGTATTTCTGGGCAGAAGCAGTGGTGTGGAGTTGCTATGTTCAGAATAGATGTCCTACAAAAGCTTTGAAGGATATAACCCCACAAGAAGCATGGAGTGGGGTGAAGCCAACTGTCAACCATTTTCGTGTGTTTGGGTGCTTAGCACATGTTCATGTGCCACATGAAAAAAGGAAGAAATTGGATGATAGGAGCATATGCTGTGTCTTGTTGGGTGTGAGTGAAGAAACGAAGGGGTATCGGTTGTATGATCCCATAACAGATAAGGTTGTGGTCAGTAGAGATGTGGTGTTTGAGGAAGAAAAGGGGTGGAATTGGAGTGAAAATCATCAAAAGCAGATTTTGATGGATTTGGAGTGGGATAATTCTGGTGCAGAAAATGATGAGCACACTGAGATTAGAGAAGAAAGAAGAGTGACTAGGGCAGTAACCAACATGTTGGGAGAAGCTGCTGAGAGTGATGAAACTGTGGCAGCTGAAGTTGAAGACGTAACAGCAGCAGTTGAAGATGCAAGAATTGCAGAGGATCAAAATGAAGGGAGAGTGGATGCCAATGATGCAGAGGGTCGAGTTGAAGGGAGAGTGACTCGAGCTCCATTATGGATGAGGGATTACATAAATGGGGATGAGTTGAGTGCTGATGAAGCATACATGGCAGAGGTAATGGATGCTGAAGAAGATCCATTTGTGTTTGAAGATGCAGTGAAGGAAGAGAAATGGAGACAAGCAATGGACAATGAAATATTATCAATTGAGAAGAATAAAACGTGGACCTTGACTATGCTGCCAAATAATGCCAAAAGAATTGGTGTTAAATGGATTTATAAAACAAAGTTCAATGAAAGTGGGGAGATTGACAAATATAAAGCGCGGTTAGTGGCGAAAGGATATTCACAGAAACATGGAATAGATTACAATGAAGTATTTGCACCGGTAGCCAGGCTGGATACAGTGAGAATGATAATATCCATGGCCGCGCAAAAGGGTTTGAGAATTGGACAGTTAGATGTCAAATCAGCTTTTCTGCACGGAGAATTGAGTGAGGATGTGTATGTGGAGCAGCCGAGGGGTTATGAGAAGAAAGGAAAAGAACATCTGGTCTATAAGCTTCACAAGGCTTTATATGGGTTAAAACAAGCACCGCGAGCTTGGTTTAATCGAATTGAAGCATACTTTCTTAAGGAAGGTTTTCAGAGGTGTGAGAGTGAACAAACTCTGTTTACAAAAAGGAACAGTAACGGAAAGATCATAATCGTAAGTATTTACGTTGATGATTTAATCTTTACTGGTGATGATGATGTTATATTGACAGATTTTAAAAGGTCCATGTTAAAAGAATTTGACATGTCTGACTTGGGGAGTATGCGATTCTTTCTTGGAATCGAAGTTATACAAAGAGATGATGGTATCTTTATCTGTCAAAGAAAGTATGCGCTGGAAATCCTAAAAAGATTTGGAATGTTGGAAAGCAATGAGGTGAACAGTCCAATTATTCCAGGTTTTAAAATCAACAAAGATGAGGATGGGATTTCGGTAAATGATACACACTTCAAGCAACTGGTGGGAAGTTTGATGTATCTTACGGCCACACGACCAGATATGATGTTTGTCACAAGCCTTATAAGCAGGTATATGGGGAGGCCTACGAATCTTCACTTACAGGTTGCAAAAAGGGCTCTTCGGTATCTAAAGGGAACAGTGAACTATGGAATCCATTATAAGAAGAGGGGGAATGGAAAATTGCTTGCATTTACAGACAGCGATTATGCAGGGGATATAGAAGATAGAAAGAGTACAAGCGGCTATGTATTCTTGATGAATTCCGGAGCAGTATCATGGTGTTCGAAAAAGCAACCTATAGTCACATTGTCAACGACAGAAGCTGAATTTGTGGCGGCCGCAGTATGCACATGTCAGGCTATATGGATCAAAAGGGTGTTGAAAGAGTTGAACTATAGTGATGAAGAATGTACTCATATCTGGTGTGATAACAGTTCGACCATCAAGCTCTCAAGAAATCCTGTTTTGCATGGGCGCAGCAAACACATAGACGTGAGGTATCATTTCTTGAGAAATCTTACGAAGGAAGGATTGATTGATTTAATTCACTGTGGAAGCAAAGATCAGGTGGCCGATATAATGACAAAGCCGTTAAAGGTTGATGATTTTCAAAGACTTCGTGGATTACTTGGAGTATACGACATTGCGGAATTAAGCTAAGTGCTTAACAGCAATTTGCTTAAGGGAGAGATTGAAGAAGCAATTCCACGTGGACTTAACAAACTTAAACAATAATCAGTTTTTTCTTGTTATTTCAGTTACTCTTTCAAGCACACGTGTTTAGTGCTGTAGAAATAATAAACTGTTAAGAGTTAGTTAGTCTTGTTAATTGTTAGTTACAGTGAAGGCTATATAAGCCAAGCTAAATCACTGAATACAAGTGAACAAATAATCATTCTCTTGCATTACAGATTCTCAAATATTCATTCTTTTCTTCGTGTCTTCTGTCAAGGGACTCCATAGTTTGGAAGGGGCACAAATCAGGGAAGTTCACCATTGCCTCAGCTTGGAACCTAATAAGAAAGAAGAAAGCGCAGCACCTCCTCTGTGGCCTCATATGGTATCCTGACCATGTCCCAAGATATTCCCTAACACTTTGGATAGCTTCTCTGGGTAGGCTTTCGACAATGGATAGGCCTCAAATGAGAAGAAGCACGTGCAGTTGAAACTGTGTCCTTTGTGGAGTGGAAGCTGAAACCCATGAGCATTTGTTTTCCAACTGCCCCTTCTCAACCACAGTATGGGATCAAATCAAAGCTCAGGCTCAAATCCAATGGCCCGCAAAGAGATGGGTGCATCTGATTCATTAGGCTGGAAGGAAATTCTCCAAAAGGAAAGGGGTTACCAACCTCATAGCCAGACACACTCTAGCCACAACGGTGTACTTCATTTGGACGGAGCGAAATGGTAGAATCTTCCAAAACCAGTATAAGCCAGCTGGGCTCCTCTCCCATGAAGCAGTCATTCAGGTTAGGCTGCTGCTACTGAAGTACAAGCATCACATTCCTGAGAACACTAAAGCAAGATGGAATGTGTGATTTAAAGAAGGAAGAGCCATGGTTATCCTCCTCTGTCAAGCACCAAAGCAGAGCAGGAGTGAAGGTTGAGGGCTGGTAGTTGCATGCTACTGTTGCCATGCAAATTGTCGATCTTTCATTGCTTTGAAGGGCCGATGGAGCAGCTGGATGTTGGTTAGAAGCAGGCCTAAGCCTATTCCAATTAAGGCCTGCCTTTTTGCTATCCATGGGGCCTCTAGGGCGGGCTGAAGGCGTGGTTTCATTGATGGGCTGAAGGGCTGATCGTTAATGCATTGCCGGGGCCTGGGTGGGGGCGAGAATGCTTGTTAAAGTTTGCCGCCTTTTTTTGGGCCGAGGGCCATAGATCAGTGTTTTGTTTGTCTCGGGCCAGGCTAGGTCTGTTAGCCTGTGGTCCAGTTTTATTTTTCTTTTGAAGGCCAAGTGGCCAGTTTTTTCCTGCCTTTAAGGATCAGGCATTTTCCTGAGCTGGCAGGCCCACTATAAAGTCTTCTTTTATTAATCCATTTGAATTTATTCAAAAAAAAAAAAAAAAAACACGGGTGAACCACCTTGCACCAACAGGGGCAAGCTCACAGTACTGGATTGTCATGTTCCGCCCAAATCAGCTACAGACCAGACCCTACGGGGAGCGACCTCTACTAGTAATCAGGATGGAAGTCACCCAGCAGCAGTTGCGAAGGAAGCCTCGCGAGCACCAAATTCGTATGCTCCTTGTCCTTAGGGATGAGAACCATCTTCTCCTCTGCAATTGTGTTTTCCATTTCTTTCTTCTCTCTAGCAGCTCAACACTACACAGGATATTACAAAATGGAAAGGGTTACACACCAACACTATCTAGAAACACAATGTTTGAATAAGTTCCACAAAAGGACTGGATTTCATAGTTCCACAGCAGAAATACATTCAACTGAATCAAATTCTACATTGCAAAAAGAGTACCTAGGAAAACTGCAGCTTCCTTCCCTCGAAAAGGGAACAAAGAGTGGCAGAGAACTGTTTATGGCGCCATAGACTTTTTAAAAATGATACAGTGGAGGGTCTCTGCAGAAGTCAATACATTTGAAAAGGTAAAAAGAAAGAACAATCATTAATAAGTTCTGCTCCGTGGCCCGATCTAATAGATACGAGGTATTTACCTCGCTCGAACATTGGGAGAACTAAATTTTTTAAAATATAAAAAAAATGAGGAATTTATTTTTGTAATGCTAACTAAAATAATTAATGTTACAAAATTTATTTAGAAGAACATTTGTTGTGTTTATAATAATGTGAAGTAATATATTTTTACAGAAAGAAGATAGAAAAGTAACGAGAACTACATCAAAAGATTTTTGAGTAGACATTTGATAAAATCCATCAAAGACGAGTTATTTATTTTCTACAAGAAACTAATTGATTTTTGGGTTTGCTTTAACTACTTGGCTAAATATTCAATTGTCAAATAATAAAATTGCAATTGATAAAATTCACTAAAAATGAATTTTTTTTATTTTTTATAGTGAACTGATTGATTGTTATGACTGTTTCAATTGGTTAGCTAATCATTTATTGGCATTATATTTATTTTTTAAAATTAAATTAGTTGAATTATTATTCTTGAAAGATCAAAGACAATATTGACCCACAAAAGTGTTTCAAATATTGAATGATAAATTATTTGAGTTATTATTTTTATTGTTATTATTATGATTGAAGGAGCAATTTAAAAAAATATTAGCGGCATAAAAAAATATTATTTAATTTGAAGAATAAATAAAGGACAAAAGCAAAATTATTATTATCATTATTATTATTATGAATATAATTATTATAATTGGTTGGATTATAATAAAATGTGTTATCATTGATATTTTTATATTATTTTATAAGTTTTTGCTATTATTTTATAGAAATATATAGAAAACTTTTTATATGGTAACAAACAATAATAAAAAAAAATGTAGAAATATAGAGAGAAGAAATGCCTCCTCGAAGAAAACTCTTATCAATTCTTAGAAAAGATATTCATGCAAATAAGATATATTCAGATAGTAAATAACAAACATGAATTATTACTATTTAATATAATTATGCTTAGATTAGTGATACAAGTTTTCAAGTATATATTTATATTGTTTATTCCTTATGTTATTTCCCCCCAACAACACACATATGTATCACGAATTGTTTTGATGAATTTATCAAGATATTTAATAACATATTAATAAAAAAAAATTATAACTTTTTTTATTTAAGGAAACTTCATTTCTTTCTAGATATTCTTTATATGTCTGGATTAAATAAATAAAATTCTAATTATTCTAGATTTTTATAAAATAAATACAACTCAAAGAGATATTTAAAATAAATTTATTTGCCACCATATCACTTATCACGCCTGTCAGGAAACCATGAACAGACATGCTAGACAATATAACTAATAAAAGAAAGAATATCGATCGAAATTAATTAGTAATTTTTTAATGAAATATATACATTTATTATTATTTATCTAATAATAAGGCAACGCTACACTTGTAATGACGTGTAGGGAATTGCCGACCATTATCCTGAGCACATGAAGAAATAATGAGTCTTGTCCTCCACGGAGTGATCAGTAGGTATTTTCTTTTGCAAGGACCAGAACCCTCCCTACGAGCAATTGATTCTATCTGTTCAGTTCAATAAAGCAAACTCCGACAGAACACTCTTATCTTTGGAAAAACAAAGACAATTACCGGGGGTTTCGTGGGTTCGAATTCACACGCCATGCTTGTCAAACCCTCCGGTCTTGGTTTAGTTAAAAGCACATATTGGCGAGAGATGCCATGTGAAACACCACTGCTGCGCTCTCCATTTTTTGGTTTTTTGCTAGTGCAAGAGTGGTAATAAGATTGCAATAGATTCACCGTCTCCCACCAATGAAGAGAGAGAGAGAGAGATGATCCTAGAATGGTGAAGTCGTAATCAGAATCTCAATGCGCGACGTGGGAGATTGTGCAGTGACATGGGAGAGGGTGCAAAACCCAACAACCAGGGACAAATCCAGGATTAGAAGATGTCAAATTATATTATTTTTCTAGGAAACCTAATTTTCTATCGTCAGGCTAGACAATAAAGATAATTTATATTCACTTTCTCCCACTTGTGGAGGTGTATAGATTGACCATTTTACCTTGAAATAAATGAAAATATTGGAATATTCATAAAATAGTTTTATATTTCCTTCAAATTCTCCAACGTGGATATCGTGGACAAATATGAAGATCCTAAAAGAATAAAGAAAAGATTGAATTTGCTTGAGTAAGTTCTCATTGATGTTTAGCAATGTATTTATACAAGGAGCTCACCAACTGATTCCTATGAGTCCGGATTCAATTATTGTATTATAGCATATCTTGCTATATATTAGGGATTACAATCAATAGATGATAAATATATATATTTATTTTACATATATATATCAACTATTCTATACAGGGAAGATTTATTTCCTTAATATTCCCTCTTAAATTGGAGAGTTGATATCTTGCACTCGAAAATTTCTTTATCCAAAGGTTTGGTAAATATGTTTGTTAGTTGATGTGCTGAATTGACATGTTTTGTAGTAATAAAACCATCTTGGATCTTGTCTCTAATGAAATGACAATACATCTCAATGTGTTTGGTTCTCTCATGGAACACTGATTTGGCTACAATGTGTAAGGTAGCCTTATTGTCACAATATAATAATGCAGAGTCATGGTGTGAAACTCCCAAGTTGCTTTGTAGAGATTGGAGCGATGTTAATTCACAGCAGCCCCCTATCAATGCACGGTATTCTACTTCGGCGAAAGAGAGTGAAACCATTTTCTATCACTTTGATCTCTAGGATATCAATGATAGTATAAGAAAAACACAATAGCCTATTGTAGATCTCTTAGTGAGTGGGCAACCTGCCCATTCTGAATCAAAGTAAGCCCTCATCTTCAAATCACTATTAGAAGAGAAAACT
Source organism: Salix dunnii (assembly GCA_015731905.1). NCBI lineage: Eukaryota > Viridiplantae > Streptophyta > Magnoliopsida > Malpighiales > Salicaceae > Salix > Salix dunnii. The sequence goes on from CM027676.1 coordinate 3,303,760, forward strand.
AAACCTTGGTCAAGTGCACCTTTTAGATATCGAACAACCCGAAGTGCTGCATCCATATGAATTTTTCAGGATTATTGTATAAACCTGCTCAGAACATGTACTGCATATGTTATATCTGGTTTTGAGACAGTCAAGTAAATTAACCGTCCAACCAATCTTATATATTGACTTGAATCTTTGAGCAAATCCCCATTGTCTGATAATTTCAAGTCATGTTCCATGTGAGTACTAATAGGGGCAGCCCCTGACAATCCTGCATCCTCAATAACTTCCAGTGTATACTTACGTTGTGAAATAAAAATCCCATTCTTTAAAGCAAAAACCTCAATTCCAAGAAAGTATTTTAAAATACCAAGATCTTTGATATGAAAGTGTTTATGCAGGAATTGTTTGGTTGTAGTAATGTTTATGGGATCATTTTCAGTGATCAGAATATCATCAACATATATTAATAGAGCACTGAAGGACGTACCTTGTTTTATGGTGAATAGAGAATAATCAGCTTTAGACTGCATAAAACCAATAGAGCAGATAGTTTAAGAGAATTTGGTGAACCAGTGGTGAGATGCTTGTTTCAAATCGTATAATAACTTATGAAGGTGACAAGATTGGTCTCCCCCTGTCTCTGAAGACCTAGTGGCAGAGACAGATTTCTTCAACTAAGTCATAGTGAAGGAAGGCAATGTGGACATCCATCTGGTGAAGAGACTAGCCATGAGCTGCGGTTAAGGTAAGTAAACAATGCATAGAGATGATCTTGGCTATCGGGGAAATGATATCATGGTAGTCAATTCCATCCTGTTGAGTAAAACCCTGGACAACCAGATGAGCTTTGTATCACTTGATCGAACTATCTGATTTGAGTTTAATTTTATAAACCCATTTGCAACCAATCAGTATTTTGCCTGCCAGGAGTGGAGTGAGACACTAAGTACCATTGGCTTGGAGAGCTTGCAACTTGGATTGCATGGCTTCATGCCATTCTAGATGAGCAATAGCTTTTGAATAAGACTTGGGTTCTAGGATGGTACTGACTTTGAGTGAAATGCAGGTGTATAATGATGACAACAAACAAAATTAGCCATGGAATAACGACTACCTTTGGTCGGACCTGGCAGGAGAGAAGGGGATTGGTGAGAGTAAACGTGTGAGCAGATAAAGTCGTTAAGTTTGGCAAGTGGGCTAGTATAGCGGCTTGAATGACGAAGCATGGGTGGTTTGGGTGTGGGTGGTTTGGTAGGAGCAAATGAGGGTTGAGGGGATGAAGGGGGTTCGAGTATAGGTGTGGGTGAAGTGGATAGAGATGGAGCAGAAGTGTCAAGTGGAGAAGGTGGATCGCAATGATTGGTGGAGGGAGAACAATCAATCGATAAAGAGGGAATAAAAGGCTTGGTGTGGCATGTATATGTGCGAAGGGTGGTCATAGTGTTTTGGGAAGTGGTGGTGGGGGTGCTGTAGTGGGAGGAGATAGGGTTGGTGGAGAAGGATAAGTACTGGAATGCAGGGAAGTGGTGGTCATAAGAGGAATGGGCCCAAAATCAATAGGTGAAGGAGTGAGAGCAGGATTGGGTTTGATAAATGCATAAGGAAAAATAGTTTCATGAAATCTCACATCTTGACTAGTAAAGACCTTTTTTTATGGATAAATCAAACAATTTATATGTCTTTTGACCGGTAGGATAACCAATAAAAATGGAGGTTGTAGATTGAAGATCAAATTTGTGAGAAGGGTGAACATTGGTAGCATAAGCTAAACAACCAAAAATTCAAAATGAGAAAAAGAAGGCGATTTTAAGTATAAAAGTTCAAAAGGAGTTTTAGTAGAGAGCATAGAGGAAGGGAGTTGATTAATGACATGAACAACAATAAGAGCACATTCTCCCCAAAATTGTTTTGGAAGTTGAGCTGAAATTTTAAAGCTCAAGCTACTTGTAAAATGTGACGGTGCTTATGTTCTACAATCCTATTTTGTTGAGGTGTATATACACAAGAATGTTGAAAAATGACATTAGTATCTTGATAAAAGGAATGAAGGGATATAAATTCCTCACCATTATCACTTTGAAAAATCTTAACACGAGATTCAAATTGTGTGAGAACATAACTAAAAAAGCATTTTAAAAGAGATTAAGTTTCAATTTTGTTCTGCATAAAAAAAATCCATGTGTAATCATTAACAATAGTAAGAAAGTAATAAGCACCAAAAAGAGAAGGGTGTCAATAATGACCCTAAATGTCACAATGAATTATTTCAAAAGGTTTTATAGAGGAAATGACACTGGGACTGAAAGGCAAATGATTTTGCTTAGCCAACGGACATATAAGACAAACATTATTGGATGAAGTAGAAAAATTCAAATCTAAAAAGTTTTTGGCAATTAAACTTAAACAATAAGAGATATATGACCTAATCTTTTATGCCAGAGGTTGATTGATGAGATGGTCAGATGACAGGTTGGTTGATTTATTGGTGAGGTAGGTGGAACCTTGGATTTTTGTGCCTCTAGTGCCACCAAGTAGTATAGTCCATCATGTTGTTTACCCAAACCAGTCATCCTCCTCGTAGCCAGATCCTGTAAAATATACCAATAAGGAAAAAAAGTCACTGAACAATTCAAACCTCTTGTCAGACGATTAACTTACATCAAATCAACTTTAAATGTGGGTATACATAGCACATCAGTTAAATAATAGTTAAAATTGAGAGGCAACGATCCTTTTGTAACAATATTAGCAGTTTCCCTGCTAGGCAGTAATATAGGAGGCACTGTGCAATTATTATCCTTTTGAAAAAACGATTTAGATGATGATGAAATATGATTCCTTGCCTCACTATCAATAATCTAATTACGGGAAGCAACTATAGGCAAACTTGGTTTGGTTACAGCATGTTCTTGATGGCTTGATTCGGCATCCTTATCATTAAGAAGGGATAAAAGTTGTTTTAATTGGGTTTCATGATTTCAACAACTGATTTTCCATCTTCTTTAGAAAGCCCACCCGATGCATGATTGGCTGTTGATCTGCCTCTTAAAGAAGCATCGTGCCTTAACTTGGGGTGCCCTGCCAAATACCCATGGAGTTCATAACAAGTTTGGATCTAGTGACCTTGCTCTCCATAGTGGGAACAGTGAGGTCATCCCCGTCTAAGTCCATGCTTCCATCTATCTTGCTCAAACCTGTGCCCCCTATTAAAATTGTCTCATCCTCCATTGAAATTGTGGTCTCGTCCTCCACTAAAATTGTCACATCCTCCACAGAAATTGTCGTCTCATCCTCCACTGAAATTGTTGTGTCTTTCACTGAAATTATTTGGAGATCGATGATCAAACCTCCCCGTTATGGGTTTCTTTGTGTTTTGAACTACCATGGTTGCGCTGCCAACGAAATCATTGGTGTTGGCTGAGCTAAAGTCACATTGTTTTTCTTCTTGAGAGATGAAGGAATAGGCTTGCCGGACTGAAGGGAGGGGATTCATCAGAAGAACTTGCCCACGAATAACACTGTAAGTTTCATTCAAATCCATAAAAAATTACATCAATCTCTATTGATCCTATTGTGACCCATGCATTGAATCATTATAGGAGGCTAGTTCATACCACAATCCCTTTAATTTTTTATAATAAACTGAAATAGAGAGTTGTTCTTGTCAAAAACATGTTATATCTCTATGAATTTTGAATATACGGGGTGTATTTGATTGAGAGAATCAGTCAAGAAGACCTTCCCAAACTTCATGAGCAGTAGAATAGTATATCACACTATCTGAAATCTCTGGACTAAGAGTGTTGATGATCCATGAGTGGACCATATCATTGCATCGAGACTAAAAAGCATATCCTTCTGGATCAGTTTCTTCCGAAGGAGCTTTGATTGAGCTATTAACAAAACACAATTTGTTCTTTAGAGTTTAAGGCTAGAGTCATAACCCTTTTCCAAGTAGAATAATTGTCTCCATTCAGGGGTTTGGAGATCAAAACCAAACCTGAATGATCTGAATGGTGAGTGAAATAGGGATTTGAGAGATTTCCCTTTGAAAAATCACAAGTTTTTGCGTTTATTGCTGAAATTTCATTGCTGTTCATGATGACTGAAGAAGAGTGATGTTTACACGAAAATTTTGATTGTAGTGATGAGCTGCAGATCTTAATCCAGCTTTGATACCATGAAAAGAATAAAGAAAAGATTGAATTTGCTTAAGTAAGCTCTCATTGATGTTTAACATTGTATTTTTACAATGAGCTCAATAATTGATTCCTATAAGTCAGGAATCAATTGTTGTATTATAGCTTTTCGTGCTATATATTAGGGATTACAATCAATAGATAATAAATTCAAATATTTATTTTACATATATATCAGCTATTCTATATAGGGAAGATTTATTTCCTTAACAGATCCAGCTATCAATCATGCATGGTATGTAACACAATTACATCGTTTTTAACCATGAATCCTCATATGTCAAGGCCTCTCTTTCATTAGTAGCATTCCCTCCTTGTATCTTGAAGGGACCATAAGCATTGCTACAAGTACGATAATATATAAAGTTAACCAAACTAAAACCAGGAAGAAGCCAATAATAGTAATCGTAATGTCCTTATTGATGTTGCTTGAAAGCCAACTCTCCTGATCTTTTGTCTTGAAGAAGTTGCGGACAATAGTAACCAGTAAACTTGCTACCAAGTTTGAAACAGATAGTCCCATCTCGAACAGATTGGAGGCTACACTAGACATGGATTTAGGCAATTTAGTATAGAAGAACTCATTTTGTCTAATACCACAGAATGCCTCAGCAAATCCAGTTATGAAGAAATATAGCAATAACCATATTGCTGAAATGGGCAGCACGACATCAGGGTCATCAGAAAATCCATCTTTGATTGCAGTTTCTCGCCGAGCACTCTCTATAATTGCCAATGCTGCCATGGAAGTAGAGGATGCTAGAATGCCAATTCCCATTCTTTGTTTTAAGCTGAGACGAGTTGGTTTTCCCATATTTTTGATGCTAGAAAGATGGAAACAATATCATAGAGAGCAATCCATATTACCGAAGAAAATAACTGAAACGTGTTCAGTTCTGGATTAATATCTTCCCTCTTCCGGACACCATCATTATCAACATTATCCATCTTTGCAGGAACTTTTATGGACAGGTAATGTTCAGAAATCCCATTCGGCTCTGGTTGCTTGGAAGAATGTATGTCTCCCCAAGCAGGAAGGTGGGTTGGGTCTTTTTGACATCAAAGCCTGTAATAAAAGTTTTATGGTGAAACATCTTTGGAATATCCATCTGAAGATTGATTCTTTTTGGATCAAATGGATTCATCACTTCTATCTTCCGTCTCTCTTGATTTGGGATGCCCAAGCTAAGAAAGCTTTATCTCCATTATGGAAAACACTTGTTTCCTTGAAATATCAACTTGTCCAAGATTGTGGGAGTAGCTCCTCTGTTGTTACTACTATGACCTCCTGGTCTGCTGGTACAAGTTGTTTCTCGGCTAATGCTTATGAGCACTTTCAAGTGAAAGGCCGTATGGTCTACTAGGATAGGGTGGTGTGGGAGCCATGGTCTTTGCCTAAACACTGTTTTGTACTGTGGATTGCGGTGTTAGGTAGGCTCAGAATTAAAGATCACCTGCACTTCATTCCCACTAACATTAGCTGTGTGTTTTGTAGTCAGGATCAAGAGTCACATAGTCATTTATTCTCCAAATGTCCCTGGACTTCGAACTTGTGGGAAAACATTGTTCGGTGGCTGCATATCAAACGTCGGATGAGCTCCCTGCTTAGTGCTATTTGGGGCCTTTTCTCAAATCAGAAAAGGATGGTTTCTAGAATGCAAAGAGCCTCTGTTGCCATCTCGGTTTATCTCATTTGGGAAGAGCATAATAAAAGACTGTTTGATTTTTCTTCATCCTCGGTGGAGAAAGTCTTTCAAAGATTCCAGGTTCTGTTTTTCACAGTTTTTCACTTCCATGAAAGAGATCACTTCTTCATTGATGTTGGCTAATGTATGGACCAGTCTTAATGGAGTGGTATGGGTTGCTGGCAACTTTTTTGCTTGATTTGCTAGGTTGTTTTGTTGGGTTGATGTGTGGTCATTTTTTTGTTCATTGTTGTTAGCTGCTTTGCTGTTTGATATGGCTGGTTGTAATTTGCACTATTTGTTGTTATGGCTATTTGTTGTCCTTCTTCATGTTGGCTGCTGGTGGCTAGTCTATTGCCGAAAGCATCCTTGTGTGTTGTTGGCCTCTGCATAGAATGTGAAATCTTGTTGTTTTTTCATATAACTATTGTATCTCTTTTAGTTTTTGCCTTTTGCTTGTATCTTAGCCTGCCAGCTTCTTAGTTGGATTGTGGGCGGTTACTATACCTTTTGTTTTGGCTTCTTCTTAGTTTGCTCCGAGGGAGTGTGTTCTCTTTAGTTGTTTTTTCTCTGTTAGGTTCTTTGACTTTACTATTCACAACTTGTTTTTTTTTTTTTTTTTTATCTTTTATACATATTTGCATTTGATAAAAAAAAAAACCGAAACGCAGTGAAGGAGGCAGCAGGAACTTGAAATTTTGAAGTAATGTGCTGGTCCATTGTAGATGCCTGGAAGACTATAAAAGAGTATTGGAGTACATTTATTGACATTAAGACCCCTGTAGACCATATTGGGATTACCTTGATCAGTGATTTAAGCTCTTCTACTTCATCAACTGTACAAAGACTCCATGGATTTGAAGCTCTTCCATCTGAGATCAAGTCTTCAGGATTTCTAATGACACAAGCTTTGTTCAGAAACCTAAGACAAGGTAGATGATACAGAACAAATAGCTTTTAGGAGTCATCATAGAATCCTGACATAATAGCTAGCTAGGCTTGTATTGAGGTAAATCTTGGATATAAGACGAGAATTTCAGGACACAGTTAATGAGCATATGATGGTACCGTAGTTTTCCAGTTGGGACGACAAGTTTTGATCCTTTCCTATGATGATAAACATCATGTGTTACTTGGGATGACAATTTGATACTTCTTTTTCTGAAGGTTGTTGCCAAAACTCGAAAAAATCCATCCAGCCAGCCTGGCTTAGCCTTTGACTTGACATAAATGGGAGAAGCTAAGAAGAATGAGAGAGTTGACAGGATCATGAGCACCACAGGAATTCCAAAACCCACCTTCAACCCCATGATATCTTGAATGTATAAAATATTCCAGCTGAAGCAGCTATCTAATATTCCAGCATGTTGGAGCTTGTCCCTCTTGCCCTACTGATCTGCACCAAAGGCCAAGGACGATGATCTTATGCCGCCAGCTCCAATGGCCATGAGGCCTAACGAAGAATATAAAAGCAGAAGGAGGTGGTCTTGCTCCTGGAATTATAGTTGTTAACCATAGTAGAATCACGCCCTGTACAATAAAATTAGTTGTTTAAGGGTGCACCCAATCAACATGATACATTATATTTGTTTTTAATAAATTTCTATGAGAACTAGCCTTAAGATCTGAATCTAGAAAGTCAAAGAAGAAAAGAAAGTTTACCTGTTTTTCCACACTGTCATCAATTCTGAAGTTCTCTCACTCGCTCCAGTACTCAATTAATCTTTCAAAAATCTTGAATTTCAAATAATGGACACTCATATTCACAATTTCTTGTTAACAATTGGAATATTTGGAGGAAAAGTTCTATGTCTTTATTGTTACTGTGGCCATTTATATTGATAGCCATTCAGTTAAGAAAAGGAAATAACAAACTGACCACATGCATCATGCATGCTAGAAACGGAATGCAAGTAAAGAAAGCAGAATAACAGAATAAAAGAAAACAGAATAAAAGGCTATATAACAACATTTCTCCCTTAATTAAAAATGAAGAGGTGTATCTTCAGTTTACTGCTGGATCATCACAGACTCCCATCATCATACGCAGCTTCTCAAAAACCATATGTGTAACTGGTTTGGTCATGATGTCAGCCAATTGTTCTTGAGAGTGACAGTGCATTAGAGCTACTACTCCATCTCGAGTTAGATCGCGAAGGAAATGAAAACGAACATCAATATGTTTACTTCTACCATGCATGACAGGATTTTTGGAAAGCTTGATTGTAGAACTATTATCACAATAGATAATAGTAGTACCAGTAGACTCATGATCAAGCTTCTCCAACATTCTTCTCACCCACACAGCCTGGCAAGCACAAGAAGCAGCCGCAATAAACTCGGCTTCAGTAGTAGAGAGAGTAACTACAGGTTGCTTCTTTGACGCCCACGATACTGCTCTTGAACTTAACACAAATACATAACCTGATGTACTCTTTCTATCTTCAAGATCTCCTGCATAATTGCTGTCGGTGTATGCAAGAATCCTTTTATTACCACTTTGCTTATACAGGATGCCATATGACAAGGTACCCTTAATGTAGCGGAGAACTCTCTTGACAGCTTGCATATGAAGTTCAGTAGGATGTGCCAGATATCTACTAAGCAAACTAACAACAAACATAATATCTGGTCTGGTGGATGTTAAGTACATCAAGCTCCCTACCATTTGCATGTATTGAGTGCTGTTGATTTTCATCCCTTCCAAATCAGTTGTCAATTTGAATCCTGGAACTATAGGATTGTATACAGCATTGCACCCTGACATATTAAACCGCTCTAGTATCTCCTGAGCATACTTTCTTTGACACACAAAAATACCATCATTTCGTTGCAGGATTTCTAGACCCAGAAAATACCTCATTCTTCCAAGATCGGTCATATCAAATTCCTTCATCATGGACTCTTTGAAAGAGCTGAATAGTGTGTCATCATTTCCTGTAAAAATGAGATCATCTACATACAAACACACAAGCAACAAAGAGGTACCTTGTGAAGATTTCTTAATGAACAAAGTGTGCTCAAAAGGACATTTCTCAAATCCCTCCCTCAGAAAATAAGCTTCAATACGACTATACCATGCCCGCGGGGCTTGTTTCAACCCATATAATGCTTTGTGCAACCGATATACCTTATTTTCTGCTCCCTGTACCATATACCCAGGAGGCTGCTCAACATACACTTCTTCATTTAAGTCACCATGAAGAAACGCAGACTTTAAATTTAGTTGAAACAAAGACCACCCCTTTTGCGCAGCCAACGAAATCACCAATCGTATAGTGTCCATGCGAGCCACCGGAGCAAATACCTCCGTATAATCCACTCCATGTTGCTGTGTATATCCTTTAGCAACAAGTCGGGCTTTGTATTTATCGACATTGGCATGTTCATTTAACTTCGTCTTATATATCCACTTGACTCCCACTCTGGTGGCACCCTTAGGTAAATCGGTAAGAACCCACGTATTATTCTTCTGGATTGCTGTTATTTCTGCTTCCATGGCACATTTCCATTTACTGCTATGAGCAGCCACTTCATAGGATAATGGGTCTGCATCCACATACAGAGCAAAATTGCCCTGATATTCCTCGTCCAACAGACTCTCCCCATACTCATAGTCACTCAGCCAAGCTGGAGGTTGACGTGTCCTTCTGGCAGCTGAGGTGGAACCACGATTTGTGAAGTCAACAGAATTGACGTCAGCTGCTGACCGTGACTCAGCAATTTCATTTTCTACCGCACTCGAGTCCACCTCAGCAATCACTGTCCCAGGCGAGTCCACCTCAGCAATCACTGTCCCAGGCGTTATTTCTTCCATCCTGGTCTCGGCTCCATTTCCATCCACCCTGGCTTCGTCCCCATTTCCATTTTGACCACTGCCAGTGAGTTTATCGCTATTTTGGGCAACAACATCTCTATCAGAACCACCATCATCACCCCACTTAAGAGAGGCCTGTATGTCTGCAGCATATTCGTTACCCCATGACCAACATTCATCTTCTTTAAACATGACATCACGGCTAACAACGATCTGCCTTGTGAGAGGGTTATACAGACGATAAGCCTTCGATCCCTCACTCACACCCATAAACACATTTCACACTCTTGTTGTCCAATTTGGTGCGTTTATTGTCTGGAACATGCACATATGAAACACAGCCAAACACTCGAAAATGGGCAACAGAAGGCTTAGACCCACTCCATGCCTCCTCTGGGGTTTTGTTTCTCACCGCAAATGTGGGGCTCCTGTTAAGAACATGGACTGCCCAGTTGACAACCTCGGGCCAAAACGTCTTGGGAACTTTTCTACTAGATAGCAAGCTGCGGACCATGTTCATGATTGTGCGATTCTTCCTTTCTGCGACGCCGTTCTGTTGGGGAGTGTAGGCTGCAGTGAGTTGGCGATGGATGCCATGTTTTTCACAGAACTCAAAGAATTCCTTCGAAGTGAATTCTCCTCCTCTGTCAGTGCGTAATCCTCTGATATTAGCCCCAATTTCAGTCTCAACCCTTATTTTGAAGAGTTGAAATCGTTTGAATGCGTCTGATTTTTCTGTCAAAAATTGAACCCATAATTTTCTGCTGCAGTCATCAATGAAGGTTAAGAGATACCTTTGATTACTGTTGGAGGAAGGAGAGATTGGCCCGCATATGTCTGAGTGAAGGAGTTGTAAGGGATGAGTGGCTCGCCACAAGCTTGTTTTGGGAAAAGAATTTTTGGTTTGTTTACCCAGTAGGCAATCTTCACATATTATACTTGAGCATTTCAAGTGGAGCAACCCGTGAACCATCTGCTTCTGTTGCAGAGTTTGAAGGCCACTAAAGCTCAAGTGACCATACTTGTAATGCCATAGAGCATCTGCATTCTGAGCTGGGGTGAAGAGGCATTTCTGTTCTTGAATTTGAACCTTAGCCAAGACAATGAACATCCTATTAAGAGTCATATCTGTTTCAATAACAATACCCCTCTCCGGGTGATACACCTTGCACTTGTTATTTCGAAACAAGATAGCTAAACCCTTCTCCTACAATTGGCCAATGCTTAGAAGATTGTTTTTCAAGACAGGAATGTAGAATACCTCTGTAATCACTTGTGAGGTATTGTGTGATTTGAAGATGGATTCGTCCCTTCCTCATTACATCAATGCTGGAATTATCACCGAGTTTCACTGACTTGTGAAAGCTTTCATCCAAATCTGAAAAAAAAGATTTGTCCCCAGACATGTGGTTACTGCATCCAGAATCCAAGAACCAAGCTGTTTCATCAGATTCTTTTTCAACATGAGCCATTAGGAGCAGCTGCATTGTTCTTTCATCAATCTTGATACTGTCTTCCCCGCTGTTCACAGTATCAGGTTCTGTGAGCACTTCTGCTGATATCACCTTATCTGCATTATCTTCAAATGCCATAAGCAGCAATGGTTCATCAGTCTTGGTGAAATAAGCTCTTGATTCTCTTGATTTTTTCTTAGGGCACTCATACTGATAATGGCCAAGATCATGACAATAGAAACATTCAACCAGAGACCTATCAGTCCTTTGTCTACCACGGCCACGCCCCCTGCCTCTAAAACTGCTGCTTCCACGACTAAATTTACCCTTATCGTTTTCAAATGTGGTCTTCAGAGCTTGTTCTTCAACAACATGGCTTTGCATACGCTGCTCATGAACTAACAGACTACTCTGTAGTTCATCAACAGTCATGGTGTACAAATCTTTTGACTCCTCAATAGTACAAACTACATAATCAAATTTTGACACCATAGATCGCAGGACTTTTTCAATGACAGTGACTTCATCCATTTTTTCACCAAGAAACCTCAGTTTATTAATGATGGTAAGAGTGCGAGCAAAGTAATTTGATACAGTCTCACCTTCTTTCATGTGCAGAATTTCAAACTCCTTGCGCATGGCCTGCAACTGTGCACGTTTGACCCGTGCATTCCCTTGGAACTTCTTCTTCATGGAGTCCCAGATTCCCTTCGAAGTCTCCTTATCCAAGATGGTCTCAAGGATGGAACGATCAATCGCTTGAAAGAGGTAGTTCTTAGCTCTCAAATCTTTCAATCTCTGATCTGCCAAAATCTTCTGTTGTTCATCCGAGAGTTCACTCCTTTCTACTGCTGCAGAACACCCATTCTCAACTACGGTCCAGTATTCTTTGGAGCGAAGAAAGTTTTTCATCAACATACTCCAATGATCGTAATGTCCCATGAATCTTGGTATTGCAGGTTGAACAAAGCTATTCTCACTCGTCATGGTTTAGCTGCGGCTACAAACTGTGAAGAGGAAATATTAGCTCTGATACCAAATATTAACAATTGGAATATTTGGAGGAAAAGTTCTATGTCTTTATTGTTACTGTGGCCATTTATATTGATAGCCATTCAGTTAAGAAAAGGAAATAACAAACTGAACACATGCATCATGCATGCTAGAAACGGAATGCAGGTAAAGAAAGCAGAATAACAGAATAAAAGAAAACAGAATAAAAGGCCATATAACAACATTTCTCCCCTAATTTTTCACCACTTCTACCCCCAACAAACCCTAGTTCCTCTAACAAACTCTATCACTCTCGAAATTCTACCTTTTCTATACCTCTATCGAAATCACTCAAGCAAGGGTTCCGATCATCGCCACTGTTGGGGGCGTCCTATTCCGTCACTAACACTGATACTTCCTCAAAAGGAGAAAACGAGAGGAGTGTGAGTCCAGTTTATGTGCCAACACCACCTAATCGTGGCCTCGGTACTCCTCACAGCGGGTAATTTCTTTTTATTTAAACTTTTGATAATTATTTACTCCTGAATTGTAATTTCATTTCAGAAACAATTGACAGGTACCATTTTGATGGAACGACGTGGAATTTTTTTGAATGTTGGTATTTTAAAGTCTCGATTCCGGAGCGGAAACAGAATTTCTGTTTCATATATACAGTGGAGAATCCTGCGTTTCCTAAGAAATTTACTGCCTTGGAGTTGGTACAGCATGGATCGAGATCAATTGGAGTTGGTGCTCAGATTCTTGGGGCTAATGACAAGTATATCTGCCAATTCTCTGAAGAATCGCAAAATTTCTGGGGAAGTTAGTTTCTTTTTCCCCGTACTCTTAGTAATATTATGGGAACTGTTTGAATTTATAAAATTCTGTGTTTAAGAGTTAAGGTTATCGCTATCAGTTTGTTTGTTGATGCTTAGGTAGACATGAGCTGGTGTTGGGGAATACTTTTGTTGCTGAGAGAAACATGAGGCCTCCAACCAAAGAGGTTCCTCCTCAGGTTGAAATCTCTCCTGTTCATCTTAAATGTTTATTGATATTCTTTTTTTTTTTTTATATATATATATCATTTCTTTTAGAATGTCCAACCTTGTCAATTTTTTATGGTTTTAACATTTGGGTTTCATGGTTTGAATGCATAAGAGAGGGTTTTTTTTTTTTTTTTTTTTAGTTACAAAGCCGTGGATTAATCGTACATCAGAATGTTGTCAAAGTTGCAAGGCTTTAAAACTGTGTTATACAGCTGCGGAGGAAAATAAGAAAAGTCAAATGTAACAATTTAACTGATATCTCATTTTGCTTCGGTGACACCAAATGGTTTCTAATGTCTGAAACATTTGTAGGAATTCACGTTTGCTACTTTAACTCTTTTTTTTTTTTAAGTTGCGAGGTGGTTGAATATATCAGCATTTGCATTCCTGTTCAGCTCCCTATTAGATATTTCTTTGTTTATTTTGCATTTCCTTGCATAAGACTGTAAAAACCTGTAAAAATTGGGGATTCTCAATTTCCTGTTTACATAGTTAGACTTACTGCGATTATTTCTTGGTTTCCTAAGGTTTATATTCCTGCGGAGGCTAACCATGTCAAACGAATCCGAGTTACAACTTACATTTTGTAACATTTAATTTGTGAAGGAATTTGATGAAAGAGTTTTAGAAGGATTTCAAGTAAGCCCACTTTGGCACCAAGGCTTTATTCGTGATGATGGCAGGTGAGTACTTTCTTATCATCCATACCCATAGTATAGAGATTGAGTTTCAGGATGTAACATCACGCATGCATGGGGGATTTTTAGTTAAATCATGCATGCATGTCACACTGCTTACAGTGCCTCAATCAGGATATTAGATTAAACTTTCTAATGCTTTGTTAGTGCAACTCCTTATCTATGCTTTATGTGGTGTCAAAATAATACGATAGGGTAAGTCAGGGCAAGTCAAACATGTGTCATGTTTTAAATTTTGGTAACCAGTTATATTTTTAATACCATGGTTGTTTGTAATTTATTTGAGCATTGGTAGCTTGACATGACTTTTCTTCAAACTGCAGGACAGATTATGTGGAAACTGTGAAAACTGCACGTTGGCAGTACAGCACTCGGCCTGTTTATGGATGGGGTAATGTTGGGTCCAAACAGAAGTCGACAGCAGGGTGGCTTGCTGCTTTTCCTGTATTTGAACCTCATTGGCAAATATGCATGGCTGGAGGACTTTCAACAGGCATTAACTATGCTTTCTTCTGTCTATAATTGTTGTGGAACTTTCAATCTGATGCTGGTTATGATTCTTTTATTCTATTTTACAACAATTTGTCTAATAAAATAATGATCTTTCTAAACTGTTCGTACTCACTATATATAACCAACTCTTGTTTCTTACAGTTACCTTTTATCCCCCCTTCCAAGTAAATACCTTACAAGAATTTACAGAAGCCTCCTTCGTTAATTTCTAAGTGCTTATTCTGCTATCAAGGTCACAAGTTTGTGAGAGAAGAACATCCATAGGCTTTAGAAATAATTATATCTAGTTTTTTGGCTCCTTTTGTTGTCACAGTTTCAAAGAGCATTGTGATGGAGGTTCAATGCTTTCTAGAGAATAATGCTTTGGGTTTTGATTGGACACAGGATGGATAGAGTGGGATGGTGAAAGATTTGAGTTCGAAGATGCTCCTTCTTATTCGGAAAAGAACTGGGGTGGAGCCTTCCCAAGAAAATGGTTTTGGGTCAATATTTATTTCTTTCATGTGGTAAATATCTGTGTATTAATGGATTATATATTTTTCTCACGTGTAATTTCATGCTTACATAACATTGTAAGGGTGGCAAGTGACTCTCACTGCTGCTCTTTGTATGACTAATAATTAATTATTTACTCTCCTTTCAACATACAAAGATGACCTCACGTCAATATTATTCACTCCTATTAACTTTTTGATGTGTGTTGCGGGAATGTTGTGCTGTCATTCATGTTGGTTCGGTGTACAGAAATTGAAGCACATTAACTTCATCTCTGGCTCATTAGAACTTGATTAGATGGCTCATTTTTTATGTTCTATTGATTAGTTGGAAGTTTTGGAGAAGACATCTATGTGCTATGTAAGTTATTGAAGAAGTTTGGAATTATTGCTGGGACGATGTTTCGCTAATGCATCTTAGGTTTGCAATTGTCTGCACATTAAAAGAAAATTAAAAAAAGAAAAATCAAAAGTCTGAATGCCTGTATGCTAATTGTTGATGTTTTACATTTTACACTAGGTTCAATGTAATGTATTTGAAGGTGCAAGTGGAGAAGTTGCTTTGACTGCAGCTGGTGGGTTGAGGCAAATACCTGGACCAAGTGAGACTTTTGAAAATGCTGCATTGGTAACTTTTCTAGGACACTTCCAATGCTATTGCTCTCTACTTTCCCTCGTTTCAGCAATTCTTGTTAGTTGATTAAGTTTTTTCTGCTCTTTTGGAATATATATGGCTAAATGCATGTAAAGAATGAGATAGTGAACCACTGATATGCAATTTTCATGGAACCTCAGCTACCCTTTATGTTTTCATATGGAACTTGAAAATCATTCATGAGTTTGAATATGCCTTACTATCTTTAGTTTAAGATCCTGAAATAGAAGAAAAGCCAAAAACAAATTCAATTTTACAAGGTGGATGGACTTGTTTTAAATATACTGACACAATGCAATTTCCACCTGTGCAGGTTGGAGTACACTATGATGGAATTTTCTATGAATTTGTGCCATGGAATGGTGTTGTAAATTGGGAGATTTTTCCATGGGGTTACTGGTACATGGCCGCAGACAATGGGACACATCTGGTATCTTCTGTTCCTGTTTCTATTATAAATCCACTTTTAACTCCGATGCCCCTGTGTTTGGTATTATTCTTCACTTAAACATGTGAAACATTACTAAAAAAAAAGGAAGAACATGGTTGCCATCATGGTTTTTCATGACCTCTTAAGTCTTTGATGGATACATATAATGATAAATTGGAGTTGTACTATTAACTAGAGGTCTAATATATTGTCCTTACTCAGGTTGAATTGGAGGCAACAACGAAGGACTTGGGAACAACATTGCGTGCTCCAACAGCAGAAGCTGGGCTTACTCCAGCTTATAAAGATACCTGTTTTGGTGTTTTGAAATTGCAAATTTGGGAACGTAGATATGATGGCACTAAGGGGAAGGTGCATTTTAGTCATCACTCTCCCATATCCACATACATATTCATCAACTTCATGCACAAAAACATAAACTGAAACTAAACTATTTAACCTCAGGATTTATTAGCATTAAGTGGCCTAACTCTTCAACCGAACATTGAAAACTTTGAACTTTTCTTGTGTGACAGTTTTTATCTTGCAATGTGTTTTCACCACTTTGATTTTGTTGTGGGACAGTTTTATCTTGTAATGTAGTTTCTTCACATAAAAACAAGTTTCACAACCAGATATTGCACTTGTTCTTCCCATATGTATTTTCAAAGACATTATCCCATGAAACCAGTGAAAGGAGGCCATCTGTGGACTTCATGAGTGATTTTTTCTTTAAAATCTGAGTTGTCGTTGGAGAATTGAAGAGTCTGCTTTTAGCATGTGAGAATTTGCTTCCTGGATGTTCTATTTTTGTTTCTTACACCTTGTATGTTATCTATGAGCTAAAATCCATATGGATTGATACAATTCCAATCAACTTTTTCTCATAGTTTTTCAAAATCCTTGGCAACCGATTGTTTGATGTAATTTGTCAAAGGGGAAAGACGCTTATCCTTGGCATGCAATTGTTCTGATTGGTAGATGCTTTTAGGTCTCAAGTATTACAAGTTGGTTTTGTTCTTGTTCAGGAAACAAATAAGACCAGCTAGTTTATTTGTTCATACCCTGGCTTTGGATATTCTTACATTTTCAGCATTATTATATGCAGTTAATTTTGGATGTTACAAGTGACATGGCATTAGTAGAAGTTGGAGGAGGACCATGGTTTTCCACTTGGAAAGGCAAGGCATCTATGCCAGAGCTTGTCAGCCGCACTGTGGGAGCCCCCATTGACATGGATGGAATTTTTAGGTTTGCTCCTCTGTTCAAGCCCCCTGGTTTATAACCACAAGCCAGTTCTCTCATTGCGAAAATGGATCAAACTTGGGAAATTGAAGAATCAGAGAACGGAAGATGGCAGTGTGGAATGAAAAATGGACCACTTGGGGAGGTGTGTAGATTGACCATTTGACCTTGAAATAAATGAAAATATAATCAAGTGTTGGAATATTCATAAAATAGCTTTGAATTTCCTTCAAATTCTCCAATGTGGATATGATCATGGACAAATATGAAGATCCAGCTATTAGTGATGCATGGTATTTAACACAGTTACACCGTTTTGAACTACGAATCCTCATCTGTCAAGGCCTCCCCCTCATCAATAGCATTCCCTCCTTGTCCCTTGCAGGGACCATAAGCCTTGCTACAAGTACGATAATATATGAAGTTAACCAAACTCAAACCAGCAAGAAGCCAATAATAGTAATCGTAATGTCCCTTATTGATGTTGCTTGAAAGCCAACTCTCCTGATCTTTTGTCTTGAAGAAGTTGCGGACAATAGTAACCAGTAAACTTGCTACCAAGTTTGAAACAGATAGTCCCATCTCGAACAGATTGGAGGCTACACTAGACATGGTTTTAGGCAATTCAGTATAGAAGAACTCATTCTGACCAATACCACAGAAAGCCTCAGCAAATCCGGTTATGAAGAAATATAGCAATAACCACATTGCT
The DNA here is from genome assembly GCA_015731905.1 of Salix dunnii. Taxonomy (NCBI): domain Eukaryota; kingdom Viridiplantae; phylum Streptophyta; class Magnoliopsida; order Malpighiales; family Salicaceae; genus Salix; species Salix dunnii. The sequence continues at coordinate 3,321,686 of CM027676.1, forward strand.
GAAATGGACAGCACGGCATCAGGGTCATCAGAAAATCCATCTTTGATCGCAGTTTCTCGCCGAGCACTCTCTATAATTGCCAATGCTGCCATGGCAGCAGAGGATGCTAGAATGCCAATTCCTATTCTTTGTTTTAAGCTGAGACGAGTTGGTTTTCCCCTGATCTTTGATGCTAGAGGGATGGCAACTCGATCATAGAGAGCAATCCATATTACCGAAGAAAATAACTGAAACGCAGTGAAGGAGGCAGCAGGAACTTGAAATTTTGAAGTAATGTGCCTGTCCATTGTAGATGCCTGGAAGACTATAAAAGAGTGTTGGAGTACATTTATTGACATCAAGACCCCTGTAGACCATATTGGGATTACCTTGATCAGTGATTTAAGCTCTTCTACTTCATCAACTGTACAAAGACTCCATGGATTTGGAGCTCTTCCATCTGAGATCAAGTCTTCAGGATTTCTAATGACACAAGCTTTGTTCAGAAACCTAAGACAAGGTAGATGATACAGAACAAATACCTTTTAGGAGTCATCATAGAATCCTGACAGAATAGCTAGCTAGGTCTGTATTGAGGTAAATCTTGGATATAAGACGAGAATTTCAGGACACAGTTAATGAGCATATGATGGTACCTTAGCTTTCCAGTTGGGACGACAAGTTTTGATCCTTTCCTGTGATGATACACATCATCTGTTACTTGGGATGACAATTTGATACTTCTTTTTCTGAAGGATGCTGCCAAAACTCGAGCAAATCCATCCAGCCAGCCTGCCTTAGCCTTTGACTTGACATAAATGGGAGAAGCTAAGAAGAATGAGAGAGTTGACAGGATCATGAGCACCACAGGAATTCCAAAACCCACCTTCCACCCCATGTTATCTTGAATGTATAAAATACAGGTCATGGCAAGGAATACCGCAACCGAGACTGTCGCATAGTACCAGCTGAAGAAGCTCTCCAATATTCCAGCACGTTGGAGCTTGTCCCTCTTGCCCAACTGATCTGCACCAAAGGCCAAGGACGATGATCTTATGCCGCCAGCTCCAATGGCCATGAGGCCTAAGGAAGAATATAAAAGCAGAAGCTGTGATGTCGATGCGGATTCGCAACTGTCATGAAATTGGACACAAGGATGTGGTCTTGCTCCTGGAATCATAGCTGTTAACCATAGTAGAATCACGCCCTGTACAATAAAATTAGGTTGATTGCTGCTATTGTGAGGTTGAAGTTAATGCTTTCTTTTCAATTTAGATAATCGTTGGTCTTCTTTTCTCTCCCACAATTCCATATTTAAAACAATATTTTGAGTTTGAATCTCGTTTTGATGTAATGAGAATATTTTTAAATTCATGGATTTCTTTTTTATTTTTTAATTTTAGTATGTGGTCTAATATTTTTTACCCTTACAAAAAATTATCTAAGTCCTAAGCAATATCTCTCCTTCGTTTCTTTTAACATGCACCAGCTTTTTATCAATTGCAAGTTCTATTCCCGAGTTTATCTTAAGGGTGCACCCCATCTACACGATACATTATATCTTTTGCAGTAAATTTCTCTGAGTACTAGCCTTAAGATCGTAATCTAGAAAGTCAAAGAGGAAAATAAAGTTTACCTCTTTAACTATCCAAACACTTTAAAATACAATCTTAATCATATTTCTAAACAGGAATTTAACTATATATATATATATATATATATAATTTAACTATATATATATATATATATTTAAATAATATAAATGTTCATAAAGATTATTTGGGTTATGGTGAAATCTATTTTTCATTAAATTTTATTTTATTCTGATATTTTTTTTTATTATTTTAATGTAGTGATATAAAGTTTTTTGGCACCTTTGATCCAATTGAAGCTCTTTTCTTGAAACTATTGGACCAAATATCCTAAATCAATGCCTTAAAATTTTGTCCAAAAATGAATAAAACACATTTAGTGTTGTTTTCCCCTTTATTTTATTTAATCAAAGGAATCAATCTGATTCAATTGGGTCAAATAAGAGAATATTGCAGAAAACAAATATATATCATAGCTGAGACTATATACTTAGTGGCTTCAACTTGTAGATTCATGTGGACAAATTTTTGGTGTAAGATTCAGTGGCTGTTAAACTATTGTAAGTCCTTATGAACATTCAAGCAAGCAATCTCTGTGAGAATAAATTAAAAGGGATTACAATTTTATTATGTTCCCGTTCTCTAACTCAACTTGAGGATACACATAACACCACCAACGAATTAAAAATGGAGAAAATTAATCACAGGGTAAGAAAAGTTGAGTAAATAGGATCTAGAATTACCAGAAGGCAAGCAATACATCCAAAACCGATCATGAAATACCGCCCCACATAAGTATCAGCAAGAAAAGCACCGATAAATGGCGTAAAATTGGTGGCAGCTGAATGAAGGTAGAGTATTTGTGCACCATTGACGGCATCGATGCCATACTCTCTCGTCAAATACAATATCAGGTTAGCCGAGAGCCCATAATTTGCCAGCCTCTCAAATGCCTCGTTTACTGCCACAAATTACATTGAAAAAACATAATCCGTAAATAGGATAGGATAATCAAAGCATAACATTCATGATTGCTTGTTTTTTTGAATATGTACGCTTACCTATGATAAATATCAAGGCTCTTACGCCACCCTTTGTACTCCTGCTGCTCAAGAGCGGCTCTCTGATTATCCCTTTATGATCTAAAGGATCTTCCATTTGTTCTTCCTGGACCCTCTTCTTGCCTGAGGGAGTAGCACTGTTGAGATTGAATCTTGCTTGATGCCGAGGCTGTGAGATCGAGAGGGTAGGGTTGCCTGTTGCTGCACAGCCATATGCTGGATATTAATCTGCTGCTGGTCGGGTGGTTCCCCACGATACTAGTACAGATGAGCCAGCTATATTCTCTTAAAACAAAGCTAGAAAAACAAGAAACGATGAGGAATCATGGGTTTTTTTAATAGGCAAATCATTTCAAGGATTCTTGATCCTAAAGCCAAAGTTGGTTTTAATTTATTTTGAAGTTTTCTGCATGTTAGGGTACAGTGATTTGCAGTCCAGCCTGAAAAAGAAAACAAGAGAAATGGAGAAAATTTCGGGTAGGATTTCTTGAGAAATGGAATTTGTATATTCAGCTACGCATGTGATCTTAGAACGGGATAGTACACACTTCAATTTGAAAAAAATAGAGGTACTTTCTATTCAAATAGAAGTTCATTTTTTGTTGCAGCCTCAAGTTGGTTCAAGGCCACTGCTTTTTTAAAATATTTTTGAAATAATTTCAAAATTTATTATTTTAAATTAATTTTTTTAATATTTTTAAATTATTTTCATGTACTAATATAAAAAATAATTTTTAAATAATAATAAAAATATTATTTTAATATATTTATAAATATTTTTTTTTAAAATAATAATTGTAATCACATTTCCAAATACTCATGAAGACTTTAATTGTATTTCCTACTTTATAAATAGGATTTGATTGCACTTGACCTTATGGTTTTTTCCTTTTCATAACATTTTCAGACAATAATTTATAAATTCTAGAAAATTGCCAAATAATAACATAATTACCAATGAAATAATTCCCATCCGCAATGCTAGATGATAACAACAATGGAAAATATTATCGATGTAATTAGCAATGGAATATGTGTAATCAATAATTATCAATGGTATTTTTGACATAAAAAAATAATTAATATTATTTTGCCAACCTCGTCAATAATATGACATGTCATTAACCACTAAAAATTTTAAATTTACTAACAAAATATTACTCACATATGGTTATTGTCTTTAGAAAAACATTTCCTTGGTGATTCCACTAAAATATTCATTGATGGATTTACATCTAAACTAAAATTTACCTGTCGGTATATCTCTTGATGAATATGAAATATCACTTCTCATAACCCATTTATGAGTTTTTTTAAAAAAATAATAAAAATAAAATAAAAAAAGCTGGTGTGGTGGGAAAATTAAGTTCAAAATTTTGTACGGATTCAAAAGTTTAATTGTGTCTCTATTGTGCCTAAAAATAAAGGAAAATACATATTCAAGGTCAAAATAATTTATTATTGGATAAATTTATGTAAAAATTAAGTCGAAAGGCATACTTATATTTTTTATATGCCAATTTGATTTAGTTGTGGGCCAATCTTAAAGTATAATTATGTTTATAAATTAATATGGTGTACAGTTGAAGGATTTGAATAAGTATAAAGATTTAATTATACTTTAACTTGGTCAAATTAATTTTATTAGAGGTTTAATTGATGAAAAATCAAGTTCGGAAACCTAATTCAGATTTATTTGAGAAGACTAGAATTTTTCAAGACCAAATTTAATTTTTACCAAGTTAAATTGATAAAATTAAAAGTGAAATCATATAAATCTAAAAGTTTAAAGTCAATTAGAAATATAATTAAAATAATTATAAATCAAGATATCAAATTATATTTACACCTTTTTACAAAGTCTCCATTGTTTAGTGGTTTGAGTAGTTCTTGCATGCTGTTGTAGAAGACGAGGAGGTGACCCATCGATACATGCAATGAGTAGTCGAAGGGTCACCTTCCTTGTTCTATAAATAGCAGACCGAGCAGAAGATACGGGGGAATACAACAAAAAAAAACATAGAGAAAAATACCAAGAGAAAAACAGAGTGGTAGCGCTAGATTTATCGGTGGTAGGACACCGACTTTCCTTTGTTGAGCACCGATAGCCTCCATTTCTCTTTCATCCAGCAACCTCAATCTTTCTTTTCTCCGCCGTCAGCCACAACCCCAGCTTCCATCCCTAGCTAACAGCCACAGTTTTTAAAACCAGTAATAGGCGACCCATGTTTCCCTCAGCAGCTTTAGTATCTCTGTCCGGCAAGACCAGCCCCTTCGTGTTCTCTATCAGAAGCAGCAGTGTTCCATCACCTTCGGCAATAGACAACGACAACTTCTCCTTCTTCCTTCTCCATTGCTGCAACCTTTCACCTCCTCCTGCGATTGCCATAGACCTCCACTCCTGATGCCTCCACCACTGGCGGAACCAGCCCCACCTCCTCTACACGATGACAATAACAGGTGTGCCTTCCGTCTTCCTCCCCCATCCTCCTCTGCACTGTTCATCTGCGTATGAACAATGGGTGGTGGTTGGGTTGGTCATGGTGTCCAATCAGGCAATCTAAAGAGGGGTGGGTCGTTCAGCCCACATGAAAATTAGCATTATACAAAATGTATTTTTGTTTTAAAAAAAGTTTTGTTTTTGTGTGTATGAATGAATTCTAAGATTTTTCAAGCATATTTTTCATAAAATAAATATAGCATTTTTCTCATATTTTGAAATAAAAATGGAATATCATAACCAATTTATGATTATTCGTTAGAATTCGGTCAAAATATCAAAAAATTTCAACAATCATTTCATTATTTTTTATAAACTTTAATTATCAGGTGTAAAATTATATTATAAAGTATACTCATAGATATTAAAAGTATAATAAATACAATGTTAAAATTCAGACCTTAGATTAATTAGGTTTTCGACCCCATAAGTAAAGAATCTATCACGAAGAGAGATCTAATGCCATTTGAATCACTTCATTTTGACCTCTACAGCTTACGATCTGCACAAAACATTGATCGAAGGTCAAAATTGTCAATCACATTCAATTACCTCATTTTTTTTATCTTTCATCAAAAAATACCTTCAAAACATAAAATAAACAATATCAAGAAAGTTTATACATAAAATATAGGCAAAACACTAGGTAAATATGGGTGAAAATATATAATAATATAGTTGCATCAAAGTCCCCTTACCCAGACTCTTGCAGACCATTAGATTTCCTAATGACCTTAAAAAAACCTTTTTTTTGCTCGCCATCTCCCCTCTTTGGCGGATGGTAACACATGAAGTGCGTAAAATCATTCTTTGCGACATCACCAACAAAAAACCATATGTAATTCCATCAATGATTTATTTAATATTGCCAGTTAAAGTACATTGTTAGTGATTAAATAATGACATGGTGGCATTTGCACTAATTATTTCCCATTGCTTTAGATACTAGCAAAATTAATCCATCAGTAAGGCCATCAAATAATGTTTAAAAAATACTTTCTTAAAAACATTATTCATGGAAGATAGGTTGTCCAATCTTCATCCTTTTGGTTTAAAATCTTCTTGAACATTAAAGTTTGAGTGCACAGAACTTATTATGTGCATCTAATGGTTGAAATGCTATGATTGAGTATCATTTGTAAGTTCTCGCTCATATTTTGTTAGATAGTATAAACTCGATTACTATCGGTCACCTAGACAATCTGCCTCTAATCACAAATGTAGATCCTGTTTTAAATGGGTTGAAGGATTGTGCCCATATCTCTTCTATATGCAATGTTATATGTTTCCTAAAAAAAAATCAAATTAAAAAAAATAGCTTAAGAAAAGAAATTGTTGAAATCCAACATATCTTAAAGTACTGAGCTCAACTATCCATATGTTATTGCTCCTCTTTTTAATGACCATAATTTCACATATACATTTCTATAGAAATTTGTGTTGGTCTTGGTTCACATTCAAGACCAATAGCTTGTATGAGAAAATTATTTTTAGTTAAACATACACATACAAAAAAACAATTTTAGAAGAGTAGATCTAATTAAAAAAAAAAATCTTATAATCTATTTCGTATGCGAAACAAACAGAATGGATCCACTAGCATGCATTGTAATAGCAATATGAATTTGAATGGCTTTCTAGAAGAAGATATTTATGTTGAACAACCACTTGGCTACATTGAAGAAGATAATAAAGGCAAAGTATTCAAGTTAAAGAAATCTCTTTATGGTTTGGAGCAAGCTCTACAGGCTTGGAAATCCAAAATTCACAAGTATTTTTAATTAAATGAATTTGAACAAATCCATATAAGCACGACATATATGTGAAGAAAGAAGATGATGGAAGTACATTATTTTCTTGCTTATATGTTGATCACTTGATATTCACCGATAATAATCCTACTATGTTTACAAACTTCAAGAAAAACATGGTATAAGAGTTTGAGATGACAAACATTGGTCTGATGGCACATTTTCTTGGCTTAGAAGTTACTCAGATAGAAGAAGGGATTTTTGTGTCCCAAAATGGTTACGCCATAGATATTCTTGGAAAGCTCAATGGAACACACCTTGACTTTTGAACTTCCTGTTGTGAGAGAGGATCTCTCACGGGAATTTTTATTTAATAGTTTTCTTTAAAAGAAAAAAAACAAGGACAATATTTTTGTGCCTTTTGGGTTTTTTTAGCAAAATTGAAATAGCAAACTGAAATACTTAAAACGATAGAAATCCTAAACAATCTAGTTCTCTGGGCAGATTCGAGGTAGCCCGGGCCTCCTGGTCAATTGATTTGCTTTAAAGCAGTTTCACTTGGGTGCTTTTGTCTCTGTTCTCTCCTCCTTTATATAGCTTCCTTTGGACCCCTTGGGAACAATTTGTATTGTACTTTTATACGTATCCCTGGTATAAATCCTGTTTGTTTTGCCAGTTGCTTCTCCCTCGAACGACGCTGTTTTGCCTTCTCCCGTGCCGTTCCATGACTGCATGTTGTCATTCGCTCCTTTTAATCTGGACCGTCCACGTGAACTGTCCTGGCTTACATCTATCCCTACACGTAGCCACTGACTTTCTTCTTTTGCAGGGAAGCTTACTGAGGAAGCCATTCCGTTCATTTTGTCAGCTAATCTTAACCATCCACGTAAGCTATCATTGGCCTCATCCGTTCCTCCACGCTGATATCCTTCTTCTTTTGCAGGGTACCTTGTTTCGTCTGCCATTTCTCCCCTTCCCCGTTTGCTGAGAGCCTTCAGAGCTGGTTTGTCCTGTCTAAGGAACATGAGTGTTTCGTGGTCTTCGGGTTGGTTACACTCAAGATGAAAAGCTGCAATCTAGTATCATCTCTAATTGAAAATGGAGTGGAATTGAAGAAAAGTAAAGTAGGAAATGTTGACTTACTTCAAAAGCTTAGTGGGAAGCTTGGGGTACTTGACATGTACAAGAATGGATATACTCTATGGAGTCAGCCTTATTAGTAGATATATAGAGACATTGGATTAGATGCACTTGAGTGCAGCTAAGAGAATTCTTTGTTATATCAAAGGAACAATAAGTGAAGGTCTGTTCTATATATCAAGCAAGAACTTTAAACTTATTAGCTACTCAGATAGTGATTGGGGTCGAGATGTGAATGAAAGGAAAGTACAACAGGGTTTGTATTTTATTGGGAGATACGTCTTTCACATGGTCATCCAAGAAGCAGTCAATAGTGACATTATCAAGCAATAAAGCCAAATATGTTATTGCCAACTCAGTTGTATGCCACTTCTTAAGGTTAAGGAATAGGCTAAAGCATTTAGCATTTCCTATGAAGATCCGACAAAGATTTATATTGATAATCGATCGGCGATTGTATTAGCAAAGAATTCAGTTTATCATGAAAAAGGTAAACACATCGATATATATCATTACTTAATTTGGGAGCATGTGAAGAACAAAGAAGTTGAATTGATATCTAGCAAAAAAAAAAATGATCAAGTTGCAATTATCTTCCTAAAGCCATTAAAGGGAGATATATTTATTAAATTGAAGTTCATGCTTGACATGACATCTCCATATTGAGTTTAAAGAGGGAATTTGTTGGTGTAAAATCAAATATGTAAAATTAAAGAAAGGCAACCACCGACTACATGCATCGATTACGGCCACCGACAACCACTAACTACGACCACTAACTACAACCATCGACTGCAGCCGCTAGCTGCTTTCACAATTAAAAGTCTATTTTATCAAGCTTCCATTTTCTGTATAAATAGGAAGCTTAGTTAAGGTGAATTACAGTGGGAGACAACAGAGAGAAACACTAGAGAGAAAAGAGAGAGCTTTGATAGATTGTTCAAGCACTGTAACTTTGTGTTGTTGAAATAAAATGGTGTGTTTTATCTCTTCTAAGTGTTTCGAAGACACCACTAGTGGCCTCTCCCACCAATATTTAATACCTTGATCTTTAAACCAAGCAAACTTCTAGCCAATGAATAGAGATTGAAGGGGTAGGTAGATATACTTTCATGAAGCCTAGCTGCTTGGAGCATAATATGTATTGATGGTATGCCTTGGGAACCCATATAATTGTTTCACTTTTGCTTACAAAGAAAACAACATCACATTGGAGCTCACTTAGCAGGAATTTTCTTGAAAAGTTAAAAATGAGACTACACTATTGAAAAAAATCAAAGAATGTCTATCAAGCTCAACATGAAGCAATAACCACGCACGTATAGTTCCTTCACCTACTCTCGCTAATATCCAACTGTGCAGGGTAAGCACAAAAATACTAAGATCCTGAACGTTAACTTAAACTAGAATAATCATCTTCAACATCATCATCATCATCATCAATCGACCCTTCACTAACATCTCCTGCAATGCCCCCTTGGCCCCCCTTACAAGGACCATAAGCCTTGCTACAAGCGAGATAATAAATGAAGGTAGCAAAACCCAAACTAGCAAGAAGCCAGTAATAGTAATCATAATGCCCCTTGTTGATGTTGCCTGAAACCCAACTCTCTTGATTCTCCCCACTAATAAACCCACAAACAACACTTACTATAAAGCTGGCTACCAAGCTTGCAGCAGACAGTCCAATACTAAAAAGATTCGAGGCCACACTAGACATGCTTTTCGGGAGTTCAGTGTAGAAGAACTCATTCTGTCCAACGCCATTCATAGCCTCAGAAAATCCAAGTAAGAAATAAAATGGTAATAACCACATTGCAGACATGTGCATGGCCGCGTCCGGATTATCTGAAATCCCTTCCCTGATTGCAGTTTCTCGTCGCACCCTCTCTATAATTGCCAGCACTGCCATGGAAGCAGCAGAGACTAGAATCCCTAGTCCTATTTTTTGTTTTAAGCTGAGACGTGTTGGTTTTCCCCTGATTTTTGATGCTAGAGGGATGATTACGCGATCGTAGAGAGCAATCCATATTGTCGAAGAGAGCAACAGAAATGCATAGAATGATCCAGCAGGAATCTCAAATTTTGAAGTGATATGTCGGTTCATAGTGGATGCTTGGAGTAGTAGGAAAGAGTTTTGACAGACGTTTACAGACACCAACATTCCTGTCGACCATATTGGGATTACCTTTATTGGGGCTTTTAGCTCTTCCACTTGATCTACGGTGCAAAGACACCATGGATCTGAAGCTCTTCCATCCGGCATCAAGTCTTCTTCAGGATTCTTAATAACACAAGCTCTGTTTAGAAACCTGAGACAGGATACGACAAAGAAAATCCATTTAGGAACTGTCATCCTTGTACAACTGTGCTCTTCATTGGTAAAACTGATCAAAACAATGAAGTACTTATTCACAGGCAGGCGAGGTTAATTACCTTATTCTTTCACTTGGCACGACAAGTGCGGATCCCTTCCTATGATGATATAGCTCGTCCGGGTTTTGTGAACATAATTCAATCCTTCTCTTTCTAATGGAGGCCACGAGAACTCGAGCAAATCCGATGAGCCAATTCGCCTTGGCCTTTGGCTTGACATAAATGGGAGAAGCCAAGAAGAACGAAAGAGTTGACAGGATCATGAGAACCACAGGAACTCCGAAACCCACCTTCCAGCCCAAGGCATCTTGAATGTAAACTAAACAAGTCATGGAAATAAACACAGAAGCTGAGGATACTACATAGTACCAACTGAAGAAGCTCTCTAGTATTCCAGCATATTTAAGGCTGTCCCTCTTCCTCAACTGATCAGCACCAAAGGCCAGGGAACATGATCTTATGCCACCAGCTCCGATAGACATAAGGCCTAGACAAAAATATAGAAACAGGAGCTGTGGTGCCGTCGCGTCGTTATTACATCTGCCACTAATTTGGCAAGAAGGCACCCTTGCTTCAGGAATTATTGTTGTCAACCACAATAGAACCATTCCCTGCACATTTATTTGATTTCAGTTAATATTTTGACATAATCAAAAGCCAGGATGGGGGTACACGAGGAAACTTATTAACTAGTTTTTTATGTACCTTTATATGAAAATCTTCTGTCATTAAAAGAATAATTCTTAATAAATTAATAATTTGACTTTCGTAACTCTAGAAAATAAAACTCATATTATAATATGTTTTCCCAATAAAACTTAGCTACAAGGAGAACCGGTTGGAATCGAGTCGCTGATCGGTCTTCACTTATATGGGAGTCAAGTCTATTGCTACCTACTGACTAACAGAATCATGATTCTGTCATAAAAAAAATATTAGCTTTAAAACTTAGAAATTACCAACTAAAGCGTACTATATATATAAAAAACACAAGAATTGACCCCTTTTTTGTATTTTCTTCTGTTTCATTCGTTTGAGATTAGTGATGAAGGTGGGACCTGAAGTCAGGACCTCAGCACTTTTGTTTGTAAGAGATCGAATCACCATTGAGCCATACATAGATGATCAGTTAGCCGGAGACATGATTGTCTTGGTGACAAATTAATTCACAGTTGGCCGGAGAAAAATAGAAAGACAAAAGTGATGATGCATGCATTGAAAGTTAATCTTACCAGAAGGCTCGTAATACATCCAAAGCCGATCATCGGGTAGCGACCCACATATGTATCAGCAACAAAAGCCCCAATAATTGGCATGAAATTCCCAGCAGCTGAATATAGGAAGAGTATTTGGGCACCGCTAGCTGCATCCATACCGTACTCTCTAGTCAAATACATTATCATATTTGTTGATAGCCCAAAACTTGCTAGCCTCTCCAGTGCCTCATTCGCTATGATGAAAAATAAGGCTCTTATGCCACCCTTTGGGTTGCTCAAGAGTGGCTCTGTGATCATCTCTCCTGTGGATCTTATTGTGCACTTTGTCGATGGAGGGAAATTAGTGTCTCACTGCTTCTTCAATCCACTTTGTTGTGAGAGATCATGTGGTGAGCAATGAGTACTTATATACACCCACAGATTTGTTGCCTTCAGTGACCTCTAGGTTTTGTTGACTTGATTCCTTCTATCCAGCTAAAAGAAATAGAAGCTCACTGGATAATAATTCTTGAGTAAACGTAAGATTTTGTCAACTTGCAATTTTTTATTTCACTGTAACCTACTTCCCGGAAAAACATTCTGAATATTGTACAGACAGAATCCTTCCTTTCAGGTTTTACTTAGCTGTTGCCCCATTGGAATTAGGACCCAGTTGCTCCATTAAATTATATATATTCCCAGGTATTACTTAGCTGTTGCCCCATTGGAATTAGGACCACGTTCATGGATTGAATTATATATCCAATCAACTTCATGATCATCACCTGCTAATTTTCTTACATTTCTAATTGAAAAACAAATCCAGATAGCGCTGGTGCATGTACGAAGAGGAATGAATTATATATCCAATCAACTTCATGATCTTTTGCTGCTAATTTTCTTACATTTCTAAGAGAGGTACTGCAAAAAAATTTGAAAAACAGATCCAGCTAGCGCTGGTGCATGTACGAAGAGGAATGAATCATATATCCAATCAACTTCATGATCTTCAGCTGCTAATTTTGTTACATTTCTAAGAGAGGTACTGCAAAAAAAATGAAAAACAAATCCAGCTAGCGCTGGTGCATGTACGAAGAGGAATGAGAGTAGTCTCAATGATCTAATAATTAATTAGTGATGTAGCAATGATCTAATAATTAATTAGTGATGTATGAAATAGTCATCAATGATCTCATTCTTTGTAAAGTATATGCCTCTCAAGTCAAATAACACTAAAAAACAAACTAATAATTCTAGTTATAAAACTTATTTGACCATATAGAATACCAAAATATTTCTTAAACAAAATCTGGTTTAAAAACAAATAAAGGAAAAATAATGAGCGATTTATTCAAAATATAAAATAAAATAAGAAAAAGGATAAAAAATATATAAATAAAAGAATGACAATCAAGATTCGATATAAAAAATTATATTAAATGTCATTGGACAATATTCAAGGAAGAAACAAATTAAGAAAATAAAAATAAAAATAATGAGAATCAAGATTCGATAAAAAATTAAATTAAATAAAATGTTAGGGATCAAAATTTATAGAAAAAACACAAAAAAACAATTAACAAAATGAGGATAAAATCTCGAAAACAAAATCAAATAAAATGATGAGGCACAAAATTGAGAGAAAAAACGAAAGAAAATGAGCACCATATTTGATATAAAAACAAAATCAAATAAGATGGAAATTGATCAAAATAAAAAATTAAATCTAAAATGGAATATAAAACAAAGAAAGACAATTTGAAAGAAAAAGGATCATAATTGATTTTTTTTCTTCATTATTTTCTCTATCAAAATAATACCTTTTTTAGATTTTAGTTCAATAAAAATCAAGCCATTAGCTAGTGGAAAATCATGTCAATACCTATTGTTTTTTTTTATGGCTAATTTTTCTTCTTCTCCCTTCTTGAACTAGTAGCTCACCTATAATCCTCTTTCTTAGACTTAAATCCAAACTCAAACCTGTGCTTTGTTGCTTTCAACTTTGTTATATTAATCCACTCAACTTTTCCTTTTTTGATGTCATATCAGAAAGGAATATTATGCTTTAAAAAGCTTTTAGCAATAATTTTGGTGTTCTCTAAGATCTACAGTTTCCTTACCATAGAGTTCTCAGGCACCTACTTAGTATTCACAACCTCAAATACATGGAGGTCTCCATCCTTGGAATCTTCAACTTCAATAAATGGAACTGCCATATTTCTCAACATCGATGTAGTCTCATCGAACTTAATGGTAACCGGAACACCATTGACAATGTACTTCAAACTTTGACATAGCGAGGAGGTGACCGCTCTCGCAAAATGTATCCATGACCTTCTTAACAACATACTAGAGGAAGGGTGGATGTTCATCACTTGAAGGTTTACTAGAAAGACTTGTGGATCCATTGTAAACATCTAAGAGAATATATATATATATATATATATATATATATATATATATATATATATATATATATAAATGGTTGACTTAGTTTCATTGCCGAAAAAAAATTCGTAAGGAATACGACCAACATCAATATTCCATAATTAAATTGCAACGAGATTGAATTCACAAAGATTTAAAGGATTTTATTCAACAATTAAAAGAAAATTCAATCGGAGGCTTCATAATGGTCTTTAAAATAAAACCCTAACCTAACCCATGACGGTTAAGAAACGATACTAAACCATAAATTTACCATAAAAGGCAGCGTTGCGATAAACACAGAATATGATAGGTCTATAAGCCCTAAGTAGGCTTAAAGTGACAAAAGTCTATTCGGACAATTTAATCAAGAGTTATGGTTAAAACAAGATTTTCGTAAAACGGCAAAAATGACAATTTCGGGGTCGAAACGAAGGAATTTGGCCAAAACCCGATTGACATCAGGGGCTATGCCACTGTCTTCTTCCGGAAATGACGATTCACATCGACCGGGTAAGTTTCGCGCCATTCCAACTTCATCAAGGAATCAGCAGCGACGCAGTTTTCGCTACTAATTTTCTGATCAGCAGTTTTCGCTGCCGATTCTTTAAGGTGCTGGGAGGGTGGGATTAGATAAAACCGGTTTTGGGATAGAGCAAAACAAGGATAAGAATACACTAAACTAACTCCAAACAACCCATCACATTGTAGGAGAAGTTTAAATACTAGGAGGAGAGAGAAAGGAGGGTTGATTCTCTCCTCAAAATAAAAACAGCAAGCAAGCTATTCTCCCTTCCTCTGTAAACTCTCAACCAACCAGAAAGAGAGTGTTTTGTGAGTGTGTGAGGAAAGAAGAATTAAAACTTTGAGAGAAGATTGGACGGGAAGAAGAGGGCTGGAAAACGTGAGAGTAAAGAAGAAGAAAAACGCGAAGGAAAAGAAGGTGGAAGAAAAAGAAAAGAAAACCCAACTAGAAAAGAGAAAGAAAAGTGTCAAACCTTCTTCAAAATTAGTTAAATCTGAAAGGTACGGGTTATGAAACCCCTTTCCTCTTCTCCTTAAGACCTAAGAAGAAAACCCTAAGGAAATTATGTGTTTGTACTGGAAATTCATGTGTGTATTATACTTGAAATTTATGGGTATTTTTGCTGAAAATTTATGTGTGTTTCGGCTGGAATTTGTTGAAGGATTGTGTGCCGAAATAGATGATTTCATCTTGTGTTTCTACTGGAAATTTGTGTGTGTTGTACTGGAAATTCATGTGTGTATTATACTGGAAATTTATGGGTATTTTTGCTGAAAATTCATGTGTGTTTCGGTTGGAAATTGTTGAAGCATTGTGTGCTGAAATTAATGGTTTCAGTTTGTGTACTATGATGGAAATTGTGTGTGTTGTGCTGGAAATTTATTTGTGTTCATATGCTGGAAATTATGTATATTTTTGCTGGAAATTCATGTGTGTTTTAGCTGGGATTTGTTGAAGGATTGTGTGCTGAAATAGATGATTTCAGCTTGTGTTTCTGCTGGAAATTTATGTGTGTTTGTGCGGGAGATTATGTGTGTTCTCTACTGGAAATTGGTGACAAGTTGTC
Source organism: Salix dunnii (assembly GCA_015731905.1). Taxonomy (NCBI): domain Eukaryota; kingdom Viridiplantae; phylum Streptophyta; class Magnoliopsida; order Malpighiales; family Salicaceae; genus Salix; species Salix dunnii. Next base: position 3,337,300 of record CM027676.1, read on the forward strand.
ACAGCATGTGTGTTGTGCGGTTGCTGCTAAATTGTATATTTTGTGGCGAATTGCGACTCGCTGCGTCGGCTGCAGCGAATTGGCATTCGCTGTCAAAATTCGTGTGTGTGTTTCGCAACGAATTGTGATTTGCTGCCGAAATGGTGATGTCTGCAGCGCAAACAGGTTTCGCGAATCAGGTTCGCCAAACAGGTTTCGCGAATCAGGTTCGCGAACCACTTTTCGCGAACCAGTTATCGCGAATCAGCTTTCGCGAACCAGTTTTTGCTACCGAAGTGGCAGCCTGCAGCGAACCAGTTTTGCTGCCTATTCCTACAATAAGCCTCCTATACAGAAAGGAATAAAATGCTAGTAACAATTTCGGGGTATGAAGGTGTAAAATGTGGAACACTTGAATATGAACATATGAACTCTTAAATTGAGTGTGGTGACGAGTATGGTTCAAAAATACTAGCGTACTGATTTATGACAATTGATGTCGCAGGTGGTGCGGTTGGGATTGGATCATCGTCAAAACAAGCTCAGCCCACAGGTGAGTAGGTAGGTGACTTTTACATTCCCTTTTCATACGTTGCCTAAGGAATTATTTTGATATGAATATTATACTATTATGTTAGAGTTTATATTAAATGGTCGAATGCTGAAATGTCAACAAGAGAATGATTAACTTTGGCTAATGGCATTCGAAAGGATGGCCAGGACAAGAGAATGAGAATGATTAGCTTCGGCTAATGGCATCCGAAGGGATGGCCGAGACAAGAGAATGATTAGCCTCGGCTAATGGCATCTGAAGGGATGGCCAGGATAAGAGAATGATTAGCCTCGACTAATGGCATCCGGAGGGATAGCTAGGTCTAAGATTATGGTTGCTAGAAAGAGAAGGTGGTGCGCCTATAAACGTTACAAGCAAATTTCATCAAGTATATATAGAAGTTCTAATTGTTGATGCCTCATTTAAGTGCCAGACTGTGTGGTCATTATTATTATTATCATTAAGTAAGTAATTACATTATCTTAAATGTTTTATACTGCTGCTGGAACGCCTCATCCACGAGATCTCTAGGGGAACCCGATACGCGGAGACCTACTTTTGCAAAGAATCATGTAGATGAAATCTAAATCACAATGTATTTTGTATGAATTAATGTAATGAATGTATAACTCTTATTAGATCCTTTTGTTTAAATTTGGTAAGGACCATTATTAGGATAGGAATGTAAACCCATGTCTATGTATGTATATTTTAATATGAAATTTTATTCATGTAACTATAATACTACACGTTTATGTATGATTTACTTATAAATGAAATGTTCATTATATTGATGGTATTTAATGATGTGGGGTAACCCGGTTCGCTGAATATGGGCACCATGTGCGTTGAGGGTATTGAAAAAAAAAATTATGGGTCGTTACATCCATGGTTAGTTCACCTTCAATTGACCCTATCACTTGCCTTGACAAGCCATTGTATCCTCTAGCTATTATCACACTTGGCTGCATGTGTGAGGGATCTACTAGCATTTCATCCAGCATATGCCTTAGCAACATATTAAGGGTTGAATCATTATCGATGAAACAATCTTTGTGCCAAATCATGAAATACATGGGCTTTATGTCCAGTTCCTTCAGCGTCAAGTTCATCTCTGGGGTATGTAGGCCTCATTCAGTACCTTTTGGAAAGCATTGTAATGCAGCTCGGAGTTGAGTATCAATGACATGATAGAGATCTTGGTGTGGTCTTCTTCAACTTATCCATAGTACAGTACTCAATATTCTTCATCAATTTCAGGAACTTATTTGTTTCTTCCTTAGTCAGAAGTTTATTTACCTCCAGCTCTTTATCAAAGTCTATTGCCTTTTTTCCCCTAGGTTTTCTTTGTTTTCCTAATTCCTTGGGAGTAAAACAACAACCATTCCGGGTTAGTCCACTTATCTGAGTTTAGAACAAAGGCAAATGAGCTTCGAATCTTGAGTTGTAAGCATAATTCCCAGATATTGTCCTGTAGTCTATTTTGTTTGAATATGAGGACTTAGTTAATGCCAACTTTGAGACTCCATTAGCTGTTGATTGGACCTTAAACTTCTCTAGATTCTCTACCACCTCTATCCCTTCACTGTCCTATGTGGTTGTGATCCTCAGCTCTCCAAAAACAAGCATTCTTATAAGCTTTTGATGAAATTGAATACATTCATCAGTGTGATTCCATTTCTTTTTATGGAATGAGAAAATGTCATTTTTTCCATGCCATGTTTAGTCAATTTCTCTTTCTCTAAGTGTCCATATTGTACAACATATCATATAGTCTTGCCATTGTCACTTTTAGAGCCTTTGTTTTGGTACTAACCTCCACAGCAATCACCATACTACTACCAGCAACATGTTTGGGAAGGGGATTTGAATTCACATTCGACGAATCCTTAAAAGTTACCCATCCAATTTTGATCAGTTACAATACCCTCTTCTTAAAAGCTACGCAGGTCTCAATGCTATGACCTGCATTACTAGCATGGTATTCATAAGTCAACTCAAGGTTGTATTAGATAGGGAAAGGCAGTTACATATGTGGTAGTGGTATAGGAGCTATCTACCCAATACTTAACCAATTTGGAATATAACTCTTTTAGGGTTATTGGAAAAGATGCTAACTATTCTTATTAATTTTGGTTGTCTCTCCTTTGGTAACTATTTTGGTTATTTGAAGGGGATTTCAATTAATGGATGATTTGGGATGGAAGGTTGGGAAAAGTTGATACTCGTGATTTGAGAAGTATGTGTTTGATAGTTTTGGTAGTTTTTATATTTCTCTTTGTACCTGCCTTCTAGGTTATTCACCTTAATTTTCTTCTTTTTTCCAACAAAACCCCTTTTCTCTATGGGTTCCACAATTCTCTCACTTTAGATTGCTTGTCCAATCCTCTCAGCAATTCACACTACATCATATAAATGTTAGTTTGAGCTACCTATAAGGTGTTCGTAGTGTATGGCCTTAAAAGTATTGGCAAATAGTATCACCATTTCTGTTTTTATTAGTGAAGGTTGTACATTGATAGCTTGGTCTCACCACCTTTGAGTATATGTCCTTATGAACTCTTGAGTTTCTTTCTCCATGATAATCAGACTGGTCTTATTAAGAGCAATCTCAAGATTGAACTTGTAATGCTTTAAGTAGGTATCTGTGAGGTCCGTCCACTTCTTGATCCTGGTGTTGTCCAACCCTATATATTGGATGAGGTTCAACTCTATTACGCTATCCTGGAATAAGTAAATTGACATTTTACGGTTCATACTTTTACAACTCTTAAACCGTGTAGTCAAAAATTGAAATGTCCCCAATTGTAATTAGGCCTTCTTTCTAAGATGTGTTGATAAAATATTAATGACATATTTGTTCTGGAAAAGTAATTTTGGATATTTACTGATTAGAGTTTTGATGTAGAACACGTGGCAAAAGCGTACATGCTCAAGAGAGAACATCTAAAATTCAAAGGCAACTGAATTTTCAGCATTCCGGGCGCTTAAGTCATAATGACGCGAAACTCACCCAGTTGATGTGTCTCGATGATTCAGGAATTATTCAAAGCTTTTTCTATTATGCATACCATTTTTTGCCCGAATTCCATCGTTTAGGACCCTAAATCATTGTTTTTGCCATTTTTGGAAAGTTTTGTTTTAGCCGTAACTCTTGATGTCTAAATGTGAATCGACTTTCATCCATTCCGGCTTGCTCAGGATTTCCAGTATTTTCAATTTCTGTAATTATCACAATGTTACCATTTTTATTAATTTTAATAAATAGTGTCATTTCCTTATCCATCAAGGATTAGGCTAGGGTTTCTGTTTTAAATGTAAGTGTAAGCCTTTGGCCGAATCATTGAATTATTTGAATAAAGGTTTGAACTTTCTTGAGAGTTCCTCTCATCCCAAAATTATCTATGAAATATCGGCGTGGGTCGTATTCTTTGTGTTTTCTATTGCGTCAATTGGTATTAGAGCATGAATTTACCGATCTCAATGGTAAATAACGAAGCAGGAGACAAAAACTCTATTAGTGGTGACCATGGAGTAGAGGCCTTATGGGCGGGAATGGAGGAGACATGGCAACAAGTGGCACAAATTCATGAGATGCTTGCTACCGGGGCTAACATCAATGCCAGCAACAGTCCACCAATTAACAAGGCACGTGCCAAAGGATGTGACAGAGGCCAGCGTACTGACAGGAGACGCAATCCAGCACCTCACATTCAAAATGATAGTGAGGATGATTCAGATGAAGGAGATGACAAGGGATATGGTTTAGCCCACCTGCAAGATGACCGAAAGGGCAAGACGATTACCATCTGAAGGCAAATCTTCCAAGTTTCAATGGAAATCTATGAATAGAAGACTTTCTTGATTGGGTTACCGAAGTGGAGCAGTTCTTTGAGATGATGGAGATACCATAAGAAAAGATGGTGAGATTTGTAGCGTTCAGATTGAAAGGGGGGCTGTAGTATGGTGGGATTAGCTGTAGAAGAACCGACAATGAAAGGGGAAGACTCTTGTGAGAATATGGCGTAGAATGGAGTAGCTTATGATAAGGAGGTTTCTGCCACAAGATTATGAACAATACTTATTCCAGTTACTTCAGGATTGTTCACAAGGATCCAAATCCTTGTTTGATTACACTGCGGAGTTCTCTAGACTTTTATGGGAAAGTTTGTTGTTGTTTATTTTAACAATATTCATATCTATAATAAGACCAAGGATGAGCATGTGGAGCAATTAGAGGAAGAGTTGGCAGTTCTACAAGAGAACCAACTATTTCTTAATCTGAAAAAGTGCAGCTTTATGACAAATAGCTTACTATTCTTGGGTTATGTGGTGAGTTCAGAAGGAATTCATGGGGATGAAGAGAAGGTCTGAGCAATTCGAGAATGGCCAACACCAAAGACCATGGGTGAAGTTCGAAGCTTCCATGGATTAGCCACCTTCTACCGTCGATTTATTTGGAATTTTAGTACTTTCATGGCACCAATAACAGAATGCATGAAGAAAGACAAATTTCAGTGGGGGGAAGAGGCAAAAACGAGCTTTGCATTGATAAGGAAAAATTATGTACCGCACCAGTATTGGGCCTACCAAGTTTGGAGAAAGTTTTCGAAGTTGAGCGTGATGCAAGTGGCGTGGGGATTGGGGTTGTGCTATCCTAGGAGAAACGACCAATAGGCTTCTTCATTGAGAAATTAAGTGAGGCTTGTTAGAAGTAGAGTATGTATAATTAAGAGCTTCAATGTTGTGGATCTGTTCTAGTACCATGCAGTGGAACCCCTATATCCTGAACCTAACTAGAGGTCGAGTTCCTTTCAAGTGGAGGAGACTGATGTAGAACAAGTGATAGAGGCGTACAAGCTCAAGAGAGAACATCCAAAATTCAAAGGTAACTGAATTTCCAGCAATTTGGGTGCTAAAGTTGGAATGACACGAAACTCAATCAGATGATGCATCACAGCGATTCATAAATTAGTCAAAGCTTTTCTATTGATGCATATCATTTTTTGGCCGAATGCCATCGTTTAGGCCCTGAAATCATTGTTTTTGCCATTTTAGAAAATTTTTGTTTTAGCCATAACTTTTGATTTCCAAGTTCGAGTTGACTTCTGTCAATTCCACCTTGCTTAGAATTTCTAGCATTTTGAATTTCTGTATTTATCTCAGTTTTTCCATTTTTGGTAATTGTAATAATTAGTGTCATTTTCTTGTCCATCAAAGGTTAGGCTATGGTTTTTGCTTTAAATATGGTTGTAATCCTTTGGTTGAATTATTGAATGATTTGAATAAAGTTTTGAACTTTCTTAAGAGTTCCTCTCATCCCAAAATTATCCACGGAATATCGATGTGGTTCGTTTTCTTTATGTTTTGTGCTATGTCAAGTTTTCTATCCAAATATTAATAGTGAATAATAGCGAATTACACCCACTAATATTTTAGAAATTAACCGCTTTATGATTTCTTTACTGAAATATTAACAGTAAATAATATGTGGATCCCCAAAAAAATAAGATTTTTGTATTTTTGGAATAGTGACCAACACCCTTTGAAATTTAAAAACATGTAAAATCCAAAATTGCAAGAAAATAGTTTTTGTGTTTATGAAATCCATGCTAACACATATTTTCTTTTAAACTCCAAATATATTTTTTTAAAAAAAGGAATGTTCAAGATATGATAGCATGTTGGCCAAATGCATGTAAATATTTTTCTAGTATATATGTATATTTGCCGTATTGTGCCGAAAACCATATTTTAAATATGAGATTCCATATTTTAAACATGAGATTGGTATTTTTTGCAATAAAAAAATACAAACCTTTAATAAATATACCATAAAATCTTATGCCTCTGCCCTTTTTAAATTTATTTTAGAAAAAAAGAAGAGAGAGAGAGAGAGAGCTGGGTCACTTGCCAAAACCAATGACCTGGCTAGGCAAACAAGACGCATACCTAAGCTACCTCATGCAAGCCTCCTTTATTATTAGTCAAGTGAATTATAATTCACTTGAATAGTAAACACACAAGCACCACAATGAGTATGGAAAGTGAAGAGGCATGGGGACTTACTTGACAGCTGTCAGCTGGAGACAACGATGCTAGGTTCCTGCACAAACAATGGTCATTGTTTCTAGGGATAGTGACAATTGCTGGGGAAGTTGATGGTGGTTGATGGAAGTAAGTCTAATTAAGGGCACGAGTATTGGAAGTCATTGGGTGATAGCGAGAGGTTCTGCGGAATGGAGAAAAACTGGTAGGAGGGAGGTGCTGCATTTTTTGTTTTGCTGGTTTCCTCACTTGTCCTCTTGCTCTCTTTTCTTTCCTTATTTAATCTAGAATGGAAAATCACGCAATTAGATAAAACAAAATAGAAAAAAAATATTGTGGTTGACTTTCTAATGATGTTGCGATAGAAAAAACTTGATTTGCAATTTGAATATCAAGTGAGAAATTCATGGAAACCCAATGCGAAGTTGTGGAGAAAAGGAAAGAATTTACAAGCAGGGGCTATTTCTAAAAGTTACGATGAACATTACCTATCGTGGTAGGATTTTATGCTTTTACACTAGACATTTAAACGAGAATATCTTAAGATTCTGATATCCAGATCAGGCTATTAAAAACCCCAAATTCATCTAAACATGTAGAACTATAACTTTCATGGAGTACCCAAAGTGAGAAAAATTGTTTTGATGAACACAATTGACTTGCACTCTGCTAGGTCAAAAACCATTTTGAAGAAACGAATTCGAGGAAGTGGTAAAATCATTTTTTTGATGCAAATTCTGAAGGATATATCCAGCCTTAAACCTATGGCAAGAAAGACAACATCATTGGGTTTATGAAAAGAAACAAAATATAACCCTGCACGACAATCAAACAACAAAAATTATTGCAATGTTTCTTGAATCAGCCCTCCCTGGTTTTTTCAATGAGACTCATAAACTTTTTCCAAATTTAAAATTTGTCTCTGGTTATCCTGATAAATCCTTGAAACACTAAATTGGGTCTCTCCAATAAGACCTACAAATCTTAGCTTAGAATCATTTTTGTGGCATAGTTTTCTTCCTTCACGCGAGACATTCAAATGAGAATATCTTGATCTTGTGATATTGAACTCAAGTGATTCAAATATACAAGGTCATTCATACATACAGGACTATAAATTTTGTGAAGGATTCAGTGCGAGAAAAAAATATTTTGAAGAATAGACTTTGTCCGCAATTTACTTGGTCAAAAAACAAGCAAGACTAGACATTCAAACTGGAATATCTCGAGCTTATGATATCAAAATTAAGAGATTGAAAAATCCATAATCATATATACATAGAATACTACAGCTTTCGTGAAGGATCCAAAAGGATAAAAAATCATTTGGAAGAACAGAAATTGCCCACAATTTGTTCGGTAAAAAAACCAAGCAAGACTAGACATTCAGACGAGAACATCTTGAGCTTACATTATTGAAATCAAGCAATTCAAAAATAAAAAGTCACTAACATGTACAGGACTACAAGTTTCATGTAGGGTTTGAAGTGAGAAAAAATCATTTAGAAGAGCAGAATCTGCTAGCAACTTTGTGGTAAAAAAGATCTCCTGATTTGATTCGAAAACTAACAACGCATCCCCATGTGATTGCAAATCTAACATAAGAAAGTGGGCTCTAGGATTCAATAAAAGTTCAGATCAATTATTCATCCAACCTTAAGGACTAGGTAAAGAAAGAATGACTTTAGCATAATAAAGATTCCCGATTAATCTAACAATGACTTTTCCCAAATTTAAAATTTATCTCTGGTTATCCCGATAAATCCTTGAAACATTAAATTGAGTCTCTCTAATAAGACCTGCAAATCTCAGATCTCCTGATCTAATTTGAAAACTAACAACGCATCACCATGTGATTGCAAATATGACATAAGAAAGTGGGCTCTAGGATCGAATAAAAGTTCACATCAATCATTGAACATGTCATGGATGACAGGATATAATTGGGATGATTCCAACCTTAAAGACTAGATAAAGGAAAAAAGACTTTAGCATAATAAAAATTCCCGATTAATCTAAGAATCTTGATGATTTTAGCAGCAAAGGAGGACGATAAGAAAAGTAAAAGGCAATAAAGACAGGGTTTGAAAAAACATTTTATTCTCTATTTTTGTCTACCATCAAGTAACCATGAGCTAAACTCTTGCATTTGATTCCAAAGGGGTGTATGCCATTACCACCATGTGGGGTCTAAAATGAGTAACAATAAGAGCACTAGCATTGCAAACAACACATATTGGACATAGTAGCTACATTTAAGTGGATGATCGATATATGATAAACTTTAATGAGCTGATGAATAAAAAGACTAACAAAGGTCTAAAGAGCGCAAAAAGGTACCCATGAGAATAAAGCATAAAAGATACGAGAGGATCTATATCTCAAACTAAGTAAGGATGCATGCATTTCATCTATCCCCAAAACTTTCATATATTTTCTTTCATTTTATTCCGTGAAAATCTTCATTGAAATCCAATAAGATTTTGATGAAATAATGTCAACAAATAAGGAATCCTTGGTTTATAATAGCAAGGAATCTAGAGGTTTTGAACCTTGTGCTAATGAAACATTTTTTTTTAGCCTCTAATCTACAAATTTCAAGTAGATCTTATGTACAAGATGTATTGAGTTTTAAAGTAATGTATCCAGAATAATTTTTCTAGCCTTGCAATTAGGAAGTTTCAAGTTGACCATATGAACAATAAATACCAAGTTTTGAACCTTGCAATCGGGAAACATCAGTTCAAGGCTCACAATCAAGAAATTTCAAGTTGACTCTGCCTTATTATCGGGAAATTCAAGCCAACCAGTCATCAAGAAGAAAATATGTCAACCATGCAACCATATAATAACCAAGGAAGTTCGTAAAGAACCTGATCGAACCCTATCATTAAGAAAGAAAAAAGGGAAGAACCCTGATATTAGGAATCCTAGTTTTCAATGATGTAAAGAAAAAAAAACTTATAAGAAAAGGAAACAACAAAACAAGCAAAAAAAGAAAAGAACCCTATTCTTACGAATTTCTTACGATAATAAAACTTTCAAACCTAGTCATTACGAAGAACAAAAAAACATCTATCATCAAGAATTTGAATTTTAGGAACCCTACAATCAGGTATTTTAGTTTTGAGTTTGCAATCAATTTGTTTAAGATTCAATAAAAAAACCAAAAACAAAGGCCAAAATGTATGTTAAAGGAGGTGTCTTGATCAAGATCTCAGGTTGACTCAATGAAAAACCATAGGGGAATGCATAAAAAAGGAAAGGTTGAATGCAATTCCTATGAGAGACAATGAATAAGAGGAGACAATCATGCACATCAACCCAATGCATGTACTGAACTGCTTGATTGATGAGTTATAGGATTCGGTGGCCGAATCTAGCCTTGCTGAAACTGATGTAGCACGACTTGATGTGTTGCGAGAGGGCAAATTGGGCAGTAATCGTAATTAAGGGATCAAAACAAGTTGAGAAAACAGTTGACGGAATTGATTGACACAAGTTTTTTCGACAATCAAAAGCTCCATTCGGTGCTCCTGTTTTGTATGAGAAGAAGGAAGATGGTAGCTTGCGGATGTGTGCGAACTATGGCGCACTAAACAAGGTAACAATTAATAACTAATACTATGTGTCATTTATTCAAGACTTGTTAGACAGATTAACCATGCTTCTGTTTTCTCAAAGCTGGACTTCAGGTTCGAATATTGGAAGGTTAGAGTTGCCGAGGGGGATAAGCGCAAGACGAATTGTGTAACAAGGTATGGGTCATACGAGTATATGGTTATGTTGTTTGGCTTAGCCAACGCACCAGCTACTTTCTATAATTTTATGAATGATGTTCTTTATGAGTTCTTGGATGAGTTTGTGGTTGTCTTTCTAGTCGACATTGTTATTTTTAGCCTAAGTATGGAAGAGCATGTGGCACACTTGGAAAAAGTGCTATGTAAACTAAGAGAACATGAACTGTTTGTGAAGAAGGAAAAGTGTGAGTTCTCAACAACTAATCATCCATAAATGGATGGACAGATGGAGAGGATTAATGCACTGTTGGAGGAGTGCTTGCAACACTATGTGACACCAACACAAAGAAATTGGCTTGAGTTGCTTGATAGATCTCAGTTTAGCTATAACCTCCATAAGTCACCCGCAATGAAGTTAAGTCCATTTGAGTTCATTTTGGGGATGCAACCCCAAACTCCAATGGAAATAACAGTCTAGAAGAATGAAGGAAAAAGTCCAGCTGTATAAAAGTTTGCAGGAATTCTTCAAGAAAGTAAAAGACAACATGCTAAAAGCAAGCAAGCGTATGGTGAAATATGCTAATCTGAAGTGAAGACCTTTGGAGTTTGATATTGGCTACAAGATGCTCTTGAAATTGACTCCACAAATGTGGAAAAAGATTGTGGGAAACAATCTGTGCTACAAGTTGGTGCCAAGGTATGATGGGTCGTTCAAGGTGATAGGAAAAACAGGTGTTGTTGCGTACAGACCGAGGCTGCTAGAAAGGTTCAAGCTTCAACCCACATTCCATGTGAGTTATCTAAAGCCTTTTCATAAAGGTCTAGAGGATTTGGAAAGGAGTAGATCACTAAGGGCTCCACCTACAATTAAGAAGCAATTTGAGCAGATAATCATGAAGATTATGGACCATAAGAGACTTGGTCAACACAAGAAAATCATCAAACGAAATGTCTTGTAAAATGAGCAGATGGTCAGGAGGTTTTGTGGAAGAAAGACACTGACTTGTGGCAATTTGAAGCCTTGGTGCAAGACTACCTTAGATCTGACCCGACGAGGGTGTCGACTCATTCTAGTGGAGGAGGTTTTTCACAGCCTTAGGCACGAGGGCGGACCAACGATCATTGCTAGGTAGTGGCAACAAGCAGATCCAAGGGTAGCATAAGTGTGCAAGATTGTTTACGGTAGCGAACATAATAGGTGCGTATGAATAGCAAGTTCATGGTTTGTAGCACACTAGACTTAGACAATGGACTATCTAAGGCTTTTTGGGTTGTACGTGAAGACTGGTAGCATGGAAAATATGTTTGGATAGTTGGTTTGTGGGGTGGCAGAACAGGGAAGTTACGAGGGAGTTGGTTGCTATGTCTTATTTTAATGGATCTGTCTAGAGGCATTTTTCTTATGTAACTTCCATTATATTACTGTATATTATGTACCTGAACATGTGTAGCTTGCAGAGATGAGACTGTGCATAGCACACACGCATTGTTGTTGTGTATTCCTTTGATTGACAGATTAATAAAGGTTGGGTTGTTCCTACTATTTTCTTGTGTTCTATATGATTTATTACTTGTGTTCTTGGTTGCAAAAATTGGTTAGAGTTTGTGCGAGAAACTCTTGGGTGTGCAAAACACTTATACCTTAGGCAAACATTAGTGATTTGGGATGAAGGCTAAGTCTAGTAATATAATATACATTATATTACTGTATATTATGTGCCTGAACATGTGTAGCATGCAGAGATGAGATTGTACATAGCACACACACATTGTTGTTGTGTGTTCCTTTGATTGATGGATTAATAAAGGTTGAGTTGTTCTTGTAATTTGCTCGTGTTGTGTATGATCTATTACTTGTGTTCTTGGTTGCAGAAACTGGTTAGAGTTTGTGCGGAAAACTCCTAGGTGTGTGAAATACTTAGATCTTAGGCAAAAACTAGTGATTTGAGAGGAAGGCTAAGCCTAATATCGGGACTACGCCTTGGGATCAAATTTGTGACAAAAAATTATCCACGTGACACCTACCATAAGGTATTTTAATTTTGATTTTTCAATCAATTTGTTTAAGATTCAATAAAAAAAACAAAAACGGAGGTCTCTGGTTGACTCAACCAAAAACAAAGGGGATATGGATATACTTTCATGAAGTCCAGCTGCTCGGAGAATAAAATATATATTGATGGTATGCCTCGGGCACCCATATAATTGTTTCACTTTTGCTTACAAAGAAAACAACATCACATTGGAGCTCACTTGGCAGGAATTTTCTTGAAAAGTGAAAAATGAGACTACACTATATTGAAAAAATCAAAGAATGTCTATCAAGCTCCACATGAACCAATGACCACGCATGTAGTTCCTTCACGTAGTCTCGCTAATATCTAACTGTGTAGGGTAAGCACAAAAATACTAAGATCCTGAACGTTAACTTAAACTAGAATAATCATCTTCAACATCATCATCATCATCATCAATCGACCCTTCACTAACATCTCCTGCAATGCCCCCTTGGCCCCCCTTACAAGGACCATAAGCCTTGCTACAAGCGAGATAATAAATGAAGGTAGCAAAACCCAAACTAGCAAGAAGCCAGTAATAGTAATCATAATGCCCCTTGTTGATGTTGCCTGAAACCCAACTCTCTTGATTCTCCCCACTAATAAACCCACGAATAACACTTACTATAAAGCTGGCTACCAAGCTTGCAGCAGACAGTCCAATACTAAAAAGATTCGAGGCCACACTAGACATGCTTTTCGGGAGTTCAGTGTAGAAGAACTCATTCTGTCCAACGCCATTCATAGCCTCAGAAAATCCAAGTAAGAAATAAAATGGTAATAACCACATTGCAGACATGTGCATGGCCGCGTCAGGATTATCTGAAATCCCTTCCCTGATTGCAGTTTCTCGTCGCACCCTCTCTATAATTGCCAGCACTGCCATGGAAGCAGCAGAGACTAGAATCCCTAGTCCTATTTTTTGTTTTAAGCTGAGACGTGTTGGTTTTCCCCTGATTTTTGATGCTAGAGGGATGATTACGCGATCGTAGAGAGCAATCCATATTGTCGAAGAGAGCAACAGAAATGCATAGAATGATCCAGCAGGAATCTCAAATTTTGAAGTGATATGTCGGTTCATAGTGGATGCTTGGAGTAGTAGGAAAGAGTTTTGACAGACGTTTACAGACACCAACATTCCTGTCGACCATATTGGGATTACCTTTATTAGGGCTTTTAGCTCTTCCACTTGATCTACGGTGCAAAGACACCATGGATCTGAAGCTCTTCCATCCGGCATCAAGTCTTCTTCAGGATTCTTAATAACACAAGCTCTGTTTAGAAACCTGAGACAGGATACGACAAAGAAAATCCTTTTAGGAACTGTCATCCTTGTACAACTGTGCTCTTCATTGGTAAAACTGATCAAAACAATGAAGTACTTATTCACAGACAGGGGAGGTTAATTACCTTATTCTTTCACTTGGCACGACAAGTGCGGATCCCTTCCTATGATGATATAGCTCGTCCGGGTTTTGTGAACATAATTCAATCCTTCTCTTTCTAATGGAGGCCACGAGAACTCGAGCAAATCCGATGAGCCAGTTCGCCTTGGCCTTTGGCTTGACATAAATGGGAGAAGCCAAGAAGAACGAAAGAGTTGACAGGATCATGAGAACCACAGGAACTCCGAAACCCACCTTCCAGCCCAAGGCATCTTGAATGTAAACTAAACAAGTCATGGAAATAAACACAGAAGCTGAGGATACTACATAGTACCAACTGAAGAAGCTCTCTAGTATTCCAGCATATTTAAGGCTGTCCCTCTTCCTCAACTGATCAGCACCAAAGGCCAGGGAACATGATCTTATGCCACCAGCTCCGATAGACATAAGGCCTAGACAAAAATATAGAAACAAGAGCTGTGGTGCCGTCGCGCCGTTATTACATCTGTCACTAATTTGGCAAGAAGGCACCCTTGCTTCAGGAATTATTGTTGTCAACCACAATAGAACCATTCCCTGCACATTTATTTGATTTCAGTGAATATTTTGACATAATCAAAAGCCAGGATGGGGGTACACGAGGAAACTTATTAACTAGTTTTTTATGTACCTTTATATGAAAATCTTCTGTCATTAAAAGAATAATTCTTAATAAATTAATAATTTGACTTTCGTAACTCTAGAAAATAAAACTCATATTATAATATGTTTTCCCAATAAAACTCAGCTACAAGGAGAACCGGTTGGAATCGAGTCGCTGATCGGTCTTCACTTAAATGGGAGTCAAGTCTATTGCTACCTACTGACTAACAGAATCATGATTCTGTCATAAAAAAAATATTAGCTTTAAAACTTAGAAATTACCAACTAAAGCGTGCTATATATATAAAAAACACAAGAATTGACCCCTTTTTTTTTATTTTCTTCTGTTTCATTCGTTTCAGATTAGTGATGAAGGTGGGACCTGAAGTCAGGACCTCAGCACTTTTGTTTGTAAGAGATCCAATCACCATTGAGCCATACATAGATGATCAGTTGGCCGGAGACATGATTGTCTTGGTGACAAATTAATTCACAGTAGGCCGGAGAAAAATAGAAAGACAAAAGTGATGATGCATGCATTGAAAGTTAATCTTACCAGAAGGCTCGTAATACATCCAAAGCCGATCATCGGGTAGCGACCCACATATGTATCAGCAAGAAAAGCCCCAATAATTGGCATGAAATTCCCAGCAGCTGAATATAGGAAGAGTATTTGGGCACCGCTAGCTGCATCCATACCGTACTCTCTAGTCAAATACATTATCATATTTGTTGATAGCCCAAAACTTGCTAGCCTCTCCAGTGCCTCATTCGCTATGATGAAAAATAAGGCTCTTATGCCACCCTTTGGGTTGCTCAAGAGTGGCTCTGTGATCATCTCTCCTGTGGATCTGATTGTGCACTTCGTCGATGGAGGGAAATTAGTGTCTCACTGCTTCTTCAATCCACTTTGTTGTGAGAGATCATGTGGTGAGCAATGAGTACTTATATACACCCACAGATTTGTTGCCTTCAGTGACCTCTAGGTTTTGTTGACTTGATTCCTTCTATCCAGCTAAAAGAAATAGAAGCTCACTGGATAATAATTCTTGAGTAAACGTAAGATTTTGTCAACTTGCAATTTTTTATTTCACTGTAACCTACTTCCCGGAAAAACATTCTGAATATTGTACAGACAGAATCCTTCCTTTCAGGTTTTACTTAGCTGTTGCCCCATTGGAATCAGGACCAAGTTGCTCCATTAAATTATATATATTCCCAGGTATTACTTAGCTGTTGCCCCATTGGAATTAGGACCACGTTCATGGATGGAATTATATATCCAATCAACTTCATGATCATCACCTGCTAATTTTCTTACATTTCTAATTGAAAAACAAATCCAGATAGCGCTGGTGCATGTACGAAGAGGAATGAATTATATATCCAATCAACTTCATGATCTTTTGCTGCTAATTTTCTTACATTTCTAAGAGAGGTACTGCAAAAAAAATTGAAAAACAGATCCAGCTAGCGCTGGTGCATGTACGAAGAGGAATGAATCATATATCCAATCAACTTCATGATCTTCAGCTGCTAATTTGGTTACATTTCTAAGAGAGGTACTGCAAAAAAAAAATGAAAAACAAATCCAGCTAGCGCTGGTGCATGTACGAAGAGGAATGAGAGTAGTCTCAATGATCTAATAATTAATTAGTGATGTAGCAATGATCTAATAATTAATTAGTGATGTATGAAATAGTCATCAATGATCTCATTCTTTGTAAAGTATTTGCCTCTCAAGTCAAATAACACTGAAAAACAAACTAATAATTCTAGTTATAAAACTTATAAGACCATATAGAATACCAAAATATTTCTTAAACAAAATCTGGTTTAAAAACAAATAAAGGAAAAATAATGAGCGATTTATTCAAAATATAAAATAAAATAAGAAAAAGGATAAAAAATATATAAATAAAAGAATGACAATCAAGATTCGATATAAAAAATTATATAAAATGTCATCGGACAATATTCAAGGAAAAACAAATTAAGAAAATAAAAATAAAAATAATGAGAATCAAGATTCGATAAAAAAATAAATTAAATAAAATGTTAGGGATCAAAATTTATAGAAAAAACACATAGAAAACAATTAATAAAATGAGGATAAAATCTCGAAAACAAAATCAAATAAAATGATGAGGCACAAAATTGAGAAAAAAAACGAAAGAAAATGAGCACCATATTTGATATAAAAACAAAATCAAATAAGATGGAAATTGATAAAAATAAAAATTAAATCTAAAACGGAATATAAAACAAAGAAAGACAATTTGAAAGAAAAAGGATCATAATTGATTTTTTTTCTTCATTATTTTCTCTATCAAAATAATACCATTTTTAGATTTTAGTTCAATAAAAATCAAGCCATTAGCTAGTGGAAAATCATGTCAATACCTATTGTTTTTTTTTTTTTATGGCTAATTTTTCTTCTTCTCCCTTCTTGAACTAGTAGCTCACCTGTAATCCTCTTTCTTAGGCTTAAATCCAAACTTAAACCTGTGCTTTGTTGCTTTCAACTTTGTTACATTAATCCACCTAACTTTTCCTTTTTTGATGTCATATCAGAAAGGAATATTATGCTTTAAAAAGCTTTTAGCAACAATTTTGGCGGTCTCTAAGATCTGCGGTTTCCTTACCATAGAGTTCTCAGGCACCCACTTAGTATTCACAGCCTCAAATGCATGGAGGTCTCCATCCTTGGAATCTTCAACTTCAATAAATGAAACTGCCATATTTCTCAACATCGATGTAGTCTCATCGAACTTAATGGTAACCGGAACACCATTAACAATGTACTTCAAACTTTAGCACAGCGAGGAGGTGACCGCTCCCGCAAAATGTATCCATGGCCTTCTTAACAACATGCTAGAGGAAGGATGGATGTTCATCACTTGAAGGTTTACTAGAAAGACTTGTGGATCCATGGTTAGTTCACCTTCAATTCATCCTTTCACTTGCCTTGACGAGCCATTGTATCCTCTAGCTATTATCACACTTGGCTGCATGTGTGAGGGATCTACTGGCATTTCATCTAGCATATGCCTTAGCAACATATTAAGGGTTGAATCATTATCGATGAAACAATCTTTGTGCCAAATCATGAAATACAGGGGCTTTTATGTCCAGTTCCTTCAGCGTCAAGTTCATCTTTGGTTAAATACAGGTAAATGGAAGTATGAATCCTCCCTACTAGATGCTCCGTAGTTTTATGACCAATATCTTTGGGGGTATGTAGGCCTCATTCAGTACCTTTTGGAAAGCATTGTGATGCAGCTCGGATTTGAGTATCAATGACATGATAGAGATCTTGGTGTGGTCTTCTTCAACTTATCCATAGTACAGTACTCAATATTCTTCATCAATTTCAGGAACTTATTTGTTTCTTTCTTAGTCTGAAGTTTATTTACCTCCAGCTCTTTATCAAAGTCTATTGCCTTTTTTCCCTTAGGTTTTCTTTTTTTTCCTAATTCCTTGGGAGTGAAACAACAACCATTCCGGGTTAGTCCACTTATCTAAGTTTAGAACAAAGGCAAATGAGTTTCGACTCTTGAGTTGTAACCATAATTCCCAGATATTGTCCTGTAGTCTATTTTGTTTGAATATGAGGACTTAGTTAATACCAACTTTGAGACTCCATTAGCTGTTGATTGGACCTTACACTTCTCTAGATTCTCTACCACCTCTATCCCTTCACTGTCCTCTGTGGTTGTGATCCTTAGCTCTCCAAAAACAAGCATTCTTATAACCTTTTGATGAAATTCAATACATTCATCAGTGTGATGCCGTTTCTTTTTATGGAATGAGAAAATGTCATTTTTTCCTGTTTAGTCAATTTCTCTAAGTGTCCATATTGTACAACATATCATATAGTCTTGCCATTGTCACTTTTAGAGCCTTTGTTTTGGTACTAACCTCCACAGCATTCACCATACTACTACCAGCAACATGTTTGGGAAGGGGATTTGAATTCACATTCGACGAATCCTTAAAAGTTACCCATCCAATTTTGACCAGTTACAATACCCTCTTCTTAAAACTACGCAGGTCTCAATACTATGACCTGCATTACTAGCATGGTATTCATAAGTCAACTCAAGGTTGTATTAGGTAGGGATAGGCAGTTACATATATGGTAGTGGTAGAGGAGGTATCTGCCCAATACTTAACCAATTTGGCATATAACTCTTTTAGGGTTATTGGCAAAGATGCTAACTATTCTTATTGTTTTTGGTTGTCTCTCCTTTGGTAACTATTTTGGTTATTTGCAGGGAATTTCAATTAATGGCTGATTTGGGATGGAAGATTTGGAAAAGTTGATACTCGTGATTTGAGAAGTATGTGTTTGATAGTTTTGGTAGTTTTTACATTTCCCTTTGTACCTGCCTTCTAAGTTATTCACCTCAATTTCCTTCTTTCTTCCAACAAAACCTCTTTCCTCTATGGGTTCCACAATTCTCTCACTTCAGATTCCTTGTCCAATCCTCTCAGCAATTCACACTACGTCATATAAATGCTAGTTCGAGCTACCTATAAGGTGTTCATAGTATATGCCCTTAAAAGTATTGGCAAATAGTATCACCATTTCTGTTTCTATTAGTGAAGGTTGTACATTGATAGCTTGGTCTCACCACCTTTGAGTATATGTCCTTATGAACTCTTGAGTTTCTTTCTCCATGATAATCAGACTGGTCTTATTAAGAGCAATCTCAAGATTGAACTTGTAATGCTTTAAGTAGGCATCTGTGAGGTCCGCCCATTTCTTGATCCTGGTGTTGTCCAACCCTATATATCGGATGAGGTTCAACTGTATTAGGCTATCCTAGAATAAGTAAATTGATATTTTATCATCATGGATAACTTTTGCCATCTAGTTATAGTAGGAACAAAGATGGATCTTTGGGCATTCCATCTGGGTGTACTTCACAAGCTCCGGCACCAAGAACTTCCTTGGAATTATGATGTTAGGCCCTAGACATACTTCAACTGCCCCAACTGGGTCAAATAAATCACTTCCTTCATCTACGCTTAACCTCTCTTCTAGCGCAGTCCATTTATCATACCCTACATGATTAGAGAATCTGACATTTTATGGATCCTTAGTTGTTATATCCATTGTAATAGGGATTTGGATGGGCCAAGTGGTATCAAGATGCTTATTTGGAATAGTAGCCCCTATATTTTAAGGTGCGATAAGCATTTGAGCTGCTGGTGGTGCTTCACCAGGTTGAGTAAACAAAAGAATAATGATCAATGGTACAATGATTTTCATCCTTAGTGTTTGGTGGTTTTTATTTTTCTAATTGTCAAGAAATGAGAGAGTGATCTGATGATAAAGAAATGATGTTTGAAATAAAAAGCAGTAATTATCAATGATATCATTTTTTGTGCGAGGAGGGACCATTCCCTCTTGTGTAATGTATTTGCCTCTCAAAATAAACTTTAGAAAAGTTTATTCCCTTTTGTGTAATGATCAAAGGCAACTGAATTTCCAGCGTTCCAGGCGCTTAAGTCAGAATGACACGAAACTCACCCAGTTGATGTGTCTCGGTGATTTAGGAATTATTCAAAACTTTTTCTATTGATGCATACCATTTTTTGCATGAATTCCATCGTTTAGGCCCCTATATCATTGTTTTTCCCATTTTAAGAAAGTTTTGTTTTAGCCATAACTCTTGATTTCCAAATCCGAATCGACTTTCATCCATTCCAGCTTGCTCAGGATTTCTAGCATTTTCAATTTTCGTATTTATCACAATTTTACCATTTTTGTTAATTTTAATAATTAGTGTCGTTTCCTTATCCATCAAGGGTTAGGCTAGGGTTTCTGTTTTAAATATAGGTGTAAGCCTTTGGCCGAATCATTGAATTATTTGAATAAAGGTTTGAACTTTCTTGAGAGTTCCTCTCATCCCAAAATTATCTATGAAATATCGACGTGGGTCGTATTCTTTGTGTTTTTTGTTGCGTCCATTGGTATTAAAGCACGAATTTGCCGATCTCAATGGTAAATAACGAAGCAGGAGACAAAAACTCTATTAGTGGTGACCATGGAGTAGAGGCCTTATGGGCAGGAATGGAGGAGACATGGCAACAGGTGGCACAAATTCATGAGATGCTTGCTACCGTGGCTAACATCAATGCCAGTAACAATCCACCAATTAACAAGGCATGTGCCAAAGGATGTGACAGAGGCCAGCCTACTGACAGGAGACACAATCCAGCACCTCACATTCAAAATGATAGTGAGGATGATTCAGATGAAGGAGATGACAAGGGATATGGTTTAGCCCCACCTGCAAGACGATCGAGAGAGCCAGACGATTACCATCTGAAGGCAGATCTTCCAAGTGGAAATCTATGAATAGAAGACTTTCTTGATTGGGTTACCGAAGTGGAGCGGTTCTTTGAGATGATGGAGATACCAAAAGAAAAGATGGTGAGATTTGTAGTGTTCAGATTGAAAGGGGGGCTGCAGTATGGTGGGATTAGCTGCAGAAGAACTGACAATGTCAGGGGAAGACTCTTATGAGAATATGGCGTAGAATGGAGCAGCTTATGATAGGGAGGTTTTTGCCACCAGATTATGAACAATACCTATTCCAGTTACTTCAGGATTGTTCATAAGGATCCTTGTTTGATTACACTGCGGAGTTCTCTATACTTTTGTGGGAAAGTTCATTGTTGTTTATTTTAACAATATTCTTATCTATAGTAAGACCGAGGATGAGTATGTGGAGCAATTAGAGGAAGTGTTAGCAGTTCTACAAGAGAACCAACTATTTCTTAATCTGAAAAAGTGCAGCTTTATGACAAATAGCTTACTATTCTTGGGTTATGTGGTGAGTTCAGAAGGAATTCATGTGGATGAAGAGAAGGTATGAGCAATTCGAGAATGACCAGCACCAAAGACCATTGGTGAAGTTCAAAGCTTCCATGGATTAGCCACATTCTACCGTCGATTTATTTGGAATTTTAGTACTTTCATGGCATCAATAACAAAGTGCATGAAGAAAGGCAAAATTCAGTGGGGGAAAGAGAAAAAAATGAGCTTTGCATTGATCAGGGAGAAGTTATGCACCGCACCAGTATTGGGCCTACCAAGTTTTGAGAAAGTTTTCAAAGTTGAGCGTGATGCAAGTGGTGTGGAGATTGGGGTTATGCTATCCCAGGAGAAACGACTAGCAGGCTTCTTCAACAAGAAATTAAGTGAGGCTTGTCAGAAGTGGAGTACGTATAATCAAGAATTCTATGCGGTGGTCCGAGCCTTGAAGCATTAGGAGCACTATTTTGTGAAGAGGGAGTTTGTTTTGTACACTGACCATTAAGCCTTGAAATTTATCATTAGCAAGAAACACTTGGATAATATGCATGTCAAGTGGGCAACTTTCCTTCAACAATTTCCTTTTGCTATCCGACACAAATCTAGTGTTTTGAACCAGGTTGCTAATATGGTGAGTTGTCGTGCCAATCTATTCGTGACAATGGCTCATGAAATTGTGGGGTTTGAATGCCTAAAGGATTTGTATCAGGAGGATGAAGACTTCAAAGAAATCTAGGCCAATTGTATTGAGAAACAACCTGTTAGTGATTTCCATGAGAGTGAAGGGTTTTTGTTTCGTGGTAATCGTTTGTGTATCCTTAAGATGTCTCTACGAGAGAAGCTAATCTATGATCTACATGGGGGCGGGTTGAGTGGACACTTGAGTTGAGACAAGACAATGGCTAGCTTGGAAGGGTGATATTTATGGTCGTAACTAAAGAGAGATATGGGCAATTTTGTGTAGAGGTTCTATATCTGTCAGGAATCCAAAGGTTAGTCACAAAATACTAGTCTTTATATGCATTTACCTATTCCTAACAATAACTGGGGGGATTTGTCTATGGACTTTGTGCTGGGACTACCTCGTACCCAGTGAGGGATAGATTCTGTTTTCATGGTGGTTGATAGGTTCTCAAAGATGACTCACTTCATCCCTTGCTGGAAGACATTAGATGCTTCGCATATAGCCCTACTATTTTTCAGGGAAGTGGTCCGACTTCATGGAGTGCTGTAGTCAATTACCTTTGATCACGACACGAAGTTCCTTAGTCACTTTTGGGTGACTTTATGGAAGATGTTTCAGACTTTGTTGAACCGTAGCATTATTGCACATCCATAAACTGATGGATAGACAGAGGTGACGAACAAGACCTTCAGAAATCTGGTTTGTAGCATTTGTGGAGATAAAGCAAAATAGTGGGATCATGCATTACCACAGGCTGAGTTCGCTTACAATAGTGTTGTTCATAGTGCAACAAGGAAAACTCCTTTTGGTATGATATATGTGTCGCCCCCAAGGCATATTATGGACTTCCTTTGTTTACCCAAGGGGGTCAAGGATTTAGTATTGCTGTAGAAAATATGGCTACACTAGCCTAAGCTATGCAAAAAGAGGTGAGGCAGAACTTGGAAGAGACAAATGCAAAATACAAGGTAGGTGCAGATAAGCACAAGCATTTCATGGTGTTTGAGGAGGTAGATTTAGTGATGATTTTCTTGTGCAAAGAGAGGTTCCTCGTGGGAACTTACATAACTTGATGCCCAATAAATATGGTTTGTATCAGGTTTTGAAGAAGATAAACAATAATGCCTATATGATTGACCTAACTAAGACCATGGCAAATTTACAAGACTTTCAATGTTGCAGATCTGTTCTAGTACCATGCAGAGGAACCCCTGTATCCTGAACCTAGCTAGAGGTTAAGTTCCTTTCAAGTGGAGGAGACTGATGTAGAAAAAATGATAGAGGCGTAGAGGCTCAAAAGAGAACATCCAAAATTCAAAGGCAACTAAATTTCCAACAATCTGGGTGCTAAAGTTGGAATGACACAAAACTCACTCAGATGATGCATCACAGCGATTCATAAATTAGTCAAAGCTTTGCTATTGATGTATACCATTTTTTGGCCGAATTCCATTGTTTAGGCCCTGAAATCATCGTTTTTGTCATTTTAGAAAATTTTCGTTTTAGCCATAACTCTTGATTTCCAAGTCCGAGTTGACTTCTGTCAATTCCAGCTTGCTTAGAATTTCTAGCATTTTGAATTTCTGTATTTATCTCGTTTTTTCCATTTTTGATAATTTTAATAATTAGTGTCATTTCCTTGTCCATTAACGGTTAGGCTATGGTTTTTGCTTTAAATATAGTTGTAATCCTTTGGTTGAATCATTGAATTATTTGAGTAAAGTTTTGAACTTTCTTAAGAGTTCCTCTCATCCCAAAATTATCCATGGAATATCGACGTGGTTCGTATTCTTTGTGTTTTCTGTTGTGTAAGGTTTTCTATCCAAATATTAATAATGAATAATAGCGAATTACACCCACTCATATTTTGGAAATTAACCGCTTTATAATTTCTTTACCAAAATATTAACAGTGAATAATATGTGGATCCCCAAAAAATGTATTTTTGGAATAGTGACCAACACCCTTTGAAATTTAAAAACATGTTGTAAAATCCAAAATTGCAAGAAAATAGTTTTTGTGTTTATGAAATCCATGCTAACACATATTTTCTTTTAAACTCCAACTTTTAAAAAAAAAAAGTAATGTTCAAGATATGATAGCATGTTGGCCATATGCATGAAAATATTTTTTTGGTATATATATATATTTGCCGCATTATGCCGTAAACTATATTTTAAATATGAGATTCCATATTTTAAATACGAGATTGGTATTTTTTGCAATAAAAAAATACAAACCTTTAATAAATATACCATAAAATCTTATGGTCTGCCCTTTTTAAATTTATTTTAGAAAAAAAGAAGAGAGAAAGAGAGAGAGAGAGAGAGAGAGAGAGCGAGCCGGGTCACTTGCCAAAACCAATGACCTGGCTAGGCAAACAAGACGCATGCCTAAGCTGCCTCATGCAAGCCTTCTTTACTACTGGTCATGTGAACAATAATTCACTTAAACAGTAAACACACAGGCAGCACAATGAGTATGCAAAGTGAAGAGGCATGGGGACTTACTTGACAGCTGCCAGTTGGAGACAATGATGCTAGGTTCCTGCACAAACAATGGTCATTGTTTCTAGGGATAGTGACAATTGCTGGCGAAGTTGATGGTGGTTGATGAAAGTATGTCTAATTAAGGGCACGAGTACTGGAAGTCATTGGGTGATAGCAAGAGGTTCTGCGGAATGGAGAAAAACTGGTAAGAGGGAGGTGCTGCGTTTTTTGTTCTGTTGGTTTCCTCACTTGTCCTCTTGTTCTCTTTTCTTTCCTTATTTAATCTAGAATGGAAAATCATGCAATTAGATAAAACAAAATAGAAAAACAAATATTGTGGTTGACATTTTAATGATATTGAGATAGAAAAAACATGATTTGCAATTTGAATATCTAGTGAGAAATTCATGGAAACCCAATGGGAAGTTGTAGAGAAAAGGAAAGAATTTACAAGCAGGGGCTATTTCTGAAGGTTACAATGAACATTACCTATTGTAGTAGGATTTTATGCTTCTACACTAGACATTTAAATGAGAATATCTTGAGATTCTGATATCCAAATCAGGCAATTAAAAACCCCAAATTCATCTAAACATGTAGAACTATAACTTTCATGGAGTACCCAAAGTGAAAAAAATTGTTTTGATGAACACAATTGACTTGCACTCTGCTAGGTCAAAAACTATTTTGAAGAAACGAATTCGATGAAGCGGCAAAATCATTTTTTTGAAGCAAATTCTGAGGGATATATCCAGCCTTAAACCTATGGCAAGAAAGACAACATCCTTGGGTTTATGATAGAAACAAAATATAACCCTGCGCGACAATCAAACAACAAAAATTATTGCAATGTTTCTTGAATCAGCCCTCCCTGGTTTTTTCAATGAGACTAATTAACTTTTCCAAATTTAAAATTTGTCGCTGATTATCCTGATAAATCCTTGAAAAACTAAATTGGGTCTCTCCAATAAGACCTACAAATCTTAGCTTAGAATCATTTTCATGGCTTAATCTTCTTCCTTCATGCGAGACATTCAAATGAGAATATCTTGATCTTGTGATATTGAACTCAAGTGATTCAAATATATAAGGTCATTCATACGTACAAGACTACAACTTATGTGAAGGATTTAGTGCGAGAAAAAATTAATTTGAAGAATAGACTTTTTCCGCAATTTACTTGGTCAAAAAACAAGCAAGACTAGACATTCAAACTAGAATATCTCGAGCTTACGATATCAAAATTAAGAGATTGAAAAATCCACAATCATATATACATACAATACTAAAACTTTCATGAAGGATCCAAAAGGATAAAAAATCATTTTGAAGAACAGAAATTGCTCATAATTTGTTTGGTAAAAAAACAAAGCAAAACTAGACATTCAAATGAGAACATCTTGAGCTTACATTATGGAAATCAAGCAATTCAAAAATAAAAAGTCATCTACATGTACAGGACTACAACTTTCATTTCGAAGAGCAGAATTTGCCGGCAATTTTCGTGGTAAAAAAGATCTCCTGATTTGATTCAAAAACTAACAACGCATCCCCATGAGATTGCAAATCTAACATAAGAAAGTGGGCTCTAGGATCCAATAAAAGTTCAAATCAATTATTCATCCAACCTTAAGGACTAGGTAAAGAAAGAATGACTTTAGCATAATAAAGATTCTCGATTAATCTAACAATGACCTTTCCCAAATTTAAAATTTGTCTTTAGTTATCCCGATAAATCCTTGAAACATTAAAGTGAGTCTCTCTAATAAGACCTGCAAATCTCAGATCTCTTGATCTAATTTGAAATCTAACAACGCATCCCCATATGATTGCAAATATGACATAAGATAGTGGACTCTAGGATCGAATAAAAGTTCACATCAATTATTGAACATGTCATGTGTCGCGCCCCAAAAAAAATTTGGTTTGCGGCGTCGTGACGACTTTCCCCAGTGCGCGGGGAATTCAATGTTGGGGGGTCTAATCTTTATTTTTGTGAAAAAGGGAGTCGCCACCTAGTATTATGGTTACTAGGAAACCTAAAACTGGTTTTTCAGAGATTCTAGGGTAAGGGACTGGTTGCGTAAAGGAAAGGTTTTAGCACCCCTAGTACACCCTACCTAAGGTAAGCTGCTTGACGTTTAGTTTGCTTATGATTTGTTATGACTCAAAACATATGTTAATTAAATGGCAAATGGGATATTACTCCGCCGAATATTTTGGATATTAACCTCTTAGGATTTAATTATCCAAACACCGACAGTGAATAATATCATATTATTCCCGCCGAATATTTTGAATATTAACCCCTTTAGGATTTATTTATCCAAATACAGACAGTGAATAATAGCGTATCATTCCCGTCGAATATTTTGGATATTAACCCCTTAGGATTTATTTACCCAAATACCAACAGTGAATAATAGCATATCATTCCCGTCAAATATTTTGGATATTAACCCCTTTGGGATTTATTTATCCAAATACCGACGGTGAATAATAAATTACCCAAAAAATAAGATTTTATATTTTTTTTGAAATATTGGCCAATACCCTTTGGATTTTACAAACATGTTGTAAAATCTCAAAATGCTAGAAATGATTTTTTTTTCTTTGTGAAATCCATGCAAAAACTCATTTTTCTTCAAAACCCAAGATAATATATATTTTTTTAGAAAAAAATAATTTTTAAAATATGCTAGTGTATTGGCCGTATGCAAGAAAATAATACATTTTTTTAAAGTATTTTTTTTTAAAATTATATATTTTTATATATTTTTATTTATTGTTTTTTGGGCGTACGGGCTTCCGTTTCTTTTTCGGGTCGGACCTTGTGCCCGACCCGGCCTGGTACTGTCCACAAACAGTAACCGGTTTTTTTTACGTAAAATTGAAGAAGATGAACAGTAGATATGCAACTTTTCGAGTGTGACGAAATGCTTACCTATTAACACCTTTGTGTAGAGGAGATCGAGGTGGTTCTTCTGGTCGTTGTCTCGTCGGAAATGAAAGCCTATGGTGGCCGGAATGTACGTTGGAAGGTGCGCTGGTCCCGTTGCTGTCGTGGCTGTTGCTCTCACCGGAGTAGGTTGCTGTGCTTCTGCGGTGACGGTGGGGATGCTGGTGACTACGGGGAGGTGTGTGGTGGTCGGAGTGGGTGGCCGGAGTTGCTGCACCGAGAGGGAGAGAGAAAGAAACTCCTCTGGTTCTAGAGAGAGACAACGAGACCGGGAGAGAAGAGAGGAAAAAGAAGAAACTGGTGATGCTTGGCTGGTGTACAAAAATTGGATTTTTCACGTGAATTCTTTCCTCTTTCTCCCCTGTCTTTCTTATGTTTTTTTTTCTATTCTTGCCTTTTTTTCCTCCTTTTTTTCTTCCCTGCGTAAACTGTTATTTATAGCAGTTGAGACCCGAATTTTTAAGGAAAATGAATCAAAGGAGAATCAGGGAGAAATGGGGAAGAATCAGGAAGAAGATTGATGGAGATAAATCAGGCAAGATCACAGTTGATTTAGGAAGAATTGATCTGCTTTGTTGATTGACAGAGATGAAACGGGAAGAAAATCAAAATTTATATGGGAAGAAAAATTTGAGTTGTTTTGCCGTGATCGCCGTGAATTAAGTGCTTGAAAAATTCAACATCAATGCATGCCGTAACAGTGCATGCATATTTCAAAATATTTAGAAGGTGAAATCTGATTTGGTCCTCCAATTTATAATTTCTTTATTTGCCCCCACTTGGATTTGAACTTGTGAGTTTGTGCAATTATATCCCCTTAAAAATTCAATTTCAACCTTAGCTTTGTGCGATTTTTTATTTTGGTCTTTGGTTCTTGATTTTCGCGATTTAATCCTCAATCGACCATTAAACTCTCAACTTATTCAATTCGGCCCCTGATTTCGCATAATTGACTTGAAAAATCAAATTGATCTCTGAAAATTTCAATTTCATCAATTGAAACCAAATTAAATTTAAAAACTTGATTTCTTATTAACGAAGCCCTTAGTAAAATTAATTCGAACAATTTAAAGTATACTTAAATCCTTAAACTGGACCCAAAATTAATTCTGAAAATACAATTATAATTTAAACCAACAATTAGATCGAATTTACCCGTAAAATATAATTATATTTTTTTGCTTAGTTTTTACGCAGATTTATCCGATAATAAATTATTTCGACCTTTAATCTGCGATTTTCTTTATTTTCGGTGCAAAAGGGATACGATCGAGTTTTCGAAAACATCCAATATTTCACCTCGATTGACTTGTTGACATCGGACCCTTTATTTTATTTTTTGTTATTTTCGGGTAGTTTTGGGGAGTGACCTAAAATTGGGTTATGACAGTTGCCCCCTTCTTTACAATACTTACGACTAGAGTCTTTGTAAAAGACTTTAACTAGTAAGTGTTGTAAAAAAAAATGAAGTTGGTCTCACTTTTCTGGGTGACATCCCGGTTAGCATGGTCTCATTTTTCTGGGTGACCTACCCGGTTAGCTGGGTTTCATTTTTCTGGGTGACCTACCCGGTTAGCATGGTCTCATTTTTCTGGGTGACCTACCCTGTTACCATGGCCTCATTTTTCTGGGTGACCTACCCGGTTAGAATGGCCTCATTTTTCTAGGTGACCTACCCTGTTAGAATGGTCTCATTTTTCTAGGTGACTTACCCGACTTGAGGAACGAAGTAGCAACGATTTTCAATTCATCCTCCACGATCTTGTTGTCCTGAAATTCTATTTCTCCATACTTTCCAAAACTTTGAAATTACATCAGCTTTCGTCACGCCTTTCCTGTCAGGTTATTGCTATGACAATAATATGCATGTTTTTGTTACCTCTTTAGAAACATAGGTCCCCCCTGTTCGTTGTAGTCTTCCTTCATAGGATGTGCTTCCCGCTTGGTGTATTTTCACGCTTGGTGAAGAGATTTTTTCGTTCCTCATGGGGCCCTTTCTAGCTCCATTGAAGTTTCCTTTCGATGTTTTAAAAAACTCAAACCGATATATATTTAAAATACAAATTTTAAACATGTTTTGTTTATGCAAATTGATATTTTTAAATGCAAAACATCATTTTTTTTTGTCCCCGGTATGGTATGTCAAATTCAAATAAAATAACTGACACAACATAAATAAATATTATAAGATCATGTGCTTTGTGAAAAATTTCTTGCGATGAGAATTCATGGCCGAATTTTATCTTATTGATTGGGGAGGTTACAAAATATCAGGCATAATACTTCTTTACAGAGTCAGAATTCACAGGCCTAACTAGATCCCCTCCATCCATTCTAGATAATAGCAAAGCTCCTCCCGAGAATGACTTCTTCACCACATAAGGGCCTTCATAGTTTGGGGCCCATCTACTCTGATCTTGCCCTGGCACAAACAATATTTTCTTCAATACTAGATCACCTTCTTGGAATTTTCGAGGACGGACATTTTTATCATATGATTTGGCAATCCTTCTTTGGTATAGTTGATGATGACAGATTGCAGCTAACCTCTTTTCGCTGATCAAATTCAATTGTTCATATCTGACCTTTGCCCATTCTGCTTCATCTAGTTCAGAGTCTATCAATACTCTTAATGATGGGATTTCTACCTCTAAAGGCATTACTACCTCCATCCCATACACCAACATGTACGGAGTGGCTCCTGTTGAGGTCCGAACTGCGGTACGATATGCATGAAGGGCAAATGGCAACATTTCATGCCAGTCCTTATAGGTGACTACTATTTTCTGAACAATCTTCTTGACATTCTTATTAGCTGCTTCTACAACACCATTCATCTTTGGTCTATAAGGAGAGGAATTTGAATGCTTGATCTTCCATTTAACACTGAGTTCTGTTATTAACTTCCCATTGAAGTTCTGTGCATTATCAGTTATAATCTTTTCTGGTGGTCCGTACCGACATATCAAATCTCTCTCAACAAACTTCTTTACCACTTTTTGCGTTACATGAGCAAATGACTTGGCCTCTACCCATTTTGTAAAGTAATCGATTGCCACAAGAATGAACCTATGACCATTGTTGGCCTTTGGGTTGATAGGTCCAATCACATCGATTCCCCACATCGCAAAAGGCCATGGAGATAACAAGTTAAATAGAGGGGTCGGAGGGGCATTCATTTTGTCACTGTAGATCTGATAGTTATGACTTTCGCATTCTGTATTCCAAATCCCAGGATTCTTCTTTCTTAGCAAATGAAAGATTGGATCACAGGTTGTGGTTAATTGGGATATGAATCGAGCAATGTAATTTAACCTTCCTAAAAAACTTCTTACTTCTCTTTCAGTTTTCGGAGCTGGCATGGCCTGAATAGCCTTTACTTTTTAAGGATCCACTTCTATTCCTTTGTCACTCACCATAAATCCTAACAACTTCCCAAATTTCACCCCAAATGAACACTTTGCAGGGTTAAGCCTCAACTTATATTTCCTTAACCTTTCAAATAATTTCTTCAATATTCGGACATGATTCTCTCCTTCTCTAGATTTAGCGATCATGTCGTCCATGTATACTTCAATCTCCTTGTGCATCATATCATGAAATAAAGTTACCATAGCCCTTTGGTACGTGGCACCAGCATTCTTTAACCCAAATGGCATGACTTTATAGCAGAAAGTCCCCCATGGTGTCACAAAGGTTGTCTTCTCCTTATCTTCTTGCGCCATTTTTATCTGATTATAGCCTGAAAACCCGTCCATAAAGGAATATGTGGAGCTACGAGCTGCATTGTCAACTAACATGTCTATGTGTGGTAGAGGAAAATTATCTCTAGGGCTAGCACAATTTAAATCCCTAAAATCCACACAGACTCGGATCTTGACCTCTTTTTTGGGTACGACTACTATGTTGGACACCCATTGCGGATACTTGACCACCTCTAAGAAACCAGCATTCCATTGTTTTTCAATTTCTGCCTTTACTTTGATCAAAACTTCGGGATGCGTTCTTCTTAGCTTTTGCTTAATCGGTCTGCAACCTTCTTCCAATGGTAACCTATGTACTACGATATTCATATCTCATCTAGGCATATCCTCATAAGACCAAGCAAAAACATCCACATAATCTCGAAGCAGTGTAATCAAGTCTTCTCTTTCCTTCTGTGTGACCAAAGTTCCTATCTTGAGCTCTCTTTGGCTTTCTTCAGTACCCATATTTATGGTGTCAAGTTCCTCCTCAGCGAGTTTCCAAACTTGTTCGTGTTGTTCCATTAATTTTGTGAATTCCCTAATGCTATTTTCATCCCCTTCTTCCTCTTCTACAGCTATTATGTGTTCTTTAAAATTCGGCCATTCATTCTCAGTGTAAAGTGCAGGTGGTGTTGTGGAAGTTCCGCTTTCAGGGTTCCTGAAAGCGAAAAATGAGTGTAAATGCATAAAATAAATAAACAAAAAGAGAGATGAACTAAAAATGCATGATCTTATAAAAAATTCGGTTCACAACAAAGATAAAATTCGATGGGCCTGTTGAGCCTTTAATTAAAAACAAGAACAAAACAAACACTGCTCATTACATTCTGAAAACCAATGGAGCTTCTTGGGTCACCCAATTCTGGAACTTCTCTCCCTTGGCTAGCTTCCGGATATAGGTAGAGGTCGTAGCTTCCTCCAAAGCATAGATGGTTAACTGCAGCAGCTCTTCATCCCTTCTTTCGGATCGAATCTTCCTGGTAATGCCAGCAACTTCCTCCTTTTCCATCGTGTTTATGCTCATGGATGAGAGCTTCTGAAGAGAGCTTTCATGTCTTGGGTCAAGTTGTATCACATAAGCAGCTTTTGGGAATGAGACCCTGATTGGAGGAATGACTAAATTTTCTTCTTCGGGCTTCCTTCCTTCAATCCTCGCCATTCTCTTCTCCCTTCTTGAAACAGCAGCCAGCTGGTAATCCTCCTTTCTAGGCTTATACCCCAGACCAAATCTTTGCTCTGCAACCTTCAATTTTGTTACACCAATCCACTCGACCTTCCTTTTTCTTGCGCCAAATTGGGCAGGTATCTTGTGCTTTAAAAGGCTCTTAGTGGCTATTTTAGTGGCCTCTGAGATCCCTGGTTTCCTTCTTATAGTATTCTCAGGCACCCACTCAGTATTCACAACCTCGAACGCATGCAGGTTTCCATCCACACAATCTTCAGCTTCAATGAAAGGGACCGCCACATTTTTCATCATCGATATGGTTTCTTCGGCCTTAACGGTAACCAGGACACCATTGGCAATGTACTTCAAACATTGATGCAGCGAGGAGGTAACCACTCCTGCAGCATGTATCCATGGTCTTCCTAACAGCATGCTATAGGAAGGGTGGATGTCCATCACCTGAAGGGTTACCAAAAAGACTTGTGGACCCACGGCTAGTTCAACTTTGATCGACCCTAACACTTGCCTTGGTGAACTATCATATGCTCTAGCCATTATCACGCTTGGCTGCATATGGGAGGGATCTACTAGCATCTCATTCAACATATGTCTTGGCAACACATTAAGGGCTGAGCCATTATCAATGAGAACTTTACCAATGAGGCAATCCTTGCATCGGACTGTGATATACAGAGGCTTGTTGTGTCCAGTTCCTTCAGCGTCGAGTTCATCTTTAGTGAAATACAAGTAATTTGAAGCATGAATTCTCCCTACTAAATGCTCCATAGTCTTTTGTTCAATATCTTGAGGTACGTAAGCCTTATTTAGTACCTTCTGTAAGGCATTACGATACGGCTCAGAACTGAGTATTAAAGACATGATGAAGATCTTGGCGGGGGTCTTTTTCAACTGGTCCACCACATAGTACTCACTATGCTTCATCAGCTTTAGGAACTCGTTCGTTTCCTCCTCTGTCACAGGTTTGTTTACCTCCAACTCTTTTTCAAAATCCATTACCTCTTTACCCTTAGCCTTTCTTTGCCTTTCCAGCTCCTCGGGTGTGAAACAACGACCGTTTCGGGTCAAACCACCTATCTCGGTTTGGAAAAAAAAGCTTCATCATTTGAGGTAGCAACATAATTTCCTGGTGCTGCCCTATAGTCTGTCTCCTTTGCATATGAGGGCTTGTATAGTACCAACCTCGAGAGCCTATTAGCTGTTGATTGGATCCTACACTTCTCTATCCCTGCTATCTCTCCACTACCTTACATATTCTCAATCCTTAGCTTCCCTAAAGTCAACATCCTCATGACCTTTTGATGAAACTCGGTACATTCATCAATGTGATGTCCTTTCTCGTTATGGAACGGGCAAAAGTTGTTTTTGCCCATGTCGTGCTTGGTTGATCCCGTCAAATGTCCAGATTGTACCAACATACTGTATAATCTGGTCATGGTCACCTTTAGAACCCTTTCTTCGTTATCAGCTTCCACTGCATTTACCCCATTACTTCTTGCAGATGCTTGGGCAAGGGATTCAGGTTCACATTGGGTGGATCCTCAATGGTGACCCATCTGATCTTTATCAATTGCAATACCTTCCTCTTGAAAGCTACACAAGTCTCGATGCTATGACCTGCATTACCAGCATGGTATTCGCAAGTCAAATGGGGATTATGCCAGGCAGGGAAAGATGGTTTCAAAGGGGGTAGTGGTAGGGGAGCAATATGTCCGATGTTTAGCAACTGCGCGTTTAACTCTTTTAAGGTCATGGGCAAAGGTGGTAGTTGTTCTTCCGGTTGATAATCTCTCATTTGGAAATTATTTTGGTTATGTGCGGGGAATTTTGTGTGAAAAGGCTGGTTTGGCTGGTGGTTTGGGGTGCAGGTGTTTGATAGCTTTTGTAATTTTTGTCTTTCCCCTTGTATCTATCATCCAGATTATTCACCTCAACTTCTTTTCTTTTCCTGACAAAACCCCTCTTTTCTATGGGTTCCATAATTCTCCCGCTCCGGATTCCTTGCTCAATCCTCTCAGCGATTCGTACTCCATCGTAAAAATGTTGGGCAGAGCTTCCCATCAGGTGCTCGTAGTGTAGGTCCCTAAACGTATTGGCAAATAGAGTCACCATTTCTGTCTCTATTAACGGAGGTTGTACATTTATAGCTTGGTCCCTCCATCTTTGAGCATAAGTCCTTACGGACTCCTGAGCTCCTTTCTCCATGGTCGGGCCTGTTTGGTATTGCGGTTGCGGTTGCGGTTGAGGTTTAAAAAAAGCAGTTTCAAAAAAAGCGCTTTTTACTGTGGTTCAAAATAAGCAGTTAAGTGTTTGGTTAAAACTGTGGTTGAGTTGGAGGTTGAAAAAAAACAGTTTTGGGTGTTTGGTTTCCAAACTTTACAAACTGCTTTTAACTTGTAAAATTACTTAAAAGGGCATGGAAATATACACAGACATTTATACATACATACATACATCCATATATATATATATATATATATATATATATATATATATATATATAACTTCTACAAATAAATTTAAAAATAATCGGACAATTTCTATTAATGTGAATACTTCAAATAAAATGGAAACATCATTTTATTCTCCCATCAAACTACTTGCAATGCTCTCACGCACAATATCCATACGGGAATTTCTGCGCAAACTCTGACTAGTTTCACATGCTACAACATCTGGTAATAGCTCATCTGGGATATAATCGGGATTACGATCATATTGAACAAAAACATCATCATATTGCGATCTCCTTCTAATATAGTTATTGAGTGCCATCGATGCAACAATAATCGCAACCTGTGTTTTGTAAGGATAAGGTGGCATGCACTGCAAAATTCTCCACCTTTGCTTCCATACTCCAAATGTCCGTTCTATCACATTACGTAGTGATGAATGTGCACGATTAAATACTTCGCGTCGTCCACTTGGTTCACCCCGACATCGAAAATCTTCTAAATGATATC
Organism: Salix dunnii; assembly: GCA_015731905.1. Lineage (NCBI taxonomy): Eukaryota > Viridiplantae > Streptophyta > Magnoliopsida > Malpighiales > Salicaceae > Salix > Salix dunnii. The sequence continues at coordinate 3,372,558 of CM027676.1, forward strand.
TCTCCCCTCTATATGGACCTAAATATCCATACTCATTCGGATAACCGGCATCAACCAAATAGTATTTTCCTGAAAATAGAAACAAAATGCAACTTTTATATTAATTCAATAACAAAAGATGAATAGTAATTTATTTAAATTATCATATCTGTAAGAAATAAAAATTGACAACCTTCAGGCGGTTTAGGAAATTTGATACTCGTACTGTCTATAGCCTCGAGAAAAATACGTGTATCGTGCGCACTACCTTCCCATCCTGCCCATACAAATGTGAATTGCATGTCAAAACTACAGGCCGCCATGATGTTTTGTGTTGGGACACCTTTCCTACCAATAAAAGGAATTTGAAGTTCCGGTGAAATCGTTGCACGAACATGTGTCCCATCAATTGCACCAATACAGTTCTACAGGTATGAAAAAATTGTATTACGATATAAATATTCAAACAAAATACACAATTTTGGTGCAAACTACCTTAAATGTAAACTTAATAAATTACCTTGAAATGGGGCATAAATCTTCGATTCATCGCAATTTCTATCGGTGTGTTGGTAAAGTCTGGATCTGTTGGTTTGATGATATCTATAGCAAACAGACATAATGCTTTAAGGACTTCTTTCATACATCTACTTACAGTTTTGCCAGAATGCTGAAATCTTTCTTGCACATGTCGATTTGATGCCCCAACTGCAAGAGTAAATAGAAACATTCCTACCTTCTCGAGTACGCACATCCTCCGTGAAGGGTTTAAACCATAACGCGTTTCCAATTCATAACATAGGCTCAGCAAAGTGTCTCTGTCCATCCTAAACATGTTAACAGAGCGTTTCCAATGACCTTTTAAAATGTCATTCAACCAACGCATCCCTGTATTATATGAAACCATACATGGTTCTTTATGAATATAAGTAATATAATATAGGGTTAATGCGCAAGCCGTGCATAAAATTATATTTTCATCATCATATTTTCTTTGTATAAAAGTGGTTGCATCGTCATCGTCATCGTCATCGTCATCATCGTCGTTGTCGGTCCCAGCAGTTCCATCATCAACGTACGCGTTGTTGTTTCCTTCATCGGCATCATAGTTAATGTGCTCAATAACACGATCCATAACATTGTCATACTCACCTTCAAAATCCCCGTTTAATAGAGCATTAAAATGTGCATCATCCATATCTAGAAAAGAAGTCCAAACCTATTGACATTACAAACTTTGAGTCACGATAGACATTTTGATATTTGGTTATTGAAAACAAGCATGGTTAAACAATATGATGTTAAGAATATTCGTTATGCAATGTTTTTAAAATATTCAAAACAAACATTCATAAAAATTAGCACAATAATTTCACAGTAGTAAGAGGAAAACGTGCGATCAACATATTACTTATGACGTTAGAATCCAATACAAACACAAATATGAAAACCAAATATTCAAACAAAGTACTAGAATTGCAATTAAGAATTAGGTGACTGTGCAATGGTAGTTGTAAGCCAGCGGTATTTTTGTTGTATATCATTGATGCTAACCCACATTTCTCTATTTCTTCGCACTTGTAGAAATTTCATGGCGCGGAACAGAAAATTATTGTCATCTGTCGAACCAGGTATTGATTGGAGCTCAGCCATAACTTCTGGAATACTACAGCCTAGCAAGTCTTTATTTGCAGAATTTGAATCACTCCTAGTAGACATGATGTCGAGAAGCTGTTGCTGAATTGATACTAGCTGAGCACCAATTCCAGATGACTTTTTCTTTCTAGATCTTGGCTCCGGAACCTCTCTTTGTTTTCGTTTACCACTGCTCCTGGTGTTGCTGCTAGAAGATATATGCTCCCCCCCAACGCCTCGAGAATTTTGATAATTTTCAAAATTTAAATCCTCATGCTCATCTGAGTCCCCGCTTCCTTCCTCCAAATCAGCACCTTGTAGACCGACATTTATTGTCTCCAAATCCTCGTCAATGCCAGGTACTGTGCCCGACGATGGTGCCCATGCATGTTGTCCGGTAGCGGTGACTCTAGAGAACATTCTATCAAATTTGAGCTTCAATGAAGGCTCGATTCCAGCAGTTCTAAATTTTTTAACTCCTCTATTTTCCTACATAATAAAATTAATGCTCTTGTCATTGTCTTCACATAACATAATAACATTTTAGAAAAGGAAGGAATAAAAAATATTGACCTTAATTCGTGCTTGCAACCACTCATCACTAGCAGCAATCGTTCCGAATTCATTACTCCAGCCCACACCAGTTTCACCAATCAACTTATTCCACAACCGCCAGTTTTTTTTACAAGAATCCCATTTATTTTTAAATTGTTCTTTTAGCAACGCTAGACCCGTTTGCTCTCTAAATGATGTTGCAACGTACTTCCATCCGTTTTTATCAAAATGCGAACTCGGTCGCATACCCATACCAATTGCCCTAATGCATATATCACAAAATATATGCAAGTGTTCTGTACTCCAACTAGCTTTCGTAACTGGGTCAGAATCAGTCATGATATGTTGTGAAACTTTGCAAAAACACAACAAATAAACATTAAAAACCGGCACTACATAATATGAATGAATGATTACTATCATGCAAAAAATTAAAGTAATAACTGACATACAACAACTTTCTAGATTTGTAAAACACTGAATGTGTAATACAACAAGAACACCATAAATTCTAAAATTGGAAATACTTCAAATGCACTTCTGATCAAACCATGAAATAAAATCAATCAAATAATTTCCGTCTGAATTTGTGTAGTTATTTCTTTGAAAAAAACACTTAACTTTAAATTTATCTATGATTTAATTTTACATTTATGCTAGATAAGTAGTTTGGTTGAAATTTTAATTTTTGAAGTCAATTTCATAAAAAATAAAAATTGAGGATTGCTTCCACAAAGTGATTTTATTAAATTAACTAAACACACCCTAAATAAATGGTTCTCCTTAGCCTACCAAATTGATTTGATTATGTAAAAAAGTTATTGGATTCTATTAATATATATTTAATTTTAAATAATTACTATATAGTTATTATATTTTCATAATTACCAAATTTAAATTTATTTTAAATTTACTAAATGAATAATTTCTTAAAATTAACCCTCCAAATCAGATTTAATAAATATATTAAATAATTTATATATAATATCTAGAAAAAGAAGTTTGAATTTAGCGGGAGGATGTAAGCTAGCAATTACGGTTCTCACATCCATGTTCGTGTGTGCCTGCATCCATGTCCGTGTGTCTCAAACAATGACAAGGATAATTTATTGGAAAAAAATCCACAATTCAAGGCACAAATAATTTCGCTTTCACGTTCATAATAATATCCCACAATCTTGAAAGTCTCCATAAAATTCAAATGTAAATTTGTGCTACATAACACAACACCGCATTCAATAACTGGAATTCATAAAAACGGGCATTCATAGAGTATTCGCAAATTCATATGCAACTGCTCCACGCTAATCTTAACCAATCAACTTTCAGATGAGAAAGCAAACCTGATCAATCACAGTAATACAAAAGATCAAACAAAGAACATTAATTAATTTCTGTAACAGCATCAATGATAAAACAAGAAAAACAAACTAACATCGATAACAACCAACATCACATCAACAATTTCACAGGAAACACTCATTAAAATGTCAACTATATCACAACAAAAAATCACAACAATTTCTTCAACATACTCACTGCAATTCCATCAATGTCACATAATAAAATAACATCAATTTCATCAAAAAACACAACAATTCCAGAAATATTCAAAAAAAAAATCACAACAAGTTCTTCAACATATTCACTGCAATTCCACCAATTTCACAGAATAAAATTACATCAATTTCATCAAAAAACTCACAACAATTCCAACAATGTTCAAAAAAAAAATCACAACAATTTCTTCAACATACTCACTGCAATTCCACCAATTTAACAGAATAAAATAACATCAATTTCATCAAAAAACTCACAACAATTCCAACAATGTTCAAAAAAAAAATCACAACAATTTCTTCAACATACTCACTGCAATTCCACCAATTTCACATAATAAAATAACATCAATTTCATCAAAAAACTCACAACAATTCCAACAATGTTAAAAAAAAAATCACAACAATTTCTTCAACGTAAATTTATTCATCACAAATATCACAATTTCTTCAACGTAAATTTATTCATCACAAAATCACAACAAAAAAAGATATTAATTTAATATCGACAAAAAAAATTCATCAAAGCCCTGCTAAATGAGGTATATAACAATCCTTTATTTCATCAAAAAAATAACAGCAATTTAAAACTTTAACAAGAAAATTCTCAACATGAAGATTCTACTTAAACTCGTTACCATTAAATACATATTAATTCAACAATTAAACAGAAAAAAATGCAAGTAGAGAAGGGGAGAAGTGAGGCAAGTACCTGGATTTGTGCAGAGAAGGAGCTGTGACTGAGTGCTGGATTTACTTCGGGGCTGTGGGATAATTTTGTGCAGATTTTTGGGTTGAAGAAGATAGATTTTTTGGAGAGAGGGCTGTGCAGAGAAGAAGGGGTTGATGAGAGCTGGATTTAAGAAGGGGCTGTGGGATAAGGTTTTGTGCAGAAGAAGATAAGATTTTTGGGATTTTTGGAGAGAGGGATGTGTAGAGAAGTTGCCCGTGAAGGGGCTTTTGGCAGAGAATCGTTTTTTAGGGTGAATGGCACAGACCCGTGAGTGCAGATGAGGGATTTTTGAGAGATTGATTTGCAGAGCAGAGGTGGGTGAATGGCAGAGAAGATGCCCGTGAAGAGGCTTTTGGAAGAGATTCGTCTTTTTGAGGGTGAATGGCAGAGAAGATGCCCCTGAATCAGTTGCCTTTTGGCAGAGATTCCATGGTGAATGGCAGAACCCGTGAGCTGTGAGGGTTTTTTGAGAGAGGGATGTGTAGAAGTGAGAAGATGAGAGGAGAAAGGGAGAAGATGAGGAGGATTAGAGTGCAGAGAAGAGAAAGGGAGAAGATGGGTGCAGAGAAGAGAAAGGGAGAAGGAGTGTTTGGACGATGAATGTGCAGAGATGAAGGGCCGAGAGGAGAGTAGTGTAGAGATGAAGGGAAAGGGAGAAGATGAGAGGAGTAGTGCAGGGTGAATTTTTTGACCCCGAAACGGGGATTGGTTTGCCGTTTGGAACGGCGTTTCAAAAGCACCTCCCAGGTGCTTTTTTTGAAACGCCGTTCTGATGTATAAATTAGGTGGGACCCACTAAAACAAAACAGTGTTTGGTAAAAACCAAACACCAAAACCCCGTCCCGTTTGGCAAACGTGGAACGCACCACGTTGCCAAACGGGTGCGTCATCAAGCTGGTCCTATCAGGAGCAATCTCCATATTAAATGTGTATTGCTTTAAGAAAGCATCTACCAAGTCTGCCCACTTTCTGATCCTGATGTTATCTAACCTCATATACCAGCTAAGGCCGACCCTGTCAAGCTGTCCTGGAAGAAATATATCAACAATTTATCATCGTGTATGACCTCCGCCATCTTGTTATAGTAGGAACGAAGATGAGTCTTTGGGCACTCTATCCCAGTATACTTGATAAATTCCGGAACCCTGAACTTCCGCGGTATCACGATGTTAGGCACCAAGCATGCTTCGACTGCCCTAACTGGATCAGATAGATCATTCCCTTCAACTGCTCTTATCCTTTCTTCTAGTGCGGACCACTTTTCATATCTTGCGTGATCAGAGAATCTAGCGTCTTGCGGTTCCTCATCCGTTAAATCCAAAGTAATAGGAATTGGGATGGGCCGAGTGGATTCAGGCTGCTTCTTTGGTGAGCTTGTCCCTAGAATATGAGGTGCCCCCGGGCTTTGAACCGCCGGTGGTGCTTCATCCGTCTGAGCTGACGTTCCCTCTCCATATCTTGTTCTTAAAGGTTTCTCGAGCAGGCTGGTTAAACATGCCACATCATTTCTGACAACTTCGAGCTCTTTTTGGTATGGGGACTCTGGCTCTATCCTTTCTTCGTTTTCCATTCTTTTTCTTAAACGGGTGTTGTGGACTTTCGCAGGGGGACCTATGTTTCGTAGTTGAGCTGTTTGCATGAATGTATAAGAGAATGTATGATAAAATGCATGTATTGCGATGAATATGCTTTGAGCAATGCATGGATGCATTTTTCTTGTGAACTATTAATGGCCAACACTTCATAGAATATGGGTTTCTTGTCAAGTTGCTGCTAGGAGTACTGCTTTTCAGGTCATTTGCTTAAGTCATATCACCAAAAGACAGAGTTTGCATAAGAAATGGGTCAACGCCCTTTTTATTTGATGTTGGACAAGCTTGCTACATTTTTGGAAACACAAAAGGAAAAAACAAATTAATATTCTTCCTCTGCCATTTCTTTAACCAAGGGTAGGAAAGCGAATCCACGGTTTTCGATTGTCTCCAAGAAGGCATCGGTCTCAGCTAGACTTCACCGGTAACGGATGATGTCTCTCCCTACATTTCTTGCATTGGTTCTAATGACCCGAGCGTGCGCCGCAGCTTCATCCATCTTAGATATTTTTCCAATGAGCAACATATTGGTTCTGTTCAATGAAATATTATTGGCATCGATTTGATCCTTATGTTTTTCTATCAATGCTAGTTTCTCATCCAGATGTTTCAACTTTTCTCTCTCTTTGCTGAGCTTCGTCCTCAAAGTTCCTATCTCGTTTTCCTTAATTGCAAATTTTGCTTCAATAGCTTCATCTTTCATAGACTCCGCCAAATGACTTTCTGACATTACATACCTCTTGTGCAATACTTCATACTTCTCAATTCTATCCATCAACTCACACTGGACCTCTGCAAATTTCTCTTGGTAATATTCTATGCTCTCTTGGCATTCATTATGTTCGATCTTCAATGTACCGAGTTCAGAGCAACTTTGCATCCACTTCAGATTCATCTTCGTTAGTTCTCTCTCAATTCCCATCCTAACATTCTCCTCCTCAACCATCTTCAGCTTGAGCTTGGTTATTTTCGCATCTCTAGACTACAATTGCTCATCTAAAAATGCTCTCCTTTTATCACCTTCCAACACCATTTCTTCCATCATCAACTTGTCTCTTCGGGTTTTGCTCAATTCCATCTGAAGCTTTTTGATTTGTTTCCTCAATTCCTCTTCATTATCGACTCTTTTCCTCTTAAAAGACTTTTCTTCAGTTTGGGGAGACTTGCCTTCTTCATTGGTCGCGGCTGAGGCAACTAAGCCTCTCCATTTTGCATACCCTTCACTTGCACTAGGATCTCCTAAACCTTTTATTTCTGCCAAAACTAGATGTTTCTAATCTTGTTTGATGGCCTTCATGACTTCTTGTGCAACGGGCTCCTTAAACAAACCAAAGAATTGAGCAATTCCCTTGGTCCTTGGAACGAATTGCATGCCCCCATATTGTCTTACCACGAGAGCAGGAGCATAACTCACATAGCCTGTAATCCCTACCAACGGAACCCAACATCTTTGCCCGCAACTCATTAAAACATTCACTGCCTTGGCCCAAGGAGCTTTCCATTTGAAACCACTACTAGGTATAGCTTTTAGCTTTTCTACCCAACCTTGGTTGTCTAGATCTCCCCATTCTTCTTCTTCCACTATCTTTAATGGTTTTTGATTGAACCACCAAAAATTATTAAAAACAGGTTTTTTTGTTTCAATGTGGCTAACCATCCAGATATATAGCAACTATGTGCAACATCTCACTACTCCTTTACCGTTTCTTCGACAATGGTTAAGCGTTATGATGGTTTCAGCCAAAATAGAGTCCACTGGGTTGATTTGTGCATTCTCATATTCCACATAAGCAGCAGCAGCTTCCAAGCTTACTATACCTGTCCGACTTGGGAATAACACAAGGCCAAATATGCCTAAGGCAATTAATCTTTCCTTCGCTGATCCAGACTTCTGTTCTAGTTCCAACTCCAGTGTCTTCCATCTCAGACCAGCAGCCTTCTTTTCTAAAAACCTTTCCAAGTTGGGGATCCCGAGCAGCTTCGACAGTTCAGGAATGATTTTGTCATTTCTCAAAGAGAAATAAATTCTGTATAAATTATTTGGGAACTCAGTCAACATCCCGTATTCCTCCATAGTAGGACATAGGTCTATGCTACCAAAAGAAAAGCAACGGTGGTCGGGATCCCAAAAATGAACTAGAGCTCGCACCGCTGGGCTTAAAACGTCTATCTTCGCAATCTCCATCAGGCGTCCGTATTTCCTAAAAAATATGTCCTTATCCACATTTTGAAAATGAGTCGTTAACTCGTTCACCTCATTTATAATGCAATCCAGATTCTTGATTGGTGATAGCCTCATAGCATTGCCTTTAAGGCAGTCTCCTTCAGTCAATTGTGACAATTCAGAACTTCTCCCATATTCCATGATGGAAAGTTTAGTAGTGGTGGCCATTTCGTTCACAAGACCTGTTAGGCAAAAATGTTTTTTAGGTTTTTTCTTTTTATATAAAAATTATCATGGAGCATGCATCCCAACGATAGGTTCTAGTTCCTTTACGTGAGACATAGGATAGGTTTAGTACTTGGTCTCTAAAGAGGGTCTCTTGCTGTCCCACTGATCACCCTCGTAAAGGCGATATGGGGGTTTAGCAGATAGTGGGATGGCTCGTATACCAATCACTACCAGTCTAAACACTCAGCAAAGAGTTGGGGTTTACACAAACTTCAACCTTGACTCAAGTCATAGGTAAGCTGCTAGTCCCCCACTTAACTTAAAGCTTAGTGTGTGCTCTCAAAATAATAAAAGTGATGCATGACAAGGCATATTATGATGACAGGAGGAAAAGATGCATGCTAAAGCTTCTAAAAATATAAACCATCCATATAGAAATTATGAAAACAAAGTATCATAAACAAACAAAATTATCAAGCTTAGTCCAAAGTCCCCAGTGGAGTCGCCATTCTATCGTGCCCCAAAAAAAATTTGGTTTGCGGCGTCGTGACGATTTTCCCCAGTGCGCGGGGAATTCAATATCGGGGGTCACCACCTAGTATTATGGTTACTAAGAAACCTAAAACTGGTCTTTCAGAGATTCTAGGGTAAGGGACTAGTTGCGTAAAGGGAAGGTTTTAGCACCCCTAGTATGCCCTACCTAAGGTAAGCTGCTTGACGTTTGGTTTGCTTATGATTTGTTATGACTCAAAACATATGTTAATTAAATGGCAAATGGGATATTACTCACGAATATTTTGGATATTAACCCCTTAGGATTTAATTGTCCAAACACCGACAGTGAATAATATCATATTATTCCCACCGAATATTTTGGATATTAACCCCTTTAGGATTTATTTATCCAAATACAGATAGTGAATAATAGCGTATCATTCCCGTCGAATATTTTGGATATTAACCCCTTAGGATTTATTTACCCAAATACCAACAGTGAATAATAGCATATCATTCCCGTCAAATATTTTGGATATTAACCCCTTTAGGATTTATTTATCCAAATACCGACGGTGAATAATAAATTACCCAAAAAATAAGATTTTATATTTTTTTGAAATATTGGCCAATACCCTTTGGATTTTACAAACATGTTGTAAAATCTCAAAATGCTAGAAATGATTTTTTTTTCTTTGTGAAATCCATGCAAAAACTGATTTTTCTTCAAAACCCAAGATAATATATATTTTTTTTGAAAAAAATAATTTTTAAAATATGCTAGTGTATTGGCCGTATGCAAGAAAATAATACAGCCCGCCTGGGGCTGGTTTGGGCGTACGTGCTTCCGTTTCTTTTCCGGGTCGGACCTTGTGCCCGACCCGACCCGGTACTGTTCACAAACAGTAACCGGTTTTTTTTACGTAAAATTGAAGAAGATGAACAGTAGATATGCAATTTTTTGAGTGTGGCGAAATGCTTACCTATTAACATCTTTGTGTAGAGGAGATCGAGGTGGTTCTTCTGGTCGTTGTCTCGTCGGAAATGGAGGCTTGTAGTGGCCGGAATGTACGTTGGAAGGTGCGCTGGTCACGTTGCTGTCGTGGCTGTTGCTCTCGCCGGAGGAGGTTACTGTGCTTCTGGGTTGACAGTGGAGATGCTGGAGACTACGGGGAGGTGTGTGGTGGTCGGAGTGGGTGGCCGGAGTTACTGCACCGAGAGGGAGAGAGAAAGAAACTCCTCTGGTTCTAGAGAGAGACAACGAGACCGGGAGAGAAGAGAGGAAAAAGAAGAAACTGGTGATGCTTGGCTGGTGTACAAAAGCTGGATTTTTCACGTGAATTCTTCCCTCTTTCTCCTCTATCTTTCTTATGTTTTTTTTTCTGTTCCTACCTTTTTTTCCTCCTTTTTTTCTTCCCTGCGTAAACTATTATTTATAGCAGTTGAGACCCGAACTTTTAAGGAAAATGAATCAAAGGAGAATCAGGGAGAAATGGGGAAGAATCAGGAAGAAGATTGATGGAGATAAATCAGGCAAGATCACAGTTGATTTAGGAAGAATTGATCTGCTTTGTTGATTGACAGAGATGAAACGGGAAGAAAATCAAAATTTATATGGGAAGAAAAATCTGAGTTGTTTTGCCGTGATCACCGTGAATTAAGTGCCTGAAAAATTCAACATCAATGCATGCCGTAACAGTGCATGCAGATTTCAAAATTTTTAGAAGGTAAAATCTGATTTGGTCCTCCAATTTATAATTTCTTTATTTGCCCCCAGTTGGATTTGAACTTGTGAGTTTGTGCAATTATATCCCCTTAAAAATTCAATTTCAACCTTAGCTTTGCGCGATTTTTTATTTTGGTCTTTGTTCTTGATTTTCACGATTTAATCCTCAATCGACCATTAAACTCTCAACTTATTCAATTCGGCCCCCGATTTCGCATAATTGACTTGAAAAATCAAATTGGTCTCCGAAAATTTCAATTTCATCAATTGAAACCAAATTAAATTTAAAAACTTGATTTCTTATTAAGGAAGCCCTTAGTAAAATTAATTCGAACAATTAAAAGTATAGTTAAATCCTTAAACTAGACCCAAAATTAATTCTGAAAATACAATTATAATTTAAACCAACAATTAGATCGAATTGACCCGTAAAATATAATTATATTTTTTTGCTTAGTTTTTACGCAGATTTATCTGATAATAAATTATTTCGACCTTTAATCTGCGATTTTCTTTATTTTCGGGTGCAAAAGGGATACGATCGAGTTTTCAAAAACATCCAATATTTCACCTCGATTGACTTGCTGACATCAGACCCCTTTATTTTATTTTTTTGTTATTTTCGGGTAGTTTTGGGGAGTGACCCAAAATTGGGTTACGACATCATGGATGACAAGATATAGTTGGGATGATCAGATATTGCATGAAACTAAATCATTTTCAAAGTTTAAGTTAGAAGAGCAATTCTGTATAAAAACAGAATTGTGACAACAGCAAAATCAGTGCAAATTCAAGGGATTCATTCAACCTTAAGGACTGGATCAAGGAAAAAAGACTTTAGCATAATAAAAAATCCTATTTAATCTAAGAATCTTGACAATTTTAGCAGTAAAGGAGGATGATAAGAAAAGTAAAAGGCAATAAAGACAGGGTTTGAAAAAACATTTTATTCTTTATTTTTGTCCATCATCAAGTAACCATGAGCTAAACTCTTGCATTTGATTCCAAAAGGGTGTACGCCATTACCACCACGTGGGGTAAAAAATGAGTAACAATAAGAGCACTAGGATTGCAAACAACACATATTGGACATAGTAGCTACACTTAAGTGGATGATTGATATATGAAAAACTTTAATGAGCTGATGAATAAAAGGACTAACAAAGGTCTAAACAGCGCACAAAGGTACCCATGACAATAAAGCATAAAAGATATGAGAGGATCTATATCTCAAAATAAGTAAGGATGCATGCATTTCATCTATCCCCAAAACATTCATATATTTTCTTTAATTTTATTCCATGAAAATCCTCATTGAAATCCAACAAGTTTTTGATGAAATAATGTCAACAAATAAGGAATCCTTGGTTTATAATAGCAAGGAATCTAGAGGTTTTGAACCTTGTGCTAATGAAACATTTTTTCTACCCTCTAATATGCAAATTTCAAGTAGATCATATGTACAAGATGTATTGAGTTTTAAAATAATGTATCCAAAATAATTTTTCTAGCCTTGCAATTAGGAAGTTTCAAGTTGACTATGTGAGCTATAAATACCAAGTTTTGAACCTTGCAATCGGGAAACATCAGTTCAAGGCTCACAATCAAGAAATTTCAAGTTGACTTTGCTTATTACGGGAAATTCAAGCCAACCAGTCATCAAGAAGAAAATATGTCAACCTTGCAACCATATAATAACCAAGGAAGTTCATAAAGAACCTGATCGAACCTTGTCATCAAGAAAGAAAAAAAGGAAGAACCATGATATTAGGAATCCTAGTTTTCAATGATGTAAGGAAATAAATTTATAACAAAAGCAAAAAACAAAACAAGCAGAAAAAAGAGAAGAACCCTTTTTCTTACGAATTTATTACGATAATAAAATTTTTAAACCTAGTCATTACCAAGAACAACAAAACATCTATCATCAAGAATTTGAATTTTAGGAACGCTACAATCAAGTATTTTAGTTTTGATTTTGCAATCAATTTGTTTAAGTTTCAATAAAAAAAATAAGAAAAAGGCCAAAGTGTATGTTAAAGGAGGTGTCTTGATCAAGATCTCAAGTTGACTCAATGAAAAACCATAGGGGAATGCACAAAAAAGGAAAGGTTGAATGCAATTCCTATGAGAGACAATGAATAAGAGGAGACAATCATGCACATCAACCCAGTGCATGTATTGAACTACTTGATTGATGAGTTATAGGATTCGGTGGCCGAATCTAGCCTTGCCGAAACTGGTGTAGCACAACTTGATGTGGTGCGATAGGGCAAATTGGGCAGTAATCGTAATTGACGGATCATAACAAGTTGAGAAAATAGTTGACAGAATTGATTGACACCAGTTTTTTCGACAATCAAAAGCTCCATTCGGTGCTCCTGTTTTGTTTGAGAAGAAGGAAGATGGTAGCTTGCGGATGTGTGCGAACTATGGCACACTGAACAAGGTAACAATTAATAACTAATACTATGTGTCATTTATTCAAGACTTGTTGGACAGATTAACCATGCTTCTGTTTTCTCAAAGCTGGACTTCAGGTTTGAATATTGGTAGGTTAGAGTTGCTGAGGGGGATAAGCGCAAGACAAATTGTGTAACAAGGTATGGGTCATACGAGTATATGGTTATGTTGTTTGGCTTAGCCAACGCACCAGCTACTTTCTATAATTTTATGAATGATGTTCTTTATGAGTTCTTGGATGAGTTTGTGGTTGTCTTTCTAGTCGACATTGTTATTTTTAGCCTAAGTATGGATGAGCATGTGGCACACTTGGAAAAAGTGCTATGTAAACTAAGAGAACATGAACTGTTTGTGAAGAAGGAAAAGTGTGAGTTCTCGACAACTAATCATCCATAAATGGATGGACAGATGGAGAGAATTAATGCACTGTTGGAGGAGTGCTTGCAACACTATGTGACACCAACACAAAGAAATTGGCTTGAGTTGCTTGATAGATCTCAGTTTAGCTATAACCTCCATAAGTCACCCGCAATGAAGTTAAGTCCATTTTTATGATGGGTTTTTGATGCGACCATATTATTTGATAGTTTCATCCATATTTACCTAGTGTTTTGCATATGTGTGTGTATAAAATGCCTTGATATTCTTTTTTTTATGTTTTGAAGGTATTTTTGGATGAAAGATGCAAAAAAGAGGTAATTGGAGCTGATTGACAGATTTGACCTTCAGTCGGTATTTTGTGTAGAGTGGAAGCTCTAGAGATCAAAATGAAGTGATTCCAGTGAAATTCAAAAGATAAAATACATAAATTTATGGAAAGCTAAGGAAAAAGAAATAAAATAAGGAAGATCATGGAAATCGCAGCCTTCAAAGTCAAATCTTGCAATCTGCCGATATCGACCTTTGTCCATTCCAACTTCAATATTTTGAGCTACAGAAGTCCGATTGATGCAAACTCAATTTTTGTCTATTCAGGACACAAAGCCCTATAAACATGAAAAATTTTAGATCCAAATGATGTGATATGAAGGAGATATGAATTTTACAAGGGACAATAAAATTCTGTCAACTTAACGAAGGACTATTTTCTAAAATAGATACTAGGGTTTCGAAGTATATATAAAGGAAGAGAGGAGCAAGGAAATTGTGGCCAGCAGCAAAGAAAACACAAATCTTCCTCCTCCAAACCCTAAATCATGTTTTCTTTCATCTTTTTATTTAGTTGTTCAATAGTTATGCAAGGCTAAGCTCTTTTCTTGGTTGCAAGGACACAAAAACCTTCGGATTTCAAGAACCGTGAGATTTATTCTTTCTTCTATTTTTAGTTTATGTTATGAATGAGTATGATTGTTTTCCTATGCATATTTCCTATGATTGTTGTTGATGATTGCTAAAGCAAACTCTAAGTTCAATTTGTGAACAATCTATTGGTAAGTTTAATATCAAAACTGGAGTTGTGATATATGAACTTGTGAAGCAACTAATCTTGATAATTGTGGCGGAACTACGTTATTGAACTTAGGGAGAACATTTGAACAAATTGACATAAGTTGCGGACAACTTGTATGTTAATCTTGATGAAATTATGTAGTTCTTAAAGCTACCATTAAATTGAATCATTAGTGCGGACACTTTGATTGTTTGTTGGTTAGGATTCGTTATACGGCGGATGCGTTAATTAATCACATTAAGAAAAGATAAAATTTCAGAACATAAACTGCTTTTTTTCTTTCAAGGATCGGTTCTAATTTCTGTAGGTGGATGTGTGCTTGTGACTAAGGTTTATTTCTTAATAAGTTTCGGTTTTAATTGATTTTGTTTGCTAGTTTAATTGCTGCCATAGTTTAGATAATCACAAATCAAATCCCCCCAATCACATAACGTACGATATAAAAATCTGACTTGAAACTTCCTCGTGGGATCGACCCCTTGCTTGCTTTATACTATCTTGTGTGTTTTAAGCTAGGGTAATTAATTTGTGCGTCCGCAACATCGCAACAAATTTTCTAGGTGATAGGGAAAATTGGTTAGAGTTTGTGCTAGAAACTCTTGGGTGTGCGAAACACTTATACCTTAGACAAACAGTAGTGATTTAGGATGAAGGCTAAGTCTAGTAATATAATATACATTATATTACTGTATATTATGTGCCTAAACATGTGTAGCATGCAGAGATGAGATTGTACATAGCACACACACATTGTTGTTGTGTGTTCCTTTGATTGATGGATTAATAAAGGTTGGGTTGTTCCTGTGATTTGCTTGTGTTGTGTATGATCTATTACTTGTGTTCTTGGTTGAAGAAATTGGTTAGAGTTTGTGTGGAAAACTCCTGGGTGTGTGAAATAGTTATACCTTAGGCAAACACTAGTGATTTGGGACGAAGGCTGAGCCTAATATCGGGACTACGCCCTGTGATCAAATTTGTGACAAAAAAATTGGGATTAAGGTATTTTAATTTTGATTTTTCAATCAATTTGTTTAAGATTCAATAAAAAAAACACAAAAACGAAGGTCTCTGGTTGACTCAACCAAAAACAAAGGGGATATAGATATACTTTCATGAAGTCCAGCTGCTCGGAGAATAAAATATATATTGATGGTATGCCTCGGGCACCCATATAATTGTTTCACTTTTGCACACATTGGAGCTCACTTGGCAGGAATTTTCTTGAAAAGTGAAAAATGAGACTACACTATATTGAAAAAAAATCAAAGAATGTCTATCAAGCTCCACATGAACCAATGACCACGCATGTAGTTCCTTCACGTAGTCTCGCTAATATCTAACTGTGTAGGGTAAGCACAAAAATACTAAGATCCTGAACGTTAACTTAAACTAGAATAATCATCTTCAACATCATCATCATCATCATCATCAATCGACCCTTCACTAACATCTCCTGCAATGCCCCCTTGGCCCCCCTTACAAGGACCATAAGCCTTGCTACAAGCGAGATAATAAATGAAGGTAGCAAAACCCAAACTAGCAAGAAGCCAGTAATAGTAATCATAATGCCCCTTGGTGATGTTGCCTGAAACCCAACTCTCTTGATTCTCCCCACTAATAAACCCACGAACAACACTTACTATAAAGCTGGCTACCAAGCTTGCAGCAGACAGTCCAATACTAAAAAGATTCGAGGCCACACTAGACATGCTTTTCGGGAGTTCAGTGTAGAAGAACTCATTCTGTCCAACGCCATTCATAGCCTCAGAAAATCCAAGTAAGAAATAAAATGGTAATAACCACATTGCAGACATGTGCATGGCCGCGTCAGGATTATCTGAAATCCCTTCCCTGATTGCAGTTTCTCGTCGCACCCTCTCTATAATTGCCAGCACTGCCATGGAAGCAGCAGAGACTAGAATCCCTAGTCCTATTTTTTGTTTTAAGCTGAGACGTGTTGGTTTTCCCCTGATTTTTGATGCTAGAGGGATGATTACGCGATCGTAGAGAGCAATCCATATTGTCGAAGAGAGCAACAGAAATGCATAGAATGATCCAGCAGGAATCTCAAATTTTGAAGTGATATGTCGGTTCATAGTGGATGCTTGGAGCAGTAGGAAAGAGTTTTGACAGACGTTTACAGACACCAACATTCCTGTCGACCATATTGGGATTACCTTTATTAGGGCTTTTAGCTCTTCCACTTGATCTACGGTGCAAAGACACCATGGATCTGAAGCTCTTCCATCCGGCATCAAGTCTTCTTCAGGATTCTTAATAACACAAGCTCTGTTTAGAAACCTGAGACAGGATACGACAAAGAAAATCCTTTTAGGAACTGTCATCCTTGTACAACTGTGCTCTTCATTGGTAAAACTGATCAAAACAATGAAGTACTTATTCACAGGCAGGGGAGGTTAATTACCTTATTCTTTCACTTGGCACGACAAGTGCGGATCCCTTCCTATGATGATATAGCTCGTCCGGGTTTTGTGAACATAATTCAATCCTTCTCTTTCTAATGGAGGCCACGAGAACTCGAGCAAATCCGATGAGCCAGTTCGCCTTGGCCTTTGGCTTGACATAAATGGGAGAAGCCAAGAAGAACGAAAGAGTTGACAGGATCATGAGAACCACAGGAACTCCGAAACCCACCTTCCAGCCCAAGGCATCTTGAATGTAAACTAAACAAGTCATGGAAATAAACACAGAAGCTGAGGATACTACATAGTACCAACTGAAGAAGCTCTCTAGTATTCCAGCATATTTAAGGCTGTCCCTCTTCCTCAACTGATCAGCACCAAAGGCCAGGGAACATGATCTTATGCCACCAGCTCCGATAGACATAAGGCCTAGACAAAAATATAGAAACAAGAGCTGTGGTGCCGTCGCGCCGTTATTACATCTGTCACTAATTTGGCAAGAAGGCACCCTTGCTTCAGGAATTATTGTTGTCAACCACAATAGAACCATTCCCTGCACATTTATTTGATTTCAGTGAATATTTTGACATAATCAAAAGCCAGGATGGGGGTACACGAGGAAACTTATTAACTAGTTTTTTATGTACCTTTATATGAAAATCTTCTGTCATTAAAAGAATAATTCTTAATAAATTAATAATTTGACTTTCGTAACTCTAGAAAATAAAACTCATATTATAATATGTTTTCCCAATAAAACTCAGCTACAAGGAGAACCGGTTGGAATCGAGTCGCTGATCGGTCTTCACTTAAATGGGAGTCAAGTCTATTGCTACCTACTGACTAACAGAATCATGATTCTGTCATAAAAAAAATATTAGCTTTAAAACTTAGAAATTACCAACTAAAGCGTGCTATATATATAAAAAACACAAGAATTGACCCCTTTTTTTAATTTTCTTCTGTTTCATTCGTTTCAGATTAGTGATGAAGGTGGGACCTGAAGTCAGGACCTCAGCACTTTTGTTTGTAAGAGATCCAATCACCATTGAGCCATACATAGATGATCAGTTGGCCGGAGACATGATTGTCTTGGTGACAAATTAATTCACAGTTGGCCGGAGAAAAATAGAAAGACAAAAGTGATGATGCCTGCATTGAAAGTTAATCTTACCAGAAGGCTCGTAATACATCCAAAGCCGATCATCGGGTAGCGACCCACATATGTATCAGCAAGAAAAGCCCCAATAATTGGCATGAAATTCCCAGCAGCTGAATATAGGAAGAGTATTTGGGCACCGCTAGCTGCATCCATACCGTACTCTCTAGTCAAATACATTATCATATTTGTTGATAGCCCAAAACTTGCTAGCCTCTCCAGTGCCTCATTCGCTATGATGAAAAATAAGGCTCTTATGCCACCCTTTGGGTTGCTCAAGAGTGGCTCTGTGATCATCTCTCCTGTGGATCTGATTGTGCACTTCGTCGATGGAGGGAAATTAGTGTCTCACTGCTTCTTCAATCCACTTTGTTGTGAGAGATCATGTGGTGAGCAATGAGTACTTATATACACCCACAGATTTGTTGCCTTCAGTGACCTCTAGGTTTTGTTGACTTGATTCCTTCTATCCAGCTAAAAGAAATAGAAGCTCACTGGATAATAATTCTTGAGTAAACGTAAGATTTTGTCAACTTGCAATTTTTTATTTCACTGTAACCTACTTCCCGGAAAAACATTCTGAATATTGTACAGACAGAATCCTTCCTTTCAGGTTTTACTTAGCTGTTGCCCCATTGGAATCAGGACCAAGTTGCTCCATTAAATTATATATATTCCCAGGTATTACTTAGCTGTTGCCCCATTGGAATTAGGACCACGTTCATGGATGGAATTATATATCCAATCAACTTCATGATCATCACCTGCTAATTTTCTTACATTTCTAATTGAAAAACAAATCCAGATAGCGCTGGTGCATGTACGAAGAGGAATGAATTATATATCCAATCAACTTCATGATCTTTTGCTGCTAATTTTCTTACATTTCTAAGAGAGGTACTGCAAAAAAAATTGAAAAACAGATCCAGCTAGCGCTGGTGCATGTACGAAGAGGAATGAATCATATATCCAATCAACTTCATGATCTTCAGCTGCTAATTTGGTTACATTTCTAAGAGAGGTACTGCAAAAAAAAAATGAAAAACAAATCCAGCTAGCGCTGGTGCATGTACGAAGAGGAATGAGAGTAGTCTCAATGATCTAATAATTAATTAGTGATGTAGCAATGATCTAATAATTAATTAGTGATGTATGAAATAGTCATCAATGATCTCATTCTTTGTAAAGTATTTGCACTGAAAAACAAACTAATAATTCTAGTTATAAAACTTATAAGACCATATAGAATACCAAAATATTTCTTAAACAAAATCTGGTTTAAAAACAAATAAAGGAAAAATAATGAGCGATTTATTCAAAATATAAAATAAAATAAGAAAAAGGATAAAAAATATATAAATAAAAGAATGACAATCAAGATTCGATATAAAAAATTATATAAAATGTCATCGGACAATATTCAAGGAAAAACAAATTAAGAAAATAAAAATAAAAATAATGAGAATCAAGATTCGATAAAAAAATAAATTAAATAAAATGTTAGGGATCAAAATTTATAGAAAAAACACATAGAAAACAATTAATAAAATGAGGATAAAATCTCGAAAACAAAATCAAATAAAATGATGAGGCACAAAATTGAGAAAAAAAACGAAAGAAAATGAGCACCATATTTGATATAAAAACAAAATCAAATAAGATGGAAATTGATAAAAATAAAAATTAAATCTAAAACGGAATATAAAACAAAGAAAGACAATTTGAAAGAAAAAGGATCATAATTGATTTTTTTTCTTCATTATTTTCTCTATCAAAATAATACCATTTTTAGATTTTAGTTCAATAAAAATCAAGCCATTAGCTAGTGGAAAATCATGTCAATACCTATTGTTTTTTTTTTTTTATGGCTAATTTTTCTTCTTCTCCCTTCTTGAACTAGTAGCTCACCTGTAATCCTCTTTCTTAGGCTTAAATCCAAACTTAAACCTGTGCTTTGTTGCTTTCAACTTTGTTACATTAATCCACCTAACTTTTCCTTTTTTGATGTCATATCAGAAAGGAATATTATGCTTTAAAAAGCTTTTAGCAACAATTTTGGCGGTCTCTAAGATCTGCGGTTTCCTTACCATAGAGTTCTCAGGCACCCACTTAGTATTCACAGCCTCAAATGCATGGAGGTCTCCATCCTTGGAATCTTCAACTTCAATAAATGAAACTGCCATATTTCTCAACATCGATGTAGTCTCATCGAACTTAATGGTAACCGGAACACCATTAACAATGTACTTCAAACTTTAGCACAGCGAGGAGGTGACCGCTCCCGCAAAATGTATCCATGGCCTTCTTAACAACATGCTAGAGGAAGGATGGATGTTCATCACTTGAAGGTTTACTAGAAAGACTTGTGGATCCATGGTTAGTTCACCTTCAATTCATCCTTTCACTTGCCTTGACGAGCCATTGTATCCTCTAGCTATTATCACACTTGGCTGCATGTGTGAGGGATCTACTGGCATTTCATCTAGCATATGCCTTAGCAACATATTAAGGGTTGAATCATTATCGATGAAACAATCTTTGTGCCAAATCATGAAATACAGGGGCTTTTATGTCCAGTTCCTTCAGCGTCAAGTTCATCTTTGGTTAAATACAGGTAAATGGAAGTATGAATCCTCCCTACTAGATGCTCCGTAGTTTTATGACCAATATCTTTGGGGGTATGTAGGCCTCATTCAGTACCTTTTGGAAAGCATTGTGATGCAGCTCGGATTTGAGTATCAATGACATGATAGAGATCTTGGTGTGGTCTTCTTCAACTTATCCATAGTACAGTACTCAATATTCTTCATCAATTTCAGGAACTTATTTGTTTCTTTCTTAGTCTGAAGTTTATTTACCTCCAGCTCTTTATCAAAGTCTATTGCCTTTTTTCCCTTAGGTTTTCTTTTTTTTCCTAATTCCTTGGGAGTGAAACAACAACCATTCCGGGTTAGTCCACTTATCTAAGTTTAGAACAAAGGCAAATGAGTTTCGACTCTTGAGTTGTAACCATAATTCCCAGATATTGTCCTGTAGTCTATTTTGTTTGAATATGAGGACTTAGTTAATACCAACTTTGAGACTCCATTAGCTGTTGATTGGACCTTACACTTCTCTAGATTCTCTACCACCTCTATCCCTTCACTGTCCTCTGTGGTTGTGATCCTTAGCTCTCCAAAAACAAGCATTCTTATAACCTTTTGATGAAATTCAATACATTCATCAGTGTGATGCCGTTTCTTTTTATGGAATGAGAAAATGTCATTTTTTCCTGTTTAGTCAATTTCTCTAAGTGTCCATATTGTACAACATATCATATAGTCTTGCCATTGTCACTTTTAGAGCCTTTGTTTTGGTACTAACCTCCACAGCATTCACCATACTACTACCAGCAACATGTTTGGGAAGGGGATTTGAATTCACATTCGACGAATCCTTAAAAGTTACCCATCCAATTTTGACCAGTTACAATACCCTCTTCTTAAAACTACGCAGGTCTCAATACTATGACCTGCATTACTAGCATGGTATTCATAAGTCAACTCAAGGTTGTATTAGGTAGGGATAGGCAGTTACATATATGGTAGTGGTAGAGGAGGTATCTGCCCAATACTTAACCAATTTGGCATATAACTCTTTTAGGGTTATTGGCAAAGATGCTAACTATTCTTATTGTTTTTGGTTGTCTCTCCTTTGGTAACTATTTTGGTTATTTGCAGGGAATTTCAATTAATGGCTGATTTGGGATGGAAGATTTGGAAAAGTTGATACTCGTGATTTGAGAAGTATGTGTTTGATAGTTTTGGTAGTTTTTACATTTCCCTTTGTACCTGCCTTCTAAGTTATTCACCTCAATTTCCTTCTTTCTTCCAACAAAACCTCTTTCCTCTATGGGTTCCACAATTCTCTCACTTCAGATTCCTTGTCCAATCCTCTCAGCAATTCACACTGCATCATATAAATGCTAGTTCGAGCTACCTATAAGGTGTTCATAGTATATGCCCTTAAAAGTATTGGCAAATAGTATCACCATTTCTGTTTCTATTAGTGAAGGTTGTACATTGATAGCTTGGTCTCACCACCTTTGAGTATATGTCCTTATGAACTCTTGAGTTTCTTTCTCCATGATAATCAGACTGGTCTTATTAAGAGCAATCTCAAGATTGAACTTGTAATGCTTTAAGTAGGCATCTGTGAGGTCCGCCCATTTCTTGATCCTGGTGTTGTCCAACCCTATATATCGGATGAGGTTCAACTGTATTAGGCTATCCTAGAATAAGTAAATTGATATTTTATCATCATGGATAACTTTTGCCATCTAGTTATAGTAGGAACAAAGATGGATCTTTGGGCATTCCATCTGGGTGTACTTCACAAGCTCCGGCACCAAGAACTTCCTTGGAATTATGATGTTAGGCCCTAGACATACTTCAACTGCCCCAACTGGGTCAAATAAATCACTTCCTTCATCTACGCTTAACCTCTCTTCTAGCGCAGTCCATTTATCATACCCTACATGATTAGAGAATCTGACATTTTATGGATCCTTAGTTGTTATATCCATTGTAATAGGGATTTGGATGGGCCAAGTGGTATCAAGATGCTTATTTGGAATAGTAGCCCCTATATTTTAAGGTGCGATAAGCATTTGAGCTGCTGGTGGTGCTTCACCAGGTTGAGTAAACAAAAGAATAATGATCAATGGTACAATGATTTTCATCCTTAGTGTTTGGTGGTTTTTATTTTTCTAATTGTCAAGAAATGAGAGAGTGATCTGATGATAAAGAAATGATGTTTGAAATAAAAAGCAGTAATTATCAATGATATCATTTTTTGTGCGAGGAGGGACCATTCCCTCTTGTGTAATGTATTTGCCTCTCAAAATAAACTTTAGAAAAGTTTATTCCCTTTTGTGTAATGATCAAAGGCAACTGAATTTCCAGCGTTCCAGGCGCTTAAGTCAGAATGACACGAAACTCACCCAGTTGATGTGTCTCGGTGATTTAGGAATTATTCAAAACTTTTTCTATTGATGCATACCATTTTTTGCCTGAATTCCATCGTTTAGGCCCCTATATCATTGTTTTTCCCATTTTAAGAAAGTTTTGTTTTAGCCATAACTCTTGATTTCCAAATCCGAATCGACTTTCATCCATTCCAGCTTGCTCAGGATTTCTAGCATTTTCAATTTTCGTATTTATCACAATTTTACCATTTTTGTTAATTTTAATAATTAGTGTCGTTTCCTTATCCATCAAGGGTTAGGCTAGGGTTTCTGTTTTAAATATAGGTGTAAGCCTTTGGCCGAATCATTGAATTATTTGAATAAAGGTTTGAACTTTCTTGAGAGTTCCTCTCATCCCAAAATTATCTATGAAATATCGACGTGGGTCGTATTCTTTGTGTTTTTTGTTGCGTCCATTGGTATTAAAGCACGAATTTGCCGATCTCAATGGTAAATAACGAAGCAGGAGACAAAAACTCTATTAGTGGTGACCATGGAGTAGAGGCCTTATGGGCTGGAATGGAGGAGACATGGCAACAGTGGCACAAATTCATGAGATGCTTGCTACCGTGGCTAACATCAATGCCAGTAACAATCCACCAATTAACAAGGCATGTGCCAAAGGATGTGACAGAGGCCAGCCTACTGACAGGAGACACAATCCAGCACCTCACATTCAAAATGATAGTGAGGATGATTCAGATGAAGGAGATGACAAGGGATATGGTTTAGCCCCACCTGCAAGACGATCGAGAGAGCCAGACGATTACCATCTGAAGGCAGATCTTCCAAGTGGAAATCTATGAATAGAAGACTTTCTTGATTGGGTTACCGAAGTGGAGCGGTTCTTTGAGATGATGGAGATACCAAAAGAAAAGATGGTGAGATTTGTAGTGTTCAGATTGAAAGGGGGGCTGCAGTATGGTGGGATTAGCTGCAGAAGAACTGACAATGTCAGGGGAAGACTCTTATGAGAATATGGCGTAGAATGGAGCAGCTTATGATAGGGAGGTTTTTGCCACCAGATTATGAACAATACCTATTCCAGTTACTTCAGGATTGTTCATAAGGATCCTTGTTTGATTACACTGCGGAGTTCTCTATACTTTTGTGGGAAAGTTCATTGTTGTTTATTTTAACAATATTCTTATCTATAGTAAGACCGAGGATGAGTATGTGGAGCAATTAGAGGAAGTGTTAGCAGTTCTACAAGAGAACCAACTATTTCTTAATCTGAAAAAGTGCAGCTTTATGACAAATAGCTTACTATTCTTGGGTTATGTGGTGAGTTCAGAAGGAATTCATGTGGATGAAGAGAAGGTATGAGCAATTCGAGAATGACCAGCACCAAAGACCATTGGTGAAGTTCAAAGCTTCCATGGATTAGCCACATTCTACCGTCGATTTATTTGGAATTTTAGTACTTTCATGGCATCAATAACAAAGTGCATGAAGAAAGGCAAAATTCAGTGGGGGAAAGAGAAAAAAATGAGCTTTGCATTGATCAGGGAGAAGTTATGCACCGCACCAGTATTGGGCCTACCAAGTTTTGAGAAAGTTTTCAAAGTTGAGCGTGATGCAAGTGGTGTGGAGATTGGGGTTATGCTATCCCAGGAGAAACGACTAGCAGGCTTCTTCAACAAGAAATTAAGTGAGGCTTGTCAGAAGTGGAGTACGTATAATCAAGAATTCTATGCGGTGGTCCGAGCCTTGAAGCATTAGGAGCACTATTTTGTGAAGAGGGAGTTTGTTTTGTACACTGACCATTAAGCCTTGAAATTTATCATTAGCAAGAAACACTTGGATAATATGCATGTCAAGTGGGCAACTTTCCTTCAACAATTTCCTTTTGCTATCCGACACAAATCTAGTGTTTTGAACCAGGTTGCTAATATGGTGAGTTGTCGTGCCAATCTATTCGTGACAATGGCTCATGAAATTGTGGGGTTCGAATGCCTAAAGGATTTGTATCAGGAGGATGAAGACTTCAAAGAAATCTAGGCCAATTGTATTGAGAAACAACCTGTTAGTGATTTCCATGAGAGTGAAGGGTTTTTGTTTCGTGGTAATCGTTTGTGTATCCTTAAGATGTCTCTACGAGAGAAGCTAATCTATGATCTACATGGGGGCGGGTTGAGTGGACACTTGAGTTGAGACAAGACAATGGCTAGCTTGGAAGGGTGATATTTATGGTCGTAACTAAAGAGAGATATGGGCAATTTTGTGTAGAGGTTCTATATCTGTCAGGAATCCAAAGGTTAGTCACAAAATACTAGTCTTTATATGCATTTACCTATTCCTAACAATAACTGGGGGGATTTGTCTATGGACTTTGTGCTGGGACTACCTCGTACCCAGTGAGGGATAGATTCTGTTTTCATGGTGGTTGATAGGTTCTCAAAGATGACTCACTTCATCCCTTGCTGGAAGACATTAGATGCTTCGCATATAGCCCTACTATTTTTCAGGGAAGTGGTCCGACTTCATGGAGTGCTGTAGTCAATTACCTTTGATCACGACACGAAGTTCCTTAGTCACTTTTGGGTGACTTTATGGAAGATGTTTCAGACTTTGTTGAACCGTAGCATTATTGCACATCCATAAACTGATGGATAGACAGAGGTGACGAACAAGACCTTCGGAAATCTGGTTTGTAGCATTTGTGGAGATAAAGCAAAATAGTGGGATCATGCATTACCACAGGCTGAGTTCGCTTACAATAGTGTTGTTCATAGTGCAACAAGGAAAACTCCTTTTGGTATGATATATGTGTCGCCCCCAAGGCATATTATGGACTTCCTTTGTTTACCCAAGGGGGTCAAGGATTTAGTATTGTTGTAGAAAATATGGCTACACTAGCCTAAGCTATGCAAAAAGAGGTGAGGCAGAACTTGGAAGAGACAAATGCAAAATACAAGGTAGGTGCAGATAAGCACAGGCATTTCATGGTGTTTGAGGAGGTAGATTTAGTGATGATTTTCTTGTGCAAAGAGAGGTTCCTCGTGGGAACTTACATAACTTGATGCCCAATAAATATGGTTTGTATCAGGTTTTGAAGAAGATAAACAATAATGCCTATATGATTGACCTAACTAAGACCATGGCAAATTTACAAGACTTTCAATGTTGCAGATCTGTTCTAGTACCATGCAGAGGAACCCCTGTATCCTGAACCTAGCTAGAGGTTAAGTTCCTTTCAAGTGGAGGAGACTGATGTAGAAAAAATGATAGAGGCGTAGAGGCTCAAAAGAGAACATCCAAAATTCAAAGGCAACTAAATTTCCAACAATCTGGGTGCTAAAGTTGGAATGACACAAAACTCACTCAGATGATGCATCACAGCGATTCATAAATTAGTCAAAGCTTTGCTATTGATGTATACCATTTTTTGGCCGAATTCCATCGTTTAGGCCCTGAAATCATCGTTTTTGTCATTTTAGAAAATTTTCGTTTTAGCCATAACTCTTGATTTCCAAGTCCGAGTTGACTTCTGTCAATTCCAGCTTGCTTAGAATTTCTAGCATTTTGAATTTCTGTATTTATCTCGTTTTTTCCATTTTTGATAATTTTAATAATTAGTGTCATTTCCTTGTCCATTAACGGTTAGGCTATGGTTTTTGCTTTAAATATAGTTGTAATCCTTTGGTTGAATCATTGAATTATTTGAGTAAAGTTTTGAACTTTCTTAAGAGTTCCTCTCATCCCAAAATTATCCATGGAATATCGACGTGGTTCGTATTCTTTGTGTTTTCTGTTGTGTAAGGTTTTCTATCCAAATATTAATAATGAATAATAGCGAATTACACCCACTCATATTTTGGAAATTAACCGCTTTATAATTTCTTTACCAAAATATTAACAGTGAATAATATGTGGATCCCCAAAAAATGTATTTTTGGAATAGTGACCAACACCCTTTGAAATTTAAAAACATGTTGTAAAATCCAAAATTGCAAGAAAATAGTTTTTGTGTTTATGAAATCCATGCTAACACATATTTTCTTTTAAACTCCAACTTTTAAAAAAAAAAAGTAATGTTCAAGATATGATAGCATGTTGGCCATATGCATGAAAATATTTTTTTGGTATATATATATATTTGCCGCATTATGCCGTAAACTATATTTTAAATATGAGATTCCATATTTTAAATACGAGATTGGTATTTTTTGCAATAAAAAAATACAAACCTTTAATAAATATACCATAAAATCTTATGCGTCTGCCCTTTTTAAATTTATTTTAGAAAAAAAGAAGAGAGAAAGAGAGAGAGAGAGAGAGAGAGAGAGCGAGCCGGGTCACTTGCCAAAACCAATGACCTGGCTAGGCAAACAAGACGCATGCCTAAGCTGCCTCATGCAAGCCTTCTTTACTACTGGTCATGTGAACAATAATTCACTTAAACAGTAAACACACAGGCAGCACAATGAGTATGCAAAGTGAAGAGGCATGGGGACTTACTTGACAACTGCCAGTTGGAGACAATGATGCTAGGTTCCTGCACAAACAATGGTCATTGTTTCTAGGGATAGTGACAATTGCTGGCGAAGTTGATGGTGGTTGATGAAAGTATGTCTAATTAAGGGCACGAGTACTGGAAGTCATTGGGTGATAGCAAGAGGTTCTGCGGAATGGAGAAAAACTGGTAAGAGGGAGGTGCTGCGTTTTTTGTTCTGTTGGTTTCCTCACTTGTCCTCTTGTTCTCTTTTCTTTCCTTATTTAATCTAGAATGGAAAATCATGCAATTAGATAAAACAAAATAGAAAAACAAATATTATGGTTGACATTTTAATGATATTGAGATAGAAAAAACATGATTTGCAATTTGAATATCTAGTGAGAAATTCATGGAAACCCAATGGGAAGTTGTAGAGAAAAGGAAAGAATTTACAAGCAGGGGCTATTTCTGAAGGTTACAATGAACATTACCTATTGTAGTAGGATTTTATGCTTCTACACTAGACATTTAAATGAGAATATCTTGAGATTCTGATATCCAAATCAGGCAATTAAAAACCCCAAATTCATCTAAACATGTAGAACTATAACTTTCATGGAGTACCCAAAGTGAAAAAAATTGTTTTGATGAACACAATTGACTTGCACTCTGCTAGGTCAAAAACTATTTTGAAGAAACGAATTCGATGAAGCGGCAAAATCATTTTTTTGAAGCAAATTCTGAGGGATATATCCAGCCTTAAACCTATGGCAAGAAAGACAACATCCTTGGGTTTATGATAGAAACAAAATATAACCCTGCGCGACAATCAAACAACAAAAATTATTGCAATGTTTCTTGAATCAGCCCTCCCTGGTTTTTTCAATGAGACTAATTAACTTTTCCAAATTTAAAATTTGTCGCTGATTATCCTGATAAATCCTTGAAAAACTAAATTGGGTCTCTCCAATAAGACCTACAAATCTTAGCTTAGAATCATTTTCATGGCTTAATCTTCTTCCTTCATGCGAGACATTCAAATGAGAATATCTTGATCTTGTGATATTGAACTCAAGTGATTCAAATATATAAGGTCATTCATACGTACAAGACTACAACTTATGTGAAGGATTTAATGCGAGAAAAAATTAATTTGAAGAATAGACTTTTTCCGCAATTTACTTGGTCAAAAAACAAGCAAGACTAGACATTCAAACTAGAATATCTCGAGCTTACGATATCAAAATTAAGAGATTGAAAAATCCACAATCATATATACATACAATACTAAAACTTTCATGAAGGATCCAAAAGGATAAAAAATCATTTTGAAGAACAGAAATTGCTCATAATTTGTTTGGTAAAAAAACAAAGCAAAACTAGACATTCAAATGAGAACATCTTGAGCTTACATTATGGAAATCAAGCAATTCAAAAATAAAAAGTCATCTACATGTACAGGACTACAACTTTCATTTCGAAGAGCAGAATTTGCCGGCAATTTTCGTGGTAAAAAAGATCTCCTGATTTGATTCAAAAACTAACAACGCATCCCCATGAGATTGCAAATCTAACATAAGAAAGTGGGCTCTAGGATCCAATAAAAGTTCAAATCAATTATTCATCCAACCTTAAGGACTAGGTAAAGAAAGAATGACTTTAGCATAATAAAGATTCTCGATTAATCTAACAATGACCTTTCCCAAATTTAAAATTTGTCTCTAGTTATCCCGATAAATCCTTGAAACATTAAATTGAGTCTCTCTAATAAGACCTGCAAATCTCAGATCTCTTGATCTAATTTGAAATCTAACAACGCATCCCCATATGATTGCAAATATGACATAAGATAGTGGGCTCTAGGATCGAATAAAAGTTCACATCAATTATTGAACATGTCATGTGTCGCGCCCCAAAAAAAATTTGGTTTGCGGCGTCGTGACGACTTTCCCCAGTGCGCGGGGAATTCAATGTCGGGGGGTCTAATCTTTATTTTTGTGAAAAAGGGAGTCGCCACCTAGTATTATGGTTACTAGGAAACCTAAAACTGGTTTTTCAGAGATTCTAGGGTAAGGGACTGGTTGCGTAAAGGAAAGGTTTTAGCACCCCTAGTACACCCTACCTAAGGTAAGCTGCTTGACGTTTAGTTTGCTTATGATTTGTTATGACTCAAAACATATGTTAATTAAATGGCAAATGGGATATTACTCCGCCGAATATTTTGGATATTAACCTCTTAGAATTTAATTATCCAAACACCGACAGTGAATAATATCATATTATTCCCGCCGAATATTTTGAATATTAACCCCTTTAGGATTTATTTATCCAAATACAGACAGTGAATAATAGCGTATCATTCCCGTCGAATATTTTGGATATTAACCCCTTAGGATTTATTTACCCAAATACCAACAGTGAATAATAGCATATCATTCCCGTCAAATATTTTGGATATTAACCCCTTTGGGATTTATTTATCCAAATACCGACGGTGAATAATAAATTACCCAAAAAATAAGATTTTATATTTTTTTTGAAATATTGGCCAATACCCTTTGGATTTTACAAACATGTTGTAAAATCTCAAAATGCTAGAAATGATTTTTTTTTCTTTGTGAAATCCATGCAAAAACTCATTTTTCTTCAAAACCCAAGATAATATATATTTTTTTAGAAAAAAATAATTTTTAAAATATGCTAGTGTATTGGCCGTATGCAAGAAAATAATACATTTTTTTAAAGTATTTTTTTTTAAAATTATATATTTTTATATATTTTTATTTATTGTTTTATTTTTTTGTTTTTTTTATTTATTTTATTGGCGGGCTGGGCTGCAGCCCGCCTGGGGCTGGTTTGGGCGTACGGGCTTCCGTTTCTTTTTCGGGTCGGACCTTGTGCCCGACCCGGCCTGGTACTGTCCACAAACAGTAACCGGTTTTTTTTACGTAAAATTGAAGAAGATGAACAGTAGATATGCAACTTTTCGAGTGTGACGAAATGCTTACCTATTAACACCTTTGTGTAGAGGAGATCGAGGTGGTTCTTCTGGTCGTTGTCTCGTCGGAAATGAAAGCCTGTGGTGGCCGGAATGTACGTTGGAAGGTGCGCTGGTCCCGTTGCTGTCGTGGCTGTTGCTCTCACCGGAGTAGGTTGCTGTGCTTCTGCGGTGACGGTGGGGATGCTGGTGACTACGGGGAGGTGTGTGGTGGTCGGAGTGGGTGGCCGGAGTTGCTGCACCGAGAGGGAGAGAGAAAGAAACTCCTCTGGTTCTAGAGAGAGACAACGAGACCGGGAGAGAAGAGAGGAAAAAGAAGAAACTGGTGATGCTTGGCTGGTGTACAAAAATTGGATTTTTCACGTGAATTCTTTCCTCTTTCTCCCCTGTCTTTCTTATGTTTTTTTTTCTATTCTTGCCTTTTTTTCCTCCTTTTTTTCTTCCCTGCGTAAACTGTTATTTATAGCAGTTGAGACCCGAACTTTTAAGGAAAATGAATCAAAGGAGAATCAGGGAGAAATGGGGAAGAATCAGGAAGAAGATTGATGGAGATAAATCAGGCAAGATCACAGTTGATTTAGGAAGAATTGATCTGCTTTGTTGATTGACAGAGATGAAACGGGAAGAAAATCAAAATTTATATGGGAAGAAAAATTTGAGTTGTTTTGCCGTGATCGCCGTGAATTAAGTGCTTGAAAAATTCAACATCAATGCATGCCGTAACAGTGCATGCATATTTCAAAATATTTAGAAGGTGAAATCTGATTTGGTCCTCCAATTTATAATTTCTTTATTTGCCCCCACTTGGATTTGAACTTGTGAGTTTGTGCAATTATATCCCCTTAAAAATTCAATTTCAACCTTAGCTTTGTGCGATTTTTTATTTTGGTCTTTGGTTCTTGATTTTCGCGATTTAATCCTCAATCGACCATTAAACTCTCAACTTATTCAATTCGGCCCCTGATTTCGCATAATTGACTTGAAAAATCAAATTGATCTCTGAAAATTTCAATTTCATCAATTGAAACCAAATTAAATTTAAAAACTTGATTTCTTATTAACGAAGCCCTTAGTAAAATTAATTCGAACAATTTAAAGTATACTTAAATCCTTAAACTGGACCCAAAATTAATTCTGAAAATACAATTATAATTTAAACCAACAATTAGATCGAATTTACCCGTAAAATATAATTATATTTTTTTGCTTAGTTTTTACGCAGATTTATCCGATAATAAATTATTTCGACCTTTAATCTGCGATTTTCTTTATTTTCGGGTGCAAAAGGGATACGATCGAGTTTTCGAAAACATCCAATATTTCACCTCGATTGACTTGCTGACATCAGACCCCTTTATTTTATTTTTTTGTTATTTTCGGGTAGTTTTGGGGAGTGACCCAAAATTGGGTTACGACAGTTGCCCCCTTCTTTACAATACTTACGACTAGAGTCTTTGTAAAAGACTTTAACTAGTAAGTGTTGTAAAGAAAAAAATGAAGTTGGTCTCATTTTGACGGGTGACATACCCGGTTAGACTGGTCTCATTTTTCTGGGTGACCTACCCGGTTAGCCTGGTTTCATTTTCAGGGTGACCTACCCGGTTAGCATGGTCTCATTTTTCTGGGTGACCTACCCTGTTACCATGGCCTCATTTTTCTGGGTGACCTACCCGGTTAGAATGGCCTCATTTTTCTAGGTGACCTACCCTGTTAGAATGGTCTCATTTTTCTGGGTGACTTACCCGACTTGAGGAACGAAGTAGCAACGATTTTCAATTCATCCTCCGCGATCTTGTTGTCCTGAAATTCTATTTCTCCATACTTTCCAAAACTTTGAAATTACATCAGCTTTCGTCACGCCTTTCCTGTCAGGTTATTGCTATGACAATAATATGCATGTTTTTGTTACCTCTTTAGAAACATAGGTCCCCCCTGTTCGTTGTAGTCTTCCTTCATAGGATGTGCTTCCCGCTTGGTGTATTTTCACGCTTGGTGAAGAGATTTTTTCGTTCCTCATGGGGCCCTTTCTAGCTCCATTGAAGTTTCCTTTCGATGTTTTAAAAAACTCAAACCGATATATATTTAAAATACAAATTTTAAACATGTTTTGTTTATGCAAATTGATATTTTTAAATGCAAAACATCATTTTTTTTGTCCCCGGTATGGTATGTCAAATTCAAATAAAATAACTGACACAACATAAATAAATATTATAAGATCATGTGCTTTGTGAAAAATTTCTTGCGATGAGAATTCATGGCCGAATTTTATCTTATTGATTGGGGAGGTTACAAAATATCAGGCATAATACTTCTTTACAGAGTCAGAATTCACAGGCCTAACTAGATCCCCTCCATCCATTCTAGATAATAGCAAAGCTCCTCCCGAGAATGACTTCTTCACCACATAAGGGCCTTCATAGTTTGGGGCCCATCTACTCTGATCTTGCCCTGGCACAAACAATATTTTCTTCAATACTAGATCACCTTCTTGGAATTTTCGAGGACGGACATTTTTATCATATGATTTGGCCATCCTTCTTTGGTATAGTTGATGATGACAGATTGCAGCTAACCTCTTTTCGCTGATCAAATTCAATTGTTCATATCTGACCTTTGCCCATTCTGCTTCATCTAGTTCAGAGTCTATCAATACTCTTAATGATGGGATTTCTACCTCTAAAGGCATTACTACCTCCATCCCATACACCAACATGTACGGAGTGGCTCCTGTTGAGGTCCGAACTGCGGTACGATATGCATGAAGGGCAAATGGCAACATTTCATGCCAGTCCTTATAGGTGACTACTATTTTCTGAACAATCTTCTTGACATTCTTATTAGCTGCTTCTACAACACCATTCATCTTTGGTCTATAAGGAGAGGAATTTGAATGCTTGATCTTCCATTTAACACAGATTCGTTATTAACTTCCCATTGAAGTTCTGTGCATTATCAGTTATAATCTTTTCTGGTGGTCCGTACCGACATATCAAATCTCTCTCAACAAACTTCTTTACCACTTTTTGCGTTACATGAGCAAATGACTTGGCCTCTACCCATTTTGTAAAGTAATCGATTGCCACAAGAATGAACCTATGACCATTGTTGGCCTTTGGGTTGATAGGTCCAATCACATCGATTCCCCACATCGCAAAAGGCCATGGAGATAACAAGTTAAATAGAGGGGTCGGAGGGGCATTCATTTTGTCATTGTAGATCGATAGTTATGACTTTCGCATTCTGTATTCCAAATCCCAGGATTCTTCTTTCTTAGCAAATGAAAGATTGGATCACAGGTTGTGGTTAATTGGGATATGAATCGAGCAATGTAATTTAACCTTCTTAAAAAACTTCTTACTTCTCTTTCAGTTTTCGGAGCTGGCATGGCCTGAATAGCCTTTACTTTTTAAGGATCCACTTCTATTCCTTTGTCACTCACCATAAATCCTAACAACTTCCCAAATTTCACCCCAAATGAACACTTTGCAGGGTTAAGCCTCAACTTATATTTCCTTAACCTTTCAAATAATTTCTTCAATATCCGGACATGATTCTCTCCTTCTCCAGATTTAGCAATCATGTCGTCCATGTATACTTCAAT
Source organism: Salix dunnii (assembly GCA_015731905.1). Classification (NCBI taxonomy): domain Eukaryota; kingdom Viridiplantae; phylum Streptophyta; class Magnoliopsida; order Malpighiales; family Salicaceae; genus Salix; species Salix dunnii. The sequence continues at coordinate 3,406,764 of CM027676.1, forward strand.
CTCCTTGTGCATCATATCATGAAATAAAGTTACCATAGCCCTTTGGTACGTGGCACCAGCATTCTTTAACCCAAATGGCATGACTTTATAGCAGAAAGTCCCCCATGGTGTCACAAAGGTTGTCTTCTCCTTATCTTCTTGCGCCATTTTTATCTGATTATAGCCTGAAAACCCGTCCATAAAGGAATATGTGGAGCTACGAGCTGCATTGTCAACTAACATGTCTATGTGTGGTAGAGGAAAATTATCTTTAGGGCTAGCACAATTTAAATCCCTAAAATCCACACAGACTCGGATCTTGACCTCTTTTTTGGGTACGACTACTATGTTGGACACCCATTGCGGATACTTGACCACCTCTAAGAAACCAGCATTCCATTGTTTTTCAATTTCTGCCTTTACTTTGATCAAAACTTCGGGATGCGTTCTTCTTAGCTTTTGCTTAATCGGTCTGCAACCTTCTTCCAATGGTAACCTATGTACTACGATATTCGTATCTCATCTAGGCATATCCTCATAAGACCAAGCAAAAACATCCACATAATCTCGAAGCAGTGTAATCAAGTCTTCTCTTTCCTTCTGTGTGACCAAAGTTCCTATCTTGAGCTCTCTTTGGCTTTCTTCAGTACCCACATTTATGGTGTCAAGTTCCTCCTCAGCGAGTTTCCAAACTTGTTCGTGTTGTTCCATTAATTTTGTGAATTCCCTAATGCTATTTTCATCCCCTTCTTCCTCTTCTACAGCTATTATGTGTTCTTTAAAATTCGGCCATTCATTCTCAGTGTAAAGTGCAGGTGGTGTTGTGGAAGTTCCGCTTTCAGGGTTCCTGAAAGCGAAAAGTAAATGCATAAAATAAATAAACAAAAAGAGAGATGAACTAAAAATGCATGATCTTATAAAAAATTCGGTTCACAACAAAGATAAAATTCGATGGGCCTGTTGAGCCTTTAATTAAAAACAAGAACAAAACAAACACTACTCATTACATTCTGAAAACCAATGGAGCTTCTTGGGTCACCCAATTCTGGAACTTCTCTCCCTTGGCTAGCTTCCGGATATAGGTAGAGGTCGTAGCTTCCTCCAAAGCATAGATGGTTAACTGCAGCAGCTCTTCATCCCTTCTTTCGGATCGAATCTTCCTGGTAATGCCAGCAACTTCCTCCTTTTCCATCGTGTTTATGCTCATGGATGAGAGCTTCTGAAGAGAGCTTTCATGTCTTGGGTCAAGTTGTATCACATAAGCAGCTTTTGGGAATGAGACCCTGATTGGAGGAATGACTAAATTTTCTTCTTCGGGCTTCCTTCCTTCAATCCTCGCCATTCTCTTCTCCCTTCTTACAACAGCAGCCAGCTGGTAATCCTCCTTTCTAGGCTTATACCCCAGACCAAATCTTTGCTCTGCAACCTTCAATTTTGTTACACCAATCCACTCGACCTTCCTTTTTCTTGCGCCAAATTGGGCAGGTATCTTGTGCTTTAAAAGGCTCTTAGTGGCTATTTTAGTGGCCTCTGAGATCCCTAGTTTCCTTCTTATAGTATTCTCAGGCACCCACTCAGTATTCACAACCTCGAACGCATGCAGGTTTCCATCCACACAATCTTCAGCTTCAATGAAAGGGACCGCCACATTTTTCATCATCGATATGGTTTCTTCGGCCTTAACGGTAACCAGGACACCATTGGCAATGTACTTCAAACATTGATGCAGCGAGGAGGTAACCACTCCTGCAGCATGTATCCATGGTCTTCCTAACAGCATGCTATAGGAAGGGTGGATGTCCATCACCTGAAGGGTTACCAAAAAGACTTGTGGACCCACAGCTAGTTCAACTTTGATCGACCCTAACACTTGCCTTGGTGAACTGTCATATGCTCTAGCCATTATCACGCTTGGCTGCATATGGGAGGGATCTACTGGCATCTCATTCAACATATGTCTTGGCAACACATTAAGGGCTGAGCCATTATCAATGAGAACTTTACCAATGAGGCAATCCTTGCATCGGACTGTGATATACAGAGGCTTGTTGTGTCCAGTTCCTTCAGCGTCGAGTTCATCTTTAGTGAAATACAAGTAATTTGAAGCATGAATTCTCCCTACTAAATGCTCCATAGTCTTTTGTTCAATATCTTGAGGTACGTAAGCCTTATTTAGTACCTTCTGTAAGGCATTACGATACGGCTCAGAACTGAGTATTAAAGACATGATGGAGATCTTGGCGGGGGTCTTTTTCAACTGGTCCACCACATAGTACTCACTATGCTTCATCAGCTTTAGGAACTCGTTCGTTTCCTCCTCTGTCACAGGTTTGTTTACCTCCAACTCTTTTTCAAAATCCATTACCTCTTTACCCTTAGCCTTTCTTTGCCTTTCGAGCTCCTCGGGTGTGAAACAACGACCGTTTCGGGTCAAACCACCTATCTCGGTTTGGAAAAAAAAGCTTCATCATTTGAGGTAGCAACATAATTTCCTGGTGCTGCCCTATAGTCTATCTCCTTTGCATATGAGGGCTTGTATAGTACCAACCTCGAGAGCCTATTAGCTGTTGATTGGATCCTACACTTCTCTATCCCTGCTATCTCTCCACTACCTTACATATTCTCAATCCTTAGCTTCCCTAAAGTCAACATCCTCATGACCTTTTGATGAAACTCGGTACATTCATCAATGTGATGTCCTTTCTCGTTATGGAACGGGCAAAAGTTGTTTTTGCCCATGTCGTGCTTGGTTGATCCCGTCAAATGTCCAGATTGTACCAACATACTGTATAATCTGGTCATGGTCACCTTTAGAACCCTTTCTTCGTTATCAGCTTCCACTGCATTTACCCCATTACTTCCTGCAGCATGCTTGGGCAAGGGATTCAGGTTCACATTGGGTGGATCCTCAATGGTGACCCATCTGATCTTTATCAATTGCAATACCTTCCTCTTGAAAGCTACACAAGTCTCGATGCTATGACCTGCATTACCAGCATGGTATTCGCAAGTCAAATGGGGATTATGCCAGGCAGGGAAAGATGGTTTCAAAGGGGGTAGTGGTAGGGGAGCAATATGTCCGATGTTTAGCAACTGCGCGTTTAACTCTTTTAAGGTCATGGGCAAAGGTGGTAGTTGTTCTTCCGGTTGATAATCTCTCATTTGGAAATTATTTTGGTTATGTGCGGGGAATTTTGTGTGAAAAGGCTGGTTTGGCTGGTGGTTTGGGGTGCAGGTGTTTGATAGCTTTTGTAATTTTTGTCTTTCCCCTTGTATCTATCATCCAGATTATTCACCTCAACTTCTTTTCTTTTCCCGACAAAACCCCTCTTCTTTATGGGTTCCATAATTCTCCCGCTCCGAATTCCTTGCTCAATCCTCTCAGCGATTCGTACTCCATCGTAAAAATGTTGGGCAGAGCTTCCCATCAGGTGCTCGTAGTATAGGTCCCTAAACGTATTGGCAAATAGAGTCACCATTTCTGTCTCTATTAACGGAGGTTGTACATTTATAGCTTGGTCCCTCCATCTTTGAGCATAAGTCCTTACGGACTCCTGAGCTCCTTTCTCCATGGTCGGGCCTGTTTGGTATTGCGGTTGCGGTTGCGGTTGAGGTTTAAAAAAAGCAGTTTCAAAAAAAGCGCTTTTTACTGTGGTTCAAAATAAGCAGTTAAGTGTTTGGTTAAAACTGTGGTTGAGTTGGAGGTTGAAAAAAAATAGTTTTGGGTGTTTGGTTTCTAAACTTTACAAACTGCTTTTAACTTGTAAAATTACTTAAAAGGGCATGGAAATATACACAGACATTTATACATACATACATACATCCATATATATATATATATATATATATATATATATATATATAACTTCTACAAATAAATTTAAAAATAATCGGACAATTTCTATTAATGTGAATACTTCAAATAAAATGGAAACATCATTTTATTCTCCCATCAAACTACTTGCAATGCTCTCACGCACAATATCCATACGGGAATTTCTGCGCAAACTCTGACTAGTTTCACATGCTACAACATCTGGTAATAGCTCATCTGGGATATAATCGGGATTACGATCATATTGAACAAAAACATCATCATATTGCGATCTCCTTCTAATATAGTTATTGAGTGCCATCGATGCAACAATAATCGCAACCTGTGTTTTGTAAGGATAAGGTGGCATGCACTGCAAAATTCTCCACCTTTGCTTCCATACTCCAAATGTCCGTTCTATCACATTACGTAGTGATGAATGTGCACGATTAAATACTTCGCGTCGTCCACTTGGTTCACCCCGACATCGAAAATCTTCTAAATGATATCTCTCCCCTCTATATGGACCTAAATATCCATACTCATTCGGATAACCGGCATCAACCAAATAGTATTTTCCTGAAAATAGAAACAAAATGCAACTTTTATATTAATTCAATAACAAAAGATGAATAGTAATTTATTTAAATTATCATATCTGTAAGAAATAAAAATTGACAACCTTCAAGCGGTTTAGGAAATTTGATACTTGTACTGTCTATAGCCTCGAGAAAAATACGTGTATCGTGCGCACTACCTTCCCATCCTGCCCATACAAATGTGAATTGCATGTCAAAACTACAGGCCGCCATGATGTTTTGTGTTGGGACACCTTTCCTACCAATAAAAGGAATTTGAAGTTCCGGTGAAATCGTTGCACGAACATGTGTCCCATCAATTGCACCAATACAGTTCTACAGGTATGAAAAAATTGTATTACGATATAAATATTCAAACAAAATACACAATTTTGGTGCAAACTACCTTAAATGTAAACTTAATAAATTACCTTGAAATGGGGCATAAATCTTCGATTCATCGCAATTTCTATCGGTGTGTTGGTAAAGTCTGGATCTGTTGGTTTGATGATATCTATAGCAAACAGACATAATGCTTTAAGGACTTCTTTCATACATCTACTTACAGTTTCGCCAGAATGCTGAAATCTTTCTTGCACATGTCGATTTGATGCCCCAACTGCAAGAGTAAATAGAAACATTCCTACCTTCTCGAGTACGCACATCCTCCGTGAAGGGTTTAAACCATAACGCGTTTCCAATTCATAACATAGGCTCAGCAAAGTGTCTCTGTCCATCCTAAACATGTTAACAGAGCGTTTCCAATGACCTTTTAAAATGTCATTCAACCAACGCATCCCTGTATTATATGAAACCATACATGGTTCTTTATGAATATAAGTAATATAATATAGGGTTAATGCGCAAGCCGTGCATAAAATTATATTTTCATCATCATATTTTCTTTGTATAAAAGTGGTCGCATCGTCATCGTCATCGTCATCGTCATCATCGTCGTTGTCGGTCCCAGCAGTTCCATCATCAACGTACGCGTTGTTGTTTCCTTCATCGGCATCATAGTTAATGTGCTCAATAACACGATCCATAACATTGTCATACTCACCTTCAAAATCCCCGTTTAATAGAGCATTAAAATGTGCATCATCCATATCTAGAAAAGAAGTCCAAACCTATTGACATTACAAACTTTGAGTCACGATAGACATTTTGATATTTGGTTATTGAAAACAAGCATGGTTAAACAATATGATGTTAAGAATATTCGTTATGCAATGTTTTTAAAATATTCAAAATAAACATTCATAAAAATTAGCACAATAATTTCACAGTAGTAAGAGGAAAACGTGCGATCAACATATTACTTATGACGTTAGAATCCAATACAAACACAAATATGAAAACCAAATATTCAAACAAAGTACTAGAATTGCAATTAAGAATTAGGTGACTGTGCAATGGTAGTTGTAAGCCAGCGGTATTTTTGTTGTATATCATTGATGCTAACCCACATTTCTCTATTTCTTCGCACTTGTAGAAATTTCATGGCGCGGAACAGAAAATTATTGTCATCTGTCGAACCAGGTATTGATTGGAGCTCAGCCATAACTTCTGGAATACTACAGCCTGGCAAGTCTTTATTTGCAGAAGTTGAATCACTCCTAGTAGACATGATGTCGAGAAGCTGTTGCTGAATTGATACTAGTTGAGCACCAATTCCAGATGACTTTTTCTTTCTAGATCTTGGCTCCGGAACCTCTCTTTGTTTTCGTTTACCACTGCTCCTGGTGTTGCTGCTAGAAGATATATGCTCCCCCCCAACGCCTCGAGAATTTTGATAATTTTCAAAATTTAAATCCTCATGCTCATCTGAGTCCCCGCTTCCTTCCTCCAAATCAGCACCTTGTAGACCGACATTTATTGTCTCCAAATCCTCGTCAATGCCAGGTACTGTGCCCGACGATGGTGCCCATGCATGTTGTCCGGTAGCGGTGACTCTAGAGAACATTCTATCAAATTTGAGCTTCAATGAAGGCTCGATTCCAGCAGTTCTAAATTTTTTAACTCCTCTATTTTCCTACATAATAAAATTAATGCTCTTGTCATTGTCTTCACATAACATAATAACATTTTAGAAAAGGAAGGAATAAAAAATATTGACCTTAATTCGTGCTTGCCACCACTCATCACTAGCAGCAATCGTTCCAAATTCATTACTCCAGCCCACACCAGTTTCACCAATCAACTTATTCCACAACCGCCAGTTTTTTTTACAAGAATCCCATTTATTTTTAAATTGTTCTTTTAGCAACGCTAGACCCGTTTGCTCTCTAAATGATGTTGCAACGTACTTCCATCCGTTTTTATCAAAATGCGAACTCGGTCGCATACCCATACCAATTGCCCTAATGCATATATCACAAAATATATGCAAGTGTTCTGTACTCCAACTAGCTTTCGTAACTGGGTCAGAATCAGTCATGATATGTTGTGAAACTTTGCAAAAACACAACAAATAAACATTAAAAATCGGCACTACATAATATGAACGAATGATTACTATCATGCAAAAAATTAAAGTAATAACTGACATACAACAACTTTCTAGATTTGTAAAACACTGAATGTGTAATACAACAAGAACACCATAAATTCTAAAATTGGAAATACTTCAAATGCACTTCTGATCAAACCATGAAATAAAATCAATCAAATAATTTCTGTCTGAATTTGTGTAGTTATTTCTTTGAAAAAAACACTTAACTTTAAATTTATCTATGATTTAATTTTACATTTATGCTAGATAAGTAGTTTGGTTGAAATTTTAATTTTTGAAGTCAATTTCATAAAAAATAAAAATTGAGGATTGCTTCCACAAAGTGATTTTATTAAATTAACTAAACACACCCTAAATAAATGGTTCTCCTTAGCCTACCAAATTGATTTGATTATGTAAAAAAGTTATTGGATTCTATTAATATATATTTAATTTTAAATAATTACTATATAGTTATTATATTTTCATAATTACCAAATTTAAATTTATTTTAAATTTACTAAATGAATAATTTCTTAAAATTAACCCTCCAAATCAGATTTAATAAATATATTAAATAATTTATATATAATATCTAGAAAAAGAAGTTTGAATTTAGCGGGAGGATGTAAGCTAGCAATTACGGTTCTCACATCCATGTTCGTGTGTGCCTGCATCCATGTCCGTGTGTCTCAAACAATGACAAGGATAATTTATTGGAAAAAAATCCACAATTCAAGGCACAAATAATTTCGCTTTCACGTTCATAATAATATCCCACAATCTTGAAAGTCTCCATAAAATTCAAATGTAAATTTGTGCTACATAACACAACACCGCATTCAATAACTGGAATTCATAAAAACGGGCATTCATAGAGTATTCGCAAATTCATATGCAACTGCTCCACGCTAATCTTAACCAATCAACTTTCAGATGAGAAAGCAAACCTGATCAATCACAGTAATACAAAAGATCAAACAAAGAACATTAATTAATTTCTGTAACAGCATCAATGATAAAACAAGAAAAACAAACTAACATCGATAACAACCAACATCACATCAACAATTTCACAGAAACACTCATTAAAATGTCAACTATATCACAACAAAAAATCACAACAATTTCTTCAACATACTCACTGCAATTCCATCAATGTCACATAATAAAATAACATCAATTTCATCAAAAAACACAACAATTCCAGAAATATTCAAAAAAAAAATCACAACAAGTTCTTCAACATATTCACTGCAATTCCACCAATTTCACAGAATAAAATTACATCAATTTCATCAAAAAACTCACAACAATTCCAACAATGTTCAAAAAAAAAATCACAACAATTTCTTCAACATACTCACTGCAATTCCACCAATTTAACAGAATAAAATAACATCAATTTCATCAAAAAACTCACAACAATTCCAACAATGTTCAAAAAAAAAATCACAACAATTTCTTCAACATACTCACTGCAATTCCACCAATTTCACATAATAAAATAACATCAATTTCATCAAAAAACTCACAACAATTCCAACAATGTTAAAAAAAAAAATCACAACAATTTCTTCAACGTAAATTTATTCATCACAAATATCACAATTTCTTCAACGTAAATTTATTCATCACAAAATCACAACAAAAAAAGATATTAATTTAATATCGACAAAAAAAATTCATCAAAGCCCTGCTAAATGAGGTATATAACAATCCTTTATTTCATCAAAAAAATAACAGCAATTTAAAACTTTAACAAGAAAATTCTCAACATGAAGATTCTACTTAAACTCGTTACCATTAAATACATATTAATTCAACAATTAAACAGAAAAAAATGCAAGTAGAGAAGGGGAGAAGTGAGGCAAGTACTTGGATTTGTGTAGAGAAGGAGCTGTGACTGAGTGCTGGATTTACTTCGGGGCTGTGGGATAATTTTGTGCAGATTTTTGGGTTGAAGAAGATAGATTTTTTGGAGAGAGGGTTGTGCAGAGAAGAAGGGGTTGATGAGAGCTGGATTTAAGAAGGGGCTGTGGGATAAGGTTTTGTGCAGAAGAAGATAAGATTTTTGGGATTTTTGGAGAGAGGGATGTGCAGAGAAGTTGCCCGTGAAGGGGCTTTTGGCAGAGAATCGTTTTTTAGGGTGAATGGCACAGACCCGTGAGTGCAGATGAGGGATTTTTGAGAGATTGATTTACAGAGCAGAGGTGGGTGAATGGCAGAGAAGATGCCCGTGAAGAGGCTTTTGGAAGAGATTCGTCTTTTTGAGGGTGAATGGCAGAGAAGATGCCCCTGAATCAGTTGCCTTTTGGCAGAGATTCCATGGTGAATGGCAGAACCCGTGAGCTGTGAGGGTTTTTTGAGAGAGGGATGTGTAGAAGTGAGAAGATGAGAGGAGAAAGGGAGAAGATGAGGAGGAGAAAGGGTGCAGAGAAGAGAAAGGGAGAAGATGGGTGCAGAGAAGAGAAAGGGAGAAGGAGTGTTTGGACGATGAATGTGCAGAGATGAAGGGCCGAGAGGAGAGTAGTGTAGAGATGAAGGGAAAGGGAGAAGATGAGAGGAGTAGTGCAGGGTGAATTTTTTGACCCCGAAACGGGGATTGGTTTGCTGTTTGGAACGGCGTTTCAAAAGCACCTCCCAGGTGCTTTTTTTGAAACGTCGTTCTGATGTATAAATTAGGTGGGACCCACTAAAACAAAACAGTGTTTGGTAAAAACCAAACACCAAAACCCCGTCCCGTTTGGCAAACGTGGAACGCACCACGTTGCCAAACGGGTGCGTCATCAAGCTGGTCCTATCAGGAGCAATCTCCATATTAAATTTGTATTGCTTTAAGAAAGCATCTGCCAAGTCTGCCCACTTTCTGATCCTGATGTTATCTAACCTCATATACCAGCTAAGGTCGACCCTGTCAAGCTGTCCTGGAAGAAATATATCAACAATTTATCATCGTGTATGACCTCCGCCATCTTGTTATAGTAGGAACGAAGATGAGTCTTTGGGCACTCTATCCCAGTATACTTGATAAATTCCGGAACCCTGAACTTCCGCGGTATCACGATGTTAGGCACCAAGCATGCTTTGACTGCCCTAACTGGATCAGATAGATCATTCCCTTCAACTGCTCTTATCCTTTCTTCTAGTGCGGACCACTTTTCATATCTTGCGTGATCAGAGAATCTAGCGTCTTGCGGTTCCTCATCCGTTAAATCCAAAGTAATAGGAATTGGGATGGGCCGAGTGGATTCAGGCTGCTTCTTTGGTGAGCTTGTCCCTAGAATATGAGGTGCCCCCGGGCTTTGAACCGCCGGTGGTGCTTCATCCGTCTGAGCTGACGTTCCCTCTCCATATCTTGTTCTTAAAGGTTTCTCGAGCAGGCTGGTTAAACATGCCACATCATTTCTGACAACTTCGAGCTCTTTTTGGTATGGGGACTCTGGCTCTATCCTTTCTTCGTTTTCCATTCTTTTTCTTAAACGGGTGTTGTGGACTTTCGCAGGGGGACCTATGTTTCGTAGTTGAGCTGTTTGCATGAATGTATAAGAGAATGTATGATAAAATGCATGTATTGCGATGAATATGCTTTGAGCAATGCATGGATGCATTTTTCTTGTGAACTATTAATGGCCAACACTTCATAGAATATGGGTTTCTTGTCACGTTGCTGCTAGGAGTACTGCTTTTCAGGTCATTTGCTTAAGTCATATCACCAAAAGACAGAGTTTGCATAAGAAATGGGTCAACGCCCTTTTTATTTGATGTTGGACAAGCTTGCTACATTTTTGGAAACACAAAAGGAAAAAACAAATTAATATTCTTCCTCTGCCATTTCTTTAACCAAGGGTAGGAAAGCGAATCCACGGTTTTCGATTGTCTCCAAGAAGGCATCGGTCTCAGCTAGACTTCGCCGGTAACGGATGATGTCTCTCCCTACATTTCTTGCATTGGTTCTAATGACCCGAGCGTGCGCCGCAGCTTCATCCATCTTAGATATTTTTCCAATGAGCAACATATTGGTTCTGTTCAATGAAATATTATTGGCATCGATTTGATCCTTATGTTTTTCTATCAATGCTAGTTTCTCATCCAGATGTTTCAACTTTTCTCTCTCTTTGCTGAGCTTCGTCCTCAAAGTTCCTATCTCGTTTTCCTTAATTGCAAATTTTGCTTCAATAGCTTCATCTTTCATAGACTCCGCCAAACGACTTTTCGACATTACATACCTCTTGTGCAATACTTCATACTTCTCAATTCTATCCATCAACTCACACTGGACCTCTGCAAATTTCTCTTGGTAATATTCTATGCTCTCTTGGCATTCATTATGTTCGATCTTCAATGTACCGAGTTCAGAGCAACTTTGCATCCACTTCAGATTCATCTTCGTTAGTTCTCTCTCAATTCCCATCCTAACATTCTCCTCCTCAACCATCTTCAGCTTGAGCTTGGTTATTTTCGCATCTCTAGACTACAATTGCTCATCTAAAAATGCTCTCCTTTTATCACCTTCCAACACCATTTCTTCCATCATCAACTTGTCTCTTCGGGTTTTGCTCAATTCCATCTGAAGCTTTTTGATTTGTTTCCTCAATTCCTCTTCATTACCGACTCTTTTCCTCTTAAAAGACTTTTCTTCAGTTTGGGGAGACTTGCCTTCTTCATTGGTCGCGGCTGAGGCAACTAAGTCTCTCCATTTTGCATACCCTTCACTTGCACTAGGATCTCCTAAACCTTTTATTTCTGCCAAAACTAGATGTTTCTAATCTTGTTTGATGGCCTTCATGACTTCTTGTGCAACGGGCTCCTTAAACAAACCAAAGAATTGAGCAATTCCCTTGGTCCTTGGAACGAATTGCATGCCCCCATATTGTCTTACCACGAGAGCAGGAGCATAACTCACATAGCCTGTAATCCCTACCAACGGAACCCAACATCTTTGCCCGCAACTCATTAAAACATTCACTGCCTTGGCCCAAGGAGCTTTCCATTTGAAACCACTACTAGGTATAGCTTTTAGCTTTTCTACCCAACCTTGGTTGTCTAGATCTCCCCATTCTTCTTCTTCCACTATCTTTAATGGTTTTTGATTGAACCACCAAAAATTATTAAAAACAGGTTTTTTTGTTTCAATGTGGCTAACCATCCAGATATATAGCAACTGTGTGCAACATCTCACTGCTCCTTTACCGTTTCTTCGACAATGGTTAAGCGTTATGATGGTTTCAGCCAAAATAGAGTCCACTGGGTTGATTTGTGCATTCTCATATTCCACATAAGCAGCAGCAGCTTCCAAGCTTACTAAACCTGTCCGACTTGGGAATAACACAAGGCCAAATATGCCTAAGGCAATTAATCTTTCCTTCGCTGATCCAGACTTCTGTTCTAGTTCCAACTCCAGTGTCTTCCATCTCAGACCAGCAGCCTTCTTTTCTAAAAACCTTTCCAAGTTGGGGATCCCGAGCAGTTCAGGAATGATTTTGTCATTTCTCAAAGGGAAATAAATTCTGTATAAATTATTTGGGAACTCAGTCAACATCCCGTATTCCTCCATAGTAGGACATAGGTCTATGCTACCAAAAGAAAAGCAACGGTGGTCGGGATCCCAAAAATGAACTAGAGCTCGCACCGCTGGGCTTAAAACGTCTATCTTCGCAATCTCCATCAGGCGTCCGTATTTCTTAAAAAATGTGTCCTTATCCACATTTTGAAAATGAGTCGTTAACTCGTTCACCTCATTTATAATGCAATCCAGATTCTTGATTGGTGATAGCCTCATAGCATTGCCTTTAAGGCAGTCTCCTTCAGTCAATTGTGACAATTCAGAACTTCTCCCATATTCCATGATGGAAAGTTTAGTAGTGGTGGCCATTTCGTTCACAAGACCTGTTAGGCAAAAATGTTTTTTAGGTTTTTTCTTTTTATATAAAAATTATCATGGAGCATGCATCCCAACGATAGGTTCTAGTTCCTTTACGTGAGACATAGGATAGGTTTACTACTTGGTCTCTAAAGAGGGTCTCTTGCTGTCCCACTGATCACCCTCGTAAAGGCGATATGGGGGTTTAGCAGATAGTGGGATGGCTCGTATACCAATCACTACCAGTCTAAACACTCAGCAAAGAGTTGGGGTTTACACAAACTTCAACCTTGACTCAAGTCATAGGTAAGCTGCTAGTCCCCCACTTAACTTAAAGCTTAGTGTGTGCTCTCAAAATAATAAAAGTGATGCATGACAAGGCATATTATGATGACAGGAGGAAAAGATGCATGCTAAAGCTTCTAAAAATATAAACCATCCATATAGAAATTATGAAAACAAAGTATCATAAACAAACAAAATTATCAAGCTTAGTCCAAAGTCCCCAGTGGAGTCGCCATTCTATCGTGCCCCAAAAAAAATTTGGTTTGCGGCGTCGTGACGATTTTCCCCAGTGCGCGGGGAATTCAATATCGGGGGTCTAATCTTTATTTTCGTGAAAAAGGGAGTCACCACCTAGTATTATGGTTACTAAGAAACCTAAAACTGGTCTTTCAGAGATTCTAGGGTAAGGGACTAGTTGCGTAAAGGGAAGGTTTTAGCACCCCTAGTATGCCCTACCTAAGGTAAGCTGCTTGACGTTTGGTTTGCTTATGATTTGTTATGACTCAAAACATATGTTAATTAAATGGCAAATGGGATATTACTCCGCCGAATATTTTGGATATTAACCCCTTAGGATTTAATTGTCCAAACACCGACAGTGAATAATATCATATTATTCCCACCGAATATTTTGGATATTAACCCCTTTAGGATTTATTTATCCAAATACAGATAGTGAATAATAGCGTATCATTCCCGTCGAATATTTTGGATATTAACCCCTTAGGATTTATTTACCCAAATACCAACAGTGAATAATAGCATATCATTCCCGTCAAATATTTTGGATATTAACCCCTTTAGGATTTACTTATCCAAATACCGATGGTGAATAATAAATTACCCAAAAAATAAGATTTTATATTTTTTTGAAATATTGGCCAATACCCTTTGGATTTTACAAACATGTTGTAAAATCTCAAAATGCTAGAAATGATTTTTTTTTCTTTGTGAAATCCATGCAAAAACTGATTTTTCTTCAAAACCCAAGATAATATATATTTTTTTTGAAAAAAATAATTTTTAAAATATGCTAGTGTATTGGCCGTATGCAAGAAAATAATACATTTTTTTAAAAAAATTTATATATATTTTTTATTATTATTTTTTTTGTTTTTTTTTTTTTTATTGATGGGCTGGGCTGCAGCCCGCCTGGGGCTGGTTTGGGCGTACGGGCTTCCGTTTCTTTTCCGGGTCGGACCTTGTGCCCGACCCGACCCGGTACTGTTCACAAACAGTAACCGGTTTTTTTTACGTAAAATTGAAGAAGATGAACAGTAGATATGCAATTTTTTGAGTGTGGCGAAATGCTTACCTATTAACATCTTTGTGTAGAGGAGATCGAGGTGGTTCTTCTGGTCGTTGTCTCGTCGGAAATGGAGGCTTGTGGTGGCCGGAATGTACGTTGGAAGGTGCGCTGGTCACGTTGCTGTCGTGGCTGTTGCTCTCGCCAGAGAAGGTTACTGTGCTTCTGGGTTGACAGTGGAGATGCTGGAGACTACGGGGAGGTGTGTGGTGGTCGGAGTGGGTGGCCGGAGTTACTGCACCGAGAGGGAGAGAGAAAGAAACTCCTCTGGTTCTAGAGAGAGACAACGAGACCGGGAGAGAAGAGAGGAAAAAGAAGAAACTGGTGATGCTTGGCTGGTGTACAAAAGCTGGATTTTTCACGTGAATTCTTCCCTCTTTCTCCTCTGTCTTTCTTATGTTTTTTTTTTTGTTCCTACCTTTTTTTCCTCCTTTTTTTCTTCCCTGCGTAAACTATTATTTATAGCAGTTGAGACCCGAACTTTTAAGGAAAATGAATCAAGGGAGAATCAGGGAGAAATGGGGAAGAATCAGGAAGAAGATTGATGGAGATAAATCAGGCAAGATCACAGTTGATTTAGGAAGAATTGATCTGCTTTGTTGATTGACAGAGATGAAACGGGAAGAAAATCAAAATTTATATGGGAAGAAAAATCTAAGTTGTTTTGCCGTGATCACCGTGAATTAAGTGCCTAAAAAATTCAACATCAATGCATGCCGTAACAGTGCATGCAGATTTCAAAATTTTTAGAAGGTAAAATCTGATTTGGTCCTCCAATTTATAATTTCTTTATTTGCCCCCAGTTGGATTTGAACTTGTGAGTTTGTGCAATTATATCCCCTTAAAAATTCAATTTCAACCTTAGCTTCGCGCGATTTTTTATTTTGGTCTTTGTTCTTGATTTTCACGATTTAATCCTCAATCGACCATTAAACTCTCAACTTATTCAATTCGGCCCCCGATTTCGCATAATTGACTTGAAAAATCAAATTGGTCTCCGAAAATTTCAATTTCATCAATTGAAACCAAATTAAATTTAAAAACTTGATTTCTTATTAACGAAGCCCTTAGTAAAATTAATTCGAACAATTAAAAGTATAGTTAAATCCTTAAACTAGACCCAAAATTAATTCTGAAAATACAATTATAATTTAAACCAACAATTAGATCGAATTGACCCGTAAAATATAATTATATTTTTTTGCTTAGTTTTTACGCAGATTTATCTGATAATAAATTATTTCGACCTTTAATCTGCGATTTTCTTTATTTTCGGGTGCAAAAGGGATACGATCGAGTTTTCAAAAACATCCAATATTTTCACCTCGATTGACTTGCTGACATCAGACCCCTTTATTTTATTTTTTTGTTATTTTCGGGTAGTTTTGGGGAGTGACCCAAAATTGGGTTACGACATCATGGATGACAAGATATAGTTGGGATGATCAGATATTGCATGAAACTAAATCATTTTCAAAGTTTAAGTTAGAAGAGCAATTCTGTATAAAAACAGAATTGTGACAACAGCAAAATCAGTGCAAATTCAAGGGATTCATTCAACCTTAAGGACTGGATCAAGGAAAAAAGACTTTAGCATAATAAAAAATCCTATTTAATCTAAGAATCTTGACAATTTTAGCAGTAAAGGAGGATGATAAGAAAAGTAAAAGGCAATAAAGACAGGGTTTGAAAAAACATTTTATTCTTTATTTTTGTCCATCATCAAGTAACCATGAGCTAAACTCTTGCATTTGATTCCAAAAGGGTGTACGCCATTACCACCACGTGGGGTAAAAAATGAGTAACAATAAGAGCACTAGGATTGCAAACAACACATATTGGACATAGTAGCTACACTTAAGTGGATGATTGATATATGAAAAACTTTAATGAGCTGATGAATAAAAGGACTAACAAAGGTCTAAACAGCGCACAAAGGTACCCATGACAATAAAGCATAAAAGATATGAGAGGATCTATATCTCAAAATAAGTAAGGATGCATGCATTTCATCTATCCCCAAAACATTCATATATTTTCTTTAATTTTATTCCATGAAAATCCTCATTGAAATCCAACAAGTTTTTGATGAAATAATGTCAACAAATAAGGAATCCTTGGTTTATAATAGCAAGGAATCTAGAGGTTTTGAACCTTGTGCTAATGAAACATTTTTTCTACCCTCTAATATGCAAATTTCAAGTAGATCATATGTACAAGATGTATTGAGTTTTAAAATAATGTATCCAAAATAATTTTTCTAGCCTTGCAATTAGGAAGTTTCAAGTTGACTATGTGAGCTATAAATACCAAGTTTTGAACCTTGCAATCGGGAAACATCAGTTCAAGGCTCACAATCAAGAAATTTCAAGTTGACTTTGCTTATTACGGGAAATTCAAGCCAACCAGTCATCAAGAAGAAAATATGTCAACCTTGCAACCATATAATAACCAAGGAAGTTCATAAAGAACCTGATCGAACCTTGTCATCAAGAAAGAAAAAAAGGAAGAACCATGATATTGGGAATCCTAGTTTTCAATGATGTAAGGAAATAAATTTATAACAAAAGCAAAAAACAAAACAAGCAGAAAAAAGAGAAGAACCCTTTTTCTTACGAATTTATTACGATAATAAAATTTTTAAACCTAGTCATTACCAAGAACAACAAAACATCTATCATCAAGAATTTGAATTTTAGGAACGCTACAATCAAGTATTTTAGTTTTGATTTTGCAATCAATTTGTTTAAGTTTCATTAAAAAAAATAAGAAAAAGGCCAAAGTGTATGTTAAAGGAGGTGTCTTGATCAAGATCTCAAGTTGACTCAATGAAAAACCATAGGGGAATGCACAAAAAAGGAAAGGTTGAATGCAATTCCTATGAGAGACAATGAATAAGAGGAGACAATCATGCACATCAACCCAGTGCATGTATTGAACTACTTGATTGATGAGTTATAGGATTCGGTGGCCGAATCTAGCCTTGCCGAAACTGGTGTAGCACAACTTGATGTGGTGCGATAGGGCAAATTGGGCAGTAATCGTAATTGACGGATCATAACAAGTTGAGAAAATAGTTGACAGAATTGATTGACACCAGTTTTTTCGACAATCAAAAGCTCCATTCGGTGCTCCTGTTTTGTTTGAGAAGAAGGAAGATGGTAGCTTGCGGATGTGTGCGAACTATGGCGCACTGAACAAGGTAACAATTAATAACTAATACTATGTGTCATTTATTCAAGACTTGTTGGACAGATTAACCATGCTTCTGTTTTCTCAAAGCTGGACTTCAGGTTTGAATATTGGTAGGTTAGAGTTGCCGAGGGGGATAAGCGCAAGACAAATTGTGTAACAAGGTATGGGTCATACGAGTATATGGTTATGTTGTTTGGCTTAGCCAACGCACCAGCTACTTTCTATAATTTTATGAATGATGTTCTTTATGAGTTCTTGGATGAGTTTGTGGTTGTCTCTCTAGTCGACATTGTTATTTTTAGCCTAAGTATGGATGAGCATGTGGCACACTTGGAAAAAGTGCTATGTAAACTAAGAGAACATGAACTGTTTGTGAAGAAGGAAAAGTGTGAGTTCTCGACAACTAATCATCCATAAATGGATGGACAGATGGAGAGAATTAATGCACTGTTGGAGGAGTGCTTGCAACACTATGTGACACCAACACAAAGAAATTGGCTTGAGTTGCTTGATAGATCTCAGTTTAGCTATAACCTCCATAAGTCACCCGCAATGAAGTTAAGTCCATTTGAGTTCGTTTTGGGGATGCAACCCCAAACTCCAATGGAAATAGCAGTTTAGAAGAATGAAGGAAAAAGTCAAGCCATATAAAAGTTTGTAAGTGAGAGGCAGGAATTCTTCAAGCAAGCAAAAGACAACTTGCTAAAAGCAAGCAAGTGTATGGTGAAATACGCTAATATGAAGTGAAGACCTTTGGAGTTTGATATTGGCTACAAGATGCTCTTGAAACTGACTTCACAAATATGGAAAAAGATTGTGGGAAACAATCGGCACCGCAAGGTGGTGCCAAGGTATGATGGGTTTTTGATGCGACCATATTATTTGATAGTTTCATCCATATTTACCTAGTGTTTTGCATATGTGTGTGTATAAAATGCCTTGATATTCTTTTTTTTATGTTTTGAAGGTATTTTTGGATGAAAGATGCAAAAAAGAGGTAATTGGAGCTGATTGACAGATTTGACCTTCAGTCGGTATTTTGTGTAGAGTGGAAGCTCTAGAGATCAAAATGAAGTGATTCCAGTGAAATTCAAAAGATAAAATACATAAATTTATGGAAAGCTAAGGAAAAAGAAATAAAATAAGGAAGATCATGGAAATCGCAGCCTTCAAAGTCAAATCTTGCAATCTGCCGATATCGACCTTTGTCCATTCCAACTTCAATATTTTGAGCTACAGAAGTCCGATTGATGCAAACTCAATTTTTGTCTATTCAGGACACAAAGCCCTATAAACATGAAAAATTTTAGATCCAAATGATGTGATATGAAGGAGATATGAATTTTACAAGGGACAATAAAATTCTGTCAACTTAACGAAGGACTATTTTCTAAAATAGATACTAGGGTTTCGAAGTATATATAAAGGAAGAGAGGAGCAAGGAAATTGTGGCCAGCAGCAAAGAAAACACAAATCTTCCTCCTCCAAACCCTAAATCATGTTTTCTTTCATCTTTTTATTTAGTTGTTCAATAGTTATGCAAGGCTAAGCTCTTTTCTTGGTTGCAAGGACACAAAACCTTCGGATTTCAAGAACCGTGAGATTTATTCTTTCTTCTATTTTTAGTTTATGTTATGAATGAGTATGATTGTTTTCCTATGCATATTTCCTATGATTGTTGTTGATGATTGCTAAAGCAAACTCTAAGTTCAATTTGTGAACAATCTATTGGTAAGTTTAATATCAAAACTGGAGTTGTGATATATGAACTTGTGAAGCAACTAATCTTGATAATTGTGGCGGAACTACGTTATTGAACTTAGGGAGAACATTTGAACAAATTGACATAAGTTGCGGACAACTTGTATGTTAATCTTGATGAAATTATGTAGTTCTTAAAGCTACCATTAAATTGAATCATTAGTGCGGACACTTTGATTGTTTGTTGGTTAGGATTCGTTATACGGCGGATGCGTTAATTAATCACATTAAGAAAAGATAAAATTTCAGAACATAAACTGCTTTTTTTCTTTCAAGGATCGGTTCTAATTTCTGTAGGTGGATGTGTGCTTGTGACTAAGGTTTATTTCTTAATAAGTTTCGGTTTTAATTGATTTTGTTTGCTAGTTTAATTGCTGCCATAGTTTAGATAATCACAAATCAAATCCCCCCAATCACATAACGTACGATATAAAAATCTGACTTGAAACTTCCTCGTGGGATCGACCCCTTGCTTGCTTTATACTATCTTGTGTGTTTTAAGCTAGGGTAATTAATTTGTGCGTCCGCAACATCGCAACAAATTTTCTAGGTGACAGGGAAAATTGGTTAGAGTTTGTGCTAGAAACTCTTGGGTGTGCGAAACACTTATACCTTAGACAAACAGTAGTGATTTAGGATGAAGGCTAAGTCTAGTAATATAATATACATTATATTACTGTATATTATGTGCCTAAACATGTGTAGCATGCAGAGATGAGATTGTACATAGCACACACACATTGTTGTTGTGTGTTCCTTTGATTGATGGATTAATAAAGGTTGGGTTGTTCCTGTGATTTGCTTGTGTTGTGTATGATCTATTACTTGTGTTCTTGGTTGAAGAAATTGGTTAGAGTTTGTGTGGAAAACTCCTGGGTGTGTGAAATAGTTATACCTTAGGCAAACACTAGTGATTTGGGACGAAGGCTGAGCCTAATATCGGGACTACGCCCTGTGATCAAATTTGTGACAAAAAAATTGGGATTAAGGTATTTTAATTTTGATTTTTCAATCAATTTGTTTAAGATTCAATAAAAAAAACACAAAAACGAAGGTCTCTGGTTGACTCAACCAAAAACAAAGGGGATATAGATATACTTTCATGAAGTCCAGCTGCTCGGAGAATAAAATATATATTGATGGTATGCCTCGGGCACCCATATAATTGTTTCACTTTTGCACACATTGGAGCTCACTTGGCAGGAATTTTCTTGAAAAGTGAAAAATGAGACTACACTATATTGAAAAAAAATCAAAGAATGTCTATCAAGCTCCACATGAACCAATGACCACGCATGTAGTTCCTTCACGTAGTCTCGCTAATATCTAACTGTGTAGGGTAAGCACAAAAATACTAAGATCCTGAACGTTAACTTAAACTAGAATAATCATCTTCAACATCATCATCATCATCATCATCATCATCATCATCATCAATCGACCCTTCACTAACATCTCCTGCAATGCCCCCTTGGCCCCCCTTACAAGGACCATAAGCCTTGCTACAAGCGAGATAATAAATGAAGGTAGCAAAACCCAAACTAGCAAGAAGCCAGTAATAGTAATCATAATGCCCCTTGGTGATGTTGCCTGAAACCCAACTCTCTTGATTCTCCCCACTAATAAACCCACGAACAACACTTACTATAAAGCTGGCTACCAAGCTTGCAGCAGACAGTCCAATACTAAAAAGATTCGAGGCCACACTAGACATGCTTTTCGGGAGTTCAGTGTAGAAGAACTCATTCTGTCCAACGCCATTCATAGCCTCAGAAAATCCAAGTAAGAAATAAAATGGTAATAACCACATTGCAGACATGTGCATGGCCGCGTCAGGATTATCTGAAATCCCTTCCCTGATTGCAGTTTCTCGTCGCACCCTCTCTATAATTGCCAGCACTGCCATGGAAGCAGCAGAGACTAGAATCCCTAGTCCTATTTTTTGTTTTAAGCTGAGACGTGTTGGTTTTCCCCTGATTTTTGATGCTAGAGGGATGATTACGCGATCGTAGAGAGCAATCCATATTGTCGAAGAGAGCAACAGAAATGCATAGAATGATCCAGCAGGAATCTCAAATTTTGAAGTGATATGTCGGTTCATAGTGGATGCTTGGAGCAGTAGGAAAGAGTTTTGACAGACGTTTACAGACACCAACATTCCTGTCGACCATATTGGGATTACCTTTATTAGGGCTTTTAGCTCTTCCACTTGATCTACGGTGCAAAGACACCATGGATCTGAAGCTCTTCCATCCGGCATCAAGTCTTCTTCAGGATTCTTAATAACACAAGCTCTGTTTAGAAACCTGAGACAGGATACGACAAAGAAAATCCTTTTAGGAACTGTCATCCTTGTACAACTGTGCTCTTCATTGGTAAAACTGATCAAAACAATGAAGTACTTATTCACAGGCAGGGGAGGTTAATTACCTTATTCTTTCACTTGGCACGACAAGTGCGGATCCCTTCCTATGATGATATAGCTCGTCCGGGTTTTGTGAACATAATTCAATCCTTCTCTTTCTAATGGAGGCCACGAGAACTCGAGCAAATCCGATGAGCCAGTTCGCCTTGGCCTTTGGCTTGACATAAATGGGAGAAGCCAAGAAGAACGAAAGAGTTGACAGGATCATGAGAACCACAGGAACTCCGAAACCCACCTTCCAGCCCAAGGCATCTTGAATGTAAACTAAACAAGTCATGGAAATAAACACAGAAGCTGAGGATACTACATAGTACCAACTGAAGAAGCTCTCTAGTATTCCAGCATATTTAAGGCTGTCCCTCTTCCTCAACTGATCAGCACCAAAGGCCAGGGAACATGATCTTATGCCACCAGCTCCGATAGACATAAGGCCTAGACAAAAATATAGAAACAGGAGCTGTGGTGCCGTCGCGTCGTTATTGCATCTGCCATTAATTTGGCAAGAAGGCACCCTTGCTTCAGGAATTATTGTTGTCAACCACAATAGAACCATTCCCTGCACATTTATTTTGATTTCAGTTAATATTTTGACATAATCAAAAGCCAGGATGGGGGTACACGAGGAAACTTATTGACTAGTTTTTTATGTACCTTTATATGAAAATCTTCTGTCATTAAAAGAATAATTCTTAATAAATTAATAATTTGACTTTCGTAACTCTAGAAAATAAAACTCATATTATAATATGTTTTCCCAATAAAACTCAGCTACAAGGAGAACCGGTTGGAATCGAGTCGCTGATCGGTCTTCACTTAAATGGGAGTCAAGTCTATTGCTACCTACTGACTAACAGAATCATGATTCTGTCATAAAAAAAATATTAGCTTTAAAACTTAGAAATTACCAACTAAAGCGTGCTATATATATAAAAAACACAAGAATTGACCCCTTTTTTTAATTTTCTTCTGTTTCATTCGTTTCAGATTAGTGATGAAGGTGGGACCTGAAGTCAGGACCTCAGCACTTTTGTTTGTAAGAGATCCAATCACCATTGAGCCATACATAGATGATCAGTTGGCCGGAGACATGATTGTCTTGGTGACAAATTAATTCACAGTTGGCCGGAGAAAAATAGAAAGATAAAAGTGATGATGCCTGCATTGAAAGTTAATCTTACCAGAAGGCTCGTAATACATCCAAAGCCGATCATCGGGTAGCGACCCACATATGTATCAGCAAGAAAAGCCCCAATAATTGGCATGAAATTCCCAGCAGCTGAATATAGGAAGAGTATTTGGGCACCGCTAGCTGCATCCATACCGTACTCTCTAGTCAA
Organism: Salix dunnii; assembly: GCA_015731905.1. Taxonomy (NCBI): domain Eukaryota; kingdom Viridiplantae; phylum Streptophyta; class Magnoliopsida; order Malpighiales; family Salicaceae; genus Salix; species Salix dunnii. The sequence goes on from CM027676.1 coordinate 3,429,801, forward strand.
ATACATTATCATATTTGTTGATAGCCCAAAACTTGCTAGCCTCTCCAGTGCCTCATTCGCTATGATGAAAAATAAGGCTCTTATGCCACCCTTTGGGTTGCTCAAGAGTGGCTCTGTGATCATCTCTCCTGTGGATCTGATTGTGCACTTTGTCGATGGAGGGAAATTAGTGTCTCACTGCTTCTTCAATCTACTTTGTTGTGAGAGATCATGTGGTGCGCAATGAGTACTTATATACACCCACAGATTTGTTGCCTTCAGTGACCTCTAGGTTTTGTTGACTTGATTCCTTCTATCCACTAAAAGAAATAGAAGCTCACTGGATAATAATTCTTGAGTAAACGTAAGATTTTGTCAACTTGCAATTTTTTATTTCACTGTAACCTACTTCCCGGAAAAACATTCTGAATATTGTACAGACAGAATCCTTCCTTTCAGGTTTTACTTAGCTGTTGCCCCATTGGAATCAGGACCAAGTTGCTCCATTAAATTATATATATTCCCAGGTATTACTTAGCTGTTGCCCCATTGGAATTAGGACCACGTTCATGGATTGAATTATATATCCAATCAACTTCATGATCATCACCTGCTAATTTTCTTACATTTCTAAGTGAAAAACAAATCCGGATAGCGCTGGTGCATGTACGAAGAGGAATGAATTATATATCCAATCAACTTCATGATCTTTTGCTGCTAATTTTGTTACATTTCTAAGAGAGGTACTGCAAAAAAAATTGAAAAACAGATCCAGCTAGCGCTGGTGCATGTACGAAGAGGAATGAATCATATATCCAATCAACTTCATGATCTTCAGCTGCTAATTTTGTTACATTTCTAAGAGAGGTACTGCAAAAAAAAATGAAAAACAAATCCAGCTAGCGCTGGTGCATGTACGAAGAGGAATGAGAGTAGTCTCAATGATCTAATAATTAATTAGTGATGTAGCAATGATCTAATTAATTAATTAGTGATCTATGAAATAGTCATCAATGATCTCATTCTTTGTAAAGTATATGCCTCTCAAGTCAAATAACACTGAAAAACAAACTAATAATTCTAGTTATAAAACTTATTTGACCATATAGAATACCAAAATATTTCTTAAACAAAATCTGGTTTAAAAACAAATAAAGGAAAAATAATGAGCGATTTATTCAAAATATAAAATAAAATAAGAAAAAGGATAAAAAATATATAAATAAAAGAATGACAATCAAGATTCGATATAAAAAATTATATAAAATGTCATCGGACAATATTCAAGGAAGAAACAAATTAAGAAAATAAAAATAAAAATAATGAGAATCAAGATTCGATAAAAAATTAAATTAAATAAAATGTTAGGGATCAAAATTTATAGAAAAAAAACAAAAAAACAATTAACAAAATGAGGATAAAATCTCGAAAACAAAATCAAATAAAATGATGAGGCACAAAATTGAGAGAAAAAACGAAAGAAAATGAGCACCATATTTGATATAAAAACAAAATCAAATAAGATGGAAATTGATAAAAATAAAAAATTAAATCTAAAACGGAATATAAAACAAAGAAAGACAATTTGAAAGAAAAAGGATCATAATTGATTTTTTTTCTTCATTATTTTCTCTATCAAAATAATACCATTTTTAGATTTTAGTTCAATAAAAATCAAGCCATTAGCTAGTGGAAAATCATGTCAATACCTATTGTTTTTTTTTATGGCTAATTTTTCTTCTTCTCCCTTCTTGAACTAGTAGCTCACCTATAATCCTCTTTCTTAGGCTTAAATCCAAACTCAAACCTGTGCTTTGTTGCTTTCAACTTTGTTATATTAATCCACTCAACTTTTCCTTTTTTGATGTCATATCAGAAAGGAATATTATGCTTTAAAAAGCTTTTAGCAATAATTTTGGTGGTCTCTAAAATCTACGGTTTCCTTACCATAGAGTTCTCAGGCACCCACTTAGTATTCACAACCTCAAATGCATGGAGGTCTCCATCCTTGGAATCTTCAACTTCAATAAATGAAACTGCCATATTTCTCAACATCGATGTAGTCTCATCGAACTTAATGGTAACCGGAACACCATTGACAATGTACTTCAAACTTTGACATAGCGAGGAGGTGACCGCTCCCGCAAAATGTATCCATGACCTTCTTAACAACATACTAGAGGAAGGGTGGATGTTCATCACTTGAAGGTTTACTAGAAAGACTTGTGGATCCATTGTAAACATCTAAGAGAATATATATATATATATATATATATATATATATATATATAAAAGGTTGACTTAGTTTAATTGCCGAAAAAAAAATTCGTAAGGAATATGACCAACATCAATATTCCGTAATTAAATTGCAACGAGATTGAATTCACAAAGATTTAAAGGATTTTATTCAACAATTAAAAGAAAATTCAATCGGAGGCTTCACAATGGTGTTTAAAATAAAACCCTAACCTAACCCATGACGGTTAGGAAACGATACTAAACCATAAATTTACCATAAAAGGCAGCGTTGAGATAAACACAGAATATGATAGATCTATAAGCCCTAAGTAGGCTTAAAGTGACGAAAGTCTATTCGGACAATTTAATCAAGAGTTATGGTTAAAACAACATTTTCCTAAAACGGCAAAAATGACAATTTCGGGGTCGAAACGAAGGAATTTGGCCAAAACCTGATTGACATCAGGGGTTATGCCACTGTCTTCTTCCGGAAATGACGATTCACATCGACCGGGTAAGTTTCGCGCCATTCCAACTTCATCAAGGAATCAGCAACGACGCAGTTTTCGGTACTGATTTTCTGATCAGCAGTTTTCGCTGCCGATTCTTTAAGGTGCTGGGAGGGTGGGATTAGATAAAACCGGTTTTGGGATAGAGCAAAACAAGGATAAGAATACACTAAACTAACTCCAAACAACCCATCACATTGTAGGAGAAGTTTAAATACTAGGAGGAGAGAGAAAGGAGGGTTGATTCTCTCCTCAAAATAAAAACAGCAAGCAAGCTATTCTCCCTTCCTCTGTAAACTCTCAACCAACCAGAAAGAGAGTGTTTTGTGAGTGTGTGAGGAAAGAAGAATTAAAACTTTGAGAGAAGATTGGACGGGAAGAAGAGGGCTGGAAAACGTGAGAGTAAAGAAGAAGAAAAACGCGAAGGAAAAGAAGGTGGAAGAAAAAGAAAAGAAAACCCAACTAGAAAAGAGAAAGAAAAGTGTCAAACCTTTTTCAAAATTAGTTAAATCTGAAAGGTACGGGTTATGAAACCCCTTTCCTCTTCTCCTTAAGACCTAAGAAGAAAACCCTAAGGAAATTGTGTGTTTGTACTGGAAATTCATGTGTGTATTATACTTGAAATTTATGGGTATTTTTGCTGAAAATTCATGTGTGTTTCGGCTGGAATTTGTTGAAGGATTGTGTGTCGAAATAGATGATTTCATCTTGTGTTTCTACTGGAAATTTGTGTGTGTTGTACTGGAAATTTGTGTGTGTTGTACTGGAAATTCATGTGTGTATTATACTGGAAATTTATGGGTATTTTTGCTGAAAATTCATGTGTGTTTCGGCTGGAAATTGTTGAAGCATTGTGTGCTGAAATTAATGGTTTCAGTTTGTGTATTATGATGGAAATTGTGTGTGTTTGTGCAGGAGATTATGTGTGTTCTCTACTGGAAATTGGTGACAAGTTGTCACAGCATGTGTGTTGTGCGGTTGCTGCTAAATTGTATATTTTGTGGCGAATTGCGACTCGCTGCGTCGGCTGCAGCGAATTGGCATTCGCTGTCAAAATTCGTGTGTGTGTTTCACAACGAATTGTGATTTGCTGCCAAAATGGTGATGTCTGCAGCGCAAACAGGTTTCGCGAATCAGGTTCGCCAAACAGGTTTCGCGAATCAGGTTCGCGAACCACTTTTCGCGAACCAGTTATCGCGAATCAGCTTTCGCGAACCAGTTTTTGCTACCGAAGTGGCAGCCTGCAGCGAACCAGTTTTGCTGCCTATTCCTACAATAAGCCTCCTATACAGAAAGGAATAAAATGCTAGTAACAATTTCGGGGTATGAAGGTGTAAAATGTGGAACACTTGAATATGAACATATGAACTCTTAAATTGAGTGTGGTGACGAGTATGGTTCAAAAATACTAGCGTATTGATTTATGACCATTGATGTCGCAGGTGGTGCGGTTGGGATTGGATCATCGTCAAAACAAGCTCAGCCCACAGGTGGAGTAGGTAGGTGACTTTTACATTCCCTTTTCATACGTTGCATAAGGAATTACTTTGATATGAATATTATACTATTATGTTAGAGTTTATATTAAATGGTCGAATGCTGAAATGTCAACAAGAGAATGATTAGCTTTGGCTAATGGAATTTGAAGGGATGGCCAGGACAAGAGAATGAGAATGATTAGCTTCGGCTAATGGCATCCGAAGGGATGACCGGGACAAGAGAATGATTAGCCTCGGCTAATGGCATCTGAAGGGATGGCCAGGACAAGAGAATGATTAGCCTCGACTAATGGCATCCGGAGGGATAGCTAGGTCTAAGATTATGGTTGCTAGAAAGAGAAGGTGGTGCGCCTATAAACGTTACAAGCAAATTTCATCAAGTATATACAGAAGTTCTAATTGTTGATGCCTCATTTAAGTGCCAGACTGTGTGGTCATTATTATTATTATTATTATTATTATCATTAAGTAAGTAATTACATTATCTTAAATGTTTTATACTGCTGCTGGAACGCCTCATCCACGAGATCTCTAGGGGAACCCGATACGCGGAGACCTACTTTTGCAAAGAATCATGTAGATGAAATCTAAATCACAATGTATTTCGTATGAATTAATGTAATGAATGTATAACTCTTATTAGATCCTTTTGTTTAAATTTGGTAAGGACCATTATTAGGATAGGAATGTAAACCCATGCCTATGTATGTATATTTTAATATGAAATTTTATTCATGTAACTATAATACTACGCGTTTATGTATGATTTACTTATAAATGAAATGTTCATTATATGGATGGTATTTAATGATGTGGGGTAACCCGGTTCGCTGAATATGGGCACCATGTGCGTTGAGGGTATTGAAAAAAAAAATTATGGGTCGTTACATCCATGGTTAGTTCACCTTCAATTGACCCTATCACTTGCCTTGACAAGCCATTGTATCCTCTAGCTATTATCACACTTGGCTGCATGTGTGAGGGATCTACTGGCATTTCATCCAGCATATGCCTTAGCAACATATTAAGGGTTGAATCATTATCGATGAAACAATCTTTATGCCAAATCATGAAATACATGGGCTTTATGTCCAGTTCCTTCAGCGTCAAGTTCATCTCTGGGGTATGTAGGCCTCATTCAGTACCTTTTGGAAAGCATTGTAATGCAGCTCGGAGTTGAGTATCAATGACATGATAGAGATCTTGGTGTGGTCTTCTTCAACTTATCCATAGTACAGTACTCAATATTCTTCATCAATTTCAGGAACTTATTTGTTTCTTCCTTAGTCAGAAGTTTATTTACCTCCAGCTCTTTATCAAACTCTATTGCCTTTTTTCCCCTAGGTTTTCTTTGTTTTCCTAATTCCTTGGGAGTGAAACAACAACCATTCCGGGTTAGTCCACTTATCTGAGTTTAGAACAAAGGCAAATGAGCTTCGAATCTTGAGTTGTAAGCATAATTCCCAGATATTGTCCTGTAGTCTATTTTGTTTGAATATGAGGACTTAGTTAATGCCAACTTTGAAACTCCATTAGCTGTTGATTGGACCTTAAACTTCTCTAGATTCTCTACCACCTCTATCCCTTCACTGTCCTCTGTGGTTGTGATCCTCAGCTCTCCAAAAACAAGCATTCTTATAAGCTTTTGATGAAATTGAATACATTCATCAGTGTGATGCCGTTTCTTTTTATGGAATGAGAAAATGTCATTTTTTCCATGCCATGTTTAGTCAATTTCTCTAAGTGTCCATATTGTACAACATATCATATAGTCTTGCCATTGTCACTTTTAGAGCCTTTGTTTTGGTACTAACCTCTACAGCATTCACCATACTACTACCAGCAACATGTTTGGGAAGGGGATTTGAATTCACATTCGACGAATCCTTAAAAGTTACCCATCCAATTTTGATCAGTTACAATACCCTCTTCTTAAAAGCTACGCAGGTATCAATGCTATGACCTGCATTACTAGCATGGTATTCATAAGTCAACTCAAGGTTGTATTAGATAGGGAAAGGCAGTTACATATGTGGTAGTGGTATAGGAGCTATCTGCCCAATACTTAACCAATTTGGAATATAACTCTTTTAGGGTTATTGGAAAAGATGCTAACTATTCTTATTAATTTTGGTTGTCTCTCCTTTGGTAACTATTTTGGTTATTTGAAGGGGATTTCAATTAATGGATGATTTGGGATGGAAGGTTGGGAAAAGTTGATACTCGTGATTTGAGAAGTATGTGTTTGATAGTTTTGGTAGTTTTTACATTTCCCTTTGTACCTGCCTTCTAGGTTATTCACCTTAATTTCCTTCTTTTTTCCAACAAAACTCCTTTTCTCTATGGGTTCCACAATTCTCTCACTTTAGATTGCTTGTCCAATCCTCTCAGCAATTCACACTACATCATATAAATGTTAGTTTGAGCTACCTATAAGGTGTTCGTAGTATATTGCCTTAAAAGTATTGGCAAATAGTATCACCATTTCTGTTTCTATTAGTGAAGGTTGTACATTGATAGCTTGGTCTCACCACCTTTGAGTATATGTCCTTATGAACTCTTGAGTTTCTTTCTCCATGATAATCAGACTGGTCTTATTAAGAGCAATCTCAAGATTGAACTTGTAATGCTTTAAGTAGGTATCTGTGAGGTCCGTCCACTTCTTGATCCTGGTGTTGTCCAACCCCATATATTGGATGAGGTTCAACTCTATTACGCTATCCTGGAATAAGTAAATTGACATTTTACGGTTCATACTTTTACAGCTCTTAAACCGTGGAGTCAAAAATTGAAATGTCCCCAATTGTAATTAGGGCTTCTTTCTAAGATGTGTTGATAAAATATTAATGACATATTTGTTCTGGAAAAGTAATTTTGGATATTTACTGATTAGAGTTTTGATGTAGAACACGTGGCAAAAGCGTACATGCTCAAGAGAGAACATCCAAAATTCAAAGGCAACTGAATTTTCAGCATTCCGGGCGCTTAAGTCAGAATGACGCGAAACTCACCCAGTTGATGTGTCTCGATGATTCAGGAATTATTCAAAGCTTTTTCTATTATGCATACCATTTTTTTCCCGAATTCCATCGTTTAGGACCCTAAATCATTGTTTTTGCCATTTTCAGAAAGTTTTGTTTTAGCCGTATCTCTTGATGTCTAAATGTGAATTGACTTTCATCCATTCCGGCTTGCTCAGGATTTCCAGTATTTTCAATTTCCGTATTTATCACAATGTTACCATTTTTATTAATTTTAATAAATAGTGTCATTTCCTTATCCATCAAGGATTAGGCTAGGGTTTCTGTTTTAAATGTAAGTGTAAGCCTTTGGCCGAATCATTGAATTATTTGAATAAAGGTTTGAACTTTCTTGAGAGTTCCTCTCATCCCAAAATTATCTATGAAATATCGACGTGGGTCGTATTCTTTGTGTTTTCTATTGCGTCAATTGGTATTAGAGCATGAATTTACCGATCTCAATGGTAAATAACGAAGCAGGAGACAAAAACTCTATTAGTGGTGACCATGGAGTAGAGGCCTTATGGGCGGGAATGGAGGAGACATGGCAACAAGTGGCATAAATTCATGAGATGCTTGCTACCGGGGCTAACATCAATGCCAGCAACAGTCCACCAATTAACAAGGCACGTGCCAAAGGATGTGACAGAGGCCAGCGTACTGACAGGAGACACAATCCAGCACCTCACATTCAAAATGATAGTGAGGATGATTCAGATGAAGGAGATGACAAGGGATATGGTTTAGCCCACCTGCAAGATGACCGAAAGGGCAAGACGATTACCATCTAAAGGCAGATCTTCCAAGTTTCAATGGAAATCTATGAATAGAAGACTTTCTTGATTGGGTTACCGAAGTGGAACAGTTCTTTGAGATGACCGAAAGGGCAAGACGATTACCATCTGAAGGCAGATCTTCCAAGTTTCAATGGAAATCTATGAATAGAAGACTTTCTTGATTGGGTTACCGAAGTGGAACAGTTCTTTGAGATGACCGAAAGGGCAAGACGATTACCATCTGAAGGCAGATCTTCCAAGTTTCAATGGAAATCTATGAATAGAAGACTTTCTTGATTGGGTTACTGAAGTGGAACAGTTCTTTGAGATGATGGAGATACCATAAGAAAAGATGGTGAGATTTGTAGCGTTCAGATTGAAAGGGGGGCGGTAGTATGGTGGGATTAGCTGCAGAAGAACCGACAATGAAAGGGGAAGACTCTTGTGAGAATATGGCGTAGAATGGAGTAGCTTATGATAAGGAGGTTTCTGCCACAAGATTATGAACAATACTTATTCCAGTTACTTCAGGATTGTTCACAAGGATCCAAATCCTTGTTTGATTACACTGCGGAGTTCTCTAGACTTTTATGGGAAAGTTTGTTGTTGTTTATTTTAACGATATTCATATCTATAGTAAGACCAAGGATGAGCATGTGGAGCAATTAGAGGAAGAGTTGGCAGTTCTACAAGAGAACCAACTATTTCTTAATCTGAAAAAGTGCAGCTTTATGACAAATAGCTTACTATTCTTGGGTTATGTGGTGAGTTCAGAAGGAATTCATGGGGATGAAGAGAAGGTCTGAGCAATTCGAGAATGGCCAACACCAAAGACCATGGGTGAAGTTCGAAGCTTCCATGGATTAGCCATCTTCTACCGTCGATTTATTTGGAATTTTAGTACTTTCATGGCACCAATAACAGAGTGCATGAAGAAAGACAAATTTCAGTGGGGGGAAGAGGCAAAAATGAGCTTTGCATTGATAAGGAAAAATTATGCACCACACCAGTATTGGGCCTACCAAGTTTGGAGAAAGTTTTCGAAGTTGAGCGTGATGCAAGTGGCGTGGGGATTGGGGTTGTGCTATCCTAGGAGAAACGACCAATAGGCTTCTTCATTGAGAAATTAAGTGAGGCTTGTCAGAAGTAGAGTATGTATAATTAAGAGCTTCAATGTTGTGGATCTGTTCTGGTACCATGCAGTGGAACCCCTATATCCTGAACCTAACTAGAGGTCGAGTTCCTTTCAAGTGGAGGAGACTGATGTAGAACAAGTGATAGAGGCGTACAAGCTCAAGAGAGAACATCCAAAATTCAAAGGCAACTGAATTTCCAGCAATCTGGGTGCTAAAGTTGGAATGACACGAAACTCAATCAGATGATGCATCACAGCGATTCATAAATTAGTCAAAGCTTTGCTGTTGATGCATATCATTTTTTGGCCGAATGCCATCGTTTAGGCCCTGAAATCATCGTTTTTTCCATTTTAGAAAATTTTTGTTTTAGCCATAACTTTTGATTTCCAAGTTCGAGTTGACTTCTGTCAATTCCACCTTGCTTAGAATTTCTAGCATTTTGAATTTCTGTATTTATCTCAGTTTTTCCTTTTTTGGTAATTGTAATAATTAGTGTCATTTTCTTGTCCATCAAAGGTTAGGCTATGGTTTTTGCTTTAAATATGGTTGTAATCCTTTGGTCGAATTATTGAATGATTTGAATAAAGTTTTGAACTTTCTTAAGAGTTCCTCTCATCCCAAAATTATCCACGGAATATCGATGTGGTTCGTTTTCTTTATGTTTTGTGCTATGTCAAGTTTTCTATCCAAATATTAATAGTGAATAATAGCGAATTACACCCACTAATATTTTAGAAATTAATCGCTTTATGATTTCTTTACTGAAATATTAACAGTAAATAATATGTGGATCCCTAAAAAAATAAGATTTTTGTATTTTTGGAATAGTGACCAACACCCTTTGAAATTTAAAAACATGTAAAATCCAAAATTGCAAGAAAATAGTTTTTGTGTTTATGAAATCCAAGCTAACACATATTTTCTTTTAAACTCCAAATATATTTTTTTTTAAAAAGGAATGTTCAAGATATGATAGCATGTTGGCCAAATGCATGTAAATATTTTTCTAGTATATATGTATATTTGCCGCATTGTGCCGAAAACCATATTTTAAATATGAGATTCCATATTTTAAATACGAGATTGGTATTTTTTGCAATAAAAAAATACAAACCTTTAATAAATATACCATAAAATCTTATGCCTCTGCCCTTTTTAAATTTATTTTAGAAAAAAAAGAAGAGAGAGAGAGAGAGAGCTGGGTCACTTGCCAAAACCAATGACCTGGCTAGGCAAACAAGATGCATACCTAAGCTACCTCATGCAAGCCTCCTTTATTATTAGTCAAGTGAATTATAATTCACTTGAATAGTAAACACACAAGCACCACAATGAGTATGGAAAGTGAAGAGGCATGGGGACTTACTTGACAGCTGTCAGCTGGAGACAACGATGCTAGGTTCCTGCACAAACAATGGTCATTGTTTCTAGGGATACTGACAATTTTTGGGGAAGTTGATGGTGGTTGATGGAAGTAAGTCTAATTAAGGGCACGAGTATTGGAAGTCATTGGGTGATAGCGAGAGGTTCTGCGGAATGGAGAAAAACTGGTAGGAGGGAGGTGCTGCATTTTTTGTTCTGCTGGTTTCCTCACTTGTCCTCTTGCTCTCTTTTCTTTCCTTATTTAATCTAGAATGGAAAATCACGCAATTAGATAAAACAAAATAGAAAAAAAATATTGTGGTTGACTTTCTAATGATGTTGCGATAGAAAAAACTTGATTTGCAATTTGAATATCAAGTGAGAAATTCATGGAAACCCAATGCGAAGTTGTGGAGAAAAGGAAAGAATTTAAAAGCAGGGGCTATTTCTGAAAGTTACGATGAACATTACCTATCGTGGTAGGATTTTATGCTTTTACACTAGACATTTAAACGAGAATATCTTAAGATTCTGATATCCAGATCAGGCTATTAAAAACCCCAAATTCATTTAAACATGTAGAACTATAACTTTCATGGAGTACCCAAAGTGAGAAAAATTGTTTTGATGAACACAATTGACTTGCACTCTGCTAGGTCAAAAACCATTTTGAAGAAACGAATTCGAGGAAGTGGTAAAATCATTTTTTTGATGCAAATTCTGAAGGATATATCCAGCCTTAAACCTATGGCAGGAAAGACAACATCATTGGGTTTATGAAAAGAAACAAAATATAACCCTGCACGACAATCAAACAACAAAAATTATTGCAATGTTTCTTGAATCAGCCCTCCCTGGTTTTTTCAATGAGACTCATTAACTTTTTCCAAATTTAAAATTTGTCTCTGGTTATCCTGATAAATCCTTGAAACACTAAATTGGGTCTCTCCAATAAGACCTGCAAATCTTAGCTTAGAATCATTTTTGTGGCATAATTTTCTTCCTTCACGCGAGACATTCAAATGAGAATATCTTGATCTTGTGATATTGAACTCAAGTGATTCAAATATACAAGGTCATTCATACATACAGGACTATAAATTTTGTGAAGGATTCAGTGCGAGAAAAAAATATTTTGAAGAATAGACTTTGTCCGCAATTTACTTGGTCAAAAAACAAGCAAGACTAGACATTCAAACTGGAATATCTCGAGCTTATGATATCAAAATTAAGAGATTGAAAAATCCATAATCATATATACATAGAATACTACAGCTTTCATGAAGGATCCAAAAGGATAAAAAATCATTTGGAAGAACAGAAATTGCCCACAATTTGTTCGGTAAAAAAAACAAGCAAGACTAGACATTCAGACGAGAACATCTTGAGCTTACATTATTGAAATCAAGAAATTCAAAAATAAAAAGTCACTAACATGTACAGGACTACAACTTTCATGTAGGGTTTGAAGTGAGAAAAAATCATTTAGAAGAGCAGAATCTGCTAGCAACTTTGCGATAAAAAAGATCTCCTGATTTGATTCGAAAACTAACAACGCATCCCCATGTGATTGCAAATCTAACATAAGAAAGTGGGCTCTAGGATTCAATAAAAGTTCAGATCAATTATTCATATAACCTTAAGGACTAGGTAAAGAAAGAATGACTTTAGCATAATAAAGATCCCCGATTAATCTAACAATGACTTTTCCCAAATTTAAAATTTATCTCTGGTTATCCCGATAAATCCTTGAAACATTAAATTGAGTCTCTCTAATAAGACCTGCAAATCTCAGATCTCCTGATCTAATTTGAAAACTAACAACGCATCACCATGTGATTGCAAATATGACATAAGAAAGTAGGCTCTAGGATCGAATAAAAGTTAACATCAATCATTGAATATGTCATGGATGACAGGATATAATTGGGATGATTCCAACCTTAAAGACTAGATAAAGGAAAAAAGACTTTAGCATAATAAAAATTCTTGATTAATCTAAGAATCTTGATGATTTTAGCAGCAAAGGAGGACGATAAGAAAAGTAAAAGGCAATAAAGACAGGGTTTGAAAAAACATTTTATTCTCTATTTTTGTCTACCATCAAGTAACCATGAGCTAAACTCTTGCATTTGATTCCAAAGGGGTGTATGCCATTACCACCATGTGGGGTCTAAAATGAGTAAAAATAAGAGCACTAGCATTGCAAACAACACATATTGGACATAGTAGCTACATTTAAGTGGATGATCGATATATGATAAACTTTAATGAGCTGATGAATAAAAAGACTAACAAAGGTCTAAAGAGCGCAAAAAGGTACCCATGAGAATAAAGCATAAAAGATACGAGAGGATCTATATCTCAAACTAAGGATGCATGCATTTCATCTATCCCCAAAACTTTCATATATTTTCTTTCATTTTATTCCGCGAAAATCTTCATTGAAATCCAATAAGATTTTGATGAAATAATGTCAACAAATAAGGAATCCTTGGTTTATAATAGCAAGGAATCTAGAGGTTTTGAACCTTGTGCTAATGAAACATTTTTTTTTAGCCTCTAATCTACAAATTTCAAGTAGATCTTATGTACAAGATGTATTGAGTTTTAAAGTAATGTATCCAGAATAATTTTTGTAGCCTTGCAATTAGGAAGTTTCAAGTTGACCATATGAACAATAAATACCAAGTTTTGAACCTTGCAATCGGGAAACATCAATTCAAGGCTCACAATCAAGAAATTTCAAGTTGACTCTGCCTTATTATAGGGAAATTCAAGCCAACCAGTCATCAAGAAGAAAATATGTCAACCATTCAACCATATAATAACCAAGGAAGTTCGTAAAGAACCTGATCGAACCCTATCATCAAGAAAGAAAAAAGGGAAGAACCCTGATATTAGGAATCCTAGTTTTCAATGATGTAAAGAAAAAAAAGCTTATAAGAAAAGGAAACAACAAAACAAGCAAAAAAAGAAAAGAACCCTATTCTTACGAATTTCTTACGATAATAAAACTTTCAAACCTAGTCATTACGAAGAACAACAAAACATCTATCATCAAGAATTTGAATTTTAGGAACCCTACAATCAGGTATTTTAGTTTTGAGTTTGCAATCAATTTGTTTAAGATTCAATAAAAAAACCAAAAACAAAGGCCAAAATGTATGTTAAAGGAGGTGTCTTGATCAAGATCTCAGGTTGACTCAATGAAAAACCATAGGGGAATGCACAAAAAAGGAAAGGTTGAATGCAATTCCTATGAGAGACAATGAATAAGAGGAGACAATCATGCACATCAACCCAATGCATGTACTAAACTGCTTGATTGATGAGTTATAGGATTCGGTGGCCGAATCTAGCCTTGCCAAAACTGATGTAGCACGACTTGATGTGTTGCGAGAGAGCAAATTGGGCAGTAATCGTAATTGAGGGATCAAAACAAGTTGAGAAAACAGTTGACGGAACTGATTGACACAAGTTTTTTCGACAATCAAAAGCTCCATTCGGTGCTCCTGTTTTGTATGAGAAGAAGGAAGATGGTAGCTTGCGGATGTGTGCGAACTATGGCGCACTAAACAAGGTAACAATTAATAACTAATACTATGTGTCATTTATTCAAGACTTGTTAGACAGATTAACCATGCTTCTGTTTTCTCAAAGCTGGACTTCAAGTTCGAATATTGGTAGGTTAGAGTTGCCGAGGGGGATAAGCGCAAGACAAATTGTGTAACAAGGTATGGGTCATACGAGTATATGGTTATGTTGTTTGGCTTAGCCAACGCACCAGCTACTTTCTATAATTTTATGAATGATGTTCTTTATGAGTTCTTGGATGAGTTTGTGGTTGTCTTTCTAGTCGACATTGTTATTTTTAGCCTAAGTATGGATGAGCATGTGGCACACTTGGAAAAAGTGCTATGTAAACTAAGAGAACATGAACTGTTTTTGAAGAAGGAAAAGTGTGAGTTCTCGACAACTAATCATCCATAAATGGATGGACAGATGGAGAGAATTAATGCACTGTTGGAGGAGTGCTTGCAACACTATGTGACACCAACACAAAGAAATTGGCTTGAGTTGCTTGATAGATCTCAGTTTAGCTATAACCTCCATAAGTCACCCGCAATAAAGTTAAGTCCATTTAAGTTCGTTTTGGGGATGCAACCCCAAACTCCAATGGAAATAGCAGTCTAGAAGAATGAAGGAAAAAGTCCAACTGTATAAAAGTTTGCAGGAATTCTTCAAGAAAGTAAAAGACAACTTGTTAAAAGCAAGCAAGCGTATGGTGAAATATGCTAATCTGAAGTGAAGACCTTTGGAGTTTGATATTGGCTACAAGATGCTCTTGAAATTGACTCCACAAATGTGGAAAAAGATTGTGGGAAACAATCTGCGCTACAAGTTGGTGCCAAGGTATGATGGGTCGTTCAAGGTGATAGGAAAAACAGGTGTTGTTGCGTACAGACCGAGGCTACTAGAAAGGTTCAAGCTTCAACCCACATTCCATGTGAGTTATCTAAAGCCTTTTCATAAAGGTCTAGAGGATTTGGAAAGGAGTAGATCACTAAGGGCTCCACCTACAATTAAGAAGCAATTTGAACAGAGAATCATGAAGATTATAGACCATAAGAGACTTGGTCAACACAAGAAAATCATCAAACAAAATGTCTTGTAAAATGAGTAGATGGTCAGGAGGTTTTGTGGAAGAAAGACACTGACTTGTGGCAATTTGAAGCCTTGGTGCAAGACTACCTTAGATCTGACCCGACGAGGGTGTCGACTCATTCTAGTGGAGGAGGTTTTTCACAGCCTTAGGCACGAGGGCGGACCAACGATCACTGCTAGGTAGTGGCAACAAGCAGATCTAGGGGTAGCATAAGTGTGCAAGATTGTTTACGGTAGCGAACATAACAGGTGCGTATGAATAGCAAGTTCATGTTTTGTAGCACACTAGACTTAGACAATGGACTATCTAAGGCTTTTTGGGTTGCACGTGAAGACTGGTAGCATGGAAAATCTGTTTGGATAGTTGGTTTGTGGGGTGGCAGAACAGGGAAGTTACGAGGGAGTTGGTTGCTATGTCTTATTTTAGTGGATTTGTCTAGAGGCATTTTTCTTATGTAACTTCCATTATATTACTGTATATTATGTACCTAAACATGTGTAGCTTGCAGAGATGAGACTGTGCATAGCACACACGCATTGTTGTTGTGTATTCCTTTGATTGACAGATTAATAAAGGTTGGGTTGTTCCTACTATTTTCTTGTGTTCTGTATGATTTATTACTTGTGTTCTTGGTTGCAAAAATTGGTTAGAGTTTGTGCGAGAAACTCTTGGGTGTGCAAAACACTTATACCTTAGGCAAACATTAGTGATTTGGGATGAAGGCTAAGTCTAGTAATATAATATACATTATATTACTGTATATTATGTGCCTGAACATGTGTAGCATGCAGAGATGAGATTGTACATAGCACACACACATTGTTGTTGTGTGTTCCTTTGATTGATGGATTAATAAAAGTTGAGTTGTTCTTGTCATTTGCTTGTGTTGTGTATGATCTATTACTTGTGTTCTTGGTTGCAGAAACTGGTTAGAGTTTGTGCGGAAAACTCCTGGGTGTGTGAAATACTTAGATCTTAGGCAAAAACTAGTGATTTGAGAGGAAGGCTCAGCCTAATATCGGGACTACGCCTTGGGATTAAATTTGTGACAAAAAATTATCCACGTGACACCTACCATAAGGTATTTTAATTTTGATTTTTCAATCAATTTGTTTAAGATTCAATAAAAAAAAACAAAAACGGAGGTCTTTGGTTGACTCAACCAAAAACAAAGGGGATATAGATATACTTTCATGAAGTCCAGCTGCTCGGAGAATAAAATATATATTGATGGTATGCCTCGGGCACCCATATAATTGTTTCACTTTTGCTTACAAAGAAAACAACATCACATTGGAGCTCACTTGGCAGGAATTTTCTTGAAAAGTGAAAACTGAGACTGCACTATATTGTAAAAATCAAAGAATGTCTATCAAGCTCCACATGAACCAATGACCACGCATGTAGTTCCTTCACGTAGTCTCGCTAATATCTAACTGTGTAGGGTAAGCACAAAAATACTAAGATCCTGAACGTTAACTTAAACTAGAATAATCATCTTCAACATCATCATCATCATCATCAATCGACCCTTCACTAACATCTCCTGCAATGCCCCCCTGGCCCCCCTTACAAGGACCATAAGCCTTGCTACAAGCGAGATAATAAATGAAGGTAGCAAAACCCAAACTAGCAAGAAGCCAGTAATAGTAATCATAATGCCCCTTGTTGATGTTGCCTGAAACCCAACTCTCTTGATTCTCCCCACTAATAAACCCACGAACAACACTTACTATAAAGCTGGCTACCAAGCTTGCAGCAGACAGTCCAATACTAAAAAGATTCGAGGCCACACTAGACATGTTTTTCGGGAGTTCAGTGTAGAAGAACTCATTCTGTCCAACGCCATTCATAGCCTCAGAAAATCCAAGTAAGAAATAAAATGGTAATAACCACATTGCAGACATGTGCATGGCCGCGTCAGGATTATCTGAAATCCCTTCCCTGATTGCAGTTTCTCGTCGCACCCTCTCTATAATTGCTAGCACTGCCATGGAAGCAGCAGAGACTAGAATCCCAAGTCCTATTTTTTGTTTTAAGCTGAGACGTGTTGGTTTTCCCCTGATTTTTGATGCTAGAGGGATGATTACGCGATCGTAGAGAGCAATCCATATTGTCGAAGAGAGCAACAGAAATGCATAGAATGATCCAGCAGGAATCTCAAATTTTGAAGTGATATGTCGGTTCATAGTGGATGCTTGGAGTAGTAGGAAAGAGTTTTGACAGACGTTTACAGACACCAACATTCCTGTCGACCATATTGGGATTACCTTTATTAGGGCTTTTAGCTCTTCCACTTGATCTACGGTGCAAAGACACCATGGATCTGAAGCTCTTCCATCCGGCATCAAGTCTTCTTCAGGATTCTTAATAACACAAGCTCTGTTTAGAAACCTGAGACAGGATACGACAAAGAAAATCCTTTTAGGAACTGTCATCCTTGTACAACTGTGCTCTTCATTGGTAAAACTGATCAAAACAATGAAGTACTTATTCACAGGCAGGGGAGGTTAATTACCTTATTCTTTCACTTGGCACGACAAGTGCGGATCCCTTCCTATGATGATATAGCTCGTCCGGGTTTTGTGAACATAATTCAATCCTTCTCTTTCTAATGGAGGCCACGAGAACTCGAGCAAATCCGATGAGCCAGTTCGCCTTGGCCTTTGGCTTGACATAAATGGGAGAAGCCAAGAAGAACGAAAGAGTTGACAGGATCATGAGAACCACAGGAACTCCGAAACCCACCTTCCAGCCCAAGGCATCTTGAATGTAAACTAAACAAGTCATGGAAATAAACACAGAAGCTGAGGATACTACATAGTACCAACTGAAGAAGCTCTCTAGTATTCCAGCATATTTAAGGCTGTCCCTCTTCCTCAACTGATCAGCACCAAAGGCCAGGGAACATGATCTTATGCCACCAGCTCCGATAGACATAAGGCCTAGACAAAAATATAGAAACAGGAGCTGTGGTGCCGTCGCGTCGTTATTGCATCTGCCATTAATTTGGCAAGAAGGCACCCTTGCTTCAGGAATTATTGTTGTCAACCACAATAGAACCATTCCCTGCACATTTATTTTGATTTCAGTTAATATTTTGACATAATCAAAAGCCAGGATGGGGGTACACGAGGAAACTTATTGACTAGTTTTTTATGTACCTTTATATGAAAATCTTCTGTCATTAAAAGAATAATTCTTAATAAATTAATAATTTGACTTTCGTAACTCTAGAAATTAAAACTCATATTATAATATGTTTTCCCAATAAAACTCAGCTACAAGGAGAACCGGTTGGAATCGAGTCGCTGATCGGTCTTCACTTAAATGGGAGTCAAGTCTATTGCTACCTACTGACTAACAGAATCATGATTCTGTCATAAAAAAAATATTAGCTTTAAAACTTAGAAATTACCAACTAAAGCGTGCTATATATATAAAAAACACAAGAATTGACCCCTTTTTTTAATTTTCTTCTGTTTCATTCGTTTCAGATTAGTGATGAAGGTGGGACCTGAAGTCAGGACCTCAGCACTTTTGTTTGTAAGAGATCCAATCACCATTGAGCCATACATAGATGATCAGTTGGCCGGAGACATGATTGTCTTGGTGACAAATTAATTCACAGTTGGCCGGAGAAAAATAGAAAGACAAAAGTGATGATGCCTGCATTGAAAGTTAATCTTACCAGAAGGCTCGTAATACATCCAAAGCCGATCATCGGGTAGCGACCCACATATGTATCAGCAAGAAAAGCCCCAATAATTGGCATGAAATTCCCAGCAGCTGAATATAGGAAGAGTATTTGGGCACCGCTAGCTGCATCCATACCGTACTCTCTAGTCAAATACATTATCATATTTGTTGATAGCCCAAAACTTGCTAGCCTCTCCAGTGCCTCATTCGCTATGATGAAAAATAAGGCTCTTATGCCACCCTTTGGGTTGCTCAAGAGTGGCTCTGTGATCATCTCTCCTGTGGATCTGATTGTGCACTTTGTCGATGGAGGGAAATTAGTGTCTCACTGCTTCTTCAATCTACTTTGTTGTGAGAGATCATGTGGTGCGCAATGAGTACTTATATACACCCACAGATTTGTTGCCTTCAGTGACCTCTAGGTTTTGTTGACTTGATTCCTTCTATCCACTAAAAGAAATAGAAGCTCACTGGATAATAATTCTTGAGTAAACGTAAGATTTTGTCAACTTGCAATTTTTTATTTCACTGTAACCTACTTCCCGGAAAAACATTCTGAATATTGTACAGACAGAATCCTTCCTTTCAGGTTTTACTTAGCTGTTGCCCCATTGGAATCAGGACCAAGTTGCTCCATTAAATTATATATATTCCCAGGTATTACTTAGCTGTTGCCCCATTGGAATTAGGACCACGTTCATGGATTGAATTATATATCCAATCAACTTCATGATCATCACCTGCTAATTTTCTTACATTTCTAATTGAAAAACAAATCCAGATAGCGCTGGTGCATGTACGAAGAGGAATGAATTATATATCCAATCAACTTCATGATCTTTTGCTGCTAATTTTGTTACATTTCTAAGAGAGGTACTGCAAAAAAAATTGAAAAACAGATCCAGCTAGCGCTGGTGCATGTACGAAGAGGAATGAATCATATATCCAATCAACTTCATGATCTTCAGCTGCTAATTTTGTTACATTTCTAAGAGAGGTACTGCAAAAAAAAATGAAAAACAAATCCAGCTAGCGCTGGTGCATGTACGAAGAGGAATGAGAGTAGTCTCAATGATCTAATAATTAATTAGTGATGTAGCAATGATCTAATTAATTAATTAGTGATGTATGAAATAGTCATCAATGATCTCATTCTTTGTAAAGTATATGCCTCTCAAGTCAAATAACACTGAAAAACAAACTAATAATTCTAGTTATAAAACTTATTTGACCATATAGAATACCAAAATATTTCTTAAACAAAATCTGGTTTAAAAACAAATAAAGGAAAAATAATGAGCGATTTATTCAAAATATAAAATAAAATAAGAAAAAGGATAAAAAATATATAAATAAAAGAATGACAATCAAGATTCGATATAAAAAATTATATAAAATGTCATCGGACAATATTCAAGGAAGAAACAAATTAAGAAAATAAAAATAAAAATAATGAGAATCAAGATTCGATAAAAAATTAAATTAAATAAAATGTTAGGGATCAAAATTTATAGAAAAAACACATAGAAAACAATTAATAAAATGAGGATAAAATCTCGAAAACAAAATCAAATAAAATGATGAGGCACAAAATTGAGAAAAAAAACGAAAGAAAATGAGCACCATATTTGATATAAAAACAAAATCAAATAAGATGGAAATTGATAAAAATAAAAAATTAAATCTAAAACGGAATATAAAACAAAGAAAGACAATTTGAAAGAAAAGGGATAATAATTGATTTTTTTTCTTCATTATTTTCTCTATCAAAATAATATCATTTTTAGATTTTAGTTCAATAAAAATCAAGCCATTAGCTAGTGGAAAATCATGTCAATACCTTTTTTTTCATGGCTAATTTTTCTTCTTCAAGCTTCCTTCAATCCTCACCATTTTCTTCTCCCTTCTGGCACCAGCAACTCGTTTGTAATCCCCTTTCTAAGGCTTAGATCAGAACTCAAACCTGTGTTTTGGTGTTTTTAAATTTGTTACATTAATCCACTCAACTTTTCCTTTTTTGATGTCATCTCAGAAAGGAATATTGTGCTTTTAAAAGCTTGTAGCAACAATTTTGAAGCTCTAAGATCTTTGGTTTCCTTACCATAAAGTTCTCAGGCACCCAATCAATATTTTCGACCTCAAATGCATGGAGGTCTCCATCCCTCCAATCTTCAACTTTAGTAAATGAAACTTCCATATTTCTCAACATCCATGTAGTCTCTTCGACCTTAACAGTAACCAAAACACCATTGTCAATGTACTTCAAACATTGATACAACATGGAGGTGACCGCTCCCGCATAATATATCCATGGCCTTCCTAACAACATGCTATAGGAAGGGTGAATGTTCATTACTTAAAGGGTTACTAGAAAGACTTGTGGATCCATGGTTTAGTTCACCTTCAATTAACCCTATCACTTGCCTTGACAAGCCATCATATCCTCTAGCTATTATCACACTTGGCTACATGTGTGAGGGATCTACTGGCATTTCATCCAACATATGCCTTAGCAACACATTAAGGGTTGATCATTATCGATGAGAACTTTACCGATGAAACAATCTTTACGCCGAATCATGAAATACATGGGCTTTTATGTCCAATTCCTTCAACGTCAAGTTCATCTTTGGTGAAATACAGGTAAATGGAATTATGGATCCTCCCTACTAGATGCTCCATAGTCTTATGACCAATTTCTTGGGGGTATTTAGGCCTTATTCAATACCTTTCCCAAAGCATTGTGATGCAGCTCTGAGCTGAGTATCAATGACATGATAGAGATCTTGGTGTGGTCTTCTTCAACTAATTCACTGTATAGTACTCAATAGTCTTCATCAATTTCAAGAACATATATTTTTTTTTGGGTCACAAGTTTATTTAGTTGTAGCTCTTTATCAAAGTCTATTGCCTCTTTGCCCTTAGGTTTTCTTTGTTTTCTAATTCCTCAGGCATGAAACAACAACCACTCCGGGTTAGTCCACTTATCTCAATTTAGCACAGAGGCAAATGAGCTTCAACACTTGAGGTGTAACCATAATTGCCAAACATTGTCCTATAATCTATTTTGTTTGCATATGAGGACTTAGTCAATACAAATTTTGACAGTCCATTAGTTGTTGATTAGACCCTACACTTCTCTAGAATCTCTACCACCTCTATCTCTTCACTGTCCTCTGTGGCCTTAATCCTCAGCTCTCCCAAAGTAAGCATTCTTATAACCTTTTCATGAAATTCAATACATTCATCAATCTGATGTCCTTTCTTTTTATGGAATGAGAAAAAAGGTCATTTTTTTCCCATGCCATGTTTAGTTAATTTCTCTAAGTGTCCATATTGTACCAACATATCATATAGTATTGCCATTGTCATTTTTAGAGCCTTTCTTTTGTTACCAACCTCCACAGCATTCACCATACTACTACCAGCAGCATGTTTGGGAAGGGAATTCAAATTCACATTCAGTGAATCCTTAAAATTTACCGATCCAATTTTGATCAATTGCAATGCCCTCTTCTTAAAAGCTACATAGGTCTTAATGCTATGACCCGCATTACTAGCATGGTATTCATAAAATGTTAGGCCCTAGCATGCCACATCTCTTCTTATGATGTTAGGCACTAAAAATACTTCAGCTGCCCTAACTCGGTCAAATAAATCATTTCCTTCAAGTGCCCTTAACCTCTCTTTTAGCAAAGTCTCTTTATCATACCCTACGATCATAGAATCTAGCATCTTATGGTCCTCGGTTGTTAAATCCATTATAATAAGGATTTGGATGGGCTAAGTGGTATCATAATGCTTATTTGGCATACTAGCCCCTATATTCAAAGGTGTAATAAGGATTTTAGCTACTGGTGGTGCTTCACCAGGTTGCATAAACATTACTTCTCCATCCCTTGCTCTTAACATTTGCTTGAGCAAACTAGCTAGGCCCACCATATCATTTCAAATTGCTTCAAGATCTTTTTGGTACTAAGTTTCCGGTTGTGATCTTTCTTCATTTTCAATCTTTTTTCTTAGTCAAGTATTATGGATTCTAAAAAGGGGACCTATGTTTCTTAGTCTGGCAAATATGTGCAAAAATGTATAAGAAAATGCATGATATAAAGCATGATTGTGATAAGAATGCTTTCTATAATGGGTATGAATACACCCTTCTCATGAATGATTAATAGCCACCACCTCATAGGTTTTTTTGTCGTACTGCTTTGCTACGAGTATTGTTTTTCAAGTTGTTTGCTTGACTCATATCCACCAAGAGCCAGATTTTACATAAAAGATGGGTCAATGTCCTTTTCATTAATTCTTGATAAATTCATTATATTTTTGAAATATATAGGAGATACAAAAATATTAATCTATTTCCTCCACCACCTTTTTAGCCAAAGGTAGGAAATCAAAATTGTGATTCTCAATTTTCTCCACAAAGCTATCTGTTTCAGCTAGACTTTAGTGATAGGGAATGATGTCCCCTACTACATTTTTCGCATTGATTCTAATAATCTGAGCATGCCCATTAGCTTCATCCATCTTGGTCATCTTTTCAATGAGCAACATATTGGTTTTGTTCAAAGTAGTATTATTGGCATCAATTTGATCCTTGTGGTTTTCCATTGTTGTTAATTTCTTTTTCAGATACTTCACCTTCTGCTTTCCATGCCAAGCTTTATCCTTAAAACTTTTATCTCGTTCTTCTTAACCATTAACTCTACTTCAATAACCTCAAAACTTTTTCTTTTACTTTCCTCTTTCCGAAACTCCATAAAATGACTCTCCAACTCCATATATTTCTTGTTCAAACCCTCATACTTCCCAATTCTATCCATCAACTCAAACTAAAAATGTGTAAATTTCTTTTAGTAATATTTTGTGCTTCCTTCGTACTCCTTAAATTTAATCTTCAATGCTTCAAGTTCAAAGAAACTTTGCATCCAATTCAAGCTCGTCTTTCCTAGCTCTTTCTCACTTTCTTCCCTAACATTCTTCTCCTCTCTCAAATTTAACTCAAACTTTGTTATTCTTGCCTCTCTAGACTATATTGCTCATCCATAAAAGCTCTCCTATTATCCCTTTATAGCACCATATCTTTCAACATTGCCTTGTCTTTTCTATTTTTACATAACTCTATCTGAAGTTTTTCCACTTGTCTTCTTAACTCCTCTTCATTATTGACCTTTTTCCTTTTAATTGGCTCTTCTATTGTTTAGGGAGATTTGAATCCTATAAAAGGCATGGCTGAAACAACTAATTCTCTCCATCTTGCATATCTTTCACTTGTCCTTCTCAAACCTTCTATCTCAACCAAAACCAAATGCTTCTAATTTTGTTTGATGATCTTCAAAACTTCTTATGCAATGGGATATTTTAATAAACCAAAGAACTCGGAAATTACCATAGTCCCTAGGACAAATTGCCTACTCCCAAATTGCCTTACTTCAAGGACAGAAGAATAACTTATATAACCTGTAACCCCTACCAATGGCACCCAACATATTTGCTCATAACTCATCAAGACATTCATCATTATGATCTAGACTAATCTCTAATTGAAACCACTACTAGGTAAACCTTATAGTTTTTCTACCCAACCTTGGTTGTCTAAATCTCCCTATTCTTCTTCTTCCACTATCCTCAATTATCTTTGGTTGAACCACCAAAAATTATTAAAGACAAGCTTTTTCATTTCAATGTGGCTAAACATCTAGATATACAACAACTGCATGTAACACATCATTGCCCCTTTTCAGGTCCGCCTACAATGGTTTAATATCATTATGGTTTTAGCTAAACTAAAAGCCACTATATTAACTTGTGTAATTTCATATTCTATATAAGCTGTAGCGACATCTAGGTCATTACACCTGTTTGTCTCGGGAACAATACTGGGCTAAATATGCCCAAGGCAATTAATCTTTCTTTGTCTAATCCTAACATCATTTGCATTTCAATTTCTAGCATCTTCCAGTTCAGACCAGTAGCATTCTTTTCTATAAACTTTTCTAAGTTGGAGATTTTGAGCAGCTTCAACGGTTTAAGAATTATTTCATTAAATCTCAAAGGAAAATAAATCCTATACAGTTGATATGGAAATTCAGTCAAAATCCTATATTCCTCCATAGTGGAACTTAGGTATATGCTCCTAAAAGAAAGACATTGGTTGTCCACATCCCAAAAATGAACAACAATCAACACCAATTTATCTCATTGTCATGTTCTTAAAATTACCCCTCCACAACTTACATTTCCTCATCTTCACAATGCACCTATAGTCCATACCCATCTATAACCCCTCCTCACTAGATCAATATTGTCATCCACGTCCTTAACAAGTAGACCGAGAGAAGCATTTTTTATATGAAACTATAAACATCTTATAGTGATCTTCCAAATAAAGACATGGAGGAATTTGTTATTTTTTATAATTACTCTAAAGATATTATGAAAGATTATCTTAAAGTTTCTTTGGATGGAAAGCTTAAAATATTAAAAAGTCAAATATCATGATGATGTCAAGTTTGAAGTAAAAGAATGTTTGAAGGAACTACAATTAGACTTCATAGGAATGGAAAATATAACATATATATATATATATATATATATATATATATATATATATATATATTTTAGTATGCACACAAAGTAAATTAAAGTTTACAGTTTATAGAGCATAGGCATCTTATATCATAAATATGTTGGGTACAATGCTATATTCAAAACATTGCTCCTTTGGAGTAGAAGAGTTCAATTCTTGACAAATAACTTAAGGTTGAATATTTAGAAATAAATGGAACTGATGTGGGGAAACTTGTTTCATATTCTTGGCATAATAATATTTACTGCATTATTTCATTAATAATTAAGTTTTTAAGTTTTGTAGAGTTTAAGAAGAGTCTAAAATATGGCTTGGAAATAAAGCACAAGTTTTATTCTAATTATTGGATCAAGCTTAATTCTAATAAAAGATTCTTTAGGTCCTATTCCCTATTAGGTTATAATCTCATGATGATCGATGATCTAGAACACCTTAAATAAGGCTCAAATTCTACCATGCATAATTGTCTTTATTTACCTTGTTGTATTTGGATTCTTTTTTCCATTTAGATTCTAACATTTAATTAGTATTTGACTAGCTAATAGTAATAAATTTAGATGGATTCTATTCATTAGGTAATTTTTAATTAGGATTCCTTTTATATAAGGAATTTTAGTTTTATTAGGAATGCTTTCCTTTAAAGGATTAATTATAGAACTAGTATAAATAGATATGTGTAGTTTATTTTATGAAGATTCATACTATTATTCAGATTTTATAAAATATCAAAGAGTTTACTCTAATTTTTTGTCTATCCTAGGTATGCAACCTTAACGCTTGAGAACATTAACTTTTATCCACACTATATGCCACATTATTTTCATGTTTAGTTTAAAAATAGAATGATTGTTATGTTGCAATAGAAAGAACTAAATGATTAGCGACTTATCTGACATCTAGGTCAAACACCTTTTCATAATCAACTTCTAATTATTGTTTATATTATTTTATCACAAGATAAGTTTTGTATTTCTCCATAACTCCTTTCTCATTAATCTTTAAGTTGCAAATCTATTTGACACCAATTACTTTCTATCCTTTGAAAAGGTTTGTTAACTTTAATTTCTAGTTCCTCTCAATTTATTAAATCTTTTTTATAATGTCATTCCACCATTTTATTTCTTTGGCATTGTTAAATATAATAGGATCATTGATTAAAAATAAAGAATAGTGAGAAATTGCATCTTTATCAAACAAGTCATCTTAATTGTATAACCCATCATCCATGTTGATTTTTTTTCTTCACATAATTGTTTGGCCTTGAAATTTTCAAAGGTTTCTGAGTTTAAAAGGATATATGAAATTGCAATTTAGTGATCATTTTGAGCATCTTCTTCTTCCTCTTTATTAAAGATTATAAACAAGTTTTTTTTCCTATTACCCTAACTTGTCAATGTCCTATCTCAAATATTTTTTTTTTCTCATCAAAATTACCCTAGTAACCTTCCAAGTAATTGGGTTTTATAACTTGTAAGCTTTATAAGAATAACTTACATCAAGCAATATGCATTTCATATCATCACTATTGATCGGATTGAGGAAAGAAACAAACAATTTTTTTGAAATGATTGATAGCAGGTTTGTGTCCATTCCAAGCCTTTTTAGGTGTCATATTTTTTACATCAAATTTTGGGCTTTTATCCAGTATATGTACACTCCACTTGAATACTTTAGGCCTTTAAGTCTTTGGAAATCTACCACTAGTCAACATGCTTAGTACCATATTTCTAACACTCCTCCTTGTTTAGGAGTTGCAAACTCCAAGCTTTGTCCTCAGAAATTTGAATTTGTTGACAGACAATGGTTTGGTGAAAATGTCAACTACTTGTTGTTCGGTTTTGCAATAAATAAATATGATACTGCTATCTTTCTGAACTTCCCTCAAAAAGAATAATTTGATGTTGAAGTGTTTGATTTTCCCATGAAACACAGGATTATTGGAATAAAAATGGTAGTTTGATTGTCCACTAGAATTTTTGTGCTTTCTTTCTACTCCAAGTTAAGATCAAATAGAATTTTCCTCAACCACAAAGCTTGATTAACAGCAATTGTTGCAGCAACAAACTCAACTTCAGTAGTGGATTGAGCTACGGTTTCTTGCTTTTTAGAATTCCATGAAAAAAATACCAGAACCTAAGGAGAAACAGTAACATGATGTGCTCTTCAAATCATCAATGGAACCTCCCCAGTCACTATTTAAGTACCCAACCAGTTTGAATTCCCTGCTTCTTGTGTATTTGATGTCGAAATTGCATGTTCATTTGATGTCGATTGACATACCTAATTACTTTTTAAGTAGCTTTGAAATGCAATTCACTTGCACAATGCATGAATCTAGACAAGATACTCACAACATTCAAGATGTCAGGTCTTGTTGCCATGATATACATCAAGCATCCAACTAGCTTCTTGAATTTTGTTTGATCAATCTTCTCAACTCCATCTTCCTTGCATAGCTTCTCCTATTGATTCATGGGAGTACTAATAGCCTTACATTCTTCAAGTTTGAACTTATTAAGAATTTCCTTGACATACATCTTCTGACATATGAAGATTTCATGTTTTGCTTGCACAACCTCCATGCCAAGAAAGAAGGTCATCAAGCCCAGGTCAGTCATTTTAATGACATCCATCATTTCTTGCTTGAATTTCTCCACATTACTGGTATTATTTCTTGTCAAAAGCAAATCATCAACATATAATGAGACGATCAAAATGTCATCTCTAGTTTGCTTGACATACAATGTTGATTCGAAGAGGCTTTTAGCAAATCCCAAGTGCTACAAATGTTCATCGATTTTGCTGTACCAAGCTCTTGGAGCTTGCTTCAATCCATATAGGGCCTTTTTAAGAAAACAAACTTTGTCTTCTTCCCTTCTTTTTCATAGCCTTCTGGTTGCTTAGTATAAATCTCCTTCTACAAAACACCATTCAAGAATGCTGACTTTACATCTAGATGATACACCTTCCAACCTTTTTGTGAAGCAATGGCAAGTAACAACATGATGATATCAAGCCTTACTACTGGTGCGAAAGTATCTGAGTAATCTATACCAAATATTTGTGCATAACCTTTGACCACCAACCTTGATCTTATGCTTGTTGACTAAACCATCAACATTGAACTTTGTTCTATACACCCATTTAACACCAATCACCTTTATGTTTTAAGGACGATAAACCAGCTCCCATGTTTTGTTTTTTTCAATCATAAGCAGCTCCTCCTCCATTGCAGCAATCCAATGTTGATTCAGTTTGGTTTCTTCAAAATTTGCAGGTTCACATATGGCAATGTTGCATCTTTAATAAACATCAAGTAGTGATCTTGTGCCTCTGACTAGAGTGTTGTCTTCTAAGTCACTTTGATAGTTTTCATCACCTTGTCCTTCTAAATTTAAAGACAGAGGATTAATCTTTAGTTCAATTGAGGTTGGATTGCTTTCCTTTAGTCATTTTAGTCCCACTCTTGATCTTCCATGAACTCAACATCCTTGCTTATAATAATTTTTCCAGTTTGTGGCTGGAAAATCTTATAAGCCTTTGCAACTGAACTATAGCCAATGAAGATGCCAGACAGTGCTCTCTTATCAAGTTTATCTCTTTTATTCCATGGAACAAAAGTAAAACAAAGACATTCAAATATCTTAACAAAGTTCAGAGATGGTTTATATCCATACCATGCCTCAAAGGGTGTTTGATCCTTTAAGGCTCTTGTTGGCAGCCTACTTTGCAATAACACTATTGTGTTTGCTGCCTTTGCCCAAAATTTCTTTCGTATGTTCTTCTCATGCAACAAGCAACTTGTCATCTCTAAGATAAACTTGTTTCGTCTCTCACTAACCCTATTTTGTTGAGGGGTGTATAGAGCTGTTAGTTGATGATGTATGCTTGCCTCTTTACAAAATTTGTTGAAGGTGTTGGAGGTATACTTCTTGCCATTGTTTGACCTAAGTGCTTGAATTTAACAGCCACTTTCATTTTCAACTCTTGCTTTGAAATTCCAGAATACCTGAGCTATCTCTGACTTGTGCTTCAAAAAGAAAAGCCAACACATTCGGCTATAATCATCAATGTGCACAGCATAATAGAGACTGCCATGAAAGAAAAGTGTTCTTTGTGGTCTTGCAATATCTGTATGAATCAATTACAACTTCCTTGTTGCTCTCCATGTGGCCCTCGGGAATGGTTTCCTTCTTTGTTTTCCAGAATTGCATGTGTTGCAACTAGACATTTGATCATTAAGAACTGGAAAGTTCTCAACCATCATCTTGAAATTAATCATCAGTAGTCCCTTATGATGGTAATGACCTAGCCTCTTGTGCCACACATTAGTGATATTTTATTTGATTTGAAAGGCAGTATGCTCCTGCTCCAAAGGATTTAGAGCAAAGCTTTTCCCTTTCATAATAACTTTCAAAATACCATTCCCCTCAACATTTTTAATCAAGCAGTAGTTGTTTTGCAAGCAACACTTTATATCCTTTTTCAATTAATTGACCAACACTTAACAATCAATGATAGGAATGTATAATACATCAAAAATGAGTTTTGTACCTGAGCAGGTCAAAATAGCAATTGTCCCTTTTCCTTCTACAACTAGGTACTCTCCATTTCCAATTCGAACTCTTAAGGTTTTAGTTCTTCTTAGTTCCTTGAATAGATCTTTGGCATGTGTCATGTGATTAGTGCAATCACTATCAATAAGCCAGCTCTCACTTGAATCACTGCTAGAGATGCAATTGGCCACAAATAGTTGATCTTCATCCTCTTGATCAACAAATGTAGCCTCTTCTCTGTGCTATTGATTTTTTCTTCAGCAAATCACAACCTCATGCCCCATCTGATTGCATTTGTTGCATTTGGCTTCTAGTCTTCTCCAACACTTGTCATGTGTATGAGATCTCCTTTTACAATACTAATAAGAAAGATAAGGTCCCTTTTTGTTGCCAGTTTTGTTCTTGCCATAATGCTTGATATTGCAAGTAGCCTATCATAATACTCTTTAATGGATTCATTTTTCTTCATCTTCTGCTATTCAAAGTCACACATCAAGTTCAACACTTGCATTCCTTGAATTCTTTCATCCCCTTCATACTCAGTTTTGAGATAATCCCATCTCCTTTGCTATTTTCAAAGATATAATTTGAGTGAAGATGGTGGATGATACTGCAACAAACAAGCAGGCCTTTGCCTTTGATTTTCTTGTCTTCTTCTCCTTGTCAGTTTTGACTTGTGCCATGGTGCGAATGTTTGGTAGCTCAGGGACTTCGCAATCGTCTTCCACTACTTCTCATAGATCTAGAGCCTCTAGGTATGTCTCCATCTATATTGCCCAACACTGATAGTTGTCTCCATTGAACACTGGTGAAGCAATTGACAAGTAGCTAATTTCTATTTTCATTGATCTTGACACAGGTCTTTTTAAATCAAGGAGCTCTGATACCAACTGTTGTTTTTTGCTATGATTGTGGATAAGAAGAACAAAGAATAATGCTTGTATTTAGGAAGAATTTGATGAACGAAAGGCTTGAATACTTAATTCACTTCTTCAATTAATACATAACAAACAACTAAGATCATAGACCTAAGTTCAAGCCATGATCTAACATAATGGGAATAACAAAAGCTGTGAAATAGCAGCAACAACATATCAACAAAGTTTGACAAATTCAAACACTAAGCAATGGTAACTTATTCCACCTCAGCATCCCTAAAAAATATTTCTAACAGGATAGAAAAAAACAAACCGACAGGTGAAGAGATGGAGGATAGATGACACAACATAGGTAACACAGTAGACATGGTCCTACATTATAGTACAACATGAAGTAACGAGGAAAAGAAAGGATACATCATATGTCGGGTAGAAAATAAATTATTATGGCTGAACAAAATTATCTGGCGCGATGACAGAGGATGGCAGTTTTTAATTCGCTTGAAGTTTTATTTTTATTTCCATTAATGATTTTTCACAGCTCCTGCGTCAAGCAACTGTAATTTCGAGAAGAAAGAAAAAATAGACTTCAGAAAGATTCAGAAAGCAGAAGAGGAAGAAGAAGAAGAAAACAGTGGAAAACGAAGGTGGTGAGAAGAAAAATTACCAGAAGGCTAGCCATACATCCAAAACCAATCATCCGATACCGACCCACATAGGAATCAGCAAGAAAAACTCCAAGAATTGGGGTGAAATTGGTGACAGATGACAAAAGGAACAGTATAAGTGCCCGTTTCGCAGCATCAATCCTATACTCTCTTGTCAAATACAGTATCAGGTTTTGAAATAGCCCATCGTTTGCCAGACTCTGGAATGCTTCATTTGCTGTCAGAAAATAGAAAATTTATTGCGAGAAAAGAATAATAAAAAGGGACTGTGTTCTATATGGTTAGTACCTAAGATGAATGGTAAGACCCTGATGCCACCCTTCGGGTTACTCAAGAGTGGTTCTCTGATCATCTGTCTATGCTCTGATGGGCAATCCATCTACTCTTATTGGGAGTGAGAGTAAGTATGTTGAAAATGAAACTCATTGCAGCATCCTCGTTCCACAGAAAAAAAATACGTGGAACTTTAAAAATGATAATAATGTGCCAGGTACAGATGGAAAGCACGTCTCACAAACACCAAATTGATAATCACTATAGAATATTCTGTTATTTCCATCTATATATATTGCATGTTGAAGACTCTAAAAGTTGTTTTTTAAAATATTTTTTTTATTTAGAAAAATATTAAAATATTTTTTTTAATTATTTTTATAACAGAACATAAAAATAATTTAAAAACACTTTAAAAATTCATTTTTTAAAAAAAAATCTTTTAAAATACAATATCAAACACCTCATAAATTATTACCTATGGATTTTTTTTATGAAAACTTATTGACATTGATGATGTTTTCAATGGGGATTTCCTAGTAGAATCATATGGGTGAATTCATTGGTGATATCAAAAACAAATTCACATATCTTTGTAATTCTATGAGGAAACAAGCCTATATTACTAACAAAATTCTTATATTGCAGAATTTTTTAATATATATTTGAATCAGACAATTTGACACTATACACCTAAAATAAATTGAAAAAAAAAAAATTTAATATTATTAATTTAATTGTAAAATCAATTATAAATATCTTTGTACATTAGAAAGAAATAGGATCTACATGTTTGGGTGGAAGGGAAGGGAAATTTCTTGGAGTTTTACAAGGAGGAGGTTAATAAGTTAACATGAATGTCATCAATTGCTCGTATTATTTTCTACTTTGTTCTTCATACTATGTCTTTAGTTCAACCTATATATCAACTAAATACCACTCTTAGATATGTTGTTAACTCATTGGTGGTGTCAAGTGGGTAAATTACAAGAATTAGAAAAAAAAAATTAAATATGCATTGAATAAGTTAGCTCAACACACATGGAGTGAGATGGATTTAAAGGGACAAAGAATGACTAAGGAGTTTAAAGAATTTCCTCTAATTTATCTAATCCAAGTCCAATAAAGGTCTCATCCAAGTTCTAAAGAGGGCTAATGTGTTAGACCTCAAGTCAACCTTGATTTGGTCTTATTTTTTATAGTATTACATAGAGTACAAGTCAGCATATGATTCTCCTAAGAAAACATGGATATTCTTATGGAATAGGAATAAAATATGTTTTTCGAGCAGCATGATTCTAACTAGATACATGATTGTTTGGTCATTCCTCTCAACAACATCGTTTTGCTGAGGAGTGTATGTTGCAGTTAGTAGTTGTTTAATCCCATTCAAAAGACAATACTCATTGAAATTTTTGGAAGTGAATTCCCCACCTCGGTCAGTTCGTAAATAACCCACTGAAGAACCAGCCTCTTTCTCAACTAAACTTTGAATTTTTTGAACATATTAAGAGCTTTTGATTTTTCTAAAATGAAGTAAACCCAACACTTTCTACTAAAATCGTTAATGAAAGTGATTAAGTACTTTTTTCCACTATTAGATTCTGGATTCACAGGTCCATAGATATCTAAATGCACAAGTTTGTAGTTTGCATGCTGCTCTTCATTAGCTTTTCTTTGGGATGTTGTTGCTGTGTTGTTTTCCGATTAAACAATCACTACATACTTTTCCTGGGGTTACAAGTAATGGCAACCCTTCAACCATCTTCTTGGAATACAATGTTATTAATCCTTTTAAATTAAGATGTGCAAACCGATCATGCCATAGTTGTGTTTTTTTCTCCTCACTAGTTTGAAAGAAAACCACTAGTTCCATTGAAGGCATTACTGCAGCTATGACAAACATTCTGTTGGAGGTCATGGTTATCTCCATAATAAGACCTCTAGTTGGGTGGAACAACTTACATGTATTGTTTTGAATAAGTATTGCTAGATATTTCTCTTGTAATTGACTCATACTTAACATATAGTTTTTTAACTTAGGGATATAGTAAACATCATCAATCTTTTACATTACTCCAGCTTTGTTCAGCTTCACACATCACTTTCCCATTACTTCCTTCTTTGAATTGTTGCCTAGTTTAACTGAGTGTCTGAACCCTTCATCTAACTATGTAAACCATACTTTATTCCCACTCATATGATTGTTACAACTTGAGTCTAGGAACCATACCTCTTCTCTGGTTGAATTGTTGAGCTCCATGTAACTCATGAGCAACATTTCATCTTCTTCATCTGGCTCCACCAAATTGGTTGCCTTTCCCCAACTAATAAGTGAAGTTCCCTAGTTTATGACATTGAAAGCACTCAATGAGAGCTTTGTTGAGGGATTTCCTTCCCTAGCCTTTGCCTCTTCCTCTAAATCCTCCACGACTTCTGGTTCTGCTCCCAAATCGAACATCCTCCCTTGTGTCAAACTTCTCTCCACTAGTGAGTGTGAGAACTTGCCCATCCTCTTTGTGTCAAACTTCATCCTTTGCTCGTGCATAAGCAAGCTACTTTGGCATATCATTTGAGTAGGCTTATGTGTG
This sequence comes from Salix dunnii, assembly GCA_015731905.1. Lineage (NCBI taxonomy): Eukaryota > Viridiplantae > Streptophyta > Magnoliopsida > Malpighiales > Salicaceae > Salix > Salix dunnii. The sequence goes on from CM027676.1 coordinate 3,464,249, forward strand.
AGGAAGATTCATTATTAATTGTTGAGACATTCCCAGATGAGTAGTTATTGTATCTACAAGGTAAGGAACTTTGATTTGCTGATATGGTAAATTTCATAGTTATTGAGATGTTACCAAATGATTTGAATAAGGAAAAGAGAAACAAAAAAAAAGACTCTAAGTATTATATATGGGATGGACCATACTTATCATATTATTTAAAGATGTTTAACTAAAGATGGAACTCATTCCATTCTTAAATATTGTCATAATCTTGCATGTGGAGGACATTTTGAACCCAAAAGAACAATTAGGAAAATCTTAGAAAACGAATGGAAACTATTTTTATTATTGGTTTGGAGATAGCTTGGTAACTTGGGATACACTGACTTATTTTGGAGATGAACTCTTCATTGATAGTACAACTCTTTACGAAGCAAACTATCAACGTGGATGCAAATTATACCTTGTTCTTTAAACAAAGGAAACATCTAGTCAAGGAATAGAGATTCAAGGTGTAGGTAGTTATACTTTCATGAAGTCCAGCTGCTCGAAGAATTAAATATATATTGATGGTGTGCATCGGACACTCATATAATTGATTCACTTTTGCTTACAAAGAAAACAACATCACAATGGAACTCACTTAGCAAGAATTTTCTTGAAAAGTGAAAAATGAGACTATATTATATTGAGAAATTCAAAGAATGTCTATCAAGCTCTATATGCATCAAATACCCCCACACTTAGCTCTTGCTCGTCCTCGAGAAATGATAGATAAAAAAAATCAAATTAAAAATAATCATGACCAATCTCTTAATCTCCCATCAATATCCAAGGATACAAGTATTATAAATAAGAATATAATCAAGAAGATAAAGAACATAAATCTTCATGAATTTGTTTACATGAAACTTCAAAACCCAATTACTCTTCAGGATTTTAATGAAATCTATGTCATGCCAAAGTGATAGGTCCTCTCATTGATATACATTCCAACACTCATGTGTTTAGGGCTTATATGTTTAAGTCTCTCCAATTTAATCAACGAATATGTCTACCATAAACTTATTCTTCAATCTCATCACCATTACTAACATATTACAAACAATGCATGAATGAAAAGGTCTTATTTTCCAGTTGTAATAGGGCTAAGGTTAAGGTGAGGTAAAAGAGAGTAGAAGAAGAGGTTCAAACCAAAGAAAGTAGAGCATTTTGAAAAATGATATTTCAAACAAGATATTCCATCAAAGCACATCAATTTTCAATCTTTAAGCACCAATGCTTAGTTTTTTTCGATTTCAAGCTCTTTTCTATATCTTTTCTTTTCTTTTGTGGTTATTTCTTTTTCTTCTTTTTTTTTATTTTTTTGTGTTTTGTTTTTGTTTTTCACCTTTGGCAACTTTGCTCATCTTTTCATCAAACATCATTTCTTCTTTCTTTTCACATAATTTCCAACCATAATTCCATGAGATATCATAAGTATATGTTCTACTAATCCTTGGCCAGGGGAAAAGAGGAAAACATATAAAAAGTTAAGGCTTATACATGGATAAAGGAAAAAAAATATATAAACAAGCTCAAAAGAGGCTCACTAAGGATAATATGCTTTAGGTTGGCTTTCTGGTTCAAGTGGTTGAAATTCCTATTGCCTTTATCATCTTCATGCATTTATGTAAAGCGAATGTAATCTCAACAAGATATGAAGCAACTTCTATAGACACATATCATTAAAAGAAACTACACTCAAATAATATAATGTTGAAAGCTCAAAAGTTTGCATTGGTATAATAATATAAATTGGTTATAATAATATAAATTGGTTATAATATCCCTTTTTTTTTTATCATAACACATGAGAAAATATGTAGTTTTTAGGTGTAGATATACTTTCATGAAGTCCAACTGCACGAGGAATTAAATATATATTGATTGTATACCTCGGTCACCGATATAATTCTTTCACTTTTGCTTACAAAGAAAATAACATCAAATTAGAGCTCTCTAAGTTGGAATTTCTTGAAAAGTGAAAAATGAGACTACACTATCTTGAAAATTTCAAAGAATGTCTATCAAGCTCCATAACATTGTCATCCCCAATTCTCTTCCATAATAAACCTTTGTAGACCATCACACTATCATCCTCAGCTCCTTCGCAATCCCTCTCTCCTTTTCTTCCTCTCCTGTTGAACCAACCCTTTCCCATTCATACCCTCAACCCTCAACCCCCCATTTCAAACCACTTCTCCCTACCTTGTCGTTAGCCATAAGTTGCCGCCCACAATAGCTCTTTTTTTCCTCCATTCACCATATAACTTATACCTATTTTCGCAACCGAACTCGCACAGATAATCATAAATTAGTTATGATATTACATTTTATATTTTAAGACATGAGAAAATATGTATTTTTTGGGTGTACATATACTTTCATGAAGTCCAGCTACTCGGAGAATTAAATATATATTGATTTCACTTTTGCTTACAAAGAAAACAACATCACATTGGAGCTCACTTAGCAGGAATTTTCTTGAAAAGTGAAGAATGAGACTACACTATATTGAGAATTTGAAAGAATGTCTATCAAGCTCTATATGAAGCAATAACCACGCACGTAGTTCCTTCACATAGTCTCGCTAATATCTAACTGTGTAGGGTAAGCACAAAAATACTAAGATCCTGAAGGTTAACTCAAACTACAATAATCATCATCAACATCATCATCATCATCATCATCAGCCGACCCTTCCCTAACATCTCCAGCAATGCCCCCTTGCCCCCCCTTACAAGGACCATAAGCCTTGCTGCAAGCGAGATAATAAAAGAAGGTAGCAAAACCCAAAGTAGCAAGAAGCCAGTAATAGTAATCATAATGCCCCTTGTTGATGTTGCTTGAAACCCAACTCTCTTGATTTTCTCCACTAATAAACCCACGAACAACACTTACTATAAAACTGGCTACCAAGCTTGCAGCAGACAGTCCAATACTAAAAAGATTCGAGGCCACACTAGACATGCTTTTCGGGAGTTCAGTGTAGAAGAACTCATTCTGTCCAACGCCATTCATAGCCTCAGAAAATCCAAGTAAGAAATAAAATGGCAATAACCACATTGCAGACATGTGCATGGCCGCGTCAGGATTATCTGAAATCCCTTCCCTGATTGCAGTTTCTCGTCGCACCCTCTCTATAATTGCCAGCACTGCCATGGAAGCAGCAGAGACTAGAATCCCAAGTCCTATTTTTTGTTTTAAGCTGAGACGTGTTGGTTTTCCCCTGATTTTTGATGCTAGAGGGATGATTACGCGATCGTAGAGAGCAATCCATATTGTCGAAGAGAGCAACAGAAATGCATAGAATGATCCAGCAGGAATCTCAAATTTTGAAGTGATATGTCGGTTCATAGTGGATGCTTGGAGTAGTAGGAAAGAGTTTTGACAGACGTTTACAGACACCAACATTCCTGTCGACCATATTGGGATTACCTTTATTAGGGCTTTTAGCTCTTCCACTTGATCTACGGTGCAAAGACACCATGGATCTGAAGCTCTTCCATCCGGCATCAAGTCTTCTTCAGGATTCTTAATAACACAAGCTCTGTTTAGAAACCTGAGACAGGGTAAGACAAAGAAAATCCTTTTAGGAACTATCATCCTTGTACTGCTGTGCTCTTCATTTGGTAAAATTGATCAAAATAATGAATTACTTCTTGACAGGCAGGGCAGGTTAACTACCTTATTCTTTCACTTGGCACGACAACTGCGGATCCCTTCCTATGATGATACAGCTCGTCCGGGTTTTGCGAGCATAATTCAATCCTTCTCTTTCTATAGGAGGCCACGAGAACTCGAGCAAATCCGGTGAGCCAGTTCGCCTTGGCCTTTGGCTTGACATAAATGGGAGAAGCCAAGAAGAACGAAAGAGTTGACAGGATCATGAGAACCACAGGAACTCCGAAACCCAACTTCCAGCCCAAGGCATCTTGAATGTAAACTAAACACGTCATGGAAATAAACACAGAAGCTGAGGATGTAACATAGTACCAACTGAAGAAGCTCTCTAGTATTCCAGCATATTTAAGGCTGTCCCTCTTCCTCAACTGATCAGCACCAAAGGCCAGGGAACATGATCTTATGCCACCAGCTCCGATAGACATAAGGCCTAGACAAAAGTATAGAAACAAGAGCTGTGGTGTCGTCGCGTCGTTATCGCATTTGTTACTAAATTGGGCGCAAGAAGGCACCCTTGCTTCAGGAATTATTGTTGTCAACCACAATAGAACCATTCCCTGCACATTTATTTGATTTCCGTTAATATTTAGACATAATCCAAAGTGTTGAGAAGACTCTTCAGGTCATTCTATTTAGAAAAACACATTATATTTTTTTTATTTAGAACCATTATTTCAACTAAAATATATCATCTCATTTTTATTTTCAAATACCATCCATCTCCAATTGACCAGGCTGATCTCGCTTTCAAAACCCATTAATTGTTTTTAGCTTTTTTATTTGATTACGATATTATTTTAATTTTAGATTAATTTATGTGATGCATGAATATGGATTCCAGGTTTAATTTAATAAGTATGAAAATAGATTATAATATTATGTAGTCAAGAGCCAGAACGGGGTACACGAGGATTGTTGATTTGATTGAAATCTTATTTACTTGTTGTTTATTTACTTTGATATGAAAATCTTCTGTCATTAAGAAAATAATTCTTGCTAGCATAATAAAATACGTATTATAATATGTTTTCCCAATAACAGATGATTATAATATGTTTTCCCAATAACAGATGATCAGTTGGCCGGAGACATGATTGTCTTGGTGACAAATTAATTAACAGTTGGCCGGAGAAAAATAGAGAGACAAAAGTGATGACAGTTAATCTTACCAGAAGGCTCGTTATACATCCAAAGCCGATCATCGGGTATCGACCCACATATGTATCAGCAAGAAAAGCCCCAATAATTGGCATGAAATTCCCAGCAGCTGAATAAAGGAAGAGTATTTGGGCACCGCTAGCTGCATCCATACCGTATTCTCTAGTCAAATACATTATCATATTTGTTGATAACCCAAAACTTGCTAGCCTCTCCAGTGCCTCATTCGCTATGATGAAAAATAAGGCTCTTATGCCACCCTTTGGGTTGCTCAAGAGTGGCTCTGTGATCATCTCTCCTGCGGATCTGATTCGGCACTTTGTCGATGGAGGGAAACTGTCTCACTAGAAGCCTGCTAATCTGATCTAAAGAGTAGGAATGTGCTTCTTCAATCCACTCAATTTGTTGTGAGAGATCATCTGGTGCGCAATGAATACTTATATACACCCAGAGATTTGTTGCCCTCGCTGAGCTCTAGCTTTTGTTTCTTTCCTTCTATACGTTTTGCTTTCATTAGCTGTTTCCTCACAGGCTTGCAATATTTTTTATCGAAATTTTAATAAATTAACGATTGCTTCTATCCAACAAAAAGAAATAGAAGCTCGAAGCTCGCTCACTGGATAATAATTCTTTAGTAAACGTAAGATTTTGTCAACTTGCAATTTTTTATTTCTCTGTAACCTGCTTCCCGGAAAAACATTCTGAATATTGTCGAATCAGAATCCTTCCTTGCAGGTTTTACTTAGCTGTTGCCTCATTGGATTCAGGACCAAGTTGCTCTATTAAATTATATATATTCCGAGGTTTTACTTAGCTGTTGCCCCATTGGAATTAGGACCACGTTGATGGATTGAATTATATATCCTCGTTAATCCAATCAACGTCATGATCTTTAGCTAGCACTACTGCATGTACGAATAGTAATGAGAACTTTCGATGCAAAAGCGAATTTAACTAATTAACTAGATTATTTCAGCACTAGTGCAGCACTACGAGATGGTCAAGTTTTTCTAACAATAAGTCAAGATATTCAAACGATAATAACCGAAGTAAATCCAAGTAAATTTATAAACTAACTCACAATCTAGAATAACTTAAATCATTTTCGCTTTGCAACAATTTTTTCTAACATAAATAAACATATCCAAAGTCTCGTAACTTGAGTGATCTCCGGTAAATTTTTTCTAGTAATTGGATCTAGGATACCTTCAAAACAAGAGGAGAAAAAAAAAATTCAAAGCTCAAGGTCTAATGGTCTAATGTTAAAGGTTAAAATCAAATCAAATAATTTATATAAGGGAAGTTATATCAAACACAGTCGCCCCTTCTTTTATTAACAAACATACTCGCCCACTATTCATCGTAACAGCGATTCCATGGTTTTGCCCTCCACTCGAGAATATTAACATTGTTATTGGGATTGCTTTTATTATTATATAAATGTTATCAGTTATTATTAAATTAATCAAGATAAAGAAATTTTTAATAAAATATATATGTAGGGAGAAACAATTAACATATCATTAAAATTCATAACACTAGTCATTATATCACGATAATGATAATGTTAACATATACTTCAAAAAATAATATTTCAATTGAGGGAAACTTCATAGTTGATTGACAATCTTGAAAAAAGTTAATACTAGGAACATTTTTTAAGATTATTGATAGGAAGCACACAACTAATCGGAGAAGAATTTTTTAGTGAATCTAGAAAACAAATGACTTGCAAAGCTCCTTGATGATGAAGCAAGCAAAACCACACTTCCTCTCATGGAAGGCTTTCAGGGTGAAAGATTATTATGAACATAGAATTGTCATTCTCAGGCTTGAAAAAATAATGAGGGCTATTACACCCTCTGCTTGAGCCACCTCACGCATGCCTCCTTAGTTACTATTCAACTAAATTATAATTCACTTGAAAAGTAAACACAAAAAGCAGCATAGTGACTATGCAAAGTGAAGATGATGCATGGGGATTTACCTGACAGCTGCCAGCCAGAGATAACGATGGTAGGCTCCTACATAGATAGTGGTCACTGCTTCTAGGGACATGGCAAGTGCTGGCAAAGTTGATGGTGACCGATGGGAGGAAGTCTGATTAGGCGGAGGGGTGTTGAAAGTCATTAGCTGAGAGGGAGAGGCTATGTGAAAGGGAGAAAATCTTGTTAGAGGGCGGTGTTGTGTTTTTTGTTCTGTTGGTTGCCCTTCTCATCCTCTTACAGTCTTTTCTTTCCTTCTTCTCTCTCCTTCTTTGTCCTATTCTTCTCCCTCTTTTCTCCCTACTTTTAGGTTAGCAAGGGAGGGATATATATATAGCCTTGACATAGTTCTTATGTAGGTAAGATTTAGAGCATTTAATATAGGATGAAAAATCACACCGTTTTGGCAATTAGATAAAGCAAAATAGAAACACCAATATTGTGGTTGACATTCTGACGATTGTGAGGTAGAAAAAACATGATTCGCAACTCGAAAATCAAGTGAGAAAATCATGGAAAACAAACAAGAAATGACATAGAAAAGGAAAGAATTTGGAAGCAAAGGTTGTTTCTCAAGGTTACGATGAACAATACCTATCGAGGCAGAATTTTCTGTTTTTACACTACACATTCAAACAGGAATATCTTGAGATTATGATATCCAAATCAGGCAATTTAAAACCTCAAATTCATCTACAAATACAAGACTACAACTCTCATGTAGAATTTGAAGTAAAAAAAATCGTTTTGATAAACAAAATCTACCCACACTCTGCTTGGTAAAACACTATTTTGAAGAAATGAATTCGCGGCAATGACAAAATCATTTTTTTGGGTGCAAATTTGAAGGAATTTATCCAATCTTAAACCTATGGTAAAAAAAAACAAAACCACTAGTTTGGCTAAAAGAAACAAAATATAACCCTACATGGTAGTCGGACAACAAAAAATATTATGACGTTAAACCAACCCTCCCTTTTTTTCAACGAGACTAATTAAGTTGTCCCAAATTTAGAATCAGTCTTTGGTTATCCCGATAAAATCCTTGAAACCTTAAATTGGTTCTCTTGAATAAGACCTACAAATCTCATAAAAAAATTGTTTTGAAGAACAGTAATAGAGTGCAATTTGCATGGTAAAAAAGCCAAGTAGAACTGGACATTCAAAAGAGAATATATTGAGCTTTTGATATCGAAATCAAGTGATTGAATATTCCAAATTTATCATTACATATAGGACTATAACTTTCATGAATATAGGATCCAATAAAAGTTCAGATCAATTATTGAACATGTCATGGATGATAGAATATAGTTGGGATGGTCAGATATTTCATGAAACCAAATCAGATTCAAAGTTAAAGTTGGCAGAACAATTTGGTATCAGAACATAATTGCGACAATAGCAAAATAAGTGCAAATTTGAAGGGATTTATCAAACCTTAAACACTAGGTAAAGAAAGACTAACTTTAGCATTATGAAGATTTCTAATTAATCAAATAATCCTAACAATTTCAATAGCAAAGAAGGAGGACAAGAAAAGCAGAAAGCAACAAAGACAAGTTTGAAAAAATATTTTATTCTCTACTTTTGTCCATCGTCCGGTAACCATGAGCTAAATTCTTTCATTTAGTTCCAAAGGGGTGTATGCCATTACCAGCATGTGGGGTCTAAAATGAGTGGCAACAAGAGCAAATCGTTGTGGACAACACATATTGGACATAGTAGTTACACTTAAGCGGATGATCGATATATGATAAACTTTATTGAGCTGATGAATCAGAAAAACTAAAAAAGGTTTGAAGAGCGCACAATGGTACCCAAAACAATAAAGCATAAAAGATATGAGAAGAATCAATCGAACTATTATGAAATCATTAGATTGGGATTTCATTTTAAGAAGTATGGTTTTCAAAGACAATTCATTTATCTTAACAAACTGACTACAAAATACACAAAGGTTTTGCTCCATAAGTATTTTCTTGCAATTTTGGATTTTACAACATGTTTGTAAATTTCAAAGGGTATGGGCCAATATTCCAAAAAATACAAAAATCTTATTTTTTGGGGTTCACATATTATTCATTGTTAATATTTCAATAAACAAATCCAAAAGAGGTTAATATCCAAAGTATTAGTTGGTAGAATTATCTATTATTCACTGTTAATATTTGGATAAAGAAACCGTCAATGGTAAATATCCAAATTACTTTTCCAAGAATAATAAGTCATTATTGTTTAATGAGCACATCTTTGAAAAAAGCCCTTATTATAATTTGGTACATTTCAATTTTGACTTCCCGGTTTACGAGCTATAAGAGTATGAAACATTGAGGCAAAAATAGGCTTTTAAAGCACTTTGAATTTTCTTAGATTTATAATTTTTTTGTTTCTTTTCCTTGGGATTTATGAGTCATGAACACTTGAAATACTAAAGATTCAATGAGCTTTTAAGCCCATTGAATCTCCTTAGATTTCTATCCTAGCTATCTCTTAATTCATAGGTCGTAAATTTATCAAACACAAATTTCAAGAGATCTCCATTGGCTCTCTTTGGCACTATATAGACATATCTAGAGGTATGCTTTATTAGGCCAAGGGTTACTTCCTTTTAGACTTTGAACCCAAGTCTATTAATCATAGCAAACCTATCATATAAAAATTGATTAGATAAATACCAAACACCATTGCAATCATAAGGCAAACTAAAAACCAAGTAGGTTACCTTAGGTAGGCCATACCAGGGATGCTAAAACCTTCTCTTTACATAACCATTCCCATGCCTTAGAATATCTAAAAGACCAGCTAAGTTTTCTAGTAACCATTATAATAGGTGGCGACTCTCTTTTTCACAAACCAAAGAAACCATGACATGAATCCCCACTCCTCGGGAGGGTCGCCATTATGTTGCGCTCTAGTAAAGAGGGTGACAACTCATTATTTTTTCAAGCTTGAGAATGACCACAAGTTTGGTTTTTCATGATTCATCATAAAGGAGCTTTGCAAGTCATTTGTTTTTTAGATTCACTAAGAAATTCTTCTCAGATTAGTTGTGTGCTACTACCAATCATCCTAAAAAACATTTCTAGTATTGATCTTATTCAAGATTATTAATCAACTATGAAGTTGCCCTCAATTGAAACATTATCTTTGGAAGTACATGTTAACATTAACCTTCATGATAATTCAAGGTAATACTAAGTCGTTTAGACATGTACCTCGTAGCTTACTCCAAAAGCTCTTGGTTGTATGTTCAGTGTTGTTCCCAATAAATTCTTCATCAAATGCAACAAAATCTTCTCTCTCCTTCTGAAAACAAGGACCAAAAAATAATAAAACTTATGTTTTGTAGTAAAAGTGAATTTTAAAACACATAAGGGACCGAAAAGGTCTAATTTTATATATACCATAGTTGACTTGAGGGGCAAATACATTACACAAGAGGGGATGGTCCCTCCCCACACAAAAAATGATTCCATTAATGACTTTTGCCTTTGATTTCATAAATCATTAATTTATCATCAGATCACTCTCTCATTTCTTGACAATTCGAAAAATAAAAGCTACCAAATACTAAGGATGAGAACCATTATACCATTAATCATTATTCTTTTGTTTACCTTAATTATAAATTTTCAAATTCTCAAGGCAACTCATTAATTATAACATAGGTCCCTCCCAATCTTTAGATAATTAAAAATATTTAATGTATAACTTGTGAAATTAATGAAAATCACAATAGGAAAAGATAAAGAGAAAAGCTTCAAGAAAAATCCCTCTTATGGTTGTCTTCATTCTCTACACAAACACAATGAAAATCATCACCTCTAATATTGTATTTGAATACCTATTACGATTGGCTTTCATGGTGGTATTGAAGCTTATGTTGACTTTACTCTAGGAGACCATTATTACGATTTGTTTTTTGAATTCCTAGCTTGATATTGAGCACCACCATCACATTTCTTCATGAAAATTATTGACATTATTTTTCCTAAACTAATCCCTTGATTATTTTTAGAACAATAGTCCTTTTCCAAGCACACTTTTTAGATACCTTAGAATCTGATACACTGCATTCATATGCTCTTCACTTGGTGAGTGCATGAACTGACTAACCACACTTACAACATAGGCTATGTTTGGTCCTGTATGTAATAGATAGATTAGTTTCCCCACTAGACGTTGATAACATTCTTTTTCTATTGGAATGTGGTACTCTTATTCTCCATGTTTGTAATTAATCTCTATACGTGTTTCAACAGGCTTGCAAGCTAACATCCCGATTTCAGCTAAGACATCCAGCATATATTTCTATTCTGATAGACATATTCCAGTTTTTTACCTTGAGACTTCGATTCCTAAAAAGTGCTTCACTTGTCTAAGGTCTTTCATTTTGAATTTTGTTGCTAAAAACAGGTGCAGTGCTTTTCTCTCCTTTGGATCATCTCCTGTCAAGACCATATAATCCACATACATAATCATTGTTGTTATTTTCCCTTCTCTATATTTTATAAACAAAGTGTGATCTGAATTACTTTACTTATATCCAAATTCCTTCATTATAATGAAGAATCTTTTGAACCAAGCCCGAGGGGACTGCTTCAGACCACATAACGCCATTTTTAATTTGCACACTTATCTTCTGCATGAGGATTTAGGTTTAGCTCCAGGTGGTAGTTCCGTATATGCTTCTTCCTTAACATCTCCATTGAGAAATGTATTCCTAACATCAAATTATTGCAGAACCCAATCTTGATTTACTACTAGAAATATGAGGATGTGAATTGTGTTTATTTTTTCAACTAGAGCAAAAATCTCTTGATAATTCACTCCATATTTCTGCATATATCCCTTCACAACTAACCTTGGTTTGTACCTATCAATACTTTCATCTGCTTTCAGTTTTACTGTGAACACCTACCAACACCCAACTATCTACTTTCCTTTGGGTTGGGTACATAATTCCTAGGTGTTATTCCTCTAAAACGCTCTATTTCCTCATTCATTGCTTTAGTCCACTTTAGGTCTGCTAATGCATCTTATACATTACTAAGAATAGATACCATGGATAATTGATTAACAATATATGTATATGATTATGAGATCCTATGGTGAGAAACATAATTACTAATTGGGTATTTAATCTTATTTTTTGGATCAAGTTCATGTTGTTTTTCGGGACTCTCCTATTTGACCTATGTGGATATTTATTAGATACATTTTCTACAAGAACAGGAATTTCATTAGTTTCATCAAGAATAAGATTCAAATTTACCATAGGAGGAACATCCTGGGTTGATTCTTTAGTTAATGGTGCAGATATGGACAACTTTGGAGACAAGGGGGGTTCATTGCTGAGTTATCTTTGGTATGTACATAATTCTAGGTTAGTATTATGGCTTGGGACAAAACTTGGTCGTGATCCCTCAAAATTTCTTTCAACTGACCCTCCATTTTCTAACTCAAATATATCTTTATTTTCTTCATTGTTATTCTGCCCCTAAAGAGGCATAGATGCTCCCCCAAAATAGTAGGGTTCCAATTCTTGAAATGACATATCCAAGGTCACATGCAAATTTTGATGTTGGGGATCATAACACCAATACCCTATCTGAAATTCTGAGTATTCGACAAAGACATGCTATTTTGCACAAGGATCAAGTTTACTCCACAGGACTTTCAGTATATGAACATATGCCATACACCCAAATACTTGTGGTTCAAGATTTGGTAGATGTGGATCAGAGAGTAGAGATTCCATCTTCTTTTGGGGAGTTTGAAATCCAATCACACCAGATGGTGTTCGATTAATTAAATAGGTAGCAGATTTCACCGCTTCTCCCCAGTAGAATTTCAGCATATTATACCAAAAAGGGATGCATAAATTATTTCCAAGATTTGCCTATTCTTTCATTTTGCTAGTCCATTTTGCTATGGAGTATAGGTGCTATGGAGAGGGTTTAGAAAATTCTAAATTACCAGAATCCCTAGTCATATGATCGGATGCCCCTGTATCAATAATCCAAGTACCATTCTTTATAGTGATAGAGTGTGTAAGATTTACCACTTGTACCTGGATGAACAACATTCGTCGTAAGGTACACCTGTTCTGCTTCCTTAAGATTTACCATTTTCTTATTATATTTTCCATGTTTTTTCTTAAAACCCCACCAATCAGGATAGTCAATAATTTCATAACACCTTTATTGGTATAAGTCAAGCCACCTCTCTTTCCTATATATTTATATTCATTCCTCCCCGGGTCTTTGGTTGCCAACCACCCGAGGGACACCATAGGGGAGCTGCCACCATCACTAACCCCTCGGAGATGTTATGAGCTCCCTGACCACCCTACATTCCTCCTCCCATCATCTACTACTGTTGGTGTTCTCGGTGTACTTATGTGTGCGCACTTTGTAGGTCTTGTTTTGGGTCCTTTCTCAAAATTTCTACTCGTTCCTATTCAAAAATAGGATCCAATCCATGAAGAAAGATGTGAACTCTCAGCCTTGCCATGGCCGAGTGGAGCTGTAGCACATCATTGACTGTCCGGGTCACGATAGTGTCTGGTGGTCAATTTCCTAAAAATAGCAATTAGTTCATTATAATAAATGGGTATTTGATGACTATTCTGTTTGGTAGAGAAAGATTTTTTAATTAATTCAAAAATTCAAGTTTCATGACCTGTCGTAGAATGTTCTTGACACTATCTCCCGAATTTCCTTCATCTTGGGAAGTCGGATGAGTCGTTGCATCAACGACGGCTTATCGAGTCAATCAAACAACTTTTAACTTGGTTATTGTCAGTTATCCATGTTTCTAGTTTTGGGTCAATCGGGTTTCTGCATTGCTCTAGTGAGGTACCCAACCTTGTTGTAAGCACCAATTCTCATGTCCATGAGTTAGGACCAAGGGGAGTAATTCATTTCATCTAGTTTGATTCCAGTTGGGAATGCATTGTTGTCTTGATAGACTACAATCTAGGTCATTAGAGTGGAAAGGAGTATGTTTGCTAGGTTAATTTCCTTTGTTGCTGATGAATATGCTTGTTTTCTATGTTTTTCTAAGTTTTTTCTGTGTTTTTTCTGGGAATTAAAGTGGGGTTCTGGGTTAGTGTTCGGTTTTTGGTGGATTTTTAGGTGGATGAACAGTAATAGCAGCTGGGTTTTCTTTGATGACCAGTAGCTATCTGACGAACAAGGATTGTAGTAGTCAATTTCTAGGGATGAATAGTAGTTGTTTGAGAACAGATACTGTAGAAATCAATTTCTGGGTTTTGAACCAGAAAGGAAAAGAAAAAAAAATATGATTCAAGAAAAAAAATCAAGATTAGCTCTGATACCATGTAGGAATTTGAAATTCAATTTTAATTTCAATAATATATTTAGTGTCATTCCTTCTGTTTACATTAGAGAATTTATAGGCATACAATGAAACACCTTTTTCTTAATTACTAGCTATTTTATTAAAGTAAAATACAACTTCAAAAAATAACAAACAAACGGCTATAATATACAACTTTAATTTAACAGTTTTTTATATCAAATAGGGTGCTCATTTTCTTTATTTTTTTACCCTTTTCTTTTTTTTCTCTTTTCTTTCTATTTTGCTCGTCAACAATTTATTTGATTTTATCTTTCTAGATGCAGTCCTCATTTTGTTAACTGCTTTTTTTATATACTTTTTCTTAATTTTTTTCTGTTTCAATTTTATTATCTAACATTTTGATGGTATCCTAGAACCTGGGTTAATCAAATTTACTGGTGAGCACTCAAGTTACTAGAGTTTGGATATGTTTATTTATGTTAGAAAAATTGTTGCAAAGCAAAAATGATTTAAGTTATTCTAGATTGTGAGTTAGTTTATAAATTTACTCGAATTTACTTTGGTTATTATCGTTTGAATATCTTGACTTATTGTTAGAAAAACTTAACCATCTCGAAGTGTTGCACTGGTGCTGAAATAATCTAGTTAATTAGTTAAATGCGCTTTTGCATTGAAAGTTCTCACTCCTATTCGCGCATGCACTAGTGCTAGCTAAAGATCATGACGTTGATTGGATTAACGAGGATATATAATTCAATCCATCAACGTGGTCCTAATCCCAATGGGGCAATAGCTAAGTAAAACCTGCAAGGAAAGTGTCTTAATTTAAACGTTTACTGCCCTAAATTTGACTCGCAATATCAAGGAGTAGAATCCGTATTTTTCTTTGGAGGAAAAGGTTAGCAAATATATATCTTGTACGGCAAAAGCTAAGAGGAGTCTTTATGGAGGACAAAAACCCTAAACACATTACAAATGATAGGAGACAGTATCTAGGAGAGGAGGCAATAAAATTGGAAAGAAAGAAGTCAAGAACAACATCCCCTTCAAGACTTCTAGCTCTCTAATTTTCCAAGACTCTTGAGTGATGTTCATCATATCAAGTTTGTTTCTTTATAATTTTTCTATGAAGTCTTTTTTTTATTTTGGGATTTTTTATGTTGCCTAGCTGTGAATATGTGGACAATTTCTTTAATTGAATTAATCTAATACTTGTTGAGTGTTTCATTCTGTGCTTAATGCTTGTATATGCTTGATCACCATGTGCATGATTTGAGATTCAATTTGATACTAAGAAGTGATAATTATTTCAGTCATTGTTTAAAATACCATAAGAAATCTATAGAATAGAGATATCTATGGAACCTGTGTAATCATGGAAGGTTTTATTGTTCCTAATGTATTTTGACAAGATTAGAACTTTCACCGAAAGGTAGGAAGTTTGCTTGTTAAAAAAATTCATTAATGCTTGAGAGAGATTAGTAATTAAAATTGTTCCTCTAGAAGCTGGACAATTTGCACTATTTGATCAATATTGTGGTTCATCTGGATTTAACAAAAAACAAAGATAGAGGCGACCTAGACACTCTTCTCACATGCAACATCCATCATATTCTCCTTGTAGTCTCAATCAATGACTTTTAACAAAAAACATACTATATGTCAAATTTCCAACAAGCCAAATCTTCAAGCTTTAAACTATCATCGCATGGACTTTTATTATCAAGGACGTTATACACCATCTCGGTTGGCTGCAATGGCTACACATACTAAAAACTTTCATGATAGTGAACCGTGGTTTGTTGATAGTGGTGCTAACAACCATATTGCATCTGCATTAGATAATTTGGCTCTACAACAACCATATCAAGGTGGAGAAATAGTGATTGTTGGCAATGGTGGTGGTTTGCAAATCTCCAATACTGGTTCCACACTTATCCAAACACCTATATCTATACTTCATTCAAATAATGTTCTTCATTATCCTTTAGCTTCTGCTAATTTGTTGTCTATTCAAAAATTCTATGCTAATAATAACTGCTATTTTCAACTCACTTCTAGTTGTTTTCTTATGAAGGACATGCAGACGGGAAGAATTCTGCTACAGGGACCGAGTAAAGCTGGTTTATATCCAATGTACGTAGACCAATTCTCATCAAATAACATTCATAATCTAGTTGCTTTCCTAGGTGTCAAAGCACCAGTTTCAATTTGACACAAAAAAACTTGGTCATCCATCTACTACTATCTTCAGACACTTGTTATGTCATTCTAAGTTATCTGTGTTTGATTCACAACATCAAGGTTCTTTGTGTGAGCTCTGTCAGTTAGCAAAACGAAGAAAAAAAAACTTTCATTTCCAAATTCTAATTGCATGTCAAGTTTCCTCTATAACTTTTACATTCAGATGGGTGGACTTCACTGGTGCATTCAATAAATGGATGCAAGTATTATGTCTTATTTGTTGATGATTTCTCCCGTTTCACTTGGCTTTTTTATTAAAACACAAATCAAATGTTTTTGCTTGTTTTGTTAAATTCAAGTGCTTAGTCAAAAATCTATTGTCTCATAAAATTAAGCAATTACAAACTAATGAGGGTGGAGAATTTACTTCCTCTCAAGACTTTCCTTGAAAACAATGGCATCGTTCATAGAATCTCTTGTCCATACACATCTGAACAAAATGGTATAGTGGAATGAAAACATCATCAAGTTATTAAAACTGATTTAGCTCTCCTAGCTCACTCACATTTACCAAATAAATATTAGGTTAATGCTTTTCTCACTACTATTTATCTCATCAATAGATTACCCACTATAACACTTGAAAATAATAATCCATACATGAAGTTATTTACTGTAGAACCAGATTATTCCACATTGAAAGTTTTTGGTTGCGTATGCTATCCATTGTTACGTCCATATAATGATCATAAATTATCCTTTTGCAATAAATGTTGTATTTGCTTGGTTATTGTTCTGATTCTAAAGGTTATCGGTGTCTAAATCCGTTAACTAATAGAGTGTATATTTCGCAACATGACACATTTGATGAGTATGTGTTTCCAACTAAAGATATATATTCAGCAACTCCCTCATGATAGAATTCTCCCTCTCCTGTCTCTCATACAGAATTGACTAGTAAGTTTTTCTCCACTCCTATTTTACCTGTTGTCACTACATCTACAAACATTCTCCCTAATCCATCTTCATTTGCATCTGCTCTCTCTGATTCACCTTTCGCTTAACACATACTCCTTCACCTCTCATTCCCCAACCATTCCCTTCATCCACTTTGCCTCTTCACAATCAGCCCACATTGACATTGTCACTAGTGGCTCTAGTGTCCACATAAAATTTGTCTATTATATTTGCACCAGCCATATCTTCACCATCTTCTCCTCAACTCCCTCGAATGATCATTCGTAGCTTATAGGATCTCTCAAAACTAAAAGACTTTCTGATTTTCATCTTTATTACTCCATTAGACACCCTCTCAAAGCCCTTCATACAGTCCATCTTTCTCTTGAACCTACTACATTCTCTCAAGCCTCGAAAGATCAAAATTCAAGGGATGCTATGACAACAGAATATAATGCTTAAACATCCAATTGTACATGGATTTTGTGTCCACGACCTTCTCACAAGTCTATAATTCACAATAAATGGGTTTACAAACTGAAACAAAAATCATATGGTACTATAGATCGGTATAAGGCAAGGTTGGTGGTAAAAGGATTTGAACAGTAAGATGGCATTGATTTCACTGAGACGTTTAGCCCAGTTATTAAAACTACTACTATTTGTTTCATTTTTACTCTTGATGTTCATTATCATTGTCGCGACGGTGATTTTTTTCGCGCTTCGCGCCCCGCCGTCCCCCGTGGTTTGGGCGACAACGGTGCGCGGTAAAAATAGGGGGTTGTTATAGCCGTAAAATTTACGACTATAAATATAAGGGAGTCGCCACCTAGTATTAAGGTCACTAGGAACCTAATGGTCTGCGAGAGTCTTGGGTAAGGGGACTTGTTGTGCAAGGGGAAGACGCATCACCCCCAGTGCACCCTACCTAAGGTAAGCTGCATTGTTGTTTGATTGTTTTTTTCTAAGTTAAAAATTTTTACACTGCATTCAAAAAGGAAAAATATTTTTTTTTGTCCGCGGGTGTACTTTACGATGTAATTTTACACCGCAGTTAAAAACCTTTTTTTTTTTTACCTACGAATGTACCTTACATTGTAATTTTACATCGTAGTTAAAAATTCTTTTTATCTGCAAGTGTACTTTACAATGTAAATTTACACCGCGAAAACTAAAACAAAATAATTATTAAATTATTTTTGACATTTTGGCCGAATGCCAATGGATAATCGTAAACTGGTTACGATATCCAAGTTTCGTTCAAAATATGTGAAAGATGCAACATATTTTTTTTCATGAAAAATATGCATGGAAAAACCTTGGAATTCGGCCGTATGCACGAAAACAAACACATTTTTTTTTAAATGTATTTTTTTTTATTTTTTATTTTTTTAAAAAATTAAAAATAATTCGGGCCGGGCTTGGCCCAGCTAAATGGGCCACTGCTGGGCTGGGCCGAGAGCAGCCCAGCCCACAGATTTTCTTTCTTTTCTTCTCTTTTGTTTTGTTTTTTTTTTTAAAAAAAAATGAAAATTGAAAAAAACGAAAAACGTAAAACACGTGAATAGTGCAGTTCACTGCACTGTTCTCGTGAACAGTAACCTGGTCAGTCGACCATGACGAGGGGGTTACCTGCCACTTCCGTCGTGTAGAGGAGGTCGAGGTGGTTGTCCCTGTCGTGGTGGCGTCGAAAATGGTGGCCCGTGGTGGCCGGTAGGAGCGTGAGAAGTGGTTGGTCTGTCGCTGCCACTCGCCTCTGCTGCTGCTCCGTGCTGTTGCTGCCTCACCGAAGAAGAAGGATGATGGCTGGGGAGCTACTGGCGTGAAGGGGGAAGCTTCTGGAGTGGTGGTCGACGGGAGCTGCGACTGGTTTTTTTAGAGAGAGAGAAAGGGCTGTCGAACCGAGAGAGAGAGGACGTTGCACACTGAAACACACGGAGAGAGAGAGAACTTCCTGCTGGCTGCGAGAGAAGGGAGAGATAACTGGCTGTGGGCTGACGAGAAAGCTGGCGAGGGAGACGATTGAGCTGGTGGCTGTGCTGATGGAGGGCTACTGGTGCCGGAGAAGAAGATGCAACGGCGATGGAAAGGGCTGTTACGGGTCTGTTTTTTTCAGTGTTTATGCATGCCCCATCGATGTATTTTTATGTTCCTCGTATTTCCCTTTTTTTCTTCGTTCTTCCTCTGTTTTTTATGAGTGTTTCCCCCAAGTTTTTCGTCTGTCCTCCTCTCGTAGGCAGTCCCTCACTCTGTAATTTTCCCCGGTTTTTCTTCCATTTTTCAACGTTCCCCTCTTCTTTTCCCCTAGTTTTCAGCCCAAATTTCCCTAGTTTCAAAATCTTCTTCCCCGTCTCTGCCCCTGTGATAGTGTTTTCTCTCCTTATTTATAGGCAAAGAAGGCATGGTGCATGGCATGGGGGAAGTGTCCAAAGTATGGTGGTTAGGGATGGTGTGGCAAAGGGAGCATGGTGCAACATGGTTGAGCATGCTGCCGACAACCCTCTTTCTTTCTTTTCTTTTCTTTTTTTTCTTTTTTTTTTGAAAACTTTGAAATAAATAAGTTGTGACAAAAAAGATTTTTTGATGGGAAAAACCAGGAAGAAAGATATTTTTATCTTCAATTTTGGCTTCCGATTTCACTCGAAAAGTTTCATCGCCGAAAATTCCGATCTTTTCAATTTAACCCAGATTAAGCCTCCAAATTTAATTTCTTGGCAATCAAACCCTCAATTAGATTAATTAGACCCATTTTAAGTATAATTAAGTCCTTGCGCTTAATTAAATCCTTCAATTGGGCTCTCAATTAATTCCGAAGAGTTTCGTCACCGAAAATCCTGATTTTCTCAATTGAACCTAGATTCGGCTTCGAAACTTAATTTCTTACTAATTAGGCCCTTAATAAAATTAACTTGACCCATTTAAAGTATAATTAAGCTCTTGCGCTAAATTAAATCCTTCAATTGGGCTTTCAATTAATTTCGAAGAGTTTCGTCACCGAAAATTCTGATTTTCTCAATTGAACCCAAATTCGGCTTCCAAACTTAATTTCTCACCAATTAAGACCTTAATAAAATTAATTTGACCCATTTAAAGTATAATTAAGCTCTTGCGCTAAATTAAATCCTTCAATTGGGCTTTCAATTAATTTCGAAGAGTTTCGTCACCGAAAATTCTGATTTTCTCAATTGAACCCAAATTCGGCTTCCAAACTTAATTTCTCACCAATTAAGACCTTAATAAAATTAATTTGATCCATTTAAAGTATAATTAAGCTCTTGCGCTAAATTAAATCCTTCAATTGGGCTTTCAATTAATTTCGAAGAGTTTCGTCACCGAAAATTCTGATTTTCTCAATTGAACCCAGATTCGGCTTTGAAACTTAATTTCTCATTAATTAGGCCCTTAATAAAATTAATTTGACCCATTTAAAGTATAATTAAGCTCTTGCGCTAAATTAAATACTTCAATTGGGCTCTCAATTAATTCCGAAGCATAATTACACTTTACATCGGCCGACGATTAAATCAAATTGACCCATAAAAATATAATTATGTCTTCTGACTTAATTTCTATGCAGATTTATCCAAGAATAAATTATTTTGGCCTTGAATTTGCATTTCCTTCATTTTTGGGCAAAAAAGAAGTACGACCGGGCTTCCGAAAACGTCCAAAATTTTCACATTAATTTTTCAGCCGACACCAACCCCCTTTTATTTTATTTTCTTTATTTATTGGTATATTTTGGGGAATCACCCAGAAATTGGGTGATGACAATGATTGGACTATTCGGTAGTTAGATGTTTCAAATGCCTTTCTACATGGCCAATTGATATAATAAGTTTTTATGGGAAAACCACAAGGCTTTGTCAGCTCATCTCATCCTGATTATGTTTGCTACCTACAAAAATCACTTTATGGTTTGAAACAAGCTCCGCGGGCTTGGTTTCAACGTCTCTCACAAGTTCTTATTGAACTTGGTTTTCGGGGCTCCACTATAGATACATCATTATTTGTGTTTCTTCAAAGCTTTCATAGAAATTTATGTTCTTATTTATGTCGATGATATCATAGTTACAAGCAATACACCTATTTTCTATTTCTACACTTATTACCAAGCTTCAGCAATAGTTTTCCATGAAGGACTTAGGACCACTTTCATACTTCTTGGGTATTCATGTTCATCACAGTACATAAGGTATTCATCTGCATCAATTTAAGTACATTGTTGATCTATTGAATCGGGTCAACATTGAGAGGCTAAGCCTAATCAAACTCCGTGTGTTTCTAGTAAAAAGATGTCAAAATTTGATGGTGATCCTCTTCTAGACTCCCTTTACCAACATATAGATGGAGCATTACAATATTGCACGTTAACAAGACCTGATATTGCATTTTGTGTGAATCAACTTTGTCATTTTTTACATGCTCCCACTACTACACACCTTACGACTGTGAAACACGTAGTCAGATACCTTAAATCCATAGTCAAGCATGGCATTCACTTTACAAAGGGTTCCTTGAATTTACATGGCTATTATGATTCCGATTGGGCTGAAAGTCCAAATGAAAGATGATTAACCACTGGCTATGGAATTTTCTTAGGACTTGTCTAATCTCCTGGGTAGCAAAGAAGCAACCTATTGTTGCTAGGTCAAGTATAGAAGTTGAGTATCGTTCTATGGCTGTCACAACTACTGAACTCTATTAGATTGGAATGCTTTGCAAAGACCTGCATTTTCCACTTTCGGTTACACCAACCTTATAGGTTGACAATATTGGTGCTCTTGCACTAGCATCAAACCCTGTCTTCCTTGCTAAGACAAAGCATGTCAAAATTGATTATCACTTTACCTGCAAGAAGATTGCTGCCAAAAATATCTCAACTGTAACAACCCTAATTTTACTATTTATTTTTTTCTTGCAAAAATTTATAGCAAAATTTTGACAGTTTCCCCTATATCGAAAGATCCCAAGTTACTGACAATGTACCCTGCACACATTTTGAATCACATCTCATCCACAATCACATCCATGTTTAGTATAATCAACTGTATAATTTATTCTAGATTATGCTAAGGACCCTATTCATTCTCAAACTTCATCTTAGATCACGCACATACGATAAAAATTAAAAGAGTCAATTCGAGCATGAGGATGTCATATATATATATATATATACAACAACATAGTTTAATTTTCTAACATAATCTAATGCATTCTAATATCCCAAGCATAGGTTGATATATTAAATATTTCAGAACACAATATTACGAATATAATATTCTATACAGATTACATGTTTACTACATAACAAAATTACACCACAAATCCCTAAGTTCCTAAATTATACAAAAAGGGATCAAAGAACCTAAAATCTATTCTTGATGTGAATGGGAAGAACCTGCAAAATATAAATTTTCCATATGAGTAAAAACAAACAAGTAAATACAAGTAATTTATAGAAGAAAAATTAAACAACATGTTTTCTACTTAAATCATATGGGATTCTAAATACAACCATAAACCCCTTTCAAGGGTTATAAAAAAATTTGTTTCTTTTGACTACTTCCCCCCCCCCCCTCCACATCAAAAAGATGATTATCGAAACTAATGACCTCCATTAGTATTTTTTAGTTGCCCGTTTTGGAAACAACTAATCAGTTTCATGAAAATGCTAACACGAACATAACTGTTAATGTCATTAACTATTTATAAAACTAAAATAACTAATCACTGTTCATATTACCTTGGGAGGTTCTCGGGTATGCCGATGTCAAGAATTCTTGACATCATTAGCTTTCACCTAATCAAGTCTATAAATTTTACCGAAATCAACGCCACTCACCAATATCATTAACTATTCTAAAACCAAATAGTTAATCAAGTTTATAAATTTTGTTGATATCAACGTCGCCCACCTATATCGTTAACTATTTTGAACCTGAATAGTTAATCAAGTTTATAAACTATTTTGAACCTGAATAGTTAATCAAGTTTATAATTTTTGCTGATATCGACATCATCCGTCGATATCATTAACTATTTTGAACCTGAATAGTTAATCAAGTTTATAAATTTTGTCGATATCGACGTCGCCCACCAATATCATTAACTATTCTGAACCTGAATAGTTAATCAAGTTTATAGATTTTATTGATATCGACATCACCCACCGATATCATTAACTATTCTGAACCCAAATTGTTAATCAAGGTTTATATTTCTCCTCCCACATACCGTTAATGCCAATGTTAACCAGCTTGGTTAACATCATTAACCTCTCATACCAGGGATAGACAAAATCAAATTCGAGAAAAGTCATTACCAAAATTCATTGTTTCTATTCATTTCCTCCAAAAGAACCCATTGATTAAATATGGTCCTTTGTTTCTATATTTTTTTCTTCATTTAATCTTTCCTTTCCCCCTTTTCTTTTCCTCATCAATAGGCACCAAATTTTTTTCTTATAGTTCAATAATTAGTTAAAATAATTACTAACTAGAGGAGATATAGATATGAAGTACCTACCTGTTGTAAAAGCTCGAATTGCGTTCCTTTGTTGTTGTACTCCTCCTGCGATCCCTCCTGAAACCACAAACACCCATCATTATTCCATATTAGTCCACATATCAAACACAATAACAACAACAATGGCAATAATATTTATTTCTCTTTTACCAATCCCTTTCTTTTCACTTACATTCCTCATTATTATACTTTAACTTTTCAGTTCATTGGTAGTCCAAGTGAACCTCATAAATTCAATTTTGATCATGGGTTACTTTTTTGAAGATCAGGACACACTTTATGCAGGGCAAGAAAACAAACACTACCCTTAAATAGCTAAATTTTATCGTTTTATTAACTTGGCTAAATCTGCCAACAAAGATGATAGCTCGACTTCTCCTCATATTTTTATTTGTATCTAGAGTTCCAGAACTCCAATATAGACGGGGTCAGACTTATTGGAAAGATAACACTCCCAGCTATAACTTCTATGAAGAGACCCTCCCTGAATGTTGTAGTTTTCAGGTCCAAATTCCTCCATGAAACAAGGCAATGAATCGACCCTGTTTTGCAAATGGAGAAAGCATCTCAAATTCATCTTTAATCCCTACTTCTTCATTAGTCACAATCATGTCTTCCCTTTATTCATGTAAACCCTTCTTATTTATATACTCTTAAGTTCTTTTTTAACAAGATAATTAGTTAAGCAATTTCATAAATTCTCATTCCCTACCTATAGTGTTTCTGCCGAGACATGCCCAAGGAACCAAAAGTTCCCTTCCTCTCTTCTATGCACTCATTTCTTCTTCCTCTTTAAGGTACTTAGATTATTCTAGTCCATTTAATCTCACTCATTTATGCATTTTCCTAATATTTTGCGTTAAAGAACCTTGATTCTCAATTTAATAAAAATCATGAACTTCTAATCAAATTGACGTTAATTTCATAGAAATTGAAATTAGAACTCCTTACTTGGATGGAATCTAAACTTTACAAATTTTGAACAATCTTAGCCTTCTTCTCCTTGTATATAGCCAGCCACTCTTCTCCCTCTTTTCTTCCTCAATTCTTCACTTTTCTTCTTGTTAATTCTTCACCTAATTGTGTTCCTTCACTTTAGAATTCCAATGCTTATATGGGCTCACTAATTTTGGGTGTTTGCTCCTAGTTTCATTAAGTAAAAATCTGAAACCCCCCTCCTAGTTTCTAGCGGGTCATGGATGAGAGAAGGGAAGGGTATTTGTAGTTCTATCTTTTCTTAATTCTATTTTATCCCCATCTTTCTCCCTTTTCTTTATATATATTTCAGCCCCTTTTGTTTTCTTTCTTTCTTTCATTTTGTATTACAACAATATTTTAAATTATTATAAACCTCCCTCTCTTTGTATATTTTATTATAGGGCTTCGCACCCCAAAAGACAACTCTTCCGTTTTGTTTTATTTGAAACTAAAAAGATTATTTTACTATGCATTGAAAATGTGTAATTACCGGGACACCCTACCGAAAACTCTTGATTCATCTTACTAAGGGCTATTATGGTTATTTTACTATACATAGACATGTAAAAGATAAAAAAAAAAAAAAAACTCCTGATTCCAAAGCTAAAATTCATGTACACTGAGGGGTAAAATAATAATTACACTATTAAAATCCATAATAATCCCTCTCTAATGCTACAGTAAAAGCTCGAGTTGTTTTAGATTTTTAGGAAGGGAGTGTTTAACAATGTGTTTCAAAAGTATTTTTGAAAAAAAAATTAAATTTTTTTTATTTTTATTTTACTTAAAATTAAAAATATTTAGTGTGTTTAGATTATTTTCATGTGCTGATATCAAAAATAATTTTTAAAAAATAAAAAATATATTATTTAGATACATTTCAAAATGAAACACTTTAAAAAACAATTGTAATCACACTCTTGATTTGGTCTATTATTTATAGTTGAATTGAATTTCCCACTTCTATATTATCAATTTTTATATGGATTTTGCTTTTGTCAAAATTTGCTAATATTTTAAACATAAGACTCAAAGGAGAGTTTTTTTTATCAAGAATCCAATCGAAACAAAAAAAAAAAAATACTCAAGAGGCTTAATTAAATTTGGTTTTAATTTGGAGGGTTGATTCGAAATTTGGCCAATTTGAGTTTTTTAAAATAAATTGACTTGAAAATGCTACGGTGAGCATTTACATGTCTGAAGACAAGTAAACCGGGAATTGGAGACCATCCGATTTCATTTTCTTCGCTCTCTCCCGCCCTTCTTTCCTTGTGTACACACATCACCATAAATCTTCCTATTTCTAATTTATAAATAAAAAAAAACAAATCTTCAAGAATCGAAAATGGCGATTCGATTTCCAATCGTCGACAATGATCGTGACGGACACACCGGGGGCAGATCTCACACTTGCAAACCTCACTGATCTCACACTTACAAACCTCGCTTCGCTGCTGGAACCAAGCTCTTCTTAGCTTTAGTCGCCAACTCCGGCGGCGTGTGCCAGTGAATCGCGTGGAGTACTTGAGCTGATAGAAATGGGTAATCAATTAATTAACTGCGGCTACAACAATGCATTAATTGATCGGACTATCGTGAACAGAACTTGTATTAATTAATTAACTGCTATGGACGCATCAAACACAGAGCATTAATTAACGGCAGAAACAAAACATTAATTATCATGAACGGGAAAAGGCTTGCGAAAAATAATTATCATCAATAGTTGCCCCTGCTTCACGACCTCGTTTAGCTTCTTGTATAATAATAATAATGGTAATTGTATTTTTTTTTTATTTTAAGGCAGATCGTGATATATGTATTCATGAAATTGAAACTGGACATGTTTTTGATAAGTTCCCGGCACAAACCCAAAACTGACCACTGTTATAACCTTGAATTGGAGAGCTTCATCCAAGAAAAAAGGTGCATGTTTCTTTCATACATGGAGAGAACCTAAATCTTTACACGGCAAACAAAAACATGGATTTGGAGAGTTTTCTCTGAAAAGCTTGCTTCATCATGTTGTGCGCTTGTTCATGGCGATTTTCATCATCAGTTATTGTGACTTCTCACTTTTAATCTACAAAGTAAGAGCAGAGCTTTTCTGTGTGGTGATGGCGGTGTCTACTTTCACAAAAAGTGGGCGAGGGTAATAAAAATTTGTAGGGAAGAAGTTGTATTGAAGGCCAGCCATGAAAATGAAGCCTTCAAGAATTGATTCTTGAAAACTGCAAGACATGAAATCTAGGAAGAGGTGTCTAGTGAGATTCTTATTTTGGTTGAGAGAGCTTTCATTTCTTGATTGAAACGGTGGTGCTTTGCAGTTTATATTTATAGAAGGGGAGAGGGATGAATGATGTCGTGAATTGCACTGTTCAAATCAACAGAGTGAAATGAGTATGAATGTACAGTGATTTCACAACCTCTCATATGTATAATGCAACAGCAAATAAATTATTTTTTATTAAATGAAAAATAAGATTGTGGTATTTGAAAAACAAAATTACAAAGATGGTCGAAATTGTTGTAATAATATCCTTAACTTAAGGATATCCCTGTTTAATAGGACCACTCAGCTTAGTTTGATCTGGACTTATAGTTGTTTCCCTTTCCAAAGGAGTTGTTGAACTATTCTTCTGCAATTCAGTTACTGCTTGTAAGGCCATTTATAGCCAACCCCAGTTAATGAATAAAGCATGCTTTTTTCTTCGACTATCAATTCACTTATTTTCTTTGAAATCAACAGAAATTACCTGATTGCAGCGTGATTCTCCCACACCTTTCTTCGAACATCCTTCCAATCAAGTTTTTCCTTGCAGTAAAAAATTAGAGAAGGAAAATTTCAATGATCTCAATAAACTAAACAAATTAGCATAATAAAAACAAAATTTAAGTTCATACTGACCTTGAACCTGTAAACCAAACATTGATCTGCGGTCTTCATCATTCGATTCAATTAGGAAAATAAGGGAAATAATATCTTGGAACATTTCTTTTATTTACTTACAGTTGGAAATCATTTCTTATTCAGCAAATAAATAACTTACCTTTTAAAAATTAAAAGACCCAATTTGGTAACATTGTATCAACCAATTAATTTAAAATATGATCAATTTTCTATTGTTTTATTTTTAAAATAAAAATAATCTTTTTTATTATTTTTATAAAAAATTTGAAGTAATAATTACGGAAATAATGATTAAAAAATAGAAGAAAAATTGATGAATTTTATTTTCTGAACTCATAATCTTCTTATTAGAATTGGAAACAAATAAAAACTCGCAAATATCCTTCCCTCTCCTTCATTGTCCACAATGACAAAAACTTGGTTTGACAATGGACGGAGTACCAACACGATCGTGGAAACTAAACCCCAAACATGCATCGATTCAGATGTGAATTAAAACAAGCTTAAGAAACTCACGAGATGGATCCGTGGGATGGGAGACCGTTGCCATCATGCAGTTTTTTTCTATGGGATGGATCCGATAGCTTGGCAAGTCCTCCTCTGTAAAAGCCTCAACCTCCTCGCTGCCCTTTGCAAGGGATGGCTAATACTGTAATAATACATCAGCTTTTGTATTGATTGAGATGGGGCTTTTTCTTCAAATGTTGATGGTTTCCTTGTAATGATGGCGGCCTCTTGGATGCTTGGAGGAAGAGAGAATCGTTCCGCTGCCGCTTAAAGACTATCCCAATGAAATAATCAGATAGCTGTTCGAGGAATCGGGGACTGGGAGATTTTCGATCGAATTGAAACAATATAATAATAATAAGCTTCCAAGATCTGGAGGTTGGACGACCCTTGGCATCTTCAAGGAGAGAGCAGATCAAGATCTGGACTGGGAGTTTTTCGATCGAATTGAATCGAATCGAAACAATAAAATAATAACATTGAGTTCCAAGATCTGGAGGCTGGACGACCCTTGGCATCTTCAAGGAGGGAGCAGATCAAGATCGGGAACTGGGAGATATTCGATCGAATTGAGTCGAATTGAAAAATAACAATGAGCTTCCAAGATCTGGAGGCTGGACGACCCTTGGCATCTTCAAGGAGAGAGCTGATCAACGGCAAACAAGATGCCACGCAAGCAGTTGCTTCATCTATACTGCCGTTCCCAATAGCAAACCTTTCTTCTCGACCCAACCAGCTATTAAGCTGCAAGAAAACGATTCTCTCCACTCCAGCAACCAGGAGGCCGCCATCTTGAAGGAGACCATTATCACTAAAACCCTAAAACCATAAATTATCCCTTGCAAAGGACAACGAGGTGATAGGCCTTTTATAGAGAAGGACTCGCCACGTTATCGGATCCATCCCTAAAAAAAAACTACATGATGGCAACGGTCTCCCACCCACGGACCCCTCTCGTGACTACTTTTATATTGTGTTTAGTATTATTTCTATTAAATTAATTACACTTTATAACTGAAATTAAAATATATAATTAAAATTATAGTTAAATTTGAAATTTATTGAAAAATAATTTTTAATATTTAATTACTATATTTTTCACTATTAAATTATAAAATTATTATAAATATATTTTATTTTTTATATTTTATATTAATTATTCAAGATTTCAATCTTTAATAATTAATTTTATCAAGTATTCAAGATTTTTTTTTTCATGTTATTGTATATTAATTATTCAAGATTTAATTTGTTTTTAATCATTTATTCAAAATCTCAATTATTATTAGCCAAAATACAGAAAAACATTCATCAAAAACATCTTAAAAAAAACTGGCACCACCCTGGTTGGTCTGCATCTGGTCCCTTGTCGTCTCCATTAATTCAAACTCTAGCAAGAACTAATCTTTCTAGGTTCTTTCTATAATTTTCTTTCTGGGTTTTCTCTATTTTTCTCAAAAGAGAGAAAGAAAATATGATCGTGGCAGTGTCAGGCATGGATTCACTCGGTGAAAGAGCAGCAAAGTGAGAGAAGCATTTCAGAAAAGCCAAACTAGAACTGATAATGTTGTTACAATCCTGGGTTATTTTGATAGTCGTCTATCGTCCTACTCAGGTAAGTAGATGTGATTTTTTTTTGTTGGGTTGAGTTTTGTTTGGTGGTAAACTGAAGAACCCTGAGATAACTAGTTTTGTAGTTTTGTTTTGTTTTGTTGTTGCTTTGACTTGTTCCTGCTGTTTGCTGTTGATGTACTGTTTGTTGTTTGGTTTGTGAGGAAGTGGAGGAAAGCTGAAAGATCTGAGGTCTTTTTTCATCGTAGGTTGTAGAACCTGGTTGGTTGGGTGATTTAGAATAGAAAATTATACGATTCTTGATTGGATCCTGGTTGCTTGTGTTTATTTTTCTTTTGCATTTGAATTGAGGGGTTATCCTTGCTGGGTATTGGTTTATGATTTGCTGTTTAGTGGATTTGTAATTTGCAGATGATGAGAAGTGAGGGACGGGAGGCACAGATGTGAAGTAGAAGGTGAGAACAGATGGTGAGATTTAATTTGGAATTAACTTCTAAAAGTATTTTTTTCTATTGAGAATCATAAATCATAGCAGCTAATAGCTGCTTTTTGTGAAACTAAGTTTTATCAATTTTATTACACGTAACCACATAAAATTTTTAGTTTTTTTGTGTTAATTATAAACTAAAATATCAATTTTTTTATAATTTCAGTCTAGACTACACTACTAAATACCCTCTTAATTCACATATGAATTGATACATTTAATATTTATCTTTAAAAAATAATAATCAGTGAATGTAATGAATATTTTGTTATTCTCAAATAAAATAAGTTAATTTGTTATCGGGTTAATATAATTTTTTAATAGGGTTTATTTATTATTATCTTAAAAACTAAACTTACTCATGGTTTAGTTACTGTTCACCAAGAGACAAAACACTATGGACAGTAATAGTAGTGCTTAATTTTCAGATGGGTTCGGTTTGGTTCAGTCGATTCATTTGGTTCAGTTGCATTGTTTGTTTTTTTTTTTAGTTTTTGCACACTGTAATAATAAATTTGTCCCTCGAAAAAAACAAAAACAACACCTGGGTTGAGAGGTTCCATGATGCAATAACCTTTTTGTCCCTCGATAAGGAAAAAAATCAAGTCTGGGCGGAAGGGGTACGCCGGTAATTTACCATTTTTTACTTCCAATTTATTGTTGGCATCTCACCAGACACGCAGTCCATTTCCGCGCTCACGTGTATGTCTTAAACAAAGCGTGCGGTTTATTCCAGCATCCAAAAATACCCAACTAGTATCTAGAATGATTTTTAGACATGTTCTCTTCCCACTAGTGCGGCTCGTGTAAGTATACAGTGGGCAGAGACGTGTCAATAGTCGTTTGAATTTCCCCCCTTTTCTCTCTCCTGCCTATGCAAGCTGATGTCAGTGCGGCATTTTTTGTCATATTTCATTTTAGTCCCTGAACTTTCGATTGTTGTTTCATAGTCCTTGTTGCTATTATTTAAGTTTTGATTAGTTTCAATTTCATCCTTCAATTAAAATTGATTATATATTGTAGTTTCATTTAGATCCTTATTCTTTCAATTTTCGGAATGCTCTAGAATCCTTAATATTTTGTGTATCAAAGTCTTATTTTTTTTCAATGTTATCCTTCCATGCAAATTAATTATAGACTTCAGTTTTATTTCAGTCCTAAATATTTTAATTTTTGGTTTTGTTAGAAATTATTTAATTTCAGCGTTATCAATGTTTTCATTTATTTCAATGTTATCCTTCAAATGAAATTTGTTACATATGTTTTTATTTATATTGTCCCTAATACTTTTAATTATGGATTTTATTTTAGTTCCTTTATTTTTTTATGCATATTTCATACATAGTTTCTATTTCTGTCCCTGTTTATATGTACATGCTCTTAGTTTTTATTTTCAATTTTTCTTTATTTCCAATGTTATTAAGTTCTTTTATTTAATGTTTAAATTTTAATATGTGATGGTGATCATTTGAAAATTAATAATTATTATAATTTCTTTTTTTTTCCTTCAGATCAAACAATTTTTTAAAATCTAATAATATTTATTTTTATTTTTTCATTTATTTTGTTTTTTAATTTTTTTAATATTGTTAGTTCTTGAATTTTCTAATTATTATAAATAAGATATTCAAAATAATGATAATAATTATTTGTTAGTTTTGTTTTCTTCTAAATATGTCAGACTAATTATATTTTTTATATTTATTTAATATTAGCACTTTACTATATATATATATATATAACCTAGGATTTTTGGGGGGAAAATTACTATCATTGCTCTGAAATAATTTTAATATAATAATATGAGTAATAAATCTTATAAAATAAAATAAAATATGGAATATTTTTTTGTAACAAGAATTATAGTCTCACAAATCTTTATTATTTCTACTGTTATTAAGGGTTTTTTTTTTATAAATATTTACATTTTAATTTGTGTTCATGATCATTTCAAAATTGATATTTCTATTTTTTTTTCTCTTTGTTGTTTTTAAAATTCCTTTTATTTATCTTTCAAGTCAATTGTTTTAAAATCTACCTATATTTATTTTTGTTTTGTCATTGATACTCATTATATATTTTAATATTTATATAATATTAGAGCCTGAAAATATATATATATAGACAGAAAAAATTGACCTAGGATTTTTTAAGTAACAAAAAAATAATATCAGTGTTCTAAAACTTTTAATATAATAATATGAAAAATAAATCTTATAAAAAAATAAAAAATTGATTTTGCATTTTAATTCTATTTTTTTTCCTCTTTTGTTTAAGCTTATTTCTTAGAAAATTTTGATTCTTAGATTTTAGATTGTTTTTGTAAAAAAAATTGTATAATATTTCAGATATGATATTACTGGAGAAAAAAAATACAACTTACAAACAAAATGGGTTAATAAATTTATCCAAGTTATCTATAATTAAAAAATATACAAACCACTTCCCCTGCATTTCGATTACACTGTTTCTTTTAGATGGGAAAAAAACTCATTTTTGACATATTTGATATATTATAATTTTATTAATTAAATACTAAAATTACTAATTACAACACTTAAAAAATGAATTACTTTCTTATATAGAAAAGAGCTTAACGTAACGCGTTGACAAATCACCTTGTTATCATACTAATTAAAGACAAATATATATTTTAACATTTTAAAAACATATTAAAATAATTTTAATACTTTTAAAACTAGCGTAATGGTTAATTTCATCTTTTAACATTTTTAAAGCAAAATGAAATTACAACATTTCTCTTCAAGGAAAAAAAATTTATAAAACAACATCCAAGAGCTTTCCATATTTTTCATCTAATTTTTTTATAGCTATAATCATTTTGAATTAGGAGAAATTTAGTACTTTAACAAATATAAGTTTAATTAAAAAAAATTATCCTTTTCAAGATTTTTTTTAATATCATCGATCAATATTTTATTTCATTTAATTTTTATACTAGATTTTTTTTTATTACTATTTTTTAAAAACAATCAATGATTACAAATTTTTCTTTCAAGATTTGTTTTGTATTTTTCTTTTATGGAATTTTCTTTATATCATGATTCGGGTTATGATTTTTGAAGATTAGCTCAATTTAACTTAGTCTTTCTTTCAAATTATATCCTTTAATTGATTTTTTTCTTAATTTAATCCTTCGAGATACAGTTTTTATATTTTTTTTGAAGAAAAAAACATTTTGTTCTTCAATGTTTGATTTACTAGTATCTAAACTTTGATTATTTGTTTTTACTTTTTATGAGGTTTGTCGCAGTGTTGATGGGATAGTATTGGGGGGTTTGAAGAGTCGTCACCTGGTTAGTTGGTTATTGTTGTTATAAAACTTTAATGTTCTAGTCTTTCTCAGAAGTTTGAAGGGTAATGAATTGGTTATGGTTACAGAAGGTGTTAGCATTCTTAACACACCTACTTTAGATTAGTTGTTTAATGGGTTTAGTGTGGTTTGGATATTTGGATGGTTTCCTAACAAGTGTTTTGATTTCGAATTTATTCATATGAATAAATATAACTTTTTAAATTTATTATGTAGACAAATAAATTCTTATATGGATAAATCAATGCAAATATTCTACCAGAGTTTACCTATTGTGGATAACGGATATTATAATAAAATACACACATTAAATTTGATGAATATTTAAGATAACTATGAGAATTTTTCAGATAAATTATTGATGTTTTAAACATCAACTTTCTCACAGGTCTAGTATTCATATTAGAATATTTACCATTAATTCTTATGAATTAAAGGAATGCTAATTAAAATATTCTCAATTAAAATTAATGAATATTTAAAATAAGTGTAATAATTTTTCTGCATTAATCGTTGATATTTTAAATATGAACCAAAAAAAATATATTTTTTTATTAAAACATAAATTTATATTTGGTTGTATCCAACATATAAAAACAATTTTTTTTGTTATTTTTAAAATTTTAGTAAAGATAAAACTCCCAAAATAAAGTTAAGATAGTGTTAATCAAATACACTTGTAAATCCAAAAACTCAACATAAATTAAGGATTAACAAACAAATCCTTGATCTTGAGTCAACTCGACTTGTTGACTTAGTTGATTGACCCAAATGAGTTGACCTGACAAAGTTTAACTCAAAAGACAACTGGAGAAACAAACCATTAGCCAAACATATTAAACTTGACAAAAATACAACTCGAAAGAAATCAAGTCTAAACAAATCAAACACCAAAAAAATAAAAGACCAGTTCTCAAACAAAGAAAGACATGGATATGTCTGGTCTGGATCATAAGTAAAAAAAAATCTTAAAGGCCAAGGAAAATTGTACCATCGGGCATGTCAAGCATGTGGATTCCAATGAAACATACCTATGCATGATTAATTACAAGGTAATGAAACAATGTGTAAATAATTTACTTTTAAACTCATGAAAATGGCTTTAATTACAAGGTAATGGCTTTAAAAGCTGAGTTTTGATATTTTAAAAATAAGACCCATTTTCTTAAGTAGCCCTTAACTTGTATATTCTTACTATTTTCTAAATTTTGTAAATTTATTAAAATGACAATTAAAACATACACATTTATGTCATAGTTTTCAACAACATTAGAGTTCTTATGGTAACCTTAACATTTATTTTATAAATAATTACATATTAACCTAATATGCAAAACATTTCTTAGAATTTGATCATTAATATTCAATGAATATATATATATATATATATATATATATATATATATATATATATATATATATATTAATTTTTTGTATAATTTTCATATATTTTTTATAAAAGTAAGTAGAGATGATCGATTCATAATTTTCATTTTATTTCATTAAATCAATTATCACAATAATTTTCTATTTAAACAAAACAATGTTTGCAGTAAAAAAAATATTGTTGTCAAAACAAAAAAGAAATATACGAGTTTTGATTAAGAAGATACTTTTATCCTTTTTAATTCAAAATCATTATGTTTTTTTGAGGAATATTATAAATAATTAATGTATGAAAGTCCAAATACTTTATAATAACATATGATCTTGATGTTATAATGTTTTCGTCATATATTTTATTAAAATAGATATCATGCATATTACAAACAAGGTAGCAGCAGCTTAACTGGCAATGGTCAAATGATAACAAGTTAACTAAAAAGAAAATATATGTCTGGTTATACTATTTTAGCAATTTTCAGAGCATATGGATAATATTTTTGAATTTTTTGCATAATAAAACTATTAAATTAGCCCCAAAAACAACAAAATATAAGCCTTAGATCTGGGGTATTGAGGTATATTCCATGATGGTTTTTTAATAGTTATCGTTTGTTTCAAGGTGTATAAATAATTGACCATTATTTTACCTTTTCTTTTCGTAAACTCTGCAGACGCATTGTACGAACATGTCTGCAGTGTTTCACGCGCATGTAGTATTCAGACAGCACATGCAACTCATTCCATCGGTGAAAAACAGACATACATCATGTTTCATAGTGTGTCGACATGTCCTCTATCTCATGGTACAACGCATGTCTAGTTACGGTGGCTAGTGAAGCTCTGATAGACAAGTTTAAGTTTTTTCTCCCTTTTCTCTTTACTGCCGCCCGAAAATACACTTTGATCCTTACGGTTTGTGCATATATTATTTTAGTCCCTTGTCTTTTGATTTCGCTTTTATTACTGCTTTTTTTAGTGTACTTTTTGATTTGTTGCAATCGTGTCATTTAATTGAAACTGTTTATATATGTTGAGTTTCAATTTAGTCCTTATTTTTTTTATTTTTGGTTTGCTTTTGGTTCCTTTAATTATTTCGGTATGCAAGTTTTAATTGCTTCTAATTGGGTCATCCAATTGAAATTTTTCATTCATCTTATATTTCATTTCAATCCTTATTCTTTTAATTTTTTAAAAACATTACACGATATTTTTTTTAAATATCTTTATTTATTTCGGTCCCAAGATTTTGTTCATTTCAATTTTGTCCTTCGATTGGAATTAATTATAGAGTTTGTTTTAATTTATTTTGATTGTGTCTTTTAATTCAAATTAGTCATATATGCTACTTTTCTTTTCCATCCTATTCTTTTATATTTTTTTTGACAAAATTACACTGCAATTTTTTTAATATCTTTATTTGTTTTGGTCCCAAAGTTTTTATTTGTTCAATTTTATCATTTGATTGGAATTAAATATATATTTTATTTTTCATTTTGGTCCTTATTCTTTGAATTTTTTTTATTTACTATTAATTTCTTTAGTTTTTTTTTTTCATTCTTGGATAATGTTTATTTTTTATCCATATTTATGAATCTATGCTTTTAGTTTTTATTTTTAATTTTGATCGTTTTATTTTTTATTAGGGATTTATTTTTATTTGGTTGAGTCTTGAAATTTTAATTTATGTTTGTGATCATTTTAAAATTAATATTGCTCAATTTTTCCTTTTTTTTGTGTTTTCTGTTATTTTTAACTATTCTTTGGATAAGATGATTTTATGATTTCATTATTTGCACCATAATAATAATAATTTTAGTAATTACTTTTTTTTTTTGTAAAAAATATTTTTTTTTGGGCAATTGAATGAGTTTAATTGTTTGGGCAATAATATTGATAATAATTTTAACTGTTATAGTAATGATAATGATGGTAACGTAGAGATGCATTTTTAATTTATGTTTTCTTCTTTTTATAGATAGAAAATTAACTATTTATTTTTGTTATTTGATTATTGTAGGTGTTTTCACAATTTACATTTTGTTTTTATATGAAATTTAAATTGAATTATAAAATGAACTAATCTTAATACAGTAAATTCAATAATTCAGATATCCGAATCTTCTTGTTTTTTTAATGATAATAATAATTTTATGATGGTTATTTTGTTGAAACTTACTAAACAGATAAATTTATATCGATTTAAAATTCATATATTTTATAGATAACTTGCATTTCACAGAAATTATTCATATACTTATTATTTTGCCAAAATATCTATTATAATTAAAAAAATCTCATACAATTGATATTTTTATATTGAAAAAAATATGGTGTCACCCGTAACGAAATGCGAGTGCATTGACTAGTATATATATAATGCATGCTATAATCAAAATGAGTCATCTGTCAAGCCCTTCTTCTTCTTCTTCCTGCAAGGACCATAAGACTTGCTACAATCAAATTTTCCCTTGCAGTATAAAATTAGAGAAGGAAAATTTCAATGATCTTAATAAACTAAACAAATTACCATAATAAAATTTAAATTTAAATTCATACTAACCTTAAACCTTGTAGACTAAGCATTAATCTACGGTCTCTTTCAAGAGTTGTGGATGACAACGATGAATTCATGCAGGGAGATAATATCTTGGAAATTTTTTTTTATTTATTTACAGTAGGAAATCATTTTTATTCAGCAAATAAATAACTTGTAAAAAGTTAAAAGACCCAATTTGGTAAACCTTGTATAAACCAATTAATTTAAAATATAATCAATTTTCTATTTTTTTTATTTTTAAAATAAAAATAATCTTTTTTCTAATTTTAATAAATTTTTTGAAGTAATAATTAAAAATTATAAAAAAAATTGATGAATTTTATTTTCTTCACTCTTAATCTTCTTATTAGAATTGGAAACAATAAAAACTCACAAATATCCCTCCCTCTCCGTCAATGTCCAGAATGATAAAAACTTGGTCTGATAATGGACGGAGGTACCAACACGATCGAGCAAACTAAACCCCAAGCATGCATCGATTCAGATGTGAATTAAAACAAGCTTAAGAAACTCACGAGATGGCTGTGGGATGGGAGACCGTTGCCATCCTGCAGTTTTTTTTCTATGGGATGGATCCGATAGCTTGGCAACTAAGTCCTCCTCTGTAAAAGCCTCGACCTCCTCGCTGCCCTTTGCAAGGGATGGCTAATACTGTAATAATACATCATCTCGAAGGAAACTTTTCATCAGCTTTTGTATTGATTAAGATGGGGCTTTTTCTTCAAATGTTGATGGTTTCCTTGAAACGACGGCGGCGTCTTGGTTGCTTGGAGGAAGAGAGAATCGCTCCCCAGAAGCTTAAAGACTATACCAACGAAATAATCAGATAGCTGATCGAGGAATCGGGGACTGGGAGATTTTCGATCGAATTGAATAATAACAATGAGCTTCCAAGATCTGGAGGCTGGACGACCCTTGGCATCTTCAAGGAGGGAGCAGATCAAGATCAGGGACTGGGAGATATTCAATCCAATATTCGATCCAATTGAATAATAACAATGAGCTTCCAAGATCTGGAGGCTGGACGACCCTTGGCATCTTCATGGAGAGAGCTGATCAACGGCAAACAAGATGCCACGCAAGCGGTTGCTTCATCTATACTGCCGTTCCCAAGATCAACCCTTTCTTCTCAACCCAGCCAGCTATTAAGCTGCAAGAAAACGATTCTCTCCTCTCTCCAGCAACCAGGAGGCCGCCATCTTGCGAGGAGACCATTATTACTAAAACCCTAAAACCATAAGAGAAAAACTCATCTTAATAAATACAAAAGCTGATGAATTATTACAATATTATTATTAATTATCACTTGCAAAGGACAGCGAGGTGATCTATAGAGAAGGACTTGCCACGTTATTAGACCCATCCCGTAGAAAAAAACTACATGATGGCAACGGTCTCCCACCCACGTACCCATCTCGTGACTTTCTTCGGCTAGTTTTAATTCACATCTGAATTGATATATTTAATATTTATCTATAAAATAATAATAATAGGTGAATGTAATGATTATTTTGTTATTCTCAAATAAAGTATGTTAATTTATTATTGGGGCAATATAATTTTGTAATAGGGTTTATTTATTACCATCATACTAATTAAGGACAAATATATATTTAAACATTTTAAAAACATATTAAAATAATTTAAATATTTTTAAAACTAGCATCAAGTTTATTTTCATCTTTTAACATTTTAAAAGCAAAATGAAATGACTATATTTTTCATGATTTAGTACTTTAACAAATATAAATATAATTATTTTTTTTTATCTTTTTCATTATTTTTTTTAATATCATCTATCAATATTTTATTTCATTTAATTTTTATACCAGATTTTATCCTTAATTTTTTATTGCTATTTCCTAAAAAGTAAATTGATGATTACAAATTTTATCCTTAAAGCTAGGTATGTAACCTTAAGGCTTGAGAACCTTAACTTTTATCCACGTTATATGCCACATTATTTTCATGTTTAGATTAAAAATAGAATGATTGTTATGCTACAATAGAAAGAACCAAATGATTAGTGCTTCTCCATAACTCCTTTCTCATTCATCTTTAAGTTGCAAATTTATTTGACACCACTTATTTTCTATCCTTTGAAAACTCTAATTTCTAGTTCATCTCAATTTATTAAATATTTTTTTATAATGTCATTCCACCATTTTATTTCCTTGGCATTGTTAAATATAATAGCATCATTGCTTACAAATAGAGAATAGTGAGCAATTGCATCTTTATCAAACAAGTCATCTTAAATGCATAAGCCATCATCGATGTTGATTTTTTTTCACATAATTGTTTGGGCTTGAAATTATTTAAGGTTTCCAAGTTTAAGAAGATATATGAAAGTGTGATTTAGTGATCGTTTTGACCATCTTCTTCTTCCTCTTCACCAAATATTATGAAAAAGTTTTTTTTTCTATTACCCTAACTTATCATTGTCGTATCTCAAGTAATTTTTTCTCATCAAATACCACATCTCTACTATTACCCTTTTAAATAATTGGGTTTTATAACTTGTAATCTTTATAAGAATCACTTACATCAAGCAATACGCATTTCATATCATCATTATTGATCCGATTGAGCAAAGACAATTTTTTTTTTTTTGAAACGATTGATAGGAGGTTTGTGTCCATTACAAGTCTTATTAGGTGTCATATTCTTATTAGGTGTCATATCTCTCTGCTTCGTCCGACCCTTTTCCCCTGGTGCTGGATACATGATCTTCCGCTGTCTATTTTATTCTTATAAAATGTTTTTTTTTCTTCTTATTATAAATTATTATTATAAATATAACTAAAAAAGATCAGGAAAACATTATAGATTGTGAGTGTTTTCACTGTGGATTGTAATAGTATATTTTTGAATCGGTTCAGTTGGTTTACCGATTTTTATTTTTTTTATCATTATTTGCACAGTAAAATAGCTTTTTTAGCCATCGAAAAAGACAAAAAACCGGTTATGAATGGAGGGGCTCCGCGGTAATTGTACAATTTCAAACCGGAGCGGCCCGGTCCGGTCCGCCTGCCTTTTTATTATTTTATATTTTTTATAGCAAATATTGGGCTTCTATTCAATATATGTGCACTCCACTTAAATACTTTAGGCCTTAGGGGGTGTTTGGGAGTGTGGTTGCTGTTGTTTTTCAAAGTGCTTTTCGTGCCGAAATACATCAAAATGATATTTTTTTATTTTTTAAAAATTATTTTTGATATCAGCACATCAAAATTATCTAAAAATATATATATAAAAAATTCATTTCAATTGAAAAAAAAATTTAATTTTGGTGAAACGCGGTTTGCACCACTCACCCAAACAGCCTCTTAAAGTCTTTGGTAATCTACCACTTGTCAACATGCTTATTACCATATTCATAATGATATGATTCTTTTTTTTAACACATTATTTTATTATGATGTTGTTAGCTGCTTCTACATACCATGCTTGTTCACCATATTTCATTCTCTATAAGAACCTTAAACTTTTTAAATACATAGAGCCTCTGAATTCTCTTATATGAGTTACATATGTTTTCTCACTACAGTCACTCACTCAAAGTGATTCTTAACTTCTTTCCATAGGATACTTGTTGTCAGAAATCGCAAGTGCACGAATCGTAACAAATAATAAAGTGATGAGTGAAGTATCGTCCCATGAGGATTTGCAAAAATTATCAATAAATACCAAAATTATTAAAATCCTATCTATTTGATGGTTCAGTTATAAGGGTTTATGAAACTAAGAATAATTAAAACAAACAAGAAAAAAATTAAATAGTGTTGAAATCAAATTTAACAGGTGATTTTTTATTTCATCGTAACTAATCTTATATGATTTTTCTTAGTTGAATTAATCCTCACAAAATTTCTTTTTTATTGTTGATAATCAGGTTTTACTAATTTAATCATTAATCTCTCTAAAGCATCAATGAATTATTACAACAAGCAAACTTCTAACCTCTTGATGAAAATTCTAATTTCATCAAAATACATTAGGAATGATAAAACCTTGCATGATTACATAAATTCCATAGATATCTCTATCCTATATATTTCTTATGGTATTTCAAACAATGACTGAAACAATTATCAATTCTCAGTCTCAAATTAAATCTCAAATCATGTAAATGGTGATCAAGTGTATACAAACATTAAGCATATAATGATACACTCAACAAGTATTAGATTAATTCAATCAAAGAAACTGTCCACATATTTACAGTTAGGCTACACAAAAGTCCTAGAATAAAAATAATACTCCATAGCAAAATTAAAAAGAAACAAAGTTGATACGATGAACATCACTCAAAAGTATTGAAAAATTAGAAAGTTGGATGTCTTGAAAGGGCTATCAAGATCATTTTCATGAAATAGAATGTTAGGTTATTGCTAAGAAAATTTTTTTGGAAGACGAAGG
This sequence comes from Salix dunnii, assembly GCA_015731905.1. NCBI lineage: Eukaryota > Viridiplantae > Streptophyta > Magnoliopsida > Malpighiales > Salicaceae > Salix > Salix dunnii. The sequence continues at coordinate 3,506,252 of CM027676.1, forward strand.
ACAAAAATTAACATAAAAAATAGTCTCTCATGTACATTGTTCATAGACAAGTAGAATTTCAATTAGGGATTTAATTGTCATCTTATAGCTCTAGGACTTTGAGAGATGAGAAGATAAAGTCAGTAGAAATGATAAAATAAAGAGAAATCAATAGACAACCTTCTAGAAAAGAAAAAAGAACTAAGTTTATGTTAATTTATTTGTTTCAAAAAAGTGTGTTTGATGAATTATATTTTGATTTACTTTTAAACTCATGAAAATGGTTATATAGTGAATTATATGATTTTTTTTTTAGGTTTTTTAAGGTTAAAACCAATTGAAAAATTAGTTTTTGATATTTTAAAAATAAAATCCTAACTTTGGAGCCACTAGAGGTAAATGGACAACATATAATTTTTTCTTTTAAAAAAGAAAATAGTGTGAGTGATGTTTGGCTTATAGTCATGTTTTGCATTGCATTTTAAAAATATTTTTGAAAAAAAATTGAATTTTTTATATTTTTATTTCTTATTTTAAATTGAATTTTTATAATTTTTTCTATTAAAAATATTTTTTTAAAAAAATTGATACATTCATAAACAAAAAATACTTTCAAAAATAATATCTACCACATTCCCAAACCGGCTAGAGTCATACGTGCATAGATAATTTATTTAGTCTAGGCACACAAGACCATCCTTCCAAGATCAAACATGTACGATTTTTTTTCTTAAATAGCCATTAACTTTTATATTTTTATAATTTTTTAATTTTAGTAAATTTATTAGAAAACACACACATTTATGTCATAGTTTTCAACAACATTAGAGTTTTTAAAATCGTAGATAGAAAAATCATAAAATCGTAAGTAAAATATTTATGAATACAATATATCATAATTATAGTCATAGAACTTTATTAGTTGAGGTTCAAACATTATTTAATATATATATATCTTTCTCAATGATGATTATTCAACAACAAACACACAATTAACTACCAAATAATGAGTTTCAACACCAATTAACATTAACAAAAATAACACGAGATATATAACAAACATGAATAACATAAAATTACACTTAATAGGTCACCACACAGAAAATATAATTAAAATTTATTTTTTTATTAAAAAAATAGTGTGCTAAAATACAAGATAAATAATCATATTTATAGTGATCAAATACTACATGAAACTTATATGCTAAATAGTCCCAAATCTTAATAGAAAAAAAATAAAATTATCATGTATGTTGTTTACCTTTTCAAATCTAATGAGAAAACATATTTTTTTTTCCCTAAAAATTCATCTACATCATTTATTATGAGGTATTTGTGAGTGCCATAATTTTTATTTTTTAAAATATTTTTCATTTAGAAATGCATTAATTTTATTTTTTAAAAAAGTTATTTTAATACCAACACATCAAAACAATTTAAATACATTAATTAATTTTAAGAAAATAACTTAATTTTTCATAAAATGTGTTTTCAAGCATGTTGCCATGCAAACTTTTATATGTACTACTTTAACATGCAAATACATGTTCAGAACATTTTATATATAAAAAATTCACCAATATTTAATACTTTATAGTTGAAAATTCGTTTCTTATTTACAACTTACAAGTCCCAAGCAAAGTGGAACTTTCTCGAACTCACCTACCTCACTCTCACTTTCTTAAATAAAATAAAACGAAAACGCTTCTCTTGCCGACGATTCAAATCGTACGATTTTACGAGTTAACTCGAGATTTTAACAACCATGATGGTAACCTTAACAATTATTTTATAAATAATTACATATTAACCTAATATGCAAAACATTTCTTAGAATTTGATCATTAATATTCAATGAATATATATATATATATATATATTGTATAATTTTCATATATTTTTTATAAAAGTAAGTAGAGATGATCGATTCATAATTTTCATTTTATTTCCTTAAATCAATTATCACAATAAGTTTCTATTTAAACAAAATAATGTTTGTGGTAAAAAAAAATATTGTTGTCAAAACAAAAAAGAAATATACGAGTTTTGATTAAGAAGAAACTTTTTTCCTCTTTAATTCAAATCATTATGTTTTTTCGAGGAATATTATAAATAATTAATGTATGAAAGTCCAAATACTTTATAATAACATATGATCTTGATGTTATAATGTTTCCGTCATATATTTATTAAAATAGATATCATGCATATTACAAACAAGGTAGTAGCTTAACTGGCAATGGTCAAATGATAAACAAGTTAACTAAGAAGAAAATATATCTCTGGTTTGATCTTATGATAAGAAGTTGACGGGCTCTCCTCCTCCTCCATGATTTAGCTACTGCATCCAGGAATGATTCCATATATATTGAACTGTAACCAAAATCTGTCATCCTTCTTCTTCTTCTTCTTCCCTACAAGGGCCATAAGACTTGCTACAAACAAGATAATATATGAAGTTAACCAGGCTCAAAACTGTAAGAAGCCAGTAATAGTAATCATAATGCCCTTTGTTGATGTTGCTAGAAACCCAACTCTCCTGAGCTTCTCCTGCCGTGAAATCTCGAACAGCGCTAACTATCAAACTGGATACCAAGCTCGCGGCAGATAATCCTAACCCTTGAAGCGTAGAGGCTACACTGGACATGCTTTTAGGCAACTCAGTGTAAAAGAACTCATTCTGTGCTATGGCATTGAAAGCCTCAGATAATCCACTCAGGATAAAATACGGTAATAACCACATTGCTGAGATGTGCAATTGAGCATCAGGATCGTCTGAAAATCCTTCCTTGATTGCAGTTTCCCGCCGAGAACTCTCAGCAATCGCCAGTGCTGCCATGGAGATAGTCGATAATAGAACACCGATGCCCATTCTTTGTTTCAAGCTGAGGCCAATGATTTTTCCTTTGGCCTTCGATGCTATCGGGATAATTATACGATCATAGAGAACAACCCACGTAGTGATAACGAGAACCGCGATTGAGGGGAAACTTGCAGCAGGAACTTCAAATTTTGAAGTAATGTGTCGTTCCATGGTGGATGCCTGGAGTACTAAAAAAGATCCTTGGCTTACATTCACAGACTTCAACATTCCGGCTGACCATATTGGGATTACCTTGATTAGTGCTTTTAGATCTTCTACTTGATCTACTGTACAAAGACTCCATGAATCTGAAGCTTTTCCATCTGGGGCCAAGTCTTCTTGAGGATTTCTAATAATGCAAGCTTTATTTAAGAACCTAATACAGGGTAAGGCAAAAGGGAAGATTTTAGGATTAGCAATAAAACTCATTAAAACAGATTATGATTAAAACTACGGGACTTCTTCAGGCAAAACTTGCAGCTCTATAAATTCAGGACACAAACCTCAGGTTTTCACTTGGCACAAGAAGCATTGATCCCTTTGTATGATAATCCACCTTATCAGTGGCTTGGGATGATAATTTGATTCTTCTATTTCTAATACAACACACAACAACTTGAGCCAACCCAGTGATCCAGCTTGCTTTAGGTTTTGACTTGACATAATAGGGAGAAGCCACGAAGAATGAAAGAGATGACAAGATCATGAGCACCACGGGAACTCCAAAACCCACCATCCACCCCATGTTATCTTGAATGTATACAATTAAAGTCATACCAACAAAAACTGAAGCCGAGACTACGCCATAGTACCAACTGAAGAAGCTCTCTCGTATTCTAGCATGTTTAAGGCTGTTTCTCGTGCCCAATTGATCAGCACCAAAGGCTAAGGAAGACGATCTTATGCCACCAGCTCCACTGGCCACGAAGCAAAAAGCTGTATATAAAAGCAAAAGCTGCGATGTAGTGGCAGATTTGCAGTTGTCGCAAGATTGGACACAAGGAGGCGGTCTTGCTTCAGGAAATGTTGTTAGCCACAACAGAACCATCCCCTGCACCATGAAAATTAAAGTGATTCCTTGTTATGATTTTAATTCAATACTCTACAGGGCTCATGAGAGCCTTTCAACCTTAAATGTAAGTCAGTAAGCTGCAGAGCATGCTCTAATTCTCATCCTTGTTAAACTCAAATTGTACTCTCTTGTTAACAAAAATACGACCGACGCAAACCGCCGTGAAGAAATGAGAACAGGGAGCTGGTTCCTGTTATGTGGATGGATAGAAAAAAACAAACCGACAGGTGAAGAGATGGAGGATAGATGACACAACATAGCTAACACAGTAGACATGGTCCTACATTATAGTACAACATGAAATAAGGAGCAAAAGAAAGGATACATCATATGTCGTGTAGCAAAAAAATTATTATGGCTGAGCAAAATTATCTTGTGCGATGACAGAGGATGACAGCTTTTAATTCGCTTGAATTTTTATTTTTATTTTCCATTAATGATTTTTCTCAGCTCCTGCGTCAAGCAACTGTAATTTCGGAAAGGACGAAAAAATAGACTTTAGAAAGAATCAGAAAGCAGAAGATGATGATGAAGAAGAAGAAGAAGACAGTGGAAAACGAAGGTGCTGAGAAGAAAAATTACCAGAAGGCTAGCCATACATCCAAAACCAATCATCCGATACCGACCCACATAAGTATCAGCAAGGAAAGCTCCAAGAATTGGGGTGAAATTTGTGGCAGATGACAAAAGGAACAGTATAAGTGCCCCCTTTGCAGCATCAATCCTATACTCTCTTGTCAAATACAGTATCAGGTTTGGAAATAGCCCATAATTTGCCAGACTCTCGAATGCTTCATTTGCTGTCAGAAAATAGGAAATTTATTTTGAGAAAAGAATGATCATAAGGTTAGACTAAATTGACTGTGTACTATATGGTTAGTACCTAGGATGAATGGTAAGACTCTGATGCCACCCTTCGGGTTACTCAAGAGTGGTTCTCTGATCATCTGTCTATGCTCTGATGGGCAATCCATCTATTCTTCTGTTCTTGGGAGAGAGTAAGTGGTGTTAAAATGACACTTACCGCAGCATCCTCATTCTACAGAAAAAAATGTGGAACCTTAAAAATGATAATGAGGTGCCAGGTACAGATGGAAAGCACGTTTTAGAAACACAAAATTGAATATCACTATGGAATATTCTTTTATTTCCATCTACATATACTTACATATGCTGAGTCTAATTACCATTATTTTTTAAAATATTTTTTGTTTAGAAATGTATTAAAATAATATATTTTTTTAATTTTTTTATAATTATTTTTTATATCAGCACATAAAAATAATTTAAAATAATTATTTTTTTTAATTTAAAGTAAAAAATAAAAATAAAAATTTTTCAATTTTTTTCAAAAATATTTTTGAAACACAATAACAAATACCACTATGAATTATTACCAATGGATTTTTTTAATGAAAAATTGACTACATTGATGAGGTTCTCGCTGGGATTTCCCAGTAGAATTATATGGGTGAGTTCATTGGTGATATAAAAAAAACAATTCACATTTCTTTGTAATTGTCTGAGGAAAAAAAAAACATTTCATACTATTAATTTAATTGTTAAATCAATTATAAATATCTTAGTACATTAGAAAGAAGTAGAATCTACATATGGGGTGGAAGAGAAGGAAAATTTCTTGGAGTTTTACAAGGAGGTTAATAAGTTAACATGAATGACATCAATTGCTCGTACTATTTTATACTTTGTTCTTCATCACGCTATAGATCAGCTAAACACCACTTCTAGATATGTTGTTAACTCATTGGTGGTGTCAAGTGGGTAAATTACAAGAACTAGAAAAAAAACTTAAATATGCATTGAATAAGTTAGCTCAACACACATGGAGTAAGATGGATATAAAGAGGCAAGGAATGACTAAGGAGTTTAAAGAGTTGCCTCTAACTCATCTGATCCAAATCCAATAAAGGTCTCATCCAAGTTCTAAAAACGGCTGATGTGTTAGGTCCCTTTATTTGGGCTTATTTTTTTATAGCATTACATGGAATCCAAGTCAGCATACTATTCTCCTAAGAAAACATGGATATTCTTATGAAGTAGGAATAATTTTTAGCATTAAAAAAAAGAAATTTTATAGTTTATTAAGAAAACTAATGAGCTCTCGGATAAAAAATTACACGTTGTGATTGAGCTTCTGTTCCATTATAATCTTTCTAAGAAAAGGTTCTGTAGTAAACTATACACTAGCTTTACAAACCATATTATATGAGCTAGAATTGGGCGTGTGTGCAATTGGTGCCTCTTCATGATCTCCACCCAATTGTATCACAAATTGAGCAACATTACTAATTAAAGAAGTAGAAGCTCTCATTCTTGAAGTTGAATGTTTTCTCTGTTAGAGCCCGAAACCTTTAAACACATGTAAATGAAGAATGAATAGTTATACTTTATTCAATGAAGCAATGCTGAGTTATATTCAGTTGTTACAACAAAAAATAGAAAAATATGCAACCCACATTTAGGACTCCTACAAACATGGTTTAGTAAACAAAGAATAAATCAAACCTAATCTCCTAATTCTAAAGACTAGGACATTTATTAACTAACTCAGCTCCAGCAATTCCTCCCTTAAACTGCATTGTCTTCAGCAAATAGTTTAGCACTATATTCATTTGTTACCATACATACACCCAACAAATTACTCAATTTCTCAAATGTGTCCATCTTCAATGCCCTTGTCATGATATCAACAACTTGATCTGTTGTATTACAATGCTTCAACTCAATTACACCCTCTTTATATAACTCCTGTAGGAAGTGAAACCTGATGTCTATATGTTTACTTCTACAATGAATAACTGGATTTTTTGCTAACTTAATTGTAGACATATTATCACAATATATGACAGTAGGTGTACCTTATTTGCAATTTAATCTTTTAAGCACTCTTCTCATCCACACCACCTGACAAGCACAATGAGCTGTAGATATGAGTTCTGCCTCAGTTTTTGAAAGAGACACCACTAGTTGTTTCTTCGAACTCTAAGCACCTGCTCCTCCACTAAACATAAAAACATATCCAGAAGTGCTCCTACGATCATCTTGATCATTGGCATGATCACTATCAGAGAATGACATTAACATTTCATCACTAACAGCTCCTTTTAGTAGCAAATTCTGAAGCATTCTGAAGCATCTAAACCGACATCCAAGTTTTTATATCAGCAATTTAGCTTCTCTAAGTCAGAGTTTGAAGATTTCATGCAAGGCTATTTCTCCTTTTTAGGAAAAATAGTTATTGAAGTACTTAAAGTAAAATGTCAACTTAAGGAAGGACTATTTTGTAAAATAGATACTAGGGTTTCTTAGCATATAAGAAGAAAAGAGGGAGAGCTGAAGAGGTAGCAGCCAGCAGAGAATAAACACAAATTCTCTCCTTTCCAAACCCTAAATCATGTTTTCTTTCATCTTTTTATTTAATTGTTCAATAGTTATGCAAGGCTAAGCTCTTTTCTTGGTTGCAAGGACACAAAAACCTTCGGATTTCAAGAACCGTGAGATTTATTCTTCCTTCTATTTTCAGTTTATGTTATGAATGAGTATGATTGTTTTCCTATGCATATTTCCTATGATTGTTGTTGATGATTGCTAGAGCGGACTCTAAGATATTGTTGTGAACAATCTATTGCTAAGTTTAATATCAAAACCGGAGTTGTGATATATGAACTTGTGAAGTAATTAAGCTTGATAATTATGGCGGAACTACGTTATTGAACTTAGGGAGAACATTTGAACAAATTGACACAAGTTGCCGACAACTTGTATGTTAATCTTGATAAAATTATCTAGTTCTTAAAGCTACCATTAAAGTGAATCATTAGTGCGGACACTTTGATTTTTTGTTGGTTAGGATTTATTATACGGCGGATCCGTTAATTAATCACATTAAGAAAAGATAAAATTTCATAACATAAATTGCATTTTTTGTTTCAAGGATCGATTCTAATTTCCGTAGTTGGATGTGTGCTTGTGACCAAGGTTTGTTTTCTTGATAAGTTTTAGTTTTAATTGATTTTGTTTGCTAGTTTAATTGCTGCCATAGTTTAGATAATCACAAACCAAACCCTCTCAATCACATTACGTACAACATAAAAATCTGACTTGAAACGTCCTTGTGGGATCGACCCCTTGTTTGCTCTATACTATCTTGTGTGTTTTAAGATAGGGTAATTAATTTGTGCTCTATACTCCTAGAGATTGTTGTTGAGTTTTTACGAATAAGGTATGCTCACCTAGACATCAAACAAATCCTTCCCTCAGAAAATATGTTTCAATCCTATTAAACCATGCTCTCGGTGCCTGCTTTAATCCGTATAAAGCTTTCTTTAACTTGAAAACTTTGTATTCCTCTCCTTTTTCTCATAACTTAGGGGATGCTCAACATACACATCTTCATCTAAATCTCCATAAAGGAATGCACTTTTTACATCCAGCTAATACACCTTCCAATTTCTCTGTGCTGCCATAGCTAGAATCATCCAAATTATATCCCATCTTGCTACTGGTGCAAACATTTCAGTGTAGTCAATCCCATGTTGTTGTGCATACCCCTTTGCTACAAGCATAACTTTGTATTTTTCAACTTCCCCTTTCTCATTGAGCTTTGTCTTGTAAATCCATTTTACTTCAATCTTCCTTACATTCTTTGGGAGCACAGTTAATTCCCATGTATTATTTCTCTCAATTGCTGAAATCTTAATGTCCATGACTGCTCTCTATTTTTGACTTCTTGAGGCTTCTTCATATGTGTATAGATCTTCGGCAGTGGTATAGAATACCATGTTTTGAATTTCTTCTTCTTCAGACAAATATGCACCTATGACATAATCCTACATCCAGTATAGTGTTCTTTGAATTCTGGCAGCAAGTTGATTTGCGGTAGCAAGTTGATTATGCTCATCATTTTCAACAGGTTGATTAACAGTAGGTTGATCATGCTCATTTTGTTGCTTGGCAGCAAAGAGATCAAGCTCATTTTCTTCAGTTGCATTTTCTAAATTTGAACTTGATACTCCAGTTGAAGAATTATTTACTTCATGCTGCTCTAGTTCTTACTCTTCAACTTCAACTAGAAATTCTTCAATCATATCGATCTCATCATCCCCCCATTTTAGCAACACATTGTTGCCACCTTTTATCTAGCCCCAAGCTTCATTTTCTTTAAAGATCACATCACAACTAATCATGATTTTCTTTATGCTTGGATTATACATTTTGTAGCCTTATGTTTCTTCACTTCCACTAATACATACTTTAAGCTCCTAGAATCTAGTTTTGTTTTTTTCATATGTGGAATATGAACATGACCAATGCACCTAAACACACAAAAGTATTCCATTGAAGGTTTAATACATGAACACACCAGTTTACTGCCTTTAGCCAGAACTCTCTAGGAATATGTTTCTTGGACATCATGCTTCTAACTAGATTCATGATTGTCCAGTTCTTCCTCTCAATAACATTATTTTGCTGAGGAGTGTATGTTGTAGTTAGTTGTCTTTTGATCCCATTCAAAAGACATCACTCATTGAAATTTTTGGAAGTGAATTCCCCACCTAAGTTAGTTCGTAAACAACCCATTGAAGAACTAGCCTATTTCTCAGCTAAACTTTTGATTTTTTTGAACATATTAAGAGCTTCTGATTTTTCTAAAATGAAGTAAACCCAACACTTTCTACTAAAATCATTAATAAAAGTGATTAGGTACCTTTTTACATTGTTGGATTCTAGATGCACAGGTCCACAAAAATTTGAATGCATAAGTTATAGTTTGCATGCTGCTCTTCAGTAGCTTTTCTTCGGGATGTTGTTCCTATGTTGTTTTCCGATTAAACAATCAGCACATACTTTCCTTAGGGTTGCAAGTAATGGCAGCCCTTCAACCATCTTCTTGGAATACAATGTTCTCAATCCCTTGAAATTAAGATGTGCAAACCAATTATGCCATAGTTGTGTTTTTTTCTCCTCAGTAGTTTGAAAGAAAACCACTGCATCTGTTGCAGGCATTAAGTAGCTATGACAAACATTCTATTGGAGGTCATGGTTGTCTCCATAATGAGACCTCTGGTTGGGTAGAACAACTTGCAAGTATTGTTTTGAATAAGTATTGCTAGTCCTTTCTCTTTTAATTGACCCATTCTTAACAAATTCTTTTTTAACTCTGGGATATAGTAAACATCATCAATCTGTTGCATCACTCCAACTATGTTCAACTTCACGCATCCCTTTCCCATTACTACCATCTTTTAACTGTTGCCTAGTTTAACTAAGTGTCTTAACCCTTCATTTAACTATGTAAACCACAATTTGTTCTCACTCATATGATTGCTACAACCTAAGTGTTACGATGTCACTGTCGCACAAATTAATTACCTTAGCTTAAAACAAATCAAACAAGATAGTATAGAGCAAGCAAGGGGTCGATCCCATGAGGACAATTTAGTTCAGATTTTCATGCTATGTGCTATGCAATTGGGGGAGGGGGGTTGGAAGTTGGCTAGGCTAGGCTAAAATAAACTAAGCGAAAATTATATAAAACTAAAATTTATCAATAAAGCAAACCTTGGTCGCAAGTCAACATCCACCAATAGAAATCAAAACTGATCATGGAAATGACACATCAATTTATATTCTGAATATTTATCTTTTCTTAAAATTGGTTTGTTAACGAATTTTCATGTAACTTACACTAACCATCAAACAACTAAGTGTCCGCACTAGTAATTTGATACAATGACAACATTAAAAACTAGATAACTTAATCAATTAAGAAACATAATTGTTTGCAATATATGTTTAATTCGATTGAATATTCTCCCTAAGATTAATAACGTAAATCCGCTACAATTAGTAACTTAGTTGCTTCACAAGTTTATATACTATAACTCTGGTTTTGATATCAAACATAACAATAGATTGTCTACAAACAATAACTTCGAGTTCGCTCTTAACAATTATATAAACAATCATAGGAAATAAGCACAGGAGAACAAACATATTCATCATATAAAATGAAAAATTAAGTTAAAAATAGATCTCACACAGTTCTTGAAATCTGAAGGTTTTTGTGTCATTGCAACCAAGTAAAAGAGTCTAGCCTTGCATGTTTACTGAAGAACTAAATAAAAAGATGGAAGAAAACATGATTTAGGGTTTAGAGGAGGAAGATTTGTGTTTTCTTTACTGCTGGCTGAAGCCCATTGATGCCTCTCCTATTTTATATATGCTTAGAAACCCTAATTTCTATTTTACAAAGTAGTCCTTCCTTAAGTTGGCATAATTTAGTTGTCCCTTATAAAATTCATATCTTATTCATAACATATCGTGTTGAGTTGAAATTTGGATAGTTTATAGGCCTTTTAGTCTTAAATCCAAAATAATTGGGTTTGTATCAATCGGACTTCTGTAGCTTAAGATATTGAAGCTGGAATGGACAAAGGTCGACATCAATTTATTGCAAGATTTGACTTTGAAGTCTGTGATTTCCATGCTCTTTCTTATTTTATTTCTTTTGCCTTAGCTTTACAAAAAGTTATAGATGTTAACATCGACTGAAGGTCAAATTTGTCAATCAGCTCCAATTACCTCCTTTTTGCATCTTTCGTCCAAAAATACCTTCAAAACATAAATCAAATAATATAAAGGCATTTAATACACAAAATATATGCAAAACACTAGGTAAATATGGATGAAACTATCAAATAACATGGTTGGATAACTAAGTCTAGGAACCATACCTCTTCTCTTGTTAAATTGTTGAGTTTCACATAACTCATGAGCAACATTTCATCTTTATGGATCAGGATCCAGCTAACCAATCTCTGAAGAAGGAATAAAATCCCTGAGCACATTATGGTTATATGGGAGCTAAATATGGAGTAGGAGGCTGGTGCTAGTTGCCCCCCAGCCCAGGGTTGCTAGGCCAGGGTTGGGGGGCCCTTCTCTTCGCTTTGGGCCGAGTCTCTAGTAGGGCAAGATTCTAGGCCCAATTTGCTCCTTTGAGTGTTTAGGCCCGGTTGCTTAGGTGGGCCTCCTGCTTTGTTTAGCCTTTCTTGTGTAAGGCCGGTAGGGGCAAGGCCTTGATGCCTTTAGACTAGGCTGGTTTAGGCTTGGGTTTGTGTTTATTTTAGGCTGTTGTTAGGCCAGTATCCAGAGTGTAGATTGGTTGTCCAGAAGTCTTATTTCTTCCTTTCCTTAGGATGGTTGACTATTTAGGGAAGCCTGTTTCCCTTCTCTGTTTTGTTTGTCTGTTTTGGGGAAGCCTGTTTCTCTTTTTGCTGCTTTTAAGCTAGCCTCCCGTTGTACATTCTTTCTTTAATACATTATTTTGTTAGAAAAAAACATTTCATCTTCTTCATCTAGTTCCATATAATTGGCTACCTTTTTCCAACTAGGACATTCATAAGCAAAATGCCCTAGTTTATGACATCGAAAGCACTCGATAAGAGCTTTGTTGAGGGATTGTCTTCCCCGGCCTTTACCTCTTCCTCTAAATCCTTCATGACTTCTAGTTCTGCTCCCATATCGAACATCCTCCCTTGTGTCAAACTTCTCCCCACTAGTGTCTTTGAGAGCTTGCTCATCCTCATTATGTCCCTTCATCCTTTGCTTGTACACAAGCAAACTACTTTGGCATATCATTTGAGTAGGCTTATGTGTGAGGAAGATTCATTATTTATTTCTGAGACATTCCCATATGAGTATCTATTGTATCTACAAGGTAAGGAACTTTGGTTTGCTGATATGGCATGTCGCGACGGTGATTTTTTTCGCTCTTCGCACCCCGCCATAACAGCGCACAGTGAAAATGGAGTTGTTTGTTTTATAGTAGCAAAATTATGACTATAATTATTAAGAGTCGCCACTTAGTATTAAAGTCACTAGGAACCTAATGGTCCACGAGAGTCTTGGGTAAGGGGACTTGTTGTGCAAGGGGAAGACACGTCACCCCTAGTATACCCTTACCTAAGATAAGCTGCATTGTAGTTTGGTTGGTTTTTTCTAAGTTTGATTTTTTGTTGTCTTTTCTAAAGTTTGACATAGATCTCTCTCCGTGAGAGAATCTCTACCTTACTAGGAGTTGAAAGACTAACCAAAAGAGTTTTATACTGTATTTTCAAAAAAATATTTTATTTTTCGCGGGTGTACTTTACAATATAATTTTACACTGCAATAAAAGAAAACCCTTTTCTAGTATATGCAGGTGTACTTTACAATCTAATTTTACACCGAGATAGCTAAAACAAAAATAAATTTGAAGTTTTTTTATATTTTGGCTAAACTCCAACGGATAATCACAAACTGGTTATGATTTCAAATTTTTGTTCAAAATATGAGAAAGATGCAACGTATATTTTTTTTTAATGAAAAATATGCTTGAAAATTATTGGAATTCGGTCGTATGCAAAACAACTCATTTTTTTCTTTTGATTTTTTTAAATTGTTTTTTCTTAAAAAAAATAATTAAAATTTCAGGTTGGGCTGACCCAGATAAATGGGCCGGCCAAGGTGGGACAAAGGCCCACCACTGCTGGGCTGGGCCGGGCCGAGAGTAGCCCAACCCAAAAACCAAATAAAAAAAGAAAAAACTGATTCACATGAACAGTGATTCACTGCACTGTTATGCGAACAGTGATTTGGTGTTTGACCGACCACGACGATAGGCTCACCCGCTACTGCCACCTCGAGATGGTTCTCTCTGTCATGGTGGCATTGAAAATAGTGGCCGGTATGAGTGTCGGAAGGGGATAACCTGTGTTGTGCTCACTACTGCTCCTCGTTGTTGTTGTGTCGGAGAAGAAAGCTAGGTGTTGGCTGGTGACAAGACTGAGGAGCGAGGGAGACCAGGTGGTGGTCAACAGGAGCTAGCTAGAGGTCCGTTGCTGCGTTGCCAAAGGAGGAACTGCACTGGGCTGTTGCAGCATGGAGAGAGAGAGACTTGGAGGGGAGAAAGAGAGTTAGAGGGGAGAGAGGGCTAGTTGAGCTTGCTGTTTCCATCGGTGAGGAAGAGGATGAGGGGCTGTCGAAGCATTCAAATGGAGAGAGAGAAGAGTTGCAACGTCGAAGGGGAGAAAGGACCATCGGAGCTGGGAGGGAGAGAGCTGACGGGTTGCTAGCTTTTTAGAGAGAGAACCATGTCATGGAGAGAGGGAGGGCTGCCGGAGTGACTGCTCACGATGGAGAAGAAGAGATGAGGGAGACGTTGCTAGATATCCTGAAGTGGAGGAGAGAACTAGAGCTGTAAACGGCGATGGGAGGGGCTGTTACGGGTCTTTTTTTCAGTGTTTACGCATGCCCCTTCTATGTATTTTTATGTTCCTCGTATTCGTTTTTTTTTCTCTATTTTTTCTCTCGTTTTCTCTACCTCTGTGTAAAATTTTTATTCCCTTTTTTTTCCTTTTTTCTCTTCATTCTTCCTCTATTTTTTCTGTGTGTTTTCCATGATAGTCCCTGAAAATGTTTTCCTCTATTTTTTCCCGTGACAATCCCTCATTGTCAAAATTTTCCTGTCCTCCCATTACTGTCTATTTCTCCCTTGTGTTTGCTCAAATTTTTCTTCCCTTATTTATAAGTGAACAAGGCATGGTGCACACCATGGGGTTGTTGTGTAGGTATGGTGGCTTGTGTGTTGTAGAAGGGCAGGGGGGCATGGTTGAGCATGGCCAAGCATGTTGCTGAATTTTTTTTTTTTAAATTTGAAATAAATAGGTTGTGATAAAAAAGAGTTTTTCAATTGGAAAAATTAGAAAGAACGATGTTTTTATCTTTAATTTTGACTTCCGATTTCACCTAAAAAGGTTCGTCACCAAAAATTCCTATCGTCTCATTTTAACCCAAATTAAGCTTCCGCCAATTAAGCCCTTAATAAAATTAATTTTTTGAGCTCTTGCGCTTAATTAAATCCTTCAATTAGGCTCTCAATTAATTCCGAAGTATAATTACACTTTAAATCAGTCGATGATTAAATCAAATTGACCCATAAAAATATAATTATGTCTTTCAACTTAACTTTTATGCAGATTTATCCAATAATAAATTATTTTAGCCTTGAATATGTGTTTTCCTCCATTTTTGGGCAAAAACGAGGCTCGACCGGGTTTTCAAAAACGTCTAAAATTTTCATATTAATTTTTCTACCGACACTAGCCCCTTTTATTTTATTTTTGTTATTTTTTGGTATATTTTGAAGAATAACCCAGAAATTGGGTGATGACATGGTAAATTTCATAGTTATTGAGATGTTACCTAATGATTTGAATAAGGAAAAGATAAACAAAATAAAAAAAAAACACTCCAAGTATTATATATGGGATGGACCATACATTAAAAAATAGGTTCTTATCATATTATTCAACGATGTGTAACTACGATGGAACTCATTCCATTCTTAAATATTGTCTTAATCATGCATGTAGAGGACATTTTGAACCCAAAAGAACAATTAGGAAAATCTTAGACAACGAATCGAAACTATTTTTATTATTGGTTTGGAGATAGCCTGGTAACTTGGGATACACCGACTTATTTTGGAGATGAACTCTTCATTGCTAGTACAACTCTTTAAGAAGCAAACTATCAACGTGAATGCAAATTATACCTTGATCTTTAAACCAAGGAAACTTCTGGCCAAGGAATGGAGATTCAAGGTGTAGGTAGATATACTTTCATGAAGTCCAGCTGCTCGGAGAATAAAATATATATATTGATGTCATGCCACGAGCACCCATATAATTGTTTCACTTTTGCTTACCAAGAAAACAACATCACATTAGAGCTCACTTATTAAGAATTTTCTTGAAAAGTGAAAAATGAGACTACACTATATTGAAAAATTCAAAGAATGTCTATCAAGCTCTAGATGAAGCAACAACCACGCACGTAGTTCCTTCACATAGTCTCGCTAATATCTAACTGTGTAGGGTAAGCACAAAAATACTAAGATCCTGAAGGTTAACTTAAACTACAATAATCATCATCAACATCATCATCATCATCATCATCATCATCAGCATCATCCGACCCTTCCCTAACATCTCCAGCAATGCCCCCTTGCCCCCCCTTACAAGGACCATAAGCCTTGCTACAAGCGAGATAATAAAAGAAGGTAGCAAAACCCAAAGTAGCAAGAAGCCAGTAATAGTAATCATAATGCCCCTTGTTGATGTTGCTTGAAACCCAACTCTCTTGATTTTCTCCACTAATAAACCCACGAACAACACTTACTATAAAACTGGCTACCAAGCTTGCAGCAGACAGTCCAATACTAAAAAGATTCGAGGCCACACTAGACATGCTTTTCGGGAGTTCAGTGTAGAAGAACTCATTCTGTCCAACGCCATTCATAGCCTCAGAAAATCCAAGTAAGATATAAAATGGCAATAACCACATTGCAGACATGTGCATAGCCGCGTCAGGATTATCTGAAATCTCTTCCCTGATTGCAGTTTCTCGTCGCACCCTCTCTATAATTGCCAGTACTGCCATGGAAGCAGCAGAGACCAGAATCCCAAGTCCTATTTTTTGTTTTAATCTGAGACGTGTTGGTTTTCCCCTGATTTTTGATGCTAGAGGGATGATTACGCGATCGTAGAGAGCAATCCATATTGTCGAAGAGAGCAACAGAAATGCATAGAATGATCCAGCAGGAATCTCAAATTTTGAAGTGATATGTCGGTTCATAGTGGATGCTTGGAGTAGTAGGAAAGAGTTTTGACAGACGTTTACAGACACCAACATTCCTGTCGACCATATTGGGATTACCTTTATTAGGGCTTTTAGCTCTTCCACTTGATCTACGGTGCAAAGACACCATGGATCTGAAGATCTTCCATCCGGCATCAAGTCTTCTTCAGGATTCTTAATAACACAAGCTCTGTTTAGAAACCTGAGACAGGATACGACAAAGAAAATCCTTTTAGGAACTGTCATCCTTGTACAACTGTGCTCTTCATTGGTAAAACTGATCAAAACAATGAAGTACTTATTCACAGGCAGGGGAGGTTAATTACCTTATTCTTTCACTTGGCACGACAACTGCGGATCCCTTCCTATGATGATACAGCTGGTCCGGGTTTTGTGAACATAATTCAATCCTTCTCTTTCTAAAGGAGGCCACGAGAACTCGAGCAAATCCGACGAGCCAGTTCGCCTTGGCCTTTGGCTTGACATAAATGGGAGAAGCCAAGAAGAACGAAAGAGTTGACAGGATCATGAGAACCACAGGAACTCCGAAACCCACCTTCCAGCCCAAGGCATCTTGAATGTAAACTAAACAAGTCATGGAAATAAACACAGAAGCTGAGGATATAACATAGTACCAACTGAAGAAGCTCTCTAGTATTCCAGCATATTTAAGGCTGTCCCTCTTCCTCAACTGATCAGCACCAAAGGCCAGGGAACATGATCTTATGCCACCAGCTCCGATAGACATAAGGCCTAGACAAAAGTATAGAAACAAGAGCTGTGGTGTCGTCGCGTCGTTATCGCATTTGTTACTAAATTGGGCGCAAGAAGGCACCCTTGCTTCAGGAATTATTGTTGTCAACCACAATAGAACCATTCCCTGCACATTTATTTGATTTCCGTTAATATTTAGACATAATCCAAAGTGTTGAGGAGACTCTTCAGATCATTCTATATAGAAAAACACATTATATTTTTTTTTATTTAGAACCATTATTTCAACTAAAATATATCATCTCATTTTTATTTTCAAATACCATCCATCTCCAATTGACCAGGCTGAGTTTTTAAAAAAACAACTCATGTTGATCTCGCTTTCAAAACCCATTAATTGTTTTTCGGTTTTTTATTTGATTACGATATTATTTTAATTTCAGATTAATTTAGGTGATGCATGAATATGGATTCCATGTTTAATTTAACAAGTATGAATATAGATTAAAATATTATGCAGTCAAGAGCCAGGACGGTGTACACGAGGATAGTTGATTTGATTGAAAACTTATTTACTCGTTTTTTATTTCTTTTATATGAAAATCTTCTGTCATTAAAAAAAAAATTCTTGCTAGATTAATAAAACACGTATTATAATATGTTTTCCCAATAACAGATGATCAGTTGGCCGGAGACATGATTGTCTTGGTGACAAATTAATCAACAGTTGGCCGGAGAAAAATAGAGAGACAAAAGTGATGAAAGTTAATCTTACCAGAAGGCTCGTGATACATCCAAAGCCGATCATCGGGTATCGACCCACATATGTATCAGCAAGAAAAGCCCCAATAATTGGCATGAAATTCCCAGCAGCTGAATATAGGAAGAGTATTTGGGCACCGCTAGCTGCATCCATACCGTATTCTCTAGTCAAATACATTATCATATTTGTTGATAGCCCAAAACTTGCTAGCCTCTCCAGTGCCTCATTCGCTATGATGAAAAATAAGGCTCTTATGCCACCCTTTGGGTTGCTCAAGAGTGGCTCTGTGATCATCTCTTCTGCGGATCTGATTTGGGAAACTGTCTCACTAGAAGCCTGCTAATCTGATCTAAAGAGTAGGAATGTGCTTCTTCAATCCACTTAATTTGTTGTGAGAGATCATCTGGTGCGCAATGAATACTTATATACACCCAGAGATTTGTTGCCCTCGGTGAGCTCTAGCTTTTGTTTCTTTCCCTCTATACGTTTTGCTTTCATTAGCTGTTTCCTCACAGGCTTGCAATATTTTTTATCGAAATTTTAATAAATTAACGATTGCTTCTATCCAACAAAAAGAAATAGATTTTGTCACTGGATAATAATTCTTTAGTAAACGTAAGATTTTGTCAACTTGCAATTTTTTATTTCACTGTAACCTGCTTCCCGGAAAAACATTCTGAATATTGTCGAATCAGAATCCTTCCTTGCAGGTTTTACTTAGCTGTTGCCTCATTGGATTCAGGACCAAGTTGCTCCATTAAATTATATATATTCCCAGGTTTTACTTAGCTGTTGCCCCATTGGAATTAGGACCACGTTCATGGATTGAATTATATATCCTCGTTAATCCAATCAACGTCATGATCTTTAGCTAGCACTAGTGCATGTACGAATAGGAATGAGAACTTTCGATGCAAAAGCGCATTTAACTAATTAACTAGATTATTTCAGCACTAGTGCAACACTACGAGATGGTCAAGTTTTTCTAACAATAAGTCAAGATATTCAAACGATAATAACCGAAGTAAATCCAAGTAAATTTATAAACTAACTCACAATCTAGAATAACTTAAATCGTTTTAGCTCTGCACCATTTTTTTCTAACATAAATAAACATATTCAAACGTTAGTAACTTGAGTGAGCTTGGATAAATTTGATTCACCGGGGATCTAGGATGCCTTCAAAAGAAGAGAGAAAGTAAAAATTGAAAGCTCAAGGTCTAATGTTCTAATGTTAAAGGTTGAAATCAAATCAAATCGAATAAATTAAAATTAAATAGGGCTAATCTTCAAAACCAGCAACTCTAATCATGAGACCAAGAAGACCATACACATCACAAAAAAAAATCTTGTACAAAATATGGTATAAAAACTAATGAAAAAAAAATGAGTGACCCCCTCCAAAAAGAAAAAAAATACAAAAGAAGTGGTAAAGTTCATGGTTTTTTTCCAGGGAAAAATGGAGTCCGTCAAGGTGATCTACTCTCTCCATACCTATTCATCGCTTGCATGGAGTACCTATCCCGATTGTTAAAGATTGGTTCGTAGAATTTAGAGTTTTGCTATCACCCGAAGTGCAACTCTCATGATATCATCCACCTTGCTTTTACAGAGGACGTGCTCCTCTTGTATAGAGGTGATAGGCCCTTGGTTAATATTCTCCATCAGCAGTTACAGGTTTTCGGCAGAACATCGGGTTTGGATATTAATGCTTCAAATCCTCCATATACTTTGATGGTGTGGATGATAGAGTTAAATCTCAGATTCTTCAGGATACCGGGTTTTTGAGTTCTCATGGGCTGCTAGCAAGTCAATTATCTCCTCTCCTCCATAAACTTGAATTTGCCTTTCAAAGTTGGATAGGGAAGAATCTCTCCTATGCTGGCCGACTTGAGCTTCTTTGGTATGTTATCCAGGGGATGGTCCAATTTTTGCTAAACATTTTTTCGATGCCCCAATATGTTATTCGTCAGATTATTTGCTTATGTCGGACTAAAGCTGAGGGGGGGTCTGGGTTTGCCTGATATGGTTGGAAAAAAACATAAGTTTTCTAGCCAAGAAGTTATGGAACATTCATTGTAAAGCTGATTCTCTCTGGATTCAGTGGGTTCACCACTTCTACTTGGGTCATCATCCAATTTTGTCAGCTTCTACTCATAAGTCCTCTTATCCTTTATGGAAATATATCCTCTCTTTAAAGGATAGCCTACTGTATGATTATGGTGGATCTCCTAAGGTTATCTCCTTGATGCAAAGTTGGCAGGCTTCGGCTGGTCCTTTCTCAATTAATACTTATAATTATTTCAGATTTAGGAATGATGTGGCTCACTAGGATAAGGTCATCTTGGAGCAATGGTCATTGCTTAGAGCTAGCTATGTGTTATGGCTAGCAGTCAGAGGTAAACTTAAAACCAAGGATCATCTTTGCTTCTTGACTTTGGATGCTACTTGTGTTCTATGTTCTCAGGCAGAGGAATCACATGCTCATTTATTCTTCTCCTATAGTTGGACATCTCTTTTATGGTCCAAGATCAGGTCCTGGTTGTGCATCAACAGACGTATGTCCTCTTTGTCTAGTGTTGTACGTGACCTAAGTATTGCTAACAAGGGCCTTCACTCGAGAATATGGAATGTGGCAATCGCCATAACTGTTTACAGCATTTTGCATGAATGGAACAATTGAGTGTCTGAAAAGAACTGAAGCTCAATGGAGGTCATCTTTCGGAAATTTCAAATCTTGTTCTACACCATTTACTACTTCCATGTGCAGGATCCCTCTCTTCTTAATGTTGGATAGGATCAGTTTGTAAATGCTCAATATCTTGTAAATGGCATTAAAACCTTAGCTAGCCTTGTGGTTTTGTTTGATTTAGCTCTCTACTCTGTACATCTTTGTTATTTCTGGTTTTCCAGATCAGTTACATTGATCTCTAATATACTTACATTTGATCAAAAAAAAAATAAAGGAAGAAAAAAGAGTAATTAATAGAATGAGAATGAAGATGGGATAAAAAAAAATTAAATGAAACAAAATGTTAGGTGATAAAATTGAAACAAAAAACAAATTAAGAAAAACTAGATTAAAAAAACCAATTTACAAAATGAGGACTAAATCTTTTTTTATCAATAATACTATTTTTTATTTTTTAACTAAATAAAATAAGCAATTGATTAGTTAAGGCAAAATAATGTCAATACTTTTCATGAACAAATGTGATGTTGGTGCACCCTATAAATCAAATAAGATTTTGATCACTAGGAAACCTAAATGATCTTTTAGAGATTCTAAGGCAACTGTTTAGTTCGTAAAGCGACGGTTTTTGCACCCTTACTAAGCTCTATCTAAGGGAAGTTGTTTGGTATTTTGGTTTGTCTTATGATTGCTATGGTGTTAGGTATTTACCTAATTAGTTTTTCTAGGATAGGTTTGTTATGATGAATAGACTTGGGTTCAAAGTTTAAAAGGAAGTACCCTTGGCCAAATAGATCATACCTTTAGATATGTTTATACAATGCCAAAGAGAGTTGATGCAAATCTCTTGAAATCTGAGTTTGATAAATTTATGACCTATAATTAAGAAATAGCTAGGATACAAATATAAGAAGATTCAATGGGCTTAAAATCTCATTTTTCCTTGGAGTCAAAAATTAAAATGTTCCCAATTATAATCAAGGCTTCTGTCAAAAATGTGTTGATTAAATAATAAGGACTTATTATTCCTAGAAAAGTATTTTGGATATTTACCATTTACGGTTTTTTTATCCAAATATTAACAACGAATAATAGTAAATTATCTCTACTAATGTTTTGCATATTAACCCATTTGAGATTTCTTAATCAAATATTAACAGTACATAATATGTGAATCCCTAAAAAATAAGATTTTTGTATTTTTCAAAATATTGACCAACACCTTTTGGAATTTACAAACATGCTGTAAATCAAAAAATATAAGAAAATAATTTTTGTGTTTATGAAATCCATGCTAAAACACATTTTCTTTCAAATTTTGAATATTTTTTTTTAAAAAAAATTGAATGCTCAAGATATGTCAGCATATTGTCTGTATGCATGAAAATATTTTTTTTGATATATTTGTACATTTGCCGCATCGCTCCAAATCATGGATATTTTAAATATGAGATTGATATTTTTTTCAATAAAAAAAATATAGATCTTAAAATAAATGTACTATAAAATCATAAGCCTCATCCCTTTTTTTATCTATATTTTAGAAGGAGAGAGAGAGAGAGAGAGAGAGAGAGAGAGAGAGAGAGAGAGAGAGAGAGTTAGGTAACTTGCCCAAACTAGTGACCCAACTTGGTAAACAAGAGGCATGCTTGAGCTGCCTCGCGCAAGCCTCCTTGGGGGCAGGGGTGGTGGAAATTTTTGGCTCAGCGAGAGAGGCTATGGAGAAGGTATAAAAATTGGTTGGAGGGAGGAGCTCTGTTTTTTGTTCTACTAGCTGCCTCTCTCCTCCTCTTGCTCTCTTTTCTTTCCTTCTTTTCTCTCCTCCTTTCTCCTCTTTTTCTCCCTCCCTTCTCCCAACTTTTAGGTCAAGAGGGGAGGCATATATATAGCCTAGACATAGCTCTTATTTAGGGAATCTTTTGTACATTTAATCTACGATGCAAAATCATGTTTATTCTGCAATTAAATAAAACAAAATAGAAAAATAAATATTCTGGTTAACATTCTAATGATTTGGAGGCAGAAAAAACTTGATTTACAACTCGAACATCAAGTGAGAAAATTAAGGAAACCATACAGGAAGTTGCGGAGAAAAGAAAAGAATTTGTAGGTAGGGTTTGTTTCTCAAAGTGATGATGAACACCTATCGCGGCAGGATATTCTGCTTTTACACTAGACATTTAAATGAGAATATCTTGAGATTCTAATATCCAAATCAGGCAATTCAAACCTCAAATTCATCCACACGTGCAAAACTACAACTTTCATGAAGTATATAAAGTGATAAAAAATCGTTTTGATGAATAGAATCTACCTACACTTTACTTGGTGAAAAACTATTTTGAAGAAACAAATTCAAAGCAGCGGAAAAATGATTTTCTTTTATGCAATTTCTGAGGGATTTATCCATCCTTAAACCTATGGTAGAAAAAATAGCACCACTAGTTTTGCAAAAAGAAACCAAATATAACCATGTGTGGCAGTCGAGCAACATAAATTATTGTGATGTTTCTTGATCTAGCCCTCCCTATTTCTTTCAATGAGAATAATTAACTCTTCCCAAATTTTAAATTGGTCTCTAGTTACCCCGATAAGCATTGAAACATTAAATTGGGTCTCTCAAATAAGACATGCAAATCTCAGGTAAGAATCATTTTCGCAACAGGATTTTTTTTTTTATGCTAAGCATTCAAACGAGAATCTCTTAAGCTTCTAAAATTGAAATCAAGTGATTCAAAAATATAAAATTATCTATGCATACAAGACTACAGTTTTCATGAAGAATTCAGTGCGAGAAAAAATCGTTTTAAAGAACAGAATTTGCTCGCAATTTTTTTATCAAAACTTTAATAAATTAAATCTGAGTCGATTGCTTCTATCCAACAAAAAGAAATAGAAGCTCACTGGATAAATATTCTTTAAAACGTAAGATTTTGTCAACTTGCAATTTTTTAGTTCAGTGTAACCTCCTTCCCGGAAAACCATTCTGAATATTATAAAATCAGAATCCTTCCTTGTACGTTTTGCTTATCTGTTGCTCCATTGGAATCAGGACCAAGTTGCTCGATTAAATTATATATATATTCCCACGTTTTACTTTGCTGTTGCCCCGTTGGAATTAGGACCACGTTGATGGGTTGAATTATATATCCTTGTTAATCCAATCAACTTCATGATCTTTAGCTGCTAATTTATTTACATTTCTAAGAGAAATACTGCAAAAATATTTAAAAACAAATCCAGCTTGCTCTAGTGCATGTACAAATAGGAATGAGAACTTTCGATGCAAAAGCGCATTTAATTAATTAACTAGATTATTTTGTTAAATCGTTTTTAACATAAGATTTCGATTTAAGAAGGATTAAGAATTACCTGTCATCATGGTCGAGGAGTTCTTGATCCCTAATCCCTTTCAACGGATTTATGATTTGGTTTTTTTAATTCAAATATTTTTCATTTAATCAGGATTATGAATATTAAAAAGGACTTGTGGTCCAAGTAAAAGACCTAAAAGTAATTTCCTTACATATTTCAGCTTTGCAACACTACCAGATGGTCAATTGTTTCTAACAATAAGTCAAGATATTTAAATGATAATAACCGAAATAAATCAAAGGCAAGAATAACTATAATCATTTTAGCTTTGCAACAATTTTTTCTAACATAAATAAAGATATTCAAACGCTAGTAACTTGAGTATGTTGGATCATTAATCCAATATTGGGATTATATGAGAATAATTATGTGTTTGTGGACTATCAAAAAAGGTGAAGTCTAATTAAAAATGATATGCTAAGTATTTTTAGACAATTGGGTTTTGGTGTATCTAATAGAATGTGGACATTTAATGTGTAGTGATTAAAAGGTTATCATGACTAAAATAGGAATACCAAAGGGTGGGAATGCCAAAAGGCATGAATACCAAAAGACACTTGGTTGCCTATATATATGGTCATGGTCTCCAGATTACACGTACTACTTCATTCTCAATACTGACATCCCATTATCAGAGAGAAAATTAAGGTTAAGGTAGAGAGAACAAAAGGGCTCTCAAAGGAGAACGTATTAATCTAGAAGGTCACCCGTATGACTATAGATAGCGACTTCCAGATATGGATCCAGGTACGCTTCCGCTTTATAATTTATGCAGTTTATAATCTAGAAGGTCACTCGTATGACTCTAGATAGCGACTTCCAGATATGGATTCAAGTACGTTTCCGCTTTATAGTTTATGCAGTTTATGCGTTCTTGATAATTCGACATGAACATCATTTCTTTGTGCTATGAAATGGTAGATCTAACAGAGTGAGCTCAGGTAAGCTTGATTAAGCTGGGATCTAGGATACCTTTGAAAGAAGAAGAGAGAAAATAAAAATTCAAAGCTCAAGGTCTAATGTTAAAGGTTAAAATCAAATCAAATAAATTAAAGTTAAATCAAGCTAATCTTCAAAATTATATACAAATTATATTTTTTTAAAATTAATAAATAAATAGTTAACTTTATGTTAGTGAGTTGATGAGTTGTCATCCATTTTCCATTACATTTCTTTAATTGATTTAAAAAAAAGGACTTTAAATTTATATATATATATATGGTTATTACTTTTTTTTCTTTTGTGAACAAGAGTGGTGGTGATTTGATATAATAAAAT
Organism: Salix dunnii; assembly: GCA_015731905.1. Lineage (NCBI taxonomy): Eukaryota > Viridiplantae > Streptophyta > Magnoliopsida > Malpighiales > Salicaceae > Salix > Salix dunnii. The sequence continues at coordinate 3,531,690 of CM027676.1, forward strand.
TGTAGAATTTGATCAGCAATGAGATCACGATGCATCAATTCCAGTGAAAAACAAGCTAGGAATAAAAAAAAAACAAATCGTAATAATTGTCACCTAGAGCAAAGCCAAAATAAGCTTCAATACCACCATGAAAGCCAACCGTAATAAGTAGTCAAATACAAAATTAGAGGTGATGATTTTCATTATGTTTGTGTAGAGAATGAAGACAAACATAGGAGGGATTTTTCTTGAAGCTTTTCTCTTTATCTTTTCCTATTGTGATTTTCAGTAATTTCACATGTTATACATTATATATTTTTAATTATCTAAGGATTGGGAGGGACCTAGGGTATAATTAATGGGCTGCCCTTGAGATTTTGAAAATTGATAGTTAAGGTAAAGAAAAGAATAATGATTAATGCTACAATGATTCTCATTCTTAGTGTTTGGTGGCTTTAATTTTTCCAATTGTCAAGAAATGAGAGAGTGATTTGATAATAAATTAATGATGTGTGAAATCGAAGGAAGTAGTCATATGTGTTTTAATTCTCTAATATATGAAACTAGAACTTTTCAATTCCTTATGTGTTTTAATATTTAATTCTAGTAGAAAACTTAAAATAAAAAGGGGGTTGGCCATTGTATACAAAGTTGTATGCGATGACCACCTTGATATTGTGATTTTAGGTGGCAAAATAAAAGGGTTTACCTTGACTTTTCAAAGATGAGTGGCGGCTAAAATTGTTGTTGGTGTTGGATGGTATTTGGATGGTTAAAGGAGTTAATGACATTGATAAAGGTGGTGTAAAACAGGGGTCGAAATGGCTTCGAAATTGGAGGGGGGAAATCTGGGTTTGACATGGTTTTTTTCTTCAAATTTGGCTTCATACTTCTTCCCCTCGGACCATGGATTTCACCTCTATTTATACTTGATGGAAGAGAATAACATTGTCTTTACTAGGATAAAATGTTAGCCATTGATCAAATACAAAAGCATCTCAATTGTTGGTCCAAAGTATGTATCCTCAACTGTCACACTTGACAACTGAGGGTTACCTAAGTAGTCATATTTGGGGCCAATCTAAGGCATATATGGTGTCAATTAACAATAACTAACCATACCATAGTGTAAGCAAATGTCAAGTGATCATTTTGATAAATGACTTGTCAAATTTGGTGAAGTATAGAGGCACCAAATGCACCTACAAATTAAGCCTCTAAGCTATCTTTTTGGATGGATAAGAAAGAAGATGATGAATAGTAATGAGATGACATGTCGTTATGTTACCTAAGTGCATTTCAGTCTTTAGTTCAGTCCTTGAATGTTTAATTGCTTTAATTACACTTCATATTGACCCCAAACTTTCAATTTCTTTTGATTTCTCCGATGGAAACTCTGAATTTACAAGTGTTTTTCACTTTGGTCCTTGATCTTAGATTTATGCAATTTGACCCTTAAACTTTGATTTTCTTTCAAGCCTTTGATATTGGTCAATTGAATCCTTATAGTTGGCCTTATACAAAATAGTCTTTGATTTCTTCAAGTTTGCCCCTAATTAACCAATAAACATTGATTTTCCTGTAATTTTCCCTTAATTTTAACCAATTAACTTGGTAAGAAATAGATGTGGTCTCAAAAAATTCAAATCTTATCGATTAAGCCTTAATTTAGCTCTCAAACTTAATGTTTCATCAATTAAGTCCGTAATAAAATTAATTTGACTAATTTAAAGTATAATTAAGTCATTACACTTAATTAAATCCTTCAATTGGACCTTAAATTAGTTTCTAAACATAATTGAACTTTCATTTGGGTCATGATTAAATGAAATTGACCTATTAAAATATAATTATATTTTTGGACTTAATTTTGATGCATATTTTTCCAATAATCAATTGTTTTAGCCTTGAATCTGTATTTTCCTTTATTTTTAGACACAATAGAGGTACAATCGAGCTCTTGAATTCATACAAAATTTCTAATTTGATATTTCTAGCATGTTAGCCTCTTTTTATTCATTTTTTTTATTTTTATTTTTATTTTTTAGTGGTAATAAATTTTAAGAATAACTCTAAAATGGGTGACGAAAATCAATACCAATTAATCTTGTTGTCTTCTTCTTGAAAGAACCCATCCACAACCTACCTTTTCTCGTCTTCACAATGCACCTATAGTCCATACCCATCTATAACCCCTCCTCACTAGATCAACATTGTCATCGACATCTTAACAAGTAAACTGAGAGAAGCATTTTTTATATGAAACTATAAGCATCCACAAACTATTAGCATATCCAAACAAAGAAATGGAGGAACTTGTTATTTTTTATAATTACTCTAAAGATATTATGAAAGATTATCTTGAAGTTTCTTTGGATAGAAAGGTTAAAATATTTAAATGCCAAACATCATGATGATGTCAAGTTTGAAGGAACTACAATTGTACTTCATAGCAATGGAAAATATAACATTAATATATTTTTTTTAGCATGCACACAAAGTAAATCAAATTTTAAAGTTTATAGAGCAAAGGCATCTTATATCATAAATATGTTGTGTATAATGCTATATTCAAAGCATTTGTTCCTTTGGAGTAAAAGAGTTCAATTCTTGACAGATAACTTGAGGAGGTTTAATATTTACAAATAGAGGGAATTGATGTGGGGAAACTTGTTTCATATTCCTGGCATAATAATATTTATTGCATTATTTAATTAATGATTAAGTTTTTAGGTTTTGAAGAGTTTAAGAAGAGTCTAAAATATGATCTAGGAGATAAAACATAACCTTTATTCTAACTATCAAACTTAATTCTAATAAAAGATTCTTTAGGTCCTATCTCCTATTGGGTTATCATCTTATGATGACCAATCATCTAGAACAGCTTAAATAAAGCTCAAATTCTACTATGCATAATTGTGTTTATTTACCTTATTGTATTTGGATTTTTTTTCCATTTAGATTATAACTTTTAATCTATTTATTTTTGTACTAGTTAAGAGTAAAAATTTAGATGGGTTCTGTTTGTTAGGTAATTTTTAATTAGGAATCCTTTTATATAAAGAATTTTAGTTTTACTAGGAATGCTTTCCAATAAAGGATTAATTCTAGAAGCAATATAAATAGATACGTGTAGTTTATTTTATGAAGATTCATACTATTATTTAGATTTTATAAAATATCCAAGAGTTTTCTCTAATTTTGTCTATATCCTAGGTATGCAACCTTGAGCCTTGAGAACCTTAACTTTTATTCGCGCTATATGCTACATCACTTTTATGTTTAGTTTAAAAATATAATGATTGTTATGCTGAAATAGATTGAACCAAATGATTAGTGACTTATCTCACATCTAGGTCAAACACCTTATCATAATCAACTTCGAATTATTGTTTATGTTCTTTTAAAACCATTCACTACTAGAATCTATAGTCTTACTCTTGAAAATATTCATCGGTATTTATCTTACCAATGTCCTCGCAAACAAAAATCATTAGTCGATAAAACCCTCACCAGTAATTCTTATTTTGTTGATGATTTCATCAATATTGAATATACTAATGGCTTTATCGATGGACAAAGAACATAAAAAAAAAAAATTTACTTCTCAATTTTATTGGTAAATCCATTAGTATATTAAACGTATCACAGATGGAGTTCTCATCAGTGATGTCATCGATAATATTTTGATGGTAATTAGTTAATAATAGTAGCATTTGCGGTAATTATTTTCCAGCTCTTTCAAAAATATCGACAGAAATTTGTCTTGAATTCCATCACAAATATTCTTTGAGTTAAATTAAATTTTGTACATTCAAAATTAAAATATAATAAACTCAAAACATCACCACAAAGCCGAAAAGGAGGAGCGCATGATCACCCAAATGTGATTGCATAAGCATAAGCATTTGATGCAGTTTGACCATCTAAGCATGAAATCTAGTTGTCTCACCATGAAATAAGGTTATCTTATCACGCACTCACATCTAAAGTCATATGAAACTCCAAAGTTTACTTTAACAAAACTAGTTTGGACGAGGTTCCAATGGTCGAAACATTACAAGTCATCACGATCATAGTGTTAAAGAGTTTGTAGACTTGATTTCTCTCAAGTCAACCAAATAAATTTTGCCTTCAATCCATATTTGGATCGAAATCCAGATGGATTGAAGCATTGTCCCTATATTTCTCCTTCAATTGGCTATTATATGTTTCTTGGAAACAAAAAAATAAAATAAAAATGAAGTGAAATAATAGCTTAAAAAAATATAAATGGTGAAAACCAATATAGCATGATGGATCGTGTCCATAAATTGTAGTTGCATCCCTTTTCGATTGTCACTATTCTACACGTCTCAACAAAAAGTTTTATCGGTAATAGTGTCTAAGTCATAGCCTACAAGAAAAAATTATTGTTAGTTAAAATTTTAATAAAAAAATATAAGAGAAATTGATGCAATAAAAAAATTATCATCCATTTTGCATGTGAGCGAAAAGGCGCTAATGTGCATAGTAACATATCGTAGAAAACATCTATTTTAGTTCAACACACAAGAATATGAGCTCCACATGAAACTCTCATACATCCCATGCTCAATGTAATCCGCCCATAGGGCCTCTGATATTTATGGCAGCTTGAATTCCCTTTAGACTATCACGTCATTCCAGTTTGAAAGCTCTATAACTCCAACATATTTTTGGCTTTTTTTAACATCTCATGTTAGGGCATCTGCAGCGGTAGAGGCATTTTAAGAGCCAAAAATAAAAAAGTAATATTTTGACAACTTTGAGTAATTTTCGGCACTGCAATGGATTTTACGGCTATAAAACAAGCACCCCATTTTCACCGCGCGCCGTTTGGCGGGGCACGAAGCGTCGTAAAAATCGCCGTCGCGACAACGTCATTCCAGTTTGAAAGCTCTATAACTCCAACATATTTTTGGCTTTTTTTAACATCTCATGTTAGGGCATCTGCAGCGGTAGAGGCATTTTGAGAGCCAAAAATAAAAAAGTAATATTTTGACAACTTTGAGTAATTTTGAGGACAAAATTTTGCGCCACGTTTGTGTGTGTGTATTAAAAAATAATATAATTATATTAAAAATATTTATTTTTTATTTAAAAATATCTGAATAAAAGTAAAAAAATTATATATAAAATTAATAATTATATTATTGGAGGGTTTTTAAAAATATTTTTTTCATTCTATTACCTATTCCTATTAATTGCATAATTAAACTGCATATAAAATAATTGCACTATATTTAAAATAATATTAAAAAAATAGCTCTCCAAAATGGCTTTTACCATTAAAGCACACATCAACAAAAAATATATATATACACTATTCAAAGAGTTATTTTAAAGATTTGGCTATCCAAAATACCTTTTACCATTAAAATTGCTCTTAGAAATCATGCAACCTGCATGGTGCAAATGAATTATGTTTTATAAATGAAAAATAAGATTGTGGTATTTGGAAAACAAAATTATAAATATAATTGAAATTACTTAATTGTAGCATGATTCTCCCACACATTTCTTAGAACATCCTTCAAATCAAGTTTTCCCTTGCAGTAAAAAATTAGAGAAGGAAAATTTCAGTGATCTTAATAAACTAAACAAATTACCATAATAAAACTAAAATTTAAGTTTATACTAATCTTAAACCTTGTTGACCAAGCATTGATCTACGGTCACTTTCAAGAGTTGTGGATGACAATGATGAATTCATGAGTTGTGGATGACAACAAGGTATTCATGCAAGAAGATAATATCTGGGGGAAAAAATTATTTATTTACAGTAGGAAATCATTTTTATTCAGCAAATAAATAACTTACTTTTACAAAATTTAAAGACCCAATTTGGTAACATTGTATCAACCAATTAATTTAAAATATAATCAATTTTCTATTTTTTTTATTTTTAAAATAAAAATAATTTTTTTTGCAAATGTTAATAAAATTGTTGAAGTAACAATTACAGAAATAATAAATAAAAATTATAAAAAATTGATGAATTTTATTTTCCAACTCTTAATCTTCTTATTTCATTGAAGACAAAAACTAAACCCCAAACATGCATCGATTCAGATGTGAATTAAAACAAGCTTAAGAAACTCACGAGATGGCCGTGGAATGGGAGACCGTTGCCATCCTGCAGTTTTTTTCTATGGGATGGATCCGATAGCTTGGCAAGTCCTCCTCTGTAAAAGCCTCACCCTCCTCGCTGCCCTTTGCAAGGGATGGCTAATACTGTAATGATTCGTCAGCTTTTGTTTTGATTAAGATGGGGCTTTTTCTTCAAATGTTGATGGTTTCCTTGCAATGATGGCGGCCTCTTGGATGCCTGGAGGAAGAGAGAATCGCTCCCCTGCAGCTTGAAGACTATCCCAACGAAATAATCAGATAGCTGGTCGAGGAATCGGGGACTGGGAGATTTTCGATCGAATTGAAACAATACAATAACAACAATGAGCTTGCAAGATCTGGAGGCTGGACGACCCTGGGCATCTTCAAGGAGGGAGCAGATCAAGATCTGGGACTGGGAGATATTCGATCGAATTGAATAATAACAATGAGCTTCCAAGATCTGGAGGCTGGACGACCCTGGGCATCTTCAAGGAGGGAGCAGATCAAGATCAGGGACTGGGAAATATTCGATCGAATCGAATCGAATAATAACAGTGAGCTTTCAAGATATAGAGGCAGGACGACCCATGGCATCTTCAAGGAGAGAGCTCATCTACACTGCCGTTCCCAAGAGCAAACCTTTCTTCTCGATCCAACCAGCTATTAAGCTGCAAGAAACGATTCTCTCCTCTTTCCAGCATCCAAGAGGCCGCCGTCTTGAAGGAGACCATTATTACTACAACCCTAAAACCATGAGAGAAAAACTCATCTTAGTAAATACAAAAGCTGATGAATTATTACAATACTATTCCTTGCAAAGGACATCAAGGTGATCGAGGCTTTTTATAGAAAGACTTGCCATGTTATGGGACCCATCCCGTAGAAAAAACTACCACCCACGGACCCGTCTCGTGACTTTCTGCGGCTAGTTTTAATTCACATCTGAATTGATACATTTAATATTTATCTTTAAGAAATTAATAATAAGTGAATATAATGATTATATTGTTATTCTCAAATAAAATAAGTTAATTTATTATTGGGGCAATATAATTTTTTAATAGGGTTTATTTATTATTATTACACTAATTAGAGACAAATATATATTTAAACATTGTAAAAACATATTAAAATAATTTAAATATTTTTGAAACTAGAATCAAGGTTATTTTCATCTCTTAACATTTTAAAAGCAAAATGAAATTATAACATTTCTCGTCAAAGAAAAAAAATTATAAAATGACTTCCAAGAGCTTTTTATATTTTTCATCTAGTTTTTGTAGTTATAATCATTTTGAATTAGGAGAAATTTAGGACTTTAACAAATATAAATATAATTTAAAAACTTTGTTATTTTTTTATCATTTTCAAGATTTTTTTTAATATAATCTATTAGTATTTTATGTCATTTAATTTTTATACCACATTTTATCCTCATTTTTTTATTGCTATTTAAAAAGAAAAACAAATTGATGATTATAAATTTTACTTTATGATTTGTTTTGTATTTTTCTTCTATGGAGTTTTCCTGATCTCATAATTCAGATTACGAGTCTAGAAGAGTACCTCGATCTAACTTTAGTTTTCTTCATTTCACTTTCTCCGTATTTAATCCTCTGAGTTAGGGTTTTTTGTATTTTTTTTTAAAAAAATTCATTTTGTTTGTCAATGTTTAATTTAATAATAACTAAGCAAGTCCTCCTCTGTAAAAGGCTCACCCTCTTCGCTGCCCTTTGCAAGGGATGGCTAATACTGTAATAATACATCATCTCGAAGGAAACTTTTTATAGAGAAGGGCTTGCCACGTTATCGGACCCATCCCATAGAAAAAACCTAATGAAATTACTACATCTCTCTTTAAATTATAAAATTATAAAATGACATCCAATTGCTTTTCATATTTTTCATCTAGTTTTTTTAGTTATAATCATTTTGAATTCTAAGAAATTTAGTACTTTAACAAATATAAATATAATTTAAAAAATATATATATTTTTATCCTTTTAGTGGGTTTTTTTCATTTAATTTTAAAACTAGAATTCAGCAATTATACTACTTAATGGAAAAAATTTAAAAAAAAAAAGGATTTCAGAAAGAATATTTTCTTTTTGCTGATTTTCATAAACTAAGAAAAGATATAGACCTTGAAAGATAAGAAGAGTTTCTCTTTTTCTAATACAAACTTTAGAAAAGAAGAAGAATTTTTATTTTTTCAACATGAGACAATTTTATGGTTGGATAGTGATATATTGTCAACAAAAAGTTATTTGAAGTTATTTTTTTATTTATTCACAATTTATTTTATATATTTTAATGTTCCATATTAATATTGTTCGTTAGTCTCTGGTCTCTCTCTCGATATTAATTTTTTATTATTGGGTTAGGCCTAGTCCACCCATGAGATATGAGTCTAGTCCAAGTATTTAGAGAAGTTACTAAAGAAAGTAATTGTTTCCTCTACTTATATAAATAGGGACATAACTGATATAAAAAATTTTTGTTTTTTCATTATTGAAATAACATATTTTTCACTCTTTTCTTTCATCATGATTCTATGCATTAAATTGACAAATTTACAAAGATATTTGTACCATGAATTATCACTTTAATTTTAGCAATTGATAAGAAAATGAATTCTCACAAGTTTTTCTTTTCATTTCTACACTTGAGCGATTTCATAAATGAATATCAATATATAGATGAGGCTTTTGGGAATGCGTTTGGAAAGTGTTTTTGAAAAAAATTGAAAATTTTTTATTTTTATTTTTTACTTTAGATTATAATTTTTTGGTGTTTTTATATTACTTTCGTATGTTGATGTCAAAAATGATTTTTAAAAAAAAACCATCATTTTGATGCATTTCTGAACACAAAACAATTTTAAAAACAACCTCAATCATACTCCTAAACAAGCACAAAGTGATGGCATTCAATTGTCCAAGTGCTTCAATTTTTTTTAGGTTTAAGTTTAAATCTTAAATAATGGATTTGCTTTATCATCTTGAACACTGTAAAGTGATGAATTTCATAGGATAAGTATTTCATCTATCAACCATTTTTCCCCTTTTAGTCTTTGAATTTTTTCTTACACTTTAGTCATCCAACTTTATTTCTTTCCAATTCATCATTGCCAATTATATTGGCACAAAGTTTTGTAGTGAAATTAGTTTTAATTTGCATGCGCTCGTGTATTTCAATGTTAAATTAAAGATCATTTTTATGAAATAGAATGTCAGGTTATTGTTAAGTAAAACATTTTGGAAGATGAAGGACCAAAATTGACATAAACATATAATATTGATGTTATAAAGTTGTTGTCATATATATATTAAAATAGATATTATACATATTACAAACAAGGTAGTAGCTTAACTGACAATGCTCAAATGGTAAGAAGTTAAGTAAGAAGAAAATATATCTCTAGATCAAATTATGCTACCATGCTTCAAGCAGACTGGCTCTCCTTCTCCTCCATGATTTAGCTATTGAAATGATCACTCACTCATGTGTGTGTGTGTGTGTGTGTGTATAATGCATGTTATGATTAAAAGTTCTTGAACTATAACCAAAATGAGTCGTCTGTCAAGCCCTTCTTCTACTTTCCTACAAAGACCATAAGACTAGCTACAAACAAGAAAATATATGAAGTTAACAAAGCTCAAAATTTTAAGAAGCCAGTAATAGTAATCATAATGCCCTTTGTTGATGTTGCTTGAAACCTAACTCTCCTGAGCTTCTCCTACCGTGAAATCTCGAACAGCACTAACTATAAAACTAGATACCAATAGGTTAATGAGGTAACACTTTTTGGCCGAATCTCATGAATTGTAGTAAATAGGTCATCCAGGACAAGAGCGTATACTGGTTCTTTTGGCAGAAACCTATTACTAGTCAAAGATGGAGATTGACATAGAACTTTACGTCAAGACTTGCTTGGTTTGCTTGTAAGACAAGGTGTTAAGGCAAAAGGAAGCAGGGTTATTGCAGCCTTTGCTAGTGCTACAAAGGCCTTGGGCTTCAGTTTTGATGGACTTCATAGCGGGGTTCCAAAAGTTGATGGGATGAACACCGTGATGGCGATGATAGGTTTTTGAAGTATATTGTTTTCATGGCTATACCCACAGTATGCACGGCTGAAATGGCTACTACATTGTTCTCCAAACATGTGGTGAAGTACTTTAGAGTTTCGTCAGATGTGGTTAGTGATCGCAATGTGTGATTCCCTAGACAATTTTGGAAAGTGTTGTTTGGGCTAATGGGAATAAGGCTAAAGTTCTCAATAGCTAATCATCCATAAATGGATGGACAAATAGAGAGGATTAATACATTGTTGGAGTACCTTCAACACTATGTGACAGCAACACAAAGAAACTGGCTTGAGTTGCTTAATAGTGCCTAGTTTAGTTACATCTCCCATAAGTCGTCAGCAATGAAGTTTAGTCCATTTGAGTTAGTTTTGGGGATGCAGCCCCAAACCCCAACGAAAATAAAAGTCTAGAAGAATGAAGGAAAAAGTCCAACCACGTAAAAGTTTACAAGTGAGAAGTAGGATCTCTTCAAGCAAGCAAAAGACAGCTTGCTAAAAGCAAGCAAGTGTGTGGTGAAATATGCTAATCAGAAGACCTTTGGAGTTTGATATTGGCTACAGGATGTTGTTGAAATTGACTTAACCAATGTGGAAAAAGATTGTGGGAAACAATGGGCACCGCAGGATGGTGCCAAGGTATGATGGTCAATTTGAGGTGATAGGGAAAATAGGAATTGTTGTGTACGGACCGAATCTACCGGAAAGGTTGAAGCTTCATCCCACATTCCATGTGAGTTATCTAAAGCCTTTTCGTGAAGTTTTAGAGGATTTGGAAAGGAGTAGATCACTTAGGGCTCTAGCTATAATTAAGAAGCAATTTGAGTAGAAAATGGTGAAGATTATAGACCATAAAGGAATTGGTCAACACAAGAAAAACATTAAACAGAATTTCTTGAAAAATGGGCAGATGGTCAAGAGGTTTCATGGGATAAAGAAACTAGCTTTTGGAAATTTGAAGACTTGGTGTAGGACTACCTTAGATCTGACCCAACAAAGGCATCGACTCCATTTGGTGGGGGAGGTTTTTCATAGCCTTAGGCACAAGAGTGAAGCAACGAGGCACTACTAGGTAGTGGCAACACATAGAAGCAGGGACAACATGCATGTGCAAGACAATTTTCGGTAGTGAACATAATAGGTGCGTGGTAACAATTTTTGTGTGTATGAAATCCATGCTAAAACACATTTTCTTTTCAACTCCAAATATTTTTATTTTAAGAAAAAATGTTCAAGATATGTTAGCATATTGGCTGTATGCATAAAAATATTTTTTTGGTATATATGTTTATTTGTCGCATCATGTCGAAAACCATATTTTAAATACAAGATTGGTATTTTTTTCAATAAAAAAAGACAAAACTTAAATAAATATACCATAAGATCTTAAGCCTTTGCCTTTTTTAAAGTATTCTTTAGGGAAAAAAAAGAACAGAGAGAAAGCGAGTCGGATCACTTGCCTAACCAATGACCTGATTAGGCAAACAAGAGGCATACATGAGCTATCTCACGCGTGCCTCCTTAGTTAATGTTCAAGTGTATTATAATTCACTTGAACAGTAAACACAAAGACAGCACAGTAACTACGCAAAGTGAATAGGATGCATGGGAACTTACCTGACAGCTGCCAGCCAATGACAACGATGCTAGGCTTCTGCACAAATGATGGTCGTTGTTTCTAAGGATAGATACAATTGCTGGTGAAGTTGATGGTGGTTGATGAAAAGAAGTCTAATCGAGGGCAAGGGTGCTGGAAGTCGTCAGCTGATAACGAGTGGTTCTTATTTAGGTAAGATTTAGAGCATTTAATAAAGGATGAAAAATCATGTTTTTTCTGCAATTAGATAAAGCAAAATAGGAAAACCAATATTGTGGTTGACATTTGAATGATTGTAAGGATGAAAAAACATGATTCACAGCTCAAAAATCAATTGAGAAAATCATGGAAACCAAACAGGAAATGGCATAGAACAGGAAAGAATTTGGAAGCAGGGGTTATTTCTCAAGGTTACGAAGAACAATACCTATCGAGGTAGGATTTTCTGCTTTTACTCTACACATTCAAACTAGAATATCTTGAAATTCTGATATCCAAGTCAGACAATTTAAAACCCCAAATTCATCTAAACATACAGGACTATAACTTTCATGTAGGACAATAAGTCAAAAGAATTGTTTTGATGAACAGAATCTATCCACACTCTGCTTGGTAAAAACTATTTTGAAGAAACGAATTCGTGGCAATGGCAAAATCATTTTTTTGGGTGCAAATTTTGAGGAATTTATCCAATCTTAAACCTATGGTAAAAAAATAGAACCACTAGTTTGGCAAAAAGAAACAAAATATAACCCTACACGGTAGTCGAGCAACAAAAATTATTGTGACGTTTCCTGAACCAAACCTCCCTATTTTTCAACGAGACTAATCAAGTTTTCCCAAATTCAAAACCGGTATCTAGTTATCCTGATAAATCATTGAAACATTAAATTGGGTCTCTTTAATAAGACCTGCAAATCTCGAAAACAATCATTTTGAAGAACAGAATTAAAGTGCAATTTGCATGGTAAAAACACCAAGTAGGACCGGACATTCAAATGAGAATATATTGAGCTTCTGATATCAAAATCAAGCGATTTAATATTCCAAAGTTATCTTTATGTATAGGAAAACAACTTTCATGAAGGATTCAAAGTAAGAAAAAATCATTTTGAACAATCTACCCGCAATTTCCATGGTAAAAAAAGATCTCCTGATCTAATTCGGAAACAAACAATCTCGATCATCCCCATCTGACTGAGATTTTGACATAAGAAAGTGGGTTGTAGGTTCCAAAAAAAGTTCAGATCAATTCTTTAACATGTCATGTATAGAGAATATAGTTGTGATAGTAAGATATTGCACGAAACCAAATTAGATTCAAAGTTAAAATTGGTAGAACAATTTGGTATTAGAACACAACTGTGACAACAACAAAATAAGTGCAAATTTGAAGGGATTCACCAAACCTTAAACACTAGATAAAGAAAGTCTAAGTTTAGCATTATGAAGATTTCTAATTAATCTAAGAATCCTCATGATTTCAACAATAAAGGGGGAGGATAAGGAAAGAAGAAAGCAACAAAGAAAAGGTTTGAAAAAATGTTTTATTCTCTACTTTTGTCCATCGTCCAGTAACAACGAGCTAAACTCTTACATTTGGTTCCAAAGGGGTATACGTCATTCCCAGCACGTGGGGTCCTAAATGAGTAGCAGCAAGAGCAGTAATCGTTGCGGATAACACATTTTGGACATAGCAGTTATACTTAAGTGGATGATCGATATATGATAAACTTTAATGTGCTGATGAATCAAAAAACAAAAAAAGGTTTAAAGAGCGAGCAAATGTACCCATAGCAATAAAGCATAAAAGATATGAGAAGAATCAATCAAATTATTATGAAATCATTAGATTGGGATTTCATTTTAAGAAAGAAGGTTTTTTAAGACAGTTCATGTATCTTAACAAATCGACTACACAATACACAAGAAAAGGTTTTGCTCTATAAGTATTGTAATGAGGTGCATTTGTTGCTATCCAATTTTTTACCATATGTTTGTATTATAAAAACACCAAAAAAATCAAAAATCCAAATAACAGATTTGTGATATATTTACATCATTTTTAGTATTTTTCAGTGTCATATGAAAAGGATTCATTTTTTTTACTTTTAGTGTTTAGCATTTAACGCGTTATATTTAGAATCTTTGATTTTTAATTTGATATAATGTTGATAATTTTCAATTTTAAGAAATAAAATCAAGCACAAAAAACATTTTTTGATGTATTTTCATCATTTCAGTATTTTTTTTCAGCTTCGTCTCAATAGGATTTGAATTTCATATGTCATTTTAACGTGTTTAGCTTTTCATGCGTGATTTTTAAAATATATGATTTTTTGCTTTGATTCCATGTTAACGTTCCTCTATTTTGAAAGGAACCAAAAAATAAAAAAGCCATAAATATCTAGATGCAAGGACTGAAGTTGAAAAGAAAGGAAACGAGGGACCAAAAACATACTTTTTAACTATATATATGCAAGTCCACTATCGCGGTGGTGTTTATTTTTTGCTTGCCTTATGCGTTGCCACCATGAATTAAGGTAAGTAGGAAACCTAATGTTATGGATAAGGAGGCTTGTTGTGCAAGGGTAAGACGTATCACCCCGGTGCATTCTACCTAAGATAAGCTGCAATGTTATTTGATTATTATTTTCCGTTAGTCTTTTCTAAGGCTAGAAGTAGATCTCTCTTCGTGAGAAAGTCTTTCCCTCACTAGGTCAAATCCTATCTATTTGAGGATATGGATTTTAACTCCACATTTATTGTTCTTTAATATCAATGATGTACTTTATAATGTAATTTTTCACTCAAATAATTAAAGTTTATAGCTATAAATGAACAAAAAAATTGTTGAAAGATTTTTATATTTTGGTTAAAATCTAACAGATAATCATAAATTGGTTATGATATCTCATTTTTGTTTTAAAATATGAGAAAAGATACGATTTGTTTTACGAAAAATATGCTTAGAAAAATTTTAGAATTCAACTGTGTGCGTGAAAACAACAATTTTTTTAGTTTTTTTTTCTAAAAATGCTATTTTTATATTTATAATTTATTTAAAAAAATACATTCCAATTAGATCGGGCACGATGAAATGGGTCAGCTCAGCCATGGTGGGCCATTTCATCCCAACACCTCTTCGTGGCGAGCTGGACAAAATGTCCATCATTTCCTACTGGTTAGATGCAAGTGAGTAGTAAAAAACAGAGGAGAAGGTGGAGGTTACCTATCACTGCCATTGTGTAAAGGAGGTCGGGTTGGTTCTGCTAGTAGTGATGGTGGCGTCAAAATGGTGGTCTATGGTGGTCGGGAGAGGCGTTAGAAGGTGCTGTAATGGTTGTTGTCACTCATGGAGCAGAAAAAGCTACTGCTACCGACTATGGTGAGGAGAAAATTGTTGGTGGTGGCACTGACATGCAGCTATTGCTTAGGGAGAAGAAGGGGTTGTCAATGGCGAAGGCAGTGGCTGACAACTGAAAATGATGAAAACTGAGATGGTGGCTGACGGTGGAGAAGAAAAGGACTAAGGCTTCTAGTGTCAAGGAAGGAGAAATCAGTGTCCTGTCGGTGTTAAGGAAGATGAGACATTATTGTCGACAATGGGGACATAAAATAAAAGTTTGTTTTCCCCTTTGTACTGTGTTTCTTCCCCCTGATCTATGTTTCTTTT
Source organism: Salix dunnii (assembly GCA_015731905.1). Classification (NCBI taxonomy): domain Eukaryota; kingdom Viridiplantae; phylum Streptophyta; class Magnoliopsida; order Malpighiales; family Salicaceae; genus Salix; species Salix dunnii. The sequence goes on from CM027676.1 coordinate 3,547,158, forward strand.
TTCTCCTCCTTTGTTCATTCTAGTGTCTACTATTTATAGAAGAAGGGAGGGCACCCTTCGACTGCTCATTACGTGAAGCTATGGGTGTTGCCTCTTCCTCTTCTACACCAGCATGCCTGCAAATCTTGCAGAAAGGCACATATTCATTTTGGTCTCTTGATTTATAATTATTCTAAATGTGCCTCTAATTGACCTTAAACTTTTAAATTCATGTAATTTTGTCCCTGCCAAAACTTCAATACCAACCACAGATACATGCTCCTTTTTTACTTCAGTTCTTGGTCTTTGATTTATACAATTTGACCCTCAGTTGTCCATTAAACTTTCAATTATTTTTTATTTTTTTGTTGATTTCAAACAATTCAATTGGGAAAAAATCAATTTGGTCTCCGAAAATTCCAATCTTCTCCATTGAAATTGACTTGATTTTTCATCAATTTGATCTCCCCTTTTAGTCACTCCATAAAACTATCATCCCCAACTCCTTCGCAATCCCTCTCTCTTTTTCTTCCTCTCTTACTGACCAACCCTTCCCCTTCATACCCTAAGCCCTCAACTCCCCATTTCAAACCTTGTCATTCACATATCACAGGTCGTCCATCCACTTCTCCCTACCTCGTCGTTAGCCATAAGTTGCCGCTCACAATAGCTCTTTTTTTCCTCCATCCACCATAGAACTTATACATATTTTAGCAATCAAAGTTACATGTATAATCATAAACTAGTTATAATATTATTTTCATGAAGTTCAACAGTTTCGAGAATAAAATATATATTGATGGTATGCCTCGGACACCCATATAATTGTTTCACTTTTGCTTACAAAGAAAACAGCAACACATTGGAGCTCACTTAGCAAGAATTTTCTTGAAAAGTGAAAAATGAGACTACACTATATTGAAAAAATCAAAGAATGTCTATCAAGCTCTACATGAAGCAATAACCACGCACGTAGTTCCTTCACATAGTCTCGCTAATATCTAACTGTGTAGGGTAAGCACAAAAATACTAAGATCCTGAAGGTTAACTTAAACTACAATAATCATCATCAACATCAACATCAACATCATCAATATCATCATCATCATCATCATCATCATCAGCCGACCCTTCCCTAACATCTCCAGCAATGCCCCCTTGCCCCCCCTTACAAGGACCATAAGCCTTGCTACAAGCGAGATAATAAATGAAGGTAGCAAAACCCAAAGTAGCAAGAAGCCAGTAATAGTAATCATAATGCCCCTTGTTGATGTTGCTTGAAACCCAACTCTCTTGATTTTCTCCACTAATAAACCCACGAACAACACTTACTATAAAACTGGCTACCAAGCTCGCAGCAGACAGTCCAATACTAAAAAGATTCGAGGCCACACTAGACATGCTTTTCGGCAGTTCAGTGTAGAAGAACTCATTCTGTCCAACACCATTCATAGCCTCAGAAAATCCAAGTAAGAAATAAAATGGCAATAACCACATTGCAGACATGTGCATGGCCGCGTCAGGATTATCTGAAATCTCTTCCCTGATTGCAGTTTCTCGTCGCACCCTCTCTATAATTGCCAGCACTGCCATGGAAACAGCAGAGACTAGAATCCCAAGTCCTATTTTTTGTTTTAATCTGAGACGTGTTGGTTTTCCCCTGATTTTTGATGCTAGAGGGATGATTACGCGATCGTAGAGAGCAATCCATATTGTCGAAGAGAGCAACAGAAATGCATAGAATGATCCAGCAGGAATCTCAAATTTTGAAGTGATATGTCGGTTCATAGTGGATGCCTGGAGTAATAGGAAAGAGTTTTGACAGACGTTTACTGACACCAACATTCCTGTCGACCATATTGGGATTACCGTTATTAGGGCTTTTAGCTCTTCCACTTGATCTACGGTACAAAGACACCATGGATCTGAAGCTCTTCCATCCGGCATCAAGTCTTCTTCAGGATTCTTGATAACACAAGCTCTGTTTAGAAACCTGAGACAGGGTAAGACAAAGAAAATCCTTTTAGGAACTATCATCCTTCTACAGCTGTGCTCTTCATTTGGTAAAACTGATCAAAATAATGAAGTACTTCTTGACAGGCAGGGCAGGTTAATTACCTTATTCTTTCACTTGGCACGACAACTGCGGATCCCTTCCTATGATGATACAGCTCGTCCGGGTTTTGTGAACATAATTCAATCCTTCTCTTTCTAAAGGAGGCCACGAGAACTCGAGCAAATCCGACGAGCCAGTTCGCCTTGGCCTTTGGCTTGACATAAATGGGAGAAGCCAAGAAGAACGAAAGAGTTGACAGGATCATGAGAACCACAGGAACTCCGAAACCCACCTTCCAGCCCAAGGCATCTTGAATGTAAACTAAACAAGTCATGGAAATAAACACAGAAGCTGAGGATATAACATAGTACCAACTGAAGAAGCTCTCTAGTATTCCAGCATATTTAAGGCTGTCACTCTTCCTCAACTGATCAGCACCAAAGGCCAGGGAACATGATCTTATGCCACCAGCTCCCATAGACATAAGGCCTAGACAAAAGTATAGAAACAAGAGCTGTGGTGTCGTCGCGTCGTTATCGCATTTGTTACTAAATTGGGCGCAAGAAGGCACCCTTGCTTCAGGAATTATTGTTGTCAACCACAATAGAACCATCCCCTGCACATTTATTTGATTTCCGTTAATATTTAGACATAATCCAAAGTGTTGAGGAGACTCTTCAGGTCATTCTATTTAGAAAAACACATTATATTTTTTTTATTTAGAACCATTATTTCAACTAAAATATATCATCTCATTTTTATGTTCAAATACCATCTATCTCCAATTGACCAAGCTAAGTTTAAAAAAAAACAACTCATGTTGATCTCGCTTTCAAAACCCATTAATCGTCTTTAGCTTTTTTATTTGATTACGATATTATTTTAATTTAAGATTAATTTATGTGATGCATGAATATGGATTCTAGGTTTAATTTAAGAAGTATGAAAATAGATTAAAATATTATGTAGTCAAGAGCCAGGTCGGGGTACACGAGGATTGTTGATTTGATTGAAATCTTATTTACTTGTTTTTTATGTACTTTGATATGAAAATCTTCTGTCATTAAAAAAATAATTCTTGCTAGCATAATAAAACACATATTATAATATGTTTTCCCAATAACAGATGATCAGTTGGCCGGAGACATGATTGTCTTGGTGACAAATTAATCAACAGTTGGCCGGAGAAAAATAGAGAGACAAAAGTGATGAAAGTTAATCTTACCAGAAGGCTCGTAATACATCCAAAGCCGATCATCGGGTATCGACCCACATATGTATCAGCAAGAAAAGCCCCAATAATTGGCATGAAATTCCCAGCAGCTGAATAAAGGAAGAGTATTTGGGCACCGCTAGCTGCATCCATACCGTACTCTCTAGTCAGATACATTATCATATTTGTTGATAGCCCAAAACTTGCTAGCCTCTCCAGTGCCTCATTCGCTATGATGAAAAATAAGGCTCTTATGCCACCCTTTGGGTTGCTCAAGAGTGGCTCTGTGATCATCTCTCCTGCGGATCTGATTCGGCACTTTGTCGATGGAGGGAAACTGTCTCACTAGAAGCCTGCTGATCTGATCTAAAGAATGTGCTTCTTCAATCCACTTAATTTGTTGTGAGAGATCATCTGGCGCGCAAGGAATACTTATATACACCCAGAGATTTGTTGCCCTCTCTGAGCTCTAGCTTTTGTTTCTTTCCCTCTATACGTTTTGCTTTCATTAGCTGTTTCCTCACAGGCTTGCAATATTTTTTATCGAAATTTTAATAAATTAACGATTGCTTCTATCCAACAAAAAGAAATAGAAGCTTGCTCACTACATAATAATTCTTTAGTAAACGTAAGATTTTGTCAACTTGCAATTTTTTATTTCACTGTAACCTGCTTCCCGGAAAAACATTCTGAATATTGTCGAATCAGAATCCTTCCTTGCAGGTTTTACTTAGCTGTTGCCCCATTGGAATCAGGACCAAGTTGCTCCATTAAATTATATATATTCCCAGGTATTACTTAGCTGTTGCCCCATTGGAATTAGGACCACGTTGATGGATTGAATTATATATCCTTGTTAATCCAATCAACGTCATGATCTTTAGCTAGCACTAGTGCATGTACGAATAGGAATGAGAACTTTCGATGCAAAAGCGCATTTAACTAATTAACTAGATTATTTCAGCACTAGTGCAACACTACGAGATGGTCAAGTTTTTCTATCAATAAGTCAAGATATTCAAAGTAAATTTATAAACTAACTCACAATCTAGAATAACTTAAATCATTTTAGCTTTGCACCAATTTTTTCTAACATAAATAAACATATTCAAACGTTAGTAACTTGATTGAGCTTGGGTAAATTTGATTCACCTGGGATCTAGGATACCTTCAAAAGAAGAGATAGAGAAAATAAAAATTGAAAGCTCAAGGTCTAATGGGCTAATGTTAAAGGTTAAAATCAAATCAAATTGAATAAACTAAAATTAAATCGGGATAATCTTCAAAACCAGAAACTATAATCATGAAATCAAGTATCATCATAAAACTTTTGAAGCACCTTTCAATTACATCACCAAAAAAAATCTTGAACAAAATCTGCTATATAAACTAATGAAAAAAAATGAGTGACCCCCCTCCAAAAAGAAAAAAATACAAAAGAAGAAAAAAGAATAATTAATAAAATGAGAATGAAGATGGGATAAAAAAAAACCAATTCACAAAATGAGGACTAAATCCAGTGAGATAAAATCAAATAAATATTATTTTTTATCAATAATACTATTTTTACTTTTTAATTGACTAAAATAATCAATTGATTAGTTAAGGCAAAATAATGTCAATACTTTTCATGAACAAATGTGATGTTTTAGAGATTCTAAGGCAACTGTCTAGTTGCGTAAAGCAAAGGTTTTTGCATCCTTAGTAAGCCCTATCTAAGGGAAGTTGTGTGGTATTTTGGTTTGTCTTATGATTGCTATGGTGTTTGGTATTTACCTAATTATTTTTCTAGCATAGGTTTGCTATGATGAATAGACTTGGGTTCAAAGTTTAAAAGGAAGTATCATTGGCCAAATAGATCATACCTTTAGATATGTTTATACAATGCCAAAAAGAGCTGATGCAAATCTCTTGAAATCTAATTTTGATAAATTTACGACCTATGAATTAAGAAATAGCTAGGATATAAATCTAAGAAGATTCAACGGGCTTAAAATCTCATTTTCCCTATAATATTTTAGTGTTCGCGACTCCTAAATCGCAAGAAAAAGAAACAAGAATTTAGAAATTTAAGGAAATTCATATCGCTTTAAAAGTCTATTTTTGCCTTAATGTTTCATACTTTTAAGGCTCATAAACTTTGAAGTCAAAAATTAAAATGTTCCCAATTATAATCAAGGCTTCTTTCAAAAATATATTGATTAAATAATAAGGACTTATTATTCCTAGAAAAGTATTTTTGATATTTACAACATAGGGTTTTTTTATCCAAATATTAACAACGAATAATGGCGAATCATCCCTACTAATGTTTTGCATATTAACCCTTTTGGGATTTCTTAACCAAATATTAACAGTGAATAATACGTGAATCCCTAAAAAATAAGATTTTTGTATTTTTTAGAATATTGGCCAACACCTTTTGGAATTTACAAACATGTTATAAATCTAAAAATATAAGAAAATATTTTTTGTGTTTATGAAATCCATGCTAAAACACATTTTCTTTTAAAATTTGAATATTAATTTAAAAAAAAAATGAATGTTCAAGATATGTTAGCGTATTGTCTGTATGCATGAAAATATTTTTTTGATATATTCATACATTTGCTGCATTGCTCTAAAAAATGGATATTTTAAATATGAGATTGATATTTTCTCAATAAAAAAATACAGATCTTAAAATAAATGTACCATAAAATCATAAGCCTCATCCCTTTTTATTTATTTTTTAGAAGGAGAGAGAGAGAGTCAGGTAACTTGCCCAAACCAGTGACCCAACTTAGCAAACAAGAGGCATGCTTGAGCTGCCTCAAGCATGCCTCCTTGGGGGCAAGCGTGGTGGAAGTTTTTGGTTGAGACAGAGAGGCTGTGGGGAAGGTAGAAAAATTAGTTGGAGGGAGGAGCTCTGTTTTTTGTTCTACTGGTTGCCTCTCTCGTCCTCTTACTCTCTTTTCTCTCCTCCTTTCTCCTCTTTTTCTACCTCCTTTCTCTCAACTTTTAGGTCAAGAAGGGAGGCATATATATAGCCTAGACATAGCTCTTATTTAGGGAATATTTTGTGCATTTAATCTACGATGAAAAATCACGTTTATTATGCAATTACATAAAATAAAATAGAAAAACAAATATTTTGGTTAACATTCTAATGATTTGGAGGCAGAAAAAACTTGATTTGCAGCTCAAAGATCAAGTAAGAAAATCAAGGAAACCATACGGGAAGTTGCAGAGAAAAGAAAAGAATTTGCAGGCAGGGGTTGTTTCTTAAAGTGATGATGAACACCTATCGCAACAGGATTTTCTGTTTTTACACTAGACATTTAAATGAGAATATCTTGATATTCTAATATCCAAATCAGGCAATTTAAACCTCAAATTCATCTACACATGCAAGACTACAACTTTCATGAAGTATCCAAAGTGATAAAAAATTGTTTTGATGAATAGAATCTACCTACACTTATGCTTGGTGAAAAACCATTTTGAAATTCGAGGCAGCGGAAAAATAATTTTCTTTTATGCATTTTTTGAGGGATTTATCCAATCTTAAATCTATGTTAGAAAAAATAGTGTCACTGGTTTTGCGAATAGAAACCAAATATAACCATGTGCGGCTGTCGAGCAACATAAATTATTGTGACGTTTCCTAATCTAGCCCTCCCAATTTTTTTCAACAAGACTAATTAACTCTTCTCAAATTTTAAATTTGTCTCTAGTTATCCCGATAAGCATTGAAACATTAAATTGGGTCTCTCGAATAAGACTTGTAAATCTCGGGTCATAATCATTTTCACAGCAGGATTTTCTTTTTTATGCTAGCCATTCAAACAAGAATATCTTGAGCTCCTGAAATTGAAATCAAGTGATTCAAAAATCTAAAATTATGTATACATACAAGAATACAGCTTTCGTGAAGGATTTAGTGTGAGAAAAAATCGTTTTGAAGAACAAAATTTGCTCACAATTTTTTATCTAAATTTTAATAAATTAAATCTGAATTGATTGCTTCTATCCAACAAAAAGAAATAGAAGCTCTATTGCAGATAAGGATGTTGTCCATGGTGTCCTGCATATTATGGAATCAATAACAGATAAGGATAAAGCAACAGTAGCCAATAGTCATGTTTCATGGGAAGACCTTGTTGATCCTACTACTGATAGGATTTCTATCCTAATATAATTGTAATTATAAACAATAGTTGGAGATAGAATTCAATACTAGATTTCTATATATATTTGTGTAATTCTGCTGTAAATAATAAGAAACACAGAAACTATTTCACTCATAATTTCTTCATGGTATCAGAGTTGTGATCTTTCTTCACTGCATAAAAATTTTGTGATTTTCTTCTATATTCCTTTGTATCATGGCTGAAGATGAAAGTCATGGCACAACTAAAGGATCAAAGGAGATGGCTATCTCCTCATCCAACATCTCTGATGTTGATATCATTACAGCTCATAAATTGAGCTCCATGGCATTGAATGAATTCAATTACCTTCCTAGGTCAAGATTTATCAAAATTGCTCTAGGTGGAAGATCAAAAATGGGATTTATCAGTGGCACAATTAAAACTCCAGAAATTAGCATGCAGGAGCATGAAGCTTGGTTATCAAAGGATCAATTAGTTATGTCGTGGATCCTAAATTCAATGGAGTGTAATCTACCAGAGATTTTTAGCTATTCTGAATCCTCTTTGGATCTTTGGAATGTTATTCGTGACATGTATGGAAACCAAAACAATGCTGCTTGAATCTTTCAAATACAGCAGGATATAGCCAAAATAAATCAAGAGGGAAAAAATTTTGTAAGTTTACTAGGAAACTTAAAAAGGTTGTGGAGTGAATGGGAGGTGTATCGACCACACACTATAGATGCTGCCATTCTGAGAAAACGAATAGAAGAAGACAAGATTTTTCAACTATTAGCCAGCCTTAATTTTGATTATGAGGATCTTAGAAGTCATATTTTGATGAACTCTAATCTTCCATCCTTCCAGAATATGTGTGCCACAATCCAACGTGAGGAAGATCGTTGAAAGGTCATGTCTTGTTCCACTGCTCTTAGCAAATCTGATGTGCATGCATATCTTACACGCCCATTCTATGAAGAAAAAAACTACAAAAGCAAATGATTGGATCTCAAATGTCAGCATTGCCATAATATTGGACATACAATTGATCGATGTTGGAGTCTGCACCTAGAACTAAAACCTAAATTTATGAAGGATCACAAAGGGAAACAAGCTACTCCACATAAAGCAAATTTGACAACTCAGTCCAGTGAATCATTTACTTCCAACCCTGTTGCTTTGTTGAATGATTTGCAAGTTATCTGCAAAACAAACATGGACAAGGAACAACCAACAATGAAGGGTAGAATCAATCAGCAGCCATTATCAGTCAATTTGCATGATTTCTAGTCGAAACAAACTCTGAAAACAGCCAAGGTATACTACTTGCATTTATGACTGCATTAGAGATTGGTAGTTCTCATGATTTAAGGGTTATTGATTATGGTGCCACTGATCACATGTCTAATAAATTGACCAATTTTACTGATTTCTCTATTCCTTCCACTTTTGTTTGTGTGTCAGTAGCAAATGGGAAAGGTGTTGTTGTAAAGGGTAAGGGAAAAATGAAACTCGTATCACCCATTGTTGAGTCTGATGTCCTTTATGCTCCCTCTTTTCCTTTCCAATTACTCTCTGTTAAAAGGATAACCGCTTTACTCAATTGTGAAGTCGTATTTTCTTCTTATAAGGTTATCTTCCAAGACCTCGTCACCAAGAAGATGATTGGTGAAGGATTCCTTTTGCATGGACCTTACTACTTCACTCCAAACTCTCAAATTTCCAAAAGCTTTCAAGCAATGTCTGTTATGTCTGCTCCTATCAATGAGCATCTCCTTTGGCATCGTCGTCTAGCTCATCCTTCAACATCTATTTTCAATAACATATCTCCTAGTTTACCTAAAGGAAATCTTGATTATGAGATTTGTCGTTTTGCAAAATCAGGTAGACTGTCTTTTAAACCATCATTATCGCAAACTTCTCAAATATTTGAAATGATACATTTAGATGTTTGGGGGCCCTTCTTCTCTTCCATTGATGGTTTTAGATACTTTGTAACCTTTAATGACAATTTCTCAAGAGTTACTTAGATCTATCTACTAAAATCTAAGTGTGAATTCTTTGAATGCTTTAAAAATTTCCATGTATTGGTCACTAATCAATTCTCAGCAAAAATTAAGATCTTACATTCAGATAATGGCTCAGAATACATGTCCCATAATATGACGCACTACCTAAACTCTAATGGCATATTGCATCAAACCAGTTGTGTCAACTCGCCATAACAAAATGGCATGGCTAAACGTAAAAATCATGATCTAATGGAAAAAAAACTCGAGCCATCATGCTTCAAATGAATGTTCCTAAATATCTTTGGTCTTATGGAGTTCTTACTGCCACACATCTCATAAATTGGTTACCCATCCAAGTGCTGGATTTCAAATGCCCTCTTGAAGTTTTGCAGGACAAGGTGCAAGATATGTCATACCAGAGAGTGTTTGGTTGCACTTGTTAAGTGTATTTGCCAGCCATTCAACGTGATAAAATTGATCTGAGAGCTGTGAAATGCATTTTCTTGGGTTACTCACAGACTAAGAAAGGATACAAGTGCTATGAGCCGAAATCCAAGAAGCTATATATCTCTATAGATGTTTGATTTGCAGAAACCAGTTCTTATTTCAAAGAAACTAGTCAAGAAGAAATCCTACAAGAGTTGTTTCCTCTGCTCAGTGCTTGTCATAACCCAATCTTGGGTTATTCCCTAAATTTTACCAAATATAAAATAAAAATAACAAAACTAAAATAAAAAGGGTTGGCGTAGGCAAAAAAATCACGGTGAAGATTTTGAATCGTTTTGGAGCCAAATAGTGTATCACTTTTGTGCCCAAAAATGAAAAAAAAATACTAATTCGAGGTAAGAATTAAGCTAAAAATCATAATTATATTTTTTATAGGCCAATTTGATTTAATCATGGGCCAATTTAAAGTAATTATATTTGGGAATTAATTTAGGATCCAATTAAAGGTTTTAGTTAAGTGCAAGGACTTCATTACACTTTAAATTGGTCAAATCAAATTAATTAAGGGCTTAATCGCAGAGAAATCAAGTTCTCAAATTTAATTCGAGTTCAATTGATGTGATTGGAATTTTCAGGGATCGAATTGAATTGTCTTAAGCCAATGATAATATCATGGGCCAAATTGAACGAATTGAGAGTCTAATGGTCAATTAAGGGTTAAATCGCGCAAATTAGAAACTAGAGACCAAAATAAAAAAAGGCACACAAAGCTAAGGATGCTCTTGAAATTCTGACGGGGGGTACAATTGCATAAAAAAAAGAGTTTAAATCCAATTGGGGTTGCAATTACAATAATTGCAAATTAAAGGATCAAATTGCAATTTCCCAAAAACCAAGTTTGCATGTTCCTACACTATTCTGACACCTGAACAGTGCAGGAACACGACCCTACAACAGCTCTCTGCAACAGGGCACAACCTCAGCCCTCTACAAATATAGAGGCTTGCAGCCTCATGCAATATGCATGAGAAGTGCCTCGGTGCCCTATAAATTCACAGCATACAGACAGACAAGGGGGCAGAAGAATAGAGTTTGACATGAAAAAAAACAGAAGAAAAAAAAGAGAGAGGGGAAGAGAATTACGTGAAAAACAAAGAGGAAAAATTGGGCAAAAACACTGAAAAACGGGAGGAAGGAGACGAGAGTTTGCAAATGTTTACATAGAATTTTTGACAAAGAAAAACAAGCCAAAACAAAGAAATACTAAACAAAAATTACACTATTATCCCTCATCTCCCTCGGCAACCAGCTCTCTCTCTCTCTCTCTATCTCAGTCTGCAAGTCCTCTCTCTCTCTAAAACCAATCTCGCCAAGCTCTATCTCTCTCTACCAGTGACGATGGCTTAAACACCTAAAACCACCCTTATCATCACAGTGAGTTTCCCCTCCACGCTAGCGACCCATACACACTCTCAGGCGAGGCTACGATGACGGTTGCAACAGCTGCAACATAAACCCTGGCGACTTTGGAAGCTCCCTCCAGCCACCACAGGAATCATCACCTCAAGCTCCTCTACCCAACGGCTCTAACAGGTACACCTTTCGTCACAGTCAAAAAATTAATTGTTCATCATCTCCTTCGTCCCCATCGCCTGCATGTAGTGGGACGTAATTCATGTCCCACTGTTCATACAGGCCAGGCTTGCACGAAATGGGTTGGGCCTTATGCCCAGCCCAGACATAAAAGGAAGATGGGCTGAAGGCCCACTTGGACTGGAGGCCTAGTCCAGTCCACAAGAGGTGGGCTGTTTGAGGCCCACCCATCAGGGCTGGGCAGTCAGTCCAGCCATGCAATAGTGGGTTATCAACCCAGCCCATTAAGGGCTGGGCTATCATCCCACTAATTTTTAGTTATTTTATTTTATTTATTTATCCAAAAAAATGGCAAAAAAATATAAAAAAATTAAAAAAATAAAAGATTTTGTTTTTATGCATACGGCCGGATTTCAAGATTTTTCAAGCATATTTTTCGTAAAAAAAAATATTGTGCATCTTTCTCATATTTTAAAAACAAAAATTGGATATCATAACCAGTTTATGATTATCCATTGGAATTCGGCCAAAATATCAAAAATAATTAAAAAAATATATATCTATTAGGATGTAAATTGACATCGTAAAATACATCTATGGATAAAAAAAAAAATTAACTACCATGTAAATTTACATTGTAAAGTACATCCATAAATAACAAAAAGATTTTCTAACTGCGATGTAAAATTACATCGTAAAGTACACCCGCAGACAAAACAAAAATATTTTTTTAATGCAGTAAAAAATAAACTTAGAAAAAAAACAATCAAACAACAATGAAGCTTACCTTAGGTAGGGTGCACTGGGGGTGATGCGTCTTCCCCTTGAACAACAAGTCACCTTACCCAAAACTCTCGCAGACCAATAAATTCCTAGTAACCTTAATACTAGGTGGCGACTCCTTATAATTATAGTCATAATTTTTACGGTTATAAAACACCCCTCATTTTCACCGCGCATCATTCTCTTCCCAAATCCCGGGGGGATAGCGAGGTGTGAAGCGCGTAAAAAATCATCGTCGTGATAGATGGCGGCTCCATTGGGACATTGTTAGACTAGGTATTGTTTGTTTGATTGTTATTTTTGAGTTCATTTATTTTTTACACGTATTTTTAGTGCTTGAGCATACATTTTTAAATTTCAGTCCATGCAAAACATCGGGTGTGAATTATTTTAATCATTCATTTTAATTTTGCAAATAAACCCAATTCTAAGTTAGGTGGGGATTAGTGGTCTGCCTCATGACTTTCCGTCGGGGTTCAGATTCGTGAAACGTCCTATTATGAATTGAGTGTTTACTTGATAATGGTGATCATACTATGCCCCAACCATTTCTTATAAACCCCTACACCACCTACACGTGAGGCGGTCACTGGGCAGTTCATAGACCTTTTGAGACTAGATAGAAAGTTTATTCCTCATGTAATGACATAGAACTTGTCTTCAGGTGCAAGCTCTCCAATAATTCACTCGATGTGCATGTACATGCATTTGCATCCACATGCATCCATCACCGTGCATAACATATCATCAACAAATTGAAATATAGGTCCCCGCGAAGAGCTCCTACAGCTCGATTCCAGCATAGAAATATGGAGGACGAAGAACGTGCACACCGTGATGCTTATTTTCAAGAAGAATTGGATTCTCTAAAAGCTAGCGTGGCTAGTCTTACCAATTTACTCGAACAAGCACTGAGAAATGTCTTCGGTGAGGGTCCTTTAATTAGACCCACAACGGCTGCTCAAACACAAGCAATGAACCACCATGAAGAGGTGACAGGAGAAAGGGTTCAGGATCCACAACAAAACTCGGCTTTCATACAATCAGTAGTGCCGACACCTACGGCAACCCCAACAGTTATAGAAGCATCAGAGGGTATTGACCAAGATAAGATGGCGCTGCTCGAAGCCAGGATAAGGGTTATTAAAGGGGTAAATTTATATGATCCTGTACAAGCTGCAAAAATATGTCTAATCCCGAATGTGGTAATACCAAAGAAATTTCGTGTTCCTGAATTTATCAAATACACTAGAACACAGTGCCCTGTCACTCACCTAAAATCATACTGTAACAAAATGGCGGAAGTAGTGCATGATGAAAAACTACTGATGCATTTTTTTCAAGATAGCTTGAGTGGGGCAGCCTTGAATTGGTATATGAGACTAGACAACACCAGGATCCGTAGCTGGAAAAATCTAGTAGATGCTTTCATCAAGCAATACAAGTACAACATGGACATTGCTCTTGACATAACAAGTTTGTCCAACTTGGAGAAGAATGACAGAGAAAGCATAAGGGAATATGCTCAAAGATGGAGAGATCTCGCTGCACAAGTACATCCCCCGCTTCTAGATAAAGAGACAGTGACTTTATTCGCCAACACGCTAAGAGCGCCCTATTATGAGCATGTGGTGGGCAGTTCAGCACAACAATTCAAAGATGTTGTAGCTATAGCAGAGTGAATAGAGCAAGGTATCAAAAGTGGTAGAATTTTTTCTCCTGTGGAAAAAAATGGCTTTGAAGGCAAGAGAAGAGATGTCGAGCATTTTGAAGACGACTGTAAGAGTAGAAACAACCAACTCCAAAACTACCATAACCCTTCATCTCAAATCGCCAACATCAATCTCCAAGCAAAAGATCCACCTAAAAATTTCCTGAATAGAAATTACCAAGAACAGCTACCTCTGCTACCATTGCCTTTGAATGAGATGTATAAAAAGTTGGTAAGCATTAAGCAAATAGCTCCTGAACCTCAGGCACCTTTGCAACCACCTTACCCTGATTGGTACAAATCTGATCTCACCTGCGAATACCATAAAGGAGATGCAGGGCATAGCATTCACACTTGTGGTGCTTTCAAGAAGAAGCTCATGCAATTGATTAAAGCGAGCAAGATAACATTTGATGAAAATCTAGGTCCTACGCCCAATTAAGATACCAAGTGTTCGCACCGTTAAAGAGACATCGACAAAGCTTTTGAAAAGAGGGTATGCCAGGATGAAGTTTGCCTCCATGATTTCCTCTTGTTATGGTCATGTCCGTGCACTATGTTTCTTTTTTGACTTGTAGGCAATCTTGCATGTAATGACATAAGACCTTTTATTAAGCAAACATTTCTCTTTAATGATCATGTATTTTCTTGTGTTTATGATTCGTTCTTATAACACACGTACCCCTTATATCCTTTCATCTAAATTATACATGATCCCATAATTTCATCAAGATTTTTGGCAAATCAAAGAATGCCAATTTGATTTTTGTTTAACAAATGTGTTCTGGGAATTCAAATGATTTTATTGAAAGGTGATCTAATACCACCAAAACCCACATAATAAAGTTAAGCCCTTAGCTAAACAAATAATTCAAAAATTCAAAAAAATTGCATGGAAAAGCAAAGCTTATCGATTCAGAATACATGTTTTTGAAATGAGGAGAGACCATCTTTGATATGCCTTCACAAAATCTCAAACATCCATTCCAATCCCTATTTGAGCCTAATAATTATTTCTTGATAATTAACCCTGACAAGGATCATACCCTACACTGGGGGGAAGAAAGAAAAGAAAAAACTTTTTCAATCCATAAAGTAGTCCTCAACAACAAAAGATGCCCAAAGAAAGCTGGGAGGCATAAACCTAAAAAGGTTTTAGTACACTATAGCAAATCAATTCAACATGATGGCACTGCTAAAAACCCATGATCAATAGCCCAAACAAATACTAGAGGGCATGTCAAAAGATACCTAGATAAAATTAGGAGGCCATAAACATAAAAAGAGTTTTAGTACATTATGACAAATCAAGTCAACATAGTAATACTAAAAACTCATGATAAAAGGCCCAAACTAAATACTAAGGGGTATGTCTAGGTAAAAGCTCAAACAAAATACTGGGAGGCATGTCAAGTCATGAAAATCATCATGAGGACTAAAAGGAGTTCTAAGAGTAAGCACTAAGTGATCCTTAGTCTAAAAAACCCTCAAATACCTTTTGAGCCTTCAAATAGCTTTCTTTTGTAGCCAGCAACCTAAGCCTATATTACAAGCCTGATAAAGCCCTTTCTAATCAAACACAAGTAATCTGGATTGATAGGCAATGCTTTTCCATGTGAAACAAGCCATACAAATGCTTCACTAAACTTGATCGAACCCTTTTTGAAATACAAGACATGCGAACAAGCATCATTTCACATTCTTGTCAAAATCAACATAAAACCTGACAATGAGATCACTTGAATTCTTTCGAGAACAAGTTTGTTTAAACAAACATCAAAATGGTTTTTGTGTTTGGAATGACTTTGAAATTCCAAAAATCTTACATGAAAATAATTTTTGCAAATAACCATCCCTTTCTTGCAAACACTTGAAGCCGAAAACATTTGTGGGGCATGAACAGACTAGGAGGCAATTTACAAATACAATTGAAGCTGACTCCATCATTTCTTTTCAAAGAATCTGGGTCAAACTCAAAGGGTCAAACACAATTTTTGCAAATAACCAACCCTTTTCATGCAAATACTACTCTTGAATCCCAAAACACTTATGAGGCATGACTAGACTAAAGAGGCAATCTACAAATGCAATTGAAGCTGGCTCCATCAATAATTTTCAAAGAATCTGGATCACACTCAGGGGGCATGTTGATATAGAAAATCTATCATCTCCAGTGATCAAAATCTTAAGTTGCGGCTCGAGTAAGCAGAAGCGAGAAGCCGTCAAAGCCAAAGATCCAAACCCCAGGAAAAGAAGGCCAGGAAGAAGAAAAGGGGACCTATATCTCTCAAGTAAGTATACATGCATCATCATGCATTGCATCCCCATTGCGAATATAGGAAATGTTTTGGAGGGATCGTAATTTACGAACCTTCATCCATCATTTTTGTGTACGCTTTCAAGCTCCCACCTTTTCTATTTTCTTAAATATGCTTTTCAGCTTTATCTCTTTCTTGATTTTAGGTGTCATCATGCCTTTCATCTCTGCTGAGAATCTAGGAAATGTTTTGGAGGGACCGTAATTTACGAACCTTCATTCATCATTTTTTTTGTATGCCTTCAAGCTCTTACCTCTTTAACGCGTTTTTTAGCCTCATCTTCTTTCCTTAATTTGGTTGCCATCATGCATGGCATCTCCCCATTAATAATCTAAGAAATGTTTTAGAAGGATTGTAATTTACAAACCTCCACTCATTGCTTTGTGTGCGGCTTTGAACCCTTACCATTTTCACTTCCCTAAGTGCCCTAGTGAGTCTTTCATTAGCATAGATAAAATGTTTTTCAACCCTATCTCTTCTCCTTTTTTAGTGTGCTTTCTAGCTATCACCAAATTAAAATAATGTGCTTACTAGTCTTATTTTCCTTTCATCTTCGAGTATGTTTTCCAACTCTCAATCACCAAACAAAAATAGTGTGCTTTCCAGCCCTATTTTCCCTTCAAATTTGAGTGCATTTTCCAGCCCTCGCCATCAATTAAAATAGCGTGTTTTCTAGCCCTATTTTCCTTTCATCTTCGAGTATATTTTCCAACCCTGAACCATCAATTAGGAACGTGCGCTTCTTAGCCATTTCTTTTTTTAATGTGTTTTCCAACCACCAATTAAGATAGTGCATTTTCCATCCCTTTCCTCCTTGCTTAAGTGTGTTTTCCAACCCTTAACCATAAGCTAAAATAGTGTGTTTTCCAGCCCTATTTTCTTCCTCTTTTGAGTGTGTTTTCCAACCACCAACTAAGATAGTGCGTTTTCCATCCCTATCCTCCTTGTTTAAGTGTGTTTTCTGACCCTTAACTATAAGTTAAAATAGTGTGTTTTCCAACCCTATTTTTCTTCCTCTTTCGAGTGCATTTTTCAACCCTCGACCATCAACTAAAATAGTGCATTTTCCAGCCCTATTTTCCCTTCTCTTTGAGTGCATTTTCCAGCCCTCAACCATATATACTAGATAGTGAGCTTTCTAACCCTATTTTCCATCCTATGAAATCTTCATCACCACCTTTTGCTCTCATCCGGGTAGGTCACCCATTACAATAAGACCATCTTCACTATTCTCACTTGGGAAGGTCGTCCATTATAATAAGACCATTCTTGTGTGTTTTAACATCGTTATCATTCCCACCTGGGCAGGTTGCCCATTACAACCACCAACTCAAGCAGTGCGCTTTCCAGCCCTCAACCATAAATCCTAGATAGCATGCTTTCTAGCCCTATCTCCCATTCCATCATCTTCGCTATTCCTTAGCTCGGTAAATCCAGTCCTTTTTTTTTCTTTACAACGTTTACTATTTAAAGTTTTTTACAAGACTTTAGTCATAAGCATTGTAAAGAAGGGGGCAACTGTCATAACCTAATCTTGGGTTATTCCCTAAATTTTACCAAATATAAAATAAAAATAATAAAAATAAAATAAAAAGGGTTGGCGTCAGCAAAAAAATCACGGTAAAAATTTTGAATCGTTTCGGAGCCAAATTGTATCACTTTTATGCCCAAAAATGAAAAACAATACTAATTGGAGGTAAGAATTAAGCCGAAAATCATAATTATATTTTTTATAGGCCAATTTGATTTAATCATGGGCCAATTTAAAGTAATTATGTTTGGGAATTAATTTAGGATCCAATTAAAGGTTTTAATTAAGTGCAAGGACTTCATTACACTTTAAATTGGTCAAATCAAATTAATTAAGGGCTTAATCGAAGAGAAATCAAGTTCTCGAATTTAATTCGAGTTTAATTGATGTGATTGGAATTTTCAGGGATCGAATTGAATTGTCTTAAGCCAATTATGCAAAATCATGGGCCAAATTGAACGAATTGACAGTATAATGGTCAATTAAGGGTTAAATCGCGCAAATTAGAAACTAGAGACCAAAATAAAAAAGGCACACAAAGCTAAGGATGCTCTTGAAATTCTGATGGGGGTACAATTGCATAAAATTAAAAGTTTAAAATCAATTGGGGATGCAATTACAACAATTGCAAATTAAAAGACCAAATTGCAATTTCCCAAAAACCAAATTTGCATGTTCCTGCACTGTTCTGACACCTGAACAGTGCAGGAACACGACCCTGCAACAGCTCTCTGCAGCAGGGCACAACCTCAGCCCTCTGCAAATGCAGAGGCTTGCAGCCTCAAGCAATGTGCACGAGAAGTGCCTCGGTCCCCTATAAATTCACATCATGCAGAGAGACGAGGGGGGAGAAGAAAAGAGTTTGACGTGAAAAAAAAACAGAAGAGAAAAAAGGAGAGAGGGCAAGAGAATTACGTGAAAAACAAAGAGGAAAAATTGGGCGAAAACACTGAAAAACGAGAGGAAGGAGACGAGAGTTTGCATATAGTTTGCAGAGAATTTTTGACAACGAAAAACAAGCCAAAACAAAGAAATACTACACAAAAATTACACTACCATCCCTCATCTCCCTCGGCAACCAGCTCTCTCTCTCTCATTCTACGAGTCCTCTCTCTCTAAAACCAGTCTCACCGAGCTCTCTCTCTCTCCACTAGTGACGCTGGCTTGACCACCCAAAACCACCCTTATCATCACCGTGATTTTCCCCTCCACGCCAGCGACCCATACACACTCTCAAGCGAGGCCACGATGACGGTTATAGCAACTGCAACATAAACCCCGGCGACTTTGGAAGCTCCCTCCGGCCACCACAGGCCATTGTTCACGATGCCACCACCACAAGAATCATCACCTCGAGATCCTCTACCCAACGGCGCTAACAGGTACACCTTTCATAACAGTCAAAAAATCAATTGTTCATCATCTCCTTCGTCCCCGTCGCCTATATGCAGCGGAACATAATTCACGTCCCACTGTTCATGCAAGTCGAGCTTACACGAAATGGGCTGGGCTTTGTGCCCAGCCCAAGAGTAAAAGAAAGATGGGATGAAGGCCCACTTGGACTGGAGGCCCAGTCTAGTCCACAAGAGGTGGGCTATCGACTGAGGCCCAGCCCATCAGAGCTGGGCAGTCAGTCCAGCCATGTAATAATGGGTTGTCAGCCCAATAATTTTTAGTTAAGTTATTTTATTTTCTTTATTTATCCAAAAAAAATGGCAAAAAAATATAAAAAAATTTAAAAAAACTAAAAGATTTTGTGTTTATGCATACGGCCGGATTTCAAGATCTTTCAAGCATATTTTTCGTAAAAAAATATTGTGCATCTTTCTCATATTTTAAAAACAAAAATTGGATATCATAACCAGTTTATGATTATCCATTGGAATTCGGCCAAAATATCAAAAATAATTAAAAAAAAATCTATCTATTAGGATGTAAATTTACATTGTAAAATACATCCATAGATAAAAAAAATTAATTATGGTGTAAATTTACATTGTAAAGTACATCCGTAGATAACAAAAAGATTTTCTAACTGCGGTGTAAAATTACATCGTAAAGTACACCCGCAGACAAAACAAAAATATTTTTTTTAATGCAATAAAAAATAAACTTAGAAAAAAACAATCAAACAACAATGCAGCTTACCTTAGGTAAGGTGCACTGGGGGTGATGCATCTTCCCCTTGCACAAGAAGTCTCCTTACCCAAGACTCTCGCAAACCAATAGGTTCCTAGCAACCTTAATACTAGGTGGCGACTCCTTATAATTATAGTCATAATTTTTACAGCTATAAAACACCTCTCATTTTCACCGCGCGTCGTTCTGTCCCCAAATCCCAAGGGGATGGCGGGGCGTGAAGTGCATAAAAAATTATCGTCACGACAATGCTGATCCTCATATTGATACTCCTAGTAATGTGCCATAAATAGCTACAGACATAACGACACCTACACCAGTAGATGTCAACTTGGAGAACTCTGTTAATGCCAATCCAGCAGATGTCACTAGCCCAATGGAATGCATACCATCTAATATCCAATCCAAAGGAGAACCCCTAGGATGGAATCCACCACGAGATCGTCACCCACCAGCCAAATTGCAAGATTATGAAGGTTATACTGTCAGGTATCCACTGAATAAATTTTTGACGTATCAAAAACTATCACCTCTACACATAGCCTTTCTCACAGCAATTTCCAGTGTTCATGAACCAAAAAAATTTCAAGATGCTCAATCTCAAAGTGTCTAGAAAAAAACTATGGCAAAAGAATTGACAACTCTCAAAGAGAATAAAACTTGGAGTATCACTCCTCTTCCTCCTAGGAAACAGGCAATCAGGAGTCGTTGGATATTTAAAACAAAATTCAAGTCTGATGGATCGATTGATCGACACAAAGCTCGTCTTGTTGCTCAAGGATTTACTCAAAAGTTTGGTATTGATTACAACGAGATATTTGCTCTAGTTGCAAAAATAACTACTGTTAGAGTCCTTTTATCTGTAGCCATCAACAATGGGTAGAATTTGTCCTAAATGGATGTTAAAAACGCATTCTTACATGGGGAGCTTGAAGAAGAAGTTTTTATGAAACTTCCGCCTGGACACCCTTAAAGTGGAGATTCCAGAATGGTTTGTAAACTACATAAATAAATTTATGGGTTAAAACAAAGCCCTCGTGCTTGGTATGCTAAACTAAGCACTACCCTTGAAGCTCTCGGATTTAAAAGAAGTTTAGCAGATTCTTCCCTTTATGTCCAAATCAAAGCAAATGACAAGCTCATGGTTCTTATATATGTTGACGATCTCATCATCACAGGTAATAATAATGATTCTATTGCTCTATTGAAGAAGAACCTTTAGCTCAAATTTCCAATCAAGGATCTCGGGAATTTGAAGTACTTCCTTGGAATTGAAATGGCAACTTCTAGTAAAGGGCTATTTCTAAATCAATGGAAATATATCATATTCTTGCTTCAAGATGCTGATTTACTACACTCTAAAGCTGCAGCCACCCCACTTGACAGCAAATTAAAGCCAGCAACAGATGGGGAAGCTCTTGAATCTCCTAGTCACTATCAAAAACTAGTTGGCAAGCTAATATACCTAACCATCATGCGACCTGACATTGCATTTGCGGTTAGTCTTGTAAGTCAACACATTCATGCCCCATGTATTCAACACCTAGGAATGGTGAAACCCATTCTGTGATATTTGAAAGGATCTCTTGGTCGTGCCATTGTGATGCATAATAACAGACACACAAACATTATGGGATATTCGGACTCAGATTGGGCTGGTAATACAATTGACCGTAGATCAACTACTGGTTATTGTATGTTCGTAGGTGGTAACCTTGTTTCATGAAAAAGTAAAAACAACAAGTGGTGGCTTGTTCTAGCGCTGAGGCTGAATATCGTGTTATGGCATTAGCAGCCTGTGAGCTTACATGGCTGAAATGCCTTCTCACTGATCTAGGGTGTTCATGCCATACTCCCATGACCCTTTATTGTGATAATCAAGCTACCATGCACATTGCGTTTAATCTCGTATTTCATG
Organism: Salix dunnii; assembly: GCA_015731905.1. Lineage (NCBI taxonomy): Eukaryota > Viridiplantae > Streptophyta > Magnoliopsida > Malpighiales > Salicaceae > Salix > Salix dunnii. The sequence goes on from CM027676.1 coordinate 3,568,991, forward strand.
AACGCACAAAACACATTGAAGTTGATTGTCATTACATTCGGCAACAAGTTCAAACAAAACTTAATTGCAACTCATTATGTGCGTACAACAGATCAATTAGCAGATGTGTTTACAAAAGTCCAACCAACTACTCAGTTCCATCAGCTAGCAAGCAAGCTTGGTTCCATCAATCTGCTAGATCTAGCTTGAGGGGGTGTTTTGCAGATAAGGATGATGTCCATGGTGTCCTGCATATTATGGAATCAATAACAGATAAGGATGAAACAGCAGTAGCCAATAGCCGTGTTTAATGGGAAGACCTTGTTCATCCTACTGCTAATAGGATTTCTATCCTAATAGAATTGTAATTATAAACAATAGCTGGAGATAGAATTTGATACTAGATTTCTCTATATATTTGTGTAATTCTGCTGTAAATAATAAGAAACAGAGAAACTATTTCACTCATAATTTCTTCAAGCTCACTGGATAATAATTCTTTAGAACGTAAGATTTTGTCAACTTGCAATTTTTTAGTTCACTGTAACCTCCTTCCCGGAAAAACATTCTGAATATTATAGAATAAGAATCCTTCCTTCCAGGTTTTGCTTATCTGTTGCTCCATTGGAATCAGGACCAAGTTGCTCGATTAAATTATATATATTCCCAGGTTTTACTTATCTGTTGCCCCATTGGAATTAGGACCACGTTGATGGATTGAATTATAAACAAGTTTTTTTCTGCTATCCTAACATATCAAATATTGGGCTTTTATTCAGTCTATGTACACTCCACTTGAATACTTTAGGCCTTAAAGTCGTTGGTAATCTATCACTACTCAACATGCGCTTAGTACCATATTCATAGTGATATGATTCTTTATTTTTGAAACATTATTTTATTGTGATGTTGTTAGCTGCTTCTGAATGCCATGCTTCTTGCACCATATTTCATTCTCTATAAGAATCTTAAACGAGTTGTGTAGAGTTTCAAGTATCTTTGAGAATTATATACTTAGTGGGGATTCAATATATGTTTTGGGCATTTAACTACTGAAGTATGTTGATTTTCAAGTCATATGAGGAGGCAAATAATGGAGGCTAGAGTTCAAACACTGGTTTTTAATTTAGTACTATATAGGGCCCATGAGAGCCTTTCAACCTTAATTGTAAGTCACTAAGCCGCAGAACATGCTCTATTTCTCATCCTTGTTAAACTCATGGATGGATGGAAATGTTATATGATGTCTTATTTAATACTTGTAGGGAGTTAATAATAATAATAATATGGTGGGGCTAAATTATTTGATACAACAAAAAAAAGGATGACAGCTTTTAATTTGCTTGAATTTTTTCATTTTCCATCTATGAATTTTTTTTCAAAAGCTCCTGCGTCAAGCAGCTGCAATTTCAAAAAGGAAAGTAAAAAATAAAGAAGTCCCGAGATAATATGACATAATAACAGAAAATTTGTGATCTATTCAATAGTTCTCCAATTCGAGTTAGGACATGCGCTCTTTATAAAAGCTAGGAACAACCAGGATTTCACTCACTCATTTGAACCCATAATATATATTTTCTAGTTTCCTCACATAATAATAATAACAAAAAAAAAAAAACATAGAGAGAGAAGTGCTGAGGAGAGTTGTATAGTGGATAAGGATATTACCACAAGGCTAGCCATACACCCAAACCCAATCATCAGATACCGATACACATAATTTTCAACAAGATAAGATCCAAGAATTGGTGTCAAATTTGTGGCAGATAACAAAGGAACAATATGTGTGCCCCTTTTGCAACTTCAATGCTATACTCTCTTGTCAAATAGCCCATAAATAGCCAGACTCTCGAATGCTTCATCTGCTGTCAGAAAATAGAAAATTTATCACATAAATTCTCGAATAATTGAAGAAAATGATTTGATTCTGGTCAAATCAATCCATAGCAATATCAATTATATTAATAAATAAGAAAAAATAGTAAAAGTTTTCACATGCATCCCGACTCTTCAAATACAGAGGATGTTTCTTCAGATCTTGATTCTTTAATTACTATGATTGTAATTCCTCACGATAAATAAAATGTATAACGAAAGAAGAAAATGTACTCTCTGTCAAGAGGAAAAGAGCCCTAGAAAGAAAATTTTCTATCAATTCTTTGATAAATTATTTTTGCAAATAAGATATTTAAACAATTATTTTAAGATAGAATATTAATACGATTAAAACAAATTCAATTATTCTTGGACTAGACTTGTTATGTTATCTATTTTCCATAAATATTTATGTTACGAGATATTCAATTATTCTTATTCACTTTGAAGGATGCAAAATATTATAATGAAAACTAAATAAAAGAAGAAAATATACAACTAATATTCTCGCACCATTCACTACAAGAATCAATAGTCTTACTCATGAAAATATTCATTGGTATTTATCTCACCAATGTCCTCGCAAACAAAAATCATCAGTAGATAAAACCCCCACCAATAATTCCTATTTTGTCAATGATTACATCAATGTTGAATATAGTAATGGCTTTATCGATGGACAAAGAACAACAAAAAAAAAAAATATTTTCCTTCTCAATTTTATTGGTAAATCCATTAGTATATTAAACGTATCACTGATGGAGTTTTCATCGGTTATGTCATCGGTAATATTTTGTTGGTAATTTGTTAACACCGTGCATATAACACCTTAAAGTTTTCCTATCCCCCATGTCCTAGTGTAGTTTTGATGGGCCATTGTCCCCCCGCTGCTTTATCCACAAAAGGAAAGGAAACTTGCATTCAAAATCAAAACCTTCAATAAAGAAAACAGGCCGTTTAATGTTTTGCTTAAACATCACCGCAAGGCCAAAAAGAGGAGCACATGATCACCCCAATGTGATTGCATCAGCATTTGATGCAGTTTGACTGTCTAAGCATGAAATCTAGTTGTCTCAACATGAAGTATGGTCATCTTATCACGCACATTCTCATCTAAAGTCATATGAACTCCAAAGTTTACTTTAACAAAACTAGTTTGGACGAGCTTCTAATGGTCGAAACACTACAGGTCCTCTCGGTCATAGTGTTAAAGAGTTTGTAGACCTGATTTCTCTCAAGTCAACCAAACGATTTTGCCTTCAATCCACATTTGGATCGAAATCCAGATGGATAGAAGCATTGTCCCTATATTTCTCTTTCAATCGGCTACTATATGTTTCTTGGAAACAAAAAACAAGTGAAATAATAACTTAAAAAAGATAATTGGTGAAAACCAATATACCGTGAATGGATCGTGTCAGTTGCATCCCTTTTCGGTTGTCACTATTCTACACTTGTCTCAACAAAAAGTTTTATCGGTAATAGAGCGTGTCTAAGTCATAGCCTACAAGAAAAAAAATATTGTTAGTTAAAAAATTTAATTAAAAAATATAAGAAAAATTGATGCAATAAAAAAATTATCAACCATGAGGCAAATGAATTATTTATTATTGTATGAAAAATAAGATTGTGGTATTTGAAAAACAAAATTACAAAGATAGCTGACATTACCTCATTGTGTGGCGTGATTCTCCCACACCTTTCTTGCAACATCCTGCCAATCAAATTTTCCCTTGCAGTAGACCAAGCATTGATCTACGGTCTCTTTCAAGAGTTGTGGATGACAGCGATGAATTCATGACTTTTGGATGACGGCGATTAATTCATGCAGGGAGATAATCTCTTGGGGGAAAAAATTATTTATTTACAGTAGGAAATCATTTTTATTCAGCAAATAAATAACTTGTAAAAAATTTAAATACCCAATTTGGTAACATTGTATCAACCAATTAATTTAAAATAAAAATAATCTTTTTTGTAAATGTTAATAAAATTGTTGAAGTAATAATTACAGAAATAATGAAGAATTTTATTTTCCAACTCTTAATCTTCTTATTAGAATTGGAAACAATAAAATCTAACCAATATCCCGCCCTCTCTTTCAATGTCCAAAATGACAAAAACTTGGTTTGACAATGGACGGAGTACCAACACGATCGTGGAAACTAAACCCCAAACATGCATCGATTCAGATGTGAATTAAAACATGTTTAAGAAACTCACGAGATGGATCCGAGGGATGGGAGACCGTTGCCATAATGCAGTTTTTTTCTATGGGATGGATCCGCTAGCTTGGCAAGTCCTCCTCTGTAAAAGCCTCAACCTCCTCGCTGCCTTTGGCAAGGAATGGCTAATACTGTAATGATTCGTCAGCTTTTGTATTGATTAAGATGGGGCTTTTTCTTCAAATGTCGATGGTTTCCTAAAAACGACGGCGGGCTCTTGGTTGCTTGGAGGAAGAGAGAATCGCTCCCCTGCTGCTTAAAGACTATCCCAAAGAAATAATCAGATAGCTGGTCGAGGAATCGGGGACTGGGAGATTTTCGATCGAATTGAAACAATATTATAATAACCATGAGCTTCCAAGATCTGGAGGCTGGACGACCCTTGGCATTTTCAAGGAGAGAGCAGATCAAGATCGGGGACTGGGAGATTTTCGATCGAATTGAATAATAACAATGAGCTTCCAAGATCTGGAGGCTGAACGCCCCTTGGCGGCATCTTCAAGGAGAGAGCTGATCAACGGCAAACAAGATGCCACGCTAGCGGTTGCATCATCTATTCTGCCGTTCCCAAGAGCAAACCTTTCTTCTCAACCCACCCAGCAATTAAGCTGCAAGAAAACGATTCTCTCCTCTTTCCAGCCACCAGGAGGCCGCCATCTTGCGAGGAAACCATAAGAAAAACCCTAAAATCATAAGAGAAAAACTCTTCGTAATAAATACAAAAGCTGATGAATTATTACAATATTATTATGCACTCTCCCTTGCGTGGTGATTGAGGCATTTTATAGAGAAGGACTCGCCACGTTATCGGAACCATCTCGTGACTTTCTGAGGCTAGTTTTAATTCACATCTGAATTTGACACATTTAATATTTATCTTTAAAAAATTAATAATCGGTGAATATAATGATTATTTTGTTATTCTCAAATAAAATAAGTTAATTTATTATTGGGGAAATATAATTTTTTTTAATAGGGTTTATTTATTATTATCATACTAATTAGAGACAAATATATATTTTTTAACATTTTAAAAAAATATTAAAATAATTTAAAAACTTTTTAAACTAGAATCAAGGTTATTTTCATCTTTTAACATTTTAAATGCATAATGAGATTACTACATCTCTCTTCAAATAAAAAAAAATATAAAATGACATCCAAGAGTTTTTCATATTTTTCATCTAGTTCTAATCATTTTGATGATTAGAAATTTTGCTTCATATGGAATTTTCCTTTGGGATCACGAGTTTTAAAGATTACCTCAATTTAATTTTAGAATTTTTTTAAATATATCCTACATTTAATTTTCTCTTAATTTAATCCTTTGAGTCAGGGTTTTTTTATCTCTTAAAAAAACAAATTTCATTTTATATTTCAATCAACTTGACTTGTTGACCTAAAAACTAATTAGAAAAGCAAACCAACAACCATCTCAAAATGTTGAAAGTTAATTCAAACCAATTTTAAAAACTAATTAGAAAAGCAAACCAACAACCATCTCAAAATATTGAAAGTTAATTCAAACCAGTTTTCAATCAATGAAAGACATGGACATGTTTGATCTAAAATTTTCTTAGGACCATCTACCATAATTGCTTGAAGCAACAAGCATGGAAATGGATTATTCTAATAGTAACATTAACATAGCTATTCTTTACAAGATTTCAGCCTAGAGTTTCTTGGCCACTGCTTAAAAACACATATTATGAAAAAATAGATGAATCAAATTATGTTTTTGATAGTCCTGTTTGGTATTGTGTTTTAGAAAAGATATAGACCTTGAAAGATAAGAAGAGTTTCTCCTTTTCTAATACAAACATTGGAAAAGAAGAAGAATTTTTATTTATTTTTTCAATATGAGACATAGTTTTATGGTTGGATAGTGATATGTTGTCAACCAAAAGTTATTTGAAGTTATTTTTTTTTATTTATTCACATTTTATTTTATATATTTTAATGTTTCATATTAACGTTAGTCGTTATTCTCTGGTCTCTCTCTCGATATTGGTTTTTTTATTATTAGGTTATGCCTAGTTCACCCATGAGAGATGAGTCTAGTCCAAGTATTTAGAGAAGTTACTAAATAAAGCAATCGTTTTCTCTACTTATATAAATAGAGATATAACTTATATAAAAAAAAGTTTTTTAAATTATTGAAATAACATAGTTTTCTCTCTCTTCTTTCATTTTAATTCTATGCATCAACTTAATAGATTTACAAAAATGTTTCACTGTAAATTATCACTTTAATTTAATAATTGCAATGGCACTAAAGTGATTGATCTAGGAATAAGAAAATGAATTCTCACAAGTTTTTCTTTTCAATTCTAAACTTGAGTAATGTCATAAATGAATATCATTATATAGATAGGGTGTTTGGGAATGTGTTTGAAAAATATTTTTGATAAAAAAATAAGATAAATTATTTTTATTTTTACTTTAAATTATAATTTTTTGATATTTTTAAATTATATTCATGTGTTGATGTCAAAAATATATTTTTAAAAACAATCTCAATTACACTCCCAAATAGTCATAAAATGATGACATTCAATTGTCCATGTGCTTCAACTGTTTCTAGGTTTAAGTTTAAATCTTAAATAATGGATTTGCTTTATCACACGGTGAAGTGATGAATTTCATAGGATAAGTATTTCATTTTTCAGCCATTTTTTTCCCTTTGTAGTCTTTTAATTTTTTCTTACACTTTAGTCATTCAATTTTATTTCTTTCCAATTTATCATTGCCAATTATATTGGCACAAAGTTTTGTACTGAAATTAGTTTTAATTTGCATGCGCTCATGTATTTCAAAGTTAAATTAAAGATCATTTTATGAAATAAAATGTTAACTTGTTAAGTAAAACGTTTTGGAAGATGAAGGACCAAAATTAACATAAACACATGTTATAATGTTGCCGTCATATATTTATTGAAATAGATATTAGATATTATACATATTACAAACAAGGTAGTAGCTTAACCGGTAATGATAAGAAGTTAACCAAGAAAAATATATATATCTGGTCAAATTATATATATATATATAACTGGTATCCAAGAATGATTCCATATATAATGCATGGTATGATTAAGAGTTCTTCAACTGTAACCAAAAGGAGTCATCTGTCAGGTCTTCTTTTTCTTCTTCCCTGCAAGGACCATAAGACTTGCTACAAGCAAGATAATATACGAAGTAAACCAGGCTCAAAACTGTGAGAAGCCAGTAATAGTAATCATAATGCCCTTTGTTGATGTTGCTTGAAACCCAACTCTCCTGAGCTTCTCCCCCGAGAAATCCCGAACAGCGCTAACTATAAAACTGGATACCAAGCTTGCGACAGACAATCCTAACCCTTGAAGCGTAGAGGCTACACTGGACATGCTTTTAGGCAGCTCAGCGTAAAAGAACTCATTCTGTCCTATAGCATTGAAAGCCTTAGCTAATCCACTCAGGATAAAATGCGGTAATAACCACATTGCTGACATGTGCAATTGAGCATCAGGATCGTCTGAAAATCCTTCCTTGATTGCAGTTTCCCGCCAATAACTGCCATGGAAATTGTCGATAATAGAACATCGATGCCCATTCTTTGTTTCAAGTTGAGGCAAACTTTTTTACCTCTGGCTTTCGATTGTAGCGGGATAATTATACGATCATACAGAACAACCCACGTAGTGATGACGAGAACCGAAATTGAGGGGAAACTGGCAGCAGGAACTCCGAATTTTGAAGTGCTGTGTCGTTCCATGGTGGATGCCTGGAGTACTAAAAAAGAACCTTGGCTTACATTCACAGACTTCAACATTCCGGCTGACCATATTGGGATTACCTTGATTAGTGCTTTTAGATCTACATATCTACTGTACACAGACTCCATGAATCTGAAGCTCTTCCATCTGGTGCCAAGTCTTCTTGAGGATTTCAAATAATGCAAGCTTTATTTAACAACCTAATTCATGGGAAGGCAAATCGGAAGTTTTTAGGACTGACAGTAAAACTCATTGAAACAGATTATGATTAAAACTACGGGAGTTTTCGCATGCTAAATGTCTGATCATCTCTTAGCCTCTTGAAATGCCAAAAAAGGAGAAAGCAATTTAGAAACAAGACTTTCAACATTTTTCATTCAAAAGATTGCCGATCCTCTTTGTTAAAGAATACTCTGATCTAAAAGTTGAAACTGTTAGATGAGACATTAGAATACAATTTATATTATTCTCTAACACACTCTTTCAAGTAAAATCCCTTTATATTTGAAACTTGCACAGACTCATTTTATGTCCTCAGAGGCATAGTTTGTGTTTTATGCAGTCAAAACTTGCAGCTCTATAAATTCAGGACACAAACCTCTGTTTTTCACTTAGCACAAGAAACATTGATCCCTTTGTATGATAATCCACCTTATGATCAGTGGCTTGGGATGATAATTTGACTCTTCTATTTCTAATAGATCACACAATGCCTCGAGCCAATCCAGTGATCCAGCTTGCTTTAGGTTTTGACTTGACATAAGAAGGAGAAGCCACGAAGAATGAAAGAGATGGCAAGATCATGAGCACCACAGGAACTCCAAAACCCACCATCCACCCCATGTTATCTTGAATGTATACAATTAAAGTCATACCAACAAAAACTGAAGCCAGTAATAGTAATCATAACCCATGCCTTGAAATCTCGTCATTCCAGTTTGGAATGTAACTCACATAATTTTTGGCTTTTTTTCACGTCTCATATTAGAAATCATGTAACCTGCAAATGAATTATTTTTTATTAAATGAAAAATAAGATTGTGGTATTTGAAAAACAAAATTACAAAGATAGTCAAAATTACAAAGATTGCGTTATTGCAGCTTAATTCCCCCACACCTTTCTTGCAACATCCTTCCAGTCAAATTTTCACTTTCAGTAAAAAATTAGAGAAGGAAAATTTCAGTGTTCACTAAACTAAACAAATTACAATAATAAAAACAAAATTTAAGTTCATACTAACCTTAAACCAAGCATTGACCATTTCAAGGATGGAGTCTGTTCTTGTGGAGATTACTGGTAAATTTGAGCTGTTGTAGGAGCTGTCTCCATTCAAGAGTTTTGGATGACAACCATGAATTCATACAGGGAAATAATATCTTGAAACATTTCTTTTATTTACTTACAGTTGCAAATCAACACATTGTATCAAATAACTTTCCTTTTAAAAATTAAAGGACCCAATTTGTTAACATTGTATCAACCACTCAATTTAAATATAATCAATTTTCTATTTTTTTTAAAATAAAAATAACCTTTTTTCTAATTTTAATAAATTTTTTGAACTAATATTAAGGAAATAATAATTAAAAATTATAAAAAAATTGATGAATTTTATTTTCTTAACTCTTAATCCTCTTATTAGAATTGGAAACAAATATCGCTCCCTCTCTTTCAATGTCCAGAATGACAAAAACTTGGTTTGACAATGGACGGAGTACCAACACGATCCTGCAGACTAAACCCCAAACATGCATCAATTCTATTGTAAATTAAAACAAGCTTAAGAAACTCACGAGATGGATCCGTGGGATGGGAGACCGTTGCCATCATGCAGTTTTTTTCTATGGGATGGATCCGATAGCTTGGCAAGTCCTCCTCTGTAAAAGCCTCAACCTCCTCGCTGCCCTTTGCAAGGGATGGCTAATACTGTAATGATTCGTCAGCTTTTGTATTGATTAAGATGGGGTTTTTTCTTCAAATGTTGATGGTTTCCTTGCAATGATGGCGGCCTCTTGGATGCCTGGAGGAAGAGAGAATCGCTCCCCTGCAGCTTGAAGACTATCCCAACGAAATAATCAGATAGCTGGTCGAGGAATCGGGGACTGGGAGATTTTCGATCGAATTGAAACAATATAATAATAACAATGAGCTTCCAAGATCTGGAGGCTGGACGACCCTGGGCATCTTCAAGGAGGGAGCAGATCAAGATCAGGGACTGGGAAATATTCGATCGAATCGAATCGAATCGAATAATAACAATGAGCTTCCAAGATATAGAGGCAGGACGACCCATGGCATCTTCAAGGAGAGAGCTCATCTACACTGCCGTTCCCAAGAGCAAACCTTTCTTCTCGACCCAACCAGCTATTAAGCTGCAAGAAAACGATTCTCTCCTCTTTCCAGCATCCAAGAGGCCGCCGTCTTGAAGGAGACCATTATTACTACAACCCTAAAACCATGAGAGAAAAACTCATGTTAGTAAATACAAAAGCTGATGAATTATTACGATACTATTCCTTGCAAAGGACATCAAGGTGATCGAGGCTTTTTATAGAGAGACTTGTCATGTTATGGGACCCATCCCGTAGAAAAAACTACCACCCACGGACCCGTCTCGTGACTTTCTGCTGCTAGTTTTAATTCATATCTGAATTGATACATTTAATATTTATTTTTAAAAAAATAATAATAAATGAATATAATGATTATTTTGTTATTCTCAAATATATTAAAAAAATAGTTCAAATTCAAAAATAAAATTATTTAGAATTGTGCAATTTCAATTTAAAATATAAGTAAAAATATGAGAGTTGAATTGATATAATTTGACCGACTTGATGAATTCAAAAATAACATGAAAAATTGATAAAAATATAGTTTAATTAAAAAAATCAAGTTGATATCTTAAAAAAATATTGAAACAACAATATATTGAATCAGTTCGGATCAACTTAGGTTAAACTTTAAAATGTGTGATCTTCGTTATAGGACTGATAATCTTAAATAAAGCAAACCAAATCAAGTTATATGGTTCAATTTGTAATAAACTCATTGTTGAATAATAAAATTGAGAAAAAATTAATCTGAAAAAGATAATAAAATAATTTTTATGAACAAAATTATGAGCAAGTATAATAGTACGAGAATGTTATCATCAATCTTGCAAGGTCATTATATTTTTTGATCACTCTAAAATTTTAACATAATATATAAAAATATATCAAGAGATTCCACGTAAAACTTTCTCTCAATCTAACAGTTAGATTATTACATATGATTGATATTGTAAAATTATTCATTATTTAAAAAAAAAAAACACTATATGACCATAACAAAACGAGTGGAATGAAATTGGAACATTCCAGCTAAAATTTAGGTAAAATTTTCAAAACGAACCAAAATTTTAAGCAAGGTAAAAATTACGTTGTTTTATCTCGTTGTTTTAACTGATACTAAATATTTTGGCAATTTCAAGCAAAACGGAATGAGATCAACAACACTACTTGATTGCCCTTCAGCAACTGGATATGAGTCATGTCACTGTAGATACATAGAAGAGCAGCGTAGAAGTTGGGTGCGATGTAGACTCCTTTGTAATCGCAGATTTGAGAAGTGTCTTGTCCATCCAAAATGAAAATATCATCCATATTATTGAATATTTAAAATAAGTCTCATAATCTCTCTGGAGGTTAATCGTTGATATTTTAAATATGAACCTTTTAAAAGGTTCATTATTTTATTAGGATAATTATCCATTTAAAAAAAAAAAAAAGTAGATTGGTTGATTATTTTTTTTCTGAAATAAAGGAAAATTATAAGCGATTTAATTAACTTGATATTAAAATCTCAAGGCAAATGCAAAAGACCAAAAAAATATCTTAACTTTGATCAAAACATGAATTTATACTTGGTCATATGCAACGCACAACAATATTTTTTTTGTTTATGTATATATTTTTAGTAAAGACAAAACTACCAAAATAAATTTAAGGGAGTGTTAAGTCCAAAAACTCAACATAAATTAAGGTTCAAACAAATAGAACCTTGATCTTAAGTCAACTTGACCTGTTGACTTAATTGATTGACCCAAACGAGTTGACTTGACAAGGTTAAACTTAAAAACCAACTAGAGAAGCAAAGCAACAACCAAACATATTAAACTTGATAAAATACAAAAATTCAAAAGAAATCAAGTCAAAACAAATCAAATACAAAAACATATACAAAGAACACTAATCCTGAACTCAAAATGTTGAAAGTTAATTCAAACTAGTTTTCAATTAAAGTGGTCTAAAAAGTTCATAATCTAGATCATAAGTTATTAAAAACTCTTAAGAGCCAAGGAAAATTGTACGATCGGCATGTCTAAGTGTGTGGATTTCATTGAAACATACCTATGCATGATTAATTACAAGCTAAGGAAAAATATGTAAATAATTTATGATAGATGCATAGCAAAAGATTAAATTGAATTATCAATCGTTATTGTTTTTCTTTCAATTGAGAATTGCATGAAGTATCTTCTTAGTTAATAAACTAACATTATAACAAGTATTAAGAGGAAAACAATTCTCTTGAAGTTTTAATATTTCTTTGGAAAATGGTGACCATCTACGTGCATGTTTGGCTGGCGGCCAAACCAGCATTTCAGCTAAAATTCAAAAAAAAATTCATTTTAAATGAATATGTTTTGATGTTTTTAGATCATTGTGATGTGCTGATGTCAAAAATGATTTTTAAAAAATAAAAAAAATATCATTTTGATATATTTCGGCACGAAAAGCACTTTCAAAAGCTACCGCAACCGCATTCCCAAACAGACCCTATAACAATTACTTGAACCGAGAAACATGACATTCAAGGAAAATGGATTATTCTGATATTAACATTAACATAGCTATTATTCGAGAGTAGTTGCAAGATTTCAGCCAGCGTTTCTTGGCTAGTGGCTTAAAAATGCAAGTTATGAAAAAATAGATGAACCAAAAAGCGCTTGAACCTACTTGGTATTGCGTTTCAAAAGCCTTTTTTTTAAATATAAAAAAATTATTTTTACTTTTTTGTGTATTTTTAGATTATTTTCATGTATTGATGTCAAAAATAATTTTTAAAAAATAAAAAAATTATTTTGATACATTTCTAAATAGAAAAATATTTTCAAAATCAATTTCAACTGTCCTCCCATGAACAAAGAGGGGCGAAAGAAATATCAAAGATAGCAAAAGGAATCACTAACATGATTCCCACTTCTCATGCAATTTCTGGACCCAAATAAACCAAAGCTTTTACTGAAGAAAAGAAGTAGAAGGTAAAGAGAAAGTGTCGTGTTATTGACAAAAAAAGAAAAGAAAAAAGATAGAGATATTTTTAAAATAATATTTTTATATGACATTATTGTAGGAAAAAAAAATCAATTGAAAACTTATCAATTGCATTAGAGTGAAATAAGCCATAATCAATTTTAAGGTGGGCAATGAAATTGCCTTTAAATAATTTTTCCCATCAATCCCAGAATTCAACAAGTATACTACTTAATGGAAAAATTAAAATATAATAATTTACTTTTTCACTACATAGAAACTCGAATAATTATAAAATATGAAGAGAAAAAAAATATTTCATAAAAAATATTTTCTTTTTCCTGATTTTCATAAACTAAGAAAAGATATAGACTTTGAAAGATAAGAAGAGTTTCTCTTTTTCTAATACAAACCTTGGAAAAGAAGAAGAATTTTTATTTTTTCAATATAAGACATAGTTTTATGGTTGGATAGTGATATATTGTCAACTAAAAGTTATTAGAAGTAATTTTTTTTTATTCACAATTTATTTTATATATTTTAATATTCCTTATTAATGTTGGTCATTGTTCTTTGGTCTCTTTGCCATTGTTCTTTGATCTCTCTCGGTATCAATTTTTGGTTATTGGGTTAAACCTGGTCCACCTATGAAGCATGGACCTGGTCTAAGTATTTAAAGAAGTTACTTAAAAAAATAATTGTTTCATCTACTTATATAAATAGGAACATAACTGATATAAAAAAAACTTTTTTTTATTATTGAAATAACATAGTTGTGTATCTCTTCTTCCATCCTGATTCTTTGCATTAACTTAACAAATTTTACAAAGATATTTGTATTGTGAAATATCACTTTAATTCTAATAATTAAAGAAACACTAAAGTGATTAGTCTACATTGTATAATTTCATAAATGAATATCAATATATAAAGTGATGGCATTTAGTTGCCCAAATGCTTCAACTATTTTAGGTTTAAATTTAAATCTTAAAGAATGGATTTGCTTTATCACTTTGAACACCATAAAATGATGAATTTCATAAGATAAAAATTTCAATTACATGATGTTTGATGGTTGGTATTTCATCTACCAGCCAATTTTTTTTTTCTTTTTTAGATGGTGATTGGCTCTATGGTTCAACCTGTGGTTGAGGTAAACCGCAGGGTCAAACACTATCTTTAATAAACGGTTCCTCAGTTTTTTTACTTTAAGTCCTACCATCTAAACAATGATCCGGCCGCAGATGCTCCACATGTAAGACATGACAAAACGTTGCTTCTCACCCTCAACACCCATAGACACACCGTCTGCCTCAAACACATAGACACTTCACAATGCTTTCTCCCTCACGGAACCACACTCTCTCTCACGGAACCACCCTCTCCCTCAATCATGTCCCTCGCAGAGCAGTCAAATCCATTATCCCTTCCCCCTCAGCCATAAGGAATTATTGTTTAAATTTGTAAACATAAAAAAAACAAGAACAACGTAAGATTGAAACATCAGGGCATATCAGAACTGGTAAAGGAAAAAACACAGCTTTATGGACAAGGACATGCATCAAATGACATGGACCATTTCAAGAATAGTTTGTATATGGAATTTAAGAAATAATTACCAAATAAAAGAACTCAAAAGAGTTCTGCAACTTTAAGAATTGAAGAGGAGAGAGAGGTTTTCAATGAACTATATTGATGGTTCGATCCAATAAGACTTGCAGCCAAGGAAAGCATATGTATACAATAAGACTTGGAACCAACTGGAGAGGACTTAACAGTTGAAATGAAGCTCCTAGGAGAAATGGTGAGAAGACGAAGAGATAGAGGAGAGAGATGGTATGATAAGGCAGCAAGGGCAGAGATTTAACAGAGAGGTCGTATGTTTGGCAGTTTGTGCTCGTACATCAATCATCATATTTCAGGTATTTTAAATTTATAATGTTATAAATTTTAAATAAAATAAATATATATTATTTTAATAAAAATAATTAGAGTAATTTAAATTTAGAAAATTAAAAAAACAATATATATGTGTGTGTGTATTTTAAAGTAATTTCACAAGTTGAAAATAATATAAAAACATAGTAACTAAAAACACAAATCTATTTTTCATTAAACTTAAACTTAACCATAATTTTAATCAAATACTTAAATTTCAGTTATAAACTGCATTAAAAAACATTTTTCATGAAACTGTTTTTTTTAAACCTTAACAACAACATCAACCGCAATGCCAAATAAACCCTTATTCGTTGATTTTTTTTCTTACACTTTAGTCATTCAACTTTATTTCTCTCAAATTCATCATTGCCAACTATATTGCCACAACGTTTTGTATTGAAATTAGTTTTAATTTGCATGAGCTCGTGTATTTGACGTGGTATAGAATATTTCAATGTTAAATTAAAGATCATTTTTAAGAAATAGAATGTTAGATTATTGTTAGGAAAAACGTTTTGGAAGATGAAGGACCAAAATTTACATAAACATATGATCTTGATGTTATAATGTTGCCTTCATATATTTATTAAAATAGATATTAGATATTATACATACTACAAACAAGGTAGTAGCTTAACTGGCAATGCTCAAATGATAACAAGTTAACTGAGAAGAAAACATATCTCTGGTTCGATCTTATGATAAGAAATTGACGGGCTCTCCTCCTCCTCCTCCACCTCCTCCATGATTTAGCTATTGCGTCCAGGAATGATTCCATATGTGTGTATATATGATGCATGCTATGATTAAGAGTTGTTGAACTGTAACCAAAATGAGTCATCTGTCAGGCCCTTCTTCTTCTTCCCTGCAAGGACCATAAGACTTGCTACAAACAAGATAATATATGAAGTTAACCAGGCTCAAAATTGTGAGAAGCCAGTAATAGTAATCATAACCCCCTGCCGTGAAATCTCGTCATTCCAGTTTGGAATACAGCTCACATTATAGGAATCATGTAACCTGCAAATGAATTATTTTTTATTAAATGAAAATAAGATTGTGGTATTTGAAAAACAAAATTACAAAGATGGTCGAAATTGTTGTCATAATATCCTTAACTTAAGGTTTATTATTATTTGGTATTTTAGTTTGTTAAGGATATCCCTGTTTAATAAGACCACTCAGCTTAGCTTGATCTGGTCTTATAGTGGTTTCCCTTTCCAAAGGAGTTGTTGAACTATTCTTCTGCAATTCAATTGCTGCTTGTAAGGCTACCCCAGTTGATGAATAAAGCAACCTTTTCTTCAACTATCAATTCACTTATTTTCTCTTAAATCAACTGAAATTACCTGATTCTTCCACACCTTCCTTGCAACATCCTTCCAATCAAATTTTTCCTTGAAGTAAAAAAGGAGAGAAGGAAAATTTCAATGATCTCAATAAATTAAACAAATTACCATAATAAAAACAAAATTTAAGTTCATACTAACCTTAAACTGATCTGCGGTCTTCATCATTCGATTCAATTAGGAAAATAAGGGAAATAATATCTTGGAACATTTCTTTTATTTACTTACAGTTGGAAATCATTTCTTATTCAGCAAATAAATAACTTACCTTTTAAAAATTAAAAGACCCAATTTGGTAACATTGTATCAACCAATTAATTTAAACTATAATCAATTTTCTATTGTTTTATTTTTAAAATAAAAATAATCTTTTTTGTTAATTTTAATAAATAAAAAATTGAAGTAATAATTACGGAAATAATGATTAAAAAATAGAAAAAAAATTGATGAATTTTATTTTCTTGACTCTTAATCTTCTTATTAGAATTGGAAACAAATATCCCTCCCTCTCCTTCAATGTCCAGAATGACAAAAAATTGGTTTAACAATGGACGGAGGTACCAACACGATCGTGCAAACTAAACCCCAAACATGCATCGATTCAGATGTGAATTAAAATAAGCTTAAGAAACTCACGAGATGGATCCGTGGGATGGGAGACCGTTGCCATCATGCAGTTTTTTTCTATGGGATGGATCCGATAGCTTGGCAAGTCCTCCTCTGTAAAAGCCTCAACCTCCTCGCTGCCCTTTGCAAGGGATGGCTAATACTGTAATGATTCGTCAGCTTTTGTATTGATTCAGATGGGGCTTTTTCTTCAAATGTTGATGGTTTCCTTGCAATGATGGCGGCCTCTTGGATGCCTGGAGGAAGAGAGAATCGCTCCCCTGCAGCTTGAAGACTATCCCAACGAAATAATCAGATAGCTGGTCGAGGAATCGGGGACTGTCAGATTTTCGATCGAATTGAAACAATATAATAATAACAATGAGTTCCAAGATCTGGAGGCTGGACGACCATTGGCATCTTCAAGGAGGGAGCAGATCAAGATCAGGGACTGGGAGACATTCGATCGAATCAAATTGAATAATAACAATGAGCTTCCAAGATCTGGAGGCTGGACGACCCTTGGCATCTTCAAGGAGAGAGCAGATCAAGATCGGGGACTGGGAGAATTGAAACAATATAATAATAGCAATAAGCTTCCAAGATCTGGAGGCTGGACGACCCTTGGCATCTTCAAGGAGGGAGCAGATCAAGATCAGGGAGTAGGAGATATTCGATCGAATCGAATCGAATAATAACAATGAACTTCCAAGATCTGGAGGCTGGACGACCCTTGGCATCTTCAAGGACAGATCTGATCAACGGCAAACAAGATGCCACGCAAGCGGTTGCTTCATCTATACTGCCGTTCCCAAGAGCAAACCTTTCTTCTCGACCCAACTAGCTATTAAGCTGCAAGAAACGATTCTCTCCTCTTTCCAGCAACCAAGAGGCCGCCATCTTGAAGGAGACCATTATTACTAAAACCCTAAAACCATAAGCGAAAAACTCTTCCTAATAAATACAACAACCAGTTATTAAGAAAAAAGACTTTTTAAAAAAAAAATAAAAAAAATATCTTTTTCAAAAAAACATACTTTAATTTGACATAAATATACAAATATATAATTAATTTTACACACTTTAAATATTTTTTTTATTATTAGGCGATAATATTCAACAAATATTCAAACACTTAAATTATTATTATTAAAATTTATTATTATTATTATTATTATTATTATTATTATTATTATTATTATTATCATTGTTAGCATTTAAAAAATATTTTTGATTTAAAAAATTATTATTATTATTATTATCATCATCATCATCATCATCATCATCATCATCATCATCATTGTTAGCATTTAAAAAATATTTTTGATTTAAAAAAAAAATATTATTATTATTATTATTATTATTATTATTATTATTATTATCATTATCATCATTGTTAGCATTTAAAAAATATTTATGATTTTCAAAAAAAAAATAATTTTGAAATGATTACTACCAGGAATAAAATTTTGAAGACTAAATAAAAAGAAACCCCTACAAAAGAAAAGATAATAAATACAAAAGCTGATGAATTATTACAATATTATTATTATTAGTTATTCCTTGCAAAGGACAGCGAGGTGATCGAGGCTTTTTATAGAGAAAGACTTGCCACGTTATGAGACCCATCCCGTAATAAAAAACATATTTATCTTTAAAAAATTAATAATCAGTGAATATAATGATTAATTTTTTATTCTCAAATAGAATAAGATAATTTAATATTGGGGCAATATAATTTTTTAATAGGGTTTATTTATTATTATCATACTAATTAGAGACAAATAGATATTTTAACATTTTTAAAACATATTAAAATAATTTAAATATTTTTAAAACTATCATCAAAGTTATTTTCATCTTTAAATATTTTAAAAGCAAAATGAAATTACAACATTTCTCTTCAAAGAAAAAAAATTATAAAATGACATCCAAGAGCTTTTCATATTTTTCATCTAGTTTTTGTAATTATAATCATTTTGAATTAGAAGAAATTAGTACTTTAACAAATATAAATATAATTTAAAAACTTTGCTATTTCTTTATCCTTTTCGTGATTTTTTAATATCATCGATTAATATTTTATTTCATTTAATTTTTATATCATATTTTATCCTTATTTTTTGTTAGTATTTTTTAAAAACAAATTTTGCTTCATGTTTTGTTTTGTATTTTTCATTTATGGAATTTCCTGATCTCATGATTCGGGTCACGAATTTTGAATATTAGCTCAATTGATTTTTTTTCTTAATTTAATCCTTTGAGTTAGGGCTTTTATCCTTTAAAATAAATCCTTTTGTTCTTCAATGTTTGATTAACTAATAACTAAGCTTTGATTGTTTTATATATATATATACTTTTTATGAGATTTGTCACGGGGTTGATGCGAAGGTGTCAGGGGTTATGATGAGTCGCCACTTAATTATTTGATTATTGTTATTATAAAACTTGAATGTTCTGATCTTTCTCAAATATTTGAAGGGTAAAGGATGCACACTCTTAATGCATCTACTTGAGATTAATTATTTTATTGGTTTAGTGTGGTTTAGATATTTGGATGGTTTCCTAACAAATGTTTTGGTTTAAACATATGAATAAATTTGACCTTTTAAATTTATTATGTGCTCGTGTAGCAAAAAAATAATCTTATATGGATAAATCAATGCATATATTCTACCAGAGTTTACCTGTTATGGATAAGAAATATCATGATAAAATACACTCAATTAAATTTGATGAATATTTAGGATAACTATGAGAATTTTTCATATAAATTATTGATGTTTTAAATACTAGCTTTCTCACATGTCTAGTATTCATATGAGGATATTTACCATTAATTCTTATGAATTAAATGGATATTATTAAAATATTCTCAATTAAAATTAATGAATATTTAAAATAAGTCTAATAATCTCTCTATGTTAATCATTGATATTTTAAATATGAACCCAAAAAGCAATTTTATTTTTTATTAAAACATGAATTTAAATTTGGTCGTATGCAACGCATAAAAATAATTTTTTGTTTATTTTTAAAATTTTAGTAAAGATAAAATTGTCAAAATAAAGTTAAACAGAATATTTGTCAAATACATCCGTAAGTCTAAAAACTCAATATAAATTAAAGGTCAACAAACAAACCTTTGATATCGAGTTAACTTGACTTGTTGACTTAGTTTATTGACCTAAATAAGTTGACTCGACAAGGGTAAACTCAAAAGACAACTAGAGAAACAAATTATAAGCCAAACATATTAAACTCGACAAAAATATATCTTAAAAGAAATAAGTCTAAACAAATCAAACACTAAAAAAATAAAGACCATTTTTCAAACAAAGAAAGACATAGACATGTGTGGTCTGGATCATAAGTAAATAAAAATATTGTTGTCAAAACAAAAAAAAAAAAAACATAATTAAGAAAATAGATTTTTGATCAAGAAGATACTTTTTTTCCTCTTTAATTCAAATCATTATGTTTTCTCGAGTAATATCATAAATAATTAATGTATGAAAGTCCAAATACCTTATAACTGACTTTTGAAAAAGAAATAGTTAATGTAAACATAATAACACATGATCTTGATATGTTATAATGTTGCCGTCTTATATTTATTAAAATATATATTATATATTATACATATTACAAACAAGGTAGCAGCTATAAACTGGCAATGGTCAAATGATAAGAAGTTATACATATTGCATCCAGGAATGAGTCTATATACATATACATATACATATACATATATATATATATAATGCATGGTATGATTAAGAGTTGTTGAACTGTAACCAAAATGAGTCATCTGTCAGGCCCTTCTTCTTCTTCTTCTTCTTCTTCCCTGCAAGGACCATAAGACTTGCTACAAAAAAGATAATATATGAAGTTAACCAGGCTCAAAATTGTGAGAAGCCAGTAATAGTAATCATAATGCCCTTTGTTGATGTTGCTTGAAACCCAACTCCCCTGAGCTTCTCCTCCCGTGAAATCTCGAACAGCGCTAACTATAAAACTAGATACCAAGCTTGCGGCAGATAATCCTAGCCCTTGAAGCGTAGAGGCTACACTGGACATGCTTTTAGGCAGCTCAGCGTAAAAGAACTCATTCTGTCCTATAGCATTGAAAGCCTCGGCTAATCCACTTAGGATAAAATACGGCAATAACCACATTGCTGACATGTGCAATTGAGAATCAGGATCGTCTGAAAATCCTTCCTTGATTGCAGTTTCCCGCCGACAACTCTCAGCAATCGCCAGTGCTGCCATGGAAATAGTCGATAATAGAATACCGATGCCCATTCTTTGTTTCAAGGTGAGGCAAACGATGTTTCCTTTGGCTTTCGATGCTAGCGGGATAATTATACGATCATACAGAACAACCCACGTAGTGATGACGAGAACCACAATTGAGGGGAAACTGGCAGCAGGAACTTCGAATTTTGAAGTAATGTGTCGTTCCATGGTGGATGCCTGAAGTACTAAAAAAGAGTCTTGGCTTACATTCACAGACTTCAACATTCCGGCTGACCATATTGGGATTACCTTGATTAGTGCTTTTAGATCTTCTACTTGATCTACTGTACAAAGACTCCATGAATCTGAAGCTTTTCCATCTGGGGCCAAGTCTTCTTGAGGATTTCTAACAATGCAAGCTTTATTTAAGAACCTAATACAGGGTAAGGCAAAAGGTAAGTGTTCAGGACTAACAATAAAACTCATTAAACAAATTATGATTAAAACTACGGGAGTATTCACATGCTAATTATCTGATCATCTCTTAGCCTTACTTAATGAGATGCAAGAAAAAGGAGAAAGCAATTTAAAAACAAGATTGGCAATTTTTTTCATTCAAAAGGTTGTCAATCCTCCTTGATAAGAAACTATCTACCCTAAAAATTTAAGTTGTTAAGTGTGACTCTAGAATATGATTTATATTATTCTCTAGCACATTCCCTCAAGTGAAAATCTTTGGGCTTGAAACTTGAACAGACTCACATGTTAGAGAATAATATAAATTATATTCTGGGACCTTATCTATAAGTTTAAGCTTTTAAATGAGTTGCTTCATTAACATGGTATCAGAGCCTTGTTAACCTAACGATCACGAGTTCGAATCTCACCATTTCCATTCTATTTGATTAAAAAAAACAAAGTACAAGGTATTGTGAGTCTGTACAAGTTTCAACCCCAAAGGGCTTTCACTTGAGAAGGTGTGTTGGAGAATAATATAAATCATATTCTAGGATCTTACCTATAAACTTAAATTTTTAGGTGAATTGGTTCCTTAATATCACACTACCTTATGCTTGATTTTTATAAAATAAAATAGGGATGATGAGATTCAAACTCGTGATCATTGGATCAACAAGACTATAATACCATATTGAAAAACTATCTCATCTAAAAGCTTATCACTCCTTTCTTTTACATGTACTAACAAGGCAAATGATGAACTCAGAGGCATAGCCTGTATTTTATGCAAAACTTGCAGGTCCATATATTCAGGACACAAACCTCAGTTTTTCACTTGGCACAAGAAGCACTGATCCCTTTGTATGATAATCCACCTTATTAGTGGCTTGGGATGATAATTTGATTCTTCTATTTCTAATTGAACACACAACAGCTCGAGCTAACCCAGTGATCCAGCTTGCTTTAGGTTTTGACTTAACATAAGAGGGAGAAGCCACGAAGAATGAAAGAGATGACAAGATCATGAGCACCACGGGAACTCCAAAACCCACCATCCACCCCATGTTATCTTGAATGTATACAATTAAAGTTATACCAACAAAAACTGAAGCCGAGACTACGCCATAGTACCAACTGAAGTAGCTCTCTCGTATTCTAGCATGGTTAAGGCTGTTTCTCGTGCCCAATTGATCGGCACCAAAGGCTAAGGAAGACGATCTTATGCCACCAGCTCCAATGGCCAAGAAGCAAAAAGCTGTGTATAAAAGCAAAAGCTGCGATTTAGTTGCAGATTTGCAGTTGTCGCTAAATTGAACACAAGGAGGCGGTCTTGCTTCAGGAAAAGTTGTTAGCCACAGCAGAACCATCCCCTGCACCATGAAAATTGAAGTGATTCCTTGTTAAGATTTTAATTCAATACTCTACAGGGCTCATGAGAGCCTTACAACCTTAATTATAAGTCAGTAAGCTGCAGAGCATGCTCTAATTCTCATCCTTGTTAAATTCAAATTGTAGTCTCTTGTTAACAAAAATACGACCGACGCAAACCGCCTTGTAGAAATGAGAACAGGGAGCTGGTTCCGGTTATGTGGATGGATAGAAAAAAACACAAGCCCACAGATGGAGAGATGGAGGATAGATGACACAACATAGCTAAAATAGAAGACACGGTCCTGCATTATTTGTACAACTTTAAATGAGGAAAAGAACGGATACATCATATGTCGGGTAGCCAAAAAATTATTATGACTGAGCAAAATTATCTGGTGCGATGACAGAGGATGACAGCTTTTAATTCGCTTGAATTTTTATTTTTATTTTCCATTAATGATTTTTCACAGCTCTTGCGTCAAGCAACTGTAATTTCGAAAAGAAAGAAAAAATAGACTTCAGAAAGAAGAAGAAGAAGAAGAAAACAGTGGAAAACGAAGGTGGTGAGAAGAAAAATTACCAGAAGGCTAGCCATACATCCAAAACCAATCATCCGATACCGACCCACATAAGAATCAGCAAGAAAAGCTCCAAGAATTGGGGTGAAATTGGTGGCAGATGACAAAAGGAACAGTATAAGTGCCCCCTTTGCAGCATCAATCCTATACTCTCTTGTCAAATACAGTATCAGGTTTGGAAATATCCCATAGTTTGCCAGACGCTCGAATGCTTCATTTGCTGTAAGAAAATAGAAAATTTATTTCGAGAAAAGAATAATCATAAGGTTAGACAAATTTGGCTGTGTTCTCTATGGTTAGTACCTAGGATGAATGGTAAGACTCTGATGCCACCCTTCGGGTTACTCAAGAGTGGTTCTTTGATCATCTGTCCATGCTCCGATGGGCAATCCATCCACTCTTCTGTTCTTGAGAGAGAGAGTAAGTGTGTTGAAAAAGGAAACTAAACGCAGCCTCCTCATCGTACAGAAAAAAACCATGTGGAACTTTAAAAATGATAGTGATGGCCAGGTACAGATGGAAAGCTCGTCTCAGAACCACAAAATTGATCATCACTACGGAATACTACGTTAGAGTATATTACGTTAAATTGTGGTTGAAATTATTATTTTTTAGAAATATATTAAAATTATTATTTTTATTTTTTAAAAATTATTTTTAATATTAATTCATGAAAATAATTTAAAATTATCATATTAATTTAATTGTAAAATCAATTATAAATATCTTAGCACATTAGAAAGAAATAGGATCTACATGTTGGGGTGGAAGAGAAGGAAAATTTCTTGGAGTCTTACCAGATTCCAACTTTGTTCTTCATACTATGCCTCTAGCCTTCACCTCACCAATGTATTTTTAAACCAACTCATGAACAATGATAGGGATCAACTAAACATTACTCCTATATATTTTGTTAACCCATTAGTATTGTCTAATGAGTTTATTAAAAAACTTAGAAAAAAAAAATTAAATATGAATTGAATAAACTAGCTCATCACACATTGAATAAGATGAATTTAGAGGGATAAAGAACGATTAAAAAGTTTATAGAGTTGCCTTTAATTTAAATAATCCAAGTCCAATAAAGATCCCATCCAAGTTTTAAAGAGGGCAAATATGCTAGGCCTCAAGTCAATCTTGATTTGAATTTATTTTTTCTAGTATTTAATGGGATCCAAGTCGGCATAATATTATCTTAAGAAAGCACGAGAATTCTTATGAATTACTTCCTAAATAATTTTTAACATTAAAAAAAGAAATATTATTTATTTGTACTTTTAGTTTTTTTTTAATATTTATCATTTTATTTTTTATTCGGTTAAGTTCTGAAACTTTAATTTATGTTGGTGATTATTTTAAAATTAATATTACTCTTTTTTTCCTTTTACTCTTTTTTTTTGTGTTTTTGTTTATTTTTATCTGTTTTTCGTATAAGATAATTTTATAATTTTATTGTTTACACAATGATAATGATAATTTTAATGATTATTTTTTTAATTTTTTTTTGTAACATTTTTTTATTATTTAGGTCAATTTAATGTTTTTAATTGTTTGGACAATGATGTGGATAATAATTTTAATTATTATAGTAATGATAATAATGGTATCATAGGGATGAATTTTAATTTATGTTTTATTTTTGGAGAATGAAAATTCAATTTTTATTTTTGTTATTTAATTATTGCAGGTGTTTTCGTAATTTATATATATATTTTTAATTTAAATTGAATTATTTAATGAAATAATCTCAATATAGTAAAGTCAATAATTCAGATATCTAAATCTTCTTGTTTTTTTAACGATAATAACATTTTCATACTAGTTATTTCATTGAAACCTATTAAGTTGATAAATTGTATCCATAGAACATTTATATATTTTATATAAAACTTGCACCTTACAGGATTTCTACAAAGATTTATTATTTTATAAAATTTATATTATAATAAAAAGAATCTCACACAATTAATATTTTTTAACGTTAAAAAAATATGATGCTGCCTGTGACGAGGTGCAGTTACATTGATTAATATTAAATATAATTTGTGGAAAGGTGAGAGAATTAATCTATTATATATGATAATAGTTTGATATTTTTATATAATTTAAAATTCCGAATTGACAAAGCATGTAAAATATAATATTTAGAGTACCAGAAGCAAATTAAAATAATGAATTATGTAAGGTATACAAAGGTTAATTAACAATATATTTAATTTGGATTTTTTATTTAGTCTAAGAAGTAAAATGTAATTTATAAATAATATGGATTTTTTTAATTATCCTTTAAGAAAACAACATGGAAATAATTATCAAAACTCTTCGTTTTAATCATCAATAAACCTTTTCTTTCTATTTTCTTGTTTTTCATCCTGTAATTTATATAATTTTGATATTAAATAACAGTTTATTTTTGAAGGTTTTTTAATTATCCCCGAAGAAAACAACGTCCTGCAGTTCCTCTTTCATGTTGTTTGGAAGTGTGTTTTATGTTATATTTTAAAGTGTTTTTTTACCGAATTACATGAAAATAATATATTTTTTTATTTTTAAAAATTATTTTTGACTTATTAAAAAAAAAAAAAGCAAAAACAGCCAAACGATTGTTTTCTTTTTCGTCAGATAAATAGAGAAAATTATAGATTGAATGCATGAAAATGGAGAGAATTATAGGAGAGAAGTACAAATTGGGTCGCAAAATTGGAAGCGGATCTTTTGGCGAAATCTTTCTCGGTACTTCCTTTTCTTTACCTCTCTCTCACATGGTTTACTCCTCCACGATTGATTTTCTTAATTTCTCTTTTGTTACTTTCTAACAGCTACTCACATTCAATCTGGTGAAATCGTTGCTGTCAAAATTGTAAGTCTTTGTTTCTTTTCATTTAATTTTGGTAAATTATATTTTTTATTAAGCTTTAATTTTTATTAATTTGTATGAAAATAGGAGTGCAAAGAATCCGCAGCTACTTTACGAAGCCAAATTGTATAAGATTCTTTGTGGTGGAGGGTTTTTTCTCTCCCAGAAATTAGTGATTTTCTTTTCTTTTCCTTTTTGGTCGAGAACACTTATTATTTTTTTAATTATTGGAAATTGTGTTAATCAGGCGTGTTGCGAATATAAAATGGTGTGGAGTAGACGGAAAAGATAATGTATCAGTAATTGACGACTTGTTTGTGTACTGTGGGAAGAAGTTTTCCCTTAAAACGGTGCTAATGTTGGCTGATCAGATGGTAATAACTGGCGATACTCGAATGTGGTTCTTGGGTTTGGATGACGAGTTTTGATTGTTGGTTATTTGATTTTTTTGAATGGAGATTGCGAGGATTGAGTACATGCATGCTAAGGGGTTTTTGCATAGGGATATTAAACCGGATAATTTTCTCATGGGTCTCGGAAGGAAAGCTAATCAGGTAATTGTTTTGTGTTTTTGTGCAATAGTGTTTTGATTATAGGTGAATGATTAGTGAATTTGTAATGTGAGTTTTATTGTTATCTAATAAATGTCTCCTAATTTTGTTTCATGCACCAGGTCAATGTCATTGATTTTGGGCTTGCAAAAAGATATAGGGATACAACAACACACCAATATATTCCTTACAGGTAGTTATTCTCATAAAAAAGCTCTTGTTTGGCTTCTAGTGGGTTTTGGATATCTCTTCTCTTAGTTTCCATGCTGTCAAAATTGTTTGGTTGTCTAAATAGATGAGACAATGAAGATGTTTATAGAGTTTTCATGTGAGAAAGTGGGTTAAGTCATTCATGATACTTGAAACTTTGTAGCTTAGATATGAACTTGGCTTTTGCTTGCAGGGTTAACATTTACGTGTCTGGTACATGCTACATAACATTCAAAAGTGGAAGTCAGGACCTTGATTTTTTCATTCATAAAGTTTATATTAGCTGTTCATCTAAATTAGTTTGTCAAAGGCATTGCTAAATTGAGTTTGGCCTTTTATATTCAGGTTTTTATTTTGAAATGATGCTATTGACTTATTTTTATCCTTGATAGTCACTTTTATTGTTTTTAGCATCAAGATATGACTTTTTTAACATGTATGAAGAACACTATGATATGTTCACAGCTAGAAAACCTCTGAAATTTCTGTGCTAAAACCTTTTGTGATATAACGTTTTTTTTTATTGCTTTTGTTGTTGATGTGCTTGCATTGTATGCTCCTTTTCGCAGTTCCTTTGTTTTTGCATATCCTCCGAATCTTTATTTGTCTTCCATGATTAACTAAAGCTTTGTTTTTCTTTCCCTTTCCATTTTGAAAAGAGAGAACAAAAACTTAACAGGAACTGCACGGTATGCAAGTGGCAATACTCATCTAGGAAATGGTAAGTTGGAGAGGTTTTGTTGCTGTGTTTGATATATAAAAGGAACCATTTGATCTATGCTCACCTTTTATTTGCTACTCAGAGCAAAGCTGTTGAGACGATCTGGAGTCTATTGGCTATGTTATATACTTTTTGAGAGGAAGGTATGCTGCCAGAGTCTGTACAGAAAATATTTTGTTTAGTGAGACTTGTAAATTTAGTAATTTTTTCCTTTGATACCATTTTGAAGGCTGTTTGATGTTTCAACATGAAGATATGATTAGTTGGTCATTGACTATCCGATAATTGGTTTCTGAATTTAGCTTTCCATGGCAGGGTCTGAAAGCTGCAACGAAGAAGCAAAAGTATGATAAAATATGCAAGAAGAAGTTATCAACTCAAATTGAGGTATGTGGCCAAATGCATTAATCGTCTTGGAAGTTAAATCCTATTTTAGATAGGGGGTGGGGAGGGGTGCTAGGGTGGCTCTTCAAAAGATGACCCTTCCTCAATAGGTTCTCTGGAAAAATAAAGTATAACTAAATGCCTCAATAACTCATTTGTCATGGAAAGAAGAAAACACATTGAGAGCTGTAGTTCTCAAACTTGAATTCTGGATGCAGTTTTGGTGTTGCTAAGCTGGCTCTTCAAAAGATGACCCTTTGCTCAATATGCTCTCAGGAAAAATAAAGTATAACTAAATGCCTCAATAGCTCATTTGTTATGTAAAGAAGAAAAACACATTGAGAGCTGTTGTTCTCAAACTTGAATTCTGGATGCAGTTTTGGTGGTGCTAAGCTGGATTTTCAAAAGATGACCCTTTCCTCGATAGGTTCTCAGGAAAAATAAAGTATAACTAAATGCCTCAGTAGCTCATTTGTTATGTAAAGAAGAAAAAGGCTTTGAGAGTTGTTGCTCTCAAACTTGAATTCTGGATGCATTTTTGGTTCCTTGTATTAGTTAGAATCTCTACCTTCTATTTTCTATTCTATTTACATCATATTTGTTTTCTAAAGGTACTGTGCAAGTCGCATCCTGTGGAGTTTGCTTCTTACTTCCATTATTGCCACTCTTTAAGATTTGACCAAAAACCTGATTATGGATTTCTGAAGTGACTCTTTCATGTCTTGTTTGCTCGAGAAGGTAATTGATTAATTAAATTGTGAGGAATTCTTTTAAATGTTGGTTCAGAGTGGGGGCGATAGGGAAGTTATGTTTGTTGGTCATTGAGGACTGTGAAGCCTGGAAACTGATAATGAACAATATTTGGTCCACTACTTTTAGTAGACCATTTTGCTTTAAAGTCACATCCGTGTGGGCCTTCAGAGTTGGTGGTCATGTACTATGTTTTGATCCGCATATTTTCCAATTTCTTGCAGGATTCGAGTTTGATATGTTTTTGACTGGACCATCCTGAAGGTCAAGCAGACACAGAGAACAGAGCCACCAGCTCAATCAACCGTTAGGTATTCCAACCTTCACTTTTTAAAATATTTCTAATGATGAAATGCAAAGACATTTGAGATCACAATATTTTTCTATTTCATTTATTTGAATATTAGGCTCATAAACTGTCTTCAAATCATTCTGTAAACTAATTAACCTTGCTTCTGGAGTGGCTTATTAATTTTTTTTTTTTGAATTTTATACTTTCATGTGAGATCTTTCAGGACTTACAGCTGAATTATAGAGCAACAGGTAGTCGAGCAATGGCAGTGGATCTTGACAAGGGTAAAGGTAAAAGCCCAAGTATTCCCAGTCTGTTCATGTTTAAATTTCCATCTTGTTTATCTGGGTCTTGTACATTTGGCAGCAGTTTGCTTTTCACATCATTTCAACTATTTATGATTGAATTGTCACCTCAATTTTGATGAAAAATATTTCAACCTTGTTGCTGCCTTAATTGTTTTGGTAAGAAAGAGGGGTTTGCCTTGTTGCAGAGGGTGTGGCAGGATGTCAGGGATGTTAAACACCTTAAGAAACTGAAACCAGTCCATTTTAACAAAGCACATTGATTATCGATTCACTTGCATGGGAGTTGGTTTTTGTACTAAGCCCAACCATAGAAATCCAAAAGTAGAAATGAT
Source organism: Salix dunnii (assembly GCA_015731905.1). Classification (NCBI taxonomy): domain Eukaryota; kingdom Viridiplantae; phylum Streptophyta; class Magnoliopsida; order Malpighiales; family Salicaceae; genus Salix; species Salix dunnii. The sequence goes on from CM027676.1 coordinate 3,599,074, forward strand.
GAATTGAAATCTCAAGGTGAACTTGTTCTTGAGAGCTTTCTTCTAGGTTATTTTAACAATCATTTCAGGCTCATATCTGGAAACACTAACATGTGATGCGATACTAGATGTCAAATGTTTCTGTTAAAATGCAATGGCCTAGTAGAAGTTCAGCAATGATGCAATGACCTCAATTACATTTTGGGGAAATCAATAGTTAACCATTCTATTACGGTAATACCCAAATAGAACCTTTTTTACTCCTTTTTTTTTGGTCATACTGAACTTTTTTGTTCAAGCCTCGATCCATGGTGAATCTAGAAAGCTGTTTTTAAGCTATGTATTCCTTTTGTTTTTAATGTGGTTTCTTTCTATTCAGCCTTTTTTTTTTATTGGAGTTTCAACTGAAGAGGAACTGGAATGAACTAGGGACAGTTCTCTAGTGGATAGGAGATTGTGTTGAAGGGTGGTGTGAAACTTATTTGCTTAGGACTTGAAAGATTTTCCTCTATTGAATTCATGAAGTTCATCTAGTTTTATGTGATATTTGCACAACATATTAATTTTTATGATCAATTTTTTTCTTTCAGGGGTCAATGGTGCTTCTTATTCTGCTGAGCTTACAGATCACAGAGGATCAAATAATGTTGTTCGTCCAGATGCTCATATGCAGTTTGGCTCATCATTTTCCCGGAATTTAACTGCTGATAATCCCATTGACAAAGATGTAGTCATCTTTTCCTGTGATCTTTAGTATCATGTCTTCTCTATGTTCTCTTCATATGCCTGTATATATACTAAAATGCATAGCCAGCGTTGCATTTCGATGCAACTTATTCTGTGTTTGAATGACAGTTTTTTGTTAATAGTTGTTACTGTCACTAGAATCAATGGTATAAATTTTGTGGATCAAAGCTATTTTAGATTTTATTTCTGCAGAATATGAACAATTCATCAATGCTGTCAACTTCTTTTGTTCCACCTAGAGCATCCAGAAGGGATTTTATGAAACTAGATGGCTCATCTAATGCTGTGAACATTGGTCGTGGGGATGGGAACAGAGCTGGTGCTTCAAGCGGGTTGATGAGAATTTCTTCAGCCAAGTAATTGGTTTGGCAACTCCACTTTCTGAAATTATTCTGTGCTGTATGTCATGCTTGCGTTCTCTGTTTTTATTCACAATTGTTTTCATGGTCATGATTGCTATGAAACCTTGTACTTTCTTTTGATCAACTACTGAGATTTCCTGTATATTTGCAGCTGTAATTTGGGAGACAAAATCCAGGGATAGCCTTGTCACTGACATGAAGTTTCGATGGGTCAATCTCTTTGCTCAAGGATGTCAAATTGTCTTATGTATTCACAAGGTGACTACAAAGAGACACATTGGATGATGCTGGGCCTATCAAAGCATGGTTTTTTCGCTAAAGATGGAAAAATGATTAAGCCTTTTTAACGTTTATTGTTCAAATGTGGATATGTAAATTGTTTCTTTTACTCCTCTATCCCTAGATGATGTATGGGTGTTTTGACATCTATTTGTCTAATTCACAACAAATTACTTTCAGTTATCAGTGCTTTATTTTTCAATCCAAATCTGAGGTTTTTACCTGGATTAATTTGAATTTAGGTACTCGCATTCTTCATAATCTGAAAGAAACAGCAAAATCTAGTGTTTCAGGTACCATGTCATCTTGCCTGCTCTTGTGGAGCTTTCTCACCATTATCTTTTCATCACGCAATGAAGCTTTGGGAACCTTTTTTCTTTCTCAACTTTATATATTTCCATCTTCAGATTGATATAGTTAAAATATTGTATGAAATTTGTTTCTTGAGTGTAAAAAGCTGTTGGAAGTATGGATGCAAATGAAGATGGTTTCTTAGATATCAATCTTTGAGTCGGTGTGTGGATTCTGGAAAGCTGTGAATCTTACAGATTGAGGTAATCAACATCTTTGACTCTTAATTTTGACCAAGCTTCTTGCCATTCTCAATTGCCAGGGAAAGAAAGTACATCCTTGTGTACTCCGTCTGCTTCAGATGATTGATATGTTACACAGTATTATGGTTGTCAAAGAATAAGAAGCAGTTGTGTGTGTCTAGTTTTAGTGAAAAGTAAATATTTCAAGCAGTCACTGAAAGCTGTGACAAGGATACCATACGAAGTGCAAGATGGATACTTAAGAAATTCCACAGGGACATGGAAGAGAAGCGTTACTCATAATGCATATCTTAAAATTTATTACCAAGGTCATCCTTTGTGGGTTCATACCATGTCGGACATTGAAATTTACTTCTCAATCTGTGATGTCATTTGTTCATGTGTTTGCTTCTACGGGAATATGAAATTCATTGACACTGACACAGGTTTGAAGAATTAAGTTATGCAGAATGCTTAATATCTTTAGAGAGCAAAGCTACTACCACCAGCAGAGGAGGCAGCTGATAGACTAACAGCTGCAGGTAGTTTACTTCTAAATAAAGTTCTAAATTGAATAGAAACCAGAGTAATTGACATTTGTTGCTCCTCTTTTTTTTTGTGGGTCCATAGCTCAGTAGTAGAGTTTTTAACTGCAGATCAAGAGTTCACCGATTCGAACCCAGTTGGTACCTCTATCTTCTTGCTGTTAATACCTTCTTTTGATGTGTAATAAAATATCAGACTATGGGCTGAGCGTCAAAGCAAGTTGAGGTGTCTTTTGTCTAGCGATAAAGCATATAAGATGGCCACTCATTAGTCGATAGGCAATCCAAAGTAAACCCAGATCAAAACGTTGCCTGTAAGTTGAGGGTTTTTTGTCTTATCTCTGTATGCTGTTGTTGCTGTTTTTTGGATGGTAATCATTTTATTAATTAGAAAGAGACAAGTGCTAACACTCAGATTGTGACTGCTGAATCGTTCAATGATAATGACTTGATTTTCAATTCTTATCCGAGTGGTGGTCCTATAGCGTTATTTGTTGCTAGGTAGCTTGAGGTATAATGTGCTTTGGGACGACCCAAAGCTTTTCCTAGATCCAATCTGCAGCTGGATTTACTTCAAAGTTCAAACGTCAAGTAACATTATTGCTTTCTTTGATTATACTGAGCGGTAACATGTTTTTCAATCAGAAATGACTGATTTGTTAATGGGATATTGATAATATAGTATTTTTTTTTACCCATTTGTTGTAGAAAATAGGGCACTGATAATTTAGTTTTCCTTTGACATGCTCCACCAATCACCATTATGGGCGCAGAATTCTCAATTTTATCTTTACAAGTCGTGCTCAATCATAATGCTGCAATAATTCCATGTGGCCCTAGATCATTCTAGTGCTACAGGCTCCCATGGGGCACACTGCAAAGCTACCGTTTTCTCTTCGTTAGTCACGGTGTGCAAGACGGCAAGTTTTTCTTTTCAGACTGGTATGATTTGAATGGGTAACACTCGACCTCTGTTCATTTATTCGGTGAAGTTTTGGTTTGTGTACTTAAATATTCCGACAGAAACATAGATGAAATGTTCTTCTCTTATCTGCTGATTGAAGGCAGGAGAGATTTACCCCAGCTTAAGCCATGCCATGGTATAATTGCTATGATTAAGTTTTTGTGCACACCAATACTGCTGAATTCACTGGCAATTGAACCATTCACCTGCGTTGTCTTTCAACATGCTACCACCTCATGATCCCCTCCCCCATCATCATGGATAGCAGTATCATTACCGCCACTGCCGCTGTTTCTGGTCTGCCATTGTCAAATATTCACCACCACGGCAGCCATTTCTTCCATCACATCTGTGATTTGAATATTATGATCAAATCTACGTTTCAAGACCATATAGGGTATTCTTCTTACATCATTTCTCTGAATCTAACATTCAATGTGATACAGTACGGACTAAAATGATACAATTTTGAGTAAAAAATGACTCTTTTTTTTAGATAAAAGGGGATGATCCAATTGACACGTCTTAGTTTTGGTACTCCATCAAGGTAACTAAACTGAGGCTGGCCCTTCAACTTTATATATATATATATATATATATATATATTAGAAAGATACATTGTGGTTTAAGCTATAAACATATTTGTGTCCGTGCGTGTGCATAAAGAATACAGAGGCTGCTATCATAGCCTACCCACACTGTAGCCTTTGTGGACGGCTAATATGAGTATCAATCTGGAAGGTGATGAATTAATTAAGTAGCGATGTGGGTTAATCACTCGATTTACAGGGTAATGGGGTGCGGGACCTTGAAGTTTTAATGGGGATAGACATGATGAGACTTAAAGCAAATGCTGATAAAGCAAATGCAGAGAGATACCCACGCTTTGGTCGGTATTCCTTCAAGTTACAAAACCCTAATCGCCACTTCTAAAACACTCTTTTTTTTCTTTTTATCAATTTTCAAGCTCCTTTGTGCTTTAAAATCTTGATTTTTTAAGTTTTTTTTAACACATTTATAAATATAAATTAATACTACTACTATCACAATATCAAACAGCCGATTATCATTTGGAGTTTGCAAGCCAGCCCTTTAATCCTATTTCAAATGTTTTCAATGCTTCATGTCTTGGCAATGAACCATTGTCTTCATACTTTTATTATTTCAAAAGAAAGCCACACATCAGAATTGAAGAACAAATTATTTATTTTATTTTATTTGTTTTAGAGCTGAACAAAACCTGAAAAAGAACTGTGTTCTTTTTCCTCTTCTTTCCCGAGTTTCGAAAACAAAGTAGTGCCAAATGTTTTGGTTCTATTGGAGTCAAAAAGGGCTCAGTCAGTACAAGTCAATGCATAAAGTAAGATAAATAAATGCCAGGGGTTAAAAATGTGGAAGCTTGAAAATGTGTCCTACATTAATAATGATCTGATTCACTTCATTTTTTTAAGTGTTTTTTTTAAATGATTTTTTTTTTATTTTAAATTAAAAAAATTTAGTGATTTATTTAGATATTTTTCATAAATTCATATCAAAAATAATTTTTTAAAATCAAAAAATATTATTTTAATACAATTATAAAAAAAATACTTTTAAAAATAAAATCATTCACTCTCGTATTTTTCTATAGGCTGAAAGCTTTCTTCTCAGGTCCTATTCCTTTTTCTGCTCCCTAATTATGTAATTTAAAGAAGTATTTTACATTTCAAAAACAATTTTGAGTTTTGAGTTTTTTTTATGTTTTTAATAATTTTGATAGTTTTGATATGTTGATATTAATAATAAATCTTTTTTTTTAAAAAAATGATTTTAATATATTTTTAAATAAAAACACTTTTAAAAACAAAAATTACCTCTTAACAGTGACCAAAGAAGTGATTGTTTTTTTTTTATCTCAATCCTTAGATAGCTTTGCATTCTCTTGCCAAGATCCAATTTCATTCTTTACAGTGATAACGAGACAAAGGAGAATCCTAGTAATCATGAGTCCGGCCGCTCAAGAAAAAAAGAAAAGGGTCTTTAGCTCTTCATGTATCGAGCACAAAAGAGTGGAGATCAAAAGCAAACACTGCTTAAGTTGAGGACAAAGATGAACTATCCTTGTTGAGGGCCCCTTTTCTTGCTGCAAAGAATGTGTGCCTCGATCTTTTTCAACTTTAAAACTCATGTTTAAATATCCCACTATTCTTCCTCTCTTCATTAGCCTGGTTCCTGCTTTCATCTTCTTTACCATGAGAAGTTGCCCAGAAGGCCAAATACTTGAGTCTGAACAGGGTGATACAGAAATGTTTAGAAGTAAGCTTTTTCATGTTTTTAAGTATGCTTTTTGCTGTGAAAAATGGAGCATCCACTTACGTGGTTCTTTCTCTCTTCATGTTTTTTGTTTTTTTTTGTTTTTTGTGGTTCAGTGAGCTCATGCAGCACAAAAAGCTTGTTACAAAAGCTGGAAAACATTGATGAAAATGGTCCTGCTTCTTGGCCACCAGTATCGTGTGCTGCACCTGAAACTCCTACCGAGTCTATGGAGTTTCTTGCAAGATCATGGAGCGTTTCAGCTGTGGAGCTCTCTAAAGCTCTTTCCAATACTCGTGCAGCCATCGACAATGTTGAGAAGGCTTCATGTTATTGTTCCGCTGAAGCTGAAGCTGAAGCTCAAGATGCAAGTTTCACGACTTCAAAGGAATCGGTAAGATCCTTAGCTTTAATTCAAGCACTTAAAAAATGTTGTTTATGTCTTCATGATTCAGCCATATATTTCCCAAAACAATGGGAAATGTTTGAGTTAACTAAGATGTTCTATGTGAGCAACTGCCTACTAGTTTCTTCAAAGAATTACATGAAACTGGTAGATTTTCGATATGAAATAATGTCTCAATGCCAGTCCTGTTTTCCTTCTGCATGTTTCCTCAAACCTAAATGTTATAGCTGCTTCAGCAGTTCCCAAGTGGTGGTAGCACTGGCAGCCCTCCGATCTCGCCGAGAGACAGTGAAGAGATGAAGGTATCGCTTACCGTCTCTTCTTTAGTTGTTACTTTGGAATGCTACCTAACAATTGAAAATGACTTTGCTTATTTGACCCAGACGATAGGAATCAGTTAATTTTGATTTCTTTCCCAGCTCAACACTAGATTGTTTCTGTACACTTCTAATAGCAATCTATCCACTGGTGCAGGAATTATTTTTACTTCATCAAGCACTCACTCCAGAATTTCTTTCCAGTCAACAGTTACTAAAAAATGGGGTACTTTATTGTTAAACTTCAGCAAAATAAATCAACTCGCAAGTCTTCTTTTTACGCATGCTTTTTATTGCTTTACTCTCTGCAGCTATACAAGAGCGTATTAAAAGGGAAAACGATGGGAAGATGGCTGAAGGATCAGAAAGAGAGGAAGAAGCAGGAGATCAGAACCCAAAATGCTCAAGTGCATGCAGCAGTATCTGTGGCAGGGGTGGCTGCTGCTGTTGCTGCACTAGCTGCTTCAAATGCAATGTCAGCAGAATTGGCGACAACCAAACAGAAGACACCTTCCAAAATGTCTTCTGCAGTGGCATCAGCAGCAGCTCTAGTAGCATCTCACTGCATTGAGATTGCGGAGGACATGGGAGCTGATCAAGACCAAATCTTAACTGTCGTCAACTCTGCAATTAATGCAAGGACTAATGGAGATATCATGACCCTAACAGCTGGAGCAGCAACAGGTGACAGAATATTACTTCAAATGCCTCTAAATTATATCAGGCCTTGGTTCAAAATTCTGTCATCTTTACTTTTAAGACCCGACAAATTTACAAGTGCTTCTACAAATGATACACAATAAAATTAGTTATAAAATCTAGAGGCTAAAATGCAATTAGGCTTCAAGTGGACACCATTCAAGTATTGAAAAGGGGTATGGCAGGAAGAAACCAACGCAAGGAATCAATTACTTTCCTGTTGATGTTACAATTCCTAAATGATATGAAGTGATGTCTAATAAATGAAAATATTTACAAATGCAGCCTTAAGAGGAGCAGCCACCCTAAGGGCAAGGATGCAAAAGGGACCTGGAACTAAATCCTTTGCTCTGGGGGAGGAAAAGGGTGAAGAAGACAAAGAAGCAAACATCACAGCTGCACTGAACTTTGTGACTAAAGGCGGAGAGCTTCTTAAGCGTACAAGGAAAGGTAGAAGTTTTGAAAAGTTGATACTCTAAAGGTTCATGCTTTAGTGGTATAGTTACATTAAGATGCCCCATAAGAAAGCTGGAATTGGCACTAATCATCACACAAATATTGATGACAGGAGATCTCCATTGGAAGCGAGTTTCATTTAACATCAACTCAAATTGGCAGGTACAAGGGCAGAGCACATGCAATGCATAATGCAGCTATATTAACCATTCCGAACAACAAATCGAATCAATTTTCCAAGCTCTTTACGACTCTAAAGCTAATTTTCTTGATGTTTTGTTAAACATCTCTATAAATTTTTCTTGCATTTTTCTTAAGTAAAAATTTGAATCGAAACAGGTGATAGTTAAAATGAAAAGCAAGCACATGGGAGGAACATTCACAAAAAAGAAAAAGTGTAAGCAGAGTCTCAAACCCAAAACAAATCCCATTACCTCTCTTCGTCCATCAACTGATTATAGCTATGCTGTAATTGCAGGTGTAGTCTCTGGAGTCTACACTGACATCCTAGCATGGCCTGGAAGGGATAAGGCAGACTGGAGTGGGCGTAGAGCTTACTTTGCGATTAAAACGGTTGAAAGAGTTGTAGAGTTTGAATGCACTAAGGCTGACAAACAGATGTGGACGGAGGGGATTCAGCACATGCTGAATTGCCGTACCAGCCTAACATAAAATCCAAAACAATTTCGGATTGCTGCAAAACTAGATTTAGACTTTGCAAAGTAATTAACATGGAAATTGTATCTCAGGCTGAATTGACATGGATTGGGCGAAGGGAAACAAGAATTGAACTTAAAACAACTGTTACAATCATATATGTACAAAGTAAAATGAGGGGTTTCTGGTGAGAAAGAGTGGCTGCAAAATTGTCAAGAATCTTCCTATGATTTTTAATAAAGAAATGTTGCAGTTGTCTTGGTCACTCCAGTTCCTTGAAAAAGTCTACATTATCAACAAAAACCTGCAATATAAGGAAAGCTCAACATATCATTTCATGTGCATTGACACATATTACGAAAGAGAATAAACAACCCGTGAAAACATTTATACCTAAACCAAATATTGGATATTTTAAGCTGATCTCTTCATCCAGCATAAGTGGACGGTAAGGAAATTAGTTTGCATATGTCCTGTTCGAATCAATATAGTCTCGGACCATCAACTGATTTAGAGATGATTATCCACTAGAAAAAAAACTCTCGACCAAGGCATGACAAAATCTTCACTGACTTTGTTAGTGCAATAGTTGTCGCTGCCTATCAAAGTTGGGATGAACTCAAAATTCATATCTAAATTCTTCGCAGAGCACAAGCACATAAGAGTTTTTTAACTAACTTTTCAGGTTTCAATAGCTCATGATTTTCCTGGAAAAAAAAGCATTTTCCTTCTACATTTACCTATTATGTAATCGCAAATCCCAATCATCAAGAAACTATGAATTTGGCCAAAGCAAGAAATCACTAGGAAAGTAGAGGAAATTATAGTGAGAAATACCTATAGATACAGTTAGAGAAAAATGATAGCAAAAAATAAACAGAAAGTACAAAAAACATACCGATTTCCAACCATCAGGATCCAGGCAAGCAGTAATCTTGGTGTTGATAACTGGTATAGGCCCAGGTTCACGGATAATTTTCCCTCCACACAGCTTGACTGCCTCTGCACTCTTATAGACATCATCTGTGCCTATGGCAATCTGGTAGAGATATAAACATTCAATTTTCACATATAATAACATGGAATAAAAACCAGATGAAAAGACTAAAAGATATAACATAATACATGACCATGGCAAGCAAGAATGATTTAAATGGTGTGAAACTAGATTATTGTAGTATATGCTTCTGGAGAAGGTAAGAGTTCACCTGCGTATAACCATTTCCCTTGTTGTATTCTGTGATCCCATAGTTATATGTCAGCTCCAGCACTGCATTTTTATCTTCAGGACCATAACCCATCAGGGCTACCGTATACTGTGAAGGTAGAAATAACGACCAACCAATTAGCTGGCATGTTATGCCTGACAATGTAGTGGAGGAAAATGGGAAATGCTTCTGTAGAGAAAAACTTGTAACATCAAGGAAAACAAGTCAATAACAGAACAGGTTTAATAGAAACCATGAATTTGGTGCAGCAATGTCAAGTTTCTTGGCAACTTAAATAAAAAAATGACCCATATGTTCCAATGGTTAACAGAACAGGTTACAAAGAAACCATGAATTTGGTGCAGCAATGGCAAGTTTCTTGGCAACTTAAATAAAAAAAATGACCCATATGTTCCAATGGTTATCCAGATAGCCAGAAAAAAAAAATGGCATTTGATGTGAGGCAGAACAGGTAATCATTTTACCTTGTACTCTGGGTTATCCCTTCTGCGTAGAAGCTCCATGCCAAAAGACTTCAAATTCAAGTAAGAAAAGCATCAGTATGATCAAAAAGGAAAGGAAAGCATCACAACTCCAGGCAGTTTCTAAAGATGACAGCTGAAGAAGCAAGTGCCACTGCTTTAATTTCAATGAACATAGAAGCTTCTGCCAGCATTGATTACTGGTTACCTTCTTATAGAAATTTATGGAGCGGTCAAGATCACCCACTCGAAGCATCACTTGGCATAGGGGCTCAGGCGTAAGGCCTCTTTCCAAGAGCTCAAACTTATAACCGTTAGGGTCTTCAACAAAAGCAATCATTGTACTTCCACCTTTAACAGGAGCTGGTTCTCTAGTAACCTTGCCCCCCTTTGCCTTAACAAGATCAACTGTCCTGGCAACCTGCATTGATGAGAATTGAGTACAAACCCAGTATAAGTTTATGAACTTGACCTTATGAAATTTACATTCCAGCTCCCTAGTCACCTCGCTATTCTCTGGATTGCACGCACAGGAAATTCAAACCCTCTCTCTTTTCTTTTTTTTATTTGTGGTAAGGCATTGTGAGAGATAGCTAAATTTTTCAGCCAGTAAAAATATTCAACCAAGCAAGCATTTCAAGAGTATATTCAACAGTCAAAATCCACAGGGCAGGCAAACATCTTTTAAGCAAGAGTAACTTACATCTTCCACTGCAATACCAAAATGTCCAAACCCATCTCCAATGTCATACTTGTCAACTCCATAGTCTGCGAGCATTAGAAAAATTTTGAAACACCAAAGGTCGATACAGAAATCTGCATAAAACGATACTACACAGATCCAATTAATGATAAAAATCGAAAAAGGGTAATTACTCACTATAAGTAAGTTCAACAGTGAAGTTAGTGTCTTCAGGTCCATATCCAAGAAAAGCATTACTATATCTATCTTCAGGTATATCACGTTTCCTTAACAGCTTCATGCCCAGACATTCAGTATAAAATCTGCATGTCCCAAACATCCATTTAGCAACCATCAAATTATCAGCAAACCTCACATAGCTACGCTAAGAAAGAACACTCTCTGCATCAAATAAAGGAACTAAAGAGACATACTTTATAGTCTTGTCCAAGTCCCCAACATTATAAACAACATGAAGCATTCTTCTTTTGTCATTCTTGACCCACTCTAGCACATTTTGGTCAGTAACCTCACTACTTCTTGCTGGTGCTAAGTTTCCACTTAAAAACAGCGACTGTGGGATAACTATCAAGAATCCCAATATACTTAATATCAGTTTAAGCATTAGCAAATATAATTAACATTTAGTAGTAAAGGGTAAAGAGAAGTGAAGGGTTCTAGCTTACCAGTTCCAAGTTGAAGAAGAGCCAGTCTTCTTGAAGGATTGTAATTGCAAGTGACTGTTCTGGTACCATTACTCTTGTTAATATTGCCAATCAATGGGGAAGAAAGTTTCAAGGAATGTGGGATAAGATAAAATCTATTCTGTGTTGAGACTCTGAGATTAGTGGAAGAGGAAAAAGATAATGATGTTACTGTTACTGTTCTTAACATTTTTATAGCTCTTCTCCTTCTCTTTCCTTATCTGTTTATAGTTTGGTCTGCCTTCGTGCCTGTGCCTGGTTAAAACTTAAAACTGGTTCTGACTTGGAATTTTCCCCCATGCTATCCACTCCACTTGCAGGTTTTGCTATTGGCTTTAAGGGCATCTGTCATGGGAAAAGTAAATGGATAATTAAAAAAATAAATAAATAAAAGAGTTTTTTTTTCCACCTTGATTTTATAGCCCTAAAAAATAGCTAAAATGATTTTTTTTTATATATTAAAAGAGTTAAAAGCATTAAAATAAATTACTTAAAAGTAATTTTTATCTTCACAACTTTTTTCAATGTGTTCTTAAAAGTTAAGTTATTAAGACATGGAGTATTGAAAATAGCAATATTTTTTCTATATATAATAGCTCTTTTATCCAAATTCTATAAATCAATTAGAGCTTTTAATAATAAAATACTAGGTAACGCCTCCAAACCTATAAATCATCATAAAGGCTTATTTAGATTTTTTCATAACCAAAACATCAAATGTCAATCTACACCTTTAAACAAGAAAAAATTAAGAATCTTCTTGTTTAATTAAGAAAAAAACCTATGGTACATGTGTGTGTGTATGTGTGACTAATTAAGAAAAAAACTAAAATAGTTCGTTCAAACATTGTGCACACACTCACCAAACATTATGAGTTACAACAGTATATTAACGATTTTGCTCCTCAGTACGCCTGACCCTTACCTTTGTATCCGGGGTATTTTTTTTTATTTTTCACGCAACCGGTTGACATTACCAGATTGTTTGGGGGTAGTTTTGTATTTTTCATGTATTTTTGCATAGTAAAATAACCATAATAGTCATAAATAAAACAACAATGCACAGGAACCGCTAGGAGCAATAATGTTATTGCACATATTTTTTAAATGACTAAATATAAATTTATCTCCATATAAGATAAAACGGAACATTAAAGGTTGGGATTAGTAGGGTCATTGCACACTTCTTTTAAATGGTCAAATACATAAATATCATCATATAAGACAAGATCCATAAGTTGAATGTAGAGCTGTCCCCATAATTTACCATTTTTTTTTATTATATTTACTCTTGAATTACTGTTGATGCGTTGTCGAACGCGCTGTCCATTTCCATGCTCACAAGGATTTTAGACAATGCGTGCGGTGTATTCCAACATCCAAAAATATCAACTGATGTCTAGAATGATTTTCAACCATGTTATCTTTCACCTGGTGCGACGCACGTGCTTATAAGGTGGCCAGAGACATGTCAATTGTTGGTTGAATTTTTTTATTTTTTTCTCTCTCTTGCCTATGCAAGCACACGTCAATGCCACTGTTTATTATGGTTTTTCATTTTGGTCTCTAATCTTTTGATTGTTTTGTATGATCCTTATGTCTGATATATAGGTTTTGATTTGTTTCAATTTGATCCTTATATATGTGTTTTTTTATTATACATTTTTTTTATTTTGGCCTTTATAATTTTAATCTTGGATTTCATTTATTCCCTATATATATTTCTTAAACAGTTTCTATTTCTGTCCAAGTTTATATGTACATGCTCTTAATTTTTGTTTCTACTTTTTTTTCACTGTTATTAAGGTTTTTTTTTATCTAATGTTTAAATTTTAATTTGTGTTGGTGATCATTTGAAACTTAATATTTATTATTAGTTCTTTTTTTATTATTATTCTTCAAGTCAAATAATTTCTTTAAATCTAAAAAAATTATTTTTGTTGAGTCATTGATTTAGTTTTTTAATTGTTTTTTTGTTAATATTATTAGGTGTTGAATTTTCTAATTATTATAGATAAAACATTCAAAATAATGATATTTATTATTTTCAAGTTTTGTTTTCTTTTAAATAAGTCAGATTAATTATATATTTTAATATTTATTAAAACTAGTACATTAATATATATATATATATATATCTAAATTACCTAAGTTTTTTTTAAATTAATATTATTGTTCTGAAATACTTTTAATATAATAATATGAGGAATAAATCTTATAAAATAAAAAAATAATAGATTTGTTTTAACAATAACTATGATCTCACTAATTTTTATTATTTTCACAGTTATTAAGAGTTTTTTTAATGTTTACATTTTAATTTAGGTTGATGATCATTTGAAAATTGATATTTTTTTTTCTCTTTGTTTTTTAAATTATTTTTATTTATTCTTCAAGTCAAATGATTTTTTAAAATTTAATAATATTAATTCTTGTATTGTCATTTATTTAGTTTTTTAATTGCTTTTTTTCTTAATATTGTTAGGCGTTGAAATATATAATTATTATAGATAAGGTATTCAAAACAATGATAACGATTATTTGTAAGATTTGTTTTTATAAATATATAAGACTAATTATATATTTTAATATTTATTTAATATTAGCACCTTAATATATATTACCTATTTATTATTTTTTTAAATAATAATTTACTATCAGTGTTCAAATTTTTTTAATATAATAATATGAGGAATAAATCTTTAAAAATAAAATAAAAATTCCTTTTTAAACAATAATTACAATGTCATCGATATTATGATCATTAATTATTAGAATATTAATTATGTATAATAAGATTTATAATGACAACTATAATAATTATGATAAAATTTCATTAGTTAATGTTATTTTTGTGAAAAATAACTTATATATTTTTTTTATGTATGATATTTCAAATCTCATATTACAAAAAAAAAATATGAAACCACACGTAGAAATATTGTGCCAAATTATATATAATAAAAAAAATAAAAAATTGTCCTACATTTCGCTAGAGTTGGCACCAAATTTTTTAATATGTAACAAAATTGTTAATGATCCTAAATTTTTATATATATATTATTTTTGGGACTTTTTCTTGAAAAAATAGAAGACTAATTATATATTGTGATATTTTTTGATATTAACGTCTTAAAATATATATAAAAAATTGAACTAACTTTTCTTTAAAAATCTCACATTAATTTAATTGAATGTTTTAAAAAAAATTTAATTTAATAATATAAAAAAATGAAAAAAATAATCTTTGATAATTTTTAGCAATTGTATTTTTGTTATTTGTCAAATAAATTATTCTTCAAATAATTAAAACATGCCCAACAAACAATTAGTATGTTGCAGACGATAAATAATATATTTTTAATCAATTTGATCAATTGTGATTTTGCTATCTTTCAATTAAATTATTACTGAAGTAGTTAAAACAAAACCACCAATCAAATTATTTGCTGTATAAAACAAATCACTCATCTATGTTATAATTCAACGATTATAATTTTACTATTTGCTAATGAAATAATTCATGAAACGAATAAAACATACACAACAATCAATCAGTATGTTACACGGATCACGTAGCTCATTTTAACAGAATTTTTTTACTCTAATTATACAATATACCGATTAAAAAATTATCAAAACATTTTTAATAGTAGCAACATTCAATCACTTTTAGGCGGGAAAAAAATTATTTCTAAGAGATTCTATCAATTACAATTTTACTAATGAAATATTAAAATAATTAATTATAACACGCACAGAATCAATTAATTTCTTATATAGAAAAAAAAAAAACTCAACATAGCATGCGGTCAACTTTTACGTTGTAAAGTTGCACGTTGATGATTTAAGTTCCTAAAAATAAAAATCTTATTTCTTTTACATTTTAATAACTTTTTTTAAAAAATAAATTTTCTCTTTTTATTTCAAGGTATTTTTTGGTTTTTTTTAAATTGTTTTTGAAGTGCTGATATTAAAATCAAATTTTAAAAATCATTTTTTTAATTATTTTTTAATAAAAAATATGTTAAAAAATAATCTTTATTATAATAAAAAAAATACTCTGAAAAATCAAAAGAAAAACTTCCCTCTGACTAATCGACCACCCTAACCATGGTAAGCGTGTGGAGAGCAAAATATAACATAGTTAGCTCTTCCTGTAGAAGAATTCTTTTTGTATTATACAAAATAAAATAAAATAAAATAAAATAAAATTACACATGTAAAACCACCGTAGACATTCATTAAATAAAAGTAGAGTTATTCCATAAAGCTTGATACCACCATAATTACCGGAAGAACTAAAGGTGTTTCACACACTGTGTATTAAAAATATTTTAAGAAAAAAATAAATTTTTATTATTTTTATTTTTTATTTTAAATTAAAAAATTTCATATTTTTAGATTATTTTCATGTATTGATATCAAAAATAAATTTTTTAAAAAATAAAAAATATTATTTTGATATATTTAAAAACAAAAAATATTTTTAAAAATAACCATAATCTCACTCACAGATACTAAATAATATTTTTAATTTAACATACACAAACTATCAAACCATGGATATACATTGTGAAGATTTTCAAAATAAAACATATAAAAATATGGAAGACACAAATAAATAAAAAAACAGTTTCATCATGACGTTAGCCTTTACGTCATCACTTTGAAAATGTTTATATATATATATATATATATATATATATATATATATATATATATTTTCTCCATATACTGTATTTCTCGGCACTTTCCGACCGGGAATGAAATCAAGGGATCAGCATGATCGAAGACCACTTCGTCTCTTTGGCAGTCATATTGCATAGCCCCACAATATTAAAAACACATTTCTTTTTAAATTTAATTATTTTTTTCTTCTAAAATTGGATATAATATACAAGAAACTTCCTCCATTGCACTTGTTTTATCGATTGACAATCCTAAAGACTTTGTGCCCTGAAAAGTAATTTGTTTTATGTAATGGAAATAAGTTAGAAAATAACTTCTTAAAGTTCTAATTTGTTCAAGTTTATTAAATGAATAAAAATCAAATTTAATGAATAAAAAAGGTTGTGGGAGATGAAATTGCAAGAAAAAAATATTTTAATTTCATAAATGATTTCAAATAAATATAAATAGCAATTTGAAAAATAAAGAAAATCTAACATATTAGAAAGCTGAAAGAGGATGAAATTAAAAAATATATATAAATTATTTAAAGTAAAATAAATAGAAATAAAAGAACGAATTATATCAAATTCTAAACAAAATATATATCAAATATGATTGATTAAAAAGATCTTAATTAAAAAAGATAAAAAAATAAATAAGAATGAATAAAATTGATATAAAAATCAAATTCTAAACAAAATATATAGAAATAAAACAATTAAAAACCAAATTTGATATAATGAATAAATAACATAATATTTTTTTTAAAGTATATTCTACCAAAAATAAAAGAAAAATAATAAACGAGATTCATTTATTTTTGTGGAAATTAAGGAATTCATTTTTGATAAAGTTGTGTTTAAACCCGTCAAGCCGACAATTGTCTACGCAAATATGGAGAAGTTTCATGGCAGCTCTCCACGAAGTGGGAAAACGCTGCTTTCTCTATCATTATTAATTCCCTTATCCCCTGCTACTCCTCTACCACAACCCGAATTCTCTTCATTCGACTACTTTCATCTCTCTCATGCCCCAATCTACACACATGGACCGACGGCTCCGTGAAGCCATCCTGAAAGGAGATGTCCCTGCCTTCCTCAGTCTAATCGAAGAAGATGAACATATCATTGACCAGAAAACAACTCCAGGGTCTTCGAGCACCATTTTACACATAGCATCACGATTTGGGCACGTAGAGCTGGCTAAGGAGATTGTGAGGTTGAGGCCGGAGCTGATGTTCCAGGAGAATGAGAAGATGGAGACCCCATTGCATGAAGCATGCAGGGAAGGGAAGATGGAAATGGTGAGGTTGCTGGTGGAGACAGATCCTTGGCTGATTTACAAGGTGAATCAGGGCAATGAGAGTGCTCTAACTGTGGCCTGCGAAAGAGGGAGACTTGCTGTGGTGAACTATCTCTTGAATTTCCCAGATCTGCTAATGCTGGAACTTGATGGTTTTACCACTTCTCTTCATGTTGCAGCTTCAGGTGGCCATACAGGTAACTCACATTAATTAAGCTACTGGACAATATCTGTGCTTCATGTAATTAGCAGCAATGCCTCGAAAAAGAAAAAGAAAAAACTCCCTTTTTCTGTAGGTGATCATACTGGCAAACCCTTTTAAAAGTTCATATGGGATCATTCTAAAATTAGAGATTTTACTGAACAATTACTTATAATAGCATTAACACATGTCACATGACACTAAACATGATATAGTGGGAAGAAAATGCCAAGTTATTGATCTCTCTCTCGTGTTTACAAGACAAAAAAGAAAAAGAAACTCAAACCTCCATTGAAGATCAAGGACCAAAGACTACTCTAAATAAAAACGAGAAGACGACGAAAAGCTTTTTGACAAGTCTAAAATGGCTTGCCGTCGAGAGAAGGTATCTTTTGGATCAATCATGCAACATTCAACTACTACAAAGGAATATTATATATTATATTATAGTTTAATTTTTTAAATTAAATAGATTTTTTTATATAGTATCGTAGATTTATTGATCTAATAGTCATAAGTTTAAATTTTACCCTTCTCTTTTTATATAATAAAAAATTAAACACAAGATAATGTGAAATTATACAAATTTTAAGCTCAAAAAACTTACTTAAAAAATATATTAAAAAATAATATAAATTATATTATATAACATCATCTATTGTCTTAAACTTTTTTACACGTGCTGACCAGTCCACGCTGCCATGACAGCTTGATTTCACACTTATTTTTGAGGAACTTCACACTGTAATTCCTTCAGATCTATCAGCAAGCTTTTCTCATCTCTTTTAGTTAGGGTCAACTCCATAATTTTGGTCCAATTTCATGTTACTTTGTCAAGTTCTATGATGACCTGTTATTCATCTGCCTCATGAAAGGGGGGGAGTATTCGATGGGTATGAATACTGTTTTTATTACATCATTAAACTTTACAAGGGTGTAATAATGAAATTGTTTGGAAACTTCATCGACTGAAACATGATTTATCTTATATTTAGGGATGATTTCTGGGTTTTCAAACTAGTTCTTGTTTGGAAATATATTAAGATAATATTTTTTTTTATCTTTTAAAAATTATTTTTGATATCAACATTTCAAAACATAAAAACATTTAATTTTAAATAAAAATATTTTTTTTCAAAAATAATTTTAAAATAAATTATCAAACAATATCTTAGAGAGTGTTTAACACCTCTCGACTAGAGTTTGAAAAATTCTAGGTTTCTTTTAATTATTTTTGAATGTTTTAAATTTGAATATATTGCAGCTAAGCCAATAGACAATAATTCAGATACAATTACAATCCATTTTACCCACATTTCACACTCTTATCCTACATGTAATAAGAGTTACTGTACTAATGGATAAAATATTTTCCAATTGATTTTTTTTATCAATAATAATTAATTAATAAGTAAAACTATAATTACTTTTCGAGTAAAATTCTGAATTATCCCACATGTTCAGACATTGTAAAGGAAATCCTGAAGGCACGCCCGGACTTTGCATGGAAAAAGGATCTTCAAGGATGCACACCTTTACACCTATGTTGCAAGAAAGGCCACCTCGAAGTAACCAGGGAGCTGCTAAGGTTTGACGCTGAGCTCTCTTCCTTGGAAGACAATGATGGCCGAACCCCACTTCACTGGGCAGCAATCAAAGGCAGAGTGAACGTCATTGACGAGATACTCTCGACAAGCCTTGAATCTGCTGAAGTGATTACTAAACATGGAGAGACAGTTCTCCATCTGGGGGTGAAAAACAATCAGTATGAAGCTGTTAAGTACCTGTCTGAGATGCTCAACATCACAAAGCTTGTTGACAAGCCCGATAATGATGGGAATACAGTTCTGCATCTAGCTACTGCTGGGAAACTTGGTACGGTAAGACCTTTTTTGCTTTTTAAATTTTTTGTGTTAGATAATAATATAAATTATATTTTAGAGTCACTGTTAATAGTTTTAGATTTTAAATTAGATAATTTTTTAACATGGTATCAAGATTTTGTTGACCTAACATTCACGAGTTCAAATCTCATTATCTTCATTTTATTTGATAAAAATCAAGCACAAAGTAATATAAATCTATGCAAGTTTCAAATTCAAAGGGTTTTCCCTTGAATGTATATTAAAAAATAATATAAATTATATTATAAACCTCACTCACTTAATTGTTTAATTGTTTATGTATTTAGATAAAATGTTTATTTTTTAAACAGTTTCTTTAGAATTTAGAACCCTATATTTGATGAGTGGAGTAAATTCTTAGCCTGATATTTAATTCTGATCAAGGGACTCAATCTAATTTCCATTACATCTTTTGTGATGAACTCATTTTTAGATGACCATCTACTTACTGAAGCTTGGTGTCGATGTCAATGCTATAAACCAAAAGGGACAGACTGCTCTTGATGTAGTGGAGTCTGATATGAGTAATTCTGGAGCTCTTTTGATTTTACCTGCATTACAAGATGCTGGAGGCAAGAGAAGTCATCAATTGCCTCCAAGCTCAATTGAAATTCAACAAATACAGCAGGAAAAGAGCTTGTCATCTTCATCTGCAAAGCGAATGCCTG
Organism: Salix dunnii; assembly: GCA_015731905.1. NCBI lineage: Eukaryota > Viridiplantae > Streptophyta > Magnoliopsida > Malpighiales > Salicaceae > Salix > Salix dunnii. The sequence goes on from CM027676.1 coordinate 3,619,136, forward strand.
AATCCACTACTAAGCATCACCGTCGTTCTCAGAATCGCCGCCGAGAGAAGCAGCTAGAGCTTCAGACGGAGGGACTTCGAAATGCTCGTAACACGATTGTTATTGTTGCCGTTCTGATAGCAACTGTTACTTTTGCTGCTGGGATAAACCCTCCTGGGGGTTTTAGACAAGACACTGGGGAAAGCATAAAAGGCAGACTTTCTTCTTTCAAGATCTTTGCAGTGTGCAACATTTTGGCATTATTTTTGTCCCTTGGCACCGTTGTTTTCCTCGTCAGTATTGTCCCTTTTCAGCGAAAATCAATGATGAAATTGTTGATGGTGACACATAAGGTTCTGTGGCTATCCATATCTTTCATGGCGGCCGGCTACATTGCTGCCATGTGGACTATTTTGCCACACGGCCGAGGACCGGGGAAGCAATGGGTATTTGTAGCGATGGTGGCTATCGGGGGAGGGTGCACGGTGGCAATTTTTGTGGGTTTGGGGATTTTGCTGGCAAAGCATTGGCTTAGGAAATGGGAATGGAGGCGAAGAAAGGAAAAAGGAAAGATCGAAAGCCCAAGTAGCAGCATTAGTCGCGTTGAAGAACTAGGTACGATGAGAAAAGGCAGGCACGACTCTAGTAATTCAGATGTTGATAGCTCAGAACAAGGGGGTTACCACTTGTACTAGATGTAGGTTCAGGCAGACTTGATATCACAAACTCGATCTTAGATGAAGTCTAGAACAAGTGCAGATCATATCTTATTGTGCATTTAGCCTCTTTCTCTGTAGACAGATATCATTTAACAGGGTAAATATAGCACGTTCTTTAGTGCTGATGTTTATTTAGCTACTCCCCATTTACTACCAGCCAGTTCTCAATAAAGACAGGGTTCTTGTCACTTTGAAGAAAGAAAATATAGGTGGTTCAATCTATACAATATTCTCTAAATTTTGAAAGCCATGCTCCAATTTCCAAGTACTACGTCTGTTTCTCCTGTACGTCGTGACTCTAATGGCAGAACCACTTAAAATGGTGAAGCTGATCGTGTTGAGTCATCTGCAATGGTGGCACGTCGAGCTAAGCCTAAAACAGATCGATCAACTGGTCCTACCATTGATCAAATTCGGACATCAGGATCTCAGAATCATAGCTATGAGACTGGAACAGCAAAATCAGAAAGTATTTGTACAAGACAACATGCTATGAACTGATTGTGGGATCCCGCCAATGCACCTCACAAATGGAACTCTAAACCAAATAATCATGCCTCAGTTGAAGGAGCAGAACCGTCCACCTTCAATAGCAAGGCTCTTCATACTTCTACTGACCACATGATCACCTTTGACAATCTACTTATTCATTCTATGAAATCATCCAAACAATGTATTGTTTCCACAGATAATGGCACTCCTCTCCTGTTATTGGAGAAGGATCTATCACCCTCACTGAAAATCAAGTCTTGAGTCCGTATTAGTTGTCCCAACTCTCATCATAATTTGTTGTCGATTGCTCAACTAACTCTCACTCCGCATTGTATTCTGATATATTTGGCCTAACCTCTGTGTTTATAAGGACAATATTCTTACTCGGAATACAATTGGCTATGGTACTGGAGAGTGGAAGCTCTATTAACTACATTTAATGCCGACAAGTTCTCACCAGTTAGCTCAACATTCTCCGTGAATAAATCTGCAGATTCTGAAATTTGGCTACCGCACAAACGTATCGTTCATGCATCCTTTGAATATTTAAACAGGTTTAAATATTCTCAACTAGTCATCAGACAACTCCTCTCAGTTCATCATAAGTAAGGATTAAAACTATGACATTAACTGAATACATCATTATAGAGCATGTACCTTAAAAAAGGATTTAACATGCCAATGTCTTAGCAAATCTGGAGTCAATATTAGCATTATAAAGTAAAAATTCGAGGTCTTTATATGTCAAAAATGGGTGGTTCCAGTAATAGCAAGTAATGGAGAAGACAAAGAACAAGTGGTAGCGGGATGATGTTAAAAATAAGACTGGCATCGACTATTTAAAACATAATAAGATACGTGAAGACCTATGTCATAAGATAGAGGTGAGACAAAAAGTTTCCCGCTTCGTATACTTCAAGGCATTTTTTGTCAATTCTCTTTTGAAGATGTCTTTTTATGTTGTGAAGAAGAAGCTGTGAAAGCTCTAAAAGCAACACACTTGGGGATTTGTGCAACACATTAATTTGGTCTTAAAATTACAAATAAATAAAACAGCTCGGAAAAACACTGTTTACACAGACTGAAAACACTGTGGAGTGGATATTTGTCTCCCTACTTCGCACGAGTTTATATACCTTTTTTTTTAAAAGAAAAAGAAACCGGGACTCTTTTTGTATTTTTTTATGCTGGAAATGGACAGATGAGAGCGAGTTCGAGACGCTCGGCCACCACATTGAAAATCTGATTTCATTTTTTTTTAATTACTAGTTTTTTAAAAAAAAAACATTTTTTTTAATTTCTGTTTTTTAAAAAAATCATTTTTTTATTACTGTTTTTTTCAAAAAAAATGTTTTTTTGAAAAAGATTTTTTTTCTATTTTTTTTTTAAATGGTTTCTTTTTAAACGATTTTTTTAATTACTGTTTTTTAAAAAAATCATTTTTTTTATTACTGTTTTTTTGAAAAAGATATTTTTTTTAATTTTTTTTTAAAAAATGGTTTCTTTTTTTAAAAAAAGTGTTTTTTCTTAATAACTGGTTGTTATTTTTTACAAATGTTATTTTCTGGTTGTTGTTTTTATTTTTTTACAAAAAAATTTTCTTTATTTTTTGTTAAATTTTTTTTTTTTAATAATTGGTTGTTGTTTTTATTTTTTTACAAAAAACAAGATTTTTTTTAATAACTAAAGTGTCCAGGGCAACTTACGTGCACCTTTATAATTTTTTTTTACACAAGGACTCTTTTTGTATTTTTTTATGGTGGAAATGACATATCAGAAGCTTTGGCCGAGCGGTTGTCCGCGCGTTGCCAACACAGGCGCGCGCAAGTTCAAACCGCTCGAACACCAAAATGTGATTTATTTTTTTTAAGAACTGAAAGAAAAAAAAATTAAAAAAAATGGTTTATTTAAATTTTTTTTTTAATAACTGGATTTTGTTGTTTTTTTTACAAATCTGATTTGTTTTTGTTTTAAAACTATTTTTTTAAAAATGCTTTTTTGTTAAAAAATGATTTTTTTTAATAACTGGTTGTTGTTTTTATTTTTTTCCAAAAAACAAGATTTTTTTTTAAATAACTAAAGTGTCAAAACCAACTTACGTGCACCACGACTAATCTCTGGATCAACTGTTTTTTTTTATAATTTTTTCCCTAATTTTTTTTGCTACTCATATATTTTTTTTCTTAACCGAGGTGTCCGAGTCAACTTACACGTACCACGGTTCTTTTTTTCCAAGTATATTTTTTTTCCTAGCCAACTGAGCGTTATTGTTTTCTTTTATTACCTAAAGAGCTAAAACAATCGGTTTTCTCCGTGACTCATAGTCACTATTCATTCAATTTGCTCGATGCATCACGTCAACAGTGTAATACATTTAATATAATAATACAAAGAATAAATCTTTTCAAAAAAAAAAAAAGTCTTCAAATTTTAATTTTGTGCTCTGTTTTTGAAAGTTTATTTCTTAAAAAATATTTATAATATTTTGGTTTTTAATATTTCATATCTAATATTATTAGGCAAAAAATACAACTAAAAAAAATGATAAATTTACCTAGATTATCTACAATTAAAAAATATTCGAGTCACTTCCCGTTTCGATTGCACTGTTTTTTTAAACGACAGATAAGTAATTATAGCACGCAAAAAACTTGAGGTTTATTTCTAAAAACAAATTACAATATTTTTATTTATAATGTGTCAGATCTAATATTACAAGAGGAAAAAGGCAACTCATAAAATTGTTTTGACAAATTTACCTTAATTATCTACAATTAAAAAATCTACGACCCACTTCCCATTTCGATTACACTATAAAATATGTAAGACTGATTATATGTTTTAATATTTATTGAATATTATCGCCTAAAAATATATAGAGAGAGAAAAAAATGACCTACGATTTCTTGCAAAAAAAAATTAATATCGGTATTCTTGAATACATTTAATATAATAATATGATTAATAAATCTTATAAATATAACTTTGGCTTTAGCTTTGAATTTAAATTTCTATTTTATACTCTTTTTTTGGTTCTTTTAATAAACAATAACTTTTTTTCCACATTTGTTTTTTATTTTTTAATAACCGTCGTGTTCAAGTCTTTTTTTTTAAACCGGTTTTTTTTTGTTTTTTTTTTAACCAGAGTTTCAGTGACAACAAGTTTCTAACAAATCATTTCACCTTCTTAGTAAATTTTCTAACAAATTTTATCAAAAGTTTTTTAGCAATAGCAATATTCAATCATTTTTTAGTTGAAAAAAACCATTTTTAACATATTTTATCAATTACAATTTTACCAATTAAATATTAAAATAACAAAATACAACATTTATAAAATCAATCAATTGTCTACATATATAAAAAGCCCAACGGAGCGGGCAAATTCGCTCGTTCACTTCTAAATAAAAAAGAATAGGGTCCTGTTGGCCTATAATACTAGAAAATTTGATCCACCACACCTAATAGTTACTTCTTGAATTTACTTGGGAACTTGATATGGTAGAGCCATTGTTCAAAGGGGGATATTTATATATTATCTGTAATCAGTTATTTCTTAAAGTAGGCTATAGTTGTATCATTAAAAAAGGAAAAAAAAACCATTATGAATTTTATTTGGAAAAACATCATCTACCATTATAGGTGTACCAAGGCATATCATAACTAATAATGGTAAGGATTTCTAAAATACATCCATAAACAAGTTGTGTGCACATTTCAGTTTTAAACAACATAACTCTTCTGTGCAGAATGAATTAATTAATGGCCTAGCAAAAGCTTTTAACAAGACCTTATGCAATATTATCAAAAAGATGGTGACCCGTTAAGGAAATGATTGACATGAAACAATTAGAGAAACACTATGAACTTATTATACTACATTCTAAATGCCAACTTAAGTTGCTCCAAATTCTATGGTATACAATGATGAAGTTGTTCTTCCACTAGAATGCCAAATTTCATCTTTAAATATTATAATTCAAGAAGGAATCTCCAATGAAAACAATGTCTATTTATACCTTGAATAACTTTAAGCTTTAGATGAGAAACGCCTTAAGCTACAACAATCCTAAAAATAATATCAAGCTCAAATTTCCAAAGCTTTCAATTAGAAGGTTGGATCATGTTCATTTCAAGTAGAAGATTTTGTCTTTGTAGCGCGATGCTTAATAATCAAGTTAAAATGCATGGGTAATGAGTTTCTCACTGAATAGGATGAAAAATTTATGGTTTAAGAAATATATGTTAATAGAGTTTACAAGATCACCAATGAAAATGGAAAGAGGATCAAGTTTATTAACGATACATTCTTGAAACATTGATGCAGCTCCTAGCCTATATGAGCTAAAAACTAAAAATGAAAAAAAAAAAACACATAAAAAACAAAACAAAAACAACAAAATAAAAAAAAATTGAACTTTGTTATGACTTGATCTTTTTATCAATAAAAGTACACAGGAAATGTGAAACTTGTTCTAAATACAATCATGCAAAAAAAAGGATTAAATGTAAGCAATTTAGGAAGTATTAAAGTATAATTACATCACCCTCTAAAACTATATTAACCTATTTAATTGTTCACATGAGGAAAAAAATGTAACTTGATAACACAATCATGACATAAATGCATAGGTAATAAGATTACGGTCCAATGATGTTTACAAGAAAAGAAGGAAAGATTCAAAAATATACTTGGATCAAAGGTGTAAAAAAAAAAGTCTCATGTTTGATATAACGTTCCGAGTCACTAAAATTAATGATCCTTCAAGCTCTTTAACCATTTAGAAATTCCTCTTTGAGATCCATAACCATTACAAAAAAGTTCTTAAGCTCCACAACCACAGAAAAATGACTTTTCAAGCTCCAGAAATCATCGAGAAATGACTCATTAAGTTTTATAATCATTGATAAATGATCTATTGAGTTGTATAATCGTTGAGAAACAACTTTTTGAGTTCCACAAGAGTTTAGAAATAATCTATCAAGCACCACAATCATCAAGAAATCTCTTGCTAGTCACCATAATAGTAGAGCGATAAAATCATTAGAAAACGGTTCATGTTTTATGTCTCACAAAAAACAATAGCCATTAAAAACAATCATCACCAAACACTATGGAACTGCTCCAGTTTCTTGAAACTGAAACTCAACATCAAACGATTAGACTTGGAATCCTGGTACACGCAAAACTCACTTTGTCAACCTTTTTCAACCCAAAAACAAATAGAAAAGATGAAGGTCAGCTAAGGTTGATTTGGCATGGAAACAAAGACTCCATGATGACCATAAGGCACTCTCTGGGGCAGAGTTAATATTGCAATTGGATCACTCTCAATCTTCTTTGCATCTATTATATAAACCTGAAAGGAAAAGAAAGCATGAAAGAGAATTTGAAAACTTTTGTCAAGAAATGTTAAACAAGTACTGGTTTTGGAGAGAAGTCATTGACTTACTTGAGACACATTACTTTCTTCATTGTGTACAAAAGTGATAATCAAGCCATCATCTTCTTCAACGCCTCCCTGTTTAGGCACAAAAGTGCTTCCTGTGCAGAATGTGTTCTCTGGAAACCTATGAAATTCTGCCTTTACCGGTTGTACATTGCTTCCCTCCTGCCATGAAAATTCAAACAGCAACCATGTACACATTTCCATGCTTGGAAATACAAGTTCAATAGCATAGAGTGATGGAAACAAAAGGTATATGCATAATGAATCTACCTCTGAGAAGGTTGGCATTTCTTCATCGAAGTGTAATTTGGCTACAGATCCATATTTACTGATTCCTGCTCATGGAAAAATGTCAATCTCAATTTTGTAAAATGTAAGCATTAAGGATGGATTTTTCGTTACCAGATATAGAGCTTGCCAAGGAGTCAATGACTTGTGTGTACCCATACTTGTGTTTTAAACCAGTGAAATCTTCATTCATGAAAGGAAAATCCATGGAGCAGTCAGCACCAGTTAGATATTTCTCCTTAACCTCCCCAGTTACCACGTTTAGTCTCCATTCATGTACGCGGTGCAAGAGATATCCATTATCTGTTAAACCATCAGCATCATCTTTGGTGGAGTCTGTGAGCTGGAACCCTTTTGAGAACCATTCAAACTTGTCCTGACCCCAATCCGGACCCGGTATGATGGCTGTAGCAGCCTTACATCCCCGCACAACAACCTGGCCATGATTAGCGTAAGATTTCATTCAGAATAAATTTTAAATGAAACAAATTCATCATCAATCAGAAGTATCTAAACCAATTCATATCATCCGAAAACTAGAGACTATTAAAGCTTTCTGCTGATGATCAACATTAACAGTACTTCAAAAATTGAGGCCAGCATTCCTTCTTTTTTTCTACTGATTATCAATTGCATGCTTGATTTTCTCACCTCATCACTGTCCTCAAAACAATTGATAATATGAAATGTGCAATTTGGTTCTACTTCAAACCACTTGATTGACTCTGCACTGCCGTAACGAGGCATCACTCCAATCCTCGCAGTCTCCTTCTCTTCATACTTCATTAATCTGCATGTGAACATGGATGCCTCTTTCTATAAGCAAGTGATTGTGCAACTGGAATTACTTTAAAGAAATCCAGTAGTGAAATCTTTACTTACTGTCCACCCCTGATGACTCTTGTCATGTCAACTATCAGAGGATGATCAATGATCACATTGTAGCTGATACACAAAAAATAATGATCAATGATGAAACGTTTCTAATATTTGTGTTTCGGATTGACCGCATTAAATGTTGGTTTTAATTTGTCTTCAATTCTGGTACAAGTGAGAAACAAATAATTGTGGTTAATATTTTTATATTTTGTACTTTTGTTTTGAGATTCTTAGCTATTTCTGTATCATTAAATTATCTTCAAAGTCTAACATAAAAGGATTCTCTAAAACTATAACAAGTGATCATACTATTTATTTCTGTACTAATTTGGATTCACATGAGGAGAAATTTGATCTTTGGACAAGCAAAAAAAACTACTGACATGTTGAACTTACTTCTGTGTCACCCCCATGTCGTGGCTGAGGACACTTCTATTGAACTTGAGATCAACGTTATGCAGTAAATTCTCTCCATCAGCTAAAATGAGCAATCCAAAAAGATGCATTTATCGGTTACAGTTCATGAATCATCTCTTTTGGTCCGAGCTTGAAATGATAGAAAACATAATGAAGAATATAAAAGCGTACCAGATATAACTCCAACTACACAGTAAGGTTTCATCCCATCAAAACCTAAAATGACCAGTTCCCCGGAACCAGGAGCTTTCTGTAATGTGAAGAAATTCTAAATCATATACAGTACAGAAGGTACGAGGAAGAAACTAAACAGGCATGGTTTTATATTGATTTTCTGGTAATAATGGAGGCTAATTGAAAGAACCTTTGGATGGCTAGTGAACGGCCGATCCCATGCTCCGTTAACATCCCAGTAATCAAAACTTTCTAAGGTAGATATGTCAACCTCTAGAGGTAGGTAATTGTCACCAGTTGCATAAAGCTTCCCAGAATGACAAAAAATGTTGACATTTTGATAGTGTTTGGCAGGTGTGCCAAGTCTCAGCTACAAATTAAGGCATTGTAAAAGCATTAGATCTGTCTTGGTAGAGAGCAGCCCTCCATTTATATAAAACCGAAATCATCAATTCCCCAATCAAAGACATGTAATTCAAATTTACCGCATTGATAAGGTTTGATGCTAAGATAGCTAAAGAATCTCCTTCCAAGTTTGGTAGGAAAACTGGCGTTTTCCTTTCTTTCTCTATCTTGAAGGTTTCGGACTCAACAAATTTGTTCTTGTAGGAGACTGTCCAATTCCCACCAGCATTCTTTCTGAAATAAAGTGCATGAAGCATCCCTTCTCCTTCTATCCAAATTTGGTTTGTTTTTCCACAAGCTGATACTGCTGATTTTAGACCTCCAAACAGGGGATTTGAACCTGCTTTCAACAAATCGAGAAACGTCACATGCCATCTATTTTCTTGTGACAAGTTTCAAGTTTGCGGGATATTATATTCCATCACATGCATTTATAGATACATACAGTATGATACATACCATTTCTTATATATACACCCTCTGGGAAATCTCCTGGAATTTCTCCATCGATTGCATCAACATTAACAGCCTCTCCAATTTCCTCCACAGGTGCAAAATTGCTCTATAATATAATCAATGTTAATTTTTCTAAGAGGGAGATTATTGGTTCTTAATTGAGTGCTTGAATGTCATGTACTGAATATAACTCATAGATACCCCAGGCGGCAAATTCAAGGACTACCAGAGTTTGCATATGCATTCATTTGGCATAAATATTGATCAAATTAATTAAATATTATGAGTTCTCATTGGAAAATGGAGCACAAATACCTGAGAAGGGAGCAATGGTTGATCAACGAATTGGAACGTAGAATCGACAAATGCATCCAACATTTTCCTGGAAGTGTTTTTTATTATTTGGGAAACGTCAATCTTCATTTGCAGCTGATGCAACCCGTTGAAGAAAGGCTGGTGACACAGTAAAACGAGCCATCAGACCTCATTTACAATATCCATTAACATTTCAGAGTTCAAGGTCGATTGTCAAACCTTAAACGTTGAGGATAGTGAGGTTCTGAGTCGATCAAAGCTCCCAGAGGCGGAAGGCTTAAGAGCTAATCCATTTACTTGGAAAGAAATAGAAGAGAACGCCATTTAATTCCTCATGTATACCGACGCCAAATCTCCTTATATTATCTTCGTAGAGCAAACTACCTCTTGCCCTATTTATTACCCGTGGCTTCATAAACGTTAATAAGGGTATCAAACTGTGATCCCATGCATCAATAAGAAGACAAATCGTTAATGAGAACAATTTTAGGTCCTACATGAAGACATGTTGCATGTGATATCGTATAAACAATTTGAGGTTTTGGCTTAGATTGAAGATCAAGTACTAGGGTATATACGTTGGCATAAGATTTGTGAGGTGTGCTGTGGAGATAAGGGAGAAATTAAAGTTAAAAATGGGCACTTAAACATCTTTTTCTTCTGTTTTTGGGATGAAGACAATGAACTTGAATGCTAATGGTTGTCTATTTATTGTTTTCCTCAATTAGACCCTCCATTATTGAGATTGGGCTCCCAACCTTGTCTATCTGGTTTAATTTGTTCAGACAACTTTTGATTAAACCCCCTTTGTCCTTTTCTATTTTCTTTTTTGGAACTCAAGATCGGATTAGAAAAGCTATTAGTAGCATAAACCCTTCTAGAGTCCATGTTTCTATATGCCTAACAAAAATTAATAACAAGAAGAAAGTACTTTAAGGGTGGGGATTAATGAAAATCGAGTGCCAAAGTTTTTCGTTCTGACATTTGAGAACAAGTCTTGCTCAGAGCTTCTTCAGCATTTGGTCGGTATTTTATTTTTCAATCAATATATAATATTTATTTATATATAATTAATTAACTATATATATATATATATATATATATATATATATATATATATATATATATATATATATATATCATCATCACTTCATCGAACAATATTTCAGGCAATACATTGACTGGTTGTTTTCTTATTGTAATTAAAAAAACAAAAAGAGCAGGCTTTGATTTCAAGAACTTGGATTCAGTATACAGTATTGCAGAAACGGAGGTCTGTAAAAAAGCATTGAGGAGGCTTTTATTTTGCTCTCAGAAAACAAAAGTCTCTGCATTGCAGGAACAATAACACTTGACCATTCAAGCAACAAGCGTAATGGGCATCAACAAGCATAACAAACATAACGAAGCCGAGAAGGTAGTGAGTACAATACAGAACTATTGCAGAAGAAGAAATTAGGCATTGAAGGTCTTTCGATGCGCTGCCCATTGCCCCCCTGTACATGTGCTGGGGCGTTTAGCTAATTCGTTCTTCTTCTGTTTTTTTGTTTTTTTTTCATGGCCAAATCAGCGCATGCAGTGTGGTTCCAGTGTTTTTCGACGGGTATTTAACTGATATTTGCTGAAATTTAAATTTAAATAAAAATAATGTTACTTTGTTTCTTTATTGATATAAAATATTTCGGTGATTTTAATCAAAATAAAACAAGATTGATAACCTCTAGCAAAATATAAAGATGAAAGTAAGAAAGGTGAGCTGCATGTGAGTAGGGTTTATAATAGCAAAAAATTTCTACACACTAACACAAATAACTATTTTTTTAAATTCTTTTAGGTGGGGATACACTATAGACTAAGTAAAGTTTATCTAGTTTAATAGTGTTTCAAAAGTGTTTTTGGCTTGAAAACAAGTTAAATTGATTTTGTTTTAGTATTTTCTTGTAATTTTAATATGGTGATGTAAAAATACTCGAAAAATCTTAAGAATTTCAATACATTTAAAAAAAAAAAAAAACGAATAGATGCATGTACTTACAAGGCAAAAGTGTATGTTTGTCATGTTACTAGTATCTCTCTCACCTTATTTTGCTCTAGTCAAGACTCTAGTTATGTGCATGTACACGCACAAATAATTGTTCTTTTAAATTCTTTTAAGTGGGGACAAGCTATAGATTTAATGAAGGTTTATTCGGATTAAGTGAGTGTGGGACAAAAATTTTTTTTAGTATTTTAAATTAATTTTGAAAATATATTAAATTAATTTATTTTTAGTATTTTTTTTATAATTTTAATGCGCTCATATGAAAAAAAATTCTTAAAAATTTTAATATATTTTCAAACAAAAATCATCCGTGAAGATAATTTTAAAATAAATAAATAAATATAGTTAGCAGAAGTTTTTAAATGTAATTTATTATAGTAAGGGTGAATATATATATACACACACACACACACACACACTCAATTTTCAAGCTGAAATAAATTAAATTTATGAAGAATTTAATTGTGTGAGTATAATATTTCAACTTTCAAAAATTTTCAAAATAAATTTTAATCAGGCTCGGCTCATTGATGGGATGATCAAAGGATAAACATAAATTAAATTCACTCGTGAAAATATATAGTTTGCTAAAGCTATGATTTATTATTTTACTAAAAGTTCCAATAAGCTTAATTAATTAGTATAATAAATCAAGTTGGCCAGTAAGATGGAATATTCCTAGCATTTATAAGTGCTTAACCTCCCCCGCTAAACGACAAATCTGCATTATGTCACGTTGAGCATGCTGATTTAAGGAAACAGCATGTGTTTTTTTAAGTCTGTGTGTTTTTTTTAATAATAGCATGTTCTTTTTTATTAAACAAAATTAATTACAATTAAAAATAATTATAAAAATTTATTGACTTGAATTGGATAGGAAAGATATATTTTTTTTTAATTAAAAAAATTGTTTTCTTTATTCTTGTGTTTTTTTAGTAAACAAAATTAATTACAATTAAAAATAATTATAAATATTAATACGTAAATTATTTCGGGGGGGGGGGGGGGTTGCGTGGGCAACGGCCTCGCTATTGCATTTGCAAGAGCAAGGTTCGAGTCAGGGCGTGTCAGTAATGTGAGTTATTTCTGTGTTGTAAAAGTCTAAAGTAATTGGGTTTTTTTTTTACTTTTTAGATTCATAAAATATTAGTAAAGAATTTAAAATAGCTCGTTGTTTTACTATTCATCAACTGTTCATATACACCCAAATTTACTGTGGACTGGGGTGTATAATCTGCTGCCATTCAATTTTACGCTGCCTGCATCAATTAATTAAAAAAGCTAAGAGTTTGTGTGTGTGGTGAGTGGTGTGTGGCTGGGTGGGGTTGGGAACAAATATATATATATATATATATATATATATATATATATATATATATATATATATATACTAGCCATATTGCCCGCGCGTTGCCGCGGGCATTTGTGCGTATACAATGTGACATAATAAAATCCATAATAATAAACTTATATTATATAATTAACATAAAGTTATAGACCAGGTAATATAATGCGTACATTGTTAGGTGGATATTGTTGTGTAAACGCAGATTACATATTTTTTGAATATAGGCGCTGCATTACAAAAGATTACAAAAGAGCGCAAACTATATTACTTATGGATCATTGCAAAATAGAGGGCTATCGACGTGAAGAACAAAGCTAAAACGCCTCCTCAAAATGAGAAATTTCATCCTGTTGCTAATCCTCCTGTTTAAAAAAAAACATTGCAAGCTATTAAACGAAATGATAAAATATTGATGTTATTGAATCAAAAATTGCATTAAATATAAAAAAAATTTAAGGATTGGTTTGGATGATCTATGGTGCAAACTGCAAATGACCATACGGTATCGAAAGAGAAAATGCAAAATAGAAGCCATAGAACTGCATGAAAAACAACAAAAAAACAATGTTATCTTTTAAATACAAAAGCAAAACAAAAGAAAAAAAAATGTGTCATATTTCTTAAAAAAGAATACCTGAAAAAACCATATAGTAACATAGATAATTCAAAACATATGCAGAAATCAGCCAAAAAAACATCAAAGAACTAATACCGTATATTTCAATAATCATTACAGCCATTAAAAACATTTTAAAAAAAGGGAAAAAATGCCATAATTGCAACTGAAATTGGAGTGTTAGAAAGATATGTGATTGAAAGAGTAAGCTCCTCGTTAAACTCTGTGATTGCCCTTGATATGTGCTCTATCTCTCTCCATCTACTAGCCAAGTTATGGTGATTTTATGGCATAGTAAACAAACCGAAAACAACAAAAAGGAAATGACAAATACAAAGGACCTCAAAGGAAACAACAAATGCCCGTATAGCTGAACTTTATATTATGCAGGTTTCACTTACAATGATGAATTATAGCAAACTTATTTATGCTTTCTAGTTCCAGAAGCATTGATTATATTAAAGGTAAAACTTTGCATCAAGATAAGCAAATACAGAGGACCTTAAAGCATACTTTTTTATGCTTTGTAGTTCCAGATCACCTTATTATATTGAAGGTAAAACTTTGTATCAAGATAAGCAAATACAGAGAACCCTAAAGCATACTTATTTAGGCTTTCTAATTCTAGATCACCTTATTATAGTGAAGGGAAAGCTTTGTATGAAGGTAAGCAAATAATAATAAATCCTTAAAAAAATATAAAACATCTCCATCCTCTCTTTTTACTCGTAAAATAATAATAATAATAATAATAACAATAACAATAATAATAATAACAAAGGAACAAAATGACATAATACTTGTTATACTTTACACCACATGAATATGTTGTTTCAGGTGAAAAACTCAACACCTTGATTAACTAAAAAACATTAGCATATGATGATTAAACAACTAGTAACTGACAGGGAAGAAATGCAAGATGCGCAACAAAAAAGCATGAAACATAGAAAAGAAAGTGTTGTATAAAAACAGAAACATAACAACCAAAACAATAACAAAAAAAATGAAGAAACAACAATATATTTTTTCATACATAACTGTCAAATAAAATAGCCCAAATACCTTATTGTAACTATTAAAAAACAATTACCATTCCAATTGAAACAACATACTTGGAGAATTATCTAGGGTGGTGTATTCTCAAATAGTAAAATCATAGCAAAAGAGCATGAAGAATAGTAAAGGCTTTCACAGGGCAAACACAATATAAAGACAATAAAAGAAGCATGAAAGACAATATAGAAAGTGCTGAATCAAGATATGAACAAATAACAACATAATATAACATAATGTCCTGAACAAAATACACCAAAACAACCAATAGAAACCTAAACAACAATAAAAACAATCCAAGCAACAATAGCAACAACAGAAGCAAAAATACAACCAGCAAGTAACTATAAAAAACATAAATATCAACCTTAAAAACAGTAGTAGCAACTCTTAAAACCAAATGAATGCATAACCCAGTGAGACTGCCAATCATATAGTATATGTATTAATTGTATTATGCCTTTCGTATTCAGCTTACCAACAAAAATTAAGAATGGACATGTTTTTCAAGTAGCTTGGTGAAGTTGTCCAGCAAAAGAACATGTACAGTCATGATCATGAAATTTAGGGTTAATCCAAACATATCCACAAATCCATAAAGTAATATAAAAACAATCAACATCTTACAATGAAGATCAAAATGTGGATATTAAGCCACAAACTCTATTTTTTTTTGTAAAATGAAAGCGAATTTGACCATGAACAATATAATAACATATCCAATTGTTGTCTCATGACTCCAAATTAATAAAAGATGAATTCATTGGTACTTGACTATCGATCTAATTCTAGGTAGAAAATGGAGGAAGAGAAAAAACTTAGAGAGAGGTTGTAATTTTATTTGGTAAGGAGAAAATCATTGAGAATCATGATAATTTTCATTAAAGCATCATCTTTATTAAATGCAATTTCTAATCCTTAGTTTAGCAAATCCTAAAAGAACTAAAAAGACGATTAAAAAACTTGTAAATTGTACATAGAAAAAGTGGAAAAGAAAAAGCAAAAACAAATCAGCATATGAAATGGAAAATGTTTGGTGTGCAAAGCTACCTCCGATGGTGGAGAAAGGTTGTTTTTCTGTTGTTTAGTTGACGGCTCATCTTCTTCATCAATAATGATT
This sequence comes from Salix dunnii, assembly GCA_015731905.1. Lineage (NCBI taxonomy): Eukaryota > Viridiplantae > Streptophyta > Magnoliopsida > Malpighiales > Salicaceae > Salix > Salix dunnii. The sequence goes on from CM027676.1 coordinate 3,634,891, forward strand.
GCTTTCTGCTAGAGATGACTGGAAAAATGAGGAAAAGAAAAGATTATTATATAAGAAAGCTTATTCTAAGAAAATGCACTTGGTGCAAGGAACTAAATGTCATGAAAATGTTTTGCATTGACTAAAGACATTAAATTTGAATAAATAATTATATCTGCGATAAAAGAAAACTGACAGATTTTCTGAAGGGGTATTGGTGAAGGTCAAAGTCTTTTTAGCCTTTGGTTGATAGCTGTCCTTGTTAGTGTCATCCAAAATAATACCTTGCTGATGCTGAATTGGTGGGGTGTTGTCAGATGGTGTTATTGGAGCAAGTGTATCTGCCTGAACCATTGATGAGTCTTCAACAATCATGGTTGCGGAAGCGGTTGAGGATTCTGCACCAAATTGCTCTGACTAAGCTACCGAAGATTGTTTTGTGCTTTCTTCAAATACATTTGTGACATATATATCACATCTGCTGAGTGCTGATCTATAAGCCCCAAAACATAGCTGGAAGATTTTCATCTTGTTCAATACTTCAGTCATTTGTGGAGGCACTATAAAAGGATTAACAAATTTTTTGTTGTAGACCAAATGATGTGCTGAGGCGTTAAAAAAGTTTTCAGCAATTTTTCCAGATAGCAAGAAGTTTGTAACATCGTTGCCATCAGTTACAATGCAGTTCACCTTAAACCTGCATTAACACATCAATAGTTATTTGTACTTGAGTAAAATGTAATTGTATTTTTCTTTTTGGAAAATAAATTCATATGAAACAACAGATTGTATGTTTAATCTTTTTCACCATGGAATTGGTGCAGATTCTGGAAGCCCATGTTCAAAGCATCTGAGGTTGTCTGAAGGTCCAGAGAGTGTTTTAGTGCATTTTAGGCATGTTTTGGACCACTATCCATTGAAGAGATCATGGTCAGTAAATGATGCTTTGCAAGTGAAACGCATATTCTGCATTGATGAAGGAAAAAGTTATTATAAAAGTTGAAAACTAATGTTAAAAGAGTATGCAAAAGCATTTGCAATAAAACCTTATGCTGATATGGGTCCATGCATAAGATCTCTTTAATGGTCTTTCGATTTTCATTGATTTGTTGATCCATTGACACGACAGCGTTCAAAGATGGAGGAAGTTTATGGACATCAAGTGGCATCTCAGCATAATTGAATTCAATAAAGTATGATATAATTAAAAATAAATATCTATTGCTTAAGTAAAAATGAAACGCTAAATATTTTAAGGATAGTAGGGATTTACTATTGTTTATATGGCAAAACTTCCGAAATATTTGGATTGAAATACCAGAGCGAAGCAACAGTCCCAGTCAAATTTGCTGCACCTGGATGCAAGCAAAACAAATAGAAGTAGCAAACAAATATTAATAAGAAAAAAATTAGTATTTATACAATAAAGTAAAAAAATGTATGATTTTATCGTATTAGAAACAAATCAACGAACCTCGAAATTCTGTAACTCGGAACCCTGCGAAAACAACAATAACAGGAGATTGTTGTGCATTAATGATATTATCATCAAAGCTTCGAGCAATGTCGCCCCATAAAGTAACTCGTAGCTCTTCACCCCTGTTTGAATTTTGGAAATTCGGCATAAAACACTAAGAAACATAAGCTACCAATGTAAATTCGAAAGTGAAAAAACCTTATATTTTCAATGATGAACTCCCTTTTATCCTCAAGCCTATGACCTTGAACCAATATCTTTTCAAGTGGTTGGATTGCTTTAAGCCTGCCAAGAACATCTAAAAATATTGCTAGATTAATTAAATAATATAGTAGGTGTATATTTATCATGAATTTAAATATTTTTTTACAGACCTGTAAGAATCCTTGATCCTTTGCCTTTGGTTAAAACCTATGCGAAATCAATAAGGCGGAAATAGTATCGCGGCACATCATGTTTAACAGAATCAAGGTGTGTTATCTTGGTATCAGACTTTAAGTCGATAATCGCCTCATGATCGACCACAACATTAACATATCGATTTTCATAGGTGTAGAAGTCCTTAATCTCAACATAACAACCCTCAATCATGTGAAGATTGAATAAGGCTGCATCTCTCGCCTTGGATGATCCTTAAATAGCTCCACCTTACCATGTAAAAAGCGAACGAAAACAATATAAAGATTATTAACACGTGGTTAAAATCCTTGAATACTAAAAAGATAAAGAATGGATAGCCAAGATATCCGCCCTTATTTTTGTAATTACACATGATATATGTTGATACAAAATTAATTACAATATGAAAACAAAGGAAGAACATCAAAATATGGATGGCAGCATATTTCATCTAATTTAAACATGAAAAGAAATGAAAAGAATTTATGAAGTTTCTTGGAAAATCGCAACAAAAGAAACAAACACACACACACACAAACACACACACACACACACATAAACATATAGCTATAAACCAAAAATGATATCAAGACCAAACTAAATTACCAAGAAAACATTATGTAAAGTATAAAAACCTGGTGGTCAACCAAACGACAGTTGAAGCTACTTATTTGCCCATTTTGCTTTGGCATCCAAACGCGGCAAACTCTAGCTTGTACCAACGGATAAAAAAGATACTTCTTGATATCTTTTAAAGGAATCATCATCAACCTGTATCACCAAAGCAAAAATAAATTGATGAGGATGGGGAAAGCAATATAAAAAGTATGCAAAAACATCTTAAACAAACAACAAAGAACTTGTCAAAAATAAAAATATGCATATATAAGATTAAAGCTAGAATGCAAGAAAAAATAATAATTTTGAATGGGAAAAAACCTTTTGGTAATGTATTGAGGACATCTTTGTAAACAATATTTTTAGCATGATCAAGCTGTTTCCCTTCCTGGTCACATGAAATGATTTTTAAACCTTTTTTGGATGTAACCCTTGAGAGTGCAACATATAGTTGACCATGTGTAAAAACTTGTTCCTTTAAGAAAACACCAACAAATTTCAGCGATTTCTCTTGGCTTTTATTTATTGTCATTGCATAGCATAATCTTACTGGAAACTATCTTCGTTTGATTGTGAATGGGCATTTTCCATCATTAATTGGGAAGACAATTCTTGGGATAAAAACTCGGTCACCAATGTTAGAGCCTGTTATTATTTGAGCTTCAATAACTCGATCAGCAAGCTGCGTGATGATAAGTCGTGTCCCATTACATAAGCCTATCATTGGGCTAAGATTCCTAAGCAACATAATTGGCACTCCCAATTTCAAAGCAAGAACTTGTGAAGGAACACCACTAAACTCAAGCTGGTTTATAAACTCCAATGGATACAATAAATTTAGATTATCGTCATCACTGCAAGATGCATCAATAGAATCAGTGCTAAGATATATACGTTGGGTACCATGTGTAACTCCAAGTATGAAATTATTGATTTCAGTAATAGTGATGTTCTTCGGTGTGACAACAACCCTTTCTCTAAAGTAAGATGGTTCAAGAGTAGGCAGCTCAATGCCCGGATAAATGGCTGAAACCATAGCTGCTATTGGATCACCAGAAGCATCAAGCTGCAAATCATTTGGAATTTTCACCAAAGATTCATCCAAATCATCCAAAAAAGGTATATCACAAAGTGCCCCATCACCTATCTTAAGAATCCATTCAGCAAAAGCTCTAATTTCTTCAACTCCATTAGGACTTAGGTCATCAACTAACAATCTCATATTTTGTTTCAGCAACATGATTTCAAATTTTGACCAGAGTGGGGAACTGCTTAAAGAAGCATTGATAATATCTTCTTTTGTTCCTCCAGGGATAACGGGTAGAATTTGACGAAAATCTCCACCAAGCAAAATTGATTTTCCGCCAAAAGGTTGATTATGGGTCGAATCCCCAGCCTGCCCCAATATATCACGCAATGATCTGTCCAATGTTTCAAAACAGTATCGATTATTCATTGGAGCTTCGTCCCACACAATAAGTGTTGTCATTTGAATCAACCTTGAAAGATGAGTATTTTTTTTGATCTCACATGTTGAGTTCTCATTTATAGCAAGAGGGATCTTAAATCATGAGTGTGCTGTACGCCCACCAGGCAGTAGAATAGATGCAATCCCTGACGATGCAACAGCAAGAACAATTAATCCTTCTGATCTAATACGATTAATAATTGAATGCCACAAAAAAGTTTTTCCTATGCCACCATGCCCGTAGACAAAAATAAGAGATTGTTGATTTGCAAAAATTGATTCCATAACTCGATCATAGATCTTCTTTTGGCATGTGTAAAGTAGTGGAACAGATGTTGAATTATTGCTTCGAAGCTCAGAAACATCATAATTGAGTTCTTCTCTAAGGAGCTTGTTTTTAATTTCAGCCATCAAACGATCATTTGGTAGTGACAAATTATAGTCTTTAAGAGATGTTGCTGAAGAATTAAAAAGTTGTTCCAGCTCATAAAGAACATAATTCTTAAGCTCATCATCAGTGAAATGAAGATTATGTGGAGAGAAAGATGATAATTGCATTCTGATGTTGTCATGCATCGTATGCTAAAACTGATCAAGCAAATTTATTGTGCTAGTAATCTCACAGAATAGAGTGACACTGATAAAGAGTTGTCTAAGTTGTGAGGATGAAGCATTTAAAACAGCATCTGAAAAAGCTTCAGCCCATTCTTTGCCATCCCCAAGAAGACCAAGTGCTTTGCAGGCAAGCTGAAAAGTTGGATAAACAACACCAGAGACACAACGCAGATATTAGAAGCTCGTTGCTCCTTTAACATGATTCAATAACATCCTTAGGAAATACAGTTCCCCTGCAGCAGGATGAACATATGTAATACGTCCAAGAGAAAAATCTCTTGTTCTACTAATCCATTCTTTCTGCCCAGCATCCCAAACATATTTGTTTGGAAATTGTGAGTAATATAATTGATTTGCTTTAACATCTTTCTTGTTTTGATTGAACCACCCTGTCAGCATTGTCTTATTGAGACCTGGTTTTCTCAAAACAGATGACAAGTTTTGATTTCCAAAGAAAACAATAGAATGTTGTTGTGGCAAATGTATTTGAAGTCTTTCAACTGCTGGGTTCCTTGAATGGATAGGAAATTGCAATAGACGCCATACAGCTTCATAAGGAAAAACAAATCTGCAATTAAGATAAGCTTGAATCTCATCGTTTCTTTCACCATGAACAGCAACTCGACACCTATCAGACCCTTTGCTAACATATTTGAAAAGATATTTTATAAGCATTGATTGACAACAAATCTCAACATTGACATGAGCATTATAGCGAATCAGAAGTTCTTTATTGTATGGGACAACATAGCAATTCGAGAGGGCAATGCCATTTTTTACAACAAATGAGTTAGGAATATTCCACTGCCTGTAAAACACAAATCCATTCTCACCGAACACTGTTGACTCCTTAAATTTTTTAGGGAAATGTTTAGAGCATTTGTTTCCCTTCATACACTAGGCTTTAGGGCAAGCAATCCCGCATGGTCCATGTAGCATAAATTTTGAAACTATTTCATAACAATGAGGATCATCTACTTTGTCTAGCAGTTCTGCTGAAATAACCGAATCAACATCCTCAGGCGATCGAAATTTGTATTCAGAAGCAAGCCAAATCAATAAATGAGTATGGGGCAAACCTCTTTTTTGGAATTCAATAGCACAAACATCTACAAAGGTGTTAAAAACAAATTTTAGAAATACTCTATTGAATCAATGCAAAAAAAAAAAAAGAATAAGCATAGGAACACACCAGCAACTGTTTTTCCAAAGGGTTTCCCTGATTTAATGAATACAATCATATCATTAAGCTTGTATCGAAAAACCCTTGCAGTAATGTCAGGTTTATCCTCAACTTTATAATTCCGCAATTTTTTAATCTCCTTTTGAATTTCTGGCCAGTTGATATTGCAAGTGAATGTTATAAAAAGGTCAGGGTTACCATAATAACGACAAATAGTCATTGCATCTTGATAATTGTTCATCATGTATCGAGAGCCTCCAGTTAAAGAAGATGGAAGGGTGATCTTTCCAGCACTTGAACCATTAACATCTCCCCTTAGAATAGCCTCTTGTATGCCTTTATAAGATTCTGTCCTAAGATTCTCCTGGTTTGAGCGAATGAAATCTAGACGCTCTTGCTCCACATTCATAAATGCATCAACCAAAAATTGCTGATAAAGTCTTCCGCCTTTGGTAAGAGTACTATTATCCCCAACCCTTTCCTGAATGACATAAGCATAGTATGCTCTCATTGTTACTTTCTGACATTTTGCAGGAGTACAGTGCTCTTGATTTGCGAAAAGAATCTGAGTATGGTAACCATTCTCACCATAAGGAAATAAGAGTGGGTATTGAAGAGACATAAATTTGGGATGCAATTTAGAAATCCTGCGAAGACTTTCAGAACAACTCTTAATAATAATATCTCTATCAGTATGCGATTCTCCAATATCCCCCACAATTAAATCGCAAACATCATTAGAGGAAGGATTATCATACTGCCTTGATTCACCATCTCTCTTCCCAATCAATCTAAGTTTGAAATTCGGAGAATCATTCTCGCCAAGTCTATGCATAACCTACCGAAATAACTTCACTAATTGATTGGAAGAATCTAGCATTGCAATAAGTTTCTTGACAATATCCTCATCCAAAGATGATTCACAACCATCGCGATTAAACGGGTGAAGTCGGTTAGCAATTTCATTGTCTGTGTCAAAGATATAAAGTTGTGCGAACCTCGGTGATTCACCATCAATCGGTAGAAGTGATCCCATAAGATGGTGACATTGTCCATTTATTTTAAAGATATATGGCCCTTGTTGGGAATTAACAGTATTATCAATCTTCGCTCCCATTGAGGTGAAGGCAAATATTGAATTATAAGCACGGATGTTATTGCGGAATCTGATGGACAATGTACCATTGTCAGGATTTAGAAGCTCATCAAGAAATTGAGGTGTGCTAGGAGCAGCAGGCAATTTGATTTTGCCATTAGCACAACATAATGTAAAAGATGGGTTTTTTTTTGTTGAACGCACCAAACGCTCTGTATGCCAGAAAAGAGCATTACAATGTTGACATTTCGATGTTTTATCGCCGAAATCAAGAGGTTCAACCAGGGTTCCTAAGATAAATTTAAACCCAAAAAAAAAGTGAATAAAAATCTTATGACCTGGTTAACAAAATCTAGCTGAAAGAAATGAAAAAGGATGTTGAAATAGCTCACGTTTTTTTTTTTTATATATAAAAAGATTGACCAATGGTATTATATTGGTCATGAATAATTGAGGGAACATTAGTTTGATGACCTCTAGCTTGATCGCTTGATGCTAGTAAAGAGAAAATGTTTGAGGATGAAGGACCAATCATGCTTGCATTTCCAGTCTGATTCATTTCAGATTGCAAACTTGGAACAAAAGAGGAAGATGCAATTGCGGAGAGGTCACTAATATGAGAGTCACTATGCGCATCACATTCAAAAATACTTTGGTGAGCATCCTGAATGTTTAAAGAGCTAGCAACGCCAACCAAACTTTCACCCGTAACAGGAGAGAAATCATCATCAAAAACACCCGTAGGATAAGCATAATATACAATGTGATGATCTGGTTGTCGACGTTGGCGACGACTTGTCATGATAAAACCCTTGATTGAAAAATGATGTTGAATGCAAATGTCAGCAACAACAATAAAAATATATAGAAGGAATGAACATGAGTCGAGGGAACTCTAAGATGCTGCGTCGAGATGCAAGAAATAAAAAGAAAACAAAAATATTTGGAGGAGAAAAAACCAGATAGGTAGAGAAAAAGTGTCATTTAAAGCATAATGATGCAGACGACAAAAAAAAAGGATGAATAAAGCATCGTTGTATAAATTATCCTAGCTTGTACAATTTTTTTGTAGACTTTATTTCCAATCCAAGGTGATTTCATGTTGGTTTGTTTGCCTGTGGAAACCTAGGTAGAGTTTGAATGCAAGGTAATACGAATTTGACAGAGCAAGTAAAAACTAACGTAAATCATAACGCATTCATCGTTAAAAAAATATTATTGATGATTTCGAAAGAAAGACAATTCAATGGTAGTTTGATTGCATTTGAAAACTAAGTTGTTTTTCAAAGGGCATCTAAAATTGTTACAATAAGTAAAATCTGTTCCAAAACACTATTTGTTCATATTGGAAAACATTTGATCAATGTATTTACAAAGGAAAACAATTTAATGTTTACTTAATTGTATTAGACAATATGAGGTGCGACTTGAATACCAAGTGATTAAGATTTGACAAACAAACCAAACACTTGTTGCTAATTACCATGAATTTAGCTTACAAAATATACTACTAATGTAGCACGCATCTTGAATAAATAATTGCCATTGTTGAAGTTTGACCAAAAGTTTCTAAATTTAAACAAAGAAAATCAGAGGGTGCTGAAATTGCCAATGAAAACCTAAGACCATGCAAGATCAGATCCTGATGTATCATTGACAAATTATGCATGACTACCGGAAGGTATTGTGAGCAAGTGAAAAATCATAAAGCAATCAAGAGGCATAACATATGAATTGCAGTTAAATACATTGTGAGAAGTTGTCAAAAAACAAACATAAAAGGCTAGCATAAAATAATAGGGATGCTGAAAGGAAAAAAAAGAAGTGGTCCTTAATTGTTGAATCTTCATTGTGAGCAAGCAAAAACGATATCACAAATACACTAAACATCTCCAAGCAATTGTCCCGGACAATTTTTTTTACGGAGACATCATACCTATACAAGCCAAGCCATTTAACCTTATTGTATGAAGACCAGCTAGAAGAAGAAAAAAAAAAGGACTAAGTTTAATCTAAACCATGGCAAGAAGAGCCAAAAAAAAATCCTTTTCCCAACTCCCTCATTGGCGGCCTATGAAATGAAGCTATCAGCTTAAGAAGAAGAGAAATTGGAATTGGAATTGAAAGAGCAATCTGAAAAACCAATCCCAAGCACTTCAACATGCCTCTAATCTAATTTGGGAAATATATAAGCCCATGAAAGAAAATAATTTATTTTTGTATTCTTAATGAAGTAAATAAAGCAAAAGGACTAAAACAGCCAAGCATGAAAAAAAAACAAATATAAAATAACTAAATCGAAGAAGTAAAAAGAAGAAACAAACCTGATCAATAGCGCCACAAAGTTTGCAGTAGAAAAGATGAGCAGGCGAAGCGAAAATGCGTAAACCGACAAACGAACCCTTGGAAGCAGCTTTGAATCAACAAACTTGCCTGAAAAATATGAATACATGTAGTAAGCAAAACAATAACAAAACGACAGAGAGACAAAGTAGATATACATACACATTATTGGAGAAAGGAAACAGCGCCAAGAGCAAAATGATCAAAACATATCCAACACAAATAATTAGGTGCCAACAACGAAGAGTGTAAAAATAAAGTCAATCAAGAAACAGCAAAAGCCAAGAAACAAACCAAAACAATGGTTCAAGGGGAAAAAAAAACCATTGTGCCCAATAGGAAGAAGCGTCATAGGCATCAACATAGACAACAAAGAAACACGAAAAATAGCAAAGCATGACAAAAGAAAAGCAGAATAGAGGCATAAACTAAACATGGAAAAATAGCAAGGAAAGTAGCTGAACCAAAACATTACATTAAAGAAAAGCAAAAAGGCTTCTCTTTTTGTAATCTTATTATTTTTCTTCTTCCTCCCACACGCATTGATATTTGGTACCTATTCCAATGTTGTTCATGATTAAAAGAAACTATAATGGGATCTCTCTTTCAACTTACACATGACATGGATTATAGCTTAAAGAAATCTAAGTTTGATGCTTAAAAATGCAAGCTAAAATTTTTGCCAACCTTTTTGTGGCCTCTAGATTATGTTCAGTTGCATTTGTATTATTATCTCGTCACAAAGCAAGAAAAATTTAATTATAGTCCAAGGCAAAGGCAAAAAGGAAATAAACAAAAGATGAAAGAAAGTGCCAACCTGAAACCCTAAAATAACATGGAAAAACAGCAATGAAAAAACACAATAAACCCAACCAAAACAGTGCCCATCAAGTGCAAAGAACCTGTGATCACACCAAAGCTACACAGCAAGCCATACATAGGAGAAAGCTTAAGGCAAAGACAGCAAAAAACCATATAAAACATGGCTGAAATGCCCTCAACTGAAACCCCAAAACAACAACTCTTAAGCCAAGAAAAACAGCAGCTACCAATTGCCAAAAGCTTGTGATGACACCCAACACATACGCCCAGCCATTTAACAACAAAACGCTAGGCAAAGACAGAAAAAAAAATGTAATACATGCCAAAAAGCCTTCATCTGAAACCCCAAAACAATAGCAAAAACAGCATAGAAAAAGTGCAAGATACCCAACCCAAACAACAGCCATCAAGTGCCAGCTTTAGTGGACCATACCCGAGAATCAAAAATATATCAAGAGAACATGGAAAAAATCAACAACTGAGAGGGAAAGAAAACAGAGAATCATAAAAAGCAACAAAGGTGATGGCAGGACTAAGCCAAGTCAGACCCTAAAAGCATTGAAACAACAACAAACAGCATTGCACGCTTTATCTTTTTTGATAACGAAGCGCAGTCGTGCTAATAAGAGCAACAAAGGAGATCGTTTTGATCTGCCTTTCGATTATTTAAAAGTAAGCATGCGCCAGAAGTGAAAATTTATATTAATTTTCATATGTATATTCAAACTCAAGCAGATATATATTATGATTGAATTGAATGTTTTTATTATCATCAATTAAGATTCTGGAGTTAGAGGAGGTAATAACAGAGATGAAGATCATCCATGTGGCAGGCGCAAAAGCAAAGGTAGCAGTACTAAATTTCTGTCAACCAATATTGACTTCAATTTATCCTAAATTCATCAAATATGATTTTAACATTTTATATAAATAAAATATATTTTTTTATTGTTTTAATATGATAATATCAAAATAAATATTAAAAATAAAAAATATATATTATTTTAAAAATAAAACGTATTCGCAAACACCCTCTTAAAACTAAGAAGTGATATTTCTCAAAGATAAAATAATAATTTTAATTTTTTATCCTTGCATATAACAAACAAATGAATCGTGATACACGTAGCTTCAATCTCTCCTATTTTCTTTATGTAAATAATTATAACTACGCAGGTGTCAGTATTATAAAATTACTCTCTTTCTATCTAAACTACAAAACAAATAGTGGATATTTTTTTATATTCCTACCCCCCTCTACCAATCAATTAAAAGGCAGCCCAGGTATCCCAAAAAAAAAGGATTTGTTTGTCTGTCTAGAGTTTAATTTAAATACTTTGAAGATTCGATCACTGATTTATAAATGTGTTTTGAGCAAGATGAAAGAAAGAATCTGACTGTAATCTTGTTCTGTGTTTTGAGCTTAATTTAATTTATTTTACTGCAGTTTGTAGCAAAAACATTCTATATATGTTACAGATTTATGATCATATAATATATATCCAATTCTTGTTTGAATATATATATATATATATATATATATATATATATATAACACATCATTCAAGAACTTAAATTTTGTAGTAGAAACTGTTATTTGACAGGATTTAAAACCCTTTGAAATAGAAACAGCACTTAACGTTGAACTAGAATTTTACAAGAAGATATTAGTTCCAGTGGCTTATATTATTATTTTAGTTCTAGTGGCTTATATTATTGTTCTCGTTCTCGTTCTTGTTCTTATCCAAACAACATTTTTTTTCTTTAATTTTCTTTTTTTTGTTTTTCCCCACGATTAAGGTTTGATGCTCAATAATTTACGACTTTAAGGTATAACTAAAAGTTACTTAACGCTAACAAAATATGTATAAAAATTGTGTCTATAAAATAACAAACAAATAAAATATTAAAAAAGAAAAAACCAAAAAAATATATAAGTAGAAAAAGAGAAAAAAATATCATAAGAAAAAAAATGAAAAAAATTATAATAAGGAAAAAATAAAAAAGAAAAAAAAAGACGCAAAAAATGGAGGAAAAAAAGAAGAAAAAGAATAATTAGGAAAAAAAAAGCAAAAAAAAAAACAAAAGAAGAAACGAAAAAAAATAAGAGCGTAATCATAAAATAAAAACAAAACAAAAAAGCAGAGTAAAAAAGAGAAAAAAAACGCAATCAGAAAAAGAAAAAAAGAAAAAAGAAAGAGAACTTCTGCCCTTTGAGCCAATTCTTTATTCAATGGATTGTTGAGAAGACAATAAATATATCTATGATCCTCTCTGCTCTTTATAACTTGACAATAAAATGGTATATTTCTCAAAATTCAATAAAATAGTGTAGAGCTCCAACGAAAGTTGATCGAAATGTATTTTGAGCAAGATGAAAGAAAGAATCTAAGTGTAATATTGTTCTGTGTTTTGAGCTTAATTTAATTTATTTTACTGCAGTTTGTAGGAAAAACATTCTATATATGTTACAAATTCCAATTCTTGTCTGAATATATATATATATAAAACACACACACATCATTCAACAACTTAAATTTTGTAGTAGAAACTGTTATTTGACAGGATTTAAAACCCCTTGAAATAGAAGTAGCACTTAACTTTGAACTAAAATTTTAAAAGAAAATTTTAGTTCCAGTGGCTTATATTATTATTTTAGTTCTAGTGGCTTATATTATTATTCTCGTTCTCGTTCTTGTTCTTATCCAAACAACATTTTTTTTTCTTTAATTTTCTTTTTTTTGTTTTTCCCCACGATTAAGGTTTGATGCTCAATAATTTATGACTTTCAGGTATAACTAAAAATTACTTAACGCTAACAAAATATGTATAAAAATTGTGTCTATAAAATAACAAACAAATAAAATATTAAAAATAAAAAACCAAAAAAATATATAAGTAGAAAAAGAGAAAAAAATATCATAAGAAAAAAAATGAAAAAAAATTATAATAAGGAAAAAAAACGAAGCAAAAAACGGAGGAAAAAAGGGAAGAAAAAAAATAATTAGGAAAAAAAATAAAAAATAAAAACAAAAGAAGAAATGAAAAAAAATAAGAGGACATAATCATAAAATAAAAACAAAACAAAAAAGCAGAGTAAAAAAGAGAAAAAAAAAGCAATCAGAAAAAAAAAAAAAAAAAAAAGAACTTCTGCCCTTTGAGCCAATTCTTTATTCAATGGATTGTTGAGAAGATAATAAATATATCTCTGATTCTCTCTGCTCTTTATAACTTGACAATAAAATGGTATATTTCTCAAAATTCAATAAAATAGTGTAGAGCTACAACGAAAGTTGATCGAAGAACTTTACATGATTCATAAGCAACATCCGAAGACAGAAAAGAATCATCATAAGATGGAAAGACAATTTGGTAGCCTCCCACCATCACTCAAAGAAAAGCAGAATGGTGTTATATTGGCTGTAATGGTAGATTTAATGGAGAGCATGTAGCAAGTGATTGCATTTGTTCGAGTAAACAAACAAAAGACTTAGCAATGACTTCTGCTGGGGTCTATGCTATGACAGAGCATGCTCTAATTCTATGCCATTTCCACTTATTGAAGTTTGCTAAATTAACTTCATTGCCTCTATTGTTGATGAAAGCTTGCCCACCCGTGACCATACATCTTTGAAGCAATCTTTTTAATTTTTCCAGCGTATCTTTTACATTTGAAACCCACCCTTTCGATCATGAGTTTAGATATTCTTCTTTTCTATTGCAGTGTGGACATTTGTGAAGAGAAATTCTTGGCATATTTCTGGTGGTGCTATGACAGACCAAAGGTAAACTCAGGACAGATGCTAAAAGCATGGAAACAAAACCAAAACAGCGAAAGAAAAAGCGCAAAAAAGAATACAAATAGCACAACATCCTCAAAAACAAAAAGAAACAACCACTTAAAAAACTCAAAAGCAGCAACAACATTATAAACAATACCAGATACACAGGCAAAGCAAAAAACACCAGCAAGCAATCAAAAAGAAAAAATATTAAAAAATACCTTCAAAACAGCAGCACAACACTTACAACACACTGAAATACTGGCAGCAGCAGCTAACAATGAGAATCCTGAAGAACCGAAACCTAAAAAATGAGGACATACTATTGAAAGAGCAACCTAAATGAAAAGAACAAATGGATTGGAAGAACAGAGAGCAAAGAGCAACAAACTAACCACACAAAAAGAAAACAAAGCCGAACGTAAACACTCAAAAAAAGGAAAAGAGACTCTAATATATGTGACCAGTAAAACCAGTCCAAACAATCCTCACCAACCACACAAATAAAATAAGTCAAACACAGCATGGCCTCCCTTAAAAAAACACAGCAAAATATTACGTGAAGTGACAGGACATAACCTCACAAACAAAACAAATTTAAAAAAGCCAACTATATCAAATCAGAACATCCAAAACGAAAAAACACAAAACCCAACCATACCCACACACACCATTCGGGGCAAGTCCAAGTTTAGTGCAGTAAAATTTGTACTCTCTATCAACTATCTTTACATGATAAGAGTTATAAATATAAGGTGTATGGATCATTAAAAAACCCGTAACTGGTGCTCATAAACATGACATATAGCTTCCACTTCAAATGAAAATATTCAAACATCAGCAGCTGGCAACCAATTCACATCTTACCGCCGTTGTACATTCTTCTGCAAGACCAGGTCCAGCTGCTGCATGCAGACTAGGGCTGCTCTGTAAACCCTCTCCCAACTCGTTTTCTTTTCTGTGCCGGAGAGTAAAAACTGTGGCTAGTGGAGCCGGAGAAATTACTGGATTGTTTATGCCTCTGCACAGGCTGAAACTCAGTGTGTGCCTGAGAGGAGAAATAAGGAGGGGCAGCTTGGAATTGAAGAGAGAAAGGGGTGGTCCATAAAAGGTGAAAAAGTAAGCATTAAAGAAATGGGAATGGGGCCTCGGTGTTAATGACTTTCCGTGCCTGATTATTTTTTTTTTTAAATAAAAACCATTAATGAGAAGGAAATTAGAGGTGATAGAAGTGACTTGCTGGTTCCTTGGAATTCATATTTGGGAGAAAGCTTGAAACAATTAAAAAAAAGGTTAAAAATTACCCAAACCCAGCCAAAGAACAACGCTGCTTTGCTCAGGAAACAAACGTCAAATTTGTGAATTTCTGGCCTCATCCTGCAATTAAAAGACCAAGAACAAAAACCCATTTCATTCAGACCTATAAATGTGCTCTCTTACCTGGCGAGCCTGTCTAGCTATTGTAGGTATTGAAGATTGAATTTGAATGGAAGACTCAGCTCCTTTGTCTGGGGAGATTCGGGGGCTGCACTGTGAAATGAGAGAAGATGAAAAAATGTCCAGCCCCATTTTTCGGTCCTCAGCTTTTATGAGATTATCGAGTTTCGGATCATCAGATCGAGCCTCCGGGCCGAACGGGGCTGGCCATGGTATGAAAAAAATAATTCTTGATTGTTAAAAAGGATGCAGGAAGCAGGGATAGAGCAGAGAGAAGACCCATTTTCAAACACAATATCTCGTGCATCAATAGGCTCCAAAGCAATTAACTTCAGTTCACCCGGCCCCCAAACGACAGTGAAGAGAAAAATAAATGTGATTGAAAAACCAAAAAAAACCCTCAAAAGAAAATAGAAGAGCACGCGAGACCAAGGCCAGAAAAGACAGCACACTACCACAATCCACAGTGCATTAACTCACAATGCACAGTGGCTGAAACAGGAAAACATCGACAGCTTTTATTTTATAGTTAATATACACACACAGTGAAGCATGTGTGAGTGGGGCTGAGAATATATATATATATAAAAGATAGGTGGTGTTTATCCGGATTCCATTTTCCCATTATCAATTGACAAGGTCAAAGCTATTCTATCGAATTTTTTTTATACTATTTTTTTTATAGGTAGTTATTAAAAAATAAAAAAAGAGAGAATTGTAATAAGATATGTTTAACATATCTTTTATAGATCGTTCCGCAAAGACTTTTTAATTTAACTATTTTAAATTGAACAATTTATAGTGAACTTGAATTCAATTATATTGATTTTAAATTAATTTCATATTTATTTTAAATTAATTAATAATTTAATTTAATTTAATAAATTTTAAATTTAATTAATATAAATATTAATATAAATTTTATTTTATTTAATAGAAATAAAAAAAAAAGAAAAAAGAAAAGAAAGAAAAAGAAAGGGGGTTGGGAACGGATATCTATCTATCTATCTATCTATCTATCTATATATATAGATATAGATATATGTATATATATTACAATTACAATATAGCTAAAACAAAATGGGATAGTTACTGTAGACATTGTTCACACATACACAAAACACTATGGACTGAACATTTGATCCGCTGCTTCGTGTCTACATGAGCTCGATTTTTTTTTTAATTTTTACAAGGCTTTTTTTTTTTATTTGTAGAGTAGCAATGACAAAGGAGTGGCTGTGGCCGAGTGATTGTCTGTGTGTTGGCAAATTCAGCGCACGAGAGTTCGAACCGCGTAGATAACAAAACTGATTTTGGTTTTTTTTTTATAACTGGTTTTTTCTTTTACAAAAAAAAAGTTTTTTTTCTTTAATAACTGAGGTGTGCGGGCTAATTTACGCGTATCATGACTAATCTCTAGATCCACTTTTTTTTGACATTTTTTTCCCGTTTTTTTTTTTACCACTTATACATTTTTTTATGTTTTCTTATAACCGAGGTGTCCGGGTCAGCTTACGCGCACCATAATTTTTTCTTCCCAAGTATATATTTTTTTTGTTCTGGGCCAACTTAGCGTGCCACGAATAATCCCTGAACTCACTTTTTTTAACATTTTTTTCTTTTTTTTTCCCCCTATATATTTTTTTTATATATAATCAGGGTGTCCAGATCCGCTTACATACACCACGAATATTATTATTTTATAGAATACCTAAAGGATTCCAAAAGTAATATATATATATATTTTAAGGCGCTAATATGAAATAAATAACAAAATATATAATTAGTCTAACATATTTATAAGGAAAAAATTGACGAATAATTATTATCATTATTTTGAATGCCTTATCTATAATAATTAGAAATTTCAACACCTAATAACATTTAAAAAAAACAATTAAAAAATAAAATAAATGACAAAACAAAAAAAATTATTATTAGATTTTAAAAAATTATTTGACTTGAAGAATAAATGAAAAGAAAAAAGAGAATAATAAGCCTAACAATTATGACACACTCAACCGCCAACGAATACCCAATTGACTAAAAAAATAATAATTCATCTCTAATTGATTTCATCGATTGCATTTTTTTCATCAACCGATTATATAATTATCAAAATAATTAAGACACACCAAACAATCAATCAAATGCAGTTTTGCAATCTATGAATTAAATAAATCGACACACAATAGCAATCAACCAGACATAATCCATCTTTGATAGATTTTAGCAGTTGCAATTTTGTTATCTACCCATTAAATCGTTCGTTGCCGTTAAAATAAACTCAACCATCAACAAGTTCGATACAATAATTTTACTAATTAAATATTAAAATAACGAATTATAACACGTATAAAATCAATCAATTTTCCACATAAATAGAAGCCCAGCGCAACACGGGGGCAAGTTCGCTCGCTATAAGCTAAAACAAAATGAGTATTTTTCACTGTTCACCCAAACTCGTATTTTCTAAAACAAGGGTTTTTCTCGTTTTTTAATTCATAAAATATATTTTCCAGATAAAATGTTTTCTTTATATTAAAAAAAATAAAAAATTTTACTTAACACTAAAATTTAAGAAGAAAAAAATAAGGTTAAAATAGTATTTAAAATAATCCTCTGTTTTTCTTTTTTCCTTCCTCCTCTTTCCCTTCCCTCTCTCCCGCCCCCATGTCGTTAGTTTGCAGTTTCCGGTGGGTTTCATTGCTGGGTTCTTGAAATCAGGCGAGTATGTTGAGTCTCATGGTGCCGGGGCTCCTGTCTACCTCGCTGCTGTTCTCGAATATCTTGCAGGTTAGGTAATACTGTCCTTATAACTTCAAATTTGTTTTTGGATATGATTTTGTATTATTTCAATTCTCGATTCCTAGGGTTCTATAATTCTGGTGATTTTGACTGTTTTTCTTTGAATGAAGTTGTTTTCCATGAACAATGTGTTTTTGAAAGGTTGGCGGTGGCTGATCTTGTGATTTTGTTTAGTGGCTAATCTAGGGTTGTTAACTTCAGCTTTTAGCGTTTGAGTCTGTGTTCATGCTAGGGTAGTTTCAGTAGTTAGGGTTTTAAAGTTAGTGATGTGAATATAAACTGATCATCATCTTTATGCTCATGTGGTGGTAAAGGATACAATTAATAATGGATATGAATCTAATCCTTGTGCCTCTTTTTTACCTGATTGCTTCATTGGCTTAATGGTTTATTATTTTTGGGATGGGTTGAGTGGCGGTTGAGTAGAAGGGAAAAGAAAAGTAGAGGAAAAAAGGATTTTGTTAAAATCAATATAAACTTGATAGAAGGACTCATTTTCAAATGGCTTAAAGTATAATGAAGGTGAAACTCAATTTAAATTCAATAGAATGCCTTTCGGCTTTTCTTAATTATTCTTTTTTCGAGTGTTATTATTTGAAGTGAAAATAAAATTAATTTTTGATCGCTAGTTTAGAACCTACTTTCCCCTAAAGGTAGATCCACCGTTCAAAAAAATTTGAGTTCTTTTGCTCTTGAGTTTAAACCTTAAATTCAATGTTTAAAGCTGAGTGTATATCTATTTCATTATGCAACTATCAATAAAAAAAAATCCGGATGTCATCCAGATTTTACAATTTATAATCTAAGAAACTGCTAAACAGAAAGTGGTGCTATAAACATTATGATGCTGTCAAACTTTGCAACAGGATTGGCATGAAAGCTCCATGAAATCCATATGGGACTCTGCAAGGCAACGTGATTTTGGCAACTGGCTCACTGGTAAACTTTTTGGTGTCAATTATATAAGCCTATGAAGGAAGTAGACAAATACATTAGATATAATTATTATTCATTGAGTCATATAATTATTACGTACCAAAGTGCAAAATGACCTACTTTAGACATGCTTGTATCTTCATTGTGGACAAAAGTGATAATCCATCCATCATCTTCTTCATGACTTCCTTGTTTGGGAACAAAGGCAGCTCCAGTGCAGAAAGTATTCTGTTCGAATTTATGGTATTCCACCTGTATCAGCTCCAGATTGACCACCTTGCTGATTTACAGAACCAAAATAGTGTCAGCATAAATTTAAAAGTGATAGATAAGAAGGTTATTAAAACACATAAGAGCTTAATTAACTACCGAATTAATTTTACTATCGGCTGGCTCTTCAAAATACAGTTTTGCTAGACCTCCATATTTAGGCATACCTGAAATGTTTAGTATTAGTAAATTAATGATCACGGTTATATACTAAACTTCTATAGAAAGAAAATTTTTATTTATAATCACTGGAGTCAGAGCTAGCATTTGAATCAGTAACTTGGGTATAGCCGTATTTATTTTTAACACCAGTAAAATCTCCTTGGATCATTGGAAAATCCATAGAGAATTCAGTTCCTGTCAGGAATCTCTCTCTTACATCTCCCGTATTCATATTTAATCTCCATTCATAGACACGGGTAAAAAGCGATCCATCCTCTGAGCTAGTATATTCATCAACTGATTTTATATGCTTCAGCCTTTTTGAAAACCACTCAAATTTATTCACACCCGTATCAGGTCCTGGTATGATTGAATCAAGAGCCCTACATGCCCTCACAACAACCTGTTCAGCGAAGAATCACTTTCATTTATTTGAACTTGTAAAGGCTATGACCAAGTGCAGGTTTTAAATCACTTAAATATATCAACATGTAATGTTTTTATTACTCTACCTCATCAGTGCCATCCTCTAAACAATTAAGAAGGTGAAATGTGCAAGTTGAGCCCACCTGAAACCACTTGATTGAGTCTGCGTTACCATAGCGAGCCATGATTCCAATTCTTGCATATTCTGCCTTGTTATATTTTATCAACCTGCATTTGTACACGTCATGGCCCATGACAGACATAATTACCAGCTGACTGTCTAAGTCATGTACAATACATATGAAGTACAGGAAGATATTTGAGCACTCACGGGCCACCTTTAAGGAGTCTGTTTATGTCTATAGTGAGTGGAAAATCCATCACCACATTGTACCTGGAAACACAATACATCTTGATCATTACAGCTTTCATTTGCAATTACAGTGCCCATGTAGAGTTTTAGACTAATATTGAAAAGATTTACCTCTTCGTAACTCCTATGTCATGAGAAAGGGAACAACTGTTGAATTTGAGATCAGCTTTATGAAGTAATCTTTTCCCATCAGCTGAAAATTAATTTGTTTGAAGCTTTAGGCAAGGAAAGTCGCCATGATTTATAAAACATCTCATTATGCATAATTTATTTTCAGCACTGTTCTAGTTGAAATGATGCATATACCATACCTGAAACTACTCCTAGTTCCATGAAAGGTTTTGTGGCATCCACCTCCATTATAACCAGCTCCCCTGTACCTGGGACTCTCTGCAAAATGGAAGAAGGGCTGATTTAGGAAAAAAAAGGAAA
Source organism: Salix dunnii (assembly GCA_015731905.1). Taxonomy (NCBI): domain Eukaryota; kingdom Viridiplantae; phylum Streptophyta; class Magnoliopsida; order Malpighiales; family Salicaceae; genus Salix; species Salix dunnii. Next base: position 3,655,517 of record CM027676.1, read on the forward strand.
AAGTGGTATCATGATATTTCAAACCCCATGGATGAACAGGAACCGTTGGATGGCTGGTAAAAGGCCGATTCCAGTCTCCATTGACATCCCAATATCCAGGGTTTCAAGTGTAAAGATGTTGATTTGGTGAGGCAAGTGATTCTCAGCAATTGAGCAGTACTTCCCTGAATGTTCAAAAACATTGGTGTTGCTAATGTACTTGTTAACTTTGCCAAATCGCAGCTGCATGTCCAGTTAATAATCAAGATATCAGCTGATAATTAGTCACAACAGTAAGGCCTCCAGGCATTCATTTTACTCTTATTTTAATTTGCGTCATGTACTTGACTATTTAAAGTAAAATTTGTAGATGGAAATGCCCACCAGATTCAGCAAGTATGCTGATGATATTGCTCGGGAACTGCCTTCTATTGCTGGAAGAAAAGATGGCTTGTTTCCATCTTGAATGTTTCGGTTTCAACATATTTGTTGTTGTAGGTGATGGTCCAGCTTCCATCGCTAGCTTTCTCAAAATATAAAACGTGAAGGATCCCTTCAACTTCTACCCAGATGTGACTTGTACTTCCAAACATATAGGCTAAATTAGTTTTTGATCCCTTTATCTTCTGTGAAATAATTACATTTGCTTGCAACTTGGTCCTTGTATTGGTTCTTCATGATAGCTATTTGTTTCTTGTATGATGTATCCTTCATTTCTAATAAAATTTTGCCATCCCTCACCGCTTTCAGACAAAGTTAGGAACGCATCTTGAAAGAATAATTTAGAAATTTCAACTGATATTTATAGAAAACTTGGTTAAAATGTTATGATATTTAAATTCCAAGGACTAAATTATAATTTACTCTACATAGTATGAAACATCAAAGAATACAGGCAGTAAAGGTTTAATTAGTCCAACATTGAAGAGTCCAATTATATGAATTTATAAATGTGGGGACATTTTGCTAGTAAAAAGGGGAAATTTGGTGGAATATATATATATATATATTAATGGACACGCCACAAGGGTTGGATTTCGTGTAATTAGTTTAATTGGGTTTTTTTTTTCAGTTGATTTTTTTTTCTCGATTTAATTAGTTTTTTGGTTTTTTTTTCTTCTTCTAGTATAAATGTAGGGACATTTTGTTAGTGAAAAGGGGAAATTCCGTGGAAAAAAAAATATAAATGGATTTTGAAGATGTGTGCAGTCTAGTGATTTCAATTACGTTTTGGATTTTTGTCAATGGCATCAACCAATTAAAAATATATGGGATCATGCCCACTTTTGATAATGTATAGAATCTGTTGACATCAATAAGATAGTGACATTTGCTAACTTTTGCTTTAATATTTTAAATATTAATATTATTACCACATGGCGGCAGCTGATTCATATAGCTAGCTGAATAGGTCAAAGGGAATGTTTGTTATTATGTTTTAAAATTAATTTTTATTGAAAATAAATTGATTTTATTTTATTTTTTTGTTTTAAATTAAATTTTTTTAGTGTTTTTAGATTATTTTAAAGTATTTAGATTAAAAATAATTTGTTAAAAAAAAAAAAAAAATATTATTTAATATATTTTCATGCGAAAATCATTCCTGTTTAATATATATCATACAATTGAATTCAAGTGTAAGTATTGTACTTGAAATTTAATTTAAAAAATAGTAATAAACGTTTAGTAGCTCAAAGAACAAACTTCTTTTATATGGTCAAGTCATTTTCGCATGCTGTAAAGTGTCTTATAACATGTTTTGTAGGGGATGTACGTATACACAATTAAAACTTGAAATTTAGGCTTAGGCGCATATATATATATATATATATATATAACTTGAAATTTAGGCTTAGGCGCATATATATATATATATATATATATATATATATATATATATATATATATATATAAATCGAATTAATCTCATGCACAATGAGGATAAAGTAGTAAAAAAAAAACGAACCATTTCTTGCGTAGACACCCTTTGGGAAATCATGAGGAACTTTTCCTTCGATGCTATTGACCAGAATAGCTTCCTTCAGTTCATCAACTGGAGCAAAGTTACTCTGCAGGTGCTTGAATTAATTGACATGGTTTGCATATACATGAGCCAGTTTGTTTTGGAAAAGTTAACGTACCTGAGAAGGGAGCAATGGCTGATCAACGAACTCGAACATGGAATCAACAAAATAATCCAGCAATCTCTAACAAGTGCTCTCTATGAAACATCTATTTTCATTGAAAGTTGTTGCAGCCCTCTCAAGAATGGCTGCTCATGAGTCATGGGAACAGTATATCAGTGTTAAAATTTTATATGCCAAATTCTTGTCAGAAAGTTTATCGCTTCAGGAAAAAACCCTAATAGAGATATTGCGAAACTTGCCTTAAAAGTAGAAGGGATTGAAGTTTTGAAATGATGTAAGCTTTCTGAAACAGAAGGTCTCTGCATACAAAAATTCACAGGAGAAGCCGAAAGGGATGACGATGAAGCCATTTCTCCCCCTTGACACAGCCGATTTCGAATACCAGAAGATGACAACTTATTGCGTACAATGATGCGTGGGATAAATCGGTTGAAATTATGTACAATCTACATAATTTATGGGCGGGCGTATTTATGCCCAAGGGGTGTGGCGTGGTGGCAAAGGATTTGAGATCTACATAGTAGGTCTCGAGTTCGAGTCAGGATGTGCATTTCTTGTAAGAGCCTGGGACAATTGGAGTTTTATTTACTCATCTAGGTACTACAAAGTACATTTTTCAGGGGATGTGGTTTCCTCGAATTAAAAAAAAAAAATTTATGGGGAAGAGAGCTCAAAAAGCCTTACCAGCCACCGAGGCGTAAACATTATAATAGTCCTTTCATTATTATTTTTTATATGAAAATTCAAGATACTATCCATAAGGCTTATTACTTGATTTTAATATGAAAAGTCAAGATGCTTTTCTCTAATAATCCCGGAACAACATATAATATAATAGTCATCTTGTATTTTTCAAGTTTTTTTTATTATTATTACTATTACTTTCACTACTAATAATATTATTATTTTACTTGACTATAGCTATACAGTGTACAATCATGATGATTGAGTGTTTATTATGATGATCCAACCTTTGATTCTTGTTTGATGCTTTCATGTGGCTATATGCTCTCAATTTGATGCAATCTATTGTAATTTGAATTCATGTTTTTAAGATTTTTTTCCAAATGTTTTTATGCTTTTTAGTAGATTCAAATGAAAATTATGTTTTGAACTTCATCTATATATTTATATGTTTTGGATAGTATTTGAACTTGGACTTTTAACTAGAAAGCCCAATCCTCGTATTTAGGCTAAGACCTTCCAAAACTTTCAAGCATGTTTTGCATGTCGATTTTTTATCCAAAAAAAAAAAGCATAATATATTTTTCTTAAGGTATGTTTATCATATATGACTTTAAGATGCTTTTTAAGCCTTAAAACCTTTGCAATATTTAAAATTCTAACCTTATAGAAAATATGATTTAAAAAGTTATGATCATTTTAACATAAAGTTATGTAGCCAAAATCTAGTACATGTTATACAACCTCATTTTTTATTCAGATTACATTTATTAATATATTATCTTTCTTTGGACATAGATTTATGCTTGATGTCATCTTATAAGAAATTCTCAAATCTTCTTAATCCCAAAAATCATTAATCAACTCATTCAATTCTTTTTTTATCCTATTGGCTCTTACATTTCTTATCACTCTCGCTCTTCTTGAAAGTATTCAATAAAAAAAAAATCATAAATATTAAATGTAGCATTGTTATATTCATTTAAAAGTTCCAACTTGAAAGCAATGTCATTAATAGATGAAGGACTAAGATTGGACCGTCCTATGTGGGGTGTAATTTAGATTACCTATGGTAGAGAGTTTTACTACATTTAATTAGCCTAACCGTGAAAGCCAAAGAAACCACAATGTTAATTTGTTTTTTTTTAATCTTTTATGGCAAGATCAAGCATGGAAATATATTTTATTTTATTATTTTTAAGTTTTTGAAAGGGTAGTGTTGGAGATTATTTAAAACATAGTTAATGATATCAAATTAAATATAGAGCTTTACTCACATTTAGAGTTGAGTATTGCTGAAATCATATTTTTACTTAAATATTTTAATATGAAATATTAACATATTTAAAATTAATTATATATCAATGAAAAAATAATTTAAAAACACTCTTGGCTAGTAATATTTTCAAATCCAAAATCTCAATCTATATTGAAAAGTCGCCAAATTGAGTTATAGGTCGCCAAAGCTTTAAAGGAAAAAAGTTACTAGTTTTGGGCTTAAAGCATGTGTGCTTGACTTAGGTTAAATAATTTTTCTTTTTACTTAGAAAAGTGATTAGAAATTAGTTATTTTAATATTTTATTAGTTAAATTGTAATCGATAAAATATATTAGAAATTTTTTTCACCTAAAAGTGATTGAATGTTGTTGTTGTTAAAAATATTTTGATAATTATTTAATTAGTAGATTGTACAATTGGAATCGATTAATTCTTTGAACATGAGCCATGTGCTTCGTGTAACATAATAATTGATTGTTCTGCATGTTTTATTTATTTGATGAGTTATTTCATTTGCAAATAATAAAATTACAACCAATGAATTTTAGCATAGATGAGTGATTTATTTTACGCAGCAAATAATTTAATTGGTGATTGTGTTTCAACTACTTGGATAATAATTTAATCGGCAGATAACAAAGCTGCAATTGATCAAACTGACTAAATATGAATTATTTGTTGGTTGCAATATACTAATTGTTTGTTGGGCATGTTTTAACTATTTGATGAATAATTTATTTGATAGATAACAAAAATAAAACTCCTAAAATTTATTAAAGATTAGTTTTCAGATTTTTTTTCTTTATATTATTATATGAAAAATATTTTAGAACACTGAGATTAAATTAATGTGAGATTTATAAAGTAAAATTAGTTTATTTTTTAAAATATATTTTAAGATGGTAGTATCAAAAAATATCACAATATATAATTAGTCTCACCTATTTTTCAAGGAAAAAATCTTAATAATAATAATAATTATTATTATTCTAAATGTCTTATCTATAGTAAAATAAATACATATAAAAAACATGTGACGCCCCCAGCTCCCTTGCCAGTTACCTAACTGGCGTGACTAGGTTCGCCACACTGTTGGGACTAAGTCCCCTATTTCCTCCATCATAAACAACAAAATACATAGATAACTACACTGTTGAAAACATACGGGATAATTTACAACATCCTTAGAACAATTCTATAATTTACAAAATACTCAAAATGCCTAGATATTTAATTTACAAATTAGGCTCGTACTTTTTTTTTTCTTTCACAAAAGATATTCCTAATTTTTATCAGTGACACATGAGCCTCTTTTAGCAAGAACCGGTAGCATCCTCGATCAACTTAACCTTACCCTTGCCTGAACAACACACAAATACAATAACAGAATGAGCCAAAGCTCAGTAAGTAGGGTGATGCACGTGATATGCAATGCTATTGTGTTTCCCACATTTTCATCTATTTTAATCCGGGTACCCTAGGTATATGCAAGTCCGTGTGAACTATCACTCGGTGATCATGTTATCACCTACTGCTCTATTACTTTCTCTCAGTGATCTCAACATCACCTACTGCTCGCAACGACATTATCCCTCGTTGTAGCACACGGTTAGCGGAATTATCCCTCGCTTAACGGTGTTAGTAAAAAGAGCTCGCACTATGGATTCCTTGCTATTACCCATTCCACTCAATTCGGTTATCAAACCGTGTCAATTCAAGACTCAATGATTTCTCTCAAATTAATTTCTCCCAATGCACCTGATGCACGTGATGACATGTTTAATCACATTCAAACAAACTTGGGCACCAATTCTTATTTCTCAAGCCATACTCACGGTCCAACTCACACTCGGGATTCACCCATCGTTCATATACCAATCATGGTACTCATAGCGGGAACACAACCTCTGCTCATTAATATTGTTCATTAATTTCATTAATATTAAGATCTAATTATTTTCCTTATTAAAAGAATAAATTTATTTATTTATTTATTATTATTTATTTATTTATTTTATTTTCAACTCTTTTTTTATTTTTATTTATTTATTTATTTATTTATTTTTATTTTTTTCACTTGTTTTAGTCCAAACTCATTTCTTTTAATCTTAGCCCATCTATTTTTAAAACCAAGCTTTTTACTTGTAGTCCAAGTCCATTTAATTTATTCTAGGCCCATTAGCTTGATCCAAGTTTATTAACTTTATCTTAGTTCTAATGACTTTGTCCTAAGTCCATTGGCTTTATTCAATTTCATCTTATTTAATCTAGCCCACTTAATTCTACAAATTTATCCAGTAATAGTATGCCTAAATAACCCATACCAATTTAGCCATACTTCCTTAAATATATATCTAAAAATTACGAAATTTTAAGGAGAAATAGTAGACATATAGATCAACAACTTTCATTCTTTGCATCTTTCCTAACAATCACTCTAAGATCTCGAAATAATTCACACACAATTTCGGAAGGAAAATATTTTTCCAGCAGGTATCCATTTGAGCAACCCATGCCATATCAGTCATAACTCCATATCTATATTTCTAAAAATCACGACATTTCACAGGGGTGTAGTAGACATATATATCTACAACTTTCATGCTTTGTATTTTTCCTAAAACTCACTCCAAGATCCCGAAATAATTCACCCCAAATTCGGTTTTTTTTTTTACATCCCTAAAAGAAATCCAGAATTTTCACACTGAGCACACTTCTCATCATGCATGCTTAACCATCCATCATCGAACATCAAGAGTTCAAAATCATTACAAAACATCATAATCACATTTTACATTAATTAAACAACTCATAAAAATGGAAAGCATATACAAAACAAAAATGAAATGAAACCTATTTACTTTAGATTAAGTTTCTCTAAAATCTTTTTAGCTTTTCCTTTCTTTTCCCTTCTTCTTCTTCCCTTTCTCCCTTCTCTTTCACTTTTTTTTTTTTTTGTAAGGTTATGGGATGCATCAAAATGCATCCTTATCCCACATATTTGTTTTACTTAAATATCTCTTACATTTAATGCTTATGCCATGTGTCAATGAGTTATGGTGAAATGCAAAGTTAAATTAGGCTTAAATTGTGATGGATTTCAAGACAAATCATTTAGTTAGGTTCTATGAATTTCCACCCAATTTTTATATGTATATATATTGTTTTATTATTATTATTATTATTATTATTATTATTATTATTATTATTATTATTATTTACTATCATCATTTTACATACTATAATTTATACTTATTACATATACAAAGGATTTACTAATTAATTCATCTAAAAAAAAAATTTTCCTTAATATTTAGGTACATTATTTAATCCCAATAATCACGTACATAAACGCCAATTACGTACATACCATATATTCTAGTACATATTTTTACCTGTTTACAAATTGTCACGTACGTACTCTATATACCATATACATACGTACGAATATAATTATCCCGATCAGTATACTTATACGGTTACGAATTTTACGCTAGTTACAAAACACATAATAATAAAAAATTTTAAGTTGGTTATTTAGCTCAGATATATAGCATTATCTGGTGGTGGTTGTAGTAAAATATAGGGCAATTTTGTTTTATTGTAGATAATTTGACATAATTTTTCTTCCTATCTAATCTACATGTGGCTTTATATATTGTTTTTACGTGATATGAGATCTGGAATATCATACATAAAAAAGACGTGAAAGTTAATTTTTAACAAAAATAACATCAAACAGTAAATTATTTTAATTATTATTCTCATTGTTGCTATTATGATTGTTAAATTATCACAATTATTGTAATTATTATCACAATAATCATCACGACAATCAACATCCTTATTTTTTTATTAATATAATCAAAATTATAATTAATATTATTATCATTATTATTTTTTTTATCATAACTGATATTTTTTATATTATTTTATATGTTATTGTTATTCTTATCATCAAAACCATAATTATTAACACAATGAGCACAATAATCGCTATAATAAATAAAAATTTCTATCATTATTATGATTAATAATGTCACTATTATTATGATGATTATAATAAATAAAATTATTATTACTGTTAATGAAAAAATATCAAATTATTTTGAGGAATATAAAAAACTATAAAATTTTAACAAAAGAATAAGCAAGAAAAACAAAGTAATTTTTAGTATGACTACATAAATAATTGAAAGAACTAAATTACATCAAAGAATAAAAAAAAAAACCGACAAAAGAGTAAACAAAAAAAAGTGAAAAAAAGAATTATGAGCTTTATTGTTTGTATCTTGAAGAAAAAAAAATTAAAATCTAACATAACAAAAGAAAAAAACAAAAAAAATAATATGTAATTTCAATTATTATAGCTTTTATTGTAACAATTATTGTAAATTAATATTCTAATCATCACTGACAATATTATCATTGCCACTATCATTATCGTTATAAAAAGAAATTGAATTATGTTTTTTATTTTTCAAGATTTATTTTTCATATTATTATATTTGAAGTATTTTAGAACATTAAGATAAAATTAATTTGATATTTTTAAAAAAAAATCTTAGTTCATTTATATATATATATATATATATATATATATATATATATATATATATATAGTAAGGTGTTAATATTAAAAAAAATCAAAATATATAATTATTTTTAAGAGAAAAATACTTAAAAATAATCATTATTGTTACTTTAAACTCATTTTCCATAATAAAATGAATATATAAAAACTTAATAAATAATAATAATCATGATTATTATTGTAAATAATTTTGCTATAGTAAGAATCAAAAGTTTTGTAAGCTAATTATTTTACTCAGATATATAGCATTATAAAAAAAATAAAATCAAAGACCATTAATATTTTTTTGCATGTTTAAAAATTTGTTTATGACTACGGCAAAGTGGAAGGCAATTGACTAGTATATTTTTTTTACTATAGATGATTTGCCCTAATCTTTTCATCAATTTCTTCTATGTATGACTTCGTATATTTTTTGTTTAAGTGATATTAGATATGAAATATCATACATAAAAAACATGCAAAAGTCAACCTTTAAGAAAAATAACATCAATTGATTAATATTCTCATTGTTATTATCATGATTATTAAATTATCACAATAATTATAGATTTCATTATAAATATTATTATACATAATAACTCTTCAAATTATTATTGGTCATACTATCAATGACACCATAATTATTGTTAGAAAAGCAAATTAAATTATTTTTTCATTTTATAATATGTATTCCTCATATAATTATATTAAAAGTATTTCAGAACATTGATATTAAATTATTATTTTTTTTCAAAAAAACCTAGGTCATATATATATATATACTAAGGTGTTAATATTAAATAAATATCATAATATACAATTAGTCTCATATATTTTTAAGAAAAAAAATTATAAATAATCATTATCATTATTTTGAATGTATTATCTATAATAATTAGAAATTTTAACACCTAAAAATATTAACAAAAAAATAGTAAAAAAATGACAAACAAAAATAAATATTATTACATTTATAAAAATTATTTGACTTGAAGAATAAATAAAACTAATAAAAAAACATAGAGAAAAATAGTAAATATCAATTTTCAAATAATCACCAACACAAATTAAAATTTATACATCAAATAAAAAACAGCCTTCATAATAAAAGAAATAATAAAAATTAAAAGCAATAAGAGCATGTGCATACAAACATAGACAAAAATAAGAATTATTTAAGAAATATATATAAAAAATAAAGAAAATCAAATAAAATCAAATATTAAAAGAATAAGAACCGAAATGAAAAACACATATAGAATAAAGTTAATTTAAATGATAAAATTGAAACAAATCTAAACTTTGTTACTGAAAAAATTAAAGAATTTAAAACAAAACTAGAAATAAAAAGCATGAGGACCGAAATGAAACTAAAATATATAATCAATTTGAATTGAAGGATAAATTTGAAACAAAGCAAAACTTTGATACCGAAAATATTAAGAATTTCAAATCAATCCAAAAATTAAAAGACTGAGGACATAAATGAAACTACAATATATATTCAATTTCAATTGAAGGATAAAATTAAAACAAATCAAAATCTCCAAAATAGAAATAAGGGCGATACAAAACAATCGAAAGATTAGGGACTACATGGAAAACCTAATTAATAGCGGGGCCTAATTTGTACTTTCGCACGCAAGAGAGAGAAAAAAAGAGGAAATTCAATCGACCATAGTCACGTCTCCGACCACCTTTAAACGGCATGCACTGTATTAGGAGGAAAATAACATGGTAGAAAGAATCGTTTTAGACGCCGGATGAGCATTTTTAAATGTCAAAAAATGCTGGACGAGCCTGAAATCTGCGTGAGCGTGAAAATTGATGGCGTGTTTGGTGACGTGCACACAATAACTCGGTAGAAAATATAATTAAAAAATAGTAAATTACCGTCGCACCCTCCACAACCAACACTTGGATTGTCTTATATGGGGGTATATACGTATATGATCATTTTAAAAAAAAATTGTGCAATTAGCCTATTGACTTCATCGTGTACTGTGCAATTTTGTCTTATATGAGGGTATATTTGTATTTAGTCATTTAAAAAAAATATACAATAACCTTAATATCCCCGATAGCTGTGTATTTTCATTTTATATATGAGTATCATGATTATTTTACAGTACATAAAAATATAAAAAATCAAAAATACCCTCTGACCCGAGGCTATAGTCACTGTGCATTGATAGGTAAAATAGTAATTTCACTATTACAATCAACAACAATCTGAATATAGATAAACACTGATTTTTATTATACATCACTATTTAAAATCCCTATATTTTTTTTTTAGCTTTTTGTATAATATACCTAAGTGATTTCATTAAACTAATAAAGATAATTTGTTTTTCTAAAAAATATATATATTTGTAAATAAAAAATTACCGCAATCTGAACACCATGTTAAATTATTTTATATATATATATATATATATATATATATATATATATATATATATATATATATACAAAATACCGCAATCTGAACACCATGTTAAATTATTGTTTTTAGCTTGGGCTACATCTTCACTCCACCTCAGGTATCCTTCCTTGTGGATAGTCGTGATGTAATGGTCAACTACACGTACATGATACTACTGGTGAGTAGGGTATGGCCCATAGAAATTTTCTCATCATTTTTTGTCTTACACGTCCATTCCTTTATTTTCTAACATTAAAATTTGAAGATTACTTCATTTTAATATTTAAAAAGCTTTTAAGCAGTTGAGTTTTATAATTAATTAAAAATTAGGGATTTTTACATATATTGCAAAGAGGTGGGATTAGTTTTAAAATCAACACTTTAATAAAATTATTATTTCTTGTATTTATATTTGGAAGAGATTTTAAAAAAAGAAAAAAAAAGTTGAATAAATAATATATTTTTATTAGTTCAACACTGTATTTCACTAACTCTCCTTTCTTATGACATAGGTTACGCTTTCTTAGTGCTTATTTGAGAGTATACTTGTGGTTATTTTTAAAAGTTTTTTTTATTTATAAATATATTAAAATGTTATTTTTTTTATTTTTAAAAAATTATTTTTGATATCAACACATCAAAATAATATAAAAATATTAAAAAATTTTAATTTAAAATAAAAAATAAAAATAATTTTTTTAAAATTTTTTTGATAATCACTTTCAAGTCAACAAATAGCGCTTTAAAATTGCTAAAAGAACAAAGGACCTCCTCTGAAAATGGTGCAAAGAAGACCTGCCATGAACAGAAGTTGTAACAGAGAGAATCCAGGTGTTTTGATTGTGATGAATGCAGAGAAACAGATAATGAGAGGTGATGAGGATGACGAAGAGAGGGAAGCAATGGGCCCTCAAAAGCCTGCAAGAGAAATGAGTGGCACTGCACCAAAGAGCAATGCAAGTCGTTTGGTCAAATTAAACTCAGCAATTCCTCAAATTTTATTTTAACTTATCTAACATAGTTATAAATCCTTTTACTTTACACCAAAGAATTTTCGTGCTCATTTCATTTAATAAACTTCTATGCAATGTCCATCCACATAAAATTTAATTAATTATATGCTTTAGTTCCACGAGTTAATTAGCTATTTTATATGTATTCCAAATAACTTGATCACATCAAATTGAAATAAACTCTTGAAATTCATTCCAACACAGAAAATACAGGTCGCCATGGGTGTATACTCACCTGGCATTTTCTATTAAATTTTTATTATATTCTATAAATCCCAATTGTTTATATAATCTACTTCGGGACTATAGCTTGGAGCTTGCTCGATATTCGTAACAGCTCAGAAAAGCACACAGCTACTTAATTACGCCCAGGATCCAGGTCAATTCGGCTGATTTCTCCACGAAATTACTGTGGGCTTCCATGAAATGATATTCTCAACTTAATTGTGCAATGGAGTTGGCATAAATGCTCCATGAAATCCGTATGGGACCCTGCATGGCAATGTAATTTTGGCAACCGGGTCACTTGTGAAATTCTTTGTGTCAATTATGTGAACCTGGAAGGGAGAAAAAAAGGATTTAATGAGTGGGAAACAACTTCTTTGAACTGCGATTGTTTCAAATCTATAAAATTATATAACTTACTTTAGATGTATTTGTGTCTTCGTCATGAACAAAAGTGATGATCCAGCCATCATCTTCTTCAGGCCCGCCTTCTTTAGGGACAAAGGCAGCTCCAGTGCAGAAGGTGTTTCCCTCGAATTCATGGTGTTCCACCTTTATATGCCCTTCAGATTCCTCCCATTCCTGGATCAGAGAATATATAATAGTATATAGTAGTCCTAATTCACTTGTGAAAAAAAAAAAAACTAAAGCGATAAGTATTGAAGGTGGACTATTCAGCAGTTTAATTACCTTATTGTCAGTCTCTTCGAAGTACAACTTGGCCAGGCCTCCGAATTTCGGCATGCCTAAGAGGAACAAAATTGAAAGCTTAGTATGGTAATTAACGTTATGGTTGGATTTTTAAATGCTGGGACCGGTGAATTCGGAATGTGTATCTGACCTGATGAAGCACTTGCCGAGTCATGAACAGTTTGGGTGTAGCCAAATTTATTTTTAACGCCATTAAAATTTGGATTAATCATTGGAAACTCCATGGCGAATGGAGTTCCGGTTAGGTTTCTTTCTTTAACCACTCGGGTTTCCATGTTTAATCTCCATTCATAAGATCGGGAGAACAATAATTCATCTTTTGTCGAAAATTTAGCATCTTGCTGAACAGGTCCTTTGTTTCTAAGTCTTCCTGAAACCCACTCAGACTTGTCCAAATCCATATCGCAAGATTCTGATATGATTGATTCAAGGGACCTGCATCCCCTCACGACAACCTGCTCCATCCCCAAGAAAAAAAAAAATTAGATGCATTGCAGCTATCTATTATATAGTTCAATATCAAACTTGTCGGAAACTATAATGTTTAAAAACTTAAATGATTAGGTGAGACTTTAAAATATAATTTATATTATTGGTTAACATATATTTTTAGATGAAAACTTTCTGATCTTGAAACTTATACAAACTCATATTAATTTATGTTTAATATTTATCAAATCAAATGAGAATGACGAGATTTAAACTCGTAATTGCCTAGTCAACAAGATTCTGATATCATGTTAACAAACCATCTTATCTAAAAAATTAAGTTATTAGGTGAGATCTCAATATATAATTTAAATTATTTTCAAACAAAATTATATAATTAAATTGAACAATAAAAAGTGATGTTTTCATTGCGAACCTCATCTCCTTCCTCGAAACAGTTGAGAAGGTGAAATGTGCAATTTGGTTCCACCTCAAACCAACGGATTGAGTCGGCAGTTCCATACCGAGGCATAATCCCAATTCTTGCATATTCTTCTTTATCAAACTTTATTAACCTATATTAAGTGGGGTACCATAAACCAAATTAATATTTTGATCATCAGGACTGGCTGACTGAGGCTAGAAAGTTATGGCTAGTGTAGAGATACTCACGGGCCTCCATTGATGAGTCTCTGTATATCTAATGTTAGTGGGAAGTCAATGATCACAGTATACCTACAACATAAACAAAGAATGAAGGTTAGATTTTATTATAGATTTTTATTTTTCCTGAGTTAATTTCCAGTGTTGGCAAAGATTTTTTATCACTAACCTCTCCGTCACCCCCATGTCATGACTAATGGTGCATCTATTGAACTTGAGATCGACCTTGTGTACAAGTCTCTTTCCATCAGCTGAAAGTAGGGTTTCCAAGTTAATTGTCACGCAAGTAAAAATGATTCTTGATTTTGGTGAACACTTTGTTTATCATTCATTAATTTGGGTGGGAAATGAATATAATATACCGGAAACAACTCCCACTTCCATGAAAGGCTTCATGGCATCCACCCCAAAGACAACCAGCTCTCCAGTGCCTGGTGCTCTCTGAAACAGACAAGAAATTGAAACAGAGAAAGAAATCAAGTCAATGAAGTCGTGTGTTGTCTTCCTTGTGGAACATATAGATGGACCTTTCGTACAGGTATTTAAATCAATTTTTTTAAAAAAAAAACCTTTGGGTGGCTGCCAAAAGATCGATGCCAAGCTCCATTTATATCCCAGTCGCCTAAAGTCCGAAGGGAAAAGATGTCAATCTCATGAGGAATGTGATGCTCAGCGATGGAGTAGAACTTCCCTGAATGCTCGAAAACACTTGTGTTGCTAAGATCTTTATTCACTTTTCCAAATCGCAGCTGGGATTTATTTTCAGACCAAAATTAACATGTATTATTCAATCTTAAATATATTTTTTTTAAATAAATCATGCTACAAAATTAACTAGGGGGAAATCAACTAAAATAAAATAAAATAAAATAGTAAGGCACTTGTCATACCATGCGCATGAACTTCCATATAATTTTGTGAATTATTAACGAGTCGATATCCAATATGTCTTATCATGAACAAGTACTCCGTGCATCACTTCAATTTTATTTTTGTTTTAATGATGAATAATTATATCAATTTTAATAGACAGAATTTCGAATCATTAATTGGCTACTTATTATAATAATTATTAAGCTTTCCAATAAAAAAAATTTGCATGATAATATTTTATATATATTTTAAATTTTATTTCTAGCTTTAGCACATCAAAATATTAATTTAAATTAAAAAAAAAAGCGCAAAAATATTTCCTCACGGCAGAAACAAAAACAAAGGAGGTTAATTCCTAACTTAACTTGTTAAAAATAATAATAATAAAAAAAGCAAAAAAAGAGA
Organism: Salix dunnii; assembly: GCA_015731905.1. Classification (NCBI taxonomy): domain Eukaryota; kingdom Viridiplantae; phylum Streptophyta; class Magnoliopsida; order Malpighiales; family Salicaceae; genus Salix; species Salix dunnii. Next base: position 3,670,929 of record CM027676.1, read on the forward strand.
GGAAAGTTTGAGGATTTGTAGCCGTGGGCTAACCATATTTAACAAGTATGCCACCAAAACGGCGGGCGGGTTGCCTTCTACGGCTGGAAGAAAAGACGGCTTGTCTCTCTGTTTTTCAAGCTTGTACGTTTCGGTTTCAACATGTCTATTATTGTAGACAACCCTCCATGTTTCACCATCACTATCTTTATCAAAGCACAGAGCATGAAGCATTCCCTCTCCTTCAACCCATATATGACCAGTCTTACCAAATATTGAAGTCGTAGATTTTAGACCGCCAAACAAAGGATTTGGTCCTGGAATTGTAGAAATTTGAAAAGTCATCTGTTGATAAGATGATTAAGATGTTCTAAACAATCACCATTGATTTGCAAATGTGATCAAATGTAAATTATTCACACACAGTAACATACAGTCGGTCTGAAAACTATTTTAGGAAGAGAAATTAAAGTAAGTAAATGATTGAGTTGAAGAAGAGACCGTTTCTTATGTAGACACCTTCTGGAAAATCATGTGGGACTTTTCCTTCAATGCTGGTGATAGTAAGAGGTTCGTTCAGTTCATCAACTGGCGCAAAGTTACTCTGCAAAAACACAAAAACAGCAGATTAGAAAATATTTCGACAATGATTAACACTGCTAGAGAGGTGAGTAGTCAGTCAAGCGTTTCGTGGGTTATTAATTACCTGAGAAGGAAGGACGAGCTGGTCAGAAAACTGAAACAATGAATCCACAAATGCATCCAAAAGTTTGACAGAAGCATTTCTTATGCTTTCCGAGACATCAAGTTGCATGGGAAGTTTCTGCCACTCTTTCAATAATGGCTGCTTTCAAGAAACATCCACAGTAATTGTATTTAGGCTAAATTCGTGCAGTTCTAATTAACAAGCAAAACATGAATGGCATTGTGCATGGGAAAGAACAACGTAGTATTTATTTCACGAATCTTGCTTAACCAAGCATTGAACAGGTGAAATTACACAGGGACAAGCAAGCTAACGTCTGGTCTAGATGCCTTCAAGTGACAAAGAGAGGCTAGAGGATTGAGTACCTTGTAAGAAGAAGACAACCTAATCTTAAAACGATCGATGTTTCTGAAGAGAGAAGGCCGGCCTTGCACAGAGCAGTTCACATGAAAAGCCATTGTTGATGTATATGTCACTCTCGCCTAGTACGATAGCTTAGCTCCTCTAAGCACAACGGATCTTAAATAGAGCCAGGTTCTGTAAGTGTTCAGAGTCTTATTTTAGATCATTCAAATAATTGTTGACTCTGCCTAATATGTTCATGTTCATATTTGTCTTTTATCACTATTCGTGTAGTCACGTTTTACTTTTAAAATCTATACATATCCTCATGCCAATAATTGCTTGCAATAAATTCACAACCACAACCAAAAAAAATCTCCCTCGGACAAATATCTTTCCCCCAAAAATATATTTTTCTGTTAATATAACCTCAAATAAACAAGTTAAATCAAAAGGGAAAACGAGTCATCTAATACACTTTTGCACTTCCAACTAATTCATGGATTTCTAATTATTATTTTCAATATAAATCCATTGAAATAATTAAATTAATAAAAAAGCATAGTCAAAGCACGTATTGGTTCAAAATTAAATTAAAATTCTTTTGATATTTTAAAGAATAATTGGCTTCGACTCCGACCAAAAAGAAAAGGATTAGAAAAAAAAAAAACTGGCAATCAGACTTTAAGACTAAATCAATAAAATAAACCCTAGCACCAATTGCAGTATAAGTGACTTCTCCAACAAAATATATCTTAGCGTGCTGCGCCACTTTCAGATTGCGGAACACAATTAGAAAATGATTGATATTGTTGTTGTTCTTGTACTAGTTTAAAAAAAATATTTTTATAAAAAATATTTTTAACTGCGGTTCATAATTAAAATTATAGTATTTGGTTAAAACTGTAATTGAGTTTGAGGTTTAAAGAAACGCAATTTCGTGTGTTTGGTTACCATACTTTTCAAATTGCTGTCAACTTGTGAAATTATTTTAAAAAGCATATACATAAACTTTTTTTTATCAATTTTTATTTTTTGATTTTATCAATTATTCTTGATCTCATTTTTTTTATGTCAATTAATCAAATATATTTTTTTTGTTTCATGTCATTTATTCAAGATCCTACTTTTTATTTTTTGTTTTTATAAATTATTCTTGATCCCACCTTTTTTTTTATGTCAATTAATCAAGTACATCTTGTTTTTTATTTCATTTATTCAAGATCCCAATTTTTTTTTTTTATCAGTTATTCTTGATTCCACTTTTTTTTTCTTGTTTTTTTTTATGTCAATTACTAAAGTAATTTTTTTTTATTTTTTATGTCAATTATTAAAGATCTTATTTTTTTTATTTTATCAATTATTCAAGATCCCACTTCTTCTTTTTTGTATGTCAATTATTCAAGATCTTAATTTTTTCTTTTTAATCAATTATTCAAGATCCCAATTAATATTCTTGATAACATTTTTATTCACTAGTACAAACAAACATTCATTAAAAATAATGGTAACAAACATTTATGATAAATAATATCCTTTATAACATAATATAATATGTAATTATAAAATAATATCTTTTAAAACATCACAATAACTAAATACGAAAGTCATAACAAAAAAACTAACGCTCAACACATTAGTTCTTACATTACAATCCAAATGAAGACAAATATAAAAACCAGATAGAGCCAAAATCATACCATTGTAGTTATGCATTTTTACTTTGCATGAAGTTTCGTTGAAGCTAACTGTATTTTTGTTCAAGAATTTTCATGCTAGACCACATTTCTATCTTTCTTTGCAAACCTAGAAACTCAGTGATGAAGTAAAAAAATTCATCGTCAAATGACAATTTAGGTATTGAATGGAACTCAACCATAACTTCAAGAATACTATAACCTGGCAAATCCCTATTCACAGAAGTGGAATCACTCCTAATGGACATGCTTTCAATAAGCTAATTTCAGTTTGATAGTAATTGAACACCAATTCCATATGACTTTTTCTTTACCGCTCTCAACTCCGGGTGTTATCTTTCTTTTCTTTTGCCACTACTCTTTGTATTGCTGCTGCTAGACATATGCAACCCCCCCAACCATTCAAGAAATATGATTTGCAAAATTCGGATGTACATCCTCCTTTAAATCTCCACTTCCTTCTTTCAAATTAGCACGTTCCAGACCGACATTGCTTGTGCCCAAATCATCTTCATTGGCATCAACTGCGCCCGATGATGGTGCCCATGCATATTGTCCTGTAGCAATGACTCCAGAGTATATTCTATCAAATTTTAACTTCACTGATGGCTTGATACTAGCATGTCTAAATTTTTTCGCTCCTCTAATTTTCTACATAAAATTAATAGTTTTCTTTAAAATTTTCTTCACAAAACATAAAAATGATATGGAATAGTTAGTCTGATGAAAGTTTACCTGAAATTTTTATTTACACCACTCATTGTTAGCCGCTATTGTCCCTGATTCATTACTCCAATCTACACCAGTTTTAGTAACCAATTTTGTCTATATCCTCCAATCTTTTTTACATCCATTCCATTTGTTTTTCAGCTCTTGTTTGTTCTTTAAATGATTTTAAGATAAATTTCCAATCAGATTTATCGAAATGAGTATTCGGTCTCATTCATATGCCAATGGCCTTAATGCATAGATCACTAAAGATATGCAACATTTCTTTATTCTAACCAGCTTAATCCATAGATTCAATATCGTCCATGATATTGCATAAAACTTTGAAAACAAAAACAATTCAACATTAAAACAAATACTAAATACTATAAAGAAACTAAAATGGTCATTCTATGTTTTAACTAAATGTCAATAAAAAAACATGTATTTTACAACATACATAAGTCAAGTAAATGACACACAACAACCACCAATATCCACCAAAAACCACCATTTGCAGTACACCAATCATATATTTACTACAAAGACTAAAATTGCAACAACTTGTAAGATTAGGACAATTTATAGTCAATTAAAACTAACAAAAAGTTGCCATAAATGGGTGCATTTCCAACTTTTTTTTTCCACAAAAAATGGGTTCCAAAAATCTTACTTGAACAATAATTCAGACTTGTCTAATTATCTGTTCTAGGTATCTTCAGTAATTTAAACAGTACACAGTTCATGAAAGACAAATAATTCATATAATACAGAATATAGCATAAAATCAAGTGTTTAGCATATAAAGAACATAGCCAATAGCAATACATTCAAATCTTAGCAAAGAAAATATCAACGGGAATAGGATTTTACTTTTGCATCTTACTTGAATAATAATTCAGACTTGTCTAATTATTTGTTCTAGGTATCTTCAGTAACTTAAATAGTACACAGTTCATGAAAGACAAATAATTCATATAATACAGAATATAGCATGAAATCAAGTGTTTAGCATATAAAGAACATAGCCAATAGCAATACATTCAAATCTTAGCAAAGAAAATATCAACGGGAATAGGATTTTACTTTTAAATTAAACAAAGAGATAGATGCAAAACATTACTTTTACATCATTTGAATTAAGCAATAGCACTTTAACATGAATAGGAAGAATCCATGCCTATTGAAATAGATGAAAATTATATAAAGAGAAGGCAAAATGTTATTGACATAGCAATATCATTAGCTTAATTTCCACTCCCTTCATCAGTTCCTTTTTGTGCACTCTAGCTCTTTGTCTCTTTGTAATTAACATTCAGTCTTCTATAGAATACAATATTTATAGGTATAGTGGAAAAAATGTTAGAGCCTCTTGTGGTTGGGAGAGAAATTGGAGATGTTATTGATCATTTCACTACAAATGTGAAAATTACAGTGACTTATCACTACAACAGAAAGCAGGTTTTTAATGTGCACGAGCTATTCCTACTTGTAGTAAAACTAAAGTTAAGGTTCATAGAGGTGATATGCGATCCTTTTTCACCTTGGTACGATACATGTTTATATTTGTTCTTCAATGCCCAACAACCTAAAAATTGTTAAAAAAAAAACTACTATGATTTCCATATTTAGCACATACACATATTTAATTAATGAGAATAGATTTTAATAGCCACAAACTCATGATAAAAATTCAATAGCAAGACCCACATGTCCGTGAGCTCGTCATGCTTGCAACTGTAATCTAGCATCCTAACTCTAATTCATTACAAATCCATAACATCACAAAGTTCATAAAAGAGGTAAGAACATAAATCCAAGCGAATAACATGAAAATACATCAAATGAGAGAAAAAACTAACAGTTGACAAAAAGAAAAGCTTACTTTAGTGGGGGTAATGCACTAATCTTGTTGCCCTCAAAGAGAAATGGGAGCAGAGGGGATCTGTTGTAAAGTTGGTTAGGACAAGAAGCGAGGGATAAGAAGGTGTTCTGTGAAGGAGAAGGGGAGCATAGATGGTGAGGATGAGAAGTGAAGGACGGGAGGTGTATATGTGAAAAAGAAGGGTAGCAATAGGGATCTATTGTAAAGATAGTGAGGACAAGAGAAGTGAGAGACGGGAGGCAGATGTGAAGAAGAAGAGGAGCAGTGGGGAGTTGTTACAAAGGACGAGAAGTGAGGGAAGGCACAAATATGAAAAAGAAGGGGAGTGGATGTAGTGAGGACGAATTGAGGATTTAATTTGGAATTAATTTTTAACGATAATTTTTATGGTTGGAGTAATGGAAATATATGGTAGGTAAGAATGAAAAGCATTTAATAGTTGCTTTTCCCGAAACACCATTTCGATGATTTTATTTTGTGTGACTCGCATAAATTCTCCAGCTTTTTAATACTAACCAAACACTAATATACCAATTTTTTTTTCAACTCAGTTTAAACAAAAAAACAAACACCCATTATAACTTGGTATAAATCATGATTATGAATGATGGATGATGTGAGGCTGTCATTGCTTCTACTTGTCCTTTTATTGGAATTTGGTAATTTGGTAATATCAATCGTTAATAAGTAATGCCAAGGGAATTTGTGCATAATTTAAGAAAAGAAGGACCAAATTCTTTTTTCATCCGTGTTAAAAACATTGCCACTTTTCTGGGTTAGGATTGACCTTGAAAGGAAATTGTGCTTATTTGTTAACCTTTATAGAACAAGGAAGTACATACAAGTACCCAATGTTAATCTCTTTACTTCTTGCTAACACTTTTTCTTGCCACCAATAATAATAATAATAATTTTAAACATTTTAAAAAAAAAAAACACAACCACTGATAAGGGAATATATTGCATATATATTTTAAGTCATTGTTGCTTTATTTTAGAGATTTGCATAGCAAATTATCTAAAGTTTTAGATATCTTTTAAAATTATTCACTTCTTGAAAAATTCAATGTATTTTCAGATATTTAACTACTGGAATATACATAAATTGAGATTATATGAAAAAACAAACAAAGAGATGAGCTTTGAATTAAAACACTAGTTTGTCTACCTAGACAAGCTTGAGCACTAATTGGTATTTGAGGTATAACATGAGTTATACAACTTCGTTTCATGTGTTCATTACCTTTATGAAATGAGGATACACAGGTCTACAACTCTTATGCAATGCGAAGAATCCATTTTTACTGTTTTAAAGTCTAAAAATCATGTTGAAATGCAAAGTCCGAATCAAACCATGAGTCTATGCAACCCAGATACATTGTCTTGGGTTTTGGACCATATCCAGAGTTTTAGATGCCTAAAACTTGTGAGATCAAGTCCACTGGAAAAAAAATTGTATTTTCTACAACTTTACCATAAATAGAAGAGCCTTAATTCACACGTTTACTGCCTAGAAATTAGCTCGCAATATTAAGAAAGAGCGGAATCCGTGTTTTCCTTTGGAGGAAAACTTCATCATATATATATATAGGCAGCAGGTAGCAACTAAAAGGAGTTTTTTTTAGAGGAGAAAACCCTAAACACATTACAAAAGAGAGGAGGCAGTATCTAGAAGAGGAGACAGGCAAATCAAAATGAAAGAAGTCAAAAGCAGTAGCCCCTTCAAGATGTATGGATCTCCAATTTTTCAATACTCTTGAGTAATGTTTACCGTTTCAAGTTTGTTTCTTTTTAATTTTGTTATGGAATAGTTTTTATTTCTAGGATTTTTTTTATAGTCTAGCTATGAATATATGAATAATTTCTTTGATTGAATTACTCTAATATTTGTTGAGTGTTTCATTCTATACTTAATGCTTGTATATGCTTGATCACCGTTTGCATGATTTGGGACTTGATTTGAAACTGAGAAGTGATAATTATTTCAGTCATTGTTTGAAATACCATAAGAAATCTATAGGATAGAGATATCTATGAAACTTGTGTAATCGTGCAAGGTTTTATCATTCTTAATATATTTTGATTAGTTTTAGAATTTTCACCGAGAGGTAGGAAGTTTGTTTGTTAAAACAATTCATTGATGCTCGAGAGAGATTAATGATTAAATTAATAAAACCCGATCATCAACAATAAAAATTTTGAGAGGATTAATTCAATTGAGAAAATTCGCATAAGATTAGTTATGGTGAAATCAAAAATCCTAGGATCTGTTAAAGTTGATTTTAATACCATTTAATTTTTTGCTTGTTTATTTAAATTATTCTTAGTTTCATAAACCTTTATAATTGAATCATCAAATAGATAGGGATTTAATAATTTTGATACTTATTGATAATTTTTGCAAATCCTCGTAGAACGATACCCTACATATCACTTTATTACTTATTACGATTCGTTCAGTTATGATTTCTACCAACAACCATTCTCCCAAATATCTACCTACAAACTATAAAATTAACGCCAACATTATCTTCTCCATCAAAGACATCTTTTTAATGAGAAACACATTAGTTTGAGAACGGATCCTAATATTTAAAACCACAAATTAAGGAAAGAAATGTAGCCTTCCCAAGTTGGCCTAAAGAGCCAAGGAGGAGAGCATGTTGTTGTGGGAAAGAAACAAAGGGCACAAACGGGGTTTGGAGTGAGATAGCATAGAGAAATGCAGTGGGAAGGGACGATAATTGTGGGAGGCAGCAGCACCTGGAGAGAAGCAAAAACAAATAGCTTTTAATGGATGACGAGAGATAATGGGATGAAGGGTCACATATTGACAAGGTCAATAGAGGCAGCAGGGGGAAAGGAACAATAGCATGAGTTGTCTCTACCTTATACCTTATCTTCTTCAAGAAAAGGACCCGACTCTTTTTATTGGGTTCACAGATCACAAGTCTCCACAGCCACTGTTTTTTTTAAAAAAATATATATACACCATTTTGCCTCCTCTACTGCCATACGACTTTGGGATATTTAGAGGGTCCACAAGATTTCATGATCATCACCAAAGTCAATGATCTCAAATTCCCAAATCCTCTTTGATTCATGCAAGTTCATGACCTCAGACAAGGAATGGATAATCCCATCTTCACTTTGTACTTCGGGTACTTGTAGTTTCACTTCGGGTTCTTTGAAGGATGATTGATCCCCTTGAAAAAAAAGAGAAAAAAGAAAGAGCAGACTTTAAATTTGATGGCTCTGAAGTGATCATTAAAATTGAATATTTCCCAAAAAGAAAAACTAAGTCTAATTCAATTGTTTGGTTTGGCATAGAAAATATTTCCCTTTCTTAAACACAAACTTTAATTGAAATCTCTCAAAAACAAATATCTTTCCCCCAAAAAAAATATTTTCCAGTTAATATAACCACAAATTAACAAGTTAAATAAAAAAGGAAAACGAGTCATCTATACACTTTTGCAGTTCCAAGAACTTCCAACTAGTTCTTTGATTTCTAACTATTATTTTTCAATATAAATCCATTGAAATAATTAAATTAATAAAAAGCATAGTCAAAGCACGTATTAGTTAAAAATTAAAATAAAATTCGTTTGATATTTTAAAGAATAATTGACTTCGACTCCGACCAAAAAGAAAAGGATTGGAAAAAAAAAAAACTGGCAATCATGATATGAAATAAAAAATAGATAAAGTATATCAGACTTCTAAAACTAAAATACTAAAATAAACTCTAGCACCAATTGCACAAGAGACTTCCCCAACAAAATATATCTTAGCATGCTGCGCCACTTTCAGATTCTGGAGCCGTACAACGGTTCCAGTTAAGTTCACACGATTCCATTTAGCTCCACAGGATTCCAGATACCAAGCTGCGCCACTTTCAGATTCTAGTATTCTATAGCTCCATTGCCAGGTTCCAAGGATTTTGTCCGAAATGAAATAAAAAAACACATTCAAATTTAGCAATAACCAAGACACTGATAGTTTTGTTTTGGAAGGAACAACTATTCGGACACAGACTCAATGCCAAATCAAAACCCCTCACCACAAACATTACAATTTTGTTGAAGAATGAAGACTAAAGATTGATTCCAATCCTACAATTAATGTCAGGATTTTACTATCTTTTAATTATTGTGTTTTCCTAAATAAGATCATATTGTATGATCAAAGTTCTAGTTTACATTTTAAGTATTTTTCCTATTTAGATTGTAGAAGAGGAAGTTGTAATCAAATGGGGAAACCCTATTTTGTAACACTTCATATTTTCATTATAAATAAGAGAAGAGGGATAGCAGTAACCTCACCTTCGATTCTGCTCATGTTTGCTGAAATCCATTGTTCTTCCTCTGTTCTTTATTTCTTTGCATCTCCAGAAATTGATTCAAATAGTAACTGTTTGAATCAATAAAACAATAGAGTTGACTTTTGTTGATTTGTTCTTTGATTGATTTCTAACAATTGGTATCAGAGCAAGAATTGGATCTTTGAAGGGGATAAAGAGTGAAACACGAGAGAATTAAGTGAGGTATTGTTCTTTAAGGGTGGTGAGTGAAACACTAAGAGTTTTAGGAATTAAATTGTGCTATGGAATCTTCTTTTCCATCCAAAACACCAGTTTTTTCTGGTCAGAACTTTGGTGTATGGGCTGTCAAAATGGAAACCTACTTGAGAGCTTTTGATTTGTGGGAAATAGTGGAAGAAGATAGGCAACCTAATCCACTAGGAAACAATCCCACGGTTGCACAAATAAGGTTCTTTAATGATGAGAAAGCCAAGAAGTTCAAAGCACTTTCATGTCTACATAATGCAGTCAGTGAAGAGATCTTCACAAGGATCATGGCTTGCAAATCAGCCAAAGAAGCCTGGGATAAACTGAAGGCTGAATTTCAGGGGGATGAGAAATCAAGGAAGATGCAAGTGCTGAATCTAAAGAGACAATTTGAAGGGCTAAAGATGAAGGAGACTGAAACTATCAAAGATTTCTCATCACACATCTCAAAGCTGGTGAATCAAGTGAGATTGTTAGGTGAAGAATTTCCAGAATCTCGAATTGTAGAGAAAGTGCTGGTGAGCCTACCTGAAAAATTTGAGCATAAGATTTGCTCATTGGAAGATTCCAAAGACTTTACTAAGATGAGCTTGCAAGAACTTGTCAATGCTCTACAAGCAGTGGAGCAAAGACAATCCTACAGATTGGAAACATCAAATGAAGAAGCCCTAGTTGCTGTCTTCACTCAGAAGAATCAAAACAGAAATTACAAGCCAAATCCAGCTGGTGCTAGCAGGAAAGACAAGGAAAAAGGAAAATTTTTCAATAACTGGCAACCTAGACAGAATTCAAGTAACAATTACAACAATGCAAGAAGGAATGAGAAGAAAGAACACTTCCCTGCATGCAAATACTGTCAGAAAACAAATCATCTTGAAGCCTGGTGTTGGCTCAAGAACATTCAGTGCAGAAACTGTAAGCAATTCGGGCATGTTCAAAAATTCTGCAAAAACAGAATTGAGAATGTAAAACAAGCACAGCTAACCAACAAGGATGAAGATAAAGAAGAAACCTTGTTCATGGCTTCTGTATTGCAGATGGACTGCACAACACAGGCAGAGACAGAGGCAGACAAATCAACATGGCTCATTGACAGTGGTTGTACAAATCACATGTCTGCTCATCGAAGTTTGTTCAAATCCTTAGATAAAAATTATTTATCTAAAGTCAAAATTGGGAATGGAGACTTTGTGGAGGTTGAAGGAAGAGGATCAATTCAAGTAGAAACAATGTCAGGTACGAAAATTCTGAATAATGTGCTATATGTGCCTAAACTAAGTCAGAATTTAGTTAGTGTTGGACAACTACTTGAATCAGAATATTCATTACTCTTTAATAGAGGAGTATGTGAAATTAAAGATAAGCATGGTGTGTTGCTTCTTTCTGCAAAAATGGTGAATAGAAGTTTTTGCATTGATTGGAAAAAGTTGTGTTTAAGTGCAAACACATGTGAGGAGAGTAATTCTGTTTTGTGGCATAAGAGAATGGGGCATGTTAATTATGTAGCATTAAAGAAAATGGCTGATTTACATACTACATATGGTCTACCTAGTATACAAGCTCAAAGTGATGTGTGTGAAGCATGTCAACTAGGGAAACAAACAAGAGTTGCATTTCCTGTAAACAATTTCAGATCATCATCTAAGTTACAGCTGATACACACTGATGTGTGTGGTCCAATGCACAATGAATCATTGAATGGTTCAAGGTACTTTCTGCTATTTATTGATGATTATAGCAGGTATTGTTGGGTATTCTTTTTGAAATCAAAAACAGATGTGTTCTATGAATTTGTGAAGTTTAAAACAGCTGTTGAAGTAGAAACTGGAGAGAAACTGAAGGTGCTAAGATCAGACAATGGGGGAGAGTTCACTTCACAAAGATTCAAAGATTTCTTAGCAAAAGAAGGGGTAAAACAGCAGCTAACTATCCCTTACACACCACAACAGAATGGTGTAAGTGAGAGGAGAAATAGAACCTTGATGGAAATGACAAGGTTTCTTTTGTATGAAAAGAAATTACCTTTGAAATTCTGGGCTGAGGGAGTCAATACAGCAGCCTATCTTCTGAACAGAATGATCACCAAAGTGCTAGGTGAACAATCTCCTTATGAACTATGGTATGGTACTAAGCCTTGTATTGATCATCTCAGAATTTTTGGAAGTCCATGTTATGTTTTACAGCCTGAAATCAAGAGAAAGAAGCTTGATCAGAAAGCTGAAATGGGCATTTTCATAGGTTATAGTTCACAATCAAAAGGCTATAAAATCTATGATCTTAAACATAACAAAGTGGTTGTTGCTAGAGATGTCAAAATTGCAGAAGATGCAATATGGAATTGGGAGGCAGACTCAGTAGAAGGGACAAAACTTCAAGAAGAAATTCAAGCAATAACAGATGGAAGTGATGATGACTTACCCGTAAGAGGAACAAGGTTGCTGACTGAAATTTACAGCAGATGCAATCTTGCTGAAGAAGAGCCAACTAGTGTAGAGGAAGCCATAAATTCACAAGTATGGACTGCTGCAATGAAAGAAGAACTCAAGATGATAGAAAAAAATGAAACATGGATACTAGTGGACAGACCTATTCACAAGAAGGTAATTGGTGTGAAGTGGATTTTTAAGCTGAAATTGAATGCAGATGGCAGCACTAACAAGCGCAAAGCAAGGCTTGTGGCCAAAGGATATTCTTAGGAACAAGGTACTGATTTCACAAAAACTTTTGCTCCTGTGTCTAGACTTGACACTATCAAGTTGTTGCTAACCTTAGCAGCACAGTGTGGTTGGTTTATATACCAACTAGATGTAAAATCTACATTCCTCAATGGAGTTTTAAATGAAGAAACCTATGTTGAGCAACCTGAGGGTTTTGAATCTGATGCAAACAAGGTATACTTACTGAAGAAAGCCTTGTATGGCCTTAAACAGGCTCCTAGAGCCTGGTATTGCAGGTTGGATGAATATCTACTGAAATTGGGGTTTGTGAGAAGTATAAATGAAATTACCCTCTATGTGAAGAAGGTTAATACACATACACTAATCATATCAGTGTATGTAGATGACTTGTTAATTGCAGGAGATGAAGAGCAACTAGTTGAAGAATTCAAAACCAATATGAAAAGCATGTTCGAAATGAATGAACTAGGCAAATTGTCCTATTTCTTGGGTATGGAAGTAACTCAAACTGGACAAGGGTATTTCTTGTGTCAAACAAGGTTTGCTACTAAATTACTGGACAAATTTGCAATGGAGAATTGTAAACCAGTAAGCACACCCATGGTGCTAGGACAAAAATTGTCCAAGGAAGATGAAGCACCTAGAGCTGATGGCAGAATTTATAGAAGTCTTATTGGAAGCTTAATGTACCTCACAGCCACTCGACCTGACTTGGTGTTTGCTGTGAATTACTTATCTAGGTTCATGCAAGATCCTAGCCAAATCCACTACACTGCTGCTAAAAGAGTCCTAAGATACCTAAAGGGAACTCTGACTCTTGGTATACATTTCATGAGGTCTAACACAATGAAATTAATTGGTTTTACTGATAGTGACTGGGGTGGCAGTGATGAAATGATCAGCACCTCGGGATACTGTTTTTCTATGGGTGGAGGCATTTTTTGTTGGAATTCAAAGAAACAATCAGTTGTTGCTCATTCCACAGCTGAAGCTGAATATATTGCAGCTTATGTGGGAGCAAAACAACTCATATGGCTAAGGAAAATACTATGTGATCTAGGCCATATGCAACAAAGTCCCACAATTCTGTTTTGTGACAATACTTCAGCAATTGCAATCTCCAAGAATTCAGTATTTCATGACAAAACAAAGCATATGAAGATCAAGTATCATGCTATACGAAAATATCAGCAAGAAGGGGAATTGGAAATGATGTACTGCCCCTCAAAGGAGCAACTTGCTGATATATTCACTAAGCCTTTAACTAAAGACAGATTTGAGGAGCTTAGGGAGATGATTGGAATGTGTAGTCTTGGAACCAAGGGGGAGTGTTGAAGAATGAAGACTAAAGATTGATTCCAATCCTACAATTAATGTCAGGATTTTACTATCTTTTAATTATTGTGTTTTCCTAAATAAGATCATATTGTATGATCAAAGTTCTAGTTTACATTTTAAGTATTTTTCCTATTTAGATTGTAGAAGAGGAAGTTGTAATCAAATGGGGAAACCCTATTTTGTAACACTTCATATTTTCATTATAAATAAGAGAAGAGGGATAGCAGTAACCTCACCTTCGATTCTGCTCATGTTTGCTGAAATCCATTGTTCTTCCTCTGTTCTTTATTTCTTTGCATCTCCAGAAATTGATTCAAATAGTAACTGTTTGAATCAATAAAACAATAGAGTTGACTTTTGTTGATTTGTTCTTTGATTGATTTCTAACAAATTTATCCCTTGTGTCAGGTGGTCAATACGTGATGAGTACAGTTGCCAGTATTCCTCGCATGGAGTTGAAACAAGCATGGGATAGTTATGGAGTTTTTTCAGCATATTTGGAATTACGCAGCTTTAGATGAGTCACTTGGAAGTTGTGATTGCATGCTCCTCCTAAGTAAATCAGACAATTTTGTACTGGCTGCACGCCCTCGATCTAGACATTTGAGATATTCTTCCACTAAGGTACAAATTGAAATGGAACATCATTATAACAGATCAGATGACACATGCATATGCATAAGAATAGCAAGGGGGTGGATATTATTTTGAAAAATGAACCACCGGTTCAAGAATGAAATCCAAAATTCTAGAAGTCGATAATAATTATCTTCACCTGACTCTGAGAATTTTAACATAAAAGGAGAACGAACAGGATGATCTGAGTCACGAGAATTTGTGGACAAAAGTCATAATCCATCCATCATCTTCTTCATGACTTCCTTGTTTGGGAACAAAGGCAGCTCCAGTGCAGAAAGTAATCTGTTCGAATTTATGGTATTCCACCTGTATCAGCTCTTCAGATTGACCACCTTGCTGATTTACAGAACCAAAATAGTGTCAGCATAAATTTAAAAGTGCTAGATAAGAAGGTTAATAGCACATAAGAGCTTAATTAACTACCAAAATGATTTTACTATCGGCTGGCTCTCCAAAATACAGTTTTGCTAGACCTCCATATTGAGGCACACCTGAAATGTTAAGTATTAGTAAATTAATGATCAGGGTTATATACTAAACTTCTATAGAAAGAAAATTTTTATTTATAAAGGTATCTCGATATGACCACCCAGGAGCTAACAGAAGCTCTTTTAAGAATTTTATTTTTCCGTTTGTTTTTCAACAAGAGATACGACGAATTTTAAGGTGCATGATGGACAACCTAAAAATAAATTAATGTTTAAGCACCTGGGGAATAGTTTGAAAAGCATCGCCTTATATTTTATTTGTTGACCACTTGATTGAGTCTGCGTTCCCACAGCGAGGCATGATTCCAATTCTTGTTCTGCCTTGTTATATTTTATCAACCTGCATTTGTACACGTCATGGCCCATGACAGACATAATTACCAGCTCACTGTCCAAATCATGTACAATACATATGAATTACAGGAAGATATTTGAGTACTCACGGGCCAACTTTAAGGAGTGGAAAATCCATCACCACATTGTACCTGGAAACACAATTCATCTTGATCATTACAGCTTTCAGTTGCAATTACAGTGCCCATGTAGAGTTTTAGACTAATATTGAAAAGATTTACCTCTTCGTAACTCCTATGTCATGAGAAAGGGAACAACTGTTGAATTTGAGATCAGCTTTATGAAGTAATCTTTTCCCATCAGCTGAAAATTAATTTGTTTGAAGCTTTAGGCAAGGAAAGTCGCCATGATTTATAAAACATCTCATTATGCATAATTTATTTTCAGCACTGTTCTAGTTGAAATGATGCATATACCATACCTGAAACTACTCCTAGTTCCATGAAAGGTTTTGTGGCATCCACCTCCATTATAACCAGCTACCCTGTACCTGGGACTCTCTGCAAAATGGACGAAGGGCTGATTTAGGAAAAAAAAAAGGAAAAAGTGGTATCATGATATTTCAAACCCCATGGATGAACAGGAACCTTTGGATGGCTGGTAAAAGGCCGATTCCAGTCTCCATTGACATCCCAATATCCAGAGTTTCAAGTGTAAAGATGTTGATTTGGTGAGGCAAGTGATTCTCAGCAATTGAGCAGTACTTCCCTGAATGTTCAAAAACATTGGTGTTGCTAATGTACTTGATAACTTTGCCAAATCGCAGCTGCATGTCCAGTTAATAATCAAGATATCAGCTGATAATTAGTCACAACAGTAAGGCCTCCAGGCATTCATTTTACTCTTATTTTAATTTGCATCATGTACTTGACTATTTAAAGTAAAATTTGTAGATGGAAATGCCCACCAGATTCAGCAAGTTTGCTGATAATATTGCTCGGGAATTGCCTTCTATTGCTGGAAGAAAAGATGGCTTGTTTGAAGCTTTAGGCAAGGAAAGTCTCCATGATTTATAAAACATCTCATTATGCATAATCAATTTTCAGCACTGTTCTAATTGAAATGATTCATATACCATACCTGAAACTACTCCTAGTTCCATGAAATGTTTTGTGGCATCCACCCCCATTACAACCAGCTCCCCTGTATCTGGGGCTCTCTGCAACACAGAAGAAGGGCTGATTTAGGAAAAAAAAGAAAAAAGTAGTATCATGATATTTCAAGCCCCATGGATGAACAGGAACCTTTGGATGGCTGGTAAAAGGCCGATTCCAGTCTCCATTGACATCTCAATATTCTAAAGTTTCAAGTGTAAAGATGAAACTGTAAAGATGTTGATTTGGTGAGGCAAGTGATTCTCAGCCGTTTAGTATTTCCCTGAATGTTCAAAAACATTGGTGTTGCTATTGTGCTTGTTAATTTTGCCAAATCGCAGCTGCATGTCCAGTTAAGAATCAAGATATCAGCTGATAATTAGTCATGACACTAAGGCCTCCAGGCATTCATTTTACTCTTATTTTAATTTGCATCATGCACTTGACTATTTAAAGTAAAATTTGTTGATGGAAATACCCACCAAATTCAGCAAGTACGCTGATAATATTGCCCAGGAACTGCCTTCTATCGCCGGAAGAAAAGATGGCTTGTTTCTTTGTATTTCTATCTTGAATGTTTCGGTTTCGACATATTTGTTGTTTAAGGTGATGGTCCAGCTTCCATCGCTAGCTTTCTCAAAATATAAAACGTGAAGCATCCCTTCTCCCTGACCTTCCAAACATAGATGCGGTCGATTTTAGTCCCCCCAAAAAAGGATAAATTAGTTTTTGATCCCCTTATCTTCAGTGAAATAATTATATTTGCTTGCAACTTGGTCCGTGTATCGGTTCAAAGGACTATATTAGAAATCATTAAATAGACGAAATAAATTATAATTTACTCTACATAGTATGCGACATCAAAGAGCACAAGTAGTAATGGTTTCAGAGTCCACCTATATGAATGTATAAATGTGGGGACATTTTGATAGTGAAAAGGGGAAATTTGGTGGAAAAAATATATTGATGGACACGCCACAAGCATTGGATTTTGTAGATGTATGCAATCTAGTGATTTCAATTACTTTTTGGATTTTTATCAATGGCATTAAAAATATATGGGATCATGCCCACTTGCATTGATTTCCTTTTATGATGTATAGAATATGCTGGCTTCAAAGTGGCATTAACAAAATACGAGCAGATGGGATTCCTCCAAAACTAGGGGTTACGGTTGACCATTTGCTTACTTTTGCTTTAATATTTTGAATAGTGCAAGGGAATATTTGTTTGTATGTTTTAAAACTATTTTTGAAAAAAAATAATTTTTTTGTTTTAATTAAAAAATAGTGTTTTTAGATTATTTTGAAATATTTATATTAAAAATAATTTGTTAAAAATAAAAATATATATATTATTTTAATATATTTTCAATCGAAAATCAATTGCTCTCAAAAAGTCAGTTTGATAACTTAGTCATTTTCGCATGCTGTAAAATGTCTTTAACATGTTTAGAAGGGGATGTATGCATAATTAAAACTTGAAATATATATATATATATATATATATATATAATTTCATGCACAAAGAGGATAAAGCAATAAGAAAAACGAACCATTTCTTATGTAGACACCCTCTGGGAAATCATGAGGAACTTTTCCTTCGATGCCACTGACCAGAATAGCTTCTTCCTTCAGTTCATCAACTGGAGCAAAGTTACTCTGCAGGTGCTTGAATCAAATGATAAAGTTTGCATATACATGAGCCAGATTTTTTGGGAAAGTTCAGGTACCTGAGAAGGGAGCAATGGCTGATCAACAAACTCGAACATGGAATCAACAAAAACATCCGCCAATCTCAAACAAGTGTTTTCTATGAAAGCTCTGGAAACATCAATTTTCATTGAAAGTTGTTGCAACCCTCTCAAGAATGGCTGCTCATGAGTCATGGGAACAGTAAATCAGTGTTAAAATGAGCTGAAATTTTATATGCCAAATTCTTGTCAGAAAGTTTATAGCTTCAGGAAAAAACCTAATAGAGATATTGTGAAACTTGCCTTAAAAGTAGAAGGGAGTGAAGTTTTAAAATGATGTAAGAGTTCTGAAACAGAAGGTCTCTGCATACAACAATTCACAGGAAAAGCCAAAAGGGATGAAGATGAAGCCATTTCTCCCCCTTGACACAGCCGATTTCGAATACCAGAAGATGACAACTTATCATGTACAATGATGCGTAGGATAAATCGGTTGCCATAAACTGATTGGCAGGGGCGTATGTATTTAGGATTAATCAGTTGAAATTGGTTTTTGAACTTCATCTATATATTTATGTGTTTTGGATAGTGTTTGAGCTTAGGCTTTCGGCTAGAAAGCTCAATCCTCTTGGTTAGGGTAAGACCTTTCAAAACTTTAAGGCATATTTGGTATGTTTATTTTTTTACCAAAGAAAAAGCATAATAAATTTTCCTTAAGGCATGTTTGTCATGTACGACTTTAAGACACTTTTTAAGCTTTTGATTTTTAGTTCAGATCGTGTTTGGCAAACTTGCTCTCTTAATGTTTCCACAATGTTTATTTTCTCATTTTTATATGCTTTATTCAAATAAACACTCAAATAATTTTTAAAACATTCAAGGGCCATTTTAAAATTATTTATAGGTTTCTCACATTAGATTGTAAACTTATATTATAAGATACAAACTTTATATTAAATATACCTATTTTTTCTTCAAAATTTTAGGAAAAATGATAAAAAAAAAAATGTTGATTTAAGAAAAATACAAAAATATGTTTTCATTTGTGTGCATACAACTAAATTCTAAAAGTTTTTCATGCATGTTATATATATATATATATATATATAATTCATTTTTATCATGCTTTGAAAAAAATATAAAAATAAATATCATAACTAGTTTATGATTATTCATTAGGATTTGGCTGAATTTTCAAAAACACCAAAAAATAAGAATTTATTTAAGTAATATTCAAGGTATAAATTTTGCTACATAATGCATATTTCCAATATTACATTAAATAAATTAAGAATAAATATTATGAATTAATTGTAGACCTTTATACTTGGGGATATACAATTACATTATAAACTATACTCTCATGAGTTAAGGATATAAAGTAGAAACCAAATTAAGGCTTAAAATGGTTATAATTTAACATGATAAGACATAGGGCTTATTTCCAAGGAAGATCTATCTTCAATCTTACATAGGCCAATTAATAGGAATATGAATTAGGAAAAAACAATCAATCATCAATATAATAATCAACCTTAATACAATCTACCTATAGTAAGCTACATTTTTATTTGATTGTTATTCTAACTCAGGTTTTTATTCATTTATCTTATCTAAAATTCACGGCAAGTCTATCTTCATGAGAAAATCTCTACCTTATTGACTTGAATCCTAACTATTTTAATGTCTAAAGTTTAGCATTGTATTTATTTTTTACTTTGTATCTCTAATACCTGATAGTATACTCTAAAGTATGATTTTACATCCTTAAATATTAAAGTCTATAACTAAATCCTAACATCTAAAATATTAAGTAAACAAAATTTTTGTTGAAGGATTTTTTATATTTTGATCAAACTCTAACCGATAATTATAAATCGATTATGATATCTATTTCACATTTTAAAACATAACAAAGATACAATTTTGTTATTTTATAAAAACATGCTTGGAAAAGCTTTAAGATTTGGTTGTTAGCTTGGAAAAAACATTTTTTTGGTTGTGGCCATTTAAAGATTTTTTACTTCATTTTTTCAGGGAAAAATTTCAAGGGAAATCATGTATTTTGTATTAGGTTCATATCTTACAATATAAATTTATGACTTGTTATCGGACAAAATCACTAAAAACACAATTTAAAAAACCATAAATATTTTAAAATGACCTTTGTGTAATGTCTTGGAATTTTTTGGCTTTTTTAAAAAGATATTTAGGGTTGGACTCAACCTAACCACATGGCCCACTTTGGTCGTGGGCCTAAGCCATGTTTGGTTAAGTCGGCTAAGGCCTAACAAAATTTTGATATTGGGCTAGACCCAACCCAGCCATGTGGGCTAAGTTAAGATGGGTTTAGCCTATTTGCAAGATGTGAACTAATTCATGTCTTCCATGTATGATGACAATGCAAAGGAGGAGAATGAGGAGCAGAAATGATTACCTGTCTAGATAGTGACATTGCTAGCTGGTGGATGGCATAAGGATGCCAAAGAGGTTATGGTGATCATTGAAGAATAATGGTCCTAAAGTTGCTCTTCATGTTGGAGAAGAAGTTGTAGCTTATTGATGTGGTTATTAATAAGTCACATCAGTATTAAGAAAGAGGTTATTGGTCACAACAGGATTAAGGGATGGTTCTACTATACTGGTGGTTGTTTAGGTGAATATGGGAAGAGGTGGCAAAAGTCGAGAGAGAAAATAACAATGTTGAAAATGCTAAAAGAGGTTGATATTTTGCTTACTTTGCATTATTATCCCTCAATTCCCAAAGTTCAATCCTATTAATAGAGGATGGAAAAGGGATATCTTGTCATTATTAAGGAGTAGTTTTGGCCCTTGATTGAGTTAGGAAAGGTCCCTAGTATTTACTCAAAGTTTCCATCAAAGGTTAACTTTTAACTAAATCCTTTATTTTGACATATGATTACATTAAATTGATCTATTATAAATCTAGTTATGCCCTTAAACTTAATTATACAAGTTTTTTCAATAATCAAATTGGCTTATTAACTAATTATGCATTTTTTTAATAATAATTTATTTCAACCTTAAATCTAGGTTGTTGTTTTAGACTTTGGTACAATAGAGTATATTTCATCAAAAAAAAATTTGATTTGATTTTTCCACATATTTGAGACCTTTATTATTATTATTTCATATTATTTTCTAAAGAAAACCAAATGGATTTTAGGGGAAGAACCTAAAATTAGGCTATGACATAGGGTATTAAATTAGTGGTATTATTGTAGGTTTTGGAAAGAAAATTCCCTACCTCTCCTCTTTATAACCTGTTGGCCAGTAATTAATGAGGTAAGAGCATCTCCAATGATAAAAGCCATTTTGGAGAGCTTAATTGATAAAATGGCTTTCTAAATAGTGTAAGTATAGGTTTTTTATTTATATGTATTCCAATGAAAAAAGTCATTTAGAAGAGCTATTTTTTGTATATCATTTTATATATAGTGCCATTATTTTGTATATAATATAATTATACAATTAATATGAGTAAGTTATATAAGTAAATAATTGCTTTTTAAAAAACCCTCCAACATTATAATTATTAAATTTTTAATTATATTTAAATAAAAAAATCAAATTTGAAATAAAAACCCGCAACATAAATTTTAAATTTTAAAATATTTGAAAAATCCAACTGGCATTGTAGAAGCAAAGTGGCAATACGCAATGTTTCAAAACATTAGGTTAAACCAAAAAACCACTCCTAACAAAAGTTGTTAACACTGCATCTGCATGCTTTGAACAGATATTCTCAAAAAATAACTTAGAGGATAGGCCTTCTAAATTTTTCTTTCCATGTAAATCACAAACCTTGATAGCATGATGTGCAAATACATGGACCAAACAAAGTGAAAGGCAGGCTTTAATGTTTCATCAAAATTAATATTTTTTATCTAAGATGGGATGGACATGCAGGTGTTGTTCTCAGAGCAAGTAAAGATGAGCGCAGCAATGCAAGGAAAAGATACAGCAGCAAGTTGATAACAACTCCAAACAGGAAATAACTCAAACATCAACAAAAACTAAGATCGTGACCTTAAGATGCAAATGACAGAGCTGCAGAGGGATTATTTTGAACTAAAAAATGAATATGAAAAGCATAACAACAAGCATAGAAATGGATCAGCTTGGAGTTTCGGGTGGACAAAGATCAGAACATTAGCTCTTTTCCTTAGAACATTAGATGGGAATGAAAGTGGAGGACACTTAAGACCATAATCACTTGGTAACAGAATCAATTTCAGAAGACTATCCATATCATAAATTTCTAGTCACCAAGCCCAACCCCCAGCCCTAAAAATTCTTGTTTGATATCAGTTACACTATTTTCTTACGGTAAATTCACCTGTATAAACAAGGCTGGGTGCATCTTGCTTGTGAAAGCATATAATCAACAAAGTTGTGATTTCATCCATCAAAAAAATAAAAATAAAAAGCTCGCACTTTCATTCCCGTAAGAAAGTGAAATCCAAATGAAATCAACCTAGTAACAACACAAGAAACAACTGAAATGTAATGGGTGCAAATTTATAACAGAAGAAACAACTGAAATCCAAGGTCCCAAACTAGCTAGTAACTCCCCCAGTGTCCTGACAAGCTACAATCCTCTATCTCTGACCAAATATATGAGATTTCTTCAACCAAATTACAAACAGAAATGGAATTGCTATGAAAAAAACTGTTCAACCACCACCAAAGAGCGATCAATGTTGACACTCCTTAAAAAGAAGCTTGAGCGAGCATGAAAAGCATCAAGAGGATTCCCCTAAACATTAAATCCGCTGTCAGGTTGGTAAATTTCAAACTTCCCAACTGCATACATTCACTTCCTCGGCCATTTAACTAACGTTAAACCAAGAATCAAGAAAAAGATGGAAAGAAGGAGGAGAAGGATCCATGGGAATAATTGGAAAAAACAAAAACAGGAGAAGGGTCCATGGAATGTGATCCTCGACCATCAAGTTTTTTATTTCTAAAAATCAAATAAACAAAAACTACATCCCTCATTCAAATCATTTGATCCTAATTCTGGGCAAGTCCTAGAATTTCCATCCACTAACCCAAAAAATCAATTCTTGTTCTGCACCCACATGGTGTCAAGAAACAGTAATAAAAAATCAAGAAAGCAAGAAACAGAAAATAGAAAAGGTTTAGAAAACAAACCTTCTGTTCGGCTTCTATTCTTCTTCTTCTTCTTGACAAATTTAAAAATCCCTTGCAAATGAAAATGGTTCTTATTCCTTCGATTCCAACTGAGAAATTAATGAATGCTTCGGGGTGATTTTAATGACGTTGAATAGTAATTTCAACGGGAACTTGTACTATGGCTTCTTTTTTTCTGCATCTATATATAGCAACTCCAGAGCATCACAGCTATTTTAGCTGTTCCTAATGCTATTCCGTTAGAGAACACACAGTAAAACAAAAATGCTAAAAAGTACAATATTTATCAACTCCAGAGCTTTTGAATCCTTGCAAGAAACACATCTAATGGGGTAATTTCAATTTTTTAAGAATATTTATATTTATATTTATATAACCAATTAACTTCAATTTATATTTATATTTTGATTTTGGATTTGAAAACTCTGAATTCTTAAAATTAGGTTCATGTTGTTTTAGTGTTAGAACGAGCCATATGCCCGCGCGATATGTCGGGATTTTTTTATTTATGTAAAAAATTAATTGATTTTATATGTATTATATTTTGTTTTTTTAATATTTAATTTGTAAAATTATAATTGATAAAATATGTATAATCAAAATGGAAAGTGATTTGTATATTTTATAATTGCAGATGACATAGGTAATTTTTTTTTATGAGTTGAATTTTTTCTTTAGTAATATTAGATTTGACACATTATAAATTAAAATATTGTATTTTTTTTCTATAAATAAGTTTATATTTTTTGCGTGCTATAATTAGTCATTTTAATGTTCAATTAGTAAAATTATAATAGAAAAAATATGTTAGAAATGAGTTTTTTGCGTGTTATAATTGGTATGCTTGCCCACGCATTGCGTTAAGGTTTTTTCTATGTAGAAAACTAATTGATTTTTCACATGCTGTAATTAGTTTTTTAATATGTAATTAGTAACATTATAATAGATAAAATATATAACAAATATATTTTTTACCTGCCAAAAAGGAATAGTGTAATGGAAATGGCAAGTGATTTGTATATTTTTTAATTGTAGATAACCTAGGTAAATTTGTTAACTTTTTTTTTTAGTTGTTTTTTTTCCCTAGTAATATTAGATTTGACACATTATAAATAAAAATATTGTCAATTTTTTAAGAAATAAACTTAAATTTTTTACGTACTATCATGGCTTATTTGCCGTTTAAAAGGAACAGTGTAATCGAAATGGGAATTAACTTTTATATTTTTTTAATTGTATATAACCTCAACAAATTTGTAATTTTTTTTTGAGTTGTTTCTTTTCCCCAGTAATATTAGATTTAAAATATTGAAATTGAAAATATTGTAAAATATTTTTTAAGAAATAAACTTAAACAAAAGAATATAAAATTTAAATTCAAAGCAAAAAAAAATTTTTATAAGATTTATTAATCATATTATTATATTAATGTTTTTTTAAGAATATTGATATTAATTTTTAAAAAAAAAATCTTAGGTCATTTTCTCTCTCTCTCTATATATATTTTTAGGCGATAATATTCAATAAATATTAAAACATATAATTAGTCTTACATATTTTATAGAGTAATAGAAATGGGAAGTTCTTATATTTTTTAATTGTAGATAACCTACATAAAATTATCTTTTTTATTTATATGAGTTGCTTTTGTTCCTCAATAATATTAGATATGACACATTATAAATAAAAATATAGTAATTTATTTTTTAAAATAAACTTAATTTTTTTGCGTGTTATAATTATTTATTTGCCGTCTAAAAAGAACAGTGTAATCGAAACGGGAAGTGACTTGTATATTTTTTAATTGTAGATAATATAGGTAAATTTATCAACCTTTTGTTTTTTAAAATATAAAATACAAAATTTGATTTTTATGTATATTATATTTTGTTAATTTAATATTTAATGAGTAAAAGTATAGTTGATAAAATATATTAGAAATGTTTTTTTTTCTACTACAAAGCGATTGATTATTGTTGCTAATTTTTTTTTGATAAAAACTGTTAGAATCAATTTTTTTTATAATTTCATCTTTTAATTCAAAGTAATTAGATAATGTAAATTCAATTCGATCTTTGTGCTTTTAAGTTTGGGTTTTGGCCTGAAATCTTTAATATTTTTTATATCAAAGTTTTGATTTAAGTTAATTTTATGCTTTTAGGTAAATTCATAATAAATTCTTAATGATTTTGGTGTTAAAGTTTGATTTCTTTCAATTTTATCCTTTAATGCAAATAAATTACGTATTTGAGTTTCATTTCGGTCTCAATTATTTTAATTCATGGTTTTAATTTGGATTATGAAATTTTAATATAAGGATTTATTTAAATTTTATCCCTTGAATTAAATTTATTACACATGTTTTTTTTATTTTATCTATTATACTTTTAATGTGGTATTTATTTTGGTTCATTTATTTTTTATATATATTTTTTGCGTAGTTCCTATTTCTGTTTATATATATATATATATATATATATATATATATATATATATATATATATATATATATATATATATATATATATATATATATATATATATATATATATATATATATATATATATATATAGCGAAATAAAACTTATCTGGTTGAAATTTCATGTGTCATATATATTTATATACAATAATAAACTTGGAGATATAGCAAGGGTAGCACTAATAAAATAATAATTGTAACACCAACATAACTGAAAATAATAATAACATCGATAAAAGTGTAAGCAAGAGAAACAATTAAATTACTACTGCTGTTGCTGCTGCTGCTGCTGCTATTGTTATCATTATTATTATTATTATTATTATTATTATTATTATTATCATGTTAATAATAAAAAAAAAAACAAAAATAAATGAAAGATTAAAGAAAAATTAAAAACTTTAACAAAACATGAAACAAAAAAATTAAAATTAAAATAAAAATTATCATTTTTATTATTATTAAAATAATAAAAATTATTAAATTATCTCGAGAAAGAAAACCTAAAAAACGTTAACAAAAGAGTAAGCAAAAATTATTATTATTATTATTATTATTATTATTATTCATAGTGTGTTAATAATGAAAGAAAAAAAGTGAAAGAATAAAAAAAAGTTATAAATTTGAACAATTTTTTTTAAATAGAATAAAAATAAAAATTATTATTATTATTATCATAGTCAAAAGAACGAAAATTATCAAATTATCCCGAGAAAAAAAAAACCTAAAAAACAGTCTTTAAATAATAATAATAATAATAATAATAATTTATATATGTTAATTTTTATATAATAAAATAGCTTAACACACCCTATTATAACAATAGCAAAATCAAAGTTTTAAAATCTAGAATTATCATTTTTCTTATTATTAAAACAATTAAAATTATCAAATTATCATGAAAAAAACACTCAAAAACATTAATAAAATTGTAAGTAAGAAAAATAATTAAATTATTACTATTACTACCACTATTACTACTACTACTATTACTATTGTTGTTATTATTATTATTATCATCATCATCATGTTAATAATGAAAGAAAAAAACATAAATTAAAGATGAAAAAAATCTTAAAAACATTAACAAACTATCAAACAACAAAAAAATAAAAATAAAAATAAAAATTATTATTTATTATTATAAAAATAATAATAAAAAATATCAAATTATCCCGATAAAGAAAACCTAAACAAAAATTAAAAAAAAAGTAAGCAAGAAAAATAATTATATTATTATTATTATTACTATTATTATTACTATTAGTGTGCTAATAATGAAAGAAAAAAAAACTTAAAGATTAAAAAAATATTAAAAAGTTGAATAAAAGTTAGCTAAAAAATAATAATAATAATAATAATAATAATAATAATTACAGTCAAAACATAAAAATGATCAAATTATCCCGATAAAAAACACCTCAAAAATATGAACAAAAGAATAAGGAGGAAAAATAATTAATAATAATAATAATTCATATTAAGAAATAAAAGGATTAAAATTAAAAACTAAAAATATAAGGGCTGGAATGAAAATTAAATATACAGGGATTAAAATAAAAAAAACTGAAAGATTAAAAAAATGCTAAAAAGTTGAACAAAAATTAAAAAAATTAAAAAAAAATAAAATTCTAATTATTATTACAATTAAAGAAATAAAAATCATAAAATTATTTAGAGAAAAAAAAACCTAAAAAATATTAACAAAAGAATAAAGAGGAAAAATAATTAATAATAATAATAATAATAATAATAATAATAATAATAATTCATATTAACAAATAAAAGGATTAAAAACCTAAAAATATAAGGGCTGAAATGAAAATTAAATATACAGGGATTAAAATAAAAAATTAAAAGTATAAGGGCCTAAATGAAAATAAAAAAAACTGAAAGATTAAAAATATGCTAAAAAGTTGAACAAAAGTAAAAAAAATAAAAAAAAAATTATTATTTTTATTATTACAGTTAAAGCAATAAAAATCATTAAATTATTTTGAGAAAAAAAAACCTAAAAAATATTAACAAAAGAATAAGGAGGAAAAATAATTAATAATAATAATAATAATAATAATAATAATTAAAAAATAAAAGGATGAAAATTAAAAATTTAAAATATAAGGGCTGAAATGAAAATTAAATATACAGGGATTAAAATAAAAAATTAAAAGTATAAGGGCTGAAATGAAAATTATATATACAGGGATTAAAATCAAAAATTAAAAGTATAAGGGCTGAAATGAAAATCAAATATATTATCAATTTCAATAAAAGAATAAAATTAAAAAAACTGAAACTTCAGTACCGAATAAATTAAATTTTTTAAACTCAATCCGAAAATTAAAAGAAGGAGGACCGAAGTGAAACATTAACATTCAATTAATTTAAATCGAAGGACCCAATCGAACTAAATCAAAATTTTTATAACAAAAATCAGTAATAGAAATGAAATTAAAACTAACGGGATCAAAGTGTAAACCTAAATAAATCAGGGGACTCTCCTGTACTTTTATATGAAGGAGAGAGAGAAACGAGTCATTCGGCTTTACCCGGCCACCGCCGTATCTACGGCCACTTTGACACAAAACGCGCCGCACTGGGAGGAAGACCAGGTGGAGGCGCATCGAAGTAGACGCCGGGAGCTGGTCTCCGGCCACCGTATGACATCGCACGCGCCTTGTGAAGAGGGCGTGAGGCGGAAGTAAGTGGGTCGCGTGTGCAAAACACACCGACAGTATAAAAAATAAATAATAAAAAATAATGTGCAATTACAGGTCTAGCCCTGTTTTTAAATCATTAATTTTGTCTTATTAGGGGCTAGATCCGTCTTTAGCCATATTTAAAAAATATTAAAAAAAAGGTTGCGGCGGACCGAACCGAACCGAATCGGTCCGTACGCGTGTAATTATCTCGATGACCCTCAGTCAGGAACTTGTTTTTGTCCTATTATCGGGGCTAAAAGCAGTAAAACACTGTTCCCAAGCGGTAAAAACAAAAAAAAAGGGTGGACGAACTCGCGTGTTGCACCGGGACAAATTGCATGTCCACAGTGAAATGTATGTGTATATACAGTGGAAAACCGAGTTGTTTTAGCTCTTTTACTAATGTTGATTTATATTGATTTTATTGATTTTTAATTAATAGAATCATATAGAAATGGTTCAATTTGGCCCATTAACATCAAGCCAAAAAGTCATAAATCTTTGAATTTTAGGGTTTATATAAATTTGTCTAAGAAATGCAAATTTGAGTTAATTTGCGAGTGGTTACGATGTATATGATTTATTTTGAGACCAATGAGGAGAAATTGAAAATATAGAAATTAATAGTTGGCTATAATGCAGGATTTGGGGGAATATGACTAATTCATGTTTGTTTCTGGCATCTTAACGATGTGGAGAGTTTTTATGGATGATTTGAATGTTGTACGATAGATTAATTTAGATTTGCTAAGTAACTATTTAGAGATGTGGTTAAAGTTGTTTTTGGAAATGTTTTGTATTTAAAAATATATTAAAATGATACCTTTTTATTTTTCAAAAACTATTTTTGATATCAGCAGCACATGAAAGTGATATAAGAACATCAAAAATATTTAATTTAAAATAAAAAAATTTATTTTTTTTCAAAAACATTTTCCGATTGTAATCACAAACACCCCCTTAATGTTATTGTAATGGAATTTTAGGAAATGACATAGATTATATATATATATATATATATATATATATATATATATATATATATATATATATATATATATGCCCCCGCGCCCCGGTGTGGGCAGCATCATAATATTTATATAAAAAAATAATTATGTGAGATTTTTCTATTATAATATAAATTTAGGTAAAATAATAAATTTGTGCAGAATTCATGTTAAGATAAAAAAGCAAAATATTTCTTTGAAAAAAAAATAAAAATAAAAATAACTAAAATTATCATTATTATGGCGCAAATAATAAAATCATGAAATTATATGATCCGAAAGAGATAAAAATAACAGAAAACACAAAAAATAAACAAAGAGAAAAATGGAACAATATTAATTTGAAAATGATCACCAACATACATTACAAATTCAGGACTGAACCAAATAAAAATAAATCCCTAATAAAAAATACAATTACAAAAATTAAAAATAAAAACTAAAAGCATAGATGCATAAATACAGATAAAAAATAAAAATTATCCAGGAATGACAAAAAAAAACCAAAGAAATTAATAGAAAATAAAAAATTCAAACAATAAAGACCGAAATGAAAAATAAAATAAAAATTTTTGGCCCTGAAAATAAAATAGTAATTTTACCATAATAATAAATAATAATCTAAATATGTGTGAACAGTAAAGAAATAAACAATAAATATACCTCACGTTTTATATTATAGTTAATACTAGTTTGATGGCCCGCACTTCGTTGCGGGAGGAGCAAAAAAGATTTACAACTGTTCAGATTAAAATATAATATTTTTACATATAAAGTTTAATATAATAAAACAAATTAAAATACTCTATTATAACAATAGTAATATCGAAGTGTTAACTTCTAAAATTATCATCACTATTATTGTCAAAACAATAACAATTATTAAACTACCTCGAGATAAAAAAAAAGCAAGTAAAAACAAAAACTCAAATTATTGTTATTATTATTCTTAATATTAATATTATTATTGCGTTAATAAAAAAAAAACAAAATTAAATCAAAGACTAAAAGAAGTCTAAAAACATTAACAAAAGAGCAAATAAAAAAATAAAAAATATGATAAAACAAAAATAAAAATTATTACTTGAAAAAAAATCATTTCAGTTGAAAACTAAAACAATGACCGCACTACGTTGCGGGTTGAGCAAATAATTTTTATGATTGTTGGAATTAAAGAAATTAATAGGATTTGTTGGTCTAAAATTAAAATATAATACACACACACACACACACACACACACAATATAATACAATAAAACAGATTACCACACCCTATTATAAAAATAGCAAAATTAAAGTTTTAACATCTAAAATTATCATTGTTATTACTGCCAAAACAATTAGAATTATCAAATTATTCTGAGAGAAAAAACACTCAAAAATATTAATAAAACAGTAAGCAAGAAAAATAATTAAATTTATTATTATTATTATTATTATTATTATTATTATTATTATTATTATTATTATTATTATTATTATTATTATTATTATTCTTGTGTTGATAATGAATAAAAAACCAGAAATAAATGAAAGATAAAAAATTCTAATAACTTTAACAAAAGATCAGATAAAAAAATAAAATCAAAATTATCAGGCAAAAAAAAATAATCTAACTTGAAAATATATATATAAAAAAAACCAATAAAAACCTAAAAGAAAGAGCAAATAAAAAAAATATAATAGATGATAAAATAAAAATAAAAATTATTAGATGAAAAAAATCATTTAATTTGAAAATTTTAAAAAATATATGTTCTACATTGCAGGCTAAGCAAACAATTTTTATAGGATTTGCTGGATAAAAATTAAAATATAATATTTATATATGTGAAATTTAATATAATAAAATAGCTCAACACACCCTATTATAACAATAGCAAAATCAAAGTTTTAAAATCTAAAATTATCATTGCTCTTATTATTAAAACAATTAAAATTATCAAATTATCTTGAAAAAAAACACTCAAAAACATTAACAAAAGAGTAGGTAAGAGAAACAATTAAATTTTTTTTTTATTACTACTATTAATATTACTATTATTATTACAATTATTATGTTAATAATGAAAGAAACAAAAATAAATGAAAGATTAAAAAATCCTAGAAACTTTAACAAAAGATCAAATAAAAAATTATAATAAAAATAAAAATTATCATTGTTATTACTGTCAAAAAAATAAAAATTATCAAATTATTCCAAGAAAAAAAACCTAAAAAACATTAACAAAAGAGTAAGTAAGAAAAATAATTATATTATTATTATTATTATTATTATTATTATTATTATGAGTGTGTTAATAATGAAAGAAAAAAAAATGAAAGACTAAAAAAATGCTACAAACTTGAACAAAAGTTTAAACAAAAAAATAAAATAAAAATAAAAATTATCATTATTATTACAGTTAAAACAATAAAAATTATCAAATTATCCCGAGAAAAAAAAACATAAAAAGCGTTAACAAAAGAGTAAGCAGGAAAATAATTAAATAATAATAATAATAATAATAATAATAAATCATAATATGCATTAATAATAATTAAATAAAAGGATTAAAATAAAAAATTAAAAGTATAAGGGCTGAAATGAAAATTAAATATAAGGGGATTAAAATAAACAATTAAAAGTATAAGGGCCGAAGTGAAAATCAAATATATTATCAATTTCAATCAAAGGATAAAATTGAACAAATTGAAACTTCAGTACCGAATAAATTAACCTTTTTAAACTCAATCCGGAAATTAAGAGAAGGAGGACCGAAGTGAAATATTAACATTCAATTAATTTCAATCGAAGGACCCAATCAAACTAAATCAAAACTTATATAACAAAAATAAATACCATAAATAAAATAAAAAGTTCAGAGACCGAAGTGAAACTATGAAAAACCCGGGAGACTTTCCTGCACTTTTACATAGTAAATTCCTGTCCTCTTTTAGTTTATGTTATATATATATATATATATGGATTTGCAGCGGATTTCTTAGGGGTGTTATATGATTTTGATTTCATGGATTTGTTTTTTAATAATTGGCTATGATTTAAGAACTGAGAGCGGGTAGATTTGGCAATTTTGCAAGTAGTTAAGAGGAAGTAAGAGAAGCCCAAGCAAGATTATTTATTTTTGTGCTGTGTATATATATAATTGGTTGTTCGACACTGTGTTTTGAAAAATATTTTAAAAAAACTTTTAAAAATATATATTTTTTATTTTAAATTAGAAAATTCTAATGTTCTAGATCATTTTCATGTACTAATATTAAAAATAATTTAAAAAAATATGCATTTAAAAAAAACTTTAAAAAACAAATTATACCCTCAAATATATACCATAGAGGTTATGCATGTTTGTTGAAATGATAGATGTCATAAGGCACCCGTGGCCTCTTGGATAACTAGTCTACCTTCCATGAATGTATGTATGGAAAAGAGATTGAGGGTATAATTATAGAGTTATGATTATAATTTTTATGATTTATCATCTAGTATTAAGTTCATTATAAAATCTAATGGTTAGCAAGAGTCTCGGTAAGGGAACTAATTGTGCAAGAAAAAAATGTATCACCTCCAGTCTACCCTATCTATGATAAGTTGCATTGTTATTTGATTGTTTTTCTTTATCAAATTTTATTCATTAGTTTATTCTAAAGTTCAAAATATATCTCTCTTTATGAGGGAGTCTATATCTTTATTAGGTAAAAAACCTAACCCTTCTAAATCCCAAAATTAATCAACATAAATTTTATAGTATGAGACTAATTACATAAAAGATAAGATATTTATCACCATTTAAGCATCCTATTTAAGATAAAATGCATTACCGGTTTTGTCTTAAATTATCAAGAGTTGTTGTTTTTATGCTATCAATAATCCAACTATAATATTTCTAACTATGATATTAGTAGATATTCAACTATAAATACTTTCAAATTTGATGCTGGTAAATATTACATGATATTAGTAAAAAGTATTGCATGATATTGGTAAATATTCAACTATAAATACTTCTAACTTAAGTATTAGTAAAAATATATGAATATTTGGTTTTGACAATGGTAAATATTCAATCACTTTCAATTCTAGTATTGGTAAGTATTATATGAAGAAATCTATGATATTT
Source organism: Salix dunnii (assembly GCA_015731905.1). NCBI lineage: Eukaryota > Viridiplantae > Streptophyta > Magnoliopsida > Malpighiales > Salicaceae > Salix > Salix dunnii. The sequence goes on from CM027676.1 coordinate 3,704,588, forward strand.
TTTACTATGGTATTAATAAATATTTAGGGTACGAGTAATTTCTAATTTTAAAATTAGTATTTCTAACTTTAACATTAGTGAATATTAGATATATATATTCTAATATTGATGACTCTGACACTATAAAAAATAGCCTGCGTGAATTAAAAGCCTGCGTGCATTAATTCATGCTGGTAAGGCAAGACTAAGTCCACCGTGAATTAATTTACTCTGGCTAGGCAGCGAAGTATCTCTTTAAGATTTTGTTTTAAAATTGTTTTTTAAATAAATTCAAAATATTTTATTTTTATTTTATATTATAAATTATATTTTTATTTATTAGTTTCAAAAATTATTTTTATGAAATAATAAAATATTATTTTAATGATTTTGAACAAGAAATACTTTTCAGCGAGAATTCACGTCGACTTGTCTTTTGCTTTATAGTTTGGTCAAGGATTGGTTAAGGATTATAGTAAAATAATTAAAAAAAAAAATAACAATAAAAGAAGAAGAAGAAGAAAATATTTTGTGCTGGTTTTGTGGTTGGAGAATGAGTGGATAAAACTATGCCGTTTAATTTAATGATCTAGGGGGTATTTGGGAGTGTGGCTGCGGTTATTTTTTAAAGTGCTTTTCGTCTAGAAACACATCAAAATGATATTTTTTATTTTTAAAAAATTATTTTTGACATCAGCACATTAAAATGATCTAAAAACACCAAAAGTTTTTATTTAAAATGAAAAAAAATTCAAATTTTGGCTAAACGGCGGTTTAGCCGTTTAGCCAACACAAGCACTTATTTTCTTGTTTTTTGTCCGCCGTTTAGCCAACACAAGCACTTATTTTCTTGTTTTTTGTTTTTGTTTTTTATCTCTGTTTTTGATTTTTTTTTTCCTAGTGATTATCAATAGTATTTGTTTTTATAATGCGAGAGTCTTATAGTATATAAAAAAGAAAGTCCCAATCAAACTCTTTTTTTTATATATATTAGAATTCAATTTCAAAATTTAAAGATGAAGATAATTAATTAACATTATCATAATAATCTTTTTCAAATTAAAAATCAAGAAAAAGGGCAAAAACATAGCATAGTCTTTATTTTTTCACAAGTTAATAGAATAATCTCTTGATCATAATTAGTTTTTAATTTTTTAATTTCAAATATAAACTTCTAAAAAATAAAAAATAAAAAGATTCAAAACAAGTTTATAACACCACTCAACACTCATGGTGATATTAAAAATCTTACAAGGCTACTTCCATTAAAACTATTTGCATCATGGTTGTCAATACTGTTTCGGTTGTCGTTTTGTTTTTTCTATTGGTACGAAACGTTTCGGTTTTGAAATATTTCAGTGTACTGTTTCGGGGTTATACTGTTTATATATAATTAATTAATTATATATGTGAAAAAACTTAAAAGTGAAAAAATTAAATATATTTTTTTATTTTTTATAATAAAAGTTGACACAATTTTATTTTTTATAATATATATTTTTTAATTTTTATTTTTGCATTTTCAATATAACTTCTAAACATATATATATATATATATATATATATATATATATATATCAAATAGTGGGCGGGATAATATATATTATTATATAATAGTGGGCGGGACCGCGAGAACTGGGAGAGGCGGGAATCATTTTTTTCCCAGGACCGAAATGGCACACCTGGAGTAATTCTGGGGTGTTTCGGCCTGTATTTGGCTAATATTTCCGGTACGGATCGGTATTTATAACAAGACAAAAACGACGCTATTTTGTTTAGTTTTTTTACCTGGTATAAAATGTTTCGGCCGTTTCGACCGACACGAAACGGTATCAATAACTTTGATTTCCACCACGTAACAGATAATTTAACCTTGCTTAATCATTGAAAATAATATTTGTTTTTAATTTTTTTATTTCATATTAAATTCATCAACACATATATTATAAAAGATTGTTTTAAATGTTTTGATACTTACTAATTTAATGCAAGTTGTTGGGTCAAATTAAGCTCGAAACAATTCCTCAATTTTTATTTTATTTTATTCCTCAAAACACATAGAAAATACAGGTCCCCGTAAAATGAAATGGGTGTATAACACACCTGGCATTTTCTATTAAATTTTTACCCTATTCTATTAATCCTAATTATTTGTATAATCTACTTGGGGACTATAGCTTTCAGCTTGCTCGATAATCATAACAGCTCAAAAATCATTTTGCTACCTAATTCCGTCCAGGATCCATGTCAATTTAGCTGATTTCTCCACGAAATTTATGTGGGCTTCCATGAAATGATATTTTCAGCTTAATTGTGCAATGAAGTTGGCATAAATGCTCCATGAAATCCATATGGGACTCTGCATGGCAATGTAATTTTGGCAACCGGCTCACTTGTGAAATTCTTTGTGTCAATTATGTAAACCTGGAAGGGAAAGAAAAAAAAAAGGATTTAATGAGTGGGAAACAAGTTCTTTGAACTGCGATTGTTTCAAATCTCTAAAATTATATAACTTACTTTAGATGTATTTGTGTCTTCATCATGAACAAAAGTGATGATCCAGCCATCATCTTCTTCACGCCCACCTTCTTTAGGGACAAAGGCAGCTCCAGTGCAGAAGGTGTTTCCCTCGAATTCATGGTGTTCCACCTTTATATGCCCTTCAGATTCCTCCCATTCCTGGATCAGAGAATATATAATAGTATATATTAGCCCTATTTCATGTTAAGAAATCATCTCATCTAAAAGGTTAAGTTCTTAGGTAAAATTTTAAAATATAATTTATATTATTTTTTATAACACCCTTCAAGTAAAAATCTCTTGAGTATAAAATTTGCACATAAGTCCATACTAATTTGTGCTCAATAAGGTGGTGAGATTTGAACTCGTGACAGCTGAATCAACAAGACTCTAATATCATATCAAGGAATCATTTAATTTAAAAATCTAAATAATTAGGTGAGATGAAGATATAATTTATATTATTTTTTAATAATTTATTTGTGAAAATTAAAGCCATAAGTATTAAGTATTGAAGGTGGACTATTCAACAGCTTAATTACCTTATTGTCAGTCTCTTCAAAGTACAACTTGGCCAAGCCTCCGAATTTCGGCATGCCTAAGAGGAACAAAAATGAAAGCTTAGTATGGTAATTAATGTTATGGTTGGATTTTTAAATGCTGTGCCTGTGACCAGTGAAAATGTATCTGACCTGATGAAGCACTTGCCGAGTCATGAACAGTTTGGGTGTACCCAAATTTATTTTTAACACCATTAAAGTTTGGATTGATCATCGGAAACTCCATAGCGAATTGAGTTCCGGTCAGGTTTCTCTCTTTAACCTCTCCGGTTTCCATGTTTAATCTCCATTCATAAGATCGGCAGAACAATAATTCATCTTTTGTGTAATATTTAGCATCTTGTTGAACAAGTCCTTTGTTCCTAAGTCTTCCTGAAACCCACTCAGACTTGTCCAAATCCATATCGCAAGATCCTGATATGATTGATTCAAGGGACCTGCATCCCCTCACTACAACCTGCTCCACCCCAAATAAAAAAATATGTATTAGATGCATTGCAGCTATCTATTATTTAGTTCGACATCAAACTCTCTGATAAATTATATTTTAAAATATAATTTATATTATTTTTTAATATTTTTTTAAATAAAAGTTTTATAGACTTGAGATTTGTATATAATATAACCACACTATTTTTTTTATTTAATTTTTATTAAATAGAATGAGATTTGAACTCGTCTGTTTAGTAAACAAATCATCTCATATAAAAATTTAAGTTGTTAAACTAGATCCCAAGATATGATATAGATTAATCTCAAACATAATTATATAATAAAATTGAAAAAAAAAGTGATGTTTTCATTGCTAACCTCATCTCCTTCCTCGAAACAGTTGAGAATGTGAAATGTGCAATTTGGTTCCACCTCGAACCAACGGATTGAGTCGGCAGTTCCATACCGAGGCATAATCCCAATTCTTGCATATTCTTCTTTATCAAACTTTATTAACCTATTTTAAGTGGGGCACCATAAACAAAATTAGTATGATCATCAGGACTGGTTGACTGAGGCTAGAAAGTTATGGCTAGTATAGAAGCACTCACGGGCCTCCTTTGATGAGTCTATGTATATCTATTGTTAGTGGAAAGTCAATGATCACATTATACCTACACCATAAACAAAGAATCAAGGTTAGATTTTATTGTATTTTTTTTATTTTTCTGAGTTAATTTCCAGTGGGCAAAGATTTTTTATCACTAACCTCTCTGTCACCCCCATGTCATGACTAAGGGTGCATCTATTGAACTTGAGATCGACCTTGTGTACAAGTCTCTTTCCATCAGCTGAAAGTAGGGTTTCCAAGTTAATTGTCACGCAAGTAAAAATGATTCTTGATTTTGGTGAACACTTTGTTTTTCATTCGTTAATTTGGGTGGGAAATGAATATAATATACCGGAAACAACTCCCACTTCCATGAAAGGCTTCATGGCATCCACCCCAAAGACAACCAGCTCTCCAGTGCCTGGTGCTCTCTGAAACAGACAAGAAATTAAAAGAGAGAAAAATTCAGAGAAAGAAATCAAGTAAACTAAGTTGTGTGTGTGTTTTCCTTGTGGAACATATAGTTAAATAATTAAAAAAAAAAAAAAAAAAAAACCTTTGGGTGGCTGTTGAAAGGTCGATGCCAGGTTCCATTTATATCCCAGTCGCCTAAAGTCTGAAGGGAAAAGATGTCAATCTCTTGAGGAATGTGATGCTCAGCGATAGAGTAGAACTTCCCTGAATGCTCGAAAACATTGGTGTTGCTCAGATCTTTATTCACTTTTCCAAATCGCAGCTGGGATTTATTATCAGACCAAAATTAATATTTATTAGTCAATCTTAAATATTTTTAAAATAAATAAATCATGCTACAAAATAACTAGGGGGGAAATCAAATCAAATAAAATAAAATAGTAAGGCACTTGTCATTTCATGCGCATGAACTTCCATATAATTTTGTGAATTATCAACGAGACAATATCCAATATGTCTTTTCATGAACAAGTACGCCGTCCATGACTTCAATTTTATTTTTGTTTCAATGATGAATAATTATATCAATTTTAATAGACAGAATTTCTAGCCATTAATTGGCTGCTTATTATAATAATTATTAAGTTTTCCAATTAAATATTTTTGCATAATAAATATTTCCCCACGGAAGAAACAAAAACAGAGGAGGTTAACTCCTAATTTAACTAGTTTAAGAAAAAAGAAAAAAGAGGGAAGTTTGAGGATGTGTAGCCGTGGGCCAACCATATTTAACAAGTACGCCACCAAAATGGCGGGCGGGTTGCCTTCAATGGCTGGAAGAAAAGACGGCCTGTCTCTCTGTTTTTCAAGCTTGTACGTTTCGGTTTCAACATGTCTATTATTGTAGACAACCCTCCATGTTTCACCATCACTGTCTTTATCAAAGCACAGAGCATGAAGCATTCCCTCTCCTTCAATCCATATATGACCCGTCTTTCCAAATACTGAAGCCGTAGATTTTAGACCACCAAACAATGGATTTGGTCCTGGAATTGTAGAAATTTCAACAGGTCAGCGCTCTTCAATGGCTGTTGATAATACTGATTACGATTTTCTAAACAATCCCCATTGATTTGCAAATGTGATGCACGATTTGTTTCTAAGCAATCACCATCAAAAGTATAGTTTAGAGGGTGTTTTTTAAAATATTTTTTTGTTTAAAAATATATTAAAATATTATTTTTAAAAATAAAATTATTTTTAACATCAACAAATCAAAATAATCTAAAACTAATAAAAGATTTTAATTTAAAATAAAAAAAAAATTACAAAACCGATTCTCAAGCGATCTCCAACCACCCACTAAATTATTCACACATATTAACGTCCAGTCGTGCTGAAAACTAGTTTAGGAAGAAAAATTAAAGTTAAGTAAATGATTGAGTTCAAGAAGAGACCGTTTCTTATGTAGACACCTTCTGGAAAATCATGAGGGACTTTGCCTTCAATGATGGTGATAGTGAGAGGATCGTTCAGTTCATCAACTGGCGCAAAGTTACTCTGCAAAAACACAAAAACAGCAGATCAGAAAATATTTCGACATTGATTAACACTGCTAGAGAGGTGAGTAGTCAGTCAAGGGTTTCGCGGGTTAGTTACCTGAGAAGGAAGGACGAGCTGGTCAGAAAACTGAAACAATGAATCCACAAATGCATCCAAAAGTTTGACAGAAGCATTTCTTATGCTTTCCGAGACATCAAGGTGCAAGGGAAGTTTCTGCCACTCTTTCATTAATGGCTGCTTTCAAGAAACATCCACAGCATTTGTATTTAGGCTAAATACGTGCAGTTTTAACAAGCAAAACATGAATGGCATGGTGCATGGGAAAGAACCAGGTAGTATATATTTCACTATTCTTGCTTAGCCAAGCATTGAACAGGTGAAATTACACGTCATTCTTAAAACAGGATAAGTACCTTGTAAGAAGAAGACCACCTAATCTTAAAACGATCGATGTTTTTGAAGAGAGAAGGCCGGCTTTGTACAGAGCAATTCACATGAAAAGCCATTGTTGATGTAAACGTCATTCTTCTCTCCCACTCTCGACAAGTTTCCCCTCGACGATAGCTTAGCTCCCCTGAGCACAACGGGCCTTAAATAGAGGTTCTGGAAGTGTACAGAGTCTTATTTTATTATATCATTCAAATAGTTGTTGACGTCATCTGTTTAAGAACAAGACTCGACTAATCTTTTGATGGTTTGCAGTACAGGTATTACCAACCATATTTGTCTTTTTATCATTATTCGTGTAGTCAAGTTTTATACATATTCTAGCACGTTTTGCTTTTCAAATTTACAAAAATATCTTAGAGTATAAATATGTTTTTTAATCTTAAAATCTATTAACTGGACTTCATTATTAGCTCGAGTTTCTAATTAAATTATTTAAAACTTAATAAAAAATTAATCAAATAATTTAATGTGTTCAAAGACCAATAAAATATGACATAGTATTTTTTTTAGGGGAAAAATCATATCAAGTTTGATAGTAAATAAAGATTTTTTTATTTTAAAATCTATTACCTCAACTTCATGTTTAGCTCGAGTTTCATAATAAACTATTTAGAACCTGGAAAAAAATGAATCGAATAATTTAATGTGTTTAAAGACCAATAAAACATGACAGCATTTTTTTAGGAAAAAAAATCATATCAAGTTTCATAGTAAATAAAGATTTTTTTTTATTTTAAAATTTATTACCATAACTTCATGTTTAGCTCGAGTTTCATAATAAACTATTTAAAACCTTAAAAAAAAATTAATTAATCAATTTAATGTGTTTGCATACAACTTGAATGATCGATAAAACATGACATAACAATTTTTAGAAGAAAAAAAACCATACCAAGTTTGATGAGTAAACTCGTCAAACCCGTGAGTCAGATAATCATGGTTAAAACTTCAAGCCTACAAATTGGATAATGAACTTCATAGGGATTAATAGTTTTTTTTTCCAAAATTCTTGTTTATTTAACTGTAAAATAACAAAAATAGATTATCAACTATTCAAAAATCATATAAAAGGAAAATAAAAACTCAAATCAAAATAAATTAAAATGAAGATTGAAGAATAAAATCATATAGTTTATTTCTTAACCAATATAAAGGGAAAATTAATATAAATTATCAACTCTACATATCAATAAAAACATAAGTGTAAAATATAATGTTAATGGGTGCAAAAAAAATGTTTTTTCCCATATCTTAATGGGTGCAAAGAAACAGTGTTTTTCCCATATCTTTTAGTTTTAAGTGTAAAATATATTATCCAAATAAAGTCTAAAGAATCACCTATGCTACACAAGTTTTTTATTTCGGTTCAATATCTTTCAATTCAATCTTCCATAATAATAATAATAATAAAAAAAAAAAGATGCTTAAAAGGACTTGATTGTGCAAAGAAAACACTAAAGGACCAAAATAAAAATTTGTCAAAGAAATATTATTATAATCCATGTTTAATTATAAGAGGGTGAACAACGAAAGGATTTACAATAAAAAAAAGTAATATCATTTATATTATAGGCAATTGGCTACGTTTTATTTATATATTGTTTTAGTAATAAAGCAATAATAAAAAAAATAAACGCGTTCAATTGGTTGTATAGAATAAATAAATAAAATATGATATATGACTACACATATTAGAAACATTATCTAAAAATAAAAATATGATGTATGGCTACAAATATTAGAAACATTATCTAAAAATAAAATAAAAAATATTTTCAAAAATATAATTTATCTACACAAAATATTAAAACAAAATACAAATGAAGCTCTTAGAAAATTAAATGCATAGCAAAAAAAAATTCATCATTCAAAAAGTCTCTCTTAATAAGATAAAAGAGAGAAGAGATATTAATCTAAATATAATTTTTTATATAAAAATATAATTAAAAAATCAATCAATTAAAAAAAGTGGTCATTAACATTGGGCCCACACATAAGCTCATCAAGCAGCCCCATCTGATCATTCTTCTCTCCCTTCTCGACTAGTTTCCCCTCAATGATAGCTTAGCTCTCCTGTGCATCATGGATCTCAAGGCAGTGTTTCGAGTTGTTATTGTTTTTTAAAGTTTTTTTTTATTTAAAAATATAATAAAATAATATTTTTTTATTTTTTAAAAAATTATTTTTGATATTAGTATATTAAAATATCTAAAATATCAAAAAAAAATTATTTAAAATGTAAAAAAAAAATTCAAAAATTAGTCAACGATTCAGCCACTTAACCAAACAAGCATGTTACAATTGTTTAGAGTCTTATTTTCGAGCAGTCAGTCAACTATTTCAGAACAAGACTCACCTAATATTAGAGTCCAAGTATTTACCTACCTACCTTGCGTGTCTTTTAACATTATTCATGCAGTCAAGTTTTATGTATTATTTTTCTTCTATGGTTTACTAATTTTTCTCATCGTTCGGCCACAAGTTACTGTCATCACCCTATCATTTCCCACTTTGCCATAAAATTGACACAAAATAATTGGTATGCATTAAATTACTCATGAGTTATTGAATTCTAACACACTTAAGTTATTAAATTAAATTGATTTAGATTAAATATCAATCTATATAAAAACATAACTAGAAAATGAATTTGATATTAAATATCAAAATTAAAAATATCTTTTAAATCTAATTTAGACACAATCATGTTCACGACAGTTCTAGTCAACCAACCTTCATAAGGAACATTACTTGTATAATTTGGTATACTTCCAGCCCTAGAAAAAAATGTATCATGATCAATAGAGTTCATAACATAGTTCACAGGTTTAGTGTGTGAGTTTGGATTACCCGATTCATTAGTTTGAAGAATTTACCCACCCATCAAAAAAAATTTTATCTCAATTATTATTATTTTTTAAATTCTATTCTTCAATATTCGATTGGTTCAGAGATAGATTGCATGATTGATTTTTGTTAGCGTTGTCCATGGATAATTATCTCAAATAAATATCTGTTTTTTAGGTTAGTTTTCAATTTTATGAGAATCTATTTTTATCATATGATTAAATAAAAATATTTTATAAAAAAAATTATTAGACCCAATAGAGTCTATGATGTTAGTTATTATGTTGAAGTTTTTTTAAAGTTAAATTATATTTTTATCGATCATCAAGATTCTATCAGGACTCATGAAATCGATCGATTTAATTCGAGTTAACTCTCACATCATTTAGAATAAAATATAAAAGCATTCCCTTTTATTGTATACTAATATCAAAAATAGGTTTGCCTTATATTGAATCTCCTCCCTTTTATCCAGGATAGAATACTATTTACAATATTGAAGATCCCATTGGGGTTTGGAAATTCAAAGTCTTCGTAGGTTGTCTTTTCTGAAACAAAAGTCTTCATACGTGGTTAATTGGATATGGCAAATGAAATTGGAAAGTGGTGTGGAATAATCAATAACCACTCATTTTCTTTGAAAAACTTATGACGAATAGTCAACAACTTGATATTGGAATAATAGCAAGTATTCATACTATAGAGGTTTTTTTATTATATTTATATCTTATCAATTATTATTAGAGGAAAAAATATTGTTTTAATTATAAAATAAAAGAGTATATGAGTGTTTTTTTTTTTTAAAGGAATCTGCTTTAATTTTAAATTTCTATTGACAGCTCGGATTATGAAAAATATTTTATTTGGGACTCATTTAAGTCAGCAAGATAGTTATTCCTAGGTTCCTCTTTATTAAAGGGGGTGTTATTAAGATGTTTTTGAGTCTTTTCATCATTGAAAAAAGTATACCAATGTTGAGGGAGAGTATTTCTTCATTTAGTTTTATATTTTTAAATCATTTTAGAGGTGTTTTAGGGTTATAACTTGATTCGTTAGGCTTATAATTTTTATCATGTGTTTTTTTATTAAGGAACCATCTCATCTAAAAACTTGAGTTAAATAGGTAAGGTCGCAGAATATGGTTTATATTATTCTTCAACACATCCCTTTAAGTGAAAGCCTTTTGGGCTTGAAATTTCCATAGACTCATGTTATCTTATGGTTGATTTTTATCAAATATAATAGGGATGGTGAAATTCAAACTCGTGACTACTGGATCAACAATACTCTGATATCATGTTAAAAAACCATCTCACCTAAAAATTTAAGCTAATAGATAAAGTCCCATAATATAATTTATATTATTCTTTAATATTTTTAGGTCAAAATAAGTTGAAAAATTATTTTCACAATCTTGGTTCATGAATATTCAATGAAGAATACAACCATGTGTTTATTAAGTGTTCATGAATATTCAATGAAGAATACAATTTTGGGTTTTTATTTCAACGGTATTGTGAAAGAAATGGATATTTCCGTCGATGTCGATTTGGACAAGTCTGAGTGTGTTACAGGAAGACTTGGAAACAAAGGACCTCTTGTAATGAGCCAAGAGATGCTAGTGTCTCGTGGAATTCATTTTCATTGAGAACGGTCAAGGAGGAGCCCACATAAGAGCTTGGGTCAATTCTAGAAAAATCAAATCGTTGACCAGTCTCGATGTTCTTCTTTCCAATAGGTAAGCTGCTGATAATGTATTTGGAAAGCTCTCAGTAACTTCGACGGCTGAGTTCCTATCACATCAACTCTCAGATGACCGATATCCGATATTCATTTCAGAGCAGCCCAGGTTCACCAAAACAGTTACTTGGAATAAACTTGGTGCGTGTAACTAAAAAATAATGTTTTTTAAAGTAATTTTTATTTGAAAATGTTTTTTTTTAAATATATTAAAATAACATTTTTTTATAAAAAATATATTTTTTCTAAAAACATAAAAAAATAATTAAAAAAAACAAAAAATTTAATTTTTTTCAAAATAATTTTAAAACTCACTGTGTCCTCCTGTATTGGAAGAAAAAGGGGAGACCAGATGGAAGATGGGCGTCAACGACCATCGCATTTACTCCAGTTGTTGAATACCTGACGAGCCTGAGGTGGACTAGAGTTTATGGTGCCTCTTTTTTCTTCTTTTATTGGAATTTACGCCACCACTTTATCTTTTTTCAGAAAAAAATATAAAGATAAAATAATGATAAATAAATAAATATATCATGAAGAAAAAAATTATTTGTAAAGGGAAAAAAAACAAGAAGGGTTATAAATTAAATATAAGTATAAAAAACATAGTTGTGAATATTGTTTTAGTTGCAATTTTGTTTTTTTATTTATATAAAATAGTTTAATTTTGAAATATTTCGGAAAAATTTTAAAATAAAAAAAATTAAATATAATTTTTATTATTTATAAAATCAAAATTTACAATAATATTATTTTTTCAATATATTTTTTAAAAAATTATTATTTTTATTTTATATTTTCAATACATCTCATATATATATATTAACTATAATATAAAAGGCGTGGGCAAAACACTATAGTAATCCACAGTATTTTGCCCACGCCATTACAAAAGATAAACATATATATATATATATATATATATATAGCCATAACGATAGAAAAGAAATGATACATGTATACACACATGTAAAGGTATAGCACAAGGAAATAATCATTTCCTTCATATATATATATGTTATACCATTATATATATATATATATATATATATATATATATATATATAATTCTTGGTTTTTTTTGTATTAATTGGTTTTCTTGAACAATATTTATTTTTTATCCATATTTATATATTTAGATTTTATTTTATTTTTTATCATTTTATTTTTTGTCAGGATTTTATTTTTATTACTTTCCGTTCTGAAATTTTAATTTATATTGGTTACACTGTATTTTATTTTTAAAAATTCCTTTATAGTTTTTCTATCCCAAGATTTTGATTTGTTGCAGTTTTGTCATTCAATTGAAATTAATTATATATATTATTTTTTTATTTTGACACTTATTCTTTTAATTTTTTATTTAGTATTGATTCTTTTCTTTTCTATTTTTTTTTTATCTTTCTTGGACAATGTATACTTTTTGCTCATATTCATTCATTTAAACTTTTGGTTTTTATTTTGAATTTTTGTTATTTTATTTTTTATTGGAATTTTATTTTTATTCAGTTCAATTCTAAAATTTTAATTTATGTTCGTGATCATTTTAAAATTAATATTTCTATATATTTTTTTTCTATTATTTTTATCTAATTTTAATATTAAATGATTTTATGATTTTATTGTTTGTACAATAATAATGATTGTTTTAGTGATTTTTTTTATTTTTTTGACAAAATATTTTTTTTAATTATTCGGGTCAATTGAATAATTTTAACTGTTATAATAATGATAATAACAGTGATGTGGGGATGAATTTTCAATTTATATGTTTTTTCTTTTTGGAGATAGAAAATTAACTACTTATTTTTGTTATTTCATTAATACAGGTTCTTTCACAATTTATATTTTATTTGTTGTGTTTAATTTAAATTGAATTATAGAATAAATTAATCTTAATACAGTGTATTCAATAATTCAGATATCTGAATCTTCTTGCTTTTTTTTTTTTATAATGATAATTTTATATTGGTTATTTCATTGAAACCTATTAAACGAAAAAAATTATATCCATTTAAAATTCATATATTTTATAGAAAATTTGTACTTCACAAGATTTTTATATATATTTATTATTTTATCCAAATTTATATTACAATAAAAAAATAACTCATAATTAATAATTTTTTATGATAAAAAATATGATTCCGGCCGCGACGAGACGCGGGTGCCATAGCTAGTATATATATATATATATAACGAATGTAGAATAGTGATGTGACCTGTCATTAATTAATGACAGGTCACATCACTACTGCATAATTAGTGGCGCAATACATCAATTTAATTTGTTTGACTTTTGACAGGCGGGTGGGAGATGCGCGGGAAATAAAAATTTACTTGCAGTGGAAACCGTACAGCCGGCGTAACTAGATGTATTTTAGCCGATATTGGATGAAATTTCTGGAATGAATTAAAATTTAAAATAAAATAAAAATAATATTATTTTATTTTATTTTTTAACTGATAAAGAATATTTTAACTGTTTTAATCAAAACAAAACAAAATAATATTAATAATCCTAATAAAAAAAAATCTAAAAAACTTGTATATAAAAAGAAATATTAAAGATTTTTATAATACTCCGCCGCCGCAACAAAAACAATTTATGTGTACAATGAAAAATTATAATAATAAAATTGAAAACATATTGTATTTTATCAGTACTATTATATTGTTTTAGGATTGAAATAAAGATCGCTTAAAATTAAAAAGTTTACTTTTTTTTAATTCCAAAGCTCGTAAAATAAATCAATATATACTTTAACTAGAAAAAACACAACTTTAATTGAAATATCCAGGAACAAATATCAAATCTATTAATAATGAAATCAATAGAAAGCATCGTCAAAGTACATATTAATTAAAAAAAATTCTTTTGATATTTTAAAGAATAATTGACTTCGATTCCGACCAAAAAGAAAAGGATTAGAAAAAAAAACTGGTAATCATGATATGAAATAAAAAATAAATAAAGTATATCAGACTTCTAAAACTAAAATAATAAAATAAACCCTAGCACCAATTGCAGCACAAGTGACTTCTCCAACAAAATATATATCTTAGCATGTTGCGCCAATTTCAGATTGTGGAGCGCTACAACGTTTCCTGTTGAGTTCATACGATCCCATTTAACTCCACAGGATTCCAAATACCAACCTGCGCCACTTTCAGATTCTAGGATTCCAGGGCTCCATTGCCAAGTTCCAAGGATTTTCTCCGAAATGAAATAAAAAAACACTTTCAAACTTAGCAATAACCAAGACACACTGATAGTTTTGTTTTGGATACAAACAACTATTCGGACACAGACTCGATGCCGAATCAAAACCCCTCACCACAAACATTACAATTTATCCCTTGTGTCAGGTGGTCAATACGTGATGAGTACAGTTGCCAGTAGTCCTCGCATGGAGTTGAGGCAAGCATGAGACAGTTATGGAGTTTTTTCAGCATATTTGGAATTACGCGGCTTTAGATGAGTCACTTGGAAGTTGTGATTGCATGCTCCTCCTTAGTAAATCAGACAATTTTGTACTGGCTGCACGCCCTCGTTCTAGACATTTGAGATATTCTTCCACTAAAGGTACAAATTGAAATGGAACATCATTATAAAAGATCAGATGAGGGGGGGGGGGGGGGGGATTAAAACCAAAATTCTGGAAGCCGATAATAATTATCTTCACCTGACTGAGAATTTTAACATAAAAGGAGAAAGGAAGACAAACAATCAGAAACCATTATTCAGTTATTTTGAGATTGGCATTAGGTTTTATGATGTCCTAAATGAGCTCCAATCATAGGCCAGTGAGAGGGGGGACACGTGAAATGAAACTTTATGAGAAAACCAAAAAATGGATTTGAGCAATGAAACTTTATGAGAAAAGGCGCACTGTATGATTCAAGATGTTTCATTTTGGAGACAAAGACAACTGTTTCAAAACAAGAATGTACATATCTTCCTTACGGAGTATTACAGCGGACAGGTCACAATCATCTGACTAGAAATAATGAGCTGCAAAGTATTTCATATATCCTAGAAAATTTAGAAGCATGCAAGCAGGAAGAGGAACCTGGGCACTGAGTTGTTTAGGAGTTAACTTTAAAATTGATAGGCACAAGGATTTCACATCCCCTAGCTGGGGTGTAAAACCAGTAGGTGAGGCATGGAGATAATAATGTGATTTTCAGCTAGCTAAATTCCCCATTTTTCACATATTCAACAATATCTTATATGTCTGTATCATATGATTAAGTTGGTATACCTGACATTACACCATGGGTAACAGAGGTGATGATTCCATGTTCCATGGGTTCACCTTCTACATGTGACAATCCTTTCGGTAGAACAGAGACAACAGAGTTTGGAAAGACTAAATATGCAAACCCCCTCATTTTCTACAAGAATACAAAACAAGCATAAGCAAGGGAAACTTGGGAATAAAATGAAGCACAGTACATAAACAAGGGAATTTGAGAATAAAAATAAAACACAGAGCAATTGCATTTCCACCATGAGTAGAGTTCTGCAGTCCACATAGTTAGTCTGCAACAAGTATGTTGCTTATAAGTTTGACCTAATCTGAAATACAGATTAATGGCTTGTATAGACACTTATGCAGAAATACGGTTATCTCTTTGCTTTTTCCTCCCTTTATTCCAAGACCTTTTCCATCCTGGATGGATGAGCCTCGAATCACTCAATTTTGCATTAAAACATCCCAGGAAAAATTGCATTTACGATGGAAAATTACGATGATAAATAAATTTATCATGCTAACCTGCTCTTCCAACTTTGTAGGATCCAATATAACATATCCACCTTCAGCCAAACAACAACATATTGCAACTGCAGAAGCCGGTATGGCATCAGTCACCCAAATGTCAAATTAACATAAACCATAAAAAGATGACTAACATTTTTCAATTACCTGCAAGATGTTTCAGAGGAATTCCAGCATCTACGAGGGCAGCACATGCTGCATTTATAGCACAGGCTAGAAGCTACACAGATTGCAGTCAAGAAAATAGCATCATATCAATTGTTCGAACCAAATATATTTCTACATCCCAAAAAGGAATGATATCATCATCTGAAAGTGTCTTCATGGAGAAAGGAATTCTGTAGTAGCTAATAAATTGGATTTTCAAGCCATGTGAACTGACCACAGAAAAGACACTGTAAACTAAACTCATTTCACATACCAATATAAGTTATAATAGTAGAGGCATTATAGCTAGCACAGAACCTTTTACTTTTTCACATTATCATTTAATAAAGAAACATAAAAAGACAGCATAAGAAGTCATGTTGTCTCTGGCAGAGAGCTCAGCTATTTGAAGGAAATAAAAACAAGGATCATGAATTCACATGAATAAAGTGGGAGATTTCTCATCCCATTAAAAAAAATCAAGAAGATAAATGAGGCTGCAATGGAAAATTAGCTGGGATGCAGTTCTAGTCCTACAAATAGAAAGCATGAATAAAATAGGATACAGCACCATCATCATTAACAACCTGCAAAAGAGAGATCACTACATTATTGTGATGTATTTATTGTGATGTATGGAACTGATCTGTGTAATATCAGGAGACACATGCAATGCATTGCATGCAAGCACACATTCATACAAATTTATTAACTAGGTATGAAATGTAGAAGTGTGCGACATGAAATAGATGTGTGCATCTTATCTTTATCTATCAAATGATTTACTTTTTAATATCAGGTAAAGATGCAGCATCAACAACATAAAGATCACTTAACAAATATAACAAATAAAGAGTAATAACTTGAAAGGTGACAATGAGGGGTGGGCAACAATTTTCGGAACATAATTATTAAGCTCTAGCTAAACATAAATTTTCAAAACATGCACCAACCCACTGACCTGAATGATAATTGATGTTGTGGTGTTTGGGTTAAGAGTCAAAATGCAGATACTTTGCAAAGTCCTCTTCAATATCATTTCAAATTCCTTTTCCTGTTTGCCTATACAATTGGTAATAATAAGCAGAAGTATTTTATAGAAAAATAGAAAGAAAGAAGAAAAGCAATCAAATGAGCCACAGTTTAACTAAACCCAGTTGAAACAGCGATAATTAAACTTGAACGACATAGCAAAGCAAGTAGCAACTGAAATGCTTTGTCGTGCAAAAAAGTTAAAGCAACAATGTTTCAAAGTTGAAATGAATTCATTGTGCTTCAAATAGTATAAGATGCGACAATCACCAGCTTCCTTTCCAAGCTAAATATGAAACAGATTTGCTTGTCAAACTAACTCGTGTTTGTGCTCAGAATATATCAAAAGGTCAGGATTTTCAGTTTTCCAAGAGAATGCTACCAGGTCTTAAATTAGATATCTCGCAAGCTATGCACATGAATTAATTTGTAATTTTTGTTGCTCAAAAAAATCCAATGAAAATGCCAATATAAAAAGTTCAATGACAGACCTGAACAGCCCCACCCCCCACCCCCACCCAAAAAAAAAAACAAAAAAAAAAACAAACCAATTTGTCCTGTCTTCGGCTTCCAAATAACTTCAATACAAGCCTTCTCAGGGTTCTCATTCTTCTTTGTACCAGCTTTAGGTCCATAAACAGCAGCTAAAACCTTTGTGTCCCCTAAATAAAAACAACAAAAATACTCAAAACCCATTAGGCAATTCTCCACGCCAAATGCAATTAAAAAAAAAAAAAACCCATTTTTCCAAATAGGATAAAATATAAAGATAACCCTAAAAAAACATTGAGCAAGAACAGTAAATATATAAGAAAACAATACCCAAAAGATATTTTAGAGTAAGGAGGTACCTTGAGACCAACTGGCAGAGCCATGAGCACGGTGAAGTACATTGCGAGCGCAAGAAAGAGGTCTTAATTGGCTTGGAGAACGACCATCGTCTCTCTCACTCTCCATAATTTAATTCACTCCCACAAGCACCCCAACGAAGTTCCCTTTTTATGACAGAACCTTACAATTTAGAAAAAACTGAAACTTCGTCACAGTTAAGTACAAATCACAAACAGGATTTGATTAGAAGATGGTAGAGAATGATTGATGCAACGTTTTGGGGTTTTGGGTTTAAGAATTATTTGTTTTGTTTTAGGTTAGATGAGGTAAGCAAAACATTAAACAGCCCCATTTTCCTTATTGAAGGTTTTGATTTTGAATGCCAAGTTTCCTTTTCTTTTTTGGATAAAGCAGCGGGGGGAACAATGGCCCAACAAAACTACACTAGGACATGAGGGATAGGAAAACTTTATGGTGTTATAGGCAAGGTTGTCAATTCTGTTTCGGTTGGTGTTTCGTTTTTTCAATTTAAACGGAATGTTTCGGTTTCAAAGTGTTTAAAAAATTAAAATACTATTTTAACAAACATGATTCAAATTCAAGATAAATGGGAAAGGAATTAGATGCGGCAGAAAATACAGCAGTATACAAGCAAAATCATAAACAAATTCAATTTATAAAAATCAAATGGAATCGACAACACTGTTCTGTTTTATCATATACAAGCATAAGCCCTTCATCATCCATTCCAAAATCATAAACACCAAAACAGAAGGGATTTTTTATTTATAAACATCAACCCTTCATCATCCATTCCAAAATCATAAACACCAGCAAAGTAGGGAAACGAAAGACTTAACACTTAACAGAGCACGATAAGCCAGCCTACACCCACAGAGAGAAGCGAAATCATGCATCGAGACTGATACATCATGGGTTTTCATGGCACAGGCATGGGTGCACCACCCCGAGGAGTTCGTTTTGATTTCCAGGGTTCTAATTTGTTTTTTTTTTTTTTTAACAGAGGCCTTCTGAAATCTGAATCTTGAATTTATGTTTTTCAAATTCACAATTATAATTTATAACCCTACAAAAAATTATCTGCGAACCACACTTGATTATTCTCCAATATAAATTATAAAATGGCCAACACAAAAGCAAATGTTGCGCTTTTGTGCAGGTTTCAAACAAAAGAGGAAGAAGAGAGTGTACCTTGCACTTACAGAGGACGTTGAAGATAAGAGACAGAAGCCAAGGATGAACTGATGAAGAGGCGTTGCACGGTTGCACTTTGCTATAACGCAGCTTGCAAGAGTGAAGACTGAAGAAGAAAGACTGGAGGCGGTGTGTCGATTGTTTTGGTTGAGATTTGGGAATTTGAGAACGGAGGCTGTGAGGAAAACAAGTTAGGGCTTTGCTGTGAACTTCGGACAAAATGATTTGGTAATTGGGGGCTTTAGTTTTCAGTTTTCAATTACATGAAATATTTCTTCTTCTTTTTTATGGCCGGGGATCATGTGGTGTGAGACCTAAGTATTTAGGCCGTAAATTAGCCAAAAAAATCTGAAATTGATTTAAAAATTATATTATTTTATTTTATTTTATTTTTTTAACCGGTATAAAACACATAATAGAATAAAATCGATATAATACAGGTTAAAGAAATATAAATAAATACGGATCCATACAAAATATATAAGAATATCATTATTTATTTCTTTAAAATAAGCTCTAAAGAATAACTAAAATGATGTCACTAGTTAGTTATTCTTTGTAAATTTATCCCTTGTGTCAGGTGGTCAATATGTGATGAGTACAGTTGCCAGTATTCCTCGCATGGAGTTTTCCCAGCATATTTGGAATTACGCAGCTTTAGATGAGTCACTTGGAAGTTGTGATTGCAAGCTCCTCCGCAGTAAATCGCACTATTTTGGAGACAAAGGCAACTGTTTCAGAAGAATGGACGTGTCTTCCTTACGGAGTATAACAGCAGACAGGTCACAATCATCTGCCTAGCAATAATGAGCTGCAAAGTATTTCATATATCCTAGAAAATTTAGAAGCATGCGAGCAGGAAGAGGAACCTGAGCACTGAGTTGTTCAGGAGTTCACTTTAAAATTGATAGGCACAAGGATTTCACATCCCCTAGCTGGGGTGTAAAACCAGTAGGTGAGGCATGGAGATAATAATGTGATTTTCAGCTAGCTAAACTCCCCATTTTTCACATATTCAACAATATCTTATATGTCTGTATCATATGATTAAGCTGGTGTACCTGACATTACACCATGGGTAACAGAGGTGATGATTCCATGTTCCATGGGTTCACCTTCTACATGTGATAATCCTTTTGGTAGAACGGAGACAACACGGTTTGGAAAGACTAAATACGCAAACCCCCTCATTTTCTACAAGAATACAGAACAAGCATAAGCAAGGGAAACTTCATAAGCTAAGGGGGTGTTTGGGATTGCTGTTGCGGTTGTTTTTCAAAAAAAAATTCATGCCGAAATACATCAAAATAATATTTTTTTTTATTTTAATTTTTATTGCAAAAAAAAAATAGTGCACCGCGGCCAAACACAGGTTTGGCCGTCGTGCCAAACAGGCAAGCTGAGAAAAGAATCCATTTGAGCCATGTAATTGCCAATGCTGAAGAGAGTTGCTTTGATGTCTTCACCCTATAAAGGAGTAAGAAAATCATAATGAGCGGAGGCATCAAGGCAAGACCTGGAATAACATCTATATCCAAAGTTAGAGTGTCCTTAGACATGCCTAAAAGGTTCTCATAGAATCTAACAAATTCCTCCCTCACCTCATATTCCAAAGAAGTAAGGACTTCATTACTGCCCATAGTAGATGCAATGAACCGTTTTCTCTGCTTCTATCCCATGATAGCATGGAAAAAATTGGAGCGTTTATCACAATCTTTGAAATAGTTATACTTAAACTTCTGGCTAAAGAACATCTTCTTTGCTAATTTGTAATTAGCTAGATCCATACACTTTCTTTTCATTTTCCATTAGCTGAGTATTGTCCCTGTCACCTTGCAGAATTGATTGGAGATTCAGAATCTCTCCTTCTATAATATTTACCCGTTTAGAAATATGGTTGAAATGAAGCTTACCCAACTCCTTTAAAGGCTGCCTTAAATTTTTCATCTTGGTTCATAGAACATACATCGATGAACCATGAACCTCGAAGTTCCACTAACTGGCCACTAGATCTAAAAAATTAGCATGTGATGCCCACATGTTAAAAAATTTGAAGCTGCTGGCCTATAATATGATTATTACCAAGCCGAAGTTTTTAGAGAATGATCTGAAAAAGGATCCGGTGGGTCATAATGGACCTGAATAGAGCTCAAAATAGAAGACCACACATTGTTCATTAAAACTCTGTCAATTTTTTTCTAGACTCTCCCATTGGACCACGTGAAATGACAACTTGAATAATTAGCATCATTAAGATCCAAATTTGTACAACAATGAAAAAAAAAAAAAAGAGGTTTCATACCCACATACAACTTCTCCATTATGCTTATCTGCTTGGGAGAGGATAGCATTAAATTCACCAAGAATCATCCAAGGTAAAATTAGATTCCTATCCTCGAAGATAATTTCAAAAGGCTCTTCTTGTGACCACTATGCAATACTTATACATAGAAAGACCTCTAAAACTTATTTGATAAACAAGACTGCAAATGTTAACATGAAGACCCTGCGTTGAGCATGAAATCAAGTTTACTGAAATAGAGGAGGGGTTCCAAAAGACAATAAGATGGACATTATTAGCAGCAACCTCCGCATTGGAAAAGTACTTCTAATTCTTTAGCCGAAACTTCTATATGCTAGCTACCTTAGTTAAAGACAACTTAGACTTCAGCAAGCCAGCACACATCCACACCTTTTTTCCTAATGAGGTTAACCACCTCATGCTGCTTTAGAGAACTGTTAAAACCCATGATATTCCAATAGTAGATTAACATAAATAATCCTCCAGGGCTAAGGCCTTCGACCCTTTGCTCTTAGTAGTTCGCCAAATATCACTCTTGGTGGTCGCACCATGCAAGATATCCTCATTCATCCCAACAGTGCTAGCAATATTCCTCATTCCTTTGTCAACAATTGGAAGGAGACCTTTGGCTCGATTTGGGTCATTAGCCACCCTTGGCTTACCATTCATCTTTTTAACCACCATCATTAGATTCCATTTTCATAGGATCAAACCGCTGCTCATCCAAAGACTCATAAATAAAGGAACCCTGCAATTCAATAAATATTAGGCTGAGAGAAAGCTTCTTCCAAGTGTTGCACAACTAACATCTCTTGTTCAGGAATCACCTCTTTAACCAGAACCCACTATTTCACCATTACCTTTTCAGTTGCTGAGACCTCCTTAGCTGGCTTTAAGGCCTTCAACTCATTCTTATCCAAAGCATGAGAACAAAAGCAAGTATTATGCTAATAACCTTGCAATGTATACAAATATGGCCATTGTCTCATAGACAATAAGTTGCTTTAAAGATGTACCATTGGACAGAACAATAGATATTGTATAAGGGAGATCTACAAGCAAGTCTATTTTCACAAGAATTTTAGCATAGGATAATTGAGACATAAATGATGTTAGCATATCACTCTGAATAGACTTACCAAGAATGCTACCAATCTTTGATAAACAGGCAAGAGACCAACATTTGAGCGGAAGATTAGGGAACTTAACCCAAACTAGGATGGTGGTCATATCTATAGATGAAAAATCAAAGTATTTTGGTATAGATTTCAATATCAAAGGTCGTCCATACACAAGATAAGGATCTCCACTAAGAACTGCAAGTTTATCATCCTCATGAACAAATCTAAAAACTAACCAACCCGATTCATAAATGGTTAGTAAAACTTTACACTTCCAGGAATTAGTGATGATATTGTTAAAAGTTCTGTATCTTGGAAATTTTTTCGCAACATACCCCATAACACAAGATTTCCAAACATCCTTAAGACTACCAAGATCATTCTCAAGCAAAGAACAAAATGTGGTTTTATTGAGTTCAGAAAAGTATACCAACTTAGTCTTGTTTTCAGCACTACAATTGAAAGAAAATAAATCTTTCCATTTGTCATTCGTTGCATGGTCACCCCTCGGGTCAATCTTCACATCCATGCTCCCCGAATCTTCCCTAACTTTGGAACCACCATTTTCCTTAGCTTTGGAACGAGAAGTAGAAAGAGCATCCTTGCCTCTAGGGGCTGCTGCCACCAGGAGTAAGAGAAGAGAAATAACTTTTTCTTCCCCCAAATCCTTAGCTGCTGCCACTGTTGTAACCTTGACTTTAGAGTTGGAATAAGAGCCACCATGTCCCCTGTCTTTAGACTTAGAATAAGATGAAGAGGAGAAACTTTCATTAGCCATGAAGGGTGTCACCATCGGGGGCAGAGGGGGGAAGACAACAAGAACATTTTTAGCCCCCAAGTCGAGGTAGTTGCTGCTTTCGTTTTATTTTTACTGGTTCGATTTAGTTATTATTTTTTTGGTTTCTTGGTTTAATTGATTTTCTAGTTTTTTTTGCTTACCCCAACTTTATGGTGTTACTAGCCATTTATCCGCGTTTTATCATGATTGAAATCATATTTTTTTTAATATAAAAGATATTAATTGTGTGATAATTTTTTTATTATAATATAAATAAGGAGAAATAATAAATCTTTGTAGAATTCATGTGGAATGCAAGTTTTCTATAAAATATATTAACTTTAAATAGATATAAATTTATATGTTTAGTATGTTTCAACAAAATCATTAGCATAAATTTATCATCATCTTTAAAAAAGAAAGAATATTTAAATACCTGAATTATCATATTCACTGTAATACGATTAATTTATTTTATAATTAAAATTAAACACAATAAATAAAATATAAATTTTAAAAACACTAGAAATAATCAATAACAAATATAAGGTATTAATTTTTATCTAAAAAGAAAAAAAGAAAACATTATTGAAAATCCATCCCTATGTTACCATCACTATCATGACTATAACAATTAAAATTATTATCAATATTATTGCCTAAACAATTAAAATCATTAAATTGCCCCAAAGAATAAATAAAAAAAAAGCAAAACATTTTTACAAGAAAACAATAAAACAATAATTAGTAAAATTATCATTTTTCTTGCGCAAATAATGAAACTATAAAATCATATAATCCGAAGAATAGATAAAAATAATATAAAACACAAAAAAAAAAAACAAAGAGAAAAAGAAAGAAATATTAATTTTAAAATGATCACCAAAATAATTAAAATTTTAGGACAGAACCGAATAAAAATAAAATCCCAATAAAAAATAAAATCAAAAAATTCAAAAACTAAAACTATAACCATAAATGCATAAATACAAGTAAAAAAATAAACATTGTCCAAGAATGATAAAAAAATCCAAAAGAATTAATATCAAATAAAAAATTCAAAGAATAAGGGCTTAAATAAAAAATAAAATATATAATTAATTCCAATCGAAAGATAAAATTAAAACAAATAAAAACTTTGAGACCGAAACAAATAAAGGGATTTAAAAAAATACAATGTAATTTTGTTAAAATATTAAGAGAATAAAGACCCCAATGAAAAGTATCATATATGATTAATTTCAACTAGAGAACAAAGTTAAAACACTTAAAACATTCATATCGAAAAAATTAAAGGAACCAAAAACAATTAAAAAATCAAAAAATAAGGACTAAAACAAAAACAAACATATATAATTCATTTCAATTAAAGAGTACAATTGAAAAAATCAAATTTTCTATTGAAAAAATCTGGAATAAAAAGGAAATAAAAAGAACATGGACTAAAACAAAACAATCATAAACATGAAGGACTATCATGTATTTTCCAATGGCAAAAGAGAAAGAAAACTAAAAATTATCCACTAGAGATTTACTAACCATCGTAACATGACACGCCTCACACCAGGAGGAAGAGGGCATGGCGGCACACCTAGTGACATGATTATTGAATACTTTCCGAGATAAATAGACGTTGCACACACCACTTAAAAGGCATGTGCGCGTGAAACACTATTAGCGTATCTGTACAATACGCCTACAGTAATTTAAAAAAATAAAAAAAATCCAATTTACATAAATACCCCTGGACCAAACGATAACTATAAAAAAAATGAGTATGAAAGTAACATAATGCCCTTAGTGCCATGCCTTTGTGTTTTGTCTTTTTTGGAAATATTTGCATAGTTTCATCGTGCATGAATATTTAAAAAACCAAAAATACCCCCAACTGTTTCTCGATTTGTTGTCAACTCCCAAGGATAAAATGATAGTTTCATAATGCAATTTAAAACATAAAATACCAGAAAACCCCAAATAATATGAAAATATCACAAATGCCTCTTGGAAATGTCCAAAATACCCCCATTCTGAGGGTTAAATTTTTCGATCCTAAAGATAAAATGATAATTTATTGTTGATATCCACAGAAATTTATGTCTAGGGACACAATAAAACCATAACATGTTTTATTTATTTTCTAATAAGTTAAAAAACAAATATATATATATATATATATAGGGATGTTTATAATCCATAAAAAATATATAAGAATATCATTGTTTATAAATTTTCTTTCCTTTGTATTTATCTATTTTTTTTTTAAATAAGCTCTAAAGAATAACTAAAATGATGTCATTAGTTATTCTTTGTATAATGACATGGATCGGTTTAATACCAAATGTAATTATGCAAATAACTTATTGGTGATGCTAAGTGGGCTCATTACAAGAGCCAAGATAAAGACAATATTGTGGAATTATGTGCTTTACTTTTATTATTAATTTTTTATTTTTTGGTGATTTGATCCTAACTCGAATGTCACTTGCTTATTCTTTCGCAAGCAAAGACAACATTGAAAGAAGAATTTAAATGAAAAAGACACAAAAAATAGGTGATGTGTCCGGAGTTTACATAGATAAACACACTTTTGTTATACATCTTTATAAATAATATTATTTAGATTTTTTAAAAATATTTATGATTTAATTTTAGTTCCAATTTTTTTAATATATTCATTTTATTATGGATAAGGTGTTAAAAATAATGATAACGATTATTTTTAAAATACTTTTTATGTAAAAATATTTTTTAAAAATATGTTAGGCTAATTATGTATCTTGGTGTTTGTTTAATATTAAGATGTTAAAATAGAAAAAAAACACTGAACTAAGATTTTTTTAAAATATTAAATTAATTTAATTTGAGTGTTCTGAAATACTTTGAATATAATAATATCAAGAATAAATCTTCAAAAATAAAAAAATATTTTAATTTATTTTAAATAAAATCACCTTAAACTAAAAATATAACAATCAACAGGTAGACAAAATAGATGCAAAAAGCACAGATAACAAATCACTAACAACAAAACATTTACTATACGCACATAAGAGAGTTTTACTCTCATTTTACATCATCAAAGCTAAATTTATTCTATTTTATAATAAAAATTGTATTTAATACAAAGATAAATAACAATAAAATTTAAAAAATCAAAACTAAGAGTACAAATATATAAAAATAAAAATAAAACTATCAAAGAAAAATAAAAAAATAAAGAAATCAAAACTAAACAAAAAAAATAAGCATAAAAATAAAATTAAAAAATAAAAATTATAAATGTTGAAACAAGATAAAAAAAAAATGTATCCAAAATGGTTTGTATTTACCATTTATTAGTTCAGGAGCTAGGCTGATTAGCCCAAGGACCAAGCCCAGCCCGTTTGATTTGGGACGAATGAAAGCCCAACAGTTTATTCCTCTTCCTTTATCTTAAGATGGGCTGGGCTGAATTACTAACCAATTTACCCCACTATTGTCAAATACGACCTCTAGCAAGACTTCCAAGTATTGCATGCAAAAAATAGGAGGAAGAGAGGAGAAGATGGGGGTGTTTGAAAGTGTAATTATGGTTGTTTTTTAAAGTGTTGTTTGTTTAGAAATATATCAAAATGATATTTTATTTTATTTTTTAAAAATTATTTTTGATATCAGTACATCAAAATGATCTAAAAACACTAATTTTTTTTATTTAAAATGAAAAAATAAAAAAATTTAAATTTCGATAAAAATCTGATTAGAACACAGTGTCAAACAGACATGAAAGCTTACCTGGCAGGAGAGGACGTCATGTTTTGTTTTTGCATGAAATTAAATGGTAATTAAAATGGCACATAAAACATAGTAATTAAATGCAGTTGGGGCGTTACAATCACAACTGAGAAGAGTGGAAGTGAGCCCATCCAATCTTTTTATTTGACTATTTCACTGTGATATTTGGTTATTTTTTTAAAAATATTTTTTATTTTATAGAAATTATTTTTTATATTAATATTTAAAACTATTTAAAAAACACAGAACCGTATCTTTCTTTGAAGTTGAGGGAAACGAGACTGTCAATAAACAACAAGTACAGGAGAAGTATAGGAGCCATGACAAGGGCTGATCATTAATTAGTTCGTTTTGAAAAAAATTATATATTTTTATTTTTATTTTTATTTAAAATTAAAAAAATTAATATTTTTAGATATTTTTATTTAATGTCAAAAATAATTTTTTAAAATTAAAAAAATATTATTTCAATGTATTTCTAAATAAAAATTATTTTTCAAAATAATCTCAATCATTTTTATTTGATATCAAAAATAATTTTTAAAAATTAAAAAAATATTATTTCAATACATTTCTGAACAAAAAAATATTTTTCTAAATAATCTCAATTACATACTTTCAGATAGTCACATTATCGACTACTTGCAAAAAGACTCGTGCGTGTCGTTGGTGGAAGGGTGTTTGAAGTTTTTTTTGAAAATATTTTTATTATAATTTTTTTATTTTTAAAAATAATTTTGATATTAAAACATAAAAATAATTTAAAATAAAAATAAAAATATAAGTTTTTTTAAAAACACTTTTTAAATATATATTCTAACGCCCCTCTTAATGAACGGCCAGAAAACCATTAATGAATCATTTATCACTGAGGTCGCGGTCCTGACGGTGACTGGCCACCATACCCCGAAAGCCATGTATCAACACGTAGCAAGTTTGAAGTCTCAAGTTATTTTGATTGACTTGAATTAATTTTGGTTATTTTTTATTTTTATTTTTATAATTTATAAAAATAATATATATTTTTTTTAAGAAATGAATTTTTTTTCTATAGATTTTCCTATTATTAATTGATTAGATAAAATTATAGCCTGGATATTATTATTATTATTTTTTTTTTAAAAAAAGGCTCTTGCGATTCCCGTTGCATAGCTCGGATCCCTGTACGTGGGAAGCAGCTTTCCCCGCAGCGTGGCGGGCAAGGCTATTTTGGGTTTTTATTTTATTTTATTTTCGAGTGACTATTATTTTTATTTATTGATCATGTTCTTCGTCTCGAAAGATTCCAGTCAACGCGATGGGGTTATTTAGATTAATTTTAAAAGTATTTTTTTTTAAATATATTAAAATAATATTATTTTTTTAAAATATTTTTAGTATTAACGTATTAAAATGATTGAAAAATATTAATTTTTTTTAATTTAAAATAAAAAAATAATTTTACAATGGAGTGACAAACAACCCCTTAAAGAACACTCTTGGTGGACCTTTAATTTTATATTAAAACCTAAAATTAAACAATTAAGGTAGTCATCATCGTAAGGTTTTTTTTTTTTCTTTTAATTAAAACCACAAGGATGAAGTAGAATTTTTTATTTTTATTATTATTATTTTCAGACCAATATTTTATATCAAGAAAGCAATATATCAAGGAGTGTTTCACACTATATTTTAAATATGTTTTGAAAAAAAATAAAAAAATTTAGTTTTATTTTACTTTAAATTATTTTTTTGGTGTTTTTAAATCATTTTCATGTATTGATATTAAATTTTTTTTTTAAAAAAGAATAAAAATATTATTTTAATATAATTATAAATAAAAAATACTTTTAAAAATAATATGAACCATACATCTAAACATCCATTAATAAACTCAGATTTATAATTATTATATTTTCTACCCCCTTATGCAAATGGAAGAGGCATGTCTAGGGTTGGTATGCTATGTTCTCTTCTTAGCTACCAAAATTTATATTAAATGATCTTGACATATATAATTTTAGCTAGTTCAAAAATCCTTTGATCTCAAATTTTGTTTTCTTTTTGAAAAAAAATAAATTGCAATAAATAAATAAATAAATAAATAAATAAATAAATTCATCTTTAAATTGAATAAATGGAACGCAAAACTTACATATTTGGTTATATTGTTAAAAATAAAAGAAGCAATAAATTTTTTTTTTAATCTTTTCTTATAATTATTAAAAAAATAAGGGTCCATTTTCTTAATCACTAAAGAAATTTTCTTAATTTCATTTTCCTTTTATGTAAGAAATAAATTAAAAAAACTAAAATAATCCTTCATTTTATTTTAGATCATTTAGAAAAAAAAACTTTTACAGGTACTTTTGGATAACAAATTATATATTTTTTTAAAAATATATTTTTTAATTAGCTGAAATTAAAAATAATTTTCTTAAAAATAAAAAAAATATATATTATTTTTATATATTTTAAATAGAAAAACGTAAATTATTACACTTCACATCATCGCTGAACGTCCCATCACTAAAAAACAAAAATTCTGACATAATCCACTAATTTGCCCCGCCGAAAAGCGCGTGGAGTACGATAAAAGCTGGAATAAAAAATAAAGTATTCAACAGCGTATCGTTCCGGCAAGGAAGCGACTATTCTAAACAAGCTGAGGAGGAAGACGAGGAAGCAGGGTGAGCGTCAGCACACAAATCGAAAAGCTTCACTCACACTTTCTATTTTTAATTAGCTGTCATTAATTCTCACTAATCTAACCTTCATTATTACTGTTTGGTGGCTAAACAAGAATTTCTTTTTATTGATTAAAAGGAATATATTAACTTGGAATCTGGCTCGTTGTTTTGACAACTGGCGCTATTGACCCTTCATCGAAAGGGCACTCCTCCTTTCCTTGGCTGCATCTCTTTCCCTTTGTAAGCAGAGAGCTAGCGTGTATTACTGAAAAGGCAATCACTCCTCTGCCTCTGTCTCTGGTAATTATTTGGTGCTTTGATTTGTTTCTTTTGGCTCTCATGGTAGAATTTTTTATGTGGGGTTTGTGTGAATATAGTGTCGGTCACTTCTTGTTGGCAAAGAAAGAGATTGTGTGGTCGTGATTGGTGATTAAATTGAATTCTTTTTAGTATATTGCATGCTGGTCTTGGCAATTATTTGGTTCTTTTCTTCTTCTTTCTTAGTGGGATCCGTGTGAAATTAGAGAGTGTTTGTGCATGCTTTTTTGAAAAGTAAGTAAACTGTTAATCATGAGTGGATGATTTTATCACAGTTTCTTTCTTGAAGGATTTTGTTTTCTTTTTTCCTGCAATTGGGATTTCCTTCTTTTTGTAAATTTTATAAGGTGTTTTATTTGTCTCTACAGCCCTTGTTTTTTGTAGAATGCCTTAAATCTTTTTTTTAATTCTGTTGTTTCTCAAGAACGTTGATTGCGTTGAATATAAGACCGTACTGTTTTTTTTTTTTTTTTATTAATGTTTTAATTTTCTACTCTCTGCTGATTGTCGATAAACCTGTACTGTGAACTCTTTGCTGCTTCAATGTATGGATCGAAAAATTTATTCCAATCGATCTACTTTTTTCATTGTATAATAACATAGCTGAACTATCTTCAATTTCCCGTTAACAATGCAGCTGCATTTCAATCACGTTTTCTACAATCGATTTGATTACTGGTTGCAGTTAAAGAGTTAGTGCTTTATGTATTAAGTTCATTTATGTTTATGAAATGTACTTCATCTTTATTTAAGTGAAGGATTGGAAACGATATGCAGGGATGATATTGAGTATTGAAAGTCAGCTATCGTGTTTAATCAAGCTGTTTTCCGATGGGCCAAGAATTTCGATATCCCTGTACAGTCGAAATTGGGAAATTGCTATGGTTTATAGGAGTGATAGTAGCTGTGGTGTTAACATTCCAACATTTTGAATTGCCATATGGCAACATTATATCATCCTTGTCTTCTGCTCAAAAGGATCTAACAGCAGGAAATAGTAGCTTGTTACCTAATGGTGCCTCATCAACACATGAAATGGTTAGCAGCAATGTGACTCAATCAAATGGTTTGAACTACACTGATGGTGGTCATGAGACTGGTGATAATCATGGAACTGAAACCCCAGCAAATGTAAATAATGGTGTTGTATCAGAAGAAAGCAGAGTCGTGAACGAGTCTTCTCTAGTGGACAGCCGGGGAGAGGAGTCTTCACTGGATCAGTTGGTAGATACAAATACAAATTCCACACTCTATGTTAATAATGATGTTGGATCAGAAGGAGTTAAGTCCATGGGAATAGACAACCATGGAAGGGAACCTTCACCTGAACAGTTGCTCGATCAAAATGAAAATTCCACGCTGGAACTCAACCCTTCTGGTAATGGATCTGCTTCAATAGAAACTGACAGTTATCGAGAAAACATCACTCCCACATCAGAAAATATAGGAACCTCACAAGCTGGAATTACACCCATTGCACCAGCATTACCACCAGTGGATTCCCCATCTAATATAGCAATCCCAAGGAATGCAGAGCCTAGCATTATAGCTCCTGTTGAGTCGAATACATCTAAGATGGATAGAGATGCGGCACCTGGTTTAGATCGAGAAAACATCACTTCCACATCAGAAAATATAGGAACCTCACAAGCTGGAATTACCCCCGTTGCGCCAGCATTACCACCAGTGGATTCCCCATCTAATATAGCAATCCCAAGTAATGCAGAGCCTAGCATTATAGCTCCTGTTGTTCCTGTTGAGTCGAATACATCTAAGATGGATAGAGATGCGGCACCTGGTTTAGACAATGATTGGAAATCAAGGGAACAGCTGAATAATTCTACTTCATTGAAGAATATCACTTCTGTGACTTCTGTTCGTGAGGTGAAGAAAGAACCTCATACAGCTTCCCCAGCAGTTATTTCAATTTCTGAGATGAACAATTTGCAGCTTCAAAGTTGGTCTTCTCCTATTAAAAGAGTATGTATAAAATTCTGCTCTGAGTCATGTAAGGGATTAACTTTTATGAGTCAGTTACATAGTTAGTTACATTAACTTTTCTCTTCATGCTGCAAATTTGTTTGTAGAGACCACGATGGCCTACGGCAGCAGACCAAGATTTGCTAAATGCAAAATCACAGATTCAGAAGGCACCTATTGTGGAGAGTGATTCCATGCTTTATGCTCCTCTTTATCGGAATATTTCCATGTTCAAAAAGTAAGCTTAATAAAATTGAAAACCTCCCTTCTGCTTTAAGTGGCACATGCACAAATAATTTTTTCTATTTTTAAAGATGCATACATAACATGATAGCGGTTTCCCCATGAACATAGCAATTAGTGTAGCTCATTCAAAAGTATTCAAGCAAAAAGGATCAGGTAGTAAAATTTTGCAACATTTATTGCAGGAGCTATGAATTAATGGAGGACATCCTGAAAGTATATATCTACAAGGAAGGAGAAAGGCCTATATTACACCAGCCCCTGCTCAAGGGGATATATGCTTCCGAGGGATGGTTCATGAAACTGCTAGAGGCTAACAAAAAGTTTGTTACAAAAGACCCCAAAAAATCCCACCTCTTTTACTTACCTTTCAGTTCTCGAAACTTAGAGGTAAAATTGTATGTTCCCGATTCACACAGTCATAAGAACCTCATACAATATTTGAAGAACTACTTGGATATGATCTCGGCAAAATATCCTTTTTGGAACAGAACTCGAGGTGCAGATCATTTTCTTGTTGCTTGTCATGATTGGGTAGGTTTTTCATGCTTCCTTTAGATTTACAATTTTCCATTTGAACGAATCTTGAAGCTTTTCAAGGCATCCAGCATTTGAAGTATTTCCATCTCCTTTTATGTAATATCTAGTAATTTTGTTTTTTATTTGGTTTCTTGAAGTATTTTCTTATGTGAAAACTATTTGTTGCATATCATGGTTCACTTAAGATTATTGAGTGATGACCAGTAGAATTTACTTTCTTGGACTTTTTTCGTTTTATTTTTATACTAAAGGCTGGATGTGTAAGTTTTTTCTGTTTTTAGGATATCCTAATTACATCAATGATGTTGCCTAATAACCATGTTTTTCTCAGGCGCCATCTGAAACAAGACAACACATGGCCAATTGCATTAGAGCCCTCTGCAATTCTGATGCTAAAGGTGGTTTTGTTTTTGGCAAAGATGCAGCTCTCCCAGAGACTAATGTGCGAACACCTCAGAACCTTCAGAGAGATCTTGGAGGCAAACCTGCTTCCAAGAGATCAATCTTGGCTTTCTTTGCTGGTAGCATGCATGGCTATCTACGGCCAATTCTGTTACAGCAGTGGGGAAATAAAGATCCTGATATAAAAGTATTTGGTAAATTGTCTAAGGTCAAGGGCCGAGGCAAAATGAGCTATGCACAGTACATGAAGAGCAGCAAGTACTGTATCTGTGCAAAAGGTTTTGAAGTCAATAGTCCACGAGTTGTAGAGGCCATTTTCTATGAATGTGTTCCAGTGATCATATCTGACAATTTCGTGCCTCCATTTTTTGAGGTTTTGAACTGGGAATCCTTTGCTGTTTTTGTTCTGGAGAAGGACATTCCAAACTTGAAGAATATACTCCTTTCAATCCCGGAGAACAAATATCGTGAGATGCAGATGAGGGTCAAAAAGGTACAACATCATTTTCTTTGGCATGCTAGACCTGTGAAATACGATATATTTCATATGATTCTCCACTCTGTCTGGTACAACAGAGTTTTCCAAGTTCACCCAAGGTAACCATAAAAAAACTTGCAGATAGATGATTTTTGATAATTTCATATGTTCATTTCACTGGAGGCTGTCTGAATTGTGGGGAAGTGAAAACACAGAACAGGTTACATGGACAGGTGGAAATAGATGCATTTTAATCATACATAGTCATTTCATTTGTATTTTCTTTAGATAGATTTTGGCAAAATAAAGTTACCTCGCTGTATATACCTCTCCTTTCCCTTGTTGTAAAAGGTTCTTGATATTCACTCACTTGAATATGTATCTGATCTTGTTGAAATTTGCGGATGATATCACAATCCGACTCTTCGCCGCAGAGTGCTGTGTTCCACTTTCGAAACTTTTATTTCTAGCAATGCCTGTCTAAAAAATGAAAGGGCAAAGGATATTTATTTTCCTGTTATCTATCAGTAAATGAAATTCCTCAGTGTGGTAGCGTAGTAATAATAAGAAGAAGAACAACAATTCAAACCTAATATGTGAAATAAAAATATGATTGGTAAAAGGTTTTTGACAAACAGTGAGAAAACATGTGATGAAATCACAATTTCTCTTAAAAATATTTTATAGAGGTTTTGGAGAAAATTGAGTGCTCTAATACTGGTACATTGTAAGTATAGAACCTTATATTATAAAAAAGTATTTTGGGAATATATATATATATATTAAAAAAAATTGAAATATAATTTATTTATTTATTGGATTTATTAAAATATAATTTTATTACATAGTATTATATTATATCGGGTCAGACCCGATCCATCAACAAACCGAATGAACAAAGTTTGATTGGGCAGTAGGTGACTCCATTTTTTTTACTGGGTCACAATGGTCCAACCAAATCAGGTGTTACTGTTCACATACATGTGAATGTGAACAATGGAGAGTGAAGTTCACTCTCTGGTGGAGGCAACGATGACCAAAGTTGGTTGGGAAAAAAAGATGAAAAAAAGAGAGGAAACTGACAGTGGCAACATGGAGAGGGAAGAAAGAGGAGAGGAGGGGGGTTATCGGTCATGGGCAGCTCAGCCGTGAAGGGAAGGTTTTGTTGGTGACTGGTTATGTATCGGTGGAGGCAATGGTGGCTGGAAAATAAAGGAGAAGTTGCTGGCTGAAAAGTAAATGGGAAAAGTGCCTAATTTTGTTTTTTCAACTTTGTTCTCAAATTTCTTGATGCTTATAACATGAATTTCACCATTATACTTTAGAGAATAAGTAATTATTTTTTTATAAAAAGAAAATATAATATTTACTAGTATTTATAACTCTAATAAATATCCGATATTTTTTAAAAAATAAATCTTAAATCTCATTCTGTCTGGACAATATGCATGAGAACTCTTCCCAATATGCCTTTAAATAAATAAATAAACCTTGAAAAGAAGAGCCAGAGAATTTGTAATTTCTTTTTTAATTCTTCAACGAAGTAAATGAAGCACGTGTTGCAACTGAACTGACGTGAAAATCAGTGTAAACAAAGATTCTTACCAGTTACCTCCTTAAAACTCTGAAGCAAACACTCTACAATAAGTCTGTGAGCTCTTTGTCTAATAACCGTCGGATCACATCTTTGTCTCTATTAAGACACCGTTTTGATAGCATTCGAAAAAACCTCTCACTTTTACAATGACATCACCCGTACCATAACTTCACCGATAAACCTCCGAATTATTAAATGACCCTTTTAACCTTCCCAACTACCCGTTTATCTCATCCACGTCATAATCAACAGGGGTGAATGCATGGAGTCGTTGTATTTTATCCGCAGAACAACCGTAAAGAGACAAATTCATAAAAAGGCAATAAATGGCAAACTTCACACGTTTTTCTTTTTCTACCTAATTTTGTCTAATTTCTATATCTATATCTATATCTATATTGTAATTCTAAGTTTCAAAGGTTCTAGATTGTTAAGATCGAAATCAAAGACCAAAAAAAGGATAAAGAAGAAGAAGAGATTGATTGACAGAGATAGATAGAAATGGCAACAGAAAGCAAGCACAGCGAGGTGAAAGTGAAGCCAAGCAGTAGTAATTTTGATGGTCCTAAAGGGAAGTTTGAATCTTCAATGAAACTTAAGAAAATTGAGAGCTCAAACAAACAACAACAACAATCTGTTGTTGAGTCAAAGAATAAATCTATCCCAGTTGTAACTAAAACTGAGGTAATTAAGCTACCCCACCTCTCCAATTATTTCTATTTTCATGTGGTTATTTAGATTTTTATTTCAGTTATGATGTTATCATAAAGTGGCTATTTTTATTATTGGTTTCCCAATTTGGTGAGCTTCTGCATCTGGGTTTTCATTGGTTTACTATTTCATGTAGTGGGATGTGGAATGTGTGTTTTGAGATTCTTAAGGATGTTTTCAGTTAATTTAATGAAATGGATTTATTGCTTGATCTGGTTAGTTGATTGTGTAGAAACTGAAATGGATTGGTTTATGTGAATATATTGGTTTCTGTGTTAATTTTTATTAATCTGCATTGAATTGGTATTAATGTTTGGGATATTTGTTCTTTCTGGGTTCTTGACGAGTTTGGTTCTGATATCATATCTTTTTCTCTGTTTATTGATGGGTTAATCTTGTGTTGGGTTTCATGTGGTTTTGTCTGTTTTGTTTGAATCCGAAGGTAAAATCAAAATCAGCACCGAGTTCGTCAAAAACTACGACGACAACCACTACGACTAGAGTGAGACAGAAGAAAGTTTACTCCTTGCCTGGCCAGAGATATGATCCTCCTGAAGAGGTTTGGATTTGAAGAATATTAATTTTGAGCTGTTGGTCTGGATAATAAGTTTATGTTGAATGTATCTTTAATTCATATGTTGGCTGCCTAATTCTTTCGACAGAGAGAACCACTCAGGATATTCTACGAGTCATTGTCTAAACAGATTCCAACTAGTGAAATGGCAGAATTTTGGTGAGTTTTCCATCATCAACCACTCGGTTCTAAATGAATTTCTGAAAATCACATTGCTTTTGTAATATTGTGCTTGCCTGAAGTTGGAGTGAGGCCAGAGCATGGTCCTGGTGCTTATTGCGATCTTTTGTTTTTTTGCTCAGTTTCATTGGGATTTTTAACCATCCTGTTCGGTCTCCTCTATTCTTCCTAAGCAAGCAATTCTCTTCCTCAGATAAATTGTTCATAGGACCTTGGTTGTTCAGTTAATTTGTCTAATAGCCTTTGCTGGGATCATGCAACATTTAGTTGACTTGCATATTAACACATAGGAGTCCCATATTAGCAGATGTCTGACTGTTTTTCTCAACAGATTTCGAGTCCTTTAGAAAACCTAGTATGCAATGGAGTCTGATCTAGTGCGCACCTGTGCTGCAATGCAAATACATTATTTTTGGAATTAAAACAATCCTTATGTCCTGAGGATTTGATCTCCAAGCAGGAGTTGTTAGTAATCATTGTCAAAATTGGTTTCATAGTAAATTCTGGACTTGTTATTGGCTGGTTAGAGCTTCTGTAACCACAGGGGCCTGGTCTTGTTTTAGGTTTGTCTAATGGTTAAGAGAACACTATTTCCCTGCGCGGTTTAAAAACATGTGTAAATGAGCTGAGTTACAGCTTAGGTTAGGTTTTAAGCAAATAAGTGCATGGATTGTTATTTCAAGGTCTTGAATCAATAAAAAAAGAGCACTGCGTTTGGTTATTTTAATTTCTTACAATAACTTCATAACTTGAATCCCAGCTGGTTAAAGGCTGGTGATGCCCTTCAAAGTAAGCATTTCTACATCAATACAGTTAAGAAAGGTGTGGAGTAGAGTGTTTAGATGGCTTAGATGCCTACATTGCTATACTTAATTGTGATACCTTGCTGGAAGTTCTGCACCCATGAGTTTGTAATCCCAACTTTGAATGAAAATCTGCTGGAAATAAACTTCAACATGTCGAAAAAGATTGGTAACCTAAATGCTAAAAGGTGACTTGCCTTGGACTGTGGTAACTCCTGTTATCAGTAACTCAGTAAGCTTTATCAAGTAACTCGTTAAGCAACTCCTGTTAGGGGAATAATTTGTTTCTTAGACTGTGGCAACTTCTGGATATCTTGCGTTAGATATCTCATGCTACCGCGAAGTTCATTTCTTTTTAACTAACAGTTAATAAATTCAGCTGTAATTCGTTTGAGAAGCTTGACAAAATTCAGTCTGCAGGATGATGGAACATGGCTTACTATCCCCAGAGAGAGCCAAAAAGGCACTTGAGAAGAAACAGAGAAAGCAAAAAATGCAACGATTTGGAACTCCCGTTAAATCTACCAAACCATCCACTAGTAAACCTGAGAGTTCTCAAAAGCAGCAACAGTCCTCAAAGAATGGAGACCTTAAAGCCAAGAGGAAAATCAGCAACGACAGTGACGATGACGACTTTATTTTAAGCCCGAAAAGAAGGAAAGGGTAAGAAATAAAATTTCCATTAGTTTGTGTAACAATTTTCCAGAAATAATTTCATTTGAATTTCTTTGCATTAAACTTCAGAAAGGCAAGTTTTCTAGACAACTGATACAAAGAGACATTCTTTAT
Source organism: Salix dunnii (assembly GCA_015731905.1). Taxonomy (NCBI): domain Eukaryota; kingdom Viridiplantae; phylum Streptophyta; class Magnoliopsida; order Malpighiales; family Salicaceae; genus Salix; species Salix dunnii. The sequence goes on from CM027676.1 coordinate 3,742,968, forward strand.
ATTTTTGAACTTCAGGAAACAATAAGTGCAGATAAATTTCCCAATTCTCGAGCATTCTTTGTTTCTCCATTTTAACCCGATGATGCCAATAACTTCTCATGAAAATATGTGTTCAGGAATTTGGAAGTGGAAAAATTTAATTATGCTTACAATTTGGAATGGCTTACATTTTAATGGAAGCAGTCTTAATTTTTCTTGGAAAGAAATATCACTTCACAAGACAGATTTCTGGGTAAATCCTACCGAGTTTTCCCTAGTCATAACTGATAACCTGATCTTGCTTTTTCTCTGGTTGGGCTTTGAACTTCATCTAGCATCAAGGGGTAATATGCAGACCCAAAGTTCTACACCACTACTCTTTCCTTCCAGATTGAGCTGCTAAGTATTCACCCACAGACCATGCACGGAAACTAATGGTAGAGCATGAAAATTTTAACTGGAATGATGTGGTAGTCATAACTGATGCAAATTCAACTCATTTTAACTGGAATTCCAGATTATTAGAGGTTAGGTTAAATGAATAACTCCATCCCTTCCACTTTGCTTACTCTCCATGGGACTAAGATACTTTATGTTATCCACATCTTAAAGCATCTTGAAAGGAAATAAAGAAAAAAACATAAATCCTGAGCTTCTCACTGGTTTGCTTTAGGACAAGGAAGAATAAATCTCTTATGAATATCATGAAACCAGGAACTAGAGTAATAAACATGAAGAAAAAACCAGGTCTGGTTTTTTCTTCATGTTTATTACTCTATGCACTAGAGTATAATTATTGGAGCCCCTAAACTTTATTTACATTTATAACGAAGATCAAACCCTGACAAATATATGAGTTGTTGATAAGATAGTGAGAGTTCTTCCTGAATGCATCTGATAGTGTTTGACATCAAGGGCGGGTTTATAGAAAGACTACAAGAATTTAAGACCTTCAGAAACATTGAATTTGTTAATGCAACACTATCACACATAGCAGAGCAGTCATATGCTTCATAACAGAACTTTTACAGCGATATTTATCTGCATAAAAACTCGTAATGCCTATTTATGCACGAATATATTAATGTACATTGGCATAGTGTGATGTTCGTGCATAAATATTCAAAATCTAAGGCCTACCATAGTATTGTTTCCACATGAGATGTATGTGAAAGAAACTCAAGATAACTAACAGCTGTATGATATATCAAGATCATTGATCGTGGGGACATGTATGACTTTGAACTTATTAGGTCCCACTTACCAAGCATGAAATTTAATGTGTTGAATAATGCCAATGTATGGGCAATACATGTGACAGACAAGCGGAGAATAAGCATCATTCAGACAGTTTTTCCATATCTCGCCACAAATTTTTTTGGATCAAATGAATGTGAAGTTTCACCGGCGAATAAAGACTGTGGAATCTGATCTGCAATTGAAATATCATTTGTGGATTTGGTGAAAGAACGGTCTGTTTTGTGAACTGTTTTCAAATCTGCCACCACGTTGCATCTGTTTTGAGTGCACGAGAGAGTGAGCCATGCTGATTGCTGTTGAATGTGCAGGGGATAGCTCCTGTTGCAGTGAAGCAACAATGCTGCTTCGCAAAAGAATTTGCTTCAGTTTCCTTCTAACTCGTTCAGACACATTAGAGATAACTCCTTCATTTTCAAGCTCACCAATACTAAACGGGGTTTTTATGTTACTGTTAAACTTTCTGAATGTGACTGATGCTCGCAAAACCCTCTTAAAACAAAGAAAAAGTGTAAGGTACCTCAAATCCGATGGATTTCATGATCAGGTCATTCCATTCTTCTGGTATTTTTTTGTCAAATCGTCCATCTGTTGTTCGGCTGGCGGTACTTGGGAAGTTTGTTAAGAGTTCCGTAGCACTCCTTTCGAAGTGCTCATACAGTGTCTGAAGTACAAGTCACTCTTACTCAAACCAAAATCAATGTCAGTGGTCTAATGAGTCCAAAAATTACAGCCATCGCTAGCTAGCATGACAGAAAAAAGTAAAACTTTTTACCACCGGCGCATCTTTCTCAGGGTTCTGGATAAATACGGTGACTTTATGATAGATTTTGCAGGATTTTTTTTACTTTACAGCACCAGCTTTATATGCCATGAAATTGGGTAGTCAAAATTGGTCGCCACAGTTACTCTCCTGTGCACCACTGTCTTTTGTTATCAATTTAACAGGCAATTTCGGTAACCTGTGCTGGATAAAACAAAATTTCTTTCTTGAAAAAAAGGGTGTAATTTTCCCGATCGGAGATCCATGGATCACAGACGGTATCTCCCCCATGGCCTTTCGCCTTTGAAAGGGCCCTTCCACGCTTCAAGAAAGAGGAAAGAAAGCCAATAAGCTTGGCATGGTTGACTTTCTCTAAGGTTTAGGCTGAAATTCTTATAGGGATTGTGATGAATTTGTCAAAACTTCATTTCAGATTTAGGTTTCATGATGGACTAAGGGGAGTGACTGAACTGTAAAGCTAGCCAGTGACTAATTTGAAAAAAGAAAAACAACAGGTTCTATATTAGAGAGGGGATCATCTTATGCTTCTGTTAGTAAATGTAAGAAGAGGGGAGAGTGTGTGACAGCAGAATATGTAGATCAAGAGAGATAGAGTAGAAATATGCAAAACAATGAGAGTAAATGTATGGTCTGCAGGGTTTTAAAAAACACATATATGCAGTAAAAATAATAAATTTAATTTCTTTAAAAGTCCCAAGATCCATTGAGCAACTCTTTTTTTTTTTTATGTATTCAATGTTTTTTTATATAGTAGTGTTGTACTATCATCAAATATATATAAACAAATAAGAAGGGTAACATTTTATTTTAATAAAAAAAATCTAAAAATCTTAAAAATAGTATAATATCAATTTTCCTTTTAAATTATATCACACATATTATTTTAGAATAATTTTATAAATTTATTCAATTAAGTCCTTGTTTAATTTTTTCTAGGTTTGGAATTGTCATCCGTATATTAATAGCATCCTAGTTCCCAATTTGTAAAATTTATTTACAATTAAGTTACACTTGATTAATCATTTAATTTTAATTTCTAACTAATAATTCTTATTTATGTGACTAGTTAGGTTTTCTAAATGATTAATTGATTTATATTTAATGATTAAGTACATTGATTATAGTGATAGCAACCTGTCATGATCGCACAAATATTGAAAAAATTATAAGTGGTTTAATTAACTTTTTAGTGAATAGTTTCTCATTGTAATTATTATTACCTCAACAAGAATGTTATGATTTAGATATTATAGTCTAAGATATGTTTACTGTGTTAAATCGTTTTAGTTTTCAATGCTTGAAAACAAATTAAACATTTTTTCTCATTCGTTAATGGTGATAAATCCTCTCTTAATTTTCCAAATGTATTTATATAATTCATGTTATACCCAATATTTGCTTGTTCATTTTCCTTAATTAGAACAACATGTAGTCATGATCAATGTACAACATTCATTATGTAAGATATCTTAGTGATCTCATGTTAAAGGATTACTTAACTATCAGATGAGCCTTTCTATAGACATAAATGATCTCTCTATATAAAATTCTCTAGTGAATTAATTCACGCTACATGTCATCTCACGAACATTTTTTTTTTGGATTCGAGAAAACCACACCACCCAAAAACGCATTTTGTGAGCCAAAATGAGTGAATAAAATCCTGATTGTCCTAGGATTTTACAAAAAATACACTTCCTAACTCGAACTCGAGACCTGCTGTGCAGATCTCATAAAAACTTGCATATTAGATTTACACTTGCATATTAGATTTATGTAACCCTCATATATATATATATATATATATATATATATATATCCATCTAATAGTTATTGGTTCATAAAAATTTGTATATATTAAACCTCAAAGTTCATTAGATTTTTCATTTTTTAGTAAAGGGTGTTTTAGTCATCTTAATCAATAAACAAGCTTTATAGGTTTTATATAATTCATAATCACAAGGTTTTTATATAATTTAGTGGTTCTTGTTTCATTGACATGACTTAATCTACAATACCATAAATGATATATATTACTTTTTTTTTTGAATTTGGGCATTTTAATATCATGTATGTACAAACTATTTGTATACGCAATAGATTCATAATGAACATCATTATTATATAGGAAACATTATTTTTTCTTAATAATAAATTTCAATCCATTGAAAAATAGATACAATGTTTCTAAAAGTGATATAACACAATAAAAATTACATGTCCTAGTATCGACTCACTTGACAAAGTTAATGTAACAACCCTTATCTTTTTCATAACTCATAAGTTCATTTTATATTTATCCAGTTGTAAGCATATATGAAGTGTAAATTAGAATAAATATTTTAGTTTTCATGATTGCAAGATAATCTTTAAAGTTTTTTCTATAATGACTTTCCCTGTCACAATGATGATAACTACCCTTGTCATTCTTGATTCCTTAAGTAGGCCTATATGCTTAGATTACAAGACCAAGTTAACACTTAACTCATGGTTCATAAAATCTTCTTTTTGTTATGATCATTTAAATATTATTAAAGTCATAAATAGTTTCACTTAACCTTTGAGTGACTAGTTTCTCAATTTAATTATTATCTTTTTTATGAAGAATATTCTGATTTAGATATTATAACATAATGTCTTTGCTATTAAATTATTTTAGTTCCCAACACTATAGTCATTCATTCTTTAAATAAGATTTGAAACTATGTTCAAATCTTATTCCATATTTTCTAAGGATTTCATAATTAATACTATTTGAAAATATATTAAAATATTTTTTGATTCATCTAAGGTTATGAATCATATCTTAATTACTTAAATATCTTTATAGAATTCATGTTATACCCAATATCTGTTTCTTTTTTAACCTTTTATTAGGATAACATATGTTTGATATCAATGTATATCATTTCATCTATAAGATAACTTAGTGATCTCAAGTATAAGAATTAATTACACAACTATCACACAAGTCTTTCCATATAAATATGTGATGTCTCAAAATAGAATTATCTTGTGGGTCAATTTAGTGTACATGTTTTTTGACAAGGACTTGCATATTAGTTTAAAGTACCTCTTATACCTCAATTTATAAGAGCAATTCTTTTCTTTCATAAAAGATAAGATATAATATGTATTATCTAAGTCATGTAAAATATGCATACTTTATTTCCTTTTAAAGGTTTTGATGGGTTCTAATTAGTAGTTTATTTTATCATTAAGGCCCCGTTTGTTTGCTGGAAAGTGGTTTCCTTTTGGAAAGTGAATTCCGGGGAAAATGAATTCCTAGAAAGTGAATTCCGATGTTTGGCAGTGATATGAAAAATGAACTGGAAAACACTTTCCAGTGTTTGTTTATGTTATGGAAAATGATCTGGAAAATAATTTATTAATAAATTAATTTTTTTTCAAGTTTATTAAAATATTGAGGAACATATCTTACAAATTAAAAAGTTGAATGAGAATGAAATTGAAAAAAAAATATAATTTCATAAATTATCTCAAATAAAATAAATAATAATCAAAATAATAGAGATCAAATCTATTTTTTTTTTTAAAAAATAAAAGGTGAATAAATTAAAATAATAACAATTAACATTTCATAAATTATTTCAAATAAAATATGTAACAATAAAAAAAAATGAGGACCAAATTTGATAGATAAAAAATTTCAATAAAAAAATGATAAGAAAAAAGCAAATAGCAATTATAAAAATAAGAACCAAAATTAATATAAAAATTAAATTTTAAGAGATGGAATTGAAAAATAAATATTCAAAAAAAATTATATATAGCAATCAAAAGTTTGAGGATCAAATTTGATATAATCAGCAAATAATGACATTTCTAATTTTTTCACAACTTCCGGAAAGTGTTTTCCGCCTAAATTTTCCGAAAAACACTTTCCTGAAAACCAAACCAAATTCTTCTTTGACTGGAAAGTGTTTTCCGTTGACCGGAAAGTGTTTTCCGTTGACCAACTTTCCGGAAGACAAACAAACATAGGAAAGTTTGGAAAGTGGTTTCCCGGAAAGTGAATTCCGGGAAACAAACGGGGCCTTAAGGATAAAAGCTTATTCGTGTGAATAAATCTAGCAGTTTGCATTTATTATAAGCTTGTGTGCATAAATAAATTCTTATATAAAAATTCTATGTGGGTTTTTTTAACAAGTTACACCTATCGTACAAGGCGAATGAGTTTTCCACAACTCGTGCATCATAGTGAAAAATATTTCCAATTAAATTTGTTGAATATTTAAAAGCAATTTGAGAATTGTCAAGTCTTTTCCTGATGTTTAAATACTAGCATACTTGTAGGTCCATTAATAACCAAGATATTGATCATTAATTCTTATGAATTAAAAATTATGAGTTATTGAAATGTTGATCAATTTCTCATTGATTTAGTAATTGGTTATTAAATTTAATAACACGTGCAAATATATTTTTTTGATTTTTTTCATATGGAAATACAAAACAATATGATTTTTTTATACTTTTGAGAGACTTAGATGTATGTATTAGAAACATGTATTTCTTTTTTGTCCCTTTTATTTTACAAAAAAAACATACACATCTTTTGTTAAACAATATTTTACTCTCATATCGATAATGGCATGCTTACTAACAATAAAAATTTAAAGTCTAATAATATATTAAATACACACATTAACATCTAAAATCACAAAAACAAACCTTTTAAAAGTATTTTTTTTTTTGAAAAGTTGTTAGGATTCAAGAATAGTGTTGGAATATTAGAAAACATAAGAATAGTGGCAGCGTGTGGGTCTTATGCATGAACTCAAACCTTATTGCCGATGAGGCATACAAAATGGAGATTCAAATACATTTCCTCCTTTCCTTTGTTTTTGTGTTAGCAGTGAGGACCACCGCCATTTGCAAAACTAAAAAATCACATAACAATGCTTCAATTCTCTCGCTTTTTAAAATCTAATTTTTCATCTACTAGGTTTCATTTTTTCTTCTTCATATTGTTGTTGTTGCTGTTATCAATGAAAAATCATAGGGGAAGCCAAGTTGACCTTGAGTGGATGGTTTGAAGATGTTGCTTGTTGGTTTTGGTAAATCAATCTCATTCCATATTGACCAATTATTTCACAATTGAGAGCATATGAATTTTTTTCCTAATTCACATTAGGTGATGAATCCTCTATTAATTACTTAAATGCATTTATATAATTCATGTTATCCTAATATTACTTATTTTCTTACCCTTGATTAGAACAACATATAGTTAGGATCAATGCATAACATTCACAACTAATTATCGTAAATCTAATGATCAATTATACAACTATCATATGAGCCTTTTCATATATATAAATGAACTCTCCATATAAAATCTTTTTCCAGGTCGGTTTATTATATACGTCATCTAATAATCACATGCAAATAAGTTTCATGTATCCTTCATCCTTTAGTTTATGAGAGAAACCTTTTCCTTCCATAATATGAACTAGTCTTAACAAATCTAATTAATGTTCAATTTTAAAACAACTTTATAATCAAAATATTTTTTATTATAATTAAGTACATTGTCTTAATATTGACGGGGAACATTTAGGAACAATGCTTTAATGTAATAACAATCATATAATTATAACAACTTCATAATTTCTTATGTTATTTTGTTCTGTAAACTTTATCTTTACTCTATATTTATTAATAAAATATAAAGGAATATTGAAGATAAAGAAAAAACCTTTATTAATAATAAACATATTTTACATAAATAAATCAATACTACATATAACCAATTGATTGTTTACATATGTAAAGTATATGTAAATAATGAAATCACTAATAAATAAAAATTTCAATTTGCATAAAAATCAATTGTCCATGTATCTAATACCATGTCCTTTCATATAATGATCATGCTTTTCTTAAGATAGTTACTTAGAGAGAGGATATTCAAGATTCTCTTTAATACGTATTTGTTTTATCTTTCCATCTTTTGTCTATAATTTCTTTAATCAATTAGATTCATCTAAGTACATGCTTTAATATTTGATGCGATCTTATTTCATTTGTTTATATAATGGCTTAATTATTATTACAATACATTTCGAAATTCTTTAAACCTTTCAAATGATTCAAACTTTTATCAAATACACATAACCATATCCAATATGGTCATTTATGGTAAAACATGTATATCCATCTATGACACCAATAGTTATTGTCCATATACATATGTATATAATAGATCTAATGATTCATTAGATTTTTCATTTGATTAGTAAAGAGTGCTTTAGTTATCTTAAACAATAAACCAGATTTACAAGTTTTAAATGATTCAAAATAAAAAAAAAACAAACAAATACTTAGTGGTTCTTGTTTTAGTGATATAACTTAGTCCACAACACCATAAATAATATATATATATATATATATATTGATTATCCTATATATTATTCTTTGTAATTATATTGAATATAAGCATTTCAATATTAAGTATGTATAAACTATTTGTATAAGTACTCCATTTATAATAAACATAATTATTAAACAAGAAACAATATTTGCTATTAATAATTAAATCTATTAAAAAATAGATACAATGTTTCTAAAAATTGATAAAACATAATGAAAATTACAAATTCTAGTATCAATCCACTTCATAAAATTAATAGAACGACTTTTATTTTTTTGCCATCTCGTAAGTCGACTTTACATTTTAAACTAAATTAAAATGTTAAATGGGTGTTTAATTGTGAATAATTGAGTATTGAATTGTTCACAACTCACCAAATCTCAAAATAATTTTTGTACGGACTATGTTACTTTTCCTAATTTGATCATTTAGGCCCTGTTTGTTTCCCGGAATTCACTTTCCGGGAAACCACTTTCCAAACTTTCCTGTGTTTGTTTGTCTTCCGGAAATTTGGTCAATGGAAAACACTTTCCATTCAAAGAAGAATTTGGCTTGGTTTTCAGGAAAGTGTTTTCCGGAAAATTTGGGCGGAAAACACTTTCCGGAAGTTGTGAAAAATTTAGAAATGTCATTATTTGCTGATTATATCAAATTTGATCCTCAAACTTTTGATTGCTATATATAATTTGTTTTGAATATTTATTTTTCAATTCCATCTCTTAAAATTTAATTTTTATATTAATTTTGGTTCTTATTTTTATAATTGCTATTTGCTTTTTTCTTATCATTTTTTTTTTGAAATTTTTTATCTATCAAATTTGGTCCTCATTTTTTTTATTGTTACTTATTTTATTTGAAATAATTTATGAAATGTTAATTATTATTATTTTAATTTATTCACCTTTTATTTTTTTTTAAAAAAATGTAGATTTGATCTCTATTATTTTGATTATTATTTATTTTATTTGAGATAATTTATGAAATTATATTTTTTTTCAATTTTATTCTCATTCAACTTTTTAATTTATAAGATTTGTTCCTCATTATTTTAATAAACATGAAAAAAAAATTAATTTATTAATAAATTATTTTTCAGATCATTTTCCATAACATAAACAAACACTGGAAAGTGTTTTCCAGTTCATTTTCCATAACACTGCCAAATATCGGAATTCATTTTTTAGAAATTCACTTTTCAGGAATTCATTTTTCCCGAAATTTACTTTCCAAAAGAAAATCACTTTCCAGCAAATAAACGGAGCCTTAAAAAAAAAGCTCAAGAATTAGCAATGAATATATCAAATCCTTTGCTAAATTACCCTGATAGCCTGTGATTAATGAGATCTGTAGTACCCATTATATTTGTTATTTGATTGGCATGAAATTTGGTGTGATTAAATACGAGCCCAACTCCTAACCTCCTAGCTAGGTTTCTTCTAATATTATTATAATTTAAACATGGTAATAAAAACATGCGGCTGTGAAATTTAGGGTTTCAAATCAGTCGTATCACTCTGTATACATTGTACGGATTAATAATTCTTCATTAAAAAACAATTATTTATGGGTCCAAATTAGTATCCATTGACAGCTTGTACATGTACCGCTCTAGCCTCTTCTGCAAGTACGCTGGAGAATCAGAAATGACAATTTATTAATTCAAAAAAAACAATTTATTAATTCACAAAAAAATAACAAGGGTTGGATCGGAATAAGATGGAGAAACAATGATCAATTCTTTATCGAAATATTTGGGAATATGATTGAAGTTATTTTATAAATATTTTTATTTAAAAATATATTAAATTTTTTTTTTATTTTTTTGACATCAATTTATTAAAATAATCTAAAAATACTACAAATATTTTATTTAAAATAAAAAATAAAAACACAAAATTTTCAAACTTTTTCATAAACACTTTTGATAAGCACTCCCAAATACCTCATTAGAGTGTTTAATCTCCTGTTGATTTATAAAAAGTGTTTGTCGTTATGTTTTAAAATAATTTTACAAATATTTTTTTAAAATTAAAAAATTAATATTTTAAGATTATTTTCATGTCCTAATATTAAAATTAAATTTCAAAAAATAAAAATTAAAATCAATAAAATCTTTAATGTGCACAAGTAAAAAAAATATTTTTTAAGATACTATAATATTAGAATCAATACAAAACACTGTGTTTATTCATTGTGATATTTATGCTGAAATAAAATCTTTCAATCAATTTTATATGTTATTTTTTTTAATATAAATATATATCAACTATCTTTTATTTGAGAATACAACCCAGAATAAATTATATTGGTGTCAACTTTTATTCTCTCTCTCTCTCTCTCTCTATATATATATATATATGTAATTAGTAGATGTATACACACACACACACAAATACACACACACACACACACACAAATCAAGGGTTAGTTCTTAAATAAATATATATATATGCATAAATTGTCTTTTATTTAAGAACTAACCCTTGATTTGTGTGTGTGTGTGTGTGTGTCTATATATATATATATGCATTAATTGTCTTTTATTTAAGAACTAACCCTTGATTTGTTAGCAACTCTTATCATGAGATGCTAATTATTAGATATTAGAATAGATGGATATACGTTAATGCCTCTTTTGTTTGTTTTTGGATGTAAATATGAATCAAACATCTTTATCAATAGCCACTCATCAATCAAATTTTCTGGCCACGAGACCAATTTTCAATCCCCAACCACCTCTTCGGCAGTGAGTTAATGCGTTCGATTGGGAAAGAGATTAAGTTCTAACTCTCATGTCTCAACGCTTCTCTTTGATATTATGAGATTTTTAATGAAGAAATTGTTTTTTTAATTACCGAATAAAAAAAATCATAATGTAATTCCATCATTATTGATTCATCTCCTCTTCGCTTCCCAGCTTCTACGGATTATACAAGAATTTTCGCAAGAAATAAATAAACAATTATTTGAATTCACGCAAAAACATGTAACTAAGAACATATCGAAAACAATTACTGATATATACACACATAAATTCAACTATTTTATGTAAATTTCCATTTGATAATTCAAAGAAGAAGAAGAAGAAACTCTCAAGGAAACGATCATGGTGATGCCCCATGAAGATTCACGATGACAAACGAATTGAAATTTGAATGACCCAACATCGAAGGAAGGGCCCTTACATTTTCTCCAAGGAGAAGTCATGTTTAACATGTAGGGTAAACTTCATTTATTAAGATTAGGCTGCCTGGTTAATATAACAAAATGGTGGTAGGGCTGGGACCCAGATGAGTTGGCGACTCGTCTTTTGTTTCGTTACTACTGTTGGAGGTCAAAGCAAAATTTTATAATGTGTGTGTGAAGGTAATACAATAAAATATATATATATATATATATATATATATATATATATATATATATTTAAATATTGATTCTTCTTCTTCTTCTTCTAATAAAAATTAGCAAAGTAAATTATTTTTTTCTTAGATATTTTTCCAATAAAAACCCAACATTGCTTCCATTGCCACCATTGTTGCTGCCTTTGACATTAGATCCCTAAATCTTTATAAAGTTTATAAGTAAGATAAACATCCTGTTTTTATATTAGTTTGTGTTTGGTTTGATTGAAATGAAATAGTTATCTAGGTTGAATCTAGAGTTTATGGTGAATTTAAGGTTTGTTCAATTAATGATATATTTGTTTATAATACCATTAATGATCGTTGATTTCATATAGTTGAGCATGAAAATAATTATGTGTGGCGTTTAATTTTGGATATGTTGTAGAATTAGAGATTTTATATGGATTGTTAGAATCAACGAATAATGTATTTAATTATACTTGATGATTTCATGCATTAAAGCATGACTGCGATAAAATTACGATGAATTACAAGTTGAATCTGATTGTTGATAAGTTATGAATTTGTTATTTTCTCTAGTTATTTTATTTTTTTTACTCAATTTTTGTTTGCAATTGAACATGACAATATCTATTAAATCTCATATAATGAGTTATGTTTAATTTTGTTGAAGTTATGTTAAATTTTACAAATTTGATTGAATTTGTTATGAATTTTGTCAATTATGGTTTACTCAATTTAGTTAAAATTATATCAAACCGACTAGAATACACACACACAACAAAAATATCTATAACATATTTATGCTATGACATTAGGGTGACATTATAGTTCCTAATGTGAATAATAGTATCATATATAATGACATGAGTAGTTTGTTATTAAATGGTAATTTAGACATATTAAATTAAGAAATGAAAATAATTATTTGTCATGGACTTAGGTGGAATTATAATGATATTAATTTCATTTAGTGAGGGTCTAAAGAAGTAGTGTGAAAAATTAGAGTCACCACTCAGTAATTAGAAGAAATTTTAGATCCTAAAGATAAACACTAACTCTAAAGATTCATGTAAGATGTTAGTTATGCTTAAAGGAATAACGACATCACCTTTAAAACAGCATTTCTTACAAAAGATTATCATTGCTATGTATATTCTCTTAAATTTACCTTTTTGATTGGCATTAATTATACTACTTCTTTTTAATTTATTGATATAAAACAATGAATATTTTAATGTTGATCTTAAAATATATAAGATAAGTACCCCATAACCAACAATTGGTCCTAAAAAAATAATTGATATCTATCTTTACATAAGAGATATATAAAAAAAGAAACTACATTATAAAATTGGTTTTTCATTTCTTGATTCATGCCTTGTACCCCCAAAACAACAATTTAAGGATGTATCTTCACAGTTTCAAAGGATATTAGTAGTGTAATCATACCAATGACAAGTATCAAGCAACACCATACATTTTTTTTTCTTTTTAGCAATTTTAATGAATACACCATCCTTTCTTTTGTTATATATACATCAATTTTCAACATTATTGTTTACTATGTGCTCATTCCACACACCAAGAGAAGACCTTTGCTTTTGCATATATAAACCTCTCACAAACACACTATTGATATCAATGTTTTCTTTATAAAAAAATAAATTAAAATTCAACATCTCAATTCAAAGAAAATTTAGGTTGGAAAAGTTAAATGCACATATACATTCATATTCCAAGAACAAAATAGTGATTTATGATCCAAGTCAACTTTATACAAAGATGTATTAAAGAAAACAATGATTAATACCATTAGACATTTGAACTTAATTCAATAGCTTACTACTCTTAGAATACCTGAATGTATTGGAATCCACAATGTAATTATCCTTGCACCACTATTTGATGTTTAGAATTCTCTTTTTTTTATTGTTTTGATCATTTTCTTTTGTCTCCTAATTGCTTTTGTATCTTTTTTCATTGATGTCTCCCTTTCCGGTTTGAACTTGTTACTCTTTTTTATTTTATATATATACAGGTGAGTTCAATCTTTCTTTAAAAAAATATTAAATCATTGTATTTATGAGGATTGATTCTTAGAAATTAAGTGCTAACAACCAATATCACGTTTATTGATTTTAGGAGAGAGTATTAAAATTTGGAAACCAAATCCTGAACCAAAATGGAAAGGTTTAGCTGGCTAATTGAGGGGATATGTTTGACTAGGAATTTACAATTAATTTTAGGAGTTAAACCTTGATTTTTTGCATTAAGATTGTAGTTAACATGTTAAAAGATATGTTTTTTTTTATCGTTTATCATATGACAAAGCATAAGTTGAAAGACAGAAAGTATTTGATAATAATTTTGGGTTACATGATGAGGCCTTTGAAAAATTACCAAGGTTGCTGTGGAGAATAAAGGAATTAAATATTAGAACAATTATTTATTCGATGTACAAAGAAAATCTTGATGGTCATTTGGACCTTGCATTAAAAGTTTCAAGCATTGTCGACCACTAATAAGTAATGATGACACACATTTATATGGGTGGTATAATGAGAAATTAGTGATTGCAATTTTTTTTTATGGAAATAATAGGTTATTCCCTTTGACTTTTATAATTATTAAAGAAAAAATGATTCTAATTAGAGATGTTTTTTGCTTTGATTATAAAGAAGACATTTCAATATCCATCACATATCCTTACATGCTAGGCTACAATCGTTTAGATTTCACATAATTTATTGATGATCATTGTCACGATGGTGTATTTTTGTGATTCGCACCCCGCCATCCCCTAAGGGGGAGAGCGACGTGCGGTGAAAAGATGGTGATTTTATAGTTGTAAAATCACTACTATAAATCTTACGAGTCGCCACCTAGTGTTAAGATTACTGAGAACCTATTGGTCTGTGATAGCCTGGATAAGGGGACTTATTGTTCAATGGAAAAACACATCACCCCCAGTTCACCTTACCTAAGGTAAGCTGTATTGTTATTTAATTGTTTTCTAAGTTTAATTTCTTTTATTTTTTTGTTCTTTTTTAAGGCTCGATGTAGAAAAAATCTCCACCTCATTAGGAGTTGAAAGACTAACCAAAAGATTTTTACACTATACTTAAAAAAAATATTTTTTTATATGCGAGTGTACTTTACAATGTAATTTACACCCTAATAGATAAAATAAAATAATAATAAATTTTTTTGATATTTTAGCCAAATTTTAATGGATAATTGCAAACCAATTACGATATCCAATTTTCATTTAAAATATGCAACATATATTTTTTTACGAGAAACATGGAAAAACCTTGGAACTCGACCGTATGAATGAAAACAACACCTTTTGTTTTATATTTTTTTAAAAACAATATTTTTTATGAAAATTTTGTATTTTATATTTTTTTATGGGTTGGCTTACCCAGCCCCGGGTGGGCCGAACAACCCATCCTTTTGGTAGGCTGGTTTTCCATCTAGGTGGGCCGGGATGGTAGGCCTTCCGGCGCACCAATTCAGTGGTCGGGCCGAACAAAAAGTCTGACCCGACCACCCCTACCATTCACATTCAATGAATAATGAGTGGGGAGTGAATTAATTCACTCCCCTACTATTCACAGAATGGTGAATAATAACTTGGTGGTCAGGGGAGGAGGATGAAAAATGTACCTGTTGCTACCGCTGAGTAGAAGAAGTTGAGATGGTTCTTTTTATGGTGGTGCGACGAAAATGATGGACTATAGTGGTTGGAGTAGGTGATGAAAGTTGGTTGCCTTACATTGTTGTCGCTGTTGCTGCTTTTACCGTCTCATCGTAGGCCGTGGTTGGGTTGCTGGCGTGGAGGTGGATTTGCTGGTGATGACGGGATGGTGCTAGGTGGTCTAATGTCTACTATTTGAGGGGAGAGAGAAAGCCGCTGACATGACTAGTTTTATAGAGTGAGAGAGAGAGTTGTAGCTGGACTATTGGAGCTTCTGCCAGAGCCGAGGAAAATAAGGATGGTGGTGTAGTTTTTTGTGTTGTGTCTTCTTTTGTATCACATGTTTCAGCTGTTGTTCTGTCAAAATTTCCCCTCTCCTATAACTATTTTTCTCTCTCTCCTCCCTGTTTTTTGGTGCATGCATCCTTTTTATAGGCGAGGGAGGCAACCCTTCGGCTGTCCATTGCGTGCAACAATGAGTTGTCACCTCTGCAATATTCAAGTAGCATGCCTGCACTCTTTAGATAGTTGAACAGTATAGTCAAGTCTGTGATGGTTTTGGGAGATGGGGGAAATCTGATTTGGTCCCTCAATTTGCAATTGTTCTAATTGCACTCCCAATTGGTTTTAAATTTTTAAATTTATGAAATTGTATCTCTGTTAAAATTTCAACAGCAACCTTAGATTTGCACACCTTTTTTATTTTGGTCCTTGACTTCTGATTTGTGCGATTTAACTCTTAACTGACCATTAAATTCTCAATTGTTTTCAATTTGACCCTTGATTCGCACCATTGGCTTGAAAAAATTCAATTTGGTATATGAAAATTCCAATTTTCTCAATTGAACCTGAATTAAGCCCAAGAACTTGATTTTTTTCATCGATCAAGCCCTTAATAAAATTAATTTGACTAATGTAAAGTATAATTAAGTCATTGGACTTAATTAAATCCTTCGATTAGACCCTAAATTAATTCCCAAATATAATTACACTTGAAATTGGTCAACGATTAAATCAAATCAATCCATAAAGATATAATTATGCTTTTTGACTTAATGTTTACATAAATTTATCCAATAATAACTTATTTTAGCCTTACATCTATATTTTCCTCTATTTTTTGGGATAAAAGAGATACTATCAGACTCTCGTAAACAACCAAAATTTTCACTTAGGTTTTTTCTACCAACACCGACCCTTTTTATTTTTGTTATTGTTTTGATAGGTTTTAGGGAATAACATAGAAATTGGGTTCTGACAATCATTACACAACTCAAAACTATAGATCAATATATGGCATGTCATTTTGTTCATAACCAAACAAGATAAAATAAAGTAATTACTCTAGACCTCAATCTAAAACATACTCATCTAGATGATAATTCCAATGTTAATTTATTTATTCGATGCTCTTAAATGATTTTAACATTATCCCTACATATAACTTAAGATCTGATGTCTTGGTATACTTGTACATATATTTATATCTTGCATGTATAAAAATAGCCAAACAATTGGGGAGATGTTTTCTACTTCTTCAAATATGAATAAAAAACATGGGTAATAACTATTTATATTTAAAATATTTCTTGTCAACAATAAATAATTAAATCATTTTTATTTATGGTTCTAAGACCATCTTCATGTGGATCGACCCTAGATACCCATGTTACCACCTATGACCATCTAAACTAGGGTTATGTTATAACTCTACTAGGATTCATACGTTGCAAAGTTATTTTGAAATTACATGCATTTATATTGTATAATTGTAAAACACAATTAAACTAACATATTTGTAATGGTTGCTTATTAACTAGTAGAGTATTTATAATTAATCCAACACACATGTTGGCATTTTATTACATTAGGCTAGAGAGGCAACATGTTATCCAAGTAGCTTTTGAGCCATTTGTTAAAAAAAAAAAAAAACTTGACTTCACAAAATTGTATCTATTTAGTATTCAAGAAACTTCTATTTCAAAGGTCATGTGGATGCCTTACTCAAATAAAAGATTGGTGGTTGCTCTAGATATTTGTATTATGAGGATAAAAAGTAGATATTAGTGGTCTCGCTGATATTTTTTGAGATGAACGAACTAAATTGCCTAGAATTTTATTACAAAAAACACATTCTAGTGAACATCGATATGAGTGATGCTTTGCACGCCATAACATGTTGAGGTAAAAATGATAATTCTAATTGGTTAAGCTTCTATGAAGCTTATGTATTATAGTGTGACACATGGAGGAACATGATATTTGCATAGATGTATTTTGTATTATAAATGAGTATCATATGTTGGGTCATTATTGTGGATCCTAAACATGTACATCTACCTACATACATGCAATATAAGTAACATGCTCAACAAATTCAAAATATCATAAGTAATCTATTTTTTTTATAATTAATATATGCTAAATATTAGGCTTTATGTACTGATATTTTAACTTAACATTAATATTTTCTTAATATTATGTTGACTTCATGTTACGAGAGCGTCGAGAGGTTGCACATATGCTTTGTGATATTGACAAAGAAAATGAAAGATACTTTTATGCATCATCATGGTTAATGTTTGCCGCATTAGACGTGAAATCTTTAGAGAGATGTTTACTTTATATGATGTTATGACAAGGACAAAGTTATTCAAATAGGTGCACGAGATAGATCCATTCATGTTCTTGCTAAGCCTAGATCATCCAATAAATGACATTGATGTAAATACATAGATGAGTTATGTTTATATATTTTAGGATTTAAATTACTTGAATGTTGTATTATTTAAGTATTTTAGATTCATTTTGCATGTATATATGTTTTCTTATTTGAAACCTAGGGTTACTTGTGATTAAAAAAGGTGAGATTTTTTTTGAGTTTGAAGATAATTTGTTGAGTTTAATTATTATGGTTACTTGTAGTTTTTTTTTTTTTTTTTTGTAGAATATAGTTTTAGGTATAATTTCTAGATTGTAGAAACTCTGTCCAAATTTGTCAAAATTGTAATTTTTTTAACTAAATTAAATGTTATATTAACAAAGTAAATAATAAATATCATAATTTTTTTTTGTTAGATTTTGTTGGAATGATATCCTCACTACCAATACTTTGATTCAACTGCTTGACCGGTTAGTCCAGTAATTGATCAACTGATGCACACAAAAGCTATGATTTATGATTTTTTTTCCTTTTCCAAATATATTCACTTATTCAAAAGATATATTAATCCCTAACTATAGAAAAAAATAAATTTTAATTAATATCTAAAAATATTATTATTCACACAGTAGTTTATTTTTATTTTGACAGTGTCAACCGGTCGGCTAGTTTAACTAGCAGAAAATATTGATTGACTAGCCATGAAATTTATTTAATATTGTATTTCTAAATCGAGACATTAATTATACAATACTTGATTAAATATGGTGGTTCTAAAACATGAAAAAAATACAATTTATATTCAAGTTCAAAAATATCATATTCAATTAAATATCACATTGATAGATCATCACATTATATTATATATAGTAGTTTTGAACCACGACATGAAAAATATGTTATTTAACCAAAAGTTGTTACTTTATTAACTCACATTTGTTTTTTTTTTTGGGTAATTGTCTAGCTTATCCAATACAGGAACAGGGGTAAATATGGGCCATAAGACTTGAACAAGTGGACATTGAAAACCCTATGTAATTTTTCGTACCTCATAATATCAAACAAAACCAAGTCGACTAAGAGACCTCAGCAATATTATATAGCAAAAGACACATAGAGGCACTGTGTAGCCCTGGATTGCTACCTCACAGCATCTCCAGTAAACGATTATTATATCCCTACCAGCCAATCTAATGGGGAAACTGTGACGGGAATATATTGAATCATACAGAGAGGGGCAAAATGGTGAGCCAAATATTCTTGAGAGGTTGGTAATGGCAGCCAGGGAGAGCTAGCTAGAAGATAAGGGGAAAATGAATAGAGAAACTGGTTAAAAAGAAGGATTGATCGAATGGGTAGCGTGGTACCATAGAAGGGGACCCCATTGTACCATTGGTTCTTGTAGGCTGCCCATTTCTTTTATGGGTCCATCCCTCTCCTCTCTCTCTCTCTCTCTTCTTCAATGATTTTAAGTGTTTTTGAGTCATTGGGAAATAATGTAAATAGAAGAGCAAGCCCTTGATGCAGTTGTAGCTAGCTAGCTTTCCATGAAATAATGTGCGAAAACCCTCTTGGTTCCCACTTGTCTTGATAATTTTGATAGCACTCTCGCTTTCTCTCCTCCATCAAAGCTCAGATTTCATGCTCTCTTGCAAAGCCGTCACTTCTCATTGATTCTTCCCTACCTATAAGTGATCCACCCCGTAGTGCCTCGTCCTTCCACTCTGCCTGTAACAACACAACAACACTCTGTTTTTGCTCCAAAAACAACAATCTTCTGGAGTTTGTGCTCTCTTTCGTCTCAAAACACTAATTGTGGTTACTACTTTCCCCACTAGTTCTCTCTTTTGCTCGCCACATGCTTATAGCTTAAATATATCCATCAGTCCCTCATTTAGCACGTAATTACCCTTCAAATAAAAGTAAATAAAAGAATAATCACCCCACTTTATTTTTTCTGAAAAAAAATGAGTGATCAGCATCAACAAAATTCAGAGACAGAAAGTAGCTCAACAAACTCATTGTCACCAGCCTCACCCTCTTCACCTTCATCCAACTCTACCCAATCAAAGAAACCTCTACAAGATCAAGATTTCTCTCCTTCTAAGAAAATAAAAAGGGCAAGAGACACAAACAAGCATCCAGTTTATCGTGGAGTTCGCATGAGGAACTGGGGCAAATGGGTGTCAGAAATTCGTGAGCCACGCAAAAAATCTCGCATTTGGCTAGGGACTTTTCCAACACCAGAAATGGCAGCGCGTGCGCATGATGTCGCTGCTTTAAGCATCAAAGGAAAGTCAGCTATTCTTAATTTCCCCGAACTCATCAATTCCTTACCTCGACCAGCTTCACTTGCTCCTCGTGATATTCAAGCTGCCGCTGCTAAAGCTGCTCAAATGGACAAGTTTGACCAAAAATCTGAAACAACCACAACATCTCCATCGTCCTCTTCGACTTCTTCTTTGACGTCTCTTGTTTCTTTGATGGACCTGTCGTCTCAAGAGGAAGAGCTGTGTGAGATTGTTGAGTTGCCAAGTCTTGAAACGAGCTATGATGAGTTGAAAAATGATTTTGTTTACGTTGACTCTATTGATGGGTGGATGTATCCTCCGCCATGGATGCAAAGCATGGAAAATCACTGTTATGGCGGCGGTGGCGGGTTTGCTTGCGATGATTTTACATTTCCGAATGAGAGTACTGTTTTATGGAATTATTAGTGTATGTTTTTCATTTCTGTTAATGAATGTGAGTTTGTGTATGTATCTGAATGTGGTAGTTCTTTCTTATTTTATCTTGTTTTTTTCTGTATCTGATGAAGGTTTTTTTAGCCTTTTTTCTTATTTTATTAACACAGATATCAAGGACAACTTATATACCCATCAATTAATCTACGGATCTTAAAATTAACAACAAATAAACTTAAATTTTCAACGCTGATTATATTAATAATCTCATAACTTGAAATTATCAGTTAATGACAGTATAAACTTCTTTACCAGCTCAATAATACAGTATGAGACTACAGTGAAGCGAACGCAAATCCTTGTTTCTGTTTGAAGGGCTAAAAGCTGTCGTTTCTTCTTCATTTTGGTGTTCGTGCTCTCCGATGCTGCTGCTGCTGCTGCTGTAATTATGACCTCTTTGAATGGACCTAACTGTACAGTTCTGGGAAAGAGGGGAAATGTGTGATAAATTCCCTTGCTCTTAGTTGATGAAACACATTAAAGACTGTAGTTTGTGTGTACGGATTTTGGCTCCCTTTCAGCAAGTGAGAATATAGACTGGTGGCTATCATTTCTCGATCCTTTAGTGGAGTTGGCTTTTAGCACAATAAAACAAATTTGGTAAAATTTTCACAGCACAACACAAAGTCTTAAGTGTTATTTGTGATTCTTTAAAATTATAAAATAAATTAATATAATTTACAATGAGAGAAGGAGATAAATAAATAAGGAAAGAAATAGATTCTAGAGATCCAAACTACAATAATAACACTATTATTATTGTTAAAAAAAAAAAATACTAGGAAAGGTCATCAATGTTGAGCAAAATAAATTGAAAAAAAAGAAGTTATTTTTTATTGAGATATATGTAAATTATAATGATGACACCACTATTAATATTACTATTATTATTTTTTTAATAAGATAAATTTAATAATATTTTAAAAAATCTAAACTACAGGAGGCCACACAAGTCATTCAAAATAAATAAATCTTGATATTTTTAAACGATTCATGCGACCCACTCTGTTTACTACTTGAGATTTTTTTTATTGTCATTAAGTTTATCTCATCGAGATAATTTTAGTAATAATAATAATGCAATAGTTGAGATTTAGATGTGACTTTTTCAGTGATATTTTTCTTATTTTTTTTATATATTGTGTAATTTATAATTTCAAAAGTCATAAATAATAATTTTTTTTTTTAAATGTATACTATATTATAATATTTTTTCCTGTGCATAACTACAGAAAATACTGCTCCTGGTATGCTTGATATTGTTTCTTTCCTTTTTTGTGGCATGAGACAAATCACTGAACATCTCCTGCATCTAGAAATTGAAAAAACAATGAATCTCTCTTTCTATCCTGAGTTACAGATATTAAAATTACTGAGTTACAGCAAGATGATTCGTCAGGATTTCTTCTTTATCCGGAGTGCGACCCTGTCTGGATGATTGAGTCGAGACAAAAACGTGACTTCCCTTCAACTCTTCTTTTGATTGCTCTCGTGTACGAAAACATGCAAGCTTTTTTTCTTGTGGCATGAGATCGAAAGATAGAACACAGGACAAGTGCATGGGCGTTTCCAACAAAATTCCCAAAGCTCCAAGCCTAAATAATATATATGCCAGCAGGGGTCCATATTTTGATTTCATGGTTGACCTCTTGCAAACATGCTTAGTATCTTATTGTGTGGGATGAGATTATCATGATCCCCACGTAACGAGTGCAAGTTGCAGATTCAGACCCACACCCAATCCCACTGCTACAGGAGACCATCACTTGCATGGTGTATTGACATTGCAAGAAACCATAATGTTCTGATGGTACAGGAAGCCAAATTTGTCAGAAACAGTGATCACTCGCAATAATTAGAAAGAATGGTCTCTTTTCATGTCTTTTTGAAGCACATTTTCATGCTTTTCTTTCACAAGGAAAGAATTGTGCTCCAAAAGCGCAGCTCTTTTCACCCTTTCTGGTTGCTAAAATGACACAGCTCGCAGATTGGTTTTCGAGAAAATTGCAGCCAAGCTCAGCATGTGGGGGAGAAACGTAATGCTAAACTAATTAACCATGCGCAATTTTTACAGCGCTACAAATGCTGGCATCTTTCAATGATTGTTTCTGGAAATTTCAAATAATTTTGACACAGCTGATTGAAGTTGGTCAAACTCGGTGATTTTACTAGCCAGATGCTGGGGTATGGTGATCAGAATCACATCCGATCTGATGATTTAATTAAGCAGCTGTCCAATGACCCCACATCGGCTGGCTGCTGGAAAAAGAACAGTGCTTTTACTTCCAAGCAAGGCAATCCAGAGAGACGCATTCACTCTTGATGAAATACTTCTGATTACCCAGCCAGGTTACGAGTGATTCTCTTGTCACGTGTACGGAAATATGTGGTGGAGCACTGGTCAAGGCTCCACCTCTTGCTGTACGCCTTCATTTGAGATATGTTATCATTATTATTTTTTTGTTAAAATATATTGTCGATATTCATTTGGTAATATATCAATTTAGAATTTAACTAGGTTAAACATTTTTATATAACAATATCACTAATCATGTTTTGAATGCAAACTAAAAGAAAGTAAACATATAAAAATAATACAGTTTACGATATTCGAGGTTTTATTCACTTATCTAGATTAATAAAATACACCCTCTAGCAGATAAGGTTTCCTCAAATAAAAAAAATACAAAGTAAAGAAAGTGCAGGTATAAAAATAATAGAGATATTAAGAGAATACTTAGCAATGAATTTGCATTTAGAAGTATGGCTAGATGCATGAATCTTATAATATATCAGATAATAATTAAAAAAGAAGTGACGAAATTGAGTATAATAATTTAAAACTAATGATTTCTCATTTGAACAAGAAGTTTAGCTCAATCTTTAAAATATTCCCCATGCACGACATCAACAAATAATTTAAAAGAAGTGCCCAATTTGGGTGAAAGACAAAAGCATAGGGTATTTTAAGTGCTGACAATATTGTACATAATCAATAATAGATACCCCTTCCGAGCATTATACGTATAATAACTGTCGACATAGCGGTTGATGATTGTTGCCTTCTCTCGACATTATTTTTTTTCAAGTAAGGTTCTCCGATTATGACTTTAAATATTTTCTATTTTAGTAATGTATTTATTTTAAAAAAGTCATCGCAACTTATAATATAAGTTTCTAGATGAGTTTTTAAAATATAATTTATGCAATTTTTTAATATATTTTTTTTATATAAAAACTTTTTAAATTTAAAACTTGTATAGACTCGTATTATTTTATATTTAATTTTTATTAAATAAAATAGAAATAATAAAATTCGAGCTTGTGATGGCTGAATCAATAAGGTTCTGATATCATGTCAAGAAACCATCTTATTTAAAAATTTAAACTAATAAGTGAGGCTTCATAATATAATCTATATTATTTTCTAATACTTTTAATGTATTGTTAATCACTTATTTTATTTTATTTTTAAAATAATTTTGTTTAAGTTATTAGAAATAACTTCTATTTTTTAAATTAATTAGAGATGATAAAATTCGAACATGTGACGGCCGGATCAACAAGATTCTGATACCATTTCAAGAAACCATCTCGCTTAAAAATTTAAGCTAATAAATAAAGTCTCATAATATGATTTATATTATTTTCTAATACTTATAATATATTGTTTATCATTGTATTTTATTTTATTTTTAAAATAATTTTTTTAAGTTAATTTTTTTATGATTTTAAATTATTTTCATGTTACGGAGTTAAAATTATTTTATAAAAAGAATAAAATTATTACTTTAATTTTTTTTATAAAAAAAACAGCTAAAATTAGACTATAGAATATAAACATCATGACATGTAATTTGCTTTCCATGTCCAGGGCGACTGAGAGTGTTTGTGCTACAAAAGGAGACAGATATCGATTGAATTATAGGTTAATTAACAATCAGTCCATCATGTTCACTACCTCTACGAGATCCTAGCTTCTCTTATCCACACATATTTTAAATATGTTTTATAAGTTTAAGTCTTAATTTTTCTTTCCCACTTGTGCATGCATTATCTTGGTTTTGTTTCCTATTACATTTCAAAAATATTTTTAAAAATTATATTTTCTAATATTTTTAAATTATTTTTATATTTTAATGTTAAAAATTATAAAAAATATCAATTTAATTTAAATAACAAATACTTTTTAAAAAAAAACTCCAACTACGATATCACACGTAGCGGAATCATTTCATTTTCATGGAAAACAAGCGTTGATCTTTGAAAGAAAACTTTTTTCTTCATCACCGACCCACCTTTTTATTCTAGCTCCCTATTGTCCCCCACCTCTGGACCTCAACTTTGAATTTGAGGTGCAGAGAGGCCCGGGTAATTTATCATGGGAGTAGAAAAAATAAATAAAAAATAATAATTTTAAGAGCAATAAAGAACAAGCCAGACGGTAATTCTTTTATATGAATCATAAATAGGGTTTGATCCCTATTTCATACTTGTACCTCAGACAAGGATGGTGTCGTAACCCTAAGTTTTCCTTTGCTCAGTGCTCAGAAGTCCTGTAAGAACGCAGGGAAATAACTACCGTAGGATTTGCTTAATGTTAGACCACTATATACTTTTTGTCCCGACCAAATACTATTTTCATTTTAAAAATGTTTCCGTATACGTTTGATTGTATTAACTAGTTTTATTGATTTTACATTTAATTTGGTTTTTTATCGCAAACATCTCAGGTTTGATTACTATTTAATTGTGCAATTATCTATTTTTATTATTTTATTATTATATAAATAATAGTTCTAAAATACATTTTAATGTTAAATAGAGGCCATGATTCAGGTTATTGACTTGACAAATTGAGAGATCTAAATAGAGCAAAATAAAGAAAATTAATACACCTTATGGAAAAATCATAATTACACTATTCCAGTTAATAGTATTTTAGATATGGTTAATATATTATCAAATTTTATGATTGAAAAAATCAATTATTTACTTACTACAAATCTTAACTAATTATATTTCATTTATAATTTTTTTTATAATGAGAATTAATATAATATTATAAATGAGTGACACAATTATTTTATCTAAATTTTAACTTTAAATAAGACAAGACAACATTATTTTTAGATTAAAAAAATATTGATTTTTTCATAAATATTAAATTTAAATAAAGGTAATTAAATTTGAAAGAGAAAACACGAAATTTTGAACCAAATTCATTTATGATTCTAGAGAAAATATATAAGAAGTTCCAAATTTATTTATAATTATAGAAATATAAATAAGATTATATTAATTTCTTTATTTTATACTTGTGTACACACACACACACAATTCATAATATATGTATTTTAGTGTTGATTTGTATTGGTTTCACAATGATTATTAAAATAGTAAAAAAAAAAAAATCAACATATCCATCATGTATTGTATCTTAATTTGTAATATATATATATATTGAATTTACTCATCAAAAGATAATAGAAAAATATTTAACAAAATAAAATATAATTTTATCATCTAGCCTATGCCCCATATGAGACATCGACGAAAAAGTGGAATACTATTTTCAATCTAGCAATTTCCTGAGTGTGCAAACAATTTTGTTTTTGTTTTTTTTGTTCATATCTCATCATTGACAGCTTGTGAAAGCCCACCACTGGCTATTGGGGTCTTGTTCATTTCGCCAAAGACAATGCCTTCACTTTCTACTGCAAATAATTGATCAGAAAGCTCAAGAAAAAACTTTCCATGGTGAATCTTTCTTGGCATCCCATGTATGATTCCTAACATCTCATTGATCCCACCCCAAAATCTGGCTGTACACTCCCCATCTCTTCGTGAAATCTTGCGTTTTTCATGCCAATATAAAAAGAGATCTAGCTGTACGAGAAACCAAATCTACAGGACCCCATCCTAGATATGGAACCTTTTAATTTGAGGGCTCCTTCACAGTAATTGAAGACCCCATTTCAGGTCTCCTCTCACCTTTTGTTTTTAAAAAATAAATTTATTAAATGCACTGCAGATTTACCAGAATATTGTATGAGTTATTTTAATGTAAACAAAAGGAAGCAACTTAGACTATCCCAACTCCTGAATAAACATAAACTAGCAAGTGAAGATTAAATAATAAGTTTATTAAACCAGAAGACAAAACAATGCCTAATATAAGTTTTCTGTTAAGGCTAATATGATTTACTAATATAGTTAAGCCATGTATGCAGAATACAGTGCAATTTACAAGAAAGCCCTACAAATACACAACTATTAACCATCACAATATGCCCCCCCAAACTAATGGTTTTTTAGAATGTCTTCTATATGATTTTGGGGAGGTGGTAAATTTCAATTATAGAACATAATTGATATCTTTATTACACACCTCGACATATTTGTATAAGCTTAAAGCACTAGATTAACATCTAAATATTTAGCTCTTAGCACTACTGGAAAATATAGTTTTACTGACGCAAATATCCATAAGTAATTTCATATAAATTTTGTTGGTAATTTTTTTTCCCGACGACCGCATGGATGGAAACCTTTCGTCAGTAAAACCCCAGTATGTTATTTTTATTTCATCGGTAATTCATTTGGAATTATATATCGATAGAATCACCAATGAAATATTCTGTCGTTCTTTTCCGTTGGTGATTCTGTCAGTATATTGCATTAGTAATAGTGGTAGTTTCAGTAATTACTTTTGAACTCTCTAGAAAATATCGACGAAGATTTCTATTTGTAATTTCATCACTAATCTTTTATTTTTTTTCAAAAAAATAAATTGAAAATAAATTTGATAAATTTTAATAATATAAAAAATTAAATTAAATTAAATTAAATTTAAATATTTGTTATAAATTTTTAAATTTTAAACTTTCAAAATCCAAATACAATAAATCTAAGATAGAGGGCATAACCATTTTGCTTAGTTTAGCCATCTCAACACGAAGTTCGGTTGTCTCATCCCGAATTTTCTCAATTAAAATAATTTGGAACTTTAAATTTTGTGTGAACAGAATCAATTTGAAGGATATCCCAACTATTAAAACACTATGGGTCATTCACAAACTGTTAGTTGTGGTGTTAGAGAGTCTGTATACCATATTTCTATCAAGTCCACCAGACAATCCTGCCTCCAACCACACATCCGAAACTAGATGGGTCAAAGGATCGTCCCCATATTTCTCTTCAATCAACCCATTTATGTTTCCCATTATGAAAAGATTTTAAAAAAGTAAGAAAAAATCCAATAAAACAATAACTTAAGAAAAAATGAAAAAAACCAACATACCACAAATTGATAAGCACAACTATCGACAAACTGTTGTAGCACTCCGTTTTGGCAGTCTCTACTTTGTACATGCATCTCAACAAAAAGCTTCATTGATAATGGATCTCGTCCAAGAATTGTAGCTTGCGAGAAAAAAATTACCACTTACAAATATTTAAAAAAAAAATTAAAAACAAAAAATAATTTTATCATCAATTTTGCATGCAAAACAAATAGCGTAGAACAACTAGTATATGTGGTGATGGAACCTAGAAAGCATCGATTCCAGTTTCGTGAAACAAAATTTGAGTGTCCTGTGAAACGCTTGGACATCACATGATCAATGTCATCTGCCCATATTTCCTCAAAGATATATGACAACCTGAATTACTACCAATCTGTAAAGTTCAACTAAATAACCTATACACGACCCCTTAGTTTGGTTTTCACTATGGATAACCAATCAACTCTTGAACAATCTTTTTTAAATGATGGGTTGTATATGTAATAAACTTGTTGGCATTGTTTGGTGAAAACAAAGACATCGTTGATATTGCAGAGTCTAGCCTTTAAATTAATTTTGACCTAACCATGATGGGGATCTTCTCTCACATCTTTGTCAGTGGTGTCATACCAATAATATTTGAATAAAAATATTATATTTTCCTTGGTATGATATTGCAACTCAATAACTTCTTCTAACTCACATAATTATCAACTTTAAACTTATTAGAAGTGGATACCTTAACACAAACTTCATTGTTATATGTCCTTTTACCATGTCCATATTCTTCAGTATAAAAAACATGTCCATTGATGAAATACTCATTGTAGCACTTAACTTTTCGCTTAAGACCCAAACTTTGTAAATAAAAGGTATCACTAACATTTCTTCCCAATTTATAAACCTAATACATGAAGTGCATATATGAGCAATTAAGTAAAAATATATAATGAAATTAAGTCTTTTAAGGGATAAAAATAATTACAAGTTTAAGATTCAGAGAGTTGTGGGTTTCGAGACAGTAAAAATAGA
This sequence comes from Salix dunnii, assembly GCA_015731905.1. Classification (NCBI taxonomy): domain Eukaryota; kingdom Viridiplantae; phylum Streptophyta; class Magnoliopsida; order Malpighiales; family Salicaceae; genus Salix; species Salix dunnii. The sequence goes on from CM027676.1 coordinate 3,772,177, forward strand.
TGGTGTTGTTTATGCGGAATATAATGATATATTAATTTATGATATTTGAAAAGGATAAATGTTTTAAAAAAACATGTTTGTTAGTATTCTTAATAGATAAAATGTCTCTGCTCATCGTAGTCAAAAAACACATAATTACATGTTTGTTTAAATTCTAATTCTGAAAAATATCTTCTCCCGACTATATTTTTTGAATGGGTCACCTAGGATAGGAGAATATTAACAATTTTCCACTCGAGGTTACTTTCCCACCATCGCCATGCCTTGGAACATTGTTGATTCTAGTTGTTAACTAAGGCTCAAAATACAATGAGGTAAATGTTATGATCTCTTTAACAATATAGGCCTCACATATCAAAGCTTTGACATGCACCTTGTTTTTAACTTTTCCCTTAAGGCTGAACAAGTAACTGCATTAGATTAATCAAATATTTCAATTAATGCATTAAAAAACAAAATAATTTTAATTTATAATATCTAACTTCTAGAATTGATACATCCATATATATTGAACTAGGTATCCATCTTTTGCCTCTTACGTTAAATGTATGGGTAGGTGCTTAATTGAGTCAAAAAATAGAGGGAATATCATCTCAAGTTTGCAGATTATCTGTTTGATATTCATTTTAAGTTGCTTCAAGTATTATGTTTGTAACATGTTGGAGCAAACATCTCTAAGAAAATGATTGATTTCCGTGAGTGTATCCCATATCCCTTTTGGTAATTAATACTAATAAGCTAATGGAATGAGTGTTTGTATAAACACGTAATATTCATGATTCTTCATTTCATACAATTTGGAATCCTCTAAATTCACCAACCTTGCTATGTTTGAGGCACGTTCATCAGGAAAATGAAATCTTTTAAGCTATTTGTACATTATTAGTTGTGAATTATTATCTAAAGCAAAACTAGCTTTAGGCTTCATTAATTGTGACACATCATAATTCAATTCCATGTTTTTACAATGACAAACCAATGTTATATCCATTATAGCTTAAATTTTATCCTTGCTCTTTCCATTTATGTTCATAACCATGTCAAAAATGTTCTCAAACATAATTTTTTATGCATGGCATCAAGGTTATGAAGGAGAAGATTGGTCTTCCAATAAATAAGCTTTCAAAAAATACTTCACTTTACCTTATTTTGGGTTAAGCCAAACCAAAAAAATTCTATTTACCAAATGGAAAACCATACGCAATTTTACCATACGCCGACATCATATGATGTAGTTTTTTACCTGATGGTATCTATTGGAAGAACCATTAGTGATAATAAAAAAATAATGTTTTGTCACTGTTTGTCAACATGAATACTTTGTTGTTTTGCTTACTATATAGACATGCTAGTTTTCCATGTGTGCTCTACCCATAAAGCATTTTGTATGCAGGAAAATCATTGATTGTCCACTTCAAAGTTACCTTCAATTGAAAATTTTGTTTCCTTGATACATAATAAGTCAAAGCCTCGAATAACCATAATTGTTTTAACTCGTCAATCAATAGTTAAAGACAAACATTAATGTTGTGGCCTAGACAATAAGGAAAAATTATGATCATTGATAAAAACATAAGCTCTAACCTCATACACATCCCTAACGGCAAGTTGCATATTATCAGTATCACCGGTAAACAATAATAAGGAGCGATAAATGACCTAAATGGATTTAATCCTTCTGTACATAAACCAAGACACACATTCCTTACTTTCACTAAAAAATGATTATACATATGGTTAAAGTGTTTCCAGGGTTCACCATCGGAAGGGTGCATCACTACTCTATCAATTGCATTATATGAATTGTGTCATGTCATGCACTTAACAGTCTTTGGTGACATGAATAACCTCTATAGTCTAGGTGTGATTAGGAAGTATCTAAGTTTTTTATGTGCGATAAAGGTTTGTCCCCTGCTAATTCTATGTTTATAACGAGGATGCCTACTTGTTCTGCACTCGGTTAACTTTGTATTTTCAAGGTAGTACAACATGCAAAAGTTTAGATACATCAATTTTATAGTGTCCTAGTCTGAGGGGTTTCATTATGGATTTGGCAGCACAGAAGTTCTCTTTTAGCCTATTCCTTATAGGTAAAATGTTCTCGCCCATTCAACAATTCTATCATAATCAACCTCACTTAATCCGTAATCTAACGTGATGGTGAACACATGTTCCACGACTGATAATTTGTTGTGATTTGTGCAATTATCCCATAATGATTAATTATAATATTTTAAAATATCAACAAAAACTTGTCGCCACTATATTATGTTCTTCATCTAAGACTAGACATTCACTTACACCACTTTGATTTATTCTCATTGCATCCATAACCATATTTCTATAAGGATTACAATCAGTATTTACAAATTCATGCACGTTGCTAGAATTAGAAATTGACTTTACTATCCTTTCTATCATGATCTTGTGAGGAACATATTCTTCTTCGTGTGCATACCAACACAAATATTCCTCCATGAACCCTTTTTGTAGAAGATGCATCATTACTATATCCAGATCAATAAACTTTTGTTTTTTAGACCTTCTACATGGACATCTAATATCACCTCAACTAATATTTCTCATATTAGATATTACATAGTTTATAAAACCTAAACCCCATTGCAATAATCCATCCAACACAATCTTTGGGGTGATTCACGTAACATCTATGAATGATCATCCATTACTTATATATCAAACTCATATGCAATAATCATGTCTTAATGAAATACATTAACTAAACAAATAAGATTTTACTTAATCTAAAACAAATCCTAACATGTACGCTTCATAAATCCATACAATAAGTTTATTTGATAAAAAGCAATAAAACAAATAACAAACACTCAATCAAAATCAATACACTTCAAAAATATGCAAAAAATATTAAAATTAATATTAAAAAAATATGGTAGATTTGATTACTTAAAGTGAAGAATCCTAAAAATAAATAAATCATAACACAAATGCTTCTAAACTTGGTGTTGAAGTTGCTAGATTTGTTGTGAGAGGTTGAACAATTATCAAATAGGAGAGTCGTAGAGAAAAAAATGCAAAAAAAAGAAAGAGGAAGAGAGGAAGGGGAAAGGGTGGAAGAACGAGTCATAAACTAAAAAAAAAAAATACTGACAAAATTACCAATAAAATATGTCTATTCCGTCGTTACAATATGCCACTTAATTGTACTATAATGTTTTTGAATCCTACCTTAATTTCACCTGAAAACTATCGGTATTTACTATTGATATTTATTGATAGATTAATATGCCATATTGTGTTTCTATTGGTAATTCCATCAGAATAATATGTCATATCATCGCACCAAAATATTTTTGAATTTCACTATAATTTCACCTGAAAATTTACTGGTGTTTACTATGAATAATTACTGATAGAATAATTCCCACTGTGTTTTCATTGGTATTTAGTGATGGAAATTTTCTATTAATAATGTTCACAAGAAAATACTCATGACAATATTTCGTTGTTATTTCCGTGTGAATTAGCCAATTTTCTAATAGCATAAATTATCACTTATCAAAGGGGAAAATAAACAAATTAAAGCTTTCCTAGTAAAAACTGAATCCATATAATATCTAATCCACCATTTGCAATTACTTTTTACTTAAATCATGCAAATGTCTTTTGCTTAAAATACAGTTTTTTAACTAAAAAAAGATTTCATAACCACCCGTATACTTTCTATTATCCACATTACTAGCATATTTATAATCCATAAACATATGCAATCACAAATTACAACTCTGTTAATATGGAGCAAATCTATTATCCATAACGGAATTGAAAAATATGTTTTACTGCAAGAGAATTCATAAACTAACATATCATACTAACTATAAAGTAGATATCAGGTATAGTAAAAAGATATATTAAGGAACACTAACCACCTCTGATGCAAATCTCTTGATTATACAGTCAAGTAACTCAAATGCAAAGATATAAGTTCTTGGAAAGCCAAATAAATCAGGTTTGATAGAAGTATGATACAAAGATAACTTATATCTTAGTGTCAACACTATTGGATTCTACCCTCCACCCAATAAATATCGATTTGTAAATGAGAAGTACAAGGAAGATGATAATAAGTCATTTGTTCTTTTATAAGTTATTTTTAGTTTTTTAGAGAAATAAGGAAACGAGCATATCATACCAGCATATAATAGAAAGTTTACAGTGAAAACAAGTTTATTATTCTAAAATATTGTTGATACACGTATGATAAGAAAACTTTATAAAACTAAAACTTAAATTTCTAAATATTAATGGACCTAAACTGTGGATTTATATAAGGATGACTTACAATCAAACCCAAACGCTTCAGTAAATAATTCTTAAATATGAAAATAAAAATAAAATAAAGGGTCTTGTCATGTCCGACATCATGGTAGCCCACCTTATTTGATAAAAAAAGAAGGCTTTTTATGCTATGAGGGTGAAAACAGTTTGAAACTTATGATAGTAAATCATCTTCTAATATTATAATAACTAAGAATCTTAACAATTACTTAGAGTTCTACAAAAATAATAGAGTGATCATGTTAAAAGAAAGATAATGCCATCCTAAAGCATCCTACCTATTAAGTAATATTAATGAATAAATTGATGGATTTATGTGTTGTTTGTGCCATAATAAACCCATTATTTATCAAGTAAGAAATCAAAATGATATCAACATACCTTATTAATATCATCAGTCTCCCTCACCAGGAATGGCTAAACATTATAACATAACAGACAATTTTAATGCAAACCATTGATATCATGAACTATTTCTGCCCGAAATAGTTAATCAAGTTCTTACAATACATTTAAATATCTTCAGGATTTATAAATTTCAAAATCCTTGACATCATTAGCCTTCAATAGTTAATCAAGTTTTATGTAAATCTTAATATCATCGTTACCCATTGATATCAGAAGAGTTAATCAAAATTCAAAATTTTCCCTTTAGGTGATCATGTTAATGTTATTAAACCCTAATAACATCCTCCTCCTCCTCCTATATTTGAAACAAACTAATCATATTCATGGAAGTTCCAATACCAATTGTAGTCATTTATGCAAATTTAGGAGAGAAAAAAAAAGTACAAAACATTTATGTAATGTTGAAATTGAACTTGTGCTTCCTTACTATTGTTTCAAAGCTTTTGTGGTCTCTTTGTACTCATAAATATACAACTTTGTTTCATTATTCACATTATATTTCTCTTAATAAAACTAAAACATAAAATATTGATTTTTCTTAAAAGTAATGGCTTTCTTTATATTTGTGTTTCTAAGTCAACTATTAAAATCATTGTTCTTTATTTAATCATAACTAATATTATAAAATTCAATTGTGTTCCTTTGAATGTTAAAAAAAATAATAAATACACATTTCATAAAGGGAAATAAATCCAATTATGCCTCTAATGCATCTAGAGTTTTTATTTTAGCAAGTTTTTGAAACTATTAGCAAAGTTGGCAACTTACCTTTCCTCAATTATTGACCTATATCTGGAGTTCTATAGCTCCAAATTAATAGAGGTGGTTAGACTCATTGGAAAGTTAACATCCTTTTCAATAACTTCTATTAAAGAACCGTTCATATATTCTAGCATTGTTAGGCTCTAACACTGTGGAAGTTAGGAAGTGAAACTGTATAGTTTCATCAATGTTTAAATTGGACCTTTAAACATCATCAGTTTCCACTCTCCCTCCAAAACAATCATTTTCATATTATAAATAGTTTATCATAAGCAATTTATAAAGGAAATCATAAATTATTTCTTTTCAATTCTCTTCCTAAATAGTGAGTCGTTTTGCCTCTTATACCACTAATTGTTTTCTTTGTTATTTCTATATCATGTCACATTTAAAATAATATACAAAAACTTAATTAATTCAATTTTACACAATCATACATTACCACTAGAGTTTATTCAAAAACCCTAATTGATTATTAAAAAAATTAATACATCAAATCCAAATTGTATTCATATCGGTTTACATAATCATTTTCAGGGCTTTTTACCTCATGATAAAATGAATTTCAATTCTTAACGAGTCAAAATATTTTAACTCTTCCCTCTTACATACGAGTCAACCCTCTATCTTCCACTATCCAATAATTTTATTCACTTGTTTCTTGCTTAAATCCTTGCCCAATAACGCTCTCCATACCAATTTATCTAAACCTAATGTTAACTCAACTAATTTTGTTGTTCTTCCTTCAATTTGTGGTGGAAAAAGAAGTCAATTTTCTCTTTTTCTCTGAGTTTAATTTGTTTTCCTTGCATTTGACCTTAATTTTTTTTTATTAATTTGCACATTGATTGTCTTGCTTCCTTTTTTTTTAAATAATATTATTTTCAATTTAAGCAAAGGTTTATTTTTACTATTTACAGAAATGATGAGAATATGTGAAATTTTATTTGGAGGTTGTAAAAAATTATCGAGGCATGAACTTTGTATTGAAAAATATTAAGGAAACTTTGCTAAAATTTTAGTAGAAATGTGTGAGAGTGTGAGTGTGTGTAGTTTCATATAATTTAAATGATAATACAATGTGTAAATGAAATATCTTGTAAGTAAAATTGAGGTTATTACATACTTGTCTACTTAAGTTCACATATGCAGCTCATCTATTTGATTGCCTATAAGCCATATATCCTCAGCTTCTTACAAAAAAAATATAGCTCCCTTGTATTCACCATGAGAAGTTTCTACTCTATCGACTATCCTTTTAGGAAAAGAAATTTTTTCTTTTAACCATAATCTTGCCCTCATAAATAGCCCAAATCAACCCTTCTTATAACTATTCTCATTACCTCTATGTTTGATTCAACAAGGAATTCTTTTATTATGATCATTTTCTAAAATTTTATTTGTTTTTTATATAAATAAATATTTTGATAAAAGAATTAAAAACATTTTTTTGTAATTCTGTATATTTATATACAATTAATATTGAGGATAACTTTAAAGTTCCCTAGGATATTTTGATTAGAGGGAATATGGTGTTCAAGTAAAAATATAAATGACGAAGGATAATGATAAGGTTACCTTCTATTTTAAGAAATTTTTAATTAAATAAAGATCTAGGAAATGCTCGAGGTTTGTCAAGAATATTTGTGCTGCGATGTCATGATTATAAAAATTAAGTGTCCCAGTTTAAAACTACAAGATAGTAAAGAGTAAACAAGGGATCAATCCCACGAAAAAGGTTTAGTTCAAATTTCATTTGATTTAGGGTTTGGTTGGTAATTATCTAGACTGTTATAGAATTAAACAATCAAGAAAAATTATATAAAACTGAAATTTATAAAAAAAAACAAACATTGGTTGCAAGTAAACATCAAAGTATAGAAATCAGAACCGATCATCAAAATGAAACTTAAATTTATATTCTAAATTTTATATTTTCTAAACATTAGTTAGTTAATATATCCACTATATAAATAAGTCTAACTAGCCAACAATCACTATATTAACACTAATGATTTAGTTCAATGACAACCTTAAGAACTAGATAATTTAATTGACCTATACAACAAAATTGTTTGTAATTCATGTTGATTTATTTGAATGTTTTCCCAAATATTAATAATATAGATCCACCATAATTGTTACACTCAAAAGCCTTACAAGTTTATATACCATAACTATGATTTTGATAGCAAATTTAACAATAGATTGTTCACAATAACAACTTAGAGATTGCTTTACCAATTAAGATAAATAATCATAAGAAATATGTATAGAAAAACAAACATATTCATTTACCATATAAACTAAAAATAAATAAAATAATAGATCTTATAGTTTTTTAAATCCAATGGTTTTTATGTCCTTGTAACTAAGAAAATTGTTTAACTTGCATATCTATTGAATAATTACTAAAAAATTAGAAGAGTACTTGAATTTGGGTTTTTAGGAGAGAGTATTTGTATTTATCTATTTTGGCTGTCCACCTCTCTCTTATTCTTTTCTTTCTCTCTTTCTTTTTATATTATAGAAAACTCTAATCCCTACTTTACAAAACATTCCTACCTTAAGTAGATAGTTTTTCATTTAAATACCTCGACAACTATTTTCTTGAAAAGAAGAAGAATCCTTGCAAGAAATATTCAATATTTGACTTAAAGGAGATAAATTACAAAAATAAAGACTTGGATGTCAATTTGGATGCTTTGGGATGTAAGTTGAATTTATTTCTTCTCAAAACCTATACGTTGATATAATTCATGTGTGATTTTAAAAACATTATATCTCTCATATATAAGCTTATTTTCTGATAAAATATGATACTATGATAGGTATTTGAGTTAGGAAGTCAACAAAATTTAGTATGCATTAAATGGACTTCAATAGCTCAAGATATTCAAATTGTAATGGCCAAAGGTCAACATGGTAAAATACAAATTTGACTTTGAAGACTACGATTTCCATTCTCATTCTTTATTTATTTTTCTTTCCATAGATTGATAGAAAGGTATAAATGTTACCATTCTAATATCAGTAGAGTCATTTCATGTCAACTCTATATCTTAAGCTCTGTACAAAACATTGACTAAAAATCAAATCTATTAATTTCCTCAATTTTCCTCATTTTTGAATGTTTAATGCAAAAATACCATAAAAATATAAAACAAAGAATATAAAGACATTTTATATATAAAATATTAGCAAAACACTAGGTAAATATGGGTAAAATTATCAAGTAATATGATTGTATCAGTTTGCTTATATTTAAGCATTCATTTTAACATCATGAATAATAATATGTAGAATGTACATGAAGCCACAACTCTTATGAAAACATTTGTTTCATTGCATGAGAACACTACTTGTTAGCATTGGTAGCTTACTTTGTGATTAAAAAGGACTTAATAAAAACACATAGTTCAAGTTATAGTTTCTTGATCTTAACAAAAAGAGTTCATTATCTCAAAATGTTTTGAAGGGTTTTATAGACTTAGAATTACATGTGAATTTTTCTAGCAATTAGTGTGAGACCATTAGAGGGTGCACACTTTTTATTGGATTCTTTCTTGTATGAGTTGGAGGTTTGTCAATCCTTATTTTATTGCCTAAAGATGTCAACCTCATTAATATTTTTTGAATAAGTAGTGAAAGCTAATAAGGAATAAGATATGAAGATGATTAATGATAAATATGAAACATAATCATTTGATTTGAAGGTAATAGGACTATAAAAGAAATGATTTCGAGTTGAATGGTGGTGGTTTTCAACGTCCAAAATAGCTGGAAATGCCATTTTTTAACCATTTTAAGATACTTTCCTAGTCAACCAAAATCTTACAAGAAGTTATATAATATTTGTAAAATAACATTGTTTTAACTAATCCATGAAAATTACGGTTTTCTTATTTGGATTTTGTCAAACTTCAATTTAATCTTTACTATTTTTTTAATTTGTTTAATTATGTCCTTAATTACTCTTAAATTTTCAATTGCTTACTATTTCCCCCTTATTGAAATCAAATTCCAACCCTAGGTTTGAAAATCTTATCCATTTTAGTCCTTGGTTTCTAGTTTCACCAATTAAATCCCTAACTGGTCAATAAAATTTTGATTTTTCTTCAATGGGGTCCTTAATTCCATTAATTTTAGTCCATGAAGTCACACACCTTTTACGAATTGGTCCTTAATTTTGGATTTGTTCAATTATATTTTTAATTTCTTATTAGACTTTGAATTTTATGCAATTAATTTTCTAATTTCACTATCTTTCTAAAGTTCATTTTTGGTCCCCTAAACTTTGATTTCTTTTATTTAACACCCAAATTCTCCCACAATTGTCATCTATTGCAATCAGAGCTTCTATTGGTGCTTCTAAAATTAAATCACACATTCGAAAAATCATATTATTTTTCAGGTAACAAGAGTAATACTATTTCTTAAAAAATAATATTATTTTAGCATTAGCACATTCGAAATAATAATAAAATCATACAAATATTCATGAAACATGAGATGCACTGCAACCCTAATCAACCTCTGATATATATTATCCCAAAATTATAATTACCGATGGCTTTATATTACTGGTCAAATCAATCACTTAATAATTATTTTCTTCCACAAGTATCGTATATTTTATTATTAATTTCACCATGCAATTAGTGAACTATAAAATTGGCCCACTCAAGGCTAACCCACCAAGTGAGTAATCACTTACAGCTTTCTTTTCTTTTAATTTCAAACCTCAAACAATAATTTATTCGAGTGGGAGGTGGCAAGATTCTTCCAGCCGACCATATGATTCTACGTAATAATCTTATGATTATACAAGTTGGATGAAAAAAGAACCTTACAAAGAGATCGATGGTTTGTTTGTTTTCTTAGAATATCGAAGGAGATAACATTTAATAAAGGAAGTATTAATAGGCGTCTAAGCATGTGTTCTAATTGGTCATTGCTCACATCATACATACCACTTAAAGAATGCCCACTATGATGTATGAATTGACGGGCTTTTATTATAATATATATGTTTCTTTAACATATAATATGGCAGCTATATGTTAAAAAAGTGAAACCAACAAAAATAATCAAATCATTTCCAGTGCCAATATTAAATCAAAGTGCATGAAGATTCTTCTTGACCTCATTACTTTTATTAGGGTTAATAATTCTAATTCGGGAACATATGATGAACTCTTGAACAATAAAACCCTCAAATCCATTTATTTTTTTATTGCTAGGCAACATATATAGTAAAAGAGATACGTTTAAAGGTCTTTTTTTTTATGAATTATATTATATTTTATTGGTAATAAGATAAAATATAATTTATATTAAAGGTAGATGCATGATCATGAACTACCACTCGAATGTAGAAGCTCACCTCAATTTGTTAATAATGACTGCGAAGGAATAACCTCTCCTTACCAAAGAAATGGTCTCGTTGCCAAGAGAAATGAGGCGAGAATGCAAGATATAAGACGGGTAATGTATTCCATAAATAATCTTGTAATATTAGGTTTAAGTATTCATCATCTTCGTATAATCAAAGTATTTTGATACCTTTTCTAGTTTATTGAGTTATATTCGATGAAAATTAGATGAGAAGATAATTTTTTAAACCTAGAAGAAAAATAAAGAAAAGAAAAAACATGCAAGCCCTATTTAATTTTACAATCATACAACCATAAAAATAGTTCTTTAAAGTCTACAATCATCCACCATGAATAAGAACATATTAATATGCATAATAAATATAATAAAAACATTGATCTTATTAAAATTGTTATTGATATCCTAAACTATTTTAGGATCAATTAAATAAATAAAAAAAATAGCTTGAAATCTCATTAATTTTGAAAAAAAAACCATTATTTTAAATATTATTTCATTAAACATTTCAATTAAATTCTAATCATATTAGGGTATTAAAAACTCAAAAGATTTGAATTAAAATTTTTAGTTCAATCCTAATCTAAGTAGAAAAATTAATTTCACAATTAATTTAATCTAGCATCTTAATTTTTAAATATAAAATCAATATTTTACACAATTAGGGGCACATTCAAAACTCAGCCCGAATTATACCCTAGATGTAATAAGGCATAAGTTGCAATGGTAAATATATAAATTAAACCAAAAACCCTAAAATAAGTTCTAGGGGTAGAATCTTAAATTCTTCCGATGCTACTACGGGTACTGGGCACATTGTCCACCACTGACGACCACCTTAACTACAACCACCTTTGCTATATTTGTAGTCACATCAAGGTTGTCCTCGAGCTGCGACGCCACGAGTGAGAGGAAGTAGCCTCGTGCTAGATCGCCAATGGAGCCTCGAGTGGTTGTGCTGGATGGTAGAAGAAGCACCAGAGATGCTGGCACTACTATGCATAGGCTAGGCGTGTCAGCAGTTCTGTCACCATTGCTGGTGGCGTATAGCAACACTCACCTTTTCTTTTATACATAGATTTAAAATATCTAGCTAAAATGTTTTTTTTAAAATAATTATGAGATGATTTCTTTTTTGGAAGAGTAAATTTGCACACAAAATTAATTTAAAATTAATGTAAATAACAATTTAAACAAGCCGTCAACCCTAATTGTGTTAACCTAACTTTAATACCACAGATGAGTTTCTCAAAACATATACTAGCAGTAAAAATAATATTAGGAGTCTTAAAAGATCTTATTAAAAAAAATCTACACTTATTTGTAATTAATGTGAAGATTTCTGAAAAATTAAATGTTCTTTTTAACTTTAAAAATTTTCTTCAAGATCTATTTCTCACGAACTACAAGTTATTCAAATATTTTATCTATACCGTTAAGTGATAAATCTCCTAAATCCTCGTAGAAGAGAGATTATCATTTCTTATAATACTAGTTTTTTTATTTATTATTTTAACTATTTCTGCACTATAATTATCTCACCTTCTCATAGAAAATAAAATGTATTGGTATAAATATCTATAAATAGAAAAATATTAATTTTAAATATTTTTTATACCTCAATTGATGAGAGAAACTATTTCTTTTAAAAAAGAAACATAATATATATTAGTTTTAACAACTCTAACAAATATGCAGTCTTAATAGAACTTTAAACATGAACATTTAAGAATAATGTTTTAATTCAACAAGAATTTTATAACTATAATAATTTTATAATATTTTTGTAAGATATTTTTATCTAATGAACTTTATTGTTACTCTAGATCTATTAAATAAATGTTTAATTCACTAGTTAAATATCATAAAACATTAAAGATATAAAAAGCTTATATTTATAATAAATATATTTTATATTAATAAAATAATTGCTACATGTAACTAGCTGCATCACACATTCACTATCTGAAGCAGTCACTTGGATTTTCACATTTAAATCACCAAAATCGTGTAATTAACCAAAATGTGCCCTGCTCGTTGGGATATGCTGATGTTACAGGACGAACCCTAGAAAATATATAATCTCAGAAGGTCACACCACTCTCCATTCTTTAATGTTTTCATGACATGTCTTTCAATGCCTAGCTGTGCGACTCGTATTATCCATGGACCTATATGGTATGCAAAAAGTTGACAGTGATGTATCACACCCTCTGGGTTTCATTGTGGTAGGTTGGACATGGACATGATCATACGAGGCTGTGGTACTGTTTTAATTTGCATTTTAAAAACTAAATTTTTTATTTTATATAATTTTTTTAAATTATTTTTAAAAAAAAACCTCAGTTACACTTTTAAACAATTTACGTCGTATCAGATGAAGAAAAACTATACATAACTGTATAATAAAACACACACATATGATGAAGAAAACACTTGAATGACTATAAATTTTACAGATTCTAAACTTAATAATCAATTAAAATCTCAAGTAATTTTGTTTGATATAAAACTCAAACTAGTGATATATAAAAAAACCCTAGGGTTAGACTAGTTGAGTCACATGCCTCATTCACATCTCCATTATATATATATATATATATATATATATATATATATATATATATATATATATATATATATAATGGAGATGTGGATGTGTTGAAGGAGTGGTCTTAAGTAAACTTCCATTTTAATTCTGTAATCAATCACTTATCAGTCCCCACAGCAGCTTACCAATGAAAAATATCATATCGTGGTCCCTATGCATTCAATGTCTCTTTACTCTGGGAGTGAATAAGAACAACGGGTGATGATATTATTTTTATACTGAGATGGGATATTTTGGTGTTTCTGGGTGTGGTTGGTTGGTGGAAGAGAGAAGTTAACAATAAGTGGCATTGCTAGGGATTATAATTTATTTATGCAATTATTTGATGTAATATATAGTAAATAAAATATAAATATTAGCAAACCCCACCTAAATCTAACCGATATATATATATATATATTAAATAATAAATACTATATGCATAAATATACGTGTGTGCTATATCAATATTTAAATATGTGAATATTATAGAGGATAAAAAACATAAATACTCTTTATATATATATATATATATATATTAATTATTGAGTATTAAATAATAGATATTAATTTGAATCAAATAAATAACGAATATAGAAAAAAATAATTAATTAATGCTCTTTATCATCCTTAATATTGCAAGCAATATTGGTTTATCACTAGGCAACAAGTTGCACCATATGTTGAGAACAAGTTGCGTTAGTTTCAACTTTTTTATACCGATACACAAGAATATATTGCAACCACATATTTCATATATATATATATATAATAAAATTGTACACCACAAGATTTAAGTTTTTTTAAATAAAATCTAGTCTAGCTTTTTTGGTTAATTCCTTGACTTCAAGCCATAGAGGGACCAGCACTCCTGGATATTTATTAAATGTTTATAAATATTCTTGCTCAATATTAGGGCTCGCCTTTAAATTAATTTAAAAATCACAAATATTTTCTTTTTTCTTCTTTTATTATATTATTGGATTTTTAAATATATAGTCTTTCATTTTCCTACCCATCGTTTTCACTCATCAATCTTTTTATCATTTTTCATATTTATTTTTATATGGACAAAACATTGAAAAGCTAGTCAAAATCGATTCATAAAACTTTTTTTTATTTGAGAAAATTTATTCCTGAAAAACACACTTTCTGGTTCCAGGTGAGTGAGTAAAACTCTAGCTATCATAAATTCTTACAAGAAATGCACGTTCTAACTCAAACTCGAGACCTACTATATATATCTCAAATTCTTCATCATCAAACCATGCCTTTCAAAAACATTTTATGAAACATTGACAAACATATGTTTGTTTGATATCATGAGATCCTGATATTAAGCTAATTTAATAAAACTATAAAGTCAATTCTCAATTAAAATAATTGTGAAATGTTTGAATTGAAAAATTAAAAACTATGGTTATGGAAGAAAAACTAGTTACTTTATTTTTTACAATAAAACTAATGATAGAACCAATTTCTATTCTATTATTCTTCTTAGAAATTAAATTGTAATTATCTATAAAAATGGCTTTCTCTTATCGAAACCTACATAGACAGCATGAAAAAGGCAATGGATTGTACTAAACATAAATGTAAACCCATTTACAAATTTATCTTTTACTAATTTAATACAAGAATAATAATAAAAATAATCCATTAACAACGACTGAGCGAGCTAGTGTAAATTTCAAGTCTTTAATTAATACTTGTATGTTATTTGTGTGATTGATTTATTTTAATTTGCTAATGGTGATGTTATTAGTGTTATTAGAGAGGATTATGAAATAAAATATTGATCGGATAGTAGGTCTCATTTTTATTATTGAATGATATTTTATGGATTTATTATAGAAAGCTTTTTATTTTTATTTTAAATCAATTGAGTTAATAAAATTAGATCAAAATAAAATAAATGAAAATAAAACCATTGTTGAGATTAGTCTAATGTGATTAAAAAAGTATTGTAGCTTTGCAAGATTGTAAATTAAATTAAAATAAATTTTTTTGTAGAAGAATTTTTTTTAAATATGATTTTTTAAATTAAAAAAAATTCAAAAGTACTTCTCAAACACATTCCCAAATACCTATGACTTATTGACTAAATTTGTTGACTTGTTTATAAATTTTGCTATCCCAATTTAATAAGCCTAATTCTAGTTTCTTTTTTCTGTTTTTCAATGTTTAAATCTCCATTAATTATGTTTATTTTATCATTGATTAGTCAATTTCTCAGTCAAGATGCTATTCAACTACAGTTTTAAAATGTACCATCAAGTAATGTGTGACACAAAAGCAATAATCTTGTCACTCAAGTTGACCTTCTAGTTTCAATCAAACTCTTTCTCATATTTACTACCAAAATAATATCAAATTCATGGGTTTTTTTAATTATGTTAAATACAATCATATGATATATCATGCTAAATATTATATTAAAAATTAAAAAATAGAACCATGAACAACAAACCATGTGAGGACGAGGACACAATAAAGAGCCATCAATAAATTGGAAACCACTTTGTCCAACAAGATATGATTTTATTTGAACTCGGTTCATTAGTTAAAATATACATAAGTTTTATAAGACACCTAATATAATTAAAATATTTGAACTCGGTTTATAAGTTTTAAGTTTTATATTAATAAATAAAAATACGAATTCATATGACTTCCCTAATAAAAATAATTTATGTTTGTAAGCTTCAAAGAAATAACTTGTTGAGTATTGAAAAAGGGAATCCATCGTTGCAATCGAAGCCTCCATGGCAGCAATATTCATGGCAGCAACGAGGGAGGATTATAAAGCGAAAGTAGAAGAAGAGGTTTGCATTAGTGGCTGTGAAGAAACGACGATCTGTAGTTTTCATCATTGCTGTCTGCCCTTCATGGCATAAAAATACATTTTCAATGGTATGAATAAAAATAAAAGGCACTACAAAATGCCAGACAATTGGATTCTGCAAAATTAATATGCCAAGTATTTCATATTATATTTTAAAAAATTAAATATTTTTATTTTTATTTAAAATTTTTAGTGTTTTAAGATATTTTTATATATTAATATTATTTTCTAGACACACATGTATGACTCTAGAAATGAAAGCGAAATGTACAGAAGAATATAAAAAGAAAAAGAAAAGGGCTTCACTATTTGGAATTTGGAGATGAAAACTCCCCCGTACTCGTAAATAATTGAGCTAGCTCCTCCTACTTTAACACTACAGAGTCTGGGCCACAAACAGATAACCTGTATTCACAAGTCTGATGAGATACCCAGAAGGAAAAATACAAAGGGTTGTAAGATGTAGCCTACATTGCTGAATGAAAGAGAGAGAGAGAGTTGGAATTATGCGACCGAGTCACTATCTAGAGAAATTGTGCCCTATCCACTATCGTCAACAGGAATGCATGTCGTCTAAACTGTCTGAAATCGAGCAGTATTTTCAAAGACATGAACTAGCATCTCTTATGCCTTTATGTAAACAATTTCAAAGACAAGAGCTAGCATTTACTTTTGACTTTTACACAGCAACATTAATTGATGACATTATTTCAAAATCCTCGCAGTTCTATTTCTCATCTCCTTACAATTCGTCATTCAAGCCAAATGAGTGGGTTCCCATACATTTATAGTTTTCAAAATACTAAGAACATTCAATATATTTTGACCCGAATTTAGAGGTTCATCTGCTGTTCGTAGTCCATACAAAGGAATGTTCTGTAATAAATTCTCCAATCTATAACAGATTTTGTCTTAGTATTTTAACATTATTTTGACATTACTGTGTTTATACTGTTTTAGATTTAATCTGCTATAGTTATGTTTGATTGACGTGCATGAAGATGAAGTTTTAAAGGTCATAGTGGTGTGCAGAAGTACAACGGCTAGATTATTATATGTTTTTTTTTTCTTTCCAATAAATGAAAATAATCACCACTTTGAAAAATAATTATATTCACAGAAAAATTACTCATGTTAGGTTAAATTCTAACTCAACAACAAAGAAAGCTATGGTATGAGGTGTTTAAGCCATGCTAGAACTGCATGTCTCTACTAAGACCTCGTTTTGCACCATATTAACTCCTTAAAAAACATGTTCCAGAGCTTACTCTTAAGTAATGATATAAATGATTTACTGATTTTACAAAACATTCTGAAGCATCAATAAATATTAATCTATGCATTTAAAATAATGATTTATTTAATGAGTCTGTATTATATTTTGTTAATTTTATTGTTAATTTGAATTTTCATTAAATTTAGAGGATTTTAAATTTTAGCAAAAATTTATAAGTATTTAATGGTACTATTAAAATACATTGGATACATTTGAGTTAAATTCATTATAGTTAATTTATTTAGTTTTCATAATTAATTAATATATATTAAATGATTAGGGTTATGCAAGTCAATATTCAATTGTGAATGAAAAGCTAAATTTAGACGTGACAAGGTTTTTTTTTAAAAAAACAAAAAAAACAATCTAAGAAACCATTATACAATGAGTGCACAAACCATATTAAATTATCGGTTGTTGAACATGTATTCACCATCAGTTAGATTATAAGCTAAGTGAGGTTCGTTATTTATGATAGAATTGTTGAATGGGGTTAGAACCATTTTAGTTTAAGGAAATACACTGAAAGAGAACTTTTATGTTGTTAAATCCATGATGAAACTCTCGACCTAAGATACCGGAAAATTGACGAGTTCAAACTTCTGCATGTTGTTCACCTTGAAAATATAATTTTTACTTAGTTTTTACACATAGAAAATATAAAATATAAACTATAAACCCAATAATAATAAGAGATGGACTCTTGTTACATATACAAAACTTAGATGTTTTTCAATCACTGCTAAGCACATGATGCGGTGTATTGAGCACATGATGCGGTGTATTGAGCACATTTTCAACTTAGAGAAGAATATCCAACATATGTTTACTAGGTTTAGCACACGTGAAAAAAATAACATGTTTATATTGTATAGAAAATAACAAGGCTTTCAAAAAAAAGTTTAAAACGTATAAAATATATGATATAAAAATAACTCTTTTGTTTAACATTAAGAATACATGTTACGTGTAAGTTCATAATTGTACATACAAAAGGAAACAAAATATCTTTTTATATTTTTTTTAAATATAGGCCAAATTATCATGGATTTAATAAATTAGTTATTAAATCCAAAGTGCATGTAAATATGTAGTTTTGAATTAAATACAAAAACACCGAAACACATAATGTATTTTAATTATTTTAAAAAAATTATGTAATATATGAATTTATTTATTTTTCATAGACCTATCTACAAGCATATAAAGAAAACAACTGTTTTAAAGAAATTCTTATTTTTTAGAGGTTTTCAATGAAAAAACATGTATTTTTAATATCAGGCGTGTACCTTTTAATATATATTTATTATCCCAAATACACCTAAAAATATGATAGGGACTAAAAAATAAATTCAATAAGGGCCTTGAAATGTTTTATATATTTTTGAATTTATTTGAGGATCATTTTGGTAGAACCCCCTTTATACATAGTAATAAAATTATCAAAGTAGGCTTAAAAGTATGTTTGTCAAACACCCCTTAGACCAAAAAATCTTTAATAAAAAGGTAGTCTTCCAAATAAATCCTTATTTATTGACATGAAAAATAACCTGTTTGAGTCAACCTAAAGTGTTGGTTCAACCACAAACCAACCAAAAAAAAACTTACCTAAAAAACTAACCAAAAGCCAAGATATAAACCAAAACAAAATTAAAATTAAAAAAAAAAACACAAAAAATATATTGATTTTACATGAAAATAGATTAACCACAAATAAATGAAGAACACAATGAATCATCTTTAAGAACCTAGAAATGCAAAAAATAGAATAAGAATCAAAAGTCTATTTGAATAAGTTATAACTGAATGACCATAAATTTATCAAGAATGGGATTCAATTTGAAATCCAATCTTTAAGATTAAAACCCATAAAACATGTTATTGATGCATGAAACTCAAATTTTTTACTAATAATGACATGCAAACTTATAAAAACTAGTAATGAATCTAAACTAGTTCTAAGAATAGTATTTATAACAATGTTCATCACATTAACATTGTAAACATCAACCTAAAATTGATAAACACTATAAAACTATAAATATGCACTTTTAGTTCCAGCTAGACAAGTCATCAAAATTAAACTTGTTGAATTAAAATGAACTAATGAAAACAACAAATCACCATAAAAATGGAAAAACAGCAAAACTTCAAAAGTGCCAGCCTAAATCAACCTGCATCTTATGCAATTTGATCTAAACCTACACTTTATTGATACACGAGACTTAAATAAAGTATCAAAAGCCACAAGCATGCTATGAATAACCTTAAAAATCCTAGAAAATCAATTTAACAATGTTATATAAACCCCTAAACAAAACATCTATGGATCTAACAAACTAAACACATTAATCAAAAACACATTCCAAGCTGCAAATACATGAACTTATGGCAATTATAGCCTAGAAAAAAAAATCAAACAAACACCATCAAAATGATAAAAAAAAATAACCTAAACCAAATTCAAACTCTAATAGCATCTAAAACACTAAAAATGGATTTTTCTAAACTTCTGGCTAATTTATAAAGGATTTCTAGTTTCTATTTGATCTCCAAAATAGATAAGAATCCTTTCATTTCTATCTTGTCCCTTCTTTTCTTCCTTTCCACTCTTTGTATTCCTAGAAATCTAAATATTGTTCTCTATTTTCTCTTCTTTTTCATGTATCTTTTTTCTCTATAATTTTACTTCTTTATGTGCAATTTTTTAAGGCTAGAAGTTACAAAATTGTGTTCCCCTTTACTAATATCATAAAACTAACATGTATAAGATTCCTTTTCCATTCTGTTAGAGATTTTTTCTGCACTTTTATCTTTAGTTTTCTTTTTCTCAGTCCCTAATAACCTTTAAGAGCTTCTAAAAGAGTTGGAAAAAAAGAGTCAAAACTTGTAAAGTAGTTCATGATAGAAGACATATGAAACAACCATTTCCTATGATGTAATCATGGAATATAAAAGGTTATTGGAACAAAATAAATCATGAGAATTATAGAGAGGATGCTTTTCTTCAGCTAGAATCAAACCACGCTCCATTGGGAGACTTGTAGCTCTTTTATTATTGATTCGAAGTTGGACTAAAAAATAATAAAATTTATGAATCAGTCAAAGTTGACATGGGACATGAAGTTAAGGGCTTCCACATGCACGTAGGGTACAAATATCAAACAAGGATGATACTACCATAAAAGGGGAAGTTTCGCTTTAGATAATAATACAATTATTTGTTTACCAATGAACTCAAATTCTATGTTTTCCTCATGTATATACTTTAAACACATCTAGATTCATGAATTTGAAGGGTTGGAATTATAAGAGTGATAATTGTGATATGTTTATACAAAAATCTTTTCCACTTGCTTACTAGGACTTATTGTTAAATGAGATATGAGAAGTACTCACAAATTACCTACCAAAGTTAGCTTTTCTATATATTTACTCGTGATGACTACTGAATTGTTTAGAGTGATATCTTTGTTCTGTAACCATCAAAACATGAAGTTGAGTTATAATAGGTTATGGATCATAAAACTTAGAGTTAGCTTCGTCTTAGATGATAAGACAACTGTTTATCTGTCAATGACTTAAAAATCAATGTTTTTCTTGTGAATATGCTTCAAACATATCTAAATTGATGAATTTGAAGGGTTTGAGATTTGAAGTGTCATAAATATCATATAGTTATGCAAACATTCATTTTATTTGCTTACAAAGATCAATCATTCCCAATAAAATATAAGATCATTTCTTTAGGGATACAAGTTTCCGCAAGTTACATAGACAACAAATGAATAGACTTGAAACGAGCACCATCATATTGTTTATATTTTATACGTGATATGAAGAGGTCCAGAAATATACATGCTGCATGCATGGAGTTCCGCTCGTTAATTTGAAACCGTTTGATTATTTGATGGGTATACCGTCATCAACATTGTTCAGGCACATGATATTTAGGAATAACCTCTATTTAGGTCGGTAATACAAATGATTAATTAATATAAAACATGTCTTCGACACTCCTTGTCTAATTTCCAGTGCGTCCTTTGACTGTATTTTAAACAAGTAATTGGCTCAACTTTTCCGAAAATGTACAATAATTACAAGCATATAACATTAATTTGTCAAAAATTCTAAAAAAGGAAAAAGCACAGTAAAAGGGCTAAAGACAAGGAGTGCACCGTGGGTGGGGAAAAGGGTCGCAATTGCTGTCATGAGCTGAAAGGGAAAGGCTCCAAAATCCCACTTCTGATAGCGACTGTCGGCATTGGCTTTTCATGCCACGTTTCCTCAGGACCCTCTTCTCTTGCCCCTTCGCTTGTTAGTGCTCGCAATTTTGATTTAATGCACTGTATTTTTTTTTTCTTTTTACCATGAGGTTTTTTTTTCTTCTATTGACCATCTTTTTTTTTTTTTCTATGAAAATGAAAATCCCTATAGTTTATTTGTTATTTTTACCATATTTTTCCTGAAAACATATTAAATTCAAATGAAAATACCTATGAAAATAATATCGTTGGTGAATTGCAATAATATTTACCAACGAAATGTTACCTCACTATTTCCCTCTACTTCCTCTTTTATATTCAGCACGAAAAAAAAAAAACAACACCCACTTATTTTAGTCATCAATCAAGCTTCCAATATTACAAATTCAGTAACCCTAAGAGTCAGTATATCAATATTCTTGTTATAGTTTTTTTAAAAACATTTCACAACACCAAGTATATAACACTAATCATTTTTTGTTTTAACCTATTTTTAAAATGTTAATATTTTGCCATTTTTATGTAGTATGTGTAGTTTGTTTGTGTGATTACTTGTTTTATAGCTTTTTCTATGGAAATTTGTTGTGTGAATGAATGATTTGCATGTGTTAGGATTTGTTTGAAATTTTAAAAAATTATATTTGTTTGTCATTTGATGAAATTGAGTTTGATTTTTTATTTTTGGTGCTTTATAATTAAATAAATAATGACTTCTTAATGGGCATGTTTCACTTTTTTTCAATTTTATTGCTATGTTAAGAGTTTCAATAAATTTAGAGGAATTTGAATTTTTCTTAGACAAAATTGATAATGATTTAAGGTACTATTAAAATAGATTTAATAAATTTGAGTTAAACCAATGATTACTAATTAGTTAGGTACCTATAACTTATGCACTTCACCTCATTAATTAATACATGTTATCAATATTCTATCTGAATTTCTTATATGTATTGGATTATAATTTTTGGATATATCAAGTTTCACCCAAAAGGTTGCATATGATAGTTTATTATAATGAGATTGAGAGTTTTATTAACTATACATAATCTAATAAAAATATATTAGTGAAAGCGATAATAAATATCCATGTAAGAGTTTTTAAAAATATTTTGATCAAGGTGTTGTTACGATGTATCTTCTACAAAAAAAATCATAAAGAAATTATTATGTTGGTTTGCACATGAAGAACCATATGTTACTTTTGTTTGATTATCAATATTTTTCTTACATATTGATTGGTTTCTGGTTGGAGCACACATGAATGATTAATATATCTATACTTTCTAGAAAATAACAAGGCTTCAATTTAATAAACGATGGTAAAACATATTTTTTTATTATCACTAGAGTTATTGCCAATAAATTACAAGTTCAAAAAAGAATAAAAATAGCTTCTTTATAGGTAGAGTTGAAAGGGATATTGCATTATTGGTATTGTTTAAAGAAAAATTATATGACATAGTCTCATAGTACGAGGGCATTGTATTTGATTTTCAATCCAGATAGCAAAAGGTTTTTTGGTTTCAGTGTGACTTATAATTGGGTAAAATAAAGTATTTTTCAGGAGCTTTCTTATTAGAAAACTAATATCCTCTAGTATAATTTGGATATCATGCATATTGGGAATCATGTATTTCAATATATTTTTTACATAGTGATAAAAGTTAAATGAAAGACAAAGAAAAAATGAACATGATAATAGATATATTTGTTTTTGTCGTCAAGAATATGGAGTAAGGTTGATGATGGATCTCGGGTTATAAATTCCAAATCTATTGTCACCTTAGACAATGATAGACAATTACTTGTCTACAAATAACTTCAAAT
Organism: Salix dunnii; assembly: GCA_015731905.1. Classification (NCBI taxonomy): domain Eukaryota; kingdom Viridiplantae; phylum Streptophyta; class Magnoliopsida; order Malpighiales; family Salicaceae; genus Salix; species Salix dunnii. The sequence goes on from CM027676.1 coordinate 3,795,867, forward strand.
TTTATGTTTTTCTAATAGATATACTTTGAAAAGATCTAAATTGGTGAATTTGGAGGATGGTAATTTATATGAAATGAAAAGTCATGAATGCCATGTGTTTATAAAAACATTCATACTAGTTGCTTTCAAGGAATATTTCTAAAAGGGAAATGGAATGAACTCATATACATTAGTAACTTTTTAAAAGATATATGATCTAACAAGTTATATACTCAACACATAAATAGTTTGAAATAAATATAATCTAGATAATATGCAAATTTGAGATGATATTCCTTTCATCTTTCTTTAGCTTAATATAGTATCCACCCATACATTTATCTTTTAAGAAAAAATTTGGAGGCCTTGACTACTAGTATAGATGAATGTATCTATTCAAGAAGTTAGGGATCACATAAGTTTCTTAATTAAAGTTCTATTATTTTTAAAATTAAAATATTCATTTAATCTCATGCAAATACTTGTTCAACATAAATAGAAATTTAAAAACTAGGTGCATGTTAAGGCTTCAATACTCACGACTTATATTGTTGAAGTGTTGAAGATATCTTAATATTTATTTTGTACTATTTTAAACATAACTTGAGAACAAGAATCAATGTTTCAAGATATGATGACTATATGGCAGTGCCTTCAAGTGATATTATATCATTATTTTCCCATCCTATATAATGGGTTCAAAATATAGCGAGGAAAAGATATTTGATATAAATAATATTTAGATTTGCACATTATTCTTTCCTAGTTAATTGTAATTACATGAGATTTTTTTATTAATTAAATACTATATTAACATGTTGATGTTTTAAACAATTTTTCTCTTATACTCTCATAAACTAATAGATTCAAAAATTCATCAAAGGTAACATCATTGATTTTTACTATTTCAAAATTCACATCTAACTGAATATCAAAAATTTTAATTATAAGATGAGCAATTTACCACATGATACAAAACACATGTAAGCACCACTTAATAATTATTATCTTTATATATAGTTAATTTCATAAACTTTTCTCTTAAATTATTAATGATAATGATCTTATATTAGGTTTATCAATTGAGAGAGAATGCTTGTAGTCGTTTAAATTTACTATGTTTGGGTTCTAAAAGAAAAATTAGGTGCTAAAATAGATATTTTTTTAATGGATATGTCCTTAATACTAAAGAGTATTGTCAAAGTTTTAAAGGAATTTTGAATGGATATGTCTTTCGATGGATAACTCATAAAAAAAATCACATTAAGTTTCCATTGATAAATACATACCACTTAATTGATGTACTATCAATGTTATTTAGTGTTAAGCTTTGAAGGGAATTAGCACCATTATTACGGTAAACTAATTTACATCTTGACAAACGTTTTCCCAAATGATTTTATTAATGTTTTTGAACGCTTTGTTTTTCTATTATAAAAATAAAAGGAAATGCATTTTTTTTTCAATAGTCTATATTAAATAGGTTAGTCAAAGAACATTTAAGTTGAATGGATCCAAGATTAAGGCATTTTTAAAATGTGATCTCAATGACAAATTGGATTGAAATGATTTTTATGTATGCATTAATAATCAAATCGTTGAATTGATAAGGTGGTATTTAAGTTTAATACTAATGAATTCAAAACCACTCATTAAATTTAAAAGTTCTAACTATGCAAAAGAGGTATTCTATCATATACAATGGTTGTTGGCATTCAAATCTCATGACATGAATGAAAGAGGACAAGAGAAGAGAAGCAACAAAATTCAAACAACTTTGAATATATATATATTTACCATTAGTTGAGTTACTTCCAAATTTAGACAGTAAAAGATTATGTGTGAAAGTTTTTGAAAGAAGTTAAAATTAGTTAATATTACTTATAAATAAAACCAATTGCTTTATGGATTTTCTTATTGATATGTGTTTACAGGTAATAAACTTTTAGGTAGTATCTTGTATAGGGGAGGTGCTATCGGTTTTTTTATATATAAAAAAGGATATAATGAGAATGTTATTACCTATTTATGTTTTATTTATTTTGATTATAAAAAAAGTGTATTAGTGAGTAATATAGACATGAGCTTTATTGGTTCTTCTAGTGACGCTTATGAGGATTATAAGTCATTAAAGGTCAACCATGATCAGACATTTGAGGCACAAACACCCTTTTTCAACATATATTAATTGAATGTGAGGTCACCTCATAGAAGGGGTGTCCCTTTTAAGCACGATGTGTACACTAAGAAGTAAATTGTTCATTGAAAGTCTGACTACAAAATGTAAGTTTATTTTTCTTTCATACATAAATGATAAAAAAATCAACAATGGATAAATTTTTATTAATTAATTTCAATGAACAAAGGAAATTGGAAGTGCCTATTTTTCAATACAGTTAGGTTTCTAAAAATCATGAATGGAAGGTTATGATTGATGTTTGGTTTAGAAAGTTCAACCTTACTATTGTTGTTGTTATTATTATTTAGTCAAGTTTTCTAATTTTAATAAACTAATTACTTTATAGAATAGATGTGTAAGAAATATATTTACTAGAATGAGGATGATAATATTATAGTTGATAGGGTATTGGAGAGTCACAACATCATACCATTTCGCGTGATTTCTAGTATGACGTGCAGAAGAAATCAATCAAATATTTAAAATAAAAAGATCTTAAAGGCTAGGAAAACATGGTCATACAAAGGAATTTCAAACCTATGCATTTCTCGAAGGCTATCTTGGAAGCTTATATCCAGCATGTGATGTCTATAGTCTAATATGGAGAATCAAAATAAGAAGCTTTATGGTTGAAATGCCACACATATTAGTGAATCCATTCCATTTATTTTTCACGCATTCCGTTCATTTTTCACGCAAAGTGGATGATAAGCTTATGTTTTATTATATACCATTTTTTTTGTAATTGTTGTTTATATGAAAATATTTAACTAATAATTTCTTTTTAGGCTATGGTTAATAGATGTGATCCAAGATTAATGGAATATTTTGTTGAAACTCACATACAAGATGAGGATCGTTGAAAAGTGGTATACCAATTCATAGATAGTTAAGCTTAGAAGTTAGTGGTAAGTTGGATTTCAACAAAAATATTTCTTAAGTTATTATTATTTTTAAATTTCCTAATTTTTTCCATGTAACATATAACATCTTATTGCAAAAGAGATAAAAGGATGATCCTTGAACCCATCTAGAATTTAATCTATAATTATGATTTGTGGCTAAATCATTTGGTGGATCTATAGTCTTTCATACACCATAATCAAGGATATGTGGATGGGCCATAATGCTTTGATCATTGGTTCCTCTCAATTAGGTTTGAGCTCATAATCTCTAGCCTTCTAAGCAATTGTATACACATAAGTTAAAGCTGCGACGACCCAGCTTAATGTTGAGACGACCCAACTTAGGTTTTAGATGGTATACTTAGGTCTTTGATAGCCAAACTTAGGCGATGATATAAAGACTTATTGTCAAACCTCACTAGTACATATGGTCTATCTCGTCTCACTATTATTTATTATTTAATAAAAATTATATATATACATATATATATATATATATATTAAATTATAAATATTATTTATATGTTTGTGTTGTATTTAAATATTAAGATATGGATTATCATGTTGTATTAAAAAAATCAAAATGTATAACAAATATATCTATATAATATTAATATACATTTCATGTTAAGTTTGGACTAGTATTGAGTTGGTTTTGATAAAATTTATACCTCATTCATTACCTATTAGGTAACTAGGTAACGTATCCATAAGAAATAATGCATTGAGTTCAGATTAAGTTGTAATCCAAATATAGAGATCAAATTATTTATCCTTATAGATTTATATTATCTTACCACTATTTATTATTAAATAAAAAAATAATTTAACTAATATATAAATTCAAAGTGTGTATCAAATAACTAATCTACAAAATTTTAAATATTACACGCACACACATGTGTGTTAAAAAAATATTGTACAAATATATTTATATAATATAAATATATATTTTAGGTTAAGTTCAAGTAGATATATTTTGATAATATTTGTTAGAGTATTCAATCCTAACAATATTCATTACTCTACTCATTCATCAAGGTCATTACAAAAAATTGCAACTTGTTTGGAGCAAGCAAGGATGGAATCCATCAAATTTATATGAAATTATAACATTGATATTGAAAGATGAAAATGAAATTAGAAAAATAAGATAAATAACAATAAAAAATAATTAATCAAGCTAAATAAAATCAAATGAAGAGAGATGCTATTAAAAAACATTATAAAAAGTTTTTTAAGAAACAAAATAGATAGAAAAAAAAACAAGAATCAACTTTAAAATAAAAATTAAATAAAATCAAATGATGATAGATGAAGTTGAGAAACAAAATGAACCTAAAATAAATTTAAAAAAGGTTATGAAAAAATAAGAATCATATTGTACAAAAAAAACAAGTGAAATAGAGCTCTTCTATTTTCCAATGCAACGACAGAGAAACGGATGAAGAAAAAACAAAGCTACCAAAGCTACATGTAGCCATACTGTATATGCTCTCAGATTACATACTAACCTGCTTCATAGCTAGAATTGCTTTTTGAAAATTTTTAATTTAATTTTTTAATTTAAATTAAATTGTTTAGTATTTTTATATTATTTTCATGTTAAAAATAATTTTAAAATAATAATAATATTTTAATATATTTCTGAAAAAAGAAAATCGTCCACCGCATTCCAAACAGTAGCTTTGTTTACTTGGCTTATGATGGTCCATGGTGGTGGCTAATGCCCAAAATAAAGCTGCCTGTAACGACATCATGTTTAGTTACGAAAGTTTTCCTGTAGTTATTCCCATGTGTAACTCTGATGCAAGAAACAAAATTAAATGAACATCTGCTTCAGAGGAAACATGGATTGCTGACATGAGTGGTGGCGTATGCTTGGGAGAGTAAGGGTCCCTCAATTATAAGCCAGATGACAGGTGAAGTCACGTTGATGTCGAGGTTATCTTTCCACGATGGGGCCAACGGGCTGGCATAAATTATCAATATTGACTTGCCCAATTTTAAAATTTTTATAAATATAACTGTTTATAATTGTTTTTAATTATTGATTTATAATTGTTTTTAATAGTAGGCAATTGGAGAGAAGGATTGTGTGCAGTAGGGGCTCCATTAGTTAAATAAAGTATAGTCATGGAGCATTAGCATTAGGATTTCGGGTTTATATATTAAATAACATTGTGGACAAATGCTTTTAGTTTGGAGTGCAGAATGTCCAACCCATCTAGTTGCTAAATAAATATGGAACCTCTAGACCAAGATCTTGTGAGAGATTTTTTGAGTTGATTAAGAGACTTTGTAAGATTTACTGGATTCTGTTGCGCAACTAGTAATATACATTATTTCTAATATAGAAATGATTTCTATTTTTTTTAAATAATCTTAATTGTCAAAAAAATATTCTAACCGAAGAGCACTTAGTGAGACTTCAAGATATAATTTATATAATTATTTAGCATGGTTCCTCGAGTGAAAATTATTTGGGCTAGAAATTTATACAAACTCATATTATTATGTGTTTAATTTTCAGCGAATAGAATAGGGGTAATCAGATTTAAACTCGTGATCGCTTGATTAACAAAACTCTGAAACCACGTGTTTTAAGAAAATAATTTTAGATGGGATATATAAAGATTTTAAATGACTCATTTATAAGTTTAGAAAGCTTAATTGCAAAAGAAGTTTTGTTATAGGTAATTTTGGTGTTAAGTAAAAGAAATCAAAGTTTAGGGACTAAAACTAGGCTTTAGAAAGCTATATTGTTGAAATCAAGGTCTCAATTACATCTAATGAGCGAACCATTTAGATACTAGTGACCAATTTGTAAAAAGCATGTGACTTTAAGAACTAGAATCAATGAAACTAAGGCCCCAATTGATGAAAATTAAGAGTTATTGACCAATCAAGGTCCAATTAAACAAATAGAAACCAAGGATTGAATTGGAAAAGATGTTCAAACCTAGAGTAGGAAATTGAATTCACCCGGGATGGAATTAAGAGTTTTGAAGTAATTAAAGGTACAATTAAATGAAATTGGAAGAATAAGGGCTAAAGTGAAGATTGATAAATCATAAATCAAAAACCTTAATTTTTAAAGATTAACCAAAATAGCATCGTTCAATAAACACTATGCATCTTATTCATTTCGCCTGATTGAGTAAGCACTTCCAGGCGATTGGATATGACATTTTCGACCACTTTTGAGGTTGTAACCACTACCGTTCAACTGCGAAACATCCCCTTTACATTATCATTACCTAGAAATTATCCTATTTTCTTCATTGATTGTCATTACATTATGTCATTGATCAACTTTCACTACATGTTCAAGTGTTATATTGATCAGGTTGATACTTTCAAATAAATAAATATGGAGTTACAAACCTCCAAATAAGCAAGAGTAAGTCTATAGAAAGGCATGCACCTACTTAACCAAGTTCAAATGGTCTTAGACGATAATGATGGTAAAGATGCTTTGATGAAGCCACGAAAATGTCCAACCCACTCATTCTTGACTAAGACACTTACTTTCACAAAACCACATAACTTTTGCACATGTTCACACATACAAACCACCTAAAGGTTTTTTATCAAGCGTTTAAACCTTTTTTCCTCAAGATCAAAACACTAAAAACATTTTCAAATAACCTCTTGTTACAAAACTATTTAGATACAAAACTAATAATTTTATTGTGAAACTAACTATGTTTTAATCAGTTATAGTCCTAACAAACTCATTTAAAATATCTAGTTTAGCCTAAATGAAGGAGAGATAATCATTAGACAGAGGGGTGAAAAGAGAAAGGGAAAAAACTTTTCCTTTTGTTGATTTTAGAGAAAAGATATCAGAATTCAAACATTACTAGGTGTTAAGCTGAGTAGGTATACTACTATAAATTTCAAGGGTGGAGTCCATAAGGCTTGTAGTTAGATTCCTTGTATCATTTGAATATAATGGGTTAACATGTTTCAATATTTATTTTAACATGTTTTGGCTTATAATATACCAAATAGGGCACCTAATTTTTAATATTTGTTTTATGTGTAATTTATGCATATTTCAAAGTCTTTTAATTATGTTTTAGCCTTAAGGAAGGGAAGAATATAGATTTTAAATCTTGCATTGTTTGAACATGATATATGTTTTGAGTGAGTAATGTAGTTTGACGCATGATTTTGATTTTTTTTCTATATTGTCAATGTTGTTTCAATTATATTTATAAGTAATAATGTGGTTTGTTGAAGTTAAGAAAGTTTGGTTTGGATGTCTAAGACGTATTTTTTTGGGTTGTTGTTATTGTTGGTGTTTTCTGGCCAAAAATGGGTTTTGTTCTTAGTTTTCATCTAAACTACTTTAATTTAAGTGCTACTTGTAGGACTCATTTTGATTCAATTTTGATTCCTTCATCTTTGTGTATCACTATTTGTGAATAATCTAAGGTTTTTATGCATTAACAAATTTTTTTAGGGTTTTAATCTTAAAATTTCAATTTAGAACCGAAAATTATTTATACATAATTATGAAGTTTGAATGATAATCAAAGCCAATATACCTTTTATTCTTGATTTAAGTATGATTGAGAACATAACCATATCTTTTATTGCTTGAAAACTTGCCCCATTGGACATTCAGGTTGCTGGAGTTTAAGATGAATGTTTTTAATGTTCTATGTGTTTGATCCATTTCTTCTATGTTTTTTAAGTTTTTGTGTTTTTATGAAGTTTAATTTATCAAGTCAAGTAAATCAGATCAATGCAACAAAGTTAATTCAGTCGGGTTAACACGGTTGGGTTAAGTTAGTCAAGTTGAACTATTCAGGTCAAAATATAACCAAATATTAAGTACTTGTTTGTTTCTTCCTATTTCTGTTACGCTTTTATTAGTTTAAAGTTATGTTTGATGAACATCCCTTTAAGCCTATCTGGATAGTTTAATTTTGAATAAAAATATAGTTTTCCCAAACATGGCTTTACAAAAATATACATATAAAAAAACTAAATTATGGTTATTTAAAAATGTATTTTTACATGTTGTATATGGCCAAATACCTAGAAAAATAAATTCATATTTTACACAAAAAAAAATACATTTTGAAATAAATATTTTTTGCATACTTTTGAGGATTTTGATCAAGTTTATTAAGTCCATTAGAATTTGGCCAATATTTAAAAAAAAAATCTTTTCTTAAATCATGATCTCTAGTATAAATAATGAACCTACAAGTAGGTTAATATTTAAAATATTATTAATTGACCTAAAACTTCTAAGAGTTATCATGAAATATTCAACGATTTTAATTAGGAGTGTTTTTTTTTATCATGATAGATGAAAAAACTCATCCAACATCCATGATAGATGAACTTGTTTTGACATCTGCATGGATTTCTAAAAAATATTAATTTGTTTGGGCATACATGTTCATAATATATTTAAAAAAACAAGATTTAGTCATATGAATAATTCTAAGTCATATATAGAATACAAACTAGGAACCCACTGAAACCTTTTAAGCACAAAAAGAAACTTACTGTAGGTAGGGTGTATTGAAGGTACAAATATCTTCCCTAACAAGTAGTTTCTTACCTTTGAAACCCCTGATAAGACCAGGATACTCGAGTTTCCTTGCAATCATAAACTAAATAACTAGATGGTAACTCTTTGACACCATGATGCCTCAAGCAAACATGTAATATAATAGCAAGGAATACATATCATTTATAATGATATAAGACTAAGTTTTATGTTTTATGGTTCATTTGTTTTTTATCTTGTTTTTTTATTCTTTAGTTTGTTTTTCTTTTGTCATGCATATGCATTTATTCTAGATATGGATAAAATGTTTTCATGTTTTACTAGTTTATTTTTGGTATATCTTTTTGTAATACACAAATGTAATTTTTTGTTTAAACAGGGGAGTGGTGGCTTATCTTATAACTTTCAGTCAAAGTTTAAGTTAATAATACCATTCAACTCATTATTGATTGCTTGGACTTGTAGTGATTGGTATATATGTCATCTCATTACCAATTGAGTCCTCATATTGCTTTCACGAGGATAAACATTGGGATAACAAGAGACAATGTTGTTTTAGTGACCTAGAAGTACTTACCCCTTGTCTCATATAAAGGGATTAGACCTTGCCCGTAGGGTGTATATCTCTTGAATAAATATTGTTGCATTAAATCTTATTTAACCATAAACATCTTGCATTGTAAGACTTGAGGCTGATAATATGACCAATATTATAAAATGACAACAACAAAAAATAGATCGGAATCTGAAACCTTACAATTACTAGAGGGGATAACCTAAGACTAAATGACAATAAGATACCACTTATCAAGAATGTGAGTTCATATAGGATGAACTAAGAAAGATACTTTCACATATGAAGGTCATAATTACTAATGATGAGTTTTTAAAGAAACTTGAGAAGATGACAAAAATCATAAAGGTTTTTATTCAAAATTCAATGCTTAAAGCTCTAATGCATTTATAAGATCTTGAACATTGGTGATTTACCTTAGAAAATTTAGAATTATTCCCCAACTAGAGAAATTTGTTTACTAATCGGGTTTCAATAAAAGTTTTACAAGGCCTATTTTCCCCAATAAGGTGATAAAGTGTTTATCAAGTTGATCAAGGTTTTTGATCTCATATTAGGGAGAAGTACTAGTGGTTTGGAGTGGAAGATGGGAAGAGGTACTTTAAAAAAGGAAGGATGACTATATATTTATTGAAGGATAACAAAGAATTCTCTCTTTGAGAATATTTAGATTAGTGTTACTTTCAAACCGAATAGGAATAAGTAGTCTAGAGATAACCTCAACTTTCATCTAGTACAAAAAAAATCAAATAAATCCCACTGTGGAATTATTAATAGAAACCATCATGACACTCAAGTATTATGGGAAAACTAGCAAAGGATCAATGAGACGTTATCAGCACTTATTATACATATGATTGGTTAGCCATATAGAAACTAAGAAGCCAATATCAACCAATTTCTTGTGGTGTAGTCATAAACCAATAGAAATAATTAAAAAAGATGTATGAAAAGATCTTAATGAAAGAATTATAAAGGAAATTTGAGGAGATTATTTAAGAAAAGGTGAAGTGGAAAGTTCCATGAACGAGAGAAATAATTTTTTTAATAAGTTGTGGCTAAAGATGATGGGTAACTCTAATTAGAGTAACTTAATATGTTAACTATATGTTTGCTCTAGTTGTAAGACAACTTAAAGACATATAATATGTTCTAAAAAAGGTCATGTTATTTGAATTCTTTATGCAATTCAAAGATCAATTTGTTTTAAAAAAAATATGAAAAAGGATTGTAGACTTTTTGTATTGATCAAGAAATAAACATGAGGTTTAAAAAACCTAGTTATTAGTGTGAAATATAAAAGATTGAGAAACCTATCATTAGTAATTGCCTCATGACTCTTAGATTTGAGGCTAAAACTTCACAAGTTGTTGATCTGACTAAAAGAAAAAGGAGTAATAATGAGGAGAACCTAAGAGAATAACTAAAAAAAGCTCAAAATAGATGTAAGCACCAATAAGACCCTTAAAATCTCCTTTCAAGAATTTGAGGGATTTTATACAACAATAGCTGAAGGAAAAAAAATCATGTTTTTTAGAAAAGTAGCTAGAAGAAGAAGAAGAAGAAGAAGAAGAAAGCTAAAAACTAAGCTAAGAAAGAGTAGGGAAAGATGTAAGGGTTATTCCAAAATATTTTTGATTTTATGGAAAATATTCCTTCTAATTTTGTTCAATAGTAGGTTATAGATTTACATTGTAAGATAAACTTAGTACAAAATATTTGATTTTCTCTCAAATTTCCAAAAACAAATCCATATTTCAAAAAATGTTTTTTGTTTTGTTTTCATGCATATGGTCAAATACTAAAATTGTTTCGAGCATATTTTCATAAAAAAAAAAACAAGAAATTACATCTTTTCTCTTGTTTTAAGATGAAAAAAATATGTATCATAACCAATTATGATTATCTATTAGAGTTTGATCAAATTGTCAAAAATCATTCATCAATCAATTTGTTCACTTTACATTTAAAGTATTAAGATGTAATTGTATATTTTTATAATTGAAAGTGTAAAACTACATTATAGAGTATATTCTCAAATATTAAAAATACAGGAAAAATAAAATCGATGCTAAAATTTAAATTTTAGAATGATTGGGTTTTTACCCAATTAGGTTAAGAGTCTATCACGAAAGGAGACCTTCCTTGAACTTTAGAAAATATCAACTAATAAAAATTTGCAGACTACCAGGTTTTCTGGTTACCTTAATAATAGGTGAAGAATCATTAATTATATAATTATAATTTTATGATTATACCCATAATATTTTTTTTAACACATACTCAACAGTCAGCCTCATTAAGCTTTGTTTGTTTGACTATTTGGATGTCGACTCCACTAGGAATTTGACTGATTGGATCAAGCTTTCCTTATTTAACTATTTGTTTAATTATTTTTGTTGATCTATTTAATTTTAGCATGCACTTTTTACTCTTTTATCATGTATTTTTTTTACTTTCTATACATTAATAAGTAAATCAGGTTTGGATTAATACCCTCATGCACTTTAATTTTACAAATAAACCCAATTTTATGTTAGGTGGGAATGGTGGTCTGCCTCATTAATTTTAGTTGAGGTTTAGATTTGTGAAATGTCCAAGTATGATCTAAGTTTTTATTTTGTAATAGCAGTCACATCATGTAAACTATCGTCGAGGGTGTTTGGCATTGCATGTCAAAAGCCTTTTTGAAAAAAATTGAAAATTTTTTATTTTTAGTTTTTACTTTAAATTAAAAAAATTTAGTGTTTTTAGATCATTTTCATATGGTGATGTTATAAATGATTTTTAAATAATAAAAAAACATCACTTTTATGCATTTCTGAATGAAAAGCACTTTCAAAAATAATCTCAACCACACTTCCAAATAAGTACTTCATATATAAAAGTCAATAGGTAATTCATAAATCTGTTGAGATTAGGTAGAAAGTTTACACTTCATCTAATGGCTTAGAATTTATCCTAAGGTATGAACTCTTTGATAATCCAAACTTGTAAACATGTATATATATATCTGTATCCATTTATTATAAATAATATACATTCATTAGGTTGATATGCAGGTCCCTAAAAATATTGAACCTATAAAGTCTAAAACACTTGACATCGATGAAGAAATATGAAAGATGGAGAGCATATCATAATGCTAACTTCAAATAAAAGTTGAATTCTTTGAAGGCTAGCTTATAAATGTCTTTGAGGAGGGTTTTTCCAATTAACCTAACACCTTTGTTCGTACTCAGAAAATAGCTTAGCTTGAAGAAAGAATGGGAAAACATGTTCAATATCCCTAACATAATCCAACATTTATGCAATCAACGGCATGATCATAAATACCTATAATGGTAGATGTATTTGCAAATAAGTCCCATATAACAAAGTCATTTGACGATATTGATTAAGATAAAATGACAACACTAGAAGCAAAGATAATGACTACTGAAGGGGTATACATATATATCCTAACACAAGTTGTAGATATGTATTTAGTCTTGGACATTATAAGAAAGGGAGAACATGCTCAGAATCCCCAACATAATCCAACATTCTGCAATAAATGACACTTACACCACACCCATAATGGTAGATGTATTTTTAAATAGGTCCCACTAAACAAAGTCATCTTACAATATTGACCAAGATAAAATGATGACACTAAAAGCAAGGATAATGGCTATTGAAGGGGTATACCCATATGACCTAGTATAAGTAGTAGATATGTATTTAGTCTTAGACCTGGTAGTACCAAAGAAGTTTTGGGTTCTTAAATATATTAAATACTCATGATAATGCACCATCACCTAGCTCACATCCTAATGCAATAAAATGGCAGAAGTAGTACATGAAGAGAAAACATAAATGCATTTTTCCAAGGTAGTCTAATTGGAGTCGTAATAGGTTGGTATATAAGACTAGATAACACCAAGATCAATAAATGAGCATATATGATAGATGACTTCATCAAAAAGTACAAGTAAAACATGAACATCGCTCTTAACAAAATAATCTTATCAAATCTTGAGAAAAATGACATAGAAAACATATAAGAGAATATGCCTGGAGGTGGAGAGATTTAGTTGCATAAGTGCATCCCTTAGTCTTTGACGAATAAATAGTCACTCTATTTGCCAACAAACATAATATCCCATATTACAAGTATATGATAGGTAGTTTAGAATAACAATTCAGTGTTATTATGGCCGTAGCAGGGCATAGACAGTAAGAAGTCAAGAATGATAGAATTTCTGCACCTACCATGAAAAAGAGCTTTGAAGAAAAAAAGAAAAAGGTTGATTGGCCCTATTTGGCACTATATTTCAAAAGTGTTTTTGAAAAAAAAATGAAAATTTTTATTTTTTTCCTTTAATTTTTTTTGGTGTTTTAAATCATTTTTATGTGCTTATATCAAAGATGATTTTAAAAAAATTAAAAAAAAAATATCATTTTGAAGAAAGCTATGTGAAGAAAGATGGTTGACTTGCACATGTGACCAAGGAGATAGTATTATGTATTGCTGATATTATAAATCAAGAGAAAAGTGGTTTCTTTTAATATGAAAAAGATTTGGTTCATGAATTTATAGATAGAAATCATATTATTAAATCACATAAAGATCCATAAATGTGTTCGATTTTCTTATCAATTTTCTTTCTTTTTTTAATCAAATGCTAAATACTAAGTTTTTTTTGTCCCTTTTCATTCAAGCTTATTGTCATAACCCAATTTTTTGAGTTATTCCCCAAAATCTACTAAAAAATAATAAATAAATAAAAAGGGCTAGTGTTGGTAGAAAAATCAATGTGAAAATTTTGGAAGTTTTCGAAAGCCCAATTTTATGCTAAAAAATGAGAGAAAATACAGATGCGATGTAAGAATTAAGCTAAAAATCATAATTTATGTTTTTTATAGGCTAATTTGATTTAATCATGGGTCAATTTAAAATATAATTATGTTTAGAAATTAATTTAGGGTCCAATTGAAAGGTTGAATTAAGTGCAAAGACTTAATTATACTTTAAATTTGTCAAATTAATTTTATTAAAGTTTTAATTGATAAAAAAAAAAAAAAACAGATCATTGAGCTTAATTTGGCTTAATCAAGAAGATTGAAATTTTTGGAGACCAAATTGAATTTTTTCAAGCCAATTGTGTGAAGTCGAGGACGAAATTGAAGGCATTAAGAATTTAATGGTCAGTTAAAGGTCAAATTGTATAAATCGAAAGCCTAGGACCATAATAAAAATTATGCACAAAGCTAAGGTTGCTGTTGAAATTCTAACGGGGATACAATTGCATAAAATTAAAAGTTTAAAGCTAATTGAGGGTGCAATTAAAACAATTATAAATTCAATGACCAAATTGCACTTTAATCTTCTCCCAAAACTGCAGTCCCACCGCATGCCTTTACCTGCACTGCCGCTGCTAACCTACCACTGTTGGAACCCTCGCTGTCGATGAGCCACCACTATTGGCATGCCACTGCTGACAAGATAGCACGCTACCGCCAACAACTGCAGGGGTTGAGCCACTGATGCATGCAAGTTACACCTATAAATAGTGAGAGGAAAAACCATGTAGAGAGGGAGAAAAAAATAGGCAGAGAGGGGGGGAGACAACAGAACATAGAGGAAAAACTAGGAAAAATTTACGTAATAGAGGGGAGGAACACAAAAATATACAGAGGGAGTAAAACGGGAGAAACAAATATACACATAAAATTTATAGAGAAACCACGAGGAAAACGAAAACACATAATGCGAAAAATTAAAAAAAAAACGCATATACACATAACCACCAACGGCAACCACCATCATCTTCCTCGTCTTTGGTAGGGTCACCGTTGGTAGCTCTCTCTCCTTTCGCAACGTCCTCTCTCTCTCTCTCTTCCAACAGTTGACAATAGCTCTCTCTCTCTAAAAAACCAGTCATGCCGGCATTCATCTCTCTCTTCAAGCAGTAATCGATCGACCACCTAGCACCATCCCCGTCAGCACTGGAAGCTTCTCCCCCACACGAGGAGCACCACCGTAACCTCCAACTGCAACAGCCAGCTTCGACGACGAAGAGCAGCAGCGGCGGTAGCATCACAGGTTAGCCCCTTCTGACACCTCTCCCCGCCACCGCAGACCATCATTTTCATACTTATGAAAATAATCACTTAGTAAGTTAGTGTCCTCGTTTATTAAACGAGATAAAGATAATTGCAATATGTTATTAATGATTAGTATTTAATATAATCACAAGCATTTAATTATACAAATTATCATAACTTATTTTATACTTTTTTCTTAACATATTTTAAAAAAATCAATTATAAAAAAAACAACATATTTTTAATATGTATTTCAATCAATTTGTAGCCATTTTGTATTTTTTTGATAAATTTTCTTGTTGTATTCATGCTAACAAATTTTTAAATTTTAAAAATTGAACATATCAACAAAATCATAGAAAAATAAACAATTAAAAAAAGAAATGAAAGAAGGACGAAATCAAACACAAAGTTTCAGCTCATTCTCTAAATAACTAAAACATATGAGGATAATGATAAAGGGGAAAAAAGAGAGGAGAGATGATGATAAAGAGTAGAAGATGGTAGAAAAAAATGAAAAGTAAGAAAGAAAAAATAGATATAAATAAACCTACCTATATAATAAGAAAAAGGGTGAATAAAGAGAAAATGAAAACAAAAGAGAGAGAAAGATATATATTAGATAAAAAGATAAGAGAAAAATGAGAAAATAATAAACGAAGGATAGAATTGGAAAATTAAATGTAAATAAAAAAACTCAATACAAGGATTTTCTTAACTAAGATACCAAAGTTATTGGATGAGAAAGATCTCAACCAAATCCGAAAAGAAAAAAAAAAGAAGCTAAATAAGAAAAATGCCACAAAGATAGTTTATCTTTGATAAGTCCAATAAAAGTTCAATGATAAAAAACTCAATACAATTATTACCTTAACCAAGATAATAAAGTTATTAGATGAGAAAGATCTCAACCAAGTCTGAAGAAAATAAAAGCTAAATAATTATATTTATAACAAGTAAAAATCCCCTAAACAAGCATGAAAAAAATAATAAGAGTATTAATTCAAATATATATATATATATATATATATATATATATATATATATATATATATATATATATATATATATATATATATCAACTAAGAAAATAAATTTAAGTCTCGCATATTAGCTGTTAGACCTTATCATAAGGTCCTTTTAATGTCTAGTCACTATAAAAGTTTACTCATATATTAAGCAGGACCTTTAGAATATTTTGACAAATTTTAAGTCATAACCAATAGTCATATTGAAAGTTATACTTATGAGGATAAAACTATGCATTATAAAAAAAGCTTATAGCCAACTTAAGTTTGTCTAACTTTTGCATTAGATCACATTAATTAAAGTATAGTGATTCCTTGTCGAATTCTAAAATCTTAAATTTCTCCAATATCTTGAATCAACTCATTAAATAAGTGTTTAAACATTTTATCCTCTGACCTTATAATTAGCCTTATTGACACTTTTAATGGATCCTTTGATGTAATTAGTAAGAAATAACAATATTACGAATAGAAAGATAAAGTTCATTAGTATTAAAATATGTTTTTTGTATAAAAGTGCAAATATAAGTTGGTTAACATAAAAAGCATTCTTGATCTAATATTTTTATTTTTTTGCATAAAAAATCAATTCTTTCTTTTTTTATTCCTTTGTTTTCTTGCATTAGTATTAAAATATGTTTGTTTATACAAAAGTGCAAATATAAGTTGGTTAACATAAAAAAACATTCTTGATCTAACATTTTTATTTTTTTGCATAAAAAATCAATTGTTTCTTTGTTTTTCCCTTAACACTCCCTTTTTTATTCCTTTCTTTTCTAATCTCTTTGATTTTTCACTCTATTCTTTTCTAACTCTCTATTTCTCTCTGTCAAATCTAACTTTTCTCTCTACTCATGGCTCACGTCTAAATATGCATTTTTACTCCTATTAGCCTCATAAACTTGTTTTAGTGACAATAGTACAAGGGTGATGGATTTCTATTTTTTTAAAAAAACAACACCTATTTTTAAATCATCATGTATAACCTTTGTATCAAATTGTCATAACCTTGCCAATAACAAATGACTCGTATGCATAAGAACAACATAATATAAAACTTTATTATTATATCGCTTAATAAGAATAAAGCTAAAACTTATTTATTAACCTTCGCTTCCCCATATTGATTTAACTAGTAAAATCTATAAGGTATATAATGCTTTGTAATATTCATAATCAACTTCTTAATAAGAATAATGTTATAAAAAATAACACAACTCTTACCATCTACAATCATACTACATACGTTATTATTGCTATAGCATCTTGTATGGAAGATATTCTCTTTGTTGATCTTAATCATCATCTTTGACTTAAACATCTAATATTTTCCTAATCACAAGTAATTCACCCTCAAATAAATACTCCACATCATCATTAGCGATATCTTTAAGTGGTCTCATCATCATTATTGTCACTTTAAAATACAATTTCTTCATGATCACATATTTATTCACAAACATCAAAGATACTTAATATCATATTTATGAGATGTTTGAGTATTAGAATCATCAAAGTCTTTATTCTTAGTCTTAGAAGTTCAACCTTTACACCTATATTTGGTTTCGAGTAAACAACCCTCTCTTTTTTATAATTAAACTTTTGTGATGAAAAAAACTTGAATTTTGGACTTATCATGCATTTTCCTTTCGTTTAAGTTGTTCCACCTTTATAGTCACATACATTATATCTTTTAACTCTACACTGTGTTGTAACTCCACTGCATTTGCTATAACATAGTTGAACCAATTCAAAAATCTAGTTATAATAGTTTTCCTATCCTTTACTATATTCACTTAAATCATAATAACTTCCATCTTTTTATGGTAAACATCTACACTTTTAGACCCCTAAGTTAGACTTTACAATCTCTGATATAAATCTCAATAATAATGTCGCCGAACTTCCTCATGATTGCCTTTATATTATCACAAGTGTCAGTTGACCTCCTATGGTTTCTCCTTCTATTTAAAATTAGCTAATCTCATCAACTTATAACTTAACATGTGAACTCAATAACAATGATTACCTTTTTCTCCTATGAGTAATGGTGATAATTAAAATCAGCCTTTGTTTTTTCACTCTAAATATGCCTCAACATCTTTCCTCCCATGAAATACTTTGATTTCCATCCTAATACTTCTTAACTTTTTTTTTTCCAATCCATTATAATACCTAAAATCTCTTCATGCTCTTCTTGTTGACATTTGAGTAAGTTATTAATATTAATATATATTTATGAGAACAATCAAATAAAATTAGACTAATGATATGATTGATTGAGAGTAAGTCTAAATAGATTTTATATGAAGATAACATTAGCAAACATAAAGGATTGAAAGAAAAAAAATCAATCAATAAGTCCAGGATATAAAACAAGTGAAGACTTAGAACTACATGTTTGTTTTTTATTATAAATGTATAAATCTTTTTGTCTTACTTGATATCATAATTAAAATACATACACACACTTCACTTTGTGTATATTATAGGATTGATATCGGTTCAATGCTCATAAGGTTCAAACTATCAAAACTAATATTTCAGTTGAATCGGTTGACCATTTTTATTCATCTATGATGAACACCTAAGAATTTGCATGAACTAGTCAACAAATTGGCTTGACCAATATGAACCAGTTGTATGTTTGAGTTGATAGTGGGATACCAAAAGCTAGAAATGACTAGTTCTTTCAGAAAACTTTTCATTCCTGCAGGAATAAAAGGAGATTCCAAGTATACATGATATAACATATATTCTAAAAAATAAAACAACAACAAATCATCAATCCTAACATACTCTAAGGTTATATTCTAGTATACATGATATTTTTTTTGTCTTTTATAGTTTTTAAATATAAATTACTAAGAAAAAGCTTAATGATTTTTTTATTTAATATAACAAAAACCTTCGTATTGTAGCGTATTCAAGTATACATGGATTCTGTCTCTTACAATTTTTAAATATAATTTTGAATAAGAAAATGCTTAATGATTTTTTTTATTTGATATAAGATATGACTATAAGGTATATTAGAATATTCTTAGGTATATTCCAAGATTAAATGTTAAAATAACATTGTTGATGTAGGGATCACCTTGAAAGACAGACTTGATGCAAAAGACATTGAATGCTAGAAAATAAAAAAAAAAGAAATTAATTTAAGAGAAAAAAATAAAGGATTGGCAGGCTCATTAGCAATCTTTTGTTTATGTCTATTATTAATGAACAATATAAATTATATTTTAAAATTTATTAATAATTTAAGTTATTAGATTTATATGATTATTTAATTTGATATCCTAATCTTCATGACCAAATGACCATGCGTTCAATTATTTTTATTCTAATTAAAATTAATAAATACATATATTAGATTTAATATATATATATATGTGTGTGTGTGTGTGTGTGTGTGCGCGTGTGTGCGCGCGCTCAAGATCAAGTCTCTTAAAAGGATTTTAGAAAATAATATAAATCATATTTATATTATAAAACTTCATCCAATAACTTAAATATTTAGATTGAAATAATTAATTAATACAGTATCAAAACTTTGATTATCAGCTCATACGAATCTATATAATTAAAAAAATTAATAACTACAGCTTAACATATAATAAGTGCATATAAAAGTAATTCATTTAATTAAAAAATAAATTAATATTCTTACTTAACATATAAAAAAACATATAAAAGTAATTGATAAATAGTAACTCTATTTATCTGTATGAACACTACCCGGAAAAAATGGTAGCTTACATCACCATGTTGCAGGTTGCAACCCACCAAGAAATCCCTTGTAATGTCAACGTAAAATCCGTCAACCTCCATGCCAGCTTGTGAATAATTCCTATGTTAAATCACTATGTATCCTTTTTCTTCAACCAGTAGAAACCCCTTGGCTTTCACCGACCAAGCATTCATCCAGTAATCAGAAATCGTGCTGGATGAAATAATTAAATAGAGTTAATTTAGAGCTCAGACAAATTATCATCATTATTATTATTATTATGTTAATTTAGAGCTGACAAATTATTATTATTATTATTATTATTTCTGCAAAGTATTGGAAGATGATAATAATTAAAGAGAACAAGTTGTCGTCGAAAGCTAAAAGGCTATCGTCCACCCTTCAGTGTCAAAATTATTGTCTATTTTGACATTGACGTTGATTCCCTAAAGAAGAGTCCTCGTTGTTATTATGTATGGATAGAATTACGTGCAAGTATTTTTTAAAATTTAAATTTTTAATATTCTAAGGTTGTTTTAATATGTTAATTTTAATTTTAAAAATTAAAAATGAATAAAGTATTTATAATAAAAAAATATATTAAAAAGTAACTACTATGATAATATTATATGAATTTAAAAGGGCATTTGAGAGTATGATTATTTTAAAAAATATCTTTTACTTGAAAATAAATCAAAATAATATATTTGTAAAAATTATTTTGATTTCATCACATCAAAATGATATAAAATTATTTAAAAAACTAGATTTAAATCAAAGAAAAAAATAAAATAAAATTCAAAAACAATTTGGAGGCCATCTGTTTTATTAAATGTGGTTTAAGTGTACATTTAGAAATGTGATTGAATTTATTTTTAAAAATATTTAAAAAAATATCAAAAAAATATTTTTATTATTTTTAAAAAATTATTTTTTAATATTAACACATAAAATGATAAAAAAATACAAAATTTTTAATAAAAAAATTATTTTTTAAAATTATTTTTGAATATACCCATCACTTTGGAGGTCGTCTGTTTTATTACATGTGGTTTAAGTGTTCATTTATAAAAGTGATTGAATTTATTTTTAAAAATATTTTAAAAAACATCAAAATAATATTAAAAATTATTTTTAATATTAAAACACGATAAAAAAATACAAATTTTTTTAATTTAAAATATAAAATAAAAAATTTATTTTTTAAAATTATTTTTGAATATACCCATCACTTTGAAAAGCACGTGTACAATAATCTTGAAAGCAATTTGTTAATTACTTAAGCAAACAAAATAATGGCCCGAAGTTTGCCGACAGCTCGACTGATTTTCCAATCCATTTTGCTTATGATTGCTTCTTATTAATATTTTAATAATGCTTTTGTCTTTTATTCAAGACTTGTTTTAGATAATTTTAAATAAGATATTTTTTTATTAATGGATTATAGATTTTATTACCTTCTGTTTCTATGTATTTTATTACGAAATAAAATTTAAAAAATATTATAAATCATTTTATATATAATACTATAAATTAATAAATAAAAAAACATTTTTTCCTCGTTCTCGTCGGCATTGAAAATCTCAAAAATTACTTTGGGACCCCCGAAGAAAAGGTGCAAATCACTAGCTAGTATTTTGACTTCTCGAACACTGCAATAAAAGAGCCTTCTTTGAAAGGGACCTCCTCGTTATCTATGACTGCAATAATGTAGGTCCATCATTTTTAAGGCCCAACAAGATCGTAGGGCAAGATATTTTGATGGCTCATGTCGGGCAACTGTAAACCGACACGTGGTAAACTTATTGAATTATTAGCCGTCGATTATCATAGTCAAATCAACCCCATTTTAGCTTCTTCGTGATGTTGATGTGTCCATATCTTAGTCCATGACCGTACATCTTTGTGGGCCCAGGAAATAAAAAGTATTTGTTTGCGACGGACACCCTTTTAATTGGTTGATGGAGTGTTGTTGTCAGTAGCAGTATCACGTGAGGTCTGGTTACAGTGCACGTGTCTATCTTTTTATATTTCTGAATCAAGCATCAAAAGTCTAAAATCTTATTATTCACTTATTCAGTAAAGTCTAATATTCAAAATAGAATTTTATGTGTCGAGTTAATTAAATTCTTTTTACATTAAAAATAATATTCACTAGTCACATTTTCATTTAATGTAAATGAATTACATAGTAATATTAATATTCTGTTTCATTAATATTTATATTATTGGAGTGACAAATAAAAAGAGACAGAGACATGCTTAGTTATATAAATACAAAAAAGATATATAAAATTAATATATTTATGTAATGGTTTATATTTATTTTATATACATTTTAAACTTAAATAAAATATATGTTTTACTGCCCATTATTTTTATATATTTATTAATATATAATAGGATACACAACGAATGTTTACATATTAATTTTCATGCACATATTGTGCTTATATACATACATACATACATACATACATATACATATATAATACATCGATATAGGTTACTCTCATATTAAGATCATGGCTCAATTACTCGTGAGATATTTTTTTTTTTACCTCTTCTTTTTCTTCAATTTTGTATTTCAACAATAAAGTATTTAAATTTTTTTTTTTATGATATTATTTTGATTTCATAACATGATTAACAAATGGACCAAATTGCTCTTTTCATACTTATTAGATTCTTTTTTAATTAGGCGTCATAGTTTTTGTTATTTGTTTTATGTGAAGTTTAATTTTCTAAATGGCGCTATGGACTTGACATATAGAAACGGGTCAACTTATTTCTTTTTTTGGTCATTTTTTATTGAGTGTTTTCAATTTCACACACTAACTACTCAACATTCCATTTTTATTAGATGGTTTTTAATTATATCATTTAATATTAGATTATGTAAAAATAAATCATAAAATATTTAATTTCTTTTTTATGAAGTTATTCAGGTCTCATTAACTTTATTTTTTTAGTCTTTTCAATTTGTGGAAAATGAAATTTTGTATTTTTTTTAATAAATTTATCCCAATCATATAATTTAGATAATATGTTTAACATGTCAGGTTGACTTTAGCTGTTTAGGTTGACTGATGCTGTTTAACATCTTATAATTATGTATCATATTATAAGTTTTAAGATTATTTTTTTCAAAAAAACAAAAACATGCTAATATGTCTCGGTATTGCCCTGTTTAACATCCTATTATGAGAGAGATTTATTTACATGATAGAGCTGCTGTCGGGCATACTATATAAGATAAAAGATACGAAATTCTATCATAAGATGTTAAGACAAAACAAATCCATGGCCAGCAAGCCCTAGAAGCACCGCACCGTTTGTAAGAAGAGAGAATGATAGTACTGCTAGCTTTGTCGGATGGAGTTCATTTATTGTCTGATCCGAAGGTAAAATCAGAAGGGAAAAAGGAAAAGCAAGCGACAACGAAAGACAACAGCATTGCATTCAGACACTGATTGATGTTGTTTGAATCGACGGTCCAAAATGCTCCAAGCTGCAGTGTACTCGACCGATGCTCCTCGATTTGTTATCTACTGGTAACCTTGCTTGCAGAGAAAATTGCCCTGTTCTCTGATGGCAATGATTTCCAGAAAAATATCCTGCTGAAAACTATTTTTTTCTCTCCTCTTTCGCGTTAATATTAGTGTCAAAAACATTTCTGCAAGAACAACACCGGCCTGTTGTCGGGACAGGTAGACAGATAAAATTAGAGAGCCACGTGAGTGCATGGCAGTAACGACCCTAGACCATAGATTTTTTTGAGGCCATGGGCATCGCTCGCATTTCAACCATGTAAAACTGTGAGCTGGAGGACCCTTCACCATTCCAAACATCCATCATTTTTTTTAATTTAAAAATAAAAATAAAAATATTTTTGGAAACACAGTCGCAATCGGTGACGTCGGTCATTAATTCTTTGCTTTCTTGCCTTTCCAAAAGCTTTTTGAAAATATGGCCAGCTTGTTCTCTAGTAACTGGTTTCAGGGTTTTCTCTGCAGGGAAAACGATGCATGCTCACGATCTTTTGTGGCTGCTAGCGGCGGAACCTGATGGAGCTAGCCTACCCATAAATGTTTGCCAATTCAGGAGGCCTGCATGAAGGACAGTGCAGTACACAGAATACAGTATAGAATTAAATTCACATGGTATGTCGCTAACTCTTTAATAATCGTGATTCATATTTTACTATTTAATATACATTTACATGATCTAAACTTACAAACTAGAAAAACAAAATTTAATTTATATAAAATCAGTAAAATTGCTCTGATTTTATGAGTTTAAAAAATTTATGATATGAAAAAACAATTTAGTTTTGAATTTGATCTTATAATATTTATTAATAATTCTATGAGATCAAAAATATCTTTTAAACTATTTATTGATCTAAATGAAATTTATAGGGAAATATTAGATGTATTACAATATATTTTGTTGAATTATTAGATTAAACAAAGCCCACAAACATATTATTTTAAAGAGTTAAAGTCACTATATGAATGTTGTTAAATTTGTCAATCTCAAGATTTATATATTATTTTGGACACCTCTGCAGTTAGAAATAAAATTTTATTATGATTATAGTTAGAAGGAGAACTAGACATCTCAATATTTTTAAATACATATGATAAACTCAGTAATTTATTCATACGACAGAGATTATATGTTTGAAATCATGATTGAAATCTATCAGAATTTATGAAAATTAAAGATTTAGACTACATGGAAGAGTTGTATAATGAATTTTTTTTATTATCATATTTTTTTATTTATTTAATGTTAAAAAGTTACTTCTAATTTAATTTTTTTCTGAAATGACCAAATGAAAATGGAATGGAAATGGCTACAATCCAGGACAACTGAATCAATTCTCTTCTTGTAATAAATTATCAGGGGGAGACTCACCAAACTTAATCTTGAACCTGAAATGTTTAGTACTGAAAACCCCCAACTAGATGGACTTACTATTAATTATAATTATAAAGAAAACCAATTTTATAAAATATAAATCCAACCCTTTTTTTTTCTTGTTTGGAAAATATTGGATATATGATGTTGAGCTAAGATCTTTATGGATATTATTAGATATACTCATGCCTTTCATTCTTTTAATACTCTTATTCTTTGATGATTCTAAAAAAAAAATATCAAGTTGCATCTATTTGAAGTAAGACCCTTAAAATTCATATATTATATAGACAACATTATAACTATCACAATTTTCATATATAAACTAAACATTAATTATAGTCAAGCATTTTATCAAACAATTATGGTGCAATATGATACAAAGAAAACTCAATAAGTAGAGATTATAAAATGCTTTTGGGTTTGTGATTTAACTAAGAAAATAAAATATCAATCTAGATTCTTGAAATTTCATTAGTTTTCTTATAGTCTCTAGGTTACCAAACAAAAACAATTGGAATTATAAAATATATTCTCACTTCATCCTATCAAACTTAAAAAAGAAAAACTATAATTTCTATAGAAATAAAGAATATAGAGAAGGGAAAGAGATTAAAAAAATGAAAGATGACTATGAGTTTAAAGGAGAATTAAAAAAAACAAAGGAGAAGAAATATTATTTATATCAAGATATACCAAAAAATAACCAAAATAAAATAAAAGGAGTTGGTATTGGCAGAAAAATCAAGGTGAAAATTTTAGATGTTTTCGAAAGCCCTATCATACCTCTTTTTTACCTAGAAATGAAGGAAAATATAAATTCAAGGCTAAAATAATTTATTATTAGATAAATCTAGATAAAAGTTAAGTTGAAAGACATAATTATATTTTTATGGGCCAATTTGATTTAACCGTCGACCAATTTAAAGTGTAATTATGCTTTAGAATTAATTGAGAGCCCAATTGAACGATTTAATTAAGTGAAAGGGCTTAATTATACTTTAAATGGATCAAATTAATTTTATTAAGGGCTTAATTGATGAGAAACTAAGTTTGGAAGCCTAATCTGGGTTAAATTGAAAAGATCAGAATTTTCGGTGACAAAACTTTTCAGGTGAAATCGAAAGCCAAAATTGAAAAGAAAAACATCATTGTTCCCATCAAAATACTCTTTTTGTAACATCTTATTTTTTTAGTCTATTTTATATTATTTAAAAAAATTAAAAAAAAATTGGGTGGGCTTGACCCAGCTAAATGGGTCAACCCAACCTAGTTGGGCTTGTGTTGGACCCGACCCAGCCAACTAGGCTGGGCCAAGACCATTTGGCCCAAGACACAATGCAAGAAAGAAAAAAAAAACGTGTTACGTGAATTATTATTGTTCATGTGTTACGTAAACAATAAAATGGAGGGTTATTGACGGTGACGAGACACTCACCCTCAAGGATGTTGAGGTAGTTCTCCTTGTCATGGTGGTGTTAAAAATGGTGGTCGTGGGAGGCATCGGAAGAGTTGGTCTACTGTTGCCATTTCCCGTGCTACTTCGTCGCCAAAGGTTGTAGCTGCCACTAGAGGTCATAGTGGACCTTTTGCCTTTGAGGAGAAGACGCTAGTGCTGACAAGATGGTGGTATGGCATGGTTGTGGGTTCTACTGGTTGAGAGAGGGAGCTTTCGCTTGTGGCTGCTACTAGTTGAGAGAGGGATGTATCTACACAACAAGATCTCTCCATCTTTGAGCGTATTCCCTTATGCTTTCTTTGTTCATCTTCTCCAAGTTGGACAAACTTGTTCTGTCATGAGCAATGTCCATGTTGTATTTATATTGCTTGATGAAAGCATCTACTAGATCTTTTCAGCTACAGATTCTGGTGTTGTCTAGTCTCATATACCAATTCAAAGTTGACCCACTCAAACTATCTTGGAAGAAACGAATCAACAATTTTTCATCATGCACTATTTCTACCATTTTGTTACAATATGATTTTGATGAGTGACGAGGCATTGTGTTCCAATATACTTGATAAAGTCAGGAATAAGAAATTTTTTTGGTATCACAACATTCTAGACTAGACACATTTCTGCAGCTTGTACTAGGTCATACAGGTTCACCCCTTTAATTACCTTTATCTTGGTCTTTAACGTCGCTGTCGTGACAGTGATTTTTTCATGCTTCGAGCCCCACCATTCCCCGGGTTGGGGAAGACAACGGCACGCAGTGAAAAATAGATTGTTTTATAGCCGTAAAAAAATACGACTATAAATATCAGGAGTCGCCACCTAGTATTAAAGTCACTAGGAACCTAATGGTCTGCGAGAGTCTTGGGTAAGGGGACTTGTTGTGCAAGGGAAAGACGCTGATTCAATATTTTACCATTTCAATATTAAAAAACTCATTTAGATATTAAAAAAATCATTTAGTGTGTCGTCATTTCAAAAATTAAAATATCATCCAATATGCAGCATGTTTTAAGTTCATGGTTAATATGTTTTAAGAAACACGCATTAGTAGAGCCTAGATGTTTTTTATGTTAAAAAAATACTAATCCAACCCTTCATGTTCGAAAAATTATTGATTTGACAAATGACATAACATGAACTAGCAATCTAGTGAAACCTATACACCATCCTAAAATGTTTAGAAAATAGAGATTGAGCAAGTTGCTTTAATAAATTCAAATTAAAGGTGTTTATGGATATATTGGGCTGAGTTTTAAACCATGATTGTTTTCAACCCAACTTCTGATATTTTATAAAATGTAAAGCCAACCCATTCTTTTTTCTTGTTTGGAAAATGTTGGATATATGATGCTGAGCTAAGATCTTTATGGATATTATCAGATACTCATGCCTTTCTTCTTCTTCTTTTTATTTTTTTTTGTATTTCACCTTCACATTTATAGTCGCCTTTCATTCTTTTAATACTCTTATCTCTTATTCTTTGATGATTCTAAAAAAAATATCAAGTTGCATCTATTTGAAGTAAATAAGACCCTTAAAATTCATATTATAGACAACATTATAAGTATCACAATTTTCATATAAAAACTAAACATTAATTATAGTCAAGCATTTTATCAAACAATTATGGTGCAATATGATACAAATAAAACTCAACATGTAGAGATTATAAAATGCTTTTGGGTTTGTGATTTGACTAAGAAAATAAAATATCAATCTAGATTCTTGAAATTTCATTAGTTTTCTTATAGTCTCTAGGTTACCAAACAAAAACAATTGGAATTATAAAATATATTCTCACTTCATCCTACCAAACTTAAAAAAGAAAAACTATAATTTCTATAGAAATAAATAATATAGAGAAGGGAAAGAGATTAAAAAAATGAAAGATGACTATGAGTTTAAAGGAGAATTAAAAAAAAAAGGAGAAGAAATATTATTTATATCAAGATATACCAAAAAATAACTCAAATAAAATAAAAGGAGTTGGTATCGGCAGAAAAATCAAGGTGGAAATTTTAGATGTTTTCGAAAGCCCTATCATACCTCTTTTTTACTTAGAAATGAAGGAAAATATAAATTCAAGGCTAAAATAATTTATTATTAGATAAATCTAGATAAAAGTTAAGTTGAAAGACATAATTATATTTTTATGGGCCAATTTGATTTAACCGTTGACCAATTTAAAGTGTAATTATGCTTCAGAATTAATTGAGAGCCCAATTGAACAATTTAATTAAGTGAAAGGGCATAATTATACTTTAAATGGATCAAATTAATTTTATTAAGGGCTTAATTGATGAGAAACTAAGTTTGGAAGCCTAATCTAGGTTAAATTGAAAAGATTAGAATTTTCGATGACAAAACTTTTCTGGTGAAATCGAAAGCCAAAATTGAAAAGAAAAACATCATTGTTCCCATCAAAATACTCTTTTTGTAACATCTTATTTTTTTTAGTCTATTTTATATTATTTAAAAAAAAAATTGGTTGGGCTTGACCCAGCTAAATGGGTGAGCCCAGCCTAGTGGGCTTGTGTTGGACCCGGCCCAGCCAACTAAGCTGGGCCATGACCATCCGGCCCAAGACACAATGCAGGAAAGAAAAAAATGTGTTATGTGAATTATTATTGTTCACGTTTTATTTAAACAGTAAAATGGAGGGTGATTGACAGTGAAAAGATGCTCACCCTCAAGGATGTCGAGGTAGTTCTCCCTGTCATGGTGGCGTTAAAAATGGTGGTCATGGGAGGCGTCGGAAGGGCTAGTTTGCTGTTGTCGTTTGCCCCTGCTACTTTGTCGCCAGAGGTTGTAGCTGCTACTAGAGGTCATGGTGGACCTTCTGCCTTGGAGGAGAAGACACTAGTGCTGACAAGGTGGTGGTATGCCGTGATTGTGGCTGCTGCTGGTTGAGAGAGGGAGCTTCGGTTGTGGATGCTACTGGTTGAGAGAGGGATGTACCTATACAACGAGATCTCCATCTCTGAGCATATTCCCTTATGCTTTGTTCATCTTCTCCAAGTTTGAAAAACTTGTTCTGTCAAGAGCAATGTCCATGTTGTATTTATATTATTTGATGGAAACCTTTACCATATCTTTCCAGCTACATATTTTGGTGTTGTCTAGTCTCATGTACAAATTCAAAGTTACCCTACTCATACTATCTTGGAAGAAATGAATCAATAATTTTTCATCATGCACTACTTCTTCTATTTTGTTATAATATGATTTTAGATGAGCGACGGGGCATTGTGTTCCAATATACTTGATAAAGTCATGAACAAGAAACGTTTTTGGTATCACAACATTCTAGACTAGACACATTTCTGCAGCTTATACGAGGTCATACAGGTTCACCCCTTCAATGACCCTTATCCTGACCTCTAACATCGCTATCTTATTTTGGTTGATAACCTTTGATGCTGCTATAACCGTTGGGGTTGTGGTAGGTGTTGGCGTTGCGAATTGTATGAATGATGGATTTTGTTGCGGGTCCTAAACCCTTTCTCCTGTCACCTCTTTATGGTGATTCATTGCTTGTGTTTAGTAGATGTTGCGGGTCTAGTTGAAGGACCCTCGCCAAAGACATTTCACATTGCTTGCTTGAGGAGGCCGGTAAGACGAGTCACGCTGACTTTTAGAGAATCCAATTCTTCTTGGAAATGAGCATAACGGTGTGCACACTCTTCGTCCCCTATAATTCTCCGACAGAGTAGAGTGCTAGGAGCTCTTTAGGAAAATATATTTCAATCTGCCGATAATATGTTATGCACAGTGATGGATGCATATGGATGCAAATGTATGTACATACACATCAGGTGAATTATCAGGGAGTTTTAACTCAAAGATAAGTTCTAGGCCATTACATAAGGGGTAAGCTTTCTACCTGGTCTTAAAGGTCTATGAACTGTCCAGTGACTGCCTTACGTGAAAGTAGTATAAGGGTCTACAAGAAATGGTTGGGGCACAATGTGACCTCTATTATCGAGTAAACACTCAGCTCATAGTTGGACGTTTTATGAATCTGAACCCTGATTGAAAGTCATGAGGCAGACCGTCAATCCCCACCTAACCTAGAATTGGGTTTATTTGCAAAATTGAAATGCATGATGAAATTAATTCATACATGATGTTGTGCATGAACTAAAATTAAAAATGCATGCTAAAGTAGTAAAAATGTGTGTTAAAAATAAACTAAAGAATAATAATTAAACAAACAAAGCTTAGTCCAGCTATGTCCCAATGGAGTTGCCATCTATCACAACAATGAATTTTCATGCTTCACGCCCTGCCATCCCCAGATTGAGGAGAAAACGGTGCGTGGCAAAAATGGAGGGTTGTTCTATAGCTGTGAAAATTATGACTATAATTATCAGGAGTTGCCACCTAGTATTAAGGTCACTAGGAACCTAATGGTCTGTAAGAGTCTAGGTAAAGCGACTTGTTGTGCAAGGGGAAGACGCATCACTTTCAGTGCACCTTACCAAAGGCAAGCTGCATTGTTGTTTGATTGTTTTTTTCTATGTTATTTTTTTTACATTGCATTTTCAATATAAATTTTTTTTTTGTCCATAGATATACTTTACAATATAATTTTACACCAAAATAGCTAAAACAATTTTTTTTAAATTTTTTTATATTTTTGCTAAATTACAATGGATAATCATAAATTGGTTACAGTATCTAATTTTCATTCAAAATATTAGAAATATATTATATTTGATTTTTACGAAGACATTATGCTTGGGAGAAGCTTGAAATGCGGTCGTATCCACGAAAAACATATTTTTTTTGTTTTTTTAAATGTATTTTTCTTGTATTATTTTTAAATTAAAAAAAATAATTTCAGGCTGGGCCTAACCCAGCTAAGTGCCCGTTTGGCTTTGTGGTTATAACCACGTTTGAAAAAAAGTTAGGGTCTGTGTGTTTGGTAAACGAAAAATGCAAAAGTAAACCACGCGAACAGTAACTGTGGCCCACCATTTTTACGTTTCAAACCGTGGTTTTTGTTCAGCAGGTCGAAGTAGCTTTTTTGAAGCCTAATTTCATTCCACCGACACGCCAATTATTGTCATCTTTTTTCAGACCAACAAAACAACCCGATCTCCTTCTTCTCTGTTTCACTTCTCTTCTTTTGCAAAACCCATCTACCCATCGCCCTTGCAACTGGAAAATTTGGCATTTTGTTTTTTGCTTTTTGTTTGAAACCATCTCCCCCATCTTCTGTAAACCATCTGCAGCGAACCCATCTTTTGCAAACCATCCCTTGCAACTCGACATTAGACAAATCCCTCAGCGTATCCTCTTCTCCCTTGCAAACCCATCTCCCAGCTCCCCTCGTCTCCCCTCTGCTCACTGTCATCAAGACCCATCTGCTCCTAAAATTACAGACTCGATCGAGCTTCCCCCCCTCTGCTGCTCAGCCTCTGCTCCTCTGTCTCCCTCACAGCTGCGACGGCCTTCCATCATCGTCGTCCTCCCCGAGTTTGCAACAGATCGTGACTGCTCCGGTAACTCTTTCAGGGCAACAAGATCGGAGCACCACCCAACCAACGTAAGGGCTTCTTGCTGTCAGCGGCTTGATTTTTGTTCTCATTAATGCGTTTGTGAAATTGCTTAGGAGCTGCGATACGTGTTGTGATATGTTTGTGAACACTGTGATGTTATGGGTTTGTGATTAATTACAGGAATTTATGTGCAATTTTGAACATCCTCTGGTGTTGCATGGGGTTGTCCATTCGTCAATTAATTTTGGATGAAATTGCATCTGTGTTTGATTGATAGTGTTAATAGATTTTTGTATGTGAAATAAAAAAACAGTAAGCTGGTGAAAAAATCAAAACAAAAAAACTTGATGATTTTATTGATAATGGATTATCCCTGATGCAATGGACTCGTGCTGGTGGAAATGATGGACTCATGCAAGTTAATCTAAAAACTATAAATAATTATCTTAAATTCTATAATAATTGAGTAATTATTCCTAAAACAATTTAGGGAATAAGTTAATATTAACCCCAATATTTGTAAATAAAAAATTAACAATTTTATTATTATTCGTAATATACAAGAAATTATAAATAAAGAGTTTAAAAAAGGGGGATGGATTTGGTTGATGTAAATAAATGAGAAAAATAGAGATTATAATCTCAATTGCAGTAATAAATATAAATCAACACAAGAATAGATGTCGCACTATGCATGTGTTATGGTTAGGTTAACATGATTTTTAAAAAATAATAACAATAAATTAAGTGAATAAATTCTTTAATAAATATAATTAAAATTATAATCTCATACCGACATTGAATAATTAATTTAATTGAACTGGGAAACATTTTTTTAAGAAGACAAATCAATATATGGTTAGGTTAACATTATTTTAAAAAAATTATAACAAAACAAACAAGGTGAAAACATGAAAAACTTAAGTTAATGTATGTCAAAGGTATTTCATGTATTATTTAATCATTAGTTCCTATGTTAGTTCCTTCACAGTATAGTGTTATTCTTAATGTTGTGTTCACGTGTTTTTGGTTTCAAAGTTGTTCGCGGTATCATGGACAATTTTGAATCTACCGATAAAGCTGCTTGGAATAGAGAAATGTTGCATATCTTTTGTGATCTATGCATTAACGCCATTGATATGGGAATGAGACCGAATACGCATTTCGATAAATCTGGGTGGAAATATATTTCCACATCATTTAAAGAAAAAACGGGTCATGCATTCACGAAAACACAGTTCAAAAATAAATGGGATGCATGTAAAAAAGATTGGCGAATCTGGGTGAAATTGATTGCTGAAACTGGTGTGGGCTGGAGTAACGAATTAGGGACAATTGCGGCTAGTGATGACTGGTGGAAATCGAAAATTCAGGTAAATATTCGTTTGCCTTATGAATTTCATATCCGTTGTTATGTTTTGTGAATATAATTTACAAGAGCCATACTTATTTCATGCAGGAAATTAGAGGAGCAAAAAAATTTAGACATGCCGGTATCGAGCCATCGTTAAAGTTCAAATTTGATAGAATGTTCTCTGGCGTAATCGCTACTGGACAATATGCATGGGCACCATCGTCTGGCCCATTTGGTGGCAATGAAGTCAATATGGAGACATTTAATGTCGGCGGCGATGGTGCTGATTTGGAAGAAGGAAGCGGGGATTCAGAGGAGAATATCAATGAGGATGATGAACATCGTAATCCCCGAGGCGTTGGTGGGGTAAATATATCTAGTAGTTCTAATACAAAGAGTAGTGGGAAAAGAAAAGAACGAGAGCAGCCAGAGCCGAGAGGTCGAAAAAAAAAGTCACTTAGCATTGGTGCGCAACTCGTATCACTGCAGCAACAGCTTCTCGACAGCATGTCCAGTAAGAGTGACTCCACTTCAGCGAGTAGAGATTTGCCAGGCTGTAGTATTGCTGAAGTTATGGCCGAGTTCCAATCAGTACCTGGTGCGACAGAGAACGATGATTTTTTTTACCTCGCCACTGAGTGTCTACGTGTACGTAGAAATAGGGAAATATGGGCTAGCATCAATGGTATTGAGAAAAAGATTAGTTGGCTTAAAAAACACATAGCCTACAGAAAAAACGTTTAACTTCAATGTTCTTGCTTTGCTTGACTGTTGTTTTTTTATATCTGTCTTCCTTCGGATTGTAACGTATAATGTAATTTGTTGAGCGCATGTTTTTCAATTACGACTTTCGTATTGAGGTATTTTGATGTTATAAAAGATATTAGTTTATCGTAATATCTTATACTATGATTAATCTTTATTTTTATTTATCAAATATTATTGTGCTAATTGTTATAAATGAATGTTTGTTTGTACTAGTGAATAATATTATTTTTATGAAAATTAAGAACATGATATTGTTTGACTATGCAAGCTGTCTTAAAAAAAATAGAGCAAAAAATTGATCTTGACTCATAGTATTTTATGTCAACAGGTTTGCATTTGTTTGGTATTGCTGTGCTGCTGACAGGTTTGCACTTGTTTTTTGTTAAAGTACTCAACACAAAATTCTTTTTATGTCACACTTATATTTTACGTTATCTATGTCTACTGTTGCTAGCTATGGATGATCCACATTTTAATGCTCTATATAGCGGGGTTTTCGAAGATGAAAATGACAATGTTATGGGTCGTGTTGGTGACCACATTAACTATGGTGGTTACGAAGATAACAGTAACGCATACGTTGATAATAGAAATTGTGACGACGACGACGACGCCGATAGCGACGACAGCGCCGACAGCAACGACAGCGCCGACAGCAACGACGATGACAGCAATGACGACAACAGCGACGACAACGACGACAATTTCATACGTTCACCAAGTGATAGGAAAAAACTTATTATATGTACAGCAGGCGCTGTCAAGCAATATTATATTAAATATATCCATAAAGAACCTTGTATGGATTCATACAATACAGGGATGCGTTGGTTGACTGAGATTTTACGAGGTCATTGGAAACGGTGTGTGAACATGTTTAGAATGGACAAAGACACGTTACTTGGCCTATGTCATGATTTGGAAACGCATTATGGTTTAAAACCTTCACGAAGGATGAGTGTAATTGAGAAGGTAGGGATGTTTCTATTTACTCTTGCAGTTGGGGCGTCAAATCGACATGTGCAAGAAAGATTCCAGCATTCAGGCGAAACTGTAAGTAGATGTATGCAAGAAGTCTTTAAAGCCGTATGCTTGTTTGCTGTAGATGTGATAAAACCAACTGATTCAGAATTTACCAACATACCAATACAAATTGCGATGGATCCTAGATTTATGCGACATTTCAAGGTAATTTTGTGAATTCATATTACATATATTTGGAATGCAATTGTGTATTTTTTTTAATTTTTTTATACTAACTTTGTTTTTTTTTATGCATATAGAACTGTATCGGTGCAATTGATGGGACACATGTTCGTGCCACCATGGCAGCCGCTGATCAAATTCCTTTTATTGGTAGAAAAGGTGTCCCAACACAAAACATCATGGCGGCCTGTAGTTTTGATATGCAATTTACATTTGTTTGGGCAAGATGGGAAGGTAGTGCGCACGATACACGTATTTTCCTTGAGGCTATTGACAGTACGATTATCAACTTTCCAAAACCTCCTGAAGGTTGTGATTTATTATATGTGAATTGCATGTTAATTGCAATCACTTCATATTCTTCTTTTGTGACTGAATTACTAAACTCGATTGCATGTCGTTTGTGTTTTCAGGCAAATACTATTTGGTTGATGCTGGTTATCCAAATGAGTATGGGTATTTAGGTCCATATAGAGGGTCGCGGTATCATTTACAAGATTTTCAACGTCGTGGACAACCAAGTGGACGTGAAGAGGTGTTTAATCGTGCACATTCATCTCTACGTAATGTGATAGAACGGACATTTGGAGTCTGGAAGCAAAGGTGGAAAATTTTACAGAGCATGCCACCTTATCAATACAAAACACAAGTTCAAATTGTTGTTGCGTCGATGGCACTGCATAACTTTATTCGAAGGCGATCGCAATATGACGATGATTTTCTTCAATATGATTGTAATCCTAATTATATACCAGATGACTTTTTACCAGATATTGTAGCTCGAGACAATAGTCAGGGATCGCAAAGGCCTTCACGTATGGATATTGTTCGTGATAGCATTGCAAATAGTTTGATGAACAATTAAAAAGACATGTCAATTTTACTTCACCTATTCTTTACATTATGAACATATGATTATTAATACAATACACACACATGCGGGTGCGTGTGTGTATGTGTATACCTCTCGCAGTAATTTCTCAAGTAAAAAACTACATACAAAGCTTGGTGCCTGTTTGGCTTTCTGGTGCAAATGACGTTTGCCAAAAAATCAGAATTTTTTTAATTTCACGTGAAATTTTTTGGGTTTTTTTAGATCATTTTCATGTGCTGATGTCACAAATGATTTTTAAAAATTTTAAAAATATCATTTTGATGTATTTCTAAAAAATAGACACAAACAACACTTTCAATACCAACCGCAACCACACTCATAACCAAACACACAAAACTGCTTTTTTTAAACCTCAGGCTCAACCATAATTTTAACCAAACACTTCACTGCTTATTTTGAACCGCAGTAAAAGTGCTTTTTTGAAACTGCTTTTTTTCAACCTCACTCACAGCAGCAACAGCAATACCAAACACACCCTAAATGGGCCAACTTAGCCTAGTTGGGCATGTCCTGGACCCAACCCAAAACACAACGCACGAAAGAAAAAAATACGTGTTATGTGAATTATTACTATTCATGTGTTACGTAAACAGTAAAATGGAGGGTGACTAACGATGACGAGAGGCTCACTTGTCACTACCGCGCGAGTAGAGGATGTCGAGGTGGTTCTCTTTGTCGTGGTGGTGATGAAAATGGTGGTCGTGGGAGGTGATAGAAAGGTCGGTATGCTGTTGTCGTTCACCCCTGCTGCTTTGTCATTAGAGGTTGTAGCTGCTACAAGAGGTCACGATGGACCTTCTCGTGGTGGAGAAGACGCTGGTGCTGATAGGGTGGTGGTCTGCTGTGGTTGTGGCTGCTATTAGTTTAGAGAGAAAGCTGTCGATTATGGCTAGTTTTTAAAGAGAGGATTGTTGACTGAGAGAGAGATAGAACACTACAGAGAGAGGCTGGACGACAAGCGAAAGGGAAGAGAAGGGATGATTGTTGCATGGCTTGCAAGGGAGTCAATCAAGCTGGTGTTGGCCTGGAGATGGTGCTGGAGTAGGAGGAGCTGCTAGTTATGGTTGAAGGTGAAGATGGAGAGAAAGGGATGTTGGTGTTGTGGAGGGAGGCTGGCTGTTGGGTGTAATTGCAGGGGAGTGGCTACCGGTGAGGAGGAAGAAAAACAAAGAATGATACTAACGACTGCTTATGGTTTTTGTTTTAGCTGCAATCTCTTTAATTTCTCCCCCTTACCCATTTGTGTCTATTTTTTGCATGTTTTTTCTCTCCCCTCTTTGTTCAATCAAAATTTTACTTGTATTATTTCCTCCCCCATTTTTATCTGTAAATTTACTCCTTTTTATATACAAATTGCAGTATGACATTGATGTCCAGGTATGATGTCTTGTGTGGGAGTTGGATGAAGACATGACTGCTGCATGGCTTATGTCAAGGCCTCGACATGTACATTTTTTTTAAATAATATAAAATAGACTGAAAAATAGGTTGTTATAAAAAGAGTTTTTAAATGGGAAGAATGATGTTTTTCTTTACAATTTTGACTTCAGATTTCACCGGAAAAGTTTCATCATTGAAAATTCTGATTGTCGTGACAATGATTTTTCGTGCTTTGCGCCCCGCCATCCCGGCGGTTTAGGGAGACAACGCGCGGTGAAAAGGGATTGTGTTTGTTTTATAGCCATAAAAATTACGACTATAATTATAAGGAGTCGCCACCTAGTTTTAAGGTCACTAGGAACCTAATGGTCTGCGAGAGTCTTGGGTAAGGGGACTTGTTGTTCAAGAGGAAGACGCGTCACCTCCAGTGCACCCTACCTAAGGTAAGCTGCATTGTTATTTGATTGTTTTTTTTAAGTTAAAAATTTTTACACTGCATTTTCAAAAAAAATATTTTTTGGTCTGCAAGTGTATTTTACGATGTAATTTTACACCGCAGTTAAAAACTTTTTTTTAGATATATCTACGGATGTACTTTACAATGTAATTTTACACCGTAATTAAAAATTCTTTTTATTTGCAAGTGTACTTTACAATGTAAATTTACACCTCGAAAGCTAAAACAAAATAATTGTTAAATTATTTTTGATATTTTGGCCGAATACCAACGGATAATCGTAAACTGGTTACAATACCCAATTTTGTTTTAAAAAATGAGAAAGATGCAATATGTTTTTAAAAAAAATATGATGGAAAAACTTTGGAATGCGGCCGTATGCACGAAAATAAACACATTTTTTTGGCTTTTTTTCAAATGTATTTTTTTTGTTTTTTTAATATCATAAAATTGACTGAAAAAATGGGTGGTTATAAAAAGAGTTTTTTTTTTTTCACAGGAAGAACGATGTTTTTATCTTCAATTTTGGCTTCCGATTTCACTCGAAAAAGTTTCGTCACCGAAAATTCTGATTGTCTCAATTTAACCTAAATTAAGCTTTCGAACTTAATTTCTTATCAACTAAGCCCTTAATAAAATTAATTTGACCCATTTAAAGTATAATTAAGCCCTTACGCTTAATTAAATGCTTCAATTGGGCTCTTAATTAATTCCGAAGAGTTTCGTCACCGAAAATCAATTGGGCTCTCAATTAATTATGAAGAATTTCGTCACCGAAAATCTCAATCTTCTCAATTTAACCCAGATTAAGCTTTTAAATTTAATTTCTCACCAATTAAGCCCTTAATAAAATTAATTTGACCCATTTAAAGTATAATTAAGCTCTTGCGCTTAATTAAATCCTTCAATTGAGCTCTCAATTAATTCTGAAGCATAATTACACTTTAAATAGCCCGACGATTAAATCAAATTGGCCCATAAAAATATAATTATGTCTTTCGACTTAACTTTTATATAGATTTATCCAATAATAAATTATTTTAGCCTCGAATCTGCATTTTCCTTCATTTCTGGGCAAAAAAGAAATACGACCGGGCTTCCGAAAACGTTCAAAATTTCCACATTAATTTTTTTGTTGACACTAGCCCCTTTTATTTTATTTTTGTTATTTTTTAATATATTTTGGGGAATCACCCAGAAATAGGGTGATGACACTGATCTTCTCAATTTAACCCAGATTAGGCTTCCAAACTTAGTTTCTCACCAATGAAGTCCTTAATAAAATTAATTTGACCCATTTAAAGTATAATTAAGCCCTTACACTTAATTAAATCCTTCAATTAGACTCTCAATTAATTCTTAAGCATAATTACTCTTTAAATTGGCCGATGATTAAATCAAATTGGCCCATAAAAATATAATTATGTATTTTGACTTAACTTTTATGCTGATTTATCTAATAATAAATTATTTTATTCTTGAATCTGCATTTTACATCATTTTTGCGCAAAAAAATGGTATAATTAAGCTTTCAAAAAATCCAAAATTTTCACCTTAATTTTTCTGTCGACACCAACCCCTTTTATTTAGTTTTATTTTTTTGGTATATTTTGGGAAATAACCCAGAAATTGGGTTGTGACATCAAGGACTTAAGTTACTTAATTTGGGCTATACAATTTGGGTCAAGTTAAGTCTATTTCAGAAATCCAAACCCATACTTAACCCATAATATTACTTTATTAGGTTTATTGACCCATTTTATTCCCATACCTAGATTATTTGACTTTAAAAAGGTTAGATAAGGTAAGATAATGAAAATATTATACGAGCTAAAAAAATTAACAGGCTTAATTGGAAGGGTGGGTTGGTAGTGTTTGACATTTGTGATAATTATTTTTCAAAATACTTTTCACTTGAAAATATATTAAAATATAATTTTTTTTTATTTTAAAATTTATTTCTAACATTATAATATCGAAACAATACAAAACATAAAAAAAAATTAAAAAAAATTAAGATATTTTGAAAAACACTACCATGCCACAATCCTCCTACCACCTGATATTTAGTGTTGGAAACCTCCAGCTAGATGGATCAAACTAAGCAAATACTTGGGTCAGGGCATGAAATTCCTAGCAACACCAATTCAGTAAAAGCTAATTTAATAATATAAATATGAGTTGGGCTTTTGCTTTATGTTCACAAAATGATTCTTCTTGGGCCTTTTGTTTTAGAAGTGTCCATGTCAAATATTGGGAGTGCATAAAAATATGTCAAGTATATCATTTTGGCGTCTTAAATAAAACTGTATTTAAAAAAAAACAATTACATGTTATATTAGCATGGTGTGGTATTGTATGTTAAGATTTGTTTATTTACATATTCTTAATCAACATATTAAAGAATTTCAATGTTAAATTACAAATTAATTTTATGAAATAAAATATTAGGTTACTATTAAGAAAAACATAAAAAGAAAAGCAACAAAATTTAAAAAATTCCCATGTTTTCAAAAAGGTGCGAAAAAAATTAAATTTGATCACTAAAATTTTAACTTATAAATATATGGTCCTTTTTATTGTAAATATATCTAGTTAATTACTAAATTAGACTTATTAGCTTGCAACTTAAAAGAGGTTTATTGTGACTTGTTATTATCATAACCGATTGGGGGTGCAGTTAGAACAATTACAAATTGAAGGACCAAATTGCACTTCTACCTTCTCCCAAAACTGCAATTTCACCACATGCTTTTACCACAACCGTTTGCTGACAGCCCACCTGTGCCATCACCGACAGCCACCACGCCATTGTTGGCAGGCCATCACATCACTGACAGCCACAATGTTTGTGCCATCAATGCAAACTAGTTTCTCCTATATATAGCAGTCATGCATGACGAAGAGAGAGAAAAAACAAGCAAGAATTACATAACAGAGGAGAAAAAACTAGAAAAAATATGTATAGGGAGAGGAAAATTTATAGAGAATTTTGGCAAAGAAAAACAAGCAAAACAAGAATATATCACACAAAAATCACACCATCATCCCTCATCTCCCTTAGCAATCATCTCTCTCTCTATTGGTTTACAAGCCTTTTCTCTCCCTAAAACTAGTTCTGTCGAGCTCTCTCTCTCCACCAAGAGTGGTTGGCTGACTACCCAACACCACCTTCATCATCACCGGAAGCTTCCTTCCACACCAGCAACCCAGCCACACTCTTCGGTGAGGCAGCAGGGGCAGTAGCAGCACCAGCGACGTGAACCCGACAACTTCCAACGCCTCCTCCAGCCACCACAGATCACCATTTCCGACGTCACCACCACTTGGACAACCACATTGACCTCCTTTACCTAACAGTACTAATAGGTACACCTTTAATCACACTCGAAAAACCACCCCTGTTCATCGTCTTCTTCACTACTCACTGCATACGAATAGTGGGATGTAATTTGCATCTCGCAGTTCATGTGAGCAATGCTTGAGTGAGGCAAGTCGGGCACCAAATGCCTATGGGAGGTGGGTTGCCAACCCACCTGGAATGGAGGCCCAATCCTCATGAGGTGGGCTAATAGCCATCTGGATTGGAGGCCCAAGCAATAATTTTTTTTTGTTTTATTTTTTTTTAAAATAGCAAAAACATATAAAAATACAAAATTTTACAAACATAAAAAGGTGTTTTTTTTTATACAGCCAAATTCCAAGGTTTTTCCTGTCATATTTTTTGTAAAAAAATATATTGCATCTTTCTCATGTTTTAAAATGAAAATTGGATATCCGTTGGAATTTGCGCAAAATATAAAAAATAATTATAACTATTTTTGTTTTATCTATTAGGATGTACATTTACATTGCAAAATACATCCATAGAAAAAAAGGGTTTTCACTACATTGTAAAGTACATAAATTGATAACAAAAAGGTTTTTAACTACGGTGTAAAATCACATTATAAAGTACACCCACAGAAAAAAATGGTTTTTTAAAATGCAGTGTAAAATTTTTAACATAGAAAAATAATCAAACAACAATGCAGTTTACTTTAGGTAGGGTGTACCAGGGGTGATGCGTCTTACCCTTGCATAACAAGTCTCATTACTAAGACTCTCGTAGACTGATAGGTTCCTAGTAACTTTAATATTAGGTGGCGACTCTTAATAATTATAGTTGTAATTTTTACGACTATAAAACAAATCTGCTTTTCATCGTGCTCCAATGTCTCCCCGAATCATGGGATGAAAGGGCACAAAATGTGAAAAAATCATTGTCGTGACAAATGGCGACTCCATTGGGGAGATTGCTGGACTGAGCTTTGTTTGTTTGATTGTTATTCTTTAGTTTATTTTTACTTCTTTAGCATGCATTTTACTTTCAATTCATGCATATCATCAGGTTTGAATTAATGTCATCATGCATTTTAATTTTGTAAATAAGCCTAATTTTTTTAGGATAGGGGGAGTAATGGTCTACCTCATGACTTTCAGCCGGGGTTCAGATTCATGAAACATCCAACTATGAACTGTGTGTTTACTTGATAATGGCAATAATACTGTGCCCCAACCATTTCTTGTAAACCCTCATACCACCTTCAAGTAAGGCCATCACTAGGCAATTCATAAACCTTTTAAGACTAGATAGAAAGTTTACCCTTCATGCGATAACTTAGAACCTAGGATACCAACTCTCCAATTATTCATTTCTTTATTTGAAATTTTTTTGTAGAAATTATCATACCAAGACCAATGACCTTTTTGGAATATGGGGAAAGATCTAATATGACACAATTAACCGAGGGAGATTGCCCAAGGGCTAAAATCAATGAATTGACACACATGACCAAAATCCATTGCTTTATGGAAAATATGAAGAGGCTTATGCCCATCTTGGGATATATAGATGAGGTGGTAATTGAAATCAGATACGGGAGAATCGCTCATTTGATGAAAATCCCAATTTAGATATCAGTAGTTAAGGCTCTTTTGCACTTTTAGGATCCTAACTACCAGTGCTTTACTTTTGGGGATATTGACATGACCCCTATCATAGAGGAGTATGCTCAAATCCTAAGTTTCCCTCACAACCCTCACAGAGTTTATTTCAGGCAGAAAATTGAGAATACAATATAAGAGGTTGCAAAGCTTTTATGCTTGGATCAAGTAGGTCAATACATGACATCTTCTGGAGGTTTCAAGTGGAAGGTGATCAAAAATAAGTTAAAACAAGTAAAGACAAAGGGATGCTTAGAGAAAAGGGGTATCGGTTGGTGGCCTTTGCTATTTTCGGTTTAGTATTGTTCCCATCAGAAGTAGTCGGGATTATTAGTATGTAAGCAGATAGTGTTTTTGTTGAATATGAGCAAGGAAAGAATAATCCTACTACAACTATATTAGTTGAGACTTTCCTATCCTTGAACCATTGCAGGTTCCATGGGAAAGGAGTAATGCGGTGTTATATCCCTTTATTGTTTATGTGGATTGTTAGTCATCTGGAAACCCTGAGAGAAGTTTTTAGTAATTTTTAGTGGTTTAACATGAGGCCTCTTGGTTTGATTCTAAGTGAAGAATGGATAGACTTGGATGAAAAAGCTTGGGTGGAGAAATACTGAGAACTTCCCAAAAGTAATTTCAGATGGAAAGCCCTTTAGATAGGTAGTTCAGCTTATCTAATGAGTTGTGATAGTATGGCATGGGTCCTGTTAATTGGCTTAATAGATTATATTGGCTATTGTCCCTCTCTAGTAACTAGGCAGTTTGGGGGGACACAATATGTACCAAGAAAGAAAGGGTTGACCTGATACACTAGTTCTTTTAAAGAAATTAATCTATTGGCTGAGCTCGAAGTTATCAAAAGTGATTGGGAGCAATCGATCTTAGTTGACAAAGAGCCTCATCCAAAACAATCTTCTTTTAGCCCCTGTTACCTAGTATGGAGGAGCTACAAGACATTGCAGAACGATGTAAGACAAAGATTGGTGCAAGATAAGACAACCGTTTTTGCTGGAACTAGAAGAAAGAAGGTTGACCAAGGGGACCTGCAAGAGGAATCAGATAAGGTAAGGATT
This sequence comes from Salix dunnii, assembly GCA_015731905.1. Lineage (NCBI taxonomy): Eukaryota > Viridiplantae > Streptophyta > Magnoliopsida > Malpighiales > Salicaceae > Salix > Salix dunnii. The sequence goes on from CM027676.1 coordinate 3,839,899, forward strand.
GAGCTCAGCAATAGCAAAAGCCATAAAAAATTCCTCGAGAAACAACTCTTGGAAGAATAACAAATGAGGGTTTCTTTGGATGGACAATTGCAAGGAAAAGAAGAGCAGATTGACAATTTGATCTAAAAGAAAGAATCAACTAGAAGAAATAAGTTTTCAATATGATGACCTGATGAGTAAGCATGAAACAATGGATAAAGAATTGGTTGCTTTGAAGAAAACCTCTTAATGTAGAGAGCACCCAAACCAAGACTTGATAGCCTCAACAGAAAAGGAAATAGACCACCATAAGATGAAATAGGAAGCTGAGAAAGAGAAAGGAAAGGTGATTAGTCTTGTCCTTGAAGAAGAAAAAGATTTGAAAATCCGGTATGAAGTTGAGGTGGAAAATGAGTTGGAGGCAAGAAGGATAACAAAGTCTAATATGAATAGATACTTAGCCCATATCAATTACTTATGAGATCGTGTTTCCACTCTACAAGCTGAACTAGAAACTCTAGAAGAGAATTTGAAGATAGTGCAAGAGCAATGTAGTGAACGGCAAGAATGCATTGCCGAAATTGAAGCCTAGTTGAACTCCGAGATAACAAGGCTTGATGTAGGGCTACAAAAGGCTAGAGAGTAGATCCAACAACTTGAAAAAATGGTGTAGATATTAGAAAAAAATAATGACTTATTGGCTATCAATAATGAACCATTGCGTCAAGATAATACAATGAACCATTGTATTCCATCATAAAATAGAGCAAACCGATAAACTGATCAACATAGTGGCAAGGAAGGCATATGAGCTACGTGTAAAAACTACTAGAATTGGCAAAAATGCCCGCAAATATGAAATGTACTCGAATGAACTCTCCTCCTTTGTTAGGTTTGTAGCTAACAAAGGGGTAGTATTTGAGTAAATATTTTGTTTGACTCTATTTTGATGAATGAAATGGACAAGATCCACCTTTGCTTGTCAAGTGTGTATGATTCAATTAATTTGAATACTTGGACAAAACTTTCCTAAGATATCAAACTACGGATCCTACATGGTAAGGAAGTCATGGATTGGTTTTCCAAAAATAAAAAAATGAAATCAGCATACATGCAATCATTCATCATAAATAACATGCATATCATCAACATGTCAAAATATAGGTCCCCTGAAGAACTTCACCTTCCAGAATTTACAATACTTGACTCTGACAGAGAAGTATGGAGAATGAAGAGCATGCACACCAGGATGCCCATTTCCAAGAAGAGTTGAATACCTAAAAAAAAGTGTAACCCGTCTTACTGCTCTACTCAAGCAAGCATTAAGAAATGCTCGAGTGAAGGTCCTTCAACTATGCCTGCACAAGTAACAAATAACCCTAACTAGGTGATAGGAGAAAGAATTCAGTATCCTCCATAACATGCATTTGTACAATCAGTAGCCCCAACACCTATTCCTGTACCACTAGTTGAAACATTTACAAATGAATCTCATAAGACATAATTTTCTGATAATGTAGATCAAGTCAAAATGGTAGTGTTGGAGGCCAGGATAAAAGCCTTTGAAGGAGCAAACTTATATGATCTAGTGAAAGCAATGGAAATGTGTTTAGTTCCAAATGTGGTGGTTCTGAAAAAATTTCACATTCTGAACTTCATCAAGTATACAAGGACATAATGTCATGTCACTCATTTGAAATCATACTGTAATAAAATGGCTTAGGTAGTGCATGAAGAAATGCTACTAATGTATTTTTTTCAGGATAGTTTGAGTGGGTCAGCTTTAAGTTGGTATATAAGACTCGATCACACTAGGATTCGCAGTTGGAAAGACTTAGTGGATGCTTTTATTAAGCAATACAAGTACAATATGCATATTGTCCCTAATAGGATCAACCTATCCAACATGGAAAAAGAGGAAAAGGAAAGCATAAGAAAGTATGCTCAAAGGTCAAGAGACTTAGCTACCCAAGTGCACCCTCCCCTCTTGGATAGGGAAATGGTCACTCTATTCGCCAACACGCTAAAAGCACCCCTTTACGAACATATGATGGGTAGTTTGGCTCAGCAATTCATCGACGTTTTAGTTATGGCAGAACGAATAAAGCAGGGGATTAAGAATGGGAGAATCCTTGCACAATAAAGAAAAGAAATTTTGTTGGAAAAAAGAGGGAGATAGATCACATTGAGGCTGGTTGTAGGGGTAGGAGCACCCAATTCTAGAAATATAGCCCCTTATCATCCCAAATTGCCAATGTCAACTTCAAATCCCCATACCCTATCAAAAGGCCTGGAAATCAAGTCGAGAACTTGCCAAAAAACCAAACTGAAGGCTTCCTACAAGGAAGTCGCCTAAGAACTCAAGAACAATTACCTCCATTACCTTTACCTTTGAATGAAATGTATCAAAAGCTATTGAGCATTGGACAAATAGCCCTTGTACCTCTGGTACCCCTACAACCACCTTACCCTTGTTGGTATAGATCGGATCTAACTTATGAATACCACGCAGGAATCACAAGACAGAGCATCCACACGTGCAATGCATTAAAAAAAAAACTCCTGCAATTGATAAAAACCAGATGGATAACATTCGAAGAGCCCATAAATGTAAGTACCAATCCACTACCTAGTCATGCTTAGGGTAGTGGATTAGTAAATGTGTTGGACGTTGAGTATCCAAAAGGTTTAAAGGTGCCAATGGAAAATTTTTATCAAATTTTGACAAGAGCAAAATATGATGGCATAAGATGTTGCTAGTGTCACAACCAGAAGGGTCAGTCTATTGGTCAATGTTCAGGCTTTTATAAAAATGTGATGCAAATGATAAATAGATGTCTACTTCGAGTAAAGACAATAATGGATGATAAAGTGGCTATGAAGAGATGTCAGACAAAAAAGTATTTAGGGTTTAGTTCACTCTAGGAGGGGCACCCAAATTAGTTTTGACCAAGCCCACTGCTACGCATAGAAAAAACTATAATGCCATGCCATACAACTACGTATTATTATCTCAGGGTGCAAGGCAATCACTTGTCTTTCTACCAAAAATTGGAGGCTAGACTCGAAGTGCCAGATATTTTACCGTGGAGGAGTTAAAAAAGATTAAAGGGAAGGAAGTGTTTGATGTGTTTGAAAAATAAATAAACCTATAATAGAAGAGGAAACCAATGAATTCTTAAAGTTAATGAAGCATAGTGAGTATAGTGTTGTGGAACAACTTAAGAGAACCCCTGCTAAGATATCATTACTTTCCTTGATATTAAGTTCTCAATCTCATCTTAAGACTTTACAAAAAATGTTGAATGAGGCCTATGTACCTCAAGACATCAACCCAAAGGCCATGGAGCATTTAGTGGGGAGAGTACAGACTTCAAATTACGTGTACTTTTCTGATGATGAAGTGGGTCCTAATAGTACAGGGCATAATAAGCCATTATACATCACAATACAGTGTAAAGATGTTTTGATTGGGAAAATATTAATTGATAATGGCTCTACTCTGAATGTGTTAACAAGGCATATACCGAAAGAAATGCCCATCGATGAGTCACACAAGATGCCCAACACCATGATGGCAAGAGCATATGACGGGTCACCAAGGCAGATAATGGGACTATTAAGGCAGAGTTATGTATAGGACCACAAGTGTTCTTGGTAACACTACAAGTGATGGATATCCATCCATCCTATAGGTTATTACTAGGAAGGCCATGGATCTATGCAGTTGGAGCGGTGACTTCTTCATTACACCAATATTTAAAGTATATTGCAAACATAATGTTGATCACTGTAAAAAGCTGAAGAAACCTTATCAATGATTAAAAATGTGGTTTTACCCTTCATAGAAACAAAGGATTGTAAAGATGGGAACATCCATCCATTCGAAGTAGTAAATGTAGAATGGGTCCTTGAAGGTGCTACATTAAAGAAGCCAAAGATCCCAGAAGCTACAAAGATGACTGCCAAATGTTTCTTGTAAAGTGGAATCCCTTTGCAGCTTGACCCTATCGGTGGAATGCTGAGGCAAGTCATCATAATGAAGTTAAAACATGTGGATCAAAGGTTCGGGCTCGAATATAAGCCGAAGAAAGAGGATTTCAAACGGGTTGCTTGGCTTCGAACGGAGGCCAGGATGGTAAAAATCAAAGGAAGAGAATCAAAAGAAGAAGATCTTGTCATCCCGCTGCTTTAAGCATCCTTCTGCAGCTCAAAACAAATAGTAAAAAATGGCGTAAGAGATCTACATGTTAGCACTCTGGAATACCAGAAGGTAGAGATAGATTTCTCGTAGCTCTTCATCCATAACATTAATGCCCCCTCTGCAAGACCTTCTTGTAAAAATTAGCTGAAGGAGATTTGTCCTAAAACTAGAAGATAGAGCCCATTCATATTGTGTTCAAAAAGTAATTGTTTTTGTTTAGTCATGAACATGTCTTTTATTTTAATCATGGTAGTAATCTAGCTCATTATGCCATAGTATTTTGCTTTGTTAAATGAGCACTCCTTTTTAATAAGATGATGCATTTTATCATCATATTCATTTTCATTTGCAAATAGCACCTTACGCAAACACATTTTACACTTTCAAGGACCTTGAAATTTCCAAACGAAACTACTACACTAAGAATAATTGGCCAAATTTTAATAATATCACTGCACTTGAAGATGAAGAATGGGCAGAGGAAGATATAAAAGAGTTAATTAGATTGGTGGAAAAGTCTGAAAAAAGCTTGAAAACCTTTTAGTGAGGAGCTTGAGATCATCAATTTAGGAACCAAACAAGAGAAAAGGGAATTAAAAATCAATACCTTTAATACGAATGAAGAAAGAGAAAAATTGATTTCTCTTTTGCATGAGTATATAGATGTTTTTGCCTGGACTTATGCAGAAATGTCTGGTTTAGATATTGATATAGTTGTGCATAAAATCCCTTTAATATAAGGAAGTATAATAGTAAAACAAAAAACTAGGAGAATACGGTCAGATATACTCCTAAAAGTGAAAGCAGAGATTCAAAAGCAATGAGACATATGGTTTCTAGAGGTCGTTCACTACCCTCAGTGGGTAGCCAATATGGTTGTGGTCCCTAAAAAAGATAGGAAGATCCGGGTGTGCGTGGATTATATAGAATTAAATAAGACAAGCCCAAAAGATGATTTTCCACTACCTCACATAGATATCTTAGTGGATAATACTACTAAAAATGCCACATATTCATTCATGGATAGGTTCTTTGTTTACAACCAAATTAAGACAGTAGAGGAAAACAAAGAGAAAACCACCTTTGTCAAACCTTCGAGGACTTTTTGCTACAAAGTAATCTCATTCGATTTAAAAAATGTTGGGGCTACATACCAACGGGCAATGGTCATTTTATTCGATGATTTGATCCATCGGGAAGTCGAGGTCTATATGGATGACATACTGACTAAATCCAAAATTGAGAAAGACAATGTATAGATATTGAGGAAACTATTTCAAAGATTGTGGAAGTACTAGTTAAAACTAAACCCTGCTAAATGCTCATTTGGTGTAAAAATAGGGAAATTAATAGGTTTTATGGTGAGCAGTAGAGAAATAGAAGTTGACCCAGATAAAGCAAAAGTCATACAAGAAATGCCAGCACCCAAGACTAAAAAGTAAAGAGTTTTCTTGGACGCTTGAATTACATATCCCGTTTCATATCCCAACTAATAGTAACATGTGAACCTATTTTTCATTTACTCAAAAAGAAAAATCGTGGAGTATGAGATGATGATTGTCAAAAGACCTTTAACAAGATAAAGAAGTACTTACAAATTCCTCTATTGCTAGTACCCCTTGTACCAGGTGTTAGAGTATACGTATGGTATACTGAAATACATGTAAATACTATGGGTATGTGGGGCGTATAATACATACAAGTTGTTGTGAGAAACTGTTATAAATAAGAACAGTAACTCACGTGTTTAGGTGTGAAAAACATATTACAAACAGAGCAATATACACGAAATTCAAACTCTCTTTTTCCCTCCTTTCTCTCTCTCTCTTTTACAATCTGCAAGATCATCATCTTCTTCCTTTAATTCAATACATTTATCAGTGATTACTCACTATCTTTACATGGTATCAGAGCGGATGATTCATTCACGCTTCTACAAATTACAATCAGTAAGTTTCAAGTTTCTATTCGTATCCAAATAAACCCAAAATTTTCACTCAATCAAAAAATATCGATTCAATCTTGAAAAGATCTACAGATTTTTTTTTCTTCTCTTCTTCTTTCTGAGCTCGTGCTTTGATTCACTGAGTTGATTCTGTCCTCATCATAGTAATTGATTTCAAATTTCTACGACATTTACCCCCAATTTTACAATGGTCACGGCTGCACAGTTGCAGATTCTCCAATCCCCAATTACGAACCTCATCTCCACCATATCCACATCTGTCAATGTGAAGTTAGATGATGCTAACTACTTGAATTGGAATTTTCAAATGAAGCTATTGCTGGAAAGCAACGGCATCTATGGTTTTGTTGATGGCACTCGTCTATGTCCTGCTCCAATGGATGATCTTGGTACAAATGTCTCTAACCCTACTTCTCCTTCGTCTGATATTGAATGTGATGACATGATGATATGGAAAATGCATGATAGGGCTGTTATGCAATTAATCACAGCAACCTTGTCTCCTGTTACAATGTTGTGTGCAATCGGTAGTGGTAGTTCTAAGGAGCTTTGGCTAAGGTTAAAAGAACAGTTCTCTACAGTTTCTAAGACTAGCATATTCCAAATGAAGTCTAATTTGCAGAATGTTAGGAAAGGAATGGATACTATCAGTCAATATATGCTTAAAATTAAAGAGGCAAGAGATTACTTAGCTGCTGCTGGGGTCTTCTTTGCTAATGAAGATATAGTCATTTTGACTTTAAATGGGTTACCTCCTGAGTATAATACGTTTCTATGTGTAGTTAGAGGTAGAGAAAGTGTCATTAATTTGAAGGAATTTCATTCCCAATTACTTGCAGAGGAGTTGATTGTTGAAAACGCTACTCCTCACAGTTCTACATACCTCTCTGCTATGAATACTACTGTCAAACCTCACTCCACTGCACCTCAGTTGTTTCATTCATCTCGTGGACAACAACATCATAATTCTTATGATAATATGGGTTACAAGCCTTTTAATCGGAACAGGGGCAGGGGTAGGCCTAATTATACTCAACGGGCTTTCACTCCGAGAGCTTCTTTTCCCAGTAAAGCACCTTCCATGGCTTCGGGAATGTTTGGGTATGCTTCTCCTTTATCATATTCTGCACCAATGGCTTCAAATTCTGTTGTGTGTCAGTTGTGCAACACTGAAGGTCACTCAGCTTCTTCATGTGGTTATAGAAATTTTGAGAGGGTCAAGTGTACCATTTGTGGCAAACCAAATCATACCACTTGGTATTGTTTTTATAATGTGAATGGACCGAACTTTGTTGGTTCTGTGAGTGGACCTTCAGCACCTTCACCTCAGCATCAGGCTTTACACACTATGCATCACCCATACTCTTCTCCTATGCCAGACTCATCTCTGGAATCTTCTACTGTATGGGTCACTGATACTGGAGCTACTAACCACATGACTGCGGATTTGTCAAATTTGACACTAAGCACTCCATATCCTGCCAATGATACAGTACACACTGCCAATGGAGAAGGTTTTCCTGTATCTCATGTTGGTTCTGCCATCATTCCAACTTCTCCGAAACCTTTGCATTTGAACTCAGTCTTATATGTTCTAAAACTGATGCAAAATCTTCTATCTGTTCATAGAATTTGTTTGGACAACAACTGTTATCTAATATTTGATGCCTTTCATTTTTGGATTCAGGACAAAGCCACGGGAAGAATCATGTACAAGGGGCAGTGCAGTAATGGGCTATATCCCCTATCATTTACATCCTCTCGGTCTCTTGGCAGATTTCAATCTCATGCTTTTCTTGGTCAGTTGATTGTCTCTTCTACTTGGCATCATAGGTTAGGTCATCCTTCAAATAAGATTGTTAGTGTCATGTTGCAAAAGGCTAATATTCAGTGTTCATCAAATAAAGATACTGATGTTTGTATTAGTTGTATTGAGGGCAAGTTTTGTAAACTACCCTTTTCTTCTCGTATGTATACATCTGTATCTCCTTTTCAAATCATTCATAGTGATCTTTGGGGTCCCTCACCACAAACTTCGGTTGATGGGTATCGATACTATGTAATTTTTGTTGATGAATACACTCGTTATTGTTGGTTATTCCTTCTTGTCAATAAAAGTGACTTTTATTCAGTTTTCACTGCTTTTCATGTCTATGTCCATACTCAATTTTCCAGTTCAATTCAAGTTTTTCAAAGTGATGGAGGGGGTGAGTTTATTAGCAAATCATTTCAGAATTTTCTTAAAGCTAAGGGTATTATTCACCATAAATCTTGTCCTTATACTCCTGAGCAAAATGGGTTGGCTGAACGCAAACATCGACATCTCATTGAAACCACAGTTACATTACTTCAGCATGCTAAATTACCCCCTACATTCTGGACATATGCAGTACACACTGCCTCTTACCTAATCAACAGAATGCCTTCAGCTGTGTTAGAACATAAATCATCTTTTGAGTTGTTATTTGGGCAAATTCCTCTTATATCTCATTTGCATATTTTCGGGTGTGCTTGCTTCCCATTCCTTAGACCTTATCTTTAGCATAAACTTTAGCCTAAATCTACTATGTGTGTGTTCTTAGGCTATGCTTCTCAATATAAAAGGTACATTTGCTATAATGTGTCTCGCAAAATTGTGCATGTATCTCACCATGTTATTTTTCATGAGCATCTCTTTCCTTACAAAGATCTATTCCACAAATTTCATTCTTCCAGTACATCTTCTAATCTATCCTCACCTCCTATAAGTCCAATTGTCACAATTGACAATATTTGCACACTGTCACCATCCATGTCAAATACATCATCTAATCCTACTACTACTGTCCCATGCCCCACCTCTTCCATGTCCATTACTCCTGCTTCAATACCATGCTCTTCTCCACCTATGGCTTCTGTTTCTAATCCCCAAGGTATGTCTACTGACTTTGTTGATTCAGTTGAACAATTTCTGCCTGAAACCATTCCAGTTGTTGTGCAAATACCTCCTATGAATTTGCACTTTATGCAGACTAGAAGTAAAAGTGGTATTTCAAAGAAGAAAACATGCTTCCACACGGTTATCACTTCTTCTGTCACTGATCCTTCTTTCACAGAGCCAAGTACCTATAAATTGGCTATGAAATATCCTGCTTGGGTGACTGCTATGCAGGAGGAAATACATGCTCTTCATTCTCAGGGTACATGGAGTTTGGTTGCTTTGCCTCCTCACAAAAATCTAGTTGGCTGCAAGTGGATTTTCAAAATCAAAAAGAGTGCTGATGGGTCTGTGGCTAGGTATAAGGCCATATTGGCTGCACAAGGATTTAGTCAAGAACCAGGTCTTGATTATGGGGAGACCTTTAGTCCAGTAGTAAAGCCTTCTACAGTTCGGCTTGTACTAGCTTTGGCAGCTCAGTTTGGGTGGATATTGAGGCAACTGGATGTCAAGAATGCCTTTCTTCATGGCATTCTAAATGAAGAGGTGTATATGGCTCAGCCCCCTGGCTTCAATGATATTAATCAGCCTGACCTTGTGTGCAGATTACATAAGTCTTTGTATGGCTTGAAGCAAGCCCCGCGAGCATGGAATGAGAGGTTCACTAAGTTTTTACCATCACTGGGGTTTCAATGCACTTATTCCGATTCCTCTTTATTTGTTAAATATTTTGCTAAAGGTATTATCATTCTACTGGTGTACGTCGATGATATTATTATTGCTGGGAATCAGTCTGCTGAAGTTCAACAGGTCATTGACTCTCTTGCTGCTAAGTTTGACATAAAGGATTTGGGTGATCTTCACTACTTTCTTGGAATTCAAATATCTCGCACTTCCACAGGTCTGTTCTTGACTCAATCCCAATATGTGCATGCTTGCTAGTGAAAACTGATATGTTGGATTCCAAAGCCTGTGACACCCCGTGCCTTCCATATCAGAGGATGTTGAAACATGATGGTATGCCATTTGAGAATCCTACCCTATATCACAGTGTTGTTGGTGCATTGCAATACTTGACCTTTACTCGACCCGACATTGCATTTTCAGTGCATCAAGTGTGTCAATTTATGCAGACCCCCATGGTTTTACATTTTTCTGCTGTTAAGAGAATTCTTAGATACTTAAAGAGGACTACTTCTTATGGAATTAGTTATGGGCATGGTTCTTTAGATATTCAAGCATACAGTGATGCTGATTGGGCTGGGGACCCAAATGACAGACGTTCCACTACTGGTTTGGTGATTTTCTTGGGATCAAACCCCATCTCTTGGTCCTCCAAGAAACAGCTCACGGTATCTCGCTCTTCAACAGAGACTAAATACCGCGCTCTGTCATCCACTGCTGCTGAGATTGACTGGTTGAAGCAGCTGATGGTGTTCCTTCATGTGGAATTTATTCAACCTCCTGTGCTTCTATGTGACAATTTATCAGCTATTGCTCTCTCATTTAATCCTGTGCAGCACCAAAGGACCAAGCACATTGAGATCGATGTGCATTTTGTGCGTGAAAGGGTGGCTGCGAATCAGCTATGTGTTCAGTTTGTATCATCCAAGGGGCAATTCGCTGACATACTCACCAAGGGACTCAGTGCTCCTCTCTTCAGAATTCATTGTTGCAATCTCATGCTTGGTTTACCAAGACATGAGATTGAGGGGGGATGTTAGAGTATACGTATGGTATACTGAAATACATGTAAATACTATGGGTATATAGGGCGTATAATACATACAAGTTGTTGTGAGAAACTGTTATAAATAAGAACAGTAACTCACGTGTTTAGGTGTGAAAAACAGATTACAAACAGAGCAATATACACGAAAGTCAAACTCTCTTTTTCCCTCCTTTCTCTCTCTCTCTTTTACAATCTGCAAGATCATCATCTTTTTCCTTTAATTCAATACATTTATCAGTGATTACTCACTATCTTTACACCAGGGAGACCATTAATCTTGTACATAAGGTCACAAAAACAACCATGGGCTATGTGTTGGGACAAAATGATGAATCTAGAAGAGAGGAGCAAGTTATATCCTACTTCAGTAAAAAGTTTAATGATTGCAAATCTAGATATACCATGATCGAGAAGTTATGCTTTGCTTTGGTTTCGAGCGCAAAACGACTCAGACAGTATATGTTATACTATACAACGTGACTGATTTCCATGCTAGATCTACTTAAATACAGATGTGATAAGCCCTATCTATCAAGTAGGATAGCAAGGTGGCAAGTGTTGTTAGTAGAATATGATATTGTTTTTATGATAAGAAAAGCCATAAAAGGAAGTATAATCGACGACCATCTTACAGATCTTGTTATGGAAGATTATGAGCCTATAGATTTTGATCTCCCTGATGAAGACGTGTTGGTAGTCAGGGATGATTTTGAGACAAGTGAGTGGTGGACGCTTTATTTCGATGAAGAAGTAAATGTATCGGGAAATGGAGTTAAGTAGTCATAATTTCCCTAGAAGGGAAGCAATATCCTTTTTCAGTAAGGTTACAATTCGAGTGCACTAATAGCACGACCGAATATGAAGCTTATATAATTGGCTTTAAAGGTTTCCTTAGAGCTTAGAGTTAAGAAACTTGAAGTCTTTGGAGATTCCATGTTGAAAATTTGCCAAGTGAAAGGAGAATGGCAAACTAAAGATGAAAAGTTAAAACTTTATCAGAACTACCTTGTAAAGTTAGCTAGTGAGTTCAAGGAAGTCAAATTTAGTCGCATATGTAGGGATAAAAATCATTTCACTAATGCTTTGACAACTTTGGCTTCAATGGTACAAATTATTACCAAAGAAAAGATCCACCTAATTGACATCAAGGTTCAAAATAATCAAGCCCATTGTTGCACACTCCAAGAGTCACCTGATGGAAAACCATGGTATAACAATATTAAAAGATTCATCCAACACTAGGAATACCCCCAAGAAGCTTCTAAAATAGATAAAGAGACCTTAAGAAAGATGGCCGTAAATTTCTATTTGGATGGCGAAATCCTATACAGGAGGTTGTTTGATGGGACCTTACTCAGATGTTTGGAAGAGAAAGAAATTGAGCAGGCTTTAAAAGAAGTTCACGAAGGAATTTTTCCACCCATGCCAATGGTCATATGATGGCGAAGCAAATGCAAAGATTTAGATATTTTTGATTGACCATGGAAAAGAATTACGTGATATATGTTAGGAAATGTCATAAGTGCTAGATTTATGGTGATAAGATAAATACACCTCCAAAGCCTTTATTCAATATGACCTCACCATGGTCATTCCAACAGTCTGGGCGCTAAAGTTGGAATGACACGAATCTCATCCAGCTGATGTGTCTCGGTGTTTTCGGAGTAAATAAGCAGTTGTGCTGCTGATGCATACCTATTTTTGGTCGAATTCCATTGTTCAGGCCCCGAAATCATCGTTTTTCCATTTTAGGAAAGTTTAGTTTTAACCATAACTCTTGAATTCCAAGTCCGAATCGACTTCCATCAATTTCGACTTGCTCAGGATTTCTAACATTTTCAATTTCCATAATTATCTCAAATTTGCTATTTTTGGTCATTTTTAATAATTAGTTTTGTTTTCTTATTCGACAAGGGTTAGGGCTAGGGTTTCTTCTTTAAATATGGATGTAAGCCTCTAACCGAATTATTGAATAAAGTTTGAACTATTTTTTTAGAGTTCCTCTCATCCAACAATTATTTATGGAATATCGATGTTGGTCGTATTCCTTGTGTTTTTTGCTGCGTTAAATTACTTTACTAATTGGGTGGAAGTTAATTCCTATGCCCATGTGACATAAAAGGTTGTCAAGAAGTTCATCGAGAGGAACTTGATCTATCACTATGGTCTACCCGCAAGGCTGGTAATTGATAATGCTCAGAATTTTAATGGAAAGTTGATTGTTGAACTTTGCACTAAGTGGAAGAGTAAACACCTCAACTCCTCTCCTTATCGACCAAAAATGAATGGGACCGTTGAAGCATCTAAGAAGAATCTTAAGAAAACCATCCAAAAGATGGTTGTCACTTACAAAGATTGGCATGAAATGCTCTCATGTGCTTTGCATGCATATGCACTAGTGTCAAAACTTCCACAGGGGCAACCCCAAATGCTTTAGTGTATGGAATGGAAGCAATCACGCCTTTAAAAATGGACCTTCCATCACTAAGGGTCTTAAAAGATGCAAAATTAGAGGAATTAGAATGGATAAGGGTAAGGTTCAAACAATTAAACTTAGTCAATGAAAAGAGACTAACAGTTATTTGCCACCGCCAGTTATACCAAGGCAAGATAACAAAAGCTTACAACAAGAAGGTTAGGCCAAGGGCATTTAAAGAGGGAGATCTAGTATTAAAAAAGATAAAAAAGATATCATTAAGAGAAGACCAGAGTAAATGAGCGTCTAACTATGAGGGACCATATGTGATGAAGAAGGCTTTTTCAGGAGGAGCATTAATTCTAACTAGCATGGATGGAGAAGATCTGCCTAAGCCTGTAAACTCTAATGTTGTGAAGAATTATTATGCTTAATGTATTACTCATGACATCTAATGAAATTGAAATTTGGCTATGAATTCTTGGTGTATCCTCTCTTTTATATTCTTGCATGATCTTATACTTTCATTAAGATTTTTGGCAAATCAAAGTCTAGTACGAAAAAAAATGTCAATTTGATGTTTGTTTAACAAATGTATTTTAGGAATTAAAAAGATTTCACTAAAAGGTTATCTCATACCTACAAGACTTTACATAATAAAGCTAAGATCTTAGTTAAAAATAATCTAAAAAATATTTTGCATGGAAAAACAAAGTTTATCAATTCAGAATGCATGTTTTTGAAATGAAGAGATGCCATCTTTGATATGCCTTCATGAAGTCTCAACTATCCCTTGCAGTCCCAATTTGAACCTAATAATTATTTCTTGATAATTAACCCTAACAAGGATCACACCCTACACTCGGGGCAAGTGCAAAAAACAAAACTTTCAATCACAAAATAGTCCTCAATGATAAAATATGCTCAAACAAGGGGTTTTAACATACAATAGCAAAGCAGGTCAACATGATGTTAATGCTAAAAACATATGATAGAAAGCCCGAATAAAATATTGGGGGGCATGTCAAGAGATACCCAAACAAAATGGGGGGGCATAGATATTAAAAGATTTTTAGTACATTATGACAAAGTAAGTTAACATGATGATAATGCTAAGAACCCATGATAAAAAGCCCAAATAAAATATTGGGGCATGTTAAGACAAAAGCCCTAGGGGCATGTCAGGTCATTATACAAATCAATTATGAGCTTTCAAATTAAGCACTAACTGATCTTTAGTCTAGAAAACCCTTAAACATCTTTTGAGCTTTCAAATATCCGGCCACCACAGAAAATCGTTTCCGACACCACCACTAGGACAACCACCTTAACCTCCTTTATCTAGCGATACTAACAAGTAAACCTTTCATCACACTCGAAAAACCACCCCTGTTCATCATCTTCTTCACTGCTCGCTGCATACGACCAGTGGAATGCAATTTGTGTCCCACAGTTCACGCGAGCAGTGCTGGAGTGACGCGAGTAGGGCACAAAGCAAGCAATGCTTGAGTGAGGGGGTCGGGCTTTGTGCCCAGCCCAAATGCCTAGGGGAGGTAGGCTAAAAGCCACTTGGACTGGACGCCCAGCCCACGCAGAGTAGGCTGCCAATCCAGCCCCAAATGATGGGCCTTTCGACCCATCAAGGTTGGACTGTCAGCCCATAAATTTTTTTTATTTTATTTTAAAAAATGGAAAAAACATATAAAAATATAAAAATACAAAATTTTCAAAAACATAAAAGGTTTTTTTTTGTGCTTACGGCCAAATTCTAAGGTTTTTCCCATCATATTTTTCGTAAAAAAATATGTTGTATCTTTTTCATGTTTTAAAATGAAAATTGAATATCGTAACTAGTTTATGATTATCCGTTGGAATTTGGACAAAATATTAGAATTAATTATAAAAATTTTTATTTTATCTATTAAGATGTAAATTTACATTGTGAAATACATCCATAGATAAAAAAAAAATGTTTTAACTACGGTGTAAATTTACATCGTACAGTACATCCATAGATAACAAAAAGGTTTTTAACTGCAGTATAAAATTATATTGTAAAGTACACCCACAGACAAAAAAATAGTTTTTTAAAATGCAGTGTAAAAATTTTAACTTAGAAAAACAATCAAACAACAATGCGGCTTACCTTAGATAGGGTGCACTGGGGGTGATGTTTCTTTCCCTTGCACAAAAACAATCAAACAACAATGCGGCTTACCTTAGATAGGGTGCACTGGGGGTGATGTTTCTTTCCCTTGCACAACAAGTCCCCTTATCTAGACTCTTGCAGACCAATAGGTTCCTAGTAACCTTAATACTAGGTGGTGACTCCTGACAGTTATAGTTGTAACTTTTACGACTATAGAACAAACCTCCTTGTCACCATGCGTCGTTGTCTCTCCCAATCAGGGGATAGCGTGGCGCGAAACATGAAAAAATCACTGTCGCAACAGTTATGATTAGAATAACCAAATTGTCGTGAGGTTCTTTTGTACTAACTATTATTCAGTAATATGACAATATTGAAATTTTTTATTTTAAGTTTTTTTATGTCATTGATCTCTTGATCTATACTATTTACCTTTTTATTTTATTTTTTAGATCACTAATTGATTATAAAAAGGGTCAACTCTTTTTATCAAATTTTAATGTAATTTAATTTATTTATTGAAATTATATATTATAGTGAAGCAAAAATATACTTTTTATTTTACAATCTAATTTTATGTTATATTTTTCGTGTTGTGTTAAAAAAACTATTTTAACAACCTTGCTTGTCATCGAGCAGAATATTTTTATTGTTGGAATGGAAATGGCTACAATCTAGGACAACTGAATCAATTCTCTTCTTTTAATAAATTATTAGGGGGAGACTCACCAAATTTAATCTTCAACCTGAAATGTTTAGTATTGGAAACCCCTAACTAAATAAACCAATTATAAATTCTAATTATAAAGAAAATAAATTTTTTAAGGATTTTTTTCGATTGAAATGGGTGGAAGAAAACCTATTTTTGTTTTCTTACCAAATGTATCATTTAATAATAAATTAATTGAGAATTGAGTTTTCAATTTATTTCTATTTTTTGTAGAATTAACACGGTCTCATTAGCCACCCAATGAGATTTTTTTTAATTAAATTAAATTAACTCGACTAAATCAATATTCTACCATTTTAATATTAAAAAAATAATTTAGATATTTTAAAAAAATATAATTTAGTGTGTCACCATCTCAAAATTTATAAAGAATATCATCCAATATGCAACATGTTTTGAGTTCATGGTTAATATGTTTTAAGAAACACACACATTAGTAATATGGTTAATATGTTTTAAGAAACACACACATTAGTAATGCCTAGATGCTTTTTATGTTAAAAAAATACTAATTCAACCCTTCATGTTTGAAAAAATATTAATTTGACCAATGACATGACATGAATTAACAATCTAGTGAAACCTATACACCATCCTAAAATGTTTAGAAAATAGAGATTGAGCAAGTTACTTTAATAAATTCAAATTAAAGGTGTTTATAGATATACTGGGTTGGGTTTTAAGCCATGATTGTTTTCAACCCAACTTCTGATATTTTATAAAATATAAATCCAATTCATTTTTTTTCTTGTTCAAAAAATGTTGTATATATGAGATTGAGCTAAAATCTTTATGGATATTATATATATCCATGCCTTTCTTCTTCTTCTTCTTCTTCTTTATAATTCACCATCACACTTATAGTCACATTTCATTCTTTTAATACTCTTATTCTTTGATGATTCTAAAAAATATATATCAAGTTGCAACTACTTGAGGTAAATAAGACCCTTATAATTCATATATTATAGACAACATTATAGGTATCACAATTTTCATATAAAAACAAAACAATAATCATAGTCAAGCATTTTATCAAACAGTTATGGTGCAATATGATACAAAGAAAACTCAGTAAGTAGAGATTATAAAATGCTTTGGGTTTGTGATCATAGTCAAGCATTGTCAAGCATTTTTTTATAAGTACAGATTATAAAAAAAAAAAAAAAAAGGAGAAGAAAAAATATTATTTATCTCAAGGACTTAAATTACTTAATTTGGGTTATACATGTTGGGTCAAGTTACGTGTATTTCAAAAATCCCAACCCATACTTAACCCATAATATTAGTTTATTAGGTTTATTGACCCATTTTATTCCCATACCTAGATTATTTGACTTTAAAAGGTTAGATAAGGTAAGATAATGAAAATATTATATGAGCCAAAAAAATTAGCAAGCCTAATTGGAAGGTTGAGTTGGTAGTGTTTGACATTTGTGATAGTTATTTTTCAAAATACTTTTCACTTGAAAATGCATTAAAATATACTTTTTTATTTTTTGAAATTTATTTCTAACATCATAATATCAAAATAATACAAAACATAAAAAATTTTAAACAAAATTAAGATATTTTGAAAAACACAACCATGCCATAATGCTCTTACCACCTGATATTTAGCATTAGAAACTCCTACCAGATGGATCAAACTAAGCAAATACTTGGGCCTTCATTAAATCTACAACTTCTCATATTTATTCTGTTGAATTTGGTGTCAACTATGTCATCATTTTTTCTTTCATGTATTTTTCAATTTTGACTGTCCATTCTTTTCTTTGATGTATTTTTCGTATGATTTGTTATTACCTTTCCATGAGCTAACTAGCTTGTGTAGGTCTGGAACCCGTAGACAAATCAAGAAGGATATGCTCCATCTGCCGTTGAAGTTTTGTGTATTATTGATGAAAATTTGGATGCGTATTTTCAACTGCCAATACCAATGCATCTAGTACTACTACCTAACTTGATGGCTGGTTTTGACAAATGCCTTTAGTATTATGCAACTAAGGCTATTAGACTGTAAAATAGGAAATTTGTAAATAATGTGATCTTGCAAATCACAAGAATAATTTACAATGTTCTTCTTTTCTATTTACAATAATTTGTTAATGCAGATTTCAATTGCTGGATTCTTGGCCTGTTGATGATGAAGAAACGGTCTTCCAAGTCTTTCCACAGTTCTTGGACAATTTCTACATGTGAAATTGTTGATCGAAGTGTTGGTTCCATAGTGTTATGAATTCATGATACTAACAGTGAGTTAATTGTCTACCAATCTTCCAAATATTCTGAACCCTTGTCGGGTCATTTGATGGTTCCATCAATGAACCTGAATTTCTTTCGGGCTTTTAGGCCAGTTCTGATTGACCGTACCCATTCTTTGTAGTTGTCCCCTTTCAATTGTACATGAGTAATTGTAAACCCAGGATTGTCAATGGAGGTTATGTCATAAAGTGAGATTGTCTTTCTTTGTTCTTTGGTAGCAGTGGTGCTTTCGGCCATGGTTCAATTATGGATTTTTCTTTCAATTCCCTAATTTCCAGGTTTGTTTGTGAATTGTGGGTTTGATCTCTGGTTCGGTAGATATTGATGGTGTTTCAATTTCTGTAGATATTGATGGTGTTTCAATTATGGGTTTTTCTTTGAGTTTGTGAATTCTGGGTTTGATTGTGAATTGTGAATTCTAGGTTTGATCTCTAGTTCAGTGGATGTTGATTGTGTTTTCAATTTTGGATTTTTCTTTCAGTTTGTGAATTCTGGGTTTGTTGTCAATTTCCCAATTCTAGGTTTGTGTGTTATGGTTCTGATACCACAATGTGATCTTGTATTTGATATGATCTTGGAAATCACAAGAATGGTTTACAATGTTCTTCTCTTCTGTATTGGGTGTAGTCTATATATATATATATGGGAATGCAGTCTTTGGTTCGTGATTACTTTCTAATTTATGTAGGAATATAGGAACAACAACTTTTCTATTTTATACAGATTTTATGGAAGAAGAGGTGTCTAGAGTTGTGTCTAGAGTTACAGGGAGGTGTCTAGAGTTACAGGGACAGTGTTTACAAGAGGAGCATAACTTGGTAATATGTTTAGTGCGATCATGAAATACAGGATTTTGAGAAATATAAAGGTTCACCTAGCTATCAAAATGGAGAGACATCAGATGAGTATGAGACACTCCGAGACTGGATAATAGAGCTTTGAGCCATGTCATAGCCATAAATCGATATTCTGCTTCTACAGAGGAGCGAGAAACAATATGTTGTTTCTTTGTTTTCCATGACACCAGAGAATTGCCTAAAAAAGTAATCCATCCAATAAGGGAATGTCGAGTCATAGGGAACCTAGCCCAATCCGCATCACACCAGCCATACAATTGTAAATCATTTTATCGATGAACATGTATTCCTTGACCAGGATTACTTTTAAGATAGTGGACTACACCTAAAGCGGCTTCCATATGTTCATCTCATAGACACTGCGTGAATTGAGATAAGATATGAACACTGTAGGATAATTTGGGTTGAGTAAAACACAGATAAATCAACCACCCCACTAGGCAACGATACTAGTCTGGGTCCTTAAATTCTACGCTCGTAGATAAGACAAGTCGATGATTAGATTCCATTGGAATTGTAGTGGGTCAAGCTCCTTGTAACCCGACCTTAGAAATAATATCAAGTGCATATTTACGTTGACAAAACACAAATCCTTCAAGCCCGCATGCCATTTCTATACCTGAGAAGTATTTCAGAGGACCAAGATCTTTCATTTGAAAGCATGAAATGAGATATTCTTTGAATGTTTTTATGTTGACAAAGTGGTTGCCGGTAATAATGAGATCATCAGCATAAATCAGAACACTAAGTTGATTCGCTCCTCGTCGCAGGGTAAACAAGGAGTAATCGGAGTAAAATTGTCTGAAGCTGTATTTTTTCAAAGTTGATGAAAGTTTAGCAAACCAACATTTGGGTGCCTATTTTAACCCATACAAATACTTTCGAAGCTTACAATATTTCCCGGATGTCCCTACCTGAAAGCCAGGCAAAAATTTCATGTAGACTTCCTCAAAGATATCACCATATAGGAATGCGTTGTGGACATCCATTTGATGGACCGGCCAATTCATTGCAGCAACCAGGGCAAGAAATACTCGCATGGTTACCATTTTGGCAACGGGAGCAAACGTTTCTGTATAGTCAAGGCCTTTAGTTTGATGATTCCCAAGGATAACCAAGCGAGCTTTTAGTCGCTCAACAATACCATTAGAGTTATATTTGATTTGTATACCCATTTGCATCCTAGTGCCTTTTTGTCATCTGGTAAATTTTGAACAACCCATGTGTTATTATTTTCAAGGGCTGTAATTTCTTGCTTTATAACATGTTGCCAACCCTTGTGTTTCATTACTTAAGAGTAGGATGTAGGTTCTTGTGTAGCTGTTATTGTTGCGAGAAAATGTCTATGTGGCACTGAAAATTTATCATAATTTACATAGTTCGAAAGTGGGTAGGGTGTACCTGAAGAATGTTGTGGTAAGGGCGGTGAAGAGAGAGATGGACTCATTTTCTAGATAGTGTGAGTAATATAGTCACAGAGTTAGACTGAGGTTTGCCACTGATGATGACCCCTACCCAAAATTTCTTCATGATCAGCTTCTGGGCTTACAGAAGTTGACGGTGTAATATTTGTATTCGGCTTATATGTCGAGTGGTCAATATCTGTGATACCTTTCTATATTAAGGCATTTGAATCTGTGAAGGGATCATTAATCTCTTTGTTAGTGGGAGCCCATCGACTATGTCGTCTTTAGCAAATGGAAATATGCCTTTGGAGAAAAAAAAACATCCCGAGAGACAAAGAAAGCTTGTTTTTCTAAGTCATATAGATGCCACCCCTTTTTTTCCCATAAGGATAACCAACAAATACACATCAACAGCTTCTACTAGCTAACTTATCCCCTTTTTTTGTATGTGCATAACATAGAGAGCCCATAATACATAGGTGTTTGTAATTGGGCTCAATGTCATAGAGCCCATCTCGAAGTGTCTCTTACTCGTCCGATGTCTCTCCATTGTGATAGCCAGGTGGCCCTTCATATTTCTCAAACTAAACATATTACCAAGTTGTGCTCCTCATGTAACCACTGTCCCTGTAACTCTAGCCACCTCTTCTTCCATAAAATCTGTATAAAATAGAAAATTTGTTGTTCCTATATTCCTACATAAATTAGAAAGCAATCACGAACCAAAGACTGCACTACCATATATATATATATATAGACTACCCAATACAGAAGAGAAGAACATTGTAAACCATTCTTGTGATTTCCAAGATCATATCAAATACAAGATCACATTGTGGTATCAGAACCATAACACACAAACCCAGAATTGGGAAATTGACAACAAACCCAGAATTCACAAACTGAAAGAAAAATCCAAAATTGAAAACACAATCAACATCCACTGAACTAGAGATCAAACCTAGAATTCACAATTCACAATCAAACCCAGAATTCACAAACTCAAAGAAAAACCCATAATTGAAACACCATCAATATCTACCGAACCAGAGATCAAACAACAATTCACAAACAAACCTAGAAATTAGGGAATTGAAAGAAAAATCCATAATTGAACCATGGTCGAAAGCACCACTGCTACCAAAGAACAAAGAAAGACAATCTCACTTTATGACATAACCTCCATTGACAATCCTGGGTTTACAATTACTCATGTACAATTGAAAGGGGACAACCATGAAGAACAGGTACGGTCAATCAGAACTGGCCTAGAAGCCCGAAAGAAATTCAGGTTTATTGATGGAACCATCAAATGACCCGACAAGGGTTCAGAATATTTGGAAGATTGGTGGACAATTAACTCACTATTAGTATCATGAATTCATAACACCATGGAACCAACACTTAGATCAACAATTTCACATGTAGAAATTGTCCAAGAACTGTGGAAAGACTTGGAAGACCGTTTCTTCATCATCAACAGGCCAAGAATCTAGCAATTGAAATTTGCATTAACAGAATGCAAACAAAAAGGAAGAAACATCATGGATTGCTACGAGTAACTAAAACAAATTTGGGATGAATTGGAAAATTTTGAACAAATACTCGTGTGTAAATGTGGGTATTGTACCTACAATCTCAAGTCAATCTTGGAGAAGAAGAGAGAGGACGAGAAAGTGCACTTGTTCTTGATGGGTCTTGATGATCAAACCTACAGGACAGTGAGGTCAAACATCTTGGCTCAGGACCAACTCCCAGGAATCAACAAAGTGTACTCGATCTTGACCCAAGAAGAACGAGTGAAGATGATCGCACGAGGAAGAGATGAACAAAGGGAAATCATGGCCCTAGCCACACGAACTCAACTTGACGGGAGAGACAGAGCTAACATGCTCTATTCTAACTGCAAGAAAATGGGTCATGAAGCAGAAACTTGCATAGAATTGCAAGGATACCTAGAATGGTGGGGAGATCGACCTAGGAGTGATGGGCAAAATGGGTCTGGCCAGGGAAGGAGACTGATGAATGGAAGAAGAATGGTCGGAGTTACAGGGGTAGTGGTAACATGGGGAACACAGCTCTGGCCAATGCAGCTGAGGCTAGGTCAAAGAGCTACACCGCTGAGAAGGAGCCACCATCGTTGCTACCTGGGCTGAGCACCGAGCAGTGGGAAATGCTGCTCAAATTCCTAGAATCGAAGTAAGTCAATGAATTAATGATGGGTAAGATGACGGGAAAGAAGGTAATTGCAACTTTAACAAGTAAGATAACGGGTAAAAAGTGGATTTTAGATACCAGAGCATCAAATCACATGACCGGTATTGATGGGGAGTTTGACGAATTAAAAGAAATTTATGTGTCACGTGGGATTACCAGATGGAAGTATTATTGTTGCCACCAAAGAGGGAATATTTCCCCTCGAAACATATTTGAGCCTTCAAAATGTCCTTTACATACCAGGAATCAATTGCAATTTAATTTATGTGTCACAACTGATTGACTAACTACTATGATTGTATTGTTGAATTCGCTAAAGGTGTGTGAGTTATACAGGACTGCACTTCAAGGATGCTGATTGGAATGGGTGAAAGACTGAGATGGACTCTACTATTTCAAAAGGACACCGTGAGAACAAGCATTACGAGTCAGTAGTGTGATATCTCTTAATCTCTAGCATGAGCGAATGGGTCATCCGTCTATGCGAATAACACAATTGGTACTTGAAGTAGAAAAACATAGTGACAACTTGAATAAAATTTGTGATGTTTGTTAGAAAGCAAAACAAAGAAAAGATAAGTTTCCTATCAGTAACGATAAAACTGAAGCTATTTTTAAACTCATTCATTGTGATTTATGGGGAGCATACAGAACAATATCTTCTTGTGGTGCCTCATATATTTTTTTCAATAGTTGATGATTTTTCCCGTGCTGTATGGATTTATTTGCTTGTTGATAAGAAAGAAGCTCCTAATATGATTAAGAGGTATTTTTTATGGTTGAAAGACAATTTAATCAGCAAGTTAAAATTCTACGAAGCGATAACAGAACTGAATTTACATGTTTGAAAGCAATACTTCCTTGATCAAGGGATTATTTTTCAAACCTCATGTACAGACACACCGCGACAAAATGGAATAGTAGAACGGAAGCACCAACATATTATAAACGTCGCGATAGCACTATGGTTTTAGGAATCACTACCAATTAAATTTTGGGGGGGATGTATATTAACAACAAGCTACCTGATAAATAGAACTCCCTCTTTAATCCTTAACGGAAAAACCTTTTACCATGTACTCTACGGCATTGAGCCCAATTACAAACACCTATGTATTATGGGCTCTCTTTGTTATGCACATACAAAAACAGGGGATAAGTTAGCCAGTAAAAGCCATCGATGTGTTTCTCGGTTATCCTTATAGGAAAAAGGGGTGGCATCTATATGACTTGGAAAAACAATTTTTTTTTTTTGTCTCTCGGGATGTTGTATTCTCAGAAAGCATCTTTCCATTTGCTAAAGACAACATAGTCGATGGGCTCCCCACTGGCAAAGAGATTAATGATCCCTTTGCATATTCAAATGCCCTCATATTAAGAGATATAACAGATATTGACCACTCGACACATAAAGCCGAATACAAATTTCCTATTTTACAGTCTAATAAAGGCAAAATCTGGCTGTGGTAAATATTTGAATAGCTCAAATATGTCCTTAGCTTCAGTTTCTTGAGTTTCTAACAAGTGCAATCAATCGATCTGATTTGTAGGATCACAAAATATATATGTTCCAAATATGCTAGCATTGACCAGGTGTACTACTGGATCAAAGTTTGCATGGAAGAAGAAAGATAAGTTACCAAACATTAAATAGAAACTCACAGATGAACGGGGACAATTCTTTTGGGGTGCCCCAGCTCTGTGTTCGTATAAATACTTTGCACAGAATGAGATCAGAGTTGGATGTATTAGAGAAGAGAATAATAACCCATTTGAGGAACTCTGAATCTTCTCATGCAGAAGACTTTACAAATGGTTTAGCTAAAAAGTATGAGTTAACACCAGCTGCTTGTATAGAAGGAATTCAACAACTCAGTGCGGCTGTTGGCTAAAAAATCGTTTTCCATGACTTAAGTCATGTTTTGTGGGATGGTTTGTATGTTGGAGAGCCATCATCTTCTAGGATTGAACCCTTTACCCAGGAGCTTGAGCGGAATTTGCTGATCATTTCAAACACAATACATGAAAGAGTTCGGACAAGTATTGTTACCGACATTATGAGAGCTTCTTTCGATGGATTCCTGTTTGTTTTGCTTGCGGGAGTACCTTCTCGTGCTTTCTTGCTGGCCAAAATGGTAGAAGATACTGCATTATTTATTTGACTATAGCTCAACAGATATCTTGGGGCCTACTTTATTTTTTCTTGTATATAAATCTATTGCATATCTTTTTGTACCATTCTGAGGTTCTTTGTTCTTTTTTCGATAAATTCAATGTTACAGATTTATTTCTTTATTAAATTTTGCAGGCCTGGTATAGCATCATATGTTGATTGCAGTGCTTGTAGTATTTTATTAGCTTCCATCATAATTATAAAAGCATTGGTTGATATGTTTCCCTGCTTCTGTTGGCACTCATCTATATGTCATCTTTGACTAAACATCCCCTCCATTTTTTGCCACTCCAAATGGCTACCCGTCAAGGCCCCCAGCCTATTTTCTGCATAAAACAGTCCAACTAAGTGCTTGAAAAACAAAATCTTGATATGCTGTCGTGCAGAGCATGAGGGCACATAAATGCTTTGAATATACCGATATAGCGGAAGCCATTAACTTAAGGTCATTTGCATTTCTTTAGACATACCAATATACAACAATAGTTGAAACTTCTCCATGACAGCCCATCATCGATTCGATACAACTCGGATGAAAACTTCAATAGCAGAGATTGTCAGACTTGTAATGTAAATCTACAAAAATGTCGTACCCGACTGTAACGAGATGTGAAGTTCAATGTCTGCAGCCTTCTCGAAGTAAAACTTCTAGAAAGAGTAGCGGTTTCTCTTTTGAAGCATTGGCTATGCAAAACTTTAAACTAACATGTTAAACACGAATGTACCGAATTCCAAATCCACCATCTACAATCCTTTGAAATGATGGGCGATCGATCATGTGGCTTGAATGCTTAGTCGCCAGGAAAAATAGTCAAGGTAGTAGCAAAAGGTACTGTGCATTAACATCTTCATGAAGGTCAAAAGCAAAGCATCATTGTTCTTCTAAGATGGCACGCCCAAGATTTGTAGCGAGGGCAAGCCTAACAGAGTTTAATGCCTCCGCTGGCAAGTCACTTGCAACAAAGCCTGGACGCACACTTGCCATGGACAATTCTTGTAGTTTATTCAGCAAAAGGTTTGTTTGTGAGACATTGAGTAAAGGTCGCGCTGGCCAGCTAAGCAGTGTCAGCTGCAATAAAGAATCAACTAGCAATTAGTCCAGCATTCATGAATGCTCAAACTCAACAAGAAATTGAGATAAAATATCTCAATTAATCATATGCACATTCTGTACCACAAAAACCTACCGTTAAAATATCTCAAACTCAACAAGAAATTGAGATAAAATAAATATGATTAGCCTGCTCAGTGTCAAAATAATGTTATCTGGCAATTACATTTATAAAAAGTCCAGACCAGTTGCAAAGTATGGAAATTTCAAGGCATGCACAGAATAAACTTCTACAATACACTACATTTTTGCTATCTCGGATATTATTTAATGTTTAGAGGGAGGAAAGGAGAAAGAGCTTACAGAATCATAAAGAAGAGGCAGCCAGAAACGTTGAGGAGTAGAAGGGTTCTTCATAAGCTGCACATTCACACAGAAACTAATAAAAATCCAAACCTTGCAACATATATGTTAATAAAAAACAGAGCTCCCTCCAAGCAGGAGATCTGAGATGTTCTGCAAAATCACAGCTTATTGCTGCTTGTGCAACTACTTCCTATTTCAACAAGTGAACAGCATTACAAGATCCAGGGTCTTTAGAATATGTAGATAGTATTGACTGATGCCACATCAATATGATAGAAAGTTTGTTGATTAGACATACCGACATAAGCGAGTCAGCAGCATGCTGAGCAGCATCTAGAGTTTTCCTATCACAAGCCTGCTGCAGTGATTTCTTGAAATCCCTATACCTGTGACACATCTAGTTTTAGAACCAAGATTGAAAATAAAAGGAAATGGAAATGAAGTAAATGGAGGATTATGATCACTGCTTAATTAGAGAAAACTTATACTTGTGCAGAAACTCAAGACTCCCAGCAGGCTTTGATTCCGAACCCAACAATTCAATTAAACCCTCCCATTGCTGAATAGACAAACAATATGGAAAAAAATTACCAGGGTTATTATTATTATTATTGCTATAGTAATTTAGCATTGGCTGGCTGATCAAATTGATAATTGCAATAACAACCACCTTGAAGCTCTCACTAGAAATTGACTTTCCAACAGAATCAAACAACTGCCGGGCAATCTTGTTAAGGAGAAATTCATCCCGAGCTTGCTGAAGCCAGAAAACTCCCAAACCTTTCCTCCCATGCTTCCAGTGGTACACTCCAGCAATCTACATAATTACTAAATTTGTTAGTACAAGTGCACATATACCTAAAGTCTTGCAGTACTCAGGATAATTAAAAGAAACTAAAAGGGGTAGTGGTTTTATTGTAGCACAAAACACTGTTCATCCCCTCACAAATAAATATGGATTAAAGCAATTTTAAAAAAAAAATCTCAAGTTGATTTTTAAACTTTTATTTTGCATGATTGAGCTTTTTTTAGCTCAAATTACATTCAATTGCAATTTTTTTACGAAGAGGGGTTGAATTGAAAGATAAGGGACCAGAGTGAAAAAGGTTGAATGGGAGGCAGATTTGAAATTTATTTTAAAAGTTCATTTCCATCCCCATTGTTTTGAACTATTATGTAAATTGTCCTGTAATTTTCAAAAATTCAATTTTGATATTGAACTTTATTTTCTTATTTTTCAATCTTTTTTGGATGGAAGGAGAGATAGGGAGTCACCAGATTCCGACATAGAGAGTTATCATTAGTGACGATTCCAGCCACTAAAAACATTATTCTGTTTAAAATAGTTCTACGTGATGAAAAGAGTTCAAATTAGATGTTTGTTTCCCTTGAAAGTCTAAAAAAAGAGACATGATCACGGAAAGATTTTAGGTTTTGGGTTTATTTTGGATTTGAGTTGGTTTTGTGTTTTTGAAGGCCATGAATTTGTTTGGCAAGGTTTCTATGGTGTTTTCTAGGTATTTAGTGTAAAAAATGGATTGAATATGAGTTTATTTATCAAAAAACTCCAAGATTTTGATGATTATCACAAGACATCAACATAGAAAGAGAGAAACAGTAACATCATCAAAATCATAAAGTAATGTTTTGCTTGTCACCCTTAATCTCTTTTATATTTAATGAGAAGATTAGTTTTGGTATTTTTGAAGTTAATGGGGCAACATGTTATCTGCCCCAATAAATTAAAAAAAGAAAAGAAAAGAAGCATTGCCTGCATTAGTAGATGACGTGTCATTTAGGAATCCCCAAAATCAGGTCACTATGGTGACCGAGAAAACAAAGTACGAAATCCACGGGACTGCCATTGCTTAATGAGCCAAGACTAGGTGTGGCTTTCTAGGCATGGCAACATCTGATCTAACTATTCATTTAAAAAAAATATTTAATTAATGCCTTTAGCATGTATATTTTTAAATGAATTTTGTATATGATTTAGTTAATATCCTGTCTATGATTTGTTTTTGCTTATATAACATTTTGGATTGCGATTATTTTTTAATGATATTGGGTTTGTTTGATTTGTAAAGAGATTAATATGATTCATTTGTGACTTTTTTAAAAATTTCATGTTCATTAATTGTTTAAGAAAATATTGATTTCTTTATAAGATTTTTAATAAGTGCAACACTGCATCATTTTCTTTAATGAATTTTATGTGTCAGTTTCTATTAATAATTTATTTGATAATCAAATTCATTAAACAACTAAATAAATTATCTATATTGCAATATTAAATATCTAGATATACCTTTGGCTTCTAGTTTTTTTTCAGTTTTGTTTTTTGTTTATTGTTGATGACACTTTTTTCATTTCTTTACATAATGATTATTGATTTGTTCAGTTAGATACATGTATAATCTTTTCAATTTACAGTTTGAACTTTCTTATGTAAGAAAAACAACATTGAAGAATTTTACATATTCAATTTTTTTTATTATGTTTTGATGTTCTAGATTTAATCTTTATTCTTATGATTTCTGATTTTTTTTTCTCTTTTATAAAAGTTTTATTCTTTTTAATTTCACCCTTCAATCCAAGTTTATAGTGTATTGTTTTGTTTAGCCTTTATTATTTTGATTTTTATCTTTTTGTTAATGTTTTTATTCTTTTCAATTTAACTCTCAAATTGAAAATTTGTTGTTACCCTTTGATTTATTAACTTATTTAAATGTAATTTTAACCCTCCTACATTTTTTTGCTTTTTTTTTTATTTTTTTGTGATATAACCCTTATAATTTTTTTGATATATAGTGCTTCTGATCCAATAATTTGGGTTACTATTTGAAAAGTTAACAGTGATTGAAAATTTTGTTTGTTTTTCCTATATCATTTATCAAATTAATCTAAATTTAACTCAGTTATCGGATTTCTCTTATTTCTTTAAGAACATACTAAACGTTTTTTTCCAGGTTCAAAAAAAAAATCGTTCGACCAACAGTGTCGTGCATGCCACCAATTTAGTATGGCACTAAAAGACTTTTGTGTGTATACAATATAACATGTTTATGTTTTCACTATAAACAAAAGCTACTGGCAGAGAATTGGCTGAGCTCAAAGATACAAGACTTTTGGTGTATTCATATATAAATAAAGTCAAGGATGCCTTTTAAGATTTCATATACCTTCATAATGTTTGAGCTGACATGGTCGAGATCATAAAGACGGCAAATTTCTAAATTCTGCAAGCAGACAGATAAACATCTATCAATCAAAGATTTAAACATCAACCAGAAAGGCACCAAAAAATTGACACAGGGATAACACTTCAAGATGAGCCAATTACCTTAAGCAACAATTGATTGTGTTGGGCAGGCTGCCTGTATAATAAAAACTCCAACAAACTCATCCCTTGCTTCATACACGATGTCAAGTAAACTGGAGCAATCTGCAGCGGAAGAGAATTGAATTAAGAAATACTTGACAACAAAGGAATTGGTAAATTACTGTCAAGGTAATTACACAAAATGGGGTAGTAAATAAGAAAAAAAATAAGACAAAACTGTGCCTAATAAAATGAGCTTTAGAACAGAGAGAATATCATCCTCAACATTTCATATTCAAGAACCTTACCTTGAAAAGTACACAACCAGGAACTTTTAGGTAATCAACAACGTTTGAATCCCAAACTAGTTGGACTGGCTCACTCCAAGAACAGGCAGAATTTATTATTCGTTTTTAACTGAAACTGAATTTCTAAATGCAATGGAGTAGAAGAAAGTAAATTGAACATCTCCTAGTATAAGGATAAATGATAGGACATTTGAGTTTCTTTTTTATCCAAACAGGTCAGGTCTACTTTTGCATCAAAATAGATTGAGCTCTGTCATGCAAATGTCAAAGTACTACCATTGTTTAGATACAATTCTGCCTACAGGAATTCAAATTGGAGAATCATTATTCTTGAGCCTAGTTTCAATTGTGTACTAAATTGCATATCCTTCTCCTTAAATCCTACTTTTGCATATATTCAAATATACTGTACATTCCGTATTCATTACACAAGTTAGCTCGGATTCAGGATCTCAAATGTGAAATATCATGTTCTGATCTACTTTTAAAACTAACTCTTCTAGCATAACCTGTCATTATTACAAAGGATTTAATTAGCATGCCATGATTCAAGCAGTTTGCACTTACTTGCCAAGTCAAGAAGTGAGAAGTTAGAACTTGAGCATAAACAAGACGATGGAGCTCTTCCATACTTATTCCCCCTATGTCATCATGCTCCTTGTGTAAAAGAATATCTGCTAGGTCACTCCTAGCAGTCAATAACTCTATGGCATGAGCCACCATCCTGTTGAAAAGGCATATGGTAGAATTTTTCTTAAAAGACAATTAAATCTCAATTAAATAAGCTTTTACATGTTGAACCAAAATGAGGATCTAGAGAAAATTAATAAAACTCACCAAGGACCAAACCCTCTTGAGCATTCTGCCAATACAACCTGCAAATGTTTACAAGGAAAAAAAAAAAAATAGGGAGTAAAACAATGGACAATAGAACCTAGAAGTTTCAGATACACATAGCTCACCTCAGTATTTTCCCCAATAATTCCAATTATTAGCCGCAGCAGCTTATGTGGACTAGACATTGGTTTCATCTGAATGCATTTCTGAGCTAGGTTGTACATGCCTTCAAACCCCTGACCCATGAAAAGAATTAAATAGAATCTCAATTCTTGCAAAAGGATAAAAAATCAGCAGCAGCAGAGGATTAAGACACAAATATTCGATAAACTTAAAGAATAGTAAGTATACACTTACAACAGTGAATGGCCTAATGAATAGGAAGTGAGATATATAGAGCTCTATCCAATGGTCTGTTGCAGTGCAGAGAATCTTGGTGTTTCCCAACATGATCTGGATCAGATTTTTCAAGCCCTCCCTGGTTTGACGGTGATGGCATGGAACCCAAAATGCACTGGAATCCAGCTTAGTTATTTGTTCTCGCCATTTCTCCCATGCCTAGTAAATAAAAGATATTAAACAGAATGGTTATGAAAATAATATATATAGGAAAAGAAAAATAAAGATTCGAATATGATTCTAAAATGCACAAGTACCTTCATAAAATCAGGTTTGGCTTCAAAGCATTCACCTAATTTTCCATTTTTTAATTCCAGACGCATGCGTGGCATCATTGAAATCAGAACAGCTACGGTCTCAACTAGCCCATTCTCTGTCTGCTCAATAACAGAAAAACACACGCGGCTTGAAATGCAACTGTTAAAACAAATGCATGGATGAACAGTAAATACCAAGGAATCTACATTTTGATAAAGATTCACGTAATGAATCAAGAAGCACAAAACTTGACCTAAAATGAAAACCCAAACAACTTTTTTGTTATTGTTAATGATTGTTTTTTGTTTATTTACATAATTGATTATCAATTTATTTAATGTGATGCTTGCATAGGCTTTTCAGTTTACACTTTGAATTTTTTATGTTAAAAAACACATTGAAGCAACCTGCATGCTCGGTAATGTTTTGAAAAAAAAAAGTATAACCCGTTACAAAGGGTGGGTTAAATGGCTTATAATTTTCAAATGGCATTTACATAATCAATCATCATTAAATTCTTACCAACCTCTCTATGGCCAAGCTGATCTAGTTGATAAGATCCATGCAAGCGCAAAAGTTTCACCTGCAATAAAAAAACATTAAGTCCTGCTATAAAAGGAACTATACCACTCAACATACTACAAGAAATATTGGGCCCAAGACCACTTTACCACAATCTCTAGCCAACCAATTGCTAGTGCAGATGATATCACCTCCCAATATTTAGGATCGTCTTCAATGACCTGCATAAAACAGTCATTTAGGATTTGATATTCGAAAGAAAAAAAAAAATGAGTCACATAGGTTTTGACCATGGATAAAATAAATGTCATATAAGGTGCACAAAAGTCCTATCTAAGAATTGATTCAATTGAACATATGCAACCAAATTTCATAATATTTTGAAATGTGGTAGTGGTTGTTTTCAAAATATTTTTTGCTCAGAAATACATGAAAATAATAATTTTTTTACTTTTTTAAAATTTATTTCTGATATCAACACATCAAAACATTCCAAAAATACTAAAAATATTAATTTAAAAGAAAAAACTCAAAGTTTGATGAAAAACAGGTTCAACCTCAATTCCAAACACCCCTTTCATCTCATTTCAACATTTTAAGCTGGAGAGGTTTGCCAAACATCCAGCAATCCCATAGATAGCAGACTGAAATAGACTCAAGCTCCGTTCATGGACAACCCAATACAGGGAACAATTTATGCACTAACAGGATTTCATTTAGCAAAATTGCTTGCCACCTTCTCCAATCATGATATTGCAAAATCAATTTCAGCACATAATGAGAGCATAAGTTTAACAGTTATGCTCTCAAATATATTAGATACCTGGCTAAGCAAAGAAAAAACATTAAACTGTTTAATAGAACCTGAAAAGAAAGAAGAAGAAAAACAGAAAATAATCAAACCTGTAGTGTAACTAGTGTGCCTTGAAAATCCACAAGTTTTGAATGGACAGTTGGCTGATCACCTGATAACAGACAATCATAATCCTGGCAAGACCAGGAAAAATAAGAGCACCAGAATTAATAAAAAGGTTCGATCAAACACAGCCACTAAAAAATCACACAAGATAGAATGCATGAATGATCATTACAGCCAACCAATCGACGAGGCGTTCTGGAAACCAACTTTGACATAATTTGTCTGCATAAAACATTTCCATCAACTCCCATGCTGCCTTTAAACTAGTTGGTTCCTCACCTTTCTACACAAGATAATTCACTTAAACAATCAGCCACTAACTCTAAGCTCTAAATAAATAAATAAAAAACAATTGAGCCAAAGAAATTTCACGTTTAAAACTTCTTTAGGATCTTCGATTAAAGGATCATAATTTGACTTCGGATTCCCAAGTAGTTCTTTTATGTCCTTGCTATACTCCATTACATGATCCCACCTAGAGAAAATATATTTATTGAATCATTTTAATAAATATAATTCAATAAATATATACATATACTTTAAAAACAACAGTACAAAAAAATCAAAACTTGCCAGTCAAGGTGAAATGGAGAGTGACTTGATTGTAATTTAGACAAACTCGAAGCAGAATTCTTGCGACTTTGAAGGAGCGCGAAGGGAGTAACGGAGCCGTAGGCAATGCGCCGCCACTGCACTGGTTCTCTGACATCAGCGGCTCCGCTGTCGAGATTTACCTCCACAACTTTTCCCCCAATTTCTCCGTCGGAATCGGAATTGTTAGGCGGCTTACGAAGTAATGACACGCGGAGATTGTTTCCTCGGGCCCAGGAGATTGAGACGCGAGTGATTGGAGGTTTTAGGCCGTGGTGAAGCGGGTACACCATGGCGATTTCAGTCTCTGGCACGAATGGAACTAACGCGCCACCGCTTGCAGAAGCGGAAGAATCCGCTGCGACGTCAGGCATTTCGATGGAGAAGT
Organism: Salix dunnii; assembly: GCA_015731905.1. Classification (NCBI taxonomy): domain Eukaryota; kingdom Viridiplantae; phylum Streptophyta; class Magnoliopsida; order Malpighiales; family Salicaceae; genus Salix; species Salix dunnii. The sequence goes on from CM027676.1 coordinate 3,873,871, forward strand.
AGCGAAAATGATGGAGGAGTACCGATCTAGGGTTCTGGAAGGGTTTTGGAAGGAAAGCAGGACTGGAGACTGTTATTTGATCAGTTCGCTGGTTTATGTGTGATAAAAACGCTGCGTTTTTATCTACCTGGGGTTTTTGTCACCGTTTATTTTAAATTAGCCAATGCCCCGTTTAATATAAAAAAATATTAATTATATGGGAATTTTTTTATTATAATATCAATTTAGATAAAATAATAAATTTATACAGAAATTCTGTGAAGTGTAAGTTTTTTATAAATATATGAATTTTAAATGGATATAAATTTATTTGCGTAGTAGGTCTCAAAGAAATAACCAGTATGAAATTATTATTAATTAAAAAGACAAGAAGATTTCGATATCTGAATTATTGAATTTATTGTATTAAGATTATTTTATTTTATAATTTAATTTAAATTAAACACAATAAACAAAATATAAATTATGAAAACACCTTAATAATCAAATAATAAAAACAAGAAGTTAATTTTCTATCTCCAAAAAAAATATATAAATTGAAAATTTATCCCTACGTAATCGTTTTTATCATTATTATAATAATTAAAATTATTATTAACATTACTTTCCAAATAGTTAAAATCATTAAATTGATCTGAAAAATAAAAAAAATATTTTTTCAAAAAAAATTAAAAACTAAAATTAAATTATCCTTCTGCAAACAATAAAATCATCTTATCCAAAAAACAGATAAAAATAACATAAAACACCAAAAAAAAAACAAGGGGAAAAAAAAGCAATATTCATTTTAAAATGATCACCAACATAAATTAAAATTTTAGAACTAAACCGAATAAAAATAAAACCCCAATAAAAATAAAATGATAAAAAATAAAAACAAAAACTAAAAGTATAAATGAAAAAATACAGACAAAAAATAAACATTATTAAGAAAGGCCAAAAAAACTAAAAGAATCGATACTACATAAAAAATTAAAAGAATAAGTGTCAAAAGAAAAAACAATATATATAATAAATTTCAATTAAATGACAAAATGCAACAAATCAAAACTTTGGGATCGAAAAGTAATAAAGAGATTTTTAAAAATAAAATGTAGTGTAACCAATGTAAATTAAAATTTTATTACAGAACCAAATAAAAATAAAACTCTAATAAAAAATACAATAAAAAAATAAAAATAAAAACTAAAAATATAAATACATAAATATAGATGAAAAATAAACATTATAATAATATAATATAATACCTTGATTTGATTTTACTTTTATAAGGCTAAAACTAAAATAATATATGAGTTAATTTAATTTAATTTAATTGATCTAAATGGTGTAGGAAAAACATTGTGAATTACAACAGTATTTTTCCCATATCATTTATGTTATAGGTAATCATTAGCCACTTTACCTACATCTCATCACTACTAAAATAATATTTTTTTAATAAAAAAAGATTAATTATATAAGATTTTTTTATTATAATATAAATTTGAATAAAATAATAAATATATACAAAATTATTGTAAAGTGCAAGATTCCTATAAAATATATAAATTTTAAATTGATAGAAATTTATATATTTAGTAGGTTTCAATGAAATCTGCAGTATAAAATTATCATCATTATTAAAAAAAAAATTGAATATCTTAATTATTGAATTCACTGTATTAGGATTAATTTATTTTATAATCCAATTTATGTTAAACACAACACACAAAATATAAATTGTAAAAACAACTGTAATAATTAAATAAAAAAATAAATAGTTAATTTTCTATCTACAAAAAGAAAAAAAAATCATTGAAAATCTATCTCTATGTTATCGTCATTATCATGACTATAACAGTTAAAAGTATTATCAATATTTTTTTTCCAAAACAATTAAAATCATTAAATTGCCCCAAAGAATAAAAAAAAAACTTTTTTACAAAAAAAAATAAAAAAATATTAACTAAAATTATTATTATTATTATTGTACAAACAATGAAATCATAAAATCATTTGACCTAAAAAACATATTAAAAATAACAGAAAATACAAAACAAAAAACAAAGAGAAAAGAGAAATATTAATTTTAAAATAATCACTAATATAAATAAAAAAATTCAGGATTGAACTAAATAAAAATAAAACCCCAATAAAAAATAAAATGACAAAAAAAAACTAAAAATATAGGTGTATAAATATGGTTAAAAAATAAAACATTGTCAATGGAAGACAAAAACAAAAACAAAAGAAATTAATATCAATAAAAACTTCAAAGATTAAGAACCATAATTAAAAAATAAAATATATAATTAATTATAATAGAAGAAAAAAATAAAAAACACAAACTTCTATAACAGAATCCATTTATCTTCTTCATACATGTGCATACTAGTTAAGCATCTCTAATCCTTATAAATCACCAATAACATTTAATTTAAATCATGTTTCAAGTTAATCACGATGAAAATTAATCTACTTAGACTTGTTTAAAGCCCTATTTGACTTATAAAATAATTCAAAACTATATAATTTTAATATTTTTAGAAGAATCTTGAAATAGTATGTTATAAATACATGACAATGCACGTTTTAAATACAAACTAAAACAAACATGTACCCATCAAGATGCCAGTTTCTAAATCTAACTACTAGCCATACCAATCCAATATACATAAGTTTAAATTTGTAAATATATGACATTATAAAAAGAAAGAAAGAAAAACATAAACCATAAACCGTTAATTTTGTTTAGGGTTTCTATAAAAACTTATTAATTATGTTAAACATGACATAAAATAAAATAAAAATATTGTTTAAACATGAATTAAATTTGTTTTATGCAACATATAAACAATTAGGGCTGATTAAAGAAGAACTTGTTTTCAATAATTTGGGCTCTTTAATGTTGTAAAGAATAAACAATAGTATATGATTTCTCACTACTCTAAACTTGTTTTAAATTCTGATAACTTTTGATTTCAGTAAAAAAAATAATAATTATACAGACTATTTTTAGGAATTAAAGTTTTAGTTTTAAAATTGACAAATTACTAATTAAATAAGTTTTATCAAGTAATAACATCTACTAAATAACTTAATTACCATTTTTTATGAATGAAAATGCACTATCAATGATTTGTTATGTCATGACAACAAATAAATTGGAGAAATACCTTTGTTGTTGAGTTTTAGATAAAATGATTACAAGAAGAATCTAGCAACGATGAACTAGAAGATTCAGTACACGATAAATCTAACATTTGGGTTTGAGTTGACTTTTAGGAACAATTAAATTTAAAAAGTTTAGTTGACTAATAACATAAATGGTAATTTTTAAAAATATAATGAGTAATCTTGGATTAGACCATAGAAAGTTAAATGTGATTTTGCCTTTGAAAAATCAATTTTTTAATCCTTTTGTTTTAAACAATATAATAACTTAAATTAAAGCATATTTAAGAAGATTTTTGAATAAAAATTAAAATAATAATAAAAAAAGCATATCAACCAAATCTACTAACAAGCTTAGCTAAACCTTCAAGGATATGTAGATAAAAAGCTTTTGAGAAAGAATCCAAAGCGCTGAACTCGTATTAAAGGAAGAATGACTTAAAGCCAGCAATACAGAATACAAAGAAAATCGTTTGGGTGTAATTTTAATGTTTGCCCAGATAAATAATAAATAGGAAATGGATTTGGAAACGTTTCTAAAAAGTGGATGTTGGTTTTTTATTTATTTATTTAACCACAGGCTACATCTTAAATTTGTTCTATGTATCGAAGTACTATTATCAAACTGAAAATGTAGACCCTTTCCAAAACAATTATATAAACTACACAATCTGTTCCAAATTTGAAGGACAGTGCAAGGACAAACTTTTGACACAATCAAGATAGCGTAGCTGACCAACCAACTACCATGCATGTTTGATCTTGAATTGTGAAAGAGATGCCTGCATGCATTTTTTTTATTTTTTAGCCTAACTTTGCTGTAGTTGAAGAAGGCAGACACTCCTTTATAATCTCCTGAATCCTTCTCTTCATTATCTTGTCTTTGATAGTTGCACGCATGTCTCGGTAGAACAATTCCAATCTAACAAGCTTACTGTGATCCGCCGATTCTAGCATGCTCTCCCATTCTTTTGCGATGTCAAAATTACCTGAATTCTGCAATGAGATTGGGATATCTTGGTAAGTAAAAGGTCTGCCGAAAACCAATCCATGAAGCATGCCACCATATTGTTCCATTATAGAAAGTTTTGACTGAAGGAGCCTTATCTCTTCCATTGCCAAAGATAAACTTCTGTCTGTTTCAGCAACTGCTTTGGAACCATTGCTCTCCTCACCAACAGTTTCCGGTTCTGGTTGCTTGAAATCCTCTGTCGGTGGAGGCCAGAATACAATACTGGGAGCAAAACAATTGATCGTCTTACCATTTCCAAGGACACCACTTGTACCCCTGCCCCAAGACCAAAGCTTGTATCCATCATTAGCAACAAGAACAGTGTGGGCAGCCCCACAGGCAACTTGAATTGGATTGTGAAATATGGGCCCATCTACACCATAGCCTGACATTAGCAGGGGAGAAGCAGCATCCCCTGCGTCTGTTCCTGTAAAACTAGCATCTGGGCACAGGCCAAGACCCTTTTCCATTCCCCATGACCAAACATCTCCTACCGATGAAACAACACTAGTGTGAAATAAACCACAGTCAACAGAGATCAGGTAGGCTTGTTGTGGCAATTCTTTTACAGGCTCAGGTTTTAGCACACTTTGGGTAGTTCCATGACCAAGCTGCCCGTTATCCCCAAGGCCAAATGTCAAACACACACTTTCTAATGTGTCATTTGTTCTCTTTTTGCGAGTGAGCAAAGCTGTGTGATGTGCACCACATGCTACCTCATAAACATCCCAAGAAGAGTCCTGGTTAAACATTTCAACAATCTCAGGATGGACTCTGCTCTCTCTATCTCCCAGACCCAACTGGCCATGGTTATTATTACCCCATGAATAGCATACTAGATATTCACCTTTATATGTTTCTCTAGCACCAACCAGGGCAACAACATGTTCACTTCCACATGCCACCTTCACAACCGGGTGGCCATGGAAATCAAGAACAGGAATTGGAATGAAACTATTCTCAAAAGAGATGCTAATTCCATTTTTGCTGCTTTGTTGTGGGCAATTTCCCCACATCCAAAGGGTTCCATGATCATCGATTGCTACAGACATCATTCCTCCAGCTTCGATAGAGCATATCTACAGTAGAGACAACATTAACAGAATTACTAACCAGACTTTTAAATGAAAATAGTGATTTGAAGAATTCTATACCTTCAGTGGTCCTTCACTCTTTGTTTCTGAATGATCCAGTGAACCTAGAGAGCTGGAGCCCAGCTCAAGGAACTGGTCCATTAAGTGTGGCAATGAATAATTCTCTCCACTAACACCAAGTTGGCCATCCATACGACAGTCAAGGTTGCACAAAAAAAAGTGCATTAGCAAGCGCAAAGTTATCAGAAGTGCATGTAACACTGAAGAACCTAGCAGTAAAGGATACAGATGTTGTAGCCCCAACACCAGACCGATCCATCATCTGCCATCACATGGACAACAAAGCATTATTAGAGCAGCCAAAACTTCTCTTTACATCTAACACTTACAATTGTTCATCAGTCAAAATGTAGCCTTAGCCTATAAAACAACAAAAAATCATCCAGCAGTTATATAATACAATAACTAAATAACACTAATAAACAATCTATATAAGATGTGAGTTGGGATAAGCAAATGAAATCTAAACCTAGAGTGTGGTGCTTAAAAGTAACATTTATAGAGAACTTAAAGAGAGAAATTGCTTAGAAGTACATGCAAGCACTATAGTTAACTAGCTTAAATTGACTTTGTCATTTAATGACATGTATGTGCTTTTTGTTAATCTCTTCATGTTTAAGCAGTAGAGGAATATCACTCCATAATCCATATACCTTGGAATATGGAGGAAGTGAAGTGATCCTCTGAGACATAATTTAAAATTGGCAAGCTTTGATCTACCTGCCTCATTTCTTTGGGCACAAGTTGATAGGTACAAAAACTACATAAGGGTTAGTCTGATCAAACTAGAAACCATAGAATTAACAACCTGCCTTCTTTACTAATGCAATCCCCTATCTCAATCCAAACCGAGTCCAAACTAAATGGTGATTTGTTGCCTTGCGACAGATCTTTATGGTTATTATTCACATCATAGTCCGAAAAGAACTGTCATATGAACTTCATCCAGCAATTTGCAATAAGACAGAAGAAAAGGAAGAATCTTTCACAGAACCTCAAGCATCCCCAAGTTACAAGGAGCTTCACTTGGTTCCACGAGAACAGGAAAATGCACAAAACCTATGGGAAATGTGTGAAACTAACAATCAAAAGCGAAACTACAGTATATGCCCTGCCCTAGTCTCATGGAAATAATTTTGATATGTGATATATTAATGTCAGAAGAACCATAAGAACAAATCAAATGGCAAAAAGTTCTTTAACTACCATTTCTGCTATTTAAAATTCCGAAGTTCAGCCATCTCTACACAATCAAATGTCTACTATACCAAAGCAGATTCTTCATAAGCAATCAATTTATAAAATTTACACATTTCAACTCTCATTCAAATATACAGCCAAACCCATTAAAACATCACCCTATATTCTTATGTCTCAAAACAAAACAAGCCTGCACAAATCAAGAATCAAATCAATAAAAAGTTAGTAAAGCCAACCTGCAAGAGCAAGACTATGATAAGCACCAGCAGCAACCCCCACGAAGTTGAGTCTTTTTTCTACACAAGTTTCGAACTTTACTTGTACAGGAAAAAGCTCATCCACTTCTGAACCAGTCCCAAGACGCCCAAACATTCCTCTACCCCATGAATACACACGCCCATCTCCTACAATTAGACCAACACGCAATTAAAAAAACACAATTTTCACTATCCCAGAACCAATGCAACCAATTAAGAAATGAATCTGCAATGTATACATATATTACCTATGAGAATAAGGGAGTGAGCTTCACCAGCAGCCACGGCAACCACTTTACCAGAGAGTGCTGTATTGCCCTCCATTTTATACAGTGTAAAATACTAAAATGATAATCGCCAGAGAGAAAGGATTTGATAATTAGCCAATAAAATCCAAAATTCAATTAGCCAATTCAATTACATAAAAGGGGAGATATATGTGCAAAATGATAAGAAAAATCACTCACAATCTTTCATGCAAGTGGTGAGGAGATAAATGTGCCTCAACTAGCCAAATGAACTTGAAACGAATGTTAACACTATCATTTGCTAAAACATCCACCACTAGTCCCTGATATAGTTAATTTAATAATAATTTTTAGATAGTGTTTGATATGAAGCACTATATTAATTGAATTGATTAAACAATAATTAATTAAATAGGACTAGAAATTTTATTTATTTATTTTGTGTTTAGTAAATTTAAGGAGACCCGACGAAATCAAAGCCTAGATTGGTTGGTTCATGTTTTTTAAAAAATACAGTAAGAATTGACTTAATATAACCAGATTAAAAACTTGGGGTGACTAGGGATCCAATCGACCAAAGATAAAATTATAGGTAAGAAACTCATTGTTATCTTTCTTTTCTTTTTTTTTAAATAAAGTTGTTTTATTTTTTTTTATAAATAAATAAAAATTAAGCAACTCGAATGGACCTTTCCGACCCATAACCTAAAATATACCCTAAGTTAACCCCAAGTCGAGTATTAAAACTATAATAATAATATTTTTTTTATCTATACATTAACTTGGGTCAACTTAGGTTGATTTTCCTCACTTATGACTTAGGCCTTGCCTTGTATCAAACCTCAAATTTGATTTTAAAACTATAATAATAAATATTTATCCATATATTAACTTGGATCAACCCAAGTTGACTCTTCCATCTTGCGGCATAGACTTTATCTTAAGTTGACCTTCAATTTGGTTTCTGAACTATGATAATATTTTTTTTACCATTCTATTCTTATATTTTCTTAGGTGTTGACAATTCCGATTTATGACTTGCGCCTAGTATGAGGATGAACTCTGAGATGAGTTTTAAAACTATGATAATAATTATTTTTATCGCTATATTGACCCAAACCAATGGCCAACCTGACCAGTGACTTGGGCCTAGTTTCAAGTCGATCCCTGAATCAGGTTTTAAAATTATGATAATACTCACTTTTATTATTAAATTGACTCGGGTTAATGGTTAACTTGGGTTAGCCCCTAGCTTAACCCCTAAGTCGAGTTTTAAAACTATGATAATAATTATTTTATCTTTATGTTGAATCAGGTCAATAGTTAACCCAATCTATGACCCAAGCTTTTTCCTTGATAGATTCTCGAGTCGAGTTTTAAAACTACAATAATAATTATTTTAATCGTTATGTTGATCCAGGTCAATGGTCAATCTAGTTCATTATGCAGATCTTATCTAGAGTTAACCCCTAATTGAGTTTTAAAATTATGATGATAATTTTTATCTCTTATATTAACTCAGATAAATTCTAGTTAACTCTTATACAAAGAATTGGACAAGCTTGTCCTACCATTTTTAGCGACACAAAAAATTCTATATTTGAGCAGCTTTAGATGGAAAACATTGATTTTATATTGTCTAAAAATGCACCAAACAATTCCATAAGAAATTATTTTGTTCAATTCATCTTTGTCCAGCATATAAAACACTAACTTAAAGGTTTTATGTTGTGTTAGTATATATGTCATGGAGCCTATTAGTTGGATACATGTGACATTGACTTTATTCATGTAGACATATTTCATATTAGTAAATATTTTATTTATATTTAATATTCATGAAATATTTAATTAATAAATGTAATATTTGATTAATGAATTTAGAGTAAAGATAAAGTTCTTTGAAACAAAAATACTTTGTGAAAGAAAATTAAAAAATAATGTTATAATTAATTATACATTTCTTAATGCATTAAAACGTTGTTCCTAAATATTCATAGTCAATACTCTATTAAAACTGTATATTAATTAAATTTGTTAATATTGGTATACATTATGTTATTTTATTAGTGAAAAGAATAAGTTGTTAAGATGAGGTATAAAAGATATCTAAAACTAATATGTAGTTGTTTGTTAGATAACATGTATATTGAGTTGACACAAGATGAGGTACAAAGAATACCTAAAACTAATATGTAGTTGCTTGTTAGATGACATGTGTTTTGAGTTGATACATATGAAAATTTCATATAAAGAGACCACTTATATTTATCGAAAGGCTCACAAAAATATCTTTAGATTTGAGATCACTAAGTTGTCTTTTATAAGAAAGATTATACTTTGATTATGTTACACATTGTCTTAATCAAGGACAACAAACGAGTAGATATTGAATATAACAAGAACTATAAGAAGATATTTAAGTAATCAAGAGAGAATTCATCATCCTTGATAAATTGAAAAAAATATCTTATACGTTCTTAAATGGTATTAATTATAAATTATTGTGCAAGGTAAAATAATATTTATAAAGAGTTTCAAATCTTATTCAAATAATCAATGACTATGATATTAAAAACAAACAAGATTTCACATAATAGATTCTATTTTATATGTGTGGATGTGCACGCGCGTGTGCGCGATATTATTTAATGGAAAAATTGATGTTCTATCATTTATAAGGTTTTTAGCTTTTTCTATTAATAGTATATTATGTGTTTTATTTCACATTAAAAAATTATAAAAATACAAAACACCTAAAAAATAGAAGAAAAAAAAGAACTAATATTTAAAGGTGCAACAATCTCTATTTTCTAAAACGAGTAGATTTTTTTATTAGTGGTTGTATTAGAGGTAAGACAATTGAATTATTCCTTCTAAAAGGCTTGTGATTTGTGAAAATGCAATTTAGAAACAATTATTCAAAATCAAAAGGAACATCTATCTTTAGGTAATCTCTGTATAAACCATAAATAACTCTAGATTTGTTTAAAAAGATCCTTGAAACCCCTAGGAAAAAAGAATTATTTCCGCTTTGTGTATATGTTTTGGAAAACCCAACAATGCATGTCCTTAGAGGGAGCATGATGAATGCAGGAATGAAGTGGGGCTGATTAGCTGAATGAGAGGACCTGTCTCTACCATGCTAAAACAAGGTTTTTATCTAGCTTTTTTAACTTAATGCTTGCTGCTGCTAAAGTTGAAGACTGAGTGGCTTTCTTGTTTCAAATTTTGGTTCTAGATTTGTGATAAAGAAATTTATGTCAATTCTTACAAGAAAGTTTTTTGTGCGCTATAGAATACCTTTTGTAAATGTTTCTGCATATACCTATGACTAATCACTGTTGGAGTTTTGTACATTGCATTTTTGAGTTTGGATGATTTTTTTAGTCTAAAGCTTATGCATCACTTGTGCAAAAGTCTGCACGCATGCTAAAGCTCAAATATTAAATTGGTCTGGCTTCTCTATATCATGATAAAAACACTTTTCTTGTATATGGTTTTTATTCAACTTGTGTTTAATAGTCTTTTTGAGCATTTTAACTAATCTTGTATCTGTTTTCACTCTAATTTGGCAATCTATTGCCTTGATGAATCTCATCTGACTTGTAAAATGAGGAAACCACTAGATTGATATCCAATGCCAAAGTATACTTGTTCAACAATGGAATATCCTTTCTTTTGTTTATGAAATGTTATTCTTACAGCTTAAACTTTTTGGATACATGATACACTACTAAGATGTGTTTTTTTTATCTCCACCAACATTTTCATTCTAACTCTGTTGGTGTCCTGTTTCAAAGTAGAATGCTGAAAAGATTTCCAACATTCATCTTCTGTATATTAACAACATTTATAATCTTGAGTGCCATAGTCTCTTCATTTTTCCCTAGTCAGGAGAATTATTATAAGTTGGCGATGAGTTTAGATAGTGTAAAAGGGAAAATTATTCCTGTCTAGTAATTTGATTAACTTTAACTTTATGTTTGATTCAAAATTTTAAATGTATTACTTGTTGAGATGGGTTTATTGAATTATTAAGAATAATATGTTAATTTATCTGTAGTAAGCGCTTGTATATTTGTTACACTTCAGAGCTAATGAGCCCGTACTATATAGCGAGTGGCACCCAAAAAGTTTTTTTTTTTTTTTGCACTAAAAAAAGGGATGTACAAATTATGAGAAGTTTTTTTGGTGGCCAATGTGTTAGCATCAAATCTCGTGACCTATTTTTTCTCATTGTTGCAAGTAGATCTAATTAGCTGTTAGGTTTAAGGTCACTATAAACCTGTTAAGGAACCATTTAACCTAAAATTTTAAGTTGTTAGGTGAGACTCTAGAATATGATTTATATTATTCTCTAACACACCCCTCAAGTGAAAACTATTTGGGCTTGAAACTTATACAAACTCACACTACCTCGTGCTTGATTTTTAACAAATAAAATAATAATGCTGAGGTTCAAACTCATTACCGTTAGGTCAATAAGGTTTTGATACCATGTTAAGGAGTCATCTCACTTAAAAGCTTAAGTTTTCAAGTGAGACTCCAAGATATAATTTATATTATTTTTTAACATACCCCATCAACTGAAAGCTTTTTGGGCTTAAAATTTGCACAAACTCAAACTACCTTGTGCTTGATTTTTATCAAATAGAATGAGAGTGGTGAGATTTGAACTCATGACCACTAAGTCAACAAGACTCTTATATCATGTTAAGGAATCATCTCAACAAGGCTCAAAATTTCTGTCTTTATATTTAGTCATCATCTATTCAACATAAAATAAATAAATTAATAAAGGGAAATACACAAACTCGTTCTTGTCTTACTATATTCTTAACTAATACACTCTACTATTACATGTTTATAAACAATACAAAACTCAATTTAAAATAAATTAAACACATTAAAACTTAAAAAACTGCATCATGGTTTTCCTAATGGTTAATTTGCAAAATGGTCCTTCTAGAGGTTGGAGTGATTTATGGGAGCTCGAGGACCATATTGGAAAGCTTCTGGAGAGGTGGAATAGTGACAATGTGTGTATTCACATGCCATCATCATTGGTAACATACAAACCCATGCATCGTTATTGGTGAAGCACAAATAGTGTGTCTGGAGAATGAATGTCATTAGATTTCTAGATAAAGAAAAAATAAAAAGAAATAGTAGCTTCTACTCTTTTTTTTTCTCTTTTTTAGATCTGATTCTTTCTTCTTTTGGTTTATTATTCTTTTCTTCTTCTTCAAGCGGTTGTTGTTGGTATCATCGATGAAGGAGTTTGGCTTGATGTTTGGGAGAAAGGTGATGATGTTGTTGTTTTGGCTAAAATAAATAAGAATAAGTGAGGGGTTTTCATAATTCTTTCTTTTTCTTTCAATGGTATTTTGCACGGTGGAGCTAGGATTGTTATGATGGTGTTAAGGGCTACTGACAATAACTATAGCTTGTGGTTATTGTGATGGTTGATAAGGCTGTGTACATGGTTTAATTCTGATAAAAAAAAATTGGTTGTCGATGGAAGCTAGTTGTTATGACTCAATTAATCTGAAATTCCAACATGACAATTCCTTTTGATTAGAACCAAAACATTTTTAAATAGTTTGGTTAACCAAAGATCCCATTTTAAATCCCATATAAGTAAAACCAAAATCTTTATAAATAACTCTATTAACTTGAGATCCCATCTAGCTATCCCATTTAACAAGAACCAAAATATTGCTTTTAATTAGGTTAACCTGAAATCTCAATCTAGAGACCCTCTTTAACTAAAATCTTAATTTTTGTCTTCATTTTGGTTAACCCAAAATCCCACATAGCAATCCCCTTTAACAAATATCAAAATTTTGCCTTCAATTATGGTAACATGAAATATTAGTCTAAAGACCCCTTTTAACCAGCATCTTGGTATTTGTTTTCAACTTGGTTAACCTAAAATCCTATTTGGCAAGCTCCTTTAACCAAAATAACATTTTTTGTTTTTTGTTAGGTTAACCTGAAAGCTTAATCTACAGACTCCTTTTTAAGCAAAACCTTGGTTTTTTTAGCTTGGTCAACATGAGATCCTATATGTCAATATTCCCCTTAACCAACACCAAAATCATTATTTTTTGTTAGGTTATCCTAAAATCTCAATTTAGAGATTCTCTTTAACCATAACTTTGGTTTTTTTTCAACTTTTTTTATTGAATCCAAATAATTTGATTGAAAAATTAAAAACTGAGATTCATGACTGTCATAACCCAATTTCTGGGTTATTTCTCAAAATATACCAAAAATTAACAAAAATAAAATAAAAGGGGCTGGTGTTGGCAGAAAAATCAAAGTGGAAATTTCAGACGTTTTTGAAATCCCGGTTGTACCTCTTTTTTGCCTAGAAATGAAGAAAAATGCAGATTCGAGGCTAAAATAATTTATTATTAGATAAATCTGCATAGAAGTTGAGTTGAAAGACATAATTATATTTTTATGGGCCAATTTGATTTAATAGTCGGCCGATTTAAAGTGTAATTATGCTTCTGGATCAATTGAGAGCCCAATTGAAGGATTTAATTAAACGCAAGGGCTTAATTATACTTAAAATGGGTCAAATTAATTTTATTAAGGGCTTAATTGGTGAGAAATTAATTTTGGAAGCCTAATTTGAGTTAAATTGAGACGATCAAAATTTTCAGTGATGAAATTTTTTGGGTGAAATCGGAAGTCAAAATTGAAGATAAAAACATTGTTCTTCCTAGTTTTTCCCATCAAAAAAATCTTTTTTGTCACACCTTATTTATTTCAAATTTCAAAACAAAGAAAGAAGGAGAAGGCATCACTGACAGCCATGCTTCACCATGTTGCACCATGCCATCAGCCCATGCTTCCCACCATGCCACATCATTCCTAAGCATCATTTATAGACACCGTTCCCATGCCTCACCATACCACAACTTGCATATATGAGCCTATAAAATGGTGGGGGATTGAACTGAAAAACGGAGGAGAAACAAGGGAGAAAATGGTGAAAACTAGGGAGAAATAGACAGTAATGGAGGGGGAGGAAATATTTTGACAGCGAGGGACTGTAACGGGGCCGAAAACTGGGGAAAAATGACAGGGAATAACAGGGGAAAGGTGAGTAAAAATTTGACAGTGAGGGACTGTCTCAAGAGGAGAAAATTGGCTGAAAACTGGGATAGACAGAAGAAAAAAAAAACGAAACGGGGAAGAAAATGAGAGTATTATGCAGAGTGGGAAAGTTGCAAAAGAATTTTCACAAGAAAAGACAAGCAAAACAGAAAATATAACACAGAAATAACACACACAACTGCAGCTCATCATCTTCAACAGCACCGGTGTCCCTCTCTCTCAGGTTGCATCTCATTCTCTCTCCCTGACGGCGCAGTTCCTTCTCCTCATCAGCTAGCCACCATCCTCTCCTTTGATGTTGTATCAGTTCCTCTCTCATTAGCCCACGGCCAGCTTCCTCTCGGCGATCAGCTCTCTCTCAGTTTGCAAGCTTTTCTCTCTTTAAAACCAGTCCAGCTAAGCTCTCTCTCCACCAGGAGTAGCTGGCCAACCACCCTCATCACCACCGGAAGCTTCCCCCTCCACACCAGCAACTCCCCAACAGGATCATCCTTTTTCTTTGGCAACGAGCGGCAACAACAGCAAGCACGAGCAGAGGCAGCGACGTTGTCCAGCTATTTTCCAACGCCTACTCCGGCCACCACAGACCTCCATTTCTGACACCACCATGACAGGGAGAACCACATCGATCTCCTCTACTCGACGACAGTGGCAGGTGAGCCTTTCATGGTGGTCGGCCGACCACCATTTTACTGTTCACGTAATACGTGAACAGTAGGCAGCCTGAATTCTCATTATTTTTTTCTTCCATTTATTTCTTTATATATATATATATATATATATATATATATATATAGCCTAGTTGCTGGGCCGGTCCAGCCCAAGCCCTCTAGGGCACCTTCGCTGGGCCAGGCCCATTTGGTTGAGTCTAGCCCAACCCGATTTTTTTTATTTTTATTTTTTAAAAATATTCAAAAGTAAAAATAAAAAAAAAAGTGTTTGTTTTCGTGTATATGGATGAATTCCAAAGTTTTTCCATCATATTTTTCGTAAAAAAAACTAAGCATCTTTCCCATATTTTAAAACAAAATCGAGTATCATAACTAGTTTACGATTATCCGTTGGCATTCGGCCAAGATATCAAAAATAATTTAACAGTTATTTTATTTTAGCTATCGCAGTGTAAAATTACATTGTAAAGTACACTTGTGGATAGTTAATTTTTTTTTTTGCAGTGTAAAATTCTTTTGGTTAGTCTTTCAACTCCTAGCGAGGTAGAGAGTCTCTCACAAAGAGAGATCTACGTCAAACTTTAGAAAAGACAATGAAAAAATAAACTTCGGAAAAACAATCAAACAACAATTCAGCTTGCCTTAGGTTGGGTGCACTAGGGGTGATGCGTCTTCCCCTTGCACAACAAGTCCCCTTACCCAAGACTCTCGTAGATCATTAGGTTCCTAGTGACCTTAATACTAGATGGCGACTCCTTAAAATTATAGTTGTAATTTTTACGGCTATAAAACAACCCATTTTTCACCGTGCGCTGTTGTCTCCCTAAACCTGGGGAATGGCGAGGCGCGAAACGCGAAAAAATCACCTTCGCGACAATGATAATAAGGTTTCAAAATTGAAATTCTTGATGATTTGAACTTTCTTATTTTCTTTAGAATTTCTTAATAATAGGGCTCTTCTCACTTTTTTTTCTTCTAATTATAGAGATGAAAACTAAGATTCCTGATGGAAAGGTAATTCCTTTTATTCTTTTTTCATGATAGGGTTTGATCAAGTTCTTTGTGAATTTTCTAGGTGATTCATGATTGCAGAGATGACATTTGTCCTTTATGATGATAAGATTGAATTGGATTTCTTGATGACAAGGTTAAAAATTAGTGCTCTCTGATTGCAAGTTTAACCATAATACTTCCCGATAGTAAGGTTTGAAAGCTCATTACTTCTTGATTGCAGGGTTGTCTTGAAGATTCTTCATGATAACATGTTTTGATAACTTAGTGCTTCCTTATTGTAGGGTTAACATGGATTCTCTTTCTAATGATAAGGTTGATATAATACTTCCTAATAGAAAGATTTAAAACTTGATGATTCCTAATGACAAAGTTATTCTTATATTTCCCGATAGCAGGGTTTACAAACTTGATGTTTTTTTTTATTGCAAGGCTAACCTAAAATCTCTTAATTGCAAGGTTTTAAAATTCAATACTTCCTATTTACAGTTGAGTTGAACTTTTTTTTATTGTAGGATTTGAAAACTTGGATTCCTTACTATCATAGATCAAAGGTTTTTGCTTTGTCAATTTCGATTCATTAAAATCTTACTGGATTTCATTGTCTAGAAAATTCAAAAACATATATGCAAACTATGGTCCATAGTGATGACAGGAAAAAAAACTCATTGGCTCAAAAAAGTGCTTAAGGGTTTCAATGACTTAAGATCATTATAAGCTATTCATTCCTCTCTTTCTCTTGTTGTCTTTGTAAAGCAAATAACATATAACCAAATATTTATCTTAATGACAGTTTTTATCAATCAATCAACAATTTAAGAAGCTTTGTAATCATATCATTTCTTTCATTATCATTCTCAAATATCAAGAGAATACCAAAGCTTATTGCTAATCATATCTCACTATACTCTTTCATCTTTTTGTTAGTTTTAATAGGGGATATAAAACAACTCTTAACCTATTTTTTTATTTAACCATTTAAACACATAATAATTTTAATAACATTTTCCTTGATATGAGGTTTCATTATGATACCGAAAGACATAGTATAGTTAAATATCTTTTATTTTTAGTTTGCCCTTGGCATTGAGTCTTGAAATTGGTTGTGACTTTCCTCAAATGAAAACCTTATTTTCCCCTTTTAGACTTTATATGAATTTCCCTATCTTTAACCTTTTTACGGCATTCTGTTATTAAAATTTGACTTGTCTTTTAGTGCGGGCAATTTGTATTCTCGTCTACCTCCCAACTTTTCTCAAAGTTTTCCTGGACACCTTTACAGGGCCAAGAATTTCATTCAACAAAAAGAGGCCAAAAGATACGATTCAATCAGTTAGGTGGAAGTTAGTTAAAAAAAAAGTTGGCTTTTGATTTCTAGGACTTTTTCATTTTTAGCCTTTTCTCATTCGTTGGGCTTTCATTCTCAGTATTCTCTCTACCACTAATTCTAATATTGTCTTCATCTTTCCATGTTAGGGTTTTTATTCATAATAAAGACTCTATGAGGTCTAAATTAAGATTTTCATGGGATATAAATTTTAAGAGTAGTAAAGGAATAAACAAATATGTCATCTTCTCATTTCAAACAAGGTTGGTTAGAACTAATAAATTTTAACCTCGTTTAACGTAATGATTTAGACTTGTAAGAGTCATGATTCACGAGTCCATAACTATCGAATCCACCACATGTCAATATGTATAGTACTAAAACTTAGCTTTATGATATGTGGTTCATTTTTTTTTATATATAAACTTAAAACTTGTTTTGTCACCCCACACAATTTTCCATGATCATTCTTTTTAACACCGATTGATATCCTTACAGTAGTGGAGTTAATTACTAAAAACTATTTTCCTTTGACCTTTGGAGTGTTCTTTTTAAATTTACAATTTTAAGCATGTTTTCTCTTAGGCTTTTGCATTTGTACTGAGTTTTTTATTATACCAATGTTAAGTTTCATGTTGTGTGCTTAAATAGCTAAATATTCAAAAACAACTTAGGTTTAATACCTTATAAAATGTAGCATAGTCCCCAATGCATCTTTTGAATGCATATATCTAAAGTATAAGATCAAATAATATGGTCCTTACAACTAAGCCTAAGGCTATTTAATTGATAAATATTGTCGATGATAGGCTTATCCATCCATTAACATGTATTGGTGAGTTTAATCATGCTGATCACACGACGAGTGTTGTAGAAAGAGCTAAGAAACTTGCATTCCAATTGCTTTTAACTATTGATTGGGCAAGATTCCAAATTGGTGTGCCAACAAAAAAAATATCTTTTATCGAACAAATAATTTTTTTTTTTTTTTTACAATGAGAACATCATTAGTTCTAGCATTATTACAAGTCTTTACAAATTAAGCCATATGTTGCCTCGGATTCCATTTACCATCAAATTATTGGATCTTTGGTTTTTGACAATTTAGAAGCATTCTTAGTAGGTCAATCCTTTGAGTTTATGACTTAGCATAAGAACCTTGTTGACTCAACAGAGATGTTACCTTTGGAAACAACAACAGTGATTATGTTTTTCCTAGTTTCCTTTGAGAGGTTGTTGAAAATGCTTTCATGAAGGGAAAAATGAGAGGTAGAGATGTCCATAATGGAGTTTCTAGAGTTTATAGACATAAACTTGAGTACCTGAAAATTAAGTAAGCATACATGTACAAATATTTGATTTTATTAAAATATATGATTAGATACAATCTTTATTTAAAATATTTGCACAAAATAATAAAGTAGCCACCTTCTTCTTTTATTGAATATGATTGTGGTAACTTGATTTACTTGCGAAATCATTTTGCAAGGGCGTGAGTTTAAATCATGTATTATAGAGTAAAATTTAATGATTTGATGTTTTGAAAAGTATCTTTAACTTATGTTGCATGTAATAGCTTTCATGGGGGACTTTACATTTAATTCAATAGAGCTTTGTTTCTTGTAAATTCTAAAAGTAGATGAAGGGGATTTAAAAAAAAAAAATTTATTTAAAAAGCTTATTTTGAAAAATTTTGTGTTTCTAAAATACATTATCCTTTATGTCTAGAGTGATACGTTGTATTTATAGATATTTATAAAGGTATTCATATTTTTTTTTCATTATAAAATAATAATATTTTATTGGTTGTTTTTTTATTTAAGAAATTTTGTATCAATAATAAAATATCTCTTCATTAGACAATAAATATATTAAGTCCCATTTAATTTCTATATTATTTTTTATATAAAAAATAAAAATAAATATCAATAATAAATTTTATTTTTCTACATGTAAATCTGTGAAACGACATGGTTCTCCTACACACAATAAGAAATGTATAAAGTATAAACCCCACATAAACTGAAAGCCTAATATAACTGAATTTCCAAAAACCCTAAACCCATAGGTACCCGACATTTCGTTTCCTTGCCTTCTAAACAAACACTCTCCTCTCAAATCCACCATCAACAGACCCACTCTTCAGCTCAAATCTATACCTCTTCAACCTACACGCCCTTCTCTCGAATTCTCAAGGTACGTAATCCCTTTAAAAACACATATTCAATTTTGCTCAAATTTGACTATTGGGTCTTGCAGTTTAGGTCCTTTTTCTCAAATGGGTTTTCTTTAAATGAATTTTGACTAATGGGGGTTGTTATTAAGGTTATTTTCTGAAATGGGTTTTCTTTGAATTAGAGAATTCTTCAATTATGACAGTTTGTTTGAATTTATGGCTAGTTCCTCAAATGGGTGCTATTCAATCTCTGCTTCCGCTTAACTCAGCTGTCTCTTTGGCTAGGCCAATTTCATACCTCAACATTGATTCTAGAAGCTCGCTTTCATTTTCTCAGGGTATGCTCTGTAGTGCAAACCCTGGAGTTTGATATTCTCCAAATGTTTTAGTGTTAGTTTCTGTAAGCAACTTTTTTACTCTACATTTAGTTCATGTCTGTATGTTGATTAGGGTTGCGTTGTTTTTTTGCATGTACGTTTATCTTAGTTTCATTTACTTTTTAAATGTTATTTGGCTTAGATTTTGTTATTAACCATAGTATTGCAAGGTGAAAATCCAGTAATGCTATCTATCTAGTGTGTCAAGGAGTGATTTTGCGCAATTGGTTGCTATGTTTCGCCAACCCAGAATATTTTTTGGATTTTTGTTTAATTTTGTGAATTGATGTGTCCAATTTTATTCTGCAAACATTAGCTCTAGCTGAGCTCATGAACACTTATAGATCAAATTTGTTTTTCCATGGCAAAGAAATTTCCAGACTTAAAGTGGTAACTCCACATGATACATTTTATTATAATTTTTTCATGTCCCTGTAGCGCACTATTTTTCGTTGTGTAATATGTGAAATTATATAATTCCCCTGACAGTGTGAATTTATTATGCCTGTGATGTTTTGGTGTTAAAACTTTTCACTAGGCACAACAATATAGACAAGCTCATCACCAGCAGGAGGCATATGCTGTGGAATAGGGATGTCTCTTTGGCCTCTCCCGGAGCAAAGCAGCGGTTGTTAGTGTTGAATAAAATTGCAATTCCTTTTTCTTCTTCTCCTTTCCTTTTGAGGAGAATGTCTTATTTCCCCTTGTTGTATCTATTTATGTTTTTCAATGCAGTTATATTTGTTCTTTTATCCCCTGAAAAAAAACTCAAGGGTGTAGTCTGAAAGCATGCTATAGTATTTTCCCTCCCAAGTATTAAGGGTAATTGTTTTCCTCTCTTTCCCCCCGCCTGATTACAAGTGTGACTGTAGTTATTCCACCTTGCAGGACTCATTTAAAGATTAAGTGTTTGTTGGTGAAAATAAATAGCCATTTGGTTGTCAATGTCAAAAGGGGTTTAACAGATTTGCTTCTTTCCTGGGATATTTTCCCATCATTTTTTCCCTTGACGATGCTAGATTGGATTAGTTAATATTGTGTTAGGCTGTTGGGATTTGGCTATCCTTAGAAACTATGAAATGGTCATGAATCTCCAGGATCAACAGCTGTGGCACAAATAACCAATAACTTCATATTAGGGTAAAAAAAAACCCTTAGGTGCTATCCCTAGATTTCAAGCTTTAGATGTTACAAGATTGTGTTGCCTGTTGTCACTACTATAATGGCTTTCTGTTTTTTATTTGGAGAATCCAGCATATTGACTTCAGCATTTGGAAACTTGATCTTACAAAAAAAATTTCTTAAAAGAACCAGCACCATTACTGAGCCATGAGGTTGATTGCACTTTTGAAATTCAAACGTTTCAACCCGCGTGCATTCTTAGTTCAAGTGGATTTGTTCCAATATTCAGTCCACTGGAATATCTGGTGGTTAGCTATTTCTTCTAGCTTATTTCTAATTGTATGATACTATTTATGTATGCCTTTCTTTCCTTTCTATTTTCTATCAAGTCTGAGTCAATGAAGTATATTATAAAGTTGCACAGGTGTGAATTGTCCAGTCCTAAGAGCGGAATGCAACTACCTCTCACTTTCATTGTGCATGGATATTATTTTAGTGCATGCTGCTTTATTATATTGAATGACTGCATTATAATGTTTCTTTGTTGATTGTTTAATGTTGAATGGATTTCATAAGGTTTTCTGTGATCCAACACACCAGTTCTTTAATTAATATGTTTGCCAGTGATTATTATTGTTTATAATGATTGCGCTTTGCCATTTATTAAGAATTATGTCCCAGTGCACCTCGACAAGGATAAGATGAGTTTCAAGAAGATAATAGCTGATGGATTGAAGTCATTGCTGCTTCTGGTGATTTCCTTTCTGATGTATAAACATTCCATCTAGGAGTCGTAGGTGCAAGATTTTGAATTTTTGTTGGATTTCATATCTTTGTAACAAATCTAAGCGCCAATTTGATGCTGCTGTTGTTTAACGAAATAAATTCTATTTCAAGTTACCTTATGTCTATGCTCCATTCCTGATACTTGATCAATTTTCAGTTTTTCCAGTATCGACCATGTAAATTGCAATCCGTTTCAATCTCTCTCTCACCTTGTCCTCTCCATTTGAAAGAAAATTACAAGCCCATACTGAGTTCCGACTTCCAAGCTGTTTCTTCTTATCCATGTCCATACATGCATGAATAATAAAAAAAAATCACATAGTTAAATTTTAGGCAAGGAGTACGCCACTACCAACTTCAGATTTCTGATCCAACCCCTTCCTAGTTAAAATTATTAGGTAACGTGAATTGCACATGAGAAAGTGGGGAGGTTGATGAGATAGTTTCCTAATGTCTCCCATTTCTTTGAAAATAGCTTTGGGCGTGCTGCTTATGTCTCCCTGATATTAATACACCTGCATGTGGAGCTTTAGTTGGACCTTTCTCTTCATCTCGATGTCCTTTGTATATATTCTTTCCTTTCCTGTTCACTTCCACATGCATGCTACTTTCATGTAAGCTGCATAACCTTCCCATATGATGTCTCTCTCTTAAGTTTTTCATGGACGTGTAGTACTAAATTTCCAAACTCTTTAACGTTCATATTGAGGATTTTTTTTTATTCAATTGAGTGCAACACGTCCATGAAAAACTTAAAGGGTTAAAGAGTTTGGAACCTATGTTCCTTGAACCAATCTAATTTTTTTTATAGTGTTGTGCTAATGGGAGGAGCAGTGGAATCCCTTGATAAAATAATAATAATAATTAAAAAAAATAAAAATCATCCCCTTCCTTTTGCTCCTGGCTATAAGAAATTGTTGTGAAACGTCTTCTGAATGCATTTATGGACTAAATAGTCAGAGCGAAGCAACTTGAATTCACTAAACTTCCAAATTTAACTAGAAAGTTTCACATGCTCAATTTTATAAGGGTACGCTTGTTATAGCTAAGATCGGAAAGCCTTAAATTAAACATATAAAATGTCTTTTTTATAATTTTAATCATTTTCTATTTATTTTTGGATTTTATTAATTTTTTCTAGTTTTAAAAAAGAAGAACAGATTTTAGATTATTAAGGGTGGTGCTACTACTCCTAATTAATAGCACAACCCTTTTAAAACTCTATAGGCACAACCCATTAAATAATTTTTTTTACTTATTATCAGAGCTTGTTATGCAAAGGAGACAAGCCCTTTCGCCATGAACATGAAAATCTCCCCGTGCATGGTAGCCCCATCTATTCCACGGTTCTGATAATGGAACGTTGTTTACTCGTACACCCACTCTCCTCGATAATTGCTTCAACTTTCTTGATAGCGTCATTTAAGAGTGGGGATGCTTTTCATACCGCTGAGTGAGTAACCTCGAAGATAGATATTTCACACCAACTCTTTTTCTTCACTACAATACTCCTCGTATAGTTTTGAAAACATAAAAACTCATCCTTTCCACACTCTCCCTACACAATTTTTGCAGCTTATTTTCCTCATTATCATCTAATATCTAAATTCAAGGAGAGGTTGTCCCTAATGAGATTCTTGTGAATGGTAAATACGATCGAAAAGGGATTTAGTTTCGTGCATCCGAGATATACAATGTGGGTTTTCGATACTTTATTAAAACTCATTAACTAGATTAATTACTGGCTAATTTATATATTAAAGAATGCGAGTGATTTTGCAATAATACTTTGGTATCACTTAAGTTTGCACAGTATCTCTTCTTTTCTGGCCGATGGAATAAGAATCAGAATCCTCGCATGAGAATGCTCAGAAGTTTTGAATAAAATAAAGCTGCCTTGTTGATATTAAACAACAGGATTGCCTGTGATGAACAGAGTTTATTCATTAAAAACATGAATAAAACCTGCTACACCCTCCTAAATAATCATGCATTTGCCACCCATGAATCGCCCTTGTCTGCGAAGATGCACGTGGTTCGTGCAAGGGGACATCATATGTGCTAGAATAAGGCCATGGATGAGGTATGCCTGCAGCAACCATCAATTTACAGCGATGAAAGACAAGATTAACAGAAATGGATATGGAGACAGGTAAATGCATGGATGTAGCCACCCCAGGTAACTGGGATTCACATTTAGTTGTCAAGTTAGTACATGTAATCATATATATCTTACAATATTCTACATCTTCAGATCAGATTAAGCTGAGGAAATCTCAAGCTTTGAAAATTACAGAACTTGAAATATGCTGTTTTTTTTTTTCTAGTTTATTCCGAAAACATCGACAAAATCGCTACTTTCTGATGAAAATAGTGGTGGAGAATTTCCTTTGGAATTAACAATGAAATATGTTGTGCTGATATATTTTTATGGAATTAATGACAGACTAAAAACATAAAAAATAAATGAAAATTATGCTTGGCAGTTCTGTTGAAAAGTTACCGACAAGATTTCTTATGAAGCTTTTAAGCACATAGTAAGCAACCTCACCTATTTTTTGTAATTTATTTATGTTTTAGGTTTGATTTATTGAAAAACATTTTATAGTATTTATAATTTGCTTGTATATTTAAGTGTTTTACAACTTTTCCCTAAAGATATTTTTTGTACTAATATATGCTTTGTATGTTAAGATTTGTTTGGGATTTTGGAAAAATTGAATTTTATTGTCGTTTGATGAAAGTGAGTTTGATTTTTTAACTTAGATGTATTATAATTGAAGAAATGGTGAGTTATTTTAATATGTACGAATCATATTTTGTCAATTTTATTCTTAAGTTAAAAGTTTATGGAAAATTAATTTCTTATGGAATTGATAAAATCAATATTGTTCTATATGGGTTTCATAAGCAACAAATGATTTTTTCTTGGGTGTATCAAAATTATCTAAATGTTTGCAATATTATCTTTAAGAGATTGAGACTTTTATTAATTTTGTAACATTTAATATAAAGAATATTAGCGCAGGGAAAATAAGATATCTATGTGTGAAGTGCAATAATAAAAGTTAAACTATAAAGATGTTATAATGATGTATTTACTCAAAAAAAAATTCGTCAAAAAATACTTATGTTGATTTGTACAGAAAAAAAAAACCCTATGTTCCTCACAAAATTATGTTAGAAAAGGTGGTTAGCTCAATTTTAGGTTCTAACAATATATATGGGTTTACATATAATAAAAGTAATTCTTATGGGATTATGGTGGTGAATGCAATGAGAATGAATCAAGATTATTCAAATGAGTATTCATGTAATATCCTTTTAGATGAAGAATCAAATGTAGATATAACTAGTTTTTTTTAAAAAAAAGATCTTGATAAAATATTATAAGATGGGTATATAACTCACATCAAGTCTTTGTCCATTGTACACATTTACCATCTAATCAAATCATAATTTGAGTGAGCCAAATTATGATAGCATCATTGAATGTGCTAAAAGTGTATATGAAGCTAAAATTCATGTTTTTGTCTATGGTTATGCCTAATCCTTGTAGTCCAGGTAGGAATATGGATGCTTATCTTTAATTATTAATTAATAAATTAAATTAGTTATGGTTAATTGAGGATTTGACATATGTTGTCTTAAAAAAATAAAATTTTCAAATGAAGACAATATTGATATAGATTATAAATGATTTTTCTGTATAAGGAGTGATTTCAGGTTGAAGCACATATGAAAATTAGTTTATCTATACTATATAGAAAATAATAAGGCCTTTATCTTAATGAATGGTGGTAAAGCTTTTTTCTATATTTTTTTCCATTGGAGATTTTTGCTATATTATGAACATTAAAATATGAAGTTGTTTAATAATAAGTTACGAGTCGTTATGCCCAAAACCACTTTCACCTTAGTCAATAATTCATGATTTCTTGTTAATGAATGACTTAAGAGTTTAAAGAATCATTAACTTTAAAAAGATATTTAACTTTTTAGATTAAGTAAACAAATTTCATTGCCTATATAGGTGTCATTTTGTTAGAAAGTTAAAGAATGGATAAAAAGTTTAGAACTTTATGATGGAATTAGCAATGAAAATCTTGTTAACAATCTTATGATTATATCAGCTACCTTGTAAAAAATGTTTAGGTTTCCAATAAAATTAGCAACAAATATTTTATTTGTAATTTAATGAAAAATGGAATAATTGATGAAAAATGGCCAATGCGTTTGATGTAAACATTCGATCGACATTATTATTTATTGATAGAAATCCTAACTGATATCACATCCTTGATAAAAAAAAAAAAATCTCAACAATGTTCTTTCATCAATAAATTTGAAATCAATATAAATTAATAATGGAAATATATTTACACACCAACAAATATTCCATCCACGTTTTCTAATTTTCCTATAGTGATCTTGGAAGATAACCTAATAAAAGTTATAATTTGTGCTGTAATGATTTCCCAAAAATAATTTGACAGCTTTAAGAATAACACTGGCTGTGAGGATGCACAAAGTGTGGTGGGTGTTTTGATCTGTGAGGGCATCATAAAAACTGACTACACCATGAGGGCATGGAAGAGATAGGCATGTGACCACCGCAAACATTGCTTCCATTAACACAGTAATGAATTATTTATAATCAGAATAAACTAACATCTATAGCTTTGGTAAATAGTCTTATTTTAGCTCTTAATTATGTACATCTTTTCCCATTTTAATTTCATTCCCTGGCAAACAAGACAAAATGTTCATTAAAAGAAGTAAACTAAAGTGGAAAAGGTAGTTCTGTAATGAAATAGTAATTAATATTTTAACCAATAGTTAATTCTCTGTTCCAAATTAAGATAACATAAGCTTAACAACTGAGCTATGGATTAGTGTTGCCTAGGATCGTGCTTAAGACTTATTAATTTCATTAACCCCTTGAAATTTATCCATATAGACTTACTCTCTTCAATTTTCTCTCTCTATTTCCTGCCATCATATGTAGCTTTATTCTTTCCAGCGCAGTACATTTATTTGTTCTTGTGAATAGCATCATCTATCCATAAGCATACAAAATTTTGAAATTCTCAGCAAGAAGTTTTTAGTTCGGATTTTATTTTCTTGGAATAAGAATCCCTTTTTCCTCCATAGCCCAGGCTTTTTTCTGGGATATATTACACTAGAATGTTACATGTCAACCCAGCCAGCTAACATCAAACTAGCCAGTCCCTCGCACGCTGAGAATGAAGTGCTGAACCATGAGAAAGATGAGCATGGTGCTGGAGTTGAAACCCTGAATGTGGGAGCGAGCCAGACACTGTAACTTATTGCTTCAAAACATAGAGATAAAAATAAAAACTATCTCTTGTTTTTAAAATCTACGTAGCTGAATACATTTTTCAGATCATTAATAAAAAACAATTTAAAAGTCAAACAAAACTATAGTAATGGAAAGGTGATTAATGGTGTCTGTGACGTGCTGAATGGATGAGTAGGTATTGGTGGTTTTAAATTCTTCTGCTCGAAGTTCAAAGTCGCGGAAATTCATGCATAAAGATACCGAGTAATAAATGGCCAACCCGATTTGAAGGTACCAAAAACGACGTGAGAAATCTGTGAAACGAATCTGCCATGCATTCTAACATTCTCTGGAAATGGCTAATCCCCAGCCCACCACCGTCTATGCCACATTTCTCACTGAAATTCATGTACGATTGGTAGTAACAATGCAAACCAGTAGCCCTTCACGTGCTTCTAGTTGATCCGATCGACTACACCCTCTACAGTTTTCATGCATATCTCTTTCATTCCTTTTCTTTTTAAGAGAGGATTCTATACATTAATTAATGAGAAATCAATTTACTGGGAATTAATTAATATTGTGTTCAAGGTAAAAAGGCTAGGTTGGAGATACCTATCTTCTAGAGATGTCAAGATGTCAATACAATCTGAGATCGTCAAATGATGGTACGAAGAGTTTTCTTATCTATCTGTTCGGAAATGTGGTTAAAGTTATTTTTAAAAATATTTTTTATTTAAAAATATATCAAAATAATTTGTTTTTATATCTATAAAATTATTTTTAATATCAGCACCTCAAAGTGATTTAAAATACCAAAAAAATAAAAAAAATCATATATTTTCCAAAATATTTTTCAAACGGATTCTCAAACATTGAGTTTCTTTAACCTATTCTCTTCATTTGTAACCTCAAACTCACCCCCATCCACTCTTTATTTGAAGGGTTGCTATGATTACATTTATATATATATTACTTTATATATAAAATGCATCGAGGTTTCACTGTACATTATTTATTGTGAATTTTAATAGTAAAATTATTATTTTACCTCTAAAATTATCAAAAAACTAACCATATATAAGACAGCCGATTGTTTCATGGGATGCATGCCATTGTAGCCACCTATTTACCATTCTTTAAGGGAACAATTAAGGATGCTCACGTTCAGCTCACAATGCGGTGCCCATATCTTGAGTAATGAATTCGAAAGACAGAAAAAAAAAATAACATCATAACAAGTGCATTAACAAGCAATATATTCTCTGATCGTTTGCTTTTACACTCATCTTCTTCTTTTGAAGGGCTAAAGGTTATTCTTTCCTGATTTAATTAGTAATTAAAAATAACATATCAATTACTAATTTGAATTAGCAAGTTGAAGCAAGAACATATGGTACACCCTCTACTTTTATTTTATTTTTATGGAAAAAAAAAAGGAAATAGAAGAAGAAGAAGCTCAAGTTCGAGTTTTATCATTGCTTTGTAGAGAAGTAATAAAAAGGGAAGAAATAATTACCTGAATTACGAGGAAAAAAAAGAGTTTAGGGAAATTAAAGGCAAACCCCAACAAAACATAGCTAAAGAAATTTAGGGGGGGAAAGAAGTTAGGGAAAATTAGCCCCTACCAGATTAATTAGAAAGAAATTAGCGAAATTCACTAACGAATTTCGCCGCTAAAACTCCCAAGACCCCACCTGATCATAAACTGCCACTACTGCTAAATCATCTGCCTGAAATCGGGTCCCACATGTTGGTGAATCAAGTAGTCATCACCACCGTTTGATACATCAAACACCATGTTCTGATGGTGATGAAGAAATTGCTGGTGCTGGTGTTGCTGCTGAGCTCTTATCATCTCCTTTTGTCGCCTGAGCTCAAGCACCTTCCGGTGCGAATTTGAGTGTTTAGTGAGCACAAATGTTGGGCTAGCTGCAGGCCTATACTCAGGCACAAGCCGCCCCGACTTGTACCTTACACCACACGCATTGCACAGAGTCTTAGGCCCCATGGGTCCTGTCCGCCACTGCGGCGTCTTATCCGTGGCACAATGCAGGCACCTGCGACCATCGCAACCTTCAACACCACCGTCTCTTTTCTTAGGCCCCGCCTCACTCTTAATTGTCTTTTTCCCAGAACTCGGATATGGGGTCGGCCCAGCAATTATTTCAGTCTCGGAGGATGAAGTCGTGGGAGAGAGCACAAGAAGGCGTGAGGCCCAATTGCCAGGCGCTGCCCGAGACCGCTTGCTCCGAGCCTTAGCGGGGACAGCCGTTTCAGGATTGAACATTGTGCTGTTGATGTTACTAATATTGGAGACATTGTTATTGTCATCGGTGTTTCCATGAGTTTGGAAGTGTCGACTCTTGGATGATTCGTCTGGCCGAGTTTTCATGCCGGATATTAGCTGAAGCCTTTGCAAGTCTTCGCTGGAGAATGATTCCTCCACAAAATTCGACAGCCATTCTAGCTCCGCTAAATCATCATACTGTACATAAGAACAGAAACTGTAATTAGAAAATTGATGTGTTTCTTTGATTTTTCTCTCTTCAAACAGATAAAACAAAAGGGAAAGGAAAAGGGGGTGTCAATGTCATGCATGAAAGTAAGGGATTACAGGCACGCAAAGCTCGCTGCCAAAATGAACGTCATGATGAGAGAAATTATTGGTGTAGTGGGACCCAATATCGCCGTTAAAGGTAGAAGGCTCACGACCCGAGAAAGAGGAGGAATGGCAGCTATCAACGACAGTAACGGTGGAAGAGTCCGTGGAGTTGGCGGCGGCAGTGACGATAGTATTATTATTGTTAGGGTCGGCTATCATGGCATCATCATCTTCATTAGAGAAGTCCAGAAGGTCTTCAACAATGAAATGGTCACCAACACCAATGGACTTATTATTAGAGTCCAAAGAGTGGTGCTTTTCATTAGTTGTGAATTGTGCGCTGCAAAACCCGGTTGCCCCATAGAACTCCGGTGCTTCCATACTTTATTTTGGTGCTTCAAGCTAGAAGAAGGTCAAGAATTAAGGCGAAGAGAGTGGTGTGGTTGTGCAAGGGAAATGGAAATGTTAGTTTGTGTGTGCAGAAGAAGAGAGGGAGAGGGAGGGAGCTGCTGTTGCTGTTGTTGCTGTTGTGGTGGTGGTGGTTTTTTAGGAGAGAGAGAGAGAGAGAAAGAGAGGGTTTATCTGCGTTTGACGGGGGCAGGCGGACAGCTAAAATGGAGGAAGGTGTTGACGAGGAAAAAATCAAAGAGCTGGGGTGAAGAGAAGGAGAGAAAAAAGTGATAAATAAGTGGTAATAAATTTTCTTATAAATAAATAAAGAGGATTTAATTGAGTTAAAGAAAATCTTCTAGAAACTTTAATTAGTGTTTCTAATTCGATTTAAAGAGGTTATTTTCGTGTCCCTTTGCTTTTAGAAACTTTCATGTTTCTAATTTACCACTTGCTTCACTTTCTTTGTAAAATAATATTATTGGAAATTTTATTTCTTGCCTAATTTTATTTATTTTTATTCTTTATTAATAAATTCTACATATCCAATTATTTAGGAATTAGTTAATAGTACCTAGTCGAGGTTGAAATAACCATCAATAACATTTTTTTTATTTAATTAAAACAATTTTTACATTCATATAATAAGCTGAAATGATATTGAATTGTAATTTTTTCTAAGAAAATACTAAATTTTTTAATAAATAAATTTATAAAATTTAAAGTAAGGGATATTAATTTGATAGAGCAAGTATTGTAAATCTCTTTATCATTGTGTTTTAAAATTATTTTTGAAAAAAAAATAAATTTTTTATTTTAAATTAATTTTTGTTTAGTGTTTTTAAATTATTTTTATATATTGATATCAAAAATAATTTTTTAAAATTAAAATAATTATTTAATACAATTCTGAATAAAAAAAAATATATAAAAATAACCTCAAACACATTTAAAATAACTGAAAACATAATATAATTAGGTTACTATTGACCGAAAACTGTAAATTCATGAGCTGAATGAGAGCTAAGAGTCAATGTCGGTAATGGCATGGCCCACATGGTATTTTTTTTTTTTTAATTATCTCAAAAATAGAGATACACAGACGTGCATGGAATGATGGTGGTGATGTCAAATAGCTGTACACAGTAAGCAACTATCACAAGGCATTCTGCACAAAATCATCATCTACCATTGCCTGCAGCACTAGCTAATTACTGACATGCCACTCATACAATCTATAATTATTCTTATATATATATAGTTACATTGTTTTCAAATTATATTGATATAAAAAATATATATTATTTTTAAAAAATAGTTTAATAAGAAAACAATAATTTAGTGTTCAAATTCAACTCCGTGGGAACCAATCAGCAGGTTTATCGCTGAAGCTTGAGCATTAGCGTCCAAGTTTACAGCCCGACTCCTCTGCTTTTAATTTTTTTTGCCCTCGGGGATCGTGCCCTCTTCTTATTCTTCTTCTTTTTCCCCTTTTCTTCTCTGATATTTACTTTATTTAATTTGTTTTTTAATTGTTATTAAATATTATCATTATCTACCCTGCTGGTTCAGTTTTTTTATTCAAGCCCCATTTGGAAGCACGATGGTTACAGCTCACTTGGCGAAGATGGACGGTCGTGATGTTCCCAACGTGTGTCCCTCTTTAACTTGACAAGTAGGATCATGAACGAGTCTAAAGATAATAATCCTGGCTTGTATTTTGGTGTTGCGATTTATTGTTTAATTTCATGTAATTAATGAAATTAATTTTGCGATTTTTGTGTATTTCGGAGGTATGTAGGCCTTTAAACTACAAGCTTTTTTAATGACTACATAAATTCATTTGGACTTTTCAAATATTATGACCTCATTGTAAATATGAACTCTCCTAACACCTCGCTTGTAGGATTTATATGGCATTCATGTCAGTTTCCCTCCTAATTGCTACACTTTAAATATAATTGCAAAAAAAAATAAAAATTATAGCTATCACTAGGTTATTTCCAGCGCTACAAATTTTATTTTTTTATTATAAAAAAATATATAGGTCACATAATTATTTTTTATTATTGTAATTAATCACAATAAAAAAAGTTAAACTTGAAAAATCCACACTTATTTTTTTTTTATTTTAGCCTGGATTATAAATTAAATCATGAGTTCCATTTTATTTATTTATTTATTTTTATTATATGATAAAAAGTACATAGACTAATTCCCAGAGTATTGAAGGATATTTTAAAAATAAAAAATAAAATAATTCAGTAAAAACATAAAATTGAATAATGAAATTAACCAAATGATAAAAATACAAAAAGGCCAGAAAAAATAAAACAAAAATCAATGGGCTAAAAACAAGACACGTGTCTAGGACAATTTTAGGAAATTATGCATCTTGCCCCGAGGTAAGCCCACACACCTGTGCTACCTATTTTTTCTTGCTTCAGAGGGTGTATGCTCCTGCTTTTTTGAAAAATAAATAACAACGTGTCACTTGTTATGTCAAGCAACGTGTCGTCTGTCAGGTAATAATCCAACTGCTAGCCACCACTGTGGTAGCCTAAAAAATGAGGGGAGGGGTTTTCTAGTTAAAAATCCAAGTTTTCAAATATTTTTCATCTTGTTGTCTCTAAAGCACCATAAAACTCTCTCTATATTAACTAACAACCTTAAAATAACCTAAAATTACTGAGAAAAAAAAATTAAATTAAACTCAATCTCTTTTTTCAATGATATTTACAGAAGAAACCATCACCATTGAACTCTCATCATTGGATTAAACTCGTTGATGCCAAAAACAATAAGTGTTCTTACCTAAAAGTGATCCAAGTGACTATTTTCTCTCTCTACATTATGTTCAAGTGACTTTCTCTCTACACTCTTTAATTCATAGTTTAAAAAATGAATAAAACAAATTTTTGGATCATAATTAAAATTATTATTAAAATGTGATTAACCTTGTATTTTATATGTTTTCTTACATGTTATTGCTCTATTTTCAAAGTATGTATTTTTACCATAATTTTAATCACATTTTCTTTTAACTACACCATAGAAAGAGTATAGTTAAAAGAATGATTAACTATGCTAAAGAAGAGTATGGTTAATAAAATAAAAAATAAAAATAAAACCAATCCCATCTCTTTTAATTGTTCTGTTAATTATACTTTAATTAGATAGAAGTGGAGTGTTAAACCTATCTTGGAGCACCTTACAACTTAGTGAATTTAATATGTTGGTGTTGTTGATGGGAAAAAAAATAAATTTTATGGTCAAATTTCAACAAAAATATTTTTTATTTTTAATTAAATAAATAAG
Organism: Salix dunnii; assembly: GCA_015731905.1. Lineage (NCBI taxonomy): Eukaryota > Viridiplantae > Streptophyta > Magnoliopsida > Malpighiales > Salicaceae > Salix > Salix dunnii. The sequence continues at coordinate 3,907,117 of CM027676.1, forward strand.
TATGCATTTGATTATGTAGAAGATGAAGATAGAATGGGATAAAGTTTTTTTTAAATATAAATATAAAATATAAGATTGAATTTAAGTAGTTTTAAAATATCAAACACTGTAAATCTATAGTACTTGCAACGAAATTCATTGATATTTAGTATATGTTTAGTACTGTGATAGTTTTTGCAGTTATCATTTAAAAAATATTTTATAAAAAGTATTTTAATTGTAATTTAAAAAATATATATTTAATTAAAACTGAAGTGATATGAATTCTTGAAAAAAAAATTAAAAATAATAAATAGATTATTTTATTTTTATAAAATTAAAATACAATTATATTTAAGATACCATATAAAACACTTGAATTATTTAACAAATCAAGTAGTTTTTTTTTTTTTTTGCTAGAATAAAATATAATAGCAAATCTTCTTTAAATGAAGGTTGGAAACATGGAGTGGAGGCAAGATATAGTGGGTCCTTGCGATAATCGCTCTATGGGCTGCCTCTAACTATGGATAAGGTGGTAGTTTTGCAACGTAGATTGAGATATTTTTATTTTTACATTTTATTTTATTTTATTTACTTTTTATGCTTGGATTAAAAGGAACGCCTGAAAAAGAGAGAGAATCTGAGCCGTTGCTTGGCGTGGAGGGTTTCATGTAACGGAGATTATTTGTTTTTCCCCTTTACGTGGATATTTAATTATTATTTAAAAAAAAATCGGTGAAGTATATTTATATATTTAAGTATTTATTTCAAGGTTAGGGTCCAATATGCACGTGATAGAGGTAGAGAGATGTGTCAGGGGACCATGTGAGTGCTTGGCTCGTGTCTAAAGCCATAACAGGCGGTGGTCAATGGCACGTGTCGGTCATCAACAGCATCTTTTCTTTATGTTGATGGATGCTTCAAGCATGGCCATGCAAAACTCTCTTCTTATAGTCTTACGATAACGTGATTGCACGTGCCGTACCGTCACGTGAGTTGTGGGTGGGTAATACACGTGTGTTGCGTCCATCTTGTGACATGTCACGTGGGAAGGAGTGGGTCTTTGTAGGGTCGATTGATTTTCAGGAGAATTATTTGAAAAATACAATCACCTCCGATTCTGTTTTTGAAAGATAATATATTCAATCGAATAATGAAATTTGTTTTTTAAAATATTTTTTATTTAAAAATATATTAAAATTATTATTTTTTATTTTTTAAAAGTTATTTTTAATATTATCTTATGAAAATAATCTTAAAATATATATTTTTTTTTAACTTAAAGTAAAAAAAAATTAAAAATATTTTTGAAATACAATGTTAAATACTAGCTTAAGTGTCTGTTGGGTAGTGTGATAGACATTGTTTTTTAAAGTAATTTTTTTTATTTTTTAAAAATTATTTTTCACATTAACACTTGAAAATGATTTAAAATCACCAAAATTAATTTAAAATAAAAAATTACAATTTTATCAAAAATAATGTCAAACAAGGCCTTAAGATCGATAAATAGCAAGTAATGTTGAATATTTAGAGTTTGTATGTTTTTGTATTTTAAAAGTATTTAAAAAAATATATATTATTTTAATGTAATTTTTATAAAAAAAATAATTGTCACCAAACTCTCAAAGCACCCTCTTAAACTTAAATATATTTTTGAAGATCAAATCTTGCATCATTAATAAATTTTATTATAAAAATAAATATATATACTAAGAAGAAAAAGAAAGTTCCACGAAAGGTAGAATTAAATCCTTCATATTTTAATAAAGGTCGCTAAGATCTTTCCATACTCCATTTGGTGAATGCATGCAAGGAATTAATTTAATGTAGTCCAAATTGTGGTGGTTGAAGCACTCTTTAATAAATTTTATCTTTATTATATATATATATATATATATATATATATATATATATATATATATATATATATATATATATAGATACACACAAACACATATGCATATAGCATGCATGCAAATCTTGGGAATCGTGGTCCAACTAGACCATTAATTTAATGGGGTTGTCTATAATCCTGTCTATGATCTTTCCTTTTGGATTTATTATAGTCATAAATCCATTAAGTTTAAAAATATAGCTACTAGCTCATTATTTCGAGGCTATTTTAACCAAAACTAGAATTTGATGCCAGCTTCAAAATATTTTGCCTACTCATAAAATCAGGAAAAAAAATTATTTTTATTTTATTGAATAAAGGTTTGTATTATCCCTTTATAAATAATTTAATATTTAATACTAATGGTTGGAATTGGTAATATTTTTTTTTTTCCATAACAATGGTTGATTTATTTATCTAGTTCAGTATTCATATGAAGCCAACAAACTATTCATTTAACTTAATATTCTATTTTTTAAAAAATAAGATATACCATAGCATATTGGGCGACAAAAATCTAATTCATATTTGACAAAATATATACAATAAAATAATAATATTTGACTAAAAAGAAGTTATATTTTTATTATAATTACCACTTATATTTGTGTTTTAATTAGGATATGAAAATAAAGCATTGTTATATTATTACTATAAATGATTTATATTTATTTTTTAATTGGAGTATAGTCATAAAATAAATACTTTAGTTTTCTCAATGCTCCATTTATAAACATAAAGTAAATACTTGAGAAAATTAATTTTTAATTGAAATATGTTTTTTCAATGTGTGATACTTTTTTTTTTATGTGATTCCTTTTATTTATAAAACATATATATAATTTATTGAATATGAATCAAGATACTTGTTGTAAAAAATACATGTGAACATTAATTTCAATAAAATTACAAACAAATAAATTCCATTGGTAATTCTATTGGTATAAACCAATGGATTTGCAGCTGGAATTACACTGGGATTTAAAAAACCTATGAAGTACAACTATGTGATATTTTTATCAACATAACTACCAATGGATATATATTATCTTTAAATCCATTACTAATGTTTTTAATTTATGACATAATCATTGGGTGCTTTTATATTTGTTTTATAGTTGTTTATCATATAAATTTATTGTATGGACCTGTTAGGGATTGTTTTAGATTATATAAAATTATAATATTTAGTTAAAGTATTTAATTAATACATGATTATTGTATATAGGTTTGAAATAAATAATGGAGGAACGTTCATGGATGTATCGTGAATCACCTTAAGGGTTGCGTAAGATGAATTATTGTAATTGGCTTTAGTGTTTTATTAACTATGCAATATCTAATTTGAGAAACATTAGTAGAGATGATATTAGATGTCCATGTATAAGATGCAAAAACAAAATGTTTGTCGATCTAGATGTTGTCATGATGCATCTTCAATGAAAAGGGTTTATGGAGGAATATATGTTAACAATGCACATGAAGAAGAATTTGTTCTTCATGAGATCATGGTAGAAAGGATGGTTGATTCAATTTCTAGTTCTAGTAACATGCATGGAGTTTTAGATGCTAATAATAATTCTTATAAAAATATGATTATGGATACGATGAAAAAGAATCAGAGTGATACAGGTGAATGCTTAATAATATATGAAGAACCTAATATAGATGGAACCATCCTTTTTTTATTTTTAAAAGACTATAATGAACCATTATGAAATTGTTACATAGATCACAGTAAATTATCAGCCTGACATAATTGTTTACCATTAAGTTAAATTATGGGTTGAGTGAGGACCATTGTGATAGAATTTTTGAATGAACGAGAAATATTTTATTTGAAGGAAACAAGCTGAAAAAGAACTTCCATGCTACAAGGAATGTACATATTGGTTTATGTAAAGATGGATTCAACCCATTTGAGTTATTTGTTGCTTTATTCCTATTGGTCGATGATTCTCATGGTATACAACTTATCACGAGAGATGTGTATGAGGCTAGAGTTCATGTTTGGATCAATGATCATATCGATCCTTATAGTTTGAGTTTGGGCTGTATTATTGATGCATGTCTTTGACCATTGATTTATGAGTTCAAGGAATTATGGTCACCCATAAGTTTGACTTATGATGTATCAAGAAAACAAAATTTTAGATGTTGGTTGTAATACTACTCAAATTAAAATGATTCTTTTAGTGAGAGAATCTTCTCTCAGGAGTTTTTTATAAAAGTTTTTTCTAATGGAAATAACAATGTTTTTTTTCTTCTAGATTTAGCAAATAAAAAAAAAGCAAAAGTAGAATAAAAAAAATAAAACTAAAATAGCTAATATTCTAAACAGATTCAAGGTAGCCCGGGCCTCCCTAAAACAAGTGATTTGTTTCAAAACAATTTCTCTCTAGCCTTTTGGATTCGATCCCTCCTGTCCCTTTTATTATTTTTTTCCATCGACTTTGTAGCAATTATAATTGTATTAGAATTGCAATGGATTTATTTATCTCTATTACATTCAGATTTGATTGCCAGCTAAGCCATGCAAAACGACATCGTTATCTCTCTCTCTCTACTCCCTGTTAGCTGTCAGCACCATATGTCTTTCATCCACAGTCATCCATGTAAGTTATACCTCACATGATCTATACACTACATGTTAACCCCTTTCTTTTATATCTTTGTAGAATAGCTTGTCAAGGAAGCCATTTCTCATTTCTTCCTCAATCCTTTTGAGGAGACCTGAGAGTAGCAACATTATTACAACTCTCCCCCCTTTAAATTTTTTTTCCCTTAAGGTGTGGCTAGGCCTTTTTTATCCATTCTTCTTTAACCCATTCAGCATCCTCATCTAGTTGACCTTCCCATTTCACCAATACTTCATTCTCTTCTCCTTCTCCAACAAATTTGTTGCCTTTTGTCTAAGATTTCTTTGGGTTTCGATAAGGATTTTTGTCTAGGCTCTAGATTGGGCAACGATGGTTTAGGGGTGATGTCGTTGCCGACCTACTTTTTCAAGAGTGAAATATGGAAGGTATCATGGATTTGGGACTCCTTGGGAAGATCTAGCTAGTAAGCCACCGATCCCATCCTCTTCAATATTTGGAATGGTCTAACATATTTATATGCCAACGTTTTGTTTTTGTTGCTTAGCATGCTGGACTATTTAAATGGCTTGAGCTTGAGGTAAACCCACTCACCCTTATTGAAATTGATGTTCGCCTTACCTTTATATGCTTGCTTTTTTTTATTTTCCTTAAGTTAGTGTTAAATGGTGTTTAATTTTTATGATTTGCTCCGTTCTTTGTAATAATTGTTCCTTTGTTGCTTGATTTTTTTGTAGATCTAGAAATGTAATCTATAATGCTGGGGGGGGGGGGTAACTGTATATAGCTTCAAATGGAATAGTTTTGATAAACATGTGATAGCTAGTATTGTAGCAGTATTTGGCCATAGTTAGCCAGTTTGACCAACTATTAGGGTTATCCCTTACATAACACCTCTAATATCCTTCTAAAGTCTTGTTGATAGCCTCTAATATCCTTACCCCCTGAATTTAGAATGGTTCTCCCAAAAACTTGCTAGTAAAAGCAGGATCTTTGTCTAAGACTATAATGTCGGGTAGTCTATACAGCTTCATGATAATTTGTGAAAATAAACTGGCAATTTTAGTAACACTATAGGGGTGTGATAAAGTAATAAAATGTGCATACTTGGTATTTGGCTCTATGCTGTCCTAATTTTCTATACATGCAAAATCAAACCTTTTTCCAGCTTTCTCAGCTCTTGTAGGAAAGTAGGGCTACAATCCACCTTTGAATTTTCATTCCTTATTCCTTTAATCATAATTTTCTTGTCCCCCAATTGAATTTCCATTTTTAGGGATGTGAAGTCCCACAATATTGGTCTTAATTCCCTTAGCCATTTTACACCTAATACAACATCACATCCACCTAATTGAAGGATGTATGTTTGAGTGGAAAACTGACCAGGATAAAAAAAACTTTATATCTGAACAACTTCCCTCACTCCACTACCTTAATCCATCTACCATATGAATCCTAATGGGTTCATGTTTGGTGACTCTCAATCCCACTTTATGTGCTACTTTAGGGTGTATAAAATTATGGGTGCTCCCTATGTTGACCAGGGCCATAAATTCATGGCCTTTCACCCTTACCTTCACCCTCATGGTTTAAGACTGGGGCTTCCAATAATAGCATAAAGAGATATCCAAAGTGGTTAGGACCCCATTTATCGTCACATTTAAAGCAGACACCCTATCTATTTTTTTCCTTCATCTACGTGGGGGTGATTCTTTGTATGGTGATTGATCTCCTATATACCTTCGGCAAGGTTATTGTAGTGTTTCTGCCCTGAAATCCTATAGTGCTAGGCTTTTATGCCCTCATCATGATCACTAAATTTTCTTCTTGCATCCTGACCAGCCCGTAAGCAACCACTAGGTTCTAGGGATTTAACATCTATACTCTCATTCTTATCTCATTTTTTAACCCACCAAGAAAACAGTTGAGTTTATGAAAGTTAGACAACCCCTTTACTAGATTTGAAAGTAACTCAAACTGGGTTTTGTAGATTTTCACTGTTGAAGTCTATTTGATGTTGATGAGGGCCTCTAAATGGTCATCATAGGAGGATGTCCAAAATAGACTTGAAGGACTGTAACAAATGCCTCCCAACTAGTAATGATCTTAATTTCTTCTAGTTCTTGATACCATGGTATGGTCTTCCTTTCCACGTGGAAGCTTGTTGTGAATAACTTGTGCTGAGCTGGGATATTGTGAAAGCTAAAAAAATAGCTAGCCTAATACACCCACCTAATAGGATCATCACTATTAAATTTGGGAAATTCCAACCGGATGGATTTGATATAAAATTGGTGATTCTTTTTTTATGGTACCATTTCATGTCGTGGATTTCCATTAATGGACCGAGTTGGTAAGTTAAGAGGTGACCCTATAGGCCTTTTCCCATGGGTTTTAGACATTTGGTCCATTTAGGTAGACATATTTCATAATTGCTGAACAATATCTTCCAATAGTTATTGTTGGTTCTGTTGTTGAGCTTTTTGTTATTGTTTCATTCCTCACATTGTCTCTATTAATGGTGAAACCCTGGTTTCTTCTGCCATTCAAAGATTATGACTCTGATTCCACTTGTAATACTTCTCAAATTAAAATGATTCTTTTGGTGAGAGAATCTTCTCTTTGGAGTTTTGTATATATATATTTTAATGGAAATAACAATGTATTTTGTCTAGATTTATTGAATAAAAAAACAAGCAAAAGACAAATAAAAAAATAAAACTAAAGAAGCTAAAATTCTAGACATACTCAAGGTAGCCTAGGCCTCCTTGGAATAAGTGATTTGCTTCATAGCAATTTCTCTCTAGCCCTCTAGATCTGATCTCTCCTATTCGTTTTATTATTATTTTTTCTACTGACTTTGTAGCAATTAGAATTGTATTAGAATTGCATTAGATTTATTCATCTCTATTAAATTTAGATTTGATTGCCAGCAAAATCATGTGAAATGACATCGTTCTCTCCTTTTTTTTACTCCCTGCTAGATGTCAGCATCATACATCTTTCATCCATAGTCATCTATGAAAGTTGTATCTCACTCGATCTTTACCTTACACAGTAACCCTTTTCTTTTATGTCTTTGCAGAATAACTTATCAGGGAAGCTACTTTTCGTTTCTTCCTCAATCCTTTAGAGGAGACTTGAGAGCAGCCGGACTGTTACACAAGCAATTTTGATGTAGATTGTTAATGATTTTTCTACTTAAAAAATACTTTTTGGGCAGAGCACGCATGAAAAACTACCATGTCAAGACTTTATGAAAAACAACAAAGCATTGATGTTGATGAATGATGGTAAAACTTTTTTTTTTATTGTCACCAATGATTCTTGCCAATTAATCATAAGTACAAAAATAATGAAAATGACTTTGATGTTGGAAGAGATATTGCATCGCTACTACTGTCGAGTGAAGAACTGCATCACACGCTGTCAAAGTACAATGACATTGTCTATGATTTTCAATCCGATAAAACAAATATTTTGAATGTATAAAATTTAATAATTGGTAACAAATATTTCAATTTTAAATAAATTTAATCTAATCCAAAATATATTTCTGATTCTTAATTGATTTTATATCATTGAAAATATTTTTTAATTGTTTTTTGAAAAAAAAATAATACTAGTGACAAAATTATAGATGAATGTTTTGCTATTATTTTCTAAAGAGTTGGACATTAGTTACTCAAATGCTATTATTACCAATGACTATATCGACAGAATGTTCCTTTGGTATTTTTTAGGAAATTGTATATTAATTATTTAAAATAACACTATTACCGATGACTATACCAATAGGATATTAACGATAGAGTCATCGATGAAATATGCCAATGACAAATACCGATGAAATTATTGATGAAATATTAAAAATAAAGTTGTTAATAGTATATTTTGATGGTATTACCCACAAGATATATTAATGGACTTATAAGTAGATTTACAATCGGTCTTTTTGTTGGTAGATTTAATATTAAATGAATCACCGATAAAAAAATTACCAATGAGAGTTTTACCAACATAAGGATTTTGTCCTTATAGTTATCATGAAAATAATTACCAATAAAAAATACATTACAATACCGACAAAAATTCTTGTATGTAAACATTGAATTGTGGTAGTGAAATGAAGTATTGATTTCAACATATGGCTTATCATCATCTACCGATTGAATATTAAGGATTTAATTCCATCAAAAGTAATTGATATGAATATTAGATTATTTATAAAGAATATTACCGATATATATTTGAGATGAAAAAAGAAAGAAAGAAAGAGGAGGAGTAGCTTTACAACTTGCAAATTAAATAAAAAATAAAAAATAAGGGAGTGTCAATGGTGGCATATAAATTAATAACAAAAAGAAGAAAACTGGCATAATTAAGGACCAAATTTGTTATGAGAGCAAGCAACATGTATATATGAAATCTACCAAAGAGATCTCCAGAGGGCACAATCTTTATGATTACGTCACGTTCTCTTATTCCAAGCAACAATGATTAATTAGTTTAAATTTTAGTGAATATTTTGCTATATGTGATACCCATGAAAAAGAGAATATTTATCTCCTTATCCCAAGAAAAATTAAGAAGAAAAGATAATAAGCTAATTAAATTTCAATAACATTCATCACAAATATTCCTCATAAAAACTATCATGCATGAAATTTAAATAATAATTTATTTAATAAATTAAATTGAGGTCTTGAAGATTATTATGATGTATATGGTATTTTATTTTTAATTAATTAATAATTTCATTATGTATCAAAATCTGAGGGAAAATAAAAACCAAATTAGAAATATATATAGTGTCTGTTTAAGAGTGTAGTTGATATTGTTTTTTAAGTTAGAAATGTATCAAAATGATGATGTTTTTTTAAATTTATTTTTGATATTACCACATGAAAATGATATAAAATTATCAAAATAATTATTTGAAATAAAAATTATAAAGAGCTTTTGAAATGCAATATTAAATAAGGACTTAATATCCGTAAAAACGAGTGCTGATGATTCTTGTAGGATTTCTATCTTTATTAAATGAAAAGAAAAAAAGAAGAGGAAAATGAAATATATATAATTTTGGATTGTTATACGATAACATTGGGTTCTCGTTCTACAAAAATTGCTCAATTTAATAGTTTTATTATGTGTGTGTATATTATTTTAGTATTATTTTTTTTTAGGATAAATTGAGTTGACGTTTCAAAATTAAAAATAAAAACTTTTCATGATAGAAATTACAAACACAAGTAAAGTCAAACTTAAGTGAATATCGAAAGAGGGAAAGTTGATCACATGATGTCTCTTCTACTTTATTATTATTATTATTATTATTATTATTATTATTATTATCTCTTCTACTTTATTATTATTATTATTATTATTATTATTATTATTATTATTATTATTATTATTATTATTTTATTTTATTTTTTCTACTTGCTCTTGACCTCTCCCGTAACGTTCTCTATAAGCCAGCCATGAACGCGCATTCGCATGAGGGAAAAACTTTTGAACCTGAAAAAAAGGGTTCTCCGGTCAAGTTTTGTGGAACCAGGTCCAGGGCTGACCGACAGGCTTCTATTTCAAGCCCATTTGCTTTGCTTTTAACTAGCCACCATTGCAGTTTTATTGAAGGAAAAGGAAGGGCATGTTGCCCATAAACCACATATTCTTGGTGCTTAAGTAATTGTAAATGAACACAAGAAAATCTTTTTTTAATGCAAGAAAATGTATATTATAAGCGCAAATGAGTGAGTAAAATCTTGATCGTTCTATGCTAGTATAAAGAGTTCATACCTTGACGTGAACTCAAAACATGCAGATTACAAGTTTTTTTATCATCGTATCATAATATTTAAGAACAATCCATTAACCTGTTTCCCAACAAATAGTTGATTTTCATTCTGCAATTGCCTGGAATTTGGAATGCTAGAATCTCTAGCCTCTTACTTTTCATTCTGCAAGCCATCCTTTTCATTTCATCTTGTTTGATCCAATCCAATTTAAGGAAGATAGTAATTAAAAGTATGATTGATGTTGTTTTTTATTTAGAAATATATATAAAATAATATTTACTCTTTAAAAAATATTTTTAATATAAACACATCAAAATAATTTAAAAATACCAACTAAAAAGCTAATTTATAAAAAAAAATATTTTTTTCAATATACCTCATGAAACAACTATTTAATAGACATTTTTTGTCACATAGAATAAACATGTTGAGATTTGAGCCGTGACTACTTAGTCAATAAACTTTTGATGCCATTTCAAACAATTATCTCATTTAAATATTTAAACTGTTAAATATGATTCTAAAATTCGATTTATATTATTTGTTAATAATAAAAAACCACGGTATACTTGTATTTCTTGTGTGGTTGGAGTTTTTATTAATATTATTGATAATACTAGCTGAAATACTTGTGCTCTTGAGATCTTAATAAAACATTACAAATTATATTATTCAATAAAAAAATAAAATAATTTGTAAATATAAAAAATAAATTATTAAAATATTTAAAACATATTAACTCTGTGAATGCAAGCTTATTTCTATTTAGTTGGATTGAAAAATAAATTATCATTTGTGTTTAGTTTAACAAAACAATATGAATGGTGTCTGTCTTGTTAAATAACAAACATTCTAATATGTAAAGCTGGTTATTATTAAGGGAAATAAAAATAATAATTCTTTCTTTGTTGAGAGAAAAATCTTATTGAAAATTATTAGGTTTTATTATGTTATTTCTATGCTCTGGGGTCTTAAAAACATGGTTATTTTCTAGACCCAGATTTATTCTAATATATTTGATTTTTAGATATAAAATTATTTTTGAGTTAATGTTCTATTATACCTAATTTTTAGTGTCATGTTATTTTTCAATTTAATTGAAAAACACCTAGCCATATAATTTATTAGAAAATAATATAAATTATAATTTAGGTCTCATCTAAAAATTTAAACTTTTAGGTTAGATGGTTTCTTAATATAGTATCAGAGTTTTATTGAGCCAGCGATCACGAGTTCGAATCTCACCATCCCTATTCTATTTGATAAAAACCAAGTACAAGATAATATAGATTTGTGCAAGTTTCAAGCTCAAAAGGCTTTCACTTGAGTGAGTGTGTTAAAAAATAATATAATTCATATTATGGAGTCTCACCTAATAACTTAAACTTTTAATTGGATAATTCTTTAACTTAATTAAGAGTTGCACATCACCAAACCTAAAAAATGTTAACAATAAAAAGCAATAAAAATAACTTATAATACCTATTGCTTGCACTCAAAATGATAAACCTAAAAGCCCCAGCCACCACGAAAACCCACAAAAATCAATTAGTGTTTATTTACAAGTTTGATTTTTATTGATTTTAAAAGTATTTTTTATTAAAAATATATTAAAATAATATATATTTTTTTAATTTTTAAAATTATTTCCAACACCAAAAACACTATCGTAGACTAAGAAGTGCCAAACAGGGCTTAGTCTATAGCCACATCTAACCTCTAAAAAGAAAAACATCATCATCGTAGAATAAGGAGAGTGGTTCAGTAAAAAAATTCACTTGCCAACACAATCACATGATGCTACCTGCAATGATAAAAGGAATTCTAACCACTGAAGATGTATACCTTGTGCTTTAATAGCAGAATTTTCAACTAAAAAACAATAAATTAATGAAAAGATTATATTACTAGAGATAAAAACCACACAAAACTAGTAAAACTAATTTAAAATAAAAATAAAAAATAAAAAAAGAGTTTTTTTTTTAAATAAAAATATTTTTGAATACTAAACAGATGGAGAGGCCTGCAGCACTGGCTGGCTAGTTTTTTTTAGTGGACTTTGGGAACCTGTGTATTGGGCTAATAATAATGTCATTATCAACAAATGGACCAAACCATCTAGTCTAAGCCATAAAGCGTGTGCTATGCTCACACCACCCATTATCCGGCCGGTGATAAGAATTAAGAAGCAAACCCTAGCTGCCAATAGGCGGCGCAAAATGGGCCCGGAGGCTGAATAAACGAGTTCTTTCTAAATAACATGAGGGAAGATATTTTTGCAGAATACACTTCAGATTTCCCCTGAAAACACCGTGGGTGTAGTTCACTTTGATTTTTTCATCCATTTTATTTTAGGGTGAAAAACTTATTTCTCCTTTAGAAACAAAACTAATGTTAGTGAGGATAATTTAGTAATTTTATAATGGTCATTTCCAAAAAATTTTAGGGTGCAATAACATCTTTTCGTAATACAACTTGATTTTTCCACCGCATTAACTTTTTTTCAATAAATTTTAAGAATAATCCAGAAATGAGTTATGAAAATGATTATAAAATATAATGAATCATGTTGTTGATCAAAATAATTGCCGTGGAGGTGAGGGAAACAATGGCTTTTGAGAGGTTAGTGATGATGGAGAAAACAATGACGTTGTTGATGACGACGACAATGGTAATAGTAATGAGGATGGTGAATTGTTTTAAAGGTGAGAATCTTATAGGAAAAGGTTAGTTGCGTGCACAATTATAGCTATAAATATGTATTGTATTATTTCTATGCATGAAAAACCGTATATAGTTTCTAACAATACAGTCATTGACGCAGAATGGAAGACATGATTTACCAATGTAAATAGTAAAAAAAATTTAAACACTTTAACTGGAAAGAAACTCAATAATTTTTATTCTGTAATCTGTCCTTTGTTCACAACCTTTAAATAGGCGTTACAATGATTCAAAGATTACAACAATATGACAACAAATCTGCAAAATATTCTAAAACTGGAAATAAGAAACCAAAAAGGAATTGCAGACATTAGTTGAAATGCATAAAGGAAATTAAAGAATTGCAGACATAAAGTAAAATGCATATCAGCTGAAATTTGAAACTTGCATGCCGAGAATCCAACTATTAATTCTCGATCATCCTGTTGTCAGTTGACTTGTGGTTTTTGGACCATTCCTTCTTCTTCATCTTCTTGTCTAACACTTCTTCGAACTCTGCTGCTAGCTGTTCTGCATCAGTCACACACTCAATTAAAAATGATGAATGTTATTGATTTCAAAAAACATTATGTTAAAACCTTTCAAAATGATGAATGTTATTAGAACATGTTTCTATTTATAATAGCATCAATAGAATCAAATAAAGAAGTTCAAAAAAGATTTTATCATTAGAGTGAAACTGTTAGTAGATGCATTAAAGAAGTCCCATAAGCAGTATGCATCTACTAAAGGTAAAAGTCATAAAACCAAAGGACCCCAATTTTATAAACACTCCACGAGAAATTTTGATGAGTCCAAGATACATGTCTCATTTCAAGGTAATACAAATATTTGTTAATGTTGTCAATTGTGATACTAAATTGTTTTTTGCAAGCTAGGAAGTAATAACGATATATATTTTTTTTAGTTAGATTTGTATTGGTACAATTGATGACACACATATACGAGCTTTCATTCAATCAAAAATCAAACTCCATTTATCAAAAGAAAAGGTGTGCCGACTTAAAACATAATAGTTGCTTGTTGTTTTGACATGTAGTTCAATATGTGTGGGCAGGATGAGAAAATAATGCCCATAATACATGTGTTTTTCTTAAGGCTATTCACAATAGAAACATACATTTTCTTAAACCTCTAGAAGGTAGTTATATGATATAAATCAAATGCTATTATAAGTATAATAATTGCCTTTTTTATTTACTAATATTACTACAGTTTTAAATGATTTTTGTAATTGCAATTAAATATTATTTGTTAATATTGAATATTCCAATGAGTATTGGTATTTAGGTTCATATAAAAGTTAGAGGTGTCTTTTACAAGATTTTAAGTGTCGTGGACAACCAATAAATCAGGAAGAAGTATTTAATCGGACACATACATCCGTACGTAATGTGATAGAATTTTTTTTAGAGTATGAAAATAGATGTAGAGATTTTTACAAAATATGTATGCTTATCCATATAAAACACATATTTAAATTGTAGTTGCATTGATGACACAATATAAGTACATTAGAAGAAGATCCCATGATGATGTAGCATTTGCAGAATTTGGTCGCAATCTTAATTTTGTCTATGGTGATTTTTAGCTGATATTGTAGCACACTTAGAAAGCAATGAAACCATAAGACTTCTTGATGAATTTTGTATGTGATAAAATTGCAAATAGTTTAATGAAATAATAAAATAATATTTTCATATAGTATTATGTATTTCATGACATAATAACAATGAAATCTACAGTATTTTAATGAAACTAAGCCATTTCATTCGATCTTAAAAGTATTTTAAACAAATATATATTTTATCACACTAACCTCAACTAAAATATTTTTTATAAAATAATTTCAATTTAAACCACAAAAGCATTCATAAACTATCATAAGATAAAAACACATCCTAAGCGAAAGAAAAAACTGAGTTACATTGTGCGTGTGTGTGTATATATGTCACCGGACTCTTTTCCGGGAAATAAAAATACCAGTCGGAAAAACCGGGATTTGCGTCGCAATAAAGTGGCGCCGCCGAATATTCTCCACTAGAATTAAATACATTTTTCTCAAGGAGGGCAGAAAAATAGGATCTGAGGTGAAGGTGACAGACAGTTTACACTCCCAAATCATGATGAACATCAGGAGTGACGTGGTCCATTCTTCTCTATTTCCTCGCCGCTCTGTGGTGCCCACCATTTCCAATCGCCGCACCCCCATTGACTTCTTAAACTTGGCGTGCCGTTCGGTTGAGGGTGACGAGTCACCTTCGCCACCGGAATTTGGAATTCTGAGCCCAGAAATAGATCTGCAAATGCTGGGTTTGAAAACTAGCAAGCTGTATGACTTCTTGGGACATGGAGTAATATAAAGAATGGAGTATATGTTTTACTTGAATCTTCATGACGTATTATACAACAAGCTTGTTCCCACATTCATCCATGGTTTTTAATCTTATTACCAAAGCTAAGAATTTCTTATCAGCTGGACTGTAAGATGCTGTAGCACCTGTGATTATCCTGAAAACATTCCTGAACATGACGATGAGTTTCACTGAACTTGTGAGCCTTGGATTCTTTGGATCGGAGTAAATAATACATATCGGACTCACTAGTTCTCAAGATCATAGAAAAACCAATCAGTGATGTGTTCATATGAAAAAGGAAGGGTCTTTTGGGTTCTCGAATGTATATTATATACAAGAAGAAACAATATATCAAAACTATTTAAATTTTAATTAGACAAATCTAGAGTTTTTAAGGTTTTATAATCTAAAGATCTCATCTTTTTTTATTTTCAATAATTATTTAAAAGCTAGGTTGTCGTAGATCATAAATTATCTAATTATACGTTTCCAATTATAATCTACACAAATCTTCATGAAAAATCTTGTAAGTCACTATTTAGAAGAGATAGATTGTTATACCTAAAGTGATAACTCTTTATTTTATAACCTGAATAGTTTTTATATCTAATAAACAACTCTTCCAAAAATAAAAACCTTACCTTTATATTTATACTTAATCTTGAACCCTATAAAAAATAATATTTGTTTAATTATTTAAGAATAATTTTAGAAATTTTATCAATCAAGTCTCTACTACTTGATTATGTAAGGACTAAAATTATAATTCTTAAATTGAATTACTTTTAATGAAGTCATAGTTGATTAATTATTCTAGTTTAATTTTTTAACTCATAATTTTTAATATGTTTGACCCATTAAATACCTTATATGTTGGTCCAAATATAAATTGTAATGGTAAATAAATAAAATTAAATAAATCAAACAATTTAATTCATTTTCAATTCAATAATTTATTCATGTATATTTGAAAATCAAGTGTGTTATCTAACAACGTGTAATGATCCCCTAAATATTAAGAAAATCATAAGTGATTTGACTTAATTTTTTAATGACTGGTTTGTCAATATTATGATTTAAACATTTTAAACATAGAATGTGTGTGTCATATTTGTTCCAATATTATAGTTATTGATCATTTGCCTAAGATCTGAAACTCTTTTCAAATTTCATTCTACCTTACACAAGGGTTTAGCAATCAATATTAATTGAGAACATGTAGATTTTTTTTTAATTCACCTAGGATGATGAATTCTTTTTTGATCACTTAAATACCTCAATATGTTATATTATATTCAATGTCTATCTATTTGTTATCTTTATCAATATAATATGCTACAAAACATTAAGCACATAAACAGCTTTATAAGTTAAAGATTGTTATATTCTAGATATTTATGTAGAATATTACAATGCATAATCTTAAGTGTTATATATAACTTATTCTTAAATACGTATTTTTTTCAAAAATATCAAGAACTATATTACTATTGTGGTAATCCTTCCAATGCAATGCACTAATTCAATTCAATTTACATAAAAATATTTATATCCATACTATTACTAGGCACTAGTCCTTCACCAAGAACACTAGTCTAATCACCCTTTAATCAGACACTAGTCCTTTATCGGAAACACTGGTCATACCATCTCTTTATAGACTAAACACTATTGTTTTAAAAGGGTAATTTTAATTATGCTAATAAATTAAATAAATTATATGAAGAGGGCATGTGTCGAGCACCTACCTGTTTGGTGTGCACGACTAGTGGCTCTGTGCTACTATTTGAAGCCTTAGACCTCTTTCCTTTCAATAAAATCCATAAGAGTTTAATGCTACAACTCCTTATTTTTCTTAAAAATTTTCATAACATACTCAATTTTTCCATTGATCACACATAAAATTCCATGAATTATTTTGCAATATCCTCATTTAATAAAGAAAAATTACATGTACAATTTCACTAGTCAAACAACCATATCTTTTTAAGTACTTTAACAAAACCATGTAACATTCCATATATTAATTCTTTTCATTTATTACCCACATAATTGTTTCCTTGTCCCAAAAATAATTTCTTTATCTATTTAATTAACATATATCTTAATATATTTAATCCACCTCTATCATTTTAAAGGAAATTAGCAAATTTCTTTCTCTTTTATTTTTATAGCTATTCATCCAAAAATATTTATTCCCTCATTAATTTTACCTCCAATGCATTTTACGTAGTTCTTCTCTACAAATCTATTTGTAATTTAGATTGTTTCGTTATTTTTCCTAAATTCATTTTATGCTGTATTTAACCCATTCAAAAATATGTATCCATTCAATTTTATTAACCATTTATATAATTTATTATAAACTAAATTTAAATAAAGAAAATAAAATTATTGTAAATAAAATAAATTATTTCAAAGAAACATGTATTTTATGAAATAATAAGCTATTTGATTTTGAAGAAAAAAGCTACTACAAATTTTATCATATGATTTGATGTTTTTTATTTACAAAAGATTTAGCTGAAAAATAATAAGAGTGTAGATGAAACATAAGTTAACCTCTATATTAAAATAAAGTTCTTAACGAAATAACCTTGAAATTAATTATTTCAATGTTATATATTTTTTTCTTACTCTATGTTAAAAAATGTAATATAAATCTTAATTGAAAGCTTAAAATACAATTTTTCTGTTTGATAAAAGAAAAATTAATTAATAATAAAAACATATTTAAAATTAATTAATAATAAAAACATTAAAATTTGTCCCTTCTCAAACATGAGATAATTAAAGTTAAAATAAATCTCTTAACATCAACAAAATCATCTTAATAAAAATATGAATTTATATATTTTAATAGATAGAAATGATCCGAAAATATTACCCAACAATATACTTCTTCTCTTTTTTATAAAAGAAAAAAAAAACTAGAAGAAATATATGACCAATCCTAGGTAGAAAGCAGAATTATTATTACAGTTATGTTTTTTTTATATACATTTCAAAATTGTTTTAAAACAAAACTTATTTTATTTTATCTTTAGATTGATTTAATATATTATTGTTTAAAATATATTTAAAAAAATAAAAAAATATTATTTTAAATAAAAATATTTTAATAAACTATTATCACTACATTACCAATAATATTACCACTCAAATTTAAAATGAAAAAACAAAAGGTACAGAGCGACGTCGTGTCTCAGTAAAGGAAAACGAGAGTTGGGGGATGGTGCATAAAAAAGTCCGTCGCGTTGACGAAACGCATATGTAGAAGCAGGCCAGGCACGCCGAAAGATGGCGACACGCGTTCTTTTTCTACTGGTCGCCTTTACCACATGTCCATGCTTGCTGCTGGTTTCGTGCTCCACCCTACTGGTTTCCTAATTTTTACCCATCTCACTTCATTAGATGACTATTATTATTATTATTATTATTATTATTATTATTATTATTATTATTATTATGGGTGTGGACTAATTATATTGGCACGTGGATCTTGGAATTATTGGTAGTTGCTTTGTTAGAATTTTTGGCTTGTGTTATGTATCTATAATTGTAAGTCAATATTGTAATGCACGGGAAGAGAATTGAAGAGGTAACATAATCTTCGCATGGCCAATATATCAAATTCAATGCTCACAATTTTTGCCTAAGAGAAATGGGTGTTCTTCGATTGGATACATGAATATTTGGAAACCACTAGCCTTTCTTCTTAGAAAAAAATAGGTTTAAGTGGTTAAAAGATTTCCGTGGGTTCTTAATCGGCAGTTTATATATGACCTATGATTTATTCATATGAGTAAATTTGGTTTTTGATATATGTTATAGCTCACGCACCAAAAAAAAAAAAAAACTTGAAAAAGTCCATGTAAGTGTCCGAATAGGGTTTACTTATCTTTTACTTAATTGGTGATTATTCAAAATTAACTCCAAGAATTTTGTAGAAAATTACTAATATTTCAAATACTAGCCTACCCCTAGTATTTATATTAGAGTGTTTGTAATTCATTCTCATCTAGTAAGAAAATAATAATTATTGATCAAATTTTTAAGGATTTAATAGATTCTTTTTTTTAATACCAATACATATGCAAAAGCCCCCAAAACATAACCAAACTTTTTTATTATTATTAAAAATCGAATTCTTTTTTGAGATATTTTGGTTGTAAGCAACACACGAAAACACTAAAGAAATTCTTTTGATATCTTTTTCATATTTTAATTTTTATAAAAGAATATTTGGGAAAATACTAAAAATAATAACAAGTTAAAAATTAAAAGAAAGACATAAAGGTGTATTTGTCAAATGCACCCTTAACCCAGGTTTAGATTGGTTGGGTCTGAGGCTTGAAACCAAACTTATTTGGTTAAGGCTAGATGCCCTAACAAATTATAGAACATTACTAATTTACATTTTACAAAAAGAAAAAAAATAATGCAATCAATGAAAAGAACATGGATGAATATTACTTGGCTAAGGGAGGGTGTTTCTTAGCTAGTAAGGAAGAGTTGGCACAACTGAGAAGAAAACCCTACTAATGGTGGGAAAAAACAGAGAATAAGGTTGCAACCGGCTTTGTTGTTGTCAAGTGTGGTGATTCATGCAACTGGAACTATGAGATTTTTTTTATCCTAGAAGTACTTGGCATATATTGCTGCTACTTAAGCTAGTGTCATTCACAATCATTACTGTTGGATATATATATGATATAACTACTAACCCATGAGGACTTGAGATGCTTCTACTATAGCTGAGGAATTGTTGATCCACAACTCACTGTTTTTATTGGGAATGTGAGGGAGAATGGTGTCTGAGAGGAATACCCTTGTTGCAATTTAATGTTGGTTTATACTGCAACTTGTGGATTCCTGATAATAATCATGGTTAATGTTGCGGCGATATTTTTTCATGTTTCGGGACCTGCCATCCCCGGAGGGGAGATGACATGCAGAAAAGGAGAGTCTTATAGTCATAAAATTATGGATCGAAATCTTATGAGTTGCCTTCTAGTATCAAGGGCATTAGAAAATCTAATGGTCTGTGAGAGTTTGGGTAAGAGGACTTGTTGTATAAGGAGAAGACGCATCACTCTTAGTACACCTTAGATAAGATAAACTGCATTGTTTGATTTTTCTTCTTCTAAGTCATATTTTTTTATTTGTTGGTCTTTTTTAAGCCTCAAAATAGATCTCCCTTCATGAGGGAGTTTCTACTTCGATGGAAGTCGAAAACCTAATCGTGCTAAAGTTTGAAGTTTTTTCACACTCTATTTAAAATCTTTTTTATTATTATTTGCAGGTTTTTTTTAAAGCTCGAAATAGATCTCCCTTCATGAGAGAGTTTCTACCTCGTTGAAAGTCGAAAAACTGACTGTTCCAAAGTTTGAAAATTTTTCACACTACATTTAAATTTTTTTTTTAATTATCTGCGGGTGTACTTTACAATGTTATTTTACACTCCAACAACTAAAATAAAATAATTGTTATTTATTTTTGATACTTTGACCAAATTCTAATGGATAATCATAAACTAATTAATATATCCAATTTTCATTCAAAACATGTGAAAGATGCAATTTGTTTTAATGAAAAATATGCTTGGAAACAAATTTAGAATTCGGCCGTATGCACAAAAACAATATATTTTTTTAAAATATATTTTTTTATTATTTTTTTTAACAAAAGAAATAAAAAATTCAAATTAGGTCTGACCCAACTAAATAGGTTGGCCCAGCCAAGATGGGTCAAAAAGACCCAACTTTGATGGACTTAGGCTAGGCCGATAGCTAGTTTAACCTAAGAATAAAAACATAAAAAAATGAAAATTATTGCACTGTTCATGTATTGCGTGAACAATGCAGAATGAATTAATTCACTCTTGCACTGTTCATGTGCTAAGTGAACAGTAACAAGGTGGTTGCCCAAGGGTGACAAGAGGTTCACTTGCCACTGACTCTGGGTAAAGAAGACCGATGAGGTTTTTCCTGTGATAATGACTTTAGGAATGATGGTTTCTGATACTCTCATTTGTTGGAAAATAATTTTCAAAAATATATCTATGTTATTTATCAAGTGTTTATTCAACTTCGGAAACATTAATATATTTTTTCAAAGAAATCAATCATGAATTATTAACCATGATAGATAAGATAATCAAAGATAGATCGATTATAATCAATAGATCAACAATTGATTAACCATGATCGATCACCCATACTTTTACGTGTGGGCTAAGTTTAATTAGATTTTGTCATATGTTTTTATGTTGCTGTTAATTCTGCAAAATAAATATATATATATATATATATATATATATATATATATATATATATATATATATATATATATATATATATTGCATGCTAGCTAATATATATTGCATGCTAGCTAATTAATTTAACTAAATGATGTGTACCAACAACCATTTCTCTGAAGAAAGAAACGATGTTTGATTAGGTTATGTGTACGGCTCATTACAAAGTACATCAACGAAAATTAATGCAGCAGCATGCCATGAAATTGATAGCTCGGAGCTTTTTGAGCTAATTCGCAGCAATTCATCGAGAAGGTATAGAGTAGGGTTTAGCTCTGCATGCATGCAAGCATTAAACGTGACTCAGGAATCATGAGAAAGCAAAATATTATGGCAGCAAAACTGTATAGAATTAAAGTCAAATGTAATTACTCTCCGGGGGTGCCTGGTAGTATAATTAAAAAGTATTTTAAAAAAAAATTATTTAAATTATTTTTTTAAAATTATTTTATTGTGTTGATATTAAAAATAAAAAAAATCATTTTAATATATTTTTCAACAAAAAAATATTTATAAAAATAACCTAAATTACACTCAAAACAGGTATTCTGATAAATCCAAAGCAATCCCAAATAATTTAAAAGGTAATATAAAAAATTAAAATCATATAGTTAACAAAAATACGACTCCACGTCAACAAAATGATGATTTAAATGAGTTGATTGGCTTACCTTGTGTTAGATATTGGATTTTTAATATTCAACTCTTTATAAATGTTTAAATAAAAATATTCAAATTAATACATTTTATTTAATTTTTTATTTAAACATAATACGACTTTTCAATGGAAATAAATAAATAAATAAATGCTAAACAAAAAGTCAAAGAAATCCACGAGACAAAAAGTCGATGAAAAGAAAAAGAAAAAGAAAAATATGATACACGCCGAAGTGAGGTGGCTGCTGGTGAGAGGCAGTGTTGACTCTTCACGCCTGGAATGGCAACACCTGTGAACAACTACACCACGGATAGGTCTATTGGCGTTAGGTGCACGCTACAATCAACGTTGACATATGTCATCATTCCATGGGCTAACAGTATTAAGAGGTTTTAAAGTATTTATATTAAAATAATATAAGTTTTTATTTTCTTAAAATTATTTTTTATATTATTATGAAAAAATAATTTAAAACATACAAAAATAAAAATTATATATTTTTTTTATTTAGAACACAACTCAAATTGGGCTAATGGAAGTGTTTGAGAAAGCGTTTTGGAAGTATTTTTGAATTTTTTTTATTTTAAATTAATTTTTTTTAATATTTTTAGATTATTTTCATGTATTGATATTAAAATATTTTAAAAATAAAATAAAATAAATATTATTTTAATATATTTTTAAAAGAAAAATAATTTAAAAAATAACATCATCTAAGACTCTCAAATAGGTACTAACTTCAATTAAAAGGAATAATTATAAATTACAAATCAGTCCATGATAAACGTTGACTCTAAGTAATAGTCTTTAATCTTTGAAAATTTTCTTATTATTAACAAGAATAAATCAATGACAATTTCCTGCCCCAGCACATGACATAGAAAAATATTTTTCATAAATTACATTTGATCAAAAGAGATATATTTTTCATAATAAAATAAAAAATCATTACTATAATTAAAAAAATATTTTTCATAAATTACATTATATTAAAAATTTACTAGGGAAGACGGGCTCAATTAGAAAATTATTTATCATTGAAACCTAGGGTTCTTTTATGCATGCATGCGTGCATCATACCATTCAAAGTTGGAATATTATTTGTGCTATGATATTAGGCATATTTTCAAACTAGATTTTTCAAATTAAAATTAAATCTTAAATAATTATTATTTTATTATTTTTTTAAGAGTCAGACGGTGAGAGATAACGGGGAAGTCAAATCTTGTTAAGAAACCAAGCTAAGTATCCCAACATATTTTAGTTTCTTTTTAGAGAGTGTTTAGAAGTATAGTTGTGATTGTTTTTTTTAAGTGTTTTTCATTTATAAATATATCAAAATGATATATATATATATATATTAAAAATTATTTTTGACATCAGCACATTAAAATAATTTAAAAACACTAAAAAAATTCATTTACAATATATTTTTTTAAATTTTAGCCAAACATCAATTTGGCAGCAGTGACAAACAGTCATTTAATGATTTGTCTATGGCTATATAAACTGTATTATTAATTTATATATCTCAAATTAAAAATTAATAAAATTTCTCACATAAGATATATCGTCAATGAGTGGCACATATTTCCATGGAAGCTGCGGGAGTGACGGGGTATGCTCCTACTACTCTTATCAGCCCATGCCCGATGTCACAGTCGTTGACATATTGTTAATTTAGTAAAACAAAGCAAAGACAGACACAAATTAACTTTGTTATTACTCTCTCTCTATATATATTAGATTGTTTTGATATGTTAATATTAAATATATATTTTTTAAAAACAAAAAAAATATTATTTTTATGTATTTCTAATTAAAAATTATTTTTAAAAATAACCCATTCTACAATACCCAATTTCTCTAAGACAATTAATTATTTTTAATTTCATGTGCACTGTCATCTATTATTATTATTATTATTTTCTTCTTTAGATTATGACCTGATAAAATCTCAAATCAAGCCATCATAAGGTGAGCAATGGATCATGGGTTTGATTGTTTGAGAATGTGGTTGCGGTTGTTTTTTAAAGTGTTTTTCATTCAGAAATACATTAAAATAATATTTTTTTATTTTTTTAAAATTATTTTTAACATCAACACAACAAAATAATCTAAAAACACTAATTTTTTTTATTTAAAATAAAAAATAAAAAATAAAATTCAAAATTTTTTTATAAATATTTTTGATAAAGACTCCAAAGATCCTTAATTTAATATGCAAAGACGCGCATGTGAAGTCTTTTTCTTTGAAAGGGGAGAGATTTTTAATTTGAAGTCTATCTTTGGATGCGGGGCACAGACGGGTGAAAGCAACCCCACTACTCTTGGTCTGCCAGTGCTAGGGTTTTAGCCAGTAGCATTTGCTTTGAAGCTGAAAGTATCATTTTCGTTTTTCTCAGGGTTGCCAAATTTGAGGTTGGTTTTGAAGTGGGATCGGAAGGGATGACCTTTGGTTGACTTATTTGTATTGTGGTAAATACTGTTGACTCGATGAACAAGAATGGGAAAAGAGAGAAAGGCAGGCGTACGCACTCTTTTTCCTTTGATTAAAGTGAGTGCCATGTTAATTTCTGAATACCTCACGTGTTTTAAAATTAATTATTGTATAAATTTTTAATATTTATTATATTAATAAACGTGTGATTCGATACTGAAATCACGAAAAAATAAATCCCTGAATTATTACTGAAACATCTGCTGGATAATTAAACGCACGCACTCCTTTGCTTCGAAACTAATACGTGCTATGATCACCTAGTCCTCGCAATGCCGACTTTTACCTAGAAACACTGTTTTCTACTTCTCGGTAGGCTCGCCATCAGACCCTTCACACAGCTTCAACAAGCTCAATGGCGAAATCTTTGAACAAGCAAAAGACAGAGCAGGTAATCTAATCAACAAGCTCAATACATAGCATTCAGCAAAGACTCTGTTCTCCATGTTTTAGATGAACCCCACGATGTAAGGACACGATCTTGAAGTCTTGTCTTAGATTAAGTTGGATTGACTATTAGCAACGAAAAAACCCTTCAATTTAAGCAATCATGTTTCGATCATTAAGACCGAAATAGTTTCTTGATAATCAATATTGTGGACCGGATACACGGAAATGGAGGAATTAGGAAATTGGATGCATTCACTTCTCTTTTGCTGACCATCTTTTCTAAGACTGAGATAATGTCTTAATCAACGGTGAATATTTCACGTTGGAAGATCACTCAAAGGTCAAATATTTAGCCCCAGATTCTAGCATCTCGTTCACATGACCACTGATGAGAATTATTATGCAGTCTTCCACCTTTTAAAGGTTTTTCTTCTTTTCCCCAACAAACACATCCATAGCCAGCAACACTAGTGCTATAAATCTGCTTTCATACCTCTTTCTTCCCTCTCTTATGCCAATAATGCTGGTGCCACTCGATGAAAACTCATTTTCTCAAGCTGTAAATATATCTTCCCTGCAGGTGAAGGAGCTTAAATCAATCACTTAAACACACATGATGTGTGTTAACCACTGTTTGATTTGTTTTTTTTATAGAGAATATCACTTAAATTAGGATCTTTCAAGTATTGAATGGGAAAGGAAAAGGAGTCATTTCATGTGTCGTGTGTGTAGAAGAAGAGATGATGATGAGAGAGGAAAGGTGGTGATGACTATAGAAATAGAGCCCGCATGCAATCACCCTCATTATTTCGTCCACGCAACCTGCTTCTTCATTATTCAAAATTTCGAATTTACTTCAATTTCCATCTCGTGTGTCGAATCAATTCTTTTGCCCGGCTTCTAGATTTTATGCTGGTTTCCGAACAAAGATCGAACATATAATTAACGGTGAAATTAAGAAGTTATATGATTTTACATATCTTTTGCACTTTTCGAACATCCTAAAGTTTCTTTCCTGTAAAATATATTATGTGGAATATTCTATGCAAAACAGATAGCCCTTGGCATCTAATAAATTTATTTATTAAATATATTAGTTTTCCTAATTTAATTAAAAACATACAATTTTTTTATATCAATTTTATTTTAATAACTTCTGAAAGCGTAGATGAATTCATGATTACAAATATCAACACGTTAAATTGAGCACATGTTATAATTAACATGTCTACGCTTGATGGTGGTGTAGAATGCAAAATTTTACTATATTAATGGAACAAATTTTATTGATATTTTTTTAATATTTAATAAAATAATACAAAGCTTTGCATAAGTCCACAAAGTGATTCAATAATAATCATGAATCCAATTACTAGACCTATATCAAGTGCCCTTTAGGCTCGAGTTACGATCCTAAGCTTAGGTGTTAGGCATTAGTCGAGTACCCTTTGGGCTTGGGTGGAGCACCCGAGTCAAGGTGCTAGTCGAGTGATTGCAATTTGTGGGCTTGAGCATATAGCTAGATATGTGTATGTTAAGGAACCATTTAATCTAAAAACTCAAGCTTGTAAGTGAGGTCCTAAAATATGATTTATATTATTCTCTAAAACCCCCGAGTGAAAACCCTTTAGGCTTGAAACTTGCACAGACCCACATTACCTTGTGCTTGATTTTTTTCTTCAAAAAGAATAAAGATGGTGAGATTCATACTAGTAATCGCTGGGTTAACAAAGCTCTAATATCATGTTAAGGAACCATCTCACCTAAAAGTTTAAGCTTGTAAGTGAGGTCCCAGAATATGATTTATATTATTCTTTAATAGTGCCTAACCCTTGTATGCCTTGACCTTAATTTAAGCCCAGTAACATGACCTAATGCTTATAGGTCCAATGAGTATCTTAAGCTCAATTACTTTTTCCCTTGTTAACATTTGTAAGAGATATCTTTCGCAATTAATGCATGTGTAATAAATATTTTCTTTCATTAAGGCATGTGCAAAATATTTTTATTTATAATTAATATTATCAGGGTAAAATAACTTTTTAGCCTCCTTCATTACATAAAAAAAGATTAGGTTCATTAGGTATAAATATTCTTGAACTACCTAGGTAAAAGGTTGGAGATGTTACATTAAAAAATACATCTATATTCAACATATTATGAAATGTTATTATGTATATATATTCATCTTGTATTTACCATATATAGGTTTCTGATCATGTGTAGTATACCACATGGTTAGTATCATGTACAACCCTATATCTGTATATGTATTACATAAGAGGAGTGTTGTACACAACACATTACAACCTCTAGAATATATTCAAAGACTCTCTTTCTCCCTTAACTTCAACTTGGTATCAGAGCCAATCGATCTTGCCATAGTGCTAGAATTTTTTTCCAACAATAATCAACAACAACAAAACCTATCTATGCTATCTCCTTCACTTTAAAAAAAGCATTGAGCTGAGCAAGAATAGAAGCACCATCTCTCTCTAGTGTTAAACAAATCATATTGCTCTTCAGTCTCTTTCCTCAAGTTTATGACAAGCTTGCATCATCAACAAACCAACCTTCTTCGCCCCCTTAATTTTTAAGTCTAATGCTCTCCCATTGACACCTTCTTCCTTTATCTCAGTTTATTGTGTTTTTCAGTGATCAACAAAACTTTCATTGGCGCCTCCCTCTTTTTCTCAAGGATTCTACCACAACTCCAACACTCTCTTTTTTCTTTGCTACTTCTTCACTTATGCCACATGCGTCAGGTTTTTCAATGGTACCTCCACCTGGATTTTTAGGTTATCCATGGTTGCTACATCACCTTTTACATTATATCTCGCTCTTCTTTGTTTTGGCTGTAGCTTCCTCCAACAATGGCAACAACTTCTTCCTTTGCATTAGTTGTTTCGACACTACCTGGACTCCCCTATACTGCGTTGCTTGTTCTTAACATACATCTTCATGGTATTATGATAGTTCCTCTCTTAAATAATCATAAGGTTATCTTAATGAAACTAACCAATAGTAACTATTTATATTGGAGAATATAAATGAAACCATATATTTTGGCTCAAGGTGTGTATGTTTTTGTTGATGGATTCTATACTTGTCATGTGCCCAATGTTTCTGCCATCGATATAACAACCCTTAGAATAAATCCAATCTTTTTTTTATGGAAACAATAAGACCAGTTAATTATGAGTGCACTCCTCTCCTCTTTATCTACTAAAACTCTACATCTTGTGGTTGATTGTGAGACATCTTTTAGCATTCGGCAAACACTTGAAAAATCTTTCGTTTCACCATCACACTCAAGGATTATGCAGTTACATGATTCCTTTTAGGATTTGTGTCAGGGAGATGATTTCGTTAGCAGTTATTTGCAGTGAGATAAGGTCTTTTTTGTTAAGTTGGTTGATATATCTCTTGAGAGGATTTTAATCTTTATGTATTTCGGGGCTTACACGGTGATTTCAAAGACGTAGTGACCAATTTATCTACACAGACATAACCATTATCATATTTTGATCTTCAAAGTTACTTGCTAACTCATGAATACCTAAATAAGAGCTCCTTTCAATCCACTCTTAGCTCTCCTATGATAGCGCCTCTGCTGCCCACTTCTTTGACATTCTCAATTCAACTTGGTAGTTTTGACGGTTCTTCTATTCATTCTTATCGTGGGTGTGGGTGACATTGAGGTGGATGGAGGTTATCATGGTGTTGGCAACCGATGTTTGGGTCTGGTTTTCAGTAGGGTTCTTGTGAGTCTCGGACTGGTTGACAAGCAATATTTTTGTGAAGCTTCTAATTCCAACCATAATATTTGAAATGTTAAATGTCAATTATGTTATGTTTTTAGGCATTCCGCAAAATACTATTCTCAATTTACTTCACAACATTTACAGGCTATTGCTAATTTGGCACTTTGAAATCTTGAGCCCTTATTTACTGGTTAGTTTCTTGCTACGGTTGCTAATCAGAATGTGACACTAGACCTAATAATTATGACGGGTTTAGAGCCCTATCTTAACAGTTATCAACTACATGTCAGTGATGGTAAGGAACTTGTTATCTCATATATCACTTAGTCTAAACTCTATACTCCCAAACACACTTTAATCCTATTAAATGTTCTGCATGTACCATATATTTAAAATCTGTTATTGTTTGTTCCAAAATTTTCAATTGAGAATAATCTCTTTTTCGAATTTCATTCATTTGTTTTTTATATTAAGGATATCAACCAAGGAGGTGCTCCTTTCCGGTCAGAGTAATGATGATCCATATGCTCTATCTATAATATTTTGCATGCTCGTACATCAAGCTTTCCTTTTCACGTTTGTGTCCTCCACTGTTGATGCTTGACATCGTTGCCTTAGACATCCTAGTTCTCGTATTTTAGGGTCTGTAGTACACAATAATAAAATTGTATGTACTTCTAGATTTTTTAATTTTAATTGTTCATCTTGTCCTTTAGAAAAAGCATTATGTTTGTGGTTACACCCTACTTGTCACCAAACTTGTGCTTCTCTTGAGCTTGTTTTCAGTGATATTTGAGGATCTTCTTCTATGTTATCCACTGATAGTTATCGATTTTTTGTAGTTGCCTGTACTCAGTATATTTGGTTTTTTCCTTTAACAACTATATTTGATGTGTTTAATTTTTTTTTTCAATTTCAAGCTCTTGTTGAGCAGCAATTCACCATCAAAATTAAATCCATATAAAAAGATTGGTGTAGCGAATATAGGAAGTTAAACACTTATTTTAAAACCATTAGTTTCATCACCATCTCATTTGTCCTCACTTGCATGAGAAAAATGGTACTGTTAAGCATAGTCATCGTCATATCGTTGAAACTATTCTTAAGCTTGGTCAATGTAAGGCTTCGTTAAAATTTTAGAGTTATGCTTTTAAATTGGTTGTCTATCTCATAAATTGTATGCCTATTTTTATTCTCAATGGTTGTACACCTTTTGAACGTTTGTTTAAATCTCCTCCTAATCACAATTTTCTTTGTACTTTTGGGTGTTTATGTTTTCGTTTGCTTCATCTGTATAACCATTATAAACTAGATTTTTGCTATTTCCTATATGTTTTTCTTGTTTATAGTTCTTCTCATCTGAGTTATCATTGCTTTGATTTGTCATTATCTTGTATGTATATTGTATGACATGTTAAATTTTAGGAAAATACATTTCCCTTTGCATGTTTTGAATAGGCGATAACCTTACCTTCTCCATCTTTACAGACAATACTCTCAACCTCAACTATTTTTCCTACCCCTTTTCCTTTTCCATCTACCCTATCTCTGGCACCTTTTCCAGCACCAAATCGTAGAGTTGTTGCCTCTCATTCTTCTCTTGTCCCATGAGTAACAATCCCTTTACTTTAGCACCATTTTACTCTGGTACTGATAATTCTTCAAGTATGGTCTATGTTTCTCTAGGTATGGTGATCTCATTGTCAATGGACTCCTATCATATTGTGGCTCCTCTCGACCTCCTAGCCATCCCACCTTGGGTCTTTCCTCTGGCTCTTCTTCTGCCTTGCATCTAGTAGTTGATTTATCTAATTTTTATGCTTATTAGGTTTCTCATAGTTCATCCACTCAGCCCATTATCTCTTCTCGCAGCCATAACATGACACTCCATCCTCTACAATAGGTGTATCTTTGTGAGTCTCAATCCTTTACTACCTTTTGTCCTCTTCGATCCAGTACTACCGCGTCTTTTGCTTCTTCAAAATGTGATCCTCTCACGTTCAAAGGCGTTTCTTAACATTCGACATGGCAACAAGTTATGCAAGATGAGATTCAAGCTTTGCAATCAAATGGTACATGAATCCTAATTCCTCACTGTTCCTTTATGAATGTTGTTGGCAGTCATTCGGTTTATAAAATCAAGCAGTGAGCAAATGGTAGTATTGAATGGTATGAAGCTCGTTTTAGTGCTCGAGGGTTCACATAACAAGAAGTAATAGACTATCTCAAGACTTCTAGTCCAGTTGTTCAACATGTCACTATGAGGTTAATACTTACTATTGATGTGACTTGTGGGTGGATGATTCATCAACTTGATGTTCACAATGCTTTCTTGAATGGTATTCTTCAAAAGGAGATTTATATGGAACAACCCCTGATTTTTTCTCACCCTAATATATCATCTCATGTTTGTCATCTTCATAAATGTATGGTTTAAAAGAATCTCACTGGACATGGTCTAACAAACTCAATGATTATCTCATTTCTCTTGGGTTTCGTGTCTCTACTACTGACACCTCTCTGTTTATTTACTCTGATGACCATGATCTCATTTACTTACTTGTGTATATGGATGACCTTCTGTTTACTAGGAACAATTCAATGCTCCTTTGTCATTTGATTACCTTATGGAATTGAAAATAAAGGATTTAGGCTTTATGCATTATTTTTTAGGGAATGAAGTCACCAAAACTACAAAGGGATTGATTCTCTCATAACATAAATATACTCTTGATATTATTTAGCGAGATGGTATGTCTTTGTGTAATGTTGTTGACATACCTACTTCATCCTCACCAAGTTATTGATGACCTTAGATACTCAGTATTTTGATCCTACTCATTACCATTACATTGCTGGTGTTTTGCAGCATCTCACTTTTAGTCACTTAGATATTTGTTATGCTATAAATAAAGTATGTCAATTAATGCATTAGCCTACCTAAGGCCATTGGTCTCTTGCTAAAATAATTGTATGGCACCTCCAAGGAACGACATCTTATGGTCTACACATCACTTGGGGGTCATTTTTTTTTCCTTACATGGTTTCACAGGTGCTGATTGGGCTTATAGTCTTGATGAAAAAAAATCCATCAATGGCTACTTGGTATATGTCAGCAACACGCCTATTTCTTGGAAATTTGAAAAACAACTCACAATGACTCATTTATCAACTAAAGCAGAATATAAGACGCTTGCTGATGGTACAACTAAGATTTTATAGATTTGGGCTCTACTGTCCGATCTTCATTTTTCCTCTGATCGTATGACTATATTTTGATGCGATAATCTAGGTGCTACCTATTTGTCTGTCAATCCTATCTCTCTTGCTTGCACTAAGCATGTTGAAGTCGATTATCACTTTGTTCATGATCACGTTGCTAAAAAAATATTGAGGTTCAGTTCATCTACTCTTAGAATCAATTTACTAATGTTCTTACCAAATCTTTTCCTCATGTGTTCTTCACTTATTTTTTATCCAAACTTCATGTGGATTCTCCTCCTTCAGCTTGGGGAGGCATATTATGGAATGCTATATATATTGATCTTGTATTTATTTTATATAGATTTCTAACCATGTGCAATATACCACATGGTTAGTATCATATACAACCCTACATCTATCTACTGTCTATATATATTATATAAGGGGAGTGTTGTGCATAACACATTACAATCTCTATATTATATTCCAAGACTCTTTTTCTCCCTCAATTTCAACAAAAGAACAATCTTGTTCTTTGAATTTTATACTTTCTAACATATTTTTTTTATTTCTTTATAAAATCACTGAGTTTAACAAAATTATTAAATGAAGACTTTTTACATATATCCAGAAGCATTTATTAGGAGACCATTTTTGTTCCTTTTGATAAAAGAAAGTTATTTAAATGAACATTTAATTAACTCATAATTTAATATCAAAAACTTTATTCTTGAGCATATTTAATATTAGAACATCATCATATATGTATTAATTAAACCATTTATAGTTGAACATGTTTAATAGCTAGAATTTGTTTTTACTATAGGTATTACTAATTAAACCAGCATAATTAAAGATTTATTATGAAAAACAAAAGAAGGCACTGTATATCCACTTTGTAACAAGGCAACATCCAATGTGGGTTTATGTGGAGAAAAATGATTTATTAATCATGTTAGTCACGGGCATGAATCTCATAGTTACATTATGATATATATATTTTGAGAGTTTTTTCTCACTTTCTTTTCATATGTTCATAATCTAAATACATTGTTAATTAAACTTTTTTTTTATTCTAGTGTAATACTTGTAAAAATCAAGTATTTAGAATTAAAATATAATCAATAATTATTTTTATATATAGTAATAACACGTTTATACAAAATTGCTTTCAAAGTAGCCAAAATTGGAATCCCTATTTTATCACTCTATCTTCAAAATCACCACCACACCAAGTATCCATTATCACCTCCATCAATTTCATCTTAATATTAACAATTTACTTTTACATTTTTATTAAGGATTTAATTCAAGGTTTATAAGGCTATAAATATAATATATTTATTAACAACTTTAAAGTTTTTGATATAGTGTCTGTTTGAGAGTGTGATTATGATTGTTTTTTAAAATGTTTTTCGTTCAAACTTGCATCAATATAATTTTTTTTTAAGAATATTTTTAATATCAAGATATGAAAATGATAAAAACCATAAAAAAATTTAATTTATGGTAAAAAATAAAAATAAAAATAAAAATATTTTATTTTATTTTAAAAATAATTTCGAAACGCAATGTCAAAAACCTCCTATGGTTTGTGCCTACGAAAAATATGCCACACACACATATATTAATCTAAAACTTACAATTTGATATTTTATTTGTTTTGAAAAATAATTAAAAAGGATAAATTACGAGAAATTCTCACTCATGAATTTTTATTAAAACAAATCTAAACTCCCTCTTAAGGTGACATTAACACAAAATTTTAAAGTAATATATAAAAAATAAAAGAAAATAAATATTTTTAAACAAATGAATTAATAATTCATAACTAATAGTTAGATAGTGAACTGAGTTTTAAAACTGTCATTATAATCAAGTTACGAGACCCAGTAGACAACGTAAAATATTTTCATCCACAACGAAGAAGAAGTCTGCAAAGCACAAGCGTTGTGAGCAAGAGTAGGTATTGCTTTCTCACACCTCCACCTCCATCTAGAGAGAGAGAGAGAGAGAGAGAGAGAGTGGAGGAGGAGGAGGAGGAGGAGCTTAGGTGTTGTGTGGGGTTTTAAAGTGGAAAAAGCTTCAAAGTGCGAAACCAAAGGGAGTGGAAACAAAAGAAAA
The DNA here is from genome assembly GCA_015731905.1 of Salix dunnii. Lineage (NCBI taxonomy): Eukaryota > Viridiplantae > Streptophyta > Magnoliopsida > Malpighiales > Salicaceae > Salix > Salix dunnii. The sequence goes on from CM027676.1 coordinate 3,941,437, forward strand.
GAAAAACAAAGCAGCATGCCAGCAGCTAAAGCAACAGCAAATTAACAATCTGCAGCAAGCACCAAAACCACATAGCTAAACAGCAACAATTTAAGCTAAATATATATATATATATAGAAAGAAAATGATGATATTCGATTTGACATGAGATGATAGGACATGCTAGTATATATGAAAACAAAAACCAAAACAAAAAACAAGCTCTGATTTTCTGTCTGGTATTTGGGGTGTTCTCTTTTATTCCTCTCTTCCTCGATCCCAATATTCCCTCGCCTTTTTTTTTTTTTTCACTTTACCAAAGAAACACAAACTACAACTACAGCTATAACTAAGCAAGTAAGAGTCTCTTCTCTCTTCTTTTTAAGTCTCCACCATCTTCTCTTTTCATGCCTCGCATGTTCTTGACCTAAAAAAAATATATACTTGTCCAGTACTATACATATTTACTACCAAGAAAGAAACAACAAGGCAGATAAAATCCTGGTACTGGTTGTTGTTCTATATTCTTAACAACTCAAACCTTGTTGTTCTTAAGCATGAACAACCTTAAAATCCTCCTGCTGGTTTTCGGCCTATAAGCCAAGTACTGGTATTATATATCCGATCTGCGCCAAAGTTTCGCCAAACGCCCAGTAATTCTTTCGTTCATAACCCACATGTATGTATCTATCTGGGACGAAGCTTTGGGGTTGTTTCTTTTCTTTTTCTCTGTATGTTTTCTTGATTTCCTCGATTCTTGTTTATTTTTGGTGTTTGGATGGTAGAAAAGATGATGGGCGTAAGTTCAACGTGTAAAGATGGGAGTACTAAGATAGCAATGGACAATGGAAAGTACGTAAGGTACACACCAGAACAAGTGGAAGCGCTAGAAAGACTTTACCATGAATGTCCTAAACCAACTTCTATGCGTCGCCAACAGTTGATTAGGGAATGCCCTATTCTTTCTCACATCGAGCCTAAGCAAATCAAAGTTTGGTTCCAAAATCGAAGGTAATCCTCTTAGTTACACGTAATATTAGACCAAAAGTTAAAATGATCTTACCGTTCAAGATTTAGTTTATTTTCTTGGTCTTCGATTTATTACAATCTTTGTATTTCTTTTGTGTTTAATTTGTACAGATGCAGAGAGAAGCAGAGGAAAGAGTCATCGCGGCTGCAAGCTGTGAATAGGAAATTGACAGCAATGAATAAGTTGTTAATGGAGGAGAACGATAGGTTGCAAAAGCAGGTGTCACAGCTGGTGTATGAGAATAGTTACTTCCGCCAGCAGCCACAAAATGTAAAGATCTCTCCCTTTTTCTTAATTTGTTTTGATTTACTTAAATTACGAGGAAAACTAGGATAAGAAAAATGAAATTCAGAACCAATATGGTTCTTGGTTGGGCTATGAATTTGCTTTCGATGTTGAATTCAAGTGCTGATAGGCCAACAGATGATTAACAATTTCTTTTCATTCCTTAATTCTGTTTGTTGGCTAATTAAATTAGATAACATCATGTTTTCTCGGTAGTTAGCTATTCGATTAATCTTGGTATAAAAAAAAGGAAATTGTTGTGTCTATATATATTGGTTGGTTTCTGAGTATAATTTGTTGTTTTACAGGCTACAACCCTTGCCACTACAGACACAAGTTGTGAATCTGTGGTGACCAGTGGTCAGCATCATTTGACTCCTCAGCATCCACCAAGGGATGGCAGCCCTGCAGGGTCAGTGGAATATTTGCAGCTTGTTCATGTTGGATTAATTTCTGGCCTCGTTTTCTACAATTCCTTTGTTGTATTCTATAAAATGGCTCAAGAGGTTGTGTTTGTATGTTTTCTAGACTTTTGTCCATTGCAGAGGAGAATTTAGCACAGTTTCTTTCGAAGGCCACTGGAACTGCTGTCGAGTGGGTCCAAATGCCTGGGATGAAGGTTACTGCTCACTTTACCATCATTATTTACTTTGTTAATCCCATTCCTTCGTTCTTAATTAGACGCTGTTTGGATAAATTAATATAATGTTGCTAAACTTCTAAGCAACACCTAAATCTCATCACACCTTTATCTGGGATACCACCACTATCCCATTGTTTTTTTTACATGCCAACATGTCCTCTTTTTTCTGCTCACATGTTTCTCTTCTATCGAAGGGTGTTTAATAATCTAAGTATGAATTAGGAAATAAAAAAAACGAGTTCCCAAAGCAACCTGACAAATGGACGCATAAAATATTTCACGCCTTCCTGGTTAAACCAATAATTTAGTTTATAACATGCTGATAAGGTAAACTGCTAAAGCAACAAGGCAGAAACCAACTTTTCTTTCATTTGAAGCATAATCCAGACACTGTCTCCTGACACACGAGATTCTTCTCTATCTTCATGTTTTTAGTGCCATGCTATAATTAACATTTATTTTTAAACTTGCGATGGCTCCAGAGTCTTGTTTCTTGACTGCAATACCCTTTTCGTGTACCTATGCAGCCTGGTCCGGATTCCATTGGAATCGTTGCTATTTCTCATGGTTGCACTGGTGTGGCAGCGCGTGCATGCGGCCTTGTGGGTCTAGAACCGACAAGAGTATGTCCTTCCTCTGCTTGGTATACAGAGTAAAATCCTTTGTTGGAAATTAGTGAAGGATTGATTATGTCTTGTGTAGGTTGCTGAAATCCTTAAAGATCGACCATCATGGTTTCGTGATTGCCGAGCTGTGGATGTTATAAATGCGATGTCCACCGGAAATGGTGGAACTATTGAACTGCTTTATATGCAGGTTGGAACTCACTGTTCCACTCCAGTTATTTCTGGCCTAGTATTGTTATCGAATCTTCTCATTTCTGAACTTCGTTTTGGTTCAGCTCTATGCGCCTACAACTTTGGCACCAGCTCGTGACTTCTGGTTACTGCGCTACACATCGGTTTTGGAGGATGGTAGTCTTGTGGTATGGGGCGAAGTGTCAAATTTTTATGATTAAATAAGTCTCTCTCGTTACGGTGACATTGTAATGGTTCTGCTTGCTAAATATAGGTCTGTGAGAGATCACTAAACAACACTCAGAATGGTCCCAGCATGCCACCCACTCAGCATTTTGTGAGAGCAGAAATGTTGCCTAGCGGGTATCTTATCAGACCATGTGAAGGAGGTGGATCAATTATTCATATAGTTGATCATATGGACTTGGAGGTATGCAAATCTTGTCACTTTGTATTATGAGTGTACCTGTTCCCTTGCTATTCGAATTAAATCATTACCTTCATGCAGCCTTGGAGTGTTCCTGAAGTTTTGCGCCCACTTTATGAGTCATCGACGTTGCTTGCCCAGAAGACAACAATGGCCGTAAGAGTTCCTCGATTCAAGATATTGTCACTTCATGTTCTGCTGCATTGCTCTATGAGAAACATATCATGCTATGATTTCTGGCTTGATGGTTTCCCTGCATTAAACGAAGGATAGTGTAATTTTGATGGACATCAACTTTATATTTATTCAAGGAACCTGATATAGCCGTGGCATTTTATGCAGGCTTTACGTCATTTGAGGCAGATTTCTCAAGAAGTTTCCCAGCCAAATGTCACTAGTTGGGGAAGAAGACCTGCAGCTCTACGTGTACTAAGTCAAAGACTGAGCAAGTATATAGCGGTTACTATTTGGACTAAACTTCTAACTATTATCATCAACATCAGGGTCTTAAAACATCGTATTTTACAGGGGCTTCAATGAAGCTGTTAATGGATTTGCTGATGAGGGATGGTCTTTGTTGGAAAGTGATGGCATCGATGATGTAACAGTTCTTGTAAACTCTTCTCCTACCAAAACGATGGGACTAAATTTTTCGTATGAAAATGGATTCCCATCAATGAGCAATGCAGTTCTTTGTGCAAAAGCATCCATGCTATTACAAGTAAGTCCAGTGCATGTGTTCAATGACAGCAGGATATCTGCAGAATTTGAAAAATGAAACTTCTACAAACATTAGATGATGAATTAATGTATAAATTTTTCAGCATGTAAATCAAGGAGTTGCTACTTTGCAGCTGAAACATCTTTTATTGTCACTAATCTTTTTACTTTCTACCTTAGAAGAAACTAACTAGCAATTCAAGGAAGTGATTTTCTTTTCTTTCTTTCTTTTTGTCATATAGAATGTGCCTCCAGCAATACTTCTCAGATTCTTGCGTGAACATCGATCAGAATGGGCAGACAGTGGAATTGATGCTTATGCAGCTTCGGCCGTTAAAGCTGGTCCTTGTAGTTTGCAAGTGTCTCGAGCTGGAAATTTTGGGGGTCAAGTTATCCTTCCCCTGGCTCACACAATTGAGAATGAAGAGGCAAGTACTTCACTGTTTGATCATTTGGGTTTCAATATTTTCTCATTTTTGGTTCCATCCTCTGACAAAAATCCCTGCAATTTTCTGTCTTTTAATGCCATGGCATAGCTTAATAATACTGTCTGTCCATTGCAGTTTATGGAGATCATTAAGCTCGAAAATATGGGCTATCGGGAGGGCATGCTCATGCCGAGTGATGTTTTCCTGTTACAAGTAATTGTTACTTCATCTTGATTAATTTTCATTACTAAAGATATTTCACTACGTGTTTATATTACAATCATAAGTTTTATCTTTGTTTAAGTTTCCAGCACTTATTATAGCATCCACTCTTGCAAAAGAGTTATGTTACTACATGTTTTTTCATCCAAACTATATGTGCTTAAATTCGTTATTGATTTCTTATGTTCCTGGTTAACTTTTTCTTCAGCTTTGTAGTGGTGTGGATGAGAATGTTGTTGGCACTAGCGCAGAACTCATCTTTGCCCCAATTGACGGGTCTTTTTCTGACGATGCTCCTATTATTCCTTCTGGTTTCCGCATAATTCCTCTTGATTCCGGGATGGTGAGTGTTCATATAAGACAAGTGGAATCATGTCTTTCTGTTTTTGTAATGTTATTAGTGTTCCTGTTGATCTATGAAATACTGCTGCTTGATGTCGGTCCCTACTTCCTTACCTTTCGCCCATTCATGTGGTGCAGGACGCCTCAAGTCCAAACCGCACACTTGACCTCGCGTCTGCTCTGGAGGTTGGACCTGCCGGAAACAGAACATCAGGTGATGTTTCAGGCCGCAGTGGGTGCACAAAATCAGTAATGACAATAGCATTCCAATTTGCATTTGAGATGCACCTTCAAGAAAATGTAGCATCCATGGCTCGACAGTATGTTCGCAGTATCATAGCTTCTGTTCAGCGGGTAGCATTAGCGCTCTCCCCTTCTCATTCTGGTTCTCACCCTGGTTTTTGGCCACCAAATGGTTCCCCTGAAGCGCACACACTTGCTCGTTGGATATGCGAAAGCTACAGGTGTGGCACTTTAATCTTTGTCATGGATCCTTGTACCTATATCTACTTATCCCCAGCACTTAATTTACTTAATTTGTTTTTCATTTGAATGATATAGCCTAAATCTGTCTGATCTTATTTGCAGGTGCTATCTAGGCGTGAAACTGCTTGAAAATGAAGGAAGTGATTCTATTCTTAAAACACTCTGGCATCACTCCGATGCACTTCTGTGCTGCTCTTTGAAGGTATTTCTAAAGCTATAGTTTGACAAGAGAATGGCACTGAAACAACATGCATAGCCCTAGACATAACCCTCCATTGTTGTCTTAAAAATGACGAGATGCTTCATTTCCCTTCTAGGAACTAGCTTCTAAAATCTTCTCCTCCCACCAGCCAATTGCATGTATTCTCTGGTGAAGATTTGAACTTTATTGTCCCCATCGGAATCAATTATTGTTTATTTTCTAATCAAGGAACTTTATTCTTCTCCCTTCCCGCATTGCAGAACATAGATTTACATTTTTAAAATATGTTAACTTATTTAGTGCTCCATGCAGGCTCTGCCGGTTTTCACATTTGCAAATCAGGCAGGACTTGACATGCTTGAGACAACTTTGGTTGCTCTTCAAGACATCACTTTGGAAAAGATATTCGATGATAATGGAAGGAAAACGCTGTGCTCAGAGTTCCCACAAATAATGCAGCAGGTACAATAACTTTTAGAATGCATGTAAGCCAAATTGATAAGAAAAAATAACACAGAAGAATATAAAGTAAACAGGAACTGGGGGGTTGTAGGGAAACACTAAAGAAATTTATGTTCTAACGAGCTTCAAATCTTTACATGTTCTCAATTTGTTTGCAAGGTCAGTAATACCAAGTCAAGAACATTGGCGATAAGTACTTTAGTGACCAAATGTAAAGTAAACACCTGGGAAACAGTAGAACACATTTTCCTTAAGCTTCATGAGCTTATGCAATAGAAACAGGTTTCCTGGTATTATGTTTTCCCTTGAAAAATAACACACGCAACCTTTAAAGCAAGTGGAAAACTGAATTGGCTTTTTGGGGCTGCACATATGGATCATAATTCCATATAATACACAGTAAAGTTTGGCTGATTTACCATGAACATTCACTTAGATCCGTTGAATGTAACTCCACCTTTCGATGGGCTTGCTTTAGCTTTATACGCAAAATCTAAAAAGTTGAACTAAAACAAAATTCACATGCTGGTTACCTGTGAAGCGTTGGAAGAGAAGTACAGGCGTGGTAGAAATCTAGAGAAAATTTTGAATGTTGTTTAAAATTTTATACTATGAGCTCTTCAGATCTCCCTATAAAATTATGTTTCTAATTAGAAATCTATTTGTAGAACCCAAGTACTAAATAATTAAACAATTAAAAGAAAATCCTAATCTAATAATTAAGAATTCAAATTAACTAATTCAATTAGGATTATAATGTCGTTTTATATTTAGAGTTATGTGCTCTGTAAATTGGTTCCATTGATACTAGCTATCAGCTGATACTTGTTTGCATGCCAGGTTGATCCACTAAAAGAAAAGAAACTGTTTTCTCCAATTTATGAAGTATCGTTGTTAACTTGTTGCAAATTACTGTGAGCAGGGTTTTATGTGCCTTCAAGGTGGTATCTGCCTGTCAAGTATGGGAAGGCAAGTCTCCTATGAGAGAGCAGTGGCATGGAAGGTACTGAACGAAGAAGAAAGCGCTCACTGCATTTGCTTCATGTTCATCAACTGGTCTTTTGTGTGAAGCTTCGGACAAAACATAAATCTTGACATTAAACAGATCAGAACAAACTGGAACTGGTTCAGAAGCTTTGAGGTGCCTTGATAATGATGTAATGAGCATGATGCAGCGTTAATGGCTTCTGGGACCCCGTTTCTTGTTGCCCATCTCTTTGTATGCCCCCTCCCCCACGCTTTTTTTTTTTTTTTGTTGCACTTCTCTTTCTTTCTGCTTTATACTTTATTTATGAATGTCCAAGCTTATCTCTCCCACCAAACAAGGCAATCTGTCGACGCTAATGTTAAAGAAAGTCGTATCATTGCTTGTTGCACTTCTTGGTTCAATTGTGGACTAAAGTTACAGAATTTCCTTATTCTTTACACTCCTTTTGCTCCTTCCTTGTTGAGCTTTGTACCATTGCTTTTATCTGCTTGGATATGGTTGCTATCAGCTCAATTGGGTGCTCCTTATTTTTCCACTACTTAGCCACAAATCTTGAATGAATCTTTTGCTTTTCTTTTCTCTAGCGGTCCACCTCAAAAACTTTACGTGTTCGAAGTTGGGACCTAATGAGTCACTAGAGATAATGATGCTAGTAATATAAGCTCAACTAGTTGTGTCTTGTTCTTTATGTCCTTGTCTGGTTGAATATCAATATAAATCCGATGAAGGGACATAGAGTCTATCAATCTGCAGCAAGGGGACTCGGACTTGAAAAATTTCTAAACCATGAGATCAGTACTCAGGTAGATAATCAAATCTACTTGAAAATTCAAATTCTAACCCAATTATCACCAATTGCTGAAAAAGCTTAACCTACTGGCAAGTGATTTGCTTCCCACGACACGATTCAGAGTCAAATTATCTTGAGTGTTAAATTTCAAATGTGGATGGCTTGTTTGAAACTTCATAGAAAAAGGACGCGATATGAGTACACATAAGGTGGTCGAAATACAGTGACTGTTGAATATATTTTTTTTCTTTTAAAAAATAAAATTGCCACAACCTTTTTGTTTCCTTAAAACTGTTACTGGCAAGCAACACATGCTTAGAGCTATGTTTCAGAAGTAATCACATCCATAGAAAACACATCACGTTCAGTTCTATGTTTCCTCTTCCTTGTTTCTAGCAATCATAAGCCTTGAACTCGGGTACCTGAGCCCTGGGGCTAGGGGTTACTTAAGCTTAAAGACAATTGTTTTCGAGGGACTGGAAAAATAGAGAGCTAGTAAACTTACAGCATGAAACTTGATTATCTATTGCAGATGCATAAAGATAATTTTTAAAATAAAAGGAGAGATTTATGAGAGCAATAATTGGATTTGATATTGTTATCGTAAAGCTCGACAACCAAATTTTTCGTATTAGGAAATATTATGATTAAGACCATTCTCATGCATGCCCACACCTCTCACTAGATAGAATAAATAAATAAACAAGAGAGAGAGAGACAATGCTTACTTTCAAGCATAAATCCGGTGTATTAATCTAGATATACAATTTTTTTACTGGGCTTCTTGATACTGATTAATAACCTATTTATTTTTGCATTTTAAAATGTGTTTTTTGAAAAAAAAAATTCTTCTTCTTTGTTTTTAATTTATTTTTTTTGGAGTATTTTCAGTTCATTTTAATGTGCTAATAATAAAAATATTATTTAAAAAATATATTATTTTAATACAATTATGAAACAAACACCCATAATCGTCACATTCCAATGTATCTCTTGAGTTCCAATCAAGTTTTTTAATGGGTGATGTTTTTTTGAAGTTGCTCACCCTTCATGAATTATTATTTTTATTGTAGAATAGATGTACACCAATTATTCCAAAATAAAGTTTTAACTTAGTCTATAAACCGACTCTTTCTACCTATATGAGATTAAACCAAAACCTACTTGAAAATATCACACTTTCATTTGGATTGAATATTGTTGTCAGCTATCCATATACTATTGTTGCATTGCTTTTTAAAAGTCGTTACTCTACAAATGTGTCTCAACAAAAAGCTCCATTGGTAGTGGATCACGTCCAAGAGTTATAGTCTACAAGAAAAATATGTTGTTAGTTAAAAATATTAATAAAAACAATTATAAGAAAAATTGAAGTAAAAAAAATTTATCATCCATGTCGCATGCGAAATGAATGACACGGAGCCATTGATGTGCATGGAAATGGAACCTAGAAAACAATGATTATGGTTATGCATATCAGAATATGATTGTCTTAAAAGGCTCAGACATCAAGTACTCAATATAATCCACCTATATAACCTTTCAGATGTATGATGTCTGAATTATTTCCAAATTATCATGTCATTCTAGTTTGGAAGCTCTCCAACTTGCCCGCGCGCGCGCGCACACACACAGAGATTTTGTATCTCATACCAGGATTCACGCAATCTACATTATATAAATGAATTATTTGTTAGTAAATAAAAGATAAAATTATAGTATTTAAAAAAAGAACTATCAAGGTAGTCAAAATTATCTAGTTGGAGAGTGATTCTCTCACACCCTTCTCACAACATCATCAACAACAACCTCGTAATTAAATTTTTCCATGCAATCAAAATTTGAAAAAGGAAAATTCCAGTAATCTCAATGAAATGAATAGATTAACATATAAAAAAATCTCTAAATTTATACCAAAATTAAACCTTATAAACCAAGCATTGACATGCACTCTCTATTCAAACATTGACTCCATTAAAACAATGGAATGATCATCAATGATTTAATATTTTTTATTGTTCTTGTGGGCTAAATATTTGTATACCTAAAATTTATTTGTTAAATGAAATTACCTTATAAAAAAAAAACCACATTCAAAGGTCCTCCTTCCATTAGGCTTAGTACTTGTGTGTAATTTGATATCGTTATAAAGATACATCTGCTCAACTTCATAGCATTGCACTCAACAACTTAGCATAATGAGTTAATGCAGATATTGAAATGTTTGCTCATGATCTTGTCCTAGTGACACACAATGGATTTTTCACTAGACATCTACAAAAATTACATGATAAATAAAATTAAGTGATTCCTACATTTAAAAATGTTTTAGCAACACCTCCCTTATACAAGAAGCCACCTAATATTAATAAACTTTCAAAAACATATAATATATGCCACAAACCAGTTGATTTTAATTATTTTCTTCTAATAATTTTGCATAATTTAATTTCATTGCATATTTTTATTTCTACCTTATAATATTTTTGAAATAAATCCTAAACTTTGAAAAATATGTTCTAAACTTACTAAAAAATCAAAAAAATAATGAAAATAATAATTCAACAAGATAAAAATTATCAATTAATAATCCATAAAAAAAGAAATATGATCAATTAACAATCCCAAAGTAATAGTACCAGTAATAATAGTGCACAATATATTTTCTTGTTTTTGAATAATAATTTTACATCATTGTCATTACATTAAAATTAATTAGTATCATTATATTTTTCCTCTTTTCCCACATAATTTTCGATGTTGATTTTGTCATTATAATCATTTTCATCAACTTGTGTATGCTTGTTAAACCTCAAGATATCATTCAACTCTTCAACATCAACATCAAAAAAATATTCTCAGCGATAAAAAACTTTGAATTTTTGCTCTCATACAATATTTCACTCATTAAGTATTTTTCTTTACACATTTATGGGTCATACCAAAACCAAGATACTTCTACTTAACAAATTGAAAATTATACCCAGCATCTTTGTACTTCAACACCATGTCATATGGCTCTTTAGCTGATGGTAGTGGTGGTGTAACATCCCTTTCAACTCTTCCAAAGAGAAAAAAAGTTATTTTTTGTTCATTCTATACTTGTAATTTGTTGGCAAGAACTATTGGTAACAATAATAATAAGATATTTTCTCATCATTTATTAGCATGAATGCATTGTTTTTTTTTTACATAAAGTATAGACATGATAGTTTTTTATAAGAATAAAAATCATTGATACTCCATATGAAAGTTGTCCTCATTTGAAAATTATATTTCCTAACACATAAGTTAAAATCCTAGATGATCATAACTAATTTAACTATTGAATCAAAAGTTAAAGACAAACATTTATGTTATGGACCAAACTTTAAGAACTAGGTATGATCATAAATATAAATATGAATTTTGGCCTCATACATATTTTGGGTGGCAAGTTATATACCATGAGTTTTACCAGTTAACAATAATAAGAAATGACAAATGAACCTTATAGATTGAATTCATTTGTACATAAAACAAGACACATGTTCCTTGCTTCCACTAAACATTAAGGATGCACAAGGTTAAAATATTTTTAGGCTTCACCATTGGAAGGGTGCATCATAACTCCATCAATCACATCATGTAAATAGTGTCATGTCATATGCTCAATAGTTTTTGGTGACATGAATAACTTTTGTAGTCTATTATGATTGGGAAGTATCTAACTTTTTTAGTGTCTGACTAGAGTTTATCCCCTGCCATTTCTATGTTTATATCAAGGATGCTCACATGTTCTACACTTTATAACCTTTGTATATTCAAGATAGTACAACATACAAAAATTTAGACATATCTTAATTTTCAAGTATCCTAGACCAAGGGGTTTTACCATGGATTTGACATCGTAAAAGCTCTTTTTCAATCTATTTATTTTAGTAAAAATGCTTTAACCCATTTGACAATTTTGTTATAGCTGATGTCACTTAACCCATGATCTAACTTGATAGTGAACACCTATATCATGATCAATAATTTTGTGTGATTTATGCAACTATCATATAATGGTTTGTCATAATCTCTTAAAAGATAAAAAAAACTTATTTGTGTCTGTGTTAGGTTCTTCATCTATGATTAGTTATTAACTTAAACCACTTTGATTCATTCTCATCGTATCTATATTTATATTTCTATAAGGATTATTTTCTGTGCATATAACTCTGTACATGTTGCTAGAACTAAAAAGTAAGTAAACCATCTTTTCTATCTTGGTCTTGTGAGGAACAAATTTTTCTCGTATGCATATCAACATAGGTATTCTTCCATAAACCCTTTTTGTAGAAGATGCATGGTGAAAATATTTGGATCGATAAACTTTTTATTTTTGCAACTTGCACATGGTCTTATAATATCACATTCACTAATGTTTCTTGAATTAGATATTGCATTGTTAATAAAACTCTTAACTCCATTACAATAATTTATCCTTCATAACACTTAGGGTGATTCTCGATACATCCATAAATGATCCCCCATTACTTATATCAAACTGATATACAATAATCATATATTAATTAAATACATTAATTAAACAAATACAATTTTACAAAAACTAAAACAAACCCTAACATGTGCAAATTATAAATCCATACAAAAAAGTTCCATGAAAAAAACTATAAAATAAGTAAACACGTAAAAAATATCTATATACTTCAAAAACATGCAAAACCAGTAACATACTAAAATTAAATTAAAAAAATGATAGATCTGCTTATTTAAAATGGGGAATTCTATAAAAAATGAATCAAAATATTGATACCCACAAACAAAGTGTTGTGGTCGCTTAATTTGTTATGAGAAGATGAATTGTGTTGAAATTAGGGTAATGGTTGCTAGGTGTACAAAAAGATGGAGAAGAAAAAGCAAGAAAGAGGGGAGGAGAAGAGAAGAGTTGATGATCATGTCATAAATTAAAATATTATCAATGAATTTACTAACAGAATATATCTATTGGTCAATCCATTTATAATTTTATCGGTAACAATGTCATCGCATCATACTTTTTGGATTATGTGAATCCCCTTGTAATTCTTTCACTATATTTACTACCAACATTTATCAACAAAACATTATTGTTAGTAATGGTACTTATAATGCCATCTTATGTATATATATTTTTTTATTTCTTATTTACCCATTATAATTTCATTGGTATATACTGATAAAGTACTTTTGTCAATATTTATTGACGAACAAGGAGACAAAAAAAACTTTGTCAATAAATTCCATAACGAAATTCTTTGTAGTTGTAATTTGGAATTGCTAAATTAGCCATATAGATTATCACTTGGACTTGATCTATGGATAAAATTCCAAGACTTAAGCAACACATTCACTATTATTTTGTTGAGTCAAAACTTTTGACTTGAATGTCATGATTAAAATAAAATTTATCAATATATAAAAACTATTCCAAAATCAAAATCAACTTCTAATTTCCACTTTGGGCCTTTTTTTTCTTACTTCCAAATTAGATCCAAGTTTTTCTTCCGAGGAATTCTAACTTTCTACTTTATCCTTTTATTATTATTTTAAAAAAAAAAGAGATTATAATATTTCCTATTTAGCTCTTATTATTCAAGATTACACTTTTTAAACTACAATTTTGGTTTGTGGTTGTTAGCTATTTTTGAATTAATATTATAGACTCCCAAGTTTCATTACTTACAACTATATTTTGTGTTATTTTTAAGGTTTTTAAGAATTAATAAATTATGTATATGCAACACACAATGTCATATATTAATAATAAATTGATCAAATGCTAAATGATCAAAGACATTAATTGATTGCTTTCAAACAATAAAACTTAGTAAATAACAAAAGAGACGTGGGAATTTTCTTTCGAATACATCGGGGTATTGTTTGACTAACTTTTTATTAGATATAACAAATACATTTCTATACACCATCATGAGTGAAAGCTATTTTCAATAGATAAATCATTATAAAGAACTTGTAAAATCAAAAATCTTATATGTGCAAGTGGGGTTTTGGCCTAATAGTTGAAAGGACTTATTCTTTTTCTCTGTATCAGGGTTCAAATTTTATTATGCATGTTTGTCCTATCAAATAACCATCTCACCTAAAAGTTTAAGCTTTTAGGTGAGATGGTTTCTTAATATGGTATTAGAGCCTTGTTGACCTAGCGGTCACAAGTTCGAATCTCACCATCCCCATTGTATTTGATAAAAATCAAACACAAGATAGTGTGAGCCTGTGTAAGTTTCAAGCCCAAATAGCTTTCACTTGAGAGAGTATGTTAAAGAATAATATAAATCATATTCTAGAGCCTCACCTATCAGCTTAAGCTTTTAGGTGAGATGGTTTCTTAACATGTCACTCCTGCGGTACCTTACTTGCTCACTAGGCTTACAAGATGTTCAATAAGTTTCAAGATAGTGTGAGCCTGTGTAAGTTTCAAGCCCAAATAGCTTTCACTTGAGGGAGTATGTTAAAGAATAATATAAATCATATTCTAGAGCCTCACCTATCAGCTTAAGCTTTTAGGTGAGATGGTTTCTTAACATGTCACTCCTACGGTACCTTACTTGCTCACTAGACTTACAAGATGTTCAATAAGTTTGAAGATTAGTTGTGTTGCGCTTAAATTGACCTGAATACCCTGGTTATCAGAAGAAAAAAAAATTCTTATATGCTTGGTGTTTGAGTTTCATTATTCTAGAAAAATAAGTCACTTAGTGAAAAAATAAGCCACTCATGGAAAACGAGAAAATCTTCAATAGTTTGTGTTTAAAAAAAATTATAAGTTACAAGAACTTGTCTCGTTTATCTAATGGATCAAGGTATTTATAGATTTTAGTTAGGCCAACTTAACTTTAGAGATGAAAAGTTGAACTATAATTTATTGGTGAAAATATTAGTATTCACATGGGTTGTAGTGTTTTTCATTTTATTAGTGTACAAGTGGGTGGTTTTTAATTCTACGAAGACTGAAAATAAATCATTATGTACGTGGACGCAGCACTATGTTGTGATTTCTCGACATTTGATGCGTGCATAGTAAATAATGCGATGGTGAAAAACGTGTGAGAGACCGAAGATGTGAGAGAGAAAGGAGAGAAAATGTGTTGGAGAAAAATTTAGAAATTAGGAGGAGAGAAAGAGGGCAAGGGGAAAAAATAGGAGTGAGAGTGCGAGAGTTTTCAAGGGGTTTGATGTGATTGCAGAAGATTTACATTTTATATAATAGATCTCAAATTTGAGATGGTTCCTTAACATGGTATTAGAGCCTTGTTGACCCAACGGTCATGAGTTTGAATCTCACCACCCCCATTCTATTTGATAAAAATCAAACATAAGGTAGTGTTGGCCTATGCAAGTTTCAAGCCCAAAGAGCTTTCACTTGAGGGGTGTGTTAGAAAATAATATAAATCATATTCTAGGGCCTCACCTATTAGCTTAAGCTTTTAGGTAAGATGGTTCCTTAACATGTCACTCCTGCGGTACCTTACTTGCTCACTAGGCTTACAGGATATTTAGTGAGCTTGAAGATTAGTTGTGATGAGTGTAAATTGACCCAAATACCCTGGTTATCAGAAAAATTCTTATATGCTTGGTGTTTGAGATTCATTATTCTGAAGAAAAAAAAGTTACTCAGTGAAAAAATAAGCCACTCATGGAAAACGAGCAAATCTTCAATACTTTGTGTTTTAAAAAAATTATAAGTTACGAGAACTTGTCTCGTTTATCTAATGGATCAAGGTATTTATAGATTTTAGTTAGGCCAACTTAACTTTAGATATGAAAAGTTGAACTATAATTTATTGGTGAAAATATTAGTATTCACATGGGTTGTAGTGTTTTTCATTTTATTAGTGTATAAGTGGGTGGCTTTTAATTCTACGAAGACTAAAAATAAATCATTATGTACGTGGATGCAACACTATGTTGTGATTTCTCAACATTTGATGTCTGCATAGTAAAAAATACGATGGTGAAAAACATGTGAGAGACCAAAGATGTGAGAGAGAAAGGAGAGAAAATGTGTTGGAGAAAAATTTGGAAATTAGGAGGAGAGAAAGAGGGTGAGGGGAAAAAGTGGGAGTGAGAATGAAAGAGTTTTCAAGGGGTGTGATGTGATTATAAAAGATTTGTAATTTATATAATAGATCTCAAATTTGAATCTCTTATAAAAACCTAGCACAACCGAGGTCCACAAAATATGTTTTCTAAAGGGTAAATTTTCTCGCATAAAAATAAAATAAAAGAAGAGGTGAAGGCAAAAAAATGGGAGTGAATTTTTAAATGATGACTTAAATGGCCAAAATATTAGTATCCATTTTTTTTTTTTTTGTAATGCATATTGTTGTGTCTAGACCAAGGTTGTCAAAATCATGATTTTGACACGACACGGAATTGATATTTGAACTCGGATCGTAAAATCATTTGTAAAATATTTTCGAACAAAAATCATAAAGTCATAGCTAAAATCATTTTGGTAGAAAAATCATAAAATTATAAGTAAGATATTTATGAATAGAATAGAACACAATTTGACCAAAAAAACATACTTAGTTATTAATAGCTTTTTTTTAAAAAAAAAAATGCTCATTACTTTTCATATTTTTTAAATAGATTTTTTATATGATTTATAATTTTTTTTTCTTATAATATTATTTTAATATATATTTTTTAGAATTTGCTTTTAAGACCATGATATTTTTTTTGTTGCAATAAAAAATATTACAACTACTAAACTATTGCATAAATGCTCATTGAGAGAACAAAAATGGGACTTGGCACAAAGGAGGAACCATTCATATTTGTACACGTTAATTCGTGGCCCAATAATATCAAAGAATACGAAATAAACACCCCTGAACGTAGAATTTCATTAGAATAGTAAAATCATACTGAATCGGTCTGATTTTACGATTCTACTTGATTTTTCCAAGTCAGATTCGATTTTAACGGGGTTTGAGTTTTTTTATCTGATTTTATGAGTTAAATTATAATTTTAACAACAGTGGTCTAGATTGTCTGATCAACTTTGTTTATTTTTAGTAGTCTCTTAAGATTTTATTGAATTCTAAGATATCTTTTCAATAATATTTTATACGTTGAAAACAAAACTGTACGTTGAAAACAAAACTTAAATTTGTTCTCTCTCGGTAACTCATTCTTTCTGTCTTTGCAGTGAATATTCTAACCTGATGTCTTCGCTGCATGCATGTGTACATTGATAGGATTTTGCACGGGTGGAGAAGAAAAGTGCAGCTCATCGAGGTGAGATTTTAATTTAAATATCTTCTCCAAGTAAACACAATGACACTTGCTTGAAGAAAAGGACAATTTTCTTTCCCTGATCCATCGAGAACACTGCAATCCAATCCTGTTATTCATGAAGACATGAACAGTTGAAAAGAATATGGGGTCAGAGCCCTTTTGGAAGCCCTTTTTAGATGTCGGGTTGGATTTGATTGTTGACCATGCACTGGAATCTATGTGGCTACGAGATTTTATAAAGTTTGAGACAAAATCTTTGCTTTAATACTCAATTTGAATTTTATGATCGAGTAGATTCTTGCACTCATGATCAATGCATGTTAATTGAATACTATGAATCTTACTTTATGTGGCCTTAGTTTCATCTAGTCCATATTTAAGAATAAGGATAAAACTCTAACTTCTTCATTTGTACATAATTTATTTTATTTTATTGATTCAACATAATTTGTTTGAGGTTCATTTATTTAATAATAATATTGTCTCAAACATATAAACCGACAATTAATTGATATATAATTTGTGAGTATTTTTTTTCCAAAAAAAATTATCATTATGTTATAATTGTGTTTTTGTTATTTGTATGTTAAGAAGCATTTTAACATTTTGCAACTATAAACCAAAAATCAAATAAATATTAGCATGAAAAACTAAAATGAATAAGTTATTTGGTTACAAAAGTTTTTTTTTTTTTTCAAAAGATAGAAAAAGCTTTTTTTGGACTACCAAACCTAAGATAGACAACTTTCATTAGCTTAGAAGATTATAATAGGAGTATATTTTTTTACTGCAAATAATTTGTAACTATAATACCTTACTTATTAAGACACACTTTATTCTATCTTCTACCATAGTAGCTTGCCATAATATTTAATGATATTTAAATTATTGTCATCCTCACTAGAACAACTTGATTCAACTTCTAATAGTTAATATAGGAACTCTCTCTCTCTCTCTCTCTCTCTCTCTCTCTCTCTATATATATATATATATATATATATATATATATATCCATGTGATAAAGATAAAAATCGTTGATAACATTTTTTTCAAGCTTCACAGTTTGTTACGTTATTTTCAAACTACTGTTTATGTTTTATAAAAACACTTATCTCACAATTATCTTTACATAACTTGTATTTTTCTTATAAATCTTATTTGAACTTCCTAAATAATTTGTTGAAACAAACTACATAGTTATAAAAAAAATCATGTTATATTCGATAATACAAATTTGACTAACTCTTTATCTAATTTGGATAAACTACCAATATAAATAAATTCATCTATAACAATGCAAATAGTTTATCTCTAATTAAAGCCAAATATTTTGACATTTATAATCTCCCTCTGTGATTGATTTATGAAAAACCATATTAAGAATGAATTGACATAAGTAGTTCAAATATGCTGATTATAGATAGTTATTTTATTAAAGAATTCCTCGAAGCATAATTGAAACAATGTTATGTAGCATAAGAATAATTAATAGTATTTATGTAACAACACTTTATTAGTTCTTAACATGTTTGATAAATCAATTCATAACTTTTTTTAAGAATTTTACATGTTGCATTCTTATAGTTCATAATATATTAAAACAACTATTATGCATTATTTATTGTTATGCAACTACATGCATCAAATTCAAAATACATCAAATATTAATCATAAAGATTCATATACTAACAAAATATCACAAACTAGAATAATCAATATTCATTAGTGATTAAAAAGTCAATAATATCCTATAAACATAAAAACAAATTAACAGGGGTAGTTGACTTTGTTGTCTATTTGTCTGCTCTCTTTTGCCTTTGTAAGTGACCATATTATGAGCATTCATAAAAACAACTTTTTCTATTTGTTTACTCTCCTTTCTTTGTCTATTTGTTCATATTATGAATTTCTTAGCTATAAGACCAATATCTTCATTAATAAGATCATCATTAAAAGAATAAACATGCTCTTTCTTAATAAATTTAAGTTCAACCATCTTATCATTATTTTGATAAAAGAAATGTAGATTCATAAATTTGTAAGACAGATACTAATTCTCCATCATATGTAGTGCCCAAATCCTTGCTTTCAAATCCTTGCTTTCATTTATGGTTATTATTTTTGGATGAAATCCTTTAGGATATGATCTTAGAATCTTCCTTAAATTCATAAGGCCTCAATTTTTTCTCTTAGATTGAACCTAGAACTTATAATATCATTAAACTTTGCATAAAACTCATTAAAAAACATCATCTTTCAACATTATTATCTCCTCAAATTTGATATTCATTTCCAATTTTTACTATCAAGGTTCCTTTGTGGGTAACTTTTAGAATATTCCAAGCTTTCTTAGATATCTGACATAATGGAGATTCTTTTGAATTCTTCATATAACATTGTCATGAATATAGCATTTAGGCTTTTATTATTCTAATTAGAATTAACGTATTTGTTTATGTTCTAGTTGTCAAAAAGAGTTTCAAGCTTAGGGCATGTTTGATATTGCTTTTGTTTTTGTGGTTGAGGTTTTAAACAAACAGTTTTATGAAAAACACTTTAGTTGCGATTCAAAATAATTTTTAAAGTGTTTGGTTAAAACTGTGGTTGAGTTTGAGATTAATGAAAAGCAATTTCAAGTATTTAGTTACCAAACTTTTCATATTGCTTTCAACTTGTTAAATTACTTTAAAGTGTGTGTGTGTGTAAATATTATTTTCTAAATATTTAATAATTATAATAATAAAATATAATTAATAATTCAAGTAAATTAGACACTTGTTTTTATTCTACCATCAAAATAAAATGTAATTTCATCACGAACTATAAATCCATACGTGAAGGCTTCTGGGATCCCAGAATTACATCTAGTAAAATATCATCTAAAACAAAATTAGAATTGCGAGATAAAAATTATATTGTGATATCTTTTAATATATTTATTTATATTTGAATTATATTTTTTATATTATTTTAATATTAAAACCCCCACCCCTGCTTCTCTTCGTGAAAAACACACCCTCAAACACATGCAAAAAAAAAAAAAATCATGATCGCACCTAAAGGCATCATTTTCTGCTTATTGCAAACCACGGTTTCAGTTAATTTTTAGGTGGGCCCCATAACAATTTAATTTGCTTTTGTTTATTACCAAATGCCATGAAACTGCTTCTTGCTCCAACCTCTGGTTCAATCTCAATGCCAAATGACTTCTTGGTCCATCACGAATTATAAATCTATAAGTGAAGGTCTCTAGGATCCCGGAACTACATCTAGTAAAATATCATCTAAAACAAAATTAGGATTGCGAGATAAAAATTATATTGTGATATCTTTTAATATATTTATTTATATTTTAATTAAATTTTTAGATTTTTATATTATTTTAATATTCAAACCCCCACCCCGACTTCTCTTCGTGAAAAACACACCCTCAAACACATGCAAAAAAAAAAAAAAGAATCATGATCGCACCCAAAAGCATCATTTTTTTGCTTATTGCAAACCACGGTTTCAGTTAATTTTTAGGTGGACCCCGTAACAATTTAATTTGCTTGTTTATTACCAAATGCCATGAAACTGCTTCTTGCTCCAACCTCTGGTTCAATCGCAATGCCAAATGACTTCTTGGTCCATCACGAACTATAAATCCATACGTGAAGGCCTCTAGGATCTCGGAACTACATCTAGTAAAATATCATTTAAAATAAAATTAGGATTGCGAGATAAAAATTATATTGTGATATCTTTTAATATATTTATTAATATTTTAATTAAATTTTTATATTTTTATATTATTTTAATATTAAAACCCCACCCCCGCTTCTCTTCGTGAAAAACACACCCTCAAACACATGCAAAAAAAAAAAAATCATGATTGCACCCAAAAGCATCATTTTTCTGCTTATTGCAAACCACGGTTTCAGTTAATTTTTAGGTGGGCCCCGTAACAATTTAATTTGCTTGTTTATTACCAAATGCCATGAAACTGCTTCTTCCTCCAACCTCTGGTTCAATCGCAATGCCAAATGACTTCTTGGTCCATCACGAACTATAAATTCATATGTGAAGGCCTCTAGGATCCCGGAACTACATCTAGTAAAATATCATCTAAAACAAAATTAGGATTGCGAGATAAAAATTATATTGTGATATCTTTTAATATATTTATTTATATTTTAATTAAATTTTTAGATTTTTATATTATTTTAATATTCAAACCCCCACCCCGACTTCTCTTCGTGAAAAACACACCCTCAAACACATGCAAAAAAAAAGAAAGAATCATGATTGCACCCAAAGGCATCATTTTTCTGCTTATTGCAAACCATAGTTTCAGTTAATTGTTAGGTGGACCCCATAACAATTTAATTTTATTTTTTTTATTACCAAATGCCATGAAACTGCTTCTTGCTTCAACCTCTGGTTCAATCTCAATGCCAAATGACTTCTTGGTCCATCACGAACTATAAATCCATACGTGAAGGCCTCTGGGATCCCGGAACTACATCTAGTAAAATATCATCTAAAATAAAATTAGGATTGCGAGATAAAAAATATATTTGATATCTTTTAATATATTTATTTATATTTTAATTAAAGTTTTATATTTTTATATTATTTTAATATTAAAACCCCCACCTTCTCAACTTCTCCATCTCCCCCCTCTCAACTGATTCTCAAAACCCATCTGCTTCAACCCCTCCTTTTCCACCCTCCCCTCTTCATGATCCTCTACTTCAACCCCCTTTTCCTGGAACCTCTCAACTTCTCCATCTCCCTCCCCTCTAAACTTTTCCATCTCCCTGCTTCTCCTCATGAAACCCACCCACCCCAGCTTCTTTTTGTGAAAAACACTCTCAAACACATGCAAAAAAAAAAAAAAGAATCATGATCGCACTCAAAAGCATCATTTTTTTGCTTATTGCAGACCACGATTTCAGTTAATTTTTAGGTGGGCCCCATAACAATTTTATTTGCTTTTGTTTATTACTTAATGCCATGAAACTGCTTCTTGTTCCAACCTCTGGTTCAATCGCAATGCCAAATGACTTCTTGGTCCATCCATATTCAACATAGAAATTGATTTGATAAAAGCTTTCATTCTCACCTTTAAGTAGGCATAATTCTCAATGTTGAAGTTAGTGTTGACATGTTCAATAAGAACAATAGACCTCACTCTAAAATGAATGTTTTTGTTATGATACAACTTATTATATGGTAACAAAAGGAAAATATTTTGAATAACTTCTCAAAAGATAAAAAAGGATTTTAGGGTATATAAACCTAAGATAGGTAACTTTTAATAGTTTAGAAGATTACAAGAGTTTTTTTTTACTATAAATCCCTTTTTTTACTACAAGATTTTTGATACTATTGTACCTGTTAAGAAAACTACTATGTTTTATCTTTTACTATGATTGTTTGACATAACACCTTATGATCTCTAAATTATTGTCATCTTAGCTAGAACATCAAGTTTCTAACAATTAACAGATGAAATCCCTCTAAAATTTTGGAAGCTCTCCAATATTTTATTAAACAATTCCCTTTGATTATTTTCTTCACACTCCATTCATGTGTCAAAAATATATATTATGAAACTTTGTATAATATTTTAATGGACTCTTTTAATGTTTTGGATTGTCCTTTCTTATATACATATTTGTGTGATTAGATAAGAATATTTAATAAGCATTATCTTTTAGACTCATAATTTGTTATGTCATTAACATGTTGTTATTCATGTTTTATAAAACTATTTATCCTGCAATTGTTTATCTTTAGATGACTTGTGTTTATAATTTTTTTTTATAAAACTTCAAAAAATAATCATTATTCTTTTGATAGCTAAAATATGTTTGAACTTCCTAAATAACTTATCTATACAAACTAGATAGTTACAAAAATAATCATTATATAAGATAAATTTGACCAACTCATTATCTATTTTGGATAAACTAAAAATAAAAAAAAAATCATTTTAACAACATAAATAGCTTTTCACTAATCAAATCCAAATATTTTGACATTTTCATCATCCTTTTTTTATTGAATTTTTTTGGCTTTGTTTTTCTAATTTTATCATTTAATATTTAGATGATTTTGAATTGGTATTCATAATTTATTTCAGTTTATTTTATATGGAGTTATTGCAGTCTCTAACAAATATCATGGTATTTGATTGGTGTCAATTTTACGAGTGTCTATTTTTTTTTTTATCATATCATTAAATTCAAAATAGTTTTTAAAAAATAATGTTGTTAAAATCATTTGAACTAATAATTCAGGTTGTGAGATTGACAAGTTAAATTGCAATCCTGAGTTGATCCAACATGTCACTATCTTAAAATATACATCACTTTGATTTTTTATAAGTCAAATCATGTTTTTTTTACTAATTATTCAAGTTATTTTTGAACACGCTAGGTCGATTAGGTGATGCTAAAAAAAGCTCTCATGTGGATTAATTTTAAATTAGATATAAGTAAGGAATTAAGTTAGGAAATTTCAAGATTGATGAATTAAGTTGTGGTTAATAATATTGCCAAATAATTATTTATGACTTTAATATTTTTTTATTCAATTATAGCAGAGCATGTGCCAATAAAATAACATAAACTGATTGCTCAAAGAGTTGCATAATTGCATATGTAAACATATGGTGATTTAAGAAATTTCCTTAAGCGATTAACTTTTAATTGTTTGAGTGTTGATGCTATGAACTTTAAACCTAATGGACTAAAAATTCGAGAGAGGAGCTAATTAAGGAGAAGTTACACCTCTAAAATTCAAAACAATCCTTTAATATTATAATACGTGTTGCTCTTTTGCACGTGTATCTAATGATTAATATTATAAATATGATGGAAATTCATGGAACAAAACCAATTGTCATGAGCTAAAGATTCACTTTTTACCCCATTGAATCAAAGAGCAATTCTTTTGCAAAAAGAGAGTCAAATGGGCTTTCCATGGTCTCCGATGACTATAATTGATATTTTGAGGCTTTCAAGGTAAAAGAAAAACACCACCAAAATCATATTCATGCCAGCAAAACTTAGCTGGTCTGCTTTTAATGTCAGCTAGTTTAAATTTATATGCTTAGACTGATCTTGAGTGGCAGAATCTTCTAGCCATCTAAGCTTTCCATGAGTTCTGATAGAGCAAAGAGAAAAAGGTTTCTAATGTCAATCAATTCCATCATTGCCAAGAGAGAAGTAGAAAAGAAAAGGCAAAAAATATTCTTAAGATGTAAAGGCGAACGAGGGTCGGAAGAGAGCTTGGGAACATGGCATGGCACGGCATATTTTTAAGATGTAAAGAAATCAAATATTACAATTACTTCTTAGAATAAAACCACAATTTTTTTTTTAAGCAATTCTTTTTGCCCAATAACTCTTTCTTTTTTTGTTTATTATTTTCTTGTTGTACTTCCAAATGCACCATTATATTACACGACATTGTAATCAAGAATTTGCCCTAAAAAAATAGTTAGAGTTACACACTTGTATATATACATAATGAATGATGTATTTTGTTAATCAATTGAATTCTTGTGGTAGCATGCTCGTTAGGTAGGTAGCCATATATTATTAAAGAATAATATAAATTATATTGTGGATTCTTACCTGTTAGATTAAATTTTTAAATGAAATAATTTCATAACATGATATCAGAGCCTTGTTGACCTAATAGTTATGAATTAAAATCTCATTACTCCTATTGTATTTGATAAAAATCAAGCACAAAATAGTATGAGTCTATATAAGTTTCAAATCCAAAATTTTTTTACTTGAGGGGTGTATTAGAGAATAATATAAATTATATTATATAATATTATTTATTTTTAAACGAGATAATTCCTTAAAATATATAGCAATTGAAAAAAAAAATCAAAACATATATAATTTGAAATAATAAAGTGGAGAAAAGCCGAAGAAGAATATCCATGTAAAGTCCAAAACCACAAGCTACGTTCTAGCTCGAAGGACAAAAAAGAAGAGAATAAAAAACAAAGGAGCCATTGACTGATCATAGTGAAAAGAACACTCTCCATCGATCTACTTGTCCCTTTTTCTCACAGAAAAGCACTCTCCATTGTCACTTAAAGATGGAGGCTGGGGATGATAGTTTTGGATTTTCGCCAACAAAACAATCCACCCACCCACCCACTTGCCAGAAGAGTTTTCTATCATTTTAATATATTTTTTAAAAAAATATTTGAAAAAACAATCTCATTAACACTTACAAACAAACCCTAAATATTGCTTGCATTTGGAAATACAAGCAAGGACTGTTCCCACTGTTTTGTTTTAATTTTTTTATATATATTTTCAAATCATTTTAATATGTTAATGTTAAAAATTATCTTATATAAAAAAATCATTTTAATATATATTTTTTAAAATATTTGAAAAAACAATCTCATTAACACGTACAAACAAACCCTAAATATTGCTTGCATTTGGAAATTTAAAAACAAATAAAGATAAGGATACACATATTTTCTGTGCTATCATCCCGATCTTTGGATCCAGCCACTTCTACAGAGGTGTAAATTACCGTTTGTTTGAAATAAGTTCTATTGACCTTGCTAATCTCCACTCATTCCCCTAAGGGATCTTTCGTTTGAATACATTCTTTTAATTAAAAACAAAATTACTTTTTTTGTTTTTCACTACAACAGCAAGTGCTGAATTAGATTAAAATTAGTTTTTAAAGTGTTTTTTATTTAGAAATGCATCAAAATAATTTTTTATTATTATTTTTAAAAATTATTTTTAACATTAACATATAAAAATGATCTAAAAATAAAAATAATTAATTTAACATAAAAATTTAAAATAATTTTTTTTTAAAAAAATATTTTTGAAACATAATGAACACATAAGTTTTCTCTTAAAGTGCTTTTAATAAACTACATTTAGTCCCTTTTCTTTCATAATGTTTCACTTCAATCCCTACTTATTGGACTAGTTTTGCTTTGTTTTAATCGGAGAATTTCCTCCCTTTTGATCTGTTCTGTTCCTCTCTTTCTTTTCTGGCCACTCAATTGGTAATCGGTATCTGTGCTGCGTTCGCATTGGAGGGTTGAGTCATAAAGAATTGCATGCAATGATGTTGAAGATGATTAAAAAAAGAAGATAATTAAATGGAAAGACACTTTATTGGTTGTCATATGAAAGAAATTAAAAAGACACTTTATAAAGAGGTTACAGTTCATCAATTCATATAATTACATCCTCATTTTTACACGATTGCGAGTGTATGGGATTTTTTATTATTTTTTTTAATTTTATAAAAATTATTTTTAATATCAGAACATCAAAATAATCTCAAAACCTTAAAAAAATATTAATTTAAAATAAAAATACTAAATGTTTTTAAATCTCTACAAAAATACTTTTATAATTAAAAATTAAACAGTCTACCATGTCATGTAGGTCAAACTTCCCATCAAACAAAACATTTAAGTAACAATCATTTTAGAAATCCCATAACAAAAAAAACAAGAAACCTGAAAAAAAAAAATCAGGAGGTAAATTAAAGTACTAAGAAAAGGAAGAAGGAAACTTTAGGCCTAATACACAAGAACTTGTCTTCAAAGCAGATTCTAGGGTTTTCGATACTTCATTTGCGCATGGTCGTGCAGTGGGCTCAGTAGCTGTGCATTGTAGAGCCAAATTCATCGTCTCGACCATCTCATTCTGATTAATCGATGCATTCCCTCTTATCACTGGATCAATCCACACATCTAGATGACAATCCGAGTAGCAGTAACGGGCCCACTTGACGATGCTCTCGTGCTCGCCAAACTCAGCATCCGCCGGGCATTTTCCGGTCAATAATTCAATAAGGACGAGACCAAATCCGTACATGTCGCTCTTCTCAGAGATGTCTTTAGTTTCTCTGGTTTCTACAAGACGGAAGCAATATACCCTCAGGTTAAGTTTACGATCTAAATGTTCCCCACATTTTCATAAACAATTCAATTAATCCGATAAGTTTTGTGAAGTGCAGGCTTAAAAATAAATAAAAATAGTAAACTAGTACTGATAATGCAGTTACTCATAATTTAAGGCTGACGGGTGCATGGGCATAACCTTTTAGCATAATAATTGGACTTTTGTTTAGTCACCTATACCCATAACTGCTGTAGATTCTTAATGGTCAACTAAAGTCTTTATTCCTAATGTTTGTATTACCATTCAGATACAGCTATTTAATTAATTACCATCGGAAAGCAAGGATGAGTGAAATAGACCGGTTACCTGGGGCTACATAAGCTGAAGAAATGAAGCACTTGGTGTTGTCGATGCAAAGCATGCCGGGAAGGCTTACTATGAGGTGCGGTTCATCTTTTCCATCAATGATAATTTTTTCCGGTGACATGTAACCAACAAGAACTGTCGGTGAACAATAGCAATGCAAGAATCGGAGAGCTTTTGCGATCCCGGTTGCAATTTGTTGTCGTCGTTCCCAACTTAAATTCCGAAGAACTTCACTCAATTTATTTCCATCTATGTATTCATGCACAACATATGTACCCTTGTTTGACCGGCATAATCCAAATAACTTGACAATGTTAGGATGCTGGAGCTTGCCAAGTTCCTCAACTTCGGACGGCGGAATTGAGTTCACGTCATTCGTTTTCTTCACGATAAACTGCATGTTGTTTGTGACGGACTTCCCCTTGTATGAAGCTCCTTTTTTGCCTCTAGATATCAGATTTTCTTCTTTAATGGAAATTATAATATCCTCAATGGCTATTGATTTCGAGACCTTAGAGTTGAAGAACAGCAGTTCCCATGTCCCGTCCTCGTTTTCGACTCTTTTGAGTTCCGAATTCCTTTTTCCTCTGATGAAAACAAATCCAAATGCAACGAGAGCAAGCAGCACTAGAGCACCAAGACTACAGGAAACATAAAACCACCACAGAGGACTCTTCACCCTTCTGCATGGAGGCAAGCCGCTAGTCTTATCACCGCCGCAAAGATTATTTCCTGTAACAGAACTTGCATTTATGGCAAGAAATGCTCCTGTGGAGGGTAAACTACCATGGAAATGATTATGAGAGATGTTCACTTGAACAAGGGATTCTTCTTTTCCCAGATTGGCTGGTACTTCCCCGGAAAGTTCATTGTATGACAAATCAAGCTGACCGAGAACTGGCATTTCAGAGAAACTAGCAGGGATTTGACCGCTGAGCTTATTCTGGCTAAGGTCTAAACTCACAAGCTTTTCGCATGAAGATAGCTCGTCTGGGATTTCACCAGAGAGCTTGTTTTTGCTTAGATTTAGTTGCATTAGTTCTGATAATCTCCCAAACTTATCCGGAATAGCACCTGAGAATTGATTATGAGACAGGTCCAAATTCTCAAGATTGTCGCTGCCGAACGAGTCCGGCAAGCCCCCCCAAAAACTGTTTCTTGCCAAACTCAGCATTTGAAGTGAAGGCATCTCCCATTTTCTTGAGTCAATTCTGCCTAAAAGTTTGTTAGCAGAGATGTCCAAGAAGTAGACAAGTGGAAGTTTGGTGAATTCTGATGGTAACTCACCAGACAGGCCGTTTTCTTGGAGACGTATCCGCCGCAAGCTTTTGCAGGCACTCAAACTGTTTGGTATTTCACCTTCAAGAGAATTGGAGAAGAGAATGAGCTTAAACAGATTCCCAGAGCTGCATAGCCCTTCAGGTATTCTTCCAGCCAGATAATTGGTGGAAAGGTCTAGGACAGTGAGATTGTTGTGTTTTCCAAGATCATTTGGAATCTCACCAGATAACTTGTTAGACCAAAGCTGAAGAACTTGAAGACGAGGCAAGGTGCTTAAAGCGAGGGGGATTTTCCCAGTGAAGTTGTTGGAGAAAAGATGAAGAATCTCCAAATTTTTCAACTTAATTATGAGTTCTGGGATCTCACCTGATAGAAAATTATCACTAAGATCAAGTGAAATCAACTTCGTGAGACCAAAAATAGATTTAGGAATAGGACCACTAAGTTTATTTTGGTAAAGAAAGAGGTATTGAAGATCAGTGAGGTTCCCTAAAGATGTTGGGATTTGTCCAATGAGACTGTTGTAGACAAGATTGAGATGATTCAAAGAAATTAACTGGCCTATTTCTGTAGGAATTTCACCAGAAAGATTGTTATAGCCCAAGTAAATCAACTTCAAGCTTCTCATTTGGCCTAATTCATGTGGAATTTGGCCAACTAAACGATTAGACGCCAAAGTGAAGACCTGCAAACTTTTCAACTTTGTTATCGAGGGAGGAATCTCACCCTCCAAAAAATTGCCACCAAGATCAAGAAATTTTAGACTCCAAAAGGATCCTATTTCTTGAGGAATTTTCCCGGATAGCATGTTATTGGATAGATCTAGTGTTTCCAGGAGGGGGATTGAGCCACTTGGTATTTGGCCAGTGAAATTGTTGTTGCTGAGATTGAGGTACCTAAGTGATGAGCTGAAGAATATATCATCAGGAAGTTTACCAGAAAGCTGATTGCTTGAGAGATCAATAGTTTGAATATATGGGAGGTGGAAGATTAAAGAGGAAATTTTGCCCGAGATGTTTTTCCCTGAGAGCTGAATCACACTAATATGAGAGGAGTTTGTGCAAGTGATTCCTAGCCAGCTGCAAAACGTGGCAGAGGTATTCCAGTTTGAGAGATACTTGGAAGGGTCATAGAGTGAAGATTTGAAAGACAAGAGAAGCTCAAGTTCCTGATTCTCTGCATGCATCATCCGAGAATTCAAGAACAGGAACAAGAGCACGAACAACAACAGTGGCCATGGTTGAGGCCCTTTTGTGGATTCCATTGATGACAAAATCTCTCCCCCTTGGTCCAAAAGAAGGTGTTTGTCTTAGCCCCTCTGATCTGAAGCTGCTAAAATGTCAAGAAAACACATGTCAACACAGCTTTCTATCTGGAATCATTATTTCTTGAAAGTGCTTACCATAAACATAAAATGTATATTTTGAGAGATAAAAATGGATCAGAAGGTTTTCCACTAAGAACAAGAAGAGCATCAACTTACTGTTTTTGCATGCATGCACTGTGGTTGAATCCACTCCTTTACCCTCTGCCAAATTATAACCAAGCAAAATCCGATGAGAAATGAAATATATTCTGCCTGAAGGAATAAATACATAAATAAATTAAATCCAATGAAACTAATTCGAAGATGTCCTAGTCTACCTATGAAAAAAAGTGTTCTAGCAACCTTTTTAGCATAATATAAGCAACAGAAGCAACATAGAACTTAGGTAAAATGTCTAGTGACGTACCAAAATATCATCATTAGAGCACAGTGATATTCAAACCTTCACAATAATTAGTTCAAACCAGACTTGGATCGAAAGAGTAGAGTAGGAAATTATAGCGGCTATGTAGCGAGGAACATAGGTGTTGAGAGGAATGAGGAGATTTTTGAGTTCATAAATAGGAGAGTTTAGTAAATAAATGAGTTGGGGTTATAATTACAAAAGTGCACTTTGACTTTCCTTGAAGAGTGTTTGAACACGAACGGCTGAGAGATAAATAGGGACAGATGTTGGAAAAGACTTTAATTTTGTCGGATATTACCAAAATACTCTTTTGAATGAGGACTTGGGAGAGTAGCGATGATTTCTGTAACCGTTGAAAAGCATGGAGTTTCATGGAGCGTGGGGATATGCCTTTGATATTCTACTTAGTTACTATAATGAGATTTTCGTAACTGTTTTGACACTATAAAAAAATTAATAAAATTTTATTTTTATTTTAAATTAAATTTTTTCATATTTTTAGATTATTTTAATGTATTAATATCAACAATATTTTAAAAAAATAAAAAATATTATTTTTTATATATTTTTAAATAAAAAAACACTTTAAAAACAACTTGAATCACAAATTTAAATAGACACGAAGCATTGGATATTTTGAGAGCTCAGCTTTTGTAAGATTCAAAATGAAGCATGGCTAGAAATTATTTTGTTTTAGAAAAACATGGTTAAAGAAATACATATAAAGTAAAATTAAAAATATTGAAGACTTAGGTTTTTTACAATACGGTTGAAGTTGTTTTTAAAATAATTTTCATATAAAAATGTATTAAAATAATATTTTTTTATTTTTTAAAAATTATTTTTAATATTAACATAAAAAATCTTAAAATACTAAAAAAAAAAACACTTAAAACATGATATGATAAACAGACGCTTAGAGTTGTGTTTCATAAATTTATTACCAGGGAGACTAAATTTCAGTGTCAAACATGCTTCTAATGAAATTCTCACATTATTTTTCATTGATTAAGCATGAAGTTTCTTGGATTAGACAGAAAAATCATCCATAATAAAGCTGGCATAGGAATAGAATCACATATCCTTTAGAAGGGTGTCATAATAAATTAAAGAAAAAACCTGAAAATTAGTCAAAATAAAAATAAAATAATTTTATTTAAGGGTGAAAATGCATCGTCTTATAAAGAAATTAAAAAGTAAAAGTACAAAGTGTTAAGGAATATAGTTATTCCCCCTGGCAAGTGTAATATTCATGAAAAGTATCGATTTCATAGGGTGGAAATGGTAATGTAGAATATATTGCAAGAATAATTATTTCTTATATACACAGTAATCTATATTTTATAAACAGTAGATGAACGTTACAAATAAGATGGCAAGAATCATGTTGAAGGGCAAGAGTCCTGCTACTGCTGTGGGTGGGAAAATCCTGCTTCTGCTGCCATGAAACATGTCCTGCTCATGTCTACTGCTGCGTATCTCTTCATATTAAATTCCTATCATGAGACTTGGTTGAAATTCGCTAATCATTAAAGCATCAAGCAATGCGCTATCATTGGTTATTTATAATACATTTCTCAGAATAAATTGTGGCAAATTATGAGTTCTTCTTCTTCTTCCTCTTTTTCACTTTCGTCTACTACATAAATGGTAGCTGAGAACTGTAAAATCGATGGGGAATTGAGGGCTATAACCTTCTTTCCTTGCATGTAAAAGCAAAATTCATGAATCCTTTTGTCTGGACTCTTTACGATTATCTTGGATTCTCTTCCCAGTGGAAAAAGATGAAAGCTCGAGTACGAACACATAGAAGGAGTTACAAAATGAGAAGAGCTGCAAAGTGGGGCTGCATGAAATTAGAATAAATGAAAAAGAAGAGAAAGAAAGCGAGCAGAGTCTGGGAATGATAGAAAAAGTTGAGTGTCTTTACGTTACACTGGTGCTAGCTCGTGCACACCCTTTTCTATCTTCCTCCCTCTGTGTTCTCTTGAAACGGAAGGGAGAGGGACCCACGATCTCTTTCTCGAAGGAATATACAGCGTATGGTCTTTGTCACACCCAGCATGCTGTCCTCATCTCCATTTTCTAGGGTTTTACACTCTTCATATCCCATCTCCACTTATTCTTTAATTTCTCCCTATTAAAACCCTACTTTTAGTTGCTCTTTATTTTTTTTAATCTCAGTTGATGTTAACAACTAATTAAAGTGGGTGTGGTTTTCTTTTTTTGAGAAATATATTAGTATGTGGGAGTGAACAACCAAGACAAGCACTTCAGAGTATTTGTTTTAATTTGTTAAGCATGCCGTATTTATTATGAATGATAATAATGGTAATTGCACAATATTAATTCCACTCCTACTAACTTTTGAGGCCATTAGGAACTTCTCACTAACCTCTCTTTTTTTTTTTAATTCGAGAAAATTTTATTTTTTATATATATTCTTTATGGTTCTGAGTTAAACGAGTAAAACCCGAGTTATTCTAGACTCTTACAAAATAAGTATATTTTAATTCAAACTCGAAATCTATAAGGCAGATCTCAAACTCTTTACTATCACGCCATAACTTTTAAGAACATGTCTTTCAACCCGTGCAAAGCAAAACACAATACAAATAATATTAAGTAAAAAAAGTAGGATGCATTTTATTTTTTACTGTGAGATCTTATCCACCTAGGAACTGCTTCAATGTAAGAATATTTTTTTTTCTTTAAAAATAAAAATCAACTAATGAATTGACTATATAAGGAAAATAATTTTTTCATGGAGTTTATTTATTATTATCAAATTGATTGATATTAGAACAATCTTCTTATATTTTTAGAGTATTGTAAAAAAGTAATAAAATAAAAGGAAATATTAAACTAACATCCATGAGTTTTTATATATATATATATTTTCTTAAGACAGTAAAGTAATTTAATTATCACTAAAAGAAAAAAGTTACTAAAATGACCATTAGGGACTTTTTTTATATTTTCAACCAAGTGTTTTTTAGGGTATAGTTAACTTCTAAAGAGTTTAATATTTTTTTAAAAAATATAAAATATAATATTAAAAAAACTTGCAAACACGTGTAATGCACATGCTAGCAATTGGACAAAACATGTGCCATTCAGGAGGCAATCAAATCATCTTGATAGCCCCTCCATCATGGGCAATGTATGTGGCTAACAAATTTCTAGTTTGACGTTGATGACCTTTATTTATTTCTCTCCTTGATTTATTTCTCTCCTTGATTTATTTTTGCTTCAAAGTTGATCCATGATTTTTTATTATTATTTATTTTATTCAAAATAATTTATAAATTTGTAATTTGTTTTCAATTTTAGCCCCCTTTATTTATTTATTTTTATCAAATTTAATCTTTATTCCTTTGAATGTGTTTTGTTTTATTTGAGATAATTTTTAAAATTGATTTTGTTTGTGACTGCATCCTCTAATTTCTTTTCCTATGGAATTGATTACTACTATTTCTAATTTGATTTAAAAAAATTATATATTATTTTCTAATTTCAACATTCAACATAAAATTGATTAGGAATGGAGTTCATGATTAAGGTCAGGTCTAGAATTTCACAGGTTATATGTTTGTAAGATTAACTCAACTTGAGGAGGTTCACCAGAGTTTAATTTTTGTTTTTAAGCTCATATTTTTTTTAGTTTCATTCTTTAATATTTATTTAATCGGAGAATAGACTCCATTATTTTTTTTATTTGCTTTATATATAATTTCTCATTAATTTTAAAAATGAATTGGTTATCTTGAATCTTTATATTTGTCTCTTTATTAAACTTATCTTTTTTAAAAGAGATTTTATTTTTGAATTAAATTAAATTAACTAATTATATATAAGTATAAGATACTCACTTTATGATATTTTATATGATTTGTTTTATAGGTCTTTACTCTAACAACGCATGTGGCCTTTTTTGGTATCTACATGGACCTTCTATAGTGACGTTGAAACCATCCCCGATGAACTTTTTTAATGGCGGGGCATTGTACATGACAAAGCAACAATGAGTTTTCAACGAGTTTTACTTTCTTTTCCTCTGAATATGATATTGACAATTTATTTTTTATAATTAATTTTGTTACTTTTTGGTTTTATTTAGTGATGATGTTTTTTAATCATATTATTACATTAACTAAGTTTATTAAACCTAATTAGATTTACGATATGGGTCTTAAATTTTCTATTTTTTTTTTAATATTAACTCGCTTGAACATCTTTTATAAAAAAATGTTAAAAAAAAATTACTAGACTCGAGACACAATGGAAGCAACTTATATATTACACACTATTGGCCAATTGGCTCGAAATACCAGTTGTATTGCTTATGCTTTGAATTTTATTATCCATTTGTATTTGATAATATTTAATAAAAGAAATTAACGCTTTAAGAATTGGATAGTTCCAAGTTCAAATCTCCCATGCATCTCCGAATTGCATACATTTTGGACTTCATACACCGAGCCCATCAATTCAGAATTGATGATGTTTATTTCTAGGCTATATATAGAGATGTCTTAGCTTGAAGAACTTGGAAGGGCCTTCATCTCTGTACAGAACTAATCTTCGTTTTCTGTGGCCTCTCAGCTAGTTAATTTGTGAGTTAAATTTGTTCGAGCTAATGGGAACCCGAAGCAAAATTATTTTAAAATTGAGCTCTATCAGTATGTACCTTGAACTAATGCCAATCTATATGCTGTAAAGAGCATTATCATCCAAAACTAGGTTTAGTGCTTTGTTTTTGTACTTGTACTAATTGATGCAACACTTTTTTTAATCTTCATTTTTAAAACTCCTTTTCCTTTTCTTTTAAAAGAACTGTTTTTTTTTCCTCCTCGATTGATGAAGGAGGCATGAGTGGACTTGGCCGACCCATTTCCTTGGAACAAGGGTCGGATCTATTTCTTTTTCAATATTTAGGGTTTAATGTTATCACTTACCTAGTAAGTGGTCCAGAGAGGATCACTTAACGAAAACTTTAATTTTACTTTGGATTTGATGAGGACTCCCAGCATGAACATTGCCATGCACTTTTTCTTGGTTGCTCCTTGTGTATATATCTATATATATATATATATCAAGAATAGATTTTCATTACATCGTGATCTACAAATGTCGGGCGGGAAGGTCCACTAAGATTGTACATATTCCATTTTAGCTAACTTTAGAGACTGATGATGAGACAAAATGACCGTCACATGGATTAACCATTTGCAATACTTTCTTACAAAATTGTTCGATTTTTCCGAGTGGAACTCAATTATGTTAATCACTCCACATATGTCTATGACCAATTTGGGGGGGGTATTAATAGGAGGCTCGAATGAAGAAGACACATATAGTTCTATACCGGCTATGCTTGAACCTGCAGTGATTAATGGAACTGTGGTCTAGCCGGTAAGCTTATTACAAGCAATAGAGATGGAGGTCATTATCTCTCAAATACGACCATTTCAGTACTTATCATGGCAGTACTCTAGTGTTTGAAGGCACACATCTAGCTGCAAATCAAAATGGACTGGAAGGGAAGACTTGAAAGCTACAGCAGATTAGGGTTAAAATTTTCATGGCTGCAAATTAGGAGGAAAGATTCTTGGTGGTTTATTAGAAGAAATCCGGGCTGAAAATGGAATGTATGTTTCCCATGTCAACTATAAATAAAGAGCTTGAGCGTAAGAGAGAGGGGAGGCAATTACAAAGTGATCTAGAATTGAGTTGAAATTAATACTTTTCTCCTCCTAAATTGTTATTATAGTTTATCCAGTAAGGCTCGTAGCTCTACCGATGTATACAAATGTTGAACCACAATGTGTCTTAGTTTCGAGCATCGATCTCAAGTCCTAATAGCTCGTATGAGAGCCTTAGGATGCAGACAAAGCTTGGCTTAATCTTTGTTGAAAAATAAAAGGGTTCAAAAATGTGTTTTGAGCTTAAAATTATG
This sequence comes from Salix dunnii, assembly GCA_015731905.1. Lineage (NCBI taxonomy): Eukaryota > Viridiplantae > Streptophyta > Magnoliopsida > Malpighiales > Salicaceae > Salix > Salix dunnii. The sequence continues at coordinate 3,977,773 of CM027676.1, forward strand.
ATGCGGATGATGAAGCAAAAACAATGGTGAAAACTACGTGAAATATAAAGATCAAGGTAAGCCCTACATGCCGAAGGAGTGAAGCCCACATGCCTCCACCATCCTAAACACCTTTCATACACGCTAGTCATCCTTTCATGACCCGATCTAGGCGTTTAACATTACATCAGCCACATCATCACCACGTCATCTAAATCGTCACCCATCTTACCACTTTATTAGACACGTTGCTTGCTACACTGTCAAACACGTCACCATTTAGGTCCGATCAGTTACCATGTTATTAGAGGAGAATAATCTGTTACTCTACATCCTATGTGTAATCGGTGTTACTTCTTAATATAAGCCACCCATCAGAGTAAAATTTCTATTGATCTTATAACAATAGTTAGAAGGCCATAAGAATGGTTGGAAGCAATTATGCTAGAAAATCTATATTGTAATATGATGATGTATGAAACATGATTAGTTGAAGGTTTTGGTTTTATTTTCAATTCAGCTTCTAAATTGAGGGGAGAAAAAAAAATTTAATTGAGGTGATGAAAACCTAGATTTATGATTGCAAGCGTACTAAATCCTAAGAAGCAACATGTCTATTGAGATTATTAGACATATAGTAATCTCAATGAGAATACATAAATCTAAGACAATTAATGTTGATTTTATAAATGATGCTAACGAGGAGGTACACGAGATTTTGATTCTTATTGTTTTATAATTTAGTTGATGGTTGAGATCTTTAATCATGCATTTTATTCCATACTAATCCATGTTAAAAAAATCCAATTTGATTATATTGTTGATGATTATGTGTAGTTCTGGATACTCTAAATGTCAAGTAGATACTATTATTATGTTAAGCATTTTTATAACTTATATACCATTCTACTACTCTATGTGGATGATAAGTTCATTGCAAGTTAAGTATTGATTAGATTAACAACTTAAATTTCAAATTAGTTAAATCTTAAGAAGCATGATGTCTATTGATATTATTGCAAATATAGTTGTCATAACTCAATTTTGGGATATTCCTCAAATCTACCCAAAAAATAGCAAAAATAAAATAAAAAGAGGTCGGTGTCAGAAGAAAAATCAAGGTGAAAATTTTCAATATTTTTGAGAGCTCGATCATACCTCTTTTGTGCCTAAAAATGAAGGAAAATCATATTCAAGTCTCGATCATACCTCTTTCAAAAGATATAATTATATTTTTATGGGCCAGTTCAATTTAATCGTTGACCAATATAAAAGTGTAATTGTGTTTAAGAATTAATTTAGAGTCCAATTGAAGGATTTGATTAAGTACAAGGACTTAATTATACTTTAAATTGGTCAAATTAATTTTATTAAGGTCTTAATAAATAAAAAAAAACTAAAATTCTTGAGCTTAATCCGGGTTTAATTGAGAAGATTGAAATTTTTAGAGACTAAATTTACTTTTTTCAAGCCAATTATGCGAAATCAATAGCCAAATTGAACGAATTGAGAGTCAATGGTCAATTGAATGTTAAATCGCACAAATCAAAAACCAGAAACCAAAATAAAAAAAAAGCGCGCAAAGCTAAGAATACTCTAGAAATTATGACAGGGATACAAATGTACAAAATTAAAAGTTTAAAACCAATTGAAAATACAATTAGAACAATTACAAATTAAGGGACTAAATCGTACTTTCACCTTCCTAAAATATACAAAATCTATAGTGTGTCTACACTGCTCCTACACTTGAACAAGTGCAGGGCACGCCTTTGCAGCTCTCTGCAATCTACAAAGTTCAGAGGCAAGCTCATGCAATGTCCATGCCAAAGGTTGCCCCCTTCCCCTATAAATGGCACCATTCGCATATAGAGAAAAACAAGAGAAGGATTGGAGGAGCAGAGAGGAGAGAAAAAAGAGGGCGGGGGAAGAGATTTTACGTCGCAAAGGGGAATTCAAAACAATAGAGGAGAAAATATTATATGTAGAGAGGAGAGAGCAAAATGGGGAGAAAAGGTGACAAAATAGAGAGAGTAGATGGAAAATTCATATTAAAATGGAGCAACAGTGAGGAGAAAAATGACATACAAAGTAGGGAAATTTACACAAAGTGAAATTTGAGCTTAGGAACCAGTGATGATCACTCTTCATCTCCTTCGTCTCTGGTGGAATCACTGTCAACTCTCTCTCCCTCTCGATCAACAGTTCCCTCTCTTTTTCTCTCTCAGCCGCGTTTCTCTCTTCTTCCCCACCAGCAGGCTGTTGCTCTCTCCCTCTCGGCTAGCAGCTGTGGCTGTTCTTTCCCATTGACAGAGGCCAACTCTTTCTCCCTAAAACTAACAGCAACCATCGTCAACCTCCTCTCTCCAGCAGCTACAGCTGCTCACCTTTATCTTTGTCAGTTCACTTTCTCTCTCTCTAAAAACTAGCAACCATCGCTCTCCCCCCCCTCTCGGTTAGCAGCTTCGACAATCAATTCAGACCACCTACTATAACTTCACCATCACCAGCAGCCTCCCATCCACGCCAGCAACCCAACCACCTCCTCCGGCGAAGCAACATGATAAGCTCCAGTTTACAGCATCGAATCCTGTTAAATTTTGATGGTTACTCCAGCCACCACAGACTACCATTTTCAATAACACCATGATAGGAGAATCACCTAGACCTCCTCTACCCAACAATACTAACAGGTACGCCGTTCATCACCTCTAAAACTCTCATTTTATTGTTCATTATCTCTCCCATGCAGCCTTAATTACTGCTCACCACTGAATAAGACGGGCTTCCAACCCAAAATAAAGCAGGCTTCTAGTCCATCTGGGCTGGAAGCCCAGCTTGAGATGGAGGTGGGCTGATAACCCAGACTGAGGTAGGTTGGACTGATAGCCAACCCACAGAAAAAAATAAAAAAAATTGCAAAATAAAAATATATTTTTTTCATAAAAAATATTTAGAACAAAAATGTGTTGTTTTATGCATACGACCAATATGCTAATATATTTTAAAAATTCCTTTTTTTCAAAAAAAATATTATTTTATAGTTTAAGGAAAAATGGTTTGAGCATGGATTTCGTAAACAAAAAATATTATTTTCTCATATTTTTGGATTTGATAACATGTTTGTAAAATCCAAAAGGTATTGGTCAATGTTCCAAAAATTATTAAAATCTTTTTTTTTTTGGGGGGGGGGGGGATCTATATTATTCATTGTTAATATTTGGATAAAGAAATCCTAAAAGGGTTAATATCCAAAATATTGGCGGGGATAATTCGTTATTATTCACTGTTGATAATTAGGTAAAGAAATCCTAAAGAAATTAATATTCAAAATATTAGCAGGGATAATTCGTATTATTCACCATAAATATTTGGATAAAAAACCTTAAAGTGGTAAATATCCAAAATATTTTTACAGGAATAATATGCCATCATCGTTTAACCAACATATTTATTTTGAAAGATCAACATTATAGCAAACCATATGGGAAACCAAAACACCAAGCAACCTACCTTAGGTAGGTCATATTAGGGATGCTAAAACCTTTCCTTTACGCAACCAGTCCTTTGTGTTAGAATCTCTGAAAGACCAATTTAGGTTTCCTAGTAACCATAATAATAGGTGGTGACTACCTTAGGTAGTACGTATTAAGGATGCTAAAACCTTTCGTTTACGCAACCAGTTATTTGCATTAGAATTTTTGAAACACCAATTTAGGTTTCCTAGTAACCATAATAATAGGTGGTGACTCCTTTTTCCATAAAAATAATGAAACCCCGACATTGAATTTCTCTGCTCACAAGGAGGGTCATCGTGACGCCGCGCTCTCGAGGAGGGTGCAATAATAGTCATCTCGTTAATAATGATATAAATCTAATAAAATTAAGGTTGATTCCATAAATGATGCTACTAAGGAGATACATGATGTTTTGATTTTTGTCGTTTTATGATTCAATTGATGATTGGGCTCTTTAATCAAACATTTTATTCCATGTTAATCCATGTTAAGAAATCTACTTAAATTATATTTTCGATGATTATGTGTAGTTTTGGATACACTAAATTTCATATAGATCATTGTAACTTAAGGAGATTAACAACTTAAATTAGGGATGATATGTTCATTGCATGTTAAGCATTAAGGAGATTAACAACTTCAATTTCAAATCAGTTTACAATGAAAGATTTTAGAGCTCCAAATCAAATCCTTGGTATGAGAATTATTCAAGAAAAAGACAAAAACAAACTAAACCTTTCTTAAATAGAGTATATCAGAAAGGTTTGTAGCATGTTTAATATGGATAACTATAATCGTATGAGCATACCTTTGTAAAATCATTTCAGACATAGCAAGGATTATCCATCGATAACTAAGCGAAAACATAACAACATAGCTAAAGTGCCCTACACCTTAGCAAATAGTTCTCTAATGTATGTCATGGTTGTTACCAAACCATAACTCATCCATATAGCAGGAGATGTGAGTCAATACATGAACAACCCATGAAAATCGTACTAGAAGGTAATGAAATGGATTATAGGGTATTTGAAAGATTCCTCATATATTTGTCTTAGTTGCTGGTTTAAAACTAGAAGGTTTTAAAAAGTCTAGCATTTCATTTTAGGACTAAGTAAATTCAAAGATATCTTTTTATATGGCATTTACTCAATGATGAATAATTGTTGTTAGAGAAGATATATAAGAATAAGAATTCAATAAAAATGTTAACCAAAAGAGTTAAAGTTGATAAAGTGAAGTTATGCAAAACTTTAGTTAGTTTTCAAAGATAAATTTAGTTTTGTTTATCTCTAAGTGAGTGATTGTTGTGTATGAAGATAATAATATACATATTCGATTATAAATCAAGCTAAAAGAAAAGAAAGTTTTAAGTGATGAATATTAAGCTTAAAATTTTAATGTTTGCAAACTAAGAGGGAAGAGTTTTTAGTGATTTGTTAAGACAAATCATGGCTAAAAAAAAATAAGATGCACTTTCCCTATTTCAACTATAAATAAAGAGTTAGTTAAAGTTATAAAAATACACAAGAATATTAAGGAGAAGTGAGGCAAATATAGAAAGATTAAAAGTTGAGCTTGCAAAAGTTTTGTTCTCCTTCGTTATTGTGTTTTATATATGTAATAAAATCAATAGCTTTTTGAATGTAATTAATTACCAAACCACTTCAAAAGTATATGTTTTGATCTTTAGCTTTAATCTCAACTTTTAACAACTTTTTTACCAAGTTAATTATTAACTTTAATATTTTGATTACCTAACTATTGATTGTGACCTTTAGAATTCTATTTGTAATAATAAATGCATGATGCAACTTTTTTATGCCTTTTTCTGTTTTTTTTCTTGTTTTTTGAGATAGAAAATATATCCTAAAAAAAACTAAAGTATTCATAATAGGGTCAAAATTGAAAGTTGAACAAATGTTTAATGAAAATTATTATATCAAAAAGAATTATTTTAATCCGTACAATTCTAGTTAGAATTTCTAATCTTTTGTATTTTGATATTTCTCAACTAGTCTTTAAAAATTTTCTAGGTGTTTTGGTATATTCTTCTCTATAAGATATATTATTTTAAAAAAAACAATTTTGTTTATTTTCACTTTTGTATATTGTTTTATGTGAGGCCCTAAAAATATATAGCAATAGATAATTTGCATAATTCATGCCTTTTTTCCCAACTTTGACTTTTTTTTCTCTTCATTAGACTATTATTAGAATATCAATAAATCCTATATATGGTCATAAGAACATTTTCATTATTATATTTTAAAAAAATAAGGTTATGTGCGGCATGCCCTTATAGGTTTGCACATGGGTCATATCTTTAATATGCCTAACCTCATATTTCTTTTTCTTTTTTGTATTTTTGTAAACAAATCTTGCTTTTTTTCATTTGAGTTTTTTTTAAAATTAATATCCATTATTGTTTTTTATCCCTCTTTGAATTGTGTTTTTTTTTAAATGTTTTTTATGTGTCTAGTTTTAAAGAGGTTATTATAGTTCATCTATAATTTCTTATTATGTTATATATAATTGAGCTTTAATTTTTGAAATAAAAATTATCTATTTTTTTTGGTAATATCACTAAGAAGTGCAACATTGCAAGATTTTTTTTCTTTGATTTTATTAAATTAATTTAATATGCGTCTTTATTTCAACTATTATTTTATCAAATAAAAAATTAATTTCAATAAGCATTTCATTAAATACAATATGATAAATGATTTGTATTGTGGGATCTATTGCACCCTTCATGAGTGCATGACATCGCGACGACCCTTCCTAGGAGTAATCATAACAAATTATTTTTTTGTTTTGAAAAAGGCAATTGACACCTATTACTATAGTTACTAGGAAACCTAACTGGTGTTTTAGAGATTCTAAGGAAAGGAATTGGTTGCATAAAGAGAAGATTTTAGCACCCCTAGTATGCGCTACCTAAGGTAAGTTGCTTGATGTTTTTTTGTTTTCTTATGATTGCTCTGGTATTGGTGTTTATCTAATTAATATTTTTAGGATAGATTAGCTATGATGAATAAACTTGGGTTCAAAGTATAAAAGGAATTACCCTTGGCCCAATGAATCATTCCTTTAGATATGTCTATACAGTGCAAAGCAGAACAGATGAAGATCTCTTAAAATCTGTATTTGATAAATTTACAAACTATGAATCAATAAACAGCTAAAATAGAAATCTAAGGATATTCAACGTGCTCATTTTTCTCTTTAGTATTTCAAGTGTTCACGACTCGTAATTCTCAATAAAGAAAAACAAAAAATTAAGAAATCAAAGGAAATTAAAAATGTTTTAAAAGCCTATTTGTTTGCCTTAGTATTTCATCCTTTCATAACCCGTAAATTGTGAAGTAAAAATTAAAATGTCCCCCATTATAATCAAAGCTTCTTTCAAAGATGTGTTGATTAAATGAATAATAATGACTTACTATTCCTAGAAAAGTATTTTGATATTTACCAGTTAAAGTTTTTTTTACCCAAATATTAATAGTGAGTAATAGCAAATTATTTCCAATAATATTTTGGATATTAACCCCTTTGAGATTTCTAAATTCAAATATTACTAGTGAATAATATATGAATCCCCCAAAAATAGAATTTTTGTATTTTTGAAATATTGGTCAACACCTTTTGGAATTGATAAACATGTAAAATCAAAAAATACAAAATAATTTTTTTGTTTACAAAATATATGCTAAAACATATTTTCATTTAAACTTTGAATATTTTTTTTTAAAAAAAATATTCAAGATATGTTAGGGTATTGGTCACATGCATGAAAACATATATACATATATGTATCTATGTATTTATGTATATTCATCATGACGTGCCGAAAAAAAAGGAATTCTAAATACAATATTGGTATTTTTTTTTTGCAATATTAAAAATATAGATCTTAAAACAAATATGCTAGAAAATCATAAATTTCTCCCGTTTTATATTTTTTAGAAGAAAAAAAAATAGACTAGTGACCCGACTAGGCAAACAAGAGGCGTGCCTCCTTAGTTACTATTCAAGTGAATTATAGTTCACTTGAATAGTAAAACAAAGGCAGACATAGTGAGTATGAAATTAAAATACAAAGTGAAGAGGAATGAATGGAAACTTACTTGGCAACTAATAGCCAAAGAAGATGATGTTAAGCTCCTACGCAGTTGATGATCAAGGCTTCTAGGGACAATGGGAAATGTTGATGAATTTGGTGGTGGCTGATGGTATGAAGTTTGATCAGGGGAGGGGTTACTGGAAGTCATTAACTGAAAGGGAGGGGTTGTATGGAAGGGGGGAAAGCTGCTTGGAAAGAGCTCTTTCCTTTATGTTTTTTTAGTTTTGCTGACTACCTCTTTGTTTCAGCTTTCCCTTTTTTCTTTCCTTCGTTTCTCTCCTCTTTTCTTTTATTTTTTTCACTCCCTCTAGGTCAGCTACAAAGGGATATATATAACGTATACATAGCTCTATTTATAAAAGATTTATGCATTAATTTAGGATGCAAATTATGTTTTTTCTTCAATGAGATAAAACAAAATAGAAAAACAAAATCTGATTGATATTATAATGATTCTTGGGCAGGAAAAAAATGTGATTTACAGCTCAAAAATCAAGTGAGAGAATCATGAAAAACAACAAGAATTTGTTAAGAAAAGGAAAGAATCTGCAGGTAGGGAGGTTGTCCTTAAAATGATGATGAACAATATCGTGCTTATTAAATTGTGGTAGGATTTTCTACTTTTACACTTAACATTCAAACAAGAATATTTTGAGCTCCTAATCTAGAAATCAGGAGATTGAAAAACCCAAATTCATCTATACATGCATACTATAGCTTTCATGAAGGACTAAAATAAGAAAAAATTATTTTGATGAATAAAATTTATCCGCAACCTACTTGGTCAAAAACTGATTTAAAGAATTGAATTCGCAGACTGGTAAAATCATTTTTTTAGTGCAAACTCTGAGGGATTTACCCAATCTTAGAACTATGGTAAAAAAAAAATGGCATTGCTCATTTTGCAAAAAGAAATTAAATATAATCCTACGTGGCAGTTATGCAACAAAAATTATTGTGTCATTTTCTAAACCAGATTCCCTTGTTTTTTTCAACAAGACTAATTAACTTTCTCAAATTTAAAATGGTTTTTTGATATACCAATAAATCCTTAAAATATTAAATTGGGTCTCTCGAATAAGACTTGCAACCTCGGGTCAGAACTATTCTCGTGGCAAGATCTTCTACTCTTACACTAAACATTCAAACAGGGATACTTTGAGCTTTCGATATCAAAATTAGATTATTCATAATCCAAATTTATCTATACATATAGGAATACAAATTTTATGAAGGATCTAACAAAAGAAAAAATCATTTTAAAGAACAAAATCTGGCCGCAGTCTACTTGGTCAAAAACCAAGGAGGGCTAAACATTCAGATGAAAATATCTTGAGCTTCTGATATCGAAATCACATGATATAAAAATTCAAAGTCATCTATACGTGCAGGACGAAAACTTTCAAGAGGGATCCGAAGCGAGAAAAACCATTTTGAAGAACAAAATCTATCCATAACTTGATTGATCAAAAACCAAGCAAAACAAAACATTCCAAAGAGAATATCTTGAGCTTTCAATATAAAAATTAAGCGATTCAAAAATCTAAACTCATCTATATGTACAGGACTATAACTTTCATAAAGGATTCGGAACGAGAAAAAAACATTTTAAAGAATAAAATCTGCTTGCAATCTTCTAGTCAAAACCCATCTCCTGATTTGATTTGGAAACAGACAATGTCGAGCATCCTCGTATGACTGAGAATCTGACATAAGAATAGTGGATTATAGGATCCAATAAAGATTTAGATCAATGATTGAAAATGTCATAAATGATATAGCATAACTGGGATTGTCAGATATTGCATGAAACCACATCAGACTCCAAGTTTAAGATGGAAGAAAAAATTTGGTGTTAGAACAGAATTGCTACAACAACAAAATCAATGTAAATCCTGAGAAATTTATCTAATCTCAAAGACTAGATAAAAAAGAATGATTTTAGCATTATGAAGATTCCTAATTAACCTAAGAATCCTGACAATTTCAGCAGCAAAAGAGGATGATAAGTAAAGTAGAAAGCATCAAAGACAATAGTTCAAAAATATATTTTTATTCTTTACTTTATCAATAGTCCAATAACTATAAGATAAAATCCTGCATTTGATTCAAAAGAGATATATATCATTTCCAACACGTGGAGCCTAAAAATAAGTAACAATAGGATTAAATATCTTGACATACATTCACCTTTTGACTTTTTTAAATATGTATTTAATTATCGTTAACAAAAATTTTAATTAGAAGCATTTATAATTTTTTATTATACTTAATATTTCATGTTGAAAATGAAATTAAAATATGTACTTAATATGTATTTAATTATTGTTAATAAATATTTCACGTAAAAACGAAACAAGTTGAAAAAGGTTGATTGCTAAATGTATCTATTTTCAAATAATAACATTGACTAATATCATTTTCATATATATTTATTTTTATTATTATTTAATTTTTTTTGTTTAACATAATATTGTAAAAGAACTCACGAGATTAAAATATATTGTTCTATATATAACTCTTAATTTTATAATATTGATATTTACTTATCCTTAATAACTTTTTATTTATATATTAAAATACATAGTTCTCAATATATATATATATATATATATATATATATATATATATATATATATATATATATATATATATATATATATATAGTTTTAATTATTATTTTTATTTTTTATATATAAAAAAATATATTAAAAAAGTTTATATAATAATGTATTTTAATAAAAATTTACGAATAGCTAGCAAATAGCTAAAAGTATCTATTGCACGTGTGCAACTCAAGGGCTGTGTAGATTTTGTACCAATTTGGGTTAGCATTAATTAATGTGCACAAGGATTTTTAGGGATAGGGAACTTGGGACCATATGGCAATTATTGTGCCCCGCGGTAAACATGAGACCTATGGCCTATACTTCGTAGACCACGATCCATAGAGATATTGAATTGAAGTCTAATCCACTGTATCCTATTTAATCTTTATGGAAAGTAGAGAAGTTGCCCTCCTATCCTCATCAATAGATTTAATAGTCTCATTTGTCGTAGATACAAAAATAACAATCCATAATGATGGAGTCTTAACTTAATTTAATAAGCTCAATCCATTCCAATTTATATTTTAAACGAGTGGATATGAGATAATTTATTAATAGTCGAGTGTTAGTATTTATTTGAGATTTTTTTTTTAATATATTTACTTTCATAGTTATTATCACGACCATGGTTTTTCGCATGTCTATTCCTGAAGATAGAGAATGCCTAGAAAAATATTTTTTTGTAATTATAAAATTATTATTATAATTTTTAAAATTTATCATCTAGTATTAAGATCATTAGAAAATTTAATAGTCTATGAGAGTCCGGGAAATGAGACTTATTGTAAAAGGAGAATACACATCATCCCTAGTGCACCCTATTTAAAGTAAGTTACATTGTTATTTGATCTTTTTTCTAGGTTAGATTTCTATTTGTTGGCTTTCTAAGGTTCGAAATAGATCTCTTTTCATGAATAAATCTCTATCTCATCGGGTCAAAAACCTAATGGTTCTAAGGGTAGATTTTAGTACTATATTTATTGTATTTTAATGTACAATAGTCTACTTTACAATATAGTTTTTTATTGCAAATATTAAAGTCTACAGCTAAAAAAATAAACAAATTGGTTGGTAATTTTTTTATATAATTTAACCGAACTTTAACAGATAATTATAAATTGGTTGTGATATCTATTTTGCATTTTAAAACATGAGGGGAAAAATGCATTTTTGTGAAAAATATGCTTAGAGAATTTTAGGATTTCGATCGTATGCATGAAAGTAAAATATAATTTTTTATATTTTTCAAATTAGGATTTTCTAATATATTTTTTGAAAATTTCAAAGAAAAATAAGAGTTTTTTATACTAAGACCGTATACTTCAACATAGATCTATAGACCAATATTGAACGATAAATGATAGAAAAACATACTATGAAATCACAAAAATCTTGAAATATAAATATAAATTTTTTGGATTTTTTTCTTAATTTCTTTGTTTTTTCTTCAAAAAAATGAAGCAAAAAAAAAAAAAACATCCAAGTAAATAGTGCAATTTAAATTAATTTACTATGTGTTGTTCACATATTACATGAAGAAGACCAAAGGTAAAGAAAATGAAAGTGATTGTTACCTGCCACAGAGTTTGATGTGAAGAGGAAAACTCTACTTATGGCTTTGGTGGCATCGTTTGTGATAGTGACAGCCGGAGTTGGCTGGAAAATCCATGAAACCATGGTTATGAAAACTAATCTATATTGAAATAAAATTTCAACTATTGGTTCAAAGCATAATCATCTGAACCGTTGGCTCAAAATAAATGTTATGAACTATCAAATTTGATAGCTATAATAGATTACCAGAGTTATCACTTTTGAGGCTGAACCAACACTTGTGTGGTGTCAATCAACCAAAATTTACCATACACTAGTATAGTCAAGAATCACGTCATTTTTGTGCAAGTTTTGTCAAATTTTATAACAGATAAAGGTGTTAAATATACCTGTAAAGTTTACACCAAAACAAGAGCTTTTAGCAAAAATTTAGGGAAGAAAATGAATAATAACTAGACGTTTGACCCTTTTTTTTTCTATCAAAGTTCAATTTGGTACTTTATCTTATGATGGCTCTGATTTTAATGTAATTTTTTCCCCAATTTCAACCAATTGACTTGATAAAAAAATAAATTGTCTCTAAAAATTCCAATGTTTCACCAATTAAACTCTTAATAAATTTAATTTGACCCATTTAAAGTATAATTAAGTCATTGTACTTAATTAAATCTTTCAAATGGACCTAAATTAATTCTTAAATATAATTAAAATTTAATTTCTCCATAATTAAATCAAATTGGCCTATTAAAAATTTAATAATACATTTTAACTTAATTTTTATATAGATTTTTCTAATAATCATTTATTTTAAACTTGAATCCATATTTTCCTTTGTTTTTTTGACACGATAGAGGTACAATCGGACTCTCGAATCCATCCAAAATCTCAAGCTTAATTTTTCCACCACGTTAGTCTTTTTTATTTTTTTTTATTTTTATTTTTATTTTTATTTCAAGTAAATTTTAGAAATAACTCATAAATGAGTTATGACAGCTATTAAGAGGATCTATTTTGTTTTGACAGTAATTTATATAACACTTGAAAAGAAAATTGTGTTGTAAATTAAAGCATGATATCTCTTGCTTTTAAGCAAAAAAAAGAAATTATTAGGAGCTTACTTTTTTAAGTAAAAATGTAGTTTTTAAAATCCACAAAAATTAATTGCCCATCATTATTCTTACTAATGCTACTTTCTAATTATAAAGTACAACCCATTTTCTACAACACTAAATTATTATCTAGTGATACTATATAGGTTGGAAATAAAATTTAAATGGAAAAATATCAAAATCAAAAGCAAAAATAAAATCGTTTTAGTTCACAAGTTAGTGTAAAAGCAATTTGGATACCAATGATAATATAGTTTAAGTTTTTTTACAAAATTAAAAATAATATTTTATTTAAAAAATACTGATAGGATGAAATATTAGATTGATTCCAATCCTTATTGCTTACATATCAAACTTATAATCATAGCTATGTGAAAATAATAACCTTATAAAAAGCAAATTGTAAAACATTATTTCAATAAAAAAAAACAAATAATATTATGAAGACCAATTAAATATAAATTAAATGCTTTAGAAAATTTTCGTGATGACATCTTAGTTCATTGAGATGACAACATATTGACTTAACCCAAGCTATGTTACTTATCGTATAAAACTCGTAACTCGAGACATGAATATTAGTATGGATACAGACCATTCATTTATGGTTTTGATGATAACAAAATATATGATTAATGATGTCTATATATATATATATATATATATATATATATATATATATATATATATATATTGATGACTTAATTATAAATCAAGCATAAATTATTGTGTTTATGAATTTATTTGTTGCTTTGATATGTTTAAAGAATATTATAATTAGGTTATGCTTTGATTTGAGTAATAATTTTATATGAATAAGTATATTTTATGATTATGGGTATATTTTTAAAATGGGCATGTTAAGTTATATCAAGCTATGAAATCAATTTCCTTTAAAAAATCAATAAAAATATTTTTTATAAAAAGAGAATGAAAAACATATAAGGTGTTATATGTTCTTATTGAAAAGAGATAATATTTTACTGTTTCAACATGTTTAATTTTGGTTATATTTTTTTTATTAGATAATTTGATATGGTTAATATTTTGTTATTCAGATACATTTTAATGCTGATAAATACTTGGTATACGTGTTGTAGCATTATGTTTATATCATCCTTGTATATTGTATATTACCTAAGAGGAGATACATATATTGTCATGAACAAATTTTTTGCTTATATAAACTAATGTGCAAGTTCATATTATTAATAAATTGCATCACTCTAGTCAATATATTTAAGCACATAAATCATAATTTCAATGGGAACATGACATGTTTTATATAAATAAATCTATTTCTCTTAATATCTCTTGCCTTTAAATGACTTGATTTTGCTTATATGCATTGTTCTTCTTTTCTATGTTTTATCCTATATTCTTAAAGTTTATGCTATCATACTTCAATCACTTCGTTTTTGAATGATGTAATAATCACATGTTTATTTGAGTGTCTATATAAAATATACTTGTATGAAAAAAAATGCATTAGTGTTTATGTTAAATAATTATTAAATAAAAGATCAAGCATATATAAGAGTTATGGTAAGATAATATAAACATATATTACTTGCATTAGTATGATGAATAGTTTTTATGGTGATTGAAACAAGTTTTAAGAGAATATAATCATTTAAGAAAATCATCAAAGAAGTAAGGTATAGATACATGAAGTTCAAGAATAAGAAAATTGATGCAAAACAAGAAACTTGATGCAATAATGATTTTCATCTTCAAGAATCAAGATCATATAATGAAGTTTTGGCAAATAACTATCAATTTTGTTTACAAATTAGTTTTCAATTCTAGAAAATCTAAACCAACTCAAAATAACACAAGTAAACCAAGAAAATACCGAACACACACAATATAGGATAAGAATATTAACAACTAAATTGGTCTAACTGATTTAGACAAACATGTAGCTAATTTTACTCTTGATCAATCCATAAACAAGGATGAAGTGTTAATGGCAAAAATTCCTATAAGTGTTTCAATTGTATTCCATTAAACTCTATTGAGACAATAATATTATGAAAAGTATAAATGACACTTAAAACTCTTGGGATAGCCTCTTATAGGTTATTTAATTTGTTTGATGGTTTTCCATTTGTTTTCTAGGATTTTTGTGTTTAGCACCAATAGATTTTCGACGCTTTAGGCGTGGTATAGATTCATTTGCTGCTATGTTGACTTTTTTTCTTTCAGGAATTTGAATTCTATATAGAACATTTGCAATGGTAATTAATTTATAATATTTAGTAAATGAATTATCTTTTGAACTTCGGGTTTAGGCACTAAATTTGATAAGTTCGTGTTATTCCAAGTAATTATTTATTGTTTTTCAGACATTGAACTTGTTTTCCTTAATGATGGAAAAATATTCTCATCAAAAGGCAGTCTTCAAAATGTTCCTTAAAAACATCATTAATCAAAAATTCAAGAAATTTAATAATAGATGGAGAGTCAAAACCAGCATAAATTCATATTCTTCATCGTGGAACTATTTTAGTCTTCTAGACAAAAGCTTCATTCACTTCAGGGAATAGTTTAGAACTTTTTGAAATTATGCAATTTATATTGTTGCAGGACTATGTTTGAGGCATGAAAAGTAGAGAATGTTTTCTCTAATATTTGATCTTTTATGATATCTTAACCACACAATTTTAATTGTGAAGTAATTTTAAAAAGAGCATAATTATATTCACTAATCAATTTAAAATCTTACAACTTCAAGTGCAACCAATCATAACAAGCTTGAGGAAGTATGATAAACTTTGATGGTCATATTTTTCATTTAGATTTTGCAGCATACTATTTCGTTCTTTAATGGTCTCTTAAGGATTCAAAGCTTCTAGATGAATCTCAACATCAATGTTTTATGACAAATAATTATTTTTAAAAATATCAAGAGCGGTAAATTTAAATTTTGTCAGAGTTGACATTATCTTTATCTATAAAAACAAGAAATAACTTATTAAATAAAATCATGATGATAAAAAAAAATAAGTCATTTAAAATTGTTATTTATTTAGCTTTAGAAATACTAGTTCTTCAAGAATTGTATTTAATTATTTAATTCTTCATAAACTTATAATACTAGTTCTTTATGAATTGTTTTAATTTATTTAATTCTTATGAAAAATCAGTCTTTTAAGACTGTTATTCATTTAGCTTTACAAATTCTAGTTCGTTAGGAACTGTATTTAATTATTCTGGAAAATCAGTCCTTTAAGACTGTTATTTGTTTAGCTTTAGAAATATTAGTTCGTCAGAAACTGTATTTAATTTATTTAATTATCCAAGAACTTGTTATACTAGTTCTTCAAGAACTATTTTTAATTTATTTAATTATCCAAGAACTTGTTATACTAGTTCTTCAAGAACTATTTTTAATTTATTTAATATTTCAGGAACTTGTGACACTAGTTCTTTAGAAACTATTTTTAATTTATTTAATTCTTCATTAATTTATAATACTTGATCTTCAGAAACTATAAATCTCTTTCTTGGAATAAAAGTGAAAGAAAATTTGCCAAAAATAAATTACAATAATAAAAGGCATATATTAAAATTAATATAAGCCACATAATAATTGTGCTGATAACGTGTTTAAAAACAAAATTAACACAGAAAAACATAAATATTCAAAATATAATTAAAAAAACAAGAGAAAAATATCTTTTTTTTTATTATGAATTCTTCTACTTTTCTGAAAGTATACAAAGAATAAAGACAACTGATCTATTTATAGTAGAAAAAAATAAACTTAATGGTTATGAAAGTTCAAGAGACTAAACTCAAGAATAATGAACATTCAATACATAAAAATATGAATTTATAACACATATATTATACATATGGCACCCATAAATAGTTTGATGGAGAACATAATCTGTGCATCAGCTTTTAATAATCGCCAATTTTGAAATTATGGAGCCAAGTTAATAAATGACTCGACATGTAGATGGTAAAAAAACTAGTTGACTGGCTACACAGATTAATGGTTTATTAGGTCAAATCCTTGGAACGCAGCTAGTGTTTCGAGGAAGCCTTGAAGTGGACAAATTCTTGGACCTGCTTCTATTCTCACAACTTCTTTTCGCTATATCCCTCATTGCACGCGTGAATGCGAGTTTAGGATTTATTCTAATGGTGGTTTTGAACTCTTGGCAAAAATCCCTATGAGAGCAGACAGCTTCTTGCATGGCCATTTTAGGACCTCGAGCCAGTCTTTGTTTAACAGCTTCAGAACAAAGGCCACAAACCCAACTTCCCGAATAAGAGTCCTTAACTTTCAGGATATAATCTTGCGTGCAATCCTCTTCAAATCCACAGCATTCACATTCTGCATGCTTGACTTCATCAACCGTAGCAATGGCTTCCAAAGTTTCATATTTGTCAATTTCATATGAAACGTCAGACACCACTTTTCGAAGCTCTTGCTCACTCTGCAGAGAGAGAGGGAGGGAGGGGGAGATCGTTAGTGAACATCACCCACTAAATACGAATAAAACAAGTGTGATTAATAAGCAAATGGGACAATAAATAATATAATAGACAATACCATGATCACAATAAACACTTCATGTTTCGACAGAAATGCAGGAATCATATCCTTCTAGCGATGAAGTTTTTTCTCAAAAGAAAAGGCAGCAAATATTTAAGAAGTTCGATGCCAAAAGAAGCTCTATGCAACTTCTTATATAGTTCGAGATATTTGTTCTGCTCCTGCTGATTAGAAAGCAATTTACAGTTTGAAATATCTTCACAGTAACGGATAAGAGTTGCTTTTCATTGCAATTAATATTCAAGAGCAAATTGCACCACTTGCTAGCTAGCTAGGGGATTTCCATTCACAGCAAATTGCTAAACAATGGAGTTGATATGGATGGTCTAAATCTGATCAATAAAGTTGACAGTTCCTTCCTGCGTCAAATAACGGCTATGGAATTTTTCGCCCTCGTGAGAATTCACGGGCTAAATCAATCGTTCGAGCATCTTATATTTGATTTTCTGTATGTGTATAGATAGAAATTATACAATATTAGTCAATGAAAGACATCAAGTGTTTATCTTCTTACGAAAAGAAAGAAAACAAAGATAAGAACTGTTGGGTTTACATGGTTCTGTAGTCCAGCTTCTATATATTATAAATGGTTATTAAAGAATCATTTCAATTTAAAAATTGAATTATTTAAGTAAACCAGTAAATAATTCTATATTATCTTTTAATAATAAAACAAGAAAATAAAATAAACAAGAATCAAGTTGTCCCATAATACTCCTGGTCATCCCAAATATATATACACACACACGCGTCTCTCACCCCCCCCCCCCCCCACCCCCCCCAAAATACCAAAAATATTGAAAAAAAGTATCCCCCAAGCCTAATTTAAAGGGCTTCTCGACCTTTGCTGGTTATTAAGATCCAGCTAATTGTACACTAAGGCCTATAGGCTTGTACCTTTTCATCTGATTCATAAATACGTATGCTAAACTTTCTACTGGTCCAATTATAACAAATTTATATCTAACTGTTCGCACATCATCAAATTTGCAATGATAAGCTTATAATATATAATCATCTAGAAGTTATACAAGGAAGCAAACAGGAGTAAATTTTAAGTGCATTAGTGCAAATCATTTCTTTGAAAATCGAGCACTTGTGTTACAAAATATTACAAAAACAAAATAACAAAACTATTTGCATATCATTGTTGAAACATAGGGATGCCGAGGTGAACAACAAAGACAAGCCCTCTTCAAAATGATACATTTAATCCCCCTACTAATTTCCTTGTTCCAAAAGAAAAATGCAGACTATTAAATTAAATGGAAAAAAGTTGATGTCATTCAACCAAAAATTATTGCAAATAATTAAAAAAATATTGGTGTGCAAAGAAACCTTTGTTGGGGATATTGTTTTTTTTTTTTTTGTTTCTTAGGTTATTGCCTAGATTTTTCATCAAGAATGATTGTTTTTTTGCTTGAGATGACTGGAAAATTAAGAAAAGAGAAAATATAATTATATAAGCAAGCTTATTTTAAGAAAATTCAGGAGATGCAAAGAAATAAATGTTATGAAAATCTTTTGCAAAGATTAAAAGCATTAAATTTGATTCAATAATCAGAGTTGTGATAAAACAAACTAATAGATTTTATGAACGAGTATTAATAAAAGCCAAAGCCTTTTTAGCTTTTAGGTGGTAACTGCCTTATCAATTTCGTCTAAAGCGATGCTTTGTTGGTGTTGGATGGCGGGGTGTTATCAAGGGGGGTTATTGGGGTAAGCGTTGCTGGATCATTGTTAAGTATCCTGCAAGTATGGTTGTGGAAGTGGTTAAGGATCCTGTTACAAATTGTTCCAATTGAGTCACTAAAGATTTCTCTGATTCATCATCAAATACATTGGTAACATATTTGTCACATCTACTTATGGCTAATTTATAGGCTCTAAACCGCAGCTAGAAAATTTTTATTTTGTTCAACACTTCAGTCATCTGTGGTGGCACTACATAAGGATTGATGATTTTTTTTATCGTACACGAAATGATGCGTCGAGGCATTGAAAAAGTTTTTTGTAGTTTTTCTGAATAGCAAGAAGTTTATAACATCTATGAAATCATAAATTTTTAAATACATTTTTATGATTTTAAAGTGATTCGTATTGTCATAACCCATTTTTGGGTTATTCCCTAAAGTCTACCCAAAATAAAATAAAAATAAAAAAATAAAATAAAAAGATTTGGGATTGGTAGAAAAATTAATGTTCAAATTTTGGATATTTTTGAGACCCGATCATGCTTTTTTGTGCCCAAAAGTATAGGAAAATGCAAATCATAGCTAAAATAATTTATTCTTTGATAAATCTGCATAAATTAAATTGAAAGGCATAATTATATTTTTGTAGGTCAATTTGATTTAATAGTAGGCCAATTTAAAATATAATTATATTTACGAATTAATTTATAATCAAAATGAAAGATTTAAGTAATTGCAAGGACTTAATTATACTTTAAATTATTCAAATTAATTTATTAAGAGCTTAATTGATGAAAAAACAAGTTCTTGAGCTTAATTCAGGTTCAAATGAGAAGATTATAATTTTGGGGGACTAAATTGAATTTTTTTCCAAGCCAATTATGTGAAGTTAGGGGCAAATTGAAGAAATATAAGAGTTTAATGGTCAATTAAGGGTCAAATCATATAAATCCAAAATCAATGATCAAAATAAAAAATATGTCCTAAATTAAGAATGTTGTTGAAATTTTTTGCGGGGATACAGTTGCATAAATATAAGAGTATAAAGTCAATTGGGAGTGCAGTTAAAAAAATTATAAATTGAAAGGCCAAAATGCCCTTGCTCTTCTCTCAAAACTGTAGACTCATCGTTGCAAGCACGCGGTTGCAAGAGATAACCCACCGTTGCACTCAACTTTACCTCTTGTGTCTATAAATAGAAGAAATCATGCATAGACGGGTGGAGTTGGACACAGAGGAGGAAAAATTTTAGAGACACCACATATAAAAAAACTTAAAACAAACATTTTTCCTCTTCCTCGACCCCAGCGAGACCACGCTGGCAGGTCTCTCTCTCTTTCTCCCCCATAGTTCGGTTGTAGCTTTGTCTCAGTTGGAAGCGCTCTCTCTCTCAAAAACCAATCATGTCAACAACTTTCTCTCTCCTTCAACAACAACCAACTGACCACCTAGCAAATCCCCCTTAACACCGATAGATTTCCCTCCATGCCAGTAACTTCATTGTGGCCTCCAGCGACACAGCAGTAACAACACAACACAGTCTAACAGCCTCTTCCAATACCTCTCCTGGTCACAACAGGTCATCATTTCCAACACCACAACCAACAGTAGAATCACCTCGGCTTGTACCTGGCGGTAATTGCAAGTGAGCCTCTCATCTTCCTCGGCCGACCACCCTGTTACTGTTTACATACCACGTGAACAATGCAACAGGTTTTAGCTTTTTTTTTCTTTTCTCATTGAGTTTTGGGTCAAGCCTATTCCCTACCCAACCCAGTTGGCTAGGCCAGGTCCAACCCAAGTCCAGTAGAATTAGGCCTTTTAGCCCACCTTGGCTAGGTCTGCTCATTTAGTTTGGTTAGGCCTAGTATGGATTTTTTAGTTGTTTATTTAATTGTTTAAAAAAATATATATAAATTGCATTTTAAAAAGAAATGCAAACAAAAAAAAATATTGTTTTCGTGCATACGGTCGAATTCTAAGGTTTTTTTAGGATATTTTTTTGTAAAAAAACAAGTATTTTGCATTTTTCACATGTTTTAAACGTAATTTGGATATCATAACTAGTTTATAATTATCCTTTGGAATTTGACCAAGATGTCATAAAAATTAACAATTTTGTTTTAGTTATTAAAGTGTAAATTTACATTGTAAAGTACACCCACAGATAGTAAAAAAGATTTTAAATGCAATGTGAAACGTTTCAAACTTAACTTCCAATAAGGTAAAAACTCTTTCACGAAGAGAGATCTACATTGAGCCTCAGGAAAGATTAACAAATAAGAAACTAACTTAAGAAAAATAATCAAACAACAATGTAGTTTATCTTAAGTATGGTGCGCTTAGGGTGATGCGTGTTCCCCTTGCAACAAGTCCCCTTACTTTGACTCTTGTAGACTGTTAGATTTTCTAGTGATCTTAAAACTAGGTGGCGACTCCAAAGAATTATAGTCATAATTTTACGACTATAAAACCCTCTTTTACCACGCACTATTTCCTCTCCAGGGATGGCAAGGCACGAAGCGCGAAAAAATATCACCACGACATATAGTAAGACATTAAAATTTGAGAATAAAAAATCTTCATCCAACATTGACCAATTTTCAAAAACTAACCTATATGTATATTTCTCTATCTAACTTTTAATGCAATGACAAAATTGACCTCTCCTTTATTTTTTGAACAACTATAATAGAATTGACCTTTTATCTAACCTTTTCTTTCTGGGAAAATCAGTGTCATTTATCAAAAGCCATCATGATTCCATCCCATTGAATACGTTGAAAACCACTCCAACACCAAGGAAACAACCTAAATTACAATATGCATTATTTTAACTTAGTTCATTTTTTATATATATTTTAAGGTGTTAATATTAAACAAATATCAAAATATTTAATCAGCCTCATATATTTTGAATAAGAAAAACTTTAAAAATAATCATTATCATTATTTTAAATGGCTTATTCATAAAAAAATATATTAAAAAGCTAAATAATTGAAAGTTTTGTAGCTTGATTATTTTCCTCAGATGTACAGCATCATAAAAAAACCTAGGATCATTAATATTTTTTTCACATACTTACAAATTTGGTTGTGGCAAAACATACGGCAAGTAGCTCGTATATTTTTTATTGTTAATAATTTGGCCTAATTTTTCCACCTATTTTGTCTCTGTGTCTAGCTTTGTATATATTTTATTTACGTGATATTAAATATAAAATATCATACATAAAAAAGCCATGAAAATCAATTTTGAACAAAAACAACATCGACTATTCAATTATTTCAATTATCATCACATTGTTATTATCATGATTCATAAATTATCACAATTATTATAACTGTTATAATAATTATTATTGTAAATAATTTATATTCTGATTATTATTGGTAGTATGGTTATAATCATTGTCATTATTACGACAATAATCATCATAATAACCAACACCGTTTTTTTCCATTAATTTCATTTAAATTTTAATTATTATTATTATTATTATTATTATTATTATTATTATTATTTCATTATTGATATTTTTATATTATTTTATGAGTTATTGTTATTATTACCATCAAAGTCATAATTAGTTACATCATAAACACTATCACTATTAAAATAAATTACAATCGCTATTATTATTATGATTTATATTGTCACTATTATTATCATGATAATAACATCTAAAATTATTATTAGTAGTAGTACATTTAAAACAATAAAAATGATTAAATTACCCTTAGGAATTAAAAAAAAAAAACTCAAAAACTTTTACAAAAAAAACAAGAAAAAAATCTAAAATTATTATTATTATTATTATTATTATTATTATTATTATTATTATTATTATTATTATTATTATTATTATTATTATTATTATTATTATTGCATAAATAATAGAAAAGAAAAAAAAAACAAAATTACCTTAAAGAATAAAAGAAACAAAAATTATAACAAAAGAGTAAATAGAAAATAAAATAAATGACAAAACAAAAATAAATGTTATTAGCATTAAGAAAATCATTTGAATTGAAAAATAAATAAAAATAAAAATAATATAAATATTAATTTTAAAATGATTACCAACATAAATTAAAATTTAAGGACTAAATAAAAAAAAATACAACCCCAACAAAAGAAAAATTAAAAAAATTAAAAACAAAAACTAAGAGCATATACATATAAACATGGACAAATATACGGATTAATGCATATATATATATATATATATATATATATATATATATATATATATAATAGAGTTAAAATCAAATAAAACAATTAAAAGTACAAAGGCTGAAATGAAAATAAAACATATGGTTAATTTCAATCGAAAGACCAAATTGAAAAAAAATCCAAACTTTTATACCGAAAATATTAAGGGATTTAAAACCAAACCCAAAATTAAAAGAATAAGGATTAAAATGAAATTGAAATATATAATTAATTTCAATTGAAGAATAAAATAAAAATAATCCAAATTGTTATACCGAAAATATTAAGGGATTTAAAACAAAACTAAAATTAAAAGAATAAGGACTAAAATGAAAAAAAAAATATATAATCAATTGAAATTAAAGGATAAAATTGAAATAAATCAAGACTTAAATTACATTAATCAAGATCATACAAAACAATTATAAGAGAAGAGACTGAAATGAAACCACCATAAACAGAGGTGACTACCGTGTAATATGGCTTGTAAGAGAAAGAAAAGGGTATAAAAAATCCAACCGATCACTGTCACCGATCTAACCATCATGGGATACCATGCGTACCACCATGAGGCAGAGGACATGCGGTGTATTAGTTGAGACGCCGGATGGACATTTTTCACCACTAGAAGACGTCATACGTGTCGTCGGAAGACAGCGTCATGAAGAAAATCATAGACACGTTCAGACGACGAGCCATTAGTGTCCCCAGGAAAATATAATTGAAAAAAGATACAATTACCTATACACCCCTACAACCAACTCTTTCATTTTATCTTTTCTGATGGCATATTCGAATTTATACATTTTCATAAAATGTGAAATGTCAAGAATACCCCTCTAGCAATTCATAGTATTTGTCTTATCTGAGGGTGATATGGTTATTTTATTGTGCACATAAATATAAAAAATCAAAAATACCTCTAAGTAGGCAACTATTTGATGTCTATTGGCAGGGGTAAAATAGTAGTTTTACTGTGTAAAAATAAATGACAAATACTAAAATACTCCCAAACATTCTAGTAATGTCAACCGATCCCTTGGAAAACTCTAAAATATCATTGAGTCCAAAGCTAAGATTGAGATGCACTGAGGGACAAAATAGTAATTATACTATTACAATCTATAGTAATTTGTGTCTACTGCTACAATAATTATCTGATCTCTTTTAGTTTTTTTCTTAATATTTGGATGATGCAGTATTATCTTATTACTTATCTAACATATTTCCTCTAGATATCACTTGAATTGATTTGTCATCAGATATTATAACAATGACTTGTTCTTTTGTGGCATTATTGCTACTTAATGAAACAATAATGAATATTGTTTCCCTATATGTTCCAATTTGTTGATCATTTATGGATTAATTATATTGTTTTGTTTTTGTTTCTTCCTTTCAATAAAGAGA
Organism: Salix dunnii; assembly: GCA_015731905.1. NCBI lineage: Eukaryota > Viridiplantae > Streptophyta > Magnoliopsida > Malpighiales > Salicaceae > Salix > Salix dunnii. The sequence goes on from CM027676.1 coordinate 4,002,558, forward strand.
AATTACAATTAGAAATTTAATCTTGAGTAAGGGTAAAGAGCAGCCTTACAAATCAAATGAAATATAGGTATCCAGTATTCTGATCCTTAATAAAATTATATTATTCAAAGTAATGTAAGATCAGAAAAGAATTAATAAAATCAAATTTAAAAGAAAATAAAGTATATATATAAGTTCTTATTTAATTCCACATTCTGTTGTTTGGGAATACAAATTGTTCTTATATGATTATCATGTAAATGTTTGTTTTTTTACAGACAATTATCGAAAAAATCTTCTTGATCAAGTGTTTATTTATGGTTTATCTATGGATTTTTTTATTTCATCTAAAAATAATATCATTATGTATACAATACATGTCATTTCCAAACGACGTGATTTTATAATATAGGACTTGAGATCTATACAGCAGATCTCGAGTTCAAGTTAGAGTGTGCACCTTACAAATATCTGAGATAATCAGATTTTATTCGCTTACCTGAACCCATAAAATACGTTTTCCAAATGAAATTTTCTTGAATTCAAAAAAAAATACAAGTCTTGAATATTTATGAAACGCAAGTAGAAATTGTGATTATGGCTCTGAACATGATTTGTTTGAAACACTTGATTGATTATTAAAATGAAAGGAGCTAATGCAACATGGAAAAAAAACAGAGAGAAAGGCCGGCCTATAAAGATAAGAACTGCATGCAGATCATGAAAAAAAAAAACTAGCTTGGTCCAGGGTCTTATTAAGTGAAAGCAAATGGGAGAAGTTGATGAAGATTTTTATATACATAATTTCATGGATCAGAAAGGTGATTTAGCCCATTCACGTGGCTAGCTCCGATCAATATCTTTCATTGATAGATGAAACTGTATTTTAAAAATATTTTTAAGATAATTTGAAAGTTTTTTTTTATTATAAAATAATATTTTTAGGTGTTTTTAAATTATTTTATCAAAAATAATTTTTAAAAAATAAAAAAAAATTAATTTAATATATTTTTAAATAAAAAATACTTTAAAAAACAAACTCAATCATACTTTATAATACTCACCCTCTCCAAAATGTTAATATAGTATCAAAGCGTTATCTCAATCTAAGAACTTAAGAATTATAAATAAAACCCAATCAATGATTTTGTATCACAATAGCATAGCATTATTTTGTCATGCAAGTCCATTTCTATTTAAAACATTTATCTATTACTTTGCGTCTTAATATCAACCATAAAACAAGATCTTTGAATATTTTTTTAATATTTTTAACAAAATTGATCATTGCAAACCATTGTTTTTTGGCATAGGACCAAGCACAATCTTATCTAGTAATAATCGAGGATAACCTTCTATGCTTTCAGTTAGTGATTTAAGTATTATTTTTTTATTATCCATGAGACTAGTTTACTCTATGTCCAAAACTTATTTATTTGGTACTTAATGGTTTTGCTTAATCTTTTCTTACCATTTGTTAAAGCATTATATTCTCCTAAAATGGGTTTTGGACAAAAGATCTTGTTTCCATCTCTTTTTAAGGTCTATGAAATGTTGGTGGTTTGTAATCAAATCATCACATTCATTACTTGATTTGGGTGAGTTATGTTATGTCTAATGTTTGTCACTCAAATTTGTATATTAACTATAACAAAACAATTAAAACAAAATGAAAAAGTATCGTAGCCTCCCTCATATTTTTCTATCCATCACTTTACTGTAATGACTTTTTTGTCCTTCACAAGTAAAATTGTTTCATGTGAATCAAGGGTATATTCGTCGATTTACATGGTGTATTAGTCATATGGATTTGTTTGAGAGTATTTTTATCTATTAAATATATTATTCATGAATAGTAAAAGAACCAAAATACCCTTGGAATCTAAAAAATAACAATGTAAGGCCTTTATAGTCTTTTATTTTTTAAAAAATACAATAAGATTACATATATGACCTTAAGGGAAAAAAAATAAGTCTATGAAACGGGGGTAATTAGCATATTTCTAGCTCTATTTTTTTAATTTTCCATTTAATTTATTATTTTTAATAAAAAAGTTGTCGGTGCATGAGAGACCATGCAAAGATGACATATGTGGCATCTCCTAGTGGTGTAAAATAGCTCCCGATATCTCATTTGGTTCTTTTTCATCTCCTTTTTCTTTATTAGTGTTGTGTGGAGTCTAAAGATAATCGGTTTATCCTCTATGACCCTTTCTTTTTTTTCTTTCATTTCTCTCTTTTACACTATAAGAACAACTTTTGTATTTATTATTATTGGTATTTAAGATTCTATCTTTATAATTTTAATTTTTTATCTTTATCATTTTCCCTTTAGCTAAAATTTTTTTTGTTTCTAAATTAATTCTTGAATTCTAATTTGTACATGTGATTTTCTCAATTTGATCCTTCTACTTGTGATTTTTTTTTCTTTGCTCTTTTTTCAAAGTCTTTATTATTTTCAACTTTATCCCTCATATCAACTTTTTTTTCCAATAAGAATAATATTAATTTCAACGTGCTCCTTTTTCTTTTGATTTCTTGTTTTCAGTCTTTTTTAAAAAGTTATTATGGTCATTCATTTTGTCCTTTAAATCAGGTTTATGATTTTTTTTATTTCAATAATAATAATAATAGTATTAGTGAATCAATTTAAATTTTAAGTTATAATAATAAATTCTAAAAAATCTAAATTACTTTGTTAATAAATTATAAATAGTATAACTTTAATTTCATTCAAATAAAATGGAAAAACAATCAAATATATAAAACATAATATATAAATTAAAAGTATTTTATGAATCTAAATGTATTAGATGTAATAGGAATATATTAGATAGGTAGTAGGAATATAATAGGAATGAACCTAAAAAGAATATATGACGCAGTTATTCACAAATAGAAATGGATGTCAATATTAAGACAAAAAAAAAACACATGGATATAGTTGACTAGTAAAACATTTCTTTTCATTAATGGTGGGAGCAGCAACATAAACAACAATGATAGTAGTAGTGGTAGTAACAAAAAAAAAATATTAATAATAATAATGGTGGTCGTGATCGTGGTCGTGGTCATGGTCGTGGTCGTGATAATAATGATTGCCTTTAAATCTAGTTTATATCTATTGTTAATTCAATAATAGGGATAGTAATGATACTAATAATGCTACTAGTAGTGGTAATAATAATAGTTTAAAATAATAATAATAATGGTGGTGGTTGTGGTGGTAATGATGATGCCGATGTGAAGTCAGGGTGTATAATAAATAAGTTTTGAGACGTAAACATTATTATCTTTAAGGTATGATTTGTCCTCACTATATTTCTTGCAAGGTTAAAGCAGTATATACCTACAAGATACAACAAGGTCTTAAACTTATAGACAACAATTTTTATAAGTTTATTAAGAAGTTTTGTTTTGTTTTGTTGATGATTAACATAAACAAAGAGTTTATAGGGGGGGAAAATAGGCAAAGAAAAAGATTGTTTTCTAATAGACTTTTATCAATATCAAACTAATCTCTAAAAGAAATATTGTCTCAAATAAATGTGTTTGTAGATTTCTAAGTCACACCTTTATAGATTAATGTGTCAGTAGAGTTCAAAAGACTCTTTTTTTTTTATTCAAATTAAATTGGAAAACTTGGTGCCTGTTTGGGAAGCAATGGAAAAGTGCTTTTCAAAACATTTTGATTTTTTAAAAATTATTTTTCAGTGTTTTTAGATTATTTAGATGTATTAGTATCAAAAATATTTTAATAAAAAATATATATTACTTTAATGCATTTCTAAGTGAAAAGTATTTTTGAAAAAAAATCACAATCATACTCTCAAACATCCTCTTAGTAGAAGGCGATATTAGTTAATTTTAAAATTTTAATTAATTAAATTAAATTAAATCATTTTAAAAATAAAAATCGTTTATGTTATTTAATATGAAGTGTTAAATGTCATCATTATATATATATATATATATATAAATGTATATAAATGATTTTGGCTTTCCCTCCAAATCTTCCTTCAAACATTCAAATCTATTGAATTGAGCATCATAAGGTACAACAAATGATCTAAGTTTTTTCTGTGCACGCAATAGAATATGCAAGATGAAGCTAAAGTCCACTGATCAAGTAATTAAGAACAATATATATTACTCACTTGTTTGCTGTGATGATAAATAAAGATTAATTAAAAATAAATACAGACCCAGTAACTTTATACTGCAATCCCTTATCCTTGCAGGACACAGGATGTTGTTAGGATGTCATACAATTCAGATACTTCTCTCCGCGACATTTAGGAAGTAGCCTTGTTCAGAACCACAAAAACATCTAACAAATGGCCTTGTTCACAGCTAAAATTGTTAATCGTATCACGGATGGGCGTTACAAGATCGATGTGAAGCTAGACCTAGAGATGGTTTTGTTTACAGTTTATGAGCAAAATTAAAGTAACCCAGAGCATGAAACAACAGATAAGCTAGCTGGTGGACAGAAGTACAAACCCTAGATGAACCAGAGAGCTTCCATGAAATAGTTCAATCGATCATTCTCCGGTCAGTGATCTACCTTGTGATTGAAGGAATAACAGCTAGATCTCCTTGCAATGCCAGTAGTACCCTTCCGGTGACCGCCACTATCTCTAGGACTAATGGACTTGGCTCGAAGGCTAGCACTCTTTCTTAGCATCTCCCTCATCGCTTCAGCTTGGGACAAGACAGGCTATGCCCTCCCGAACCTATTAAACCTTACGCATACATTGATGTGCTCGCTCAAGGCTTTTTCTTTATTGCCCCCATTTTTCTCCATTTCCTGACTAACTGCTTCTGCGCATAACCCACAAACAAATTTCCTGAGAGCTTGTCTCGCGCTCGTTTTATGTACTCAGGGGTGCACTCTTCACACATGCCACAGCACTCACACTTTGCGTCTTCTATAGCAGAAATTGGGGCGAGTTTCGGATGATGATCACTCCCTTCCTTGCTGAGTTCAAAAGAGATGTCCGATATCGTTCTTTGTATTTTTTCCGTTGATAGTCTACGAGGTATGTGGGCTCTGTTACCACTTTTTGAGTAAGGTTCAACAAGTGTTTCTCTGTTTGGAGCCATGATGATGAATGCTAAAACAAGTGCTAGCTGCAATTACTTAACAGATAATAGCAAAGAGAACTTACAAGTTGTGGAAGTAAGTAAGTCGATGAACTTGCACTATCTGCTATGTATGGTTAAGTTAAGAAAGCGATGGGTTTCCTTTTTATATGATTCTCAGATTTTCTCTAGAAAAGTGTGGGAAACTGTTTCTCAGCGGCCAAAGGACTAGAGAGAAGACAAGATTGTCTGAACGACCTAGATTGTTCATGAATACTACAAAATCCCTCCTTTTTTTATTTTAATGAAATAACATCACCTTGGAAAGCTCAAGATTCAGACGCACATACGATTATTACGAAGTAAATGAAATTATACAGCTGATGAGTACTCGTTAAGATCAGTGGTACTCTCTTTTCGCAGTCATTATAAAGTAGGGTTTAGCCTTGCAAATCTAGAGGAGACCTTCACATGATCCATGATCTATTCAACCACAGAAAGTTTCCCACTAACATGCTCAATGATTGGTTTAATTGGAAAGGCAACGAACACTAATAGAAGATTACTTCAGATGTGTTTGTAGCTGAAACAACAGCACCGCTGGTTAAATCTAAAGAACTTGAGTCACGGGAAATATAACCAGCCATGCGAAAAGCCTCTCAAAAGTTGGTGCTCACAGGTGTCTCGGATGCGCAAAGCATAAGTGATTTTTTATATTTTGGAAAGGCCAATTTTCAATATTTGAATTGCCACTCGGCTTCACGGCGAATTAAGGGGAAAAATACAGTATCTGATTCTTTGAGTGGAAACGTCTAAACTTATTAAAAGATATCTGTCAGTTGTTATCATGCTGATTACGAAATGCTAACTAGGGGATGTTTAACTTGGGGATATTTGAAAGTGTGATTGTTTTTATTTTTTAAAATGTTTTTTGTTTATAAATATATTAAAATAATATTTTTATTTATTTTTTAAAAATTATTTTTGATATCAGTATATCAAAATAATCTAAAAACACTAAAAAAATTTTATTTAAAATGCAAAAAAAAAAATCAAATTTCAGCAATAAACCAATTGCATCGCAGTGCTAAATAGGCACTAAGAATGATATTATGGTAAAGATTGTGTAAACGGTATGTTTTAAGTTTAAATCATGATTTTTTAAAAAGAAAAAGAAAAAGAAAGGTTTGAGATAATTAGGGTTTTGTCAGCTTATCTGAGCTTATAAAATATACTTTTCAAGATTGGATTTTCTCGTATCCAAAATATATATATATATATATATATATATATATATATATATATGACGTTAAGAATTTGGTTTACTAAATATATATGATAAAAAAAAAAATGGGTTTTAAAGATGCAACCCTAATTTCCTTTAATAAAAGCCTCCTTTAATGGTAAAAAAAACATTACACGTAAAAGATGCATCATCTATGTAGCAGATAATGCATCGTCCATATTATTTAAGGATATGTGCATATGACCTTCCAAGCCTAAGCATGTCTGGGCTTCTTAATCATGGGCGAGCCATGCAAGCAAAACTATCCAGCACATACACACTTGACCTTAATTTAAGATAGCCCAAAATTGCTTTTAACATTTTAAAATAATTCACTTCAAATATTGATTATGCTATAGTTTTAAAATAATATTATAGCTTTTATGGTAATACTGATAATTACTTTCTTTATTATTATGTAAGAAGAAAATATGTTAATTTTTTTTAAAATCCCATCATGAAAATTTAATGTAAAAATATATATTTTATTATTTTTATGACATATTTTTTTTGTTTTTCTTATATTTATACTCAGGTAGATATTATCAATTTATTATTTAATACTTTTTTATTGAGAATTACTTTATGTTTATCATAAGTTTTAAAACCAATACTTTTGAGAAAACAAAAGAAGAGAGTTTTGATTACAGAAAGAATGATATTTTTTTCAGAAATAAATAAAACTGTCTGCATTTTTTTATTATTGATTAATTGTACTACTAATATGATGATATGATTTTTTAAAACCAAAAAAATATATGAATAAATAAAGATTTTAAAAAATATATGTTTACTGAAACAAACTCATTTTATCTATATAATCTAAATCATTAAAAAAAAATTATAAATACCCTTTTTATCATCACACAATTAAATAAAAATAAAAATAAAAATTTACCCAAGTCACTAGGTCAAATATTTACCTTTTACTTTTTATAGTGAACACCAACTTTTCATTTTAGTCTTTAATCAATATTAACAAAAAAATAAAATGATTTATCATTTTATATATCTTTCAATATATTTTGTAAAATGCACATATTATCTTTTCATTTCGGTTAACCTATCCAGTCGAAATAAGTTTGATAACTATAGTCAATGTTATTAAATAAGGCATGACCCAACAGGTTAATTTAGAATCTAGTTGGAGTCTGAGTATTTAAAAAAAAAATTGATCAAATCTGGATAGCCTAATCAATAACTCAATCTGATTTAAGTAAAATTAAAAATATTATTTATTTTTTAAAATTAAAATAATATAATTTTAATCAATTATATTAACCTGTTTAATCCGTAATCCAAAAGCATCTGTAAAAGCAGGTTGAATGACTTTATTCGTTTCCAAAAGATGATGCAAAATGTTCCCCATCTTGGATTATTTAATTTGAAACTTCACTTTTCTTGTAGCTGGAATACGATTCAAAATTAAGTGTTTGTTTGGCATTGGGCCAAACTTGCGTTTGCGGTGCATCATTTTTTTTATTTTTTGTAATAAAAATTTTTTTGTGTGTTTTAGATCATTTTAATATGCTGATATCAAAAATAATTTTTAAAAAATAAAAAAAATATTATTTTAATATATTTCAACATAAATTTAAAAAAAAAAACAACTGCAACCATAACTGCAATCACAAATACCCCCTTAGTCCCGAACATGACAAGCACCGCTATCTCTGACGAGTGGAAACAGAGAAGCGGTCCATTTTAAGTGTCCAGGAGATTGGTGCGAACAAGCAAAAGGGAAAGGAGCACTCATTTTTAGCAGTTTTGTCTTTGCATTGCTAGGTTCCTTTCATGACATTTATTTATTTATTTATTCTGCATATTGTTCTCTTTAAAAAGAAATTGCAACTTTTATGTATTATTTTTTTTAATTAATATGAATGTCTAAATCAATTTACATGTACCTTAACTAATTATATAAATTATGAAGTTAACAATCACGTAACCCTGGAACCATAAGAAGAGCAAATTTTATAGTCACAGGCTCTTATCACTAGATCATCTGCTAGATGGTTATCTTTATCCGTGTGTATCCACAAAGTGCCCGTTTGGTTGTGAGGTTCTGCCTACGTTTTAAAAAAAGTCACGCCCTCAGTGTTTGGTAATATATAAAAGTGATTTTAAACCACATGAACAATAAGGCGGCCACACCATTTTAGAATTTCAACCCGTGGTTTATGAGCAGCAGGTTGAAGCTGTTTTTCTCAATTTTTTGTCATCGACTTTTCGAGTCTTTTTTCAGACTTCTCATCCAGTCCCGCAAATTGCCAGCTTTTGTCATCGAGTTTTCATACTTTTTTCAGACTTCTCATCTCTTCATCAATTTTTTGGGTCTTTTTTCCAGCGAATTGCCAAATTTTTATCATCGATTTTTCAAATTTTTTTCAGACTTGTCATCTCTTCATCGACCTGCAAATTGCTCAGACTTTTAACTCGCATCTCAGACCAGCAAATTGCTCACCTCCTTTTTAACTCGGCAGTACCTATCTTCCAAACAAATCGTCTTCTTGTTTTCTTCAGACCAGCAAACCCATCTCCCCCTCTTCTCCCCTCTGCTCCACAGTTGCTCACTATCGTCAAGACCCATCTGCTCCCAAAATTGCAAACCCGATTGAGCTGCTCAGCCTCACCCTTTGCTCCTCTGTCTCCCTCACAGCTACGCCAGCCTTCCATCATCATTGTCCTCACCCACTCTACAACAGATCGCAGTAGCACCCAACCAAAGTAAGGTCTTCTTGCTACCAGCAACTTGATTTTTTGCTCTCCTTTGTTGTGTTTGTGAAGTTAGGAGGTTCAATTTGTGTTCTGACATGTTTGTGAACACTGTGATATGCTGGGTTTGTGATTAATTAAAGGAATTGCAATTGTGAACATGAACTTGAGTTGCTTGGGATAGTGAAAAAATGCATAAATTCGGTATCATATTGCATTTGTGAATTGATGGAAAATAGGAGGTGGAATTGCAAGATCATGGGGGTGTGAAAAAATACTATTCTGAATCAATTACCTAAAATTTCCAAGGCAAATGAACATTTAGATTACCTAATAACAATTCTCTATATTTTCTAGGTCAAAATCCAATCTTGGCACCTTCCAGTACAACATTAGTGAAAACCAATGGATTTGATTGATTTCTGCGTTTGGCTCTAGAGAAAATTTTCTAGGTTGTAGATTCTCATGACTTCTAGGAACTAGAATCGGCCTCCTCGAAGTCCTTTTTCTGTACGAAGTTTTTAGTTTTTTTCTTGTTCTTGTTTCTGTTGCTGTTTTTTTTTTTAATCGTCGCTGTTAATTTTCCTTTTTTCTGTTCTAAAGGGGTTGTTTGGTTGCCGAGAACATAAATAGGAGGTTTAGGTCTTGAAAAATGTAAAGAAAATTTATTGTTTTTGGTTTTTTTCAAAGTAAACTGTTAATGGGATTTTCTAGGTTGTGTTTAATGTTTTTTTCTAATTGTGTTAACTGATTTTATCTTATCGTCTTGCCCTTAAATTAGTTTTTAATTAATTGTTGCGTGGATTTCAAAATTTGGGTCTCTGTTATATTCATTAGTCTGATTTCTGTTTAAGTTTATTTAAATATAAGTTCCAGTTTAGTCTGAAATTCGCCCTTCTAGGTTTCAAAATCCGGGCTTCTGTTATATTAAGTTGTCTACCTTCTGTTTAGCCTGAATAAAATAGTAGTGAATTTCACCAAGGGTGTCTTTGGTTATCACAAACAATCAAGGTCTAATTTATGTAATATATGGAAAACCTATTTCTTGCAATTTGAGTGATATTGAATAGTTTGCTGAGATTTTGTTGAAGTTTAGTTGGCTTGTTTTGATGGAAAATAATGAAGACCCATTTTTTGAAATTTGCACATTTTCGGTTTAGTTGTTTGATTTCTTCATATTTGGTTATTTGAGGGGAAAAAAAGATAATATAACGGAAAATTGAGATGGTTGATGAATTGTGAACTCTAGTCTTGCTTGATTGGAGTTATGAAAGTAAGGTTTTGTCATGAGTTTCTTTTCTTGTTTTTTTTTTTTTTTTTGTAAAATAAAGACTAAGGCTTGCATTAGCTATTTTAGTTCTCTTATATTGAGTCTTCGTTAATGTTGTGTTGATGTGTTTTTGGTTTCAAAGTTGAACGCAGTATCATGGACAATTTTGAATCTACGGATAAAGCTGCTTGGAATAGAAAAATGTTACATATCTTTTGTGATCTATGCATTAAAGCCATTGACATGGGAATGAGAGCAAATACACATTTTGATAAATCTGGTTGGAAATTTATTTCAACCTCATTTAAAGAAAAAACGGGTCATGCATTCACCAAAACGCAGTTGAAAAATAAATGGGATGGATGTAAAAAAGACTGGAGAATATGGATGAAATTGATAGCTGAAACTGGTGTTCGCTGGAGTAACGAATTAAGAACAATTGCGGCTAGCGATGAGTGGTGGAAATCAAAAATTATGCTAAATTGTCTGTTTCTCTTACTATTTCATATCCTTTGTATTGTTTTGTGAATATAGTTTACAAGAGAACTATTTATTTCATGTAGGAAATTAGTGGAGCAAAAAAATTTAGACACGCCGGTATTGAGTCATCGTTGAAGTTCAAATTTGATAGAATGTTCTCTGGCGTAAGTGCCACCGGACAATATGCATGGGCATCATTGTCTGGCCCAGTTGGTGCCAGTGAAGTCGATTTTGAGACATTTAATGTCGGTGTCGAAGGTGCTGATATGGAAGAAGGAAGTGGGGATTCTGAGGAGAATGTCAATGAGGATTATGAAAATAGTACTCCTCGAGGCGTGGGGAGGGTGCATATGTCAAGTAGTTCTAACAAAAAAAGTAGTGGGAAAGGAAAAGAACGAGAGCACCCGACACCAAGAGGTAGAAAGAAAAAATCACCTGGAATTGGTGCTCAACTAGTATCACTGCAGCAACAGCTTCTCGACAGCATGTCCAGTATGAGTGATTCAACATCTGCGAGTAGGGATTTGCCAGGCTGTAGTATTGCTAAAGTTATGGCTGAGTTCCAATCAGTACATGGTGCGACAGATAACGATGAATTTTTTTACCTCGCTACTGAGTGTCTACGCGTGCGACGCAATAGAAAAATGTGGGCAAGCATCAATGGTATTAAGAAAAAAATGGGTTGGCTGCAATAAAACATCGCACACCGAAAAAACACCTAACTGCATTGCTCTTTCTTTGACTATTTGGTTTTTATATCTATCTTCCTTCAGGTTGTAATGTAAAAACTAATTTGTTGAGTTTTTCTATGACGACTTTCGTACTGAGTTATTGCAGTTTTATAAAATATTTAATTTTATCATAACATCTTGTACTATGATTTAACTTTTTTTATTTATCAAATATTATTGTGCTCATTGTTATGGATGAATGTTTGTTTGTACTAGTTAATAAAATTATTGCAACGAATACTAATAACATGATATTTTTTGACAATGCAATTTAAGTTACGAAAACAAAGCAAAATGTAGATTTTAACTCGAAGTATTTTATGTTGACAGGTTTCCACTTGTTTGGCATTGCTCTACTGTTGACAGGTTTGCACCTGTTGTCTGTTTAAATACTCAAAACAAAGTGTTTTAATGCAACACTGACATTTAAATTTATTTATTTATAGTGTTGCTAGCTATGGATTATCCACAATTTAATTCTCTATTTAGTAGAGTTTTGGAAGATGACAATGACAGTGTTATGGATCGTGTTATTGACCACATTAACTATGGTGGTTATGAAGGTACTAGTAACGCAAACATTGATGATGAAACTTGTAATAATGAAAATAGTGGGGGCGACGACGACGACAAGGACTCCAACGACTTCGATGACGATGAAAATTTCATACATAAGCCATGTGATAAGAAAAAACTAATTACATGCACGGATGGATCTGTAAACCAATATTATTTTAAATATATCCATCAAGAACCATGTATGGTTTCATACCATACAGGGATGCGTTGGTTGACTGGTATTTTACGAGGTCATTGGACACGCTCTGTTAACATGTTTAGGATGGACAAAGAGACTTTGCTCGACCTATGTAATGCTTTGGAAACGCGTTATGGTTTAAAACCTTCACGAAGGATGAGCATAATTGAGAAGGTAGGGATGTTTCTATTTACTCTTGCAGTTGAGGCGTCAAATCGACATGTGCAAAACAGATTCCAGCATTCAGGCGAAATGTAAGTAGATGTATGAAAGAAGTCCTTAAAGTTGTATGTTTGTTTGCTGTAGATGTTATAAAACCTACTGATCCAGAATTTACTGACACACCAATACAAATTGCGATGGATCCTAGATTTATGCCATATTTCAAGGTAATTATGCATGTTCATATTATATATATTTGGAATGTTATTGTGTTTTTTTTTAAATGTATACTAACTCAATTTTTTTATGCATGTAGAACTGTATCTGTGCAATTGATAGGACACATGTTCGTGTCACCATAGCAGCCGAAAATCAAATTCCTTTTATTGGTAGAAAAGGTGTCCCAACACAAAATATCATGACGGCCTATAGTTTTGACATGCAATTTACATTTGTCTAGGCAGGATGGGAAAGTAGTGCACACGATACATGTATTTTCCACGAGGCTATTGATAGTAGGATTATCAACTTTCCAAAACCTCCTGAAGGTAGTGATTTATTATATGTTACAAAGATGTTAATTTCAGTCACTTAATATTCTTCTTTTGTGAATTAATTAATGAAAACGGTTGCACGTCATTTGTTTTTTCAGGAAAATATTATTTGGTTGATGCTGGTTATCCAAATGAGTATGGGTATTTAGGTCCATATAGAGGGGAGCGATATCATTTACAAGATTTCCAATGTCGTGGACAACCAAGTAGACGAGAAGAGGTGTTTAATCGTGCACATTCATCACTACGTAATGTGATAGAACGAACATTTGGAGTATGGAAACAAATGTGGAAAATTTTACAGAGCATGCCACCTTATCAATACAAAATGCAAGTTCAGTTGTTGTTGTGTTGATGGCACTTCATAACTTTATTCGGAGGAGATCGCAACATGATGTTGATTTTGTTCAATATGATTGTAATCCCAATTATTTACCAGATGATATTTTACCAGATATTGTAGCGCGAGATAATAGTCAGGGATTGCAAAAGCCTTCACGTATAGATATTGTTCGTGATAGCATTGCGGATAGTTTGATGAACAAATAAAAAATAAGTGTCAATTTTACTTCAACTATTCCTTCCATTACAAAATTATGATTATTAATACAAAATATATATACAGAGAGAGTTCTAATAAATGTGTGTGTATAAGTAAAAAGCTACATGCAAAACTTGGTAACTAAACACATGAAACTGCTTTCTTTCAACCTCAGACTCTATCACAGTTTTTTAACCAAACACTCACTGTTTATTTTGAACAACAGAAAAATCATTTTTTTTTAAACTGTTTTTTTTTCAACCTCAACCACAACAGCAACCGCAATATCAAACAGACCCTAAGTTGATGAATTAGTAAGGACAATTACTTTAAATATGGTTTTTTTTCAAATAAAAAAAATTCTTTATATTCAAACATACAAATTTGAGCCTGTTTTTAAAATTAATTTGGTACTTTTATTTAATCTACTAAATATTTTTGTAAAACAAAAAAATAAATTATATTTAGGATGAAAACTTTTGCGTTCAACTTGAAATTTGGTGCTGATTAGATTTTGAGTCACAAGTTTTTAGGTTAAATTATATGACCGGGGTAGATTTAATAACTATAATCATTGTTACTAAATTCATTATAATCTTTAAAATATCAGATAAAAATTGATTTGATTAAATTTAAAAGATTTAGTCATAATCTGGTTTAATTTAAATAAAATAAAATAAAATAATTAAAAAAAAAACAATATAATTTTTAATTAGTCGGACTAATTTATCTTATTTTGTTTTCATCGAGCTTTTGTTTTCTCCGCAAGCAATAACATCAGTTAACAGCAAATTTGCAATCACGACAAAACCTACGCAGCCCGTCGCCAGCCTAATTATAGCATGCTTCCTTGCTTTTTTGAAGAAACGGTCACTTTCCGTCGCAAACATCATCAAATATTTTTTAAATATAAATATTAAACATTAAGATTATGAATACTACATATTTGGATAAAATAGTCAATATGAGCATAATTTTATTAGTATAGAAATTATTAGTATAAAAAATATTATTTGATATAATGAATATTGAAAATAATAAAAAGACAGGAGTAAAAATATTATATACTTTGTTTTTATATGTTGGTCCTTTTTTTTAATTTTTTTTGTTTTAGGACAAACCTTTTTTTATTGTATTTATTTGTCTATATTTTTAGTTTTAATTTTTAATTTCTATCATTTCTTTTTTTTTGGTTTTATTTTTATTCAATTTAATCTTAAAATTTTAATTTATGTTAATAATTATTTTAAAATAATTTATTATTTGATGTTTTATTTATTAAGAATTAAGTTTTGCAATTTCTCTATGTATAATATTTTCAATCTAATGTCCTAGATTAATGATTTGTAAAAATTCCATGACTCGATATGGTCTTTAATTTTTATCTTATTTCTTTAAAATTGTATGACTTAATATTAGTATCAAACACAAAAAATGATTACTATTTTTTTTTTTTTTTTGCATTTCATCCCTCATTGTATTTATTTTGGTTCAATTTTGATTTTTTTTATTTTTTTTGGTCCTTCTAGATAATTTCTATTTTTTATCTATATTCTTCATTTTGGTTTTTAATTTTTATCAATTTGAATTTTATTGGCTTTTTATTTTTATTTAATTTAGTCCTAAAATTTTAACTCATGATGATTATTATTTTAAAATTGATATTTTTTTTCTATTTTTTCCTCTTTTTTTTTTATTCTTATTTTTATCTAATTGTCAAAGCAAGTTATTTTTTAAATTCTAATAATAATTATTTTGATTTTTCATTTATTTTAGCTATTTTTATTTGTTCTTTTGTTAAAGTTTTTTGGTTTTCTATTTTGTTCATCAAGATAATTTTATGGTTTTTATTGTCTACACAATAATAATAATAATAATACTCCTAGTGATTTTTTTTTGTTTTTTGTAATTGTTTTCTTCCTTACTCTTCTTTCACATTTTCTATTTTTTTCTATTATTTGAGATAATTTAATAATTTTTATTATTTATACAATAATGATGATGATGATGATAACAATAATAATAATTTATTATGATGATTGTAGTGCTTATAATATTAATAATTATGGTTATGGTGCTAATAGTACCGGTAAAATAATATTAAGAATTTTAACAACAATAATTTGTATTATAATCCAAATGATTATAATAATTATATTCATAATGATAATAATATTAGTTTTACTTTTTTATCCTTTAATTATATTATGTTGTTCTTCAAATCAAATAATATTTTTTATGTTGACAATATTTTTTTGGTTTTGCCTTCAATTACAAGAATAAGAATGAAAATAATAATTGAAATAATTTATTATTTATTAAGAATTAATTTTGATAAATTTTCTATATATAATGTTTCAAATATAATAATTTATCATTTGAAGTTGAATTTATTAAAAATTTTGTAACTTAATGTTGTCTTTAATTATTTTTTTATTCATTTTTTTAAATTATATTACTTATCATTAGCATTAAACACAAAAAATATCCAATAATTAGTTTTTGTAAAATTATTTAATAAAAATTCTTCCCATGTTGATTATTTTTCTCAAATATATAGAATTATAAAAAATCTAACACTTTTAACATTGTTTTTTGACATTTGAAAAATTTTGGTTCTGGCTGTGGCGAAGCACAAGATAAATGACTTGTATATTTTTTATTTTAGATCACTCAACCCAATTTTTTCACCCATTTTATCTACGTGTGGCTTGATATAGTTTTTATTTATGTGATATTAGATCTTAACATTATACATAGAAAAGCCATAAAAGTCAATTTTTAACAAATACAACATCTACTAATAAACTATTTTGTTTATTATTCTCATTGTTATTATTATGATTGTTAAATTGTCATAATTATTATAATTATCACTATAATCATTACTATAAATAATCAATATTCTAATTATTATTGACAATACTATAGTTATCATCATCATTATTACTATTATCGTTGTCATTATTACCACCATTATTATGACGGTAACTAACATCGTTATTATTGTTATTATAATTAAAATTAGTATTAGTATCATTATCACTATTAATTATTAATATTACAAATGTTTTTGTTATTATTGATATTTTTTATATTATTTTATGAGTTACAGTTATTATTATCATTAAAATCATAAGCATTAACACCATGAGCAATATAATCAGTACAATAAATTACTATTGCTATCATCATTATGATTAATATTGTCACTAGTATTACTATAATTATAACAACTAAAATTATTATTATTATTACTTCCAAAACAATAAAATTAATAAATTATTCTCGGACATAAAACAATAAACCCAAAAATCTTGACAAAAGAGCAAACAAGGAAAGAGCAACTAAATATAAATATTATTATCATTGCGTAAACAATCGATATCATAAAATTATCTTAAAGAATAAAATAAAAAACCTTAAAACTTTAATAAAAGAGCAAAAAAAATTAAATAAATGACAAAAAATAAATATTAATAGGGTAAAAGAAATATTTTGACTTGAAGAACAAATAAAAATAAATGAAAAAGAGAAAAAAGAAATATCAATTTTCAACACAAATTAAAATTGAAGGACAAAATTGAATTAAATAAAGTACTTAACAAAAGAGAAAATAATAAAAATTAAAAACCAAAATTAAGAGTATATACATATACATATGGATGAAAAATAGAGACTATTTTAGAAAGGCTGAAAAAAATTAAAGGAATTAAAATTAAAAATAAAATTAAAATAATAAGGGCCAATATATATATATGGTCAATTTCAATTGAATTATAACAATGAAAGAAATCAAAACCTGAATACCAAAAAAAAATTAAAGGATTTAAAACAAAACCAAAAATTAAAAGAATAAAGAATAAAATGAAAACAGAATATATTATAAATTTTAATTGAAGGATAAAATCAAAACAAATCAAAACTTTTATACCAGAACAATTAAGGGATTTAAAACCAAATTCAAAATAAAAAATAAAGGACCAAAATGAGAACAAAATATATGATCAAATTCAATTGAAAGATAAAATTGAAACAAATCAAAACCTCTACAGTAGAAAAACAGGATGGAAATAAACAATAAAAGCCTAGGGACTGTAGTGATAAAACCATAAACCATGAGGACTACCATGTAATTTAAGATGCAAGAGAGAGAAAAGTGAAAAACAAAGTTCAATTGACTATCAACATGTCTCCGAACACCATAAGACAACACGCGTATCACCACATGAAAAAGAACATGAAGGCCCATCCATAGAGATGGAGGATGAATATTTTCCACCACCTCAAGATGCTGCACACGTTGTATGAAGGGCACAGACAAAAAACAATTTACAGCGCGTCTAGACGACGCACCAACAGTGTTTTCTAAAAAAAAGATTAAAAATATCAAATTACCTAAACACCCCTCAAAACTCATGTAATAACGATCAAACATTATATGTAAATACAAATATACCATGTAGCAAACTCTTAACTTTTGTCTTTTCTAGGAGTAAAACTGTATTTGTGTTGGTCACTACTAATGGAAAAACCACTAATGTCTTTGTTGGCTTCACAAATATTCTATCTCACAAAGGGATAATATTAGTTATTTCACTCTTCATAAAAAAACAAAAATATCTATAACACC
Source organism: Salix dunnii (assembly GCA_015731905.1). Classification (NCBI taxonomy): domain Eukaryota; kingdom Viridiplantae; phylum Streptophyta; class Magnoliopsida; order Malpighiales; family Salicaceae; genus Salix; species Salix dunnii. The sequence goes on from CM027676.1 coordinate 4,020,750, forward strand.
TTGATTAGATAACAATTTTTTACAGCAACTAGAGGTGATATGGTAGTTTTGCTATGTATAAAAATAAAAAAGACATCAATAACCCCGATCCCAATAACTAAAATTTAAAATTTAAAAATTATAATAGTAATTATATTATTCCAGTCCATAACAGTTCAATAGTCAATTTTTATCCGCAGAGGGACGAGTCCATTACCGCACATTAGATGCAAGATTGTTTGGTTCCTTGTTGATTATTTTTTTTAATATGTATTTTTACTGTACTCTTCTGTCCAAATCACTATTTATTGAAAAGTATTTTATTAATATTTAATTTCAAAAACAAGACCATCATTTAATAATATATTTGTGTTTATTGCATTATCTAACATTTATTATACAAATAGTGAGTTTAACGGGTTGATTCTATTGATTTGAGGTTTTTTTTTTTTTCATCATTTAATATAGTATTAATTGAAAATTAGACTATATAATTTATTTTATTTGTTTTAATTGAGCTATTATCACCTCATAATCTAAGGGAAATTAGTGGATTAACCCTAGTTATCTTAAATTTAGTTTTTAATTTTATTATTCAAAAATAAATTAGTTAGAAATTGAGTTTCACAATCTATTTTAATTTTGATAATTTATTTTCATGATTAGGGTCATGAGTTTTGGCATTTTAACCCTTATTAAATTGAATTGTTTTTTTTTCAAATTTTTTTTATGTGGTAATCTTAATCTCATAACCTAGATCACGAGCCCTTCAACGTTAGATTTACTTTTTATGGGGTTCTTCTCAACTCATAACTTGGATAACGAGTTTGACATATGAATCTAGTTAAGAAAAAACATATTATTTTCTTTAATATTTTGTTTGATTGGAATTTAGGTTTCATAGATTTGTATTGATTTGCTTTTATTAGGTTATTCAGACCTTATAACCTAGGATAGCCTTTAACAATTTAACCCGAGTTTACTTGACTTTTTTTTTATCATTTTAAATTATTTTTTTTATTAATTGTATCTTTCAACATTGAATCTAATAATATCGGTTATGAATTAAACTTCATGATTTTTTTATTTGCTCATTGTGAGGTTATCTCATTCTCATTACCAAAATCATGGATTTTACAAGTTAATCCAAATTAAATAAGAGTTTTTTTTTTCTATGAGGTTATGCTAGTCCCATGCTCAGGTCATGAGTTTGATAAATTTAGAATTGAACTTCACAATTTATTTTAATATGTTTTTATTGGTTTATCTCAATATTATGACTTGGAATCGTAGGTTTGGTAGGTTAACTCAGGTAACTTTTTAGGTATTTTTTTTTCATTTATCTTTTTAACATTTAATCCTTCAATATTATGTTAATTGATAAATAAATTTAATAATTTATTTTATTTTTTTATAAAGTTATCATATTTTCATAATTTAAGTCACAAAATTGATATGTTAACCAGGTTCACCAATTTCAATTCAATATATTATTGCTTAAATATTAAAAAAAAAATATCATCTTAAAAATATTTTTGAGTCAAATTATATTTCCATATATTGTCTAAGTTTATTTTGGACTTGCAAAATCAACTGGGTCATATTAGGTTAACCCTGCAGCTTCAATTATTTTCTTACTAGAAACTTTTGTAGTAATTTTTGAATTTATTTTTTATTTTTTTTTAAAATGATTTGACTTGTTACTTGATTTCTTTTCAATTTTAACGATTCAACATTAGCTTGATTAATAATTAGAATTTATAATTTATTTTTTATTAAATTATTATAGTTTATCCAGATAATTAGTGTGACACAATAAATTATGACCATTTAGGTTGCATTCTTATTGTCGATTTGGAAAGTCTCTCTCTCTCTCTCTCCTCTTCGTCTAGGGGTCACATTATTCAAACTTAAACAAGTGGTGTTAGCTTGATCGATAATTAATGCATGGTGTGAATATATATATATATATATATATATAATCGATAATTAATGCATGGTGTGAATATATATATATATATATATATATTATTTCAATATCATACTTTAATAGGAAATTTTTATTTATTTATTTTATTTAATATTAAATTAATTTTTCTTACCTAAATAAGGTTATAATTATACCTAATTTCATAAAAATACAAAAAATCTAATAGCTCTAATATATTTTCTTACATTTATTTTTTACCCAATCTTTAACAAAACCAGCCTCAATAAATTAGTATATACAATATCACTGAAGAGAAAGCAAGGATATTTACGTGATTGTAGTTGAAGTTGATTTTTAAAATATTTTTTATTTAAAAAAATATTAAAATTATATATTTTTTTAAAAAATTATTGTTGATATCATCATATTGAAATGATATAAAAACACTAAAAAACACTTAATTTAAAATATAAAGTAAAAAATAATTTTTTTTAAATAATTCTAAAAACCAGTATATCATAGAGACAAAGACACGAAGGGGCCAACAAATCTAAGTGACGAGGATTAGAGGCATCATGTGGATGTCCCTTTTGTCAGGAATTACATCAAAACTTAAAAATGATGTTTTTATTAATAGCATGCAGCTCAGTTAGCATTGCTTGTCTTTTCCATTACTTGACTGCTCTCTTTTTCAAATTATAAATTATAAATTTTCAGTTACATTTTTTAAATTTAACTGAAGATAATCAATTGGGATTGCAATTGATGTTAGAGAATATAATTAAAATCAATAAATATAATAATAAACTTTCGTAGGTCAATGTTGTATTTCAACTCTAAATTAAAATAAGAGTTAAAAGAGCCTTAAATTAAATTTACCAAATTTATTATCGTTAATGAGCATAAGGACAATACAAAAATAGCCCAGAGAAATATGGTTTAATATTTTAAGTAATAGAAATTATATTAAAAGGTATATCTCCTTTTCCCCATAAATTAAGATATATTTATCTCGAAGAATATAAACTAAAATTTTATGCCGTTGTCGATAGATACAGCCGATATGACGAATAATATTGTTAATGTTGTTTTTAAAACTGTTTTTAATTTAAAAATATATTAAAATATTTTTTTTTATTTTTAAAAATTATTTTTAATATCAGTACATCAAAATAATTTAAAAACATTAAAAAAATTTAATTTAAAATAAAAAATAAAAATATTTATTTAATTTTTTTTTTTGAAAAGCAATTTTAAAACGTAAAACACCCCATTATGAAGATGCCTTCGCCGAACATTCCCAGCCAGTTTCCGGTCCCCTTTAACTGCCAACCGTGTTTTACCTCCAACGGTTTGAAGCTACACTTGAAACTTCCTCTCTAAATTCTGATGTCTCAGTAACTACAATAGCTATCCTCTGTACCCTCATCTCCACCGTTGATTAGAAGTATAGAAAAGTAAACGCTTGATATACAGTTCAATTAAGCCACGTAGTCCGTTATCAAGTATCTTTCGGATTAAAGTACATAGTTTTGTCAATCTTACATTTTGACCTTTTATGTATCATTTATCCTAACACCACCGTCATTTCACCTCTGTTTGCTATTGCGGTTAGTTGACACGAAGGATATTAAAACAATGGGGACCACAATGAACTTTTACCCTTCTTATTTGTTGACTCCTCTATAAATACCCACACTTGACGCCAAAAATCTCTCATAACAACTTTTCCATTTCTCTCCGCCAGCAACTCTCTCTCTAAAAATCTGATATCTCTGCCTGCCATTTTTAATTTATTTTTTTTAGTTTTTGGTCTCCCTTCACCATGTCAACGATGGCAGAGATGGAGCCACTAACATCAGGAGCGAGCAATCGAATAATCCCAATCTTGAAAGCCCTAAGAACTGCTCTCCTCTTCATTCACGCACTTGTCTTTTCCGTCCTAGTCCTCCTCCTCCCTCGTCGTTACCGCCGCCGTTACACGGCGGATTCAGCCGCGGAGCAACCCCCTAGAAAGTCAGTGAAACGATGGAGGTTGGAGGAGGAAGATACTTTAAAAAGGAGAGCTCTGGCTGAGGGTATCGATATGACGACCGGTAACGAAGACTGCCGGTGTAGCACGTTCTTGTTCTATGGTGTCAGACGAAATGCACTCTTCACCAGGTCTTGGTTTCCGGTAACCGGTCAAACGAAGTGAGTTTTTATTTTTCATTTACTACTGTTTCTTACTGTCAAGAAAATCCGTGCTTTATTTATTCGTTCATTACATGACAGAGAAATTAGAACATTGGAATAAAGGACTTGAAATATAAAGCGAAACTTGCATGCAATTTCGGGATTGATGTTATAATTACGCTGTTTGAAAGTTACTGTTTATGTGGAATCAAACAAGGGATTCTTAAGTAACTAAAGAGGGTAATTGGGTTGCTATTTATGTTTTCTATTGGATATTGCAGATGCTTAGTAATTGGGTTGGTGTTAGAATTTTGTGTTTTTGAGTTTCTGATTATTCTGGTTCGATCCAAGAAGCTTATGAGATAGAAATGGAATGGATTTGCTTGTATGCAAGGTGAAAAGACAATCAAATGATTGGTTTTGTACTAGAAAATTGTTATCTGGAATTCAAAGAAATACATTTTTTCCCCATGAAATGATTCTGATGTTTTCTTGTTCCAGATATAGCTTTTGTTTTGTTGTGATTGATCTTTGTTTCTTCCCGATCTTTTATGCAAAAAGATGCTGTTTCTAAATGAGAACGAGCATGTTGTGAACTTGGAAACGTGAAATATTGCTGTATTTCCTGCACATCAGGCGTTGCATTAAGTGGAAGGATAAAGGGGCTGTGGTGCTGCTTCGCTCTGATTTATTGTGGTTTTTGTTCAACATATGACACATCTTTAGCATGTATAACTTTACTTTCATCCTATTTTCTGTTGTTTTTCCTCCGTGTTGGTTCTGTACTGAGATATGAGGATTGTTTTGTGATTTCAGGGGCATTTTGGTTATTATTCATGGCCTTAATGAGCACAGGTAATATTTGAGGACATCTGTCAACTTTCCATCTTCTCTTGCATCTCTAATCTGTCCTATTGGTAAAAGATCTTTGGCATCTGAAGCTAACCTGTTTTTTTCCCCGGGTTTTCCAAATGAAAGACCTTTGACTTCTCTTTTGTTTGGCTTTAAATTTTCAGTGGACGATATGCTCAATTCGCAAAGCAACTAACCTCGTGCAACTTTGGAGTCTACGCACTGGATTGGACAGGTAGCTAGGTTTTATAAAGATGTTCGTGTTTTTGGTTTGTTGACCTTATAGTCCCAGTTTATTTAGAGCATAGGTGTGCATACATTTGCTAAGATCTACTTGAAATTTTAGTTGAAACAATGTCGTATCACCTGAATGTGATATTGTCCAGCCTTCACATGCTAAAGAAAAGACACTGATTTTGATAACTCCTTTATTGTGTTTGGATCATTCCAATGCTTGTTTATGCTGATAAGTTTTTTGATATCCTTTTCTCTCGGTCCATTATAGCCCCTTTATTCTCCCTTTCAAAGGGTTTGTGTCCAAGTCTCTAGCTTTGCACTGTGATAACATGTTTGTTTTTCCATTGCCATAGGTCATGGTGGGAGTGATGGGTTGCATGGATATGTTCCTTCACTAGATCATGTTGTTGCAGATACTGTAAGTTCCCTCATTTTTGTATATCCTTCTCCAGGAAAACTGTTCTTTATTACTGTGTGTCATGACCTGTACTCTGTGTTTAAGGTATACACCGTTCTCTTCCTAAGCATCTTAACAGTTATTTTTTTTTCTTTCATACTTCTTTTCCTGGCCTGGCAGTGAGTTGAACTTGATTCCATCAAGAATTTTGTTTTATGTGTAAGCATTTTCTCTAGTCATTCATAAAATACCTACAACACTGATAGGATGAACTTTGTAATTTCTGTTTCCAGGGAGCTTTCTTGGAAAAGATTAAGTTGGAGAACCCTGGAGTACCATGCTTCCTTTTTGGTCACTCAACTGGAGGTGCTGTGGTTTTAAAGGTAATACATTTTCAAAAGTTGTCTTCTCTCCTCTGTTTTTATTTTTTGGGTCTAGCAGTTTTATTATTAATATGGAACTAATAAATTGCTTCACTGACTAGGCGGCCTCATATCCTAACATTGAAGAAATGCTGGAGGGAATTGTACTGACCTCACCAGCTCTGCGTGTCAAGCCTGCACATCCTATTGTCGGGGTAAGTCTTTTCTGTCGCTTAAATCATGATGATGGGAAGATGTTAATGACGATAACTATGATATGCTAGGTTGTGTTTTCATGGTTATGATATGTTAGATTGTGTCTTCATGGTTAAGGAGCGAAGGTTCAAATTCTTTGAGTTTTGAATTTGGAATTTGCTAAAGTATGGCATTTTGAAGTACTTCAATATACCAATGCACTGCACTTAAGCTTCTGTACTGATGACTGTAACATGTTGGATTGTGCTGTCATGGTTGATGTCCATTTCATTTGATTTTATGAATCCTGGAAGATGCCTCAAATTCATCATAGTTTTAACTTTTTTTGTCCCCATATATAGGGACTGATAGAATTCTAACTTTTTAATATATGGAACCAAGACAAGACACAATGCCCTTTAATAATTTTGTTAGAGTCCATTTTACATGAATCAAGCCTGTAGAACATCAAGTTGCATTCGTTTTGATTTCTGGTTATAAAACGTTCACTTAATATTTTTCATGCAGGCTGTGGCTCCGTTTTTTTCTCTGGTTATCCCCAAGTTCCAATTTAAAGGAGCAAACAAAAGGGGCATTCCAGTTTCTAGGGATCCTGCAGCACTTCTGGCCAAGTACTCTGATCCACTGGTCTATACAGGACCCATAAGGGTCCGCACAGGGCATGAGATATTGCGTATATCCTCTTATCTGTTGCGCAATTTCAAATCTGTGACCGTTCCATTCTTTGTTCTTCATGGAACTGCTGACAAGGTGACTGATCCTCTAGCATCTCAGGATTTGTACAATCAGGCAGCCTCCGAGTTCAAAGATATAAAGCTGTATGATGGTTTCTTGCATGACCTTCTCTTTGAGCCTGAACGTGAAGAAGTTGGTCAGGATATAATCAGCTGGATGGAGAAGAAGATTAGGAGCTGAATCTGAACAAGTTTACAATCACCGGTAGATTCTCTTACAGGACAGTCACGAGTCTGGCTAGTCATTATTAGTACAGCTATTTCAATTATCACATTATGTTACAAGTTTATTCTCCCACATTTGTGAATTTCATCTCATGAAACGGAACTTGTATTCATGCAAAGAAAAAGTTGTTTATATTCAGTGGCTTCTGTCTACGGCAAAAAAAAAATGAAAAACCTTTTCCTCCTACAATTATAGGACCGGAAATTTCTTCCTTTTCCCCTCCCCATTTCTTGATAGTCAGCAAAAATAATGCAAAAAATATCACCATCCCTTCTAACTGCTACCTAAAATTATTGGGCCACACAGAAATTTGGTCCTGAATGGATCGAATAAACTGCTGCCTGAATCTGCAGAAGAGACAGGCATCTTTTGTACCATTCAGGAGACTCAACTAATAGGGGATGACTGAGGGAAGGCTGAAGCCAGAACGGAGGACCGAGGAAAGCTTGTAACATTAAAAGAAAATATTACTTTTTTCCCACGTGTGAAAAATATAAACACCATGGATATCCACAACGATTTTACAATGTTTTTTTTCTTTCATTGTACCCCCAACATAAAAATAAAATTAACGGCCTGAAATGGGGTAATATTTTCTTCACAGGAACGCACTTGTATTTCGCATATCCATGGGGTAAGGTCTTTTTTCAAATAATAAAATTATCAAAATAACCTTTTATACAAAAAAAAGAAGTTGCTTTTGTCGAAGAGCTTTGTGGTCATTTTCTTTTCTAGATGAATAGAAAAAAGACTTGAATGCTTTCAAGTTCAAATAATTTTAAAGCATCCTACCAGGGGTATTTCGTCTTTGTGTCTTTTTTGTTATTCTTAAGGAGATTTAGGGGCATTTCAATCTCTTAATGATATACAATATGTAAAAAAGAAGAAGATAAAGTTCTTAGCATGTGACAAGCACACACTAGAGAGTGGCTGTTGCTCGCATGGGTTCATAGGTATTCTAGTCTTTTAGTAATATAAAATATGTTCATGGTCTTTTTTTATTTTAACTAAATAATATAATTACCAAAATAACCTTCTAGAAAATAAAAAGAGCATTTGTCCAGGAGCTTTGTGGTCATTTATTTCTTAAATGATCAATGAAAGGACTTGAATGCCTTTGGGTTCAAATAATTTTAAGCATCCTTGTAGGGGCATTTTTATCCATCTCGGTTTTTTTTTCTTCAGGTGGGTTAAAAAGCATTTCAGTCTTCCAGTAATATAAATATATAAAAAGAGTTATTGGCATGTGACAAACACTTTGTAAATGATGCTTAAGAGAATTTTATCTTTTGAGTTTGATGGAAAAATATTAACATTAATATTTTTAATGTTATGAAATATCTTACCAACTCTAGATGATTTTGAGCAAAATATTTTGCAATATGAGTTTAACCTTTTATTACATCATAGCAAGATAAGTACGATGAAAGACTGGGGACTAATAAAGATATAAATAAAGCAATTATATCTTGGTCTTCACTATTTTAAATGCCAAACAGGATAGTTAACTCTTATTTATAACTATCAAATTCTCATGAGAGTGTTTCACCTTCTATTGAGCAAGTCTTAATTTGGAATTGAAGTCTTTACCCAAGAATTTAAGGTATGTGTACTTTAGAGAAGTTGAGACATTATTAGTAATCATTGTAAATGATCATGACAGCAAGAGAAGAAAAATTGCTGAGTGTTTTAAGAGAAAATAAAAAACTATCAGATAGATTTTAACTAATATAAAAGGTATAAGCCATGCAATTTGTCTGTATAGAATTTTACTGAAAGTTGACGTCAAACCCTTGAGAGAGCCTCAACATAAGCTAAACTTAGTCACGAATGAAATGATAATGAATGGAATATCAAAGCTATTTGACCAGGAATATTTTATCCCATATCTAAAAGTTAATGAGTTAGTTTAATGCATATAGTTCTAGGAAGACAAGTTTGACTCTTGTTCCTAAATGAAAAAATAAACTCGTTCTCATATGTATAGTGATTTTAGGAAGTTGAATGCTGACATAAATAAGATCATTTTCCAATTGTTTTCATTATTAAATGCTTAAAAGACTGATAGGTAAGTTATTTTTCTGTTTTTTAGATAAGTTTTTAGTTATTATCAAATTGTTGCAGCTCAAGAAGATTGGGAAAAAACAAACTTCAAGGACCAAGATAAATTATAAAAAAATTACCTCATCCATAACGGTTTTTTTTTTTGTGTGAATAGTGTCAGATTCATATTTAAACACCCCACACATTTTAGATTTTATCTAATGTGTGGCTTCTTATTTGCCATCCTTTTTTGTGTTTTTTAGGAGCTTAAATCGTTGTTGTTTTTTAATTTCATCATTGCTTTTTATGAACAAAATCAACATGAGAGAGAAGAGAAGCCCAACACAATCATAAGATGGATGGAAAAAATAGGTGAATTCATGAAGAATAAACTACAGAGAAAGGATGCAGGTGGTGTTGCTACCATGTTCAATTCATCTCTTTCTTTTTCTAAACCAAAATGGTAGATGAAAGGTAAAAGAAAAAACACCAAATCACCATGAGGATAGAAAGAGAGCAAAACTATTACAGATGAAAAAAGACAGAAAAAAAGTATGGGATTTATTGGTGAGAAAATTTATAGGTTTAATTTTATTTGTTCCTAATAGTTTGCGTGATTAATTGTTCGTTCATTAATAAAATGAATGTATTTCTTGAGAACAATCTTAATCTCACCATAAAACCCATAAATTATCAAGGTAAAACAATGAACTTTATTGGTTATGATTATCAAAGGCAGGACCATTGTTGTCAAAATCATGAGTTAACTTATAAAATCATATAACTTTATGATTCAACAATACGTTACGTTTAAAATCAAAATAAAAATCAAGTTTATGAATTTACTAAATTTAACTTTTGGAATAGAATTTGACTCAATAGTAACAAAACCTAAGAAATATTTTTTTTTCTTACAATAGGTACAAATATATATATGAAAAAGACTCATCAAAACAAAACAATTTACATAATTTCAACATGCAAGTATAACTCTGAAATAATAAATTATATTAAAATTTAAAATATTATTAAATAGGATCTTAATATTTTTATAAAGAACATTTGGCTATAGTCTTGTCTTATATTTGACATCACTCAATTAATTATTTTCTTCATTTGAACTCTTCGTGTTAAAGAAAACCTATGTTAAAAGATAACATGAGATTTTTAATGTGTATATTTCTTATACTTTCCTTATATTTTAAAAAAAAAACTCTTTAATATATGTTGTATATTTAGTAATAAGATATAATTATGATACAATTTACATGATTTAGATAAGTTTCAAACTAGATGTGAAAGATTCTTTGGGAATTTTTTTATGGATAAAAAAACGGTTAATAACATGAGAATTCTTTGACAATATCATTAAACCCGGGCAAACAAGAAAAATCTTGAAATCTTTTGTCGTGATTTCTTGCATAGCACAAATTTCCAATTGAATTGTATTAAAGTTGACTCAATATAAATTATTTGATTTCATAGACTCAAAGATGATAAAAATGACCGTAAAAAATATAACTTGAATTATATAAAAACTTTAAGATGAAAACTATTTTTTTCAAGTATTAAAATGATGCTATATTGAATATTTTTGTCACCTCATGAATCAGTTTATAGACTCAATTAGATTTAATAACTTTATTTCTTTTAAATAATTTTGATTTAATTATGTAATAAAAAACAAATACTTTTAATTTTAAGCGTTAACCTTATAAGAGAGATATTGGAAACTACAACATAATTCCTTATGAAATTGAAAAAATTACTATATAGATTAAATAAAAAACAAACAATTGTAATTAACGAGGGTGAATATTTTAAGTTATAGTCCCGGGTTCATGGTCACTCAAGTCGTATCCCGGGTTCATGATCGCAGCCGCAGCCGCCGCCCCCCCTGAAGTTATTACCCAGATAGGACAGCCTGCTCCATGTTTTGGCTCATGAACTGGAGACAGTTGCTAATGTAAGAGTTCAAATCTTCAAATCTCCACCCTTCAATCGGATCACTAACGAATGACCACTCTATCTTGCATCCATCTTGACCATCTCCATTGATCGGCAAGACTTTGACGGTGGCCACATATGACTTGAACCCAATGTTATTTTCCATGATCTCATAGCTTAGACACCGTTCGATTGGATTGATCATGAGTACCTTCTCTTTGGCCCAGCTGATCTTAATCCCTTCCCGACGGCCTTCCGATGCTAGTGTGCTGCTAGAAGCACAGTGCCGAACCAGACCAGGCTGCCCCAGCTCACCCTCCACTTGGTAACATGTGTCCACAGTTGGAATCCACTTGTGTATATTACAGAAGTCCTCCAAGAAACACCATACTTTTTCTGCTGGGACTCTTACCTCAGCCGTGGCCTTGCCTTCCCATTTAAGCTGTGTTTCTCCTTCTGCCATGAGTGGAGGAAGGTGACAATGTTAGTTCATGAACAGGGTGGAGATGGCTGAATCTTATATTTAAATGATTTTGATGCGAGATATACTAAAATTATATTTAAATGATTTGTAATTTGACTCAATAATAATCGGTCTGGGAGAACAAAAAATATTCATAATCATCATCTTCATCCTGTCTATATAAATTCACATTACCATAACAAATTTTACTTGTTTTTTTTTTTAAATCTTGCGAAACCATTGCAAAGTGAGCCACTAATCAGTGCTGTAATGTTTCAGGTTCTCAAAACGCTCAAGACTTCTTTTTCAACCTGAAAACACGAACACCATCTTCGCAAGTCGCAAGCATGGCATATTTAGCCCTGAAATCTTATTCCTCTACCGATTTCATTGTCGAAAAATCCCCACAATCTATATATATAGATGCACTTATTTTGCAGATTCACAGTCCTCGGAAACACATTTCATCACAGAATCAGCCACCTCCATACACTAATTACCAATAAGGTGCTTTTTGCCCTCTTCATATCCTAATGGATCCAAGAAAAAGCCAAAGTTGGCCACAGTCCATAAAGATTTGCTTGTCTTGAACACTTTTTAATTCTCACATTTGTTTGCTAAAGTGATTACAACTAATCGTCTTGGATGCCTACAGAACAAAATATAGATTTTGGTTGTCTCCAAGAGGAGATACTACTGTCCTAAAATGTCAAGATTTAGAAGGAAAAAAACAGAGCAAAATGTAGAGTATATGATAATAAAATTTATCTTAATAAGAACTTCAAGCTATAAGCAGGAAAAATAATCAAAAGATGCAGCAAATATATAAAGCCCAAAAAGGAAGTGTAATGTTTTCAAACCTCTTACCGCGTCGTCCTCCATTCTCTTGGCCATTTGTTGCAGTCCCACTTCATACTTTCTCACCAACTCATTCAATACCAGTCCTTTCACCGGATCAACATTGAATGACCATTCGATCACACACCCATCTCGACCATCATCCCCTTGTGGAACAACCTTGACCGCCGAAACATATGACCTGAACCCAATATTGCTGTCAACTATCTCATAGCTCAAGCTACGTTCAACATGATCAACGGCTGTTAGTCTCTCAGTGGACCAGCTAACAGGCCGATTGTTGCCACCTTTATTGGTGTCGGTGGACGGAATTGAGGAACCCCCACAGTATCGTATACAACCTGGCTCACCATTAGTCCCATGGATGCCATAGCAGGTGGCAAGGCTAGGAAACCATTTGTGGAGGTTAAAGAAGTCGTTGAGGAGAGGCCATATTTGATCTGCTGTGGCTTTTGCTAGCCTTGTTGACACCTTGCCTTCCCATTTTGGCTGTGGATTTTGCTCCATTAGAGTGAGAATCAGAAATCAGTCCAAAGTTTTACCTGGAGATGACCATATCAACACTCGACAGCTGGGATACCGGTGTTTATGACGTGGCTCGCTCCAAGACAACTTCAGTGCGTCCCCAATTCTGACCGTCATAAGGAAAAATATTCAAGTGCTTACAAAATAAGCTAAGTTTACATAATAGTTTGTGTACCCTTCTTACTGTCCGGGAAAAAAAAATTAAACATAAAAAAACTTCAAATCTCATAGAATTTGTTTCTTTTATTGTTCCTTACAACATATAATTTTTAACTAAAATAATTATTTAAATATTTTATGATTGTTAAAGCAAAAACATAAATTTTTTTTTTATCAGAATAGTATGTTCATTATATGTGATTGAAATGTAAAAATATTATATTTATGATAAAATCATGTTAAGAACTCAAATGAAATATTTGAATTTGATTCTCGTGAATAATTATTAATCTTAATATTTTATATCAAATACATAATAATTGAAGAAAATATTAAAATTCAAAAATAATATTATAACATTATTTAAGCATCATGTCAAAACAAAAAAAGTAAAGTGAATATAGTAAAAAAAAAATTAGAGTGCCCTTAAAAATAAAACAAAGAAAAAAAAATAGAAAATAATAAAAAGACAAAAAAGTTAATGCCTAGCATTTGGACTTTTTGTTCAATATTATTATGTGTTTTTTTTGCGTTTACACTTATTTTTTTAAAATAAAATAAATAAACATCATGTTATCTATTTGAAAATAAAATAAATATCTATTTGAAAATAATTCTACTAACAAGATTCAAACTCGTGACTCATAGCTCTTCTTATATGCAATCAGCTCACCTATAACATTAAATTGTTATAAACTAATCTAATAATATATTAAAATATATTAAAGTGTTTTACTATGATCATAAAACAAACATAATAATTTTATTTTTTTAGAGTATTATGATATTATATTCTAATGGTTCGAAATCCAAAGAGAAGAAAAATATAGGAAAAGATCGGCCTTGATGAAATCAAAGGTTCAATCTAAAATAGTCATTAAATAGTTTAATGTTTTCATTTTTTATATATGTTCTTAGTACTTTTCTTCCTTTATTGTAATGAATATTATCACTGGAACATGAAAAAATTGTTTTATGTCTTATTTTTATATGATTGCCATACTTTCTTTATATGTTTTTTTTTATTAATAACAAAGAGGGAGAAAACTATCAAGATTGGGAAAAAAAATTAGAAAAAAGAGTTAAAACATGATTACATGATTATGGAGGAGAAAAAATATTTATAAATTCATTTTTAATTAAAGTCTCAAAGGACTATATTGCAAAATAAAAGGGGAGATCAATATTTTTATATCTATCTATCTATCTATACATTAATTGTCATGATAAAAAAATAGATTGTTGAACTTTAGCTCATATAATAATACTTTATTTATTTTAATGATAATAATTAAATGAAAATTGACATTATTTCTAAACATGTCAAAATTAAACTTTTAAATGACTCCCTTATATTGCATTCAAAAAGAAAAAAATATATTTGATGCTAACTAAATGGGTAAACAAGTAAAAACATTTTTTAAGAGTAAAAATTACATTTGTACTACAAGATCTTTAGAATTATTACACATAGATCTATTTGGACTAACTAGAGCTGAAAGCATATGTCAAAATAGATATGTGTGTTGTGATTGTGGATGATTTTATAAGATATATATGAGTTTTGTTTTTAGGAGACAAAGATAAAACTATATGTGAATATGTAAAGTTTACAAGATAGTTCAAAATATAAAAGATTTTTCAATTATAAACATAAGGAGCAATCATGGTGGTGAATTTCTAAATGATTTGTTTGAAATTTTTTGTGAAGAAATACAAAAACAACATAACTTTTAACACTTAGAAATACAAAAACAACATAACTTTTAACACTTAGAACTCTCCAATAAAATGGGGTTATAGAAAGGAAAAAATCATCTCTAAATTTGACACTGTAAAACTATATTTTAAACACATCTTTCTACCTTAAGAATGTGTTTTTAAATACAAAAACAACATAATTTTTGGGTGAAAATTGTAAACACATCTTGCTATATTGTAAATCATGTTACCTTAAGATCGAAGTTGAAAAATAGTCACAAGTTTAAAAGAAGTAGGAAACCCAACATCTCATATTTCAAAGTTTTCGGTTCAAATGTTTTATTCTTAAAACCAGAGATCATTTGGATAAGTTTGATTCAAAATTCAATTTTAGTATCTTTCTTGGTATTTCTCCTCTAATATGGCTTATAAAGTATATAATAATAAAACTCTGTCTTAACGAATCCATACATGGCATATTTGAGAAAACTTAAAATGATAAAATTGTTGAGATTCTAAATGACATTAATGAAAGTGTTTAACATTTGAGTCTTGATGATAAGATCCTATAAAGGCTAAAAATGAAGAAATAGACGAAGACTAGCCAATCATAAGCAATAACAAAAGATGATAACTCATTTGTGCTACCAAAAAGCTAAAGTATGTAAGCATTATCCTTTTGATTTAATAATTAGTAATCCTTATAAAGTAACTAAGACTAGAGCATCTTTTTATAAACTTTAATGAGATTTGTGCATGTGTTGTGCATATAAAGCCTAAATTATTTTTAGAAGCTAAAGACAATACAAATTGAATCTTAGACATAGAAGATGAGCTAAACCAATTTAAAAGGAATTATGTTTAAGAAATAGGCCTTAAACTTAAAAATTAATCCATTATAGGAACAAAATGGGTTTTTAGGAACAAAATTGATGAGCATGAGACCATAATTAAATAAAAAGTTAGATTAGTTGTTAAAGGTTATAATCAAGAAGAAGGTATTGATTATGAAAAAACCTTTGCACAAGTGGCTAGACTAAAATCAATAAAAATACTTTTAGTTTTTGCATGTCATGCTAATTTTACACCTTTTTAAGTTTATGTTAAAAATACATTTTTAAATGATTTTATGATGGAATAGGTGTATTTTGAGCAACTTCAAAGTTTAAAAAACTATTATTCACACGATCGTGCTCTCAAATTAAGAAAGACTATATGGTTAACACAAGCAACTAGAGCTTGGTATGATATATTAAAGATTTTTGTAATTTAAAAAAAATTATTTGAAGAAAATTGAGTGCACCCTTTTCACAAAGAGAAAAGGTAACAAATATAAGTTGATATTATATTTGGTGTTATTAACAAATCTTTAGTAAAGAATTTGCAAAGTGCATGCATAATGAGAGAATTGAATTTCTTTCATGGGTTACAGTTCAAGTAAACTAGAGATGAAATTTTCATCAACCAAAACAGGTACATTACGGATCTGCTAAAAAGATATAGGATGAAATAAGTCAAGAAAACTAATACACTATAGGGACATCAACAAAGGTCAATATGGATGGAAAATAATAAAAATGTAAAAATCACCAAATGTAATGGAATGATTGGTTCATTGTTATATCTAATTGCAAGTAGATCCAATAATATATTCAGTGTTCTTTTATGTGCATGTTTTTAAGCATATCCTAAAAAATACCACGTTATTGAAATTTTCAATATTTGCATGGTTTAATTAATTTAAGGTTGTGATATCTAAAACAAAGTAAGTTAAATTTGATTATTTATTCAAATGCTAATTTTACTAGGTATCATAAAAGGTATTAATGAAACATGTCACTTTTTAGAATCACCACTAGTAGCTTGATTTAACAAGAAACAAAACTCAATATCTCTATCAACAACTAAGTGGAATATATTGCAATAGGTAGTTTTATAGATCAAACAAACCTTAGAAGTCTATGGATTACATTTTGATCATGTTTCTATAATGTGTGATAACACAAATTCTATAAATCTATATAAAAACCTTATATAATGTATAAAACACATTGAAGTGTTATATTTTTTTTTTGTTTTTGACCCCTTTATTATTTGCATGTAAGAATTTTTTTTTAAATTTAGACGACCTTATTTAAATGTATAAGAGGGATCAATATACAAATTTAAAAAATTTAAATATTTAGTTAAATTAGTAGATTGGTTGCTCAATAACATATATATTTTTTTTCATTTTCTAGCAACAAAGACCCCCCATGATAATAATTTACAAAACCCTAACCTAAAACCCTCTATAAAATATCTTAAATTCCACCAAAATCCAGCCTTTTCAAGTAAATTCCTTCATGTTTAAAGCTCAATAGCATCTAAAAAGTTTACTTGAATAAATGAATCAAAAAGAAAACAGGATAGTTATCTTTTAGGTTATTGTAATTGAAAAAGGAGTAGAAAATGATGTCAATGTTTTTGGGTTAAGTATATAGTTAATGAAATGGGTTGAAGTGACATTTATAGCATGAAAAAACCACATACCACACTCTTATTAGGGTGTTCTTTGCTAATATAAGAATAACCATATAGCCTAGACTCTTAAGTAACCTTCAAATAAACTAATAAAGTTTAATTGTGATATGTCTCGCACTTGACGTCGCGATGACCTATTAAAAAATTTGGAAAAGAACAAATATTTGACATCTTATTCTTTGACAGGAAATGTTTTGTTTTAAAAGTCATCACTTAGTATTATGGTCACTATAAACCGTAACAGATCAATAAAGATTTTATGGTACGTGACTAGTTATGTAAAAAGAAAGATATTATCACCTTTTAATTATCCTACCTAAGGTAGAATGGATTACTAGTTGTATTTTAAATTGTTAACAGTTTATTGTGTCATGCTACTAATGGTCTGCCTATAATATTCCAAGCTTTGGCATGTAGTGAATATTTAAATTCAAACACTTTCAACTCTAGTGTTGGCAATATTACATGACAAATATGTATTTGTTACAATGTTGCGGTCGCATAATTAATTATCCTAACTTAAAACAAATCAAGCAAGATAGTATCTAGAGCAAGCAAGGGGTCGATTCCATGAGGATGTTTTAGCTCAAATTTTGATGTTATATATGGGGATGGAAGTTGTCTAGGCTAGGCTAAACCAAGCTAAGTGAAAATTATATAAAATCAAAATTTATCAATAAAACAAACCTTGGTCGCAAGTCGACATCCACCTACAAAAATCAGAACTGATAATGGAAACGACACATCAATTTATATTATGAATATTTATCTCTTCTTAAAATTGGTTCGTTAATGGATTCACCATATAACTTACCCTAACCATCAAACAACTATAGTGTCCACACTAGTAATTTGATTCAATGACAACATTAAAAACTAGATATATTGATCAATTATGAAATCTAATTGTCCACAATATATGTTTAATTCGATTGAATGTTCTCCCTAAGATTAATAACATACATCTACTATAATTATTGACTTAGTTGCTTCACAAGTTCATATACCACAACTTCGGTTTTGATGTCAAACTTAATAATAGATTGTCTACAATATTAACTTTGAGTCCACTCTTAGCAATTAAATAAAAAATCATAGGAAAATAAGCATAGGAGAACAAACATATTCATCATATAAAATGAAAGATTAAGGTAAAATAAATCTCACAATTCTTGAAATCTGAAGGTTTATGTGTTCTTGCAACCAAACAAAAGAGTCTAGCCTTGCATGTTTGTTGAACAACTAAATAAAAAGATGAAAGAAAACATGATTTAGGGTTTAGAGGAGGAAAATTTGTTTTTTCTTTGCTGATGCCCAAAGTCCTTTGCTGTCTCTCCTCCTTTATATATGCTTAGAAATCCTAGTTTCTATTTTACAAAATAGTCCTTCCTTAAGTTGACAAAATTTCATTGTCCCTTGTAAAAATCATATATCATTCATAATACATCATTTTGAGATGAAATTTGTATATTTTATAGGTATTTAAGTCTTCAATCCAAACAAATTGGGTTTTCATCAATCAAACTTCTATAGATCTGGATATTTATGTTGGAGAGGTCAAAGGTCGACATCGGTAGATTGCAAGATTTGACTTTGAAGGCTGCGATTTCCATGATCTTTTTTATTTTATTTATTTTTCCTTAGCTGTACAGAAATTTATGGATGCTAGCTTTTGAATTCCACTAGAATCACTTTATTACGATCTCTAAATCTTCCACTCTCCAAAAAACATCGATTAAAGGTCAAATTTATCAATTAGCTCTAATTACCTCCTTTTTACATGTTTCATCCAAAAATACCTTCAAAACATAAAACAAAGAATATCAACGTATTTTATACACAAAATATATGCAAAACACTAGGTAAATATGAATGAAACTAAACTAACAAATAATATGGTCGTATTAGTATGATATTTTTTACTTTGGGGTTTGTGAATATCAAGGTTCAAAATTACTTCCAATTCTAGTATCATTATTCCTAACTTTGATGTTAGTAAATACCAAGAGTATTTTTTAATTTAAGTATTAGTGAATATGAATATTACTACTCTAGCATTAGTGAATATTAGAGTTAAGAATATTGGGATAATCCTTATTTTTAAATCTAATACTAATACTCATAACTCTAGTGGTAGTGAATATTAAGTCTATTCATAACTCTAACATTAATGAATACAAATGTTCATGACTCTAACATCATGAAAAAAAAAAAAGATATAACAATATGCTAACAAGTATTTTTTGCATTAACAATGAAAGGCCTCATGTCTTTGAAATGAAGATTATCCTTACCATTAAGGGATTTATGTATGATGATGTTGTGACAATGCATATCAAAAGACATCTAAGTCAAGACTTGATGTGTAGACCTTAATTGCTACATAGAACTATAACACATAATATCTTGCCAAAAAGGGAGCATTTGGATGATAAAAGTTTTATATATGTGTGCTTAATTGATTTTATGATTAGGAGATGGACAATAAACTTGCCACATTTTATGATAAAAAATATGATTATGGAAAATGATAAGAAAATTGTCTTTACCTTAGGATCAATATCTAACTACCATTTTTGAGCAATTTAATATCATAAATGGATATATATATATAGGACATCATAGTCCAATCATATATAGATAAACCATAAAACCTTCATTAAAATGAAATTTATATTGAATAAGGATGGTGCCTAAGTTTTTAAAGACCAAATGAAGAAAACACCACCTACAACCTCATTATCTAAAGATGTTGGTCCTAGTTCTTGAGGATCTAGGATGGAATATTGAGTGTATCATATTGAAGGTGAAATACAACATATACAAAAGGATATGCATGATATAAAGAATATGATCTACTCTCTTAATATCAATCCTCCACCCTGTAAGATTGTACGAAAAGCATTTGCATTCTATTTTTATGTTTTATTTTTATTTTTATTTTAAGCTTTTGAAGTCTTTTTTATGTTTCATGTTTTTGATCTAATGAATATCAAATTTAAATATTCTACAATATAATGTTTTATTTATTTCCATTATCTATCATTTTTTTAGTATTTTTTATCTCACCTTACTATTTTTTCGTTGATCTCCAAAACAAAGAAAATATATATGAATATAAATAGAGGATGATTGTTGAACTTCAATAATATATGCATATATATAGGGGGAGAAACTGCATTTTCAATATATTGCATTGCAAAAAGAAAAAAGGAGACATATTTTATAATATATTGCATATTAATTGTTATCATAAAAAAATGAAGATTATTGACATTTAGGTCATATACTTGTGTTTATATATATTGATGATAACAAAAACATAATATTGAAATAACATTTTCTTACTCTAGAGCAATCTTTTGTCAAATCTTTTATGATAGAAAAAAGGGAGACACTTTCTAAACAAAAAGAAGAAACGGGGGTTTCTTTTACCAATATTTAAGTGGAATTGACAAGTTTTTTTTAAAGTGGAATTAACATGTTTTTCCTCACTTTTACGTTTCTATATACCTCTTTGTTCGATGAAAAAAAGATCTAAAATACTTTCAATTGAACATGTTTTATTATATGCTTATTGAAATAAATGCATCAATATTTTGTCATAATACAAAAAGGGAGAGATTGTTAGCCTTATGGCTATGATAATGATTTAATTATGTTTTGATGGTTGCATAAATATTGAATATTGATGTTATTAATTATTTAATATGTTATATGTCAAATATTGATTTGATATAGTTTTGATGAATCCATACATATGTTTATGCATCTATATGTTTCGTCATGATTGCGTGCCATCAAGCCTATAAATATCTTACTATTATGCTTAAATGACTTAATAAATATATAACATGCTTGTGTGCCATATGAATTAATCTTTTATTATTATTAAGTAAGACACATTACATTTAAATCATTCTTGTGATGATTTAGACAATTTTAAATCATTAAAAAAATCATCAAACAAGCGATGAAAGGATTTGTGATGGTCAAGAACAAGGAACTTGCAAATATAACAATTATTAGCCTCACCAATCAAGATTTTGTAGAAGGATTTTTCCGAATAGCACTTAACTTGTTTAGAAAACCTTGTATAATCTACATAACCTAAACAAAACTAATGAACAAGTCCAAAATGCAAAGCTAGTGGACTTATTTACGACTAATATTGGTTCGAGAATTCACCAAGTTTAAATATGTCAAATCTTGGAATTTGCAGGAATCATTTGGAAATTACAAATTAACTAGCTGATGTTTTTTCATAAATGATAAACATTTAGGAATTATGTAGGAATAAATCAACCAATTGGCTTGACCAATTTGAAATGATTGACAACTAGTTTTTTTTAGTGGAGTTTCAATAACTATAAATAATTAGTTTTATTCTAAGCTTATAAATATCCTTTCCTTTGGCCAAAACGAGTGTGGAAACATTAAGGAAAATATCTAAGCAGACTCCCTCTCAAAAACAACTTTTAACATTGTTGCTTCACTTGTAAACATCCAAAAACAAGCTTAAGTGTGAATTAGCAAAATTCTTTTAAAGAACTTAATTATTATTTCAATCAACTCTATTAAAAGATATATTATAGCAGGTGTAAGTGACACTCTAAACACTTGAAACATATTTTAGAGACAAATATATGAGTGGTTTAATTCAACAAAATTGTATATTCAATAAAAGGCAAGGTTAAATATATCTACTACAATCTGCAATCATACTCTCTGCTTAATTACACTTTAAGATAAAAATGCCTTCTCTTTTAGAATTTTTTAATTCTTTAATATTTTCTTTCAAAAAGTTATATTTTTACACATATCAAAATAATGAATTAAATTTTGCAATTCAATCAATATCTCTCTATATACATATGAAAACAAATTAAATAAAAAATTGAAGAAAAAGTATTTCAAAAATAAAACAATTTATCAAGAAAAAAAATGCAATTGGAGATAAAATTAAGAAAATACTTGAATTTGACTAAATAATTTAAAATTTGAAAGCACGAGATCAAATTGAAAAAAGGAGGCAACACACATGTACAATCAAAATGTAATAATGGATGAGATTGGAAAGTGATGCAGACTTCATAGATATAAAAATTCATAAACACACAATCAAATCGATACTCTTAAGAAAGCTTGATATAATAATAACATGCACTGAGGCAAAAAGCCTATTGTAGCGAAACCCCTACTCAATGCTTATAAAGTTAAATGAGAAGTATTATTGAAGCCATAAAATTTGATTAATCCTTCTATAAGTTAAGTAATTCAATGAAAAAACAAATTCAAAGAATCCTTTTATAATCATATGATAAAATTTTCTAAAATCAAAGTCTATAAAAAAACCTAAAATATAAGGTAAATAATGTTATTTATAATAGCTAGGAACATCCTTAATAATGTTGAAAAAACAATAAAAGATTTGTATATAAAATAAAAAATATAAAAAAAACTAGAAAACTAATACAATCCTCACACAATAGTTTTCAAACCTTATCGCAAGGCCTTTGAAATATTTTTTGTGAATTTTTAGCCTTATCAAATACTTACATAAAAAAAGATATAATTATTTGAGTAAAATTGTGTATTAAAAAATTGAGTCTCTAATCATTGAAATTAAGTATCCCATAAAATATATGGATCAAGCCTCTCTTATATATAGATCAAATTAAATAAGATCTTATCGTCACTTGTTGAAATGTTAGCCTTTTGATCCCAAATACTCCAAGTAAGCTTGTTGAATGCATATTTATACTTATATGCAAGCCTTTTGATCCCAAATACTCCAAGTAAGCTTGTTGAATGCATATTTATACTTATATGCAATTGATCTTGTAACTGACTCATCTAAGAGTTTTTAATGGGTCCCTTTGTATAATATTAATTGTTTCATTTCCTCTCTCATTAAAAAAAACATCTAACCTTGAAATAACATAATAGATTTACTTTGCTATACTTACATAATAGATTTACTTTGTAAGCATTGTCATTAATTCTTTTAAGGATTTGAAGTAGTTCATCTCTTCTTGACATCAACTTAGATGTTCTATGTTCATGAAAGTTTCCTTCTATATACACATCAAAACCCATTCACCTAGTTCAAAGATGACTCAATTTTTCTACCCTTATTAGTTTTGAATGCATATTAATATTGTTTTTACTGTACATTCTCATTGAGAGACTTAGCTAGATGTCTTTTATTTCTATCAAGACTAATCATTTCATCAATTAGTAAAAGAATCAAATCTAAAGAAATTAAATATTAAAGTCATAAACAATTTCAAAAGAGAAAGATTTAGTAATAGAATGCAAACTCTTATTAAATGCAAATTTATAAACAATAAGAAATCTTCCTAATTCTTTACATTATTTTGAATGATAATTGCTAACAATATGTCGCACCTAGTCGCTGGTATGTGGCATCGTGATGACCCTCCCCGTGAGTGGGAGAATTCAATGTCGAGGGTCTTATCTTTATTTTTGGAAAAGGGAGTCGCCACCTAGTATTACGGTTACTAGGAAACCTAAAACTGGTCTTTTAGATATTCTAAGGCAAGGGATTGGTTGTGTAAAGGGAAGGTTTTAACACCCATAATACGCCCTACCTAAGGTAAGCTGCTTGACGTTTTGGTTTGTTTGTGATTTGTTATATCATGATCTTTCAAAAAAAAAAACATGTTGGTTAAATGGTGATGGTGTATTATCCTCGCTGAATATTTTGGATATTAACCCCTTAGGATTTATTTATCCAAACAACAGCGGTGAATAATAGAAAATTATCCTTGTCGAATATTTTAGATATTGACCCCTTAGGATTTATTTATCGAAACATCAACGGTGAATAAATGCAAATTATCCCCGTTGAATATTTTGGATATTGACCCCTTAGGATTTATTTATCCAAACACCAACGGTGGATGACAACAAATCATCCCTGTCTAATATTTTGGATATTGACCCCTTAGAATTTATTTATCCAAACACCATCAGTGAATAATAGCAAAATTATCCCCACTGAATATTTTGGATACTAACCCCTCAGTATTTATTTATCCAAATATCAATAATAAATAATATGAATAACCAAAAATAATATTTTGATATTTTGGAATATTGGCCAATACCCTTTGGACTTTTACAAATATGTTGTAAAATCTAAGAATGCAGGAAATGATTTTTTCTTTGTTGAATCCATGCAAAAATATTTTTTTTATTTTCAAGATAATATATATATTTCTTTTGAAACAAAAAGAAATTTTAAAATATGCTAGTGTATTAGCCGTATGCATAAAACCACATTTTGTTCTAAATATTTTCTCAAAAAATATATTTTTTATTTTATTTTATTTTTTTGTATTATTTATTTATTTATTTTGCGGTGGGCTGCCTGTCAGCCCACCCTATTTGGAGTCTGGGCTGTCAGCCTAGCCTGTCTCGGGCTGGGCTGTCAGCCTAGAGAGAAACTAGGCCTGGACTGTCAGCCTAGAGGGACTTGGGCCATCGGCCTAGACAAATCTTGGGTCTGGGCTATTGGCCTAGAAAGTATTGGGGTCTGGGTCATCGGCCCATAGAATATTGGGTCTGGCCCGTTGGCCCATAGAATATGGGGCCTGATATGTCAGTCTAGAGAATATTGGGCCTGATATGTCGACCCATATAAATTTGACCTGGGTTGGGCTTGCAGCCCGTACAGGCTGGAAGCCCGTACCTACTCGATGTTGGGCCGGGCACAAAGCTCGACCCAACCTGGTTACTGTTCACATATAGTGAACAGTAACCGGACGCTTTACATGAAAAATGAAGAAGATGAACAGTAAATGAGAATTTTTCTAGTATGACGAATGATGTACTTGTTAATACCGTTGTGTAGAGGGGGTTGAGGTGGTTCTTCTGGTCGTGGTGGCTTCGAAAATGGTGGCCTATGATGGCCAAAGTGAGCGACGAAAGTGACGGGTTGTGCGGCTATCGTCAGGGCTGCTCTGTTTTCTTCGCCGGAGAAAGTGGCTGAGGTGCTGGAGTTGATGGCGGAGACAAAGGTGATGCATAGGTGGTGCTGAGGGTGAATGTGGGTGTTTGTACTGGTGGCTGTTGGTAGAGAGAGAGACTTCGGGTCCTCTGGTTCTAGAGAGAAAAACAGCCAAAAAGACCGAGGGAGAAGAAGAAGAAAGGAGCTGATGATGCTGGGCTCGTGTGAAAAAGTGCTAGAGTTTTTTTGTGTGAATTCTTTCCTCCTTTCCTCTATTCCCCCCCCTTTTCTTTCGCTGCCCCTATTATTTATAGCAGAGGAAAGCAGCCCTTCAGCTGCCCATGGCGTGCAGCTGAGAGCTGCTACCTCTGCATTGCCTAGTAACGGGGCTTTGCAGGTGGCATGCGTACACTGTTCAGGTGATTGAACAATGCACACTAATGATTTTGCAGATACAGAAGAGAAAAAATGTGATTTGGTCCTCCCTTTTTATAATTGTTCTAATTGCACCCCAATTGAATTTAAACTCATGATTTTGTGCAATTATACCTCGGTTAGAATGTTAAATATTAGCCTCGACCTTACGCGCCCTTTTATTTTGGTTCATGATTTTTGATTTGTGCGATTTAACCCCCAATCGACCATTAAACTCTCAATTTATTCAATTTGGCCCTCGATTTCGCATAGTTGACTTAAAAAAATTCAAAACAGTCTCCGAAAATTCCAATCTCACCAGTTGAAACCAAATTAAACTCAAGAACTTGATTTCTCATCGACTAAACCCTTAATAAAATTAATTTGACCAATTTAAAGCATAATTAAGTCATTGTGCTTAATTAAATCCTTCAGTTGGACCATAAATTAATTCTCAAACATAATTATACTTTTAAATTGACTAATGATTAAATCAAATTGGCCCATAAAAATATAATTATATCTTTCGACTTAATTTTTACGTAGATTTATTCGATAGTAAACTACGTTAGCCACGAATCTGCGCTCTTTATCGTTTTTTGGATATAAAAAGTACGGTCGTATCATTATACTTTTAAATTGGCTAACGATTAAATTGAATTGGCCCATAAAAATATAATTATATGGGCTTAATTTTTATGCAGATTTATCCAATAATAAATTACATTAGCCGCGAATCTGCATTTTCCTTCGTTTCTGGGCACAAAAGAGGTATAATCGAGATCTCGAAAACGTCCAAAATTTTCACCTTGATTTTTCTGCCTACGCCAACCTTTTTTATTTTTATTTTTCTTATTTTTGGGTAGATTTGGGGAATAAACCCAAAATTGGGTTATGGCAGTTGCCCCCTTCTTTGTAATACTTACGACTAAAGTTTTGTACAAGACTTTAACTAGTAAGCATTGTAAAGAAAAAAAAAAGTCGGTCTTGTTATAATGGGTTACTTGCTCGGATGGTCTTAATGGTGACGGGTGACCTACCCGGGTTAGATGGGGTCTCAATGGTGACGGGTGACCTGCTAGGGTCTCATTATGACGGGTGACCTTCCTAGACTAGAAGGGGTCTCAATGGTGACGGGTGACCTGCCTGGGTTAGATATGGGTCTCATTGTTCTGGGTGATCTACTCGGGTTAGCGGTTAGAAGGGTTTCATTGTTCTGGGTGACCTATCCAAGTTAGATTGTTAATATGGGTCTCATTATTCTGGGTGACCTACCCAAGTCAGATATGGGTCTCATTGTTCTGGGTGACCTACCCGGGTTAGCGGTTAGAAGGGTCTCATTGTTCTAGGTGACCTACCCAAGTTAGATTGTTAATATGGGTCTCATTATTCTAGGTGACCTACCCAAGTTAGATATGGGTCTCATTGTTCTGGGTGACCTACCGGGGTTAGTGGTTAGGAGGGTCTCATTGTTCTGGGCGACTTACCCAAGTTAGATTGTTAACATGGGTCTCATTATTCTGGGTGACCTACTCAAGTTAGATATGGGTCTCATTGTTCTGGGTGACCTATCCGGGTTAGTGGTTAGGAGGGTCTCATTGTTCTGGGCGACCTACCCAAGTTAGATTGTTAACATGGGTCTCATTATTCTGGGTGA
Organism: Salix dunnii; assembly: GCA_015731905.1. Lineage (NCBI taxonomy): Eukaryota > Viridiplantae > Streptophyta > Magnoliopsida > Malpighiales > Salicaceae > Salix > Salix dunnii. The sequence continues at coordinate 4,048,123 of CM027676.1, forward strand.
CCTACCCAAGTTAGATATGGGTCTCATTGTTCCGGGTGACCTATTCAAGTTAGATTGTTAATATGGGTCTCATTATTATGAGTGACCTACCCGGATGGAAGTTGGATCTCATTATTACGGGTGACCTACCCGGATCCAAGTTCGGTCTCATTATTACAGGTGACCTACCCGGATGGAATTGGTGAAGTTGGTCTCATTATTACGGGTGACCTACCCGGATGAAAGTTGGGTCTCATTATTACGGGTAACCTACCCGGATGGAATTGGTGAAGTTGGTCTCATTATTACGGGTGACCTACCCGGATGGAAGGTGGGTCTCATTATTACGGGTGACCTACCAGGATAGAATTGGTGAAGTTGGTCTCATTATTATGGGTGACTTACCCGAATGAAAGTTGGGTCTCATTATTACGGGTGACCTAATCGGATGGAAGTTGGGTCTCATTATTACGGGTGACCTACCCGGATAGAATTGGTGAAGTTGGTCTCATTATTACGGGTGACTTACCCGGATGAAAGTTGGGTCTCATTATTACGGGTGACCTACCCGGATGAATGTTGGGTCTCATTACTACGGGTGACCTACTCGGATGGAACAAAGCAACACCAGTTCTTAATTCATCTTCCGTGGTCTTATTGTCCTGAGATTATGTTTCTCCATATTTTCCAACACTTGAAATGACATGGCTTCCATCCCACCTTTCCTGTCAGGTTAGTATAATGACAATATGACATGCATGTTGTTGATACCTCTTTTGGAAACATAGGCCCCCCTTTTCTTTGTAGTCCTCCTCGAGTACTTGTTTCACTGATAGCATGTGTTCTCCGTGCTATATTTTCCACGCTTAGTGAAAAGTCTTTTGGTTTCATATGGGGCCCATCCTTGCTCCATTGGAGTTTCCTTTTTATTATGCTATCTTTTTTTTTAAAATATCCTTTCCATGAAGACTTAAGAAGATATTTTGTAAAAGGGTAACTCAAAATGTTAAGAATAACTCAAAAAGAATAACATAAAATATCTTATAAATTAGCGAATTTTTTTTACCCCCAGCATGGTGTGCAAAGCATGTCAAGATCCAGTAAAATCAATAAGAAGTAATACTAATAATAATAAAAAAATGTTATGAGATGATGTGCTTAAAAAAACTTATTGTCATGAGAACTCATGGCCAAACTTTTATCTTATTGATTGGGAGGTTACAAAATATCAAGCATAATATTTCTTTACAGAGTCAGAATTCACAGGCCCAACTAGATCTTCTCCATCCATCCTAGATAATAGCAAGGCTCCTCTCGAGAATGATTTCTTCACCACATAAGGGCCCTCATAGTTTGGGGCCCATTTACTCTGATCTTGTCCTGGTACAGGCAATATCTTCTTCAGTACAAGATCTCCTTCTTGGAATTTCCGAGGTCGGACTTTCTTGTCATATGATTTTGTAATCTTTCTTTGGTATAATTGATGATGACAGTTTGCGGCTAACCTCTTTTCACCGATCAAATTTAATTGTTCATATCTGACTCTAGCCCATTTTGCTTCTTCTAATTCAGAGTCTATCGATACTCTTAATGAGGGGATTTCCACCTCTAAAGGCATTACTGCCTCCATCCCATACACTAGCATGTACGAGGTGGCTCCCGTCAAGGTCCGAACTGCAGTATGGTAGGCATGAAGGGCAAATGGCAATGTTCATGTCAATCCTTATAGGTGACTACCATCTTTTGAACAATTTTCTTGACATTCTTATTAACAGCTTCTACTGCACCATTCATCTTTGGTCTATAAGGTGAGGAATTTGAGTTCTGTTATTAATTTCTCGTTGAAATTCCATACATTATCAGTTATAATCTTTTTTGGTGGTCCATACCGACATATCAAATCTCTCTCAATGAATTTCTTCACCAGCTTTTGCGTTACATGAGCAAATGACCTCGCTTCTACCCATTTTATAAAGTAATCGATAGCCACGAGAATGAACCTATGACCATTGTTGGCTTTTGGGTTGATAGGCCCAATCACATCAATTCCCCACATTGCAAAAGGCCATGGAAACATCAAGTTAAATAGAAGGGCCGTAGGAGCATTGATTTTGTCATCGTGGATCTGACACTTATGACACTTGCGGACATAATCCATGCAATCCTTCTCTAATCTCATCCAAAAATAACCAAATCTTTGTATTTTTCTACCCATCATATGTCCACTAGCATGGGTTGAGCAGATCCCTTCATGGACTTCTCGTAATGCATCTCTAGCTTTAGCTTCATTTAGGCATCTCAGCAAGGTCCCGTCGGATGATTTTTTATACAAAATCTCCCCATCAAGATAAAAAACCATTGCCAACCTCCTTAAGGTCTTTTTTTTTAGTTTTGGATGCCCCTAGGGGATAAGTCTGGCTTCAGATGAAATTCTTGATATCGTAGTACCAAGGGTTTCCATCTATTTCTTCTTCAAGTGAGTAACAATGAGCTGGGTTATTTCTGATATCAATGTATATCGGCTGTAAGTTTTGCCCGAAGTCTATCCTAGACATAAAAGCTAGTGTGGCCAAAGCATCTGCAAACTGATTTCCTTCCCTTCCTAGATGCGTGAACTATATTTCCTCAAATTCTTTAGTCAATTTAGATAGGTATTCTTGGTAAGGTATTAGCTTTTCTTCTTTGGTTTGCCATTCTCCTTTTACCTGACAAATAATTAGCATTGAGTCCCCATACACATTTATCTTTTTTATGTTTAACTCCAATGCAGCTTCTAAACCAAGAATATAGGCCCTATACTCGGCAGTGGTGTTAGTGCAACTGAATTACAACTTAGTTGAAACTGGATATTGTTTCTTGTCAGGAGAGATTATCACTGCCCCCGCTCCGTTACCACATACGTTTACAGCATCATCAAAGTACATAATCCACCATTCTAGTTTCCTTTCCTCAACTGAAAACACATCTTCATTAGGAAAATCAAAGTCTAATGGCTCGTAATCTTCCATAGCATGGTCTGCTAAGTGATCGGTAATAACACTTCCTTTCATAGTTTTCCTCATCATATATACTATGTCGTACTCCGCTAATAAAACCTGCCACCTTGCAATTTGGCTGGATAGGTAGGGTTTTTCATAGATGTACTTTAATGGGTTTAATTTGGAAATTAACCATGTGGTATGATACAACATATATTGTCGTAGTCTCTTTGTAGCCCATGCTAGTGCGCAACATAACTTTTCAATCATAGTATACCTAGACTCACACTCCATGAACTTCTTACTTAGGTAATAAATGGCTCTTTCCTTTCTTCCAGTTTCATCTTGTTGCCCAAGCACACATCCCATTGCCGTTTCAGTCACCGTTAAGTACAATATCAATGGCCTTTTTGATACAGGGGGAATGAGTAGGGGTGGATTCAACAGGTACTGTTTAATCTTCTCAAAAGCCTCTTCACATTCTTCATTCCAGATCCCAGGATTATTCTTTCTTAACAAACGAAAGATTGGGTCACAAGTCGTTGTTAATTGGGATATAAATCGAGCGATGTAATTCAACCTTCCTAGAAACCCTCTTACTTCTTTCTCAGTATTGGGGGTTGGCATGGATCTAATAGCCTTTACTTTCTCAGGATCCACTTCTATCCCTTTGTAGCTCACCACAAACCCTAACAACTTCCCAGATTTCACTCCGAATGAACACTTTGCAGGGTTAAGTCTTAACTTATATTTTCTCAACCTTTCAAATAATTTCTTCAATATCTGGACATGATTCTCTTCTTCTTTGGATTTAGCAATCATGTCATCTATATATACTTCAAGCTCCTTATGAATCATATCGTGAAACAAAGTCACCATAGATCTTTGGTAAGTGGCTCCAGCATTCTTTAACCCAAATGGCATGACTTTATAGCAGAAGGTCCCCCATGGTGTAACGAAGGTTGTCTTCTCCTTATCTTCTTGTTCCATTTTTATCTGATTATAGCCTGAAAACCCGTCCATAAAAGAATACATGGAACTACGAGCTGCATTGTCAACTAACATGTCTATATGCGGTAGAGGAAAATTATCTTTAGGGCTAGCATGATTTAAATCCCTGAAATCCATACAGACTCTAATCTTGCCCTCCTTTTTAGGTACCACCACTATGTTTAACACCCATTGTGGGTACTTGACCACTTTTAAAAAACCAGCATTGCATTGTTTTTCAATTTTTGCTTTTACTTTGATCAAAACTTCCGGATGAGTTCTTCTTAGCTTTTGCTTAATCGGTCTGCATCTTTCTTCCAATGGTACACTATGTACTATGAAATTTGTATCCAATCCGGGCATATCCTCATAAGACCAAACAAAAACATCTACATAATCTCGCAACAATGTAATCAAGTCTTCTCTTTCCTTTTGTGCGATCAGAGTCCCTATCCTAAGCTCTCTCCGGCTTTTTTCATTACCCACGTTTATGGTTTCAAGTTCCTCTTTAGCGGGTTTCCAAACCTGTTCATGTTGTTCTATTAATTTTGTGAATTCCCTAATGTTATTTCCATCCTTTTCTTCCTCTTCTACAGCTATTATATATTCTTTAAAATTCGGCCACTCATTCTTAGTGTAAAGTGTAGGTGCTGTTATGGAAGTTTCGCTTTCAGGGTTCCTGAAAGCGGAAAGTGAGTGTAAATGCACAAAACAAAATAAAAGAGAAATGAACTAAAAATACATAATCTCATTAAAAACATTCAGTTCAAAATAAAACAAAGATAAAATTCGATTAACCTGTTAAGCCTCGAATCAAAACCAAACAAAAACAGCAAAAACAAACATTGTTATTATATTTTCCAAACCAATGGAGCTTCTTGGGTCTCTTAATTCTGAAACTTTTCCTCTTCTACTAGCTTCTGAATACATATATGGGTGGTAGCTTCCTCTAGAGCATAGATGGTTAACTGCGGTAGTTCTTCCTCCCTTCTCTCAGATGAGTTTTCTTGTCAATACCCTTGACTTCTTCTTCATCCACAGTGTTTATGCTCATAGGTGAAAGCTGTTGAAAAGAGCTTTTATGTCCCTGGTCAGGTTGCATAACATAAGCAGCCTTTGGGAATGAGACCCTGATCGGAGGAATGACTAAGTTTTCTTCTTCAAGCTTCCTTCCTTCAATCCACGCCATTCTCTTCTCTCTTCTCACACCAGTAGCCCACCTGTAATCCTCTTTCCTAGGTTTATATCCCAAACTGAACCTTTACTTTGCAGCTTTCAACTTTGTTACACTGATCCACTCGGCTTTTCTTCTTTCTACCTCAAATCGGACCGCAATCTCGCACCTTAACAGGTTTTGAGCGGCCATCTTGGTGGCTTCTGAGATCCTTGGCTCTCTTATTACAGTGTTTTCAGGCACCCATTTGGTATTTACAACCTCGAACGCATGCAGGTTTCCATCTATACAGTTATCAGCTTCAATAAAAGGGATAACCACATTTTTCAACATCGATATAGTCTCTTCGACCTTAACAGTAACTAGAACACCATTCGCAATATACTTCAAACATTGATGCAGGGAAGAGGTGATCGCCCCTGCAGAATGTATCCATGGCCTTCCTAACAACATGCTATAGGAGGGGTAGATGTCCATCACTTGAAGGGTTACCAGAAAACTTTGCGGACCCACGGCAAGCTCAACTTCAATTGACCCTAACACCTGCCTCGATGAGCCATCATATGCTCTAGCCATCATCGCACTTGGTTGCATATGGGAGGGGCCACTAGCATCTCATTCAGCATATGCCTTGGTAATACATTAAGTGCTGAGCCATTATCGATAAGAACTTTTCTGATGAGAAAATCCTTGCATCGAACCGTGATATACAAAGGCTTGTTATGGCCAGTTCCTTTAGTGTCCAATTCATCTTTAGTGAAATACAAGTAGTTCAAATCATGAATCCTTCATACCAGGTGCTCTATAGTCTTTTGTTCGATACCCTGAGGCATATAAACCCCATTTAATACTTTCTGTAAAGCATTTCGATGAGGCTCTGAACTAAGTATTAATGACATGATGGAAATCTTGGCAGGGGTCTTCTTCAACTGATCCACCACACAGTACTCACTGTGTTTCATAAATTTCAGGAACTCATTCGTCTTTTCCTCTGTCACAGGTTTATTTACCTCGAGCTCTTTTTCAAAACCCATTGCTTCTTTGCCCTTGGCTTTTCTTTGTTTTTCCAACTCCTCAAGCGTGAAACAACGGCCGCTTTGGGTCAAATCACTTATCTCGGTTTGGAAAAAAAGGAGCTTCCATATTTGCAGTAGAAACATAATTTCCTGGCATCGCCCTATAATCTGCGTCCTTTGCATAGGAGGGCTTAGTTAATACCAATCTCGAGAGCCCATTAGCTGTTGTTTGTATCCTTCACTTCTCTATCCTTGCTATCTCTCTATTGCTCTCCCTACCCTTGATCCTTAGTTCCCCTAGCGTCAGCATCCTTGCGATCTTTTGATGAAACTCTATACATTCATCAATGTGATGCCCTTTCTTGTTATGGAATGGGCAAAAATCATTTCCTCCCATGATGTATCTGGTCGGTTCCCTAAAATGTCCAGACTGCATCAACATTTCGTATAACCGAGCCATGGTCACTTTCAACCCTTTTCTTTTATAATCGACTTCCAATGCATTCACCCCACTACTTCCGGTAGCATGATGGGGGTAAGGGATTCGAGTTCACATTGGGTGAATCCTCAAAAGTGACCCACCCAATTTTGATCAACTGGAAAACCTTCCTTTTAAAAGTTGTGCAAGTTTCGATGCTATAACCTGCATTACCAGCATGGTATTCACAAGTCAAGTTGTGGTTGTGCTATGCAGGGAAAGGGGGTTGTATTGCTGGTACTGGTAAGGGAGCAATCTACCCAATGCTTAGTAATTTGGCATATAACTCCTTTAGGGTTATTGGCAAGGCTGGTAATTGTTCTTCTGATTGTTGGTAGTCTCTCCTTCGGTAGTTATTTTGGTTGTTTGCAGGGGACTTTATGTTAAAGGGCTGGTTTGGGACAGAGGGTTTGGAAAAGTTGATATTGGTGATTTAGGGGGTAGGTGTTTAGTAGCTTTGGTAATTTTCGTCTTTCCCCTTGTACCTATCCTCAAGGTTATTCACCTCAACTTCCTTCCTTTTCCCGACGAAACCCCTTTTCTTTACAGGTTCCATAATCCTTCCGCTTCAAATTCCTTGTTCAATCCTCTCAACAATTCGCACTGCATCATAAAAATGCTGGGCTGAGCTACCCATTAGATGCTCATAGTACGGGGCCTTATAGGTGTTAGCAAATAGAGTCACCATTTCCGTCTCTATCAACGGTGGTTGCACATTGATAGGTTGGTCCCGTCATCTCTGAGCATAAGCTCTTATGGATTTTTGACCTTCTTTCTCCATGGTTATCAAGCTAGTCCTATCAGGAGCAATCTCCAGATTAAACTTGTATTGCTTTAAAAAAACGTCTGCCAAGTCCATCCACTTTCTGATCCTTATATTATCCAGCCTCATATACCATCTGAGGGCCGATCCTGTTAGGCTGTCCTGGAAGAAGTATATTAATAGCTTATCATCATGGATAACCTCAGTAATCTTGTTGTAGTATGAACGAAGATGAGTCTTCGGGCATTCTATTCCGGTATACTTTATAAATTCAAGCACCCTAAACTTCTGCGGAATTATAATGTTAGGTACCAAACATGCTTCAGCTGCTCGGATTGGGTTTCACAGATCATTTCCTTCAACCGCCCTTAACCTTTCCTCTAGTGCGGTCCATTTATCATACCCTGTATGATCAGATAATCTTTTGTCTTGTGGATCTTCCCCCGTTAAATCCATTGTAATGGGTATTTGGATAGGCTGGGTGGGATCAAGATACCTATTTGGTGTTCCCGTCCCTATATTTTATGGCGCACTGGGCTCTAAACTATCGGTGGTGCTTCATCGGTTTGAGTGGACGTGTCTTCTCCATCCCTTGCTCTTAATGTCTTCTCAAGCAAACTAGTTAATCATGCTACGTCGTTCCACACAGCTTCGAGCTCCTTTTGGTATTGGGATTCTTGCTCTGTCCTTTCATTGTTTTCCATCCTTTTTCTTAACCGAGTGTTGTGGACTTTAGCAGGGGGATGTATGTTTCGTAGTTGAGCTGTTTGCATAAATGCATAAGAAAATGTATGGTATAATGCATGTGTTGTGATCAATATGCTTTATGCAATGCATGGATGCATTCTTTTTGTGAACTATTAATAGCCACCACCTCATAACATATGGGTTTCTTGTCACAATGTTGTTAGGAGTACTGCTTTTCGAGTCATTTGCTTAAGTTATATACATTAAAAGACTGATTTTGCAAAAAAGATGGGTCAACACCCCTTTCATTTATGTTGGACAAGCTTACTATATTTTTTGAAACACATGGAGGAAAAGAAAATTAATCTTCTTCCTCTACTACCTTCTTAGCCAAGGGTAGGAAATCAGATCCGTGGTGCTCGATTTTCTCCAAGAAGGCATGAGTCTCAGCTAGACTTCGACGGTAACGGATGATGTCCCTTCCTACATTTCTTGCATTGATTATAATAACCCAAGCATGTGTAGCAGCTTCATCCATTCGCTCATCCATCTTGGATATCTTTTCAATGAGTAGCATATTGGTTTTGTTCAATGAAGTATTATTGGCATCGATTTGCTCCTTGTGTTTTCCATTAAAGCTAGTTTCTCATCCAAATACTTCACCTTTTATCTCTCTTTGCTAAGCTTTATCCTCAAAATTTTTATCTCATTTTCTTTAACTGCTGACTCTACTTCAATAGCTTCTTGTTCTATAGACCTTGTCGAATGACTTTCTGACATTACATATTTATTATACAAATCTTCATATTTCCCAATTATATCCATTAGTTCACATTGAACCTCTGCAAATTTCTCTTGGTAGTATTCTATGCTCCCCTGACATTAATTATGTTCATTTTTCAATAAACCCAGTTCAGAGCAACTTTGCGTCAAATTCAAACTCATCTCTGTTAATTCTTTCTCAATTCTCAGCCTTACGTTCTCCTCTTCAACCAATTTTGACTTGAGCTTGGTTATCTTCTCATCTTTAGACTGTATTTGTTCATCTAAAAATGCTCTCCTCTCATCTCCTTCCACTACCATTTCTTCCATCATTGCCTAGTCTTTCCTGCTTTTGCTCAACTCCATCATGAGTTTTTCTACCTGTCTATTCAAATCCTCTTCATTGTCAGATTTTTTCCTCTTAATAGGTTTTTCTTTAGTTTAAGGAGATTTAATTTCCTCATTGATTGCGGTTAAAGGTACCAAGTCTCTCCATCTTGCATACCCTTCACTTGTACTGGGATCTCTCAAACCTTTTATTTCCAACAAAACTAGATGCTTCCAATCTTGTTTAATGACCTCCAAAACTTCTTGTGCAACGGGATCTTTAAACAAACCATAGAATTGAGCAATTCCCTTGGCCCTCGGAATAAATTGGATGCCCCCATGTTGTCTTACTACCAGAGCAGGAACATAACTCATATAACCGATAACCCCTACCAATGGAACCCAATATCACTGACCACAACTCATTAGGACATTCACTGCCTTGACCCAAGGGGCTCTCCATTTGAAACCACTACTAGGTAAAAGTTTTAGCTTCTCTACCCAACCATGGTTGTCTAGATCTCCCCATTCTTCTTCTTCCACTATCTCCAAAGGTTTTTGGTTAAACCACCAAAAATTATTAAAAACTAGCTTTTTCATTTCAATGTGGCTAACCATCCAGATATACAACAACTTCGTGTAACATCTCATTGCTGCTTTCCCAGCTCTTTGGCAATGATTAAGTGTTATGATGGTTTCAACTAAAATAGAGGACACTGGGTTGATCTGAGTATTCTCATATTCCACATAAATAGTAGCAGCTTCTAAGCTTATTATGCTTATTTGACTTGGGAACAACACAAGGCCAAATATACCTAAGGCAATCAGTCTCTCCTTTTCTGACCCGGACTTCTTTTCTAGTTCATATTCTAATATCTTCCATTTCAAACCAACGACATTCTTCTCTAAAAATCTTTCCAAGTCAGAGATTCTGAGTAGCTTTGACAATGCAGGGATAATCTTATCAAATCTCAAGGGAAAATAAATTCTATACAGATCTTATGGAAATTCGATCAACATCCCATATTCCTCCATGGTAGGACATAGATCTATGCTCCCAAAAGAAAATCGATGGTAGTCTAGGTCCCAAAAATGAACTAGAGCTCGCACTGCTGGGTTTAAAACTTCTACTTTTGAGATTTCCATCAGGCGTCCATACCTTTCAAAAAATGCATCCTTATCCATATCTTGAAAATGAGTCGTTAACTTGTTTACCTCATTCATGCTGCAGTTCAGATTCTTAATTGGTGATAGCCTTTCAACATCGCTCTTAGTACAGTCTCCTTCAGTCAATTGTGACAATTCAAAATTTTTGCTGTCACGATGGCGATTTTTACGCGCTTCGCGCCCCGACGTCCCCCGCGGGTTTGGGGGGAGACAACGACGCGCGGTGAAAATAGAGTGCTGTTTTATAGCCGTAAAAATTACAACTATAAATATAAGGAGTCGCCACTTAGTATTAAGGTTACTAGGAACCTATTGGTCTGCGTGAGTCTGGATAAGGGGACTTGTTGTGCAAGGGGAAGACACATCACCCCCAGTGCACCCTACCTAAGATAAGCTGCATTGTCATTTGATTGTTTTTTTCTAAGTTAAATTGTTTTTTTTACACTGCATAAAAACAATATTTATTTTTTATCTGCGGGTGTAATTTACGATGTAATTTTACACCGCAGTTAGAAATTTTTTTTTTTAGTTTTTATCTACGGATGTAATTTACGCTTTAAATTTACATCGTAGTTAAAATCCTTTTTTTTTATCCATGGATGTATTTTACAATGTAAATTTACATCCTAATAGATAAAACAAAAATGGTTTGATTATTTTTGATATTTTGGCCAAATTCCAATGGATAATCATAAACCGGTTACGATATCCGATTTTTATTTTAAAACATGAGAAAGATGCAATATTTTTTTTCAAGAAAAATATGCTTGAAAAATCTTGGAATTCGGCCGTATGCGCGAAAACAACATATTTTATATTTTTTTGAAAATCCTTTTTTTTGTAATAAAAAAGTAGTAGGGAAAATAAAAATAAAAATAAAAATATTTTATTTTTTTTATTTTTTTTATTTTTTTTGGGCTAGGCTGTCAGTACAGTGGGCTGACAGCCCACCCTGAATGGGCTGGGCTTCCAGCATGAGGGCTGGAAGCCCAGATAGATGTGGGCTGGGCTTCTAGTCCTCACGGGCTGGAAGCCCATTTTATTTGGGACCTGGTCTGGAGGCCCAACAGGGTCCAAACCATATGGCCCACAATCTAATGGGCTGGGTTGGGCTGAGAGAAGCCTAACCCAAAGAGAAAAACAAAAGAAAAAAAAAGATAAAAGGAAGAAGAACGTGAACAGTGCAGAATTACGCATTGTTCACGTTCATGAACAGTAAACGGCCGACTTCGACGAGAGAACAACCTAAGGATGCAGCCGTGTAGAGGGGATCGAGGTGGTCTTTCTTGTCATTGTGGCGTTGGAAACGGAGGCCTGTGGTGGCCGGAGGGAGCGTCGGAAGGGCTGACCTGTGATGAAATTCATGGCTGTTGGCTGCTGTTGCTGCCGTGCGTCGTTCCCGGAGCTGGAGGAGGAGCTGGACCTGATGGTGGTCACGATGAGGAACTCACGATGGTTAAGGGAGGAGAGGGCTGGCTGCTGGGGCCTGTTGCTGTTGTAGAGAGAGGAGATTTGTTGCTACTGCAGATGAGGAAGATGAAGATCTCTCTTTTTTCCCTGTTTTCTCCTCCGTTTTCTCCTCTTGTTTTTTCGTTTTTTTTCCTTTCCTTCTCCCCCTCTCTGTCGTCGTGTGTGGCTGCTTTTATAGGCGGTGTGGCCTGCCATGGTGGCCGGCTGGTCGGTGACGTGGTGGCCTGCTGGTGGGCTGTCGACGGCGTGGTGGCTGGCCGGTGGGCTGTTGGCAGGCGTGCAGGTGAAGGTGGCAAAGGCAGCAGGGCTGTTGCAACTTTGGGGAGGCCAAGTTTCGTTTTGGTCTCTCAATTTATGATTGTTCTAATTGCACCCTCAATTAAATTTATATTTGTAATTTTGTGCAATTGTGCCCTTGTCCGAATTTCAACATTACCCTTGGCTTTGCGTGCCTTTTTCATTTTGGTCCCTCACTTCTGATTTACACAATTTGGCCCTCAATTGACAATTAAACTCTCAATTGTCTTCAATTTGATCCCTGATTAAGACAAATTAGCTTGGAAAAATTCATTTGGGTCCCAAAAATTCTGATTTTCTCAATTAGGCTCAAATTAAATTCAAGAATTCAATTTTTCATCAATTAAGCCCTTAATAAAATTAATTTGATCAATTTAAAACATAATTAAGTCCTTGCACTTAATTAAATTCTTCAATTGGACCCCAAATTAATTCTCAAACATAATAATATTTTGAATTAGCCCATGATTAAATCAAATTGGCTTATAAAAAATATAATTATGATTTTTGACTTAATTTTTACCTTGAATTTGTATTTTCTCTCATTTTTGGGCATAAAAGAGATACAATTCGCCTCAAAAAATTTCCAAAATTTCCACTGTGATTTTTCTAACGACACCAAACCTCTTTTATTTTATTTTTGTTATTTTTATTTTATTTTGGGGAGTAACCTAAAAATTAGGTTACGACATTTCCTATATTCCATGATAGAAATTTTAGTAGTGGTAGCCATTTCGTTCACAAGATCTGCAAGTCAGAATGCTATTTAGGATTTTTTTTATGTGTAAAAAGGATATTATGGAGCATGAACCCTAACGATAGATTCTAGTTCTTTTATGTGGGACATAGGGTAGGTTTACTACTTGGTCTCTAAAGAAGATCTCTTATTATCCCAGTGATCACCTTTGTAAAGGTGATATAGGGGTTTAACAGGTAGTGGGATGGTATGTATACCAATCACTACCAGTCTAAACACTCAGCAAAGAGTTGGGGTTTACACAAACTTCAATATTGACTCAAGTCATAGGTAAGCTGCTAGTCCCCCACCTAACTTAACGTTTACTGTGTGTGCACACAAAAATAATAAAGGTGATGCATGACAGGATATTTTTTCATATTTGATATGTCATGTATGATAGGATGTAAAGATGCATGCTAAAACTTCTAAAAAAAATAAATCATTCATAGCAACAAACATAAATAAAAAAAAATCAACATATCATAAACAAACAAAATTATCAAGCCTAACCTAAACTCCCCAGCGGAGTCGCCATCTTGTCGCACCCCGTCGCTGGTATGCAGTGTCGCGGCGACCCTCCTCGTGAGCGGGGGAATTCAATGTCAGGGGTCTTATCTTTATTTTTGGAAAAGGGAGTCGCCACCTAGTATTACGGTTACTATGAAACCTAAAACTGGCCTTTAAGAAATTATAAGGCAAGGGACTGGTTGCGTAAAGGGAAGGTTTTAGCACCTCTAATACGCCCTATCTAAGGTAAGATGCTTGACGTTTTGGTTTGTTTATGATTTGTTATATCTTGATCTTTCGAAAAAAAAAAACTTTTGGTTAAATGGTGATGGTGTATTATCCCCGCTGAATATTTTGGATATTAACCCCTTAGGATTTATTTATCCAAACAACAGCGGTGAATAATAGCAAATTATCCTTGTCGAATATTTTGGATATAGACCCCTTAGGATTTATTTATCCAAACACCAACGGTGGATGATAGCAAATCATCCCCGTCGAATATTTTGGATACTAACCCTTTAGGATTTATTTATCCAAACACCAACAGTGAATAATAGCAAAATTATCCCCACTGAATATTTTGGATATTGACCGCTCAGGATTTATTTATCCAAATATCAACAATGAATAATATGAATAACCAAAAATAATATTTTGATATTTTTGGAATATTGGTCCATACCCTTTGGACTTTTACAAATATGTTGTAAAATCCAAGAATGCGGGAAATGATTTTTTCTTTGTTAAATCCATGCAAAAATATTTTTTTTATTTTCAAGATAATATATATTTTTCTTTTGAAACAAAAAGAAATTTTAAAATATGTTAGTGTATTGGCCGTATGTATAAAACCACATTTTGTTCTAAATATTTTCTCAAAAAATATATTTATTTTATTTTATTTTATTTTTTTGTAGTTTTTTATTTATTTATTTATTTTTTTTGCGGTGGGCTACGTGTCAGCCCACCTTATTTGGAGTATGGGCTATCAGCCCAGCTTATCTCGGGCTGGTAAACTGGGCCTGGGCTGGCAGCCTAGCCTATCTCAGGCTTGGCTGTCAGCCTAGAGGGACCTGGATCGTCGGCCCATAAAAATCCTGGGTCTGGGTTGCCGACCTAGAAAGTCTTAGGGTATGGGCCGTCAGCCTAGAGAATATTGGGCCTGATATGTCGGCCCAGATAAATTTGGGCCTGGCCTGTCAGCCCATCCTATCTTGGGATGGGCTTGCAGCACGTATGGGCTGGAAGCCCGTACCTACTCGATGTTGGGCCGGGCACAAAGCCCGACCCGGTTACTGTTCACATGTAGTGAACAGTAATCGGACACTTTACATGAAAAATGAAGAAGATGAACAGTAAATGGGGATTTTTCGAGTATGACGAATGACGTACCTTTTAATACCATTGTGTAGAGGGGGTCGAGGTGGTTCTTCTGGTCGTGGTGGCTTCAAAATTGATGGCCTGTGGTGGCCGAAGTGAGCGACGGAAGTGACGGGCTCTACGGCTAACGTCGGGGCTGCTCTGTTTTCTTCACCATAGAAGGTGGCCGAGGTGCTGGAGTTGATGGCGGAGACAAAGGTGATGCCTAGGTGGTGCTGAGGGTGAATGTGGGTGTCTGTACTTGTGGCTGTTGGTAGAGAGAAAGATGTTGGGTCCTCTGGTTCTAGAGAGAGAAACGGCCAAAAAGACCGAGGGAGAAGAAGAAGAAAGAAAGAAAAAGAAAGGAGCTGATGATGCTAGGCTCGTGTGAAAAAGTGCTAGAGTGTTTTTGCATGAATTCTTTCCTTCTTTCCTCTGTTCCCCCCCTTTTCTTTCACTGACCCTATATATTTATAGCAGAGGAAAGCAGCCCTTTATATGCCCATGGCGTGCAGCCGAGGGCTGCTGCCTCTGCATTGCCCAGTAACGGGGCTTTGCAGGCAGCATGCGTGCACTGTTCAGGTGATTGAACAGTGCACTCTAATGATTTTGCAGAGACAGAAGAGAAAAAAATGCGATTTGGTCCTCCCTTTTTATAATTGTTCTAATTGTACCCCAATTGAATTTAAACTCATGATTTTATGCAATTATACCCCAGTTAGAATGTTAAATATTAGCCTCAACTTTACGCTCCCTTTTATTTTTCATGATTTTTTATTTGTGCGATTTAACCCCCAATCGACCATTAAACTCTCAATTTATTCAATTTGGCCCTCGATGTCGCATACTTGACTTAAAAAAATTCAAAATAGTCTCCGAAAATTCCAATCTCACCAGTTGAAACCAAATTAAACTCAAGAACATGATTTCTCATCGACTAAACCCTTAATAAAATTAATTTGATCAATTTAAAATATAATTAAGTCATCGCGCTTAATTAAATCCTTCAATTGGACCATAAATTAATTTTCAAACATAATTATACTTTTAAATTGGCCAATGATTAAATCAAATTGGGCCATAAAAATATAATTATATCTTTCGACTTAATTTTTACGCAGATTTATTCGATAGTAAACTATGTTAGCCACGAACTATGTTAGCCACGAATCTGCGCTCTTTCTCGTTTTCCGAATATAAAAAGTACGGTCGTATCATTATGCTTTTAAATTGGCTAACGATTAAATCGAATTGGCCCATAAAAATATAATCATATATTTGGACTTAATTCTCACATAGATTTATCCAATAATAAATTATATTAGCCGCAAATCTGTATTTTCCTTCATTTCTGGGCACAAAAGAGGTATGATCGAGTTCTCGAAAACATCCAAAATTTTCACCTTGATTTTTCTACCTACACCAACCCTTTTTATTTTTATTTTTCTTATTTTTGGGTAGATTTGGGGAATAACCCCAAAATTGGGTTATGACACAATATAGTTAAAGTTTTATTAAATACTTTAGTTTGACAATTTTATTTATGGATAACAAGTAGTAGAAAATAACAGTTTTATAGCTAACATACCCCATAAAATCTTTCAAAAGTAACTAAGAAAATTAATACCATGATAAGAAACATAGGGGCTTTATTAGTAACAGATTGGAATAAGTAAAATTAAAGGTACAATAATACAAAATACATTAATTAAAGGGACTAAATTGTAACATGGCAACATTCCCATTGAGTTCCAATTAAAAATCAATATGGTTGTATATAAAACTTAGTAATATATTATAGTTTGCTGATAAACTATAATTACTAGCCATCAAAAAACCTATAAAATTTTAGAGTCTACATTCAAAGTTGAAAGACTAATATGTAACTTTGCAAATAAATTGGCATACCACAATTTAGGCTCTTTTATGTAACTCAAAATTAATGTACTTTAATTAAAACCTTAATTACAAACCAGTATTGCAAGTACCAAATGGAAAGGACTAGAATAATTAAATAAATGTGTATGATTGATTGTCGTTTGAATTTCATTCAAAAAATGTATAGTTTGTTTCACTAATGATATTTTTTAATTTGGGAGTCCATCATTTAGAATTATTGCATATTTATAGTATTATGCTTGCATATGATGTAAGAACTTCTGATTAATCAAATATGGATATATTGTATTTGAATTCCATAGAAGAAAGTTTAAAAGAAAATATTTTGAGAAAAAAAAAATAGCTTTAGGCCTATGAAAAGGCTTGGTTGTGTGAACATCTATCTAATAAAAAATAGGCATAATTTTTTATTAAGTCATTACAATGGTTTAATTATATACCATATCCACATACTATTACTAGCATTAGAAGTTCTTCAAATTAGGCTCAAAAGATTTTATTTTTGTCAATGTCATTATTTTCTTGTTTAATTTTGGATGTTTAACCATAATTTCATATCTTAATTTCATTTCTTCTATTTCTTTGTGTATTTTAATTTTTCTTTCATGTAGAGTTATGCTTCAAATATATTTAAAGGATTGTAATATTTTTTCTTAAATGAAACTTTCATAAAGACTAAATTCAGTATAAAATACACTTACAACTCTTCTTATTTAGATTTTTTTTTTCTAAACATTATGCTTTCTTTGAGATTTACTTCTTTTTTGCTAAGGCTTAGTTGTGCCAGCTGATATAAGAGCCTAATGGCTCATAATAATTTTATGTCCTGTTGAATAATCATGGCTAAACTTCTTTTTAGAATAATGTTTATTTGTATGAGAGGATAATATAGGGTTTTATCTTTAGAATAAGAAGTCCAAAAACTTAGAGTGATCACATATTGTTTGTTAGTTTTAAAAAACCAATGTTAAAGGCAAAAAAAGAAGGAGAAACTTTATAATTTAGGTGAATGTTGTGAAGACTTAGGGTTTGAGTAACACATTCTAATTTCACAAGTACCCTAAAGTTAGAAGAATTTATTAAATGTTTGTACAAAGTAAAAATGATTTTTTTAATATAAAACATTCATAAAATAGATAAAGATAAGGTTGATTATCATCAGAAGGTCAATTATTTTCTTGGTAGGAACAATTAAACATGACATAAGAGAGATAAGGCAAACCCAATTTAGTGACGAGGAAAGAATGAAGAAAAGGATGAAAGGTTACTTCATTCTTTTTAGATGTACTTAACCCTTATACCAATAACTCTAGTTATTAAGTTAAAAAAGCAAGGTATGTTGATGAATATACTAATGACATTTATCTACTAGAGGTTAGGAATTATCTGGGGGGAAGGGGGGAAGCAAGGTTTGTTGTTGAATATACTAATGACCTTATACCAAGTATTTTAGTGGATCAAGGCAATGCATCCAAGATTTGTTTTTCTTACAGGCTTTATGGGTGTTTTAGAAACCTATCAGAAGGCTCTAACTATGGATAAATAGTAAGTTTAGGGAGCTAATAAAGGCATTTAAACTTGCCAATATACTAGGGGGTATTAACTTGTAATCAAAGAATAACCACTCAAGTTAAACTCACTCCATAATAAATCATAGGTCAAGTTTTATTTATAGCTATCAAATTTGATGTTATATGTATAGTATAAGGAATATTGATTATTTAAATGTCATAAGCTAGAGAGTCATGTAGACAAAAATATATTGTTAAAAAGATCCATGAAAAACAGTGAAGTTTTAGGAGATCTTGCTTATGATTATCCAAATAGTATTTGGGAGATTCTATATGGAGATGGCATGATGGTGTTATCTTAGTCATCCAAAAGAGTTGAAGGACTTCAAAGAGTGATTTATATGAAGAATAGCCATGTGCTAGGCTTTTTTATTTTACTTGCACCATTAAAGATAAAACACATATCCTAATCATGGATAATGATAGTCTTATGAAAGTCATGTTGATAAATATGGTGAAGAAGTTCTAACTTAAAATAGATAACCACCTTAAGCCTTATGAATTGACTTAGTTAAAGTGAGACAATAAGCTAGTCGTGGATAAATGACGTCTTATTCATTTTCATAGGAAAAAAAATATTATGATGATGCTTAATGAAATATAATATCATTAAACATGTTTTATATATTATTAGGCATGCCTTGACAATATAATAGGAATATAATGCGGCATAGGCAATACAATACATACATTTTTTACATAAAAAGAAACATATGATACTGATGCCCACAATAAAGGAAGTAATGGCTAAAACTGAACCAAGAAAAGCTAAGAATTTATTACAATAATAGGTAATGGAGTTATTGGAGATTGAAGTATAGTTTAGAGAATACAAGTCTATATGTAGCTCTATCCTTTTAGGAGGGTGACACATATTTAAGTGGATAACAAAACCATCAACTAGATTATTAAGCTCCATTTACCATGACAACTCAAAAATTAATATGGTTTAATGGAATTAATTACAAGCTATAATGGAAATTATTAAATTAGAAAGACTAAAATGACTATTCCAAGTTGGCATACTAGATGTAATGTGTTTATCAAGTAACATTTTTTTCTAGTTGAGAGAAAAAGTGAATTGTTTAATGGTTGACTCAATTTGACCTAATCAACTTATTAGTTACAAGGATATCCCAAAACATTGTTAAAAACGTAGTTTTACTTAAAAAAAAAATTCAAGATGATATTTTTTTAGAATATCAAGATGACTATATATTAGATTGATTGGGATTAAATTGGGTTACTCTACCAAATCTATAATCATGGTCATAAAACCATGATAACCCCATAAAAAAAATAATATAAATTATGAGGTCTAATTCCCAATTAACCAGATATTAAATGATAAAATTTTAAAAAATAAAAAATAACTTGAGTCAACCTAGGTTAACATGTCAAATCCACAGCTTAGGTCATTAGACTAGAAAAACCCTATAAAAAGAAAATTTAATAAATTATGAGACAATTTTCAATTAACCTAATATTCAATTATAAGATTTCAAAATAAAAATAAAAAAGATATAAAAAATACCTTCGTCAACTTAAGTTGACATGTCAAACTCATAACTTGAGTTATGAGATTGAGATAATTTCATAAATAGTAAAAAAAAAAAAAGAGGTCTTGAAGTGTAATTATCAATCAACCCAATGTTGAATGATGGAATTAAAGAATTTAAAAATAAAATTTTAAAAATTATCAGAGTCAACTTGGATTAACCATTAAACTTGTGACTCGAGTCTTAAAATCAAGATAAAAACCAAAACAAAATAAAAGTTTGTTAATAAATTTAAGTTAGACTTGTTACTCGGATAATGAGATTAGAAAAATATTATAGAGTCTAAATTAAAATAAACCAGGAATCTTGATTCCCATTAAACTAAATATTAAATGACAAGATTAAAAACAAATCAAAATACATCATGAAATCTAATTTAAGAAGAAAGTTAATAGAAAAGGAAAAAAAATTGTCAACAAATTTAAGTTAGACTTGTTATTTGAGTAATGAGGTTAGGACAATATTATAGGGACTAAATTAAAATAAACTATCAATCTTGATTCCTCTTAAACTAAATATTATAAGATTAAAAAATTTTATAATGTATATATATAGATTTTAAAAATAAGATAAAACACTATTAAAATAAATAATACCTCACAAGTAAGGTGGTGTATTTACATGGACAATGAGAGGATGGGAATCCGGTTGTCCATTCTCCCACTGGGGCAATTCAAAATCAATTATTGTAGTTTGATTAAACTTAATTCAAAGCTAATATTGCAACTATCAAATTATAAGGACTAAATTAGCAATATCTAAAGTGGGAGGAGTAAAAATAATATTTGGCAATTCAGGCAAACCTCCGTCGTCCGAGCTCAGAACCTGGTGCATGGGAAGATGAAAGCTGGTATGGGAAGAAATGGGACGGATTTCCACCGTCCCAATGGAATGCATTCAAAATCTAAAGTAAATGTTTTTGGTTGGAGGTTGAATCCATTCCACCAAAACAAGGTGTTGTGCTTAGCTGCTACTTTATAAATGATGAAAGGGCAATGAGAACTACTATCGTTGACACCATGATTCAATAATAATGGCTCGGTCCCAATCTCACAATCAATCCTATAAGACATAGTAATTGTTTAAAAGTGTGGTTGAAGTTGTTTTAGAAAATATTTTTTATTTTTTAAAAATTATTGTTGAAATTAACATATGAAAATTATCTAAAAAACACTACAAAAAACTAATTTAATATACAAAATTAAAATTAAAATTTTTTAGTTTTTTTTCAAAAATAACATTTGAAACGCAATGATAAATAAATTCATGCAAAACAGTCAAAATCAACCGAGTATTGAAAAATACTTAACACGAGATGAAACGACCCCGTTTAAACGCATTCGTGGCTTCAAGATCATTCAAGTTTCCTACAATATTACAAGAAATAACAGCTAAATCGGGCAGGCAAGTGTTTTGAGATGTTATTGCAGCTCAATGAGTCAGTCCGGAGTCACTACACCTTTGAAATTGCCCTAGCAACATGCTTTTGCAGCCAATTTCCTCCCTTATCTACCATTAAACTATTGCTTAATTGCTCAAAGCAACTTAGGATTCCAGTTTACATAATGATGACAAGCCCACTAGCTGTATAAAATACAATTTCTTTTTTGCAATGTAATTTGTTTTAAAACAAGAAAGGTTACGGTATTGTAGAGTTAAAGGAAGGATTGTACCTAACGTGAGCTCTAAAAAATCGAGTGCCATTTCTTTTTAATTGTTTTTGTGGAATAGTTGTAGCTTTTGCTTGCCCTCTTCTTCATAGTTCATGTCTATCCCCGCTAAAAGCGTGTTTTGTTTGAGATTTATAATGTTTTTCAAATTATTTTTTTTAATATATTTTTATTTTTTAAAATTTATTTCTAATATCAAAATGTCTAAACGATCTAAAAAAAAATTAAAAAAAAATATTTTTTTCTTAAGAAAAAAAAAAACCAACATGATAATAGATTAACATAAAGTAAACCTCAATAACAAAACTCAACGGATCGCCATGATGACAACCCAGAGGATTGGTCTACAAATGCACGGTCATGGATCTACCAAAAAGCTTGATGTTGGAGAGGAAGCCACGTGGCAAGTTAGGTGGTTTAATTCATTCCCGCCAACCTTATCAAGCTGGCCTGATGACAAATCACTTTCAATTTGTAACTATTTCAACTCTGTCACTAGAGGGAACGAAGCCTTGATCACCATGCACAGGATAGGCATGAAAAGAGATCCCGAGCTTTACGAAATCAATGGGCTGGAAAGAGGGGGGGGGGGGGGACTTGAATTTATTGAGCTTATATGTGTAATCAACAGTCCCATGCCCTTAACCTGATAGTAATTCAGTGAAATTATGGCTGTCAAGGGCTCGTTTCTATATAAATATACCACCTAAAAATAATGATAATCCTGCCAGAAGGAAAATATCTACAGATTATCAAGCTCGCTATCACCTATGACAATGACGACAGCAATTATAACTAATGAGAAATCTGTCAGTTCAATCGAAATCATTGCACTTTCAAGAAACAACTTATAACTGTAAGCATATACTGTCCTATGACAAGAAATATAATTTACAGATTAAGAGAAATTTGTTGGCATCTTCTATGAAAAAAGTGCAGACAACACAGAAACAAAATAAATGATTAAAGAGAGTCTGTTATTCTTAACACAGTAAGCAATAAAAATCTTATTTTAATGGCTCCACTCTACCTTATTTTGGCCTATAAATAATCTTTCTTCCCTCTCCCGCAACACAAAAACCTCCCCCCCTCTCCCTCTCATCCTCCCTCTCTCCCTCCCTCCCTCTCTCATCCTCCCTCTCTCTCTCTGCGCACAAAAATGGAACAAAGTACACCATTGACAGCGAAGAAAGTATGCCACATGGTACGTTTGATTTTCTTGATGATACAGAAGGGTATGTTAAAGAGCAAGGTCCTGCTTGATCTCCATTTCTTGATGAAACGAGGCAAGATCCTAGGGAAGGCCTTGAACGAGATCATAGTTCAACAGCACAACACTCTAAGTTGTATTTCACAAGATGTTCACATGTCGTTCATATCTCCTAGAGAGTACGAGTTCAGCTGCAGCGGAAGCCCAGCTTATAAATTCTACAGCCACAAGCATCCTTATTACCGAGCCAAGAGGCGAAAACTCCTCGATCATTACAAGCACGCGAGATTTCACGCGCCTTCACAAGATGGTGATGATCGGTTATCAAGTGCCTGCGGCGGTGATGTGGTGGTTGAGGCATCACCTTTGGTGGGCTCAGCTAGGTGGTTTGGGACATGGAGCCCGCTGGTTAGACAAGTGAGAATAACCGACTCGCCGTTCACTATGAGGGATGCTGACGAGGATTGCCACGTGGACAAAGAAGCTGAGAAGTTTATCGAGATGTTTCACAAGCAGTTGAGGTTGCAGAAGTGGGTGGCTGCTCACGAAGCAGCAGTTTAGTACGGGTGACATGGCACAAGTCTAGACTTTTTTGCTAATTTCAGGTGATCTGTTGACTACATAGGGAAGCTATGAGAGATGTTGCCTAGTTTGCTGATTGTACATGTGGAATGATCTTGTCTCTTTTTTTCTTCCCCTTCTCTTGATTGTTTGTGCTTTGAATAATGTAACCTTTTTTCATGTATATATTCTTCAACTAGATTTCTTAACTTTGCATTTACTATGTTTCTTATATTGGTTATCTATTAATGAAATTTACATCATTTAGGTTTTATGGAAGTATATAATATGTTTCTTATTTTTGGAATGTAATTAAGTGCTCCCTCTAGGGTTCTTCATAATCTTGCTTCTCAGTCGAGACCTTAACAATCCTATTTTACCCTGTCAGCTAGCACGATATAGATAGCATTTAACTATTGTGGTCATACTTGTCAATTCCATTCTGTTTCGTCTAAAATGTTCTGTTTCATTAAAAAATCTGAGACAAAATAGTATCATTTTCATTTCGGTTTTAATTCCGGTTCATTTTGGAAATTTCAGCCCGAATTTCTTGGTACCGTTCTGGGTGTACCGTTCTGTCCTTAAAATCCTCTTTATTTTGATTAACTTGTGATTTTATTTCTAATTTTGAGATTATGTTTGTTTGACTTTGTGTTTGTATTGTATAATTTAAAGTTAATTTATCTTGAATTTTAATTATACTTGTTAATTTATCTTGAACAGTACAACCCCGAAACGGTATGCCAAAATGCTCCGAAACAGAAACGTTCAGTACCAATAAAAAATCTGAACGACGACTAGAACGGTATTGACAACCTTGATTGTGGTAGCAGTTGTTTTTAAAGTATTTTTCACTTGAAAAAATATGAAAATATTTTCAAACAATCATTTTTCATATATTTTTCATTTAAAAATATATAAAAGTATTATTTTTTTGTTATTTTTTAAAATTTATTTTTGATATCAACATATCAAAATTATTTAAAATCATAAAAAAAAATTGAGTTAAAAAATTTCAAACTTATGTAAAACGCAATTTCTACCACAAATAAAGGTTCATAGTTTCTTTCCCTCACTATCTCATCAAGTTTTTCGCAACAAAGATTTTTTCATGCTTTGTGCCTCACCATCCCCTGATTGGGAAGATAACGACGCACAGTGAAAAAAGGATGTGTTTTTATACCCGTAAAAATTACGATTATAATTATTAGGAGTCGTCACCTAGTATTAGGGTCACTAGGAATCTTTTGGTCTGTAAGAGTCTTAGGTAGGGGGATTTGTTGTGCAAGGAAAAAAAACATCACCCCCAGTGCACCCTACCTAAGATAAGTTGCAATGTTGTTTGATTTTTTTTTCTAAGTTTATTTTTTTTTACATTGCATTTTCACAAAAACTGTTTTTTGTCCGCAGATATACTTTACAATGTAATTTTACACTGTAATAAAAGAAAATCCTTTTTTAGTATCTGCAAGCTGGTTACAATATCCAACTTTTTTTTCAAAATATGTGAAAGATGCAACATATATTTTTTTTTATGAAAAGTATGCTTGAAAAATCATGGAATTTGGCCTTATGCACGAACACAACACTTTTTTTTTTGTTTTTTTAAATGTAATTTTTTATATAAAAATAAAATAAGAAAATTTTGGGTTGGGCCTGGGCTAGGCCGAGAGCAGCCCAGCTCACCCACACAGACTATACACACACACACACACACGCTGCATGACTTAATTTATGCATGTGTACAGTAAAAATTGTGGTCGGTTGACCACCACAAGAGACTCACCTGCCACTACCGCCGGGTAGAGGAGGCGAGGTGGTTGTCCCTATGATATTGGCATTGAAAAGGGCGGCCTGTGGTGGCTGGGAGGAGCTCTTGAAGTGTCGAGTCTATGGTTGTCGTTCGCCTCCTGCACTGTTGTTGTTGTTGCTGCCTAGCCGGAGCTGCTGCTATTCATCGCTGGAACTGGAGAAGAAGGTTGGACTTGCTGCAGGGGAGCTTATGGAGGTCACCAAGAACTAGCTGGAGGAGGAAGGGGCTGCTTGACGTGCTAGTTTTTTAGAGTTAGGCACCGTCGAGGAGAGAGGGAGAGGGAGAGAGCACTACAACGTTGAGGAAGAGAGGAGTTGCAGCGTAAAGGAAGGAGAGAGGGTTAACTGTTGTGTGGCAAAGGAGATGATCGAGCTGGTGGTGGTTGTCTGTCGGAGATGGAGAAAAAGATGAGTTGTTGTTGTTGCTGAGAGAGAGGATGAAGGGTTATTGGTTTTTATGGTTTCCTTGTGATTGGTCGTCTCCCTCTTGTCCCTGTTTATTCTCTCGCATGCAAATTTCCCTATTTCCATGTATTATTTCCCCAATTTATCTCCTCCTTGTTTCTGTATTTCCTCCCCTGTTTAGCCCCATATTTTCTCCTCTGTTTTTCCCAGTATTCACCTGTTTGTGATTTCATTCCCCTAGTTTCATAGTTTTTCTCCTCGGTTTTTTCCAGTTTTCAGCCTCCCTGTTTGTGTATTTTCTTTTATTATTTATAAATGAAGGAGGTAAGGTGCAGGGCACGGAGATGGTGTCCAAGACATGATGTATTGTGTGTGGAAGTGGGTTGCAGGGCATGTTGCAGCTGGTATGGCCATGCATGGCTACTGACATGGCTTCGACAATGTTTTTTTTAAAAAAAAATTAAATAAATAGGTTGTGACATAAAGGAGTTTTTCGATGGAAAAAACCAGGAAGAACGATGATTTTGTCTTTAGTTTTGACTTTCAATTTCACCCAAAAAATTTCATCATCGAAATTTCTAATCTTCTCAATTTAACCCAAATTAGACTTCCAAATTTAATTTCTCACCAATTTAGCCCTTAATAAAATTAATTTGACCCATTTAAAGCATAATTAAGCCCTTACGCTTAATTAAATCCTTCAATTGGACTCTCAATTAATTTTGAAACATAATTACACTTTAAATTAGCCGACGATTAAATCAAATTGGCCCAAAAAAATATAATTATGTCTTTTGACTTAACTTTTACGCAGATTTATCCAATAATAAATTATTTTAGCCTTGAATCTATATTTTTCTTTATTTTTAAGCAAAAAAAGAGGTACGACTGGGCTTTCAAAAAGGTCCAAAATTTTTACCCTGATTTTTCTACTGACATCAACCCCTTTTATTTTATTTTTGTTATTTATTGGGTAGATTTGGTGAATAACCCAAAATTGGGTTATGACAGTTGTCCCCCTCTTTACAATGCTTACGACTAAAGTCTTGTAAAAGATTTTAGATAGTAAGCGTTGTAAAGAAAAAGAAAGTGAATTTACCAAACCAATAAATCATCGATCCATCCAGAAATGAGAGTGAGGTCTATAAAACACACTAAAAAAAATAGTAATTAGGGCTAGAAAGTGCACTAAATAGGTGAAAAGGTGATGATATTTGTGAAAGACACAAGAAAAATGGTCTTATTGTAATGGGTGACCTTCCCAAATGAAGATGATGAAGATGGTAAGGAACACAAAGATGGTCTTGTTATAATGGGTGACCTGCTCAAGTGAGAATGGTGAAGATGGTAAAAACACAAAGATTGTCTTGTTGTAATGGGTGACCTTCCCAACTAAGAATGGTGATGATGGTAAAAACACAAAGATGACCTTGTTGTAATGGTCAACCTACCCAAGTGAGAATGATGAAGATGATCTCATTGTAATGGGTGAGAATGGAGATGTTAAAAGGCATAAGAATGGTCTTATTGTAATGGGCAACCTTTCCAAGTGAGAATGGTGAAGATGGTCTCATTGTAATGGGTGACCTACCCAGGTGAGAGTGATGAAGATGGTCTCATTGTTATGGGTGACCTGCTCAAGAAATGTAATGAAGATGGTCTCGTTGTAATGGGTGACCTACCCTGGTGTGAATCGTGAAGATTTCATGGGATGGAAGATATGACTAAAAAGTGCTCTATCTTAATTCATGATTGAGTGTTGGAAAATGCATTCGAAGATGAAGGCAAAATGTTCGAGGGTTGAAAAACACACTTGATAATGAAGGGAAAATAGGGCTGGAAAGCACATGGGAAAATAGGGCTGGAAAGCACATGGGAAAATAGGGCTGGAAAGCACACTATTTTAGATTATTGGATTGAGAGTTGGAAAACACACTCAAAGATGAAAGGGAAATAAAGCTCGAAAGCATGCTATTTTAGTTGATGATCGATGGTGGAAAACGCACTTGAAGATGAAGGGAAAATGGGGCTAGAAAGCCCACTATTTTAGTTGATGGCCGAGGGTTGAAAAACACACTTAAAGAGGAAAAATAGGATTGGAAAGCGCACTACCTTAATTGATGATCAAGGGTTGGAAACACACTCAATGAGTGGGAAATATGGCTGAAAGGCTCACTATCTTACTTGATGGTCAAAGTTTGGAAAATGCACTCGAAGAGGAATAAAAATAGTGTTGGAAAACCCATTATGTTTTGTTCATGGTTAAGGGTTGAAAAACACACTCAAACAAGGAGGATAAGGATGGAAAATTCATTATCTTAATTGATGGTCGAGGGTTGAAAAACACGTTTGACGACAGGGGAAAATAGAGCAGGAAGCACACTATCTAAATTGATGGATCGAGGGTTGCAAAACACACTCGAAGAAATGGGGAAAATAGGGCTGGAAAGTGCACAATTTTATTTGATGGTTGAGGGTTGGAAAAATCACTAGAAGATAAACGAAAAATATGGCTAAGAAGCATATTATTTTAGATTAATGGTTGAAGGTTGGAAAACACACTCAAAGATGAACATAAAATAGGTCTGAAGAGCTCATTATTTTAATGATGGTCGAGGGTTAGAAAATGCACTTGACGATGAAGATTGATGGTGGGTAGAAAGCTCATCAAGTTCTAGAAAGAGATAGGACTTAAAAGTGCACTATTTGAGTTGGTCAATGGCTAGAAAGCACTCTCAAATAAGGAAAGAAATTGATGCCGTGAATTGCAGATTCAAAGTCACAAGGAATTGCAATTAAGCTGGTGCAAAGTCTCTTTGTAATTGTATTGGAATCTCTCCAAAATCAAATTGAAATTTATTCAATCAAAGATGAAATTCTGAACTATCTTCACTATTACATTCTTTTCCTTAAATAGGAATGAAAAATAACCAAACTTAACTAGGAAAGCAACAAATTAGGAAATTAAAATAAATTCAGATAAATAAAGCGATCCAATAATTAAAGAAGTTGATTAAATGCTGGCTTCTTGTAACAGTAGAATTCCAAGGCTTGATTGCATCCTGTGTTGATTGTTGAATGTATCCATATCTGTCTTCTTGCAACGATAAGGTGCTGAATTGTAGCAGCTATGATCATGTGATAATTGTATCCATTTTTGGCATGTGCTCTGCCCCAATCGTATCCTCCTGATCATGTATCTTCTGTTGATTTGCATCAATTGCCGGTTCTCCTGAAGAACTTGACTCTGGCAAGTTATGCTGGAGGGAGGTAGTGAATAGCTAGGGGTGGAGACATTGCAGCAATTCTGCTTGTAGCCAAACCGAGTCTGAATTTGGCTGATTTTTCCACTGGACTAAGAACTTGTAATAACCTCCCTATCGAGTTGAAACAAATTGATGGTCCAGAATGGAGGCAATTTCATCCTGTGGTGTTGTATCTTTTGGCAACTGCAGGCTGGTTGTGGTGTCTGGGAATGGTGGAGTAGGGACATCACCATTGAATATAGTGAGGTCTTCGATGTTGAACACTAGACTGATCCCAAATTCAGAGGGTAATTCGACCACATAAGCGTTTGTTCCCAATTTCTTAGTAATTTTAAAAGGTCCTGCTCTGCGAGCATGGAGCTTTGAAAAGCTACCCGGAGGAAAACGCTCTGGTCGCAAACGGACAAGCACCATGTCACCTTCATAAAATTGATGATCTTTTCATTTGGAATTTGCTGCAACTGCGTAAGAGTTTGCATTGATCGTGAGGCGTGATTTGCATTCTTCATGAAGGTTATGCATATAACTGGAGAAATCTAAAGCAACTTCCCTTGGCCTAGGTGGTAGTGGTAAAGTGTTGATATCCAAAGGGGTGTTTGGCCGAAGTCCATACACCACTTCAAATGGAGTACATCCCGTTGATCTATTAACCGAATTATTGAAGGAAAATTCGGCATGAGGAAGTACTAAATCCCAGCTGGTAACATGGTCTGCTACAAGGCAGCATAATAAATTGCCCAGGCTTCAATTAGTCACCTCGGTTTGGCCATCCATTTAGGGGTGAAAGGCACTAGAAAACATCAACTTGGTTCCCATCTTTGCCCATAAGGTTTTCCAAAAATAACTCACAAACTTCACATCCCTGTCTAACACTATGGACATTGGAACCCCATGTAAACGCACCACTTCTCGGACAAATAATGCTGCCACTTTAGATGCATCAAATGTCTTATTGCAAGGGACGAAATGAGCCATCTTGGAGAAGCGATCTACTATCACCATGATGAAATCATTTTGTCGGCTAGTCTTCGGCAAACCAAGGACAAAATCCATGCTGATGTGCTGCCACGGTTTATCTGGTATAGGCAGAGGAGTGTACAACCCTGCTTGTTGCTTGGTTCCCTTATTCACTTGACAAATTCTGCATCTGTCAACTATGGTGTGCACATCTCTCCACAACTTTGGCCAATAAAAACGATCAGCCACAATCGCGAAAGTCTTGTCATAACCAAAGTGTCCAAACAGGCCTCCACCATGTAGTTCAGAAATGATAAATTCTCGAAAGGACCCCCATGGTATGCACAGGCAAGACTTGAAGAACAAAAACCCATCATTTAGCATATAATCTCCCTGGTGTCGTATGTTTTGGTTGGATAATTCATTCCATACTTTGCCGAAATCCTCATCCCCGGAATATTATGTTTTTAAACTGTCAAACTCAGTGACTATCACTGAGGTTATGTGTAACAAATGAGGTCTCCTGCTCAATGCATCCACCACTTTATTTTCCACTCCGGCCTTGTGTCTGATGAGGAAATCAAATTGCTGCACGTAGTCCATCCATCTGGCGTGGCGGGCATTCATCTTGCTTTGCGAATTGAGGTGCTTTAGGGAGTCATGGTCGGTATAGAGAATAAATTCTCTATGGATTAGATATGGTCGTCAATGCTTCAGTGTTTGCATTAACGCATAAAACTCCATGTCGTAAGCCGAATACCGTTTGCGTGTGTCATTAAGCTTCTCGTTAAAGAAGGCAATGGGGTGACCATCCTGACTCAATACACCTCCAATATCTACATGGGACGCATCACATGCCACTTCAAAGACCTTTGAGAAGTTAGGTAATCTGAGCACTAGTGCTTCTCCCATTTCTTTCTTGATCTCCGAAAGGCTTTGGATGCTGTTGTACTCCACAGAAAGTTTTTCCCCTTGAGGCACTCAGTAATAGGTGCCATGATAGTGCTAAAATTCCTTATAAATCTCCGATAAAAAGTGGCCAAACTGTGGAAACTTCTGACTTCAGAAACATTACTGGGTGTAGGCCAAGTCTGAACCGCATAGACCTTTGCAGGATCAGCCTTGACTCCTTGGCTGGAAATAATAAATCCCAAGAACATGACATTCTCCTTCATAAATGAGCATTTCTCTTTATTGATAAAGAGTTTCTCTGCCCGCAACACCCTTAATATTTGCTCAATGTGACTGATATGTTCCTGCATACTTTGGCTGAAAATTAAGATGTCATCAAAATACACCACAACAAACTTTCCCAAAAAAGGTTTGAGCACCTGAGTCATAACACGCATAAAAGTGTTGGGCGCGTTAGTTAGTCCGAAGGCATGACTAACCACTCGAACAAACCATCCTTGGTCTTGAAAGTCGTCTTCCACTTGTCACCCAATCGAATCCGTATTTGATGATATCCACTCCGAAGATCGATCTTTGTAAAAACAGATGAACCGTTTAATACATCTAGCATGTCATCTAGACGTGGGATAGGAAATCTATATTTTACTGTTATCTTGTTAATTGTTCGGCTATCCACGCATATTCTCCAGCTGCCGTCTTTCTTAGGGGTGAGCAATACGAGAACAGCACAAGGGCTGAGACTCTCCCGAATAAATCCCTTGTCCAGCAAACTTTGGATTTGTTTGCTGAGTTCTTCATTTTCTGTGGGACTCATGCGTTAGTGTGGCAAATTTGATAGCGTAGATCTAGGAATCAAATCAACGGCATGTTGAATTTCTCTCATGGGGGGTAGCTGATTTGGCATGTCATTTGGCATGATATCTTGGAACTCTTCCAACAAACTTGACAGCTCCATGGGCGTGTTATTGTCAGCTTGATGTGTCTCTCGCATGACTAACATAAGCACCATGTTGTCCTCCTTCATGACCCGGGTGAATTGTCGCATTGTCAACATTGGCCACGCCTCTTGCTTAGCCTCAAATTCTGAAATGTGTAAAGGTTCCAGCACAAATTTCTTCCCCTTGAAATTGAAGGAATAGGTATTAGTGTACCCATCATAAAACACCTTGTGATCGTAAAGCCAAGGCCGCCCCAATAACATGTGGCATACGGTCATAGGAATTAAATTGCACCAAGCTTCATCCGCATAATTCTTCCCCAATGAGAACTTAATTAGA
The DNA here is from genome assembly GCA_015731905.1 of Salix dunnii. Lineage (NCBI taxonomy): Eukaryota > Viridiplantae > Streptophyta > Magnoliopsida > Malpighiales > Salicaceae > Salix > Salix dunnii. The sequence continues at coordinate 4,079,918 of CM027676.1, forward strand.
CAGTGATGTTTAACCAGGATTGAATTGGTGTCATTCACCCAATTAATCCAATAAGGGTTGGGGTGTTTCTCCATCTTCAATTCCAATCGCTTGACAACTGTTTCGGAAATCACGTTCATACCACTCCCATTGTCAATGATAACGTTTAGAGCCCTCCCATCATGTTCCATTCGGGTATGGAAAATATTAGTTCTTAGCCACTCCGGGTTGGCTTGGATTTCTGATTTTGAGCCTGTTAAAACCCTGTTGATTACACAACTGGGTAAATCTGATGCTTCCAAATGCCCCTCTTCACTGCAGGTTTCTTCGTTTGGCTCTTCTACTGCCGTGTCTTCAACTTCGTTTATTGAAAATAATTCCTTCTCACAAATAAAAGCTAACTTCTTCTCCCTTGTTGGACAAATCACAGCATAATGTCCAAAACACTTAAATTTATAACACTAGGGACCTTCACTAGTGGATTTGTTCACCCCCCTTGAATTATTATTTCCAAAAGTCCTCACGGGTTCCCTTGGAGTCAATGACCTTTGGAATGGATTTGTGGCAGTTTGTTCGGTTCTTCCCTCTGTCAACGTCACTCTCCTTCCTGTTGAAAATTTCGTTTGCTTTTCAATGTAGAGGGCCAGCTAGTATGCTTCTTCTACATTTATCAAACGTGCAGTCCACATCTCCCTTCGCAAGTCTTCCCGTAAACCAGTGCGATAACGAGCTAATGTTTGCTGCTCGGTTTCTACAATTTTGCTACGAACTGTCAACTCGTGGAATCAATCTGTGAACTGAATGACAGTTAGCGAGCCCTGCCTTAGTTGCAGCATCTCCTCGAACATCATCTACTCATAATCTATGGGCAAATATTTTTCTTTGAGTCGGTCCTTCATCTCCTCCCAATTGGCAACTACAGGATGTCGAGTGCGACGTAGTTGTTCTTCCACACTTCCCCACCAAGCTCGTGCATGTCCTCTCAGTTTCATCCGAACGTAACGCACCTTCCTGTCCTCTGAAACAGCGAACTAATCGAAATAATCTTCGAACGCTGTCAACCAATCCTCAAAGATATGAGGTTCCAATTTTCCACAAAAATCTGGAACGTCAATCTTCATTCTCTTGGTCAGTTCATCAAGGGGTTGATTTCTTATGCTCTGATTGACATTCGCTCTCTGCATATATTGTCTAGGATAATGATTGTGAGGTTCATAATCCTCATACTCCAGATTGTCTTCCTCATTCGCACGAGTGTTGTCTATGTCATGAAGGTCCACTCCTGATCCATTAACTCCTCTGCGTCCACGCTGAATAAAGGGATCATGCTCCTCCCGAACATGATGTTCTTCAATGACATCCAGTCGATGAATAACTTGCACCAAGACAGTGGCAATCTGGTCTAGCTAGTAATGCAATTGGGGTTGCTCTGCATCTCGGTTATTAGGGATTTGTGTGTTTGGGTGTGTGTTTGGGTTTTGTTGCTGGGTTGAGTTGGAGTGATTTGGTTCGGGATTTGTAGTGTGTGGAGTGTTTGGATTACAGCTAGCAGGGCTGGGATGGGTTGGGGTTTGGCTGTTTGGACTGGAATTGTTTCAGTTTTGAGTGGTGGCCATGGCGTAAGAAGTTCCACTTCTTGTTACTGGCATAAATGATGAAGCTCTAATACCAAATTGATGCCGTGAATTGTAGATTCAAAGTCATAAGGAATTGCAATTAGGCTAGTGCAAAGTCTCTTTGCAATTGTATTGGAATCTCTCCAAAATCAAATTGAAATTTATTCAATCAAAGATGAAATTCTGAATTGTCTTCACTATTACATTCTTCTCCTTAAATAGGAATGAAAAATAACCAAACTTAACTAGGAAAGCAACAAATTAGGAAATTAAAATAAATTCAGATAAATAAAGCAATCCAATAATTAAAGAAGTTAACTAAATGTTGGCTTCTTGTAATGGTAGAATTCCAAGGCTTGATCGCATCCTGTGTTGATTGTTGAATGTATCCATATCTGTCTTCTTGCAACGGTAAGGTGCTGAATTGTAGCAGTTGTGATCATGTGACAATTGTATCCATTTTTGGCATGTGCTCTGCCCCAATCGTATCCTCCTGATCATGTATCTCCTGTTGATTTGCATCAGAAATGGGGTTGAAAAACGCTTTATCTATGCTGATGAAAGGCTTGCAAGTGCACTCAAGGGAGTGAAAGGGGTAAGGGCTTAAGGCGCACATAAAAAATGATGATTGGACGTTTGTAAATTAAAATCCCTCCAAAACATTTCTGAGATTATCAGGGAGATGCAATGCATGATTTTAACCAGTAGAGATGATAGATCTTTGGCATATTCATATGCCTCCCTTTACTTAAGGACCTGGTTTTGTTCAACATTCTTTGAAAAGGAAAGATGAAGTTAGCTTCAATTGTAATTATATTGCCCCCTAGTGTGGTCATGGCCCACAAGTGTTTTAGGTTTCAGGTGTTTGCAAGAAAGGGATGATTATTAGAAAAAATTATTTTCATGTAGATTTTTGGAATTTCAGAGTTATTCCAAGCAAAAAAACCATTTTGATTGCCCCCCGGTCGGGTCATGCCACACAAGTGTTTTAGGCTTTAAGTGTTTGTTGGAAATGGATGGTCAGTTGCAAAGATTTTTTTTCTTGTAAGATTTTTGGAATTTCAAAGTTATTCCGAGCAAAAACCATTTTGATGTTTGTTTAAACAAACTTGTTCTTGAAAAAATTCAAATGATTTCATTGTTAGGTTTTATGTTGCTTTTGACGAGAGGGTAAATGATGCTTGTTTGCATGTCTTGCATGTCAAAAGGCTTTTATCAAGGCTTGTTTCGAATGAAAAAGCATTGCCTATTGATTCAGATTACCTGTCATTAATCAGAAAAGGTTTTATTAGGCTTGTAACATAGGCTTAGGTTGTTACCTACGAAAAAAGATATTTGTAGGCTCAAAAGGTCTTTAAGGGTTTTTTAGACTAAGGATCACTAAGTGCTTACTCTTAGAACTTCTTTGGTCCTTATAATTAATTTGCATAATGACTTGACATGCCCCTCAGCATTTTGTTTGGGTTTTTATCTTGACATACCCCCTAGTATTTACTTAGGCTTTCTATCATTGGTTTTTTTAGCAGTCTCATCATGTTGACTTGACATGTCCCCTAATATTTTATTTGGGCTTTTTTATCATGGGTTTTTAGCACTAACATCATGTTGATATGCTATTGAATGCTAAAATCTCTTTTATGTCCATGCCCCTTAGCTTTGTTTAGGCATCACTTGTCATTGAGGACTATTTTATAGATTAAAAATAATTTTTTTATACTCGCACTTGCCCCCAAGTATAGGGTGTGATCCGTGACATGGTTAATTATCAAGAAATAATTATTAAGCTCAAAAAGGGACAACAATGGATATTTAAGACTTTGTGAAGGCATATCAAAGATGGTCTCTCCTCATTTCAAAAACATGCATTCTAAATTGATAAGCTTTGCTTTTCCACTCGAAATGATTTTTTGAGTTTTTGGATTATTTCTTTAGCTAAGAGCTTAGCTTTATTATGCGGGTTTTGGGGATGAGATCACCTTTCAATGAAATCCTTTGAATTCGCAGAACACATATGTTAAACAAATATTAATTTGGCATTTTTTTCGTACTAGACTTTGATTTGTCAAAAATCATAATGAAATCAAGAGATCATGTATAATTTGAATGAAAACGTATAAGGTGTTCATGTGTTATATAAATAAAAAGCAAAAGCACGCCATAAGCACAAGAAAATACATGATCTTATTGGAGAGAAAAGTTGGTCTAATTAAAGGTCTTGTGGCATTACAAGCAAAATTGATAATAAGTCAAATTGGGGATGTGACTTGCAGACAAGATCAAAATAAAAGGCAACCATGGAAGCAAACTTCATCTTCCAATACATGTGCACTCTTTTTCATAAGCTTTTGCAGGGGTTCCTTTCATGGAGAAAACACTTAGTACCTTATCTTCGTGAAGCTTAATTAGGCCTAAGACCTGGATTTTCTTCGAATAAAATCCACCCTGCTTTAATCAGTTGCATGAGCCTCTTTTTATAGGCACCACAAGTGTAAATGCTATGCCCCACAGCACCAACATGGTATTCACAAGTGAGGTCAGGTTTGTACCAAGAGGGGTAAGGTGGTTGTAAAGGTACCTTAGGTTCAGCGGCTACTTGCCCAATGATTAATAACTTTTTATACTTTTCATTTAAAGGCAATGGTAGCGTAGGTAGTTGTTATTGGGTTTTCCGATAATTTCATTTTGGGAAATTTTTAGGTAGATCTTTGGCTTGAAGATTTATGTTGGCAATTTCAGATGAAAGGTTATGGTAGTTTTGAAATTGGTTTTTCCTACCCTTGCATTCGTTTTCAAAATATTTAATCATTCTTTTTTTACCTTCAAAACCATTTTTCTCTACAGGTGCAAGAATTCTCCCACTTCAAATTTTCTGCTTTATCCGCTCTGCCACAGCTTCAACATTTGTAAATTGCTGAGCCAAGCTACCCATTACATGTTCATAATAGGGTGCTCTTAGCATGTTGGTGAATAATATCATCATTTCTTTATCCAGAAACGAGAGATGTACCTGTGCAGTGAGATCTCTCTATCTCTAAGCATATTCCCTTATGCTTTCTCTGTCATCTTCTCCAAGTTTGGACAAACTTATTCTATCAGGAGCAATGTTAATGTTGTATTTATATTGCTTGATGAAAGCATCTATCAGATCTTTCCAGCTATGAATTTTGGTGTTGTCTAGTCTTATGTACCAATTCAACTTACCCCACTCAAACTGTCATAGAAAAAATACGTAAGTAATTTTTCATCATGCACTACTTCTGTCATTTTGTTATAGTATGATTTTAGGTGAGTGATAGGGCATTGTGTCCTAGTGTACTTAATAAAGTCAGGAACATGAAATTTTTTTGGTATCACAACATTCGAGACTAGACACATTTTGGCAGCCTATACTAGGTCGTATAGGTTCACCCCTTCAATGGCTCTTATTCTGGCTTCCAATGTCGTTATCTTATCTTGGTTGATACTCTTTGATGCTGTTATAACCATTAGGGTTGTGATAAGTGTCGGCGCTACTGCTTGTATGAAAGCTGGATTTTGTTTCGGACCTTGAACCCTTTCTCCTATCACCTCTTCATAATGATTCATTGCTTTTGTTTAAGCAGCCGTTGCGGGTCTAGTTGAATGACTCTCGCCAGAGGCATTTCTCAGTACTTGCTCAAATAAGCTAGTAAGATGAGCCAAACTAAATTTCAAAGAATCTAGTTCTTCTTGGAAATGGGCATCACGGTGTGCACGCTCTTCGTCCCGCATAATTCTCTGACAGAGTCAAGTGTTAGGAGCTCTTCGGGAACCTATATTTTGACCTACCAATAATATGTTATGTATAGTAATGGATGCATATGGATACAAATGCATGTTCATACATATCAAGTAAATTATCGAGGAGTTTAAAGACAAGTTCTAAGTTATTACATGAGGGGTAAGCCTCCTACCTGGTCTCAAAGGTCTATGAAGTGCCCAGTGATTGCCTTACATGAAAGTTGTATAGGGGTTTGAAAGAAATGGTTGGGGCATGATGTGACTGTCTTTATCGAGTAAACACTCAGTTCATATTTGGTCGTTTCACGAATCTGAACCTCAACTGAAAATCATAAGGCAGACCATTAATCCCTACCTAACCTAAAATTTGGTTTATTCATGAAATTAAAATACATGATGACAAAGCAGTAAAATGCATGTAAAAATATGAACTAAAGAATAAACAATCAAACAACAAAGCTTAGTCAAGTTATGTCCCTAGTGGAGTCACCATTTGTCGCGACGGTGATTTTTTCACGCTTCGCGTCCCGTCATCCCCTGATTAGGGAGACAATGGCGCGCGGTGAAAAAGGAGTGTGTTTTTATAGCCGTAAAAATTATGAGTATAATTATTAGGATTCACCACCGAGTATTAAGGTAACTAGGAACCTTTTAGTCTGCGAGAGTATTGGGTAAGGGGATTTGTTGTGCAAGGGGAAGATGCATCACCCCCAGTGCACTGATTTTATTTTATTTTTTAAAATTTTAAATAAATAGGTTGTGACATAAAGGAGTTTTTCGATGGAAAAGAAACAAGAACGATGTTTTTATCTTTAGTTTTGGCTTTCGATTTCACCCAAAAAGTTTTATCATTGAAAATTCTGATCTTCTCAATTTAATCCAAATTAGGCTTCCAAACTTAATTTCTCACCAATTTAGCTCTTATTAAAATTAATTTGACTCATTTAAAGTATAATTAAGCCCTTGCGCTTTATTAAATCCTTCAATTTGGCTCTCAATTAATTCTGAAGCATAATTACACTTTAAATTAGCCGACGATTAAATCAAATTGGCCCATAAAAATATAATTATATCTTTTGACTTAACTTTTACACATATTTATCCAATAATAAATTATTTTATCCTTCTTCTTTTTCTTTTATTCCTGGGCAAAAAATGAGGTATGACCGGCCTTTCGAAATCGTCCAAAATTTTCACCTTGATTTTTCTGCCGACACCAGTCCTTTTTTATTTTATTTTATTTTTGTTATTTTTTAGGTAGATTTGGGGAATAACCCAAAATTGGGTTAACTTACCATAGTTACATAAATATTTTAGTAAAATAACATAAGAAAAGAAATATTTGATCGAACACACTTGATCGAGTTGTAATTGTCATATATGACTCTCACATATACTAATTGTAACATTTGAGTCATAGATAGTACATGTCACTTCTCTAACACCCTTGCAATGGGATAGTCTTTTTGCAATTGATTCCTAAATATTTCTTTACAAAACCACAATTTAAATAAGCAATTTTTCAACATCAAAACACAATTCTCATAAGTAGCACATAAGATTTTCATTTTCAATTATAAGTAATAAAAATTAGATTGATGATAAATATGTCATAACATTTAATTAAAAATAAACTACATCTATTCATAATTGTTATAACAAGTAAATATATATAATATCACCCTAGCTTATACAAAAACTTGGTGCACACCCCCAACATGTCCAACTCAAGGACGTTTGATGATGGGCTTAGGATTTTCATGGATGGACTAACATCCCCAACACTCCCACAATAAGCAAACTCATCTTCCACAATGTCACTTCAAGATGTTCATCCTCCAAAATCTCTTAAAGTCCACCAAGATATAAATTAAACGTAGTATGGGCTACAATATACTCACCTCATCAACATCTTTATGGATGGTTATTGTTGCTTTTCAAGCCTTCGTTAACAAGTAATGAATCTATATACATACATTAAAAATCAAATAGTAATCATCATCTATATTAAAATCAATCCAATATTTAATAATCGTTATATATAAAACAAAATTGCATATCAATTTGTCTTGAATATAACGGCGCATATAATATTAGATTGCGTGGACAACTCAAAAAACAAGACCACATAAGTGTAATAAAACGGTGCATAATGGACAAATATCATCTCAAGTAAGTATATACATGAATTGTCTAATGCGTAAATCACTAACCGATTCCCCTCAAGCTTACCATGGTGTATAATATTATGTAATTCATCAACGATATAAAAAAATTCAGTATATGCTAAGATAAACAAAATTGTCACATTACGTGATCTGGACAATGCATTTTAACAATATAAAATTATTAAGTTCATTATATATGACATTCATATAACCTATTAAACAAATGAAAAAACTTATATTAGATAACAAGTATACACTAAATACTTATGTTCAAATAAAAAAATAATATATTTTAATATATATCTAATGTGGTTATTGTGCATCAAACTCATCCTAGAAAACCTCATGAACATGAGAAGGATATACTGTGAAATATCAAGTTTCACACCATCTAACATGAAAAGCCTCAAAGTTAGTATATTTTTTACATTCAATTTACATAAATAACATGTTAATTAAATTCAACTTTATTTTATTATTTCCTAGAACCAATGGATAATGACCAATAAGTAAGATTGTCAAACATATTATTGTCCCAGCTCTCAAGATGTCTGATATTAATATGCTCTCATGACCAGAGCTTTATTATTAAACATTGACAAATATATGTTAGTATTTGAAGTTTCATTAATTTTAATAATAAAATAATTTAAAAGACATATCTTTTATCTTTTGGACATTCTTTTCATATTTGCAGTTATAGATAAGTAAGCACCCCCCCTCTCCTCATGTGTAAGTAGAAATGTCCTAGAAATCCTTCAAGAGTGTGAAAAGGAATAATGATATTGCATTGCTTTCAATACTCATGGAAATAAAACATCCATACATGTCATAACCCAATTTTGGGTTATTTTTTAAATATATCAAAAAATAAAATAAAAATAAAACAGGTTGGTGTAGGCAGAAAAATTAAGGTGAAAATTTTGGATGTTTTCGAGAATTCGAGCATACCTCTTTTATGCTCAAAAATGAAGGAAAGCGCAAATTCAAAGCTAAAGTAATTTATTATTGAATAAATTTATGTAAAAATTAAGTTGAAAAATATAATTATATTTTTATGGGTCAATCTGATTTAATTGTTGGTCAACTTAAAAGTGTAATTATGTTTAAGAATTAATTTAGGGTCCAGTTGAAGGATTTAATTAAGTATAAAAACTAAATTATACTTTAAATTGATCAAATTAATTTTATTAAAGGCTTAATCGATGAAAAATCAAGTTCTTGAGCTTAATACGGGTTCAACTGAAAAGATTGGAATTTTCGAAGACTGATTTGAATTTTTCCAAGCCAATTATGTGAAATCAGTGGCCAAATTGAATGAATTGAGAGTCTAACGGTCGATTGAAGGTTAAATCGCACAAATCAAAAATCAAGGATCAAAAAAAAAAAAAAGGCACGCAAGGCTGGTATTGAAATTCTGACGGGGAGTAATTATATAAAATTATAAGTTTAAATCCAATTGGCAGTGCAATTAAAACAATTATAAATTGAGGGACCAAACTGCACTTACACCTCCCAAAGCAAAAGACAATGCACGCCATCGCCTGCATGCTGCCACGGGAGGTAACCTAACGGTTACCTCCTGCACCTATGAAAGGAGAAGAGAGTAGAACGGAGAAAAAGGGAACTCATGTAAAGGGTGGAACGTAGAGTACAAAAATTCATGTAAAGAGATGTTTAAAGATGAGAAAGTTTATGAACTGAGAGGAAAAAAATTCAAAAACAAAGAGGAGAACAGAGGATAGAGGAGAAACATTTATGCAAAAGGAAGACAGTAGCAAATTTGCAGAACCCGTCTTCTTCCCCACCAGCTCCAAAGACGAAAGCTCTCTCTATTTGTCTCAGTCAGCAACACCCTCTCTCTCTCTCCCCCTCTCAGTCATCAGCTCTATATTTCTCTCACGGTCAGCTGCCGCGGGAGGTAACCTAACGGTTACCTCCTGCACCTATGAAAGGAGAAGAGAGTAGAACGGAGAAAAAGGGAACTCATGTAAAGGGTGGAACGTAGAGTACAAAAATTCATGTAAAGAGATGTTTAAAGATGAGAAAGTTTATGAACTGAGAGGCAAAAAATTCAAAAACAAAGAGGAGAACAGAGGATAGAGGAGAAACATTTATGCAAAAGGAAGACAGTAGCAAATTTGCAGAACCCGTCTTCTTCCCCACCAGCTCCAAAGACGAAAGCTCTCTCTATTTGTCTCAGTCAGCAACACCCTCTCTCTCTCTCCCCCTCTCAGTCATCAGCTCTATATTTCTCTCACGGTCAGCTTCCTCTCTCTCTCTCTAAAACCAGTCGACCAACTTCCCTCTCTCTCCTTCAGCTTCACAACTCCAACCACATAGTACCACCCTCATCATAACCAACAACCTCCCTTCCATGCCAGCATCCCAGCTGTGGTCTCCAGCAAGGCAGCAGAGTCAATAACAGTGGTAGCAGCATGAGCCCGTCACCTTCTAACGCCCCATTTGGCCACCACAGGCCATCATTTACAATGTCGTTCTCTCGCGGAGAGTGCAACAATACATATTTAATATTTATGTCCTACCATATATTATCAATTGGTCCTCTATCATATATAGGAAGTGAATCTTAAAATTTATATCTACCCATATGATAGTTTCCTTTACGAACACTAGTTGAAGACACTCATCCTAATATATGATCACATAAAATATCTTTGTTAATCAACCCTCCACGGTTTGTCATAGTTGTTTTATCTATCAAAAGACTAGTCAACAGGTAGCATTCTAGAGTATGGGTGTCATCTCACCAACACGTAGATAAAAGGTGTATACCTCGCATCTTCATCACTCTACCAATATTATAGTTAATATATGGTGAAGTTGTATGTCAAATAAATGATCTCATAAAAAGCAGTGTTGATAGCAAACAAGCAGACATGCTCATGCAACTTTATCAAGATATGTGTTGAGGTGTTACATGATTACCACCCTTAGAATAAAGGACTTTAGTAATTAAAATAGTTAAATCATTAAAACTTTAATAGTTTAAAATGCTTAGTTAAAATATCTATATGACCTCTTCACTCTAAATATCATTTGAACAATATTGGTCCTATATATATAAAACTGACATATCATTCAAATCATTCAAGTTTACATTGACAACAAGGTGGTCCTACCTGTCGGCATTCCTAAAAACAATCAAACCTCCTATAGCTCAAACCATGTCTCCCTAAGGTCTTATATAAAACAAAAATAGCTTTTGAAATGCAATTAAACACTTATATAGTAAAATTATTATCTTTTAAGATGAAATCAAACCCCCATATAGTTAAATTAAAAACAATAATTAAAGTTTACATAATTTAAAACAAATACACATTATCTAGTTTCACTAGTTTTTATTCTATGACCTTTTTAATAGTATATACAACATCTATTCAATAAGTGCCCTTCTCTAACATCCATATCATTAAATAGACAAATTAATTTCCTTTAACCCTTATTAATTTTCTATCTATCTATCTATCTATCTATCTATCTATATATATATATATATATATATATATATATATAGAGAGAGAGAGAGAGAGAGAGAGAGAGAGAGAGAGAGAGAGACCAATATATATAGACTACAATGCCATATTAGGCAAGGGTTGACAATAAAGACTATATGCATTTCTATATGACAAGTTGGGTAAAATACTTCAAAAAATCACATAGAATCCATATTTTTTAAAGTACAACATGCAATTAGATGTGAAACTATTCAATGATATAATTGTCATGGTCAAAAGTGCAAGTTGTTTCGTTGATGTAAATCATGTCCTGTATTTCTCTTGTAACACCAGTTGTTAAAGGGTTTCAAATTGAAATATCTCTTCTCCAGGATCAAATAGAGATATCCGGTGTGATCTAAAAGTTTCCACATCAATAAGTATTTTAGGTAGGAAATTTAGAGGTTACAATGCATCACAACTTAAAAGAAAAATCAATTATTTCTCTATGCTCCACAAAATATGTATTACACCTAAAAATTATTATCTATATTATATACAAAATAATCAAACCACAAATATTTTTTAAAATATTAGTAAAAACATCTAGCAAATTAATGGTCATATTACTGTAATGAATAGCTCCAAAATCACATGATAGTGTCCATCTTTAGGTTCAACTTTTAGCCATGCTTTAGTAATATCATTAGTCTCCACCAAATCCTCATATAAAATATCAAGCTCTTGCTTGAAAGGATCTGTACACATTCTATATGATATATTTTTAAGATAATATATAACTTGGTGTTAAAGTTACTCATAAAGTGTAATGAGCAATATCAATAATATCCAATTTGTTTGGGAAACTTTGTATCATTGAATTCTTAATTGTCATATGTCTATTTGACATAATACACAACCTAGTGTAACCACTAATCATATATCAATAAAGTACATCTAAAAATCAACTCCAATTACTTTAATGTTTTCTTTGGCAATATCAAAACATAAGGATATACACTATTATTCATATAATAAGCACTTGTAACCAATAAATTTTCCTTGTATTTACTATAAATATGACTACCATCAATACTGATTAAAGTATGAGAATATTGAAACTCATTAATTAAAGCACCAAATTCCTAAAATGCTCTCCCAAAAGTTATTTTATTGTTATTAACCATTTTGTAATTCTAAGAGATAATTGTTCTTCGATTTAAATCTTTGATGGCTAATCGTGTTCTAGATAAGTTTTGAAATGACTATTTGTGTGTGTATCAAATAACAGATCTAATATTTTATATTTATCCATTCACGCCTTCTAATAGGAGATTTTATGCATATAATCCCTTTCCACAATACCTTAAATCATTGCAACATTTATAATTTACTCTATGTTCACAATTATCAACATCATCTCAACAATTATATCTTAAGTTAATATGATGATAGTGATTCAAAACAAAAGGTTTCTGACATATGTATGACTCTTTCAATTTCAAAGTTTCTCATGAATTATACCTTTAGCGATATATTCCTCATGCAAATATCATCTACAAATTAAATCCTAAATAAATTGCAATTAAACATAATTTTTCTTTGAAAGATGGACCTTGTATTGTAATAAACTCTTTAAATGCCATCTCCTTACTGCTTTAATATATTAAAAATTGTCTTTGAATTTCTTTCCAACCTTAAATTCATTAAGTGATAAGTCTAAATATTTTTGACTATTAACTCAATCATTGTATCTGTATTGGTCATCTATACTCATAGCCTTAAATTCAAGAGTATAAGGTTTCATGTATTGTTTAATAAGCTTAACTAACTTAGCATCCACATCTTCTAGAAGTTCTTCATTTTCCTTCTTAACCTAAACTTTATCAATGTGATGATCATCTTCGTTGTCACTTGGTATAGATTCTCTATAGAAATATAGAGAAGATGTCATACAAAATTGAGGTTTCATATTAACAATTTCGTGCACTCATATTTATCTCCTTACATTACCACCTAACCTAGATGAATCAACTACTCGTGATGCCTATACGGTTCCTTATGAGTTTCTTATAAACAAGGTCAGTTCCATACCAAAAGAGTTTCCTTGTCTTAATCTTTAATTCAAGTAGTGCTCCAACATTTTAATCTCATTAATCCTTGCAAGCTTAAACATTGAATTAACATTTTTATCACTTCAAGTTAGTATATCGATATTACAAACTTGATTAACCCTATTTTGCAACATCCTATAAGTAATTTCAACCTCTATTTCAAATATATTTTAACCAAGTTGATCACATAACATTCTAGATAACTCATTAAGATTAATGTCTAGAGTAGTAGTTACGAATTCATAGTTTTTTCTATTATAAGAAATACCCTAATCGGTATTGATAATGATACCACCATGGACACATAATATTTTTTATCAGATATTTTGTTAAACAACATAACAGAATAAGATTCTAATTTATTAATATCTTAAGGTTAATCAAAATGCATAATTTATCAACAAAATCATAATAGCAATATAATCAGCTAAAACATAAATTCATCAAATTAATCACCGAACTACATTCATCAAAGCTCATTACCATAACAAAGTTATTAAACAAATTCATGTATTTCATAGGTAATATTATTATTTTATATGGTATACTCCATAATTTAACCTAAGACAATGCTAATTCTTTTAAATTATTTTATTAGTTCATAATGAACAAGACCCTAAAATCATTGACTATTTTACAAAATAACATAATTATCAACGCAATTTATATTAAATTAACTTGATCTCTAATTCAAGACCCTAATATTTTATAAAATCAAATTAACTCATATTAGCATAAACTACATCAAATTAATAGAGGAAAATTGCTTAATATATCTCGAAATTTAGAATATGAATAGTAATGATGATTGGTTGTTGGTATTTTGGCCATAAAACTAATGAGTTGCAATGGAAAAAGAAAGAGATAGTTAATGATATAAGGATAATAAAAAATAAAAAAAAAGATAAGTGATGTAGTGTTGTTGTAGATGTTTTTATAATGGGAAAAGAGAGAGAGGAAGGTTGCTAACAACGGTGAGAAAAGGTAAATGGTTGTGGGGAGAGAAAGAAAGGATGAAAGAAAGAGAAAAATAGGATGAAAGAGGTCTTTAGGTGTAAATATCAAATTAAAGTTACAGATGTCATATGTGACTCACGTGTGGCAAACATAATTTGGGACTCGAGTGTCATTGATGTCATTTACAAAATAAAATTCACATATGACATTCATGACTAGTTTGTCATCATTATCATATGTGACTCATGAAAATGTGTTATTTTCCCAAATATTTTCTCCACTAAGTTACTTTGCCAATTTCTTTTTTATTGTGTAGAAAAACAAAAAAGAACTCTTATCTCCTCATTCGATGTCCTTTATTGTTTATAGTAATGTTAACCATTTTTGTTTTAATGGTTGAGTTTTGACGCCTCTAGATAAGTTTGAACTTAGTTGTTTAATTTAAATGTTTACATATCAAAACATTTAACATTGATAGGGTTTTTCAGTCCCTACAGTTTTATAATATTAAACTATAGAGAAATATATTAAAGTTCTCAAGTCCTTTGATTATAAATAAAAATATGATATATTCATAAAGGTTTTATTTTTTAAGTTCTCTCCTCCAAAAAAATAATCTATAAAGGTGTTTAAATACTAGAAAATTATATTAATTATCAAAATCCTGATTAAAATGAAAGTTTTAGTCTAAACAAGAAAAATAATCTAAAAACAAGAAGGAAAACAAATAAAAGATTAACTTCCGAGTCCAATTTTGGCATGAAAACAAAAATAGCTAGCAAGGTAATTACCCCTATATATTTATGTCTTTCGAATGATCTACAAAATTTTCATTTGATTTCAACAATCAAATCAAAAGTTATTTATCTTTTTGTGCGACTACAAATTATGACCTTTCTACTTTGGAAATAAGCTTTATAATTGCAGCAACCGATTCACCATTGTAACATCCAAACAGTTTTAAATACATTTACACTTAGTTGCAACAATTTTTTTGTAAGAATTTGAGTAAAGTTTTCGTGTTATGGCATCTTTTTAACCATGTAGGTATATCCTTCATCATCATACTTATACAAAGAGTTTTTGGATTTATAAACATGGTTATGCAAAGGTTGATTGCTAATTGAGTTTTCAGTACATTACTTGTTGTATATGTCATTCACCATATAAACACGATGCCTATATATGTTTGTAGGAATAAATCAAGGTTTTGTTTTTACCTTTAGATAAGTCTCTAAGTACATCTGTATCCTTATCAACATTAGTGTTTATGTCTTCCCTTTATAATGTAAATTATAAAATGGTTCAAGACTTTTGTAACTTTTTATAACGAACACTTCACTAATTTATGCAATTATATTATTTATATTCTCTTAACCTTATATCAAAGAGACCAATCTATTCTAATATTAATTGAAGCAATATATATTATAGATAAAGTTCTTCAATCCCTAAAGTTTTATAACCTTAACTATAGGAATAAGGGTTTTAAATGCAAGAAAAAACACCATAATTGATAAAGTCATATTCTAAATATAAAGGATAAAATAGATGATCAAAAAAAGTAAAAAATAAAATGAAACAATTGCTTTCAAGCCTAATTTAGGCGTAAAAACAAAAGAACAATTAGCAACTACCCATATATAAATATGTTTTTAGAATGATATGATTAGTTTTCAACTTGATCTAATGGTTAAATTAAAAGTTACTCTTATTTTTATTATGTCATGTGTTGAACTCTTATAGAACTTGTCAAAACCTAAAAACTCTTAACATGAAACTAATACAATAAATACAATTATAATAAGAAAAATGAATAAAGTCTCATGTCATTATAATCTTCATGATGTGTCATCTATTTCTTTATTGTCGTGTATTGTTACTTTAATTATACCTTGACTTTATATGGCCTTTGACCTCATCTAAAGTAATCTTAAACATCTATTGCTATCACTCCATCGACTCCTCCTTCTTTAACTCTTGATGAAACTACTTTTGATGCATAACTAATTTTCTTTAAGTCAATTGGTTTCATATTTGGCATTAGGTCATACAAGATGGAAATAAAATTTCAGTTATGCATGATAGTTATACATGGCCTTTGTTCCTCCTCATTCCATTATGAATTTTGTTTGTTGTCTATAAGCTTACCATAATAAAAGGTAATTTGATTGCATTATTAATCATCACAAACCTCATTTAGTTGTCGACGACTTTTATCAACAAAAAAATATTGATCATAAGGGAACATCCTCTTATCAAATCTATTATCATTCATCTTGTACTTAGAATTATAATAATAAAATAGTGGTAATTTCATCAATTTGATTTTCAAAATGCACTTATCAATAAATCCTTAGCTTTCCTAACCATGTTTTTCAATTAAATAAATCCTTGAATGAGCTCAAATAGGCAATGTGAGCTTGGCATTCTCACTTGAATGTCTTTCTTTTATCGTTAAATTTTGTTTCTTTGTGCCCTAATACCTCATAATGTTTTCTATTCACTTTACATGTTTTGAGAGAAAGGATATTCGTACTTGGGCTAGCTAAGACAAAGTCTGTATACATATAACATTTGATTGCACATCATCCACTTAATGTACAAACAAATATAATAAATGAAATGTCATTTGCTATAACAATTCTTTGACCATCTCTCATGGCTGAAAATTATGCTGAAGGATTTGGATAACAAAAACTCAATTTTGATTCCGTTTTGACTAGGAAATCATCTTATTTCAGACCTAAAAACACCTTAAAATCAATCCAAAAATAAAAACAAGATCAAAAATATCTTAAACACCCAAAATCTATTTTTGTTAACATGATTAAGTAGCTAAACTATTATCATTGAATTCTCCTCTCAAAGATGTGTCTATTAACACAAAAAAGATTGGTCTTTTATGGTTAACCAAAAATAATATGAGAACTTAAACATAATATAAAATTAGAGGAACCAATATTGAGAAAATGAATAGTGTTGTTGTGTCTCGGCACACCGTGGAACCATTTTTCTTTTATAATTATAATTATTTTTTAACCAACTGAAAATGACTTGATTTGAAATTTGATAATCAACCTGGAGATTTTGTTTCCGTAAACGATCTTGAAATTTCGCAAAGCCACGTGTGACAACTCAGCACCCAACTTTAAATTTATAACTTAGACACAAAGTCATAGGAGCTCTCGAATCACAGAAACAAAATGATTACCAGCTCAAAACGACGTCTCTGCTGTGGGGCCACACACAATGAGAATGACCCAAGGCCACACACAATGAGAACTCCGAACAATAATGGGCTTGCTGACAGTGAGTTTTTATGAAGAAAAATCCTTTGTCGTCTCTTCAATCATCACTATAGCCAGGCTATTCTTTTTCCACGTAGTTTATTGCAAGATTCTAGAATTAGACATTTTGTGTTTTTTTTTTATATAATTAAAAACTCGTTTTTTTTGCATTTTTTTGTATTTTTATTATTTTGATACGCTATGTCAAAATAAATTTTAAATAATAAAAAATATATATTATTTTAATGTATTTCAAGCAAAAATTATTTTAAAAAATAATTGTTACTATAATAACAAACAATCTTTTAGTGTTTCTAGAATTTGTAGCCAAGATTATCAATTTCATTATGTGTTTTTTTTATTAAAATGGTATGTTTTGGTTTTATAGTGTTTCAGCGTTTCATTTCAAGGTTGTATATATATATATAAACAAACACAATTTCAATTCAAATTCAATAATAAACTAACTTGAAATAATACAATTTAAATTTCAAATAAAAGTAAAAAAAAAAAATTGAATCAATATGACTTGATTAACTTGAAGAGTCCAAAACCTACCTAGAAAGCTAATAAAAATATAGTTAAATTTGAAAAAAAATCAAGATAATATCTTTTTGTAATAAAAATAGTGAGATGATACTATATTGTATTAACTCGGATTGACTTTTCAAATCCTAAAATTTTATACAAGATGAAATCTATTCTAATTTATGAAGATCTTAAAATTAAAATGAGATATACATTATTCTAAATGAATAGAAATGAAATGGGATTTGTCTAAAGTAGTCTTCTAGTAATTCTATAATAAAATTTTCGCAAGTTCCTAGCAAAGGTGGGCTCTGTCTATACATTAATTTTCAAGTAATCCAATCATAGAATCTGTCCAATAATGGTCCTGCAACTCAATAGAATTAATGCAACAATTGTAACTATCAGCATACCAAAAGCTTAATTGGTGCTTGAAATCTCTTAAATGTCGCAATCCTCAGACCCAAAGATGTTGTAACTGTAATTTATTTGAATCACATTAAATTCATGGATCAAAGTCATATGTATGAATCATTCTCTCTCTTTTTTTCTACCAATAAATCAAATATTTTATGAAGGGATAGAATATTGAGGATATCACACGAAAGTTGGATGGTAAACTGATAGTTATAATCAAGGTATGAAATTGAAAATCATATCAGTGTTTAGGGACTAATCTATACTTCAAGATTCAAATTATGTCTAGTCTGTTCGTACAAACAAAGCTGAACTTAAACTAATTATTGAGCCACATCCCCTAAACTGCTAGAGCTTCAGTTGTTCATCAGCCTGACCTAAAACTTATCTGTGTGGTTGAAACGTGATAAAGACGAGTCCTCTGAATTAAGTGCCTGGAATATATATTAAAAGCATTGCACCAGACAAATGGTGGGGATTAGTCAGTTTTTTGCAAATAATTCAAGAACACTTGTTCACGGCATAACCCGTTGAGTGGATGAATCATTCGAATTTGAAACGATAAAAAGGAAGATGAGGTGCTGTATCTCTCTCAACATGGCCCATTCACATTAAGTTTGGAAAACAATCAAATTCAACGGGGAGTTGTCCACCACAAGCATGAAATATCTCTTGAGGAGCTTGGAACCGCCATTGATCATGCTAGACAAAAGGCAAAGAAAGAAAACGACCTGAAATAAATATAAGAAAAGGGAAGCTGGGA
Organism: Salix dunnii; assembly: GCA_015731905.1. Lineage (NCBI taxonomy): Eukaryota > Viridiplantae > Streptophyta > Magnoliopsida > Malpighiales > Salicaceae > Salix > Salix dunnii. The sequence continues at coordinate 4,098,970 of CM027676.1, forward strand.
ATTGATGAATTGCATTATTGAAATGAGCTGCTCCTTGTCACTTTCATGCAAATTGCAGCAGAATCGGAACAAGTCATCGAAGCAAACTTTATTTCGGTTCCGGCTGGAGTTTGACCCTACAGTTCTTTAGAATTTCATAGAACAGCTATATATCCAGGCACCATGATTGGAGTAGTTGATCGAATGAGATCCTCTCCGATCAATGACGGTACTTGCTCGTATATTGGAGCCTCAATTTGTTTCACCAGCACAGATCGATGGAGCCATAGAGCTTATGTTTAACAGACTTTTGCAGAGAGCGTATACGTTTAGATGCAGGGTGCATGGAGAGAGATGGTAAACCCTAACCATCAGAACAAAAAAAAATGAAATGAAACAAAAAAGAAAATGACTAGGTACATAGATTTAAAGTCGTTTAAAAAAAACAATTTGATTATTATTCAAAAAAAATATATAACATCTTTGTTTTCAAATATAAAGATGGTGACCTATTCAAATCATCTAGGTCATCCATGTTAATTTGTTAAATTCGTGATATGAGTTATAAACTCTAATAAATTTAATAATATTTCTTGTATTTAATTATATGGTAAAAAATAATTAAATAAAAATTAATCAAATATTAAAATATGAATTTAAAGCAAAAACAATAAGAAATTAAATAAAAACCCAAACTTGAAGGATAAAGCTGAAGAGGCAATAAAAATAAAATAAAAACAAGTTAGATGAGGAGCATGTGCCCAAATAGCATAAGGTTCTAGAGCCGTATTGAAACACGTTTATAGAAACAAATCAACCATTATAGAACTCCTCACTTCTAATAAAACCTATTCTCACCTAGTTTGTCCATTTTGGTTGCCATGATTATATCAATCAATCAATCATTCTCTCTTTCTGTCATTATTTTTCAATAACTTTTTCTTTTCTTTCTTAAACCTTCCCGGAATATAAATAAAATGGGATTTTAGATCAAAATAAAAATTATTGAGAATTTAGAGTGAATTATTTATTTTATGTATGTTTTACTTTTCTTTCCTTATTCTTTAAGTTTGATTTTCTCTCACTATATATATATAATCTCAAGCTTAATTCTACCGAGTAAGGCTATAGAAGTATTTAATTGCAAGAAAATAAGTTTGTCTACTTCATTGTTCTTATAAGCACTGAAGCACTTAATATTTATGTCCTCTCTAGTTCGGTTCAGGGTCATTGATATAGTTTTGTTTAGACCGAAATGGTAGAAACATTTTATACCAGGCAAAAAAAAAAAGATAAAACAGTATTGTTTTTATTTTTTTTTAAATATCAATATATACTGGAAATACCGGTCAAAATACTCCAGAATCACTCAAGATGTGCCGTTTCGACTTATAGAAAAAATTCATCCCCGTGTTTCTCCTGTCCACTGGTCAAAAAATGATATGCCCTCTATCTGATGTGCCCTCTAGCTGAAGACAATTTAGGTGAGAGATTGCGCCTTCTTTTAATCTCTCAAATCACCTCGTTTAAGATCCAAATTAAGAAAAGGCCTAATAACAAGGATTAAATAAAAAAAAAAGAGGACATTAATGTAGACTTGTACAAAACAATTGCAGCTCAATCAACAACCTGCAAGAAATCCTTTTGATTTTAAAAGGTCAAAATAATGGGTTAATGGTTCAATTTGTCCTTGTAGAACGTGGTAATTTTTTTCATGTATCTTTATATCCTTAATAATTAAGCCAATTTTATCCTTCAAATATACATTAATTTTATAAGCTATCTTTCACGTTAGATTTTTAGGTCAACTCATCAAAACTAGTTTCATGATTTGCGCATGACAGTAAAAGTGTGTGTGTGTATATATATATATATTAGCTATGGATCCGCCCCTCGTCACGGTCAAAACTATATTTTTTTTACCATAAAAAAATATGGATTATATGTGATTTTTTTATTATAATATAAATCTAGACAAAATAATAAATTTGTGCAGAAATTTTATGAAGTGTAAGTTTTATATGAAATATATAAATTTTAAATGGATATAAATTTATCAATTTAGTAGATTTCAATGAAATAAACAATATAAAATTATCATTATCATTAAAAAAAATAAAAAGATTTAGATATTTGAATGATTGAATAGATGTATTAAGACTAGTTCATTTTATAATTTCATTTAAATTAAACACAACAAATAAAATATAAATTGTGAAAGAACCTGCATTAATCAAATTAAAAATAAATAGTTAATTTTTTATCTTAAGAAAAAAGAAAATATAAATTGAAAATTCATCCCTACTTTACTGTCATTAACATTACTATAACACTTAAAATTATTATCAACATTACTACCCAAATAGTAAAAATCATTAAATTGACCCGAATAATTAAAAAAAAGTAAAATTTTTTATCAAAAAACCAATACAAAAATAATCACTAAAATTATAATTATTATTGTGCAAACAATAAAATCATAAAATCATCTGATCCAAAAATCAGATAAAAATAATATAAAACAAAAAAAAGAGAAAAATGAAAAAAATATTAATTTTAAAATAATCAACAACATAAATTAAAATTTCAAAATTGAACCAAGTAAAAATAAAAATCCAATAAAATAATAAAATGATAAAAATTCAAAACACAAACCAAAAGTTTAAATAAATGAATACGGATAAAAAATAAACATTGTCCAAGAAAGATAAAAAAAAAAAAAAAAAAAAAAAAGAGGAATCAATACTAAAAAAAAGTAAAACAATAAGTGTCAAAATGAAAAACAATATATATAATTAATTCCAATTGAATGACAAAATAGTAACAAATCAAAATCTTGGAACTGAAAAACAATAAATAAATTTTTTAAAAAAAAATGTAGTGTAACCAATATAAAACGGAACATGATAAAAATAAAACCCCAATAAAAAATAAAATAACAAAAAATAAAAATAAAATTTAAAAGAACAAATGCATAACACATGGACAAAAAATAAACATTGTCCAAGAAGGACAAAAAAACAAATCTTCATTTTCCTTTTCTTATGGCGCGGGAAAAACACTGTGGATTGCTGCAGTGTTTTCCCCCCGCGGTACCATATTTTTTTTAATGCAAAAAATAATAATTGTGTTTTTTTTTGTTATAATATAAATTTAGTTAAAATAATAAATCTGTGTTGAATTCCTATGAAAATGTAAGTTTTCTATAAAATATATGAATTTTAAATCGATATATATTTATTTGCTTAGTAGGTTTTAAAGAAATAACCAGCATAAAATTATTATCATCATTAAAAAGCAAGAAGATTCAGATATTTGAATTATTTAATTCATTATATTAAGATTAATTCATTTTATCATTTAATTTAAATCATATTTAAAAATAAAATATAAATTGTGAAAAGACCTGTAATTATTAAATAACAAATAAGTAGTTAATTTTCTTTCTACAAAAAGATAAAAACATAAATTTAAAATTCATCCCTATATTACTGTTATTTTTATTACTATAACAGTTAAAATTATTATCAACATTATTGTCCAAAAAATTAAAATAATTAAATTATCTTAAAAAATAAAATAAAAAAACAAAACATTTTAACAAAAATACCTCCTTTGCTCGTGTTTCGAGCAGTGCTAACCACTGGCTGTGGTTTAATCACTATTTACATTTTTCTTTTCATTTACTGATAAAAAAAACTTTCACTTTCCTTCAAGACATGTAGCAAGTGGATATCAAATGATCAAAGAAAAATGTGAAAGACTGCAGACTCCCAACCTTGTTTAAAAACGCCAATGCTTTCTAAGATAATTTTACAGGTAAGAGATCAAAAATAAAATAAATAAATAAATCCGACACGGTAACAAAGAACAATAAATCCGAACGCGTAAACTGTGGGGACAGTCGTCGTATATCAGTTAGCCCCATTGCATAGTGACGACGGCCCTATAACCGTAAATCGGTCCCGTCCCATATCGAGCTAGGATTGCACAGGTGCGGATAGCGAAACAAAAATGTGTTAAAGTGGGATTCGAACCACCGTCTTCTCAAAAATCTCGCGCACCGTGTACCATCTCAGCTTCCTTAACATTCGTTTATCTTTCTCGATGAAATATATTAATTGTAATTTTTACTGTGGATTTGAACAATAAAACCGCGACGTGTTTTATACATATGATATATATAATAATATAGTAAAGTAATATATATCAACTTTCCAGGTCACGTGCTTTTTCTTGCAAATCACATGATTGATTTTGGTGGACTAGCATGAAAACCTCTCTGATTATGCTTTCAAATATAAAATTAATTCAACTGAAAATACAGCAATAAATTGGAAAGATACATAGGGACAAAATCATTAACCCTATATATTCTCGAATAGAATCGATGCATGGATCAGTACGCAAATTATGATCATAACATAGACATCCGAGATTATTATTCTCGTAGCCCACCTCAAGAAATTTCTCTTTACTGTCAATTGTGATCTTATGATCTGGGCTACAAGAATGAATGAGTTGGGTTCCATATCATTTTCAAGCAGCATGAAGAAATAGACATGCGCATTTCTGGCTGAACTCCTGCGGTCCAGCCCTGTGGGCACTTGGAAATTGGCAGATGCTAGCTTGCAATAAAGGTTTCAGAATTTGGTTGAAGATAGATGAAGAAAAATGATCTTTAAATTGTGGTGGAGACTGATATTCTGTATTGATTCAGGATATTTGTCAAGTCTTTCCACAAACTCCACTGATGATATATACAAATTTCAGAAAATATAGGATGCATGCAAGGGATCCAAGTGACTTTATTTTATTTTCTTTTTTTGTATCCAAGCACAAAACAATTCAAGAGCTGTAATATGGCTTTTTGGCCGAGGTTATTAATTTTGTTTTGTTTTGTTTGAAATGACCGATACATTTTGTTTCAATCCAAAAAAATAGAATAAACCAAAGTAAATTTTATCTCGCTCAGAATCTCAACTCATTTCAGAAATTCTGCCCAAAACATTCCAGTTTTGTTCCACTTGTTTTGTTCCGACCCAATAGTATTTTTTAAAATAATGAATAGTTTTACAATATCAATCATGTCTCTTAATCCGAACATTAGATTGAGATGAAATTTTACGAGAAATACTTGATATATTTATATATATTATGTTAAAATTTCAGAGTAATCAGAGAATGTAACGACCTTGTGAGATTGATGATGATATTCTCATAATATTATACAACTTCATAATTTTGTTTATAAAAATTATTTTATTGTGTCTTTTTTATATTATTTTTTTCTCAATTCTATTAATTAACAACGAGTTTATTACGAATTGAACTTTATAATTTGATTTGACTTGCTTTATTTAAAGTTATTATGATCTTATAATTCAAGTCACACATTTAAAAGTTTAACCTAAGTTGACCCGAGTTGATTCAATATATCTTTGTTTCAATATTTTTTAATATGTCAACTTGATTGTTTTTAGTTAAACTATATTTTTATCAATTTTCTATGTTAGTTTTAAACTCGTCAAGTCGGTCGAGTTTTATCATGTCGAATATCATCTTTTGACTTATGTTTGAAATTTAAATTGCACAATTTAAAATAATTTTATTTTTGGGTTTGAACTAATTTTTTTGTTGAATTGATATATATAAACATAAATAGTATAATTCCAAAATTAAATACCAAAATATTTTGAAACTAAAACATTTTATTATAATTAAAAAAAATAAAACATTAACTAAAATAGAATTTTCAACCTTACTTTTGACATTGTGCATGGCAGCTATAGCTTTGCTCACTTGTCTCCAGAGGAGCCAGGCATGGTGAGAAAATTGTACGTACTTTCTAGCCCCATGCCACCGATTATTTACTACTTCAGAAACCCGTGTGAAAACCATTCGATGACATTTCTCATTCCTTTTGAGAGGTCCTTGTCTCCCCGACACATTATTTTATGTAGACAAAGGTTTTGTTCAATTTTTCTTTCTAGTTTATTGTATCGGACGCCCAAGCCGTGGTATGGTGGTTAATTATTATAAAATAAATGATAAGATATCGGAAATTCATTATAAATTATGCCACAAAATATTATGGATTATAATAATATATTTTTATGTCGGTTCAGTTTTTAGGTCGATTGATTTATCAATTTAATAATTTTTTATTATTATTTGCACATTAAAATAATTATTTTATCCCTTGAAAAAAAAACTATTGTTTTCGGGAGAAGCTTCACGGGGATCTCACAATTTTTTAAGATGGCTAGATACTAATTTGCCCCCATATAAGACAAAAAAATTATCTAGCAATGAGGGGTACCACTGGGGTTTCCTATATTTTGAAAATGGTTAAGTACTAATATACACCCCAATAAGATAAAATTGAAGAATTTGCTATAAAGGTGTTCTAGTAATTAACCATATTTTTTTATTATTATCTGTTGAAAATAGTGCGCGCACGTGCCGCACGCGACCGACGATATTCGGCCTCATGTGCGCTTTTGGCAACACATGCGACATCCTTTAGTAGGTGAAAATGAGCTTCTGACGTGTCCGACGATGCGCCGCCATGTGATCTTTCTCATGGTGTGGCATGTGTTTGGCAAACGGTGGCTAGTTAACCTTTTTTGTTTGTTTTCTCTCTTCTGCACTCTAAAGTACAGAAGAGACCCCAATTTTATGGTTTGTTCAACTTTGTCCCTACACTTTTAATTTTTTGTATGGTCCTGATTTCTGTTATATAAGTTTTGATTTATTTCAATTGGATCCTTCAATTGAATTAATTATATATATAAGTTTCTGCTATGTGCAACGTGGATAAGAAGTTGACCAAAAAAGAAGTTATCAGCAAAGTGGCAGATATGGATGTTGAAGAGTAGGAACTGGTATAAGGGGTTCATGCTTCAGGTTGCAGTTTCATTTATATTTCATTTATGTAATTGTCATTTCATATTTCATAACTGTTATTTTCATTATTATGTTAGTGGTCAAGATAGTGCAGTAGTGGTACCAACTTTCTAGGAGTTAGTTATCGTACAATTTCTTTGAATTGTAAGGAGAAGACATGAAAAAGTACAATAGAAATTTAATTTTTAGTTTCATTGAGATTGTTGGGTTCTCTCTTGAACGAGCCCTTCCTATCCTTTCAAAATAGGTCATAAGGGAAGAAAATCGGGTAAACACCATTCATTACAGGTAGATTTTCCAGTGAATCGCCATGTAACTCGATCACATCGTAACAAATTGGTATTAGAGTTGGAAGTTATGGGTGAATCATCAAACAATTTACAGATACAGTTCGAGACATTCATGAAGATGTATCAAGAAAACCGCCAACACGATCGAACTGAAAGGGAGCGTCTCTCTGCTTGCCTCGAAGAACTTTCTTGGGAATTAGTTGCCACGGGATTAGAGAGTCAGCATGGGGAGGATGGAAGTGTGAATCTGGGACCAAGAGGGCATCCTCATACCAGTAATCGTTTGGAGGGGTGAGCATCGATACCGAGATATAACAGGCTAGAATTTCCCCTTTATGATGGGAAAATTGACCTGCTGGTCTGGTTGAGTCATTGTGATCATTACTTTCGCCATCAACACATTCCAGAGGAAGAAAAGGTGGAAATTGCCTCTTACCATCTAGATAAGGATGCACAAGTTTGGTTTCTGAGATAGTGATTGACCTAGAATTACATGGGTGGAATTTAAACGGCAATGTCATCTTCATTTCGGCCCATCCCTTCAAGGCAATAAATTGGGGGAACTCTCCAAGCTATGATAAGGAGGCACCGTAAAGAAATATCAACGCAAATTCGAGCAATTGGCAGCCCGTGCCAGTCCTCTCAGTACAGAATAGGAAGTGGAGATTTTTATAAGTGGATTACTGGAATACATTACAATTGAGGTAGAATTACACAGACCCATAGATTTAATCAGTGCCATGAGTCTCGCAAGGTTATATGAGCGACGGAGTGGAGCAAAACGAACCGTGACACCTACTTATAAACCATCACCAGTTATCTCAGTCATTCCTTCCAGCCAAAAAGCATTCAAGAGACTGAGCCGCACAGAGATGGACAAAAGAAGAGCCAAAGGTCTATTCTTCAATTGTGATGAGATATACAACCGGGGACATCAATGCAAGCATCTGTTTTGGCTAAATGGCGTGGAGGAATCTATCCAAAGCGATAATGAAGACCATGACATGGGAGAAGATCTCACACCAGAGATTTCCTTGCATGCTATCACTAAAGAGCTTTGGAGGCAACACAATGAGGATTCACGGCACCATTAAGAAACATAATTTACTGTTTATGATTGATTCAGGGAGCACTCATAGCTTCTTGGATTCCAAATTGGTTACCAAATTAAAATTAACGTGTGCACTACAAAAGGGGTTGCAAGTTGTAATAGCAAATGACAGCAAAGTCAAGAGTCCAAGTTAGTGTTGGAATGTTCCTATTACATTGGGAACTCAATTAATTCACTTTGACTTTTACATTTTCACTTTGGATGGTGTTGATGCTATTTTGGGAGTAAATTGGCTTCAGACCTTGGGTCCCATCCTGTGGAATTTCAAAGCCAATTACATGATTTTTAAACAACATGAACGAGTTATGGAATTAAAAGAGTTGCGAGTCCACACACACTTCAAAAGTTCAATTTCAATTGGTAACAATTAAGCCACCTAAAGAGGTGACCCTACACAATTTATTATCAGAATTTAATGTTATCTTTCAGGAACCACAGGGGCTTCCTCCTGTAAGATCATGCGACCATCGCATTAATTTAGAGCTAGGAACGCTTCCTGTTGTCGTGCGACCTTACAGATATCCTCATGCACAAAAAGATGAGATAGAGAGGCAGTGCAAGGATATGTTGGAGCAGGGTATCATCAGATCTAGCCAAACTTCTTATTCATCGCCTGTTCTACTAGTCAAGAAAGCAGACAATACATGGTGATTCTGCATCGACTACCGAGCACTAAATTCTAAGACCATCAAGGATAAATTCCCTATTCCGGTAATTGATGAGCTATTAGAGGAATTGCACAGAGCAAAATACTTCACAAAACTTTATTTATGTTCCGGGTATCACCAAATCCGAATGAATTCATCAGACGTGGAGAAGACTGCATTTTGCACACACCACGACCACTTTGAGTTCTTGGTGATGCCTTTTGGCCTCACCAACGCACCGAGCACATTCCAAGCTTTGATGAACTAGGTATTCCAGTTATTCCTATGTAAATTCATTCTAGTGTTTTTCGATGATATTTTGGTATATAGTCCTTCATGGGTAGATCACATAGCACACTTATGGTTGGTCTTCGAATTACTTTCTACCTATCAGTTATTTTTAAAGCAATCAAAATGCTGCATTGCACAATGCCAAGTCTCCTATCTTGGCCATATTATTTCAACTGATCGTGTTGGCGTAGATCAAAGCAAAATCGCAACCATGCTTAACTGGTCGAAGCCCACAACGGTGAAAGGCTGCATTGCACAATGCCAAGTCTCCTATCTTGGCCATATTATTTCAACTAATCATGTTGGCGTAGATCAAAGCAAAATCGCAGCCATGCTTAACTGGCCGAAGCCCACAACGGTGAAAGGCTTAAGAGGTTTCTTGGGTCTTATCGGTTATTACCATAAATTTATGCAGAACTATGGCACCCTTGCAGGTCCCCATACTACCATGTTACGCAAACTCGTTCACCTGGACAGAGGAGGCAACCCAAGCCTTCGAGCACTTAAAAATTGCTATGACTTGCACTCTTGTTTTAACACTTCCAAATTTTACAGCATTGTTTGTTTTGGAGTGTGATGCATTAGATACTGGCATGGGTGCGGTGTTACAATAAGAAGGGCAACCAATCGCATACTTCAGCAGACCTTTAGCACTTTGTTACAAGGGTCTTCCTGCTTATGAAAAAGAGCTCATTGGCTTGGCTAAGGCTGTTCGACACTGGCGAGCATACTTATGGGGGCGTCACTTTCTCATTTGAATTGATCATTATAGCCTTAAACTCTTACTGGACCAACGCATCATCACCTCTCCCCAGCAACACTGGCTGAGTAAACTCATGGGTTTTGATTTTACAGTTGAGTATCGCGCAGGTAAGCATAATAAGGTGGCAGATGCCTTATCCCGTTGTTTGGAGGATCATATAAGTCTTGCTTCTATTTCCATGCCAAGCCTGCCTCTTTATGATTCTATTCGTCAAGAGATTTATAGCTCAGACCAATTACAGTTGTTACAACACAATATTCAAAAAGCTGAAGCTATGGGACCTTGGGAATTCAAAGATGGGTTTATCTTCTTTAAATGACGTGTTTATTTGTTACCCAATTCACCTCTTATCCTTTTAATTCTTGCAGCTCTTCACGATAGTGGACATAAGGGGTATCAAAAAACACTCCATCGGACTGCCCAGGATTTCTATTGGCAAGGAATGAAGGCTTCTTTTCAAGCTTTTGTTCGTCACTGTCTGGTCTGCCAAAAACACAAAACTGAACATTTACACCCTATTTAGCTTCTTCAACCGTTGCCAGTTCCTCTCCAAATTTGGTCAGATATCCAATGGATTTTATTGAAGGTCTTCCTCCGTCCCAAGGGAAATCAGTTTTCTTGGTTGTGGTGGATCATTTTTCTAAATATGCACATCTCCTCCCACTTGCTCATCCCTATATTGTTGTCAGTGTGGCAAGATTGTTCTTTGAAAATGTCTTCAAACTTCATGGCTTGCCGGAGACTATTGTGAGTGATCGTGATGTTATGTTCACTAGTTTGTTTTGGATTGAATTATTTCATTTAAGTGGCACAAAATTAGATTTCAGCTCAGCATATCATCCCTAGAGTGATGGTCAAACAAAGGTTCTTAATCGCACTATCGAGATGTATTTACATTGTTTTTCCAGTAACCGTCCTCACCGCTGGTTTCAGTGGTTGCCATGGGTGGAATACTGTTACAACACTAGCTACCATTCGTCTCTTAAGGCGACTCCTTTTGAGGTAGTTTATGGTCGCTCTCCTCCTTCAATGTTGTCTTATTGTCCTGGCTTGGCTAAACTGGAAGTTGTTGATCAAGAATTACGCACTCGGGACTTAATTCTGCAGGACCTCCGCAGCTAATTACTTCAAGCTCAAAACTCCATGAAAGCTCGATATGATATGAAAGATCATCCTGTTCATTTTCAACTAGGTGATTAGGTGTTGCTGAAACTCTAACCCCACCGTCAACTCAGCCTTTCTTCCACCAAATACACGAAACTCTCACCCTGTTCTTATGGCCCTTTTACTATTTTAGCAAAGATAGGTACAGTGGTTTACAAGTTGGACCTTCCTCCTTCCAAACTTCACCCTGTCTTTTATGTGTCTTGCCTAAAAACTTTCCATGGCACTTCTGTTTCCATTGAACCTTCCTTGCCTGTCCTTACCAATGGTGAATTGCAGCCTCTTCCTAAATCGATATTGGACTCCCGTATCATGCATAATCAATGCCAAGTTTTAGTCCATTAGGATGGATTGTCCCCTGTCGATTCTTCTTGGGAAGATGTTTCTTCTTTTCAGACACGTTTCCTTTCATTTGCACTTGTGGACAAGTGCAGCTTTAATGGGGGTCGTAATATTATGTGCAACGTGGACAAGAAGTTAACCAAAAGAGAAGTTATCAGCAAGGTGGCAGATATGAATGCTGAAGAGTAGGAACTAGGATAAAGGAGTCATGCTTCAGCTTGCAGTTTCATTTATATTTCATTTATGTAATTTTCATTTCATATTTCATAACTGTTATTTCCATTATTATGTTAGTGGTCAAGATAGTGCAGTAGTGGTACCAACTTTCTAGGAGTTAGTTATCGTACAATTTCTTTAAATTGTAAGGAGAAGACATGAAAAAGTACAATAGAAATTTAATTTTTAGTTTCATTGAGATTGTTGGGTTCTCTCTTGAACGAGCCCTTCCTATCCTTTCAAAATAGGTCATAAGGGAAGAAAATCGGGTAAACACCATTCATTACAGGTAGATTTTCCAGTGAATCGCCCTGTAACTCGATCACAAGCTTCGGACCGTAACAATTTCATTTCAATCCTCCTTGTTTTAATTTCTTTTATATTGGATTATTCGATTGAAATTACCCTTTTTCCATAACCTATTAATAGGTGTGAATTTCATGCTCAAATCATCAAGAAAATAGAGCTTTCAGTTGCCAAAAAAATAATTATTTTTCCAGTTTTTCAGCCTTCTTTACAGAAGCCTCTTTTTCCCTGCTTTTTTCTTCACCTCTAGCGATCACACGACATCTAAAAAACATCCAACACCTTCCTAGCATTATTGGAAACATCTCCTGCCACCACTCTTTCCCGGCAAGGCAAGCAAACCTCCCCTTATTCCCCTTAGAAAAACCTCCCCTTCGGCCACTACATGCAGGTGATGAAAGTAATTAGCATATTTAATGGGTTTTAGATCAGCATCAGCCCAACCCATCTAAGTCGATCCAGTTTGATGGGTCAAGCCCAGCAAAAATAATATTGTATTATATTATAATAATATTAAAATAATGTGTAAAAAATTCAAAAATATAAAATGGGTATTTCAATTTTTTTTATTTTCTCACATATTTTTCCAACAATTTTGTGTAATGTTGGCCTTGGACTTATACTATAAGTTACAAATCGGGTATTAAAAATACTTGATTTTCTCTAAAACTTCCATAACAATTCAGAGGGTTATTCCAAAGTATTGTTTTATTTATGGCGTGTTTTTCTACCAAGTTTATTCAATATCAGGTTGTAGGATTTTCCTTAAAAATCCTAAAAAAAACCCTTATTTAAATATATAAAAAAAATCTATGTTCCCGTGCTTTGGACAAATCTTAAAACTTATTCAAGTATATTTTCATAAAAACTAAGAAAATCACATTTGTTTTCCATGTTATAAAATACAAAAATAAATATAGTGACCACTTTTTTAGTTTTGTTAAAATATTAAAAATTATTCACCAATAATTTAATTTATTTTTATTTTTCCAGTCATATATTTTAATATTTAATAGTATAATAAACAAAAATAATACCAAATACAATCTTAATTTAAACAATTCGATCTGAATTACTCTAGCCATCCGTTCAATTTACCAATTTATTTACATGATTGTGACAAACAAGGCAGCGCCCATGAATGCTTCTTCAATCGGAAATCAACAAAACAAAGAACATGAATGATGTTTGCATTTAGTTTTGTTAGGAAACAACCATTTGATTATTAATTTGGACAATCCACTCCACGTGTCCTCAATGCTTTATCGCTTCGGGGTTGGTTTCTAAAATATTTTTAAAAAAATAATTTTTTTATTTTAAATTAATATTTTTAGATGATTTTAATATGTTAATATCAATAATAAAATATTTAAAAAATATATTATTTTTTATTTTTTAAATAAAAATATTTTAAAAAATAATCTAAATTATCCTCTCGGACAACTATTTTCAATATTTTTTAATTTTTAGATAATGCACTCAAATTATTGATATTTTTTAAATAAAAATATTTTAAAAAATAATCTAAATTACCCCTCGTACAACTATTTTCAATATTTTTTTTTTTTAATTTTTAGACAATGCACTCAGATTATAAGTTGATCTTAACAATCCCCGACATCTCTCTTAAATTCAACATCTAAGGAGAAGAAAATTGGCGTTAGGTAGCAGTAGCACAACTCAAGTGCATGATTACCTCCCCACATTTTTTCTTCAATTCCATCTTACTAAATATTAAATATAATAAACAAGTTTTTAGATTTTTTACCTTTGACTACTCATGTCCTTGTTAGTTAGTCCATCAAGACAATTCAGGTTTTATAACTAAACTCCTAGGCTCTAAAATATTTTTTTAATATTTTCTCTTTGGTAACTAAACTTTATTTATTTTTAATTTTATCCTTCCAAGTTACATGGATATGGTTCCATTTGCTGGATTTATTATGATTTGTATGCTAGTGAATATCTTATGTATAATTTAGTATTGTGATATTAAATTAAAGATCAATATGATGAAATTGAGTTTTAGATTTTTTTTAAAACATAAACTAAAGGATTAAGATCCAAAATTGATATTTAAAAAATAGAACCTTTATGTTGTTCAAAAGGCTAAAAAAGTTTAAATTTATCCTTTAATTTTCAATTCTTTTCTTATTTGATCCCTATTTTTTAACTTTAAAATGTCAATCATGAGGTTTTTTTTTTATTTTGCATTTCAATCTTTAACCATTTTAAAAATAAGTGGAGATATAAAACTCTTGGTGGACAAACTCTAAAAGCCAATAGTCATGATTTTGGTGCAATGAATTCTTCTTAAAAAAAAAAAACTCAATGGAAATGATTTGTACTTTCAATGATGTCCTAAAAATTAGATCAAGGCTCATTCAAAGAAAAAAGATTATTTGATTTGATGTCGAGTATTTGTTTTTATTAAATTTTGATTTATATTTAAAAATAAGGTTTTACAAGTTCATGTGATATTTTCTCATGTTTTTTAGTTAAAAAAGTTGAATTTTGAGTTTTTAGATCTAAGAAATTTATTCTCAATTTTCAAGAGTCACCTTTTACTACTAAAAAGTGTTGTGAATTTATGATATGTATATTTATCAAAATAGTTGATGTGTTGTTCGTTCAATTAAAAACAACACAAAAATAGGTTATTAACCTTTTCAAAAAAAAAAAAAAAAAAAAAACCAAGCATGCCATTCAAACCTTCTTAGCCAAGAAAGCCTAGGCTTTCTAATTATAGGTGGGACCCATCAACTTTAGACATGTATGATATTGAACTCGTTTGATATTGTGATATTGATTACTTTTTAATATGCTTTTTTCTTGAATATATATTAAAATAATTTTTATATTTTTTTAAATTAGTTTTGATATCAGCACATCAAAATGATATAATAACATAAACATTATAGAGCAAAACAATTATTTAAAAAAAATATGTTTTTTAGTACTAAAATAAAAGTTGTGCCTTTCTTAAATGAACCTTAAATTTGTATATAATAACACTCTCTTTAAATAAATTTATTGAAATAATATTTAAATAATTTCCCAAATATGACATAATTTTAAAATAACAATAGATTTTTATATTGATAATACTAACCATTATTTTCTAAATAATTATAAATGAATGTGATACAAATAATTTTTAAAATTCTTATTAATGAATACTCAATACTGATGAAACCCCTATTATGTTTTTTTTTTATTGTACAATTTGTATATAATATTTCTCAAATTTATTATTCTTATATGTTTTTAGATTTATTACCTTTTGTTAGTTTTTATTTTATATTATTCATGTTTTTTTTAAAAGGAAAAATTGTTTTTAAAATTATGATAAGTTATTATTAAAAAAAAATACTTTTAATAAAACTATATGTTTTGGTAAATAAGAAAAGAAAAGAAAATTTAAACTAAAAAATTCTACTTTAAATAATTGTTTATCTTATAAATATTCATTTCAATTATCCTATAATTAATTATAAAATTCAAAGAGTACCTACCAACACAAGATCAAGTTTTTGCATGTGTATTTATCTTTTGTTTCTATAAAAAAATATCAAATTTATATTTTAATATTTAATTATTCTTAACCTTTTTTAATTTATATAGGCAAAGCACAAAAACAAAGACAAACATTTTCGTTTCTCTGTATGTTCTGTTTTTTCCACGTGATATGAGAATTTTAATAAATTCAAGTTTTTGAATGGGATAAAGTGAAAACATATGATTAACTATTCTGTTAATTTTAGCTAACAATCGAGATGAAAAATATGATAGAAAACAAGAACCCTTATAGGATGAGACTTTTCTAGTTTTATATTTTATCATTTAATTTTCTTGAATGATGATTTTTATTTTTTAATTTAATTTTTTATGTGGAGGTTATTTTAATCTTATGATGTGGATGTAAATTTGAATCACTAGCTTGATTCAGGTTTTGATTTGTTTTTAATTTTTCCAATTTTTTAGATCAATAGCATTTAAAGTTATTTTTATCTCTTATAAAACAATTAGTCTTTCATCTTAAAACATAAATTCCCCATTGAAGTGGAAGCTATCGCGTATTTGACATGTTTTCATATAAAAATCTCATTTGATTTTTTAAAATTTAAATACCTAATATTTTAAATCCTAATCATACACTTTCTGAAAATTTTGCTTTGTAAAACTAGAAAAGTAAAGGCAAACATGCTTTAAATTTTCCAAACCAATATAAAAGTGTATTTTTAAAATCATCTATTCTAAGATTTGATTCTAATTAAAACTTATCCAAAATTATTATTAACAGTTTTAAAACACCCATATCCAAGTTCTTTTTTTTATGGAAAAATCAATTAATTAATAAAATCTATTTTGCATGATAAAAGTATAATACAATGGGCCTTGTTCATTGCGGATTATAATAGTAAAGTTAATTTTTTTCTCTGAAAGAAAACAACTCAAGGTTGCTTTTCAAGCATAAAACAATATTTTTACTAGGTTTATTTTTCATTTTATATTTATTTGGGAGAATTTCAGTATTTTCATAATTTTTTATACAATTAGAGTACTTGGTTCCCATTAAAAGTGAAATAATATTAAATATAATTTAGGGATTTTTTTTGGAGTTTTCTTTTGGTATATTTATAACTATGTCATTGCCCTTTCAACTAGAAAGTCTTAGGCTTGATTTAATGACATGTTGGTATTTATTTTTTTAATTATCAAGCGGTTCCAAAATTGATCTAGTAATTTCATTAGTAAAAAAATAATAAAAAAAATGGAAAAGCTAGTCTGTTGTGTTTGGACACTGAGTGTGATGGCGCATGACATGTAAAATCTAGCTTCCTTGGTGTTTTTTGACCCACAATGACAAAGATCACTTTTACATGCTGCGTGTGTGACTTAATTACCATTAATTTAGTAATGATTGACCGTTTTTTTTTTTTCTCTCTTTCTTCCTCAATTCTTGTGTTTTTCCTTGTAACATTTCACAACATCCCTTCAAGTTTATTTCCCATTGAATTTATCCTTTCTTGTTTGATTGTTATTTCTTTTATTTAAATTGGTTTGATTACTGTTTTTTTTTTCCCATTTCTTCCTCTATCATTTTTTTTCATTTCAGATTTTATCATTATTCTTTTAAATTTATTTTATTTTATTTTATTTTAGAGGGTCTTTGGAACTTATTCTTTCTTACAACTTCATCCTCCTTTATTATATTACCATATTAGATTTTATCCCCATTCCTTACATTACTTTTTTTTAACCTTGACAAGTTTTAAAAATTGATTTATTTATTTATTTCATTATTCAATCTTAAATTGAGTTTCTTAATTGACCCTAGGTCTAGAATTTAACAGGTTGCAAATTTAATTAATTAACTTAGGTTTAAAAGAATCACTTGTGCTCCATTATAGTTTTTTTTTTTTAAGCTTAGATTTTTTATTTTCATCATATGACATTTGATTTAATTAGATATTGGATTTCATCTTAACCTAATTTTAGGTTCCTTGAAATTATTAAATAAAATGTGTGTGTAGGAGGACAAATGGCTTGGTTGGAAAAAATGATCTAAAAAAAATGAATATGTGAGAGATAGAGAAACCAAACTAGATTTTTGACAAAATTGGAAACTCAATTGTACCTTTAAAAGACCTAAATGTGAAAGACAATACAAATCCGAGGTTAACATAAGTGAATATTAGACAAACTTGTATAAAAATGAGTTCTAGGAACTTAAATTAAATTTTTAATAAGCTGATTTGATTTAGTCATGGGTTTTATTAAAGATTTAATAAATTTTAAAAATTAATTCAGGCCAAAGTAAAAATAATTAATTAAAATAAATTGCTTAACTAGACTTTTAATGGGTTAAATTTATTAAATTAAGGGCTTATTTGGTAAAATATAGGTTTGGAAACCTAGTTTAGGTTTAATTAAAAAGACTGAGAGAACTAATTTTATTTTTTACAAACTTAATATAATGAAATCATGGGCACATCTACTAGAAAACCAAAATCTATGGGTCAATTAACGACCAAATTAGAGAAATTTAGAATCAATGACCTTTATGTAAAAGATGTGCATATTCAGGACTAAAATTGATTGAAAATAGGGGTTAATTTGAATAAATTAATGTTTAAAGGTTAATTAAGGGTTAAATCAAAGAAATTCAAAACCAAATATCATTATGTAATAAATGCTAAAAGGTAGGGGTTAGTAAAAATTGTCAGGGGTGAAATTGAGATAATTCTTAGGATTTGAACTTAATCAAGGAGGGATAAATAGATATTCGCAAAATTCAAGGAGAGATAGTCACACTAAAATGTAAGTAAGCGTGTTTAAATAGATTTAAGGGCAACTAAATAATTTTGTTATGACTTAAACAAGAAGGCATGTTCTATATACTAACACATCATATATTTAAAACTAAAAAAAATAAACAAAAAGAGAAATGACATTGTATCAAGAGGCACTATAGATTGACTTCAACCTCCTTGAAAGAAGGAATAAAATAGAAACAATTTTTCTATATCCTTTTTCATTATTTAAATCTCCCTTTTCTCTTTGTTATGCAAGAATAAAAAAGCCCTCATACCCTTTCCTTTATACTTTTACTTATAAAAAATAATAATTTTTTTACAACACTGAATATATTGTTACATAGAGCCAAAAACCCACTCTCAAAATTATACTATGATGATATCATAAAATAGGGACACATAAACGACTGAAATAAAAAGATGAGAATTTTCAAATAATTCTAAAAAACAAAGAAAACAGTAAAAGGCTACTCATTAAGGTAAATATCCATATACTTAAAACTTTTTTATCAGAACACACTCAACCCAATTATAAACCAGTCAATGATACTAACACTACCTACCCAATAACCTACGGCCATCAGTAACATTTACACAAAAAAAAAAATAATTTATTATTCATAGTAAACCAAACTAAATCATTACATCCTCTTTGCAACTTTTTAGGCAACACAACATTCATTCTCCAATTTACTAGTAGTATTTCTCTCCACTACAGCATCCATAAACCAATGAGCCTCATTTTTTTTGTTCATGAATTTCATGTCAATCCCTATAATTTATTTCCCCTTCATATTTGGTCTCGATCTTTTTTATTACTATTTTTTTATATTTTAAATAATACATGAAATTAAAAAAATCAATATCACCCTTTTTAATTTTTTAATCTTTGAGATATGGTTATCATTCTTTTTATTACTATTTTTTCTAGTTTTAATAAGCTATAAAATTATATTTTAATTTCACCCTCTTTTATTTTTTTAATCTTTTAAATTTGGTTATGAGACTTATCATAACATGTTCAGGTTAACTAATTTTTTTTTTCATTGATAAAGGGTTAATTAGGGTGAAATTTAAAAGATTAAAAAAAATAAAAGAGGGTGAAATTAAAATATAATTATAATTCTATAGCTTATTAAAACTAGAAAAAAATAGTAATAAAAAGAATGAAAACCAAATCTCAAAGATTAAAAAAATAAAAAATGGTGATATTGATTTTTTTTAATTTCATGGATTATTTAAAATATAAACAATAGTAATAAAAAAGATAGAGACCAAATATGAAAGGGAAATAAATCATAGGGTTTGACATGAAATTCATGGTGGGGAAAGAGAAAAAAAAGAGAAAATTATCTTCAACACCAAACTCGATGAGCTTTAGGCAAAAGTGTCACCCTATTATATCGAAGGCGCTTAGACCTTTAAAGACCACCTCAGAAGATAGACTTTGGTAGCCAAACGACTCACACGCGCTTTACGAATGATATTGGGGTTGCTCGTATGCACGCGCTAACAATATTTTTAAATATATCTAATAAATATAAAACAACAATTCACTTTGATATCCTTAGAATTTACAATAAAACCAATGTAAAATGACAAAAAAAAAAAATCATTGGATTAGATTTATACTGGTTTCATCTTTAAGAACATTGAAATAATTATATTATTCTAGAAAAATTAAAAAAAAAACACAAAAAGTTCATGAGTAGTAATTTTACAAAATTGAGTTTTGCAAAAATATAAGTCTCATACAATCCTTTGCTCAATGCTTAATAGATATTGAATATGTGTGTGTTTCATCTTTAAGAACATCGAAATAATTATATTATTCTAGAAATTAAAAAAACACAAAAAGTTCATGAGTAATAATTTTACAAAATTGAGTTTTGCAAAAATATAAGTCTCGTATAATCCTTTGCTCAATGCTTAATAGATATTGAGTATGTGTGTGTTTCTGGATAATATGAAAGGTTTTAATACACGAATTTGAGCAACATGGAACAAGAGTATGGAAGACATTGATTTGCTTAATACTTAAATGGATACTAAGGGTTATGTTTGGTAGTAAAAATTCATTTAACTTGTATTGTTTCAAGAAAAATCCAATCCAAATTATTGTAATGGATTATAAAAATACAATTTAGCTTGTAATTTTAAAATATTGTTTAAAATTAAGAAAGTTTGGTATTTGTTTTTTGAATTTAGATTTTAAAACTAGTGTTACATTTTAAACGTGTCAAAATAATATTTTATTTTAATATGAAAAAAATACAAAGATCAATAATTCCTCATCCTTATATGATGTCAATCACTAAATTATTAACCTTTACAATCTTTACCTCAGAAGTCATGTAATAAAACATTTACTTTTTGAAAATACATGGAAAATAAATAAAAATATTTTAACTGTGGAGATTTTTAATATTTTTATTAACAAAAAGGATTAAAATAATAAAAAAATATTAGAAGTTCTATCCATATAATTACAAGTAGTTTTTTTTTTTCATTATTTTTAATTAATACTTAGCCATGGCTATAAGACTAAAACTCCAACGGTAAATTCGATTTTAAAATCTCATTTCCCCCTCCGGTGACGCATACTCGGTAATAAATATATATCATAATGCTCCCCAAAAAAACAAAACAAATATGGATTTCCCAAAATAAAAAACAAAAATAAAAAAAAGAAAAACCAAAGCGGAGCTTCGCTTATCTTTCATGACACGCGCATCGCAATCTCTTCATCTCTGTATTACACCCTCTTCCCTTTGTAGAAAGAATCCTTCCCTTTCTATTTCCCTCCACAGATCCTCAAAAATAGTTCCTCATCAAACCCTAACTTCTTACCTTCTCTGCAACCTACTTTCTTTCTATCGAATGATTCTAGAAACTTCATGAACCCACCCACCACCACCTTCATGGACCGCCACAACCAGCACAACCACCACCTCCTCCGTCCGTACGATGCCTGAGCTGCGTGGCCGAACACGCAGAAATCAGGATCAGAATAACAATCAGAATCCGATTAAGCTCACTGTACAGGCTCGTAAAAGAAGAACCGCAGAGGTTAATAACAATAGAAAAAAGAACGCGATCGTTGATGATAAGGAGAACTACGACGCCGTTTAGAAAGGAACTGCTTGACGAGGGGGCTAGGGTCTTGAGAGGAGAAGAAGAGGTTGCTGAGAAGAAGATGGATGAACACGATAGTGGTGGCGGCCGGAGCGCCGACAAGGTACCGGGAGCGGATGATGAAGGAAACACTGCTCCTCTTCCTGAGAAGGTGAGTTTTATTTTTTTATTTTTGGAGAGATTGGGTTTGGATGGTGAGAAAATGTGGGAAAGTGTGAGGAAGTTTTTTGTGTTGTGTTTTGCATGGAATCAGTTTAATGCATGTGAATTAGTGTGATATTTCAACAATTTTGCTTTTTTATTGCAATGTCTTCTAGTTTGAAGTGATGTTTTGCTAATTGTAGGAGTGGAACCAACAAAATCAGTAAAATATGTTTGATTTGCTGTTAAGATTACTCTTTTTTTTTTTGGTGTCTACTTAATCAACTCGTTGTGTTAACTCAGCTTTAGATATAAATGGGTAATGGTTTTTCCGATTATTTAAAAAAGGAAACTTGTCTAATGATTTTTGATTTCTTACAACAGGTCCAAGTTGGTGGTTCTCCAACGTACAAATTAGAAAAGAAACTGGGTAAAGGAGGTTTTGGACAAGTGTATGTTGGTCGACGAATTGGTCCCACAAATTTTGCAAATGAAAGAGGTGGCCCTGGAGCTTTAGAGGTATATGATTCTCGTATCTATCATATAGCTGCTCGATAAAATGTGCTGGATTTTATGATTGTAATGGGTTCGCGTGTAAATTGCAGGTAGCATTAAAATTTGAGCATAGAAGCAGCAAGGGATGTAATTATGGACCACCTTATGAGTGGCAAGTTTACAAGTGAGGATCCTAGTGCTGCTTGTTATATTGGTGGTTTTTATTCTGTGTACTGCATTGTTAATGTATATTAGGGGTTATGACTTTGTTTATATCTTCTGCGTGTACAGTGCACTTGGAGGCAGTCATGGGGTGCCACGAGTTCATTACAAAGGAAGGCAGGGTGAATACTATGTTATGGTATGTGTTCTTTGTTTTGTGTCCTCCTTTTGATTTTCTGGTTGGTAGGACTTACATTTCAGCCTCCAGGCAACTTTATCAGAGGAGTGTTTAAGAAAATGCTGTCCCTTTTGCAGGTTATGGATATGCTTGGACCTAGTTTATGGGATGTTTGGAATAACAATTCTCACACGTGAGTGCTGTTCTCTTTGTAGTTTTCTCTTAGGTAACATCATTAGATCAAACATTTCAAACATATTTCATTTTTACTTCATATCTTTGCAATTTCAGGATGTCCATTGAAATGGTTGCTTGCATTGCCATTGAAGCCATCTCTATACTCGAAAAGATGCACTCTAGGGGGTGAGGTTTTTTTAATAGTGATTCTGCTGATAATTTTTGTTCTTTATATATAGGTAATCTCTCTGTTTTTGTTTTTGTTTTTTTGTTTTTTTTTTTTGTAAAGAATAGACTACTTTTGGTGATCTGGAGAATGCATCTTGGATGTTGAGATTGACACGATTGATGTTTAAGTTGTTTTCTTAGTTGGTCCTTGAAGTGCATGTGGGCCTTACTGGTCTCCATGTTAGCCTAATATGGCTTTTTAATTTTTGTATAATCAGCGACAAGTAGCCATCTGTGTTATTTACTTGTGGCCTTTGGGGATGAGTGTGATAAAGTGGAACCACAATTTGCTGTTCCCTTGCAATCACACTTATTATATTTAGAACATCATTGCAGCCAAACAGAATGGGTGAATCAGTTTTAATGAGCAACTCCCAAATAGCCCTGCAGTGCTCTACCATTGTTTTCTCATTAGAAAGAATTTTTCATGATATAGTTGCTTCTATTCTGGCAGGTATGTCCATGGGGATGTAAAACCCGAAAACTTTTTACTTGGTCCACCAGCAACTCCTGAAGAAAAAAAGCTTTTTCTTGTCGACCTTGGATTAGGTAAGCTGTTGAATTTGCCAGTTAATGTGGCACCTGAAACTTTCTTTAGGGACAATGGGTGACTAATGTTTAGTCCTATTGTTGCCTGTTTCGTTACAGCAACCCGGTGGAGAGATAGCTCAACTGGTCATCATGTTGAATATGATCAACGTCCAGATGTTTTTAGGTAAAATGAATCTGTGTGATGATTGAAACATATGCCAGCCTGGCATTACCTTTGGAGATCCTGTTTTTTATGTTTATTATTTCCCCATTGCAACTCATTGTTGCTTGATTGTTTTTGTGCTTCAGGGGAACTGTTCGATATGCCAGTGTTCATGCTCATCTTGGTAGAACTGGTAGCAGGAGAGATGACTTGGAATCTCTTGCCTACACTCTCATCTTTCTTCTCCGTGGTCGATTGCCTTGGCAAGGATATCAGGTTTGCAGATTCTTAAATCTAATCTGTGTGTGCTTATTGGATCAGTTTCAGTTTCTCTCTAATGTGGTGATTTCTTTAGGGGGAAAATAAAGGGTTCCTTGTTTGCAAGAAGAAGATGGCGACTTCACCAGAAAATTTGTGTTGCTTCTGTCCTCAGCCTTTTAGACAGTTTGTTGAGTATGTTGTAAATCTGAAGTTTGATGAGGAGCCAAATTATGCAAAATATATCTCTCTATTTGATGGAATTGTTGGTCCAAATCCAGACATTAGGCCAATTAACACAGATGGTGCGTTGAAGGTACCTATAATATTTTCTTAATCTAGATATGATTGTTGATTCTGATCACTGAGACAAACACTTTGTTGTCCCACTTTGTGGTAGTTGTGGTAACCTGATTTTGTTCTGTGAAGCTTATATATCAGGTTGGGCACAAGAGAGGGCGACTGACAATGGAGGAAGAAGAAGATGAACAACCAAAGAAAAAGGTCAGAATGGGGATGCCTGCAACACAGTGGATTAGTGTTTATAATGCTCGTCGGCCAATGAAACAAAGGTATGCACTCAAGAGTTACATGCTGCTCTTTGAATTCTTGTGATTAAGGATAAAAAGGCTGATGTTTTCATTTCCTGGTGTAGATATCACTATAATGTGGCTGATATGAGACTCTCCCAACACATAGAGAAGGGTAACGAGGATGGATTATTTATCAGCTGTGTGGCATCTTGCTCAAACCTATGGGCCTTAATTATGGATGCCGGCACTAATTTCAGTGCACAAGTTTATGAGCTCTCTTCTCATTTCCTCCACAAGGTTAGTTTTGATCTTTGAATCTAAGGACGAGTATCTATCATGGATCTTCCATCTGAACATTGTCATTTTTAACTTGTTTTTTGCTCATTATCTTGCATTTTGATGTGAAGTATACACACATTTTAAATGCTAACTCAACTTACTCCTGCTTGTTATATTCCTTGTTTGTTTTTACAAAGGAATGGATAATGGAACAATGGGAGAAGAATTACTACATCAGTGCAATTGCAGGAGCAAATAATGGAAGCTCATTAGTTGTGATGTCTAAGGGTTAGTGTCATATCTCCTTCATAAGTGGTCGTTCTGCTATTTTCTTATTTCATATTTTGAATTTTGTTGCTTTATTAAATTCAGGGACCCAGTATTTACAACAGTCTTATAAAGTAAGTGATTCATTTCCCTTCAAGTGGATCAATAAGAAATGGAGGGAGGATTTTTATGTCACAGCCATGGCCACTGCTGGAAGTAAATGGGCAATAGTTATGTCTCGTGGTGCGGGATTTTCAGACCAGGTTGCTTTTGTAAATCTCTGTTCAATGAAATGCTTATGGGGCCAGCAATTAAGTTTCTTAACTTAATTTTTTATGTTTTTCTTCCAATTTTAGGTTGTGGAGCTAGATTTTCTATATCCCAGTGAAGGCATTCATCGTAGGTGGGATAGTGGTTATCGCATCACTTCAACTGCAGCTACTTGGGACCAAGCTGCTTTAGTTCTCAGTGTGCCAAGAAGAAAACCAGCAGATGAAACTCAAGAAACTCTTCGAACTTCTGCTTTTCCCAGTACACATGTCAAGGTTTGTTGACCTGTTCTATTTTCTCCTAGCTTTCAATATCTTGATTATTATTTTTTACGTTTGATTCACTTCCTATATATGTTTTTTCAGGAGAAATGGGCAAAAAACCTCTATATTGCATCAGTTTGTTATGGTCGGACTGTCTCATGATGACAATTTTTGCTGGGATGCTACTACTGCTATCATGACAATTTAGAAGACACTTCTTACCACTTATGACCTTGTTTTGAGGAGCAAAGATCTGCTTAAGCCAAATTGACTCATCATGGCATATAGGAGTCTATGTATGCAAAACTCTACCTTAATGTAGCCATCACTTAGCATCCATTAATACCTGTGCACTATCTTTCAATTGGGTTGAAATGCTGGTAGGATGGTGCTGTTTTTTACCCATTGCTAAGAAGCTTGTATAGTTATGAACAGTCGTTGAAGGGATGTGCACAGGTGATGTTCTCATTACTGATGGTATTTTTGAGAGGGTGCTATCGTGATTTTGCAATAGGCTTTTTATCATTCTCAATCATCAAGTCTGTACTTGTCTTATGCTTCTTCCATCTTTTCTAGACTTGAAGATCCTTGTGATCTTTCACTCCCGAACTTCCTGGATGTCTGCATGACCTAAGAGACGGAGGATGTACTTCTTTTGTATACTTTTAAACAACAGTCTGTACTTTTTGTTAATTTTCAATGCTTATGCTGTAATCTTTTAATGCATGTTTGCCCTCTTAAGTTGTCATCCTTGTATCAATGTGGTTGCCACCACCAATTATTTGTATGCCTATCTTTGTTTACGTAACTTGACAATGTAGGTACCTAGACTTTGGGGTATTAACAGGAATCACAGACAAAATTGCGAGCATTTGTGGTCAAATTCTTCAAAGCAGAAAGCGGGCTAGGCTCCTATTTTCAGTAAGGATTCATGGTGCTGAAAGATCAAATATCCTTGTGCATGGGGGGTGGTCCACGCATTCCTTAAACAGAAATTCTTCAGACTTGGTATTTGGGTGCACCTTTTTATTTCTTTGCTTGCAGAAGGTTCATTATCTCATTGGATTGGCTGAATAACGTCTGTATTTCCCTTCTGTATATTCTTGACCAGGGATGTATGGAATTTGAATTGGTAATGTCTCTACAGTTTCCCTTGTATCTGTGGTATTTTATCCATCATATATAGATCAAATCAAGAATGAGGCACATCTGTTTTACTGGCAGGGTGTACAAACTGAATGGGTACATGGTCTGTCTGATATGGTCGCTGAATGCTATAGTGTCCTGCATCTTGATATCTCCTGTAAAGCGAGTCTTCTTCATGCATCAGTAAGCAGCCCTTTTATTTTTTCAATAATTTTGTGATGATTGTCATTTCTGCTTGCGCTTCTCTGAGCACATTCATGATTATTCTTCTATGATGTGCAATGTCAATGTTTTAATTTCCATTTTGGACCTTCTATAGGTGTCTCCAGAAATGATTGTCATGTATAATCTGTTCGCATGTGGATTGTTTGAGAATTTGAGTTATATCTGGAAGCAATCTGTTCTGCTAAATTATTTCCACAGCTGATTTTTAGGGTTCATTTGTTTTTATTTTTCTGATTTTGTTGCAGGATAAAAGAATGGATGGGATTTACTCTGATGTGTGGTCATATAGTTGAAATTTTCAAGTTTGCCTCTCTGGACAGTTCGCATTATCAGTTGTATTGTGGTTCTACTTTGTCCAGGATAAACATGAGCTGATGTCGGTCAATATCTGATAAAATGACATTCGACCCTTTTGATTGCTACAAAATATGAGTGCAAATATAAGTTGATAATTAAAACCTCCAGTTCTTGTTTGCTTTCAAGAAATGGAAGGAAGAAAAAGGGATCTCCAATAGAACTGACTCAGGCATGCTGGGACTAGATGGACTATAAAGTATTAATCCTATCCAGAAACCGGAGCTATTCCTCAATAATAACCACTCCATATACAATAATTGCTGGTTTCATCGTATATTGAGAGGATCATTTTGATTTTATTTATTGTCTCCTTCCCTTCGTACCTATCAAGAGGTTTTTGTTTAAAAAGCAACTGCAAGTTGAGCAGCATTTAAAATTGGTGCACATTTTCTGATAGAACTATGTTTAGACTACTTGAATCTCACACATTCTTGTTTGCTTGCTCAGGCTTACAAGTCGAACAAGCCTATATTGATGGCAAGTATGTGAGGTGGCTGCATGGGCACCGAGATTAATCAGTCTTCCTGATGAGCGAGGACAACTTGGATGCTGGATGCAAGTGTTCAATTTTTACATGAATATGCTGGATCCAATGTTAAGAAATCATCTGTTTTTCATATTCGGTTGAGTGATGAGTTTTTCCAGATTTGTTTTTGGAATAGACGTGAAATGAAATGTCGGCTTCGGTGGTGAGCAACCCAACGCCAACCGTTTCTCAATTTTTGTCGATGCATGCGATGCTTTCCGATACTACCTAAATGCTGACTCTCTAATGGCATAATTTAGATGTTGTATAGCCGAAAAAAAGAAAACTACAAAACCAAACAATACTTCGTGCTGAGCACAATTGAAGAGGATGGCCGTTTCTTAGTGAAGTGTGTGCAATGGTGTTTACTTGAAACAATTAAGAAAATAATAATTGACAAGTCAACCTAGAGTTAGGGTTAGCCAAACGAGAGTTACGATCATAGAAAACTGATCCTTGGTGCTCCTCGCGCCGCCTCCTCTTCTTTCTTGTGTAACGAAACACCACTAGATAAAAAGTCCCAGGCGTACACTTCTAGGATTTTTCTTCTTGACCTCTCTTTCATGATTCCATAATTATTTTTATCGTTATTTTCATTTGTTTGCACAATTCGCAGTCAGTAAAGCGCGTATGATGATCATTGCATTTAAAATAAATCCAAATCCAACCATTTCTTTAACTTCTTCAGGCGGAAATGGGTGAAAAATTGGAGAGCTTTTAAGATGAATACAACGATAAAATTATATGTCAAAAACAGGTCGGGTGGAGCAAACAATTTGAGCGAAGCTTTCCCGAGATACTTACAATGCACATTCATATATTAAGTACCCTCCTTACCAAGCCGTAATATGAATGAATGACAAAATGAAGTGAGCCAAAAGGTCAGCTGAAAAATTAGTTTATCACAGAAGATCTATTATGTCGGCCTGCAACATAACCTCCTCAAACGGACTCTTTCCTGCCAAAAGAGAAGACAATTTAGCTAGGTAATTCCAGTGTCAACCGAGAAATCAACATGTTATAAACATGGATACGTAATTGATACTAGCCTCTGTGTTGTCATGATCATATCGAACCAGGAAAAGGCACCGGCAACCTCTAATGTCATGTGTTTTTCTTTGAATGTCAACAATGTGGGCGTCAAAGTATTGTGCCTGATCCCTTCTTTCCTAATGAAATTCAAATTGCACAAGTTAGCTACCTGTAGAAAGTAGGGATGATTTGTAGGAAGTGAAGGGATCACTGCTGCAACTAAAAATCTAAAATACCTGAAAGCAGCATACTAAATCTCCAACCTTCAATCTGTGACATTCCGAATGCTCAAGAGGAATAGAACGTTCTCGCACTGCATTTTTTACATTGACCCACTCATCCTCCTCAGCCCCAAACCCAACAAATCTAACACGAACTTCCTTTAATAAAAGAAAAAACTTCATGAAAGATGTATTTACAAAAAACAAGATGAATGACTATTTTTAGTACATTCCCATTTCTAATTTGAGTGAAGACCTAACTAGAAGAAGTTTCAGTCCCAACTAATCAGATTTTATTCCATATGGATGAGCTCAGTATCAATTATACTTCTTTGGATGACACCGAAAATTCAATTTTTGTTTTCAGTATCATCCCTTCACTTACGTTCTGCAACTTTGGACATGTGTATATCAGTTCAACATTAGTCAGGACAATCCAGGCACAACTAGAACGCTTGAAGTAATAGATTATGAAATAGAAACTTACAGTGTCCCCAGATGTAAGAATTCTATGAGAGAGGAACATGTCAACATCATACCTAAAAGAAAAAAAGATTGGAAGACATTAACTATGGACATCCAGTCAAGTGACAAAGTATGCAATTACCATTGTGAATAAGTATCATGGCAACCATGCACTTCTCGCTCAAACTGGCATGCCTATCAAGAATATTCTCATACAGACACATAAACAGCCTGTGGTTTTTTATTTATTTCTCATCTTTTGTGGAAAACTTATTAGGAGAAAGTAGAAGTAGCATTATCCTTAAGTTTATATTCACAGGAAAACTAATAGTTAATACAGGAAGCGGAGTTATTAGGATTAGGTTAAGTGCCTGTTTGGGTGAGCGGTGCAAACCGCGTTTCACCCAAATTCAATTTTTTTTTTTTCAATTGTAATGTTTTTTTTTTGTGTGTTTTTAGATCATTTTGATGTGCTGATATCAAAAATGATTTTTAATAAATAAAAAAAATATATTATTTTGATGCATTTCGGCACGAAAAGCACTTTGAAAAGTAACAGCAACCACACTCCCAAACACCCTCTAAGTTTGATTGCCTCACTGTTACCTCTAAGTGTGATGGTTCAGAGAGAAACATTAACAACAGGCTCTGTCCACTAGTGACTAGGGGAGGCAAGTAAGCCCAGAAAGTCTCAATCAAACAAAGGATGTATCTTAAACAATTGCTATGAAGGTAATGAGAATTTTGATAGTACTGGGACAACTCAAATTTTATGGATTTATATCCACAAAATGGAGATACTTCCAACAAGGTAAGACCAAAACATTTTAAAGCAAGGTTCACAGTTTTTGCTTGCTACATGTTTCCTTACCATGCCCCATCTTTTGATGACCTTGCCTCAAATTTCAACTCTGACAAATCTGGGATTGTTTCTCCTGTTTTTAGAGGAAAATAAAATAAAATTACAAACAAATGTGGAGAAATGTTGGCTACAAAGAGATAAAGGGTAGACAATAGTGCACTCATAATATAATCTAATTTTTTAGGTTAACAAAAGAAAGGGAAAGGAAAGCCAGAATGGTTGTTGAATAAAATATGCTTCATCTGTAAACAAAATTCTTCAACATCAATGTTGGGCATACTAATTCTCAGCATAACATCCAAGTATCCTATATGCTAAGTCAAATATTTGCTTGTACCAAAATATACTACCCTACCTATCACTGCATCTTTATTTTTTTAGCAGATGCAGAATTGTCCTTGTTACAGCAAATTATATCATTGTCAAAACGATATCAATCTACCAACTGGTATTAGAACCCACCAAGATGGTGACATTGGAGATTAATATATCAAACAATAATTCATTGCAGATGATGCTGACTGATACTGAGCATGTACCTGAGGAATATATATCTAAAACTACAAATGCAGTCTATGTAACTTCGAAAATGACACGAAGCATGATTAACCTGAATGACCACTAAACTCTACATATTCTTGTACATCTATATCTGATTTCATGCAGCAGGAAATGTCAGAGAAAAATATCAAGAAAGAAAAGTACCTTCAGGAATTCGAGAACTTTCTTTTGTCTTATTAAAAGGATTAGACTCTGGGAGTGGAGAATCATGATTTGAAGCATCAGTTGAAGATGCAACTTTGGACAGGCAATCCTGCTGCCTAGTTCTGAACCAACTTTGTACCTAAGACACAATTGTAACATAAGGGAAGCTACAAGATAAGCACAAGCATAATGCTAGAGCTTTCATTGCAGAATAAAAGGTTTATAACAATAATGGTAATGATATACAGAAGAAGAAAAAAGAGTAATCAAGAAAGTAAAACCTCAGTCCATTTAACAACAGGTTTCCCAGCCCGGGCAGCAGAGGAGCTGCAAGGCAAAACCAAGAGAAGTTAGCACCAAATCTCGACATGAAAAAAAATGATGTGTGTATCAAAATCCATAACTAGAAGATAAACATGGGACAAAACTTGCCTAAATCTCCTGGCAACTTTCTGAAAGAACTCCTTGTCTTGTTGGTCTGATTCCTTTAGCAATCTCTCCATCTTCTCTATCTGTTTTCACAGACGAGGATAAAAATAAAAACTTTATCATGTCATTTGCACAACACAGTAGAAAAAACAAAGGAGACAGTAAAGCATCATCATATTAGATCATCAGTCACGGCACTCCACAGGCACAGTTATACAATTTTGCTTGTAGCAAAGACAATAAATATATGCATTGTTCTTTACTCCTCTAAAATGTTACAAAGCCAAGCATAGACTTGAATACACAATTACATACACGTCACACTAATCTAGATTAGACATTTAAGAAAAACAAGATCCCAAAGAATTTAACTGAGATTATTCATGAACCATTACCATTTAGCAAATAACAAGCCTTTATTTGCTATCAACCAAGACCTCTTTCACTAAGAATAACCAGGAATCTACCCACCCCATCATAAGAAATGGCCCCAAATCAACTTAACTCCATGGCTGAACTTTCAAATTCTCTAAGCACCTAGATGAGCAAAGTTTATTGTATTTTAATCACAAATCAATAAAGTCAACTACATTAATCCCAAAAGACACCATTTCAGGATAGCATACTAAAATAAAAAATATCCCAATAATTTAGTTTTAAGAAGCTAACAAGCATTAAGCCACAATCGAATGAAAATGTACATTACTGGAAAAAATAAGAAA
The DNA here is from genome assembly GCA_015731905.1 of Salix dunnii. Classification (NCBI taxonomy): domain Eukaryota; kingdom Viridiplantae; phylum Streptophyta; class Magnoliopsida; order Malpighiales; family Salicaceae; genus Salix; species Salix dunnii. Next base: position 4,131,078 of record CM027676.1, read on the forward strand.
ACCCCATGAAAATAAACATTAATGAAGAACAAGAAAACAAATCATACCTCAGCCGTTGTGAAACCAGAGAACACCGGTCTCTGTCTTCGGCGGAGACGATCCATAATTCTATCCACACGAAAGAAAAAAAAAGTAAAAAAATTTAAACCCTAGCTTTTTGACAATGAAGAAACTTGTTTTGTTTCCTCTTTTCTCTGAAACTGCGTAGAATTTGGTGACCTGTATCGATAGCTAAACAGAGAAAAGAGCCTCTCTTGTTTCGGTGCTTGTTCGGTTTTGTTTCAGAGAAAGCAGAGGTTTGCACTGTGCATTCCAGCTTTTTAAAGGAAGCTGTTTAAGCGGCTTTCAAGTATTTGGTCTCGTTTCGTTCATAGTTGTCGTCTCTGTCCGAGATGATTCGGAAAAGTGCCTTCAATATTAAATTATCAATCAACTCGTAAATTATCCATTTAACTTGAATTAATTACTTTTATTAAAAGAATGTTTTATCTAGGTTGATTTAATTTGTTTTTATTTTATATATATCCTTAGACATTTACCCGCACTTCGTCATGGCTGGAATCATATTTTTTTCAATATAAAAAAATATTAATTGTGTGAAATTTTTATTATAAGATAAATTTAAAAAAATAATAAATTTGTGTAGAGTTCTTGTGAAGTGCGAGTTTTTTTTTATAAAATATAAGAATTTTAAATCGATATAAATTTATTTAAATTATCATCATTATTAAAAAAAACAAGTAGATTCAGATACCTGAATTATGAATTCACTGTATTAGGATTAATTCATTTTATAATTAAATTTAGATTAAATATAACAAATAAAATATAAATTGTGAAAATATTTGCAATAACCAAATAAAAAAAATAAGCAGTTTATTTTCTATCTACAAAAAGAAAAAAGTATCATTGAAAATCCATGCCTACTTTGTCATTATTATCATCATTATAATAGTTAAAATTATTATCAATATTATTCCATAAACAATTAAAATCATTAAATTGCACCAAAGAATTAAAAAAAAAGAAAAAATTTTTTATAAAAAAAATAATCACTAAAACTTATCACTATATTGCACAAACAATGAAACCATAAAATCATCTTATCCAATCGAAGGATAAAATTGAAACAAATAAAAACTTTAGAACCAAAATAAATAAAGGGATTTTTCAAAAATAATTGCAGTGTAATTTTGTTATAAAATTAAAAGACTAATGATCGAAATGAAAAGTAACATATACATAATCAATTTCAATTGGAGAAAAAAAATAAAAAAAATTAAAACCCATAAAACAAAAAAAATTAAAGGAAAAAAATCAAAAAATCAAAAGAAAAAGGACTGAAATGAAAACTAATATATATAATCTATTTCAATTGAAGGACATAATTGAAAATAATCAAAATTTTCATTGAAGAAATCAAAGATAAAACTGAAATCAAAAGAGCACGAATTGAAATAAAACATCCTCAAACAGGAAGGACTGACATGTATGTTGATGGTAGTATGAGAGAGAAAAGAGAAAAAAATAAAAGTCGTCCACCGTCACCCTTAGCCCACCACGTGCTGTACTGCAAAGAAGATGACATGGGACGCACCTATTGACACGACGACCAAACATTTTACGTGATCTATCACCATCGCACGCGTCGGCCAAGAGGTGTGTGAGCGTGAAACTTTACAGGTGTGTCCATATGACGCACCTGTAGTAATTCTAAAAAAGATTAAAAATAGCTAAATTAACTATACACCCTTGGACCTAGTGATAACCACAGAAAAAATGGCCATGAAAGTACCAGAATGCCCCTAAATTTAGGTCTTCATTTTTGTTTTTTCGGGGGTATTTTAACAGTTGCAGTGTACATAAATATGTGAAAAAAGAAAAAACACTCCTCACTATTCCTTGTCTTTTTATCAGCTCTCAGGGGATAAAATGGTAGTTGTATTGTGCAATTTAAAATAAAAAATACCAAAAAACCCCAAACAATATGAAATACCAAACATGTCCCATTGGAAATGTCTAAAATGCTCTCGGTTCTGAGGATTAAATTGTTCGACTCGAGGGGTAAAATAGTAATTTAACTATTGAAATCTACAATAATTTATGTCTAGGTATACAGTAAAAAATTGATGCCTTTTTAATTATTATTTTTATCTCACAACATAAGAAATAAAAATGAAAGAGAACTTATTTAACAGCTGAAATAGATCAAAGAAGGAAAGGAGCATTCCAGTTTTGTTATTTATTTAGATTTGGTTTCAGATTAGAAGGGCACTGACTTAGGTAAGAAGCATTTATTCGTTCTATATTTTACCTGTTTGAGAGTGAGTTGTTTTTAAAAGTATTTTTAGTTTAGAAATGCATCAAAATATTTGTTATTAGCACATGAAAATGAACTAAAAATATTTATTTTTAAATTTTAAATTTAATTTTTTTATTTTTTTCAAAAATATTTTTGAAATGCAATGTCAAATATGTCATAGGTCCATATTTTTCTTGAAAAAAGAAGCAATGTTTAAATGATGTAAAATGATAGTGTTTTATTCATACTAAATGATGTCTAGAAGAAATAAGAGAAATTAATTATTTAAATTATAATAGCAGTTATGATTAATATGTTGATTTTATCTTAATTAAATGATAAAAGAAGAAATAATAATATTGATTAGTATCTTTTTTAGAAAACTAGCATGATACCTTGGAAACAAATAAAGGGGGGAAATCTCATAACTCCAATAAAAAAATTGAGGATCAAATTGAAAATAATAACACAATAAATTTGAATTAAATGGTAAAATTGAAAAAAAAAAACTTATATAAGAAGTATAGGGACTAAATTGAAAATCACAATTTATCAAAAATTAATGACTAAATTGAAAGGAAATAAAAGTCTTATTAAAGAGTTAGGGATAAAAATAAAATTTCAAAAGAAAAAAAAAACAAAGCACAAATACAAAAAATAATGAAGACTGATATACTATTTTTTTGTGGTAGGAGAATGAAAAGAAGAGGAAAAAAGAATTAAAACTCATTGGCACCAAACCACCAAACTGTTGATGACACATGTCGCACTGGATGAAAAAGGTTGAGACAACACATCTAATTTCAATGTGGAATGGTAGTTTTCACTCTTTAGAGATTTTGAATGCATCATCTAAAGTGCGTGGCATTTCCAATGAGCTAGTGTGTGTAATTAATATTGCATTAACAATTTTTTTAAATTTAATTATGATTTAATTATTGTTAAATATGATAATTCCCTTGATAAAATAGGAAAATACCAAAAAACACAACTTAAAAATATTAACATGATAATGCCTTTGACTTAAATGACATTTTAAGAATCCAATTGTACATTAAAATTGAAAACATAGATAATATCCCTAGTCAAAAGGCTTATAATTGTTTGGTTTTAAGGTTATTTTAGTATTTATACTGTTCATGAAAAAGAAAAGGTAAGGACTTTAATACCCTTCTAAACAAGGCTATATTTTATTAGATTAGATGAAAAAAATTATTTTACTGTTGTAATTCATGGTAAAACAATTGTTCCTACTCTCTTTGTGCTTTAATATTGTTATATTAGAGTGCATATGGGTTACAACAATACACTTATTATAGGTGTTGGCTACCTCTTGCATATCCCTTATAATGATGCCAAAACAAACACAAAAAATAAATTTGGGTCAAGCTTGAGCCTCCAATCATAGTTGTTCAAGTCAGACTTAAATGATCTCAACCGATCCTGTTTGGGAAAAACTTGAATAACCTTCACCATCCCAAAAAAAAATTGAGGTGTCTTATTTTTAATAGTTTGGGCTCGACCCACTTGACTCACAGAAAACTCAACCATAAGCACACGCCATAACAAAAAGTAATAAGTTTAAAAGTAGTTAATACAACACTATTTTCTCCTTAATTTACTCAATGAACTTTCTCCACCACCAACAATTTTATGCTCATATATAACCTTAAAGGAAACCTATCAAATCACAATGACATAACAAGATGCTATAATCAATAGTGAATACCAACCTCGTTGCCAATGATACATGACCAACAACTTATTTCTCTCCACCCACCATAAGATATCTATAAGTATTCTATGTCATTTCATCACATTCTAAGAGGTAAGTTGACTTTACCAATAATTATAAGTACCTGATGTTGCGACGATGGTTTTTACGCGCTTCGCGCCCCGCCGTCCCCCGGAGGTTTGGGGAGACAACGGTGTGCGGTGAAAATAAGGGGTTTTATAGCCGTAAAAATTACGACTATAAATATAAGGAGTCGCCACCTAGTATTAAAGTCATTAGGAACCTATTGGCCTGCGAGAGTCTTGGGTAAGGAGACTTGTTGTGCAAGGGGAAGACGCATCACCCCTAGTGCACCCTACCTAAGGTAAGCTGCATTGTCGTTTGATTGTTTTTTTCTAAGTTAAATTTTTTTTTACATTGCATTAAAAAAAATATTTATTTTTTATCTGCGGGTGTAATTTATGATGTAATTTTACACCGCAATTAGAAAACTTTTTTTTTTTTACGGATGTAATTTACAATATAAATTTACACTGTAGTTAAAATCTTTTTTTTTAATCCATAGATGTATTTTACAATGTAAATTTACACCCTAATAGATAAAACAGAAATGGTTTTGATTATTTTTGATATTTTGGCCAACTTCCAATGGATAATCATAAACCAGTTACGATATCCAATTTTGTTTTAAAACATGAGAAAAAAAAATATGCTTGAAAAATTTTGGAATTCGGCCGTATGCATGAAAACAACATATTTTATATTTTTGAATTTTTTTGTAACAATAAAAGTGGTAAAAAAGAAAAAAATATTTTTTATTTTTTTGTTTTTTTTTATATTTTTATTGGGCTGGGCTGTCAGCCACAGTGGGCTGACAGCTTGCCCTGAGTAAGCTGGGTTTCCAGCCTTCATGGGCTGGAAGCCCAGGTGGATATGGGCTGGGCTTCCAGTCCTCACGTGGCATATGGGCTGGGCTTCCAGTGCTCACGGACTGGAAGCCCAGATGGTTTTGGTCTAGGCTGGGCCGAGAGCAGCCCAACCCAAACATAAAAAAAAGGGAAAAAGAAAAGGAAAAACACGTGAACAGTGCAGTGACTTAATTCACTACATTGTTCTTACGTGAACAGTGTTCGGCCGGCCGACCACACCTAGAAGTTCACCTGATATTACCGTTGGGTAGAGGACTTCGAGGCGGTTCTCCCTGTCATGGTAGCGTCGAAAATGGTGAGCCGTGGTGGTCGGCAAGAGGTTCGGAAGTCGTTGACCTGTTGCGTCGCCTACGCTGTGCTGCTGCTGTTTCTCTCTTTTGCCTTGCCGGAGGTCGCTGCTGACATGGAGGGAAGACTGACGAAGATGAAGAGTGTAGAGCTAGGTGGTTGGAGCTGGTTGACCGAGAGGGAGAGAGAGAGAGTTGCAGCTGCTGTTTTAGAGAGAGAGGGAATTTGCAGACCGAGAGAGAGAGAGAGAGAGCTCGACACTGAGGGAGAAAGACGCCAGGGAGAAAGGGGAGAGAGAGCTACTGACGCCGGCGTTGAGGAAGAGGATCGGTGGCTGCCGCTGCGTGTGCATGTCTTCGTCTTTTTTGCGCAACAAATTTTCAAATTTCAATCTCTTCTCCTCTGTTCTTTCTCCTTCCTTTTCTGTATTTTTTTTTCTTTTTCTCCCCCCTGCATGCAGCGTCCATGTGGTTTTTATAGGGGAGTTTGGCTTGACACGGTGGCTGACTGGTCGGCGGCGTGGTGGCTATGACAGACGGCGTGGTGGCAGCTGTTTGTGGGCTGTCGGCGGTGGTGTTCAGGCGGCTGTCGGGAGGCAAAGGCTGGTCGGTGCATGTTGTAGCAGCTTTGGGTAATGGTAAAAGTGCATTTTGGTCCTTTACTTCTCAATTATTCTAATTGCACCCCCAATTGGATTTAAATTTGTAATTTTATGCAATTGTACCCTTGTCCGAATTTCAACATTACCTTTGGCTTTGCTCACCTTTTTTATTTTGGTCCCTCACTTCTGATTCATGCAATTTGGCCCTCAATTGACAATTAAACTCTCAATTGTCTTCAATTTGAAAAAATTAGCTTGAAAAAATTCAATTGGGTCTCCAAAAATTCTGATTTTCTCAATTAAGCCCGAATTAAATTCAAGAATTCAATTTTTCATCAATTAAGCCCTTAATAAAATTAATTTAACCAATTTAAAGCATAATTAAGTCCTTGCACTTAATTAAATTCTTCAATTGGATCCTAAATTAATTCTCAAACATAATAATATTTTGAATTAGCCCATGATTAAATCAAATTGGCTTATAAAAAATATAATTATGATTTTTGACTTAATTTTTACCTTGAATTTGTATTTTCTCTCATTTTTGGGCATAAAAGAGATACGATTCGCCTCAAAAAATTTCCAAAATTTCCACCGTGATTTTTCTACCGACGCCAAACCCCTTTTATTTAATTTATTTTATTTGGGGGAGTAACCCAAAAATTGGGTTACGACAGTTGCCCCCCTCTTTACAATGCTTACAATAAAAGTCTTGTAAAAGACTTTAAATAATAAGCGTTGTAAAGAAAAAAGATAATGGATTTATCAGACCAAGAAATGGTTGATCCATCCGAAGCGAAAATGAGGGTTGCAAAACGCACTCAGAAGGGAAATGATAGAATAGGGCTAGAAAGCGCACTACCTAAAAAGTTGAGGCCTAAAGAGGACACTCAAAAGATGGAAGATTATGATGTTTATGATTAGCACAAAAAAATGGTCTCATTGTAATGGGTGACTACTCAGATGAAAATGATGAAAGGGGTGAAGATCTCATAAAATGAAAAATAGGGCTAGAAAGCTCGCTATCTAGAACGCACGACTGAGGGTTAGAAAAAGCACTAAAAGAGAAGAGAAAGTAGAGCTGGAAGGTGCACTAATTGAGTTGAAGGTCGAGAATTGGAACATGCACTCAAGGAGTGGGGAGATAAGGCTTGAAAGCGCACTATCTGGATTGATGGTCGAGGGTTGGAAAACATACTCGACGATGAAGAGAAAAATAGGGTCGGAAAGCACACTATTTTAATTGATGATCGAGGGTTGGAAAAAAAAACACTCGAAGGTGAAAGGAAAATAGGGCTGGAAAGCACACTATTTTAATTCATGACGAGGGTTAGAAAACACACTCAATAATGAAAGGGAAATAGGGCTGGAAAGTACACTATTTTAATTGATGATCGAGGTTTGGAAAACACACTCGAAGGTGAAAGGAAAATAGGGCTGGAAAGCACACTATTTTAATTGATGACGGCTAGAAAAAATCACCTATGTTTAAGGAAGAGACATAACTAAAAAAAATGCTATTTGAATTGCTTGATGACTAAAAGCACACTCAAATAAGGAAAGAGATAAGGTTGAAAAATGTTCTATCTGTGTTTGTTGAAAGGCTCGCAAGTACACTCAGGGATGTGAAAGTAGTAGGGGCTCGAAGACGCACACAAAAACAATGAGTGGAGGTTTGTAAATTACAATCCTTCTAAAACATTTATTAGGTTCCTAATGGGGACGCAATGCATGATAACTCCCAAGAAGGAGATAAGGCTGAAAAGTGAGCTCAAGGAAATGGAAGAGGTGGAAGCTTGAAAGCGTACACAAAAATGATGAATGAAGGTTCGTAAATTACGATCCCTCCAAAACATTTCCCAGATTGTCAATGGAGATGCAATGTATAATGATACATGTATACTTACTTAAGAGATATAGATCCCCTTTTCTTCTTCCTGGCCTTCCTTTCCTGGGGTTTGGATCTTTAGCTTTGATGGCTTCTCGCTTCTGCTTATTCGAGCCGCAACTTAAGATTTTGACCACTATAGATGATAGATTTTCATATCAACATGCCTCCTTAAGTTTGATCCAGATTATTATGGATCCTGCTTCAATTGCATTTGTAGATTGCCCCTCAGTCTGGTCATGCCCACAAGTGTTTTGGGTTTCAAGAGTAGTGTTTGCATGAAAAGGGTTGGTTATTTGCAAAGATTGTGTTTCATGTGGGATTTTTAGAATTTCAAAGTCATTCCAAATACAAAAACCATTTTAATTGCCCCATTCGGGTCATGCTACACTAGCGCTTTGGGCTTCAAGTGTTTGTAGGAAAGGGATGGTTATTTGCAAAGATTTTTCATGTAAGATTTTTGGAATTTCAAAGTCATTCCAAGCACCAAAGCCATTTTGATATTTGTTTAAACAAACTTGTTCGCGAAAGAATTCAAGTGATCTCATTGTCAGTTTTTATGTTGATTTTGACAAGAATGTGAAATGATGCTTGTTCGCATATCTTGTATTTCATAAAAACTTCGATTAAATTTTGTGAAGCATTCGTAAGAATCATTTCAAATGGAAAAGCATTGCTTATCGATCCAGATTACTTGTATTTGATCAGAAAGAGCTTTATCAGGCTTGTAATATAGGCTCAGGTTGCTGGCTACGAAGAAAAGATATTTGCAGGCTCAAAAAGTATTTAAAGGTTTTCTAGACTAAGGATCACTTCGTGCTCACTCTTAGAACTCCTTTTAGTCCTCATGATGGATTTTCTTGACATGCCCCCCAGCATTTTATTTGTGCTTTTGCCTAGACATGCCGCCTGTATTTATTTGGGCTTTTTATCATGAGTTTTTAGCACTATCATGTTGGCTCGGCTCGTTATAATGTACTAAAACTCTTTTTATGTTTATGGCCCACAATTTCATTTGGGTACCTCTCGACATGCCTCCCGGTATTTATTTAGGCTCTTGAGAATGAGTTTTCAGCAGTATTATCATGTTGACTTGACATGCCCCAATTATTTTATTTGGGCTTTTATTGTGACATGACCCCAGAATTTTTTTGGGCTTTTTATGTTGGGTTTTTAGTACTACTAAAATGTTGAATTAATTTTGCTAGTGTACTAAAAACCTTATTATGTTTATGCCCCTCAGCTTTCTTTGGGCATCTTTTGTCATTGAGGAATACTTTGTAATTGAGAGTTCTTCTCTCTTCGCAGTTGCCCCCCCAGTGTAAAGTGTGATCCTTGTCAAGGTTAATTATCAAGAAATAATTATCAGGCTCAAATAGGGACTACAAGGGATATTTGAGACTTTGTGAAGGCATATCAAAGATGGCCTCTCTTCATTTCAAAATACATGCACTCTGAATTGCTAAGCTTTGCTTTCCCATGCGAAATATTTTTTGATTTTTTTAATTATTTGCTTAGCTAAGCGCTCAGTTTTATTATGCAGATTTTTGGGGTATGAGATCGCCCTTCAATAAAATCCTTTGAATCCCTAGAACACATTTGTTAAACAAAAATCCAATTGGCAATTCTTTTCGTACTAGACTTTGATTTGCCAAAAATCTTGATAAAATTATGGGATCATGTATAATTAGATGAAAGGATATAAGGGGCACTTATGTTATAAAGACACGTCATAAACACAAGAAAATACATGACCATTGAAAAGAAATGCTCGCTTAACAAGAAAAATCCTGTGGCGTTACAAGTAATATTGCTGACACGTTAAAACATGAACATAGTATGCAAACATGACCAAAATAAAAGGAAATCATCGAAGCAGACTTCATCTTCCGATATCGGAACCCTCCATTTTTAGAAGCTTTTGCCGATGTCATTTTAACAATGCGAACACTTGGTACCTCATTTCTATGAAGCTTAATTGGGCGCAGGACTTGGATTTTCATCAAATGTTATCCACCCTGCTTTAATCAATTGCATGAGCTTTTTCTTGAAAGCACAACAAGTGTGAATGCTATGTCTTGTAGCTCCAGCATGGTATTCGCATGTGAGATCGGGTTTGTACCAACCAGGGTAAGGTGGTTGCAAAGGCGTCTGAGGTTTAGAAGCTACTTGCCCAATGCTTACCAGCTTTTGATACATCTCATTCAAAGGTAAAGGTAGCGGAGGTAGTTGTTCTTGGGTTTTCTGGTAATTTCTTTTTGGGAAATTTTTAGGTGGATCTTTGGCTTGAATATTGATGGTGGCGATTTGAGATGAAGGGTTATTTTGGAATTGGCTTTTACTACCCTTGTAATTATCTTCAAAATGCTCTACATCTTTTCTCATGCCTTCAAAGCCCTTTTTTTTTTTTTCCACAAGTGTAAAAATTTTACCACTTCTTATTCCTTGCTTTATTCGCTCTGCCACAGCTACAGCATCCGTGAATTGTTGTGCTGAACTACCCATCACATGCTCGTAATAGGGTGCTCTTAGCGTGTTGGCGAATAAAGTCACCATATCTTTATCTAGAAGTAGGGGATGCACCTGTGCAGCAAGATCTCTCCATCTCTGAGCATATTTCCTTATGCTTTCTCTATCCTTCTTCTCCAGGTTAGACAAACTTGTTATGTCAAGAGCAATGTCCATGTTGTACTTATATTGCTTAATGAAAGCATTTACCAGATCTTTCCAGCTACGGATTCTGGTGTTATCTAGTCTCATGTACCAATTCAAGGTTGCCCCACTCAAACTGTCTTGAAAAAAATGCATAAGTAATTTTTCATCATGCACTACTTCTACCATTTTATTACAATATGATTTTAGGTGAGTGATGGGGCACTATGTCCTAGTGTACTTGATAAATTCAGGAACACGAAATTTCTTTGGTATCACAACATTCGGAACTAGGCACATCTCGGCAGCATGTACTGGGTCATATAGGTTCACCCCTTCAATGGCCCTTATCCTTGCCTCCAACGTCGCCATTTTATCTTGGTTGATACCCTCTGATGATGATACGACTGTCGGGGTTACGGCAGGTGTCGGCACTGCTGATTGTACAAAAGCTGGAGTTTGTTGTGGATCCTGAACCCTTTCTCCTGTCACCTCTTCATGGTGGTTTGTTATTTGTGTTGAAGCAGCCGCTGTGGGTCTAGTCGAAGGACCCTCGCCAGAGGCATTTCTCAGCGCTTGCTCGAGTAAGCTGGTAAGGCGAGCCACACTATCTTTAAGAGAATCAAGTTCTTCTTGGAAATGAGCATCACGGCATGCACGCTCTTCGTCCTCCATATTTCTTTGCCGGAGTCGAGTGGTAGGAACTCTTCGAGGACCTATATTTCAATTTGTTGATGATATGTTATGTACAATGATGAATGCGTGCAAATGTAGATGTATATATCAGGGAGTTCGTACCCGAAGTCAAGTTCTAGGCCATTACATTGGTCTCAAAAGGTCTATGAACTGCCCAGTGACCGCTTCACTTGAAGGTAGTGTGAGGGTTTACAAGAAATGGTTGGGGCATAGTATGACCGCCATTATCAAGTAAACACACAGATCATAGTTGGATGTTTCATGAATCTGAACCCTGACTGAAAGTCATGAGGCAGACCGCTAATCCCCACCTAACTTAAAATTGGGTTTATTCAAGAAATAAAATGCATGAGGATATTAATTCAAACTCAATGATATGCATGACTTGAAATTAAAATACATGCTAAAGCAGTAAAAATGCATGTAAAGAAAAAAATAAAATTAAAAATAACAACCAAATAAACAATGCTCAGCCAGCGATTCCCCCAATGGAGTCGCCATCTGTCACGACGGTGATTTTTACGTGCTTCATGCCCCGCCATCCCCCGCGAGGTTTGGGTAGACAACGACGCGCGGTGAAATGACGGGTGTTTGTTTTATAGCCGTAAAAATTACGACTATAAATATAAGGAGTCGCCACCTAGTATTAAGGTCACTAGGAACCTATTGGTCTGCGAGAGTCTTGGGTAAGGAGACTTATTGTGCAAGGGGAAGACACATCACTCCTAGTGCACCCTATCTAAGGTAAGCTGCATTGTCGTTTGATTGTTTTTTTCTAAGTTAATTTTTTTTTACACTGCATTAAAAAAATATTTATTTTTTATCTGCGGGTGTAATTTATGATGTAATTTTACACCGCAGTTAGGAAAACCTTTTTTTTTTTATCTAGGGATGTAATTTACAATTTAAATTTACACCATAGTAAAAATCCTTTTTTTTATCCCTTGATGTATTTTACAATGTAAATTTACATCCTAATAGATAAAACAAAAATGGTTTTGATTATTTTTTATATTTTGGCGAAATTCTAATGGATAATCATAAACCGGTTACGATATCCAATTTTGTTTTTAAACATGAGAAAGATGCAATATTTTTTTATGAAAAATATGCTTGGAAAATATTGGAATTCGGCCGTATGCATGAAAATATATTTTTGATTTTTTTTGTAAATATATATATATATATATATATATATATTTAAAAAATATTATTTATTTATTTATTTTATTTTTTATGGGCTGGGCTGTCAGCACAGTAGGCTGACAGTCCACCGTGAGGGGACTGGGCTTCCAGTCCTCACTGGCTGAAAGCCAAGGAGGGTTTGGGCTGGGCTTGCTGGGCTGGGTCGGTCAACCCAGCCCAAAAAAAAAAGAAGAAATAAAATTAAACGAAGAAGAACATGAACAGTGTAGTATTAGCACTGTTCACGTTCATGAACAGTAGCGATCGACTTCGACGAGAGGGTTACTTGATGATGTAGCCATGTAGAGGAGATCGAGGTGGTCCTTCTCGTCGTGGTGGCGTCGAAAATGGTGGCTCGTGGTGGCCGGAGGAGGCGTTGGAAGTCGCTGGACTGCTGCTGGAGTTCGTGGTTGTTGGCTGCATGCGTCATTACCGGCACTGGAGGGAGAGCTGAGCCTGATGGAGGTCACGGTGGGTCGGTTCTTTGGAGGAGGAGCTCACGGTGGTTTGGGAAAAGAGGGTTGGGTGCTGCCGAGGAGAGAGAGGGACAATTGTGCTGGTTTTAGAGAGAGAGAGGGGCTGTGAAACCAGGGAGAGAGAGGGGGGGGCTGACACCGATGATGGTGTGATTTTTAACGTTTGTTTTGCTTGTTTTTTATGCTAAAATCTCTAGCCTTTCCCCTCATTTTCTCTCCGTTTTTCTGGTTTTTCTTCCCCGTTTTCTTCCTCCTCCTGCATGCAACGTCCATGGTGGTTTTTATAGGGGAGTTTGGCCTGACACGGTGGCTGATTGGTCGGCGGCGTGGTGGTTGGCGTGCTTGCATTGGCGGCTGGTCGGTGCTGAGCTTGTTGGCAGGCGTGGTGGCCGGCCGGTGGGCAGTGCAGTAAAGAGAGAAAAGGCAGCGGCGGGTACAGCTTTGGGTAATGGTAAAAGTGCATTTTGGTCCTTTACTTCTCAATTGTTCTAATTGCACCCCAAATTGGATTTAAATTTGTAATTTTATGCAATTGTGCCCTTGTCCGAATTTCAACATTACCTTTAGCTTTGCGCGCTTTTTTCATTTTGGTCCCTCACTTCTGATTCATGCAATTTGGCCCTCAATTGACAGTTAAACTCTCAATTGTCTTCAATTTGATCCCTAATTATGCCAAATTAGCTTGGAAAAATTCATTTGGATCTCCAAAAATTCTGATTTTCTCAATTAAGCCCGAATTAAATTCAAGAACTCAATTTTTCATCAATTAAGCCCTTAATTTAACCAATTTAAAGCATAATTAAGTCTTTGCACTTAATTAAATTCTTCAATTGAATCCTAAATTAATTCTCAAACATAATAATATTTTGAATTAGCCCATGATTAAATCAAATTGGCTTATAAAAAATATAATTATGATTTTTTACTTAATTTTTATCTTGAATTTGTATTTTCTCTCATTTTTTGGCATAAAAGAGATACGATTCGCTTCAAAAAATTTCCAAAATTTCCACCGTGATTTTTCTACTGATACCAAACCCCTTTTATTTTATTTTTATTATTTTTATTTTATTTTGGATAATAACCAAAAAATTGAGTTACGGCACCTGAAGTCACCAAGCAAGCCTATTTAGGTGGTACAAGAAAAATTACACCATATAGAATTGCAAAGCAAACCACACAAAGCTATAAAGTCACTTCTTATTTTTTGCTCTACTTACCTCTCCACGCAACTTTTCTCTTTCTCTATTAACTATTTTCTTAAACTAGCACAATCCTTTCTATTTACCTTAACTAATTTAAGCATAAAAAGATCTCCTATTTTGATAAGAAACTTGTTTTTAAAGGTAACCATGGAAGCCATCTCATTAACTAGGACAAGCCAAGCACTCCATCAACCCAAAATCCAATTATGAAAAGCCTAATTCACTCGAAAACATTGACAACTCCATCATGTTCATAATTGTTAAATTTTCATTATTAAAAAAATAATTTTAATATTTAAGAATCTAATTGTAAATTTTTTTTGTTTAACGATAACATATCTTATATTTTTCAAAAAGTAAGAATTAAAAAAAGTTTCAATTAATAACTTATTTCAATAAATATTGAATATAAGGACAAAATATTATACAAACAAAAATAAAACTTGACTTTATATATATATATATAAAGCATCTACTTAGATTTGTTTCTTTAATTTTCATCTATTTTTATTCTAAAACCTTTTTGAAATGAATCCTTTTATTGCTTGATAAGATTTTTTTTTTTTGGGGGGGGGGGGGGCTATGCTACCTGTGTATTGCACTTTACATGCCACTAATGTTCCCTGTATATTCTACTTTAATTTACTATCTTTTAATATAAGCCCTTATCCAAAACAAAACATACAATTAGGTTTTGATTTGTGCTTAATTGCGTAAAACAAACATTTGATAACCAAGTTAAAAAGTTTCAAAAAATCCACTATTGTAATTAACAGTAAAATACAAGAAAGTGAACAATGGTATGGCTATAATGAAAACAATACACAATGTAACTTTTTTTTTAATATATATATATAACATTAAATTGTTTGTACCAAATTGTATTGGATACAAACACTTCCATTTATATTAATAAAAAAAACTAAAGATAAAAATAATAATCAAATTTAGATATATGAAGGATACAATTGAATATATATGATACAGGAGATGCAATTGGCATAAATAGGGGACCTAATTAAGATATTTTTAGATTTTAGATAAAATTTATAATCTTTTTTTTTAAATTTGTTCAAATATAAGTTTAATTTTTTTTATAAGTTAAAATACTTAAACATTTAACTAAAAACACTTTAATATCTTACAAATAAGAAATATTTTCAATAATGGTAATTTAAAATAGTGATGGAGGATAACATTTATGAGAAATGTTTTAGATAAAAATAATATAATTTTATTTTTCTTAATGAAATCATTAACCACAATATCTTTTTAATTATATTTTTAAAATAATTCTAATCAATATGAGAAGAATAAATAACCTAAACTTGAATTTGTATTGTCTTTTTAGTCTCATGTATAATAGGATAGGATTGAGCTCTAAGTTTTGTCTGAAACTTCAACTTGATTACTCCATACATTTGAAAACTCTTTCAGCTTGTTTTTGCTAAGGTACTAGTCTCATTGATTGAGATGTTATTTTTTTATAAATAAATTAACACAAGAGTTATGATAGATGTCCCCTCTTTATAATTTTTGAGACAAGAAATCTTGTAAGAGACTTTAGAAAATTGAAAGATTATGGATTTACCATATCAAACGATGGCTAACACTTTCAAAAGTGTTTGAAGTGAGTGCTTTAGAGCACACTTTTAGAAAGATGAGGGTTCAAAGGCAACTTAGAAAGGAAAAAGAGATAGAGTTAGAAATCACATTGTCTAAGAGATGATGGCTTAAAGATGCGATATAAAAAGAAGAAGAGATAGAGCTAGAAAGTGTAGTAATTGGAAGACAATACCTCAAATATGTCTTTAGAAAGTAAAAGAGATAAGACTAGAAATACATGTCCATCAAGGATTCCTTCTTTAAGACTTCTTATAAAGATCAAAGTATAAGCTTTGTGATTAATATGTATATATAATTTCCTGAGAAATATATATTATTTACTTCATGGACTTACCTTTTTAATGCTTCTATTTTATAGCAAATTTTCATGGTTTTTTCACTTTGCTTACTAGAGTCAATACTTGCAATCTTAACCTCTAGAAAGAGATGAGATTAGACGATATTGATGTACCCTATTATTTGAAGAACCTTATAACAAAGGATATAACTTTCTACATGATGGCTTTTCCTTACAAGTTATTGAAAAATTTGAGCAATTTTGTTTCATATTCTCTATTTCTTTAGAAGAGGAAACATGGAGCCAACCTTACTCTATTTCTTGAATTGACCTAACCTAATCATGCCTTCAAGAATATTATTTTTTAAAATATGGAAATATAAAGTGACATTTTGATTCATGTTTTATTGGTTAGAATTGTTGACTTGAAGGTTTCAGAGGAAAAAATAAGTCTTTAAAATGTTTATTTTACTTGTATAAATAACAAAGCATAAATAAAGCTTCTTAAAAAGTTTATTTCACATGATAAGTATTGCTTACTAATTCATATTGCATGCATTTGATAAAAAAAAAGTTTGGTCAGGCATGTAATATAGGCTTAGGGTTTGGTTATAAAAGGAAAAAAATATATTTGTAGGTTCAAAATGTGTTTTCAATACTATATATCACTAACACAATTTTCTGAACTTTTTTTAGTTTAGGGACCCTAGTCTTCAAAATAACTTGTAAAATGATCTTTTATGTCTCTTTAGTGTTGTGTTTGGTCTTTTGGTTTTTTGTTTTAGTTTTAAGCATCATTATCATATTTATATTTCACTATGCTCAAAATTTTTAAAATCTTTGAATTCGTTATATATATGCTCTTATTTTTAATTGAGCATCTTTGGTCAAAGAATAATCATTTCATATATTATTGTGGTTGGATTGCTTTTCCAAGCTTCATATCCCCCCCGTATAAGGTGTGACTATACCTTTAATCATTTTAAACATGAAATCATACGAAGCTAACATATATAAAAACATTGATCCAAAACTAATTTCACCTATTAAAATGGTTCTTGTTTTTTTTTTTTAAAAAAAAATTAGTCTAATAAATATAAAATATTTGCAAAATAACACTTTAAAAAAGATTTGGTGAAATAACATGGTTTAAATATGTCGTGAGAAGTGTCATATTTATTAAATATCACTATTTCTAAGGGTGACAAGATAGTCATCGCTCTTCTAAAACACAATAGGGTGAAACTCTAATCTTTTATCTCAATTGGTTGATTGGTTCATAATGATTAGTGCAATCAGTTGACCAATTAAAAAATAATAAAAGAAATCTCAAAAATACCAAAATTATGGGCCTCAATTAGATTTTTGATATCTAAAGATCTAACAGTCAGCATAGCGACACAATAACTATTAGAGGGAAAATGGCCTTCAAAACCTATTATAAAAAAGCGATTATTGTGTTGAATAAAAAGTTTTGACATTTCTGAGTTGTTTTTTTTTTTGTTTGATGCAACCAAACCTCTTTTTGAGTCTAGCTTATTCCATTGATCCATAAATACATCTGCTAGCCATCAACATATTTATTCAAGATATATTATCATTTAATTATGGCATGTCTATACCTTACTACTTATATTTACCCACTATTGTGTGGCAATAACTTTTTGAGATTTTAATGTCTTTTTTTAATCTATAAGTTGGATATAAATATGTATTCTGACTCATAAAACAAGAAAAACTCCTTAAGATCGCGGTTCTTGTGTGAAATAAATTATCTGTTAATACAACTAGATCTAACTGATCAACCAATTGAGGTAAAAGATTAGAGTTTCCTCTCATCGCATTTTCAAAACACAATATTTATTAAAAATCTCTATTTTTAGTGTCTATATGAGAGTATGTTAATTATCTAATTCATCCATTAAAATGCATGCATCAGTCTATGGAATCGATCTGATCAATTAATTATATGATGAGCTTGTCTACATTTTTGTGTGAATAATTTTTCTTTTACCGTATGAAATAGATAGCTTGCTCTTAGCTTATGAAAATCGAGTTGAGAATACCACTGGCGTAAAAATTACAATGAGTTTTGCCTGGAATAACCTCATGACACAGCTCTAACCTCACGTCACAACGCAAAAGCAATTATATCGATCCATAGGTTTTAGCCCACTGCAATTAAAGAGCTTCTCAGAAAAATCAGTGGTCCACGAGGAAGGAACTGTGATGAAGAAAAGGCATAAATATAGCAAATAAGTTGTATTTATTTTTTAAAAAAATTTATGCGAGGGAATTCATTTTAAAAATGTATTTTATATATTCAGTTAAACATAAAAATTAAAGTTATTTTAGATTTTTATAAAAAATATATAACTTGATTTGAACTCAATACCTGCTATACAGATTACAAATCCTCTATTATCACGTCACGTGATTTAGGAGCAAATTATTATTATTATTATTATTATTATTATGTGTTGTTTAGTATTTTTTTTATATATATAAAAGTGTTTTAGGATAAAAAAAATAATATTAAAATCATTCCTAGTTTAAGAGCATTTTATAAATGTACTCCAAGCATTACCGGAATAGCTTCCAACTTCTTATTAAAGAAAACCATCCAAGTTTTCACCGAACATCTGTTCTAGCCACCAAACATGATTATTTAATTCTTATTTTTTTTATATGTAATATCGCTTTGATATAAAGTTTAAATATTTTAATAAAATATACAAAAAAGAATGATATTTAAAAATGTAGCGTTAAATATGGAATTAAAGGGTGGTGTATTAAATAATTGAAATTTTGATCATACTAGAGTTTTATGCTGAATTGAGAACATGAATTATAAGACAAGGTTACTTTTCTATATATATATTAGAAAATAATATAACTATATTAAAAATATTTAATTTTGTTTTTATTAAAAAAATACCTCAATAAAATAATACAAAATTATATACAAAATCAATAATTATATTGTTGAAGAATTTTTTAAAAGCAATTATTTAATTATATAACTTACTCTTATTAATTGTATAATTAATTGTATAATTAATATATATATATATATAAAATAATTACACTATATTTAAAATAATAAAAAAATAGCTCTTCAAAATAATTTTTATTATTAAAATACATATCAGAAAAAAAAATTATATATGTATATATATTATTTAAAAAATCATTATAAAAATTTAATTCTCTATAATAGTTAATAGGAGTTGCTCTACCGCGTAAGCATTGACCAAGACACACCACTCTTTCTCTACCAAAAAAAAACAACTCGGAAACTATGTCCCTGTCTCTGTCTACCTCGTTGCACGTTCCTGCAATATGATTTCAGCGCTGAAGAGTCGCTTTCTGGTACTATGATATATATATATATATATATATATATATATATATATATATATTAATTAGTACTAAGCAAAGAATCCAACGAACCCACCACCACAATCAACGACCATAGCCACGACAACATTATGTTCACATTCTCCTAACTTTTCAACCAAGAGCACATTGTTTTTTAAAAAGGTCAAGAGTTTTTTTTGTTCAAATTGTTTTGATATTCTATTTCCAAAATAAAGTATTAAAAATATGATTTAAATATATATTAACTCAAGACAGCTATAAGACATGAAATTTGGTAATAAAGTCAACCTATTTCTTTTAATCGAATTATCCACATGTCGAGTCCACGTTCTTCGTTTTGACGTTGAAACGAACCTTAACTATTTTTTCAACTTTCCATTTTCTTAAAACAGTTTTGGAAAGCGTAGAAATCTATGGGCTTTATGCCTATTAAAGTGGCCTTTGTTCCTTGCTTTACAAAACAAGAAAGGGTTTTGTTTTTCTACTGGGATTTAGTTTCTGGTGTTCTTTCTTTCTTTTCTTTCCAGCTTGTTATTTGCAAAGAGTGGTTCTCGGCAGAGGAGGAGGAGGAGGAGGAAAGGTTTGGACTTTATTAGGAGAAGAACAATGATGAACGGAGTGGAGAAAACGATTGCTGAAGATATTGCCACTGAGGAACAGCTTATAACACCATGGACTGTCTCTGTTTCTAGGTGAGAGGAACGATCATTTCAGCTCGTGAATGTTTGTTTTAATCTTGTCTTATTCTATTTATCACTGCCCCATGTTATTTTTAGATACTACATTATGGAGTTTTCATCTGAAGTTATGATTTTTTAAGTCCTCATTGTTTCTAATTTTGCTCAAGTTATGATTTTTTAAATTTATTTTCTGTATTCATCAAAGAATTTATTGGTTTTGTAGGAAGTGTACCAATGGTTTATTTGTTGTGGTCTACTTTACTAAATCTTGTATCAAGCAAAATTTGGCCCTGTGTTTTTCTAAGGATTTATTGCTTTTGGTCGAAGACAAGAAAACTATCCTTTTCTGAAGGACCTGAAATAGTTTTGACATAAGAAACCCTTTGCTGCTGGTTTTCCGAACAGTTCATACTTCTAAAATCAGCAGAAATTGAGTTTTTGTTTTGTCACGTTGGTTATCGTTTTTCTGTTATGTTACAGTGGATATACTTTGTTGAGGGATCCACGCCACAACAAAGGGCTTGCCTTCACCGAGAATGAAAGGGATGCACATTACTTACGTGGCCTTTTGCCCCCAGCACTCCTGACTCAGGAACTCCAGGTTATCTTGACTTGAGTGACGTTCTTCATAGTTCTAATCCCAAATGTTTAAATTTGTGTCTCCCAAGCTTAATTAGTCCACAAATTTGGGATTATCAGGAGAGAAAGTTGATGCACAACCTCCGTCAGTATGAAGTTCCTCTGCAACGATACATGGCCATGATGGATCTTCAGGAGATGAATGAAAGGTTGTTTTACAAGCTTTTGATCGACAATGTGGAGGAACTATTGCCAGTTGTATACACTCCCACCGTTGGAGAGGCTTGTCAGAAATACGGGAGCATTTTCAGACGCCCTCAGGGTCTTTACATCAGTTTGAAAGAGAAGTAGGACCATCCAATTACTTTTTATTTCATGTCCAAGTTGCATAGCTTTCAAGTATTTACTGAAACTTGAATTTCAGGGGCAAGATTCTTGAAGTATTGAAGAATTGGCCGGAGAGAAATATCCAAGTTATTGTTGTTACTGATGGTGAGCGTATCCTGGGGCTTGGGGATCTTGGTTGCCAGGTATTGATGCTCACAAATTCATTTACAGATTGGATGTGCAGGCCACACCTCATCTATCAACGAGTGGATATTCGTTAATTTTATTCATGCAATTGTTTTACATTTGTTAGGGAATGGGGATTCCGGTAGGAAAACTCTCTCTGTATACTGCACTAGGAGGATTACGTCCCTCTGCGGTAAGCTTTGACATAATCTAACCACTGGTATAATTGATTTTGATATTCTTTGTGTTTTCTGGATGGATGAATTTGGAAGCTTTTGGTTCCAGAAAAAAAGGGAAAAATAAATTTGCTATCAAACTTGGCACAATTTCGTTTACTCATTTGGTTTTTTATGTTATTTAGACGCACCTCAGTTACTGAAGCTATAAATTGTCCCTCGCTATTTTAGTTACTAAAACCTTCCACCTGTATTCAATATATGCAGTGCTTGCCAGTAACAATTGATGTTGGCACAAACAATGACAAGTTGTTGAATAATGAGTTCTACATTGGGCTTAGACGGAGGAGGGCAACTGGACAGGTAAGAGTAAATTTACTTTCTTTTGTTCCAATCGACTGATATTTCCTCTTTTCTTCTCTAGATTTTAAATCATTCCGTGTCTGAAGATCGGTGTTTTGCTGTTTGTTGTGGTTTAGGAATATGCAGAGCTTCTTGATGAATTCATGACTGCAGTTAAGAAGAACTATGGGGAAAAGGTCCTTGTACAGGTAAACCACAAACAGCTGCTTAATGTCAGTTTTCAGGACTTGACTCTGTTCTTTGAATAATATGAACTTCCTTTTTATAGTTTGAAGATTTTGCAAATCACAACGCATTCGAGCTACTGGCAAAATACAAACCAACTCATCTTGTCTTCAACGATGACATACAGGTAACAAGTCAAAGAAGTGTGCTTGTTAACAATCTGTTTTCTCCTCAATGGAATTTCTCTAATTACAAATGATTTCATTTATTGCAGGGCACTGCATCTGTGGTGTTAGCAGGGCTTCTTGCAGCTTTGAAACTGGTTGGTGGAACCTTGGCGGATCATACATTCTTATTCCTGGGTGCTGGAGAGGTCAGTCTCTGAAAGCATGTTCAAAGCTTTGTTTTCGTTTGTTCTCATCAGTCTATTGCATAATGGCTGTGCTTGTTTGTTTAGGCTTTTCTTCATCTATGCTTCTTCTTTTTCAGTGGATTCTTACTTCTTTTCTTTTGGGTGTTGCAGGCTGGAACTGGTATAGCTGAGCTTATCGCTCTTGAGATATCAAAACAGGTGTCGATATACTGTTTATCTGGTTCAACGTTTTGTTATCTTCTTCAATTTGCTAACCTTTATGGTTGATCCCATGCTGTTTCCTTCAGACTAATGCTCCACTTGAAGACACCCGCAAAAAGATTTGGCTTGTAGACTCAAAGGTAGTGAGAAAATGGTGGATGTCCTCAACTGCTGTTGACATTTTGCCTTGTATACTTTTCCATGAACTGACATTTGGTCTTGCTATGTTACAGGGACTGATAGTTAGCTCCCGTAAGGGGTCACTTCAACACTTCAAGAAACCTTGGGCTCATGATCATGAGCCTATCAAAGGGCTCTTAGATGCTGTTAAGGTGTTGAAACGTTTTGGTTGTGAATTCAGATTAAGTGCCCCCTTCAAATCATTTTCCTGAAATCTTACCATTCTTTCTGATATTTTTAGGCAATCAAGCCAACAGTTTTGATAGGATCATCAGGAGTTGGGAAAACATTTACAAAGGAGGTGGTTGAGGCCATGGCATCATTTAACGAGGTTCTCTCTCTCTCTCTCTCTCTCACTCACACAAACACACACACACACACAAGCAGGCACACACGCATGCACGTCCATCAACATTGCTATCTGACCGTAGTCTCAATTATTGGTATGCAGAAACCGATAATTCTCGCTCTCTCCAATCCTACTTCACAATCTGAATGTACAGCTGATGAAGCTTATACATGGAGCGAGGTAAAATACCATTGCTGCCTTTTCCCAAATATTGTTTCATCTGAGATGGTTCACCTCATGCATGTGTGCTTGGGTCGATGTAGAGAATATAGTGGGACTCTTGTGATTATAACACCATCTTGATTGCTACATGTTTTCCAACTTGCAGGGTCGTGCAATATTTGCCAGCGGAAGCCCATTTGATCCTGTTGAATACAACAGCAAAGTTTTTGTGCCTGGCCAGGTTTTAACCTTTTTACCTATTTTTACTGGAAATCGTTTTCTTTACTACAGCTGGCTGCTTACTTCTTCAAATTATCCAGGCAAACAATGCTTATATATTCCCTGGATTTGGATTGGGTTTGATCATCTGCGGTGCAATTCGTGTGCATGATGACATGCTTTTGGCAGCTTGTAAGTATAATAGACTACTGAGTTACATCTTATGTGCACAAATTAACCACAGCAAAATCTATCTTATCTGAGTATCAATGCTAAAAAATTCATTGGATTGCCCAAGAGTTGAGATGCAATGATAATAACAGTTCTGTCTAGGATTATTGCATTTGCATTTGGGAACTTAAGTCTAAAACAACCTCCTCATCCCCCATCTCTGCACAAAAAAATCTGTAAGAACTAAGAATCCAGGCTACGTCCATCATGGTTTAACACTTGCTAATTCTTTTTTCAACAGCTGAAACTTTGGCTGAACAAGTAAAACAAGAAAATTTTGACAGGGGGCTAATTTACCCACCGTTTTCCAACATTCGTAAGATATCAGCCAACATCGCTGCTAAGGTTGCTGCTAAAGCATATGAACTCGGTAAGCTTGATTATGGTCGTGAAGCTCTTTCATACTTGCAATGCCCTGCATTACTAATTAGGCTTACATGACCTTAACTGCTTTACAGGTCTGGCATCTCGTCTCCCTCGTCCCAAAGATCTAGTCAAATATGCAGAGAGCTGCATGTACAGCCCACTCTACCGAAGCTATCGTTAAACCTGTAAAGGAGTGTGCATTTTTGCAACCAGCAATTTGCTCGGAGCCATCTTCTACTTTCTATCTGATTTTTCATGTTTCTATTATATCCAATCTAAAGCAAAGAGGCTTCCAATTTTCTGAGCTATTTATTGCATTGGTGCTGAATAAACAATTATTATTATTTTTTGGATTTTAATATCATTACTTTCCATTTTGAAGCATTCTTGGAGTCAGTGAAGTTCCCTCATTGTTTAAAATATGTTTTCCACCATACTATTTAAAAACTTATTCAATTTGGTCCATCTCTTCTAATTTTATCTCAAAACATTTAATATATATTTCAATTTGCGTCCCTGAAAGACATTTATCAAAGTAGTTTATAGGCCACAAGGATGACATGTTTCCTCTCAATTTCTTCTATTTAAAAACATAAAATCCAGTTGTTAGATGAAATTCCTTGTTGCTTGTTTTGATTTGCTGCGGAATCAAGAGATATTGGAGATGTGGAGGCACTTCAATTTTTCACAAGTACCATTTTGCTTGTTTAGATTTGTTGGGGAAGATGATTGCCAACTAAAATGTTATCCATTATTCCGGTAATTCTTTTGTATTTTATTTTTATTAATATGAATGTCCAGATAAATTTATGTTTATCTTGATTAATTTCACAGGTTTTGGAGTAAATGACTATGTAAACCTCCAATAATTTTGAGAAGACTTGAACTTATGACCATTGGAAAGCAAACCCAAGACCTCACCAGTTGAGTTATCTCTTGGTTTTAATTCTTTTGTATTCTTGCATTAGTGACAAGTTTGTCATAAATATCTTATTTTCACGTGTAATGACATTTATCAATGAAATATAAGTGTAAAATGTAAAATAAATATATATTAGATGTCTAAAATGTTCATGTGTTTTAGGATGTTTGACTTTATAATTTTTCGGTTGCTTATTGTACTATTTGTTTTTGTATTTTAAAAATCTTTTTCTTAATTTTTTGCTTCTTTTTTTCTTGTATTTTTAAATTATTTTGATATATTAATGTCAATAATAATTTTTTTTTAATTTTTTTTTGATGTATTATTAAGTGAAAACACTTTAAAAAGTAATCTCATCTACAATAATATTAGACAAGTTTTTAGTAGCAATTTATAACTGGGTTTCTCTAATTCTTATAGTTTTGTATTGTTTTGAGTTTTGACAAGTGATAATAAAAATATATTTTTCTAAAATATTATTTTAATATATTTCTAATAAAAAACACTTTAAAAAATAATTCCTAATATATATTCAAATACCCTTTTGATTTGTAATGATGCTATACCACTAATAGGTTTCTAATTTTGATGTGTTGTTTGCTGTATAAATTTGGTCCACTAGCAATGTTAACAATGGCAGACTTATGGATTTGATTATAATTTCTTGATTAATTGAATTGCATTCTTAGTTCCATTAATGACAATAGTTAAAAGTATTTTGGCTTGCAAGATTCATTGTTATCAAGCTTATTTTGTTGGCAGTTACTTATCCTAAAAGTTGGATAAAAAAAATATTTTTTAACATAAAAAAATTTATGAGCATTATTAATGTATTTTTTAGCTTGATATTTTTGCTTTATGATCATGAATTGAAAAAATAGTACATGTGTTTAATTAAATAAATTAATAATTATATGATCATATAAATATTAAAAATAAATATTGATGCATATTAAAGACAAAAGCAAAAAGTTGTTAAAAATACTAATCTCATATTGTGATAAGCTATTCATTTTGTTTTATTTTTTTATATGTTGATTAATTTTTTAATAAAATATAACTTAAATTCTGTTGAAAAAAAATAATTTTCTATTTCTTTACGCATTGACTGTAAATCTGCAAAAGAAATTCTTCAAAAAGATCAAAACATTACTTCAAAACAATTTTTTGCCCATTGGTAAGCAATTTTAAGTATATTTGATTTTGATATTGAATGTCGCGATGATGATTTTTTTTACGCGCTTCGCACCCCGCCATACCCGGGGTTTGGGGAGACAACGGCGCGCTGTGAAAATAGAGGTGTTTGTTTTATAACTGTAAAAATTACGACTATAATTATTAAGAGTTGCCACCTAGTATTAAGGTTACTAGGAATCTATTGGTCTGCGAGAGTATAAATAAGGGGACTTATTGTGCAAGGGGAAGACGCATCACCCCTAGTGCACCCTACCTAAGGTAAGTTACATTGTTGTTTGATTGTTTTTTTTTCTAAGTTTACTTTTTTTACACTGCATAAAAAAATATTTATTTTTTATTTGCGGGTGTACTTTACGATGTAATTTTACACCGCAGTTAGGAAATTTTTTTTAATTTTTTATCTACGGATATAATTTACAATTTAAATTTATACCGTAGTAAATTTTTTTTTATCCATGGATGTATTTTACAATGTAAATTTACATCCTAATAGATAAAACAAAAATGGTTTTGATTATTTTTTATATTTTGGCCAACTTCCAATGGATAATCATAAACCGGTTACGATATCCAATTTTGTTTTAAAACATACGAAAGATGCAATATTTTTTTATGAAAAATATGCTTGGAAAATCTTGGAATTCGGCCGTATGCACGAAAACAACACATTTCATATTTTTGAAATTTTTTTGTTGTAACAATAGTTATAAAGAAAAATATAAAAATATTTTTTTGTGTCAATTTGTGTTTTTTTTTATTTATATTTATATTTTTTTATTTTATTTATGGGCTGGGTTGTCAGACCAAATGGGCTGGCAACCTGCCTTGAGGGGGGCTGGGCTTCCAATCCTCACGAGCTAGAAGCCTACACAAGTGGGGGCTACACACGATGGGCCAGAGCCTAATCGAAATGAGCTAGGCTGGGCTAAGAGCAGGCCAGCCCAAAGCGGAAGACATAAAAAAAAGAGAACAGAACATGAACAGTAACTGAAATAACACTGTTCACATGTTACGTGAACAGTAAAATGGTGGTCGGTCGACCACGACGAGAGGGTCACCAAACAACTGCCGCCGGGTAGAGGACGTCGAGGTGGTTCTCCCTGTCGTGGTGGCGTCGAAAATGGAGGCTTGTGGTGGCTGGAGGAGGCCTTGAAAGTCGTTGGTTTGGTACTGGTTCGAGCTCGCCGTTGCTGCTGGTACTCTCATCGGAGTTGGAGAAAAAGTTAGACCTGATAGTGTTCACGGTGAGCTTCAAGTGGTGGCTTTCGGCTGCTGATGGAGGACAGAGATGGTGGTTGCTTCACGGCTGTGTTTGTAGAGAGAGAAACGATTGGGGAGAGACTGAAACTAGAGAGAGAAAGGAGCTGTGAAACCAGGGAGAGAAAGAGAGGGATAACTGACGCTGACGAAGATGAAGATGATGGTGTTTGTTTTAATTGTTTTTTATGCTAGAAATTGCTATAAATTTCCCTAGAATTTCCTCCCTTTCCTAGTTTTTTTTTCAGTTTTCTTCTCTGTTTTTTCCCTTTATGTTTTTCTCCTCCCCCCTGGCCGTCGTGCATGGTGGCTTTTATAGGCAAATTCAGCCTGCTATGGTGGTTGGCTAGTCGGTGACGTGGTGGCTGGCGTGCCTGCAATGGTGGCTGGTCGGCGAGCATTCAGACGGCTGTCGGGAGGCGAAGGCTAGTCGGCGTGCATGCTGTGGCAGCTTTGGGAAGGTGGAAGTTCATTTTGGTCCTTTAATTTGCAATTGTCCTAATTTCACCTTCAATTGGAATTAAATTTATAATTTTATGCAATTGTGACCCTGTCCGAATTTCAACATTACACTTGACTTTGCTCGCCTTTTTTATTTTGGTCCCTCACTTCTGATTCACGCAATTTGGCCCTTAATTGATAATTAAACTTCAATTTGACCCTTAATTTTGCACAATTAGCTTGAAAAAAATTCAATTGGGTCTCCAAAAATTTCAATCTTCTCAATTAAGCCCGAATTACATTCAAGAATTTGATTTTTTTATTAATTAAGCCCTTAATAAAATTAATTTGACCAATTTAAAGCATAATTAAGTCCTTGCACTTAATTAAATTCTTCAATTGGATCCTAAATTAATTCCCAAACATAATAATATTTTGAATTAGCCTATGATTAAATCAACTTAGCTTATAAAAAATATAATTATGATTGTTGACTTAATTTTTACCTTGAATTTATATTTTCTCTCATTTTTGGGCATAAAAGATATATGATTTGGCTCATAAAATTTTCAAAATTTCCACTATGGTTTTTCTACGGACGCCAAATCCCTTTTATTTTATTTTTGTTATTTTTATTTTATTTTGGGGAGTAACCCAATTTGTTATTTTTATTTTATTTTGGGGAGTAACCCAAAAATTGGGTTACGATATTGAATATAAAAAAAGATATATAAATTCCATTCTTGATTTTCTAATTCCTCCACAGCAAGTTTTGATGCCTCCCAAAGAAGAATTAAAAGACAAGGGAAAAGCCCCACAAACAAATACAAAATCATACAAAATAAAATATCCTACAAAGCTTATGGCTTCAGCCATTTCTTCTACAAACCAATTAAATCTTGGTATGACATAGTTATTGAAGAAAAATAATTCTACAAATGAATTTTAATTACAAAATGACAAAATACAATATTGGGTAGATACTCTTTCCAATTCACCAGAACTCCTTTTGGTTTTTACAAAAGATTTCTTAGAGGGACCTCCAATGACCAAGAGTCACAAAGAGGTAGTATTTCTAAAATTATTTCCAAAATAAAAACAGGTTTTACATCTTAAAAACATATGCTTTATTTACAAACTTCTCAAATGATTTTTCCTTTAACAAAAACAATTTCAAACCTAAATTTGAATACATTTACAAAAATTATTTTTAAAATATTTTAACTATTGAGGATGGTTTCTTTTATCTTGACTCTTTAATAACATTTCAAACCTTGGGATCTTGCCAAGCCATAATCCTACTACTCAACTGTCTTAGAAACAACTAACTCTACAAAATTCAAATACTTCAAACTTCAACCAAAGCACATTAAACCTGCATATTCAACATGTATCATTCACAAAATCATACATCCCTATAATTGGAAACAAGCACTTTACAAAGCAATTTTTTTCTTGTCAGCTTTCACCTAACTCTCCAAAACTTTTGTGGTTCATACACCTATTGGGTTTACCAAATGATATGGTTTAATACATTCTTCCTTCAAATTCTAAACATAGCTATTTATGGTTATTTTACTTTCTTAACTTTATAAATACCTTTAAATTTTCAATATGATTCCTTCAATGGTGAGATTATTTTGGTTGTCACTATGACATTTTAAAACCTCACCCTGTTGTGGAAAATGATCATCTTCATTTCAAACAAAACTTCAAACCATCTACTTCTGAGAAGCAATTTCCCCTCATACCTTGGGTATGTTCATGGTACTTTGATTACAACACTCAACATGAGTACCATATCCTTATTAAGAAATTCAAAATTAAATGGTGGGATTATTTTGCAATATAGTTAAAAAGCTCTAAACAAGTTATAATTGAATGACCTTAAAAACATCAGATTGCTTTGGTTTTGGATGCTCATCCTTCCGCATTCCTAACTTGCAAGTTCCATGTCTCTGCCCTCCTCACCATTGTGAGGACTGAAGAAGAATACTCCTACCTCGTGCAACGATTATTATAACAAAATTCTAAATTCAATTCATTTGATATGTCATCTCTCTATGACTCCTTCTCCAAGTTAGAAGATGACAATGAGGATGACCGTTATGACATTTTGCCCCCATACAAAGATTTTGAGCAATTTTTGTCAAAAAAATATTTTATCCTAATATTATCACAAATAGTTTAAGACCTTTCAAGTTTAAAATCTGCTTTTCAAATCTTATTTCTTGCCTTGATCCAATCAAGGAAATTATTGACAAGAAACAATAAGTTTCTTTTAGGTGGGAACACTCGAACAAGTTACTTTATAAAAAAAACAAAAAAGGGTGTTCCCCACCATTACAAATAAACAAAACTCTTTTGGTGCAAAAATTTCATCTCATCAAGATGTCAGATTGTCTTCTTTTCCTACAAGAAAACCCTATTCCAACATTTAGAGGCAAAACTTTCTGCATGCAAGAATCACATAATTTCTCTTACAGAATAAAACCTCTCATAAAATAATCTTTTGTAAACAAACCTTTTACCCAATTTACCTTGTAAACACAAATCCCATGTATACATATCTTATTTTATTTATATTCTTTATTTACACTATTACAAATTTTATATTTTGCAAACTAAGTATGCTTTGTGTTTGTTTGAGGTTCTTGATATTGTTGGTCTTGTCTCAATCATTTACATTAGAAAATTGCTCATTCTCATTTTCTTCAAAATTAGTATATTGGCTGGACATGTCTGCTATGTGAGTTACTGGTCCAAAAAAAAAGCTTATGCTTTAGTTAAAGTTTAACAATGTCACATACTAATTTGTTTTCTTAAATTTTATGTTTATTGTTCTTATTTATTGTTCTCTTTTATTAGTATTAGAAGCATTTTGCATTGATTCTTGATGGAAAGAATCTCATAAGAAGGAAGTATTGTTACTAGTCTTGGATTTGGATACAAAGTGGTACCAAGAGCAAGCCTAATAAAAAAATAGCTATATCAGTTGCAGCAACAAAGGAAATTAATGCAGAGATGAAAGTTAGCTTAAACAAATCACACATGACAAACAATGAGATGATGATTATGTGGAGACTTGGGAAAATGAGAAGTTTGAAATGAGATGTGGCACTTGGAAAAAAGAACATCTAAAGAAGACAAACAAAATACATGTTGAAAATGGTAAGATGATCAACAACAACCTTTAAGAGACATTTTTTTTATGGTTTTTTTAATAATCCTTTAATCACAAGATGTCAAATGAATTAGTAAAAAATATCAGCAAGAAAATGGTAAGAAGTACATGTGATGATATATTTTGAAACTTATATGATGTCATGTTTTTGTCTTCTTTAATCTTGTATTATGATATTGAATATAATTTATTGAGTTGCCGATAATGAGTTGTTTGAAATCCAGGATGTTTGGATTGGATTTTGAAATAAAGCAAAATTGAAAGTATGATTTAGTTTAGTTCATAACTTGAGAATTTTTATTATAAGTACAGTTTCAAAAAACAAACATCTAGTTATAAGCAATTTTAGTTTCAAAAAGACCAATTAAGCTAAGTTTGTATTTGTTTATCTAGTTTTATACTTTATTGGGTCATTAAGATCTCATACATTCCAACAACCTAATATAAAATAAGAAGTGGGGAGTCAAAAAAGGATAAGGCCAAAGGATCCTTGACACTTTTCCTTCTTTTTTTATTCATATTTAGTGGTAGGAGGAGAAGAGAGTTTCTCGAGACTATGTTTTATGAGGTCAAACATCCTTGATTAGAAATGAGGTACTAGTATCACTGCTCTCATTACAACTTTTATTCAAAGATAGTTGGTCCTTTCCAACATATATGATAATTTTATCTTATTCAAGATCCAACAACTCACCCTTATTATCCATTCTAGCCTCCCCAACAACAAATATAGTGGAATTATCTAGAGCTTGTTGGGAAGATTGATCGACCATTTCATTAATTGATATCTTAGACTAAGGCATTGGGACCTACTGTCATGTTTAATTAGTTGTCCAATTCTTGAGAATTTCCAATTGGTAGACCAGTTCCTAGAGTTTTGGCATCCGATTTTATTGTCTTAAAAACAATAATAATACTTGATATAGTTGTAGTAACAAATATCACGTTAGCTTTTGAGATACATGCATCATCAAAGCATCTCTCTTTTTGTGACTTTAAACCTATCTTCAATCGGTAATTTTTTAGTTTCAATAATGAATATCCAAAAACTTTTCAAAGTTTCCACTCATAGTCAACTAAGATTGTGATACGTTTCAGGGTAGCCTTCATTAAAGCTAGAAATTATGAACTATAGGCAATGAAGCATCTAGCTTAATGCAAACCCGAGCATAGTCGAGTTGTGTCCTACTTAACAATGGTCTCTCCACCATACTCATGGTCATTTCAAGCCCTATTTTACGTTTCAGAGCATATGGTAAACCTTGAAGTTAAACTCAAACCAAAACTATAGATATTTTATTCTTATCAAGAACAAAATAAGGGTGTCACATGGTAAAGCATAACCAAGTGAGCCTCACCCTCACTCTTAAACTAGAAGATCACAAACCCCTGTTGGGTGGTCATGACACTCTCGAGCTCTTTCCATACCTGGAAAGCAATGAAGTTAATCACATGATAAGGCATCCAATAGCCTGGGAAGAATCCCATCAAACATTTGCTCTCATCAACTACATGGTCTAGGATTTCCAAAACTGTGTCAATAACTTGTTTTAGGAAGGAGGCAATCTTAGCTCGGGTTGTGGAATTTAACATTCTCACCTTATCAACCCAAGAACCTCCAAATTGGTTTAAGGCTCCAGCAGTGGCCGGAGAAGTTAAGGCCCTAGCAGCTACGTTCTCTCTCAGCTCTCTTAATCACAAGAATGAATTCATAACATAACATCAGTCCAAACAGACCCTTGTGATTGTAAAATCCAATCCAACAAACAAGTATCCAGTCAGGATTTTCCAATAGGTCCTAGCATGCATATGTGGAGTATACGGCCTGCAACTTCTACAAACACTGAAATCCAGCTTGATTGAAGAACAAAGCCAATCATCACTTGGCACGTGCTTTATTCTTCCAGATCAGATGCTTTCATTGCTAGCTAGACTATACGGCTACTCTGTTATCGCTCGAAAGAATGGTGAAGTACATTTCGAAGAATGGTACTCATCCTACATACAAAGCTCATTACATGCTTATGAACAGATACAAAAGGCAACAGTTGAAAATCTGGTCCTAGCGTGTATCAATCACCCAGCAACCTGGGAACTCCGTATCCCCCAAAATGATTGGGGCTTCAACTTCTTCTTCGTGGCAGTAAAAAGCCACCCCATTTGGGTCTCACAGGAGACACATTCTGCAACTGTCCAAGCATACCTGCAATATTTGGCATAACAACCAATCAGTCCTTTGATGGTCACGATCAGTTCCTTTGATTAGCACCAAGTTGCATCGTAATTAGCAGAAACAGCAGCCTGACACATGAGATTTAGGAAACCATGTAACGGTGCGACAGATGTAGCAGCTATTATTACAAATGCACTACTCTTCACACCACCAATGGTTTGCTCTCAGAAACAAAATAAACCATTGAAACTAAACTAAATTATAACGACACTATTATGAAAGGAGCTTTGTAATAAAGTCATGGAATGTTTTCAGCTCCATTCAAAATTAAAGGACCTTTTTTTTGTACAGGCCCCATTTAGTGCCCAATAACTCAGACACCACTATCTACTCCTACAGATATATAAAAGAAAGCAAACAAAGAATACTTAAACAGTGGAGGACATCAGATCAGGATCCAGCTAATCAACCCAGTAACTAAGAAACTTGTTCGAGTGAATCCTGGTCAAATTATTACCCATAAATGCTGATATTAAGTATCATCAGTGTCATGGAGTTTTTTTCAAATATATGAAAGATCATAGCATAATCCATAAAATAAACTTCATTTGTCATTTCATTTAAATATGAATAAAGTATTACGATTATAGAGAACACGAAGGTGACCCCTTCTTTTCTGTCTTGATTCGATGGGGCTGCCATTGATTTCTTACACTAACTAAAACCTGGAGGCTTCCTAGGACATAGGTGTTACTCATAAGATAAAAGGTCACCAGACCAATGAGAGAGAATCGTGTAATAGATTATTTAAGAAAATTAAAAGGTCATGGATAGAATCTGAGTCCATACCCAGGAAACCAGCTGTATTCTGCAGTGGCTTGCCCTATAAGAGCTAGCCCATTTGCTTTCTGGAGTGTCATTATCTCATGTACATAACCATGTGGATTCACATAAGCACCAAGAGGACCTTCACTAGACATCACCAGCATATCACTCCGCCGGGCAATGACAATCTGGATGGAAAAAAACAAAGAAGAAAAGGTGTATCTGAGCAAGAAAAGAACAACACGCTTTAGCTGGGTTACATCTTAGAATCATAGCTAACCAATAATTTTCAAGGAAAAAAAAATGCTGGTGTCATCATGTGCTCATAAGCAGAGCAGGCAATACATGAAGTATGTGCACGTATGCACATGCATGCCTGCAGCAAGAACTTTGAAGATTCAATACCATTTATTACCTTACAGGTTTTACATTGAACAAGGTCAACAGTTTCAAGTAAATCAATTTCCCGACGCAGTCTATATGAAATGCCATCAATCTCCAGAAGCTCCTGCCTGATCTCTTCAGACACGGGAATTTTACTTGCAATGTAAAATGATAAGAGATCAGGCTTTCTCACAAGACCATCCATGCTTGGTACCCCAACAATCTGTTTCCACATATCTGCAAAATGTTTAACGCATGGTTATTAATGATTTTTGAGGTGGCATGACAAACATCATGGTAGTCCATGAATTTGTAAATTCAGCATTACAAAAATGGTAGAGATGGAAGCAGCATCCACCATCCGATATCATTTCCTTTCTTCCTTTTTCAATGACACAACTACAATTCTAAAAAATATGGATAAGCTTTAAAAGTAAATTTTCATTCTTGGATTCTCTTTAAAAGATCTCAATTTCATCTCCGTTCAAAATACATGTGACATAAGTCAAAGCATTTCTCATGTGGCCTTGCAATTTACATTCATTAATTGAACCAGATTCCAGATAAATGTACAATTTTGGAGCACAATGAGCTATAAATCAACAGCTTTCACTTATATTTCTAACTTTTGGTTGGTAAAGCTAAATGAAGATGATAATCACTAAAATAGTGGAACCACAGACTAAGTTGTATGCACATGTAAGCTTATGCAGATCTTAGAATGCAAGTTCACAGACAAATTACCTGTCGCTCTTTCAGCAAGACAATAGGAGTCATACATACTATATACCCAGTGGGGCCAGAAAGCTCTTGGAACCCTTCGAAACTGGTTTAAATCAATATTTTTCCAGCACCTCTTTGATCCTTCCCCTTTCTTCACTAAACCAGATGTATTCCCAATCTCTAAGGTAGTATTATCCACATTTTTCCCAGTGTCCAAATACAGTGACCCTTCTGTCTCACTTAGGTGAGATCTTCTTGATCTCATTTCTTCTAACTGACTCATGAACTTGTCATCATCACTACTCATAGATTCATCCATCATGTCATAGCCATAGCAGGAATTCAATGCAGATTGATGAATTCTCCTTTCTGCCAGTGAGAGCGCAGTCTCAAAGCTTTCCTCTGAATTTCCCTCTGAATCATTGTCGCTATGCCCATATCCAACTGATGACGAAGTTGCAGGAAGCCCAGCTGAGAATTTATGACCACGCAGATTGCTTAATGGTGCCAATTTTCCAAAAGCATCCTTGGGTGTCCTTAATGGCATATCTTCCTGAATGATTTGAACCTCTCCACAGGGCTAAACAGGAGAAAATCCCAAATCAAATCAACATTCAATTAGAGAGGTACTTAAAGAAGAGGGATTAATGCTGTAACATGAATTTGTTCTCACCACTCCTTCCACATCAATCCAACGTCGTTTTAGACGAAACCGCTGCTGACCACGAGTGACAATATTCAGTGAGCCATCCTCTAACCGCCGATATTGCCGAATCTGTAAAGGTTATATGTGCCAAGGTACATAATCCAATGAAATTATAATAGTAAAGAGCAGATCAAATATGTTTGTGTATCCCTTCTCACATCAAACCATCACCCATAATTTGCAGTGCTACTTGAATATGTGTAACAAGGTACAATTACAAACAAAATGATGCCTCTAACTATAGATATGCTATGAAAGACATGAAACTTTCACATGGATTCAAGGAAAGCTACATAATAGACACAAAAATATACAACTACTCACAAATTAACTTTACATTCCCCTTCATTAGAAAGAGAAATAAATACCTCTGCAGTTGTTCCAACATTTGCAAACCTTAATCGTCTGTTGTCAGAATCTCTGTATGCACGAACCTGAGCATAGTTTTGTATGTTTTCCAAGAAAAGTTAGAGAAACACTTCCCACAAACAGAACAAGCAAAAGAAAAGATTCCAGATAATGTTCACTTACCACACCTACAGTATAAGGAGCATCAACTTGAACCAATGCCCTCTCAACAGCAGAAATGAAATTGGGCTGAATAACTCTCAAAGGAAGTGTAGCTTCTGGAAAAAGAACGACTCCTAACAAAAATTGAAGCAGCAAGATTTGTTAAACGGGCACAAACATCACTTTTCCAAGTCTTTTGATAATGTCAATAGGCCTCAAAACTTGCATGTCTGTAGGCTACTCGGTTGGAATGATTTTGAAGCTTGTTTTTGTCTCTTCAGAAAATTTTAAAGGCGATATCCAATAAAAATTAACTATTTGTTCAAGCATACAGCATGATGAATATGCTTACTGACCACAGGAACACTGTAATTAAGGAACTTTTAGTATAAGCAATCACCATTTTTTCTTCAAACACATAATCACGAACAAGCAGTACGGAGGATATACAATGTGAAAAGTACCTTCAAGATAGAACAATGGAAGGTTTAAAATGGCACCTCCATCCAAGAAAGCAAGTCTATGGTGAGTGTCTTCAACCTCTGCCACACAAAGCAATACAGTAACTCCCAAGTTTGAATAAAATCAAAATAGTAACAACAAAATGCCTCGAGATGCCCGTGCCTACCGCCAAGATAAGTATGCAATGAAGCCAAACAAGTGTTGAAGGTGAAATCATCAGATGAACCAGCACCACTATATTCCAAACAAAAACAGCATTCAATTTCATATTACTAAAATCAAACACTAATTTTCCATCCAAATTAACCATCAAATTCATATTTATTTCCTTCTCTACCTATATTTTTTTTATCGTAATATTATAAAACATGATTATCATTAACTAGGTTATAAAAAATAATTATTTTATTTAACTATCCAAAAACCCTAATCCCCAAATTACATAAAGCGAAATGATTTACATAAACGGTTCTACTAATAAAATCTATGGTTGCCACCGATAACAAGAAATTAATCAGCAAGATAAAGATAGGTGGTGGTGGAGATGATTACAAGGCATCACGATCATCGAGGTCGTCGTCGTCGTCGTCGTCGACTTCTTCGACTTGTAATTCTTCGAAATCAAGCTGTCGAATCTGCTCGATCTGGTGCCTCTCAGCCTCTAAAATTCTATCGTCCTCCTCCATTTCTATTATTGTTATGTTTTCTGTTTTTCTTTAAGAGTGAGAAAAGCGAGCGAGTGTATTTTTGTTTCAATTTTTATGTACTCGCCATTACAAATTGCACTCCCCTCCCCCCCCAAAAAAAAAAAAAAAAGATGAGTGCTGTGCTGCGCGCTCTCTCGCTCTCTCTCTCTCTGCACGCAGTTTTGCCATGTCATTAGCATGTTTAACTTCTAGCCTGAGGTTTATTTTTTTTTTTTTTTATTACTTGGAAGGATAGTTATAGTTGTTTTTTAAGTTGTTTTATATTTAAAAATAAAATAATATTTTTTTTATTTTTAAAAAATTATTTTTGATATCAGCATATCAAAATGATCTAAAAATATTTAAAAAATTTCATTTAAAATATATAAAATTAAATTTCAACAAAAAACACCTGATAACAATGCAATGATAAACAGTCACTTATTCCAGTAGCATCTATCTCAGTATATCTTTATATATATTTTTTATACAGATAACTAGTAACTAGTAATTGAGGTTATCGTGGTTAATTTATATATGTTTATTTATGAAGAAATTTGATTTTTTTATTAAATATGACTAATATTTATTGCATAAATAAATAAATTAAAATATTTTGCATTAGATTAAGACTATATATTTTTCTAATATGATGTATATTAATTAAATTAATTCATTAAAAATATTTATAAGGACTCTGAATTAGTGTAGAAACGGAATCATAATTGTAATATTCATTTCATAACTCTTATATTGACTAAATATTTGAATTAAAATTATTTTTTATAATTATATAAGAAAATAATTGTTTTATAACTTTGCTAATAAATGTTGGATTATTATATGTTCTTTCAATTCAACATTGTTTTTAACTATTTAATATGTGATCATGTCAACTTCTTGTAATGTTTACAGCAATTTAATCTATTGTGATCCATATTAAAATTATAATCAACCTAACTAAGTTGATGATATTTTAATACAATCAAGTTAGTTTAGGTTTGATTTGATTCAAATTTCATTAAGGTTGCATAGTGGTAGAATGTGAGATATGTTTGGATTATTTTGGGTAGGTTATGGGGCTTAATTATTTATTTTTGAGGTCTCGTAACAAAAAAAATCCTAGTTTGATAAGGAGTAATTAATGTTTCATAGTCCTTTATCACAAAGAATTTTTAAATATCCTAGTTATCAAGAAAAGAAGGTTAAAAGAAATATTTATGTGCTTAATCTTGGGAAGTTTCCATATGGTAAAAGAAGAGCAATAGAGGCAACAACAAAACAAATTTCTTTGTTATTGTCTTTTCATGTTTTGTAAGGATTTCTATGTTATTCAAGAAAATTAAAGGGTGGTAGTTAAGAGATTTAATTTAACATTTAAACACAAGTTTACCTAGTATTTTTTGAACATCAAAGGCTGCTACAGCAACCCTAAACCTTCTAGGATATTGAT
This sequence comes from Salix dunnii, assembly GCA_015731905.1. Classification (NCBI taxonomy): domain Eukaryota; kingdom Viridiplantae; phylum Streptophyta; class Magnoliopsida; order Malpighiales; family Salicaceae; genus Salix; species Salix dunnii. The sequence goes on from CM027676.1 coordinate 4,169,799, forward strand.
TTTGCCTATAAAGAAGTTTCAAGAAAGGAAGTGACCTATTTTGTTTTTTATTAATTTTGTTCAGGTAATATTTTTAAGTTGGGTTCATGATAGCCTATTATTATTATTCAGGGCTTTTAAGTATTTTGGATTTTAGTTTTAGTTGGGTTTTGTTTTGGATTTTTGCTCAATCACAAAAGGGATTTATGAAGGTTATTTGACGAGACTATTTAAGTGTTTATATAATACAATTTTTGTAGCTTCATTATTTGAATAAAATTAATGTATTTGCTTGAGAGCAACATTTGTATCATTGTTTATCAAAGAATAGCCGAACTTATCAAAGTATAAGTAATTTTTTTACACTCTTCCTATACTTGAGGTTTTTAGTTTATATAATCAATAGGTCAAAATTCAATACATTTGGTTCTTTCATTAGGTAATTTTTGGGTCAAGATTTTTTTCACAATCTGATTTTTAGCTTTTCAAGTTTATCATCTACTTTATTATGTGTTTAAGCATCTTTACTCTTTAGGTTCACACCAAAATCCTACCACAACCCATTAAATTAATCAATTAAAACCCAAAAATCAATCAAAATATTTTCTTCTAACGAGACTAAGATCATTAAATTTTTTTCTTGGCATTTTTTATTGAAAAAATATTTTTTAGTTTCAAAACATTACATTGTTATGTTTTAAGATAAAATATTTAATTTAGTTTTATTGCATTGTAAATGAAATTGGTAGTGATGTTTATGAAATAGTTAAGAAAACTAAAACCAACAAGTTCACCAATTATTTGGATGATGAATTTGTTTTATGTAGATAACCTTTATTTTGAGTTTCTTGTTAATGAGATTGAATTTATCATTAAAAAAATAATGAGTGTAAGAAATAGTTTATTTAGAATTATATATTTTATATATGTTTAAGGAAAAATATTCTAAACTGAAGAAGAAAGAAAAAGGAATCTCTAAAACACAATTTATGTGTATGTGTTTAAATTTTTGATAAGTGAGGCTATCCAAAAATATGACAAGTAGTCTGTCTAAAAATTCTCTTTTCATTGACAACAATACTGGAGGATTTTTTTTAAAAAAATATTGATACAATGATATATTGGATGTCATTTGTTTTTAAATTATTGAGAAAGCACCATAATGGATTGACCTGAGTTAATATGTCAAATATTTTTCTTCATTCATGAGAATTTGATAACCCTATAAAAGAAAATGAAAATACATAATGAAGATGAATTCTTAATCAACCTAATATTGAAAGAAAAAATAAATTAAAAAAAATTATCTAGGTCAACTTGTCAAACTAGCAATTTCAGTCATGAGATTGAAATAACCTCATGGAAAAAAAATTAAAAATCCTACTCAAATTTATTTAAAGGATGAAATAAATTTTTATATATAAAAAAAAACTCAAGTCACCTCGGGATAAATTGTTAAACATGTTATATAAGTTATGAGACCAAGATAACTTCATAAAATGCTAATAAAAAAGTTACAATGTTTTTCTTCTAACAAATCTAATGTTGAAGGTTTAAATTGAGAAAAAAAAAACTAAATTCATGAGATTATGATAACTTTGTAGAAAGCAACCCAAAAAACCAAATATTGAAGGGTTAAATAAAAAAAACTAAATAAAAGAAGAAGAAGATCGAGTTGTTAAATGGTGAAATAAAAAAAATAGTTAAAAATCATAATAAATATAAACCAAATCAACCTAGGTTAACTTGTCAAAATCACAACTCGTTTCATAGGATCAGGATAATTTAATATAAAGAAAATAACATATATAGCTTAATTAAAAAATATTCAACTAAAAAGGACAAGAAAGAATGATTAGAGTCAATTCAGGTTGACTTACCAAACATATGACCCAAGTTATGATATCTGGATAATCTCATAGAAAAAAATTTAAAAAACATTACAAAACTTAGTTTTTCAACTATTGAAGCAATAATTCTAAAAATAATTCAGTTGGAAAAATCAACCTAAAAAATATCATCCTAGTGAACTCGAGTTAACATGTTAAACAAACAATCTAGATCATGAGATTATGATAAATTCATAAAACAATAAAAATAATGAAACCTCGCTTCCAATACAGTTAATGTTGAAGGTTGAAATTAAGATAAAAAAAAATCTATAAGAGACTAGTATTTAACCCAATTGAAAATAAATAAATAAAAATTATGAATCACAAGTTGAAGAATGATATTGGGAAAAAAAAACTAGAAAAAAGATTGGAACAAAAACGTGAAATATTATTTCAATAAATAGTGTTTTATGAGTGTGAAGCCACATCTTTTAATGATTTATTGATTTGTGAAAAGATTTATTTTGAGTCTTTTGTTTGGCTAGCTATTCTTGGGAAACTCAATACTAGATATTATCTTTAGTTCTTTTGATGATTAACTATCATAAGGTTTGGATTTTATATGGGGAGGGTATGATATTATGTTTGAGTAAATCCTTGAAGCGTTATGGGAGAAGCTTTATACATATCATTGTTATGATAAGAGATGCTTTGGATTCCATTTGCCTTGATAACATTGACTTATTGAATGAGTAAATTTGTAACAACCTTGGCCTTCATGATGGAGAGGATTTAAGTTAGGATACAATTGAAATATTTTTTTCCACTTTAACATTGGAGAATGAAGAGATGGATTTTAATGGTTATGATAAGTTTATTGGAAATGATCTTCTATTGTTATATCTAATTCATGACTTTCTTTACAAATCATCATAGGATCAAGATTCTTATTTATATGTTAATGTTGGTGATGATATTGATTATATGCTTCTTTTGTAGTAAAACCTTTTACTTTCTCAATATTTTGGCATTTTATTTATGTTGAATTAATTAAATTATTTTTTTTACTCTTAATTCTTAACTATTTAGAAATATTTTAAATTTTGAAATTATATTTACATGTTTGACATTATCTTTGTGTTATATGATTTGAAATCAATTTATCTTTATATTTGAATTGGAATCATATACGTTCAAATAATATATATATAAACCAATATTAAGTATTTTTGGTTTTGATATTGAATACATTAAAGAGATTCCAATTCGATCCATGGTTTTCTAACCCGAGAATTTCTCAAAATAGGTCTTGATGCCTCCTAAGGCATGAACCAAAGACAGAGAAAGCCCCCAAACACAACCTATAAAACCAAAAAGTCTAAAAATATCTACAAAATTTATGTCCTCACCTATCTCTTATGCCAAACTCATCAAATCATGGTATGAGGTAGCCATCAAATAAGAGAATGTTACGAAAGAATCCCAAGTACACAAAAGCAAAGTCCAACATTGGGTTATATATATATATATATTAGAGGATTCTAAAATAGAATGTTGAAATGCTATTAAACTGAAATTTATTGTTCCAATAAAAAAGAAAAACATTAACCATAATATTATTGACAACTTTGACTAAAGCTCTAGTTTATTTTTATTTTACTTTTTTACCTTTAGAGTTCAAGTCTAGAGCATCTAGTATAAAACCTATTTTTATTATGAGGGTGACTTTTTTAGAGAGCTTGAGTATAAGCGTTTGCGCTTATTTAGTAATGTGTATAATGAAACCAAATATTAGGTCATTTATAGAAGAGTATGAAACTATTGTTGTGAAGCTAAAACAATTTTAATGAGCATTTTCATTTCTTAGGATAATTTTTAGAGATTTAGAAGAGCCTAAGTACCTATAGTGGAAATGTTAGATACTCTTTTATATCTTGAAATATCTAATTCATCATCTATATAAAGGATTTTTGGTGATCAGGTGTGAAAAAAGAATGAATTAGCTTCTGTTTAGTTTCTCATATACGATGTCATTGATAAAGTTGAAAAAAAAATGTTAAATTGGATATCAGGCTTCTCATAACTAGTTGATGGAGTGTCTTAAACTTGACTACTAATTGATAGATTGATAGGGTGACATTTACTCTCTCCTATAAAAATAAATATATTATTGAAATAAAAAAAATATTTTTATACTTTAATTAGTAATGTAAGAGGAAAATAATATATAAGAATAAAAGGTTTGAGAGAGTGTATGTAGAAAAAAAGAGTGTGTGTAAAAGGAGAGGAGGATCTGTGTGATCTTGTTTAACCTTTTTTGCATTTTCCTTATTTTATAGGTGGCCTAATGTATTAATATCCTAGCCATTGAGGTCACATGGTTTACTTGATAAATGAGTGAATGAGAAAAAATACCTTCTCTCATGTAGGTAACCTATACAAAAAAATTATTAAGAGATGATGTCACACTATACTGGGTATGTGTTATCTGTAACCATTAATTGTAGCTATTAGCAAGACAAATGGGTAGGTGATAACTATCGATGATAAAAAAAGATAGGTGATAAATTAATAACTTAAGAGTCCATAAGGATAGAAGGTTGGACATTGTAATAGAGGATTAAATGTGGGCCTTAAAACACCAAAGGGTAATGCATGATGCCATTTTAAATTCTTGAAATTCGTATTATAATGTGTGCGACTCATCATGCTTTTTTAAAGTTTGCATGATATTAGGTCAAATAGTGATTTTTAGAAGGCTTGTATTATGGACAAAGTTGTCCTTTTAGTGTAAGAAAATAACTTTATTATCTATAAAAATGATAAATCGGTGTTCATTTAGTCCATGAAAGAATGACTTTGTTATGTCCTTTTCAACCTTAAATGGATAACTCATAATAGTTTTTACTATTAATATCCATATCCGTAAATCATTGTTATAAACACCAAATTAAGATACAAGAGTGAAAAAATCAAAGCAATTACATGTAGTAATTCATAAGATAAAACATATAATATGACATTGCTATGCAAAAAGACATCATATTAGGCTACTAATTAAAAACAAATGTTTTTATCATTATCATCTTTACCCCCAACTAATTCATCATCAACCTCATTATAATCCATATGAAATGCAACAAAATCCTCATGAGCCTTTAAGAACTCATATTCTTCTATATTGTTAGCTATATAACAACCTACAAAAGCATGTATACGTACTTAAACTAGAATTATTTCAATATGAGAGAACACCTCAACAACTCTAATGAAATTGGAAATTATTCAAACAATCCTCGTACCGTGATAAGATTACAACCAAGAACAGTAATGAGTGGGTGATAGTTGATACTGCATTTAAATTTGAAATAAGTATTAGTTAACAAATTAAATAGTAAGTTTTGTTTTAATGGTGACAAAAACAATGTTAACTTTTAAGGACACAACATCACCATTGGACATTAGGCTATTATTTACAATGATCACACTTAGTATCATAGATAAATATCAAAATAACCCTACAAAATTAAACAATTTAATGAGAATAAAAGTTATAATCTCGATATAAATTATCAACATAGACTCCACCATATCAATCCCCACGTGAATCATGATATCATAAAAAAGAGATTCTAGAAAGAAATTAAGAATTGAATGACATATAGATTAAAGGTATACAATTCTCTCTTTTTAGTCACTACCTAACAAACATCTAAAGACATTAAAGTTGCCAAATGTACAATGTAATCTTGTAAGTTTTTTTTTTTTTTTTTGTATAAAACTCTATCCTAAGTTTTTTTTGTTGATGATAAACTTTTTTTTTTTCCCAAGCATGCATTATTGTTTGTGTTGGATCTTTCTAGGTTATCTTTTCACAACTTTAGGGATGCATGTTTTTTTTTTGTTTGTGTTTTTGTTGTCCTTTGTCTTATTTTCTTGTCTTTTAATTTTTTATTTTCAAAAATCTCTTATTTAATCTCTACGTGTGTGTCCCTCTCTTTGTGTCTCTTCTCTATTTATATTGTTTGAAACTCTCTACAAAATAAGAAAAACTAAACAAGAAAAATAATATAAGGTAATCATATTGTTATTTTTTTTTTGCCATGAATCCCCAATTAATTAAATTTAATATTTTTAATAAGGGGGATCTTTTTCAATAATTTTACAATTTTACTTATCCTCCCATTTATTGTGAAGGGGAAGAAAAACAAAAAAAAAAAGGGGGAAGGAACGAAAGAACAGAGAAGAGATTAACATAAAAACACAGTGAAAGACGCAGAAAAATAGAGAGAATGGAAGAGCCATTTACACATAAAATTTGAATCCATCTTTCCCCTGCTCTCCCCAGCAATTTTTTTCTCTCGTTACTCTGCCTCTCTCTCTCTAAAACCAGAGGCGTCGCTAGCTCTCTCTCCTTCTCGGTCAGCACTCCGGCCACTAGCTCAGGCCACCCAACTTCACCCTTATCACCACCGACCGCCTCCTATCCACTCCAGCAGCCCAGCCGTGGACTCAGCTGAAGGTAGCAGCAGCAGCACCTGACCATATAGGGGAGGCACTGATTTCTGCAGATAAGTATGTGTATTTAACCTAATTTTCTTTCCATATTTTTGAATAATTGATCAACAATTTATGGATCTAATTTATGTGTGTTTGTTAAATTGATATCTTTTCTATTGCAATCCATGGTTGAACTTGTTTGTGTGCTTAAATTTTGGAAGAGTGCAAAACAATGTGTTATTGTTGCTTCTACTAAAGGAGCTGAATTTATGGCATGTATTAAGGCTATAATTTAGGCAAATTGGTTGTGCGAGATTGTATTTCAAGACTTAGAGTGGTCAATAGTATCTTTAAATTACTAGGAATTTATAGTTTTGTTGTTTTTTTAAGAATGACAACTTTTTAAATCGTGATATCATGAATATAATTGCTGATATTATATCAAGAATTTAGGATGATTATGTATTGATGTTATGAGCTCATATATAATGATGTTCATGACACTTTTTGATTTTTCTTTGATATACATGATTGAATTTGAATGACAATAACAAAAGCTATCTTTGATAAAGACATTATTGTTAAACCAATTATGTATATTTATAGATTATGATGTTGTTTGGTTCCGCGGTTGTTATGTAAGGACTAATATTCAAGTATATAGAAGAAACTATATGAAATAGAAGTTCTTGTTCTCTATATGCATTATGTTAGTATATTTATTAAACCATGAATAAAGATCATGTTATGTGTGAGAGTGTAAGATGTGGTCAATATAAATAAAATAATGAGTTAAATAGTTTAATAGATATTATAGCGAAAACTCTATTTATTAACATTGAAAAATAGTTTTCTATTTAATAATTGCATACGTGATGGAAGTGTAAAATCAAGTCTCTTTAAAAAACTACCCATTTCTCTACCTATAATAATACATTTTATAAATCAAAACTTACGGCAAGCTCAGTTTATAAGAGAAACATATTTTTTCCCATCCATTCACGTAAAAGACATCAATGTTGAGAAATAATTATTATGGATCCATTTCATTTTCTTTTATTTTTTGTATATTTCTGTAAATCTGAAAATCAGTGGTGGAGGAGGAGAGGGAGAGAGAGGATATTGAGAGGAAGGAAAATGGGGCCTATGCTCATTTTCGTTGTTTGTTTTTACAAATTATAATTGTTTGTTTTGCGAAATTGTTGTTCAAAATAATGTTTAGTTGAAGTTTTGTATTTTTGTTAATGAATTGTTGCTGTTAAAGTTTGTTAATTAAGGTTTTTTATTAGGTTAGTTTGTTAAATTAGCAAGTACAATTCCTACACTTTTTGTTAGACAAATTATTAATTGTTGCAAATTAATTTAAATTATAGAATGGAAGGTCGTGACAATATGGATAAGGTTGCTTGGACAAAGGAAATGTTGCATGTTTTTTGCGACCTATGTATTAGGGCAATTGATTTGGGAATGCGACCTACAACGCATTTCGATAAGATGGGATGGAAATTTCTGATCTCATCATTCAAAGAACAAACTGGTCATTCATTGACCAAAGCTCAATTAAAAAACAAGTGGGATGCCTATAAAAAAGATTGGAAAATATGGGCGAAGCTCATTATTGAAATTGGGGTGGTTTGAGTAGTGAATTGGGTACAATCTCAGCAACAGATGAGTGGTGTAAAATAAAAATTCAGGTTAAGTTTCATTATGTAATATATTTAAAAATATTTTCCATGTTTCTGAATATCTTATAACAGAGTATTTGTATAAATTATGTGCTTATATAGGAAGTTAAATGTTATAAAATTTAATTGTGCTCTGAATATTTTAATTGTTTTATACTCTTGTTTACTCACATGTTTTGCTTTAATGAAATTGTACAAGTGTGCAGAAAATATGAATTAATATTGGGTAAATGACAAGAAAATAATGCATTTCAATGGATTCAACAATTATGACTAAATGGGACTATTTACTCATATGTTTTGTTTTAATGAGATTGTACAAATGTGCAGAAAATTTGAATTAATATTGGGTAAATGACAAGAAAATAATGTATTTCAATGGATTCTACAATTATGACAAAATGGGACTATTTACTCACTTTTTCTCACATTTTTGGGGTGCGACAAATCACATGTTTTGCTTTAATGAAATTGTACAAATGTGCAGAAAATTTGAGATAATATTGGGTAAATGACAAGGAAATAATACATTTCAAACCCAAAAATTGCATAACCACATGTTTTGAATTACATATTTCTTCAATCACTTTTTCTATATAAATTAGAGTCATTTCCATAACATTTGCACTCCTACATAAATGCATTTGCAAAAAATCCTTTGAAGAGCATCTTTGAAAAGCAACTTCACAAGAGAAATATCATTAATAATTTTTAGGTTTATCTTAACTTCTTATACTTTTAATTTATTCTCTGTAACCTTATAAGTTGTTTTTGTTTAAGGTGTTTTTAAAGTTTTTCTTTTCTTGTCATTGAATTTGAAGATATGAATGATTCTTAGTATAACAATATAGTCAATGAAGATTTTGATGCCGATTATGAAAATGTAATTAATTGCATAGAAGAATAAATTAATTACCAAGCTTCTGAAGGTGCTAGTACATCGATGGGTGGCAGTAATGATGGGGGTACCGATGATGGAAACGATAGTAACGATGACGACAGTAACGATGACGACAGTAACGATGATGACGAAGACACCGACAATGAAATTGAATTTTGTAGGAGATAATTTGAGAAGGAAAAATTAATTATATGAACAACTAGAGCTATACACTTCTATTACATAAATTACATGTATAAGGAACCATGTATGGTTTCATACAACACAAGTATGCGTTGGCTGACAGAATTATTAAATGGTCATTGGAAACGATGTGTAAACATGTTTAGGATGGACGCAAACACTTTGACAAGTTTGTGTGTAGATTTAGAAACACGGTATGGTTTGAAACCTTCAAGCCGCATGTCCATGATGGAAAAGCTTGCAATGTTTCTATTCACGATAGCCATTGGCACGTCTAATAGGGAAGTGCAATAGAGATTTCAACATTCGGGCGAAACAGTTAGTAGATGCATAAATGAAGTCATTGAAGCAGTATGTTTGTTTACTGTGGACGTCATAAAACCAACAGATCCAGATTTTACGAGCATTCTAAGCGAAATTGCAACGAATCAAAGATATATGCCACATTTCAAGGTCAGGTGTTTTTATTTTAATCATGTGAAAATGAATTTCTATTCTTTTATTCATGGACAAAATAATGGGAATTTCATCTTTCTCATGTAGAATTGTGTCGGTGCAATTGATAGAACACATGTTCCTGCTTGCGTATCAGCCAAAAATCAAGTTCCATTTATTGGAAGAAAAGGCGTCCCAACCCAAAATATTATGGCTGCTTGTAGTTTCGATATGCAATTTACCTTTGTATGGGCAGGATGGGAAGGCAATGCACTTGACGCATGTATTTTTATGGAGGCTATTAACAATAATAATATCAGATTTCTCAAACCACTAGAAGGTTGACATTTCATATACATTTTTAGAGTTGATCAATTAGATTAAAAATATTCTTCATCAATTTTTTTTCTTCATATATACCGGTTTTTTTTTTTTGCAGGCAAGTACTATTTGGTTGATGCTGGATATCCCAATGAATATGGGTACTTAGGCCCTTATAAAAGTCACATGTATCATTTTCAAGAGTTTAGGCGTCGTGCATAGCCAAGTGGTCGTGAGGAAGTTTTCAATCGTGCACATTCATCACTACATAACGTGATAGAACGCTCATTCGGTGTATGGAAACAGAGGTGGTGAATTTTACAAAACATGCCTGTTTATCCATACAAAACACAAGTGAAGATTGTGGTTGCATCAATAGCATTGCATAACTGCATTAGAAAAAGATCACAAGATGATATTATTTTTGTTGAATATGATTGCAATCCTGATTTTGTTCCTGAAGATATTTTACCAGAAGTTGTTCCTCGATCAAATAGTCAAGGGTCACAGACACAAGTGCGTTCGTGTATGAATTTAGTTCGTGATGGAATTGCAAGTAGTTTAATGACATAATAAAAATAAGTGTTTAATTTACGTCAATTATTTCAAACATTTTGTTATTATAATTATTAATAAATATATAAAATTATTCCAACAAAATATTTATATAAATGTGTGTGTGTGTGTGTGTGTGTATTTTTAATTAATTTCACAAGCTGACAGCAATATGAAAAGCATGGTAACCAAACACACAAAACTGCTTTTCATTAAACACAACCTCAACTACAGTTTTAACCAAACATAAATTTCAGTTACAAACTGCAGCTAAAAGCGCTTTTTCTAAACCTGCTTTTTTTCAACTTCAACCACAATAGCAATAGCTGTGCCAAACAGGCTCTTTAAATGTCTCTCTATCAATCTTTTAAATTTTCTTATAAAACACTTAAAGTATTGTTTATTCGCAAGAGACATTTGTATTCTATTATCAAAAAAAAAAAATTATTTTAGAAGTAATCAAAAGGCATAAACAATGAAATATGAATGATTTGAAAGAATATATATCATCCTTTTGTCTCATTAACATGCCTACATGTTTTCTAAAAACTTTTTACCATAATATTTGTTTATTAGACAATATTTTATCATTGTTTTAAAAGCAACTTTTAATTAAAAAATAACATCCTAATAATTTTAATGTGATTGTATTTGAAAACATAAGAATAATACATCATTTGTACATTGTTGCAGGGAACTCTTTAACAAAGTGGTTAGATCTGACCATGCAAGTCAAACTTAAAACATCATGACTAAATTTTTTATTTAGCTTGAATTTAAAATTAAATTATAGGGGTGGACTTTATGAGTTTAATAGTAATCTTAATGAGATAATTCTTTTTATATAAAAAATTTTAAGACGACATCTTGAATTAATTTAGGTTAACCCATCAAATCCATGACTCATGATATAGACTCAAATAAATTTTAATCTATTTTAACCTGAAAAACACAATTATAATCATAATAAAAACTCAAGAAAATCCAAAATTAGTTTGAAGAGCATGAAATTAAATTAAAAAAACTCTCTATCTTTAAAATTAGTTTTTATTGAACAATATAATTAAAGGTGGCTGCTCGTAGAAAATAAATATAATAAAATTCTGGCTAAATATAGTTAGAATAATTATCTTTAAAATATGAAAAAAAGAAAGAATTGAAATATTGAAATTGAGCTGTAATTATGGACTGGTCCATAAGTTACTAGGCCTGCTCTCGGTACATCCTGCGACGCTTGGGCTGTTTTGTTGGGGTTTCAGCCTAGTAAATTTACATCAACCAAATTTAAATTTATGAAAAGTATCAAAATAATTTCCGACAAAATTTTGAAATGTATCAAAATAATTTAAAAATTAAAAAAAATTTAATGGTTTTTAAAATTATTCCATTTTAAATACTATAAATTAAAAAATTAATATTTCTAAATTATTTACATTTACTTGTGTTAAAAATAATTTTATAAAAATAAAAATTATTATTTTAATATATTTATAAATAAAAAAATATTTTTAAAAACAATTATAATCAAATTACAGGTGCGATATGAGTGACAGAAGCGATACAAAGACGCTGGCATCTATATTCATACTTTAGTTCCCAGTTGTAGGCATCCAACAATAAGATATCCTTTGAATATGTTTGCTCCTCTACTGTGTTGGCTAATTCTTCTTCTCTATCACTACTAGAAGTTTGAAAATATAGTTTGGATTGTTTTTTAAAGTATTTTTTATTTAAAAATATATTAAAATATTTTTTTTTTATTTTTAAAAAATTATTTTTGACATCAACCTATTAAAATGATTTTAAAACATTTATATTTTAAATTTAAAATAAAAAATAAAATAAAATAATATATAATTTTTTAAAGAAAGCTTTCAAAACGCAAAATGCAGTGCAAAAAGCTTCGGTATGCACCTGTACATCTTACAAGCACTTGTACATCTGATGATGGCTTTTACCTAATGATAGAAGAATTTGTAAATAGATTCCTTCGTTGTGAAAGAAACTCGAATATGAATATATGATTTATGCCCAATCAATCCATTGGTTGCCCCACCTTTAGCTGACAATCAAGCATAGTTTATTTTCGATCATAGATCAAGATCACCCATCTGTCTGTCACTCTAAGCTCAACAGTAACTGGTGCATCCCCATCTCCAATTCCGTTTTCAAGGTTTAATTTCTTGTTATATTCATGAAAATTATTGGAGGTTCTGATGTTCAGCTCCATGATAGAGATGGAAGCTTGCTACTGCTAAAAGGAGCACAGGTAGGCCACATAATCTCATCATGCAATGATATTCTAACAGAGACCGGCAGAATCGATGCCTCGAAGAATTTATGTGAAAATATCTGCAAGACAGCAACCTAAGTTAACTTTCGGACAATTCAACTTTCCCATAGGTTGATCATTGGATAAGAGAATATATATTTCTGGTCTTTTATTCCAATATGTCACCATGCATGCATGTTGTAAGAAACAAAAACAAATTCTCATATTTGCTGATAGCAATGGACTTGGACACGAAGAATGAGTATATAATAATTTGAAATACATTTTACATAACTCGATGAATATTAAATTTTACTTTCAATGCATCTAGCTATGCAATCCAGACAGGAACATTTTCCATCCCCAGTGATAACTTTAAATTCATCAGGTAAACATACTAAGTACGTGCTGTCTCTTCTCGTTGGTTATTCGGACAAGAAGAATGATGGGGAATAGGGCCATGATGAATAATAAACTCTCAGGGTTTACAGTTTACTCACAAGATAATGAACCTTTCGGAGTTTTCTTTTTTGAATGATCATGTATCTTCTTCTTCTTTTTATTAATGTAGTGTTATCTCGACTAATTCCATGGATCCTAAAATTAATCTATATCAAACCTGAAATTACAGGAATCAAACTTTTTAGTTCCACTCTTTTACCAGGACGAATGGAATGGTAGTTAAAAATGCATCTTTATTAGACGCCAAGCCTGATCTTTGATGGGTTTATGGTGATTGCTGTTGTGGTGGAATCCTTATCAACATGGGAAGAGAGAGAGAATATTATTTACAGCTTTCCAATCAAAATGCGAAACGCGTCTGCTCAAATTCTGATGGAAAGGAGGAGATGTGACTGCCAGTCGAGAGAGATTCTGGGACTGATCAATATCGAGGGTGTTGCAAAACCTTCTTTAAAGGGAAAGGAACAAAGGGTGGGGTGTGCTTTTTTCTGCAAGAGAAATTAGGTTTTGTTTATTCCGCGGCAACGTTTGTGCGGTTCATATTTTTTGCGATCAGCTTACAAAACATTCATCAATTGCGTATAACTTAATTATCTATCTATATATAGATAGATAATTAAGTTATACGCAATTGATGAATGTTTTGTATAGATAGATAATTAAGTTATACGCAATTGATGAATGTTTTGTAAGCTGATCGGGCTCCTCGTATATATATATATATATATATATTCATCAATTGCGTATAACTTAATTATTATATATATATATATATATATATATATATATATATATATATATATATAGATATATTACAAGGAATAAATCAATACTAATTCAGCACTTGTTTTAAGGAACTAAAGATTTTAATATGGTTTTATCAAGAACCAACTCACCTAAAAACTTAAATTTATAAGTGAGACTCTAGAATATAATTTATATTATTCTTTAACATACCATCTTAAGTAAAGCTTTTTGGGCTTAAAACTTGCACAAACTTGCACAAACTTACATTATTTTATGCTTGATTTTTATAAAATAGAATGAAGGTGGTGAGATTCGAACTCGTGACCGTTGGGTCAATAAGGTTCTGATACCATATCAAGGAATAAATTCACCTAAAAGTTTAAACTTGTAAGTTAAGTTCCAAAATATGATTTATATTATTCTCTAACATAATTTAGTATTTGAAAAAAAGAAAATTATATTTATAAGTGTTTGGTATTATAGTGTATGAAGTTTTTTTTAAATATATATATTTTTAAAGTAAATTAAAATTATTTTTTTTATATTAGCTAATTAAAAGGACCTTTGAAAACACAAAATCTTTTTTTATTTATTATATTGCCATCTTTTTCAGTTTTCACGGATAAAATCGAGTGATCCTGCAGCTATTGTGAAGTGATTAATTTCACTCGACTTTTATATCTTGTAAGTGCAATGATCTTGATAATTAATGGAAGAGAGACAAAGGGAGCCACGTAGAGAATATGGAAGATATCCATAGTTATTCGTGACCGAGTGACCTAGATTTCTACACGATATTTGTAGGAGCTTCTTGTTTCTAGTGCAAGTGACTGTTTTTATTTAAATTTCGTAATTTTTGTTAGTAAATAATATAAAAATATAAATTATCTCGAAATCTTATCTAATAACTTAAATTTTTAAGTGATATAATTTTATTTATATTAAAGAATAATATAAATAATATTACAAGAACTCATCTAATAACTTAAGTTTTTAGGTAATATGATTCATTATAACTTTGTTAATCTAACGATCACGAATTCGAATCTCACCATCATTATTTTATTAGATAAAAAATCAAATATAAAATAGTGTGAGTCTATATAAGTTTCAAACCTAAATTTTTTTATTTAAATAAATATATTAAAAATAATATAATTCATATTATAGCATCTCATGTAATAATAAATTAAGTTATCAAGTAAAATGATTGCTTAACGCAATTTTGTGTAGAATCAGTTGAGTCTAGAAGGGGGTTAAGAGCCCACAAAATACCTAATTACATGAGAATGACAGCCTACAATCCATCGAGCAGCAAGGCAAAAACAGAGCCTAGAGGCGAATCCACGCTATGATGTTACACCTTTTTGATAGAGAAAATACACCTGCCGTAGACCTCACTAATCCAATATAATTTACATGTATTTTTGGACTTTATTTCTTTTTTTTTTTAGATATATTTTTGATAATCTCCTACATTGGATGTTACTTTTTTAACTGAATTTCTTCTCATCTAATTTATTAATAAGAAAAATCTAATTTTAATATAAAGAATCTTTCGAAAAGACAATTTTATTCCTTTATTTTCTATTAACAAAAAGCTAGGTTGTATAGGTACTGTTTAAGAGTGTGATTGATGTTATTTTTTAAAGTATTTTTTTTATTTAAAAATATATTAAAATAATATATTTTTTATATCAATAAATGAAAATAATCTAAAAATACTTAAAAATATTAAAAAAAAATTAAAAAAATATTTTTAAAATGGAGTAGATAACAACATGTAAGTCATCTCTCTTCTTTTTTATATTTTCCCTTAGACTTTTCCTTGGCTATCGTAGCAATATATATATTATGGATGCTATTGTTTTTTTCTTTCTTGCAGGGTTCTTTATGGAGGTTTATTTAGTGGATCTTAGAGAGTATTTGAAAGTGTGGTTGCGGTTGTTTTTTAAAGTATCTTTTATTTAAAAATACATCAAAATGATATTTTTTTAATTTTATAAAAATTATTTTTGAAATCAGCACATCAAAATGATCTAAAAATACTAAAAAAAATTTATTTAAAATGAAAAAAAATCAAATTTGGATGAAACGCTGGCCGAATAGAAAC
Source organism: Salix dunnii (assembly GCA_015731905.1). Lineage (NCBI taxonomy): Eukaryota > Viridiplantae > Streptophyta > Magnoliopsida > Malpighiales > Salicaceae > Salix > Salix dunnii. Next base: position 4,185,784 of record CM027676.1, read on the forward strand.
TTAATGAATTGGATTTAGTGGATGACAACACTCAACGAAAAATAAATAAATAAATAATGGAAGCTATTGATCTCCATTTAGATTTAAACATTAAATCAATAACTAATTTTGTATCGTATTATTTATTAGTTAAGATTTTGTCAATTATTTTTCTTTTCTTAAATATTTATTCATCTTGGATACACTTATTGGAGGTTATAAAATATTTATTTATTCAATGGAATTTTATATTTGTAGGCCAAAATATATAATTTGTCCAAATAAAATTTGATTTTATTGATTTAATCCAATTAAAACATTAACAAAATAATTTCAAAAAACAAAAACAAATATTCACTTTATTTATAAAAAAACAAATTTATCTCAATTTATAGTCTCATCTTTGTTTTTAATTAATGAATTTATTATTATATATCAATATATATAATTCTTGATTTATTTTATTGAATACAGTTACACTCATTCAGAGTTTGCAATAAAAATCCTTTTTCAGATAACAACTTTGAGATCATGAAAGTTAAGCATGAAGCCAAGTTCTAAGCTAAGGTACTATGCCCGAGTAGATCCATTGAATTTTGTTGGAATGTCTTTGCATGTAACATTATTATTTTTGTGTTACAAGGTATATGATGTTTCACATATTTTGTATGTGTTCTCTAGGTTTTATAAGTGCATCATAGTTGTCTAATTTAGCCTTGAAAAAACATGCAATCTTTGAAGAGATAAATGTGTATCATTTATTGATGAAGTAAAGAATATCCCACTTGAATGGGGAGATTTTCATTCCTAAGAGCCTATACAATTACTAACCTCAACTTATATATGGGCTTTTTTTACGAGGAGATTATGATAAAGATTCTAATAAAGGTCGATAATGGTAGCCACTAATATGACTAACTTATTGTATAGTGCTTTCTATAGTAATAGTGACTCGTTTAACGAGTTGAAGTATAAACTTTATCATACCTATTTGTTTGTATGTCATTCTTCCTTATTCCTTCAAGGAACTAGGTTTACCTCTATGCATTGAGTAGTGGATACAATAGAGCTATGTTCTATATTTCTGATTGAGGGAAATAAATTGAAGTATGGGGAGGTCATATACTCTTTCATTGTCTAAGTTTTCTAAGTTATCATTCATGAAAAGAAGTTTTTGGTTATAAGTGTGAAATAAAAGAAGTTTTTGGTTATAGTGGATACAAATAACACTACTGATAAAGTTGTGAAACTTCATACTATATTAGTCTTTCCATATTTGTGTCTTGAGTCTTAGGATGATAGAGATATTGAGTTTGAATTAGTTGATGAGCTTATAAGATTATATACTTGGTCATTGCTTAAAGTGATCAGACTTGACCACTAGTCTAATAGATTGATAAGGTGATGAGTTGTGACATGGTTGACAAGCTAATGAGATAATTGACTTGAGTGCTTGGACATAATCACTAATCCAATGTATTGATGCGGTGACTTCCACACTCACTTATAAAACAAGTCTTCTATCAGAATAAATGATCATCTAATACTTAAGTTAGTTAATATATAAAGAGAGTATTTAAAACAAGAGAATAATGCGAGAAGTAAGAGAAAAATATATGGAGAGAGGAATAAAATAGGGAAAAAGAAATGATTTCTTAGATTGTATGGTTTGATTTACTACTTTTAATGGAGTTTTGTATTGAATGAACTTTTTTTATAGTGTTGCTTAGTGAAAGTAATGATAGAGAGTAATTACAAGTGGAGAAAAATGAGTTGTTAATCATATATATATATATATACATACACGTCCTAATATGTGGTATCTTTAGTTTGTTATACATATTTTTTATATAATCATATGTTAAATTCATATAGCAGCGGAAATTAAAATTATAAATATTTCCAGTTATTTTTGTTCAAGTTCCAAAAAATAAATTCTTAATGCAACAACAGTAACACAATTTTTTCCAATGTAGCAATAACAACACAATTTCAAAATAATAATAAAAATTTCCGAGACAAGAACATAAATGAAATACATAAACTATAATTTATATATAGATCAAGGACCCTCTCATTAATTTATTAGCTATTTTTCTCCTCCCATCAAGGAAAAATTAGACAATCAATCTCCATGATTATGAGTTTGAATAAACAAGAACATAAATATATCATAAAAAACATAATGATAATTTCTAACATAACCACATTTGTGTAATTATGTTAATTAACTCTTACATTTTTTTAAATAAAATAAAAATTGAAGTGATGGACTATCGCATCTACAATTTCCATTTTCCTTTAATGAGATAGTTCGGAATCCAAGCATGCATATCTACAGAGGGAGCGATAAAACAACAGCAAAAGGAAGAAGGAAAGCAAAAGCACAAGTGGACCAATCATCTTAAGAGATCCGTGACCAATTTGGATCTTCTCTTTCCAGCATGACACGTGTGATCTGATATTTTTCTACCTCTTCACCACCATGAGATCTCTCTAATTCCCGCCATGAACTATATAAACAGCTCTCTTCTTCCCTTCCATGCCATCGAGTAGCAGAGACAATCCCTGACATTTCTCCACTGCTGCAAATTTCTGCTTCAGAGATGGACAGGAAACAGTTGCAGCACCAGGTCGCCTGCATGAGGAAGTCCCTGTTCGATCAGGTTCTGTAATATAAACTCCATGCTGTCATTCTTATAATATTATGGAGTATTTTATTTGTAATTTATTTTCTTTCTTTTTTTTTTATCTCCAAGAAAAAAATTATGTGTTGCTAGATGTGGAAACCTCCACTCCCATCAACTTTTGTTTCAAGGTGGCTGTGCTTTTCTATACAAAATGTTTATAAAAAAATAAATTATTTTTTATTAGTGATAATAGAATAAAATAAAAATTATGATATTTTTAATTAAAACAGTGGTGATAATGATAAAAAAAAATGATAATAATTATGATAGTAGTAATATTAATAATATGTAAGATCTTGTCATAACAATTGATTGTTTGGATGATGGCAATAATAAATAATGATGGTAATGTGGATGGTAATGATGGGATAGTGGTAGTGATTTTAATTTATTGTTTGGTAATAACGTTTTTTAAAAGTGTTTTAAAAATATTATTTTTTTTTGTTTTAAATTAAATTTTTAAAGTGATTTTAAATTATTTTGATATATTGATTTTAAAATTAAAAAAATATTATTCTAATACTTTTTAAAAAACATTTTGAGAAGAAACACTAATTATACTTCTAAATAGATATTAAATATAATATTTTTGTGTAAAAAACTTCTAATATATAAAAAACATGCAAATCATGAATGCTATTTCACATTTTATTATATTTTGGGTATTTGATACTACGTTTCAAAAGTATTTTTGAAAAAATTAAAAATATATATTTTTATTTTTAACTTTAAATTAATTTTTTAATATTTTTAGATCATTTTGATGTGTTAATATCAAAAGTATTTTTTTCAAAAATAATAACAAGAATTATTTTAAAATATTTATAAATAAAAAAATATTTTAAAAAAGAATCTATTGAAAAACTGGAAATGACAGTGTTGTAAGAAAGAGTTTTAAGGCTCCAATGATTATAAACTTTATTAATTAACCAGTCAACACCCTCCAAATAAAAGTCAACGAACATATACATTCTTTGGTAATGTATAACTTGAACACAGCAAATTGCAGCTTTTATTCCCTTATAATCAATTTTGGGCTTGTTCTTGTTCTAGCCATGCTTAGATTGGCCCCCAGTTCGCAACTATATTAATACTAATAATTAGAGAATTTACAGCTTAAACTTCCGAGTTTGGACTAGAAAATAAAGATAACATCCGTGATAGGTCTGGTGGCGTAAGGTTATTTTAATAATCGACGATTGCAGGGATACCTTGATGAACAATTCAATCAGCTCGAGGATTTGCAAGATGAAGCGAACCCAAATTTTGTAGAGGAAGTCGTGACACTGTTCTACAGCGACTCCGCTAGATTCATTCACAACATTGAGCAGGCAATGTAATTATCAACATTTCAATCTACAGCACGAAGGTGGAGATAAAGTTTCAGAAGTAATTCTTTTGCTTTTTTACTGCTTGCAGGATCAATAAGCCTAATATCGATTATGGGAAGCTGGATGATTACATGCATCAGTTCAAGGGCAGCAGCTCAAGGTAATTTTATAACAGCTGTAAACTAGCAGCTGGATGATTTACAATTGAGGAAGAGAATTCACAAGAAGATGGCCAGCTAGCATTTTGCTTGTTTTATGTTTATCTGTTGAAAATTCTTTATAACTTGCAGCTTTGGAGCCAAGAAGGTGAAAAAGGAATGCTCACAGTTCAGGGAATGCTGCTCTGCTGGAAACATCGAAGGGTAACATATATATATATATATATATATATATATATATATATATATATATATATCCTTTGATTGTTATTTTGAATTGCTTCGAATTTTAGGTGTTATTTCATGGTTTGTCAATTTTCCAGATGCATCAAGACATTTCGACAGCTCAAGCTAGAGCATGCCACTTTGAAGAGGAAGCTAGAAACCTACTTTCAGGTCTGTGCGGCAGTGCAAAATGCAAGTAGAAACTAATTCTAATGTCTGTTCTTGTGATAACATATGACCTAAATTGTTTCTTCCATGTGCTGTTTGTAAATATTTTCAGTTGGTAAAACAAGCTGGAATCGCTGAGAGAAGATGAAGTCCCAATTCATATATATATATATAACATATGAGGCCAATAATCAATAAAAAAATAGGCTCGATCGCATGTTTTTTCACAAAGATTTTGATTCCCAGAAATATTTGTCAGGAAATCAGTAAGTACTACTGTTAACCAGGGGTGGCCTCAAGAGTGTGTTAAGCATTCAACCATGCAAGGGTGACATGGGTTTTTGTTCATTCTTACATCCTTATAGCAATCCAACTCGATTCTATATTTTTTTTCCATTATCCAAAAATCAAATCTTTACCAGCAAAACAAATAATCAGCAGCACAAACTGGTAAACAATTAGTACAATAATGACTTCAGTAAAAGTGTGATGGAATAAAATTTATAAGAGTTTTTTAAATAATGTTTTAGTGATCCAAATCCATTTTAACAAAAACCACGCTCTAGAGGGTCTAAAAACAGGTTTGGCTAAGGCATCATGCCTAAATCCAGTTCCAAATGCACAACATCTTGGGCCAGGCCTGGGCTTGATGTCGCAAGGTGCACAATATGGCATTTCTTGGGCTAGGAGTGTGGCCTGAGCCTACCATTTGGTGTCTAAACTTGTGGTCGTTCCAAAGTGGCGTTGTATGATGACAAAGAGTTTGTGATTTATATAACAGATCTCAAGTTTAAGTTAAAACTTGTATCATTTGTAAAAATATAAGATGGTCAATGTTTTACTCGTTTATCTGAATCCACAAAGCACGCTTTCTGAGAGGTGGAGTTTCCTCGTATCCAAAAAAAAAGAGTCACACTTGTGACCTAGACATAATGCATGACCCCTTGATGTTTTTGACAGATCCAAACATTTTAGCCTAAGTTATATATCATCTACATTTTATAAGAGTTTTCTATGATCTATTTTTTTTTTTATTAATACAAGTGTTAGAGATATTTGTCTCTTATCATTGTTAGTATGAGAAATAAATATTTTTCTCTTATTATTATTTGTGGAAGAAATATTATTTTTATTAATGTATATGTAAAATATATTTATCCCTCATTATTGTTACTAGAGTGGAATGACTTTTCAATCCTTTTATTAAACCACATAGATTAGGGGTTCACAATTGATCAATTCTCAATATATTCACACAATATAATTTTTTTAGAGAGCGTTTATTAAGTAATATTCTAAAAGACAAGGGAAAAATAATATTTCCCATGCTACCTTCACCAAGAAAACATCATTATAGATTTTATACTATTTTTCTTAGTTTTTCTTATATTGCACCTTTGTAGGCCAAATTGATGGCCAATTAAAATACATGTTCAATTAAAATGTATTAATTTGGAAGGCAAGATTTGAAGATAGGGGACTAAACAGAAAAAAAAAAAAAAAGATGATTTTTTTAAAATTAGGGCTAAACATACATTTTACTTCTATAGTTTTTCATATTATAAGCTTTTAGTCCCTATGAATTTATTAAATTCAACTTTGATCCTCAAATTCACTTAGCTTATTTTTTGGTTCCTAATTTGAGAGAAGAGAGAGAGAAAATGACTGAATTTTAGTGGTAAAAAGGGAAAGTCTTAGTTGAGATCGATTTTGATCATGAAAACTTGTGATTTTAGTTTTAATAAGTTCTTTTTAATTAATGGAATTTAAATAAGGTGTTGTTTTCCCTTAAACTTGCTTGAAATAATAGATTTGAACTCAAAAAGAATTTTAGTTTTAGGTTGATTGTAGGTTTTAGAGATAATTTTTGTGTTGTTAGATCCTATGAATATATTTTGTACGATGTTCATACGCTTGTTTTTGGTTGAAATATTCCCAGAGACATGTTGCTTATAATTGATGAATTTACCATTTACTTAGGAGTAATATATGATATTTATTCCAAAAAAAAATGACTTGAAACTATAGATTTTATATATAAGACTCTAAATAACCATGATCAAAGTCCTTTTATTGCGTGGAATCGATGAACATCAATAACAACTATTTTAGAGGTTAGAGATAGTGTGAATAATTACTCTCTCTTTCCTCGAGATTTGACGATGTCGGATGAAAAATTCATTATTGTACAAAAACTGAATTTCAAAAATCTAAAAGGACCAAATGGGTATCATTGGGAAAGAAGGAGGATTGAAGTGAACTTGTGGGAGAACTCTGAAACTACTATCTATTCTCTTTTCTTTTTTTTTTAATTTGATTCCTTATAATATGATTTTCCCCCAATAATAATCTGATTTAAATCGGCTTTTAATTTGATATAAAAAAGATAAAATATTTTCTTAAAAATAATTTTTTTTAGCAATGATTCCAACTTCTGTGCTTTAAAGCAGCGAATTTCGGCCAATCGACTCTGTGAGGGGATTTATAGTAGAATTCACACAAAAAAATCCCCAACGCCTACTAGAATGTTGAATGTGAATTAATCTTTCACATCAACCAATCCAATCAATCCTTGAAGCGTGCACGTCCGCACGTTTTGAACCATGTTTATTTTATAATTTGTGACATGATAAGCACATTATTTTATATTTATATTTCAAAAAGAAAAACGATTAAAATACTCATAAATTGAGAGATCATAATTCTAAAATTAAAGATTATTTCTGTCATTTTCTGAAAATAAAAAATAATTCAGTATAAAAAAAATTAAAAACTAAATTATGTTAGAGAATAATATAAATCATATTATGAGGCCTCACTTACAAGCTTAACCTTTTAGGTGAGATGGTTCCTTAATATGGTATCAGAGCTTTAATGACCCAGAGATCACGAGTTCGGGCTTTCACTTGAGGGGGTGTGTTAGATAATAATATAAATCATATTATGGGGCCTCACTTATAAGCTTAAGCTTTTAGGTGAGATGGTTCTTTAACAAATTAGATAAAGGGTTTATCATGTAGTGTCTATTTATCTGTGTGATTGAAATTATTTTTAAAAATATTTTTTGTTTAAAAATATATTAAATTAAAATATATTTTTAAAAAATTATTTTTGATATTAGTAAATGAAAATAATTTAAAATATTAAAAAATTAATTTAAAATAATAAATATTTTTTTATGAATACTTTTAAAATTTAATGACATTTTTCTACTGGGAACGAGCAACAAAAGGAACATACTTTAAACGAGGGTGGGTGCCGCGTAGTTACGAGTCCAAGTTGAGGAGCGCGTCGAGGTTCTTCTAGAAACCCCATGTTGGTTTTCTCACCAATTTCAACTCAAGTCAAATACAACAAGTGTCGAAGGTCAACAGGTGCCGTATTTTATTCCTCGTACAGGTGATCAGCTCGTAGTGTAAGAAAGAAATCCCATTATTTTTTAAGGACGTAATGTTAAATGCATGGGCTAGTTAGATTATGATCAAAGGTCCTTCTAAATTACAGAATATTTTTTATATTCACTTAATTTTAGTAAATAAATAAATAGAATTTCATTATATTTCATATACTTTTATATTTACTTGACTTCTCATGAGTTACAAGTAATATATTATATTATATAAACTCAAATTATTAATTATGAATTCGATGGGTTGGATATTTTAAAGAATAAAAAATTATTAAAACAAAAATAAGGTGAAATAAATTTGTAACCTTTTAGATTAAATTAATAGTTTGAGTAATATTTCTAACATTACCTCTTTTTTTAGACTAAAACATGTTATCCAATGGTTTTTTGAGATTTTTTTTTCATCATAATTTATTTTAATTATATTAATGTTCCATCTTAGATAAAATATGTTGGCAAATAATCTACAATTTAATCCTAAAAGCGAGATAAATTTATTTCAAATTTGGCCTTAAATATGCTCATTAACCATGGTTTTCAAAACAAATTTTTCTAACAATCTCGTACATGAATGAGATTGTCTAGCTAATTTTAAAAAACTTGAAGATTTGCAAAGAAATAATGATTTGGTGGATCACTATATTAAACTAGTCATCTTTTAATATAAACCAATACAATAATACTCATTTTTTACTTGCATATTTTCTTTGATTGTTATGGTTGTGTTAATTTTATCCCTGAATAAATAAAAGATTCATAAGTCATTTAAAGAATTTTGTAATTTTTTGAATTTATGAAAGAAATGACCATATTTTTCCATTTATAAAGGTGATGTTCATGAAAAGCATTATGCTATACTCATCTTATTAAACCAAGACATGAACATCATTAAAAGTTTAATTCATTACTTATCATGTTGCAGGTAGCCACTCTTTCGTTATAGGAATAAAAAATAAATAAATTATTCTTCAAATTTTATATAACTCAGTTTTCTCTTTAAATAAAAATCTTAAGATGTCTAATCAACTATGTAGTTTTACCATTTATGGAATATAAGGATATATAATATTAATTAGGCTCATTAAAGAATTAGAGTCTATACTTTAGAAGGATTCTAAATCCCACATTGACTTGATATGACGGCATCTAAAAGGATATTTCTCTTAGTTTTTCCCCCCCCTTATTTTAAAGGTTTTCCTAACACTTTTTTTCCCCTTATTTTAAAGGTATCCCTAACACCTTAAGGATACTAAAGGGGGGTAAAATGAGAAAGGAATTCTAGCATGAATACTTTATTTTTATTATCTTATCTTATCTTATTTATTTGATAATGAAAAAATATTTTTAATTTAGGTTTGTTATGACTCGTTAGATGTTTTTTAGAAATTTACTTTATTATTGGATTCTGTTAGTTGATTTCTAGTTTAGGCTCATTGGCTTACAAGCAAAAGGGGTTTATTAAGTTTATTTAGGGAGAATATATCATGTTTTAAAGTTGGAAATTTAACTTGATGGTAAGAAATGTGAGTTTCTTCTTTTTAATTATTATTATTTGTGGTAAAATATCATTACTTTATACGGACAAAGTTGTATATTTAACTTATTGAATTAATTGGTTTTGTAGCGTCATTTATATATTTTATGATTTTAGGTATAAAATTATCTCTATATTAAAGTTTATACCAGAGTTACCTTTAGGTCAAGGTTTTATTAAACCTGATTTTTAGTTTTTTTAGTTGAAATTTTAACTATGCTAAGGGCTGTTTGACAAGTGATCAAAAGGTCTACATCAAAATATCTAAAAATGTTATATAAATATTTATCTTAATAAAAAAAAAATGCTTGTTAGCATAAAACTATATATTAGAAAAAATAAGTTAAGAAGCCACCTTTGGTTACCAAAATTAATTATCCCATAAAATAGATAAATTATGTCCCTCTTGTACATATATTAAATTGAATTAGCTCTTATCATTTCTTGTTGAAGATACAACTTTGGCTCAAATACTCTAAAAAACTCATTGAATGCATCTTTAAGCGTATTTCCCCATCAAGAACTTCTAGTATATATTTATATATATATATTGCTAAAAGAGAAAGAGAGACTAGAATGATAGTAGCTTTACCAACCCTATAGACACTCAAATGTTGTGATAAAAGAGTTATTAAATAGACATAAAATGCATAAAAAATTATTACAAAAAAAAAAACATAATAGATCCAAAAAAAAGTTAAAAGGGAAATCACCTATAATAAATGTTCATGGTTACAATAGTTTTATGAGATAAGGTACTTTCGTTGATGTAAATATAAAACCCAATTCAATTAGGAATTCAAACACAACTAGATCAAGACTTATTCAAAAGCAAGCGAGAGAAAAAGAGAGTCTAAAAAGGTCTCATAGACTTAACTAAAAAGGACATTAAATGCATATTGTCACATGTCTATTCACCTCAGTTTGTAAAAAAACCAACATTTTCCATCATATTTACCAATTTGCCAATATTTGCTTTAGAATTAAAGACCTAAGTCATCCCATTTTAGTTCCCTAAAAACATTAGTTGTTATTTATACAACCATTACAATAGACCTCAATAAAGAGAAGAAAAAAAAAATACAAGGCCCAACATTTAAACCCCTGACCTAAAGATTGATAAACCAATGTAAAATAGGATAAATGGTGAATTAAGAGGACAAGTTATTATGATTTTGGATATAAAAAAACCATAGTAAATTCTTTTAAATATCAAATGAAATAAAGTAATTGATCATGACATAAAATGATAACCTAGTCATAAATTGTGTAAATTCCTCAATTGAGTAAAATAATTATTTAAAGGAAAATATTTATGAATTAGGGTTAAAATGTTTAGGAAAATAATAATAAAAATCATAAAATGGATTTACAAATAAATTATTGTATGGTTGTTTATGTGCTTAAAACATTGAGCACTAGTATAGACATCATATGTAATTGCATAAGTTTTTAACCAAAAATAGTGAAGACTTCAAGCAAAGTTTTATTATAATTAGGGGTGGAGGTCCCTAGTGAATTAGTTTAAAATATTGATGAATTAAATAAAAAAACAATATGAAAAAGTATCAATGAATAGAAAATAATTATACGATGAATAAACTTACTTACTAGAAATGGTATTTTGTAATTTCATCCAAAACTTACTCTTATTTATGTTGTGAAGTTGTCAACCCTATATAGGGAGAAAAGTTCTAATTTGTTAATTTTTCTCTATAGTTGATGTTTGATCTTCCAATGTTTTGTGTTGAGAAAGTTGAAAAAGTACTTCTACTAAGGAAAACAAATAAGAAAATGGAGATTTTAGTGAGTGGGGATGTTTTAGGAGTGAAACAAATTAGTAAAATAAAGTTTGTATGGAAGAAGACAAGAAAACAAATAAAGAAGAATTTACAACAAAGACTTACTAAACAAAGTTCAAGTATTGTTGGGTAAGATGTTCTTACAATATATTCTCTTATTTTAATATTTTTATTGTAAGAAGGGGGGTCCCTAACTGTTCATTCCAAGGATCTTAAATTAAATTGGAAAAAAAATGATGTTTGTTATAGATTATTTGAGTTGCTATGATATTAATTCTAATTAAAATGAAATCATAGGAATAAAGGATAAATATATTATAAGGTTCTAATTAACCCTAGGACTAACCATAAGGAAGCTTCGGGAATAATGGCAAAATTGATTTCATATTGTGAAATTTTATGTTTATTCCATGTACTAAAATTATAAATATGTTTGGAAAAAAAGTCATGAATTACATGTGATGTAGATTTGTTATACTGTATGTTGGAAATAAAATTTGAAAATAAAAATGTTAAACAATAGAATTGTGGGTGTGTGCATAATAAATAAATTTTAGTGTTGCAATGGAAAGGATAGGAATTAGATTTTTTTGGACATCATGATATATGAATATTAATTTAAAAACATAGAAAAGAGGATAGTGTTGGTATCTATGAAAGTTGAGAATTTAGGTTAAATATTATACATGGGTATGTTATGTATGTATGAGAATTGAATATGTGTTTGGAATATATGAGTTATGATTTTATGAGAATTGTATAAATGATTACTGGATTTGAAATTCCTACATATGTTTAAGATTTCATATGCCAAGTAAATGTGAAGGTTTACGATAAGACTGTGAAACCTATGAGCATGTATAAAATTTATATATGTTATGGTCTTGTTATGAAAATGATGTATGTGTAAAAGATTAGATAAAAATTAAAGTTGAATAATTGGTTGAGTATATAACTATTATTTGTGGAATTTGAAAATATTATAAATATTATGAGGATTTGCTGTTGTGCCTTTGATATTGAAAATCATATTTTCAAAAATAATTTAGTGAAATTATGATTAAATCGTGAGTTTTTGTTAAAATTGATGAAATTGAATCATCTATAATGATGGATCTTGTAATATAATTGGAAGTTAGTGATCTAATACTTAAGAGCCATCTATATAAGTGAAGTTTACCAATTTAATGTTTATAAATAGGCTAAATGGGAGAGGGCTTCTAATCAAATGTTTATGAACAAACCATATGAGTGATGGGGTATGGATTGGAAAAAAATAATTGTAAATCTAAAAAAAAATAGTATTTATTTGGAATTGATAAAATATGTGTAGAAACCAATGAAAACTCAATATTGAAATAAATGGAATGAATAAGCAATAAGGATTAATGAAAATAGATAATAAACAAAATTTGAGATAAAAATTCATGAAGTTTAAGGAATATATAAATGAACAATAAATAAGTGAAAAACATATGCAGATTGAAAAGTATTGTTAATATGCCAATATTACATAACATGGATCAAAATAAAACAATGATGGTGGTTAATTGAAAATGGTATATCATGTGTTAAAATAAAATAGAAGAGTAATATTTAAATTTGCATGACAACAAATATAATATGTGAAATTTTAAGCCATTTATGAGAGCGACAGTTATTAAGTTTAGAAATTAATGTGAAAATATTTTAAAATAGTAATATACAAAGGAAGTTTATCTTTTAATTTTTTCAGTTTAATATTTTGTTGTCATTAATGATTTGTTTTTATTTATCAAAACAAATGATTTTCAATTTATTTATTTAAATTTATAAATAAAAAATGTATAAAAGTCTTATGTAAAAAAATATGTTATTTAATTTAATATTATATATGTTCATAATAAATTTGGCTCACGTGTTATCGCATGTCAAATCAAGGTTATTAATTTTATTTTAGTCTGTCTGGAATGACTGGTATATCTTGTTTCAGTTTAAAAAGTGAAACAAATTTTATCTCGCTTAGAATCTCGTCTCGTTCCATTCCATAAATTTAGTCTAAATTTCACTCAAAACATTCTGGTTTTGTTCTGCTCGTTTCTTTTTAACCAAATATATTTTTTAAATAATATATACTTTTATAATATTAATTTTATTTCTTAATTCGACCGTTAGATTAAAATAAAATTTCACAAAGAGTTTCTTGACAATTTATTTTATTATATATGTATATATATAAAGTATAAACATGAAACAAAATACTAAAATACCTTAAGACCAAAACATTTAATTTCAATATAAAAAACAATACATCGATGAAATAGAATTCATAATCTTGTGTCAAATAGCTTGAACTAGTTAATTACCCGCACTACGTTGCGGGCCGAACAAATATTTTTTATAATTATTGAGATTAAAATAATTAATAAATTTTGCTATTTCAAAAATAAAATATAATATTTATACATGCAAGGTTTGATAAAAAGCAAATACATCAACATGCCATATTATAACAACAACATCGGAGACTTAACATTTAAAAATATCATTACTATTTCGCTAAAACAATAAAAATTATTAAATTATTTCATAGAGAAAAAATTGAAAATATTAATAAAAGAGGAAGTAAGAAAAAAAAACTAAATTTATCATCATCATCATCATCATCATTATTGTGTGAATAATGAGAAAATAAATTCAATAACAAAATAAAAAAAACCCAAAAACTTTAATAAAAGAGCAAACAAAATGAAAATGAAAAAAAAAATTATCATATAAAAAAATTATTTGATGTGAAAATAAAAAAAATGTAATAAAAAAAACAAAAGAAAAAACAAAAGGAAAAAAAATATAAGAAATATTAATTTTCAAATGATCATAAACACAAACTAAAATTTAAGAATAAATTTTTTGAAAAAAATGTTATTTCAACAAAAAAATAAAAATAAAAATTAAAAACCAAAACTAAAGACACACATATATAAACATGAATAAAAATAAGAACTATGTAAGAACTATAAAAAATTAAATGAATTAAAATAAAAAATTAAAAGTATAAGGGCCGAAAACAAAACTAAATATATTATCAATTTCAATTAAATAAAAAAAATTAGAAAAATCAAATAAAGTATAACATTTATATATGCATGATTTAATATAATGAAACACATCTACATACCCTATTATAATAACAAGAATATCGAAGTCTTAACATTTAAAAATATTATTACTATTACTGTTACAACAATAAAAATTATTAAATTAACTTGAGAAAAAAATCAAAATCATTAACAAATGAGGAAAAAAGAAAAAAATTAAAATTAAAATTATTATTATTATTATTATTACATTAATAATAAGGGGAAAAAATTTAATGAAAGAAAAAAACCAATAATTTTAACAAAAAAAACAAACAAAAAATAAATAAAATAAAATTATGAGGGAATTTTTTTATTTGATGTTAAAATAAATAAGACAAGACCCCTGACTTCCTACCTAGAAGGCATGCGTTCTATTTAATGAGCTACAAATGTTTTTTCATATGTTATTGTAAAAATATAAATAAATATTAATATATTGTTGAATCAAACAAACAAAATTGAACCAAATTGACCTAAAAACTAAATAATAATATTATAATCTATAATAATATGTCCATGGAAGGAACCAAATGGGCTGGCGGCTGAGTTGCAAAGCAAAGCCATCACGAAAAGGGAAAAGAGCGAGTGAGCAGTGGCCCACCAATCTAATTCCCACTCGTCTATGTACTGCAGCAAAATATCACACCTGATACCGCCGCGGTTTTCGTCCTTCCTTACGTCATCACTCCCACTCTCACAATTCCACGTGTCCGCGCTCCCCTCCCTCTGACTCCCCTGATCAACACGGTTGGACCTCCCATTTTCAAACCCATTCTCTCACAATATATACCTTCTATTCGAGCCGCCATTTTCATTATCCACACAACAATTCCACCATTGCCACCAAGAGAGAAAAAAAATTCCGTTCCAAACTGTAAAGTTTGTTTGGTTTCAGTGTAGTAGCTAGCGAGATTGTCCAAAAACGAAATTAAGCAAAACAATTTAAAAAAATGGCAAAACCATCGTCGTCATCAGGGCAACAGTCTGATAGAGATCACGAGCCCAAGTACAAAGGTGTTAGAAAGAGAAAGTGGGGGAAGTGGGTGTCCGAGATTAGACTTCCCAATAGTCGGGAGAGAATATGGTTGGGATCTTATGACACGCCCGAAAAGGCGGCGCGTGCATTCGACGCGGCCCTGTATTGTCTACGTGGTAGTGGTGCCAAGCTTAATTTCCCAGACACTCCACCGGACATTGCTGGCGGGCGGTCACTTAGCTCGCAAGAAATACGAGAAGTTGCTGCCAGGTTTGCTAATGATGAGCCAACATCGTCGACTGCTATGGGAGATGAATCATCAGCACATGTGGAGAATTACACATCATCATCGTCTGATGGTGGGGCTGGAGATATTATAGATTGGTCATTTTTGAATTCGTTGGATTCTAGCGAGGGAGCTTCAGATTTTGGACTCTATCATGGGCTGGACCGTATCGGTGGTGATTATTATCCCCTGCCGCCGCCGCCTCTGCCTGAATATAGCATCGATGAAAATGATCACAATGGAGATGAAGCTTACTCTCACCAGTCATTTCTTTGGAACTTTTAAAGGGATTGGTTCCAATCTTGGTAAATTCTATCCTAGATACTTGGTAAATCTCAGGAATTCCGGCGAATTTTAGCTGCCGGGTCACTGATCTGATTCTTCTTCTGCATAAATGCTGCTCCGTTTAATTATCCTTCAGGTCCAGGAGGGATCTGGCCTGTGAAGGGACATGGCCCAGTTTTTTTGTGCCATCTTCCAGCATATTGTACTCCTAGAAACAAAAATGGTGTCCATTTATTGCAGAGAACCATTGTTTTAGGACGTATATATTTTTTTGTGATGATTTTTTGTCCCAAACAGTTGCAATAAAGTGAAATTCCAATTGTTTTTTTCTTTTCTTTTTCAATAATCACGAGGCTATCTCAGCTTACATGTCTAAGACAACAACATGGAAGAACTCTTCTGTAAAAACACTTGCTTCTTTACCTTCACTGAGTTAAGAATCCATCGCCTTGTTTCTTGTGGTGGAGCTAGAATTTAAACACCTCCTGTCCCTGGGACACTGTCATGGATTGTTTTGAGACTCTACCTGCAGGCCAGGTTGCATATTCGAATTTTGGGAGTCAGAAACCAGCCATGGCGAAGTTGCAAACATTGGTTTCTGGAAGACACACAACACATAAGATTTTAAAGACAACTTAGATTCATCATTAGTGAATATGTCATCTGACTAATCAGATGGTTACACGCAACCTGAAACTAATTAGTTGAGAGGATTAGTGATTTTATGCCAAATCTTTCCGTGCTGCTCAAATGTCTAACGAGGTTGACTAGTAAATTATATAGAACAAAGAAAGTCCTTTCATTAGATTGAAATTCTTATGGTAATGTGATATAGTTGATACAAGGAGGATGCCCAGAACTTGAGGACATTATGATTAAAAACACGCAAATGTGCAGGTTCCACTGATGAATATATACGTTCATTCAGAGTTTTGAATGCACAACAGCCCAGAATCCATCATTCAAGAATTGAAATTCGCGGAAATAGATTTGTTAGTAGATGTTCGGAATTATCAACTTAATGAAGAAATTGATGAAAGCTGCAGGATGCAAGTTAAAAAGACCACCTCCACAGTGCAAGCTCCACAGCTCCCACCTCCTCCACAGATGTTCATTACTTTCCACTGTTGGAATCTCATTTCATTGATTTACACATACCAAAAGAGGAGTGAAAGTGAAAATTAGAAAAATAACTACTTGAAACACAATTTGGAAGAGAGAGCTTGTACAGAAAGCAAATTCATATACCATTTTAGTGTTTTAAAACTTAAATATACCAATTAGCTGCAGATTTATATTATTTCTTATGTATTTGTGATTGTGATGCATTATGCGTTTATTAAAATAATATCTATATCTATATCTATCTATCTATCTATCTATCTATCTATATATATATATATATATATATATATATATATATATAGCAAATCAAAATCATCATAAAATATTAATTTTTTTATCAATTTAACATTTTTTTTTAAAACAAAAAATATTTTAAAAAGAAAAGCAAAGCACACCTGATATTATAAAACTAGTTAATTGCCCACATTACGTTGCGGGGGGAACATATATTTTTTATAATTATTAGAATTAAAATAATTAATAGATTTTGTTAGTTCAAAAATAAAATAAAATATTTATATATGCAAGGTTTGATGTAATGAAACACATCAATACACTTTATTATAACAACAACAACATCAAAAGCTTAGTATCTAAAAATATCATTACTATTATTGCTAAAATAATAAAAATTATTAAATTATTTCTAGAAGAAAAAACTCAAAAACATTAATAAAAGAGGAAGCAAGAAAAAAAATACTAAATTATTATGGTGTGAATAAAAGGAAAATAAATTCAGTGAAAGAATAAAAAAACCCAAAAACTTTAACAAAAAAACAAAGAAAAAAATGAATAAAAAATTATTACCTAAAAAAAATCATTTGATGTGAAATAAAAAAAAAACCAAAAGAAAAAACAAATGAAAAAAAAATATCAATTTTTAAATGATCATAAACACAAACTAAAATTTAAGAATAAAATTTTTGAAAAAAATATTATCTCGACAAAAGAGAAAATAATAAAAATTAAAAATAAAAAATAAAAGCACATATATATAAACATAGAAAAAAATAAGAACTATTTAAAAACTATAAAAAATTAGAAGTATAAGGGCTGAAACGAAAACCAAATATATTATCAATTTCAATTAACTGAAAAAATTGAAAAAAATCAAATAATATATAACATCTATATATATAAGGTTTGATATAATGAAACACGTCAACACACTCTACTATAACAACATGAACATCGAAACCTTAACATCTAAAAATATCATTACTATTATTGCTAAAATAATAAAAATTAATAAATTATCCCGGGGACAAAAATTAAAAATATTGACAAAAGAGGAAGCAAGAAAAAAACTATAATTATTATTATTGTTGTGTTAATGATGGGGAAAAAAATTCAATCCAAGAAAAAAACCCAATAACTTTAACAAAAAGAGCAAACAAAAAATGAAAAATAAATAAAATATTAGCAAAAAAAAAATCATTTGATGTGAAAATATAAAAGAACTAATAAGAAACAACCAAAAGAAAGAACAAAAAAAAAATATAATGGAAAAGGAAAAAAAATAAAAAAAAAGAATATATAAACAAGAAAAAAAATCATTAAGAGGAAAAAAGAAAAGAAAAGAAAAAGCAAGGGAAAAAAAAATGGGGAAGGGAAAGAACTATATAATGCACTAGTCACGGGTCAAACGCATGACTTCCTTGTCAGTAAAAAGGCGTTACCTCCACTGAGCTACATGCTCATCTTCTAAACCGATTGTGCCAAAATAATAAAATATTAGTCTAAAATAGCGAACCGAACAAACCGAACCGAACTGAACCGAAAATGAGCAACACTATTACAATCAACAGTGATTTGTCTCACATGTTATAGTAACTGAACCTTAATCTCTTTTAGTATATAGTATAATTAAATAAAATATAAAATATTAACAAAATTTAATTTTAGAGGGAAAATATTGTTTAGTGTGAGAGTATTCATTGTTTCATTGTTTACTAGAATAATGTAATTACTTTCTTTTTTTTCTTCAAAATAAATCGATGAAATAATTATTGAAGATAATACGTTCTTTTCACAAGGTATATTAAAAATTAAAGGAAAAAAGAGAGCCATTTTTAATTATCATTGTTCAAATAATATGAAAAAAAGAAGTTATTTTGGTATTTGACATTTAAATTTATGCATATTTAGTTCTTAACATTTAAAATGTTATGCTTTAATCCTTAACTTTATATTTTATATTCTAGTTCTCGGAGAAAAAAAGGTGTGTTTGACCACATAACATCCACTAAAGAAAAACTTAGGTGTTAAATGAGTTTGTCTTAAAAAAGAGAGTTCAATGAATATAACTTTTGCATTTAAACATGTTACAAAAAGAAAATTAGGGTTGTCAAGTAGTTATTTTGTAACATGATTGAAGAGTATTTTAACTAAAAAACAAGTTAAGATTTGGGTTATAAGATCTATGATACAATGCAAATTGTGTTATATGATTGTTAATTTAAATTGGATATGGTAAGGCAGTGGATATAGATTGCATGTACATGGTAAAGGTTCAAAAAGAGATGAAATTGTGCATAAAAATAAGATGAAATAGTTAAATTCAATAGGTGATCATCACCTTACTAGTATTTAAATAGGGTTGATTTTATTTGTGTTTGATTGTCAGTAATTTATTAGATAAATATATAAACATTGTATGTTGGAAGAGAAGCATAAAGAAAGAAGGATATAAGGGTACCAATATATCAAATTTAATCTGTGAGCGGAAGCTTGGATTTATTGACATTTACAAGGGGATAACCAAATTATACTTAGTAGACATAATATTAATGACTAAGGATAAGATATGAAATGATACTTGGTGATCATGATATTGGGATAGAGGATGAGAAAGGAATAATATTTCATGATTGTAGTATCAATAAATAAGGATAAGATATTGTATGATTATTAGTGATCATGATATTAAAGACTACATATAGGAAAAGAGATTATACCTAGTGATTGTACTATCAATGAATAAGAATAAGAAGGGAATTATACTTAATGAGTATAATACTGGTGACTAAAGACAAAATATTAATTGATAGTTCATGATCAATGATCAATATCTAAGAATATAACAAGTATTGATGTCTAGTTGCTAAAAAACAGTGACCAAGGATTGAAAGAATGATACAAAAAGAATTGCAAAAGAAATAAAGATATAAGGAACCAATGTACTAGATTTATTACATCAATAAGCATATGACTAGATTATACTTAGTGGCCATGGTATTTGTGACTAAGATAATATATGGAATGATACTTGATGAACATGATACTTGGGACTAAGGATACAAAAGGAATGATACTTAGTGACCATAATATCGATTAATAAGGATAATATATGGTATGATAATTAGTGATTGTGATATCAAAATCTAAGGACGTGAAAAGGATGATACCTAGGTATCATAATATAAGTGACTAAGGATAAGAAAAGAATGATACTTAATTACTGTAGTATCAGTGACTAAGGATAAGACAAGAATGATACTTCATTACTATAGTATTGATGACTAAGGATAAAACATTTATTGATAGTTGACAATCATTTATCGGTATTTAAGAATATGAAAATTTTAAATGTTTAGTGCTAAAAAGAATGATGATCAAAGAAACAAAATATGATTCGATTAATCATAAGATAATGATATAAGTTCTCCTTTCCCTACGCTCTTATTTAAATTGATAATGCCTTTAAATTAAATTGTGGATAATAAAGGTTAATTCTTATTTGTTCCTTATAAAAAGGGAATTCATTAGTCATCTTCATTTTTGAATAAAAACCATTTTGTTGTTTTAATAAATGGAAACCCTTGTGTTATTTTAAAAAAAAACTATTGAGTTGTTTCCAATAAATGGGAACCATGGTAATGTAATAAACATTTTTAATACCAATAAAATAAGAAATATGGTAATGTTACAAAAAAAATAATAATGTTAAGTGATGATGGTGATATGTAAACATGAGACTAATATGTGTGGTTACTTCAAGGATTGTATCCAAGCAAATCAGTGACTAAGGAAATGAAATATTAATTCGATGATCGAGGAATCAAAGATTGAGAAAATGGGTTGGTATATAGTGACATGTAGTCGTTAACCTTAAAATTGAATGTATTATGTAATTCATCGTAAAGACAGTGTTGAAAGTGACAAATATGAATTTAGATGTCATAAAAGCTAGTGTGTAATTCGATGTGTATGTGATGTAATCAATGTTAACAGATTTTTGGAATTGATTTCTTTTCTTTATAAAACCGCATATGTGTGTTTTATGGCTATTTGTTTAATCATAATGTTATTTTAGTTGTAATGATGAGCATAAGTATTGTCATATGATTTAAGATGTTATTGAACTTAAGTTGAATGTATCGAAAAAAGATAAAAGTTTTAATAGATATAATGATTTCTTTCCCTCGTGAAAAATAACAGGTATAAAGTTTCTTGATGACTAATAGCTTTTATAATGATAAATGTGTTGCAAGTCAATATCATGAATGGGCCAACACTAATTGTGTCATTTCACTATTTATAATTTTGTTAGTTATTTATACTATGAACACTTATAATGGTGTTAATAACTTCACTTGGAAAAGTAGTAAATGGTAGAAGTGCACTTCCAACATTAAGTAATTGAATCTCTTTTGTTATGCATGTTTTATAAATATAGATATTCATTTCACATGTGTTTTAAGTAAATGGAGAATAAAAAGAATATCATATGAATTGTGAGAAGTAATGAGAAAAAATCAATAGAAAAATAATTGAATTGTTGGGTAGTTGAAGGCTACTACATGTATATAATAGAGTTATAAAAAAAATGATAGAGGAGATGTATAAGTTATAGAGGAAAATTTGCTATAAATTTTGTAACCTAAAGAATAAATAATGAAATGTATTGTTTAAATAAGCACAAAAAAAAAATATTTACCCATTTATACTCAAACAAAATGATTAGAAAAAAAAAGGTTACATGAGAATTCCAAGTCGTTACAAATGACATATTAATAAGTTTAGAATCACCTTTAAGACTTGTTGAGGAAAACAAATTCTATTGTCAATTATATAAAAGCACCTCACAAAGATTTAGGACCTATTTGGTATTATTGTTACTGTTGTGGTTGAGGTTAAAAAAATAATTTTATAAAAAACACTTTTAATTGCGGTCCATTACTAAAATTGAAGTGTTTTGTGAAAATTATGGTTAAGTTTGAGGTTTAATGAAAAACAATTTCGTGTGTTTGGTTACCATGCCTTTTATATTATTGTCAACTTATGAAAATACTTTAAGGAACACACACACATACAAAATGCTGTAATTATCAGCCATTATCACACCAAAACATCATAGTTTAAACCATACCTAAATTCTATAAATTCTTGTGTTTTTGGACCAAAACTTAGCTAGTGGTTTATGGGATGAAAAGAAAAAACAAAAACAAAAATAAAAATAGAAACATAAATCAAATCAAATCTATGTCCTAATAATTGTATTTAAATAAAACAATCTAAAATCACATGAAGCCTCCAATCCTTCCTGTGCAAAAATCCATTCAAATCCAAATATTAAATTTCTTTAAAGTACTTACATTTTCAAAGAAAATGCTGTAATTATCTCATCAACCAAGAATTTATATTTTGCACTCCATCAAAATAATTAAAAACAATTGCAATATTGTATTACCTTTTGTTAAAATTGTTTTGTTTTTACTTGCAAAAAGAGATAAAAGATTAGACATTAACACCATTAACCAGGACAAGGTTGCCCCTTCATTCCTTCCTATAGATCTCTCTTTATCTCTCTCTCCACTAAAAACTCATATTTGGTCATGCTCTGGTAGCCATTTCGTTAAATTTTCGTGTTGTGTGGTGTAAAGTTTGAGTCCTTGTAATGTTGAGGCAAATCTTAAGTACGTTCCTAATAAAATTTTCAAAAACTAACTCAGCTGAGTCAGCCCAGCCTGAGTCGCCAATAACATAGCAGATATCCAACTGCTCAAGTACAGGTTCGGGGAAGTCATCCAATGGTCCTAAAAAAGCTTCTTTTATTGTATTTCCAACTAGTGTGGTTGTTGGGATCGAACCACTTGTGCCCTTTAAAGATGTTCTGAACGCAAAGAAGATGAATATCTTTGTGAGCAAAGTAAGCCTTTGTTGCATAACTATTAATTTCAGTGACTCAAGTAAAAATACACTTGAAAAGGATGTAAAGAGACACTTTTTGCTTGAACTTGTTGATTTTGATGTGGTGTGGTGTGGCTAAGGGAATGCAAGTGGGTGTGGTTGAGGTTTCGGGTGTGGCTGCGTGTGGAAAGCATTTGTGAGATGCTTTTCAAACTGAGTTTCAAACTCTATTTTTTATGTGGGATCCACAATACAAAGCTATGGTCCAATTATTTTCCAAATGATTTGGCTTTACGGTGAGCTTCAACTACAGAAGTCATCGCATAGCCAAACACTCACTTAGAAACATTATAGAGTGTTTAGAAGTGCTTTTAGAAAGTGCTTATGAAAAGATTTGGATTTTTTTATTTTTATTTTTCATTTTAAATTATTTTTTTAATGATTTTAGATCATTTTGATGTACTGATGTCAAAAATAAATTTTAAAAAATAAAAAAAATATCATTTTGATGCATTTCTAAACAAAAAAACACTTTCAAAAGCAACCGCGACCACAATCTCAAACAGGCACTATATAAGTTGTAGTATTATAAAGGATTTTCCCATATATACCTTGAAGTTATGAAGTGTCTTGTTAAATCCTAAACAAGTCATGATAGGACATAAAATTATGGATTATGAATTTATAAGACATGGATACAATAGTAATGTATATCAATTTTTTATACACAAGTGAAGTATTAAGAAAATGCATTCTAAGATAATAACAAAATCAATGAATATTTGTTCTTTAATGATATATTTTCTTGGATATGCATTCTAATATAATAATAAAATCAATGAATACCAAGTTCTTAAATGATGTATTTTCTTTTAAGAATGTATAATAAATTTGTTTATGTAAGAGAATTAATTAGGAAAACTCAAGTAGTCATCATCAAATAGAAGATGAAAAAATTGAGTTTGGAATGAGAAAGAGAGAAAATAAAATATCTAGTACTATTTTTTTTACTTATAAAGAAAGTGAATCTCAAAACTCCTCTTAGCCAATATTTTGTCCTCAAACTTTTTTATTATAAGGCCAATAATTAATTAAATTTCTTATACAAATCATACATAAGAATAAAGGATCTTTCATTCAAAAATAAATCATTAGATTATAAATGGATCTACAAGAGAAAAATAAAAGTTAATGGAACTAGTAATAAATACAAAGGTGAACTTGTTGTCAACAACAAACAGATATGAACTATTTTGATACATGCTAATTTCTATTAAGAGTTATAAATACACTAATATTACTTGTCTTATAAAAAATAACATGAAAAGTTTAACAAGGATATGTGTTTATATGAAAAATACAAACAAGAGTTATGTTATTGTATATCTCTATGTAAGCGACATTCTAAATTTGGACAATAGTGAATACTTGATTAAGCCTACCAAGAAAATATTAGCTAATAAGTTTGGGATGAAAAAAATGTTATCCCACGAATGAAAATTTCTAGAAAATATAATGGATTGATATTACACCAATCTCATTAAGTTGAAAAAACTCTCAATAGAATTACTATAGGTGGCAATAACTTTGTTAAAACACTAAAAGACATAAGTGTATTGCAAAACAAAATTTTTTGCATACTTGGTGACATAACTTAATCGATTTACCATTAATCCAAGTATAAATCATTAGAAAGAAATAAGCACGGTATTCAAATATTTGAGATACACTTTAAATTATAGGATACAATATACTGGATATATAATGATATTAGAAGGTTATAGTGATGTGAATTAGATATGTAACACTAAAAGTTCAAATTCACTAGCAAATATGTTTTCATGATTGGAAAAGTAGTTGTGTCTTGAAAGTCCTCTAGGAAAACATGTATCACAAGATCCATAATTAAATATGAGTTTTATAGTTCTTGATCAAGATAGAAAGGAAGACAAGTGATTTTGGAATTTAATAGAGGATAATCCTTGTTGGCCAAAGCTAGTGTCAGTAATTTTATATTTATTTCGATAGTCAACAACAATTAAAATGTCATAAAACAATGTGTATAATGGTAAATCAAGACATATATATATCAGAGATACAATATTATTAAAAATTGCTCTTGATGAGATTATTTTCATTGATTATGTAGAGTTAAAGAAAAATATTTTAGATCTACTTATTACATATTTAAGAGAGAGCATGTGTATAGTTCATCAAGTGGAATGAGCTTAAAAACTTTAAATATAAAAAGTTGTTAAAATAAGAAACTTTTCTAGTTGAATGAAGATCTTAGGATCTAGGTTAAAGGGAAAACAACCAAGTCATGTGGTATTATTAATAAAACTAAAAAAAAATAGTGATTTCCTATCTATTCCAAAAATAAAAAGGATGTTAATCATCGCTTAATAAACATGAGTTGTACTCTTAATGATATTCATATTTTGATTTACCAAATATATCTGAATATTTCTAATGATAGATCATCTATATGAGGGAAAAGTTTGATTGTTTTTTTTTAACAATTTTGAAAAGACTTGATTCTCTTGCATACTTTTTAAACTAATAAAAACCATCGATAAAGAGCAAGGTGTGTATTGTTCTCTTGGTTTACACCCAAAAATCAATATCTTAAGACATCACATTGACTAACTAGTTGAGTAAATGAATTATATTTCATTAAGAAATGTTTAAAGCTAAAAGTTACATATTCTTATATAGTGATCTATAATTTTATTTTCACTCTATAAATTCTTGTGTCTTCGTATACTAATAAAACAAACTTCACTCGTATAAAGATGTTAGAATTTGTTTTTAAAAGATATAGTTAATATTTTATAAGAAAATGAGATTATGGACTTGACTTCTTGAGTGACCACCCCTTGATCATTTATACTAGCAGAAACATCTAATTGTATTTTCTAACTTAGAATATCTAATTGTATCTTCCACCTAAAATGGAATGTTAATATTAGGGTTATGCCTTACACAATATAAACCAATACTAAATTGCTTAGAAAAACATTATATACGATAAGGACAATTTTTTAATTTTAATTTTACAGTGAAATGACCAAAATACTGTTAAAAGGAAAAAATTAAAACTAACATTAAAGGGTATTTCTATATTTTCACAATGGTTTTTATTAAGAGATATTCAAGTTTGGAATATATTTTTCTTATAAGTTTGATCCTCGTTCATTTGATTATTTTCCTTACCTTTTGGTAAAGTGATTTTTCTTTTTGTATTCAAGAAAAACAAAGGTATAAAAACTGGGATGAATTCGAATTAATTTCATTTGGAAAGATATTCGGCAGCCAAAAGTGTACACATGGAACAACTGAAATAAAATAACAAGTAATATGAGTATCCTATGCATTCTCTTGTCGATTTAGATTAACCAGGAGTTGATTCAGTTGGTAAAAATGCTTCATTACTTCTCACTTACATTTGTGAGCATGAAATCTTAGGTTCTCCTGCAACCGAGTTTGAACCTGCTGACCTTCATCCTTCCATCCAATGCAAGAGCCAACACATCAAATTCCTCCACATACCAGAGTTCAGAAACAATTGCCTGTATGATATTCATATGAGAAGGCCATCATTTTTCCATGGAAAGGTGAGGGGAAAGAAATGCTTATGCATGCCATCATACCTCAAATCCACGGATTTTATCGTTTAGTTTGGCAACAAGCTCGTGGAAAAAATGGAGTTCATCTAAAGGCTCCTGGGTGGGACAATAATCAACAAAAGCAAGTAAAAAAGAGTATAGATAATAACAATATAAGCAAGTAACGGATCGTCTATATGATGAGATGATTGATTGAATGGGAAAATTAGAAAATCTATCTTCTCAAGGCATGTGCACATAAAAGGGCATAATTAAGCCGCCAAGGCATGACCACAAATGAAACAGAAGGATCGGAATCTTGAAAGACACCATCATGTAAATTGTTGAAATCGAGGATTGGCGACAAAAACAGAATTTTATTATAATTTACGTAGTGGTGTGACGAACATTCATTCCATAGGCTTCTTAAAAGGTAGAAAGGGAGAACAAGACATTGCATGATTTTCTGGTTGATTATGATTCCATTATTTGAACACTTTGACCATGGGAAGAAGTTAAAGCAAGCAATTGAACAAGACAAAATCATCACAAAATTAATATAATACCATGGGAGAAGATTTAGGATGACCCAAAAGCCTAGCGAATGATGTGTGTAGAATAACAGCATCATACTGCACAGCAAATGACTGCGAGTTAGTATTAAAAGTCAAGCGCATGGCCAAGACTGCCATGTGTACCACCAGACAATATGAACAAGAAATCCAATAGTTCAATAGTTAATTAGAAATTCACATGGTTCTTACGAGTTGCTTCTTTGGGGCATGTGGAAGTACAGTTTTCAGTTTAGCCCTAATGGTTACGGGATCTGTTCCAGAGATCACCTACAAAAAGTAACAAAGTAGCGCTGTGAATTATACTTCGATACTTACAAATTCCTCAGAATGATTTTTCATGTTTCTTTATAAAGATGAAATTTAAGAAATGCTTCAAACAAATAACAGGGCTTAAAATACAGTAATTCACCTATCTGATTGATCTACCAAAAAAAACACCAACTAATACAAAAACAATAATAAGCATAAATCAACAATTCACACACACACATATAGAGAGAGAAGCTGCTAATGTTTTTGAGTTTAACTTGAACAGCAGATTTGGCTCTGTGACGAATGGAAAAGAGTGAAGGCCAACAGGTTATCCAGACCATCTGATGGAAAAGAACAAAAGACTTTTAAATCCTTTTTCTAACTCTAAAGCCGGAGAGGAATTGTTCTAACATTAATGGGAAAAAACCTAAGTTTCTTTCACTTTGAGGGTTTTGTTATGAGAAATATCTGCTTTTTAGGTTCAGAAACATCTAAAGCCAACCCTCAATATTTTGTATGTTGGGCAGGATCCACCATTTTGAATGTGAAGACAATTTCCATGCCAACAACGAATCTCTTCACACTGTTTAAGAGCAGAATAGGGGCCATTCCAAGAGGCTTGGATAACACAATCACCATTGTAATGAGAAGCATAGGAACAAGCTGCTTCTTTGGTGGCTGAAAGTAAGGTCGCAATGACAGAATTTGAAAGCTCAAAATATACATTGATTAAGTCCCCAAATGCTCCAATTCATTGAGAAGGAGAGAGGAGGAGATACAAGAAAGTCACTGAAAGCAACCTGCCAACATCCTAGAAGCACGCCAGTTGAAGTCAAAACCACTCTATCCAAGACAATTTTTAAGGGGCAGAGGGAGTCTGCAACAGCTTTGACAGCATTTGCTTCAGCTTTGATCTGACAAAACAAAAGAGGATTCAAGACATTAGTATTCTGGAAGGAAGTAAAAAGACACATAGAATAGTTCTAAAGATGATCTACCTCATCTTCAGTGGCAGGAACAGGTTCAATATGATGTGAGGCATGAAACATGCTAAAATGGTATACACTAGAGTTCTGAAACCAAACTGGTAACCAAAGCACATGTGAGGATTCAATAAGATAACAATTCAACAAGGACATAACAATACAAAAACATGGAAATGCCAAGTGAGACTGTTTTCATGAAAATATAAATACCAAAACAATTGATGACATTAATATGAATTGGCAGGCCAAATAATTTCATACCTTTATCAAAGAATGGACTAAATGTATTCTTTACGTTGTCCCTGTACCAAGCGCAGCATAAATATATGATTTAGGCATTGATCAAACAATGAAAAATGGAAATATCAAAAAATACAGAAGGTAACACAGAAATATGCACTTAAGTATCACAAATTTGTAAAATATGAACATTATATCAATGTAAGAACCCATTTTGTAAGAAATAATGAGCATGCATTCAAGAAAAGAAATCAAAATGGCGCATGTTAGTCTAATGAACATATATTATTACAAGATTACAATATACCCCCAACCCACTGTAAGAAAAAAGAAAAGCCAAAAAAACAAAAACCGTGGTTTCTTTTGCTAACCATGTTGTTCAGTTTGTTCAATCAAACTTAGTTTTGGAAATTTTCATTGTAAGCATATTCCATTATGTAGTTTTAAACTGATCAGTTGTTAAATGGACCAACAAAGACAAGGTTTATATCCAAGCAGCAGTCCACAACAATGACTGCACAAGAC
Source organism: Salix dunnii (assembly GCA_015731905.1). NCBI lineage: Eukaryota > Viridiplantae > Streptophyta > Magnoliopsida > Malpighiales > Salicaceae > Salix > Salix dunnii. The sequence continues at coordinate 4,215,189 of CM027676.1, forward strand.
TTAAGAAAACTGGATGACCATTGTTATGCCGACACCAATAAAAGTAATTCATTACCAAAAGCGAATGTCATAGGGAAACGATGAATAAACTCTCTAGAAATTCTGTTGAAACCAACCAAAATGTTCAGACATGTGATAAGGACAGAGCAACTAATTAGTTTTAGTCAAGGTCAGGAAATGCAATTTAACTAGCTTGGACACTAGCTTTAGCAGATTTACTAAGCTTATCAAAACACTTTGGACAATAAATGGCCAATTAGCTCATAGATGCAGGGGCCTACAGGACAATAAATGGATTATAGGTTTTTGAAACAACAAGAAAGGGAGCAATTGCCTTGTCACATGCAAATATGTGTTGCCCAAAACCCATTAATGTAGCACACATGTAATTCCATCTCCATGTGTCATCTCTTTTTTTCCCTCTTAGTTAAAGAGCTTTAAGAACATAGCCTCAGTGGTCAAGATCTCATTCTAAAATTGCGCACTTCATCTTAGAATGAAAAGACAATCTCAACCACAAGGTGGATTTCTTCCCTTAGAGGAAATCTACTTCAGGAAGTATTCAGCAAGATAATCACGAGGGATAAGAGCATGATATCTAATAAGATTCTTAGCACAGGAAACATCAAGTGGATTGTATGAAAAGAGTGATCTGTCTAAGAAAAGAACAGCTCAGATGAAATTGAGTAAACTCATCTCGTTACATTATATTTTACACATTGATATGTAAGGGCAAGTTTTGTTAAAAAGACTCTGAAAACAGTGTCAAGAGTCTAAGGTTACAACGCCAGAGCAAATGCTTCATTTAGGTCCAAAAGGGATATATTTTGCTAGCATACTAGATTCCCACTTATGTTTTATTTACTGGTGGCTAAAAGGGATATATTTTGCCAGGTTTATGGCCTAAGGTTTACAATATATCTAAAATCACAATCTGTTGATCTTGGGAATAACAATAAATCAAAACAAAGAGGCATGAGAAACAAAAGTAAATGCTCACGCGATGGGCACCGAGTATTCTGGGCTAAGATACAAAACTGTAGCCCGGACAGGAGGGTTTGCAAACTGTAAACAGAAAGAAGCCACAATTCACTTTTCAAAATAGTGGAAATAGGAACTAAAACCCTGAACTTGTTATAACTCGATTCACCCACAAGTTACCTTGAGCACAGGTGTTATTGATCCATCCTTGAGGGTGAAAATATCCGAAAGCAAAAGTGATTGAGAAGTTTCACCATGTTTGAGGAAAGCTGCTCCACTCTCATCCAAACCCCTTTCCATTGTATCATACAACCTTGACCTCTGCTCCGTATTTTTATCTAATGCATGTGTTTTTCAAAGATAATGTCAAGCTATCATTCTATAGCATAAATCAGAGTGTTTTTTTTCCCTTGTCTAGAAATCACAATACAACTATTTCCCAGCACCGACGGCAACTGCCCGTGTGTGATGATATGCATCCATTGTGTTCAACTATTTCTCGCCTACCAAAGAGACCAAATTGAAGTAAGAGAGAGCGTCACCTGAAGACGAAGAAGAAGATGAATTCTGGAGAGCCATATGGTAGAAAAAGAAGTAGAAGAAGATGCAAATACACCAAATTAAAATCACAGTTTTGGAATGGCTCCACCAATTCCCAGCACCGACAGCAATTGCCCTTGCCATCTCCAACAAAAACAGTTAATGGATTCATAATATCAATATCCCCATCTGCAACGACTCATGTCCTCATACTCTGATGTCAAACGTCAAAAATCAAAACAAATCAAATACCTTCTTTGACCAGTATTTTTATATTGTATTAATGTTTTAATATTAAAAATAATTTTTAATTATTTTATTTAAATATAACACACAATAATTTCATCAATAATTTAATAGCAAAATCAACTACTCAAATTAGATAGGTTTAGAATGGATTATCTTAGGTTTAAATTAGGATAAGCAAATCAAATATTGTATTTAAATATACAAACCTTTTGTCACAAAATAATTCAACAAAATTCTAATATTGATTTTGGTGCATTTTAGTGCTATCATGGTATTGTTTTTTTTTTTTTTAGAAAATTATTATGATTTTTATATAGTTTAGTTTTTCCTTTTAATTTGCTTCCATTCTTCCATGAATTACATTTTAGATCCACCATTAAAACATTTTTTAAAATTTTATCGCATCAAAGTATTTGACTCTTTAGATACTTTATTAGCCTATAAATTTCCTTTTTTTTCTTAAAACTCAAGCCTTAACATACATTATAGGCCTTTAAATGTCATTTATAATTAAAATATAAAATATCAAGATTTATAAATAACATTGGAAATTTCCTTTAAAAAATTATTTTATTAACATTCTATATATTATTTTTCATAGTGCTAAAGAAATTCTTAAACATTTAAGGCGATGAAATTTTATATAAATTATACATTAAAGTCATTTCAAAGGCCATTTCGGCCTTTTATATATAAAAAAAAAATAAACAAGATACCACCTTATCATGGAGGCCATGTTTTCATTTCTTTAAATTTCCTGAACTTTCACTCTTATGAAAAAAGTTTAGGGAGGTTGAGATGCATGTTTTGGTTTGGGATCACATATAAATATGTATTTGTGAAAACAGAATGCTTTTGCTCACATCAACATAATTTTTTATTTAAAATACAAATTAATCAATGTTTAAAATGTATCAAATATACATATGAAGCAAGGAGTTTATTGCTCAATTATGAAAGATATAATTGAATGAGCTTCATCACAACAAAAGAAAAGGATCAAATTGAAGGTAAGGAATAGATTTGGAATAATTTGTCATTCTCCAAGCAATATATGGTACAAAGTTTCTTAGAACAATAAGAAAAGGTGGTTATTAAAAACAAAAATTTACAACTATTATATAAAAGCTTAGATGACATGGTTTTGTAATTATACCATAACAACAAAATCATTCAGGTAGATACTTATACTTAAGCAAGCAAATAAGTTGAGGGTCAAAATGTTAGTAGAGATGAGAGTAGTTGATTTTAGTTATTAATGAATACGTTGAAAATCAAAAGAAATCCTTGTATTACTTACAAGTAAGCATCTAACTAATTATTCTTAGTTCTTGATATAAACCCAATTGATTTTAAAGCCTAGAAACCAACATTCAAATCAATCGTTTCTAAAAAAGCAAAACTTAAGCATTGAGCTTGAAACAATAATAATTTGTATTGAGGCATTAAGACTAGATAAATAAATAAATAAAAACCTAATCTAATCCCTAAAGAAAGACGTGAATGAGAAGTATGGAAGATACCACGAAACTTGGTCAATTTTTTTGATAATTTAAAGTAGTTCAATGAAGAGAATTTCCTCTCTCATACAATGATATGCAACAATGATGTATATCCAATCTTTACAAAAATATTGTCTTACAAAATTAATATTTATACTTGAAATAAAATAAATTATAGTTCATTGTCACACTCTAGAAATAAAAATAAATAAGTGTGAATAATGGTTTACGTAAAAGAACCTTTTGTCGAATTGATGTTTTCATTGTCCCTTGTTATCCCAAACAAACAAAGAAAAAATCCTTCCTTAGACTCTCATATTTTAACACATATTAAGGAATTCTTGTATAACTTGGAATCCATAAAACACATGGAAGTAAATAAAAATTATTGCTTTTGGAATTAAATATCTCATAAAATAGATGGATCACACCCCTCTTGTGCACAAATTAAATTAATTAATATTTGAGCAGCATATGTTGAAGCTATAGCCTTTTTAAAACTCATATGGATTGAATACTTAAGATTCTTTGACTTTAATCATGTAATTAACCCATCTCGAACTTTTAAAGGATTTTTTTGTGTAACTTGGACCGCATAAGTTTATATTATATATTATTTTAATATTTTTGTTAAAAAATTAAACCAAACCATGTCATCAAGGCTCTTATGATTGCATCTTAGAGGATTACCATAAATCTTTCTTAAAAGACCTTAATAGATTTTTCTTATCTTTTGGATCTTAGATAACTCTAATGAATTTGAGTTTAACCCTTCAATGAGGAGACTTTTAAGTAAATTATAAAAAAAAATATAAGATTTTTTCGAGACTCAAAAGTAATAAACATTTACAAGATTTCTTTATTTTACTTGATTTTTCTTTTAATATTATTTAGAGAGGCAACCATCAATTATATATATATATATATATATATATAAAAGCTTAATTAAGCTAAGGTGTAACCAATGGAACATTTTTTGGTTGTGTTATACATTTTTAAATTAGTTTCAAGGACAATTTTATTCTCACTCTATAACTTGTTTTTCTCACTTCATAATTTGTTATTTTCACTATATCATTTCTTAAATTAATTTTAACTTCTAGATATATTCCTTTTTAGTGTCTATTTCTAAATAATATTAAGAAGAAGAAAGACAACTATCCAAGAAAAAGAAGAAAAAGAAAACCTATATTTCAAGTATTATTTAATCATCAATCAGTTCAAATTTTGTTATTTACAATATATATTCTCTTAAATAATATATTTTAGAAGATCCAACTTGCTAAATAGGGATTACTATTTATAATTACCATACTTTTTACTTTCTCAAATTAGATATTTTCATACTTGAGGATAAAATAGCACTAAACACAATAAAAACATTACTAAGCCATTTTATTTGCATCCTTAATGATCACAAATTAGAAAAACATTGAAAGTAACCATTTGCATATTGAATGTAACTTTTCAAGCAAGATGTTTTTGTAAAAGTACTTTTTATTTAAAAATATATTAAAATATTTTTTTATTTTTATATCATTAAATCAAAAATATTAGAGAATAATATAAAAATATATTATTTTTATACTTTTATAGGCCAAACACATTTTTAAAACACCTAAACAAACCTTCAAACGAAAAAAAAGGTTTATGTTCTTCAATTTTCTTCAACTTAGTGATACTATTAACACACACACACACTTTCTTACTTTGCCATCCATGATCACGTCTTAGTTGTGTGGAGTAATATCTTAATATGTTTTATATTATGTAAATAAAAATTTGAACTTGTACTTATATCTCTGATTATACTAATTTAATTATGTTTATTTCTTTTTCCATACAAAATAAATAAAAAATAACATGATAAAAAAAAGTTCTTATTCTAAATAGGATAAGAGGTTCATATATGCTTGTATTTTAAAGATTTATCTCCATTGAGTCTCTAAACATATAATTGTTCCTATCAGGTCCTTTAGGTTAAATCTCAATAAATTCTTACTCATAATAAGCCATTCATATAAATAAATTTTATGCATGATCTATAATATTTTCTTAAACCACACACTTCTCCTCTTAATTCCTTGTTAATTCAAGATGCACGCACATTTACATACTGCATGATAAATGTATAGTAGATTGTTATAAATAAATAATTAAAATTTTAAAATGCCTTCCAAGTTACATTTTTTTTATAAGAAATTACCCTTTATTAAATATCTTAATAAAAAAAATTAAAGGGACAAAACATAAAAACAAACAACCTTAAAATTATAAAAACAAACAAGCTACTTAATCTAGCTCACCCTATTTAGAGTGATAAAGGTTATTTTTTACATTAACATACCTCGTATAAATGACTTGAACATGAAGATAAATTACTTATATTATAATTGCCGTGGTGTTTTTACTGTGCTGCACTGTGGATTGTGAGTGTAATTACTGTGGACTGCGACAGTGTATTTTTTGGATCGGTTCGGTTCTCGGTTCGTTCGGTTTGGTTGGTTTGCCGGTTCTCTATTTTTTTATTATTATTTGAACAATAAAATAACATTTTTAGCCCTGGAAAACGACAAAAAAGGCTATTGGGTGGAGGGGCTCCGTTGTAATTGTACAATTTCGGACCGGACCGGTCCGGTCAGGTCCGCCCACCTTTTCATTATTTTATATTTTCTTGAAAATGGCTAATTACGGATGTAGCCCCTAATAAGACAAAATTGCTGACTTAGGCACATGGCTATACTAGTAATTGACCATATATTTTTTTTATTTTTTTCTTTATATTGTCGGCGCGTGTGTCACACGCGACCGACAGTATTCCACCTCACGCCCTTTTCAAGAAGCGCGTGCGGCGTCATAGGCTCGCTGGAGAGGGGCTATCGGCATCTCCATCTATGCGCCGCCGCTTGGTCTTCCTCCCGGTGCGACGCGTTTTGTCCTCCGACCGACAAGGACGCGGCGATGGTCGGTTAAAGCCGCTGTAGCCGTTTCTCTCTCTCCTGCACGTCAAAGTGCAGGAAAGTCCCCCGGTTTTAAAGCTTTTTCACTTCAGTCCCTTTACTTTGAATTTTATTTATGGGTATAATTTTTGATATATAAGTTTTGATTTAGTTCAATTGGGCCCTTCGATTGAAATTAATTCAATGTCAATGTTACACTTCGGTCCTCCTTCTTTTAATTTCCAGATTTAGTTTAAAAATATTAATTCAATTCGGTACAGCAGTTTAAATTTTTTTAATTTTATCCTTTGATTGAAATTGATAATATATTTAATTTTCATTTCGGCCCTTATACTTTTAATTTTTTTTAATCCCTTTATATTTGATTTTTATTTCAGTCCTTATATTTTTAATTTTTTCATTTTAATCTTTTTATTTTTTTATATTTATAGAATAATCCTTACTTTTGTCCATGTATATATAAGTGTATTTTTAGCTTTGATTTATAATTTTTGTTACTTTCTTATTTTTTGAGTTGATATTTTTTTCAAAAAAAATTAGTTCTTAAATTTTATTTTGTATTTATGATTGGAAAATTAATATTTTTATTTTTTTTTTCCCTTTGTTCTTTCTTTTACTTTTTTCATTTGTTTCTTTGTTTTTACTTTCAAGTCAAATAATTTTTTTCTACCAAATAATTTTTATTTTATTTTTTTATTTGATCTTTTGTTAAAGTTTTTTAAAAAATTTTAGTCTTTTATTTATTTTATTTTTTTTCATTATTAACATAATAATAATAATAATAATAATAATAATAATAATAATAATTTAATTGTTTTTTTCTTACTCTTTTGTTAATGTTTTTTAGGTTTTTTTTTCCCTCGGAATAATTTGATAATTTTTATTGTTATAACAGTAATAATAAATTTTTATTTTTTTATTTCATTATTAGCACAAATATAATAATATTAATAATAGTAATAATAATTTAATTATTTTTCTTGCTTACTCTTTTGTTAATATTTTTTAAGTTTTTTTTTTCTTTAGAAATAATTTAATAATTTTTATTGTTGTGACAATAATAATAATAATAATTTTTATTTTTATTTTTATTTTATTTTTTTGTTTGATCTTTTGTTGAAGTTTTTGGATTTTTTTAATCTTTTTTTCCTTTCATTATTAGCACAGATATAATAATAATAATAATAATAATAATAATATAATTATTTTTCTTACGTACTCTGTTGTTAATATTTTTTATGGTTTTAACAATAATGTTAATAATAATTTTAATTGTTATAATAATGATAACGACAATAACATGAGAATGTATTTTCAATTAATGTTTTAATGTTTTTCATCGGTAGAAATTAACTATTTATATTTGTTATTTAATTATTGCAAGTTTTTATTTGGTATTAATTCATTTAGTTTTTTTTTTAAATTCTTGGATAATGTTTATTCTTTATTCGTCTATATGTATCTATACTTATAATTTTTATTTTTATTTTTTTGAATTTTGTTTTAATTATTTCAGCCTTGAAATTCATATATACATTGGTAATCATTTTAAAATTAATAGTACTCCCTGTTTCCCTTTATTCATTTTTTTTCTCTTATTTTTATTTGTTGTTTGGATTAAATTATTTTTTTATTTTACTATTTGCACAATGATGATGATATTTTTTGTGATTTTTTTAATTATTTATTTATGAAAATCTTTTGTTTGTTTTTTTAATTTTTTTCCAAGGAATTTATTTATTTTAATTGTTTTAATAATAATATCGATAATAATTTTAATTATTATAGCAATATTAATGAAAATAACGTTGGGATAAATTTTCAATTTATATTTTTGACTTTTTGTAGATAGAAAATTAACTATTCATATAATTTATTATTGGATGATGGAAAAACCAATCAAGCTGCTTTACCGAGTTTACGAGGTAAAGGGCGCAGTGAATTGTAATTGTGAAAAGGTTGGAAACTTATAATTTTTATTTTTTTGTTGGAATTTTATTTTAATTATTTCAGCCCTGAAATTCATATATATATATATATTGGTAATTATTTTAAAATTAATATTACTCCTTGTTTCCCTTTATTCATGTTTTTTTTTTCTGTTTTCTCTTATTTTTATTTGTTGTTTGGATTAATTTTTTTTTTATTTTACTATTTGCGCAATGATGATGATATTTTTTGTTATTTTTTTAATTATTTATTTATAAAAATCTTTTGTTTGTTTTTTTAATATTTTTCCAAGGAATTTATTTATTTTAATTGTTTTAATAATAATATTGATAATAATTTTAATTATTATAGAAATATTAATGAAAATAACGTTGGGATGAATTTTCAATTTATATTTGTGACTTTTTGTAGATAGAAAATTAGCTATTCAGATTATTTTTTTTTTGCTGAAATTAAATTATAAAGTAAACTAATATTGATGCAGTAAATTTAATAATTCAAACATCTAAATCTTCTTGCTTTTTTTATGATGATAATATATTAATATTGGTTATTTCATTAAAAACTGTTAAACAAATAAATTTATAACGATTTAAAATCCATATATTTTATGAAAAATTTATTCAAATAAATTTATTATTTTGCATAAATTTACAATTTGCTCCATAAATCATCCTCACCAATCTTTTTTTAAATATTTGCTATATTTTTAATTGATTCACATCAATTTTTATTCATTTCATTTAATAACTTATGATATTTTTTAAAATAAGAGAATTAGCTGGGAGATTAAATGTCTCATTTTGAAAAAAGATTTTGACTTCGTTCTTCATGTCAACATGCCTCTTTTTTGCAATAATCCGCAAGTTATATAGTTCACGCTCTTTTGTGATTTTTTATGACGCAGTACCTACATTCTAAAAGATGTAATTTATGCTTGCGCAACAAACTCAACTTAAAAATTTATACATTTTATTTCCTAATCTATAATTTTTATTTAATTATATCATATAAATTTATCATTGTTGATTTAATTATATTAAATTATATACATAAAAATACCAGCAGCAACACACGGGTACTGTAGCTAGTGTTTAATAAAGGCCGTTAAATTGAAAATCATATGATCAAAATTCATGAGTGAATGATCATGCGTGGAGGGAAGATATTCGGAAGATCACTCCTCGATTGATATCTGCTACTGATGCTTTACACGTTCATTGGAGATCGTGCACGGCCACCATTCCACTTAGACCCCTTCTCCTCTCGTACCTATTCAGTGGGGCAATCCATTTGGAAGATTGGTTCATGCAGTGACTCTCACCTGCAGACCAAACAGTATTGACGTCGCACAACCCATTTTAACGGGTGAATAGTACTAATCTATTCCACAGATTATAATCCAAAATTTTGCAGCTATCACACATTAGTCATGCTTGACGAATTGCACTATCATGTAACTCAATTCTATCAGTTACATCTGGGAATAACAAGAAGAGAAAACTGTGACAGAAAAAAATTAAAGTTACAAAATGCAACGAGCTGCAAAAGTTCAGCTCATATAGGCTCCCTGATCGCTACCAAAATGTAATTCTGCTGTCAACCTGTCAACACCTTAATGATACACTTCTGCTCCCTTTTTTCACCTTTTCCCTAACTTCACTTTTTTTTTTTTTCTCTTGTTTTGATTTTTCAGGCTTTCAACTACTTTCTCTTCGATATCTTCCATATACAGATACAAGAATGATTTGATGACTATGGCTTGGGTTTTGCATTGTGTCAAAAAACTCCTTTACCTCATCTTGCTATTGTGACATTGGTTCAATACATCACTACTCGAAGCAGCCCAGGCTGTGGTTCAGTGTAGTCAAGGCCCTCTTCTTCAAGCAGGTATCGCTGTACAGCAACTGGAAGTCTTGCAGCAGTGCGAGTACCTCTAGTGTGATGGCCTGTCCCAACACATATATAAACCTGCAAACGCTGATCTGCTGCCCGTGCTGTGCTCCTCAGAATACTCAATTCATGCTTTAGCAAATGAAGTGCTTCAGTTACATGCAGCCCATGAAGGTCTATCATTTGCTCATGCCCTCTCCCAGCTCCCTGCATCTCTAGACTAACTGGATTCCTGGAAAAAAGTTCAAGCAGAGAGTAACAGAGAACATAAACCAACTATCAGCTTACCAAAATTATATAAAACTCCAGGGTCTAATAATTAATGAACATAAAAATAGACAGAATTTCTAGTTATGGCTCTTCACAGCAGACTCTTCTTGAGAAACAGGTTCCCACAACAAAGAATGCAATCGAAGAAGTTGAACATGCTAGGGAAAAATGTTTCTAGAAAATAAAATGATCTAACCAGACCAGCACGACGAAAAATGTTTCTAGAAAATGAAATGATCTAACCAGACCAGCACGACATCATTTGCTTAAAGAAAAAAAAATGGTGAGCGGCATTTGTCAAACATGAGGCATCAGCATGTCACAGCTAATGCTAAAACAGATGATCAGAGGGAAAGAGGGAAGAAAGGAAAAACATATCCTCCATTGATCCCAACACATCAACTTGTCATGACAAACCTCTGGCGATAAATAGATTCTTGAGCTTTCCCATGAGCTTCCTTCATATGCATATTGTGCAGTTGTCCTTTGACACTCAATTCCTTCGCCAGAGCCTTATTTCCAATGAGGTAAGCTTGATGTGCCTGTTGTCAGATGTAAAGCTATTACAGCTTTATGATTTGATTTATTATTATTATTATTATATGACAAAAAAATCAACTAATGATGCACATTATTGGTTTCAGCGGTCAGCATGCATCAATTTTAGCAACTGCATGATAATCTAGTAAAATGTCAACTGCAACATTAGCAAAATGTTTGGAAGCAAACCTATCAGCAACACATGCTCACCCAGCATGTTTTAGGCTGATAGCATGCATGCTTGCCCATGCAAATATATTTCTTCTAAATCCGGCGAGCATGTACAACTGTAGTTTGTTCTAGATTCTGTTATTTAATTTTCACCTTAGGATCAACCGGTTGCTTACTGTTTAATTTGGAATTCAGTTGAGTTTAATTTCAATCCTACTTGAGAGGAAGACATGGTGGATTTGGAGGTCATCTAGGTGGCTTGTGTAAATTATAGTCCTGATTTCTGCACAGTACAGGGTCATCATCAGTCATTGTATTTGGATATCATATACCTCCTTATGATGACCTGTGCATCTTTCTCAAGCCAATTTTGATGATGAATTGATCACAAAACACCTTGATGGTCAAACCAAGAAAAGTTTAAACAGTGTAACAGCAAACAAATCTTGAGGATATACCTGTTCAAGGTATGCATTCCTTAAACGTGCATGATCACGAGCTTCTTCACGCATTTCAGAGTACAGGTTTGCTGCCATCTCAACAATGTTAAAGGAAATATAGACAGGAAAGGCATTCCCTCATTAAAAAGGTTCATAAACTAAGTAAAATTGTTGACCATGGAATATTACCCACTGCTTCTCCGGTTTCAAGCCAGACAGGAGCTGCTTGACTTGACCCATGACTTTGCGACCTATCCGCATAAATGCCTCTCCCATGACCACCACTATAAGCACTAGCCAAAACATGGGAACTTCTGCTTGAGCCAACAGTTGAATCAGCAGAACCATTTCTGTCATGGTTCCACATGCTAGAATCTTGAGAAGCTAATTTCCTGACAGCTGATGCAAAATCCACAGAACCACCAGACTTGAATAAAAGCATGTTGTCTTTGTTAGGCGATCGAAAAGGAATGCCAGCTTGCTGAATATCATCTCCAACATATTTTGAAGGACTGCTCTGATTATCTGGCACGGTAAGTGCTGGAAAGTTCAGTGCATTGAGATTGGGAGCTGACAAAGTCTTCGAGTTCGTAATCTGATTGAAACCCCCATCAACTTGGAGCTACAAATAGAAGACAACATGTAAATAACAGCTCAATATAAAAAGCAAATCAAAGGTGTATACACAGAAAAATGTAACTCAGATATCCTGAATCATTCACAAATAGGATGAGTTTTAACTACTTAATGGAATATAAGAAAATAAGTTATCCTTGAGGTTAAGCAGTGGTGCTCCTACCAGACTACATTTACACAACTATTGCAATGGATATTGCAAATTACAAAACAAACCACAGATCATCAATAGGAGGAAAAGACCAAAACAACAGGACTAACCCCCTGATACCAGGCACAGTGTCTTAACAATTTGAGGTTACACATAAGTTATTGTTGGACCGGGTCACCAGAATCTCTCAGGGGAGCAAACTCTTCCCTGCCAAAATAAGGCATAAGAGGCATTGCTCACCACAGTTAGCATCCAACCAAATATCAGAGGCAATGCATCTCCACAAAATTCTAGGAAGGGCATCAAAAGGACTGTTTCCACTGTATTTATTCCAATAAATAAAAGTTGTGGGAAATATAGACAATTTGGATTGAAAATTTCAAAAGAATTAACGGAAATACAGAAAAAAATATAAAAAAAATCTTGTAGTTAAGCAAAGCATGTGCATGACATCATTTTGACAACGCATGAAGATAATACATCTTTGTAAGACATTTGCAGAATGTGATCTGGGCAAATTAAATGTGATCAGAGACAAGAAAAAAAGGAGTTCACCTCTAACTGAGTGAGCATCTCAACAGTGAGATTTAAGTCACAGCCATGTGCAAAATAAACTTCCACTAAGCTTTCAGCAGCAAACCCAGGGAATTGTGAAGCCAAAAACTCCAGCGGGTTTATTTCATTATCATCCACTATTGCATGCTCACCTAATATTTCATTCCTGAACCCATGTCTAGAATTTCCATTGTATTGATGCACCTCCCTACCGTTGCTAAGAACTTGATCACTGTTAGCAATTTGCTGGTCCCAGGGCTTGGTTGGCAAGTTCAAAAAACTTGCTGAGGTAGGATCTTCCCCATATGAAGCGAAAGCATATCTCATCTTTTCACCAAAGCTGCTACCATTGATATGATGGGGTGACGGTTCCGGCTGCTCAGTCAAGACATATCCACTTCTGGAAGAGGCATTGAATCTTGGCACTTCACTACTGTCATGTAAAGACAAGCCTGCTAAAGAGAGCCCTCCAAGTCCCTGAGACTCATCTTCACTCATGACCTTAAAATCAGGGGTGATATCATCTGGAAGCTGGTGGCGCCAGAATTGATGGGCCTCATCATCAGAGGCATTAGAAACAGATGATTCTGATCGATCAAGAACTGATTTCCCTACAGTTCCAGAAGTAGCGAATCTTGTTGCAGCATCTGTCGTGTTTGAGGTACTTCCAGATGGAGAGGAGGGTGGTCTGAGGGAAAAGGGAACAAACTCTGCAGCATTTGGGTTCAAAGCTGTTGCCTTGTTTGGAAGACTAAGCTTTGTGTAGTTGGTTAAAGACCCTTTCTTGGATAAGTTCATTTCTTTACTAAAATGGAAAGAAAGAAAAAAGAAAAAGAACTCTACATGCATAAAAAGAGACTGATACAAAGAATAACCCTCCTGAGTTGCAGCAGGCTTTATCCAAAACCTGTAAAACATTTGCATTTAATTATACTTATGAGGAAACATACAAAAAGAAGTACAGATCCCATGACACACCCACATGCATACAATCCAGTCCTGGCCTCAACAACCCCTACCTGAAAAAGATACTAAGATCTCCAACCGGGAAATCTCAATTGAAAATTATCCTAAAAGAAGCAACAATACCCATTTTCAACATTCAGCTTTCACAATTACACTAAATACATAGTGTAAATAGAATACAATATTCAAATCATTTTCTCCCCAGGTGAAGCTCAATTGAATGCTCTGAACTATCACCGAATCAGCACAAAATGCATTCCGTGTGAATAAATAATAATAATAAAAAAAAAAAAAAATATATATATATATATATATATATATATATATATATATATATATATATATTCAATAAAACAGCGAGTCAATTGCATTAAACAGGACCCAATAGCACAAACAACACTTCAAAACTCAAAATGGATTAAATAGTAGGTTACAGCTCATAAATCACAAAAAACATTACCTCTATTTAAACCCAAAAACCTACAAAGAATAATTAAATCGAAACCCCACACAGTTATTTTCACAAAAAACGATTAAAGGCAATCGTTTCAAATGAATGAATGAATAAAAAAAAATCAATTACTAAAACCTTACACTATCCACACAGTCAACCCTTAAAGATCTCAAAAAACCAGAATTGAACTCTAAATAACTAAGAACAAGAAACCACCTCAGAAAAAAGAAGAAAGATCTATTGTAAAGTCAAAGGCAAAGAGAAGTATACAAATATATATACCTTTGCGAACCAAATCATATTGATCCATTAGAAAAACAGAAGATAAGATCCGAGGATGATAAGAGAATTAATTATAGCTAGTTCAGAAATTTTGGTGGTTTTTCTTTTTTTATTTTGTCTCCCTCTCTTTCTCTCCTGTTACGTGTCTATCTTTTATGCAAAGAATTTCAGCTCCCCTTCTCCCTCACTTATTTTTATTCTCTCACTTTTATTATTATTATTATTATTATTATTATTATTATTATTATAAATATATTATATATTATTCTCTCTCTTACAAACACACAAACAGAGTAGCAAAGAAAGCTAGCACCTCAACCACGTAAATATACTAATAAAAAAAAAACCCTTCGCCACTCGATTTGACCTTCCTATCTCCCTCTCTCCCCTCTCTCATCCGTTCTTTTATTTTTTTAATTAAAATATTTTGAACCAACTTATATATACCATAACTATTTTCTAATTTAACTGAATATCTTATAAATCTAATTAACAAATAAATTATAAAGAGAATAACAAATATACCCAACAAGATTTAAATCTGAACAATTAAAAATAACAAATACTTCACTTACCGCTTGTTCAAGACGCAGCTGGCAACCTCTCATCCGATCTTCTCGAGCTGAGTTGTTGAGTATTGACCGTTTGATTTGTTTATTATTTATAATAAATTAATCATTAGTTTGGGATTGGGAAAAGTTAATCCTTTTTTGACAAGTTACTATGACTCCTAATTTTCTCAGATCTCCCTCAAATAAATAATTTACGTGGATTAAATGTTTGTTAATAATGAACACAGGAAGATTCAAATTCTCACATATTATTTAATTTAATGAGCTTCTGGCTTTTTCAAACTATATTATTTACGTGGTTTATTTTTTTGTAATTTAAAAGTGGTATAGCTTTTTTTATTTTTTATTTAGAGAAGGTAATATAATGGCAAATTAAGTTATAATTAAAGATATAAGATCAAAATAACTTTGTAAATAAAAATTATAAATACTAAAATCTAATAATCTAATATCTAAAGATAAAAAAAAAATATCAAAGAAAAAAACTTATGTTAACTAGACTACCCCATTACCTATGATATAAGATCTTGATTAAAAAATCTAAATTTAAAAAAAAATCAATCTAAAATCATCAAGGTTAAATTAAAAAAACTTAGTCAACTCAAGTTAATCTGACTAACTCACTCGAGATAAACTCATATAAATTAAAGCAAAAAAAATCACAAAATACAATGTCCAATAACCTAATGTCAAATTAAAAAAAAAAACTTAAAAAAAAACTAGTAAGCCTTTTAACTCGACTAACCTATAATATGAGATCAAAATAAAAATTGAAATTTATATAAAAAAAATCCTAGAACAAAATATTGCAATTAAATAAAAAAATTAAAAAAAACTCGAGTAAACCTGAGTTAACTTGACTCGCCCCTAACCCAAGACAATCCCCAAAAGAAAAAAAAGAAAAAATAGCAAAGCTCAAAACCTAATAATTTAATGTCAACTGATGAAATTAAAAAAAATAGAAATAAAACTCAAGTTAATTTGACTAACTTTTAACCCGAGATATGAAATCAGGATGACCACATAGAACGAAGTGTGAAACAAATCACAAACCTCAAGGCCTAATAACTTGATGTTTAAGGGAAAATTAAAAAAAATGACCTAAAAAATATCAAAGTTAAATCAGGCTAATCATTAAAACTAAACTTTGGAAGAAAAAAAACTCAAGTGAACTCAAGTTGATTCGACTAACTCACAACCTAGGATATTAGATCGAGATAACCATATGGAAGAAATGTGAAACTAATCACAAAGCTCAAGGTCCAATAACTTAATATTGAATGATAAAATTTAAAAAAATAATTAAAAATAACCTAAAAATCAAATTTAAATTGAGTTAATCTTCAAAACTAGTGCCTCGAGTCATAAGAACAAATTAATTCACACAATGCAAACATAAAAAATCAAGAAGGCTAAAGAAAAAGAAAACAAAAAACTATCAAGAGAAAATTAAATAAAATCAAAATTTTCAAAAAAACAAACATTGATCGCAAAAAAACATCCACTACAAAAATCAAAACTAGTCATGAAAATAAAACATTAATGTATATTCTAAATACATATCTCTTCTTAACATTGGTTAGTTAATGGATTTGTCATATAACGTCCCCTAACCATTAAACAACCACAGTGTCTGCACTAATTTAATTCAACGGCATCCTTATGAACTAGATAAGCTGATTAATTAAGGAAACATAATTATTCCCAATTTATGCTTGATATGATTAAATGTTATCCCTAATATTAATAATGTAGATTTACCAAAATTAATAAACTTAGTTGCTTCACAAGTATATATAACATAACTCCAGTTTTGATATCAAACTTATTAATAGATTGTATACAATAATCACTAAAAGTTCCTTATAGCAATTAAAAATAAAAATCATAGGAAAAAATAAGCATATGAAAACAAATATATTCATCATGTAAACAGAAAAGAAAAGATAAAATATATCTCATAGTTCTTGAAATTTAAAAGTTTTATGTCCTTATAACCAAGAAAAAAAGTTTAGCTTTACATGTTTGTCAAACAACTAATAAAAAAGAAAGAAAAAAACAGGATTTCAAGTTTTCGGAGGATAAAAGGCATTTTTTTTTATCTCATGTGATCACCTTCTCTTTTTTTTCCTCTTTCTTTTTATATGTTAAGAGATCCTAGCCCTTATTTTACAAAATAGTCTTCTCTTAAATTGACAATTTACATTAAAATACTTCAATAACTATTTTTCTAAAAAAAATAACTTTTCATGAGATATTCAAGTTTTGACTTAGAGGAGTTAAATTAATTAATTAAAAACTTGGATGTCGACTTAGATACTTCATAACACAATTTGGACTCTTCTTCACGAAATCAGTTTGTTGGCAAATTCTAATAATCATCTTTGAAAAATCATATCACCATCATATGACATCTTTTTGGGTGGAAATTTGAAGTGTTGATAGGTAGGAATCCAAAACATCTGGGTTGGTATCAATTGGAATAGCCAAAGGTCAACACTAGCAGATTGAAAGAATTGACTTTGAAGTTTACTCTTCCTTATGTTATTTTCTTGTCTTAGATTTACAAAAAGGTATGGATGCTATCTTTTTACTTCCACTGGAATCACTTTATTTTGACTTTTAGAGCTAATATTCTGCACAAAACATTGATTGATATTCGAATTTATGAATTACCTCCAATTTACTCGTTTTGCAGTTTTCATCCAAAAGTACCTATAACACATAAAACAAAGAATATAAAGATATTTTATGTATGAAACATAAGCAAAATGCTAGTTAAATACGGATGAAACAATAAAATAATATGGTTCCATCAAACATACTATTTTTATTTCCAAAAACACCCCTCCAAATTCATGTTGGTAAGCCAACTAACAATAATTTTCCAATAAGAAATTGATACCAAGAAAATTTCTAAGAAGAAAATTTCAAACTAAGAAAAATCTCAAAAGAAATTCTCAATCTACAAGGAAAATTTCAAGAATAAATTTTCAAACTAATAAAACATTCATGAAGACTTTAATCCAAGATCATATAAAGCTAATAAAGACTAAGACCACCAACCTATAATCCTAGAACAAACACCACTAGGTTAAAAATCCCAAGAAATTAAAATTCAAAACTTTAAGAAACACTATAAAACTAAAAACTCCAAGAACTAAAACAAATAAGAAATGAAAAATGAGAGTATTTTTTTTTCCATTTCTCATATATATATATATATATATATATATATATATATATATATATATATATATATTCTGACAACTATTATATTAATTTATATATTGTATTTATAGATATATATATATGTTAGTTCGGTATTTTTACTATATCGAACTCTCTACTATATTTTTTTCTCTCTACCATATTTTTTTATATTATTATTATGTAAGTTTTTTGCTAGAATTTTGTACGTTCTACAACATATAATTCAAGCTAAAAATAAAAGATATAGATATCATTAATTTTTATTATTTTAGTTTCATTCTAACCCAATGATGAATGCATGATATATGTTTAGTTTTCGTTGAAAATCATGATAGTTTTTAATAGTTTTATTAAAAATATTTAGGCTGATTATTCAATTTTTTATTTTTATGGACATAGATGCATATAGGACATGGAGAACATTTTGGAAAACAATTGAATCGTTACTTTAGAGAGGAAATATACGGTGATAATTTTAGTAGTACCAAGACCATAATATTAAGTTTGATGAAAATGTAAGTACAATTAAGATGAGAATATCAAATTCTTAAAGGAAAAATGATCCAAAAGTTTATTTAAAATGAGACGAGAATATCAAATTCTTAAAGGAAAAATGATCCAAAAGCTTATTTAAAATGAGAGAAGGTGGATTGAGTTTTTTAGTGTCATAATTATCTAAAGCTCAGGAAAGTAAAACTTGTTATGATTGCTTTTACTAACTATGTTATTGTATGGTGAGATTAATCAGTGACAAATTGTATGAGAAATTCTAAGAGGCAAGTTAATACTTGGGATAAAATAAAATCTTACGAGGAGGAGATTTGTGTCAAGCTACAATTATAGAAAATTGTATGTAAGGTTGCATATTTAAAGTTAAGGCATAAAGAGCATTGATGAATACTTTAAATATATATAGCTTGTTATGATTCAAGCTAACTTTTAATAGGTCAGAGAGGTTATTAGGAATAGATTCATGAATGACCTTCATCATCATGATATATCTTATATTATGGAGCTGTATCATTATATGGAGTTGGAAAAGGTGATGAATATGGGCATGAAGACGGAGAAACAATTTAAACATAAGGATACAATTCAAAAAATTCAATCATTAAACTCATTAACATCTTGGAAACCTAATTAGAAGTCTAACACTAGGAGTGGTCCATCATAGTTGGGTGAGAAAGGTAAAGTTGAATATCCTAGAGAGAAGAAAGACACCTTGACTGTTGTTATAAGTAACAATATTACTCATACATTTTTATAATTGTGATATTAAATGTTTTTGTTGTTTGGGTTTAAATCATGTTACTTCACCATATCAAAATAAAAAAGTCATGGTTATGAAAGCTTATAATACGGGTGAGACAAATAGGAAGATTGAAGAGGAGAACATGGCATCAATAGAAGATGATGATGTTTGTGATGAGTATCCAACTGAAGAAGAGGAACTTGTGGTGAGGAGAACACTGAACATGGATATCAATATGAATAATAAGAAAGGTCAGGAAGAGAATATATTTCAAATGAGATGTCATATTCAAAATAAAACATGTAGCTTAATTATAAATGGTGGTCGTTACACTAATGTAGCTAGTATTAAATTGGTGGAAAAGTTAAGTTTGCAAATTAACAACACATCTCATATTTTATAAATTAAAGTGGTTGAGTATTTATTGTGAAGTGAAAATAAATAAATAGGTTTTGGTTGCCTTTTTTATTGATAAATATTGTGATGAGATGTTATGTGATGTTGTGTTAATCCAAGTTAGTCATTTGTTGCTTGGTAAACTATGATAATATGATTAGAAAGTTATACATGATGAAATGACAAATAAGTTTTCTTTTAAGATGAAGTGAAGACCTATAATTTATATCTTTGACACCTAAGTAAATATATAAGGAGGAACTAGAATTGAAAACAAGGAAGATGGCTAAAAATAAGAGCTTGTATATAAGAGGGGCCTTATTTGCTATTAAGATTCTTCTTGGTTGTAATGATAATATTATTCTTCACCTTAATAATTATTTGTTGATCTTATAAGATATTTTCCATGACATAAATTTGAGTTTGATCCTTTTTAAGAAAAAAAAATGATGATATGAATAAAGTCATTCTTGAATTTAGCCTTCAAATATTTTTTAACAAGTTTTACGAGATCAAACATATCTCTTAAACTGTACATCAAATTGATCTAAACTTTTACTAGAAGATACTTATCATATGGAACTATATTGTAGTATATTTATAGGTAAAATATAATTTGAGAACATATTATCCTAAAGGACTATATTTACTAGATAAATCTTATCAAATTTACCAAACTAGATGTGTTGTTTATGTCATATCTAAAGCTAAATGTGAATTTTTTTTTCCTGCTATTCAAGATGGTATAAAAACTAGACATCTTAAGCTTTCCAATCATATATGATATGTTTATTAAAGAATCTAGATAAGAGAGAATAATATATTTAAAGTAAGGACTTATTTTGCCAAAAATATGAGGAAATTGAAGATTCAGGCTATATAGAAATTTTTTAGCATCGAGACTTTGTTTTTATTATTATTTATTTGTTTAATATTGGATAATTATTTTCAATTTGGGTTTTTTTGTGACCCATTAAACATTGTTTAGGAGTTTATTTTATTATTGAACTTATATTAGTTGATTGCTAATTTATGCCCTTTAGATTACAACCCAAAAAGGTTCCATTAAGGTTCATTAGAGAAGACTATATTATATTTATTTTTTTGCTGAAAATCTTATTAACAAATTGAAAAATAAGCATAAGTTTTGTTTTTGGCAAAACAACCTTTTTTACAGAGATAAAGATTGTATATTATTATTGAAGATTAACTCGTTTGTCATATGCATACTTAAGTTTTTAAATACAAGGTAATCTTTGAGTCCAAGTTCTTTTACAATACAAAGAGTTACCTTTGACTTAAGGTTCTATCAAACCTAATTATTAGCTTTTCAGGTTGTTATCTACTTTGTTAATGATTACTTGACCATGTGATTAAAATGTATGCATTATAAGTTGAGCAATAGATTATTTATAATAGATCTTTTTGTTTAGGTGATGATAGTATAAATATGGGTAGGCTAGAATTTCTTTTTATATTATAATTTTCATGAACACCTTCTGTAATTAAAATTAAATTAGTATTAAGATACATGTAATTTAACTATTGAATTTTTTTATCAGGTTTGAAATTTAACATGATATTAATTCCTATTTATTAAATGAAGAATGTATGTAACTAGTTCATAATGTCTTTTTTTATTCTTAATTATGTTATTTATTGCGAAATATCTTAATGTGATTGATTATGAATTGTGAAATGAAGAGTCTTAAACATGGTTGTTAAACTTGTGAGTTGACTTGTAAAATTATAAAATTTTATGAGTCAACTCAATAAACTTATCAAATCATGTAGAAAAATCAGGTACCGTTAAAATCGGACAAAAAACACAAAAATCAATTCAGATAATAAAATCGAACCGATCTAGATTTTCTATTTGCAAAGCTGCCCCCCCAAGCTTTTTTGCCTTCTATTCTACAAAGCTAGGCATAGCCTCCTGCTTCTATCTACAAGCTAGGCCTAGCCTAGCCCTCATCCTCTCTCTCTATCTCTCAATAAAAAAACAAATTAAAAAAAAGTGTGTATTGATTTTCTTAATTTTCTCTCTCTTAATAAAAAAACAAATTAAAAAAATCATTACAGTAGACCATTTATTAGAAAATAAAATTTTGATTATCATTTATTAATTTAAATACTAACTTTAAAATTTATACTTGAAATTTTTGAAAAAAATAAAATTATTATTTTTATTCTTGATTTTAAATAAATTTTTTTAAATCATTTTTATGTCATATTGAAATAATTTATTGGAGTTGGAGTTCATAATAGCAATATTGGTGTTGATACTAGTAGTAGTATTAATAATCCTTTCAATAGCTATGCTTTTTATAAATGTATTAGAAATAACTAGGAAGATGACCGTAATGAGACTGATTTTAATTTACATAGCGCACCGGTATAATATTTATTTTAAATTTATTAATTTTTATCTAATAAAATTTTTTGGACATAATTATTTTATAATATATTATTAAGTTATTTTAAATCAAGTATAAACCTTAACTAATTAAGTTTTATGGTTATAATTATGTTGTATTATATTCGAAAATATTTTACTTATGATTTTATGATTTTTTTAACTTTCATAATTTTAACTATAATTTTATAATAATTATTTTAGATATGATTTTATAATTTAAATTTTAGAATTGATTTTCATCAAAATTATGATTTTGATAATTTTGGTCTTAAAAGAATAAATATAGTTATTCTTGGTTTTTGTTGCTCATGGAAAAGGTCCGGGACACATAGACCATGAATTAAGTTTTGATTGCGTACGTGGATTGTTGATGTCAACACTAGAGGATATTCAAATTGAAAAGAGTCAGAGTTGAAATTCTGATAAAATCTTAAATAATTTTTAAAAATGATAACTTGTAATTATGAATGATCGATTATGAGTTTTTTTTATTTTTTATCCCGAGGTTTCAATGATTCATGTCTAATTATTTATCTAAAATATATTTTAAAAGTAGAGGCTGTTACAATTATCTTTATCAATCCATCACTAATATTATTATAAAATGTGGTTAATATTATTTTTGAAAATAATTTTTATTTAAAAATGTATTAATATAATATATTTTTATTTTTTTAATTATTTTTGAAAATAAAAAATACTTTAAAATTTTAATTTAAAATAAAAATAATTTTTTTAAAATAAATTTTGAAATACAATACCAAATAAGATATTAATTAGTAGCTTAATTGGTTCTTTGCTTGTTTGATAGTTTGATTAAGGTTGATTTTAAAAATATTTTTTTTAGAAATACATTAAAAGAATATATTTTTTTATTTTTTAAAAATTATTTTTGATATCAACACACAAAAATGATCTAAAACACTAAATTTTTTTAATTTAAAATAAAAAAATAAATAAAAAAACAAAATTTCAATTTTTTTATGAAACGCTTCCGTGCAAGCGACCTATACAACGAAAGGCTTGTCGTCTACACTTTAAACTGTGGTTGCACTGACTCCCAACAAAAGACATGTCATACTGTTGTGAGCTCTGAAAAACACGAGGGATTTTAAACGCTGTAAAATGTCCCATCACGTTCCTGAATTCTGTCACCCGCCGCCAATGGCCAAAAAGATACCATCATCCAGCGTGTCAAAACACTATTCACCCACGTTTACCAATTTGATGTTCTCCTCTTCCTCTTGATCACCTCCAGTCCATTGACGATAATCAAATCCATCGCTCTCTCTCTCTCTCTCTCATGCCTTCTCTCTCTCTAAAACTTGAATTTCTCTCTTAAAATGACCAACAATTTACTTCTCGTGGTCTCTCCGAAATCGAAGCTCTGCTTCGCTCGAACTTCAAATTTCAACTATGACCGCGTTCGCTTCAATGCCAATCTCTCTAAACGCCGCCGTTTGGATCTCAGGCCTCGCGCGTTCCCTAAGTTCACCCTCTCAAGTTCTCTCCAGACCGAAACTGACCTTCAGGACGCTTCCTTTCAAGCTCCGAAGAATAACGATAATTCGCCGATTCTCCTTGATGTGACCGGAATGATGTGCGGCGCGTGTGTTTCCCGCGTCAAATCGATACTATCCGCAGACGAGAGAGTTGAGTCCGCCGTGGTCAACATGTTGAACGAAACGGCGGCGGTGAAGCTGAAACCGGAGGCGTTGTTGGAGGGAGAAGCGTCGGCGAGTATTGGTGAGAGTTTGGCGAGGAGATTGAGTGAGTGTGGTTTTGAAGCGAAAAAGAGGGTATCAGGAAGTGGAGTGGCAGAGAATGTAAAAAAGTGGAAAGATATGGCTAAAAAGAAAGAGGAGTTGATCGTTAAGAGTAGGAATCGGGTGTTTTTTGCTTGGACATTGGTTGCTCTGTGTTGTGGATCTCATGCTTCTCATATCTCGCACTCTCTTGGTATTCACGTTGGTCATGGTAATTATCACTGTAACCCAATGCAATGCATCAGTCATTTCAATCATAATAACCGACCGATGCTTCTTAATTTCAAGATGTTAAGTGAAGATAATGGCAGTTGAAAATTGTTGTTGACCCGCTTGCTAAAATGTAGTTTTTGGATTAGGTTCGGTTTTGGAGATGCTGCATAATTCTTATGTGAAGGGAGGATTAGCTTTGGGATCTCTGTTGGGACCAGGAAGAGGTAATTAGTTGCACTGGCACTGGCGCTTATATATATATATATATATATTTAACCTTGGTAGTTTTATATATCATGCATAGGAATCACCACCAATTCATTTAATCATGCATATTCTCTGCGGGACCAATCGTGCAATAATGAAAGTTTCCTTCTTTATGAAATATGGATCACCACTTAACATTTTTTTGGTAACTGACTATTGTATTAGTGCTTTCAAATTTATTCTTCTTGATGTTTTTATCCTATGTTAATACTGACAAAGGGTAATCAATACCCAAACGTACAGACTAGCAATCACAGCTCAGATATTTTTTTTGTTGATTCTTGACTTGAGAGAAGATCTTTTTGCAGACTTGCTTCTTGATGGTCTAAGGGCATTCAAGAAGGGATCGCCGAATATGAATTCTCTCGTGGGATTTGGATCCATTGCTGCATTTATCATCAGTGCGGTGAGACCCCGAGTCAATACTGTGATTTTCGTTTCACTCACATTATAAAAGAGATCATTTTGCTAAGTTTTTTGCTTCGAATTGTGCTTTCTTGTAGATCTCACTTCTCAACCCTGCGCTCGAATGGGATGCATCTTTCTTTGATGAACCGGTGACTTGCTTACTTTTAGTATCTGCACCTTTTCTTGTCAAACTTATGTTTCTTGATTTATGAGATATTTATTGATCTTCCACGATGAGTGTGACATAATACCTAAATTACGCGTTGATACTGACCACCTCTCAAATACTGTGACCCGTCCTGTCATAATAATAGGGTGTTTTTTTTACATGTATCAGATACTAGTTTTATGTTGCCAGAAAATAGCTTTTACTTAATGTCTCACGAACAAGTTTCTCATGGACAGCTCATGCCTTTTAGTGTGCAGGTCATGCTTCTTGGTTTTGTGCTTCTAGGACGTTCTCTTGAAGAAAAGGCGAGGATCAGGGCATCTAGTGATATGAATGAACTTCTTGTAAGTAGCAATCACTTTGGTATCTATTATTGCAAGAAGCAGCTGGGATGCTTACTTGATTCCCATGTCAAATCCAATTCTTGTTAATCCCGATGAATTGTTTAAATGATGGGTGTTAATTTTACGCATAAACGCTGCATCTCTAAAGCTGAGATAATCTTGTTCCTCTTTCCTCCTGTTCTTTCTGTGGCGTTTTGACATTTGTTGCTTTAAGTTTGTTTGCTTTCATAGCTGAAAAGAACTGGCATTACCCAAGTCATGGAAATTTGAGTAAACGCGTCATTAGCTTACCAAACATTGTGATGTTACATAAATTTCCATTCTACACATTGTTTTAATTTCAGTGTATTCATTTTAGAGTGATCACTATTGCCAATGTGAAGTCAGCAAAGGCAATATTCATTTCTCAACATATGAGAGACCATTGCTTATTGTGAGGAGCATACTTTTCTAACCTTTGATGACCGTGATTTGTTTTTAAAACAAGCAGACTGTGGTTAAGTTTCATCACGTTGGGATTATCAACTCATAGCTTGCTGCCTTACATTGGTTGTCTGTTGTTTTGCTCTTGAGTTACCAAAATAAGCCACTGATAGACTGTATTGTTAACTGCATGATATATAAATTTATATCAAGTAAGCTTTAATTATAGTGAACATGCAATAACCACCTGTGTGATTTCATTGATCTGGGTGTTTTTGCAGGCACTCATGTCCACTCAGTCACGACTTGTAATTACTTCATCGGATAGCAATTCCCCTATGGAAAATGTTCTTTGTTCTGATGCTATTTGCACCGAAGTCCCCACTGATGATGTTCGAGTTGGAGATACAGTGTTGGTTCTACCTGGAGAAACTATTCCTGTAGATGTAAGCATCACATTATCTGTATCAAATTGCTCATGGTCTTAAAATTTGTATGGTAATTTTCTTCTCACATTTTCTTGCTTAATTATTATACCTTACCTTTTTGTCTCATTGAGCCAAGTCACTTCTTTTATATGCAGTTTCAGAATGCATCAACACTAAAAAAATTGGCATAAATTCTTTTTCCACAGATTTTGATTTTTGTCAAGCACCCATCTTTTTCAATTGTGAAAGAATTGATCCTAACTTATCCTTCAATGACATAATGAATATATCTTTAATTGCATTACTGTGTACCTCTATACTCATGAAATGTTACAAACTGTGTTTTTTAGACTTTCGATGGTATAAATACATGTTGTGTATTCAAATGTTCAACAGCCTTATCAATCTACCTAACAACTAGGTTTTAATGGATTCATATAAATGTCCATAGAGCTACTTTAAAACCAAAAGGAACTTGCTGATGTTTTGACAAATAAGATGCCCGCATTTCAATTTGCAATTTCATTTGAATCTGAGTAGCACACATGTTTGATTCAGCTTAAATTAAATTTTCTCAATACAGGGGAGAGTTCTAGCTGGAAGAAGTGTTGTGGATGAATCCATGCTTACTGGGGAATCATTGCCTGTATTTAAGGAAGAAGGGCTCAAAGTCTCAGCTGGAACAATAAACTGGGTATGGTTATAGTTTTTAATTGCAAGAGAGAATGTGTATGTGCCATAACTAACTCATAACTTCGTATATTTGTGAATTGAGTGGCACTCTTGTGTTGATGCATTTATTACCTTTAGATGATTGGTATTAAGCCTTATGGGTGGGTTATCACAATAAAGATATGGTGGCACACCTAAGTTATATTTTTCCTTCTTTTAATGAGCCTCAACATTTGTACTTTTGAACATGGAATAACAAATCCTGTTAATGTTGCTTTTTTTTTTTTTGTAGCTGTCTATTTATGTTTAATTATTGCATTGTTGACAGCCAGCATTTCTTAAAAAATGTTTCAGGATGGTCCTTTAAGGATAGAGGCCTTGTCTACTGGCTCCAACTCAACAATATCTAGGATCATTCGTATGGTTAGTTAATTGTTTTCTCTTTTCATTTCTCTCTTTTTTTTTTAACAAGTATAAAAGCATCTAACACAGAGGGATAAACAGATTTGGCTTTTATATGTTTTTTACTTCAAAGTAACTCAATGTGTGACCCTAAACAAATTAACATCTTTAAAACTAGAAAATGTGGTGCTTATTTTGCTGACTGAGTGTAGATGCAGGTATCAGCAATATACATAGAAAGGAAAGAAGCAAACTTTTGTAGGTGTAGAAAAATAGGAAAGAAGCAAACTTTTGTAGGTGTAGAAAAATAAGTAGCCCATCTATGGTAGCCATCACTAATTTTTTTCTCCATAATTATGCTTTGAGCATACTATAAAGTGATTTCTTGTTAATAATCGAGTTCAATTCATGAGTCTTATAGCCCAAAAAATTGCAAGGGAGCAGATCCATGAAGCCAACCTCAACTAGTTTGGTATTGAGGCTCGACTTAAATTGAGTTGATTACTTGACTATAATGCAAAGTGGTTCTGTATTATTTAGTCTTGATCACTTGTCTTAAACATAAAACTATAGGGATTATTCAGACATGATAATGGCATGCAGGCTATTAAAATGATTATCAAGATTATCATCGCATTAACTTGCTACATTTACTTGAGCAGAATGAAAACATGCCTTGAGCTTCATTCTCATACTAGATGAATAGTTCTCACTGCTTTATAGTATTTGATAATTAAAACTTGACAGTAGGAAAAGCCTAAAATATCTTTACAATTGTCAAAGCTTTATTGTGTAAATTCAGGTTGAGGATGCTCAAGGCAGTGAAGCGCCTATACAAAGGCTTGCAGACTCAATAGCTGGACCTTTTGTTTATAGTGCAATGACTATATCTGCAGCAACTTTTGCATTTTGGTAGGGTTTGTTTCCTTGCTCTTATATCACATGATTTCAATGTTAACTTCTTAGAATCTAGGATGCGACATGGTAAGTGATAGTGATGTTATTGATTTACCAAACTCAACAATGACATGACAGAGGCATTTTGTTTGCTGGGTGCCTTTTTCAACTCGATAAGAGACCTTGCTCCCTTTATATAGGTCCTTAAATCCATATTTCAGTTTTTTGCATTTTCTAGATTGCTAAATTTGAATTGCTTGCTTTATTAATTTCCTTTCATCTGTGCTAGCCTTCACTTGTAGAAATTTCATCTTTCATGCTGACAGGAGAGGTAAGCGGTTTCAGTCAGTCATGAACTTATGACTTAATCTGAATTTTTGTTAGTGTGTTGTTGGTTGAATAGTATCATTTATTTCTCACCAAAGAATTGGTTTCAGTCGTTATTGTATCGTTATAGTTTTATCCTTCTTGCTTCTCAGACTCTGTTGTGTGCATGTCCAGGTATTACATTGGTTCACATGTTTTCCCTGATGTTTTGCTCAATGACATTGCTGGACTAGATGGTGATCCTTTGCTGCTGAGCTTGAAACTTTCTGTTGATGTCTTGGTGAGTGGACTTGCCTCCTACTGACTATTGATATATTCCCCAACCTAACCATGAAGAACTTTTTAACCAAGTTTGAAGCTGTATATACAATTTCCTTATGTTTGTAGATTGTAACTTTAAGTTTCATTTCAGGTAGTTTCCTGTCCATGTGCACTGGGACTTGCCACACCTACTGCAATCCTAGTTGGAACATCGCTTGGTATGGTTTCTAAACTGTCAGTTGTTTTTCAAGTTCAATACCCTGTAGACAAAGTATAATTCAAAGTCACTTCTAATGTAGTGGTACTTAGTACTTACCATTATGAGATTGTAGTTTCTTCATTGAACGATAACAGCCTACTTCACATATAAGCTTGTTTGTCCAGCTCTTTCTGCCCCCCCTTTTTATACTTCTTTAATAATGATTGATATAAAAAAAAAATTAGCAAATGTCCTGCATTAATCACAAGTTTCTGGACCTTCCAAATATGTTTGAATTTGAGTTCAAAGATATTGAACTCATTTTTGGGCTTCTGAACAGAAGCTAAGTCTTATATCTTTCTCTTAATGGTTACTGTCCTTTTTAGAAAAGCTAAGTTCCTTTTCTTTTGAAAACATAGGAGCAAAGCAAGGACTTCTAATAAGAGGAGGAGATGTATTGGAACGCTTAGCAAGCATTAGTTATGTTGCTCTAGATAAGGTTTGCTCTGCATTCAGTAGAACTATGTTCTCTTCCTCACTCTAAACTGACGCAGTGCATGCCTGTCTGAATTGAGAATGACATATGAATCAACTCTTGAATTAATTAATGCATTCGACTCCCATCATTGAGAACCTTAATACTCCGTTCTTGCCCATTTTCATATTTTTAGACAGGAACCCTCACTGAAGGAAAGCCTAATGTTTCTGCTGTGTCCTCAATCTCGTACAAAGAATCAGAAATTCTGCAAATGGCGTTTGCTGTAGAGAAAACAGCATCGCATCCCATTGCAAAAGCTATTGTAGACAAAGCAGAATCATTAAAATTGACTATCCCCGTAACAAGAGGGCAATTGACGGAACCGGGTTTTGGAACCTTAGCTGAAGTAGATGGACGTTTGGTTGCAGTAGGTTCTTTGGATTGGGTTAACTCAAGATTCCAGATAAAAACAAAACTGCCTGATATAAAGGATCTGGAAACTAAAGTGATGTATCAGTCCTCAGAAGGGATGTCATCATCAAACTATTCAAAAACAGTTGTCTATGTTGGACGTGAAGGGGAAGGTATCATTGGTGCTATTGCAATATCTGACTGTTTGCGCCATGATGCTGAATCTACTATATATAGGTAATTATTCTTTCCCAACTTATAATTCTGAATGAATTTTGTTGTAAGTTGTGATTGCAACTCTCTCTCTCTCTCTCTCTCTCTCTGATAACAAGCACACCAGGATTCAGGTTTTGTAAATTGAAGTTCAAATTGATTTTTCCCTTCCATGACAAGCAGGCTTGTTCTTAGCATCTCCCGCTGGGATTTGTGAAATGTTTTTCATCATTTTCCTGCTTGGTAAATACTTTGTTTTCTAAAATCCAAACAGAAGTGTTGCTTTGAACCTCCTTGACACGATCATAGTGCTCCTCGAAGTACCTGTGTTTTCCTTTTGCCTCTGTAAATGGTCAGCCCATGACAATATTGGCCAACCACTGAAGAAAATATATAATATCCCCCCCGGCTTTTGATTCATTATAGGAGCTTAGTTACTTTGCAGAGGATCTGTACTACACATGATCTTAATTATTAGGAGCAGTTGGCTGAACTTGGGTGATAAAAACAAGCAGTGTGGAATTTAAGTTGTCATTGACTGAAAATCATTTAATTCTTTTCAAGTGAATTTATTATCCTTGCATCGCCTTCTATCTAAGCACATTATTTGCTGCTTTGTTTTGCTCTAATTGGCAGGCTCCAGCAGAAGGGTATCAACACAGTCCTCTTATCAGGGGACAGGGAAGAGGCAGTTGCAACCATAGCAAACAAAGTTGGTATAGAAAGTGAATTTATCAATGCATCCATGACTCCGCAGCAAAAATCTGAAGTCATATCAAGTCTTCAAGCAGCAGGGCATCGTGTTGCAATGGTAACCTTTATCTATATATTTATGTCATCTCTAATTCCATCAAAATTCAATTTTAACCTGGACACAACAATATATCAATAATCATTCGTTCATTATATTCTGTGAATATTCCGACTAAAGACTAGCTGCTGCATCTCCTTGTTTCTATTCGGTGAATCATCAACATGAAAATCTCATTGCATCTTATTCTAAACTCTATGAATGCTACAAATATAGTTCTGCAGTAAATTTTTTAATTTTTGCTGTCCAACCATCATGTGAGCATGAGATTAGAATTGTAAAACGTGAAGCCTGTTCCATCAACACTTTGAAGTTAAGATTATGACTTTGGTGTTGGACATCGTACACAGCTGACACTTAGCTTTTTGAAGGTAGGTGATGGAATAAATGATGCACCTTCTTTGGCTCTTGCTGATGTTGGAATTGCCATCCAGAATGAAGCTCAAGAAAATGCTGCATCTGATGTCGCATCCATTATACTTCTTGGCAACAGACTTGCACAGGTATGTTTCCCTTCTCTGATAGATTTCTTTGATGAATCTTTTTTTTTTTTTTTTAAAAGTAATGATGAATCCCAAAGTTTCATTTTCCCTGTGTATTCCAATTCATATGCGCATAGGCACAATTTTTCACAATGGGTATTAAAATGATAGCCACTTCATCTTCTAAGCTTTATTTTTAGTTACAAGGGAGAGATTCGAACCTGAGATCTCTTAGAGGGGAGGGGAGGGGGGCATGGGTGTAGTTAAACCACGAGGATACTTGGCATTTTTTAATTTAATTCGCTATGGATGGGACGATATGTAAACCTTGTCCAAAGTTTGAAATAAGATTGTTTTTCTGGATATTGAAAGGGAAAAAAATGAGATTGTTTTTTTCAGGCATGGAATTTGAACCCATTGACGATACAAAATGGATTTTCAACCCCAACAAACAGTGAGTAGAGTTAAGATGAGGATGAATGGTTCTGATATGTGTCATGACAGGTTGTAGATGCCCTGGATCTTTCACGAGCAACAATGAACAAAGTGTACCAAAATTTATCATGGGCAATAGCGTATAATGTTGTTGCTATTCCTATTGCTGCTGGAGCGCTGCTTCCCCAATACGATTTCGCCATGACTCCTTCACTTTCAGGTGAGTAAATTCACATTGCTCTATCCCGTAATTGAAAAAAAAATCCAAACAAGACTTTGGCTCATTATTGGTTATGGGATCGTATCCTAGAAAGTTTTCTTCCCATGTTTACGGAGCAACCGTTGATGTTTGATTGGACAGGTGGACTGATGGCTTTGAGCTCGATATTTGTTGTCTCCAACTCATTGCTTCTACAGCTCCATAGATCTGAAACTGAGAGTAACAGATAGAGAACTTAGTGAGTCACATATATGCTTGTATAAACAATAGTGGGATTATCCCATCGTCCAGGAAATAAAATGGAGGAGGACCGAGTGGAATAAACTTAAGAAATGCCTGTCATTGTACTTGTGTTAATTCTACAGTCTATTTTTGTTTCACAAAATTTGGTTAAATAACACCTTTTATTTTGGCAAAATAGTATATTTTCATGTTTGTCACACTTTTCAAATGCAACATGTAAAAAAATCATGATTGAAGACCGAGATATTTGATAGATACTATAATTAAAAACTGCAATATATACCAAACCCCAAAGCAACTCTAACCGAGATATTTGATAGATACTATAATTAAAAACTGCAATATATACAAAACCCCAAATTAACTCTAAATTTAACCTTAAATTAAAACCCTTAATAATACCTAAATTAACCGTCTAACTCTAATGAACCCTAACCCTAACTAATGCCTAAACCTTACTAGCCACTAATCTCTAAAAGATAAAGAAAACTAACCTAACCTAACCATAGTCAAAATCATAAACACTCACTAATTCAAACCTCAAATGCTAACCCTAACGACACCTTTATTCTCATAAACTTAATCATAAAAAACAAATCCTAATCGAAATCCTAAACAGTAAACATTGTCTAATCAAAATATCAAACATTAAACACTAAGAATAAAATATAAATTCAAAACTCTTAACCGTAAAAATTAAAACTAAATTCAAACTCCAAACTCCTAAACTTAAAATATCATATCTTCATTGATGTGAAATTAAGCACTGCTAACCTTGTTTTTGAAGGAAATTTAAGCAGCTTATAATCAAAATATATAATAACCCCAAACAAGTAATTATAAAACTAATGTTAATTAAAACTCATAACCCAAGTCCTTACCAAAAAAATCATCTATGACTAATCAAAACATCAAACATTAAACACTAGGAGTAAAATAAAAACTCACAAAACATTAAACACTAGGAGTAAAATAAAAATTCATAACTCTAAACCCTAAAAATTAAAACAAATCCAAGCTCCAAACCCCTATACCTAAAATGTTATATCTTTCATCAATGTGAAATTAAGAATTGCTAACCTCATTTTGAAGGAAATTTAAGCAACTTATAATCAAAATTTATTTTGGATTTAGGGTGAAATATATAATAACTATAATATTTAAGCAATTTTTATTTTTCTTGTAATTTTTTAAGAAACTTTTAAACACAATCTCCTCTAGATCTAGGGTGAATTGCATTAAGACTATAATTTATGTAATGTTTCTTTTCTTATAACTTATTTGGTTTTTAAGCAATTTACAATCAAAATTTATTATATACTTATGGTGAATTGCATAATAATTATATTCCTTTGCCTTTTAATTTCTTTGGTTTAGAACATCTTATTGGCAAAATTCAAGAAACTTGTTATCTTTTTGTTTACATTGGTTTATTGACACCTATATAACAGTAATTGATTTTGCTAATAACACCACACATCAATTTTTGTTTTCTTCACTTGTAAATAAAAAAATAATATTAATATTAAATCTAAACCCAACAATCAATCTTTAATGTCAATAGGCTTAAAGGGGTCATACTTATGTTAGTTAATGTATGGATTCTAAGACAAATATGATCTTAAGTGTTTAAGATTTACAATTAGTTTATGTATAATTCTAGTATTTAACTTTGATTTTGGATTTATTAAGGTTATAATCATTCCTTTGTACCAAATCAAACATCAATTACATGCTTAATGTAAAACCCTAAGCTTTTATTATAAGAAGAATATTACAATATAAACAGTGTTTACATTGGATGGCGAGAGAGAGAGAGAGAGAGAGAGGCATTGTTAAAAGAAAACATGATTAAGGTTGAAAATAGGAAATGAAAATTAGAAAAGGGAGTAAAATGAATTTAAGGAAAAGGTTAATAAAAATAATATTAATAAGAAATCAAAAGGAAGTAACGACCTCTCTAAGAAGAAGAAAGGAACCATCATTTTACTGAAGAGATGGCAATTGACAGAACATTTGAAAGTTTAGCAGTAAGAGACAATACTCAAGCAAGAATTCAAGAAAAAACAAAAGAGGAATTTAAGAAAACTAAAGAAAAACTAGAATAATTGGGGGGAAAGAGAAATTAATTAAGACATTAGTTTATATATATAATTGACACACTCAATAGATAGAAGATTGGAAACAATAACCTCTTAATATATTATTGTCTCAACGTATAATAAAAGATATATTGCACTTTCTATTTTGATGCTAGTTGAAGGTAGAAACTTTTGAAATTTTTTTACACCCAAATTACCAGTATCATAGCTATCAAACCTAGCTTAGAGTTTAGGATCTAGGTCACCAAGTAAACTTAAATAAATTATTTTATCCATAATATTATTTTGTTTAGAAAAAAAAAATAAAGTTGACCCAACTAAGTCAATTGAGTTATTAGTCGACTTGTTGGATAACTCAAGTTTAAATAGATTAATGTCCAAGATGGTACGAGTAAAACTTGATTTGGGTCAAGTTTCAATTCACTAAGTTGATCCACTATTACATAATAATTAGTTAGAAAAATAGTTTGGGATGAGTCATAAAGTTTAAACTATAATCAAGAAAAATAGACGCAACTATAAAAGAGATTTGATAAGATCTAGACTTGTTAAAGAAACTAACCCAACTAAGTTAAGTTGGACAATTTCAGTCATGCATCCTTGAGATAAAGAACAATGAAGATATTGAGTGGTTAACATAGAATATCTATAATAGTTTCTATATAAACTGAGGTTGGAGGTAGAACAATAACAACTTAACAAAACCAACCAATAACAATCGCTCTATAATTGAAGTATGTTTCCAGGATCTTCAAAATCGATTTATCAATAGGCTTGTAATCTCATAAGTAGTATTAATAGTCATATTATTTGTAAGAAAATAGCTTGTAGACTAATAATTTATATGTGATTGTCAATAGGCTTATAGTTTCTATTATAATATAGTAGGTATGCAATTTCCATTACCAAAAATTATATTAGTTCTTGTTGTTCTATCAAGGAATTCTTGTGTGTGTTTGTAATCAATTATTAAATCATTAAATGAATGTAAGCTCTTAGATCCTTATGTTGTTAAGTTATATTTTGCATTCAAAATATCCAGGTTATTTGATTACCCCACAAGTTTTTAATTTGCTATCGACATATTAAAAGATTCTAAGTTCTAAATCCATATTTTAGAGATATCATCAAAAGTTTGGAACTAAAATTATGGAATTGTAAGAATAGTGATAAGGATTAGCCCAACACCACTCCTAGACATTCCACTTACCCATTTGTGGTGCTAAGTAGGCGCATTACAAAAGCTATGATAATTTTTTCTTAAAAGACATTGAATGAGTTAGTTCAGCACACATGGAGTAAGATAGATCTAGAGGGACAAAGAAAGTCATCCTTGATTTGAGCTTATTTTATATAGTGTTACATATTTTCCAAGTCAACATACTATTCTTTTATGGAAACAAGAAAATTCTTCCAGATTACTTCTTAAAGAAATGAGGATTTTTAAGATTCAAAAGAAAAAATTTTCTAATTTACAAATAAAACTAATGAGCTATCAAATTTGTTTCCTAAGCTAGGAGGATAATTTAATAATTCTCTTAGCATAGGAAGAAAACCTAAAAGTTAGTAATATTGAAGAATAAATCAAACTTTCTTTATCTTATTTATATGTGGCAACAACTTAAAGTTTTATTTTAATTTGTATTTTGTGTTTAAAGATTAATAAACATTAATTGATTTTAGATACTTGGGGATTTGAATCTGATTATAAGTGAGCTTTATACATGTCCATATCTTTAGGTATTCTAGGGTTTATCTATCTTTGGGTAACCTAAGTTTCATATTATCTTTTTGGTTAATGATATTCAGATTACGTTTATAATTTTGTGTGCTTGTGAGGGCAATAACTCTCTCTTTATTGGTTCACTAAATGACTGAAATCGACTTATCAAGGTTTAATTGAATTCATGACATCAATCCATACTTCTTGTTCATGAATTGCTATTCATTGGATAGAGTTTCAAATCCAATAGTGTTAGTGTCTAAATACAAGTTGTATCACACTCCTATCAATTTTGATTTACTTAACTTTCCAAGAATTGAAGTTTTGCATGTGAGTTGCTTGATTGTGTGTTCAAGAGATTCACATCAAATAGTATCTAGAGTTGTAAACCCTCCGCGAGAGCACGGCGTCGCGGCGACCCTCCCCGTGAGCCAAGGAATTCATGTCAGGGCTTTATCTTTATTTTTGTGAAAAAAGAGAGTTGCCACCTAGTATTATGGTTACTAGAAAACCTAAAACTTGTCTTTCAAAGATTCCAATGCAAGGGATAGTGGTGTAAAGGAAATGTTTTAGCACCCCTAGTACGCTATACCTAAGGTAAGTTGCTTGGTGTTTTGGTTTGCTTATGATTTGTTATGGTGTTGATCTTTCAACAAAAAAAATTATGTTGGTTAAATGATGATGGTATATTTATCCTTGTACAAATATTTTGGATATTTACTACTTTAAGATTTTTTTATCCAAATATTTACGGTGAATAACAACGAATTATCTCTACTAATATTTTGGGTAATAACCCATTTAGGATTTCTTTACCCAAATATCAATAGTGAACAATAATGAATTATCCCCACCAATTTTTTTAAATATTAACCCCTTTAGGATTTATTTATCCAAATATCAACAATGAGTAATAACGAATTATCCCAACCAATATTTTGGATATTAACCCATTTAGGAGTTATTTATCCAAATATCAATAGTGAATAATATGAATCCTCAAAAATAAGATTTTGATATTTTTGAAATATTAGCTAATACCCTTTGGATTTTACAAACATGTTGTAAAATCCACAAATGCGAGAAGATTTTTTTGTTTACTAAACCAATGCTAAAATCAATTTATTTATCCAAATACCAACAATGAATAATAATGAATTATGCCGACCAATATTTTGGATATTAACCCCTTTAGGATTTATTTATCCAAATATCAACAGTGAATAATATTAATCCTCAAATATAAGATTTTGATATTTTTAGAATATTGGCCAATACCCTTTGGATTTTACAAACATGTTGTAAAATCCACAAATGCGAGAAGATTTTTTTGTTTACTAAACCAATGATAAAACCAATTTTTTTAATCTTCAAAATAATGTTCATTTTAAAAAAAATAATTTTCAAAATATGTTAGCGTATTGGTCGTATGCACGAAAACAACATATATTTTTTTTGTCATTAAAAAAAATATTTTTTTAATACAAATTTTGTATTTTTTGGTATTTTTATTTTTTTTTATATTTTTCTTGGTGGGCTGCCAACCCACTCAGCTTAGGCTTGGCTTTCAGCCTAAATGGGTGGAAGCTCGCCTTCTTTAAACGGTCGGGCTGGGCACAAAACCCGACCCAACCGACTTACTATCCACATGCAGTGGACTAGGAGTGAATTAATTCACTCCCCTACGAGATGAAAATGAAGATGCTACAGTATGGAGGATTTTCGAGTGTGATGAATGGGGTACTTGTCAATACCATTGGGTAGAGGAGATCGAGGTGATTCTTCCTGTAGTAGTGGCGGCCTGTGGTGGCCGAAGTGGATGTTAGAAGGCAAAGTGTTCACGTTACAGCAGCTACTATAGCTTCTACTACCTTCGCCTGAGGCCGTGGTTGGGTCGTCAGTGTTCAGAGGTGGCTGCTTGTGATGACAAGGTGGTTGTAGGTGGTAAGAGATGGTGGCCGGAGTTGCTGACCGAGAGGAGGAGAGAGAGAGGCTTCTGGTTTAGAGAGAGATAGGCTTGGCTAAGAGAAGGAGAGCATCTGCATCGTGGGGAAGAAGATTATCTAAAATTTTAAGTAAATTTGGCTCTACAACTCTATACTTTGTTTGTGTTTCTTATACATAAATTTTCTTCCCTGCTTTTTCTCCTCTGTCTCTGTTCATCTTCTTCTCTCTTCCCCCTCCTTCTTCTCTGTTTTGTCTTTGTTATTTATGGCAGGGAAAGCAACCCTTCGGCTGCCCATGGCTTGTAAAGAAGGCTTGCTGCCTCTGTATTACCAAGTAGTGGGTATTGCTGCAGTAAGCGTGCTTCACATTATTCTGGTGATTGCAAAGTGCAAGCACACCTGCAAGTGTAAATGATTTGGGAAAAGAATACAATTTAGTCCCTCGATTTATAATTGCTTTAAATGCACTCCCAATTGAATTTAAACTTATGATTTTATGTAATTATACCCCCGTCAGAATTTCACTATCAGTCTCAACTTTGCGCATCTCTTTTTATTCTGATCCTTAGTTTTTGATTTGCGCAATTTAACCCCAAATTGATCATTAGACTCTCAAATCGTTCAATTTGGCCCCTGATTCCACATAATTGGCTTGAAAACAAATTCAATTCGGTCTTTGAAAATTTCAATCTCATCAATTGAATCCGAATTAAATTCAAGAACTTGATTTCTTATCGACTAAACCCTTAATAAAATTAATTTGAGCAATTTAAAATATAATTAAGTCCTGACGCTTAATGAAAACCTTCAATTGGACCCTGAATTGATTCTCAAATATAATTACCCTTTTAAATTGGCCAACAATTAAATCCAACTAGCCCATAAAAATACAATTATATCTTTTGACTTAATTTCTACACAGATTTATCTAATAATAAATTATTTTACCCTTAATTTGTATTTTTCT
This sequence comes from Salix dunnii, assembly GCA_015731905.1. NCBI lineage: Eukaryota > Viridiplantae > Streptophyta > Magnoliopsida > Malpighiales > Salicaceae > Salix > Salix dunnii. The sequence goes on from CM027676.1 coordinate 4,254,388, forward strand.
CATTTTTTGGTACACAAAAAAATTACGATTGATCTCTCAAAAACATCCAAAATTTCACCTTGATTTTCCTACTAGCCCTGGTCTCTTTTATTTTATTTTTGTTATTTTTTGGTAGACTTAGAGAATGACCTAAAATTGGGTGATGACAAGAGTTGAAATCATTAACATCAAATTTAATATCTATCTTTAAAATTCAAAGTCCTCTTATTTGAAATAAATATAAAATAACCTAAAACACCCATCAAACCAAGCGAATTTAAATAACCATAACTAGGTTAATATATTTCTTCATCCTTGTATACAAAGAGTGAGAAGATTTACATAAACCACACTGTTTTTACTGGTGCAGTGTTTCTCTTTATTTATAGCATGTGTACATTAGGGTTTTGTATATAATTGATAATATAGGAAAACTAATTATAAGGAACGATAATTACAAAGCATTGATATAGCATATCATAAACTGTATCTCCTATGATCAAGGAGGATTCAGTAAATCAATATCTGATTTACTGGGATCCTTAACAGCTCCCCGCAAGTTGAGAGTGGGATTAATGGAGACACGAAGTTTGGATTGGAAGAACACATAGAGATCTCTGGATACACTTTTGGTGAATATGCCAGCCAGTTGGAGGTGAGACGGAACATGCTGAAGATTAATGGTGTCGGTAGTGACAAGCTCACGCAAAAAATGGTAATCAATATCAATATGCTTGGCACGTTTATGAGAGACAGGATTGGAGCCAAGAAATATTGCACTTTTGTTATCACAAAGAAATAGAGGCTTGTGGATCAAAGGCACCTGTAAATCATGCAGAAGGTGAGTGAGCCATAGAACTTCAGTAGCTGTAAATGCAAGTGCATGATATTCCGATTCACGACTGGACCGAGAAACGATGGGTTGTTTCTTGGCACTCAAAGAGATAAGATTGTTGCCGAGAAAAATTGAGTAACCAGAGGTGGACCATCTAGTGTCAAGGCATCCTGCCCAATCAACGTCTGAGTATGCAACCAGACGGGGTGATGGTGATGCAGTGAATGTGAGACCGAAGTGCAGCGTTCCTTTGACATAGCGAAAGATACGTTTCACAGCTTGAAAGTGAAGAACAGTAGGTGCATGAAGAAATTGATTGACCGAATTGACAGAGTGAGCAATGTCCGGCCGGGTAATAGTGAAGTATTGAAGGGCACCTACTATTGATCGGTAGAGACTGGAATCTTCAAATGCATCACCGTCAGAGGATAGATGTTGAGAGACAACCATTGGAGTGGCAATTGGCTTGCTATCCAACATTAGAGCACGAGCTAGAATGTCATGAGCATACTTAGTTTGACTAAGAAACAAACCATCTTGTAATTGAGAGGCTTCCAGACCAAGAAAATAAGACAGAGGGCCTAGGTCCTTTACAGCAAACTCTTTCTGAATTTGGGAAATAAATCTTGCAACAAGAGTGGCATTGTTTCCAGTGAGGATGATATCATCCACGTAGAGAAGCAGATAAAGAAGATCATTTTGCCGATGGAAGACAAACAATGAAGTATCTGCACGGCTGTAATGAAACCCAAGGCTGAGTAAGAAGGAGTTAAAACGGTGAAACCAAGCACAGGGTGCTTGTTTCAGACCGTAAAGGGCCTTTTTTAATTTGCAAACATGGAGTTGTTTGCGAGGATCAACATAACCTGGAGGTTGTTCCATGTATACAGTCTCACGAAATATGCCATTGAGAAAGGCATTCTTAATGTCTAGCTGATGCAGAGGCCACCAGTGAGATGTTGCTAGAGAGAGAACCATCCTAACAGTGGATGCTTTCACGACGGGGCTGAATGTGTCAGTATAATCGAGTCCAGGCAATTGGGTATAGCCTTTGGCAATAAGGCAAGCCTTCAGGTGTTCCACAGACCCATCGAAGAGAAATTTTGTGCGAAAAACCCATTTTGAATCGACGATGTTGGCAGAGGATGGTCTAGGGACAAGCTCCCAAGTTGTATTCTGATGAAGGGATTTCATTTCGTCATCCATGGTTGCAAGCCAACCTGGGTTTTTGGCTGCTGAACAAAACCCCTTTGGTTCAGAAGAAGCTAGCAAAGCATGAATTAGAGGACTGCAGATAACAATAGTGATGTGAGCACTGTGTCGAGGCTTGAAAATCCTAGATTTGGCACGGGTTATCATAGGATGAGAGTTGGAGATGGTGGATGATGGAGGGATTTGAGCTAGGTCATCCGTAGATGACTAGGAGGTTGAAATTTCAGCAGTCGTTGGAGAGGATGAGGAGAATGAATGATCCATAAAAGAAGGTGAAACCTATAAAATCTCAGTAGACATGTCATCTGCACAATAATGGCATGGATTTAATGGAGGAGCTAGAGTTGTAGTAGGAGAAGTACTCGGTGAGGTGAGTATAGGTGGTGCAAAGGACGAAGAAGGTTCTAAGAAATTGGAAAAGCCAATTTGAGTAACAAATGTGGCTTTTAAATTTTTAAAAAAGGGAAAATAATTCTCATCAAAACAAGCATGCCGTGTAATATACGTGCGACAGGTTATTAAGTCAAAACAACAGAATCCTTTGTATGTAGTGCTGTAGCCAAGAAAAATGCACGGTAAGCTATGGGGAGAAAATTTATTAGGAGCATAATCTCGTAGGTATGGATAAACACGACAACTAAATGGGTGAAAATTTTTGTAGTTGGGAGGCTTACTGAATAGGAGTTCAAAGGGAGAGATATGATCAAGGATCGACATTGGCAACCGGTTGATAATGTAGGTCGCTGTGCTGAAAGCATTTACCCAAAAATGAAAAGGAACATGAGAACGAAACAAGAGGGCAAGACCAGTCTCAGTGATATGACGATGTTTGCGTTCAGCTCTACCATTTTGAGAAGGGGTGTACAGACAAGACATTTGATGTTGAATGCCATGTTGGTGAAGATGAGATTGAAAACGGTTGCTTTTAAATTCAGCACCACCATCACTTTGAAATATTTTGATTTTTATTGAGTGTTGATTTTCAACGAATTTTTGAAATTGAATAAAAATATCAAAGAAATCAGATTTCAATTTCATGGGATAAAGCCAAGTAAATTGAGAATGGTCATCGAGGAATAAAACATAATAAGTAAATCCCAAGTTTGATTTAACTGGAGCAGGACCCTAGATATCAATAGAAGACCATTTAGAATTCAGAGTAAATGGTAGAAGATGACTTTTTACGAGTTGACAGGTTGAACAAAGTGATGGTTTAGGTAAAATAGAAGTGAGAAATAACTGCCCTTTTTTTATTTAAAATGGATAAAATGGAGTGATTTACATGACCAAGGCGTGAGTGCCATAATTTAAATGAGGCATGTAATTTTTTATTTCGAAGAACTGATAAAAAAAAAGAGTGTCCACATTCCAGCACATAAAGCCCACCTTCTTGTCAACCAGTTGCCACCACCAGTCCTATGACCCGATTCTGAACAACAAAATGATCATCAATAAATTTAACAGAAACAGGATAGTCAGAAATTAATTTGATGATGGATAAAATATTTTTAGTCAGATGAGGGACTACCAAAACATCTAATAGTTTAAAATCTGGAGAAGTAGAGAGTGTGCCAGTGTGAGAGATAGAGAGAGAAGCACTGTTTCCTACTACCACACAGTCCTTACCATTATACGGTTCAATTTTGTCCAATTGAGATGGATCTGGTGTCATATGAGTTGAGGCACCAGTATCTGTGTACCAATCATGTGCAGATTCATTTGAGATGGAGCAAGACGCACTGAAGGCTTCAGCAAAATTTGCTTTTTGTTCATCATGATTGTAACGATTTCGATAGCGATCAGTAGTGTGACCATCAATTTTGCAAATTTGACATCGATAGGTATGGAAGTTGCGTCTGCCACGGCGATAACTTTAGTTTCTAGAATACCCACCACGAGAGCGACGATATTTTGAGTGGTAGCCACCACGTGGTGAGGAATAATGTCCTTTGATCATAGAGAAGGGAACAGGTGAGTCAGATGAAGAAGACCCAAGTGATTTCTGGAAAATTTTGAAACTTTCTGCTTTGGGTACCAAATCTTTGAAAGATGATAATGGGGTGATTGCCATTTAAACAATGGAGAAGTTTGCAAAATCAGTGCCCAATCCACGTAAAAACCAGTGGGATTTGTCTGTATCATCAATTGGTCAACCCATGACATTAAGTTGATCACAGAGTGCTTTAAATGAGCGAGAGTATTTAGTAACACTATGATTTTCACGCTTAAGAAGTTACAAGTCATCTTTGATTTGAAGCTCATGAGCTTTGAAAATATGACTGAAAGAATTTTCCAAAGCTAGCCATACATCACGTGCAGTGGTAAGGCCAAGAACTTCAGCCATGGCTTCTTCAGTTAATGAAGAGAAGAGAAGACTGAGAAGATGCTGGTCTTGAAGCCGCCAAGCTGCGTAGGTAGGATTTGGTTAAGGAGTTGATGAGGAATTAGGAGTGATTGTGATTGGGGGCACTGTAACAGAGCCATCAACGTGGCTGAACAGATTTTGACATTGAAGAAGAGGGAATAGTTGATTTCGCCAGAGAAGATAATTTATGGAGGAGAGTTTAATGGTGACCATGTGGATCATAGTGTTGAACGAGAAAGAAGAAGAATCAGCCGTGAGTGGATCGAAGAGGTTAATCCTTAAGGCTGCTCTGATACCATGAGAAGATTTACATAAACCACACTGTTTTTACTGGTGCTGTGTTTCTCTTTATTTATAACATGTGTACATTAGGGTTTTGTATACAATTGATAATATAGGAAAGCTAATTACAAGGAACGATAATTACAAAGCATTGATATAGCATATCATAAACTGTATCTCCTATGATCAAGGAGGATTCAGTAAATCAATATCTGATTTACTGGGATCCTTAACAAAGAGTACACCTCAAATATCATTTAAGAAACTCTTGCCATGCATATCCTTGTATTTAATTTTTTTTTCTATGTCTATTTTGGTAAAAGCAATTTCATTAGTGTACTTCTTTCATATAATTATATTCATATTGTTTTTATCTACATATCATTTTGTTATTTCCAAACAAAAAAGAGTCCTAAATCATTATAAGAAAGGTTGATCTTAAAAGTTAAAAAGATAAACAATTAATTTTTAAAATTTAACAAAACATAGAAGAAATCAAAAAATGATTTTATTTATCATGGATGCTTAAGATCGTATCCAAAATAGATCCTCATGTCAATTTTCTCTTCTCAAACAAAGAATATATTTGACATGTGAATTTAGCATGATCCTTATCTAATATCAATATTAGTGATAAAACATTCCTTCTCTGATTCTCTCATGCAATCAAGTGAGAAAAAAAACTAGAACAAATTATAACCTTATTGAATGGAATATCTATAAAAAAAAGTATGAAAATTAGGATTTTCTCAAAGAAAAAATTTAGAAATTGAAAATCCTAAAACTATATGGGGAAAAATATATATGATAAAAGTGGCGTCTAACCCTCCTTGAATCTCAACTCTCTTTCATATCTGTTGAAATTTTAAAATAATCTTTCAACTTCTTCCATTGACCTTAACATAATAATAATTAATAATATATTTTGAGAATTTGAAATCAAACTCCATATAAAGAGATTCATATTCTTTCTCAGTATTCGACTGAAGAGGAATTTAAAAAAAAAAAAAGTTCTTAAACACATGTTTCTTCTAATTTAGCGAATCACTTCCTTGTAAGATTTTCCATCTAAGGATTTTATGGAAAAAGATGTAAGCTTTGCATTAAAGCTAAACAAAAGAACAACTACAGAATAAAGGAAGTGTGATGGGGAATTGCAGGCTATGCACATGGAGACCAGGTTTTTATGATGTGCAATTGTAGGTAAAATCTCCCCATCAAGATTCAAACATGACAAATTATACAGCAATGGAGAAGGCCAAACATGAACAAAAAAGAAAGATCATATTTATTCTAAAAATGCACTGTAACTAATTACAACTAAGAATGTCAATAGCTTTCATAGGAAGAGGAAAACAAACTCCAGTGCAATGAAATTGAAGGTGAAATAATTGCAAATGACCCTATCCAAATATAATAATCTGGAGATGGGGAGTTTATACATTCATATAGAAAGTTATCTGTCACAAAAGAAGGAAATCTTTAATTGAAACTCCTTTATTCATTGTTTTACGTTTACAATGCTCCTATATATATACATAGAGAAAGAGTTTTGAAAGGTTATGGATTCCTACCACAAATAAGACTTATACAGCTGTATAGTAAAGCAATTAATAAAATCTCTCCTATAAACTCTTAACTACATCAATGTATAGCTAATGCCAACACTCCACCTCAAGTTGGTGCAAAGATGTCTTCGATGCCCAACTTGTCAAGTGAACTCTGAAAATTTTTGCTGGAGATTGTTTTTGTAAGGATATCTGCGAGCTGATTCTCTAATTTGACAAATGGAAGATTAATCACTCCTTCTTCAGAATTTTGTTTATATGGAAGATTAATCACTCCTTCTTAAAAATTTTGTTTATTAAAATATTTGTCTATCTCAATATGTTTCGTGTGGTCATGTTGAACTGGGTTATAAGATATTTCAATGACAACTTTATTATTACAGTACAAGTTCATTCTTGATTTGGGATTGAAACCAATTTCTGACAATAATCTTCTAAGCCAAAGCAATTCATATAGTCCCTTTGTCATCCCTCAAAACTCCACTTCTACGCTTGACAAAACAACTACCTTTTATTTCTTGCTCCTCCATGTGACCAAGTTGCTTTCATTAAATGTGAAGTATCCCGACATAGATTTTCTATCAAATATGCTTCTTGCCCAGTCAGCTTCTATGTACCCCTCAACCTTTAGATGAGCGTTTTTAAAAAATAGAAGCCCTCTTCCAGGAGCTGATTTTAAGTAATGAAGTATTCTAGTTACGACATCCATATGTTATTCACTTGGACAATGCATGAGTTAGCTGACTGTACTAACAACATAGCAAATATCTAGACAAGTATGTGATAGATAAATCAATTTGCCCACCAATCGTTGATATCTTTCCTTATTAGTTGGAACCCCCTCTAAAGAATCCCAAGTTTCTGATTTTGAACCATTGGGGTGTCAGTTGGCTTGCAATCAAGCATCCCTACTTCGGTTAGTAGTTCTAGCACATACTTTCTTTGTGAAAGGAATATACCTCGTTTTGATCTAGCCACTTCAATCCCTAAGAAATACTTTAGTCCTCCTAAGTTCTTCATCTCAAACTCAGTAGCCAATTGTTACTACAACTTAAAAATTTCTTCTGTATCATCTCTAGTAATGATCACGTCATCAACATAAATTATCAAGGCAGTGACCTTTCTCTATCGTTGTTTTAGGAATAGAGTATGAACAAAGTTGCTTTGTTTTTTTCATTGCCATACTAAACCTGCCAAACCATGCACGTGGTGATTGTTTTAGCCTGTATAACACCATCTGTGGTCTGCAAACAATTCCAGTGCTAAGGGATGTGGTATATCCTGGTGGGATATCCATGTACACTTTCTCCCTAAGGTCTCCATGTAAGAAAGTATTCTTGACATTAAATTGGTGTAGTGGTCAATCTAAATTTGCTGCTAACAATAATAACACTCTAACAATATTTAGTTTCGATACTGAAGAGAATATCTCCTAATAGTCCATTTTATACGTCTGTGTGTATCCCTTGGTTACCAATCTTGATTTGAATTGCTCAACTGTTCCATCCACTTTGGTTTTATTGGAGAAAATCCATCTACACCCAATTGTCTTCTTCCCCTCTAGCAGTGGAATAAGCTCTCAAGTTTTGTTTTTTTCTAGTGCTTCCATCTCTTCCTTTACTGCTCATGTCCATTTAGGATCAATCAAGGCTTCTTGAATTTCATGTGGGATATTGTAAGCTGACAACTTATCGGTGAAGTCTCTAAGAGGTTTGGTCAGTCTCTAAGTAGTTACATGATTAGAGATAGGATACTGCAATTATTTTCTTTCAATGCTGGGCGAGTATCGAGCTGGTGGCTTACCCCCATTCTGCCTAGTAGGTAAGTGATAACCAACAGGAATATCCAAAACACGGTTAGAAGGTGGAGAAAGAGAGGTTACCTCATGAATATTCTCTAGCAAGGAATGATCATTATCGAGTACAAGGAGTAGATGGGTTTGTCTACTAGGCATGTGGTGCTCAAGATTTATTGGCTTTGTTACATTGCCTGTTGTAGTTGTATCATCCACGATATCATCTCATTCAACCACTATTGCTATTGGAACTTCCATATTTGCAGGTAAATCAACATCACCCGTAACTTCCCTTTCTGTTGCCATATCTTCTTCTAAATCAATATCAATCCTAACTCCTTTCTGTTGCCATATCTTCTTCTAAATCAATATCACTCCTAACTTCCCTTTCTGTTGCCATTTCTGAAGATAGACCAGTATTACCCATAACATCCCTTTCTGTCACTTTTATTGTTGGTGTTATAACTAGGCAATCCCACCACTTCTCTTCTTCTTTCCATGTCTCCCCCTAAAGCGGAGAAATGGATACTGGTGATGAGTAATAATTCTCAGATTCTAAGAAGGTAACATTCAAAACAGGGTTTTTAAAATCACGAGTTGACTCCTAAAATCAGTTGACTCGTAAAATCATATGATTTTGTGAGTCAACTCATCAAACCTTGTTAGCTCGTGTAAAAAAATCGATTCAGGTCAAACTCGATCAAAAAATGATAAAATCATACAGGATCGTAAAATCAGACAGGATCGGTTTGATTTTATGATCTTAAGTGGTTCGGAGTTTAGTTGATTTTAATTACTTTCAAGTTTCAATCTTTCATTTTCATTTTCCCCAAATCTTTTCTTCTCTTCTTAGTTCTCATCCCCAAATCTTCTTCTCTTCTCAATTCACCTACGATACAATTCAGCTAATCTCCTCCTCAACTGTTTTCATCCTTCTCTTCCCCAAATCATCCTCTCCTCTCATCTCTCGAATCGTCTTCTCCGATAAGAGCTACCGGACTTCAATTCGTTAGAGGTGATCTTCTATCTTTGTTGCCATTGTCGTTCAAGGTTAATGCTTAGATTATTTCCCTTTTCCAGCATGTAAAACCATTGACTAGACATTGGCATCGGTTTATGCTTAATGTATTGACTAGGTCTGGACTGAACACTAGCATTGAAAAAGGTTGTGGCGTTGATTAAGTTGCACGGAAAGAGAGCTATGAGGGATCATTGGGAATTTTGGGGCAAGCTAGATGATTGTATAGGAAAATGACTCTTTATTGTTAATTCAAAAAATAGGAAATTGAGTTCCTATTGTCAATGCAAGTGGAAAATGTTATGTTCTCTAAAATAGCAGAGCCTAACATGTTGCAATTTTTCAGACAGGACTGAAAATTACCTCAAACTCTGGAACTTGTTTAGAAAAAGGACTTATAGAAAAATTGAAGAATGCAGGACTTGATTTTTATACTTGTTTTGCTAAATTCATTATTTGTTTACCATAAAAATAGCTTTTGATAGGAATATTGATGCAAATGAAAATATTGCTACTGTGAGTCTGTGACTGGGTATTGATTTTACATGCTATGTGTATACTGGATTAGTTTATGATTGAATGGAATAATACTGCAAGAGGATAAACTAGTTTGGGACTTTGTTATATTGTTGTCGTTGTCTCTGAACAATGAGGATAGGCTTGAACTCATGGATCGTTGTTTTTAATTATGGTCTAGAAAACTCTGAAATTTTCAGTGAATTCAATATTTGTGTTGTCAAATGAATTTATGATTTTATTTTTCATTCTAATCAAATAAATGTTTTTGCATCAGGACGGACATGATTCATTTGATTTTTTTATTGCAGATTACATGGCATCCAAAAAACTACCAGTAGCAATAGACTTGATGTGGGATGGCAACATGGTATAGATATTGATAATGATTCAAGAAAAGTTCAATACAAGTATTGTCAGAAAATTTTCAACGGAGGCATTTATCGTTTTAAGCATCATTTGGCTTGCACTAAAAAAGATGTTGAGCCATGCCAACAAGTACCAACAAATGTGAAGAAAATGATTTTGAATGTTTTGGTGAAAAATAAAAAGCATCTAAGAAGAAAAGAAAGACTTTTCAGTTTTTTAGAAGTGACGAAGATGCAGATGAAGATAATGAAATCAACTCAATTAACACGGAAAAGAAACCAATAAGTGGAAGTGGTAGTACTCAAATGACCATCAATCAGATGCTAAAGAAGGATATTACAGAAGAAGCATGTCAACAAATTGCTAGAATTTTTTACACTAGTGCGATTCCATTTAATTGTGTGAAAAATCTTGAGTTTGTTAAAGCGCTTGAATTAGTTGCAAAGCATGAGCTAGGATTTAATCCTCCATTACCATGATATTAGAGAGAAGTACTTAAAGCAAGAAGTAGATAACAGTGCATTTTCTTGATGGCTATAAGTTAGAATGGAAAAAAACAGGTTGCTCAATAATGTTTGATGGATGGACTATAAGAAAAAACGCTCTATTTGTAACTTTTTGGTTAATAGTCCTAAAGGAACTTCTTGATGGCTATAAGTTAGAATGGAAAAAAACAGGTTGCTCAATAATGTTTGATGGATGGACTATAAGAAAAAACGCTCTATTTGTAACTTTTTGGTTAATAGTCCTAAAGGAATATTTTTTTTTTATCTATAGACACATCTAATATATCCAAAACAACTAATAAAGTATTTGAGATGTTAGATGCTATTGTGGAATGGATTGGAGAGGAAAATGTGGTGCAAGTAATTACTGATAATACTGCGAATTATAAGGCAGCATGGCATTTATTGATGGAAAAAAGAAAATACTTGTATTGGACACCATGCGCTGCTCATTGTATTGATTTGATTTTGAAAGATTATGAGAAGAAACTAGAGGTGCATCAAGTAACTATTGGTAAGGGGAGGAGAATCACCATATACATATATTCAAAAACTATTCTTATTTCCGTGTTGAGACACTTCATAAAAGAAAAGGATTTAATCAAGTTTGCTGCCACTCGATTTGCCACTGCATACTTGACTCTTGGATGTTTGAACGATTGTAAGATTCAATTGATGACAATGTTCATTTTTGTCCAATGGACGCCAAGTATTCAAAAAGTGAAGAAGGGCAGCAGATTCAAAATTGTGTCTTTGACAACAAGTTTTGGCATAATGTCTTTGATTGCATTAAGGCAGCATATCCTCTTATAAAAGTTCTTCGATTAGTTGATTCAAATGAGACATCGGTCATGGGTTTTATATGTGTAGAAATGATTCAAGCAAAAGAGAAGATGTATGTGAATTTTGATTTTATGCAAAAAAAGGAGCAAATTATCTATTATGCCAATTATTTATTTAATATAACTATCTTTTTTATCTTATGATATTTAATGTTGATGTTAATATCATTATTTTTTTATTTTGTTTTTTTATTTATATACCTATACGGGATATCATTGATGCAAACCTTTGCATACATTTGCTTATTTTGCTTCACATCCCTGATTATAGACAGTACACCAACGTTAAGTATGGAGTATCTGACTGCTTACATAGGATGATGCCTAATAAAAAAGAGAGGACTAAAATTGATCAACAACTTGATACATTCACAAATTCAAAGGGGTTATTTGATATTGAGTCTACCGTAATAGCAAGGGATAAAAAAAGCTTCACCTAAATGGTGGGCTTCTTATAGGGATGAATGTCTAGAGCTACAAAATCTTGTAATTTGAGTTTTAAGCTTCACTTGTAGTCATTTGGATGTGAGCATAACTAGTGTGCATTTGATATGGTAAGTTTTTTTAAAAAAAAATATTGTTTTCATATATGATAAGAATCTTATATGTTATCAATTGTGAATTTTTTTTATAGGTTCATACAAAATGAAGAAATCATCTACAACAAAAAAATAAAATTGAATGACTTGGTTTTTGTGATGTGTAATTTGAAAATGAATGATAATCAAGGCAAAAGGTAAGTTATTAATTTTGATGAAGGTGTAGATGATCTCCCATCTAATGATGAATAGGTGACTGAAAGAGAAGGACATGGTGGTTCATTGAACATTAATTTACTTCATGTTATTGATAATGCAACACAAAGAAAAAATGGAAAGAAGATGATAGTGATGAAGAAACTTTTAATACTATTGAGATGGGTACTCATGCCACTGAAGTTGATTTTGAAACGTTTAATTCAAGGAGTTTGGGGTTAAATATTGTTGGAGTTGGATCTAGTACTAGCAATATCGGTGTTAGTATCAGTGGTAGTGCTAATAATATTTTCGATGGTGATGCTATTGATGCAAGTCTTGGACATAGCAAGGAGGATGAAAATGAAGCTGGTTTTAGTTTACATTGCACACCAAGTGAAGATTTGTTTTAAATTTGTTAGTTTTTACCTTATGAAATTTTATGGACATAATTGTTATGTAATGTATTTTTAAGTTATTTTAAATCATGTATGAACCTTAACTAATGAAATTTTATGGCCATAACTGTATTATGAAATATTTTACTTATGATTTTATGATTTTTCTACCTATACAATTTTAGTTGTGATTTTATGATTTTTGTACGGAAAAATTCAGGTATGATTTTACGATTCGATCTTATGACCCGAGTTTCAGAAACGCGTTCTATGTCATGTCAAAATCACGATTTTGACAACCTTGATCCAAAGTGATGTATGTATGCTTTATGGTAGGATTGTAGCAACAATAACCCTTCTTGTTTGCATCATAACTCATAAATATACACCGATCAACACATGAATCTAGTTTGTGTTTTTGGTTTTTATGTAAATGGACAAATGCTACACATCCAAATACACGTGGAGGCAACATAAGTACGGATGGTAATGTAGTATGATAGGACAGAACCTATAATGGAGTCTTAAATTCTAAGACTTTAGAAGGCATGCGATTCAGTAGGTGAACAACGGTTACCACAACTTTATCCTAGTAGTGGTGAGGTATATGTGCCCTAATTAGTAATACATAAGCAATTTCCAAAATGTTTTTGTTCTTCCGTTCAGCCATACCATTTTATTGTGTAGTTTGACTACAAGAGAATTCATGGAGGAGACCATGTTTGTGAAAGTATTTCATAAAATTTTGGTTTGCATATTCTCCTCTATTATCTAATCTCAGGATTATGATATTTGCTGAAAATTGGTTTTATATCATAGCATGAAAGGCACAAAATATACCAAATACCTCATCCTTATGTTTAAGCAAATACAACTATGTTATTCAGGCACAATCATCTGTAAAAGTCACAAATCACTATATACCATGAATCGTGGTGATAGGATATGGTCCCTAAATATCAGAATGAATCAACGCAAAAGGGATATCACTTTTATTAGAACTAACAGGGAAGGATACGCGGTGGTTTTTTCCTAAAATGCACGTCTCACATTTGAACTCTAAATATTTTTTATTAGAAAATAATTATGGAAATAATTGCCTTATATAACTAAATGACGGGTGTCCCAATTGAGCATGCCATAACTGAATCTGTTTTTCATGTGCGCTGGATGAATTTTTCACAATATTGACTTCGCCGAAATTAAAATCATCTATGTAGTATAACCCCTCTGTCTTAGTACCATGCCCAATGATCTCCTTCGTAAGAATATCTTAAAAAAGGCAAAAAGTTAGATACATTAGAATGATACAATATAATTCTTCAGTAGCTTGCCCATATATATTAATTTATTTGTAAGAGATGCAACTAAAAGAGTATTAGATAAAGATATTAATCGTGATAATTATACTATTCTAGCTCCTGCAACTGGATATATAACCCCATTAGCATTAGAAATATTATTTCTTCTTGGTGTTGTGTAATTGGCAAGATCATTTAGACTAAAGGTCATATGGTCTGTTGTACCGAAGTCCATTATCCAGTCATCTTTTCTTTATTCCTTAGAGACTACAAGAGCACTTTTGTTGTAACAATAGTCGTTACCTTGATCACTACAATTAATAGCAATCTCTGCCTTTGTTTCCACACGCTGAGTAAGAGAAAGTTGGGGTTCTACATACGCTATTATTACTCGTCTAGCTCCACTATTAGCTTCCTTTGATTTCTTTGCCTTAAATTCATTCCACCATTTTAGGTGGCCATGTAGCTTGAAACATGTGTTACGTGTATGTTTTATATTCCCATAATAAGAGCAACCATATCCTCCATCCTCTATTTGTCCCTTAGGTTTAAACACATTCGATTTACCTCCCCCTGGTGCTGCATACCCTGTTTGTCCTTAGGTCATACGTAATAGTTGACTTGTATTTCCACCTTTAGTTGTCTTAACCGAAGCAGTAGGACCACCATTGGTTTCGAGCATGATTGATTGTCTGATGTCCTCTCTTTGGACATAGGCATAGGCTTGTTCAACGATTGGAAATTGTTGTAGTTGAAGTACATCACTCCTGATTTTATCAAGTCGGTCATCTAATCCATCAAGGAAAACATACAATCGATCTTCTTGAAGTAGGGTGTTATATTTCTGTATATCACTTGCACATTCTATTAGGTTTGGGTGGAGAAAGTCGATTTCCCTCCATAGGCCTTGAAGACCACTGTAGCATTCCTTAATGAATTCCCCATTTTATATCATTTGAGTGACCCGTCTTTTCAAATCATATATCTGAGATTTGTAATTCCCATCAAAATAGGTTGTAGCAATTGATTCCCATACTTGTTTTGCTGTTGGAAACTGAATAAGTTGCTGACTAAGGAGGGGTCCATTGAGTTAATCAACCAACCCTTTATAATAGAGTTTTTTGTCCTGCATCTTCTGAAAGTAGGATAATTCGGATCTGATTGTAGAAGATCACTATTTATATATCCTAGTTTGTCTTTTCCTAAGATATACATCTCAATGATTTGGGACTAGCGTAGTTGGTTCCATTAAGTTTGATAGTAAATAGTGTAGCAACATCATATGTTACTGTAGAGGTTAGGGTCTAGTTTTGTCTCAAAACCTGAGTCATTCTTGTTGTTAAATTTTCAAGGATAGCAGCAGTTCGTTGTTGATTTTGTTCTACTAAATCAGTAGGGGTTGCCATTGTTTTCTGTGTTTTTGCTATTGTTACAATAACAACTTCTCACAATTCAAAAGGAAAAGAGAGAAAAAGGGTTTATGATGTATTGCTCTATACCATGTCACAAAAGAAGGAAATCTGAAATTGTAACTACTTTATTCATTGTTATACGTTTACAATGCTCCTATATATAGACGCAGAGAAAGAGTTTTGGAAGGTTACGGTTTCCTACCACAAATAGGACTTAAACAGCTGTAGAGTAAATCAATCACTAAAATCTCTCTTATAAACTGTAAACAACATCAATATGTAATGCCAACATTATCCACATCCCTGAATGACTTTTATCATTAAAAAAAGGGGTTCTCTAGCAGGTATAAACAATCACACAAATAGAGTACAAGCTTAAAATAATAACAAGGCTTTGTACTTCGGTTGCAGAAAACAATTGAAATGGGACTACTCCTTCAACTGCTTTCTACCCTTTTTTTCCCATATCTTCCAAGTAACCAGACAAAAAAAAGCTCACCATCATCAGAATCAACAACCACATAGAG
This sequence comes from Salix dunnii, assembly GCA_015731905.1. Classification (NCBI taxonomy): domain Eukaryota; kingdom Viridiplantae; phylum Streptophyta; class Magnoliopsida; order Malpighiales; family Salicaceae; genus Salix; species Salix dunnii. Next base: position 4,270,047 of record CM027676.1, read on the forward strand.
AAGAAGAACCAAGAGGACATATTCCAATCGAAATGCCATCACTTGACAGCCCCTTCCACAAAAGAAAAGGAAATAACCAGTCATCGACTTGATGCCCAAAATAACCATGTTTATCATAAACGATTTGGTAAAAGAAGACACCCTTTCAGGGTCTCATTGAGAAGAAGTCACTGACTTCGAAAAGAAAGCAAGCTTTTAGAGAAATAGAAGGGTATATTCATGCAAAAAGGGATATGATTTTCATTTTGAATATCTATTAATGGGGTTTATGAAATGTAATGGACCTATAACTCTGGCTAGCTCTGACTCGAGCCTGGCTTTCATGCAAATAGGAATAAGATTCTTTTCCTTGTTATGTCTTGTACTTCTATAACTGAGTACTTGTCCCCTAAGCTGATCAATCTTGCTCAGGGATATTTCCCATAACAAAATCAGTGGATCCTTGCTTAAAATTTTTCTTCTAGCTGACACTTGATGGCTGTGCAGTGATCTAGAAACCAACTGATAGGATTTATTCCAGAAGAATTTGGAAACCTTAGAAGTTTCATGGAGATGTAAGGAATCAATATTGTTTCTGTCTTAAATTTATTCCATTTGTCATTAGCCCATGCTAATCATATTTCATATTTTTGGCGTGAAGAGATCTTTCAGATAATCATCTCTCAGGAATTAAGTCAACTTCATAACATGTTTCTTTGTAAGTTCTTGTACTCCATAGTCGTTTAAAGAAATTTATATGCTGATGTTTTCAAAACATTTTTTATTTTTAAAGGATATAGCCCCATGAATGCACAGGTAAGCTAGGGCTATATATATGACGATTTGATATCGTTTAGTTGCCGATGATGTTACTTAAAACTTCATTCATTAAAACACGGGTGACTGGAAAATAATAATCTGTCAGGTGATGTGATGTCTCTAATCAACTGCCTCCGTCTAAGTGTCTTGTAAGTTTATCATGCAACACCTTACTTCTTCTGAATGATTTTCCTTCACTGTGCTTTAAGATGGTATGATCAAAATATTATTTTCACTTAACTTAGTCTTGCTGCACGTATCTTATAACAACCTAGCTGGTGTTATTCCTACAAGCGACAACTTTCAAGGTTTTCCACCTGAAATTGTCTATTTATGCTGCCATTCTTTTCCGAAATCAATTTGACAAAGTCTGATTCAAACCTCCAATACATTCTGGTTTACTATAAACATCTATCTTCTAATTAACGTTAGGCGCACGTTTATCTAACCTTCTGTAGCAGTTCCATAGGATATCCTGGTCTGTGCGGCTACTGGCTCAACTCTCCATGTCAAGATTCCCCTCCAGCAGAGCGAGGTGTACACATATACAGTTTGTACGTCTCAGCACTATGGAAGTGATAATCTATGAGTTAGACACTAAGACTAATCTCTTTAATTTCATGTATTAGAAGTAACCATCCAATGTTATTCAACACGCAGCATCCAATAGGTAGAACCGTAGAAGTCCTGAGATTTTATTGGAAAAACTTAGTGTTCCTCAAGTTTAAACTGAAATATCTGAGCCATTTTAACATCTTACTTTTGGAGGTGATCTTGAGGGGTGAAGAAAATGCAACATAAATTAAAAAAAGTAAAAAAAAATGATAAAAAAGAAACCATGCACATACTAATCAATTTACATGTTTTCCTACACGTGATTTCAAAGTTGGATCTTCCTGCAATTGAAAAGTATGCTGGCTGCTAACTTGTGTTTGTTGAACAAAAAGTCACTTGCTCAAAGCCAAAGTTGGTGATCCTTCACATGTGTACGATGATATTACGAGGATGACTGAGAATCTGAGTGAGAAGTACATAGGTGGTCATGGTGCCTCAAACACTGTTTACATATAATAGTTGAGTTTGAGTCCATTGAATTTTATTCATCCTTCTTTTTCCTTCTTGTGTAAGAACATACAAACAAAGAGCAATGACAACAATAAATATTTTTTTATGCGAGGAAATCCTATTATTTGAAAAACAAACATTGTGAACCCAGAGTAAGTCTCTAGTTGTCTCAGGCTCTTACAAGATGATGCATATCTTGACTCAAACTTGAGACCTATTGTGCAGATTGCATATCTTTTGTTGTTATACCATGCTCCTTGGAGATGATAACAATAAATATGCATAATTAATATAGTCATAATATCCCTGAGGTCACTTCTACACTCATTCAATTTAAAGTCTAATTTTAGTTCGAGCTAAACCTTTGTTATATGATAATGCTTTGACTTTCAAGGTCTAATAAAAGCTAGATAAATTAATTTCAACAACGTCCCAAAGATGATATTGCAAAGTTTGACAAACAAGAAAACAACCAATAATAGAAAAAAAAAGTTATAGATAAAACTCTATAAGCTTATTCATTAAGCAAAAAGGCAAAAAGACTACCCAGTTGCCTAAAAAGCAACTCCAATTCAGGAACTATATGGAGGATCTAGGCAATTGAGCATCCTGAGTTTGTAAATCCATGGCTCCCTGCATTAAATTGATAGCATATGATAAGTTATTATCACTTCAAAGTTGAAAATGTCTCACTCTCTCAATGGCACTTATGTTTGTCGAAATGAAAATGATGTTACATGAAAGGTGATAAAAAATAATTATACAAATTCAACACAAGGTAAGACTCTATATTTTATAAAGATAGATGAGCAATTTTGTATTATGATTGCTTGAAAAATAACATCGCAAGTACTAAAGAATAACCTGAGAAATTTGGCAAGTTGAGCAACCCTCCTTCAGCATCTCAATCTAGAAAAGAAGAAGAAGAAGAAAAGAGTACATTTGAAGTTAGATACAATGTATGTAAGAATTTTATTATTTTAAGTTGAGTATTTATTCACTTAAAAATTCATAACAATGTCTTTGTACCCACTTGATAAGTTTTAATTACACGCTATAAATTTTATATAAAAATATTAATTGTGAAATACATGGTGAGTAGTCATTCTCAATTAAAAAACTCTTTCCTTTTTCTTTTTTTTGTTAAAAACTAGGCAGTACAATGCTTAATGACATGTCTTAAAATTTTAACATATATATGCCCCCGTGCGCGATAATAGTATATAAAATATTAATTTATCAAATAAAAAATAAATAAAAGATTAATTTTATAATATTTTCATACCTTTTTGTTCTTAACTCTAGTGAGAGTAGCAATCAAATGCTCTTCCATTACTTTGATTTGTCTTGGGTCATTGACCTTATCGGGATTTGTCCAATCTCTAATGAAGTAAAATTGAGTGTAATAATAAACCATTTTGAAAGATATATAAATTAATAAAAATGGTAATAACCTTAGTATTTTTCTCTTTTGAGCAAGTTTTTCCTTCAACTCAAGTAATTCAATATGTTTCACCTTGTAAAGTGGAAAAAAAACCAAGTCAAACCAAACAAATATATATGACATACATAAAATAATTTTAATTTGAGGGAAAATGAAATTAATATAGCATACAAAATTAGTAATTTTAGGTATGAAAAAACATACTTTAAGTGCTTCCTCTCTGCAAAATTAAACAAGTAGAAAAGGTATAAGGTAATGAAACATGTTGTATATAAAAAGTTGGTCTACATAATTTTTATACCTGTCAAATATGGAATTACTTGAAAGCACTTCTGCATCATCTATTGGATACATTTTCTTTATAATCTTTAAAAAAAAAGTAATTTAAAATGAATACCATTAAGTGAAGTAAAATGTAAAATAGATTTATTAAAACAATATAACTACTATGATGCAAAGATAATAAAAAAAAAAAAAAGATTAAAAAGCTTACCTCATTGGTGTATCTCCTCCTAAACACATTTATAAACATAATATTATTAATAAAAATTCATATTAAAAATAATTTGAACATATATAATAATTTGTTGCTTTACTTAAAGAAATAAGCATAGAGATTAAATAATTACTACCTTTGTTCTCTTTCTTCAAAAGACAATGCTGACATTCTTTCCAAAACAATACTAAAATCTCTACAAAAAAAAAATATTTTACAAAACATACACAATAGAAATATTTCTGATAAAGGTTGCGTTATCTCACAAATATACAATTACACAATTATTTTATCTTTTCAATAAGAAGTTTAAATGAATATTTAATTTGTCTTTATAATTTTGTCGTTATTATAACGACAAATTCTAAAAGATTTATATATATGATGTCTTCTTGCATGTATTGATTATTACTAAACACATTGTGCATCATTAATGAATTATTTGCAAATGTCAATCAAGATTGTCATAAATCTTCAAAGATGTGGTAATTCTTACTTTTATTTCTTTATCATCCAATATCTTATATATTTTGAATAGGTTGTTCATATATACTCACTATTAAGTAAGACTTACTAGTCATATCTTTCAAACTCTTTAATTTTTAGTTTATTTAATTTTTCTTTGTATAATAAAAAAAATTGATTAAACAAAAATAAAAGAAAAAAAGATTATAATAATTTTTTAACAATCTAATTTAATCATATATTATGACGGCTAAGGTTTTACCTGCATAAAATTAGTCATAAACCCTAAATAAAAAATTAAACATAAAGAGAAATATTTAAGAAAAAAACACAGAAAATTACTTGTCATGGCCAACATAGAGGGAGGGCTTCTTGGTAGGAGAGAACATGAGAACTGCAAGATCAACATCACATAATATAGCAAGTTCTTTTGCCTTTTTTAAAAATCCTTTTTTTCGTTTCGAATACTTTGCTTGCCTTGCTTTAACACATTCTAACCTTTGTATCTTCAACTTTCTCCTTCCCATTTTCTCCAGTGCTATTCTTTTAGATCTAAAATTTTCTTTCATGGAAGAGAGGGTGGATGGTTTAAAACGTTTTGGTAAAGTTATATTTTACAACTAATATTTTAGACAAAAGTGGTAAGATAATAAATGAGTATGAGAAGTAATTATTACAAGAATCTAAATACTATTGGATAATTAAAACAATGTTGTTTTTAGATTTTATCAAATTTTGAAACTTTTTTAACAATATATTTTTATATTAAAAACAATTATTTTAACAATAACAAGCCCAAAAAAACCTTGGTTTGTTTATCTAACAAATACAATGATTTCAAATTGAAGCTAAAAAACTCCTTGTGCTATATATAAAACGTGTATGGAATTGCATCGATCTTCATCATGGATCAGGATTTTTAATGGATGTGGAAAGAACAAAAAGTTCTTGTCCTTTACTCGTTAAAAAAATTAGAGTTATCACCTAGTATTTTTGTCATCGAGAGCCCTGACTAGTCTTTAGATTCTAAATAAGAGGATTGATTATATATTAAAAAAAAAAGTATCACCCCTCGTATAACTTACTTAAAGTAAATTGCATTGCTTAATTGTTTGAATATTACTAACATATATTGTGTTTTTTCTAACAATTGATTTTTTTGTTGGTTAAAGTAGATTCACCCTAGTAGATTAAAATCATGTTTTTATAGGTCAAGTCTAATATTCTAAAGCCAAAATATATTTTTGTATTTGTATCTTTTTATTTTTTTAGTATTTTCAATAAATATTAAATCTTGCAAACTATTTTTTTTTTTGTATTTCTCATATTAAAACTACAAACTTGATTTATTTAGAGAAACCTAGCCATATACATGTACTTTTAAATGCAAAATAGTCCTTTAAAATTTTAATATTAAAATAAAATTTGAATAAGGTTGTGTTTGACAAAAAGGAAAAAACAGTAGAAGTGTAAAGTTGTAAAAAAATAAAAGAAGCATTAGTGCATGTTTGTTAAACATGCCCTTAGCTAAAAAAACATAGGCTTGAAATTTATCTTAAGGTGTGTTTTCCAAACAAGCTTTAAGAATCCGAAGACACTTTTTTTTTTTGCTTTAGTAAGTTTTATTCTTGCCAAACATTATTTTAAGGCTTAAAAAGCTCAACCCAAGGCTTTCTAGCCTGACCCAAGGCCCAAGAACACAACCCATACTCAAAGAATAAATAACAAAAATTAAACAAAAATGTTATTTGAATTTTTTCAGGAACACCAATGTGAAACTAGATATCAAATTGAAGTCTCAAACTAGATTTGCATCATATAATAGGTAAGGAAATATAGAACATGGAAAATCCAAGTGTTATGATGCATCAAATATGAAAAATAAGCTATAAATACATGAATTGATCCTAATAGTCCTAAAGTTAAACCTAGGTGCTCAAAGTTGGTTAGGATTGATTGATCCAAACCAAGCCTTTAATGAACAAATAAACAAGAAAGATATTAAATTGTTATAGATTTCGATTTAAGCTCATAGGAAAGGCTAGAAAACTAATTTCTAAAAAACACGTTTATGAACATTCAAATAAGAACCAAAAAAAGAATTTAATCCTAGAATAACTAAGAATCCATAAGGGTGATCTACGCCTTGCAAGCACTACTCAAACATGACTATTACAACTTGCTTGAACCAATAAAAACTCAAGAAAAGAAAGAAACAAAGTAATAGTGAACAAAATTAAATCACAAAATATTCAAAACATGCATTTTCAACTATAAATATTATTATATTGATAAAAAAAAATTATTTTCAATCATTCTTAATATGAACACAACTTGACTAAACCCAACATCATGTTAAAAACAACTTATAATCATAGTTTTGATAATTTATTTATCAATACATATAATCAAAACAAACCAAATGACTAAACAAACTTCAAAACATCATAACTTCTACTTAAACACATTGATAACATGATACTAATAATATTAATAAAATCAAATTATGCATTTAAATCCTGAGCTAATTTTCTCAAATAATGCAAATCATTTTCAAAATATAATTTTGTATGTTAAAATACATAAATTATTTTGAAACTAAAAAACAATCATTACAAATAAACAATAAAATATGAAATTAAGATGGATTAAAATAGGGGTGTGCTCATTGAGTTATACCCTCTCATCAAGATTCAATGTATATCTTTTTCAATAGTGCTACCTAATGCAAGCCCTAGCTAAAACTTGGGTCAACCTAATGGGTTAACCCATGTCCTATGTGACCTTTGGCTTAGACTTATGCGAGTTTCAAAATATATTAGGAGAGAATTGATCTACTGTAATATGGTCAACAACCTAGGTTGACCAATATTTCGGTTAGCCCTAGGAAAATCTAGTCAAAACAAGGTCACCACCTATTTACTATTTTACTATTTAAAAAAAAACAGTATGGTATCATTTTGATTTTTTTTTATTAAAAAAATATGATTGACTTGGGTTTACTCTAGCTAACCTATTCAACCTATAATCTCTTAATTTTCCTGAATTGACTCTTTGACAGAGACGATAAATAATGGGGGAAACTAAGATGAGAAAATCCTAATAAATGAAATATTATGAAATTAAAAAAAACTTAATAAATTATATAGTACCAAATACATTGAAATTAAATGAAAGGTGACCAAACTTGATATAAAAAAGTATAAAGGAATGAAATTAAATAAAGAAATTAACTCAATAAATAAGTCAAGACTAAACATATTGTAATCAAAAGAACGAGGACTTTTTTTTTACTTAACAAACAAATAACTAGACTTTTTTTTTTTTTTTTTTGCAATGACTAGCTGATTTTCTATGAGGAGAGGGAAAAAAGAGAGGAAGGAAAAACTTCTTGTTGAAGCTCTTTCTTATGCTATCAAAGAATACGTGTCTCACCACTATAATGATGGTGGTAAGGCACATCAAATAATATCCTAAAAGGTTGCATTCAATATTGTTTAAATATTGCATACACCAATCAAAAGATGTGGGTAGCGCTCACTTAGTAGTGCATCACTTTTAAATTTTAATACAAACACACACACCGAACCACCTTTATCCCCCACATGAGGATTACAAGAAAATCATAGCAAAAAAAATTAAAATGACCTTGCAGCCATAGTAAAGAGAGTTTATTTTTTAAAGACATTTAAGTAATTGACAAGTACAAAAAAACCCTAAAAGTATTTTAACAAAGAGAACTTTTTTTTAAGGGTAATTAGATAATTATATTGAAGAAAAAAATGAAATTATTGATTATCACTGTAAAATTACATATTAATATCTTTTTTAATATAATTACTAATAAGCCTCTTGATAAAACTTTTATTCTCTTAAATCCAAGCTTGTTCATAAAAAATAAAATAATAATTTTATTGTGCATAATTTACAGGATTTATTTTATTCTTCTTGTAATGTTTTTATATCAACTTCCATAGACCAACTCCTTTTTTTTCTACAATCGCAAATGAACAATTAATAAGGCAAGAAGTTGTCTTTATCTTCCTTTCCTCCACTGTCTCAATGATGGAAAAATAATAATAATAAAAAAATATAGATCATTTTTTATATTAGTATGAAAATAATTTTAAAATATTAAAATATTTTAATTTAAAATAAAAAAAAAATTTCAAAATAAAGACAGCTTGTAGTTCATTTCTTTTTTAATGAGAGACAAGGCTGTGAGCGCATGGGCTCAGGCTATCATCATATGATTGTAGTAGCTTATGGAGACAAAAACAGGAGAGAAAAATAAGTATTCCTTTGCACATTTCATTTACCAGAAACACATACATAAAGGGGCAAGCAACATGGGGAAAAAATCCCTGCATCCCCATAACATTGAAAATCTTTCTGCATCAGCACAAGTTAAGATGAAAGTGTTGATTTAATTATCAGTTTTTTCAACATATGAGTTTACCATAGTACATTGCTGTAAATCAGCCAAAGAGAAAGACCACCAGGGAGAAAAATTTTGTCGTGGGGATGGGAACGAGGCTAGATTGTTATGAGAAGCCCTGGATCTTGGGTGTAGAGGTGGAAGATGTGGGGGAGACTTTGAAATTGAAGTTGAAGTTGAATCCTCACTGGTACTACTAATGCTTTCGGAGCTGCTCATGGCAACTGCTAAAGCCAATGTACTTTTGCTAGAGCTAATAGGTCTCTTTGATATCCCATTTCGGTGAGGGAAACCCCTGTTCTTCTCCCAAAAATGACTAAAAGCAAGTAGATTTCTGCGTTTCCTGGTAAAAGCATTCTCTGGTTTAGCAATGTCTTTAATGGAGGGAGAAGAGGATGCATCAGACAGAATTGTGAAAGACTTGGATTTACCATTATAAAACTTTGACACGCCTCTCCTGCAAACATTTCTCCATCATCAGTAAAAAATGAAGCAACCAACACAATTTTCCCAGAGTTCAATCAGCTAAAAACATCCAAAACAAGAAAAGCTCTTTAGAAAAACAGAAAAGAGCAGGCAGGTGCCAATTAGTTTTTGAAATACCCCATTATTGTCTGTGCTATATTCTCTAATCATAACGTGCCACTCTAGATAAACAAGTCCCTCTAATCATAGCTTGCAAGCAGTTTATAATTCAAAACTTGAAAGAATGTAACAAGGCAGAACCTAGCTAGAGAAGGGGTGGAAAAATCATCTCTACTACTTCTCCACTGAGACCACAATAAAAAGGGGGAAAAAAAAAACTTGCCCTGCACGTATCTTAAAGGGTCTTATTTATGATCCAAATGAAGACTGACGGTAGCAGAGATTGAAATCTGCTTGCTTCCTCGGCCAAATCAAATCCATAAGAAAATAACTACAAGTCCATATCCCCCAATTAATCAAAAGCTCATGCCCATGCCTTGAACCAAAAAACACATCCACTCAAATTTCCACTTCTAAAGATCCCCTTGGTTGAAAGCAACACTTTAAGCAATATCAGGTTCCCGTCGAATTCAGTAATAAATACAAATAATTAATTAATTAATTTCAACAAAATAGAGCACTGATTTATCCCAAGCTACAAAGAAAAAAAACCAAAAAAGAGCCCATTAAACATTTGTTTATAAAATTATTTACCTGATAGGCAAAACCTCCTCTAATCCCTCCATAGAATCAAGAGTCCCTTTATATGCACTTTGAACCTCATTTTCATCCAACCCGTCTTCTCCACCGCCGGACAGATCACTGTCTTTCCCGATGGACGACGTAGAAGATGTCGTCAATGACGACGGCCTACGCCCATCCGCCATCTCCTCCCTCCTCTCGACCGGAGACTCAAAGACCGAGGACGTCACGACACTCCCCAGTCTTCCGCGTGTAAATCCCGGGGAATCCATATCTATCTTACAAGTATTATCTACTGCTATCGACATGACTATAGACAAGAAAACAAAATCTCGTCTGTTGTCTGTCTGTCTGTTCGGAGATTTATATCTGCTTTGATACAGAGATTTGGATTGAAAAATAAAGTGCATATGTGATTCGGTGGGGCGGGGTTTGATTTCAGTTATACACCGTATGACAGTTGGAGACAATTAAAAAAACAATAAAAGGAAATAGATAAATGATTGAAATTTTAATGATTTCCTCGCCACACGTGTCATAAATACTATATTCTACTGGCTTTGCTTTAATACGTGTAAAAGCTCGAGAATAATTTTTTCTTTTTATATTTCATATTTAAAATTTAGATCTTACCATTATTAATATAATAATCACTCCATGATTATATTATTATTAAATTTAAAAATTATAAAATTAATCGAGATAAATGTAAATATTTATATTAATAAAAAAATATTTTAGTAGCTTTTCATAATTTCTTTAAAAAATAAGTGAGGGTATTTATTTTAAAAATATTATTTTATTTTTAATTCTAATTATATATATATGCATATAAATCAGGATAGCTAAGATTACGGGTAAGAACAATTTATATGATAGCAAACTGAGGGAGTAGTCAACGAAGACAGGAGAGGAGAGTTTCTTTTTAGTTTATCCTTATCCTTACTAGTGAGTGGATGGGTGGTCCATTATCCTTTAAAATTTTATTATTGTTATTACATAAAATAAATAAATTAGCTGTTATCTAGGCTTCACGTTCTATTGTGTCGGAATTTATTTATTTATATAAATTAAAAACTGGTTTTTAATTAATAATTAACCTATTTGAAATATTAATACAGAATATAAAACATGTTGCAAAAGCTAAATATTAGGAAAAATCAGTAATATATCTGAAATTCTTGGCCTAATAAATCAATAATATCTCACTATTTTAATATTAAAAATATTATTTTAAAATCTTTTAGCATAGCACAAGAAATAATACAGTATTCTCAATTTTTAAAAAAAATATTTTTCATATATAAATATGTAGAAAGGATTTTTTTATTTTTTTAAAAAATTATTTTTGATATCAGAATATGAAAATAATATAAAAAACACAAAAATTAATTAAAAATTAAAAAAATATTTTTTTTCAAATATATTTTTGAAATACCGTGACAAACAAAAAAGAACTAAAAATGCAAATTAACATCAATTCATTTAACCGAATTCCAATTTAGTGATTATTTGGAGTGCGGTTGTTTTTAAAAATATTTTTATTTAAAAATAATTTAAAATAATATTTTTTATATTTTAAAAATTATTTTTGACATCAGTATATAAAATAATTGAAAAAACACCAATAACATTTAATTTAAAATAAAAATTAAAAATAATAATTAAAAAAATATATTTTTAAAATATAATACCAAATACTCATACGTAATATTTTTTTAAAATATATTTTGATTAAAATAGAGAAAAGGAAAAGGCATGCTTGGAGGATTGCCCAAAAGCGCAAGGCACTTGTCACCACTTGAGGGGACAGGAGAAATATAAACGAACAGGTGGGGCCGAGTAATTAAAAGAAGACACGTGGAGGTATCTTTATCTTGTTATATTCTTGATGGATGACATGACGTGGAACTGACAAAACTCTTCGGTGAGGCTTATCCGAATTCATTGTCCCACACGCACACATTTCACGGTTTTTCATAACGTAAACCCTCCTCATGTTTATCTCCTCTTCAATTCCACTCACATTCATTATCCAAATCATTATCCTTCTCTTTAATTTTGCTGAGTAAATTAATAGATAATAATGCTATAGTTAGGACATCATTTCATTTTCATTTTTATTTTTATTTATTTGGGTATCCACGCATTAATTACCACACATTTTGGATCGAATAAAATATAGAAAAACATATTTAATAAATTTAATTTGAAGAATAAAATTGAAATAAATAAAAATATTATGAAATTAAATAATTTCATACAAAACCCAAAATCAAAAGAATTAGAATAATAATGAAATTGAAATCTATAATTAATTTACATGGAAGGATAACATTGAAAAATATAAAATTTTGATACCAAAAATATTAAAAATTTATAATAAATTTAGTTTTCTCTCATGGTGAACAGTAATTAAAACGTGAGCAAGTTAAGTTTTTAATGTAATAATCTATTATGGCGTGCTTAGCAACAATATCTTTCGCCAAACCTCTCAAAATATTTTAGGAATTTCAAAAATTTTTGTCTGGTATAATTAGTAAAGAAACTAAAGTAATTCGTTTTTTTACTGTAAATCTACGCACACCCAGATCCACTGTGAACTGGGGTGCGTGATTTGCTGCTTCAGATTTCATTGGATTGAATTGTAATGGCGAATGATAATTATTATATGACTTCTATTTATCCTGCGTCAATTGTTTATAAGTTCTTGCACTGTGTTTATCGAATTAATTAGCTGCCCTCTCAATGGTTTTCATTTGCGAGCAGCTATCCTTACAATTAATGATTTCGGCAGGAGATATGATGGTTCTCTCAAGTGAGTTTTTTATTTCATAGCTCTGACAAATACACAGATTACTTTTTCATATTTTAGAATTATTACCTGACAAGTAACGCTACTAGCGACATCTGTTACTTGCTGTGCCAAAAAAAAAAAAAACATAAAAAAGCTTGCATCATGAATCTATGTGCGCATGTGAAATGTGAAAGAGATATTGAATGATAAAATGATAAAATGAAATGTTGAATGTTATTTTATTTTTGCTGGCTGTGTGAATGGTTTTCCAAAAGTGCTTGGTGGTATTCTACAGCATAAAAGTATGATTCCAATATGGCAAAGTTGTTACAGACTACTTTCATTTTAATTTTTTTTTTATATTTTTAAATAATCTTTATTTTTATACATGTTTTATATATATATATATATATATATATATATATATATATATATATATTAGTTTTTATTTTTATTTTTTACTATTTTCTATATTGTTTAGATTGTATTTTTTTAATTTAGTCCTTAAATTTTAATTTGTGTCGATGATTATTCAAAAAGTCATATTCCTTATTTTTAACCATTGTTCTTTTTTTACTTTATTTATTTATTCTTCAAGTCAAAAAAAAAATCAACTAATAATATTTACTTTTTTTTTCATTTATTTTATTTTTTTGTTTGTTTTTTGGTTAAAATTTTAGGTTTTTTTATTCTTCGTGGTAATTTTGTTATTTCCATTATCTACCAATAATAATAATAATTTTATATATTCATTTTATTATGGGTAAGGTGTTTAAAATAATAATAACAATTATTTTAAAGGTATATAAGGCTAATTATATATGTTGATATTTGTTTAATATTAACGCCTTAAAATATATATAAAAAAATAAGCTAAGTTTTTTTGAAAAAATCTCAAATTAATTTTATCTTGGTGTTTTGAAATACTTTTAATATAATAATATGAATAATAAATCTTAAAAAATTAAATAAAAAATAAATTTCTTTTATAATAATAATGATGGTGGCAACAATAATATTGCTAATAATAATTAGAATATTAATTATTTACAATAATAATTATAATGACAGTTATAATAATAGTGACAATTTAACAATCATTGTAATGACAGTGAGAATAATAATCAAAATAATTCATCAGTCGATGTTGTTTTTGTTAAAAATTAACTTTTATGACTTTTTATGTATTATATTTCAAAACTAATATCACGTAAATAGAAAATATACAAAGTCACACGTAGACAGAACAAGTAAAAAATTCAGATCAAATTATTTACAGTTAAAAAATATACAAGTCACATGCCCTGTGTTTCGCCGTAGCCAAAACCAATTTTTTTTACATGTAAAAAAATGTTAATGATCTTAAAAAATATTTATGATGCTACACATTTGAGAGAAATAATCAACCTACAAGCCTTTTAATTATTATTTTTATATTCATTTCGTTATGGATAAGATATTTAAAATAATGAGAATGATTATTTTTAATGTTTTTTTGTTTAAAAATAATTATATATTTTGATATTTGTTAAGAATCAACGCCTGAAAATATATATAAAAAAATGAACTAAGTTTTTTTTAAATCTCGGATTAATTTAATCTAAGTGTTCTGAAATACTTTTAATATAATAATATGAAAAATAAAACTTAAAAAATAAAAAAAATCAATTTTTTAAATAAAAATCACTTTAAAATAAAAATATATCATGTCATATATATACAAAATAAATGCAAAAAATCACAACAATGTAAGATAAGTATTATATATATGCTAGGATGAACAACTATGTCGAGTGGTTAAAATCTTTGCTGCCGCACCATGAGAGAAAGAGGTCGACTCTCTTCGGCTGCTAATATTTTTAAACATTGATGAACAATGATTTTCACTTTTTATTACTGTTTGAAAAGTTTTTTTTTTTTAACTAGGCTTCTTTTTTTAAAAAAAAGTCGGAGTATCCATGTCAGTTTACGCACACCATGACTAATCTCCAGATCCACTTTTTTTTTAACATTTTTTTCTTTTTTTTTCCTACTTATACATTTTTTTTCCATGACCGGAGTGTCCGGGTTAGTTTATGTGCACAACAATTTTTTCTCTCATTACTGTTTAAAATGTGTTTTCCTCTTGCATTTTTTTTCTATATCTGGACTTCCTTTTTTTTTTAATAAATGAGGTGGTCGGGACAGCTTACACGCACCATAACTAATCTTCATACCCATCTTTTTTTATAACATTTTTTTCCTCCTTTTTTTCCAATTACTTTTTATATATATATATAACCAGGGTGTCCTAGTTAACTTTTTTTTTTAATATTTTTTTTAATTGGGTTTCTTTTTTTGTGTTTTTTAACCGAAGTATCCGTGACAACTTACGTGCACCATAACTAATCTTCAGTTCCATTATTTTTTAACATTTTTTCGCTGATTTTTCCCCATGTATATGTTTTTTTTTTATATAATTGTGATGTCTGGGATAACTTACGCGCGCTACGAATAATCCCCGAACCCATTTTTTTTTTGTTTTTTCCCACTTATAATTTTTTCTTTTATAAATAGGGTGTCCGGGTCAGCTTATGGGAACCACGACTATTATTTTATAAAATAGCTAAAGGAGATTGCAATTTCAAATAGTAATGAACAATTATTTCAATTGTGATTTTCATTGTTCATTACCATTTGAAAAAAAATGTTATTATTTCTCTTTTTTTTAATTTTTCAAGGAAAATAATTTCTTTAAATATAATCATATTTATTTTTTGTTAATATTGTTAGGTATTGAATTTTTTAATTATTATAGATAAAACATTCAAAATAATGATAATGATTATTTATAAGTTTTATTTTCTTTTAAATATGTTGCATATATATATATTCTGCATGCGCGTGCATGTGACCTAAGCTGTTTTGAAAAAAAAATTAATATCATTGCTCTGAAATATTTTTAATATAATATTATAAAAAAAAATTATGGAAATTTTTTCTCTAACAATAACTATGGTCTCACCAATATTTATTATTTCTATTGTCATTAAGGTTATTTTCTTTTTAATTTTTGTTGGTAGTCGTTTCAAAAATGACATTTTCTATTTTCTCTTTTTTTATTGTTCATTTCAATTTTTTTAAATCTAATAATATTTATTTTTGTTTTTCCATTTATTATTCTAAAATATTTTTAATATAATAATATGAGCAATAAATTTTATAATCAATTTCCTACATATAAAAAAAATAATTTCTAACGGATTTTATCAAAAGAGTTTTAGTAGTAGCAATATTCAATAACTTTTTGGTGGAAAAAACACATGTTTTCAATAGATTTTATCAATTATAATTTTACTCATTGAATATTAAAATAATAAAATACAACACGCATAAAATCAATTAATTTTTTATATAAATAAAAAAAACTCAGCGCATCACGTGGGTAATTCACTCGTTTATACTTATATGAACAAGTGAGTTTTTTTTAACTTGATAAATAATAGATAAGGCATAAATATTATTAAACCAAAACCAAAACTTGTCCAAACCTAACTCATATTATATATTTATTAATCAATGCCCTCACGTCTCGTCACGGGCGGCATTATATTTTTTTTCAATATAAAAAATATTAATTATGTAAGAGTTTTTATTATAATATGAAATTAGAAAAAAAAAATTAAGCAAAATTCTTGTGAAGTGTAAGTTTTCTATAAAATATATGAAATTTATATCAATATAAATTTATCTGTTTAGTAAATTCAATGAAATAACCAGCATAAAATTATCATCATCATTAAAAAAAAGTAAGAAGATTTGGATATCTGAATTATTGAATTCACTATATTAAGATTAGCTAATTTTATAATTCAATTTAAATTAAACAAAAAAAACAAAATATAAATTGTGAAAATACATGCAATAATCAAATAACAAAAATAAATACTTAATTTTTTATCTTAAAAAAAAACATAAATTAAAAATTCATCCCTATGTTACCATCAATATCATTACTGTAACAGTTAAAATTATTATCAATATTATTGACCAAACAATTAAAATCATTACATCACCCCCTCCAAAAAAAAGCTAAATATTTTTACAGAAAAACAATGCAAAAATAATCACTAAAATATTCATTATTATTGTGCAAATAATAAAATCATCTAATCCAAAAAACATATAAAAATAACAGAAAACACAAAAAAAAAAGCAATATTAATTTTAAAATGATCACTAATATAAATTAAAATTTCAGGACTGAACAAATTAAAAATAAAACCCTAATAAAAAATAAAAAGACAAAATTTAAAAATAAAAATTCAAAGCATAGATATATAAATACAGATAAAAAATAAACATTGTCTAAAAATAAAAAAAAAACCAAAGGAATTAATCAAATAAAAAATTCAAAGAATAAAGAGTAAAATAAAAAATAAAATATATAATGAAGTCCAATAGAAAGATAAAATTAAAACGAATAAAAACATTTGGATAAAAAAAAATAAAAGTATTTTTAAAAACAAATCGTAGTGTAAATTTGTTAAAAAAATAAAAAAAAAATAAGGATCAAAATGAAAAGCAGCATATGTGTGACTAATTTCAATTAGAGCACACAATTGAAAGAAATCAAAAAAATATGTATATTTAATTTTAATTGAAGAACAAAATTGAAACAAATAAAAACCTTAGGACCGAAATAAATAAAGATATTTTTTAAAGATAGTTGCAGTGTAATTTTGTTAAAAAAAAAACTTAAAAGAATAAGGACTGAAATGAAAAGTAGTATATATGATCAATTTCAATTGGATGATAAAATTAAAATAAATTAAAACCTACATACCGAAAAAAATTAAAGGAATAAAAAATAAAAAAACTAAGGACTGAAATGAAAAGTAGTATATATGATCAATTTCAATTGGATGACAAAATTAAAATAAATTAAAACCTGAGTACCGAAAAAATTAAAGGAATAAAAAACAAATAAAAAATCAAAAGACTAAGGACTGAAATAAAAACTAAAATATATGATTTGTTTTAATTGAAAGGCATAATTGAAAACAATCAAATTTTTCATTGAAGAAATCAGGAATAAAAATAAAATCAAAATCTTAAGGACTAAAATAAACAATTTACACACATGAAAGACTTATATGTAATGTACGATGGCAGGAGAGAGAAAAAAGAGAAAAAATTCAAAACCATTCACCGGCAATACCCCCAATACCGTTGATTGACACGTACCGCACTGAGAGGTAAAGGACATGACGGCGCACCAAGGAACATGGTGAAAGTGCATTTTTCACCGCCCGAAGCCTTCACACGTGTCACCTACAAGGCACATGTGCATGTAACAATCTTGACTTGTCTATTCGACGCACCTGCAGTGTTTCAAAAAAAATTAAAAAATAATAAATTACCTATATACCCCCATACCCAGTGATAATTACGAAAAAATATGAGGTGAAAGTACCACACTACCCTCGACTATAGTGTTCTGTTTTGTCTTTTCAGAAGTTATTTTAATAGTTTTAATGTGCTGGAACTTGGAAATAACCCAAAACACCCCAAATTGTTTTGCATCTTTTTCTTAATACCTTAAAGTAAAATAGTAGTTTTACTATGCAAAAAATTCAAAAATATCATCCATATTCCTTGAAAATATCGAAAATGACCCAGGTCCTGGAGGTTAATGTTTTTCGGTCCTAGGGTAAAATAGTAATTTTACTGTCGTAATTTATAGTGAGTTTTGTCTAAGTGAACTATAAAAAATACACAATAAATCTGTCATGCCTATTATATTATAAGTAATATTGTATATTGTATAAATATATTTGTAGAATATTTAGATTTTTTTTAATGCAATATAATATATATACATACATTATTATTGATATAAAGCGTACATAAATATATATGTATATATATGAATAATATTTATCATTTTATTACTTAATATATTATTGATATAATGCGCACACATACATTATGCCTAGCATTGAGAACTAGCTCTATCATAGGATAACTAATACACTATCCATTATTGGGCACTGGTTTTATTATAGGATAGCTAGTTTCACTTTCCGCTATCAGATACTAGTTCTATTAGAAGACAACTTGTTCTATATACATAAATGTTCAGAAAACAACATTTGAATTTATTAAAACATCTTATAAGAATACAAAATGTCATATTTTTATTCTTTAATATTTAGTGTTTTATACGTATTTTATGCCTAAACTTCTTAACAACACTATATTCATCATGTTTCATCAATTTAAAGAATTCATTTTTTTTTTCATGATAGGTTTATTTAGCACTTCCATCACATCAACCACTTCTTTCTTTTTATCCTTCTGTTTTAAGAGTGAAACATCTACCACTATAGCTCAAACCTCCAACTCTTGGTTGAAAAACAAGAGGTTATTATGTACTCTTAAAATAGTATATATATTTATGAGGTAGAGCATTATATTCTCCTTTAATTATTTCCATCTAATTTCTATACATAATCTAATTAACAATTGTATAATACAATTTCAACATTTTTCCTTCCATAACATGCAAACCATGTCCCCTAAACATGCTTTTAAAAGAAACTTTTAAGATTTTAAGATTAAATATAACACTTATCTCACATTATATTCCTCTCACATACACATCAAATAACATACAATTTTATAAACTTTCATTTTATTCCTTCAATCGCCCTTATCTAATTTAAAAATCCCACGTTAATATTCAAATACTCAATATCATAAATCATATAGCTATAAGTTTAACTCTTTTTTCCAAACATACATTTCTGACAAAATTTATATTTCTATATAGTTTTTTTTTCTCTAAACACAATTATTCATCTCATAGCTTTCAAATCAATCTAGCAATTATCCCCAAATCCCCGATATGGTCGACCTTCGTGTTCCTTTTTCTCAATTTATTTCTAATTTCTTACAGGATTTTTATCCTAAAACCATTCATTTCATGTCAACTTAGTAACTTCTCATTTTCCCTGTTTTTTGCTCAAGAATCCTATAATTACTTTATTTTTTTTTTTTTGGTGGTGGTGGTGGTTAATTCTCTATTGAATTAACCTAATTAAATTCATCATTATGTGTATAAAAAACTCAAAACAATAATACATCATCTCATTAACATTTAAACATATGATCTCTCATAAACACTAAGTAAAAGAACTGAGAAATTTCAACCAAACATGAAAAAATCACCAAAACACCTTAAGTTGATTTGAACCACTTCCCATAACTAATTCAATACCATAAAATTGTCTTATTGTCATCACATCATTCCACCTTCCTTCTCAATTTTCCTGCTTCCCAACCCCATTCTCTTTCTAAGTTCTCTAGCTTTAATTTGTCTTTCTTAACAAAAATCACTCTTACACACTCTCTAAACTCCTTTTTAGGAGAACAAACACTAGATTTGAAGAAAAATCAAGTCTCCTTTTCTTTTTAATGGTTATCGACCATAAAAAGGCAAAGAGAAAAATTTAGCTGAAATAATAACAATATCACTAATGAGTTCACATGTTATTTGTTATGTTTTTTTGTCTAGTTATTGAAACTCTTATAAGGTCTTTCTCAACTCTTATAGATTTGAAATTTTAACTCATGATAGAATAATATGTTAATTGACTCATTATAAATTTTCAGCTTGATCTAATTTTTAAATTGAGACTTATGTTTGATATTATAAAATTATATAATAGGTAATTTTACCCTAAAATATGAATTTGCATACTATTCTATTTATTTAAATCATCAAGATTTTAAAATTCATTCATTGAAAACTCTCCTTAAATATTATAATAAAAAAATTCCTTAGGTTAAAATAGCGAGATTGCACAAGGCTTATACCAACGATCATGTTTTTAGTATGTAAAATCATATATTATTTTATTTAAAATTCTCTCATAAACATTTTAATCCAAGTTTTATAAAAATAATTATTTTACCTGATTAGAAAGTTTACTGATTTATCAGTAATTAACACTTTGCATATTAATTATATTACTTTATTTCATTTGAAATTTAAGTTAAATCACTAAGAATTTTTATCCTTATTTATAACAGATTTCCTCTTTAATTTGCCAATTTTAATTGAGGATTATTCTATTAACATATATATATATATATATATATATATATATATATATATATATATATATATATATATATATATATATATATATATATATATATATATATATATATATATATATATATATATATATATATATATATATATATATATATAATTTTTTAATACGAAAAAATATCTTTCTATTTTATAACACTGTAGTAAAACATAACTATTCTCTGTATCTGAATGATAATTCTAATAAAATGCAGCAATTCGAATGCAGCAAACCTCCATGCGAAGAAAGCTACAAGGAATCGATTTTATATTAAGTTCTGTTTTTGATCAAGATCTACTTGTTGTTTATAACATATATGAACTCCCACCCAACACCCTTCCTAACTGATCCGTCCAGTATTGAAATCTCCAACGGCTGGGGCACAACCAGATTTCTGTGGTGCGTCATCAGTAGATCTTAGAAATATGGGAGTCATAAATGCAATGAACCAGCAGCCAATTGTTCATAAAAAAAATATTGAACAATGGAAGCTTTATTGGATCAACTTAGCACTTCCCGATAATGCTGGCAACATTCTTGCCAATCTCTTCCTTCGCTTGCTCTGAGACAGGAGTATCTCCTATGTACATGTCAAAGAAAGCTCCTGTAAAGTAAAATTGAAAGTTAGAATAATCTTTGCCTCTAAAACATAAACTGTACCCCATCCCAACCTCTCGTTCTTTAATTATGAACTACCTCTCATTATCTGTATAAAAGTTTGGCACACGAATTAAGCAATAATGATACGGAGACAAGGAGAAGGATAATTCACTCACTACATAAATCCTTGCTACAAACTACTCCAATTTGGTTACCTCCAACTGCAAGAATAGAATCTGTCAAGTTTCATGTAAAATGGGGCAATATACAAATGAAAAGATAATGATGGATCACTCATGCGCCTTGATAGGGTATAATTTAGGAGGGCCTTCTCGCTTTACTAAAATGGAAAACCCTTGTAAAGATGACAGAATGAGCAGGTCCTCTAGCTCCAACAATTTCTGTTCTTTTTTCTTAGTTTTTTTTTATTGACAGGAAGAAATTCATTAATGAAAATGATCAAGTTAAAAAAAGGTGAATGAGTTGCCCTACTGAAAAAATAGAGAACTTTAAACTAATATTGCATTGCTTTCCAATCACTTTTGGCAAATGTAAGGAGATGCTGCTAAATAACTTCAGCATAGCATATAGTGTGTAAGATTTCTAATCAATAATGACATACTTTCAGTTATTAGTTTCCCATCAGCTGTCTGTCGAAAATCAACTGTTGTTCCCTGCATGAATTCAATTCAAAGTTGATGCAATCCACTAAGTATGCATAGAGAGGAAAAGCAAATATATGCAAAATCCAGGAAAAATTACCGCCGGTAGTGGAATATCTTTAGTGAAGAATGAACCAAATGTAGTCAGGCAATGGTAATCTGTGTCCGGGTTTGTCTGAGAGAAGTCAAGAAAAGTATTTTGGAGAATCAGAATCCTGACCGGACATTTTCCTTCTATTACAGAACTGGTAGGGAAAGAAAGGATTACAAGTAGAAAAGTTACCTTCAATAAACGGTTTCGAAGTGATTTCTCAAAAACACTGCAAGCACATAAAATAAAGCATGTAACTAGATTTTGGTGGTTGCTTTCATCATCAATCTTACAATTCCATCCATGACTTCAGGGAATAAAAGGTTAATGAGTCTCCAACAAGCAGGGGCAAAACTATTTGAGATGAAACTTAGCCTTGTTGAACAATGTAAATAATCTATATTCTATTTTTTTTAATAAAATAAAAGATCTAGCTTCAGTAAGCATAGCAGGTTGCGTGATTGGACTAAGGAACTCTATTAACACACCCTGTCTCACACACAATCCCCCACGGCCCAGAGGATCCTAAAATTTTAATTGAGACACTAAAGATGATATGATGTTAATATCCTCCCTCGCTAAAAATGTTCCAGTTTTTTTATAGGTCTACAAACACTATGCTGAGAATGTCCAGCTTATACCAAGGTCTTGCTGGAATCAGAGGCCCATGCACCAAATTTAAAGTACACTAGCTAACAAAGTTTGACTTACTCTTTAACAGTACTGATTTTTATCCCATTGCAGTTAATCACAAGACGAACAGTCATGGAGATGTCTTCCCTGCAGTATCATTATAAAAACTTGAATAAGAACAGTATCTGAGTATCTGAGAATTCATCCGAGGGAATTAATCAAGATGTAGATAAACGAGAATGAAAAGGTCCGAGTACATGAATGTTAACAAACAACTCATGGCTAAGGCTAGGAAGATAATTATGATGTAAAAGCATCAAGCAAGTGATAAGAAATTTCATTGCAAAGTCCTACTATATTGATTGATTAATGCTCCAAACATACTAAACTTTTTGTTTCATATTACAAAACTAACTTTCAATGGAAAAACCATTTGCTACATTAAAAACTCCAGGACAACATATCTATTAGATCTTGTAAATAACCTCAAAGTTGAGAAAATCGCTGTTTAAAACTTGGAATGGAGTGAACAGTTAGTGTTGAAATCAGGCACGAAGTTAGGGATTTACTAAGATATTCTTAGTAAATATTAGTGGAATCTGGCATTATATGCCCGATTAATCCTTCCTAATTTAGGAAAGATTCTGATTCTCTCCTAGTTAGTTATTTCTTGTTTATAGGCTACTACCTTTGTGTGTTTATGTATTTAGAGAGAGAGGGAGAGAGAAGGATCTACCATGCAAGAAGTAGGGTGAATAAAACAATCTCTCTCTCTCTCAAAATCTCACAGTTAGCAACAAGAATTTTCCTAAAGTTTCACTCTTGTTTTAAAAATAAGTAAACAATAAACCATACAAAGAAAAAGAAAAGATGAATAAAGATGCAACAACATTTTAACTTCTGAAAACCAAACATGGACAAAGTATTTAGCAAAGTCAGTGTTCAGCAAAGTTAGTGCTCATATACCTGAGAAGATCCTCATAAAAATCGCGGTGTTTATTTAATTCACCGATTGGAATGGAAGCATACTTTGGGCCCAGTTTTTCACAAACAGAACTAGGATGAACATCTATAAGAAATAGCATGTGTCACTAATTGAATACCATAGATGTGAAGAAACAATCCTCAATTGAAATGTAAAAGCACTTACAGAAACCAAAGGCATAAATCTTCAGAGACTTTATTTTGATTATTGTCATAGTTTTGGATCCAGTACCAACAAGAACCTGATAGAGAACTTAGAAATTGTTCACGGTGATTATAAAAAAGGAAGAGGGATGACAGGAGTGATCTCAAACTTGAAGACTGCAACCCTCAAAATCAATGTAGGCACCAGTTTTCTGATAATATCTCAAGCTTAACAATTAACTAGAGAATGAAATTCAAATTGTTATAAGATGCTTGAATTTGAAGCATCTCATTTCAAGGGATGCTTCGCTTACCACCTATACTGTTCTACAGAACTGGTTGACCGGTTCTGGGATTCTTAGGAATTAGTCGACTGGTCTATGGGTTTTTTGATTTTATGGGTTTCTATTTCAAACAGCAGTTGACCAGTAGTAGGTTTTCCAGAAACCAGACGACCGGCTAACCTGTTGTTTGTCTAGGCAGTCTATTTTTGCTCTCTTGAACTTTTTATAGCATCTGCTTCCTTTTCCAGTTGCATTTGGTAATCTCTGACCTGATTACAATCCTTTGTATTTCTTGGGGGTATGCCCCTCGTACTTTTGTACAATTTTTTCCCTTTAATACAATTACTTTGTATCTAAAAAAATGTTATTGCTAGCACAAAACAGGTCCTTTGTATCCAGCTTTGTCAACACATAATGCGCATGTGCGCACAAGCTTAGTGCAATAACATGAAATTTAGAAACATCTACCTCTGAAGTTAATATAGATCCTTCCTGTCCAGCTAAGATGTTGTCCAAAAATATAGGGAGCTCAATGCCAGTTTTGGGCTCGACAGCATGTCTTGTCCAGTTTAAATCAGAAAATGAGAGGCCTGAACATCCATGATGCTCAACTTCACAAGGCCCTTGATCTATGGATGAATGCACTTGTACATCACCATTCTCCAAAGGAATAGCTAGTGCCTTTGAAGCTCTTTACAACCATTAAGAAGAAAGCAAAGTTTAGATAGTAAAAGAACAGCCTGAAATGCGTAAAGTAGAGCTAAAAAACAGAGAGTACTCAGAAAGCAATTTATTTATTATATATCAAATGACTCACAAATTGTCAAATGGTGGTACCAGAGAAGCAGCCAATGAGAGGAATGGGAATGATTGCAGTCTTTCAGCTTCCCTGAGTAGGAGCCTCGTCACAAATCTTGAGATCGTACTAAAAACCACGGGAGGTGAAGATCCTCCTTTTGATACAGAACCGAAGCCTGAACCAGCAAGATCACATCTAGTAGAAGCAGAGTTATTAACTTGTGGAAAAGATCCACAGCTTCCTGGTGTGGGAGAACTCTGATTGCGTGATATTTGGTGGCTCAAATTTGAACTAGATGCACTGGTGAACCAAAAAATCAAACCACCAGCAAGCTTCGACATGCGGTTCAAAGCTTCTTGAAAAGCCATGGTTCCAGGGACATGTAAGAATCTCGATTGGTGCAAAGGACTATCAACAAATGAACTAAGTTGAGAAAACAGATTAGCCCCAAAGCCTTGTGACAATAGGGGCTCTAAGGGAAACATATATTGAGACTCTCCATCTAAATCCATGAAAAAGAACCAATTGTTCCTCATTATTGCTTCCAATTCAGGAGTCTCAAACTGCAATACCAGACGAACGTAGGTCCTACAGATGCAAAAACACCTGCATGGAAATAAATAATGAGTGTGAGAAGCTCATAGTTGCAAGTAGTTCAAAAACATAAGAAAATCAAGTAAATTAGGACATATGCAATACCTGAAATCTAAATGTAAATGCTACATTGCAGATTCTCATCCTTGGGATATCAGTTTAGAAAACATCTTGTATCAACATTATTGAAAAAACCCACAACTTCAGCAAAATAAATGTCAAATAATTACACATAAAAACCAAGATTTATTGTTAAAATGGTGTCACAATCTTTTACAAGTAAAAAAAAAAAAGAGCTCTAAATATCTTTAATAGAATCCATCAATCTGTAAGAACAAACAAGGTTTAGAGCCACATATTCACCATAGGAAGGACTCAATCAATTTCAGGAGATAAAAATAATCAAATAGAGATTAAACTAAGATATACAAACAAAGAGAACAAAAGATCAGCCCTTTACTAGTTAACTTCACGAAGAAAAAGCAAATCACACCTACAAACAACGATAAATATATATTCGCATAATGTACATTGATATTCAATTTTGATTAACCCCAGCATCTCAAAGAAGCAGAAAAATCAAGGGTCTGTATTACAGAAAGCAAAAGTTGGCCGTTTCATTTCCTTCTGTGTATCAGTGATAAAGGGCAAGTGATCAGAGATGAATGGAAGCATACCTTACTTTTAGAGGAAGTAAAAAGGTTATAGAAAAGAGAGGTAGGAAACAGCAAAAATGTTGATGATGGTAAAAGAGGTTGGCTAAATTCGAACTAGGGCTTCCTTTTTGAATTTCTCAGATTTTTCAGCTATTATTACGAAGAGAGGGAGAGGGAGAGGGAATATTCTTTGGTTTCAGAAGGAGAACAGGTCACAGACTAACGGTAGATCAAACAGGCCGCTTTTACATGTTTTTAATATGAAATTATTTTAATTACAAATAAAAAAAATTGATACATATATTTAATACAATAAATCAATAATTATTCATGCAACTGAAAAATTATGGAACATAATTCATAACTAATTACAGTTAATTAATTAAACTCATAATTTGGAT
This sequence comes from Salix dunnii, assembly GCA_015731905.1. Lineage (NCBI taxonomy): Eukaryota > Viridiplantae > Streptophyta > Magnoliopsida > Malpighiales > Salicaceae > Salix > Salix dunnii. Next base: position 4,296,706 of record CM027676.1, read on the forward strand.
CATCTAATTAAGTGGGCTAAACAATTGTTTTTAATGAAAATAAATATCTAAATTAAGATTAGGTTATGATGTTTCAAATAAGAAAATATATTTTCAGCCATATTTTGACTCAAAAAAAAAATTACCATATACACCTTCTAAAACATATTCATGGTCTAAAACAACCCTAAAAAAAAGTGTTTGGAAATCAATAATCAATCCAAAACCAAAATTATTTATGGGCTGAGATTTACTATATAAGGCAAGTTTAAGAGGAAAATACTTAGGATAAACTCTTCCTATTAAAATGCATATTTTGCATAAACTTTGTTAAAGTCATGTAATTTAACCTAAATTGACCTTTAATTTAACAATTTAAGGGTGGAATTAAAAAAAAATAAAAATAGATTATTTTGGAAATCCATAATGAGTTGCGAGAGAGACTATATTGTATAGGAAAATAATAATTCCCCTACGCGTTTTAGTTTATAGTGTAATATATGCATTGAAAATGGTTTGGCATCAAAGGACACACATCATGATAGTCATTTGTAATATTTATATTAAATGACCTAACCAAACCCATCAAAATTGAATAATGTAGATATAACAAATGATAATAGGTTATAAAAAATAAAAAATTATCATAAGTTGGGTTATGGGTTGGAATTTTTAGAACTCCGATAACTCAAAGTGACTTATATAGCTTATTTTTATTTTTATCTATGTAATTCATAGTTTATGAATTAAGCATTTATATTTATTTTTTTTATAAACATTTTAGCTCAAAAGTTCTTATTGATGAACCTCTTATTATGTTTTTTTTAACATAATACAAAAAACGATTTGTCTTTTAGGGGTCTAAGAAATTTGCAATATAAGTTCAGCTTGTTGATATTTATAGTATATATAGAAAATTTAATCCAAACCAATATAATTAACCCACTCGAGTCCAAAAAAATTGAATTGGTCGAGTTCTAAACTTATAAAAAATCAAAAGTTTGGTTAAATATAATTATATGTTCAAACCTGATCTAATTAGATTGTGGGTTGATTACTTTTGTTGTTTCTTTTATTCACATGAGAACCCGAAGCATGTTGTGGTTTTAAATGAAGTGACTATTTAATCCATACTTCGCTATAAGCTATATATTTTTCCCTCTCACAAATAAATTATTTATGCAAGCTTACTGATGCTTTTTTATACATGAAAAATTATAAGTCAAGAAGCTTGTGCACACATTGAATCCAGTATATCGAGAACTATGTGTATTAACAAAAATGAAAAAAAATCTTATTAATGATAGATAAAAATATAAAACTAGAAATATCGAGAGACAGGTGTAAATCAAGATATTGAATCTTGAAAGACGGAATATTTACCCAATTGTGTTATTTAATTTTAATTATTAAAGTTAATTTTGTATTCAATCATACAATAAAACACACAAACACCCATTAAATTGATAGAATATAACATAATAAAATAAATATTATATAAAATTGCACATATTAGAAATATTATCTAAAAATAAACATTTTTATTTTTAAAAATAATGCTCATCTATCTATTTATCTATCTATTTATCTATATACATTTTTATTCTTAAGATAATGAAGGACTAGAGTGAGTTCAGTGGAGCGTTTTGAATATAAAACCCTTATTCCCTTGTTGTTGGCAGATGGGTAGAGAGAAGAAAAAGAAAAAGAAAAAGAAAAAATAGGGCTTCTTTAATTGAGGGTAAGAAGATTAGCGGTGATGTGATGAGGCCATGACATCCCCTTTGCTCTTCACATACAATACCATATGTTATATGATGAGAAGCGCGCGAGGGAGAGAGAACCGACAAGCTAACATTGTTGGTAGGATTGGAACGTGGTTAATTGCTTATGTGGCATGGTCTCCAAAGCCAGAGCCACCCCCACCGCCACCCCCACCAACCTCTAAAATTATAGGAAGCGGTGGCCGTGCTTGCTTGGATATTTTGTGAAGCCCTTCACCGCCCATAACACGCAAACATAATCAACAGACGGACAGGGGGGATGGACTCGCCTCTGCATCTTCAATCTTTGCCTTCTTGTTTTGTGTACCCCTTTTTTTTCCTTTTTTTTTTTGGGATTTATCCAAGCAGTGAAGTCGATAATATAATTTTCTTTCTAAGTTTGATGTGATGCTTCATATCTTTTGGGAATCTTTAATAATCTCTCCCCCCCTCTCTCTCCCTATATTGTATATATATGCTGCACCTAACAGGGAATTATGGGACCATGGTTCCACACAAACAAGTACAGAGAATGAGACCATGGTTCCACAGTGATGGAGAGACTGAATATACAGTGGCTTGTATTGAGATAGAAAGAATACAAGATTACTTTCATATGTTTAATTTAGTCCCCACAATGACACAAAACAGATCATGCAAGAAAACAGATCCTCTGGATAGTTTTTTCTACAGGAAATTATGCAGACAGTAAAATCATGGGGGCAATCATCTTTCTTCGACCATGCTGAGAAAACAAATGGTGACAAAACATGAATCCTGTGTGACTGATTCCAGCAGTCAACAGATGGGGTGTTTCTTCCAACTCTAATATTCAAAACCTGATCAAGTTCTTCAAACTATAAACATTCTTTTTACAGCAAATGCTTCTAGTCACAATAAACCAGCTTCAAAGAGATTTCTGCGTCTTAAAGTCTCGTCTACAAGCTTGAAAGTCTTTTTCACAAGCTTCTGATCAAGTGCAGTGGTTCTATATATTTTAAATACCCGGTCCACGCGATCAGGGGTTGTGCTTTGGAAATACAACTCCTCAAACTTCGTCTTTACAAACCTGATGAATAATTTATCATTAATCACGACCATCACATCTTTGGAACCACAAAACAAAATCATCGAAACTTCAATAGTATCAAAAAAGGAAGGTCAGAGGTTATCTGGTTCTGGACACTGAACAAACATGTTGCAAGATGCACACGTATATCTGACAAATATACAAGGCTGGCTTGCATTAATTCATCAAGACCATAAGGTGGTGAACTTCCAAATCATGCTTTCAGCAAAGCACAAAACTTCAACACCTTTAGCTTATTAAGTGCACTGATATTTTTTTAGCTCATTCATGTAAAGGAAATGAAGCAGCAAGATAAATGCTTACTCGTATGCGTGCTCAATCTCTTGTTTTCCTGTCAAAACTGGCTGGTAGTCCTTGAACCACTCGCATACATTCAATGGTACCTGTAAATTGCACGACATCAAAGGCCAAAACTGATGCTATTTTTCTACACTAAATAAGAACGCACAGCTCTTACTTTCAGAACTTTCTTTTCAAATATATCAAACTTGTTTAGAAACAGCATGAAGGATGTTTTCTGCACGCAAAAAACCAAATGAAAAATGTAAAGAGACCCAGTTGTCTATATTCAGAGCTTAAAATACACGGAGAAAGGTTTGAGTAGCATAAAAGAGAACCTCAAAGCATGGTTGCTTCAGGACCCACTCAAAAAGCTCCTTTGTCTCGATCATTCGATTCTTGTTTTCATCCTCAAATAGTGTTTGATCATACCTGAAAACATAAACAGTCAAATTACAACATGTTCTTATGCTAGAAATATCACTTCACATGCTACCAGATAGAAATGGTTGAGGTGAGCTCACTCCAACTCAATGCTGCCCTGACCATGTGTCGCGGACACAAAGTAATGAATTATGGGAATGAAACAGCATGTACAGACACATATTTGACAGTTACAGCACAATGTTTTACCCTTAACAGGATTTTCCATGTTCAAACAAAAAACTGAAGCCATTCTGCGAGGTCCTTGTGGAAGATATAGGTCAGATAATCCCAGCAAAGTCTGTTTGCTTTTGGAAATGTGGAATGCAATGGATACTGCAGTGGCTATTGTCATGAACAGTACATCAAATAATCACCACAATCCAGAGATGGCCAAGGATATCCAACTAAAAATAAAAGTTCAAATATTTAATGTCCAACACCCAAAACTCAGCAATTTTGTGACATTATAACAGTTTAAAGAAAATAGGTCATCTTACTCGCTAATTGCAGCACAAAAAATTACAGCTGTAACACCTTCAAACAGATGAATCCATTTCCGCCTCTCATTTCTCTGCCCACCGACATCAAAAAGTCTATATACCTCCCCACTTTTCTTGTTCTCGCCAACAGGGCTGACAAAATCATAGCCAATATTAGCTACTGAGTATCAGAACTAATAATTTTGGAGGGCACTGGAAAACATATTTTGCACCTCATAAACCTATGCCATAACACTGTAGGGAAAAACACATTGAAAGTAAAAAAAAAAGCCAGGTACCAGTGAATTAGTATGTTCACCTGAATTGGATCTCCACAACACCTGTTGTACGAGCTCTTGCATAAAGAACATCATCTTGAAATACAATAAACACTGAGAAGCTGTGGGAAAGAGCTTAAATATCATTTAAAAAGTGTGATGTTGGTGCATGCATAAAGTAAGATACTTATCTACAGAAGCTGAAGTAATGCCAAAAATCCAAAGACTAAGCGAACAATTTTTTATGCAAAATGTCTTAGTAACATAAAAGCATCATTGCAACTAGCGCACCAGAATTTCCCCAATAAAACAAATTGCACTTGGAAAACCAAAACTGAGCATATTAAAAATTTCCACTGGATGCATGCCACATACAGAAGTGAAGCTCACTGAAGTTTTAATATAAAAGGTTTTCTAGAAGAACAAAGCAATGTAATGCGATGGAGTCTAATCCTAAGGAATACTTATTTTGTATATGCAGTTCGTAGAAGTTGATGGATTTAAAGCTTGCTCTGATATCCTAATTATGCATACAGAATGTACATAACATTCACGTGACATGGAAACAATAAGGAAAAAAAAAATAGATACCTTAGTTGGAATATAATTTGCATCAGATAATCTTTGCAAGTTCTCCATGAAATAAGGGGTGCAATCTGGTACTTGGAGCTCATTGCCACGGGCATATGTTTCCTACAGTATCCATTGAAATTAATAACTGAAATGCTTCATTCAGAAACCATAAAAACCATAGTGTCAATGATATAATAAGAAAATAGACAAACTTTGTATCAACAATACAGATTCCAGGGAGGTTGTTTATGTATCATTGATGAGCTGGTTACCTGAATTGCAGCATCTCTCCATAGAGTTTCAATCTCCTGGGCAAGCTCTTTGGTGAGACTTGGATGATCCAACCTGCCTTCAATTTCCGACAATTTCTGTCCAATATCCTGATGTATGATGAAATGAATGGATTGTAAAATCAAACCACTTTAGCAAAGAATTAAGAAAAATGTCTAGGAAAAAGAATACATTAAATTAACCTATACATGTTAGACAGCATTGCCAGATTCCTAGAATTTGCTTTTTTCAAAATGATAACCTTACTTGAAGCAAAGTAAAAGACAATGAAATGTCAAATTCAAACCTTATTTTCATTGGATATAACATACTTCAAGGAATCTGTTTCATTTTGAGCCAATTCTTTTGATCCATCGTGCAGTACCTGTAGAAACCCATTCATTGAACTTTCAGGATAAAATTTACCGCTAATGAATCCAAAAGTTTCACCACAAAAGCCAGGCTCTTCATATTTTCTACATTATGCAAATAGGGAAAATAACGAACACACCCTTTCAAGTTTTGCATACTTTTATTGTCTGGTAGACGTTTTCATGGATGACTGAGATATAGCTCTTGAGTTCTGCCTCGTCAAAACCACTTTGAAACAAAAGTTTTATCTGCATCCAGATCATACATTAGCAAGGATAAAAAACAGCAATGCTAGCAAACACAAGTTCATACTTGAAACAACAAGGTGTTCTGTCCTACCTGCTTGAAAATCGTTGACTTCCCAGAGTCTCCAGTACCTTGATCATGAGAGATTGATCACATCATTAAGAAAAAAAAAAAAAGAGAAATATATTGGCCACCAAAGATGAAATGGGTAGAACCAAAGATATGCAACAAAACTTGCAGGCATACGCCCAAAACAATGATATTCTCAACCAGTCATCAAGCATATGAAAATAACGACTATGTCTTTAAGAGTGTTTCCATGGGGGGCCAAAAGGAAGGTCACTGTGAATGGAAAAGAAAAGGAAAAAAAGAAAGAAATGTGCAACAAGATGGAGGGCAATTACTTTTGGACAATAGTCATGCATTAACCAACCACCTTCAGTTAACTCTACTTCTTGTCAAAGAGTATGGTACAACAAACAACGAACAATGTTCCCCGAAAAAAATTAAGAGCTCAATAGTTCAGTCCTTGGTTAATATCATAAGCCTTAAACAGGGAAAACAAATTGTTCATAATTGCTCTTCTGCTAAAAGAGAAAAAGTGCCTCTCCAGGGAAGCCACTCCTGGCACCTATGGTTCCTGTTCTATAATGACCTCAAATACAAGTCCATAACCACGACAAACCTCAATTACTAAGGATAAGGTTTTAGATACCGAACAAGTAAAGTAATATAAAACAGTTTTGAAAGCCAAATGATTGATGCAATGAGAAACAAGGTTGGGCTGCATTTACCAAGAAGCAGAAGTTTTTGAATATGCTTTTCAGCTTTGGTTTCTTGTTCAATTCGCCTTTCGATTTCTGCAGCCTGGAAATGACAAAATTAAATTTGCAAACTTTAGATTACACAAGGAACGAGGAACATAAAAGAGGCTTAAAATCATAGACTCTTAAACAGAATCACCAGTATCATACTCTCACCTGTGCATTCTCTTCAGTATCTGCTTCTTTATATTGATGCTGTCTACTGCAAAGTAAACCCATATTTTGCGTTATGATAGAAAGCATAGAATATCCATTGATCAGGCTTCACCAGGGGTTCAAACAGTTGGTCGATACCCTTCTGTAAAGATCACCGACCCATAATGTGGTCAATTTGACCCGATCTGCAGAGGTCATTAAAGATCAGATTCATCTTCCTTATAAAAATACTTAAGTTCAATCACCGGTCCATCTAAGCTAAATCCGCACATAAATGCGTTGTACAACATAACCAGTACCCAAAATATCATGTCGTTTCTCGTGACTCGAAGTTCTAAAAGCAGAAGACTAGAAAACACCATCAGAGACAATTACACACAGTACATTAATGACAGGAACTTATCAGCCATTTATACGTACAAATAATATTCCCAGTATAAGTTTACACAGGTTTTGGCATTTACCACTTCACGGCAGTATATATCATCAGTACACCCTTCAGCCAGCTTATCTCCCACCTCTCATTGCATAATAACAATCAATGTTTTAACTATGAAAATTTCCATTATCATAAAGCAACTTCCGAAATAATTATATTTAAATGCATCCATCATGAACTATTATTATTAGGAGAAGTAAAAAGGAACAGGTTAAGAATTTTACATTCACAGATAAAGATAATGAGAGACAAGAACACCAAAAAATGAAATAACAAAGAGTATTTTAAAAAGAAAACAATTGTTGATCTGCAACTGTTAGAGCAATAGAATAGAATACGAAGATCCCACAACATAAACTGAACCCAAGAAAGCAAGGATCTAGCAAGACATACTCAGCAAATGAAAAGAAGAAACAAGGTCGAAGTTGGTAGCTATAGAACTGGTTGACTGGCTTGGTTCTTGCAGCCACCCTGTTAGCTTTGCCTGCTGTTCTTCTCCTCCTACACTTTCGCTTGCTTTTATTACAGTCAAAGTCAGAGACATGAAATGTACACCTGGCAATGGGGTGAGTATTTATAGTGGGAGAGTATTACAGAGAGTGTGGGTGACATCGGGAGTGTCTTTGTCTTGAAAAGATAAAAATAATAATAAAAAAAGAAGAAAGGTTCTGAAACTAATTATTATAAGACAGTGAAGTGGACTGGACTGTACTCTGCACTACTGCTTCTCTGGTCTATCTGTTTCTGTGTTGTGTCAGTGTGAAAGTTTTGGTGTATCTCCTTATTTTTGTTAAAAATATATTAAAATAATTTATTTTTATTTTTTAAAAATTATTTTTAAAACATATTATTTTTTTTAAATAAAAAATAAAAAATAAAAATAAATTTATTTTTTTAAATAGAATATCAAACACATCTTTTATTTTAGGATATGCTCGTTTTTCAAGTGTGAATTTTTTATAAAAATTTAAAATAATTAGAATTTTATTTACTCGAATGAACTTATAAAATATACTTTATAAAGATATAGTTTTCTCCAATTAAAAAAAATATGCTCGTTTCTACGCTTTCTACGAGGCTGCCCTGCCCAAATCACTAGATATTTTTTTTTAATATTATTAAATTATTATAATATAATAATCTTTTTAATAGTTTAAAAAAAATAATAAATAAATAATTTAAATATAGTTTTTTTTAATTCTTTTTCTTTTTTTCTTCGGGCTATTTTCATTGGCAGTTGTGTCCCTTCTTGTCCCTCCCATCTTATCTTTGTTAGAGTTCATTAAAAAAAAAAATTATTTTTGTAGTTTTTCAATTTAAATTATTTTAAAAACCACTATTATACTCTTAAATACATTAAAAAAAACCTCTATACTGCTTGTCTATTTGAGTTTCATGACAATAATCATTTTAATATTTCATTACAGTACTAACTCAAGCTTCATTTAATATTCAAATTTTCTATATTAAAAATATCAACTTAATATATTATATACAATTTTTTAAAAAAAATAAAATTTTACAATTCAAATAAAAAAATAAATTATATAGAGTTTCACTAAGAAGTGAGCATTAAAACCACATAACTTAACTATACTAACACAATCTAGTAAGCAATCAAGTAATAAAAACTTGGGATTAAAAAACTTATTCTTTTATAGTTTTAATTCAAGCTATAAAATAAAACACAAGAAATACGATCTTGAGCCTTAAAAAACACAAAACACAAAACACTAATTAGTCAATTAATCAAGGATAATAAGAATAGAGTAATGTTAAACATCAAGAAAAAATAAATCCAAATATATATATATATATATATATATATATAAAACCATATAAACCAAAAACTTTAAGTTCTTAAATAAAGGTTAATGAATAATATTAAATAATTATTTTAATGAATTTCAAAAATAATTTCGAATGCTTTTGGACTTTTTTAAAACAAGATTAAATGAAATTAAATAAAAAAAACATAAAATAGACAAAAAATAATTCAATTATTTTGAGAAATAGGTAGTGATAGGTAGATAGCATCGATTGTTCTCAATTAATTATTTAGCTCCCAACACAATGTATTAGCATTGTTCATATTAAATGCTTGTTTAGAAATATAAAAATGTTTTTTAAAATATTTTTTATAATTATTTAGCTCCCAACACAACGTAGTAAAATATATATTTTTAATAAATTATTTTTGATATTAGCAAATCAAAATAATTTAAAAAACATAAAAAAAATATTAATTTAAAACAAATAAAATATTTTTTCCCCAAACAACCTCTCAATATCCATCAAATATCTTTCAATTTATCTTTCCTCTTCACCTTCATTTCTAATTTAGATGATGTTTAATAGTACAATTGTGATTGTTATTTTAAAAATGTTTTTTTTGTTTTAAATATATTAAAATAATAATTTTATTTATTAAAACATCAACAAATTAGAATATTAAAATGATAAAAAAAATATTAATTCCAAATAATAAATATATAAACTTTTATTTCTTTTTTTTTTTAAAATAAAATACAAAAATATAAAATTTTCTTGTATATAAATATACGTATGCTTTTTAAAGTGTTTTTTATTTATTTTAAAACATATTAGAATGATATTGTTTTTATTTTTTAAAAATTATTTTTGACATTAACATATTAAAAACATTAAATTTTTTAATTTAAAATAACAAATTAATATTGTTTTTTTTCAAAAAATACTTTTAAAATTTAATATTAAACCATCAAGCATCAAGACAAAGGCATAAAAGCCTTAAGGGAGATTAACAATATCTGGGATCGATGCCATTTTTGGCCCATCAAAATAATTAAATGGACATTTTTTTTAATTAATTTCAATAATCCTTCTATCTTTAACTACAAAATATTTTATTATTTATTTCTGAAGTTGTTAAAAAAATAAAAAAAATAAAGAGCTTTATGTTTGTTGGAAATACTTTCTTTCCCTTATCCACTGAATAAAAAAAAGTAAAAGATATTTTCACTAAAAATAAAAAAAAATCATTGTAATTGATTAAAAATCATTTATATGAATTTTCTCCACCTTGCAAAGGAAATAAAAAATAAAAGATATTTCTATTGAGACAAATAAAATAAAAGGAAAACCAACATAAAATAAGAATATTATTTCTGTCTAGTGGATTTTAATTAGTTATTTAGTTATTTATTTAATTATCTTTGTTGGCAAATGATCTTTATTTTAGTTAGTTATTTATTTAGAATTGTGATTAAATCAAAATTAATTTTATTTTATGAACTAAAAGAAGTATGTCATGTGTTCAGTTTAGTGGCCTCTAAAGCTACTGTACAGAATGCAAGCATTTTATATTTGCTGAAAATGTATATTTTTTTAAAAGTAATTTTTATGAAAAACATATTTATATAAAGTGAATTATTTTTTAATATTTGATAGTATAAAAAATAAATTAAAAATAGTTTTCAGTGTTTAGTCTTGTGATAAAAAAATAAGGTGAAGAATAATTTATTAATTTTGTGTTTAGATTTATTAAAACATAAAAATAGATGTAACAGATAAAAAAAATAAAGTAAAATAAAATTTAATTTAATGAATTACTTTATCTAAAATAAATGGAAATTAAAAGAATAAAAGCTGAATTAACAGAAAAAATAAAAAATAATAATTTTGTTCTTTTCAAAAACAGATTCATAAATTATTTTAAATAAAAATAAAATCTGATTTGATTAAAAACTTTAATTAAGAAAAAAATATATATTTAAAAAACTAAATTTGATACAGTTTAACATAGTACTAAGAACCAAAGATGCCATCGAACCAAATATCTGCAGTGAATCTAGTCTAGCAAAGACATCCTTGGACGTTTTTTTGTCCAATTCTTCTGTCACTGAGCTCTCTGTCTTCCTCTTCTTCTACCTTGTCAAAGGCTAAATAAATGAAAATGGCTTCTTTGAATGAGAATTGTCTTGTTGAAAAAAATTCAAAATGCAAGGCACCTAGTTTTGTACCAAATTCCATGGTGTTGCTTTCTTCTTCAATCCTTCAAAATCCATTATTTCTCAGACCCCTTATAAGGCAAAATCCAAGCATCATCGTGGGTGAGTATCACTTCAGCAAATGAAAAATGCTTGAGCCGCCTCCATTCTTTTGCTTCTCAAATTCCCTTTTGATATGAACTCCATTAATAATTGTGATGAAACCCAATAGCAACGATGGTTTAGAACCCCAAGTTCGTGTAGACAAGATTGCTTGAGCCTTGACCCAACACCTAACAAGATGAAAGCCAAGACTACGAAGGATTGAAACGCCACACCTAGAAAACATGAGAATCTGTCAACAATCAAGGTGATAAGTTTGGTTGTTTGAACGCCACAAGATTAACTTGATAAGTTCTACGAGTTCTTTCAAGAACGAAGAGGAACACAAGACCTCACAAAAATGATAAATTTCTGAAAACATAATTTGTCTATTGATTTCAAAATTCTCATCTATATACTTGGAACAACCCCCAAAGAATAGGAAAAGTCATAACTAAAGCTTTAAAACAGCACAAACATCAAAATAAACAAGTCCCCATGTTTTTAGGCTTGTTGGACTTCTAGAGGCAACCATAATTCAATGTATTTAACATCACCATTAAAGACCATGTTTAATCCTCTATTTAATATCTTGAAACTCATCAAATTCATGGCCTTTGATGGTCAGATCATGCTAGAAATGTTTTTGCATAATTATTAGCCTCTTCAATTGGTTTGATGATGTGGACTAAGCATTCATTATTATTTGAGCCCATCTTGGTCTGATTATTATTTGAGCCCATCTTGGTCTGTTTAGAATCAGCCCAAATCGCTTGGATTAACCCATTTAGTGTTTCCTTGAAACGTTTGGCTTTAAGTATTGTAATTGGACCACTTGGAATTGACAACGGGTCTTGCGCAAATTCATCCCCATCCACGAGTGTATGATCAACAAGTCCATTTCCTTGGTTTGCATCATGCTCCCCCTCTTGAGAAGGATTTGTCCTCAAATCATCACCTACATCAAAAGGAGATAAATCAGAAACGTTAAAGTTTGCACTAACACCGTACTCACCTGGTAAGTCAAGCTTGTAGGCATTATCAATGATGCGTTCAGCTACTTGAAATGGTCCATCATCCCTAGGTAGGAGTTTTGAACGTCGTTTCTTTAGAAAACGTTCCTTTCTCAAATGCAACCACACCCAATCGCTTGGTTCAAACACTACCTTCTCGCGTCCCTTGTTGGCTTGTTGGACATACTATTGAGTCCTCCTTTCAATGTTCAGTCGTGCCTTTTCATGAATCATCTTTACAAATTTTGCCTTTGTTTTGCCATCTAGGTTCACACGTTTACTTAAAGGTAAAAAAGTTAAATCCAAAGGTGACAAAGGGTTAAAGCCATAAACCATTTCAAAAGGTGAAAACTTAGTTGCTGAATGTATACTTTTATTATAAGCAAATTCAACATGTGGCAAGCAATCTTCCCATGTTTTCAAGTTCTTTTCAATGATAGCACATAACAAAGTAGACAAAGTTCTATTCACTACTTCAGTTTGACCATCCGTTTGTGGATGACAAGTAGTAGAAAACAATAACTTGGTTCCTAACTTTCCCCACAAAGTCTTCCAAAAGTAACTCAAAAACTTGGCATCCCTATCAGAAACAATGGTCCTAGGCATGCCATGTAACCTAACAATTTCTTTGAAGAACAAATCAGCTATATGTGAAGCATCATCAGTTTTATGACAAGCAATGAAGTGTGCCATCTTGGAGAATCTATCTACCACTGCAAATACAAAATCTCTCCCCCTCTTAGTCCTAGGTAATCCCAAAACAAAATCCATAGAAATATCAGTCCAAGGTTCACTAGGTATTGGCAAAGGGGTGTACAAGCTATGAGGTTTCAACTTAGACTTGGCTTGTTTACAAGTGATGCACTTCTCACAGAATCTTTCCACATCACGTTTCATATGAGACCAAAAAAATGATCCTGTAAAATTCCTAATGTCTTAGCTACACCAAAATGACCCATCAAACCACCACCATGAGCTTCTCCCACAAACAATTCACGTAGAGAACACATAGGCACACATAGTTTATTTTCCTGAAACAAAAATCCTTCATGCCTATAAAACTTACCAAATCCCACTTTTTCACATGCTTTGAACACATCACCAAAATCAGAATCTCGTGCATACAAATCCTTAATGTATTCAAAGCCGAGCAATTTTGTATCTAAAATGGAAAGTAAAGCATACCTTCGGGACAATGCATCAGCTACCACATTTTCCTTACCTTGCTTGTATCTGATCACATAAGGAAATGTTTCAATGAATTCCACCCACTTGGCATGGCGTCTGTTCAACTTTTGTTATCCTTTCAAATGCTTCAAGGACTCATGATCCGTGTGAATCACAAATTCCTTTGGCCATAGATAATGTTGCCAATTTTCTAAAGCCCTTACCAAGGCATACATCTCCTTATCATAAGTAGGGTAATTTAGGGCTGCCCCACTCAACTTTTCACTAAAATAAGCAACCGGACGACCTTCTTGCATCAAAACAGCTCCAATACTTATTCCTGAAGCATCACACTTAATTTCAAAAGTTTTAGCAAAGTTAGGTAAAACAAGCAAATGTGCATTAGTTAATTTTTCTTTGATCAGATTAAAGGACTTTTCTTGTTCTTCGCCCCACTTAAATGGCACATTTTTTTTATGACTTCAGTAAGAGGTGTGGCTAAGCTACTAAAATCACGCACAAACCGTCTATAGAAGCTAGCTAAGCCGTGGAAACTCCTCACTTGACTGATTGTTGTAGGAGTTGGCCACTCTTGAATTGCCTTAACCTTTTCCTCGTCCACCTCAATTCCTTTCTTACTAACAACAAAACCAAGAAAAACAAGTTTATCCATGCAAAAGGTGCACTTCTTGAGATTAGCAAACAACTTTTCTTTCCTTAGAATTTCCAAGACAGATCTCAAATGCATTACATGTTCCTTTAAGTTTTTGCTATAAATTAGGATATCATCAAAATACACAACGACAAATCTGCAATATATGCACGCAAAACATGGTTCATCAAACGCATAAATGTGCTCGGAGCATTAGTTAAACCGAAAGGCATCACTAACCACTCATACAAACCATATTTAGTCTTAAAAGCAGTTTTCCATTCATCACCTTCTTTCATCCTAATATGATGATATCCACTCTTAAGATCCACTTTTGTAAAGACACAAGAACCATGCAATTCATCCAGCATATCATCTAATCTAGGAATAGGATGACGATACTTTACCGTTATGTTGTTGATGGCTCGACAGTCAACACACATTCTCCATGTTCCATCCTTCTTAGGAACTAATAGCACCGGAACTGCACACGGACTCATGCTTTCACGCACATACCCCTTCTCCAATAATTCACCTATTTGCCTCTGAAGTTCCTTGGTATCCTTGGGATTAGTCCTATAAGCAGGTCGGTTTGGAATTGATGCACCTGGCATGAAATCAATCTGATGTTCAATCCCTCGAATTGGAGGCAATCCATTAGGTACCTCTTCGGGAAGGACATCTTCAAACTCCTGCAAAAGAGAAACAATATCGCTTGGCAAATCACCGACGAGATCATTAGTACATAAAAGAGCCTCCTTGTACATGAGTACAATCAGGGGCTGGTGTGAAAACAATGCTCTCTTGATCTCACTTTTTTTGCAATGTAATTGAATTTTTCCTCTCTTGCTCTCACTATGGCCGAAATCCCTTCTGTTTCTTTTTCTCTCTGATCAATATTTTTCTGTCTTTCTTTTTTTTGTAAATCTTTTTTTTCAATTTCAACCTTCATTTCTTTTTCTTTCTTTTGGTCATTTGATCTTTGTAACTTTAATTGGTCCTCCCTGACCTGTTCTGGATTCAATGGCACAAGAGTAATAGGTTGCTTTCTATGAGTGAAAGAATACCTATTTGTGAATCCATCATGCATAACCCTCCGATCGTACTGCCATGGTCTTCCTAAGAGTAAATGGCTTGCATGCATAGTAACCACATCACAAAGCATTTCATCTTCATATTTACCAATGGATAATGCCACCAATACTTGCCTTGTCACCTTGATCTCGCCACATTCATTCAGCCACTGAAGCCGATAAGGGTGAGGATTTTTCAAGGTAGTTAAAGCCAATTTCTCCACCAAATAAGTGCTAGCTACATTCGTGCAACTTCCTCCATCAATAATGACACTGCAAACTTTGTTTTTCACAAAGCACCAAGTATGAAACAAGTTCTCCCTTTGGTTACTTTCTTCCTCCTTAACTTGCATATTGAGAACTCTTCTTTCTACCAATAAATCTCCAACCATAGCACTTTGCTCATCATCAGCATCCTACAAAGGTGGCATGTCATCATCATCTACTTCTTCCTCATTCTCCGACTCAAGCTCTCCTTGGGCGTTTATTACCATCACCCTTTTGTTTACACATTGGCTGGCTATGTGTCCCCGCCCCTGGCATTTAAAACACTTAATATCACGTGTTTTAGAACTTGAAGTTTCGGTGTTACCTACTGTAGTGATGGTCGTTGGTTTGGAATTCTTACAGGATTCAAATTTTAGTTTATTTTGTAGGTTCTCATCCCGTTTTGGAGCTATCTTCCACATGCTAGTGGTAGCCATAGGATGACCCTCCTAACCAATCTTTTTCGTTTGAATTGTTCCTCCACCTTTATGGCTTGATGCACCATATCTGTCAACTCAACATAGTGTTGCATCTCAACTATATCCGCAATCTTACGATTTAATCCGTGCAAGAACCTAGCCATGGTGGCTTTCCGGTCCTCATCCACATTAGCCCGGATCATAGCTACCTCCATTTCCTTGTAATATTCTTCCACACTCTTTGAACCTTGATTCAGCCTCTGCAACTTCTGATACAATCCCCTATAATAGTGGTTGGGTACAAAACGCTTCCTCATAAGTATTTTCATCTCCTCCCAAGTGTCCACTGGTGGCTCTCTATTCCTTCTCCTATTGATTAGTAATTGATCCCACCAAACAATGGCGTAATCGGTGAATTCAATTGCAGCCAACTTAACCTTCTTTATCTCTGAGTAGTTGTGACAATCAAACACCATCTCCATTTTAGTTTCCCACTCCAAATAAACTTCAGGATCATTTTTACCTTGAAAAGATGGGATTTTAATCTTTATGTTTCCCAAATCATTATCCCTCCTAGGCCTACCCATCCTAGCTTCTCGATTCTTATTCCCATGCTGAAACCTGCCTCGGTTCAAATATGGCTCCTAAAACTCCAATTCCGCCTTTTCCTCAACATTCTGCCACGGAACACGCCCACCTTGCTGCCTATTGGGAATGTCATGTTGATGTCCCCTAGGAGCCTCTGCTTCTACCCTGTCCAACCTGTCATGAATAGGTTCTAATTCAGCCCTTAACATACGCCTCATCTCCCCTAGCAAGGCTTGCATTTGGAGGTTTTGAACTGCAGGTTGTCGAACTTCTTCGGTTGTATCTTCTTGATTATTGGACATATTTAAAATCTGCAAAACAAGGTTAGAATCCTCACAAGCACTCCCTCACGTGTTTCACTCAAGAATTGATACACTTACACTCGTGTTTGCACACTAAATGGCTTTTACCCTCTTATGGTCTCACGCACTCTTGCCTTTTTTCTTCCACTCTTTTGTGTCTTCTTTAGTTCTTAATTGAACTTCCAAAAACTAAATCAAAATAATCCCACAGCAATTCAAAAGATGAGAAACAACCAAAACTAAAATGGCTAAAACTTGTATAAGATGAGATACAAGATTGAAACGAAGTTTTTCTACTATAATCGTATATTGTTTTTTTTTTCACGATTTTTTTTTTAACTTGAATAAGGTGAGAAACAAGATTGAAAAGAAGTTTTCCTACTGGAATCGTGCACCCTTTTTTTTCCGTATCATTTCACGATTTTTTTTTCTTGTTTTTTTTTATTATTTTTGAAGATTTTTTTTTGTCTTCTGTAAGAGGTAACAATATATAAAAGAAAGAAAACAAAAATGAAGGATAGTCAAACTTATCTTAGAACCAAAACTCTGATACCAAATGATATGAACTCCATCAACAATTGTGATGAAACCCAACAGCAACGATGGTTTAGAACCCCAAGTTCGTGTAGACAAGATTGCTTGAGCCTTGACCCAACACCTAACAAGATGAAAGCCAAGACTACGAAGGATTGAAACGCCACACCTAGAAAACGTGAGAATCTGTCAACAATCAAGGTGATAAGTTTGGTTGTTTGAACGCCACAAGATTAACGTGATAAGTTCTACGAGTTCTTTCAAGAACGAAGAGGAACACAAGACTTCACAAAAATGATAAATTTCTGAAAACATAATTTGTCTATTGATTTCGAAATTCTCATCTATATACTTGGACCAACCCTCCAAGAATAGGAAAAGTCATAACTAAAAGCTTTAAAACAGCACAAATATCAAAATAAACAAGTCCCCATGTTTTTAGGCCTATTGGACTTCTAGAGGCAACTATAAATAGCTAAATTCAATGTATTTAACATCACCATTAAAGACCATGTTTAATCCTCTATTTAATATCTTGAAACTCATCAAATTCATGGCCTTTGATGGTCAGATCATGCTAGAAATGTTTTTGCATAATTATTAGCCTCTTCAATTGGTTTGATGATGTGGACTAAGCATTCATTATTATTTGAGTCCATCTTGGTCTGATTATTATTTGAGCCCATCTTGGTCTGTTTAGAATCAGCCCAAATCGCTTGGATTAGCCCATTTAGTGCTTCCTTGAAACGTTTGGCTCTAAGTCTTGTAATTGGACCACTTGGAATTGACAACGGGTCTTGCGCAAATTCATCCCCATCCACGAGTGTATGATCAACAAGTCTATCTCCTTGGTTTGCATCACCTTTCTCAAAAAAATTGTAATTGATTTTAACCAACATATCACCCAGGTTAGCATCTATCCTTCTCTTCCCCCTGTGCAATTTTTCTTAAATAATTTGCTTTTAATGGAGATTTTTTAATCATTCTTTCAGATTCAAAGTGGGAGGGAATGCTACAGGAGGAATATGAACAATAGTAGTTTGTCAAATCACAACTTTGCAGCCGTCTTACCGGGTGATTCAATGACAGGGTTAGTGTTGGCTAACGGGGTCCTTAATTTCTTGAATATATCCAACACTTTGTTGGTTGCAAGGCTTGTTCTGACCTGGTTTCCTAACTCTCCTCTTGCCATTGTTAATCCTCTCAGGTATCCCACCCTACTCTTTAAATTAGCTTCTTTTTCTTAATTCTAGACTTGGGTGCTTGGAATCCTATTAATATGACTTCCTTAGACTTGCTGAAACTAACTACGTTGAGATTTGATAAGGCTTGAAAATGTCAGCTTTGGAAATAATAGATTGCCTTGTTTAAAATGATATGTTCAAATAATGAATATGTTGCCATGCTAGAACGGCTCTATATCATATCACTTTGAGATTGAATATATTTAAATCTCACCAGCTTAAACTTTTTCTTTAAGATGATTTTTCTGACTTAGTATAAAGCTTTGTTGACTAAATGATCATAAGTTTGAATTTTAGTATTTTTATTTTATTTGATAAATATTAAACACAAGATAATGCGAGTTTTTGTAACTTTCAAGTAAAAAAAACTCACTTGAGAAGATATGTTAAAAAATAATATAAATTATAAGTCGTGAGCTATACACACGTTTAATATCCTAGGAAGAGACACCTTTTGCTTCTAAATGCCAGCTTACAGTCATTATAAGGTTTCAGGAGAGGATAACAAGTACATCCAAAAACACATAATTTCATTTATTTTGATTCACTTTTATGGAGTAAACAGTAAGGTGTGTTATTATCAAAGACTCTGGCATGCATTTTGTTTATTAATAACATGGAAGCTAGATATGGCTTGAAGTACGAGTCTTGTTTATTGGATGTAACCATGTTTCCTCCCGGCTATACCATTTTGTTAAGAAGTGTGTGTGCAAGTCAATCTATGGTATATACCATATGCAATAAAAGTTTTTTGAAACTAGTTGGAAGTAAACTCTCCACTGTATTTGTTTGGATTTGCTTCATTATTGTGGAGAATTTTTTTTTCCTGCAATTGCTTTAATATAACGAAAGTTGCAAACACATTAGACTTTCAATGTTGAGGATATAACCATGATTATTTAGAATAATCATTGACAAACAAAACATAGGAGGGTACAACCACTGATAGATTATACAAGAGAAATCCCAAACATCAAAATGAATTAGTCAAGAATGTTAGAATTCTAATGAGATTACCTTTGTTTAAGCTGTAGGATTCTAAAGAGATTAGCTCTCTTTTTTAGCTATAGAATTCTAAATAGTTTTTATGATTATCTTTGATAGGATTTATCATAAATCTTATCCTTATCCAATAATCTCTCCTATCTATTGAGAGTTCTAGTTTATTTTAATTTCTAGTTCTTGTAAGCCTATAAATAGGCAAGTTTCAATTGAATAAAATGAATGAATGAGAGTGAGATTCATTCCAATGTATGTGATTTGATCCAAGTTTCGATTTTATTTTGTTCTTCAATTTCTATCAATTTTAGATTTTAATCTGAATAGTAATTGTTCAGATTCAAGATTGCCAACAATTGGTATCAGAGCAATATTCTTACGGGACTGTGAGGTATTTTTTTGAGTGAAACATAGAGAGGGTGAGTGCTAAAACACAGAGTGAATTGTGTGCAAAAACAAAGTGAGATTGCATATTAAATCATGTCTACCTCTAGCAACAATGGTGCTGCAATTCCAGTGTTTTTTGGGGAACACTATCATATATGGGCTGTCAAGATGAGGTTCCATTTAAGGGCTCAAGGGCTGTGGAATGTAGTAATATCTAATGCTGATCCACCAGCCCTACCAACAAATCCTACTCTTGCTCAAATGCGAGCACATGAAGAAGGACAAAGCCATCACCTGCCTATACTCGGGACTTGCAGATCACATCTTCACCAAGATCATGGTTCTAGAAACACCAAAGCTTGTATGGGACAAGCTTCAAGTTGAATATGAAGGTAGTAGCAGAGTCAAGGCTGTCAAACTACTTGCATTTAAAAGAGAATTTGAATTGCTGAAGATGAAAGACAATGAATCCATCAAGATTTATGCTGGGAAATTGATGAACATTGTAAACCAAATGAGATTCCTCGGGGAGACATTTGAGGATCATAAGGTAGTAGAAAAACTTATGATGTCAATTCCTCATAAATTTGAAGCTAAGATTTCTGTCATAGAAGAGTCTTGCGATTTGCAAAACCTTTTTATTATAGAGTTGATTAGCAAATTGCATATACAGGAGCAAAGGATGGAAATGGGGGATGATGAATCCGTTGAAGGTGCATTTCAAGCAAACAATGCTTTTCAACCTAAGAAAAACTTCAATAGTTGGAAATCAAAGACATCTCCTAAGAATAAGAATGTTATGCCTCGGATAAAACAGAATCTCTCACCTTGTTCTTTTTGCAAAAGAACAAACCATACTGAGAAAGATTGTTGGTTTAAGGGGAAAACTATTCTCCATTGTGTTTTCTGTAATAATCATGGTCATAGTGAGCAGTTTTGCAGAATAAAAAGGAGACAACCCCAGCAAGAACTATAACAACATGCAAATGTTATTGAGGAAAGGAAGGATGATGAGGAGCATTTATTCATGGCTCTTCAAACTGACAACACTTCCAAGGAAAATATATGGCTACTTGACAGTGGTTGTACCAGCCATATGACAAAGTATTTGTCAATTTTTTCTTCAATTGATCGATCAATTAAGCCAAAGATCAAGATGGGGAATGGAGATATTGTGTAGGCCAAGGGTAAAGGTAGTGTTACTGTCAACACAACCAAAGGTATGAAAGTCATTACAAATGTTCTTTACATTCCAGAATTGGATTAAAACATCCTGAGTGTTGCACAAATGCTAAAACATGGATATGAAGTATCATTTAAATGAAGTTTTTGTTTCATTACTGATTCACATGATTCAACAATAGCAAAGATTAAGATGGAGGGTAATAGTTTTTTTTTTAATATGAATGCTGTGAAAGGGCATGTCTTAAGTGCCAAATCTTATGAGAGTAGAATTTGGTATAAAAGGTTTAACCACGGTAACCTTAATTCTTTAATGGTTATGGATAATAGTGGTATGATTAATGATGGTGAACAAATTTGCAAAAAGCTGCAAATATGTGATAAGAATGGGAAAAAAAACAGAGATGGTACTCTGTATAGCATGAAATTCAACAATGTTTATGTGAAAAACTCGGTTGAATCCACAATAGATGAAGGCTTGAAAGATGTTTTTACTGAACATGGAGCAATCACTAGTGCTGTGATGATGAGGGATGCTAATGAAAAATCAAAGTGTTTTGAATTTGTGAACTTTGAAAAAGCTGAGGATGTTGACGAAGCTATCAAGACTTTTAATGGTAAAGAAATTGATGGTGAGGAATGTTATGTTGGAAAATGGTACATGAAAACAGGAGGGCAACATTTGAAGGAAATCCTGATGGTTATTTGGGCCAAAATAGGGTTAATAAAAGTCCAGTCCATTATGATTTGAAGACCAAGGCACTTTCCAGTTGCAAGACTGGAATTCCTAAAGATGAAGTTGGGATTGCTCAAAGCAAATCTCAAGGAGTGTTAGAATTCTAATGAGATTAGCTTTGTTTAAGCTGTAGGATTCTAAAGAGATTAGCTCTCTTTTTTAACTATAGAATTCTAAATAGTTTTTATGATTATCTTTGATAGGATTCATAAATCCTATCCTTATCCAATAATCTCTCTTATCTATTGAGAGTTATAGTTTATTTTAATTTCTAGTTCTTGTAAGCCTATAAATAGGCAACTTTCAATTGAATAAATTGAATGAATGAGAGTGAGATTCATTCCAATGTATGTGATTTGATCCAAGTTTTGATTTTATTTTGTTCTTCAATTTCTATCAATTTCAGATTTTAATCTAAATAGTAATTATTCAGATTCAAGATTTCCAACAAAGAAACTATCTCACCTAAAAGTTTAATATTTTAAATGAGATCTCAAGATATGCTTTATATTATTCTCTAACAACCCCTGGCTTTTAGATGAGATAGTTTCTTGTGAGGCTTTAAAATATAATTTTTATTATTTTCTAACAGGATTAAAGCAAGAGAAACAATAGATTGTCAACTAGACATTGGAAAAGGTAGTTTCTTAGCTTGGCAAGTTGATAAGCAATGCAAAAATCTATTTTATATCAATTTTCTTTGAGAAAGAGTTTATTGAAATGAAGCAAATTATCTAAAATAACACTATAGGGATGTCCTAGTTTGGAGTGCTATCAATTGTTGCTAAAAAACTTGTGAGGTCTTGTGAAAGTATTGCACCAAATTAGTGGATATAGGCCATTTTCAATCACATCGTGAAGTAGAATTCTACCTATCATGTTCTTTTCATGATAAAATAATTAATAGTTAATATAAAATGACAATTATTATCCAAACAAAACTAATTGAACGAAATAGATTGGTAGTAGGTTTGGGGCAATGAAGAATTTTATTTTGGGGAAAAATGGATAGCCCACAGTTAAAGGTAGTATTTAGGATTTTCAAACTGGAACCATTTCAGACAGCTACAATTTCATATTCATGAAATGGTTGCAAATGAGTGAGAGCAGATGCATCTTATGTAATATGGGCATTGACTCTATTGTCCATGTACCAAACTTGATGATCAAATGTAGCATTGGTGACAGCCACCATTGTTGCTAGATCTTGAGGAAGGAACCAACCCTGATATGAATAGTCTAAGTAGTGAAAACAATCAATATCAATAGCAGATTTTCCAGTTTTACCACATATTTGACAAACTGTTCTGTTGTTGGAGAGCTGGTGGAATAGATCTATTTTGCTATTGTGGTCGATAATTAAAGAAACTTGCATTCTGCATCTTTATTGAAGGGAGTGGTGGTACTTTCTTCTTCACATAAGTAGGAAGTAGGTGTCTTATATTTTGTTGCAACAAATAAAAAATGAATATTGTCAATGCTATGAATAAAATGATTGACATCTAGAAGATTCTCATAGCCTAGTAATTCAGCTTGAAAGTCTTCAAATGTGAAATCAGTGTTTCAAGATGCAAAGGTAAAATAGGTAACAAATGGTATGTATGATTTCAGGCTACCAAGAAGAAAGGATATCAAGTCTTGATCATTGACAAGCTTGCCAGCTTCTGCCAACTGATATACAAGATTCTTGGTGTTTTCAAAATAATCAAAACAGGTTTATGTACTTTGAAGTCAACATTTAAGTTGAGAAATGAGAGAACAAGATTGAGATAAGAAATGAGTCTGAAGGGCAATCCATATTTGTTTAGATGTTTCCAATCCATAAACAGTGGAAACAAGTTTTTCTAAAAGAGATGCAAGTATCCATCTAAGGAGACAAACATCTTTATTCTTCCATGCAACATAGGCATAATTAAATGAACTAGTGGGAAGATGTTTTGAAGGACAAGCTTCAGTACCATCAATGAAACCAATTAAATCATATTGTTGAAAAAAATTAAGGAACTGCATTTTCCATGCCAAATAGTTGTGGGAACCTTCTAGCTTAACAAAGATAGTGGTAGTAGATAATGGTGGGATAAAATCAGGGATGGATGTAAACACCCAAAAAAAATAAAAAAATAAAAAAAAGGAGTGTGGGATTTTCCTTTCTTTCCCATTATCTACATTTTCTTTTTTTTTTTCCAGCCAACCGAACTCTCTTCTTTCTCTTCCTTTTCAACCAAATTCTTTTTTCCTTTGCTTTTTCAACCGAATTCTCCTTTCTTGTTCCCTTCCAGCCGAATTCTCTTTTTTTTTTGTTTTCTCTCAACCGAATCAGCTCCTCTCTTCTCTTCTGCCCAGCCGAACCTTCTCCATTTTCACCCCTCACAGCTGAACAATTGGTTAAATTAAGGGAGAGGAAATGGTGAATGTGTATGAGAAGTTGTAACTTAGAGAAAAAAAAAAGGGGGGGTTTTGCCGAGAGGAAGAAGAAAGGGAAGAAGTAAGTTATGTGCTGAAATTATGGGTTTTAAATGTGTGTTTTGTTGGAATATTTTTGATAAATTATTGGCTGAAATTAGGGTTGCAAGGTGTGGTTTTGTTGAGATTTTATTGTTAAATTATGTGATGAAATTATGGGATTAAATGTGTGTTTTGTTGGAATTTTGTTGATAAATTATGGGTTGAAATTAGGGTTGTAAGGTGTGGTTTTGTTGAGATTTTATTGTTAAATTATGTGCTGAAATTTTGGGATTAAATGTGTGTTGTTGGAAAACTTTTGATAAATTATGGGCTGAAATTAGGGTTGCAATGTGTGATTTTGTTGGGTTTTTATTGATAAGTTATGTGCTGAAATTATGGGATTAAATGTGTATTTTGTTGGAATGTTGTTGATGGATTTGTGATGAAAATGATGTAATTTTGCTGAGAATTTTATGCATGTTTCGGCTAAAATTGTTGAAATAAGTATGTTGACGAATGTGAAATTTAAGAATAGAAATATACTGATTTTTGGACATTGACGTCGCAGGCGGTGCAGTGGGGATTGAACCATCGTCCGGACAAGAACAGCCCAGAAGTAGAGTAGGTAGGTGACTTACACCTCTTTTTTTTCTATGACTTGTAATAGGTATTATAAATTGAATATTATATGAATACAAGGGAGTAGATATTAGATTTGTTAAATGCTTAAACGGGATAAGCGATTGATTAGCTTCGGCTAATGGTATCCGAGAGGATGGCCGGGATAAACGATTGATTAACTTCGGCTAATGGCATCCGAGAGGATGGCCGGGATAAACGATTGCTTAGTTTCGGCTAATGGCATCCAAAGGGATGGCCGGACCAAAAAAAAAAAAAATGTTCGCTCCGCCTAATGACGTCCCGAAAGAAGGACCATGGGGGGGGGAAAGGATATAGGACTTCAGTTATGAGTGCCATATATGAATATTCGGAGTAGGATTATTATTGCTCGAAAAAGAGAAATGAAATTTCTATATTTCTACAATCGAATTTTCCTTATGTATATGTAGAAATTTTATCTTGCCAGTGTATCTTTTAATCGATTATACCTTTGGTCAAAAACTATTTTAATATTATCATTAAGTAATTGTATTTCCTAAAATGCTTATACTACTGCAGGGACGTCACAGCCACGAGGGGGCTAGGGAACCTAATCCAAGTGGACCCTACTTTTGTAAAGAATTCGGTAGATTGCATCCTAATTTAAGATGCGTTTAGGTTGAAGCAACGTATTGAATGCTTAATTTTGTTATCAAACCCTTTTGCGAATATTTGTAAATACCACTAGTAGGTCACAAACGTAAATTCACATCCATGTATGTATATTTCTAGTCCGAATTCTTAGTTATGAAAATTGTAGTATTGTTTGCTTATGAGAACTTTATTTTTCCTTTAATTGAACGTTTATGGTATGGATGATATTTACCGAAGTGAATGGATATGAATCATTGGGTAACGACACTAAATATATATATATATATATATAAAAAAAAAATTACGGGGTGTTGCAGTTGGTATCAGAGCCCCTGGTCTTGATCCTGAGGATTTATGATGATTATATTACTCTGGTGAATTTCAGGATGGTACGCACCCAGCAAGGAACACGTACTGAGCCGCCCTCTTTCGAAAAGAGAGGCGGGAACCAAAGTGCTCAAGGCTGGCAAAACGAAGATCCTTTGGATGATACAGCATCTCATGCTCCAATGATATTACCCGAAATTTTGCAAAGGGAAGTTGGGGTTATAGAGGAAGACGAGAGGCCAAATGAGACAAGGGAAGTACCTCCCGTTACAACGGAGCAGCAAGAAAGATCAGAAACACAACCATCAGCTATTCCAACTAGTTTGCCCCCACAATCTGTAGACCCGGGGCTTCTTGCGCAAATAGTTAAAGCAGTGATGGAAGGCATAGCAGGTGCAACAACACGAACAATTTCCACCACGCAGATTTCACAAGTAGCCCCTATACCTAGCACTACAACAGATAACGTGGTGCCTTTGGTACGTCTAGTCAAGAGTATGATGGAAATGGGTTGTGAACCGTTTTTGGGGGAGCATGATGCAGAAATAGCCGGGAGATGGATTAGGAAAGTAGAAAAGACCATGGCTCAAATAAGCATACCTGAGAGTTCGAAGGTAAACTGTGCAACCCAACTACTGTCTGATAGGGCTATGACATGGTGGGAAACGGTTCAGATGAGACGTGCGATGGAGACGCTAATATGGAGTGATTTCAAGACAGAGTTTGAAAATCAGTTTTATTCCAGATACCATCGTAAGGTGAAAGAGCAAGAGTTCTTGGCTTTAAAGCAGGAAGATATGTCGGTGCTAGAGTATGAACGGAGGTTTCATGATCTATCATTGTTCGCCCCACATTATGTGCCGACAGAGGAGCATATGATTGAGAAGTTGAGAGATGGGTTACGGCAGGATTTGAGACAGGGATTAATTGCACTGCGGTTTAAAATAGTTAGAGACTTAATTGAAGCTGCTCAAGCTTTGGAAGCTTGCATTGGAGAGAGTCATGGGGGACAATAGAATACAGGCAAAAAGAGAGATGGAGATTTTTGTAGCAGTAGGCCACCATTTCCGAAAAAAGGGAAAAGTGGAGGGTATGATCAGTACAGGAAAAAAGGGAGTTTGATGTCTCCGTCTCATCAACAGTCAAGTGGGAGGGTGATGATCGGACAGTCGCACCCAAAGGAAAACACTTCAACAGGAGTGGGTGACCGCAAGGGGGTGGATTACCCTTTTTGTATAAAATGTGGACAAAAACATCCTGGTGATTGCTCAGTTTCCCCCGGACGATGCTTTGTGTGCCGAGGAGAAGGGCATAGGTGGAGGAATTGTCAGTATTTGAGTCAAGGGTGTCATTACTGTGGTGAAAGAGGACATTTCAAAAGAGACTGCCCGAAAAGAAACACCAAACAAATACAAAGCTATAGACAGCCTGTTCAGAGCCCCCAACAGTCATTCACCGTGAATAGGCCAGTGAGATCTTCTCAATCAGGAGCAAACCTCAGTCGAGGAAGATTTAGAGCACAGAATGATAGGACCCCGGGAAGGGTCTTTCATTTGACACAGGAGGAGGTCAGGGCTGCATAGGATGTGGTGGCAGGTACTCTACGATTAAATGATTTTAATGTGCATGTGTTGTTTGATCCTGGTGCCACACACTCTTTTATTGATGAAAAGATTGTCACTAAATTGGGAAAGGAAGTAAAAATAGTCGAGAGGGGATTTTTAATTGGAACTCCAATGGGAAACTTGATTGAAACTGATATTGTATATTTGAATGTGGGGATTAGCTTGTCTGGGTGCGAAACAGAAGTAGACTTGATTCCCTTGGGGTTACATGATTTTGACTTAATTCTAGGTATGAATTGGTTGAATAAATATAAGGCTCTAATAGATTGTTATGCTAAAACTGTTACCTTCCAAACCCCAAAAGGAGAGAGAAAGATTTTTGAAGGAGAGAGAATGTTCCAACCGACTACCTTAATATCAGTAGTAACAGCGCAAAAACTTTTAAGAAAAGGGTGTGTGGGATACCTCGCATACATCTTAAATGCTAATAATAAAGGCCCACAATTGAAGGATATTGCTGTAGTAAGGGAATTCCTGGATGTGTTTCCTGAGGAATTACCGGGACTACCCCCAGAACAGGAGGTAGAGGTGTCCATAGATACTTTTCCTAGAGTCCCACCCATATCACAACAACCTTACCGAATGGCCCTAACAGAACTGAACGAGTTGAAGACCCAACTTCAAGAATTGTTAGACAAAGGGTTCATAAGGCCCAGTAATTCTCCTTGGGGAGCGCCAGTCCTATTCGTGAGAAAGAAAGATGGAACCCATAGACTCTGTATTGATTATCGACAATTGAACAGAATAACAATGAAGAACAAGTATCCCTTACCTCGGATAGATGATTTGTTCGATCAACTAAAAGGAGCAAGAGTATTTTCAAAAATAGATCTGAGATCAGGGTATTATCAGATGAGGATAAAAGGGGTAGATGTAGCGAAGACTGCATTTAGAACTCGTTATGGACACTATGAGTTTTTGGTGTTACCGTTCGGGTTGACAAATGCTCCAGCCCTCTTTATGGACCTGATGAATCGGGTTATCCAACCCTGCCTTGATAAGTTTGTGGTAATATTCATTGATGACATACTGATATACTCAAAGTCTTGCGAGGAGCACAAGGTGCACTTGAGGCAAATCTTGCAAACCTTGAGAGAGCACCAATTATATGCGAAACTGAGTAAATGTGAATTCTGGCTGAAGAGAGTGACGTTTCTAGGACATGTTATTTCGACAGAAGGTGTTTTTGTGGATCCCCAAAAAGTTGAAGCAGTCTTGAAATGGGAGAGGCCAACTTCAGTCACAGAAATACGTAGCTTCTTGGGACTTGCAGGATACTATCGGAGGTTTATCGAAGGCTTTTCCTTAATTGCCACACCTTTGACTCAGCTTACCCGGAAGAATAAGGAATGGGTGTGGTCGGAGGAGTGTGAACGGAGCTTTCAAGAATTAAAAAGAAGGCTCACCACTGCTCCAGTGTTAACCCTTC
Organism: Salix dunnii; assembly: GCA_015731905.1. NCBI lineage: Eukaryota > Viridiplantae > Streptophyta > Magnoliopsida > Malpighiales > Salicaceae > Salix > Salix dunnii. Next base: position 4,325,593 of record CM027676.1, read on the forward strand.
CCTCAGGAAAAGAAGATTTCATGGTTTATAGTGATGCTTCGGGGAAAGGTTTGGGGTGTGTTCTGATGCAACATGGGAAGGTGATCGCTTATGCATCAAGACAGTTAAAGACTCATGAGGTTAATTACCCGGTGCACGACTTGGAGTTGGCTGCTGTAGTGTTTGCATTAAGGATATGGAGACATTATTTGTATGGATCGTGAACTCAAATTTTTACTGATCATAAGAGCCTGAAATATCTGATGTCACAGAAAGAGTTGAACATGCGACAAAGAAGGTGGGTAGAGCTCACTAAGGATTATGATTGCACCATAGAATATCACCCGGGAAAAGCAAATGTGGTGGCAGATGCCCTCAGTCGGAAAAATAAAGCCACCCTAGAGGGGTTAACGGTTGGGGAAGAGCGGCAATTGACGGAATTGAAAAAGATGGGTGCAAATTTGGACGTTAATGTCGGTGGTGGGTTGGTAGCCCAACTTTTGGTGCGACCAACGTATCAGGAACAAATACTACAAGCTTAGTTTCGGGACAAGGTTGGGTCCAAGATTAGGAGGAATGTGGAGGCCGGTGTAGAAATGAAATTTCGAATAGCGAATGATGGATCCTTGATGATGGGACAAAGGTTGTATGTGCCTAAGGATGAAGCAGTCAAACGGATGGTTCTACAAGAAGCACATGAGTCCAAGTTCGCCATACATCCTGGCAGCACTAAAATGTATCGAGACCTGAAACATTTCTATTGATGGCCGAACATGAAAAGAGAAATAGTAGAGTATGTGTCAAAGTGTGGGATATGTCAACAAGTCAAGGTCGAACACCAAAGGCCTGCAGGACCACTACAACCATTACAAATTCCAGAGTGGAAATGGGAGATGATAACCATGGATTTTGTGTCGGGATTTCCTAAAGGGAGAAAAGGAAATGACGCGATATGGGTCGTCGTTGATCGGTTGATGAAATCTGCACTATTCTTGCCTATAAAGATGACTGACTCGGTGGACAAGCTTGCCAAGGTCTACATAAATGAGGTGGTACGACTCCATGGGATTCCGGTGTCCATTGTATCAGATCGAGATCCTAGATTCACCTCTCGACTTTGGCCGAGTATACAGCAAGCCTTGGGGACTAGATTGGATATGAGCACTGCGTTTCACCCTCAAACGGATGGCCAATCAGAAAGGGTCATCCAAGTTTTGGAAGACTTATTACGGGCTTGTGTGTTAGAATTTGGAGGAAACTGGGAGGAACACCTGGCATTGATAGAATTCACATATAACAATAGTTACCAAGCCACAATCGGAATGGCCCCATATGAAGCCTTGTACGGAAGAAGGTGCAGAACGCCTTTGTGCTGGGAAGAAATTGGAGATCGGAAGTTATATGGTGCAGAGTTGGTCCAAGTAACCACTGAAAAAGTGAGAATTATCCGGGATCGCATCAAAGCCGTACAAGATAGACAGAAGAAGTATGCTGATGTGAGGAGGAGACCCCTGGAATTTAGTACGGGGGATCAAGTGTACTTAAAGGTAGCCCTATGGAAAAACATATTGAGGTTTGGATTGAGAGGAAAATTAACCCCTCGATTCATCGGACCTTTCAAAATCCTACAGCGGGTGGGACCAGTAGCCTACAAAGTGGACTTGCCCCCACAGTTAGCTAAGGTACATGATGTGTTCCATGTCTCTTTATTAAGAAAGGCTGATGTGGATCCCGCCAGAATTCTACCCCAGATCCCAGTCGAAGTCAATGAAGACTTAACACTGGAAATGAGGCCCGCGAGGATACTAGATAAGGGTGAAAAGGAGTTGCGAAACAAAAAGATCCCTATCGTCAGAATCTTATGGCGAAATGCGCAAATAAAAGAGGAAACTTGGGAGAGGGAGGATGAGATAAGGAAAAAGTACCCAGAATTATTCAAAATACCAGGTATGGAATGTTAAATCCCTTAAATTTCGAGGATGAAATTCATATTTTAGAGGGGGAGAATGTAAACACCCAAAAAAAAAAAAAAGAAAGCAAACTCGGTTCATGAATATAAGGAGTGTGGGATTTTCCTTTCTTTCCCATTATCTACATTTTCTTTTTTTTTCCTGCCAACCGAACTCTCTTCTTTCTCTTCCTTTTCAACCAAATTCTCCTTTCCTTTCCTTTTTCAACCGAATTCTCCTTTCTTGTTCCCTTCCAGCCGAATTCTCTTCTTTTTTTTTTCTCTCAACCAAATCAGCTCCTCTCTTCTCTTCTGCCCAGCCGAACCTTCTCCATTTTCACCCCTCACAGCTGAACAATTGGTTAAATTAAGGGAGAGGAAATGGTGAATGTGTATGAGAAGTTATAACTTAGAGAAAAAAAACGGGGGGGGGGGGTTGCCGAGAGGAAGAAGAAAGGGAAGAAGTAAGTTATGTGCTGAAATTATGGGTTTTAAATGTGTGTTTTGTTGGAATATTTTTGATAAATTATGGGCTGAAATTAGGGTTGCAAGGTGTGGTTTTGTTGAGATTTTATTGTTAAATTATGTGCTGAAATTATGGGATTAAATGTGTGTTTTGTTGGAATTTTGTTGATAAATTATGGGCTGAAATTAGGGTTGTAAGGTGTGGTTTTGTTGAGATTTTATTGTTAAATTATGTGCTGAAATTTTGGGATTAAATGTGTGTTTTGTTGGAAAACTTTTGATAAATTATGGGCTGAAATTAGGGTTGCAATGTGTGATTTTGTTGGGTTTTTATTGATAAGTCATGTGCTGAAATTATGGGATTAAATGTGTATTTTGTTGGAATGTTGTTGATGGATTTGTGATGAAAATGATGTAATTTTGCTGAGAATTTTATGCATGTTTCGGCTAAAATTGTTGAAATAAGTATGTTGACGAATGTGAAATTTAAGAATAGAAATATACTGATTTTTGGACATTGACGTTGCAGGCGGTGCAGTGGGGATTGAACCATCGTCCGGACAAGAACAGCCCAGAAGTAGAGCAGGTAGGTGACTTACACCTCTTTTTTTTCTATGACTTGTAATAGGTATTATAAATTGAATATTATATGAATACAAGGGAGCAGATATTAGATTTGTTAAATGCTTAAACGGGATAAGCGATTGATTAGCTTCGGCTAATGGTATCCGAAAGGATGGCCGGGATAAACGATTGATTAGCTTCGGCTAATGGCATCCGAGAGGATGGCCGGGATAAACGATTCATTAGCTTCGGCTAATGACATCCAAGAGGATGGCCGGACCAAAAAAAAAAAAAAACGTTCGCTCCGCCTAATGACATCCCAAAAGAAGGACCATGGGGGGGGGGAAAGGATATAGGACTTCAGTTATGAGTGCCATATATGAATATTCGGAGTAGGATTATTATTGCTCGAAAAAGAGAAATGAAATTTCTATATTTCTACAATCGAATTTTCCTTATGTATATGTAGAAATTTTATCTTGCCAGTGTATCTTTTAATCGATTATACCTTTGGTCAAAAACTATTTTAATATTATCATTAAGTAATTGTATTTCCTAAAATGCTTATACTACTGCAGGGACGTCACAACCACGAGGGGGCTAGGGAACCTAATCCAAGTGGACCCTACTTTTGTAAAGAATTCGGTAGATTGCATCCTAATTTAAGATGCGTTTAGGTTGAAGCAACGTATTGAATGCTTAATTTTGTTATCAAACCCTTTTGCGAATATTTGTAAATACCACTAGTAGGTCACGAACGTAAATTCACATCCATGTATGTATATTTCTAGTCCGAATTCTTAGTTATGAAAATTGTAGTATTGTTTGCTTATGAGAACTTTATTTTTCCTTTAATGGAACGTTTATGGTATGGATGATATTTACCGAAGTGAATGGATATGAATCATTGGGTAACGACACTAAATATATATATATAAAAAAAAAATTTTACGGGGTGTTGCAATGGAGGTGTTAGTGGTGTTGACCATTTATATTATGTGGAAGCTTTAAAAGGGATCGTTTTAAAAGCATTAGGTTACAGAATGCGAGGTCCCCAAGGAGTGTGGTGTGGTAGCAAAAGGTTTGAGATCTAAGTTGTAGATCTCGGGTCGAGTAAGGGTGTGCTAACTTTATAAGAGTCTGAATGGCCGGGGTTTTACTCGCTTAGCCTGGGCAGACAAATAGTATCTAAGTTTTCTCGAATCAAAAAAAAATTTATAGAACGTGAGGCTCTGATACCATGTAAATGTAAACAATAGAAACAACAAAGGGTTGAAGATAGGAGATATCTTTGAATTGGTTGGATTGATTAGCTGTGTAGTTTTTCATTTTATTTATAGTTGTTAAGAGTATAATAAGGAAACAAACATGAGTAAAATAAGGAAACAATCATGTAACCAACTGGATTATTTTGAACTAGTAACATAATGGATGGACTAAATAATTGCTGCACATGCTACTGGATTTTATGTTGAAGGTGCTGATGAAGTTTCTGAATTTTCTGCTGAAGATACTGGTGAAGATTTAATATTCTAACAGAAACTTTGTTCACATCAATGATAAAGAGAAGCTTAATAATTTCTTGTTTTTATTTGCTCCTTGGAATTTGCTGTGTTGAAATCTTTATGAATGTGTGTGTGTAAGTGTAATTCAGTGTTGATGTTTGAATGTAGCACTTTGTGTGATCCGTACTTGAACATGTTCCGCGGTATCATTCCACCACTAGGAGGGACACTGGATCTTTCTCCGATATTGGCATTCTTGGTTCTAAATGCCTTTACTAGCACTGCTACTGCACTTGTAGCTGAACTGCCAGAAAATGGAGCTACTCCAAGTCGCTCATCCCCAACAATGTATACCCATCTCACTACAGCAAAGAAGAAATGGTTGAGAAGGGTCCATTGGAAACTAGTCAAAGAGCTCCCCTGGTGCCATTTAGGCCATTCCCATGACAGTGCTTCCATTCTAAAATATATTTTAATATCAGAATATCAAAACAATACGAAGATACCAAAAGAATTCAATCTAAAATAAAAAAATTAATTTTTAAAAACATTTTTAAAATAAAATCTATAAGACCATCTACTTAATAAACTATTGCAATTATATTTAAAAATTTGTTTCTTTCTTTCAATTATTTTTTGTCTTAGTCATCCTTTCCAAGATTTTATGTCCCTGCCCCCTCCTGTCAGTGTCATTTTTATTAAAATTAATCAAAAATAGGAAATTTATTATACATTTCTAATAATTTCCTAAGATTTCATCTATTTTATGAGTTTCACTTCATTTTTTTTTGAGTATTTTTGCGAGTTCTCGTAAAAAGGCATTGGAGCAACAAAAAGGTGGAAAAAAAAATAATAACTCATAAAAAATAATATAAAAAAGGAGAAAAAACTAATAATAACAATAGAAAACAACATGAGAATATGAATTGTACAAAAGAAAAGAGGAGAAAAAATCAAAATATTTTTGACTTTGAGAAAAAACTTTCCACTGAAAATCATGATTTTCATGACCTGCCAGTTGTTAAGGAATCATTTCGTCTAAAAACTCAAGTTGTTTAGGTGAGGTCTAAAATATGATTTATATTATTCTCTAACACGTCCCCTCAAGTAAAACCTCTTAGGGCTTGAAACTTGTACACAAACTCACTCTATCTTATACTTGATTTTTATCAAATAAAATGGGGATGATGAGATTCAAACTTTTGACTGCTAGGTCAATAAGGTTTTAATATCATAATAAAGGAACCATCTCACCTAAAAGTTTAAGTTGTTTAGGTGAAATTCTAAAATATGATTTATATTATTCTTTAACACCAGTTGTGCTTATTTAAAAATATAATTGAGGATATTTTTCAAAGTATTTTTTATTTAAAAATACATCAAAATAATATTTTTTTTATTCTTAAAAATTATTTTTGATATTATCACATATCTGATAAGACAGAAAAAAGAAATAATTTTTAAAATTTTTTTTTTCAAAAACATTTCTTTTAGTTTCCTAAACATTGGCTCGTACTTAAAGAGTTAATTTTTTCTATTAGTTTTTAAAAAAGAGTTAACATTAAAAAATTATTTGTGTAAATATTTTATAAAAACAAATTTCTTGTTAAATAAGAGACTTGCTCATACTTAAATCAATTATGATAAAAAAAAATAATGTAAGAGAAAATTATCTTGTGAAGTGAAAAAGAAATGTTTTGCTAGAAATAGCCAATAATTTTCAACTCTTTTTATAAGTGTTTTTCCGACTAACAATTTTATTTTAGTTTCCTTGTCACTCTATTTCCTCTCATAGCAATTGCCATGACTGCAATGGATTGCTGCTGCTGTGCTAATACCCTCTCACAAACTATGTCGGGGTTGGAGGCAAAGTTTGGCTTGAAAAATGATGAGAGCAGCTTTGATCGTAGGTTTAGTGAAGATGTCAGCAACTTGATTACGAGGGGAAACGAGTTTGGTGACAAACTAGCCATAAGCAACTCATTCTCACATAAAATGATAGTCGAACTCAACATGTTTGCTTCGAGCATGAAAAACTAGATTAATTTTCATGTGAAGGCCACCAAAATGATCACAGTAGAGTATAGAAAGGGAGGGCACTAGAATATGAAGATCATTGAGAATAAAGGTCAACCATGTTAGTTCAGCAGGAGTGTTGGCCATCGTATGATATTCAACTTTAGTGTTGGAGCAACAGATTGTATGTTGCTTCTTTGCATACCATGCGATGAGATTTCTCCCAAGAAAAACACAGTATCCAGTAGTAGATCGTCCAGATTAGGCCATTACTAGTGAGTTAGGCTTTATATTTGGGCTAAAGTTTTCCTAAAAACTAAGTCCCTCGTGAAATGAAAGACTCTTCAATGCTTAAGTTGGGGTACAAGAGAAATAATAATAGAGAAATATTTCATGAAAACTTATGTTTTATTTACATGGTGATAATTATAGGTCTTAGTCATGTTAAATAATTATTATTAATCATAAAATAAAATAAAATGGAGTGCTTGTGTAAAAATTTGGGACTTGCAGAAAGAATCTATTAATAAAAATATAGAAAACATTGTGTATTTGGTGTCACGTCTTAACTTATGAACGCTAAAAATAATGTGTGCAAAGAGCCAATAATTTTTCATGTACTAGTATAGTCATCTAGGTGGTATTTGGAAAGCGTTTTTGAAAAAAAAATAATTTTTTTTTATTTTAAATTAAAAAAATTGATGTTTTAAGATCATTTTTGTATGCTAATGTCAAAAATATTATTTAAAAAATAAAAAAAATCATTTGATCTATTTCTAAATGAAAAACATTTAAAAAAAACATCAACAACACTCTTAAACAAGCACAAACAACAATTAATTAATTGTAGTTTGGCTTAGGAATATAACCAAAATGGCAACAAATTAATTTTTGAGTTTATTATATTACTCGATATATGTTTATAGCTTTCATATATATACAAAAGTATATAAGCTAAAGTTGAAGGCAAAATCATAAAAACTATATACACATTTTACAATTCACTGCTAGTTTGTCTTTCCCAAAGAAATGCTTGCCTTTTAAACCAAAGTATATTTTTTTCCACATAAAACACTAGTCATTATAGATTTGTTCAGGGTAATTTCATGTATTCTATATTTTAATGAATAATAAAATCATCAAAACATCTAAAAAAACTAATATTGTCGGTCTTTTCCTTTGTTTATACACAATCAAATTATAATAAATACATCCTAGAAATTAAAAGAATTAAGCCATGGAATCATGCGTATGAAGGTCTTTATATATATATATATATATATATATATATATATAATTGTTGGGTTGGTTAAGAGTAATAATGTCATTTAGAATTTAATTAATATTTTTAAATTGAAAAGGTTGGTGGCATGTGCTATGAATACACCAGCATACGAGAGGTATCACATGCTTTGATCATTGCTTCTATCATAATCCAATTATGGGTTATTCCCTAAATTTTATTCAAAATAAAACAAAAATAGCAAAAATAAAATAAAAAGAGGTTGACAATGGTAGAAAAATCAAGGTGAAAATTTTGAATATTTTCGGAGCCAAGTCGTACCTCTTTTGTGCTTAAATATGAGATAAAATGCAGATTCGAGGTAAAAATTAACCCAAAAATCATAATTATATTTTTTATAGGTCAATTTGATTTAATCATGGATCAATATAAAGTATTATTATGTTTTGATTTATTTCAATTTTATCCTTCCATGCAAATTAATTATAGATTTCAGTTTCATTTCGGTCTTAATTCTTTTAATTTTCAATTTTTTTTAAATTATTTAATTTCATTGGCATCAATGTTTGGATTTATTTCAATTTTTTCCTTCAAATTATATTTATTATATATGTTTTTTTTTCATTTTATCCCTTATACTTTTAATTCCTTTATTTTCTTGGATATATTTTTGTCTATATTTATATATACATGCTATTAGTTTTTATTTTCATTTTTTCTTCATTTATGATGTTATTAAGTTTTTTTATTTAATGTTCAAATTTTAATATATGCTAGTAATCATTTGAAAATTAATAATTATTATGATTTATCTTTTTTTCCCCTTCAATTCACATAATTTCTTAAAATCTAATAATATTTATTTTAATTATGTCATTTACTTTGTTTTTTAATTATATTTTTTTATTAATATTGTCACGTCTTAAATCAATCATTTTTCAATATATAATAATATGAGAAATAAATCTTATAAAAAAATAACTTTTAATTCTTATTTTGTCATTTTTTGATTAAGTTTATTTATTAGAAAAAAATAATTCTTGGATTTTAGGTTATTTTTGTAAAATAAAAAAAAAATATATTTTAATGTATAATATTTTAGATATAATATTACTAGGAAAAAAAATGTAACTTATAAATAAAATGAGTAGATAAATTTACCTAAGTTATCTATAATTAAAAAATATACAAACTACTTCTCATATGTTTCGATCACACTATTCCTTTTAGACGGGAAAAAAATCATTTTTAATATATTTTATCTATTATAATTTTATTAATTAAATATTAAAATAACTAATTATAAAATATATATAAAAAAAAAATTCTACATAAAAAAACACAGCAAAAATCACCTCCTTATTTATATTATGATCACTGAATATTTATTTTTTTCCTCTGTTTTACTTCCGACCTTTTCATGGATATAAACCAAAAGCAAATACCTTCGTTCCTGGAGCCAAGGATTCAAAATAGAGAAAACGGTAAACTCAAAATAGTGCCGTTGGCTCTTGACGAATCAGTTACAGAGCAGAGATTAGTATTCTTGCTATCCTAAAACTAATGAAAAACAACAGAGCTATAACAGCAATGGCGAACAAACTGTTCCATATTTTTTCTTCAAGATCCAGATCTCCAATCCTCCTCTTCACAATCTGTCCTTTCGCCTGCTCTCTTCTTTCTTACTCTTCTCTCTCTACCCGTCACCCTTCAGACTCTCCACACCCTGACACTATCCCCAATCTCTCTCTCAAACCCGAAACCTCCTTCGTCGCTGCCCTCGAGCACTTCCTCCATCACAAATACCCGAGATCCTCCTCCTCCTCTCCGTTTCCAACAGATAGCGAAGAGGATGTGCCAAGATTCGACGATCAAGTGTTTCCAAAGAGAGCGCGTATGAGTTTGGTATTTTCCCCTTTCGGGTTTTGATTTTTATATTTCCTTGTCCACTAACATTTCCGCATTATGCGTCATGTTTTTCCTGTCATCAGTACGTGACCGGGAAATGCTTTGACATTATAATGTCATTTGCTATGCTATAATGTCTGAGTTGAATATCAAGTTCATTTATAGAAGGCTAACACACTGAAATGGGCTTTTGAAATCATGTTAATGGCTTAAAGCTCCATGAAATGTGCAAATGTGCCTGTTGTTTGGAGCTCCCTTCTTGTAGAGAATGTAGCTAATTAGCATTACCTCCACATTCAAAATTTTTACTCTGCTATCTGTGGATATAGGAAGCTATGAAGTGGGTGAGGGATCAGCCTGGATGGAAACGATCAGAAGGAAGGAATCACATATTTCCTATTCATCATCCATGGTCTTTCAAATCTGTTTGTAGATATGTCAAAAATCCAATTTGGTTGTTACCAGATATGGACTCCACAGGGAACTGGTGACTATATGACTTGGAAAACTTGTCTGCATTTCGGTATTTGACTGGTTATAATAACTGAAAAAAGTTATTCCTGGAAATTAATCTGAACAGCAAGAAGACCAACAAATACTGTTAGTTCTAATCCTATACAGCCTTCCAACATGAATTATAAAATTTATGACAATTTGTGTATACTATGATGTAGTAATGCTTGTTGACGCACATTTCAATGCATCTCTTTTTATGTGCAGCTTGAGTATGATATCTTGGAATATGTTGTAATTGCCTGGTTAGCACAAGGTGGTCGTGATAAGATGAAAGATGATGGCCTTAATCTGTCAGACTGGCTTCAATCATTGGCTTCACTCTGGGGTCACCTGTATGTATACATTTCCACTCCCAAAACACAAGTAGTCATATTTATTGTGTTTTTGTTCCTGTGGAATGTATATGGACCCACCTGTATCAATACCACGATAGCATGTTAACAAATATGACTGCTTAGCAGATGAAATCAATTTTCATGGTTTTTAATCCATTATAAAGGTTGCTTGTTGTCATTCGATGTGAAAAATCACAAGTATGAGTTTGGTATTTTCCCTTTTTGGGCTCTGATTTTTATATTTGCTTGTCCACTAACTTTAATATATTGTGCATGAGCTGTGTTGGAGTCACTACGTCACTGTATTGAGAATTTTAGTTGTATCTTGGGAAACATTACTTCAGTTTCTGAGTTGTAGATTTGACTCAAAAAAAGCAGGATAAGGAGAGCTTATATTTGCTGTGGATATTGATGGTTTTCTGAGTCTTTGATTTAGGGGTCTAGCTCACTGCCAACGTGTCTGGCAGTGCATAAGCATTAGTTAGAAAACCCTATGGGATTCAGAGATGGAAACAGTGTAAAGTTGTCTGAATTGGAAATCATATCTGAATAAGAGTGTTAGTAAGCGGATAAAAGAACTACAGACAAAAAGAAACGAAAATTGAAAAGAGGTAGCCCAGATTACATTATTCGAACAAGACAATAATGTTATTTCGTTGACCTCCTTTCAAGTTTGACATGCTTGACACTAGAGGTCAAAAAGGCTATCCTTACAATGATCTCTGAGATTCATGAGTGTGATTTTGCTTTTCTATGAATCAAAAATGAAACATACCATGAAACTAGGCTTGTGCTAAGACGGGGGTTGGTTGCTTTGTTTGTTAGGATTATGACAAATCTTGGCTAAACATTTTAGGGTGACGTTCCTTCAATCATTTTTTCCTTGCTTGATTGGACTCAATTAATTCACATTTAGTCTAATAACTTTTCTTTTCTTTCTTATTCTCTTGAGTTGCCTTTGCTCACCCCCTTTTTAGGCATGAGATTAATTCATTCAACGCTACTAGCGGCTCTATTTTAGCTTCGGAGGTAACGGTGTCTCCATCCATTCTATTTCCCTACATTCATCATTGTTTTCTTCACTTTAATTTACTGATCTCTTATTGAGCGATTATTATCTTGGACACTTGATCATCTGGTCGTTATGTTTTATGCGGGGATTATTGAGTTGTCTCATTATTCATTGAGATTTATGGTTTCCATTTGTTTGTCCATCATGAATTATTAAGTACGTCTATATTATGCAAAATGCTTGCTCCGAGATTTTCTGCTGTCATTGATCAAGTATGTTGTGCTACAATTGTTTTTGTTTTTGAAGTTTGGATTGGAGGTAGAGGGAACAGGTGGCTGACCCTTGGAACCCACTATCTTATGCAGATCTTGGACGGATCCCCTTTGGTTTGCTTTACGCTTTTTTTCATTTTATTATTCAAACATTGAGTTTCTATTGTAGACTTGTTGCTCGTTCTCTTCTCTTTCCTATGCTATGGGATATTTTGTTGTTGTTATATTAGCTACTTTTCGTTTTCCCTAACCATGCATTCCTTTTGTATGTAGGCCTCTTTCGGTCAACACCAGGTAATGTGATTTTTGGTTTACATTCGGTGTTTGAGCTTAGATTTATGCCTAGAAGGCTTAATTGTGTATTGAGATGTTTTATGTCTAAAAGAAGAAAATCTTCATTTCTGAGCCTATGGATAAAACCATTATTTCTCATCTTATCACTGTCGACTAGGAAGAATTTAGTTTTATTGTTCATATTCTGACAACTAGATGGACGGATTGTTTGAAACTAGGATTCGCTGGCAAGTGGATCCTTTCATTTTTCTTGTAGCTGTATTTTATTGATTCTTTTACATTCTTTTTCTTAGGGATGATTAATGATTGTTCTTTATTTCAATGTCTAGGGTTGCGATAGATGTTCGCTAAACATATTAGGGTGAGGTTCCTTCATTCATCTTCTTCTTGCTTGATTGGACTGAATTAATTCACATCTAGTCTAACAACTTTTCTTTTCTTTCTTATTCAATTGAGTTGCCTTTGCTCACCCTTTTTTTAGGCATGAGCTTAATTCATTCAGCGCTACTAGGTGCTCTATTTTAGCTACAGAGGTAATGGTGTCTCCACCCATTCTATTTTGCTACATTCATCATTGTTTTCTTGATTTTAATTTACTCATTTCTTATCGAGCGATTCTTATCTTGGACACTTGATCATTTCGTCATTATGTTTTATGTGGGGAGTATTGAGTTGTGTCATTATTAATTGAACTTTCTGGGGTCCATTTGTTTGTTCCTCATGAATTATTATGTCCTTCTATGTTATTCAAGATGCTTGCTCCGATATTTTCATTTGTCATTGATCAAGTTTACTGTTCTGCAATTGTTTTTGTTTTTGAAGTTTGGATTGGTGGTTGAGGGAACAGGGGGCTGACCCTTGGAACCCACTATCTTATGCTGATCTTGGACGGATCCCCTTTAGTTTGCTTTACGCTTTTTTTCATTTTATTATTCAAACATTGAGCTTCTATTGTAGACTTGTTGCTCGTTCTCTTCTCTTTCCTATGCTATGGGATATTTTGTTGTTGTTATATTAGCTAGTTTTCCTTTTCCCTAACCATGTATTCCTTTTGTATGTAGGCCTGTTTCGGTCAACACCAGGTAATGTGATTTGTTGGTTTATGTTTGGTGGTTGAGCTTAGATTTATGTCTAGAAGGATTAATTGTGTATTTAGATGTTTTCTCTTAAAAAGAAGAAAATCTTCATTTCTAAGCCTATTGATAAAACCATTATTTCTCATCTTATCACTGTCGACTAGGAAGAATTTAGTTTTATTGTTCATATTCTGACAACTAGATGGTGGGATTGTTTGAAACTCGGATTCGCTGGCAAGTGGATCCTTTCATTTTTCTTGTAGCTGTATTTTATTGATTCTTTTACCTTCTTTTCCTTAGGGATGATTAATGATTGTTCTTTATTTCAATGTCTAGGGTTGCGATAGATGTTCGCTAAACATATTAGGGTGAGGTTCCTTCATTCATCTTGTTCTTGCTTGATTGGACTGAATTAATTCACATCTAGTCTAACAACATTTCTTTTCTTTCTTATTCAACTGAGTTGCTTTTGCTCACCTTTTTTTTAGGCATGAGCTTAATTCATTCAGCGCTTCTAGGTGCTCTATTTTAGCTACGGAGGTAATGGTGTCTCCACCCATTCTATTTTGCTACATTCATCATTGTTTTCTTGATTTTAATTTACTCATTTCTTATCGAGCGATTCTTATCTTGGACACTTGATCATTTCGTCATTATGTTTTATGTGGGGAGTATTGAGTTGTCTCATTATTAATTGAACTTTCTAGGGTCCATTTGTTTGTTCCTCATGAATTATTATGTCCTTCTATGTTATTCAAGATGCTTGCTCCGATATTTTCATTTGTCATTGATCAAGTTTATTGTTCTACAATTGTTTTTGTTTTTGAAGTTTGGATTGGTGGTTGAGGGAACAGGCAGCTGACCCTTGGAACCCACATTCTTACGTAGATCTTGGATGGGCTCCTTTGATTTGCTTTAGTTTTTTTTTCTTTTTATTATTCATATAATGAGTTTTTATTGTAGACTTGTTGCTCGTTTTCCTCTTTTTCCTATGTTATGTGATATTTTGTTGTTGTTATCTTAGCTAGTTTTCCTTTTCCCTAACCATGCATTCCTTTTGTATGTAGGCCTCTTTCGGTCAACACCAGGTAATGTGATTTTTGGTTTACATTCGGTTGAGCTTAGATTTATGCCTAGAAGGCTTAATTGTGTATTGAGATGTTTTATGTTTAAAAGAAGAAAATCTTCATTTCTGAGCCTATGGATAAAACCATGATTTCTCATCTTATCACTGTTGACTAGGAAGAATTTAGTTTCATTGTTCATATTCTGACAACTAGATGGAGGGATTGTTTGAATCTCGGATTCGCTGGCAAGTGGATCCTTTCATTTTTCTTGTAGTTGTATTTTATTGATTCTTTTACCTTCTTTTTCTTAGGGACAATTAATGATTATTCTTTTTGTCAATGTCTAGGATTGCGATAGATCTTGGCGAAACATATTAGAGTGAGGTTCCTTCATTCATCTTCTTCTTGCTTGATTGGACTGTATTAATTCGCATATAGTCTAATAACTTTTCTTTTTCTTTCTTTTACTCTTGAGTTGTCATTGCCGACCCTTTTTTTAGGCATGAGCTTAATTCATTCAGCGCTACTAGGTGCTCTATTTTAGCTTTGGAGGTAATGGTGTCTCCACCCATTCTATTTTGCTACATTCATCATTGTTTTCTTGATTTTAATTTACTCATTTCTTATCGAGCGATTATTATCTTGGACACTTGATCATCTGGTCGTTATGTTTTATGCGGGGATTATTGAGTTGTCTCATTATTCATTGAGATTTATGGTTTCCATTTGTTTGTCCATCATGAATTATTAAGTACGTCTATATTATTCAAAATGCTTGCTCCGAGATTTTCTGCTGTCATTGATCAAGGTTGCTGTGCTACAATTGTTTTTGTTTTTGAAGTTTGGATTGGAGGTTGAGGGAACAGGTGGCTGACCCTTGGAACCCACTATCTTATGCTGATCTTGGACGGATCCCCTTTAGTTTGCTTTACGCTTTTTTTCATTTTATTATTCAAACATTGAGCTTCTATTGTAGACTTGTTGCTCGTTCTCTTCTCTTTCCTATGCTATGGGATATTTTGTTGTTGTTATATTAGCTAGTTTTCCTTTTCCCTAACCATGTATTCCTTCTGTATGTAGGCCTGTTTCGGTCAACACCAGGTAATGTGATTTGTTGGTTTATGTTTGGTGGTTGAGCTTAGATTTATGTCTAGAAGGATTAATTGTGTATTTAGATGTTTTCTCTTAAAAAGAAGAAAATCTTCATTTCTAAGCCTATTGATAAAACCATTATTTCTCATCTTATCACTGTCGACTAGGAAGAATTTAGTTTTATTGTTCATATTCTGACAACTAGATGGTGGGATTGTTTGAAACTCGGATTCGCTGGCAAGTGGATCCTTTCATTTTTCTTGTAGCTGTATTTTATTGATTCTTTTACCTTCTTTTCCTTAGGGATGATTAATGATTGTTCTTTATTTCAATGTCTAGGGTTGCGATAGATGTTCGCTAAACATATTAGGGTGAGGTTCCTTCATTCATCTTGTTCTTGCTTGATTGGACTGAATTAATTCACATCTAGTCTAACAACATTTCTTTTCTTTCTTATTCAACTGAGTTGCCTTTGCTCACCTTTTTTTTAGGCATGAGCTTAATTCATTCAGCGCTTCTAGGTGCTCTATTTTAGCTACGGAGGTAATGGTGTCTCCACCCATTCTATTTTGCTACATTCATCATTGTTTTCTTGATTTTAATTTACTCATTTCTTATCGAGCGATTCTTATCTTGGACACTTGATCATTTCGTCATTATGTTTTATGTGGGGAGTATTGAGTTGTCTCATTATTAATTGAACTTTCTAGGGTCCATTTGTTTGTTCCTCATGAATTATTATGTCCTTCTATGTTATTCAAGATGCTTGCTCCGATATTTTCATTTGTCATTGATCAAGTTTATTGTTCTACAATTGTTTTTGTTTTTGAAGTTTGGATTGGTGGTTGAGGGAACAGGCAGCTGACCCTTGGAACCCACATTCTTACGTAGATCTTGGATGGGCTTCTTTGATTTGCTTTAGTTTTTTTTTCTTTTTTATTATTCATATAATGAGTTTTTATTGTAGACTTGTTGCTCGTTTTCCTCTTTTTCCTATGTTATGTGATATTTTGTTGTTGTTATCTTAGCTAGTTTTCCTTTTCCCTAACCATGCATTCCTTTTGTATGTAGGCCTCTTTCGGTCAACACCAGGTAATGTGATTTTTGGTTTACATTCGGTTGAGCTTAGATTTATGCCTAGAAGGCTTAATTGTGTATTGAGATGTTTTATGTTTAAAAGAAGAAAATCTTCATTTCTGAGCCTATGGATAAAACCATGATTTCTCATCTTATCACTGTTGACTAGGAAGAATTTAGTTTCATTGTTCATATTCTGACAACTAGATGGAGGGATTGTTTGAATCTCGGATTCGCTGGCAAGTGGATCCTTTCATTTTTCTTGTAGTTGTATTTTATTGATTCTTTTACCTTCTTTTTCTTAGGGACAATTAATGATTATTCTTTTTGTCAATGTCTAGGATTGCGATAGATCTTGGCTAAACATATTAGAGTGAGGTTCCTTCATTCATCTTCTTCTTGCTTGATTGGACTGTATTAATTCGCATATAGTCTAATAACTTTTCTTTTCTTTCTTTTACTCTTGAGTTGTCATTGCCGACCCTTTTTTTAGGCATGAGCTTAATTCATTCAGCGCTACTAGGTGCTCTATTTTAGCTTTGGAGGTAATGGTGTCTCCACCCATTCTATTTTGCTACATTCATCATTGTTTTCTTGATTTTAATTTACTCATTTCTTATCGAGCGATTATTATCTTGGACACTTGATCATCTGGTCGTTATGTTTTATGCGGGGATTATTGAGTTGTCTCATTATTCATTGAGATTTATGGTTTCCATTTGTTTGTCCATCATGAATTATTAAGTACGTCTATATTATTCAAAATGCTTGCTCCGAGATTTTCTGCTGTCATTGATCAAGGTTGTTGTGCTACAATTGTTTTTGTTTTTGAAGTTTGGATTGGAGGTTGAGGGAACAGGTGGCTGACCCTTGGAACCCACTATCTTATGCTGATCTTGGACGGATCCCCTTTAGTTTGCTTTACGCTTTTTTTCATTTTATTATTCAAACATTGAGCTTCTATTGTAGACTTGTTGCTCGTTCTCTTCTCTTTCCTATGCTATGGGATATTTTGTTGTTGTTATATTAGCTAGTTTTCCTTTTCCCTAACCATGTATTCCTTCTGTATGTAGGCCTGTTTCGGTCAACACCAGGTAATGTGATTTGTTGGTTTATGTTTGGTGGTTGAGCTTAGATTTATGTCTAGAAGGATTAATTGTGTATTTAGATGTTTTCTCTTAAAAAGAAGAAAATCTTCATTTCTAAGCCTATTGATAAAACCATTATTTCTCATCTTATCACTGTCGACTAGGAAGAATTTAGTTTTATTGTTCATATTCTGACAACTAGATGGTGGGATTGTTTGAAACTCGGATTCGCTGGCAAGTGGATCCTTTCATTTTTCTTGTAGCTGTATTTTATTGATTCTTTTACCTTCTTTTCCTTAGGGATGATTAATGATTGTTCTTTATTTCAATGTCTAGGGTTGCGATAGATGTTCGCTAAACATATTAGGGTGAGGTTCCTTCATTCATCTTGTTCTTGCTTGATTGGACTGAATTAATTCACATCTAGTCTAACAACATTTCTTTTCTTTCTTATTCAACTGAGTTGCCTTTGCTCACCTTTTTTTTAGGCATGAGCTTAATTCATTCAGCGCTTCTAGGTGCTCTATTTTAGCTACGGAGGTAATGGTGTCTCCACCCATTCTATTTTGCTACATTCATCATTGTTTTCTTGATTTTAATTTACTCATTTCTTATCGAGCGATTCTTATCTTGGACACTTGATCATTTCGTCATTATGTTTTATGTGGGGAGTATTGAGTTGTCTCATTATTAATTGAACTTTCTAGGGTCCATTTGTTTGTTCCTCATGAATTATTATGTCCTTCTATGTTATTCAAGATGCTTGCTCCGATATTTTCATTTGTCATTGATCAAGTTTATTGTTCTACAATTGTTTTTGTTTTTGAAGTTTGGATTGGTGGTTGAGGGAACAGGCAGCTGACCCTTGGAACCCACATTCTTACGTAGATCTTGGATGGGCTCCTTTGATCTGCTTTAGTTTTTTTTTCTTTTTATTATTCATATAATGAGTTTTTATTGTAGACTTGTTGCTCGTTTTCCTCTTTTTCCTATGTTATGTGATATTTTGTTGTTGTTATCTTAGCTAGTTTTCCTTTTCCCTAACCATGCATTCCTTTTGTATGTAGGCCTCTTTCGGTCAACACCAGGTAATGTGATTTTTGGTTTACATTCGGCGGTTGAGCTTAGATTTATGCCTAGAAGGCTTAATTGTGTATTGAGATGTTTTATGTTTAAAAGAAGAAAATCTTCATTTCTGAGCCTATGGATAAAACCATGATTTCTCATCTTATCACTGTTGACTAGGAAGAATTTAGTTTCATTGTTCATATTCTGACAACTAGATGGAGGGATTGTTTGAATCTCGGATTCGCTGGCAAGTGGATCCTTTCATTTTTCTTGTAGTTGTATTTTATTGATTCTTTTACCTTCTTTTTCTTAGGGACAATTAATGATTATTCTTTTTGTCAATGTCTAGGATTGCGATAGATCTTGGCGAAACATATTAGAGTGAGGTTCCTTCATTCATCTTCTTCTTGCTTGATTGGACTGTATTAATTCGCATATAGTCTAATAACTTTTCTTTTTCTTTCTTTTACTCTTGAGTTGTCATTGCCGACCCTTTTTTTAGGCATGAGCTTAATTCATTCAGCGCTACTAGGTGCTCTATTTTAGCTTTGGAGGTAATGGTGTCTCCACCCATTCTATTTTGCTACATTCATCATTGTTTTCTTGATTTTAATTTACTCATTTCTTATCGAGCGATTATTATCTTGGACACTTGATCATCTGGTCGTTATGTTTTATGCGGGGATTATTGAGTTGTCTCATTATTCATTGAGATTTATGGTTTCCATTTGTTTGTCCATCATGAATTATTAAGTACGTCTATATTATTCAAAATGCTTGCTCCGAGATTTTCTGCTGTCATTGATCAAGGTTGCTGTGCTACAATTGTTTTTGTTTTTGAAGTTTGGATTGGAGGTTGAGGGAACAGGTGGCTGACCCTTGGAACCCACTATCTTATGCTGATCTTGGACGGATCCCCTTTAGTTTGCTTTACGCTTTTTTTCATTTTATTATTCAAACATTGAGCTTCTATTGTAGACTTGTTGCTCGTTCTCTTCTCTTTCCTATGCTATGGGATATTTTGTTGTTGTTATATTAGCTAGTTTTCCTTTTCCCTAACCATGTATTCCTTTTGTATGTAGGCCTGTTTCGGTCAACACCAGGTAATGTGATTTGTTGGTTTATGTTTGGTGGTTGAGCTTAGATTTATGTCTAGAAGGATTAATTGTGTATTTAGATGTTTTCTCTTAAAAAGAAGAAAATCTTCATTTCTAAGCCTATTGATAAAACCATTATTTCTCATCTTATCACTGTCGACTAGGAAGAATTTAGTTTTATTGTTCATATTCTGACAACTAGATGGTGGGATTGTTTGAAACTCGGATTCGCTGGCAAGTGGATCCTTTCATTTTTCTTGTAGCTGTATTTTATTGATTCTTTTACCTTCTTTTCCTTAGGGATGATTAATGATTGTTCTTTATTTCAATGTCTAGGGTTGCGATAGATGTTCGCTAAACATATTAGGGTGAGGTTCCTTCATTCATCTTGTTCTTGCTTGATTGGACTGAATTAATTCACATCTAGTCTAACAACATTTCTTTTCTTTCTTATTCAACTGAGTTGCCTTTGCTCACCTTTTTTTTAGGCATGAGCTTAATTCATTCAGCGCTTCTAGGTGCTCTATTTTAGCTACGGAGGTAATGGTGTCTCCACCCATTCTATTTTGCTACATTCATCATTGTTTTCTTGATTTTAATTTACTCATTTCTTATCGAGCGATTCTTATCTTGGACACTTGATCATTTCGTCATTATGTTTTATGTGGGGAGTATTGAGTTGTCTCATTATTAATTGAACTTTCTAGGGTCCATTTGTTTGTTCCTCATGAATTATTATGTCCTTCTATGTTATTCAAGATGCTTGCTCCGATATTTTCATTTGTCATTGATCAAGTTTATTGTTCTACAATTGTTTTGTAGAATTGTTAAAAGTATGAAAATGATATTTCTCATATATCTGATGCATGAGTACAGCATGTATATATACAGGTCTAGGGTTAGTCTAAATCCCTAGAATCAAGCTATAATTAAATGCATATAAATCAGCCCTGTAACTGACAGCCCTATAGTTGACTTGCTCTATTTAGAAGAATAATCAATCCTATAATTGATTTACTATATTTACAACACTCCCCCTCAAGCTGGAGCATATATGTTAATCATGCCCAGCTTGTTACAAATATATTCAATCCTAGGACCACTTAAAGCTTTAGTGAAGATATCACCCAACTGCTCTGTAGTTTTAGCATGACTAGTAGAGATCAAATTTTGCTGAATTTTCTCACGGATGAAGTGACAATCAATTTCAATATGCTTAGTCCTTTCGTGAAAAACTGGATTTGATGCAATGTGAAGAGCAGCTTGATTGTCACACCATAACTTCATAGGTAGTGAACTACCAAGACCAATCTCATTGAGCAATTGTTGTATCCATATAAGTTCACATGTGGATTGTGCCATGGCTCTATATTCTGATTCAGCACTGGAACGAGAGACTACATTTTGCTTCTTACTTTTCCATGACACCAAGTTTCCCCCAACAAAAACACAATAACCTGTAGTAGATCTTCTATCAATTTTAGAACCTGCCCAATCTGCATCTGAGAAACATTCAATATCAGTATGACCATGATTTCTATACCATATACCACGCCCTGGAGCTCCTTTAAGATAACACAAAATCTGTTCCAAGGCTGCCCAATGGGTGGTTCGTGGGGAAGCCATGAACTGGCTTACAATGCTAACAGGATATGCAATGTCAGGACGAGTTACCGTTAGATAATTTAACTTGCCAACTAATCGACGATACATCTCAGGGTCTGCAAACAATTCACCATCTTCTGTTGTAAGTTGTGTGTTGGTGACCATTGGTGCACTACAAGGTTTGGCACCCAACTTTCCAGTTTCTGTCAAAAGGTCAAGAATATACTTTCTTTGAGATAGAAAGATACCCTTCTTACACTTTGTAACTTCAATACCTAAAAAATACCTTAGCATCCCCAAATCTTTAGTTTGGAAATTTTCTTGAAGAAAAGACTTAAGAGCTGAGATGCCTTTACTGTCACTACCAGTGATAACAATATCGTCAACATACACAACCAACAAGATAAGGCCAACTTCAGATTGTTGGTAAAATACCGAATGATCACACTTACTCTTCTTCATACCAAATTCTTGAATAACCTCACTAAATCGCCCAAACCAAGCACGTGGACTCTGTTTTAACCCATACAAGGACTTTCGAAGTCGACAAACCTTACTAGACTCCCCCTGAGCAACAAACCCAGGTGGTTGCTCCATATATACTTCTTCCTTCAGATCACCGTGAAGAAATGCATTCTTGATATCTAACTGGTGTAAAGGCCAATCATTAGTAGCAGCAATAGACATGAATAAACGAACAGATGCAAGTTTAGCCACTGGAGAGAAGGTATCAGAATAATCTACTCCATATGTTTGAGCATATCCTTTGGCAACAAGACGGGATTTAAGTCGAGCCACAGACCCATCAGGATTGACCTTGACAACATACACCCATTTACAACCAATAGTGTGTTTTCTTTCTGGTAAGTCTACAAGGTCCCAAGTGCCATTATCGTCTAAAGCTCTCATCTCTTCTTCCATAGCAGCTCGCCAACCAGGATGAGACAAAGCCTCTACTAAATTTTTGGGAACAGATATAGAGTCCAAAGAAGCAATAAAGCAACGCAAAGAAGGAGACAAATGTATATAAGAAGCAAACGATGAGATAGGATGAGTACATTGTCTTTTACCTTTACGAACAGCAATAGGAAGATCAAGACTAGGATCTGTATACGTAGGAGCTGGTGGAGGACATGAATTGTCTGGTGGAGGACGTCGAGAATATACTTGGGTGATGACTGGTTTTATGGGAACTGGGTCATTTGAGGAAGCATGGTTAATAGTAGTGGTAATCTTGTACACTAGAATATCATCATTCTCCCCCTCACAGTTATAAATTTTCGACATGGGAAAGAATGGAGTGGTTTCAAAAAATGAAATATCAGAAGACACCAAATAACGACCCAACTCAGGAGAGTAACATCGATACCCTTTCTGTAGACGAGAATACCCTAAAAAGACACACTTCAGAGACTTAGGATCTAGTTTAGACACGCCAGGCCGAACATCACGAATAAAACAAGTACAACCAAAAATGCGTGGTTCAACTGGAAATATGGAATGAGAAGGAAACAAAATAGAATGAGGAGTAGCACCAGCCAAAACAGATGAGGGCATACGATTAATTAAAAAACAAGCAGTCGAAACTGCATCTGCCCAGAACTCTTTAGGGACACTCATTTGAAAAAGGAGGGCTCTAGCAACTTCTAGTAAATGTCTATTTTTACGTTCCGCAACACCATTTTGAGGTGGGGTGTCAACACATGAAGACTGATGAAGAATTCCATTTTGTGACATATAGGAATTAAAAGACTCAGAAAAATACTCTTTTGCATTATCACTTCGTAAAATGCGCACAGAAACATTAAATTGAGTTTTTATTTCAGCACAAAAGGCACTAAATATAGAGAGTAATTCTGATCTGTTTCTCATTAAATATAACCAAGTTACACGAGAATAGTCATCAATAAAAGTTACAAAATATCGAAATCCAGATTTAGAAAATACTGGACAAGGACCCCAAACATCAGAATGTATTAACTCAAATGGGGACACAGCCCGTTTATTAACTCTTGGTATATATGAAGAGCGATGATGTTTGGCAAATTGACAAGACTCACAATTTAAATGAGATAACTTTTGGAAATGAGGAAACAATTTTTTTAAAATGGGTAACGAAGGATGCCCTAACCGATAGTGAAGTTCGAGAGGTGTCATGGTACTGGAACAAGCAACAAGTTTTGGCACTTTCGGATTTGGCATTTTTGGGATAGTAGTTTCAAGCACATAAAGACCACCAGATTCACGTCCTCTACCAATAATCCTCCCCGTCATAAGATCCTGAAATATACAAAGGTTAGAGAAAAATAAGACACAACAATTGAGAGCTTTAGTGATTTGACTAACAGAGAGTAAATTGAAGGAAAAGTTGGGCAAACACAAGACAGAGGATAATGAAAGAGATGAAGTAAGAGAGATTGTTCCAGAACCAATAACAGAGGTGGTTGACCCATCAGCCAAAGTAACACTAGGAAGATTTTGAAGATTTTCGTAAGGTTTAAAAGGGGAAAGAATACCTTTGTCACCTGTCATATGGTCTGTAGCACCTGAATCAATGACCCATTTGCTAGAGGATGACACAAGACATGTAGTGGGTTTACCTGACTCATCAATTGTAGAAGGATTGGACTTTAGTGAGGCTTGGTATTGAGTGAAGCGAGCAAATTCATCAGCAGAGACAAGCACAGACCTATCATTAGATGAAGACACTGTAGACACATGGCTGATTCCTTGAGTTGCAATATTTGCAACTTGGGCTTGCTGCTGAGGTTTACCATGAAGCTTCCAGCACGTGCGTCTTGTATGACCAGGTTCATCACAGAAATAACAAACTGGTTTGTTATGGCCAGTATTTCTACTTAAGCCTCCGCCACTCCAACTGCCTTGAAAACTAGTGTTCTTGCGACTGCCTCGACCATCTCGACTTCCTCGACCAGCTTCATTTGAAGTGCCACGACTTACAAGGGCACTAGTGATAATAGGGGCAGATCGAGATCCCTCTGAACGCAAGATTCTTGTAAAGGTGTCACGAAGAGTGGTCATCTCCGGACTAGAAAGAATCTGTGTTCGAGCAGCATCAAATTCTGGTGGCAGACCTGCAAGGAAACTCATAACAGCCATCTGCTCACGTTGAGACTGCTGAGTTTTAACATCAGTACTAAATGGAAGAAGAGAATTCAGCTCCTCATATACCCTTTTAAAATCCATAAAATATTCAGTGAGAGACCTTTCTTGCTTATCTGGGCGATAAAACTCCTTGCACACATCATATATACGAGAGATATTTCCTTTGCCAGAATATAAGAAAGCCAAATAATCCAGGAGATCTTTAACAAATTCACAGTGATTAACTAGACTAATCACTTCAGTATCAATAGAATTTCGAATCTGCAGGAAAATTCTGGCATCATCTCTCAACCATGCCTTCTTTGCTGCAGCATCAGATGGTGGATCATCAACAAGGTGATCATCTTTATCAATACTACGAAGATACACTCGCACTGTTTTGCTCCAATTCAAATAATTGGTATTATTCAGTTTGTGTTCTGTGATTTTTGTTGTCATAGGAACAACATCAGAAATCACAGTTTGCACTTCTGTGTTCCTACCCTCTGCCATTACTGCACTCAAAACAGGACAACCAACAGTAGAGAAAAAGAAAAAATTGTGACTCAATTGGGCCACACTAAAAGAAAAGAGAATCCTATGGCTCTGATACCATGTAGAATTGTTAAAAGTATGAAAATGATATTTCTCATATATCTGATGCATGAGTACAGCATGTATATATACAGGTCTAGGGTTAGTCTAAATCCCTAGAATCAAGCTATAATTAAATGCATATAAATCAGCCCTGTAACTGACACCCCTATAGTTGACTTGCTCTATTTAGAAGAATAATCAATCCTATAATTGATTTACTATATTTACAACATTGTTTTTGAAGTTTAGATTGGTGGTTGAGGGAACAGGCAGCTGACCCTTGGAACCCACATTCTTACGTAGATCTTGGATGGGCTCCTTTGATCTGCTTTAGTTTTTTTTTCTTTTTATTATTCATATAATGAGTTTTTATTGTAGACTTGTTGCTCGTTTTCCTCTTTTTCCTATGTTATGTGATATTTTGTTGTTGTTATCTTAGCTAGTTTTCCTTTTCCCTAACCATGCATTCCTTTTGTATGTAGGCCTCTTTCGGTCAACACCAGGTAATGTGATTTTTGGTTTACATTCGGCGGTTGAGCTTAGATTTATGCCTAGAAGGCTTAATTGTGTATTGAGATGTTTTATGTTTAAAAGAAGAAAATCTTCATTTCTGAGCCTATGGATAAAACCATGATTTCTCATCTTATCACTGTTGACTAGGAAGAATTTAGTTTCATTGTTCATATTCTGACAACTAGATGGAGGGATTGTTTGAATCTCGGATTCGCTGGCAAGTGGATCCTTTCATTTTTCTTGTAGTTGTATTTTATTGATTCTTTTACCTTCTTTTTCTTAGGGACAATTAATGATTATTCTTTTTGTCAATGTCTAGGATTGCGATAGATCTTGGCGAAACATATTAGAGTGAGGTTCCTTCATTCATCTTCTTCTTGCTTGATTGGACTGTATTAATTCGCATATAGTCTAATAACTTTTCTTTTCTTTCTTTTTACTCTTGAGTTGTCATTGCCGACCCTTTTTTTAGGCATGAGCTTAATTCATTCAGCGCTACTAGGTGCTCTATTTTAGCTTTGGAGGTAATGGTGTCTCCACCCATTCTATTTTGCTACATTCATCATTGTTTTCTTGATTTTAATTTACTCATCTCTTATTGAGCGATTATTATCTTGGACACTTGATCATCTGGTCATTATGTTTTATGCGGGGAGTATTGAGTTGTCTCATTATTCATTGAGATTTATGGTTTCCATTTGTTTGTTCGTCATGAATTATTAAGTACATCTCTATTATTCAAAATGCTTGCTCCGATATTTTCTGCTGTCATTGATCAAGTATGTTGTGCTGCAATTGTTTTTGTTTTTGAAGTTTGGATTGGAGGTTGAGGGAACAGGGGGCTGATCCTTGGAACCCGCTATCTTATGCAGATCTTGGACGGATCCCCTTTGGTTTGCTTTACGCTTTTTTTCATTTTATTATTCAAACATTGAGTTTCTATTGTAGACTTGTTGCTCGTTCTCTTCTCTTTCCTATGCTATGGGATATTTTGTTGTTGTTATATTAGCTAGTTTTCCTTTTCCCTAACCATGTATTCTTTTTGTATGTAGGCCTGTTTCGGTCAACACCAGGTAAGGTGATTTGTTGGTTTATGTTTGGTGGTTGAGCTTAGATTTATGCCTAGAAGGCTTAATTGTGTATTGAGATGTTTTATGTTTAAAAGAAGAAAATCTTCATTTCTGAGCCTATTGATAAAACCATTATTTCTCATCTTATCACTGTCGACTAGGAAGAATTTTGTTTTATTGTTCATATTCTGACAACTAGATGGTGGGATTGTTTGAAACTCGGATTCGCTGGCAAGTGGATCCTTTCATTTTTCTTGTAGCTGTATTTTATTGATTCTTTTACCTTCTTTTCCTTAGGGATGATTAATGATTGTTCTTTATTTCAATGTCTAGGGTTGCGATAGATGTTCGCTAAACATATTAGGGTGAGGTTCCTTCATTCATCTTGTTCTTGCTTGATTGGACTGAATTAATTCACATCTAGTCTAACAACATTTCTTTTCTTTCTTATTCAACTGAGTTGCCTTTGCTCACCTTTTTTTTAGGCATGAGCTTAATTCATTCAGCGCTTCTAGGTGCTCTATTTTAGCTACGGAGGTAATGGTGTCTCCACCCATTCTATTTTGCTACATTCATCATTGTTTTCTTGATTTTAATTTACTCATTTCTTATCGAGCGATTCTTATCTTGGACACTTGATCATTTCGTCATTATGTTTTATGTGGGGAGTATTGAGTTGTCTCATTATTAATTGAACTTTCTAGGGTCCATTTGTTTGTTCCTCATGAATTATTATGTCCTTCTATGTTATTCAAGATGCTTGCTCCGATATTTTCATTTGTCATTGATCAAGTTTATTGTTCTACAATTGTTTTTGTTTTTGAAGTTTGGATTGGTGCTTGAGGGAACAGGCAGCTGACCCTTGGAACCCACATTCTTACGTAGATCTTGGATGGGCTCCTTTGATTTGCTTTAGTTTTTTTTTCTTTTTATTATTCATATAATGAGTTTTTATTGTAGACTTGTTGCTCGTTTTCCTCTTTTTCCTATGTTATGTGATATTTTGTTGTTGTTATCTTAGCTAGTTTTCCTTTTCCCTAACCATGCATTCCTTTTGTATGTAGGCCTCTTTCGGTCAACACCAGGTAATGTGATTTTTGATTTACATTCGGCGGTTGAGCTTAGATTTATGCCTAGAAGGCTTAATTGTGTATTGAGATGTTTTATGTTTAAAAGAAGAAAATCTTCATTTCTAAGGCTATAGATAAAACCATGATTTCTCAAGTTATCACTATCGACAGGGAAGAATTTAGTTTCATTATTCATATTCTTACAACTAGATGGATGGATTGTTTGAAACTGGGATTGACTGGCAAGTCGATCCTTTGATTTTCCTTGTAGCTGTATTTTATTGATGCTTTTACCTTCCTTTCCTTAAGTACGATTAATGATTGTTCTTTTTCTCAATGTCTAGGATTGCGACAAATCTTGGCTAAACTTATGAGGGTGAGGTTCCTTCATTCATCTTCTTTTTGCTTGATTGGATTGAATTAATTCACATTTAGTCTAACAACTTTTCTTTGTTTTTCTGTTACTCTTGAGTTGTCGTTGCTCACCCTTTTTTTGGGCATGAGTTTAATTCATTCAACGCTAGTAGCGGCTTTATTTTAGCTTCGAAGGTAATGGTGTCTCCACCCATTCTATTTTCCTATATTCATCGTTGTTTTCTTCACTTTAATTTAGGCATGTCTTATTCAGTGATTCTTATCTTGGACACTTGATCATTCGACCATTTTGTTTTATGCGGGGGGAGTATTGAGTTTTCTAATTATTAATTGATATTTTTCTAGCTGATTTGTTTCTTCCTCATGAATTATTATGTGTGTCTAAGTTATTGAAGATGCTTGCTTCGAGATTTTCAGCTGTCATTGACCAAGTATGTTGTGCTACAATTGTTTTTGTTTTTGATGTTTGGATTGGTGGTTGAGGGAACAGGCAGCTGACCCTTGGAACCCTCTTTCTTACTCAGATTTTTGACGGATCTCCTTTGGTTTGCTTTAATTTTTTTTTTCTTTTTATTACTTACACAATGAGTTTCTCTTGTAGACTTTTTGCTCGTTTTCTTCTATTTCCTATGCTATGTGATTTTTTCTTGTTGTTATGCTAGCGAGTTTTCCTTTTCCCCTCAGAAGAACCCACTTTCTTACTCCGATTTTTGTGGAATCTCCTTTGGTTTGCTTTAATTTTTTTTTTCTTTTTATTAATCAAACAATGAGTTTCTATTGTAGACTTGTTGCTTGTTTTCTTCTCTTTCCTATACTATGTGATATTTTATTGTTATTATGCTAGCGAGTTTTTCTTTTCCCTAATCATGTATTAATTTTGTTTGTAGGCCTGTTGCGTTCAACACTAGGTAATGAGATTTGTTGCTTTACAAGTGGTGGTTGAGCTTATATTTATGTTTACAAGTATTAAATGTGCATTTAGATGTTTTTTCTTAAAAAAAAGAAAATCTTCATTTCTAAGGCTATAGATAAAACCATGATTTCTCAAGTTATCACTGTCGATAGGGAAGAATTTAGTTTCATTATTCATTTTCTTACAACTAGATGGATGGATTGTTTGAAACTGGGATTCGCTGGCAAGTTGATCCTTTCATTTTTCTTCTACCTGTATTTTATTGATGCTTTTACCTTCGTTTTCTTAAGGATGATTAATCATTGTTCTTTTTCTCAATGTCTAGGATTGCGACAGATGTTGGCTAAACATAT
The DNA here is from genome assembly GCA_015731905.1 of Salix dunnii. Classification (NCBI taxonomy): domain Eukaryota; kingdom Viridiplantae; phylum Streptophyta; class Magnoliopsida; order Malpighiales; family Salicaceae; genus Salix; species Salix dunnii. The sequence continues at coordinate 4,354,816 of CM027676.1, forward strand.
TTTCCTATATTCATCTTTGTTTTCTTCACTTTAATTTAGTCATGTCTTATTCAGTGATTCTTATCTTGGACACTTGATCATTCGACCATTTTGTTTTATGCGGGGAGTATTGAGTTTTGTAATTATTAATTGAGATTTTTGTTGTTGATTTGTTTCTTCCTCATGAATCATTATGTTTGTCTATGTTATTGAAGATGTTTGCTCCGTGATTTTCAGCTGTCATTGACCAAGTATGTTGTGCTGCAATTATTTTTGTTTTTGATGTTTGGATTGGTGGTTGAGGGAACAGGCGGTTGACCCTTGGAACCCTCTTTCATACTCAGATTTTTTATGGATCTCCTTCGGTTTGCTTGAATTTTTTTTCTTTTTATTACTCAGACAATGAGTTTCTATTGTAGACTTTTTGCTCGTTTTCTTCTATTTCCTATGGTATGTGATTTTTTCTTTTTGTTATGCTAGCGAGTTTTCCTTTTCCCTAGCCATGTATTCATTTTGTTTGTAGACCTGTTGAGTTCAACACGAGGTAATGTGATTTGTTGCTTTACGAGAGGTGGTTGAGCCTAGATTTATGATTACAAGGATTAAATGTGTATTTAAATGTTTTTTTCTTAAAAAGAAGAAATTCTTCATTTCTAAGTCTATGGATAAATACATGATTTCTCATCTTATCACTGTTGACAGGGAAGAATTTAATTTCATTGTTAATATTCTGACAACTAGATGGAGGGATTGTTTGAAACTGGGATTCGCTGGCAAGTCGATCCTTTCATTTTGCATGTAGCTGTATTTTTATTGATACTTTTACCTTATTTTTTAATGGAACGATTAATGATTGTTCTTTTTTTCAATGTCTAGGATTGTGACAGATCTTTGGCCAAACATCTTTGGGTGAGATTCCTTCATTCATTTTCTTCTTACTTGTGTGGACTAAATTAATTCACATTTATTCTAACTTTTCTTTTCTTGTTTTTTCTCTTAAGTTGCCTTTTCTCACCCTTTTTTTAGGCATGAGCTTAATTCATTCAGCGCCACTAGCTACTATATTTTAGCTTCCAAGGTAATGGCGTCTTCACCCATTCTATTTTTCTACATTCATCAATGTTTTCTTCAATTTAATGTACTCATCTCTTATGGTGCACTTGTTAACTTGATCATCTAGTCGTTATATTTTTTGTTGGGAGTATTGAGTTGTCTCATTATTAATACAGATTTGTGGGTCCATTTGTTTCTTCCTCGTGAATTATTATGACCGTCTATGTTACCCAAGATGCTTGTTCCGAGATTTTCAGCTCTCATTGATCAAGTATGTTGTGCTACATTTGTTTTTGTTTTCGATGTTTGGATTGGTGGTTGAGGGAACAAGCGGCTGACCCTTGGAACCCACTTCTTATGTAGATCTTGGATGGATCCCCTTTGGTTTGCTTTAAGTTTTTTTTATTTTTATTATTCAAACACTGAGATTCTATTGTAGTCTTGTTGCTCGTTTTCTTCTCTTTCCTATGCAATGGGATATTTTGTTGTTGTTATGTTAGCTAGTTTTCCTTTCCCTAACCATTTATTCATTTTGTTTGTAGGCCTGTTGCATTAAACACTAGGTAATGTGATTTGTTGGTTTACGAGTGGTGGGTGTGTTTAAGATTTATGTCTACAAGGATTAAATGTGTATTTAGATGTTTTTTCTTACAAGGAAGAAAATCTTCTTTTCTAAGCATAGATTAAACCATGATTTCTCATCTTATCACTGTCTACTTGGAAGAATTTAGTTTCATTATTCATATTCTAATAACTAGATGGATGGATTGTTTGAAACCATAATAACTAGATGGATGGATTCTAATAACTAGACAATTAAGTCTAACAACTTTTCTTTTCTTTCTTTTTCTCTTGATTTGCCTTTGCTCACCCTTTTTTTAAGCATGACCTTAATTCATTCAGCGCTACTAACAGCTATAAAGCTTTCGTTGTAAAGGAGTCTCCACCCATTCTATTTTTCTACATTCATCATTGTTTTCTTCACTTTAATTTATTCATTTCTTAATGTGCAATTATTATCTTGGACACTCATTTGGTCGATTATGTTTTATGCGGGGAGTATTGAGTTTAAGTCGAGCAGGATCTCTTCGACTTATTCAAACCCATCTGCTGTTATCCATGCAACATCATTACATCATTTGATATCATCTCTGTCCAAGGAGAAGGCTAGAACAGAAACAATCCTTGCAAGTTTTTTGCCAATGACTTGACAGTGTTTGGTCAACATACTTGTGCAATCCTTAAGTGCTGATTCATGCTAGCTCTTTTTTTTTCTTTTTTTTAGGGGCTTGCATATGGTCTGATACTACATTTTTTGGAAGCAAAATTATTTAATAATCTAGTCAACATATGTACATGGCTAGATGGCCTGATACTGCATCTCAACTAGCAAACTCAAGCCAGTCAAACTTCAACTTGAGGTTACCTTTTAAATATTTATGAAGAACACTTCGTAGTATGCAAAATGTTCTATTCTTGAAAATTGATGTAGGGAGTGGGTTTGTTTTTTGATTTCCACTTCATCATCTCAGTTTTGTGTCTATGAGAGGTTGTGAGTGGGAGCCTGCTTATGAAAGCATTAGTGTTGATGATGTTCTCTTTTTAATCTCATCAAGGAAGTACTTCATCTGTGTAAAGCTGACCCAATAATATATAGATAATTTATAACTAAATAAAAAGCAAATTGTTGAAGCCATGAGGCTTCTGACATGGATGATGTTGCTAGCCCTGGGCATAAATATCATTAGTTTTCATCTGTTTGGATTCTGGTGTAAGGGTTATTCTAGATATTAGGTTTTCAGCAACAATTAAATTATATAATATTTCAAATAATTTTAATGGATTTCTGTATGTGGGCTAATTTGAGTTTACTTTAAAAAATGATTCAAAAATTTAATAATAATTTAAAAACTAATAAGAAAAAAATAAAAAGAATAAAAATTAATAACTTAGATAAAAAGAATTAATAACTTAGATAATAATAATAACTTAGATAAAAAGAATAATTTATCATCCTTAAGTCTCATGTAGGCTAGTCCACATCATCTCATCTCTCCTTGAAAGAATTCAACCTCAAATTAAAATCTATGTCAAACAATATAAGATCAGTAACATTAAAGGTAACACCAACACCATATTCACTTGGAAGGTTAATTTTGTATGTGTTGTGATATGAAATCCATCAACAATTGTGATGAAATCCAATAGCAATGATGGTTTAGAACCCCAAGATCGTGTGACAAGATTGACTGAGCCTTGACCCGACACCTAACAAGATAAAAATCAAGACTATGAAGGATTGAAACGCCACACCTAGAAAACATGAGAATCTCTCAACAATCAAGGTGATAAGTTTGGTTGTTTGAACGTCACAATATTAACTTGATAAGTTCTACGAGTTCTTTTAAGAACAAAGAGGAACACAAGACCTCACAAATATGATAATTTTTTGAAAACATAATATATTTTTTCATTTTGAAATACCCATCAAAATTCTCATGTTTTTAGGCCTGATGCGAACCAGTCCAAAAACACTAGCAAGGACCCATTACATGTTCCAAATGGTCCAATGACGCGGTCTAAGACAAAGACATTGAAAGAGACAATGAATGCATTAGTTTTAAAGGTTTCAACCAGGTCAGAATTTCAAGGACCATTGGAGTATCAAAAGAAGATCCTAGTACATCTTATCCATGTGGAGGAGGGGTATAAAACAACCGTATTTGGGCCATGAAGTGAGCACAAAAAAGGTCCCAAAAGAATCCTACTACAACATGGGATTAATGGGCTTGATGGAAGACTACACAAAAGAAAGCCTTATGGGCTTTATATAATTTTGTTAGCTACAGCCCAAGACTGGTTTGGGCTTAATTAAGACTTTCTTTTTAGTTAGGATCCAAAGCTTGTTTGGATTAAGTTATGGGTTTTTTAATTTGAGGTATTGGGCCAGTTTTGAGTGGACCTCATTTAAGTCCACATAAGGGGTCCATTAGGGTTAGTTTTTAAAAGACTATTTAAACTCATGTTACGAATAATTTCGGCAGCCATTGATGAAATTGATTATGAACTTTCCAGTTTATGTGTGAGAGATTCTTGCATTCTTTAGTTATTGAACAAACTGAATCTGACTTATTGAAGATTAACTAGCTTCATGGCGTCATTCTACTCCTTCCAATAGTGCTGGTGCCTTGGAGCAGGTTTCCATTGTGTCACACTCCTATTAGACCTATTTTTGTTTTTTTAGTGTTCCTTTAAGTTTTCCAGTTGTTCTGTCCATCTCCTTCTTTGTCGTGTCTGCATCATCTAAGCAAAAAAGAAGTGATGCGAGCCTCGTCATCACGTGGTCGCGCAACCCACAATGAAGAATGGATTTGATCCCGAAAAGCTGAAATAGGTCTGATAAGTTGGATTCAATTCGTTCAAGAACAGAAGAATGCAAGAATCAATCTCACACATAAACTCAAAAGTTAGGAATAATTTCATCAATGGCTGCCGAAATTATTCCTAACATGAGTTTAAATAGTCTTTTAAAAACTAACCCTAATGGGCCCCTTATGTGGACTTAAATGAGGTCCACTCAAAACTGGCTCAAAACCCCAAATTAAAAAGCCCATGACTTAATCCAAACAAGTATTGGATCCTAGCTAAAAATAAAGTCTTAATTTAAGCCCAAACAAGCCTTGGGCTTAAGCTAACAAAATTAAATAAAGCTCATCAGTCATATTTATAGCCTTCCATCTAGCCCCTTAATCCTTGCTAGTGTTTCTGGACCGGTTCGCATCATCCCCTCTCTCCTCGATAGGATTCAACCTCGAATCAAAACCGGTATGTTGTTGATGGCTTGACAATCAACACACATCCTCCACCTTCCATCCTTCTTAAGCTTGAGTAGCATGGGTACAACACATTGACTTATACTTTCACGAATATATCCCTTATCTATTAGCTCATAAACTTGTCTTTAAAGTTCTTTTATCTCCTCAGGATTGTTTATATAGGCTGGTCCGTTATGAATTGAAGCTTCATGTACAAAATCAATCTTATGCTCTATCCCCCACAATAGTGGTAATCTGCTAGGAGTATCATTAGGGTAAACATCATCAAACTCCATCAATAACGAAACAGCAGCACTAGGAAAAATATGATCAAGATCATTAGTATTAAAGTAAGCCTCTTTGTACAGATGTAAAATCATTGGCTTGTCTGTGAAACATGCAGATCTGACCTCACCCTCTCTAGGATAAAAATTAGGCTGTTTCTTTAATTTTTCCACACAATTCTCATCACTCTTCTTGAGTTTCTTCTCTCCTCTAGCCTTACCTCCACTCTTGACCAGATTTGGGTGTTTTTGAGTTGTGCTCAAATGGTCTGGATTGTTTGTGTTTGGATGAGTGTCTAAATGGGTTGTAGTGGTTTGGGTTCTGGCTGAATTTGATGTTCTCTCCCCTTGATCCTCACCTTGATTTTCTCTCCCCATTGCCTCAAGCTCATGTTTTAGCTTTATTTGATCATCATACACCTATTTGGGTGTAAGACATACAAGAGTGATGGTTTTACCATCTTTTACAATGGTATACATGTTTTTAATCCCATCATGAATTGCCTTCCTACCATATTGCCAAGGCCTCCCGAACAAGATGTGACTTGCTTGCATTGGTACCACATCGCACAGAACTTCATCAACATATTTCCCAATCGAAAATCACAACCGGTTTGATCACTTTCACTTCTCCACTATCATTCAACCATTGCAATCTATATGGTTTCGCATGCTTAAAAGTACTCAAATTTAGTTTACTCACAAGGGTGGTATTGCAAACATTAACGCAATTTCCACTTTCAATAATTAAACCACACACCTTGCTTTGTACGTAACAACGCGTATGAAAGATATTCTCTCTTTGTTGATTAGATTCATCTTCCATGAACTGAACCTGAAGTGTGTGCCTTATAACCAAGGACCCCATAACCGGTAATGCTAACTCATCCCCCTTACTATCCTCCAATGGTGACATGCCTTCACAATAAGATTTGTCACTTTTAGATTCTATATCATCATCATAGTCATCTTCACCCACAATTGCGTTTTCATCAACAACCTCTTCAAAATAAAAACTGGTATTCTGTATGGCCTTATGGACTGTATTTCCTCTACAATCAGCACCAATATTCTGTTTCCTTATCGATTTCAGATCATCATTTAGATCCATGTTCATCCTCGACGACAATTGGAGTTGCTGACATAAGGCTCGCAATTGGAAAGCAACGTCAGCGTTTTGTGTTGCTAATTCATTGTTTCCTGACATCCTTTGTATCTGCAAAATTCAGTTAGTAGCTCAAAATATATCCTCACAACTCTCGTGTTTCACACACAAAAAAAATCAAGGCTTTTCACTCGAATAAGCTCACTACGCCTTTTACCTCATAACTCTCATGTATCACCAAAAAAAATCAAGGCTTTTAACTCTAATAAACTCACTACGCCTTTTACCTCTCAACTTTTTGAGAATTGAGCAGAATCTAAACTCTTACGCAATTTTTACGTAACATAATTGAAACCTAGACCAAACAACCTCGAAATAACCTCAAATTCAATATTTAGTATTTTAATACTAAAATAAAATCAACACTCAAATTATAGGTCGTTCTCGTACTTCTAGTTACTCAACCCCTTATGTGATCAAATTTCAGCAGAAACGAATCTCCAATTGAAAACTCTAGTATACGCTATCAAAATAAGCTCAAATTCAGTATATCATGAGATAAAGTTTCAATTGAATCTAAAGTGTTTTTCTAAGGGTTTACGAAGGTAATGTTTCTATGGCAGAAATGAATTTCGAAATAAACCCTCATGAAATCAAAATTAGAATAAGCTTAAATTTGACATGATTCTACGTGAATACTAGTAGACCGAATATAATTTTTCAATTCATTCTGATGTGGTTTGCTTATGTTTCCCCCGAGTTGTGTTTTCTGCGGCAAAACCTCATCTAATACCTCTATCTCTCTCTTTTTTTCTCTTTTCTCTTTTCTTTTTCTGCTTTTCTCAATTTACTAACACGACGAGACAGAAAAAAATGAAATATAAGCTCTCCTTTCCTTATGATTCGTTTTGTTTTACTAAAGCACGCAGACTCGAAGAATAAGGAGATAGACACAAGGGTTTGGGTACATAGGAGAAAGAGATTGATCTAGAAATTGATTTTTGATGTTTATTTAGTATTGTAAAACTAAATAATGAATTTGAGGTTATTTCAATATTGTTTTGCCTGGGTTTCAATTTGGTTACGTAAAAATTGCTGAATAGGTTAGATTCTGGACAGGTCCCAAAAAGTGATCCTTATTGTTTAGTTGTCCAATTATTCGCTTTTATTATAGTTTGGGTTATCTAGGATGTCAAGCTATTGTTTTTTCTTGTGTTTTATTTCGTGTCTTCGTATTGTCCTCAATTCCTACGAATTTGCATGGTATTTTTATTGCTTCTTGAGTCTGTAAAACATAACTAGAGTGTCTTGTGAAGGCTCCTGACTTTGATTTGTTGATTTTAGTTCCTAAAGAACCAAAAGAAAGCAAGTTGTGAGGTAAAAAGCATAGTGAGTAGAGTGAAGAAACTTGATTTTTTTTGTGTAATTCACGAGAGAAGTGAAGATATATTTGTGCTGCTAACCTAATTTTGCATATTCAAAGGATGTTTTGGAAACAACAAATCAATGACACAAAACACTGAAGTTGCTTTCCAATTGCGAGCCTTAGGTCAGCAACCCGAGTTGTTGTCTATGACATACAAGGATCTGAGAGATAAGGTGAATTCGATAAAGCAACAGAATAATGGAGTTGAACGCCAAGGAAATAAAGTTTGTATGGCCACAAGGAATAACAAATATGATTTTGAAGAGTATGTTGATGAAAACACAAGTGTGGGTAAAGACGACTATGATCTTGCATCTATTGGCCAAGGAATTAGGTCTAGACCAAGCAGAGCTACGAGGAATGTGAATTTCCATGGCATGCAGAATTATAGAGATATGGATAGGGACACCATTAAGCTGAAAATTCCTAACTTCCAAGGTAAAAATGATCCCTATGCTTACTTGGAATAGGAGAAAAAGGTAGATTGGATTTATTATTGCCATAAATATTTTGAACAAAAAAAAATAAAATTGGTGATGATTGAGTTTACGGAGTATGCATTGATTTGGTGGGATCAGATTTTAATCAATAGGAGGAGGAATGGGGAGCGACCCGTTCAGACTTGTGGGAGAGATGAAAGTCTTAATGACTAGACGATTTATGCCAAACCACTATTATAGAGACCTATACCTGAAGCTCCAATGATGCGAACCTTGTGATCACGTGGTCACGCAACCCATAACGAAGAATGAGATTTGATCCTGGAAAGCCGAAATAGATATGATAGGAGGGTGACACAATGGAAACCTGCCCCAAGGCACCAACACTATTAGAAGGAGTAGAATGACGCCATGAAGCTAGTTAATATTCGATAAGTCGAATTCAGTTCGTTCAAGAACTAAAGAATGCAAGAATCACTCTCACACATAAACTGAAAAGTTCAGAATTAAAATTCATCAATGGCTGCAGAAATTTCGCTAACAATTTCAAAACGAGAAAAACCAGTAGTCGAATGAATAGTTCAATTATAAGCAAACTCAATAAAAGGCAAACATTTTTCCCAACTTTTCAAATTCTTTTGTATTAGAACATGTAAAAGTTGAGATAATGTTCTATTGACTACCTCAGTTTGCCTATCTGTTTGAGGATGACATGTTAATGCGAATCGGTCTAGAAACACCAACAAGGAATAAGGGGCTGGATTGAAGGCTATAAATAAGACTCCTTGTTTTTCAGTGTTTGTGTCCATCTTCTTGTTCTTCGTGTCTGCGTGATCTAGTAAAAAAAAGAAAAATAAAGCCTATATTTCATCATTTTCAGTCTCATCATTTCAGTAAATTAAGAATGAAAAAAAGAGAGATTCAGTATATTTAAAATAAAGCCTATATTTCATCCTTATTCTGTCTCGTCGTTTTAGTAAATTAAGAAGAAGAAAAAAACAGAGATTCAGTACATTTAAAAAAAAACAGAGAAAAAAAGAAAAGAAAGAGAGTTAGAGGTGTTAGATGAAGTTTTGCCACATAAAACACAACTTGGAGGAAACATAAGAAAACCAGCTCGGAATTAATTAAAAATCAATATTCCATCTATTGGTGTTGAGATAGAATTATATGTCAAATTTGGATTTATTCTAATATTGATTTCTTGAGGTTTAATTTCGAGATTCATTTCTGCTGTAGAAACACTACCTTAGGGAACCCCTACAAAAACACTTTAGAATCAATTGAAACTTTACATTCTATGTCAAGGTATTGATATCTCATGATATATTAAATTTAGGCTTATTTGAATATCATATACTGGAGTTTTCAATTGGAGGTTCATTTCTGCTGAAATTTGATCACATAAGGGGTTGAGTGCCTGGAAGTACGAGAATGACCTATAATTTCAGTTTTATTTTTAGTTTAGTATTACAATACTAAATATCAAATTTGAGTTCATTTCGAGGTTGTTTGGTCTGGGTTTCAATTCTACCACGTAAAATTTACGTAAGAGGTTAGATTTTGCTCAAGTCTGAAAAAGTGTTCCTTATCGTTTAGTTTTGTCCATTTCTCTATTTTTATTCTATTTTGGGTTATCTAGGTAGTAATTGTTTTCTCTAGTATTTAGTTCTGTTTTATTTTGTGTCTTTGTATCGTCCACAATTCATACGAATTTGCATTGCTACTCGTGAAATCATAATCTTAGTTTTGTTTTGATTTATTTTCAGTATTTTTATTGCTTCTTGATTCTGAAAATCATAATTAGAGTGCGCTGCGAAGGCTACTGACTTTGATTTGTTGATTTTAGTTCCAAAAGAACCACAAGAAAGCAAGTGAGCGTATTAAAGTGAAAAGCCTTGATATTTTTGTGTAATACACAAGAGGTGAGCAGATATATTTTAAGCTACTAACCTAATTTTGCAGATTCAAAGGATGTCAGGAAACAATGAATTAGTGACTCAAAATATGTTGATGAAGTTCTGTGCGATGTGGTACCAATGCAAGCAAGTCACATCTTGTTGGGGAGGCCATGGCAATATGACAGGAAGGTAGTTCATGATGGGTTAAAAATAGATATAGCATTGTAAAAGATAGTAAAACCATCACTTTTCTACCTCTTACACCCAAATAGGTGTATAATGATAAAAAAAAAAGAAGAAGCTAAAACGTGAGCATGAGGCAATGGGGAGAGAAAATCAAAGTGAGTATCAAGGGGAGATAAGACCATTAGATTCGACCAGAACCCAAACCACTACAACTCATTCAGGCACATCCAAATACAAACAAAACAAACCATTCGACTACAGTCAAAAACACCTAAATCTGGTTGAGAGTGGAGGTAAGACAAGAGGAGAGAAGAAAGTCAGGAAGAGTGATGAGAATTATGTTGAAAAACTAAAGAAACACCAGCAAGGACACATTATAATGCGGGCCAACCCAAAATACCAACAAGGGTCCATTACAAGTGTAGAAGGGGTCCAATACAACTTTATTTGGGCCATGAAGTGAGCACAGCAAAGGAACCAAAAAGAATCGTACTACAACATGGGATTAATGGAAGACTATAAAAAAGAAAGCCTTATGCGCTTTATTTCATTTTTTTAGCTACAACCAAGGCCTGTTTGTGGTTAAATTAAGACTTCGTGTTTAGGTAGGATCCAAGGCTTGCTTGGATTAAGTCATGGGCTTTCCAACTTAGGGTTTTGCATCAGTTTTGAATGGACCTCATTTAAGTCCACATATGGGGTCCATTAGGGTTACTTTTTAAAAAAAACTATTTCAACTCATGTTAGATAACTTTCGGTAGCCATTGATGAATTTTTATTCTTAACTTTTCAGTTTATGTGTGAGAGTGATTATGCATTTTTTAGTTCTAGAACGAACTTAATCCAACTTATCTAAGATTAACTGGCTTCATGGTGTCATTCTACTCCTTCTAATAGTGCTGGTGCCTTGGGACAGGTTTTAATTGTGTCACACTCATATCACACCTATTTCAACTTTTCGAGATCATATCTCATTCTTAATTGTGGATTGTATAACCACGTGATCATGAGGTTCGTATCAATATGAAGCTAGAGGACATGGTTCACATGGCCACAAAAGTGGAGAGACAACTTAGGAAGGGACAACATTGCATTCTTCATGATGTAGAACAGCCTTGAAACACCAAAAAAGACCCATTACATATTCCAAATGGTCCAATGATGTGGTCTAAGACAAAGGCAATGAAAGAGGCAATGAATACATTGGTTTTGAAAGTTTCAACTAGGTTAGAATTGCAAGGACCATTGGAGTATAAAGAGGAGACCGTAGTACTTCTTATCCATGTGGAGGAGGGGTCTAATACAACCTTATTTCGGCAATGAAATGAGGACAACAAAGGAGCCAAAAGAATCCTATTACAACATGGGATTAATGGGCTCGATGGAAGACTATAAGAAAAAGTCTTATGGGGTTTATTTAATTTTGTTAGGTACAGCCCAAGACTTGGTTGGGATTAATTACAACTTTGTTTTTAGCTAGGATCCAAGGCTTGTATTGATTAAGTCATGGACTTTCCAACTTTGGGTTTTAGGTCAATTTTGAGTGGACCTCATTTAAGTCCACATAAAGAGTCCAGGGTTAGTTTTTAAAAGACGATTTAAACTCATGTTAACTAAATTTCAGCAACCATTGATGAATTTTAATTCTGAACTTTTTAGTTTATGTGTGAGTGTGATTCTAGCATTCTTTAGTTCTTGAACGAATTGAATCTAATTTATCGAAGACTAACTGGCTTTGTGGCGTCATTCTACTCCTTCCAATAGTGCTGGTGCGTGTGGCAGGTTTCCATTGTGTCAAACTTTCCCCACAAAGTCTTCCATAAGTAACTCAAAAACTTGGCTTCCCTATCAGAAACAATAGTCCTAGAAATGCCATGTAACCTAACAATTTCTTTGAAGAACAAATCACCTATATGTGAAGCATCATCAGTTTTATGACAAGCAATGAAATATGTCATCTTGGAGAAACTATCTACCACCACAAAAACTGAATCTCTCCCCCTCTTAGTCCTAGGTAATCCCAAAACAAAATCCATAGAAATATTGGTCCAAGGTTCACTAGATATTGGCAAAGGGGTGTACAAACCATGAGGTTTCAATTTAGACTTAGCATGTTTACAAGTGATGCACTTCTCATAGAATCTTTCCACATTACGTTTCATATGAGGCCAAAAAAATGATCATGCAAAATTCCTAATGTCTTAGCTATACCAAAATGTCCCATCAAACCACAACCATGAGCTTCTCCCACAAACAATTCACATAGAGAACACATAAGCATACATAGTTTATTTTCCCTAAACAAAAATCCTTCATACTTGTAAAACTGACCAAAAACCACCTTTTCACATGCATTGAACAGATCACTAAAACAAGCAACTGGATGACCTTCTTGCATCAAAACAACTCCAATACCTATTCCTGAAGCATCACACTCAATTTCAAAACTTTTAGAAAAGTTAGGTAAAACAAGCAAAGGTGCATTAATTAACTTTTCTTTGATTAGATTAAACGCCTTTTCTTGTTCTTTGCCCTACTTAAACGACACATTTTTTTTATGACTTCAGTAAGAGGTGTGGCTAAGCTACTAAAATCACGCACAAACCATCTATAGAAGCTAGCTAAGCTGTGGAAACTCCTCACTTGGCTGATTGTTGTAGGAGATGGCCACACTTGGATTGCCTTATCCTTTTCCTCGTCCACCTCAATTCCTTTCTTACTAACAACAAAACTAAGAAAAACAAGTTTATCCATGCAAAAGGTGCACTTCTTGAGATTAACAAACAATTTTTCTTTCCTTAGAATTTCCAAGACAGATCTCAAATGCATTACATGTTCCTTCAAGTTTTTGCTATAAATTAGGATATCATCAAAATACACAACGACAAATCTGCCAATATATGCACACAGAACATTGTTCATCAAACACATAAATGTGCTCGGAGCATTAGTTAAACCGAAGGGCATCACTAACCACTCATACAAACCATATTTAGTCTTAAAAGTAGTTTCCATTCATCACCTTCTTTCATCCTAATCTGATGATGTCCACTCTTAAGATCCACTTTTGTAAAGACACAAGAATCATGCAATTCATCCAGCATATCATCCAATCTAAGAATGGGATGACGATACTTTACCGTTATGTTGTTGATGGCTCGACAGTCAACACATATCCTTCATGTTCCATCCTTCTTAGAAACTAATAGTAACGGAACCACACACGGACTCATGCTTTCACGCACATACCCCTTCTCCAGTAATTCACCTACTTGCCTCTAAAGTTCCTTGGCATCCTCGGGATTAGTCCTATAAACAGGTCGGTTTGGAATTGACACACTTGATATGAAATCAATCTGATGTTCAATCCCTCGAATTGCAGGTAATCCATTAGGTACCTCTTCAGGAAGGACATCTTTAAACTCCTGCAAAAGAGAAATATTATCGCTCGGCAAAGCATCGACGAGATCATTAGTACATAAAAGAGCCTCCTTGTACATGAGTACAATCAAGGGCTGGTGTGAAAATAATGCTCTCTTGATCTCACTTTTTTTTGCAATGTAATTGAATTTTTCCTCTCTTGCTCTCACTATGGTCGAAATCCTTTCTCTTTCTTTTTCTCTCTAATCAATGTTTTTTTTTTTTTTTTTTGTAAATCTTTTTTTTATTTCGGCCTTCATTTCTTTTTCTTTCTTTTGGTCATTTGATCTTTGTAACTTTAATTGGTTCTCCCTGACCTGTTCTGGATTCAATGCCACAAGAATAATAGGTTGGTTTCTATGAGTGAAAGAATACCTATTTGTGAATCCATCATGCATAACCCTCCGATCGTATTGTCATGGTCTTCCCAAGAGTAAATGGCTTGCATGCATAGTAACCACATCACAAAGCACCTCATCGTCATATTTACCAATGGATAATGCCACCATTACTTGCCTTGTCACCTTGATCTCGCCACATTCATTCAGCCACTTAAGCCGATAAGGGTGAGGATGTTTCAAGGTAGTTAAGGCCAATTTCTCCACCAAATAAGTGTTGTCTATATTCGTGCAACTTCCTCCATCAATAATGACACTCAAACTTTGTTTTTCACAAAGCACCGAGTATGAAACAAGTTCTCCCTTTGGTTACTTTCTTTCGCCTTAACCTGCATATTGAGAACTCGCATTGCTACCAATAAATCTCCAGCCATGGCACTTTGCTCATCATCAGCATCCTCCAAATGTGGCATGTCATCATCATCTACTTCTTCCTCATTTTCCGACTCAAGCTCTCCTTAGGCGTTTATTACCATCACCCTTTTGTTTACACACTGGCTGGTTATGTCTCCTCACCCATGGCATTTAAAACACTTAATATCACGTGTTTTAGAACTTGAAGTTTCGGTGTTACCTAAAGTAGCGGCGGTCATTGGTTTGGAGTTCTTAGAGGATTTAAATTTTGGCTTATTTTGTAGTTGCTCATCCTATTTTGGAGCTGTCTTCATGTGATGGTGGTAGCCATAGGATGACCCCTCCTAACCAATCATTTTGTTTTGAATTGTTCCTCCTCCTTTATGGCTTGATGCACCATATCTGTCAACTCAACATAATGCTGCATCTCAACTATATCCGCAATCTCACGATTTAATTCATGCAAGAACCTAGCCATAATGGCTTCTCGATCCTCGTCGACATTAGCCCGGATCATAGCTACCTCCATCTCCTTGTAATATTCTTCCACGCTCTTGGAACCTTGATCTAACCTCTGCAACTTTTTATACAATCCCCTATAATAGTGGTTGGGTATAAAACGCTTCCTCATAAGCATTTTCATCTCCTCCCAAGTGTCCACGGGTGGCTCTCTATTCCTTCTCCTATTGATCAGTAACTAATCCCACCAAACAATGGCATAATCGGTGAATTCAATTGCAGCAAACTTAACCTTCTTTATCTCCGAGTTGTTGTGACAATCAAACACCATCTCCATTTTAGTTTCCCACTCCAAATAAACTTCAGGATCACTTTTACCTTGAAAAGATGAAATTTTAATCTTTATGTTTCCGAAATCATTATCCCTCCTAGGCCTACCCATCCTAGCTTCTCGATTCTCATTCCCATGCTGAAGCTTGCCTCGGTTCAAATATGGCTCATCAAACCTGACTCCGCCTCTTCCTCAACATTCCACCATGAAACACGCCCACCTTATTGCCTATTAGGGATGTCTTGCTAATGTCTCTTAGGAGCCTCTGCTTCTACCCTGTCCAACCTGTCATGAATAGGTTCTAATTCAGCCATTAACATACACCTCATTTCCCCTAGCAAGGCTTGCATTTGGAGGTTTGGAACTGCAGGTTGTCAAACTTCTTTGGTTGTATCTTCTTGATTACTGGACATATTTAAAATCTGCAAAACAAGTTCAAAATCCTCACAAGCACTCCCTCATGTGTTTCCCTCAAGAATTGCAACACTTACACTCCTGTTTGCATAGTAAATGACTTTTACCCTCTTATGGTCTCACACACTCTTGCCTTTTTTCTTCCACTCTTTTGTGTCTTCTGTAGTTCTCAATATAACTTCCAGAAACTAATTCAAAATAATCCCATAACAATTCAAAAGATGAGAAACAACCAAAACTAAAATGGCTAGGAACTTGTATAAGATGAGATACAAGATTGAAATGAAGTTTTTCTACTGCAATCGTACACTATTTATTTTTCATGAAATTTTTTTTTGAACTTGAATAAGGTGAGAAACAAGATTGAAAAGAAGAAGTTTTCCTACTGGAATCGTGCACCCTTTTTTTTTCGTGTTGTTTGACGATTTTTTTTTCTTGCTTTTTTTTTAAGATTTTTCTCTTCTATAAGAGGTAAGAGTATATAAAAGAAAAAAATGAAAATGAAAGATAGTCAAACTTATCTTAGAACCAAAGCTCTGATACCAAATGATATGAACTCCATCAACAATTGTGATGAAACCCAATAACAACAATGGTTTAAATACCCAAGATCGTGTAGACAAGATTGCTTGAGCCTTGACCCAACACCTAACAAGATGAAAACCAAGACTATGAAGGATTGAAACGCCACACCTAGAAAACATGAGAATCTCTCAACAATCAAGGTGATAAGTTTGGTTGTTTGAACGCCACAAGATTACCTTGATAAGTTCTATGAGTTCTTTTAAGAATGAAGAAGAACACAAGACCGCACAAAAATAGGAAATTCCCATCTATATACTTGGAACAACCCTCCAAGAATAGGAAAAGTCATAACTAAAGCTTTAAAATAGCACAAACATCAAAATAAACAAGTCCCCATGTTTTTAGGCCTGTTGGACTTCTATAGGCAACCATAAATAGCTAAATGACTACATTCAATGTATCTAGCACATAACCATTTAAGACCACGTTTAATCCTCTATTTAATATCTTGGAACCCATCAAATTCATGCTCTTTGATGGTTAGATCATGCTGGAAATGTTTTTGCATATTTATTACCCTCTTCAATTAGTTTGATGATGTGGACTAAGCTTTGATTATTATTTGAGCCCATCTTGATCTATTTAGAATCAGCCCAAATCGCTTGGATTAGCCCAATTAGTGCTTCCTTGAAATGTTTGGCTCTAAGTCTTGTAATTGGACCACTTGGAAGCGACAACGGGTCTTGCGCAAATTCATCACCATCCGCGAGTGTATGATCAACAAGTCCATCTCCTTGGTTTGCATCATAGAAGAATCTTTGAGCTTTATCATCACCTACATCAAAAGGAGATAAATCAGAAACGTTAAAGCTTGCACTAACACCATACTCACCTGGTAAGTCAAGCTTGTAGGCATTATCATTGATGCGTTCAGCTACTTGAAATGGTCCATCACCCCTAGGTAGGAGTTTTGAATGTCGTTTCTCTGGAAAACGTTCCTTTCTTAAGTGCAACCAAACCCAATCGTCTGGTTCAAACACTACCTTCTTGCGTCCCTTGTTGGCTTGTTGGACATACTGTTGAGTCCTCCTTTCAATGTTCAGTCGTGCCTTTTCATGAATCATCTTTACAAATTTTGCCTTTCTTTTGCCATCTAGGTTCACACGTTCACTCAAAAGTAAAGAAGTTAAATCCAAAGGTGACAAAGGGTTAAAGTCATATACCATTTCAAAAGGTGAAAACTTAGTTGCTGAATGTATACTTCTATTATAAGCAAATTCAACATGTGGCAAACAATCTTCCCATGTTTTCAAGTTCCTTTTAATGATAGCACGTAACAAAGTAGACAAAGTTCTATTCACTACTTCAGTTTGACCATCCGTTTGTGGATGACAAGTAGTAGAAAACAATAACTTGGTTCCTAACTTTCCCCACAAAGTCTTCCAAAAGTAACTAAAAAACTTGGCATCCCTATCAGAAACAATGGTCCTAGGCATGCCATATAACCTGACAATTTCTTTGAAGAACAAATCAGCTATACATGAAGCATCATCAGTTTTATGACAAGTAATGAAGTGTGCCATCTTGGAGAATCTATCTGCCACCACAAAAACTGAATCTCCCCCCCCCCTTGTCCTAGGTAATCCCAAAACAAAATCCATAGAAATATCAGTCCAAGGTTCACTAGGTATTGGCAAAGAAGTGTACAAACCATGATGTTTCAACTTAAACATGACCTGTTTACAAATGATGCACTTCTCACAGAATCTTTCCACATCACGTTCCATATGAGGCCAAAAAACTGATCATGCAAACTTCCTAATCTCTTAGCTACACCAAAATGACCCATCAAACCACCAACATGAGCTTCTCCCACAAACAATTCACGTAGAGAACACATAGGCACACATAGTTTATTTTCTAGAAACAAAAATCCTTCATGCCTATAAAACTTACCGAATCCCACTTTTTCACATGCATTGAACACATCACCAGAATCAGAATCTTGTGCATACAAATCCTTAATGTATTCAAAGTAGAGTAATTTTGTATATAAAATGGAAAGTAAAGCATACCTTCGGGACAATGCATCAGCTATCATATTTTCCTTACCGTGCTTGCATCTGATCACATTAGAAAACGTTTCAATGAATTCCACCCACTTGGCGTGGCATCTGTTCAACTTTTGTTGTCCTTTCAAATGCTTCAAGGACTCATGATCCGTGTGAATCACAAATTCCTTTGGCCATAGATAATGTTGCCAATTTTCCAAAGCCCTTACTAAGGCAAACATCTCCTTATCATAAGTAGGGTAATTTAGGGCTGCCCCACTCAACTTTTCACTAAAACAAGCAACTGGACGACCTTCTTGCATCAAAACAACTCCAATACCTATTCCTGAAGCATCACACTCAATTTCAAAACTTTTAGAAAAGTTAGGTAAAACAAGCAAAGGTGCATTAATTAACTTTTCTTTGATCAGATTAAATGCCTTTTCTTGTTCTTCAACCCACTTAAATGACACATTTTTTTTATGACTTCAGTAAGAGGTGTGGCTAAGCTACTAAAATCACGCACAAACCGTCTATAGAAGCTAGCTAAGCTGTGGAAACTCCTCACTTGGCTAATTGTTGTAGGAGTTGGCCACTCTTGGATTGCCTTAACCTTTTCCTCGTCCACCTCAATTCCTTTTTTACTAACAACAAAACCAAGAAAAACAAGTTTATCCGTGCAAAAGGTGCACTTCTTGAGATTAGCAAACAACTTTTCGTTCCTTAAAATTTCCAAGATAGATCTCAAATGCATTACATGTTCCTTCAAGGTTTTGCTATAAATTAGGATATCATCAAAATACACAACGACAAATCTGCCAATATAGGCACGCAAAACATGTTTCATCAAAGGCATAAATGTGCTCGGAGCATTAGTTAAACCGAAAGGCATCACTAACCACTCATACAAACTATATTTAGTCTTAAAAGCAGTTTTCCATTCATCACCTTCTTTCATCCTAATCTGATGATATCCACTCTTAAGATCCACTTTTGTAAAGACACAAGAACCGTGCAATTCATCCAGCATATCATCTAATATAGGAATGGGATGATGATACTTTACCGTTATGTTGTTGATGGCTCGACAGTCAACACACATCCTCCATGTTCCATCCTTTTTAGGAACTAATAGCACCGAAACCGCACTCGGACTCATGCTTTCACGCACATAACCCTTCTCCACTAATTCACCTACTTGCCTCTGAAGTTCCTTGGTATCCTCGGGATTAGTCATATAAGTAGGTTGGTTTGGAATTGACGCACCTGGTATGAAATCAATCTGATGTTCAATCCCTCGATTTGGAGGTAATCCATTAGGTACCTCTTCGGGAAGGACATCTTTAAACTCCTGCAAAAGAGAAACAATATCGCTCGGCAAAGCGCTGACAAGATGATTGGTACATAAAAGAGCCTCCTTGTACATGAGTACAATCAGGGGCTGGTGTGAAAATAATGCTCTCTTTATCTCACTTTTTTTTGCAATGTAATTGAATTTTTCCTCTCTTGCTCTCTCTATGGCCGAAATCCCTTCTCTTTCTTTTTCTCTCTAATCAATGTTTTTCTATCTTCTTTTTTTGTAAATCTTTTTTTTCGATTTCGGCCTTCATTTCTTTTTCTTGCTTTTGGTCATTTGATCTTTGTAACTTTAATTGGTCCTCCCTGACCTGTTCTGGATTCAATGGCACAAGAATAATAGGTTGCTTTCTATGAGTAAAAGAATACCTATTTGTGAATCCATCATGCATAATCCTCTGATCGTACTGCCATGGTCTTCCCAAAAGTAAATGGCTTGCATGCATAGTCACCATATCACAATGCACTTCATCTTCGTATTTACCAATGGATAATGCCACCAATACTTGCCTTGTCACCTTGATCTCGCCACATTGATTCAGCCACTAAAGCCGATAAGGGTGAGGATGTTTCAAGGTAGTTAAGGCCAATTTCTCCACAATAAGTGCTGGCTACATTCATGCAACTTCCTCCATCAATAATGACACTACAAACTTTGTTTTTCACAAAGCACCAAGTATGAAACAAGTTCTCCCTTTGGTTACTTTCTTCCTCCTTAACCTGTATAGTGAGAACTCTCCTTGCCAAGGTTGTCAATACCGTTCCGGTTGTCGTTCCGGTTTTTCTATTGGTACGGAACGTTTCAGTTTCAGAGCATTTTGGTGTGCCGTTTCGAGGTTGTACTGTTCATATAAAATTAATTATATATATATATGAAAAAAATTAAAATATTAATTTAACAAGAAAAATTACAATTCAAGATAAATTAACTTTAAATTATACAATACAAACACAAAATCAAACAAATATAAAATCAAAATTAGAAAAAAAATCACAAATTAATCAAAATAAAGAAGATTTTAAGGCCGTAACGGCACATCCTGAACGGAATCGAGACGTTTCGACCGGAATTTGGCTGGAATTTCTGGTATGGACTAGAATTAAAACCGAGAAGAAAACGACGTCGTTTCGTCTCGGTTTTGTTAATGGAACGAAATGTTATGGCCGTTCCAGAGAACAGAACGGAATTGACAACCCTGCTCCTTGCTACCAATAAATCTCCCACCACAGCACTTTGCTCATCATCAGCATCCTCCAAAGGTGGCATATCATCATCATCTACTTCTTCCTCATTCTCCGACTCAAGCTCTCCTTGGGCGTTTATTACCATCACCCTTTTGTTTACACACTGGCTGGTTATGCCTCTGGCATTTAAAACACTTAATATTACGTGTTTTAGAACTTGAAGTTTTGGTGTTACCAACATTAGCGATGGTCGTTGGTTTGGAATTTTTAGAGGATTTAAATTTTGGCTTATTTTGTAGGTTCTCATCCCGTTTTGGAGTTGTCTTCCACGTGTTGGTGGTAGCCATAGGATGACCCCTCCTAACCAATCCTTTTCGTTTGAATTGTTCCTCCATCTTTATGGCTTGATGCACCATATCTGTCAACTCAACATAGTGTTGCATCTCAATTATATCCGCAATCTCACGATTTAATTTGTGCAAGAACCTAGCCATAGTGGCTTCCCGATCCTCATCGACATTAGCCTAGATCATAGCTACCTCCATCTCCTTATAATATTCTTCCACACTCTTGGAACCTTGATTTAGCCTCTGCAACTTGTGATACAATCCCTATAATAGTGGTTGGGTACAAAACGCTTCCTCATAAGTATTTTCATCTCCTCCTTAGTGTCCACGGGTGGCTCTCCATTTTAGTCTCCCACTCCAAATAAACTTCAGGATCACTTTTACCTTGAAAAGATGGGATTTTAATCTTTATGTTTCCCAAATCATTATCCCTCCGAGGTCTACCCATCCTAGCTTCTCGATTATCATTCCCACGCTCAAACCTGCCTCAATTCAAATATGGCTCATCAAACTCCGAGTCCGCCTCTTCCTCAACATTTCGCCACGGAACACGCCCACCTTGCTGCCTATTGGGAATGTCTTGTTGATGTCCCCTAGGAGCCTCTGCTTCTACCCTGTCCAGCCTGTCATGTATAGGTTCTAATTCAGCCCTTAACACACGTCTTATCTCCCCTAGCAAGGCTTTCATTTGGAGGTTTGAAACTGCAGGTTGTCAAACTTCTTCGGTTGTATCTTCTTGATTATTGGACATATTTAAAATCTGCAAAATAAGGTTAGAATCCTCACAAGCACTCCCTCACGTGTTTCACTCAAGAATTGATACACTTACACTCGTGTTTGCACACTAAACGGCTTTTACCCTCTTATGGTCTCACACACTCTTGCCTTTTTTCTTCCACTCTTTTGTGTCTTCTTTAGTTCTTAATCGAACTTCCAAAAACTAATTCAAAATAATCCCACAGCAATTCAAAAGATGAGAAACAACCAAAATTAAAATGGCTAAAACTAGTATAAGATGAGATACAAGATTGAAACAAAGTTTTACTACTGCAATCGTATGTTGTTTTTTTTTCACGATTTTTTTTTGAACTTGAATAAGGTGAGAAACAAGATTGAAAAGAAGTTTTCCTACTGGAATCGTGCACCTTTTTTTTTCCCGTATTGTTTAACGATTTTTTTTCTTGTTTTTTTTTTAAGAGTTTTTTTGTCTTCTACAAGAGATAACAGTATATAAAAGAAAAAAAAAATGAAAGATAGTCAAACTTATCTTAGAACTAAAGCTCTGATACCAAATGATATGAACTCCATCAATAATTGTGATGAAACCCAATAGCAACGTGGTTTAGAACCCCAATATCGTGTAGACAAGATTGCTTGAGCCTTTACTCAACACCTAACAAGACTACGAAGGATTGAAACGCCACACCTAGAAAACGTGAGAATCTCTCAACAATCAAGGTGATAAGTTTGGTTGTTTGAACTCCACGAGATTAACTTGATAAGTTCTACGAGTTCTTTTAAGAACGAAGAGGAACACAAGACCTCACAAAAAATGATAATTTTCTGAAAACATAATCTGCCTATTCATTTGAAAATTTCCATCTTTATACTTGGAACAACCCTCCAAGAATAGGAAAAGTCATAACTAAAGCTTTAAAAGAGCACAAACATCAAAATAAACAAGTCCCCGCGTTTTTAGTCCTGTTGGACTTCTAGAGGCAACCATAAATAATTAAATGACTAAATTCAATGTATTTAGCATAACCATTGAAGACCATGTTTAATCCTTTATTTAATATCTTGGAACTCATCAAATTCATGCCCTTTGATGGTCAGATCAGGCTAGAAATGTTTTTGCATATTTATTACCGTCTTCAGTTGGTTTGATGATGTGGACTAAGCCTTGATTATTATTTGAGCCCATCTTGGTTTGTTTAGAATCAGCCCAAATCGCTTGGATTAGCCCATTTAGTGCTTTCTTGAAACGTTTGGCTATAAGTCTCGTAATTGGACCACTTGGAAGGGACAACGAGTCTTGTGCAAATTCATCCCCATCCGCGAGTGTATGATGAACAAGTCCAGCTCCTTGGTTTACATCATTCCCACTGGTGCAGCACATGTACGTACACTGTGGTCGGAGACGTTTCAATGGTCATTTGAAAATTCCCCCCCCTTTCTCTCTCTTGCCTACGCAATCTAACGTTAGCGCAATTGTTTTTTCTGAATTTTCCCTTCAGTATCTATACTATGAATTGTTTTTTATGGTCCTTATTATTATTATATATGTTTTGATTTGTTTGAATTTTGTCCATATTGTTATTATATATGTTTTGATTTGTTTCAATCTTGTCCTTTAATTAAAATTAATTATTTATTGTAGTCATGGTTATCAAAATCATGATTTTGACACGACACGGAAGACACTTCTGAAACTCGGATCATAAGATAGAATTGTAAAATCATAAAATCATACCTGAATTTTTCCATACAAAAATAGTAAAATCATAGCTAAAATCGTGTGGGTAGAAAAATCATAAAATCATAAGTAAAATATTTCAGAATACAATACAATATAATTATAGTCATAAAACTATATTATTTAAGATTCATACACGATTCCAAATAACTTAAAAACATATTACAAAACAATTATGTCTATAGAATTTCATTAGGTAAAAACTAACAAATTTAAAATAAATATTTTACTGATGTGGTATATAAATTAAAATCAGTCTCATGACCTTCATTTTTCTCGTTATTTTTAATACATTTATCAAAAACATTATTATTGAAAGGATTATCAATACTAATACTGGTACCAACACTGATATTGCTAGTATTAACTTCAATTCTAACAAATTATTTAGACATCAAGACATGAAAATGATTTTAAAACATCAAAAAAAATTAATTTAAAATAAAAAATAAAAAAATTATTTTTTTCAAAAAAATTAAGTAAAATTCCATGATATATATATATATATATATATATAAAGAGAGAGAGAGGGGGGGCCTCAACAGGCTTTTAAAATTGTGATACTTTATAGAAAGCGGGGCTCTAACAGGCTTTTGAAACTTTTGCAGGATCGTAAAATCAGATCGATTCGGTATGATTTTATGATTTTATATGATTTTGACCGAGTTTGACCCAAATTAATTTTGTTACCCGAGTTAATAAGCTTTGATGAGTTGACTCGCAAAATCAACCGAGTTTGGCCCAAATCAATTTTTTTACCCGAGTTAATAAGTTTTGATGAGTTGACACGAGTAAACTCATGATTTTGACAACCATGATTGTAGTTTTATTTAGGTCCTCAGACTTTGAATTTTTTAAATTGGTCTATAATCCATAATATTTTCAGTATCAAAGTTTTGATTTATTTCAATTTTATCCTTCCATGCAAATTAATTATAGATTTCAGTTTCATTTCGGTCTTAATTCTTTTAATTTTCAATTTTGTTTTAAATTATTTAATTTCATTGGCATCAATGTTTGGATTTATTTCAATTTTTTCCTTCAAATTATATTTATTATACATGTTTTTTTTCATTTTATCCCTTATACTTTTAATTCCTTTATTTTTTTGGATATATTTTTGTCTATATTTATATATACATGCTATTAGTTTTTGTTTTCAATTTTTCTTCATTTATGATGTTATTAAGTTTTTTTGTTTAATGTTCAAATTTTAATATATGCTAGTAATCATTTGAAAATTAATAATTATTATGATTTATCTTTTTTTCCCCTTCAATTCACATAATTTCTTAAAATCTAATAATATTTATTTTTATTATGTCATTTACTTTGTTTTTTAATTGTATTTTTTTGTTAATATTGTCATGTCTTAAATTTTCTAATTATTATTAATAAGACATTCAAAATAATGATAATGATTATTTGTTAGTTTTGTTTTCTTTTAAATATGTCAGACTAATTATATTTATATTTATGGAATATTAGCACCTTAATATATATATATATATATATATATATATATATATATATATATATATATTTTTTTTACTATCATTACTCTAAAATACTTTTAATATAATAATATGAGTAATAAATCTTATAAAATAAAAAAATTATGGAATTTTTTTAACAATAATTATGGACTAACCAATTTTTATTATTTTCACCGGTATTAAGTTTTTTTTACATTTTAATTTATATTGGTGATCATTTTAAAATTAATATTTATTATTTTTTCTCTTTATTATTTTTTAAAATCTTTTTATTTATCCTTCAAGTCAAATAATATTTGAAAATCTACTTTAATTTTTTTTAGTCATTTATTTAGTTTTTTTATTGCTTTTTTGTTAATATTGTTAGCTATTGAAAATTTTAATTCTTATAAATAAGACATTCAAAATAATAATAATGATTATTTGTAAGTCTTTTTTTCCTTATAAGTATGTAAGACTAATTATATATTGTGATATTTATTTAATATAAACATCTTAAAATATATATAAAAAATTGAGCTGACTTTTCTTTATAAATCTCACGTTAATTTAATCTGAGTGTTATAAAAATTTTTAAATATAATAATATCATGGAAAAATCTGAAAAAATAATCTTTCATAAATTTTAGCAGTTGCCTTTTTGTTGCAAATAACAAATAATATATCTTTAGTCAATTTGATCAATTGTGATTTTGCTATTTAAAAATTAAATTATTACCAAAACAGTTAAAACAAAACCATCAATCAAATTATTTGATGCAAAAAACAAATCACTCATCTGTGCCATAATTTAACAACTGTCATTTTACTCTTTGCTAATTGAAGATTGCATAAAAGAAATAAAACATATACAATAATAAATCAATATGTTACACGGAGCACATGACTTATTTTAACAAAAAATATTTGATTCCAATTGTACAAACTAATGATGAAATAATTATCAAAATAAGTTTAACAGTAGCAACATTCAATAGCCTAAACATATTCTATTAATTACAATTTTAGTTATTAAATATTAAAATAATCATTATAACACGTATAAAATCAATCATTTTTCAATATAAAAAAAGACCGAATAAGGCCTTGAAAATAATGATAATTATTATTTTTAAGTTTTTTTCTTATAAATATGTGACACTAATTATATATTTTAATATTTATTTGATGTTAGCGCCTGAATATATCTATATATATATATATATAAACAGAAAAAATGACCTATGATTTTTTGGAGAAAAAAATTAATGTCAGTGTTTTGAATTACTTTTAATATAATAATATGAGAAATAAATCTTATAAAAAAATAACTTTTAATTCTTATTTTGTCTTTTTTTGATTAAGTTTATTTATTAGAAAAAAATAATTCTTGGATTTTAGGTTATTTTTGTATAATAAAAAAAATTATATTTTTATGTATAGTATTTTAGATATAATATTACTAGGAAAAAAAATGTAACTTATAAATAAAATGAGTAGATAAATTTACGTAAGTTATCTATAATTAAAAAATATACAAACTACTTCTCATATGTTTCGATCACACTATTCCTTTTAGACGGGAAAAAATCATTTTTAATATATTTTATCTATTATAATTTTATTAATTAAATATTAAAATAACTAATTATAAAATATATATAAAAAAAAAATCTACATAAAAAAACACAGCAGGAAAATCACCTCCTTATTTATATTATGATCACTGAATATTTATTTTTTTCCTCTGTTTTACTTCCGACCTTTTCATGGATATAAACCAAAAGCAAATACCTTCGTTCCTGGAGCCAAGGATTCAAAATAGAGAAAACGGTAAACTCAAAATAGTGCCGTTGGCTCTTGACGAATCAGTTACAGAGCAGAGATTAGTATTCTTGCTATCCTAAAACTAATGAAAAACAACAGAGCTATAACAGCAATGGCGAACAAACTGTTCCATATTTTTTCTTCAAGATCCAGATCTCCAATCCTCCTCTTCACAATCTGTCCTTTCGCCTGCTCTCTTCTTTCTTACTCTTCTCTCTCTACCCGTCACCCTTCAGACTCTCCACACCCTGACACTATCCCCAATCTCTCTCTCAAACCCGAAACCTCCTTCGTCGCTGCCCTCGAGCACTTCCTCCATCACAAATACCCGAGATCCTCCTCCTCCTCTCCGTTTCCAACAGATAGCGAAGAGGATGTGCCAAGATTCGACGATCAAGTGTTTCCAAAGAGAGCGCGTATGAGTTTGGTATTTTCCCCTTTCGGGTTTTGATTTTTATATTTCCTTGTCCACTAACATTTCCGCATTATGCGTCATGTTTTTCCTGTCATCAGTACGTGACCGGGAAATGCTTTGACATTATAATGTCATTTGCTATGCTATAATGTCTGAGTTGAATATCAAGTTCATTTATAGAAGGCTAACACACTGAAATGGGCTTTTGAAATCATGTTAATGGCTTAAAGCTCCATGAAATGTGCAAATGTGCCTGTTGTTTGGAGCTCCCTTCTTGTAGAGAATGTAGCTAATTAGCATTACCTCCACATTCAAAATTTTTACTCTGCTATCTGTGGATATAGGAAGCTATGAAGTGGGTGAGGGATCAGCCTGGATGGAAACGATCAGAAGGAAGGAATCACATATTTCCTATTCATCATCCATGGTCTTTCAAATCTGTTTGTAGATATGTCAAAAATCCAATTTGGTTGTTACCAGATATGGACTCCACAGGGAACTGGTGACTATATGACTTGGAAAACTTGTCTGCATTTCGGTATTTGACTATTTATAATAACTGAAAAAAGTTATTCCTGGAAATTAATCTGAACAGCAAGAAGACCAACAAATACTGTTAGTTCTAATCCTGTACAGCCTTCCAACATGAATTATAAAATTTATGACAATTTGTGTATACTATGATGTAGTAATGCTTGTTGACGCACATTTCAATGCATCTCTTTTTATGTGCAGCTTGAGTATGATATCTTGGAATATGTTGTAATTGCCTGGTTAGCACAAGGTGGTCGTGATAAGATGAAAGATGATGGCCTTAATCTGTCAGACTGGCTTCAATCATTGGCTTCACTCTGGGGTCACCTGTATGTATACATTTCCACTCCCAAAACACAAGTAGTCATATTTATTGTGTTTTTGTTCCTGTGGAATGTATATGGACCCACCTGTATCAATACCACGATAGCATGTTAACAAATATGACTGCTTAGCAGATGAAATCAATTTTCATGGTTTTTAATCCATTATAAAGGTTGCTTGTTGTCATTCGATGTGAAAAATCACAAGTATGAGTTTGGTATTTTCCCTTTTTGGGCTCTGATTTTTATATTTGCTTGTCCACTAACTTTAATATATTGTGCATGAGCTGTGTTGGAGTCACTATGTCACTGTATTGAGAATTTTAGTTGTATCTTGGGAAACATTACTTCAGTTTCTGAGTTATGGATTTGACTCAAAAAAAGCAGGATAAGGAGAGCTTATATTTGATGTGGATATTGATGGTTTTCTGAATCTTTGATTTAGGGGTCTAGCTCACTGCCAACGTGTCTGGCAGTGCATAAGCATTAATCAGAAAACCCTATGGGATTCAGAGATGGAAACAGTGTAAAGTTGTCTGAATTGGAAATCATATCTGAATAAGAGTGTTAGTAAGCGGATAAAAGAACTACAGACAAAAAGAAACGAAAATTGAAAAGAGGTAGCCCAGATTACATTATTCGAACAAGACAATAATGTTATTTCGTTGACCTCCTTTCAAGTTTGACATGCTTGACGCTAGAGGTCAAAAAGGCTATCCTTACAATGATCTCTGAGATTCATGAGTGTGACTTTGCTTATCTATGAATCAAAGATGAAACATACCATGAAACTAGGCTTGTGCTAAGACGGGGGTTGGTTGCTTTGTTTGTTAGGATTATGACAAATCTTGGCTAAACATTTTAGGGTGACGTTCCTTCATTCATTTTTTTCTTGCTTGATTGGACTCAATTAATTCACATTTAGTCTAACAACTTTTCTTTTCTTTCTTATTCTCTTGAGTTGCCTTTGCTCACCCCCTTTTTAGGCATGAGCTTAATTCATTCAACGCTACTAGCGGCTCTATTTTAGCTTCGGAGGTAACGGTGTCTCCATCCATTCTATTTCCCTACATTCATCATTGTTTTCTTCACTTTAATATACTGATCTCTTATTGAGCGATTATTATCTTGGACACTTGATCATCTGGTCGTTATGTTTTATGCGGGGATTATTGAGTTGTCTCATTATTCATTGAGATTTATGGTTTCCATTTGTTTGTCCATCATGAATTATTAAGTACGTCTATATTATGCAAAATGCTTGCTACGAGATTTTCTGCTGTCATTGATCAAGTATGTTGGGCTACAATTGTTTTTGTTTTTGAAGTTTGGATTGGAGGATGAGGGAACAGGTGGCTGACCCTTGGAACCCACTATCTTATGCAGATCTTGGACGGATCCCCTTTGGTTTGCTTTACGCTTTTTTTCATTTTATTATTCAAACATTGAGTTTCTATTGTAGACTTGTTGCTCGTTCTCTTCTCTTTCCTATGCTATGGGATATTTTGTTGTTGTTATATTAGCTACTTTTCGTTTTCCCTAACCATGCATTCCTTTTGTATGTAGGCCTCTTTCGGTCAACACCAGGTAATGTGATTTTTGGTTTACATATGGAGGTTGAGCTTAGATTTATGCCTAGAAGGCTTAATTGTGTATTGAGATGTTTTATGTTTAAAAGAAGAAAATCTTCATTTCTGAGCCTATGGATAAAACCATTATTTCTCATCTTATCACTGTCGACTAGGAAGAATTTAGTTTTATTGTTCATATTTTGACAACTAGATTGTGGGATTGTTTGAAACTCGGATTCGCTGGCAAGTGGATCCTTTCATTTTTCTTGTAGCTGTATTTTATTGATTCTTTTACCTTCTTTTTCTTAGGGATGATTAATGATTGTTCTTTATTTCAATGTCTAGGGTTGCGATAGATGTTCGCTAAACATATTAGGGTGAGGTTCCTTCATTCATCTTCTTCTTGCTTGAATGGACTGAATTAATTCACATCTAGTCTAACAACTTTTCTTTTCTTTCTTATTCAATTGAGTTGCCTTTGCTCACCCTTTTTTTAGGCATGAGCTTAATTCATTCAGCGCTACTAGGTGCTCTATTTTAGCTACGGAGGTAATGGTGTCTCCACCCATTCTATTTTGCTACATTCATCATTGTTTTCTTGATTTTAATTTACTCATTTCTTATCGAGCGATTCTTATCTTGGACACTTGATCATTTCGTCATCATGTTTTATGTGGGGAGTATTGAGTTGTCTCATTATTAATTGAACATTCTGGGGTCCATTTGTTTGTTCCTCATGAATTATTATGTCCTTCTATTTTATTCAAGATGCTTGCTCCGATATTTTCATTTGTCATTGATCAAGTTTATTGTTCTACAATTGTTTTTGTTTTTGAAGTTTGGATTGGAGGTTGAGGGAACAGGTGGCTGACACTTGGAACCCACTATCTTATGCTGATCTTGGACGGATCCCCTTTGGTTTGCTTTACGCTTTTTTTCATTTTATTATTCAAACATTGAGTTTCTATTGTAGACTTGTTGCTCGTTCTCTTCTCTTTCCTATGCTATGGGATATTTTGTTGTTGTTATATTAGCTAGTTTTCCTTTTCCCTTCATCTTATCACTGTCGACTAGGAAGAATTTTGTTTTATTGTTCATATTCTGACAACTAGATGGTGGGATTGTTTGAAACTCGGATTCGCTGGCAAGTGGATCCTTTCATTTTTCTTGTAGCTGTATTTTATTGATTCTTTTACCTTCTTTTTCTTAGGGATGATTAATGATTGTTCTTTATTTCAATGTCTAGGGTTGCGATAGATGTTCGCTAAACATATTAGGGTGAGGTTCCTTCATTCATCTTTTTCTGCTTGATTGGACTGAATTAATTCTCTATTTTAGCTACGCAGGTAATGGTGTCTCCACCCATTCTATTTTGCTACATTCATCATTGTTTTCTCGATTTTAATTTACTCATTTCTTATCGAGCGATTCTTATCTTGGACACTTGATCATTTCGTCATTATGTTTTATGTGGGGAGTATTGAGTTGTCTCATTATTAATTGAACTTTCTGGGGTCCATTTTTTTGTTCCTCATGAATTATTATGTCCTTCTATGTTATTCAAGATGCTTGCTCCGATATTTTCATTTGTCATTGATCAAGTTTATTGTTCTACAATTGTTTTTGTTTTTGAAGTTTGGATTGGTGGTTGAGGGAACAGGCAGCTGACCCTTGGAACCCACATTCTTACGTAGATCTTGGATGGGCTTCTTTGATTTGCTTTAGTTTTTTTTTCTTTTTATTATTCATATAATGAGTTTTTATTGTAGACTTGTTGCTCGTTCTCCTCTTTTTCCTATGTTATGTGATATCTTGTTGTTGTTATGTTACCTACTTTTCGTTTTCCCTAACCATGCATTCCTTTTGTATGTAGGCCTCTTTCGGTCAACACCAGGTAATGTGATTTTTGGTTTACATTCGGTTGAGCTTAGATTTATGCCTATAAGGCTTAATTGTGTCTTGAGATGTTTTATGTTTAAAAGAAGAAAATCTTCATTTATGAGCCTATGGATAAAACCATGATTTCTCATCTTATCACTGTTGACTAGGAAGAATTTAGTTTCATTGTTCATATTCTGACAACTAGATGGAGGGATTGTTTGAATCTCGGATTCGCTGGCAAGTGGATCCTTTCATTTTTCTTGTAGTTGTATTTTATTGATTCTTTTACCTTCTTTTTCTTAGGGACAATTAATGATTATTCTTTTTGTCAATGTCTAGGATTGCGATAGATCTTGGCGAAACATGTTAGAGTGAGGTTCCTTCATTCATCTTCTTCTTGCTTGATTGGACTGTATTAATTCGCATATAGTCTAATAACTTTTCTTTTTCTTTCTTTTACTCTTGAGTTGTCGTTGCCGACCCCTTTTTTAGGCATGAGCTTAATTCATTCAACGCTAATAGAGGCTCTATTTTAGCTTCGGAGGTAATGGTGTCTCCATCCATTCTATTTTTCCTACATTCATCATTGTTTTCTTCACTTTAATTTACTGATCTCTTATTGAGCGATTATTATCTTGGACACTTGATCATCTGGTCGTTATGTTTTATGCGTGGATTATTGAGTTGTCTCATTATTCATTGAGATTTATGGTTTCCATTTGTTTGTCCATCATGAATTATTAAGTACGTCTATATTATTCAAAATGCTTGCTCCGATATTTTCTGCTGTCATTGATCAAGTTTGTTGTGCTACAATTGTTTTTGTTTTTGAAGTTTGGATTGGGGGTTGAGGGAACAGGTGGCTGACACTTGTAACCCACTATCTTATGCTGATCTTGGACGGATCCCCTTTAGTTTGCTTTACGCTTTTTTTCATTTTATTATTCAAACATTGAGTTTCTATTGTAGACTTGTTGCTCGTTCTCTTCTCTTTCCTATGCTATGAGATATTTTGTTGTTGTTATATTAGCTAGTTTTCCTTTTCCCTAACCATGGATTCCTTTTGTATGTAGGCCTGTTTCGGTCAACACCAGGTAATGCGATTTGTTGGTTTATGTTTGGTGGTTGAGCTGAGATTTATGTCTAGAAGGATTAATTGTGTATTTAGATGTTTTCTCTTAAAAAGAAGAAAATCTTCATTTCTGAGCCTATTGATAAAACCATTATTTCTCATCTTATCACTGTCGACTAGGAAGAATTTAGTTTTATTGTTCATATTCTGACAACTAGATGGTGGGATTGTTTGAAACTCGGATTCGCTGGCAAGTGGATCCTTTCATTTTTCTTGTAGCTGTATTTTATTGATTCTTTTACCTTCTTTTTCTTAGGGATGATTAATGATTGTTCTTTATTTCAATGTCTAGGGTTGCGATAGATATTCGCTAAACATATTAGGGTGAGGTTCCTTCATTCATCTTCTTCTGCTTGATTGGACTGAATTAATTCACATCTAGTCTAACAACTTTTCTTTTCTTTCTTATTCAACTGAGTTGCCTTTGCTCACCCTTTTTTTAGGCATGAGCTTAATTCATTCAGCGCTTCTAGGTTCTCTATTTTAGCTACGGAGGTAATGGTGTCTCCACCCATTCTATTTTGCTACATTCATCATTGTTTTCTTGATTTTAATTTACTCATTTCTTATCGAGCGATTCTTATCTTGGACACTTGATCATTTCGTCATTATGTTTTATGTGGGGAGTATTGAGTTGTCTCATTATTAATTGAACTTTCTGGGGTCCATTTTTTTGTTCCTAATGAATTATTATGTCCTTCTATGTTATTCAAGATGCTTGCTCCGATATTTTCATTTGTCATTGATCAAGTTTATTGTTCTACAATTGTTTTTGTTTTTGAAGTTTGGATTGGTGGTTGAGGGAACAGGCAGCTGACCCTTGGAACCCACATTCTTACGTAGATCTTGGATGGGCTTCTTTGATTTGCTTTAGTTTTTTTTTCTTTTTATTATTCATATAATGAGTTTTTATTGTAGACTTGTTGCTCGTTCTCCTCTTTTTCCTATGTTATGTGATATCTTGTTGTTGTTATGTTACCTACTTTTCATTTTCCCTAACCATGCATTCCTTTTGTATGTAGGCCTCTTTCGGTCAACACCAGGTAATGTGATTTTTGGTTTACATTCGGTGTTGAGCTTAGATTTATGCCTATAAGGCTTAATTGTGTCTTGAGATGTTTTATGTTTAAAAGAAGAAAATCTTCATTTATGAGCCTATGGATAAAACCATGATTTCTCATCTTATCACTGTTGACTAGGAAGAATTTAGTTTCATTGTTCATATTCTGACAACTAGATGGAGGGATTGTTTGAATCTCGGATTCGCTGGCAAGTGGATCCTTTCATTTTTCTTGTAGTTGTATTTTATTGATTCTTTTACCTTCTTTTTCTTAGGGACAATTAATGATTATTCTTTTTGTCAATGTCTAGGATTGCGATAGATCTTGGCGAAACATATTAGAGTGAGGTTCCTTCATTCATCTTCTTCTTGCTTGATTGGACTGTATTAATTCGCATATAGTCTAATAACTTTTCTTTTTCTTTCTTTTACTCTTGAGTTGTCGTTGCCGACCCCTTTTTTAGGCATGAGCTTAATTCATTCAACGCTAATAGAGGCTCTATTTTAGCTTCGGAGGTAATGGTGTCTCCATCCATTCTATTTTTCCTACATTCATCATTGTTTTCTTCACTTTAATTTACTGATCTCTTATTGAGCGATTATTATCTTGGACACTTGATCATCTGGTCGTTATGTTTTATGCGTGGATTATTGAGTTGTCTCATTATTCATTGAGATTTATGGTTTCCATTTGTTTGTCCATCATGAATTATTAAGTACGTCTATATTATTCAAAATGCTTGCTCCGATATTTTCTGCTGTCATTGATCAAGTTTGTTGTGCTACAATTGTTTTTGTTTTTGAAGTTTGGATTGGAGGTTGAGGGAACAGGTGGCTGACACTTGTAACCCACTATCTTATGCTGATCTTGGACGGATCCCCTTTAGTTTGCTTTACGCTTTTTCTCATTTTATTATTCAAACATTGAGTTTCTATTGTAGACTTGTTGCTCGTTCTCTTCTCTTTCCTATGCTATGAGATATTTTGTTGTTGTTATATTAGCTAGTTTTCCTTTTCCCTAACCATGGATTCCTTTTGTATGTAGGCCTGTTTCGGTCAACACCAGGTAATGCGATTTGTTGGTTTATGTTTGGTGGTTGAGCTGAGATTTATGTCTAGAAGGATTAATTGTGTATTTAGATGTTTTCTCTTAAAAAGAAGAAAATCTTCATTTCTGAGCCTATTGATAAAACCATTATTTCTCATCTTATCACTTTCGACTAGGAAGAATTTAGTTTTATTGTTCATATTCTGACAACTAGATGGTGGGATTGTTTGAAACTCGGATTCGCTGGCAAGTGGATCCTTTCATTTTTCTTGTAGCTGTATTTTATTGATTCTTTTACCTTCTTTTTCTTAGGGATGATTAATGATTGTTCTTTATTTCAATGTCTAGGGTTGCGATAGATATTCGCTAAACATATTAGGGTGAGGTTCCTTCATTCATCTTCTTCTGCTTGATTGGACTGAATTAATTCACATCTAGTCTAACAACTTTTCTTTTCTTTCTTATTCAACTGAGTTGCCTTTGCTCACCCTTTTTTTAGGCATGAGCTTAATTCATTCAGCGCTTCTAGGTTCTCTATTTTAGCTACGGAGGTAATGGTGTCTCCACCCATTCTATTTTGCTACATTCATCATTGTTTTCTTGATTTTAATTTACTCATTTCTTATCGAGCGATTCTTATCTTGGACACTTGATCATTTCGTCATTATGTTTTATGTGGGGAGTATTGAGTTGTCTCATTATTAATTGAACTTTCTGGGGTCCATTTTTTTGTTCCTAATGCATTATTATGTCCTTCTATGTTATTCAAGATGCTTGCTCCGATATTTTCATTTGTCATTGATCAAGTTTATTGTTCTACAATTGTTTTTGTTTTTGAAGTTTGGATTGGTGGTTGAGGGAACAGGCAGCTGACCCTTGGAACCCACATTCTTACGTAGATCTTGGATGGGCTTCTTTGATTTGCTTTAGTTTTTTTTTCTTTTTATTATTCATATAATGAGTTTTTATTGTAGACTTGTTGCTCGTTCTCCTCTTTTTCCTATGTTATGTGATATCTTGTTGTTGTTATGTTACCTACTTTTCGTTTTCCCTAACCATGCATTCCTTTTGTATGTAGGCCTCTTTCGGTCAACACCAGGTAATGTGATTTTTGGTTTACATTCGGCGGTTGAGCTTAGATTTATGCCTATAAGGCTTAATTGTGTCTTGAGATGTTTTATGTTTAAAAGAAGAAAATCTTCATTTATGAGCCTATGGATAAAACCATGATTTCTCATCTTATCACTGTTGACTAGGAAGAATTTAGTTTCATTGTTCATATTCTGACAACTAGATGGAGGGATTGTTTGAATCTCGGATTCGCTGGCAAGTGGATCCTTTCATTTTTCTTGTAGTTGTATTTTATTGATTCTTTTACCTTCTTTTTCTTAGGGACAATTAATGATTATTCTTTTTGTCAATGTCTAGGATTGCGATAGATCTTGGCGAAACATATTAGAGTGAGGTTCCTTCATTCATCTTCTTCTTGCTTGATTGGACTGTATTAATTCGCATATAGTCTAATAACTTTTCTTTTCTTTCTTTTACTCTTGAGTTGTCGTTGCCGACCCTTTTTTAGGCATGAGCTTAATTCATTCAACGCTAATAGAGGCTCTATTTTAGCTTCGGAGGTAATGGTGTCTCCATCCATTCTATTTTTCCTACATTCATCATTGTTTTCTTCACTTTAATTTACTGATCTCTTATTGAGCGATTATTATCTTGGACACTTGATCATCTGGTCGTTATGTTTTATGCGTGGATTATTGAGTTGTCTCATTATTCATTGAGATTTATGGTTTCCATTTGTTTGTCCATCATGAATTATTAAGTACGTCTATATTATTCAAAATGCTTGCTCCGATATTTTCTGCTGTCATTGATCAAGTTTGTTGTGCTACAATTGTTTTTGTTTTTGAAGTTTGGATTGGAGGTTGAGGGAACAGGTGGCTGACACTTGTAACCCACTATCTTATGCTGATCTTGGACGGATCCCCTTTAGTTTGCTTTACGCTTTTTCTCATTTTATTATTCAAACATTGAGTTTCTATTGTAGACTTGTTGCTCGTTCTCTTCTCTTTCCTATGCTATGAGATATTTTGTTGTTGTTATATTAGCTAGTTTTCCTTTTCCCTAACCATGGATTCCTTTTGTATGTAGGCCTGTTTCGGTCAACACCAGGTAATGCGATTTGTTGGTTTATGTTTGGTGGTTGAGCTGAGATTTATGTCTAGAAGGATTAATTGTGTATTTAGATGTTTTCTCTTAAAAAGAAGAAAATCTTCATTTCTGAGCCTATTGATAAAACCATTATTTCTCATCTTATCACTGTCGACTAGGAAGAATTTAGTTTTATTGTTCATATTCTGACAACTAGATGGTGGGATTGTTTGAAACTCGGATTCGCTGGCAAGTGGATCCTTTCATTTTTCTTGTAGCTGTATTTTATTGATTCTTTTACCTTCTTTTTCTTAGGGATGATTAATGATTGTTCTTTATTTCAACGTCTAGGGTTGCGATAGATGTTCGCTAAACATATTAGGGTGAGGTTCCTTCATTCATCTTCTTCTTGCTTGATTGGACTGAATTAATTCACATCTAGTCTAACAACTTTTCTTTTCTTTCTTATTCATTTGGGTTGGCTCTGCTCACCCTTTTTTTAGGCATAAGCTTAATTCATTCAACGCTACTAGCTGCTCTATTTTAGCTACGGAGGTAATGGTGTCTCCACCCATTCTATTTTGCTCCATTCATCATTGTTTTCTTCACTTTAATTCACTCATCCCTTAACGAGTGATTTTTATCTTGTACACTTGATCATTTGGTCGTTATGCTTTATGCGGGGAGTACTGAGTTGTCTCATTATTAATTGAGCTTTCTAGGATCCATTTGTTTGTTCCCCATGAATTATTATGTCCGTCAATATTATTCAGGATGCTTGCTCCAATATTTGCAGCTGTCATTGACCAAGTTTGTTGTGCTACAATTGTTTTTGTTTTTGAAGTTTGGATTGGATGTTGAGTGAATAGGCGGCTGTCACCTTGGAACCCACATTCTTACACAGATCTTGGACGGACGCCTTTGCTTTGCTTTAAGTTTTTTTTTCTTTTTATTATTCAAACAATGAGTTTCTATTGTAGACTTGTTCATTTTCTTCTCTTTCTTATGGTATGTGATTTTTTATTGTTGTTATGCTAGCCAATTTTCCTTTTCCCTAACCATGTATTCAGTTTGATTGTAGACCAGTTGCGTTCAACACCAGATAATATGATTTGTTGCTTTACGAGTGGTGGTTAAGCTTAGATTTATGTCTAGAAGGATTAATTGTGTATTTAGATGTTTTCTCTTAAAAAGAAGAAAATCTTCATTTCTAAGGCTATAGATAAAACCATGATTTCTCATCTTATCACTGTCGACTAGGAAGAATTTAGTTTTATTGTTCATATTTTGACAACTAGATGGACAGATTGTTTGAAACTAGGATTCGCTGGCAAGTCGATCCTTTCATTTTGCTTGTAGTTGTATATTATTGATGCTTTTACCTTCTTTTTCTTAGGGACAATTTATGATTGTTCTTTTTCTCAATGTCTAGGATTGCGACAGATTTTGGCTAAGCATTTTTGGGTAAGGTTCCTTCATTCATTTTTTTCTTGCTTCATTGGATTGAATTAATTCACATTTAGGCTAACAACTTTTCTTTTCTTTTCTTTTACTCTTGAGTTGTCGTTGCTCACCCCTTTTTTAGGCACGAGTTTAATTCATTCAACGCTACTAGCGGCTCTATTTTAGCTTCAGAGGTAATGGTGTCTCCACCCATTCTATTTTCCTATATTCATCTTTGTTTTCTTCACTTTAATTTAGCCATGTCTTATTTAGTGATTCTTATCTTGGACACTTGATTATTCGACCATATTGTTTTATGTGGGGAGTATTGAGTTTTCTAATTATTAATTGAGATTCTTGTGGTTGATTTGCTTCTTCCTCATTAATTATTATGTTTGTCTATGTTATTCAAGATGCTTGCTCCGAGATTGTCAGGTGTCATTGATCAAGTATGTTGTGCTACAATTATTTTTGGTTTTGATGTTTGGATTGGTGCTTGAGGGAACAGGTGGCTGACCCTTGGAACCCACTTTCTTACTTAGATTTTCGTCGGATCTGCTTTGGTTTGCTTTAAGTTTTTTTTCTTTTTATTACTCAAACAATAAGTTTCTATTGCTCGTTTTCTTCTCTTTCCTATACTATGTGATATTTTATTGTTCTTATGCTAGCTAGTTTTCCTTTTCCCTAACCATGTATTCATTTTGTTTGTAGGCCTGTTGCGTTCAACATGAGATAATATGATTTGTTGCTTTACTAATGGTTGTTGAGCTTAGATTTGTGTACAATGATTAAATGTATATTTAGATGTTTTTTCTTAACAAGAAATCTTTATTTCTAAGCCTATGGTTAAAACCATGATTTCTCATCTTATCACTGTCGACTGGGAAGAATTTAGTTTCATTGTTCATATTCTAACAACTGGATGGAGGGATTGTTTGAAACTGGGATTCGCTGGCAATTCGATACATTCATTTTCCTTGTAGTTGTATTTTATTGATTCTTTTAACTTCTTTTTTTGGGGACAATTAATGATTGTTCTTTTTCTCAATGTCGAGGATTGCGACAGATGTTGGCTAAACATTTTAGGGTGAGGTTCCTTCAGCCATGTTCTTTTTGCTTGATTGGACTGAATTAATTCATATTTAGTATAACAACTTTTCTTTACTTTTATTTTACTCTTGAGTTGTCTTTGCTCACCCCTTTTTTAGCCATCAGTTTAATTCATTCAACGCTACTAGCGGCTCTATTTTAGCTATGGAGGTAATGGTGTCTCCACCCATTCTATTTTCCTATATTCATCGTTGTTTTCTTCACTTTAATTCAGTCATGTCTTATTCAGTGATTCTTATCTTGGACACTTGATCATTCGCCATTTTGTTTTATGCGGGGACTATTGAGTTTTCTCAATATTAGTTAAGATTATGGTGGTTGTTTTGTTTGTTCCTCACGAATTATTATGTCCGTCTATGTTATTCAAGATGCTTGCTCCGAGACTTTCAGCTGTTATTGACCAAGTATGTTGTGCTACAATTGTTTTTGTTTTTGATGTTTGGATTGGTGGTTGAGGGCACAAACAGCTGACCCTCGATACCCGCTTTCTTGCGCAGATCTTTGTCGAATCTCCTTTGGTTTGTTTTATGGTTTTTTTTTTATTATTTAAACAATGAGTTTCTATTGTATACTTGTTGCTCGTTTTCTTCTCTTTCTTATGCTATGTGATTTTTTTATTGTTCTTATGCTAGCTAGTTTTCCTTTTCCCTAGCCATGTATTAATTTTTTTTGTAGCCCTGTTGTGTTCAACACCAGATAATGTGATTTGTTGCTTTACGAGTGGTGGTTAAGCTTAGATTTATGTCTTGAAGGATTAATTGTGTATTTAGATGTTTTTTCATAAAAAGAAGAAAATCTTCATTTCTAAGGCTATAGATAAAACCACGATTTCTCATCTTATCACTGTCGACTAGGAAGAATTTAGTTTTATTGTTCATATTCTGACAACTAGATGGACGGATTGTTTGAAACTAGGATTCGCTGGCAAGTCGATCCTTTCATTTTGCTTGTAGCTGTATTTTATTGATGCTTTTACCTTCTTTTCTTAGGGACAATTTATGATTGTTCTTTTTTTCAATGTCTAGGATTGCGACAGATGTTGGCCAAACATTTTAGGGTGAGGTTCCTTCACTCATGTTCTTCTTGCTTGATTGGACTGAATTAATTTACATTGAGTCTAACAACTTTTCTTTTCTTTCTTTTACTCTTGAGTTGTCGTTGGTCACCCTTTTCTTCGGCATGAGCTTAATTCATTCAGCATTACATGCGGCTCTCTTTTAGCTTCGGAGGTAATGGTGTCTCCACCCATTCTATTTTCCTATATTCATCGTTGTTTTTTTCACTTTAATTTAGGCATGTCTTATTCAGTAATTCTTATCTTAGACACTTGATCATTCGACCATTTTGTTTTATGCGGGGGGAGTATTGAGTTTTCTAATTATTAATTGATATTTTTATGGTTGATTTGTTTCTTCCTCATGAATTATTATGTCTGTCTAAGTTATTGAAGATGCTTGCTCCGAGATTTTCAGCTGTCATTGACCAAGTATGTTGTGCTACAATTGTTTTTGTTTTTGATGTTTGCATTGGTGGTTGAGGGAATAGGTGGCTGACCCTTGGAACCCTCTTTCTTACTCATATTTTTGATAGATCTCCTTTGGTTTGCTTTAATTTTTTTTTCTTTTTATTACTCAAACAATGAGTTTCTATTGTAGACTTTTTGGTCGTTATCTTCTATTTCCTATGCTCTGTGTTTTTTTCTTGTTGTTGTGGTAGCGAGTTTTCCTTTTCCCTAGCCATGTATTCATTTTGTTTATAGGCCTATTGAGTTCAACACGAGTTAATGTGATTTGTTGCTTTACGAGTGGTGGTTGAGCCTAGATTTATATTTATAAGGATTAAATGTGTATTTAGATGTTTTTTTCTTAAAAAGAAGAAATTCTTTATTTCTAAGCCTGTGGATAAATACATGATTTCTCATCTTATCACTGTCGACTAGGAAGAATTTAGTTTCATTGTTCATATTCTGATAACTAGATGCAGGGATTGTTTGAAATTGGGATTCGCTGGCAATTCGGTCCTTTCATTTTCCTTGTAGCTGTATTTTATTGATTCTTTTAACTATTTTGTTGGGGACAATTAATGATTGTTCTTTTTCTCAATGTCTAGGATTGCGACAGATGTTGGCTAAACATTTTAGGGTGAGGTTCCTTCATTCATGTTCTTCTTGCTTGATTACACTGAATTAATTAACATTTAGTCTAACAGCTTTTCTTTACTTTCTTTTACTCTTGAGTTGTCGTTGCTCATCCTTTTTTTAGGCATGAGTTTAATTCATTCAACGCTACTAGCAGCTCTATTTTAGCTTATGAGGTAATGGTGTCTCCACTCCTTTTATTTTCCTATAGTCATCGTTGTTTTCTTCACTTTAATTTAGTCATCTTTTATTCAATGATTCTTTTCTTGGACTCTTGATCATTCGACCATTTTGTTTTATGTGGGTAGTATTGAGTTTTCTAATTATTAATTGAGATTTTTCTAGTTGATTTGTTTCCTCCTCATGAATTATTATGTTTGTCTATGTTATTCAAGATGCTTGCTCCGAAATTTTCAGTTGTTATTGATCAAGTATGTTGTGCTACATTTATTTTCGTTTTTGATGTTTGGATTGGTGGTCAAGAGAACAGGCAGCCGACCCTTGGAGCCCACTTTCTTACTCAGATTTTTTGATGAATCTCCTTTGGTTTGCTGCAATTTTTCTTTTCTTTTTATTACTCCAA
This sequence comes from Salix dunnii, assembly GCA_015731905.1. Lineage (NCBI taxonomy): Eukaryota > Viridiplantae > Streptophyta > Magnoliopsida > Malpighiales > Salicaceae > Salix > Salix dunnii. Next base: position 4,397,020 of record CM027676.1, read on the forward strand.
CAATGAGTTTCTATTGTAGACTTGTTGCTCGTTTTCTTCTCTTTCCTATGCCATGTGATATTTTATTGTTGTTAGGCTAGCGAGTTTTCCTTTTCACCTCGGAACCCGCTTTCTTACTCAGATTTTTTACGAATCTCCTTTGGTTTCCTTTAATTTTTTTTCTGATTATTAATCAAACAATGAGTTTCTATTGTAGACTTGTTGCTTGTTTTCCTTTTTTCCTATGCTATGTGATATTTTATTGTTGTTATGCTAGCGAGTTTTCCTTTTCCTTAACCATGTATTCATTTTGTTTGTAGGCCTGTTGCGTTCAACACTAGGTAATGTGATTTGTTGCTTTACAAGTGGTGGTTGAGCTTATATTTATGTTTACAAGTATTAAATGTGTATTTAGATATTTTTTCTTAAAAAGAAGAAAATCTTCATTTCTAAGGCTATAGATAAAACCATGATTTCTCAAGTTATCACTGTCGACAGGGAAGAATTTAGTTTCATTATTCATATTCCTACAACTAGATGGATGGATTGTTTGAAACTGGGATTCGCTGGCAAGTTGATCCTTTGATTTTCCTTGTAGCTGTATTTTATTGATGCTTTTACCTTCCTTTCCTTAAGTACGATTAATGATTGTTCTTTTTCTCAATGTCTAGGATTGCGACAAATCTTGGCTAAACATATTAGGGTGAGGTTCCTTCATTCATCTTCTTTTTGCTTGATTGGATTGAATTAATTCACATTTAGTCTAACAACTTTTCTTTTCTTTTCTGTTAATCTTGAGTTGTCGTTGCTCACCCTTTTTTTGGGCATGAGTTTAATTCATTCAACGCTAGTAGCGACTTTATTTTAGCTTCGAAGGTAATGGTGTCTCCACCCATTCTATTTTCCTATATTCATCGTTGTTTTCTTCACTTTAATTTAGGCATGTCTTATTCAGTGATTCTTATCTTGGACACTTGATCATTCGACCATTTTGTTTTATGCGGGGGGAGTATTGAGTTTTCTAATTATTAATTGATATTTTTCTAGTTGATTTGTTTCTTCCTCATGAATTATTATGTCTGTCTAAGTTATTGAAGATGCTTGCTCCGAGATTTTTAGCTGTCATTGACCAAGTATGTTGTGCTACAATTGTTTTTGTTTTTGATGTTTAGATTGGTGGTTGAGGGAACAGGCGGCTGACCCTTGGAACCCTCTTTCTTACTCAGATTTTTGACGGATCTCCTTTGGTTTGCTTTAATTTTTTTTTCTTTTTATTACTCACACAATGAGTTTCTATTGTAGACTTTTTGCTCGTTTTCTTCTATTTCCTATGCTATGTGATTTTTTCTTGTTGTTATGCTAGCGAGTTTTCCTTTTCCCCTCAGAAGAACCCACTTTCTTACTCTGATTTTTGTCGAATCTCCTTTGGTTTGCTTTAATTTTTTTTTTCTGTTTATTAATCAAACAATGAGTTTCTATTGTAGACTTGTTGCTTGTTTTCTTCTCTTTCCTATACTATGTGATATTTTATTGTTATTATGCTAGCGAGTTTTTCTTTTCCCTAATCATGTATTAATTTTGTTTGTAGGCCTGTTGCGTTCAACACTAGGTAATGAGATTTGTTGCTTTACAAGTGGTGGTTGAGCTTATATTTATGTTTACAAGTATTAAATGTGCATTTAGATGTTTTTTCTTAAAAAAAAGAAAATCTTCATTTCTAAGGCTATAGATAAAACCGTGATTTCTCAAGTTATCACTGTCGATAGGGAAGAATTTAGTTTCATTATTCATTTTCTTACAACTAGATGGATGGATTGTTTGAAACTGGGATTCGCTGGCAAGTTGATCCATTCATTTTTCTTCTACCTGTATTTTATTGATGCTTTTACCTTCGTTTTCTTAAGGATGATTAATGATTGTTCTTTTTCTCAATGTCTAGGATTGCGACAGATGTTGGCTAAACATTTTAGGGTGAGGTTCCCTCATTCATTTTCTTCTTGCTTGATTGGACTGAATTAATTAACATTTAGTCTAACAAATTTTCTTTACTTTTGTTTTACTCTTGAGTTGTAGTTGCTGACCCTTTTTTTAGGCATGAGATTAATTCATTCAAAGCTACCAGGGGCTCTATTTTAGCTTCGGAGGTAAAGGCGTCTCCACCCATTCTATTTTTTTATATTCATCGAATAGGAAGAATTTAGTTTTATTGTTCATATTCTGACAACTAGATGGAGGGATTGTTTGAAACTGGGATTCGCTGGCAAGTGGATCCATTCATTTTTCTTCTACCTGTATTTTATTGATGCTTTTACCTTCGTTTTCTTAAGGATGATTAATGATTGTTCTTTTTCTCAATGTCTAGGATTGCGACAGATGTTGGCTAAACATTTTAGGGTGAGGTTCCCTCATTCATTTTCTTCTTGCTTGATTGGACTGAATTAATTAACATTTAGTCTAACAAATTTTCTTTACTTTTGTTTTACTCTTGAGTTGTAGTTGCTGACCCTTTTTTTAGGCATGAGATTAATTCATTCAAAGCTACCAGGGGCTCTATTTTAGCTTCGGAGGTAAAGGCGTCTCCACCCATTCTATTTTCCTATATTCATCGAATAGGAAGAATTTAGTTTTATTGTTCATATTCTGACAACTAGATGGAGGGATTGTTTGAAACTGGGATTCGCTGGCAAGTTGATCCATTCATTTTTCTTCTACCTGTATTTTATTGATGCTTTTACCTTCGTTTTCTTAAGGATGATTAATGATTGTTCTTTTTCTCAATGTCTAGGATTGCGACAGATGTTGGCTAAACATTTTAGGGTGAGGTTCCCTCATTCATTTTCTTCTTGCTTGATTGGACTGAATTAATTAACATTTAGTCTAACAAATTTTCTTTACTTTTGTTTTACTCTTGAGTTGTAGTTGCTGACCCTTTTTTTAGGCATGAGATTAATTCATTCAAAGCTACCAGGGGCTCTATTTTAGCTTCGGAGGTAAAGGCGTCTCCACCCATTCTATTTTCCTATATTCATCGAATAGGAAGAATTTAGTTTTATTGTTCATATTTTGACAACTAGATGGAGGGATTGTTTGAAACTGGGATTCGCTGGCAAGTTGATCCATTCATTTTTCTTCTACCTGTATTTTATTGATGCTTTTACCTTCGTTTTCTTAAGGATGATTAATGATTGTTCTTTTTCTCAATGTCTAGGATTGCGACAGATGTTGGCTAAACATTTTAGGGTGAGGTTCCCTCATTCATTTTCTTCTTGCTTGATTGGACTGAATTAATTAACATTTAGTCTAACAAATTTTCTTTACTTTTGTTTTACTCTTGAGTTGTAGTTGCTGACCCTTTTTTTAGGCATGAGATTAATTCATTCAAAGCTACCAGGGGCTCTATTTTAGCTTCGGAGGTAAAGGTGTCTCCACCCATTCTATTTTCCTATATTCATCGAATAGGAAGAATTTAGTTTTATTGTTCATATTCTCGACAACTAGATGGAGGGATTGTTTGAAACTGGGATTCGCTGGCAAGTCGATCCTTTCATTTTGCTTGTAGCTGTATTTTATTGATGCTTTTACCTTCTTTTTCTTAGGGACAATTTATGATTGTTCTTTTTTCAATGTCTAGGACTGCGACAAATTTTGGCTAAACATTTTAGGGTGATGTTCATTCACTCATGTTCTGCTTGCTTGATTGGACTGAATTAATTTACACTGAGTCTAACAACTTTTCTTTTCTTTCTTATACTCTTGAGTTGTCGTTGCTCACCCTTTTCTTAGGCATGAGCTTATTCATTCAACATTACAGGCGGCTCTCTTTTAGCTTCGGAGGTAATGGTGTCTCCACCCATTCTATTTTCCTATATTCATTATTGTTTTTTTCACTTTAATTTAGTTATCTCTTATTGAGCGATTCTAATCTTGGACACTTGATCATTCGGCCTTTTTGTTTTATGTGGGGAGTATTGAGTTTTCTCATTATTAATTAAGATTATGGTGGTTGTTTTGTTTGTTCCTCATGAATTATTATATCCGTCTATGTTATTCAAGATACTTGCTCTGAGATTTTCAACTATCATTGACCAAGTATGTTGTGCTACAATTGTTTTTGATTTTGATGTTTGGATTGGTGGTTGAGGGCACAGATAGCTGACCCTCGATACCCACTTTCTTGCGCGGATCTTTGTCGGATCTCCTTTGGTTTGCTTTATGGTATTTTCTTTTTATTATTTAAACAATGAGTTTCTATTGTAGACTTGTTGCTCGTTTTCTTCTCTTTCCTATGCTATGTGATATTTTATTGTTCTTATGCTAGCTAGTTTTCCTTTTCCCTGGCCATGTATTAATTTTGTTTGTAGGCCTGTTGCGTTCAACACGAAATAATGTGATTTGTGGCTTTACGAGTGGTTGTTGAGCTTACATTTATGTTTACAAGGATTAAATGTATATTTAGATGTTTTGCTGCTGAATAAGAAGAAAATCTTTATTTCTAAGCCTATGGATAAAACCATTATTTCTCATCTTATCACTATCGACTGGTAAGAATTTAGTTTCTTTTTTCATATTCTTACAACTAGATGGATTGATTGTTTGAAACTGAGATTCGATGGCAAGTCGCTCCTTTCATTTTCCTTGTAGCTGTGTTTTATTGATGCTTTTACCTTCCTTTTTCTTAGGGACGATTAATGATTATTCTTTTTCTCAATGTCTAGGATTGCAACAAATTTTGGCTAAACATTTTAGGGTGAGGTTTCTTCATTCATTTTCTTCTTGCTTCATTGGATTGAATTAATTCACATTTAGGCTAACAACTTTTCTTTTCTTTTCTTTTACTCTTGAGTTGTTGTTGCTCACCCCTTTTTTAGGCATGAGTTTAATTCATTCAACGCTACTAGCGGCTCTGTTTTAGCTTCAAAGGTAATGGTGTCTCCACCCATTCTGTTTTCCTATATTCATCTTTGTTTTCTTCACTTTAATTTAGTCATGTCTTATTCAGTGATTCTTATCTTGGACACTTGATCATTCGACCATTTTGTTTTATGCGGGGAGTATTGAGTTTTCTAATTATGCTAGCGAGTTTTCCTTTTCCCTAGCCATGTATTCATTTTGTTTGTAGACCTGTTGAGTTCAACACGAGGTAATGTGATTTGTTGCTTTACGAGTGGTGGTTGAGCCTAGATTTATGATTACAAGGATTGGTGGTTGAGGGAACAGGCGGTTGACCCTTGGAACCCTCTTTCATACTCAGATTTTTTATGGATCTCCTTCGGTTTGCTTGAATTTTTTTTTTCTTTTTATTACTCAGACAATGAGTTTCTATTGTAGACTTTTTGCTCGTTTTCTTCTATTTCCTATGGTATGTGATTTTTTCTTTTTGTTATGCTAGCGAGTTTTCCTTTTCCCTAGCCATGTATTCATTTTGTTTGTAGACCTGTTGAGTTCAACACGAGGTAATGTGATTTGTTGCTTTACGAGTGGTGGTTGAGCCTAGATTTATGATTACAAGGATTAAATGTGTATTTAAATGTTTTTTTCTTAAAAAGAAGAAATTCTTCATTTCTAAGCCTATGGATAAATACATGATTTCTCATCTTATCACTGTTGACAGGGAAGAATTTAATTTCATTGTTCATATTCCGACAACTAGATGGAGGGATTGTTTGAAACTGAGATTCGCTGGCAAGTCGATCCTTTCATTTTGCATGTAGCTGTATTTTTATTGATACTTTTACCTTATTTTTCAATGGAACAAGTAATGATTGTTCTTTTTTTCAATGTCTAGGATTGTGACAGATCTTTGGCCAAACATCTTTGGGTGAGATTCCTTCATTCATTTTCTTCTTACTTGTGTGGACTAAATTAATTCACATTTATTCTAACTTTTCGTTTCTTGTTTTTTCTCTTAAGTTGCCTTTTGTCACCCTTTTTTTAGGCATGAGCTTAATTCATTCAGCGCCACTAGCTACTATATTTTAGCTTCCAAGGTAATGGCGTCTTCACCCATTCTATTTTTCTACATTCATCAATTTTTTCTTCAATTTAATGTACTCATCTCTTATGGTGCACTTGTTAAGTTCGACACTTGATCATCTAGTCGTTATATTTTTTGTTGGGAGTATTGAGTTGTCTCATTATTAATACAGATTTGTGGGTCCATTTGTTTCTTCCTCATGAATTATTATGACTGTCTATGTTACTCAAGATGCTTGCTCCGAGATTTTCAGCTCTCATTGATCAAGTATGTTGTGCTACATTTGTTTTTGTTTTCGATGTTTGGATTGGTGGTTGAGGGAACAAGCGGCTGATCCTTGGAACCCACTTCTTATGTAGATCTTGGATGGATCCCCTTTGGTTTGCTTTAAGTTTTTTTTATTTTTATTATTCAAACACTGAGATTCTATTGTAGTCTTGTTGCTTGTTTTCTTCTCTTTCCTATGCAATGGGATATTTAGTTGTTGTTATGTTAGCTAGTTTTCCTTTCCCTAACCATTTATTCATTTTGTTTGTAGGCCTGTTGCATTAAACACTAGGTAATGTGATTTGTTGGTTTACGAGTGGTGGGTGTGTTTAAGATTTATGTCTACAAGGATTAAATGTGTATTTAGATGTTTTTTCTTACAAGGAAGAAAATCTTCTTTTCTAAGCATAGATTAAACCATGATTTCTCATCTTATCACTGTCTACTTGGAAGAATTTAGTTTCATTATTCATATTCTAATAACTAGATGGATGGATTGTTTGAAACTTAAATTCCCTAGCAAGCCGTTCCTTTTATTTTCCTTATAGTTGTATTTTTATTGATGATTTTACCTTCTCTTTCAAAGGAGCGCTTAATGATTTTTTTTTCAATGTCTATGATTGCGACAAATCTTGGCCAAACATCTTAGGGTAATGTTCCTTCATTCATTTTTTTCTTGCTTGATTAGACTGAATTAAGTCTAACAACTTTTCTTTTCTTTCTTTTTCTCTTGAGTTGCCTTTGCTCACCCTTTTTTTAAGCATGACCTTAATTCATTCAGCTCTACTAACAGCTATAAAGCTTTCGTTGTAAAGGAGTCTCCACCCATTCTATTTTTCTACATTCATCATTGTTTTCTTCACTTTAATTTATTCATCGCTTAATGTGCGATTATTATCTTGGACACTCATTTGGTCGATTATGTTTTATGCGGGGAGTATTGAGTTTTTAAGTCGACCAGGATCTCTTCGACTTATTCAAACCCATCTGCTGTTATCCATGCAGCATCATTACATCATTTGATATCATCTCTGTCCAAGGAGAAGGCTAGAACAGAAACAATCCTTGCAAGTTTTTTGCCAATGACTTGACAGTGTTTGGTCAACATACTTGTGCAATCCTTAAGTGCTGATTCATGCTAGCTCTTTTTTTTTCTTTTTTTTAGGGGCTTGCAGATGGTCTGATACTGCATTTTTTGGAAGCAAAATTATTTAATAATCTGGTCAACATATGTACATGGCTAGATGGCCTGATACTGCATCTCAACTAGCAAACTCAAGCCAGTCAAACTTCAACTCGAGGTCACCTTTTAAATATTTATGAAGAACACTTCGTAGTATGCAAAATGTTCTATTCTTGAAAATTGATGTAGGGAGTGGGTTTGTTTTTTGATTTCCACTTCATCATCTCAGTTTTGTGTCTATGAGAGGTTGTGAGAGGGAGCCTGCTTATGAAAGCATTAGTGTTGATGATGTTCTCTTTTTAATCTCATCAAGGAAGTACTTCATCTGTGTAAAGCTGGCCCAATAATATATAGATAATTTATAACTAAATAAAAAGCAAATTGTTGAAGCCATGAGGCTTCTGACATGGATGATGTTGCTAGCCCTAGGCATAAATATCATTAGTTTTCATATGTTTGGATTCTGGTGTAAGGGTTATTCTAGATATTATGTTTTCAGCAACAATTAAATTATATAATATTTCAAATAATTTTAATGGATTTTTGTATGTGGGCTAATTTGAGTTTACTTTAAAAAATGATTCAAAAATATAATAATAATTTAAAAACTAATAAGAAAAAAATAAAAAGAATAAAAATTAATAACTTAGATAAAAAGAATTAATAACTTAGATAATAATAATAACTTAGATAAAAAGAATAATTTATCATCCTTAAGTCTCATGTAGGCTAGTCCACATCATCTCATCTCTCCTTGAAAGAATTCAACCTCAAATTAAAATTTATGTCAAACAATATAAGATCAGTAACATTAAAGGTAACACCAACACCATACTCACTTGGAAGGTTAATTTTGTATGTGTTGTGATATGAAATCCATCAACAATTGTGATGAAATTCAATAGCAATGATGGTTTAGAACCCCAAGATCGTGTGACAAGATTGACTGAGCCTTGACCCGACACCTAACAAGATAAAAATCAAGACTATGAAGGATTGAAACGCCACACCTAGAAAACATGAGAATCTCTCAACAATCAAGGTGATAACTTTGGTTGTTTGAACGCCACAATATTAACTTGATAAGTTCTACGAGTTCTTTTAAGAACAAAGAGGAACACAAGACCTCACAAATATGATAATTTTTTGAAAACATAATATATTTTTTCATTTTGAAATACCCATCAAAATTCTCATGTTTTTAGGCCTGATGCGAACCAGTCTAAAAACACTAGCAAGGACCCATTACATGTTCCATTTGGTCCAATGACGCGGTCTAAGACAAAGACATTGAAAGAGACAATGAATGCATTAGTTTTAAAGGTTTCAACCAGGTCAGAATTTCAAGGACCATTGGAGTATCAAAAGAAGATCCTAGTACATCTTATCCATGTGGAGCAGGGGTATAAGACAACCGTATTTGGGCCATGAAGTGAGCACAAAAAAGGTCCCAAAAGAATCCTACTACAACATGGGATTAATGGGCTTGATGGAAGACTACACAAAAGAAAGCCTTATGGGCTTTATATAATTTTGTTAGCTACAGCCCAAGACTGGTTTGGGCTTAATTAAGACTTTCTTTTTAGTTAGGATCCAAAGCTTGTTTGGATTAAGTCATGGGTTTTTTAATTTGAGGTATTGGGTTAGTTTTTAAAAGACTATTTAAACTCATGTTATAAATAATTTCGGCAGCCATTGATGAAATTGATTCTGAACTTTCCAGTTTATGTGTGAGAGATTCTTGCATTCTTCAGTTATTGAACAAACTGAATCTGACTTATCGAAGATTAACTAGCTTCATGGTGTCATTCTACTCTTTCCAATAGTGCTGGTGCCTTGGAGCAGGTTTCCATTGTGTCACACTCCTATTAGACCTATTTTTATTTTTTTAGTGTTCCTTTAAGTTTTCCAGTTGTTCTGTCCATCTCCTTGTTTGTCGTGTTTGCATCATCTAAGCAAAAAAGAAGTGATGCGAGCCTCGTCATCACGTGGTCGCGCAACCCACAATGAAGAATGGATTTGATCTTGAAAAGCTGAAATAGGTCTGATAAGTTGGATTCAATTCGTTCAAGAACAGAAGAATGCAAGAATCAATCTCACACATAAACTCAAAAGTTAGGAATAATTTCATCAATGGCTGCTGAAATTATTCCTAACATGAGTTTAAATAGTCTTTTAAAAACTAACCCTAATGGGCCCCTTATGTGGACTTAAATGAGGTCCACTCAAAACTGACCCAAAACCCCAAATTAAAAAGCCCATGACTTAATCCAAACAAGTATTGGATCCTAGCTAAAAATAAAGTCTTAATTTAAGCCCAAACAAGCCTTGGGCTTAAGCTAACAAAATTAAATAAAGCCCATCAGTCATATTTATAGCCTTCCATCTAGCCCCTTAATCCTTGCTGGTGTTTCTGGACCGGTTCGCATCATCCTCTCTCTCCTCGATAGGATTCAACCTCGAATCAAAACCGGTATGTTGTTGATGGCTTGACAATCAACACACATCCTCCACCTTCCATCCATCTTAAGCTGGAGTAGCATGGGTACAACACATTGACTTATACTTTCACGAATATATCCCTTATCTATTAGCTCATAAACTTGTCTTTAAAGTTCTTTTATCTCCTCGGGATTGTTTATATAGGCTGGTCCGTTATGAATTGAAGCTTCATGTACAAAATCAATCTTATGCTCTATCCTCCACAATAGTGGTAATCCGCTAGGAGTATCATTGGGGTAAACATCATCAAACTCCATCAATAACAAAACAACAGCACTAGGAAAAATATGATCAAGATCATTAGTATTAAAATAAACCTCTTTGTACAGATGTAAAATCATTGGCTTGTCTGTGAAACATGCAGATCTGACCTCACCCTCTCTAGGATAAAAATTAGGCTGTTTCTTTAATTTTTCCACACAATTCTCATCACTCTTCCTGAGTTTCTTCTCTCCTCTAGCCTTACCTCCACTCTTGACCAGATTTGGGTGTTTTTGAGTTGTGCTCAAATGGTCTGGATTGTTTGTGTTTGGATGAGTGTCTAAATGGGTTGTAGTGGTTTGGGTTCTGGCTGAATTTGATGTTCTCTCCCCTTGATCCTCACCTTGATTTTCTCTCCCCATTGCCTCACGCTCATGTTTTAGCTTTATTTGATCATCATACACCTGTTTGGGTGTAAGACATACAAGAGTGATGGTTTTACCATCTTTTACAATGGTATACATGTTTTTAATCCCATCATGAATTGCCTTCCTACCATATTGCCAAGGCCTCCCGAACAAGATGTGACTTGCTTGCATTGGTACCACATCGCACAGAACTTCATCAACATATTTCCCAATCGAAAATCACAACCGGTTTGATCACTTTCACTTCTCCACTATCATTCAACCATTGCAATCTATATGGTTTCGCATGCTTAAAAGTACTCAAATTTAGTTTACTCACAAGGGTGGTATTGCAAACATTAACGCAATTTCCACTTTCAATAATTAAACCACACACCTTGCTTTGTACGTAACAACGCGTATGAAAGATATTCTCTCTTTGTTGATTAGATTCATCTTCCATGACCTGAACCTGAAGTGTGTGCCTTATAACCAAGGACCCCGTAACCGGTAATGCTAACTCATCCCCCTTACTATCCTCCAATGGTGACATGCCTTCACAATAAGATTTGTCACTTTTAGATTCTATATCATCATCATAGTCATCTTCACCCACAATTGCGTTTTCATCAACAACCTCTTCAAAATAAAAACTGGTATTCTGTATGGCCTTATAGACTGTATTTCCTCTACAATCAGCACCAATATTCTATTTCCTTATCGATTTCAGATCATCATTCAGATCCATGTTCATCCTCGACGACAATTGGAGTTGCTGACATAAGGCTCGCAATTGGAAAGCAACGTCAGCGTTTTGTGTTGCTAATTCATTGTTTCCTGACGTCCTTTGTATCTGCAAAATTCAGTTAGTAGCTCAAAATATATCCTCACAACTCTCGTGTTTCACACACAAAAAAAATCAAGGCTTTTCACTCGAATAAGCTTACTACGCCTTTTACCTCATAACTCTCATGTATCACCAAAAAAAAATCAAGGCTTTTAACTCTAATAAACTCACTACGCCTTTTACCTCTCAACTTTTTGAGAATTGAGCAGAATCTAAACTCTTACGCAATTTTTACGTAACATAATTGAAACCTAGACCAAACAACCTCGAAATAACCTCAAATTCAATATTTAGTATTTTAATACTAAAATAAAATCAACACTCAAATTATAGGTCGTTCTCATACTTCTAGTTACTTAACCCCTTATGTGATCAAATTTCAGCAGAAACGAATCTCCAATTGAAAACTCTAGTATACGCTATCAAAATAAGCTCAAATTCAATATATCATGAGATAAAGTTTCAATTGAATCTGAAGTGTTTTTCTAAGGGTTTACGAAGGTAATGTTTCTATGGCAGAAATGAATTTCGAAATAAACCCTCATGAAATCAAAATTAGAATAAGCTTAAATTTGACATGATTCTACGTGAATACTAGTAGACCGAATATAATTTTTCAATTCATTCTGATGTGGTTTGCTTATATTTCCCCCGAGTTGTGTTTTCTGCGGCAAAACCTCATCTAATACCTCTATCTGTCTCTCTTTTTCTCTTTTCTCTTTTCTTTTTCTGCTTTTCTCAATTTATTGACACGACGAGACAGAAAAAAATGAAATATAAGCTCTCCTTTCCTTATGATTCCTTTTGTTTTACTAAAGCACCTAGACTCGAAGAATAAGGAGATAGACACAAGGGTTTGGGTACATAGGAGAAAGAGATTGATCTAGAAATTGATTTTTGATGTTTATTTAGTATTGTAAAACTAAATAATGAATTTGAGGTTATTTCAAGATTGTTTTGCTTGGGTTTCAATTTGGTTACGTAAAAATTGCTCAATAGGTTAGATTCTGGACAGGTCTCAAAAAGTGATCCTTATTGTTTAGTTGTCCAATTATTCGCTTTTATTATAGTTTGGGTTATCTAGGATGTCAAGCTATTGTTTTTTCTTGTGTTTTATTTCGTGTCTTCGTATTGTCCTCAATTCCTACGAATTTGCATGGTATTTTTATTGCTTCTTGAGTCTGTAAAACATAACTAGAGTGTCTTGTGAAGGCTCCTGACTTTGATTTGTTGATTTTAGTTCCTAAAGAATCAAAAGAAAGCAAGTTGTGAGGTAAAAAGCGTAGTGAGTAGAGTGAAGAAACTTGATTTTTTTTGTGTAATTCACGAGAGAATTGAAGATATATTTGTGCTGCTAACCTAATTTTGCATATTCAAAGGATGTTTTGGAAACAACAAATCAATGACACAAAACACTGAAGTTGCTTTCCAATTGCGAGCCTTAGGTCAGCAACCCGAGTTGTTGTCTATGACATACAAGGATCTGAGAGATAAGGTGAATTCGATAAAGCAACAAAATAATGGAGTTGAACGCCAAGGAAATAAGGTTTGTATGGCCACAAGGAATAACAAATATGATTTTGAAGTGTATGTTGATGAAAACACAAGTGTGGGTAAGGATGACTATGATTTTGCATCTATTGGCCAAGGAATTAGGTCTAGACCGAGCAGAGCTACGAGGAATGTGAATTTCCATGGCATGCAGAATTATAAAGATATGGATAGGGACACCATTAAGCTGAAAATTCCTAACTTCCAAGGTAAAAATGATCCCTATGCTTACTTGGAATAGGAGAAAAAGGTAGATTGGATTTATTATTGCCATAAATATTTTGAACAAAAAAAATAAAATTGGTGATGATTGAGTTTACGGAGTATACATTGATTTGGTGGGATCAGATTTTAATCAGTAGGAGGAGGAATGGGGAGCGACCCGTTCAGACTTGTGGGGGAGATGAAAGTCTTAATGAATAGACGATTTATGCAAAACCGCTATTATAGAGACCTATACCTGAAGCTCCAATGATGCGAACCTTGTGATCACGTGGTCACGCAACCCATAATGAAGAATGAGATTTGATCCTGGAAAACCGAAATAGGTCTGATAGGAGGGTGACACAATGGAAACCTGCCCCAAGGCACCAACACTATTAGAAGGAGTAGAATGACGCCATGAAGCTAGTTAATATTCGATAAGTCGAATTCAGTTCGTTCAAGAACTAAAGAATGCAAGAATCACTCTCACACATAAACTGAAAAGTTCAGAATTAAAATTCATCAATGGCTGCAGAAATTTCGCTAACAATTTCAAAACGAGAAAAACCAGTAGTCGAATGAATAGTTCAATTATAAGCAAACTCAATAAAAGGCAAACATTTTTCCCAACTTTTCAAATTCTTTTGTATTAGAACATGTAAAAGTTGAGATAATGTTCTATTGACTACCTCAGTTTGCCCATCTGTTTGAGGATGACATGTTAATGCGAATCGGTCTAGAAACACCAACAAGGAATAAGGGGCTGGATTGAAGGCTATAAATAAGACTCCTTGTTTTTCAGTGTTTGTGTCCATCTTCTTGTTCTTCGTGTCTGCGTGATCTAGTAAGAAAAAGAAAAATAAAGCCTATATTTCATCATTTTTCAGTCTCGTCATTTCAGTAAATTAAGAAGGAAAAAAAGAGAGATTCAATATATTTAAAATAAAGCCTATATTTCATCCTTATTCTGTCTCGTCGTTTTAGTAAATTAAGAAGAAGAAGAAAACAGAGATTCAGTACATTTAAAAAAAAACAGAGAAAAAAAGAAAAGAAAGAGAGTTAGAGGTGTTAGATGAAGTTTTGCCACATAAAACACAACTTCGAGGAAACATAAGAAAACCAGCTCGGAATTAATTAAAAATCAATATTCCATCTATTGGTGTTGAGATAGAATTATATGTCAAATTTGGATTTATTCTAATATTGATTTCTTGAGGTTTAATTTCGAGATTCATTTTTGCTGTAGAAACACTACCTTAGGGAACCCCTACAAAAACACTTTAGAATCAATTGAAACTTTACATTCTATGTCAAGGTATTGATATCTCATGATATATTAAATTTAGGCTTATTTGAATATCATATACTGGAGTTTTCAATTGGAGGTTCATTTCTGCTGAAATTTGATCACACAAGGGGTTGAGTGCCTGGAAGTACGAGAATGACCTACAATTTTGGTTTTATTTTTAGTTTAGTATTACAATACTAAATATCAAATTTGAGTTCATTTCGAGGTTGTTTGGTCTGGGTTTCAATTCTACCACGTAAAATTTATGTAAGAGGTTAGATTTTGCTCAAGTCTGAAAAAGTGTTCCTTATCATTTAGTTTTGTCCATTTCTCTATTTTTATTCTATTTTGGGTTATCTAGGTAGTAATTGTTTTCTCTAGTATTTGGTTCTGTTTTATTTTGTATCTTTGTATCGTCCACAATTCATACGAATTTGCATTGCTACTCGTGAAATCATAATCTTAGTTTTGTTTTGCTTTATTTTCAGTATTTTTATTGCTTCTTGATTCTGAAAATCATAATTAGAGTGCGCTGCGAAGGCTACTGACTTTGATTTGTTGATTTTAGTTCCAAAAGAACCACAAGAAAGCAAGTGAGCGTATTAAAGTGAAAAGCCTTGATATTTTTGTGTAATACACAAGAGGTGAGCAGATATATTTTAAGCTACTAACCTAATTTTGCAGATTCAAAGGATGTCAGGAAACAATGAATTAGTGACTCAAAATATATTGATGAAGTTCTGTGCGATGTGGTACCAATGCAAGCAAGTCACATCTTGTTGGGGAGGCCATGGCAATATGACAGGAAGGTAGTTCATGATGGGATTAAAAATAGATATAGCATTGTAAAAGATAGTAAAACCATCACTTTTCTACCTCTTACACCCAAATAGGTGTATAATGATAAAAAAAAAAAAAAGAAGCTAAAACGTGAGCGTGAGGCAATGGGGAGAGAAAATCAAAGTGAGTATCAAGGGGAGATAAGATCATTAGATTCGACTAGAACCCAAACCACTACAACTCATTCAGGCACATCCAAATACAAACAAAACAAACCATTCGACTACAGTCAAAAACACCTAAATCTGGTTGAGAGTGGAGGTAAGACAAGAGGAGAGAAGAAAGTCAGGAAGAGTGATGAGAATTATGTTGAAAAACTAAAGAAACACCAGCAAGGACACATTATAATGCGGGCCAACCCAAAATACCAACAAGGATCCATTACAAGTGTAGAAGGGGTCCAATACAACTTTATTTGGGCCATGAAGTGAGCACAGCAAAGGAACCAAAAAGAATCGTACTACAACATGGGATTAATGGAAGACTATAAAAAAGAAAGCCTTATGCGCTTTATTTCATTTTGTTAGCTACAACCAAGGCCTATTTGTGGTTAAATTAAGACTTCGTGTTTAGGTAGGATCCAAGGCTTGCTTGGATTAAGTCATGGGCTTTCCAACTTAGGGTTTTGCATCAGTTTTGAATGGACCTCATTTAAGTCCACATATGGGGTCCATTAGGGTTACTTTTAAAAAAAAAACTATTTCAACTCATGTTAGATAACTTTCGGTAGCCATTGATGAATTTTTATTCTTAACTTTTCAGTTTATGTGTAAGAGTGATTTTGCATTTTTTTAGTTCTAGAACGAACTTAATCCAACTTATCTAAGATTAACTGGCTTCATGGTGTCATTCTACTCCTTCTAATAGTGCTGGTGCCTTGGGACAGGTTTCAATTGTGTCACACTCATATCACACCTATTTCGACTTTTCGAGATCATATCTCATTCTTAATTGTGGATTGTATAACCACGTGATCATGAGGTTCGTATCAATATGAAGCTAGAGGACATGGTTCACATGGCCACAAAGGTGGAGAGACAACTTAGGAAGGGACAACATTGCATTCTTCATGATGCAGAACAGCCTCGAAACACCAAAAAAGACCCATTACATATTCCAAATGGTCCAATGATGTGGTCTAAGACAAAGGCAATGAAAGAGGCAATGAATACATTGGTTTTGAAAGTTTCAACTAGGTTAGAATTGCAAGGACCATTGAAGTATAAAGAGGAGACCGTAGTACTTCTTATCCATGTGGAGGAGGGGTCCAATACAACCTTATTTCGGCAATGAAATGAGGACAGCAAAGGAGCCAAAAGAATCCTATTACAACATGGGATTAATGGGCTCGATGGAAGACTATAAGAAAAAGTCTTATGGGGTTTATTTAATTTTGTTAGGTACATCCCAAGACTTGGTTGGGATTAATTACAACTTTGTTTTTAGCTAGGATCCAAGGCTTGTATTGATTAAGTCATGAACTTTCCAACTTTGGGTTTTAGGTCAATTTTGAGTGGACCTCATTTAAGTCCACATAAAGAGTCCAGGGTTAGTTTTTAAAAGACGATTTAAACTCATGATAACTAAATTTCAGCAACCATTGATGAATTTTAATTCTGAACTTTTTAGTTTATGTGTGAGCGTGATTCTAGTATTCTTTAGTTCTTGAACGAATTGAATCTAATTTATTGAAGACTAACTGGCTTTGTGGCGTCATTCTACTCCTTCCAATAGTGCTGGTGCGTGTGGCAGGTTTCCATTGTGTCAAACTTTCCCCATAAAGTCTTCCATAAGTAACTCAAAAACTTGGCTTCCCTATCAGAAACAATAGTCCTAGAAATGCCATGTAACCTAACAATTTCTTTGAAGAACAAATCACCTATATGTGAAGCATCATCAGTTTTATGACAAGCAATGAAATATGTCATCTTGGAGAAACTATCTACCACCACAAAAACTGAATCTCTCCCCCTCTTAGTCCTAGGTAATCCCAAAACAAAATCCATAGAAATATTGGTCCAAGGTTCACTAGATATTGGCAAAGGGGTGTACAAACCATGAGGTTTCAATTTAGACTTAGCATGTTTACAAGTGATGCACTTCTCATAGAATCTTTCCACATTACGTTTCATATGAGGCCAAAAAAATGATCATGCAAAATTCCTAATGTCTTAGCTATACCAAAATGTCCCATCAAACCACAACCATGAGCTTCTCCCACAAACAATTCACATAGAGAACACATAAGCATACATAGTTTATTTTCCCTAAACAAAAATCCTTCATACTTGTAAAACTGACCAAAATCCACTTTTTCACATGCATTGAACAGATCACTAAAACAAGCAACTGGACGACCTTCTTGCATCAAAACAACTCCAATACCTATTCCTGAAGCATCACACTCAATTTCAAAACTTTTAGAAAAGTTAGGTAAAACAAGCAAAGGTGCATTAATTAACTTTTCTTTGATCAGATTAAACGCCTTTTCTTGTTCTTTGCCCTACTTAAATGACACATTTTTTTTATGACTTCAGTAAGAGGTGTGGCTAAGCTACTAAAATCATGCACAAACCGTCTATAGAAGCTAGCTAAGCTGTGGAAACTTCTCACTTGGCTGATTGTTGTAGGAGATGGCCACACTTGGAATGCCTTATCCTTTTCCTCGTCCACCTCAATTCCTTTCTTACTAACAACAAAACTAAGAAAAACAAGTTTATCCATGCAAAAGGTGCACTTCTTGAGATTAACAAACAATTTTTCTTTCCTTAGAATTTCCAAGACAGATCTCAAATGCATTACATGTTCCTTCAAGTTTTTGCTATAAATTAGGATATCATCAAAATACACAACGACAAATCTGCCAATATATGCACACAGAACATTGTTCATCAAACGCATAAATGTGCTCGGAGCATTAGTTAAACCGAAGGGCATCACTAACCACTCATACAAACCATATTTAGTCTTAAAAGCAGTTTCCATTCATCACCTTCTTTCATCCTAATCTGATGATGTCCACTCTTAAGATCCACTTTTGTAAAGACACAAGAATCATGCAATTCATCCAGCATATCATCCAATCTAAGAATGGGATGACGATACTTTACCGTTATGTTGTTGATGGCTCGACAGTCAACACATATCCTTCATGTTCCATCCTTCTTAGAAACTAATAGTAACGGAACCACACACGGACTCATGCTTTCACGCACATAACCCTTCTCCAGTAATTCACCTACTTGCCTCTAAAGTTCCTTGGCATCCTCGGGATTAGTCCTATAAACAGGTCGGTTTGGAATTGACACACTTGATATGAAATTAATCTGATGTTCAATCCCTCGAATTGCGGTACTCCATTAGGTACCTCTTCAGAAAGGACATCTTTAAACTCCTGCAAAAGAGAAATATTATCGCTCGGCAAAGCATCGACGAGATCATTAGTACATAAAAGAGCCTCCTTGTACATGAGTACAATCAAGGGCTGGTGTGAAAATAATGCTCTCTTGATCTCACTTTTTTTTGCAATGTAATTGAATTTTTCCTCTCTTGCTCTCACTATGGTCGAAATCCCTTCTCTTTCTTTTTCTCTCTAATCAATGTTTTTCTTTTTCTTTTTTTTTGTAAATCTTTTTTTTATTTCGGCCTTCATTTCTTTTTTTTTCTTTTGGTCATTTGATCTTTGTAACTTTAATTGGTTCTCCCTGACCTGTTCTGGATTCAATGCCACAAGAATAATAGGTTGGTTTCTATGAGTGAAAGAATACCTATTTGTGAATCCATCGTGCATAACCCTCCGATCGTATTGTCATGGTCTTCCCAAGTGTAAATGGCTTGCATGCATAGTAACCACATCACAAAGCACCTCATCGTCATATTTACCAATGGATAATGCCACCATTACTTTCCTTGTCACCTTGATCTTGCCACATTCATTCAGCCACTTAAGCCGATAAGGGTGAGGATGTTTCAAGGTAGTTAAGGCCAATTTCTCCACCAAATAAGTGCTGGCTACATTCGTGCAACTTCCTCCATCAATAATGACACTCAAACTTTGTTTTTCACAAAGCACCGAGTATGAAACAAGTTCTCCCTTTGGTTACTTTCTTTCGCCTTAACCTGCATATTGAGAACTCGCATTGCTACCAATAAATCTCCAGCCATGGCACTTTGCTCATCATCAGCATCCTCCAAATGTGGCATGTCATCATCATCTACTTCTTCCTCATTTTCCGACTCAAGCTCTCCTTGGGCGTTTATTACCATCACCCTTTTGTTTACACACTGGCTGGTTATGTCTCCTCACCCATGGCATTTAAAACACTTAATATCACATGTTTTAGAACTTGAAGTTTCGGTGTTACCTAAACTAGCGGCGGTCATTGGTTTGGAGTTCTTAGAGGATTTAAATTTTGGCTTATTTTGTAGTTGCTCATCCTATTTTGGAGCTGTCTTCATGTGATGGTGGTAGCCATAGGATGACCCCTCCTAACCAATCATTTTGTTTTGAATTGTTCCTCCTCCTTTATGGCTTGATGCACCATATCTGTCAACTCAACATAATGCTGCATCTCAAGTATATCCGCAATCTCACGATTTAATTCGTGCAAGAACCTAGCCATAATGGCTTCTCGATCCTCGTCGACATTAGCCCGGATCATAGCTACCTCCATCTCCTTGTAATATTCTTCCACGCTCTTGAAACCTTGATTTAACCTCTGCAACTTTTTATACAATCCCCTATAATAGTGGTTGGGTATAAAACGCTTCCTCATAAGCATTTTCATCTCCTCCCAAGTGTCCACGGGTGACTCTCTATTCCTTCTCCTATTGATCAGTAACTGATCCCACCAAACAATGGCATAATCGGTGAATTCAATTGCAGCAAACTTAACCTTCTTTATCTCCGAGTTGTTGTGACAATCAAACACCATCTCCATTTTAGTTTCCCACTCCAAATAAACTTCAGGATCACTTTTACCTTGAAAAGATGAAATTTTAATCTTTATGTTTCCGAAATCATTATCCCTCCTAGGCCTACCCATCCTAGCTTCTCGATTCTCATTCCCATGCTGAAGCTTGCCTCGGTTCAAATATGGCTCATCAAACCCGACTCCGCCTCTTCCTCAACATTCCACCATGAAACACGCCCACCTTACTGCCTATTAGGGATGTCTTGCTGATGTCTCTTAGGAGCCTCTGCTTCTACCCTGTCCAACCTGTCATGAATAGGTTCTAATTCAGCCATTAACATACACCTCGTTTCCCCTAGCAAGGCTTGCATTTGGAGGTTTGGAACTGCAGGTTGTCAAACTTCTTTGGTTGTATCTTCTTGATTACTGGACATATTTAAAATCTGCAAAACAAGTTCAAAATCCTCACAAGCACTCCCTCATGTGTTTCCCTCAAGAATTGCAACACTTACACTCTTGTTTGCACAGTAAATGACTTTTACCCTCTTATGGTCTCACACACTCTTGCCTTTTTTCTTCCACTCTTTTGTGTCTTCTGTAGTTCTCAATCGAACTTCCAGAAACTAATTCAAAATAATCCCATAGCAATTCAAAAGATGAGAAACAACCAAAACTAAAATGGCTAGGAACTTGTATAAGATGAGATACAAGATTGAAACGAAGTTTTTCTACTGCAATCGTACACTATTTATTTTTCATGAAATTTTTTTTTGAACTTGAATAAGGTGAGAAACAAGATTGAAAAGAAGTTTTCCTACTGGAATCGTGCACCTTTTTTTTTCCCGTATTGTTTAACGATTTTTTTTCTTGTTTTTTTTTTAAGAGTTTTTTTGTCTTCTACAAGAGATAATAGTATATAAAAGAAAAAAAAATGAAAGATAGTCAAACTTATCTTAGAACTAAAGCTCTGATACCAAATGATATGAACTCCATCAATAATTGTGATGAAACCCAATAGCAACGTGGTTTAGAACCCCAATATCATGTAGACAAGATTGCTTGAGCCTTTACTCAACACCTAACAAGACTACGAAGGATTGAAACGCCACACCTAGAAAACATGAGAATCTCTCAACAATCAAGGTGATAAGTTTGGTTGTTTGAACTCCACGAGATTAACTTGATAAGTTCTACGAGTTCTTTTAAGAACGAAGAGGAACACAAGACCTCACAAAAAATGATAATTTTCTGAAAACATAATCTGCCTATTCATTTGAAAATTTCCATCTTTATACTTGGAACAACCCTCCAAGAATAGAAAAAGTCATAACTAAAGCTTTAAAAGAGCACAAACATCAAAATAAACAAGTCCCCGTGTTTTTAGTCCTGTTGGACTTCTAGAGGCAACCATAAATAGTTAAATGACTAAATTCAATGTATTTAGCATAACCATTGAAGACCATGTTTAATCCTCTATTTAATATCTTGGAACTCATCAAATTCATGCCCTTTGATGGTCAGATCAGGCTAGAAATGTTTTTGCATATTTATTACCGTCTTCAGTTGGTTTGATGATGTGGACTAAGCCTTGATTATTATTTGAGCTCATCTTGGTTTGTTTAGAATCAGCCCAAATCGCTTGGATTAGCCCATTTATTGCTTTCTTGAAACGTTTGGCTATAAGTCTCGTAATTGGACCACTTGGAAGGGACAACGAGTCTTGTGCAAATTCATCCCCATCCGCGAGTGTATGATGAACAAGTCCAGCTCCTTGGTTTACATCATTCCCACTGGTGTAGCACATGTACGTACACTGTGGTCGGAGACGTTTCAATGGTCATTTGAAAATTCCCCCCCCCTTTCTCTCTCTTGCCTACGCAATCTAACGTTAGCGCAATTGTTTTTTCTGAATTTTCCCTTCAGTATCTATACTATGAATTGTTTTTTATGGTCCTTATTATTATTATATATGTTTTGATTTGTTTGAATTTTTTCCATATTGTTATTATATATGTTTTGATTTGTTTCAATCTTGTCCTTTAATTAAAATTAATTATTTATTGTAGTCATGGTTATCAAAATCGTGATTTTGACACGACACGGAAGACAGTTCTGAAACTCGGATCATAAGATAGAATTGTAAAATCATAAAATCATACCTGAATTTTTCCGTACAAAAATAGTAAAATCATAGCTAAAATCGTGTGGGTAGAAAAATCATAAAATCATAAGTAAAATATTTCAGAATACAATACAATATAATTATAGTCATAAAACTATATTATTTAAGATTCATACACGATTCCAAATAACTTAAAAACATATTACAAAACAATTATGTCTATAGAATTTCATTAGGTAAAAACTAACAAATTTAAAATAAATATTTTACTGATGTGGTATATAAATTAAAATCAGTCTCATGACCTTCATTTTTCTCGTTATTTTTAATACATTTATCAAAAACATTATTATTGAAAGGATTATCAATACTAATACTGGTACCAACACCGATATTGCTAGTATTAACTTCAATTCTAACAAATTATTTAGACATCAAGACATGAAAATGATTTTAAAACATCAAAAAAATTTAATTTAAAATAAAAAATAAAAAAATTATTTTTTTCAAAAAAAATAAGTAAAATTCCATGATATATATATATATATATATAAAAAGAGAGAGAGGGGGGGGCCTCAACAGGCTTTTAAAATTGTGATACTTTATAGAAAGCGGGGCTCTAACAGGCTTTTGAAACTTTTGCAGGATCGTAAAATCAGATCGATTCGGTATGATTTTACGATTTTATATGATTTTGACCGAGTTTGACCCAAATTAATTTTGTTACCCGAGTTAATAAGCTTTGATGAGTTGACTCGCAAAATCAACCGAGTTTGGCCCAAATCGATTTTTTTACCCGAGTTAATAAGTTTTGATGAGTTGACACGAGTAAACTCATGATTTTGACAACCATGATTGTAGTTTCATTTAGGTCCTCAGACTTTGAATTTTTTAAATTGGTCTATAATCCATAATATTTTCAGTATCAAAGTTTTGATTTATTTCAATTTTATCCTTCCATGCAAATTAATTATAGATTTCAGTTTCATTTCGGTCTTAATTCTTTTAATTTTCAATTTTGTTTTAAATTATTTAATTTCATTGGCATCAATGTTTGGATTTATTTCAATTTTTTCCTTCAAATTATATTTATTATACATGTTTTTTTTCATTTTATCCCTTATACTTTTAATTCCTTTATTTTTTTGGATATATTTTTGTCTATATTTATATATACATGCTATTAGTTTTTGTTTTCAATTTTTCTTCATTTATGATGTTATTAAGTTTTTTTGTTTAATGTTCAAATTTTAATATATGCTAGTAATCATTTGAAAATTAATAATTATTATGATTTATCTTTTTTTCCCCTTCAATTTACATAATTTCTTAAAATCTAATAATATTTATTTTTATTATGTCATTTACTTTGTTTTTTAATTGTATTTTTTTGTTAATATTGTCACGTCTTAAATTTTCTAATTATTATTAATAAGACATTCAAAATAATGATAATGATTATTTGTTAGTTTTGTTTTCTTTTAAATATGTCAGACTAATTATATTTCTGATATTTATTTAATATTAACACCTTCAAATATATATATATATATATATATATACATATATATATATATATAAAACCTAGGTTATGTTGGATTTTTTTTTTACTACCATTGCTCTGAAATATTTTTAATATAATAATATGAGTAATAAATCTTATAAAATAAAAAAAATTATGGAATTTGTTTTTAACAATAATTATGGTCTCACCAATATTTATTATTTCCACTGTTATTAAGTTTTTTTTTCATTTTAATTTGTATTGATGATCATTTTAAGATTGATATTTATTATTTTTTCTCTTTGCTATTTTTTAAATTCTTTTTATTTATCCTTCAAGTCAAATAATATTTGAAAATCTACTTTAATTTTTTTTAGTCATTTATTTAGTTTTTTTTTCTTTTTTGTTAATATTGTTAGCTATTGAAAATTTTAATTCTTATAGATAAGACATTCAAAATAATAATAATGATTATTTGTAAGTCTTTTTTTCCTTATAGGTATGTAAGACTAATTATATATTGTGATATTTATTTAATATAAACATCTTAAAATATATATAAAAAATTGAGCTGACTTTTCTTTATAAATCTCACGTTAATTTAATCTGAGTGTTATAAAAATTTTTAAATATAATAATATCATGGAAAAATCTGAAAAAATAATCTTTCATAAATTTTAGCAGTTGCCTTTTTGTTGCAAATAACAAATAATATACCTTTAGTCAATTTGATCAATTGTGATTTTGCTATTTAAAAATTAAATTATTACCAAAATAGTTAAAACAAAACCATCAATCAAATTATTTGATGCAAAAAACAAATCACTCATCTGTGCCATAATTTAACAACTGTCATTTTACTCTTTGCTAATTGAAGATTGCATAAAAGAAATAAAACATATACAATAATAAATCAATATGTTACACGGAGCACATGACTTATTTTAACAAAAAATATTTGATTCCAATTGTACAAACTAATGATGAAATGATTATCAAAATAAGTTTAACAGTAGCAACATTCAATAGCCTAAACATATTCTATTAATTACAATTTTAGTTATTAAATATTAAAATAATCATTATAACACGTATAAAATCAATCATTTTTCAATATAAAAAAAGACCGAATAAGGCCTTGAAAATAATGATAATTATTATTTTTAAGTTTTTTTCTTATAAATATGTGACACTAATTATATATTTTAATATTTATTTGATGTTAGCGCCTGAATATATATATATATATATATATATATATATATATATATATATATATATATATATATATATATAAACAGAAAAAATGACCTATGATTTTTTGGAGAAAAAAATTAATGTCAGTGTTCTGAATTACTTTTAATATAATAATATGAGAAATAAATCTTATAAAAAAAAAACTTTTAATTCTTATTTTGTCATTTTTTGATTAAGTTTATTTATTAGAAAAAATTAATTCTTGGATTTTAGGTTATTTTTGTAAAATAAAAAAAATTATATTTTTATGTATAGTATATTAGATATAATATTACTAGGAAAAAAAATATAACTTATAAATAAAATGAGTAGATAAATTTACCTAAGTTATCTATAATTAAAAAATATACAAACTACTTCTCATATGTTTCGATCACACTATTCCTTTTAGACGGGAAAAAATCATTTTTAATATATTTTATCTATTATAATCTTATTAATTAAATATTAAAATAACTAATTATAAAATATATATAAAAAAAAATTCTACATAAAAAAACACAGCAGGAAAATCAGCTCCTTATTTATATTATGATCACTGAATATTTATTTTTTTCCTCTGTTTTACTTCCGACCTTTTCATGGATATAAACCAAAAGCAAATACCTTCGTTCCTGGAGCCAAGGATTCAAAATAGAGAAAACGGTAAACTCAAAATAGTGCCGTTGGCTCTTGACGAATCAGTTACAGAGCAGAGATTAGTATTCTTGCTATCCTAAAACTAATGAAAAACAACAGAGCTATAACAGCAATGGCGAACAAACTGTTCCATATTTTTTCTTCAAGATCCAGATCTCCAATCCTCCTCTTCACAATCTGTCCTTTCGCCTGCTCTCTTCTTTCTTACTCTTCTCTCTCTACCCGTCACCCTTCAGACTCTCCACACCCTGACACTATCCCCAATCTCTCTCTCAAACCCGAAACCTCCTTCGTCGCTGCCCTCGAGCACTTCCTCCATCACAAATACCCGAGATCCTCCTCCTCCTCTCCGTTTCCAACAGATAGCGAAGAGGATGTGCCAAGATTCGACGATCAAGTGTTTCCAAAGAGAGCGCGTATGAGTTTGGTATTTTCCCCTTTCGGGTTTTGATTTTTATATTTCCTTGTCCACTAACATTTCCGCATTATGCGTCATGTTTTTCCTGTCATCAGTACGTGACCGGGAAATGCTTTGACATTATAATGTCATTTGCTATGCTATAATGTCTGAGTTGAATATCAAGTTCATTTATAGAAGGCTAACACACTGAAATGGGCTTTTGAAATCATGTTAATGGCTTAAAGCTCCATGAAATGTGCAAATGTGCCTGTTGTTTGGAGCTCCCTTCTTGTAGAGAATGTAGCTAATTAGCATTACCTCCACATTCAAAATTTTTACTCTGCTATCTGTGGATATAGGAAGCTATGAAGTGGGTGAGGGATCAGCCTGGATGGAAACGATCAGAAGGAAGGAATCACATATTTCCTATTCATCATCCATGGTCTTTCAAATCTGTTTGTAGATATGTCAAAAATCCAATTTGGTTGTTACCAGATATGGACTCCACAGGGAACTGGTGACTATATGACTTGGAAAACTTGTCTGCATTTCGGTATTTGACTGGTTATAATAACTGAAAAAAGTTATTCCTGGAAATTAATCTGAACAGCAAGAAGACCAACAAATACTGTTAGTTCTAATCCTGTACAGCCTTCCAACATGAATTATAAAATTTATGACAATTTGTGTATACTATGATGTAGTAATGCTTGTTGACGCACATTTCAATGCATCTCTTTTTATGTGCAGCTTGAGTATGATATCTTGGAATATGTTGTAATTGCCTGGTTAGCACAAGGTGGTCGTGATAAGATTAAAGATGATGGCCTTAATTTGTCAGACTGGCTTCAATCACTGGCTTCACTCTGGGGTCACCTGTATGTATACATTTCCACTCCCAAAACACAAGTAGTCATATTTATTGTGTTTTTGTTCTTGTGGAATGTATATGGACCCACCTGTATCAATACCACGATAGCATGTTAACAAATATGACTGCTTAGCAGATGGAATCAATTTTCATGGTTTTTAATCCATTATAAAGGTTGCTTGTTGTCATTCGATGTGAAAAATCACAAGTATGAGTTTGGTATTTTCCCTTTTTGGGCTCTGATTTTTATATTTGCTTGTCCACTAACTTTAATATATTGTGCATGAGCTGTGTTGGAGTCACTATGTCACTGTATTGAGAATTTTAGTTGTATCTTGGGAAACATTACTTCAGTTTCTGAGTTATGGATTTGACTCAAAAAAAGCAGGATAAGGAGAGCTTATATTTGTTGTGGATATTGATGGTTTTCTGAGTCTTTGATTTAGGGGTCTAGCTCACTGCCAACGTGTCTGGCAGTGCATAAGCATTAATCAGAAAACCCTATAGGATTCAGAGATGGAAACAGTGTAAAGTTGTCTGAATTGGAAATCATATCTGAATAAGAGTGTTAGTAAGCGGATAAAAGAACTACAGACAAAAAGAAACGAAAATTGAAAAGAGGTAGCCCAGATTACATTATTCGAACAAGACAATAATGTTATTTCGTTGACCTCCTTTCAAGTTTGACATGCTTGACGCTAGAGGTCAAAAAGGCTATCCTTACAATGATCTCTGAGATTCATGAGTGTGACTTTGCTTTTCTATGAATCAAAGATGAAACATACCATGAAACTAGGCTTGTGCTAAGACGGGGGTTGGTTGCTTTGTTTCTTAGGATTATGACAAATCTTGGCTAAACATTTTAGGGTGGCGTTCCTTCATTCATTTTTTTCTTGCTTGATTGGACTCAATTAATTCACATTTAGTCTAACAACTTTTCTTTTCTTTCTTATTCTCTTGAGTTGCCTTTGCTCACCCCCTTTTTAGGCATGAGCTTAATTCATTCAACGCTACTAGCGGCTCTATTTTAGCTTCGGAGGTAACGGTGTCTCCATCCATTCTATTTCCCTACATTCATCATTGTTTTCTTCACTTTAATTTACTGATCTCTTATTGAGCGATTATTATCTTGGACACTTGATCATCTGGTCGTTATGTTTTATGCGGGGATTATTGAGTTGTCTCATTATTCATTGAGATTTATGGTTTCCATTTGTTTGTCCATCATGAATTATTAAGTACATCTATATTATGCAAAATGCTTGCTCCGAGATTTTCTGCTGTCATTGATCAAGTATGTTGTGCTACAATTGTTTTTGTTTTTGAAGTTTGGATTGGAGGTTGAGGGAACAGGTGGCTGACCCTTGGAACCCACTATCTTATGCAGATCTTGGACGGATCCCCTTTGGTTTGCTTTACGCTTTTTTTCATTTTATTATTCAAACATTAAGTTTCTATTGTAGACTTGTTGCTCGTTCTCTTCTCTTTCCTATGCTATGGGATATTTTGTTGTTGCTATATTAGCTACTTTTCGTTTTCCCTAACCATGCATTCCTTTTGTATGTAGGCCTCTTTCGGTCAACACCAGGTAATGTGATTTTTGGTTTACATTCGGCGGTTGAGCTTAGATTTATGCCTAGAAGGCTTAATTGTGTATTGAGATGTTTTATGTTTAAAAGAAGAAAATCTTCATTTCTGAGCCTATGGATAAAACCATTATTTCTCATCTTATCACTGTCGATTAGGAAGAATTTAGTTTTATTGTTCATATTTTGACAACTAGATTGTGGGATTGTTTGAAACTCGGATTCGCTGGCAAGTGGATCCTTTCATTTTTCTTGTAGCTGTATTTTATTGATTCTTTTACCTTCTTTTTCTTAGGGATGATTAATGATTGTTCTTTATTTCAATGTCTAGGGTTGCGATAGATGTTCGCTAAACATATTAGGGTGAGGTTCCTTCATTCATCTTCTTCTTGCTTGAATGGACTGAATTAATTCACATCTAGTCTAACAACCTTTCTTTTTTTTCTTATTCAATTGAGTTGCCTTTGCTCACCCTTTTTTTAGGCATGAGCTTAATTCATTCAGCGCTACTAGGTGCTCTATTTTAGCTACGGAGGTAATGGTGTCTCCACCCATTCTATTTTGCTACATTCATCATTGTTTTCTTGATTTTAATTTACTCATTTCTTATCGAGCGATTCTTATCTTGGACATTTGATCATTTCGTCATTATGTTTTATGTGGGGAGTATTGAGTTGTCTCATTATTAATTGAACATTCTGGGGTCCATTTGTTTGTTCCTCATGAATTATTATGTCCTTCTATGTTATTCAAGATGCTTGCTCCGATATTTTCATTTGTCATTGATCAAGTTTATTGTTCTACAATTATTTTTGTTTTTGAAGTTTGGATTGGAGGTTGAGGGAACAGGTGGCTGACACTTGGAACCCACTATCTTATGCTGATCTTGGACGGATCCCCTTTGGTTTGCTTTACGCTTTTTTTCATTTTATTATTCAAACATTGAGTTTCTATTGTAGACTTGTTGCTCGTTCTCTTCTCTTTCCTATGCTATGGGATATTTTGTTGTTGTTATATTAGCTAGTTTTCCTTTTCCCTAACCATGTATTCCTTTTGTATGTAGGCCTGTTTCGGTCAACACCAGGTAATGTGATTTGTTGGTTTATGTTTGGTGGTTGAGCTTAGATTTATGTCTAGAAGGATTAATTGTGTATTTAGATGTTTTCTCTTAAAAAGAAGAAAATCTTCATTTCTAAGCCTATTGATAAAACCATTATTTCTCATCTTATCACTGTCGACTAGGAAGAATTTAGTTTTATTGTTCATATTCTGACAACTAGATTGTGGGATTGTTTGAAACTCGGATTCGCTGGCAAGTGGATCCTTTCATTTTTCTTGTAGCTGTATTTTATTGATTCTTTTACCTTCTTTTTCTTAGGGATGATTAATGATTGTTCTTTATTTCAATGTCTAGGGTTGCGATAGATGTTCGCTAAACATATTAGGGTGAGGTTCCTTCATTCATCTTCTTCTTGCTTGATTGGACTGAATTAATTCACATCTAGTCTAACAACTTTTCTTTTCTTTCTTATTCAACTGAGTTGCCTTTGCTCACCCTTTTTTTAGGCATGAGCTTAATTCATTCAGCGCTTCTAGGTGCTCTATTTTAGCTACGGAGGTAATGGTGTCTCCACCCATTCTATTTTGCTACATTCATCATTGTTTTCTTGATTTTAATTTACTCATTTCTTATCGAGCGATTCTTATCTTGGACACTTGATCATTTCGTCATTATGTTTTATGTGGGGAGTTTTTAGTTGTCTCATTATTAATTGAACTTTCTGGGGTCCATTTTTTTGTTCCTAATGAATTATTATGTCCTTCTATGTTATTCAAGATCCTTGCTCCGATATTTTCATTTGTCATTGATCAAGTTTATTGTTCTACAATTGTTTTTGTTTTTGAAGTTTGGATTGGTGGTTGAGGGAACAGGCAGCTGACCCTTGGAACCCACATTCTTACGTAGATCTTGGATGGGCTTCTTTGATTTGCTTTAGTTTTTTTTCTTTTTATTATTCATATAATGAGTTTTTATTGTAGACTTGTTGCTCGTTCTCCTCTTTTTCCTATGTTATGTGATATTTTGTTGTTGTTATGTTACCTACTTTTCGTTTTCCCTAACCATGCATTCCTTTTGTATGTAGGCCTCTTTCGGTCAACACCAGGTAATGTGATTTTTGGTTTACATTCGGCGGTTGAGCTTAGATTTATGCCTATAAGGCTTAATTGTGTCTTGAGATGTTTTATGTTTAAAAGAAGAAAATCTTCATTTATGAGCCTATGGATAAAACCATGATTTCTCATCTTATCACTGTTGGCTAGGAAGAATTTAGTTTCATTGTTCATATTCTGACAACTAGATGGAGGGATTGTTTGAAACTCGGATTCGCTGGCAAGTGGATCCTTTCATTTTTCTTGTAGTTGTATTTTATTGATTCTTTTACCTTCTTTTTCTTAGAGACAATTAATGATTATTCTTTTTGTCAATGTCTAGGATTGCGATAGATCTTGGCTAAACATATTAGAGTGAGGTTCCTTCATTCATCTTCTTCTTGCTTGATTGGACTGTATTAATTCGCATATAGTCTAATAACTTTTCTTTTCTTTCTTTTACTCTTGAGTTGTCGTTGCCGACCCTTTTTTTAGGCATGAGCTTAATTCATTCAACGCTAATAGAGGCTCTATTTTAGCTTCAGAGGTAATGGTGTCTCCACCCATTCTATTTTGCTCCATTCATCAT
This sequence comes from Salix dunnii, assembly GCA_015731905.1. Taxonomy (NCBI): domain Eukaryota; kingdom Viridiplantae; phylum Streptophyta; class Magnoliopsida; order Malpighiales; family Salicaceae; genus Salix; species Salix dunnii. Next base: position 4,428,295 of record CM027676.1, read on the forward strand.
TGTTTTCTTCACTTTAATTCACTAATCTCTTATTGAGCGATTATTATCTTGGACACTTGATCATCTGGTCGTTATGTTTTATGCGGGGATTTTTGAGTTGTCTCATTATTCATTGAGATTTATGGTTTCCATTTGTTTGTCCATCATGAATTATTAAGTACGTCTATATTATTTAAAATGCTTGCTCCGAGATTTTCTGCTGTCATTGATCAAGGATGTTGTGCTACAATTGTTTTTGTTTTTGAAGTTTGGATTGGAGGTTGAGGGAACAGGTGGCTGACCCTTGGAGCCCACTATCTTATGCAGATCTTGGACGGATCCCCTTTGGTTTGCTTTACGCTTTTTTTCATTTTATTATTCAAACATTGAGTTTCTATTGTAGACTTGTTGCTCGTTCTCTTCTCTTTCCTATGCTATGGGATATTTTGTTGTTGTTATATTAGCTAGTTTTCCTTTTCCCTAACCATGTATTCCTTTTGTATGTAGGCCTGTTTCGGTCAACACCAGGTAATGTGATTTGTTGGTTTATGTTTGGTGGTTGAGCTTACATTCATGTCTAGAAGGATTAATTGTGTATTTAGATGTTTTTTCTTAAAAAGACGAAAATCTTCATTTCTAAGCCTATTGATAAAACCATTATTTCTCATCTTATCACTTTCGACTAGGAAGAATTTAGTTTTATTGTTCATATTCTGACAACTAGATGGTGGGATTGTTTGAAACTCGGATTCGCTGGCAAGTGGATCCTTTCAATTTTCTTTTAGCTGTATTTTATTGATTCTTTTACCTTCTTTTTCTTAGGGAGGATTAATGATTGTTCTTTTTTTCAACGTCTAGGGTTGCGATAGATGTTCGCTAAACATATTAGGGTGAGGTTCCTTCATTCATCTTCTTCTTGCTTGATTGGACTGAATTAATTCACATCTAGTCTAACAACTTTTCTTTTCTTTCTTATTCAACTGAGTTGCCTTTGCTCACCCTTTTTTTAGGCATGAGCTTAATTCATTCAGCGCTTCTAGGTTCTCTATTTTAGCTACGGAGGTAATGGTGTCTCCACCCATTCTATTTTGCTACATTCATCATTGTTTTCTTGATTTTAATTTACTCATTTCTTATCGAGCGATTCTTATCTTGTACACTTGATCATTTGGTCGTTATGCTTTATGCGGGGAGTACTGAGTTGTCTCATTATTAATTGAGCTTTCTAGGATCCATTTGTTTGTTCCCCATGAATTATTATGTCCGTCAATATTATTCAGGATGCTTGCTCCGATATTTTCATTTGTCATTGATCAAGTTTATTGTTCTACAATTGTTTTTGTTTTTGAAGTTTGGATTGGTGGTTGAGGGAACAGGTATGACCCTTGGAACCCACATTCTTACGTAGATCTTGGATGGGCTTCTTTGATTTGCTTTAGTTTTTTTTTCTTTTTATTATTCATATAATGAGTTTTTATTGTAGACTTGTTGCTCGTTTTCCTCTTTTTCCTATGTTATGTGATATTTTGTTGTTGTTATGTTACCTACTTTTCGTTTTCCCTAACCATGCATTCCTTTTGTATGTAGGCCTCTTTCGGTCAACACCAGGTAATGTGATTTTTGGTTTACATTCGGCGGTTGAGCTTAGATTTATGCCTATAAGGCTTAATTGTGTCTTGAGATGTTTTATGTTTAAAAGAAGAAAATCTTCATTTATGAGCCTATGGATAAAACCATGGTTTCTCATCTTATCACTGTTGGCTAGGAAGAATTTAGTTTCATTGTTCATATTCTGACAACTAGATGGAGGGATTGTTTGAAACTCGGATTCGCTGGCAAGTGGATCCTTTCATTTTTCTTGTAGTTGTATTTTATTGATTCTTTTACCTTCTTTTTCTTAGAGACAATTAATGATTATTCTTTTTGTCAATGTCTAGGATTGCGATAGATCTTGGCTAAACATATTAGAGTGAGGTTCCTTCATTCATCTTCTTCTTGCTTGATTGGACTGTATTAATTCGCATATAGTCTAATAACTTTTCTTTTCTTTCTTTTACTCTTGAGTTGTCGTTGCCGACCCTTTTTTTAGGCATGAGCTTAATTCATTCAACGCTAATAGAGGCTCTATTTTAGCTTCGGAGGTAATGGTGTCTCCACCCATTCTATTTTGCTCCATTCATCATTGTTTTCTTCACTTTAATTCACTCATCCCTTAACGAGTGATTTTTATCTTGTACACTTGATCATTTGGTCGTTATGCTTTATGCGGGGAGTACTGAGTTGTCTCATTATTAATTGAGCTTTCTAGGATCCATTTGTTTGTTCCCCATGAATTATTATGTCCGTCAATATTATTCAGGATGCTTGCTCCAATATTTGCAGCTGTCATTGACCAAGTTTGTTGTGCTACAATTGTTTTTGTTTTTGAAGTTTGGATTGGATGTTGAGTGAATAGGCGGCTGTCACCTTGGAACCCACATTCTTACACAGATCTTGGACGGACGCCTTTGCTTTGCTTTAAGTTTTTTTTTTCTTTTTATTATTCAAACAATGAGTTTCTATTGTAGACTTGTTCATTTTCTTCTCTTTCTTATGGTATGTGATTTTTTATTGTTGTTATGCTAGCCAATTTTCCTTTTCCCTAACCATGTATTCAGTTTGATTGTAGACCAGTTGCGTTCAACACCAGATAATATGATTTGTTGCTTTACGAGTGGTGGTTAAGCTTAGATTTATGTCTAGAAGGATTAATTGTGTATTTAGATGTTTTCTCTTAAAAAGAAGAAAATCTTCATTTTTAAGGCTATAGATAAAACCATGATTTCTCATCTTATCACTGTCGACTAGGAAGAATTTAGTTTTATTGTTCATATTTTGACAACTAGATGGACCGATTGTTTGAAACTAGGATTCGCTGGCAAGTCGATCCTTTCATTTTGCTTGTAGTTGTATATTATTGATGCTTTTACCTTCTTTTTCTTAGGGACAATTTATGATTGTTCTTTTTCTCAATGTCTAGGATTGCGACAGATTTTGGCTAAGCATTTTAGGGTAAGGTTCCTTCATTCATTTTTTTCTTGCTTCATTGGATTGAATTAATTCACATTTAGGCTAACAACTTTTCTTTTCTTTTCTTTTACTCTTGAGTTGTTGTTGCTCACCCCTTTTTTAGGCACGAGTTTAATTCATTCAACGCTACTAGCGGCTCTATTTTAGCTTCAGAGGTAATGGTGTCTCCACCCATTCTATTTTCCTATATTCATCTTTGTTTTCTTCACTTTAATTTAGCCATGTCTTATTTAGTGATTCTTATCTTGGACACTTGATTATTCGACCATATTGTTTTATGTGGGGAGTATTGAGTTTTCTAAGTATTAATTGAGATTCTTGTGGTTGATTTGCTTCTTCCTCATTAATTATTATGTCTCTCTATGTTATTCAAGATGCTTGCTCCGAGATTGTCAGGTGTCATTGATCAAGTATGTTGTGCTACAATTATTTTTGGTTTTGATGTTTGGATTGGTGCTTGAGGGAACAGGTGGCTGACCCTTGGAACCCACTTTCTTACTTAGATTTTCGTCGGATCTGCTTTGGTTTGCTTTAAGTTTTTTTTCTTTTTATTACTCAAACAATAAGTTTCTATTGCTCGTTTTCTTCTCTTTCCTATACTATGTGATATTTTATTGTTCTTATGCTAGCTAGTTTTCCTTTTCCCTAACCATGTATTCATTTTGTTTGTAGGCCTGTTGCGTTCAACATGAGATAATATGATTTGTTGCTTTACTAATGGTTGTTGAGCTTAGATTTGTGTACAATGATTAAATGTATATTTAGATGTTTTTTCTTAACAAGAAATCTTTATTTCTAAGCCTATGGATAAAACCATGATTTCTCATCTTATCACTGTCGACTGGGAAGAATTTAGTTTCATTGTTCATATTCTAACAACTGGATGGAGGGATTGTTTGAAACTGGGATTCACTAGCAATTCGGTACATTCATTTTCCTTGTAGCTGTATTTTATTGATTCTTTTAACTTCTTTTTTTGGGGACAATTAATGATTGTTCTTTTTCTCAATGTCGAGGATTGCGACAGATGTTGGCTAAACATTTTAGGGTGAGGTTCCTTCAACCATGTTCTTTTTGCTTGATTGGACTGAATTAATTCATATTTAGTATAACAACTTTTCTTTACTTTTATTTTACTCTTGAGTTGTCTTTGCTCACCCCTTTTTTAGCCATCAGTTTAATTCATTCAACGCTACTAGCGGCTCTATTTTAGCTATGGAGGTAATGGTGTCTCCACCCATTCTATTTTCCTATATTCATCGTTGTTTTCTTCACTTTAATTTAGTCATGTCTTATTCAGTGATTCTTATCTTGGACACTTGATCATTCGCCATTTTGTTTTATGCGGGGACTATTGAGTTTTCTCAATATTAGTTGAGATTATGGTGGTTGTTTTGTTTGTTCCTCACGAATTATTATGTCCGTCTATGTTATTCAAGATGCTTGCTCCGAGACTTTCAGCTGTTATTGACCAAGTATGTTGTGCTACAATTGTTTTTGTTTTTGATGTTTGGATTGGTGGTTGAGGGCACAAACAGCTGACCCTCGATACCCGCTTTCTTGCGCAGATCTTTGTCGGATCTCCTTTGGTTTGTTTTATGGTTTTTTTTTATTATTTAAACAATGAGTTTCTATTGTATACTTGTTGCTCGTTTTCTTCTCTTTCTTATGCTATGTGATATTTTTATTGTTCTTATGCTAGCTAGTTTTCCTTTTCCCTAGCCATGTATTAATTTTTTTTGTAGCCCTGTTGTGTTCAACACCAGATAATGTGATTTGTTGCTTTACGAGTGGTGGTTAAGCTTAGATTTATGTCTTGAAGGATTAATTGTGTATTTAGATGTTTTTTCTTAAAAAGAAGAAAATCTTCATTTCTAAGGCTATAGATAAAACCACGATTTCTCATCTTATCACTGTCGACTAGGAAGAATTTAGTTTTATTGTTCATATTCTGACAACTAGATGGACGGATTGTTTGAAACTAGGATTCGCTGGCAAGTCGATCCTTTCATTTTGCTTGTAGCTGTATTTTATTGATGCTTTTACCTTCTTTTTCTTAGGGACAATTTATGATTGTTCTTTTTTTCAATGTCTAGGATTGCGACAGATGTTGGCCAAACATTTTAGGGTGAGGTTCCTTCTCTCATGTTCTTCTTGCTTGATTGGACTGAATTAATTTACATTGAGTCTAACAACTTTTCTTTTCTTTCTTTTACTCTTGAGTTATCGTTGGTCACCCTTTTCTTCGGCATGAGCTTAATTCATTCAGCATTACATGCGGCTCTCTTTTAGCTTCGGAGGTAATGGTGTCTCCACCCATTCTATTTTCCTATATTCATCGTTGTTTTTTTCACTTTAATTTAGGCATGTCTTATTCAGTAATTCTTATCTTGGACACTTGATCATTCGACCATTTTGTTTTATGCGGGGGGAGTATTGAGTTTTCTAATTATTAATTGATATTTTTGTGGTTGATTTGTTTCTTCCTCATGAATTATTATGTTTGTTTAAGTTATTGAAGATGCTTGCTCCGAGATTTTCAGCTGTCATTGACCAAGTATGTTGTGCTACAATTGTTTTTGTTTTTGATGTTTGCATTGGTGGTTGAGGGAACAGGTGGCTGACCCTTGGAACCCTCTTTCTTACTCATATTTTTGATAGATCTCCTTTGGTTGCTTTAATTTTTTTTTCTTTTTATTACTCAAACAATGAGTTTCTATTGTAGACTTTTTGGTCGTTATCTTCTATTTCCTATGCTCTGTGTTTTTTCCTTGTTGTTGTGGTAGCGAGTTTTCCTTTTCCCTAGCCATGTATTCATTTTGTTTATAGGCCTATTGAGTTCAACACGAGTTAATGTGATTTGTTGCTTTACGAGTGGTGGTTGAGCCTAGATTTATATTTATAAGGATTAAATGTGTATTTAGATGTTTTTTTCTTAAAAAGAAGAAATTCTTTATTTCTAAGCCTGTGGATAAATACATGATTTCTCATCTTATCACTGTCGACTAGGAAGAATTTAGTTTCATTGTTCATATTCTGATAACTAGATGCAGGGATTGTTTGAAATTGGGATTCGCTGGCAATTCGGTCCTTCCATTTTCCTTGTAGCTGTATTTTATTGATTCTTTTAACTATTTTTTTGGGGACAATTAATGATTGTTCTTTTTCTCAATGTCTAGGATTGCGACAGATGTTGGCTAAACATTTTAGGGTGAGGTTCCTTCATTCATGTTCTTCTTGCTTGATTACACTGAATTAATTAACATTTAGTCTAACAGCTTTTCTTTACTTTCTTTTACTCTTGAGTTGTCGTTGCTCATCCTTTTTTTAGGCATGAGTTTAATTCATTCAACGCTACTAGCAGCTCTATTTTAGCTTATGAGGTAATGGTGTCTCCACTCCTTTTATTTTCCTATAGTCATCGTTGTTTTCTTCACTTTAATTTAGTCATCTTTTATTCAATGATTCTTATCTTGGACTCTTGATCATTCGACCATTTTGTTTTATGTGGGTAGTATTGAGTTTTCTAATTGTTAATTGAGATTTTTCTAGTTCATTTGTTTCCTCCTCATGAATTATTATGTTTGTCTATGTTATTCAAGATGCTTGCTCCGAAATTTTCAGTTGTTATTGATCAAGTATGTTGTGCTACATTTATTTTTGTTTTTGATGTTTGGATTGGTGGTCAAGAGAACAGGCAGCCGACCCTTGGAGCCCACTTTCTTACTCAGATTTTTTGATGAATCTCCTTTGGTTTGCTGCAATTTTTCTTTTCTTTTTATTACTCCAACAATGAGTTTCTATTGTAGACTTGTTGCTCGTTTTCTTCTCTTTCCTATGCCATGTGATATTTTATTGTTGTTAGGCTAGCGAGTTTTCCTTTTCCCCTCGGAACCCGCTTTCTTACTCAGATTTTTGACGAATCTCCTTTGGTTTCCTTTAATTTTTTTTCTGATTATTAATCAAACAATGAGTTTCTATTGTAGACTTGTTGCTTGTTTTCCTTTTTTCCTATGCTATGTGATATTTTATTGTTGTTATGCTAGCGAGTTTTCCTTTTCCTTAACCATGTATTCATTTTGTTTGTAGGCCTGTTGCGTTCAACACTAGGTAATGTGATTTGTTGCTTTACAAGTGGTGGTTGAGCTTATATTTATGTTTACAAGTATTAAATGTGGATTTAGATGTTTTTTCTTAAAAAGAAGAAAATCTTCATTTCTAAGGCTATAGATAAAACCATGATTTCTCAAGTTATCACTGTCGACAGGGAAGAATTTAGTTTCATTATTCATATTCTTACAACTAGATGGATGGATTGTTTGAAACTGGGATTCGCTGGCAAGTCGATCCTTTGATTTTCCTTGTAGCTGTATTTTATTGATGCTTTTACCTTCGTTTTCTTAAGGATGATTAATGATTGTTCTTTTTCTCAATGTCTAGGATTGCGACAGATGTTGGCTAAACATTTTAGGGTGAGGTTCCCTCATTCATTTTCTTCTTGCTTGATTGGACTGAATTAATTAACATTTAGTCTAACAAATTTTCTTTACTTTTGTTTTACTCTTGAGTTGTAATTGCTGACCCTTTTTTTAGGCATGAGATTAATTCATTCAAAGCTACCAGGGGCTCTATTTTAGCTTCGGAGGTAAAGGTGTCTCCACCCATTCTATTTTCCTATATTCATCGAATAGGAAGAATTTAGTTTTATTGTTCATATTCATTCATTTTTGCTTGATTGGATTGAATTAATTCACATTTAGTCTAACAACTTTTCTTTTCTTTTCTGTTACTCTTGAGTTGTCGTTGCTCACCCTTTTTTTGGGCATGAGATTAATTCATTCAAAGCTACCAGGGGCTCTATTTTAGCTTCGGAGGTAAAGGTGTCTCCACCCATTCTATTTTCCTATATTCATCGTTGTTTTCTTCACTTTAATTTAGGCATGTCTTATTCAGTGATTCTTATCTTGGACACTTGATCATTCGACCATTTTGTTTTATGCGGGGGGAGTATTGAGTTTTCTAATTATTAATTGATATTTTTCTATTTGATTTGTTTCTTCCTCATGAATTATTATGTTTGTCTAAGTTATTGAAGATGCTTGCTCCGAGATTTTCAGCTGTCATTGACCAAGTATGTTGTGCTACAATTGTTTTTGTTTTTGATGTTTGGATTGGTGGTTGAGGGAACAGGCGGCTGACCCTTGGAACCCTCTTTCTTACTCAGATTTTTGACGGATCTCCTTTGGTTTGCTTTAATTTTTTTTTTCTTTTTATTACTCACACAATGAGTTTCTATTGTAGACTTTTTGCTCGTTTTCTTCTATTTCCTATGCTATGTGATTTTTTTGTTGTTGTTATGCTAGCGAGTTTTCCTTTTCCCCTCAGAAGAACCCACTTTCTTACTCCGATTTTTGTCGAATCTCCTTTGGTTTGCTTTAATTTTTTTTTTCTGTTTATTAATCAAACAATGAGTTTCTATTGTAGACTTGTTGCTTGTTTTCTTCTCTTTCCTATACTATGTGATATTTTATTGTTATTATGCTAGCGAGTTTTTCTTTTCCCTAATCATGTATTAATTTTGTTTGTAGGCCTGTTGCGTTCAACACTAGGTAATGAGATTTGTTGCTTTACAAGTGGTGGTTGAGCTTATATTTATGTTTACACGTATTAAATGTGCATTTAGATGTTTTTTCTTAAAAAAAAGAAAATCTTCATTTCTAAGGCTATAGATAAAACCGTGATTTCTCAAGTTATCACTGTCGATACGGAAGAATTTAGTTTCATTATTCATTTTCTTACAACTAGATGGATGGATTGTTTGAAACTGGGATTCGCTGGCAAGTTGATCCATTCATTTTTCTTCTACCTGTATTTTATTGATGCTTTTACCTTCGTTTTCTTAAGGATGATTAATGATTGTTCTTTTTCTCAATGTCTAGGATTGCGACAGATGTTGGCTAAACATTTTAGGGTGAGGTTCCCTCATTCATTTTCTTCTTGCTTGATTGGACTGAATTAATTAACATTTAGTCTAACAAATTTTCTTTACTTTTGTTTTACTCTTGAGTTGTAATTGCTGACCCTTTTTTTAGGCATGAGATTAATTCATTCAAAGCTACCAGGGGCTCTATTTTAGCTTCGGAGGTAAAGGTGTCTCCACCCATTCTATTTTCCTATATTCATCGAATAGGAAGAATTTAGTTTTATTGTTCATATTCTGACAACTAGATGGAGGGATTGTTTGAAACTGGGATTCGCTGGCAAGTTGATCCATTCATTTTTCTTCTACCTGTATTTTATTGATGCTTTTACCTTCGTTTTCTTAAGGATGATTAATGATTGTTCTTTTTCTCAATGTCTAGGATTGCGACAGATGTTGGCTAAACATTTTAGGGTGAGGTTCCCTCATTCATTTTCTTCTTGCTTGATTGGACTGAATTAATTAACATTTAGTCTAACAAATTTTCTTTACTTTTGTTTTACTCTTGAGTTGTAGTTGCTGACCATTTTTTTAGGCATGAGATTAATTCATTCAAAGCTACCAGGGGCTCTATTTTAGCTTCGGAGGTAAAGGTGTCTCCACCCATTCTATTTTCCTATATTCATCGAATAGGAAGAATTTAGTTTTATTGTTCATATTCTGACAACTAGATGGAGGGATTGTTTGAAACTGGGATTCGCTGGCAAGTCGATCCTTTCATTTTGCTTGTAGCTGTATTTTATTGATGCTTTTACCTTCTTTTTCTTAGGGACAATTTATGATTGTTCTTTTCTCAATGTCTAGGACTGCGACAGATGTTGGCTAAACATTTTAGGGTGATGTTCATTCACTCATGTTCTGCTTGCTTGATTGGACTGAATTAATTTACACTGAGTCTAACAACTTTTCTTTTCTTTCTTATACTCTTGAGTTGTCGTTGCTCACCCTTTTCTTAGGCATGAGCTTATTCATTCAACATTACAGACGGCTCTCTTTTAGCTTCGGAGGTAATGGTGTCTCCACCCATTCTATTTTCCTATATTCATTATTGTTTTTTTCACTTTAATTTAGTTATCTCTTATTGAGCGATTCTAATCTTGGACACTTGATCATTCGGCCTTTTTGTTTTATGTGGGGAGTATTGAGTTTTCTCATTATTAATTAAGATTATGGTGGTTGTTTTGTTTGTTCCTCATGAATTATTATATCCGTCTATGTTATTCAAGATACTTGCTCTGAGATTTTCAACTATCATTGACCAAGTATGTTGTGCTACAATTGTTTTTGATTTTGATGTTTGGATTGGTGGTTGAGGGCACAGATAGCTGACCCTCGATACCCACTTTCTTGCGCGGATCTTTGTCGGATCTCCTTTGGTTTGCTTTATGGTATTTTCTTTTTATTATTTAAACAATGAGTTTCTATTGTAGACTTGTTGCTCGTTTTCTTCTCTTTCCTATGCTATGTGATATTTTATTGTTTTTATGCTAGCTAGTTTTCCTTTTCCCTGGCCATGTATTAATTTTGTTTGTAGGCCTGTTGCGTTCAACACGAAATAATGTGATTTGTGGCTTTACGAGTGGTTGTTGAGCTTACATTTATGTTTACAAGGATTAAATGTATATTTAGATGTTTTGCTGAATAAGAAGAAAATCTTTATTTCTAAGCCTATGGATAAAACCATTATTTCTCATCTTATCACTATCGACTGGTAAGAATTTAGTTTCTTTTTTCATATTCTTACAACTAGATGGATTGATTGTTTGAAACTGGGATTCGATGGCAAGTCGCTCCTTTCATTTTCCTTGTAGCTGTGTTTTATTGATGCTTTTACCTTCCTTTCCTTAAGTACGATTAATGATTGTTCTTTTTCTCAATGTCTAGGATTGCGACAAATCTTGGCTAAACATATTAGGGTGAGGTTCCTTCATTCATCTTCTTCTTGCTTCATTGGATTGAATTAATTCACATTTAGGCTGACAACTTTTCTTTTCTTTTCTTTTACTCTTGAGTTGTTGTTGCTCACCCCTTTTTTAGGCATGAGTTTAATTCATTCAACGCTACTATCGGCTCTATTTTAGCTTCAGAGGTAATGGTGTCTCCACCCATTTTGTTTTCCTATATTCATCTTTGTTTTCTTCACTTTAATTTAGTCATGTCTTATTCAGTGATTCTTATCTTGGACACTTGATCATTCGACCATTTTGTTTTATGCGGGGAGTATTGAGTTTTCTAATTATTAATTGAGATTTTTGTTGTTGATTTGTTTCTTCCTCATGAATCATTATGTTTGTCTATGTTATTGAAGATGCTTGCTCCGTGATTTTCAGCTGTCATTGACCAAGTATGTTGTGCTGCAATTATTTTTGTTTTTGATGTTTGGATTGGTGGTTGAGGGAATAGGCGGTTGACCCTCGGAACCCTCTTTCATACTCAGATTTTTTATGGATCTCCTTCGGTTTGCTTGAATTTTTTTTTTCTTTTTATTACTCAGACAATGAGTTTCTATTGTAAACTTTTTGCTCGTTTTCTTCTATTTCCTATGGTATGTGATTTTTTCTTTTTGTTATGCTAGCGAGTTTTCCTTTTCCCTAGCCATGTATTCATTTTGTTTGTAGACCTGTTGAGTTCAACACGAGGTAATGTGATTTGTTGCTTTACGAGTGGTGGTTGAGGGAACAGGCGGTTGACCCTTGGAACCCTCTTTTATACTCAGATTTTTTATGGATCTCCTTTGGTTTGCTTGAATTTTTTTTTCTTTTTATTACTCAGACAATGAGTTTCTATTGTAGACTTTTTGCTCGTTTTCTTCTATTTCCTATGGTATGTGATTTTTTCTTTTTGTTATGCTAACGAGTTTTCCTTTTCCCTAGCCATGTATTCATTTTGTTTGTAGACCTGTTGAGTTCAACACGAGGTAATGTGATTTGTTGCTTTACGAGTGGTGGTTGAGCCTAGATTTATGATTACAAGGATTAAATGTGTATTTAAATGTTTTTTTCTTAAAAAGAAGAAATTCTTCATTTCTAAGCCTATGGATAAATACATGATTTCTCATCTTATCACTGTTGACAGGGAAGAATTTAATTTCATTGTTCATATTCCGACAACTAGATGGAGGGATTGTTTGAAACTGAGATTCGCTGGCAAGTCGATCCTTTCATTTTGCATGTAGCTGTATTTTTATTGATACTTTTACCTTATTTTTCAATGGAACAAGTAATGATTGTTCTTTTTTTCAATGTCTAGGATTGTGACAGATCTTTGGCCAAACATCTTTGGGTGAGATTCCTTCATTCATTTTCTTCTTACTTGTGTGGACTAAATTAATTCACATTTATTCTAACTTTTCGTTTCTTGTTTTTTCTCTTAAGTTGCCTTTTGTCACCCTTTTTTTAGGCATGAGCTTAATTCATTCAGCGTCACTAGCTACTATATTTTAGCTTCCAAGGTAATGGCGTCTTCACCCATTCTATTTTTCTACATTCATCAATGTTTTCTTCAATTTAATGTACTCATCTCTTATGGTGCACTTGTTAAGTTCGACACTTGATCATCTAGTCGTTATATTTTTTGTTGGGAGTATTGAGTTGTCTCATTATTAATACAGATTTGTGGGTCCATTTGTTTCTTCCTCATGAATTATTATGACCGTCTATGTTACTCAAGATGCTTGCTCCGAGATTTTCAGCTCTCATTGATCAAGTATGTTGTGCTACATTTGTTTTTGTTTTCGATGTTTGGATTGGTGGTTGAGGGAACAAGCGGCTGACCCTTGGAACCCACTTCTTATGTAGATCTTGGATGGATCCCCTTTGGTTTGCTTTAAGTTTTTTTTATTTTTATTATTCAAACACTGAGATTCTATTGTAGTCTTGTTGCTTGTTTTCTTCTCTTTCCTATGCAATGGGATATTTAGTTGTTGTTATGTTAGCTAGTTTTCCTTTCCTTAACCATTTATTCATTTTGTTTGTAGGCCTGTTGCATTAAACACTAGGTAATGTGATTTGTTGGTTTACGAGTGGTGGGTGTGTTTAAGATTTATGTCTACAAGGATTAAATGTGTATTTAGATGTTTTTTCTTACAAGGAAGAAAATCTTCTTTTCTAAGCATAGATTAAACCATGATTTCTCATCTTATCACTGTCTACTTGGAAGAATTTAGTTTCATTATTCATATTCTAATAACTAGATGGATGGATTGTTTGAAACTTAAATTCCCTAGCAAGCCGTTCCTTTTATTTTCCTTATAGTTGTATTTTTATTGATGATTTTACCTTCTCTTTCAAAGGAGCGCTTAATGATTTTTTTTTCAATGTCTATGATTGCGACAAATCTTGGCCAAACATCTTAGGGTAATGTTCCTTCATTCATTTTTTTCTTGCTTGATTAGACTGAATTAAGTCTAACAACTTTTCTTTTCTTTCTTTTTCTCTTGAGTTGCCTTTGCTCACCCTTTTTTTAAGTATGACCTTAATTCATTCAGCTCTACTAATAGCTATAAAGCTTTCGTTGTAAAGGAGTCTCCACCCATTCTATTTTTCTACATTCATCATTGTTTTCTTCACTTTAATTTATTCATCTCTTAATGTGCGATTATTATCTTGGACACTCATTTGGTCGATTATGTTTTATGCGGGGAGTATTGAGTTTTTAAGTCGACCAGGATCTCTTCGACTTATTCAAACCCATCTGCTGTTATCCATGCAGCATCATTGCATCATTTGATATCATCTCTGTCCAAGGAGAAGGTTAGAACAGAAACAATCCTTGCAAGTTTTTTGCCAATGACTTGACAGTGTTTGGTCAACATACTTGTGCAATCCTTAAGTGCTGATTCATGCTAGCTCTTTTTTTTTCTTTTTTTTAGGGGCTTGCATATGGTCTGATACTGCATTTTTTGGAAGCAAAATTATTTAATAATCTGGTCAACATATGTACATGGCTAGATGGCCTTATACCGCATCTCAACTAGCAAACTCAAGCCAGTCAAACTTCAACTCGAGGTTACCTTTTAAATATTTATGAAGAACACTTCGTAGTATGCAAAATGTTCTATTCTTGAAAATTGATGTAGGGAGTGGGTTTGTTTTTTGATTTCCACTTCATCATCTCAGTTTTGTGTCTATGAGAGGTTGTGAGAGGGAGCCTGCTTATGAAAGCATTAGTGTTGATGATGTTCTCTTTTTAATCTCATCAAGGAAGTACTTCATCTGTGTAAAGCTGGCCCAATAATATATAGATAATTTATAACTAAATAAAAAGCAAATTGTTGAAGCCATGAGGCTTCTGACATGGATGATGTTGCTAGCCCTAGGCATAAATATCATTAGTTTTCATATGTTTGGATTCTGGTGTAAGGGTTATTCTAGATATTATGTTTTCAGCAACAATTAAATTATATAATATTTCAAATAATTTTAATGGATTTTTTTATGTGGGCTAATTTGAGTTTACTTTAAAAAATGATTCAAAAATATAATAATAATTTAAAAACTAATAAGAAAAAAATAAAAAGAATAAAAATTAATAACTTAGATAAAAAGAATTAATAACTTAGATAATAATAATAACTTAGATAAAAAGAATAATTTATCATCCTTAAGTCTCATGTAGGCTAGTCCACATCATCTCATCTCTCCTTGAAAGAATTCAACCTCAAATTAAAATTTATGTCAAACAATATAAGATCAGTAACATTAAAGGTAACACCGACACCATACTCACTTGGAAGGTTAATTTTGTATGTGTTGTGATATGAAATCCATCAACAATTGTGATGAAATTCAATAGCAATGATGGTTTAGAACCCCAAGATCGTGTGACAAGATTGACTGAGCCTTGACCCGACACCTAACAAGATAAAAATCAAGACTATGAAGGATTGAAACGCCACACCTAGAAAACATGAGAATCTCTCAACAATTAAGGTGATAAGTTTGGTTGTTTGAACGCCACAATATTAACTTGATAAGTTCTACGAGTTCTTTTAAGAACAAAGAGGAACACAAGACCTCACAAATATGATAATTTTTTGAAAACATAATATATTTTTTCATTTTGAAATACCCATCAAAATTCTCATGTTTTTAGGCCTGATGCGAACCAGTCCAAAAACACTAGCAAGGACCCATTACATGTTCCAAATGGTCCAATGACGCGGTCTAAGACAAAGACATTGAAAGAGACAATGAATGCATTAGTTTTAAAGGTTTCAACCAGGTCAGAATTTCAAGGACCATTGGAGTATCAAAAGAAGATCCTAGTACATCTTATCCATGTGGAGGAGAGGTATAAGACAACCGTATTTGGGCCATGAAGTGAGCACAAAAAAGGTCCCAAAAGAATCCTACTACAACATGGGATTAATGGGCTTGATGGAAGACTACACAAAAGAAAGCCTTATGGGCTTTATATAATTTTGTTAGCTACAGCCCAAGACTGGTTTGGGCTTAATTAAGACTTTCTTTTTAGTTAGGATCCAAAGCTTGTTTGGATTAAGTCATGGGTTTTTTAATTTGAGGTATTGGGCCAGTTTTGAGTGGACCTCATTTAAGTCCACATAAGGGGTCCATTAGGGTTAGTTTTTAAAAGACTATTTAAACTCATGTTATGAATAATTTCGGCAGCCATTGATGAAATTGATTCTGAACTTTCCAGTTTATGTGTGAGAGATTCTTGCATTCTTCAGTTATTGAACAAACTGAATCTGACTTATCGAAGATTAACTAGCTTCATGGCGTCATTCTACTCTTTCCAATAGTGCTGGTGCCTTGGAGCAGGTTTCCATTGTGTCACACTCCTATTAGACCTATTTTTGTTTTTTTAGTGTTCCTTTAAGTTTTCCAGTTGTTCTGTCCATCTCCTTGTTTGTCGTGTCTGCATCATCTAAGCAAAAAAGAAGTGATGCGAGCCTCGTCATCACGTGGTCGCGCAACCCACAATGAAGAATGGATTTGATCCTGAAAAGCTGAAATAGGTCTGATAAGTTGGATTCAATTCGTTCAAGAACAGAAGAATGCAAGAATCAATCTCACACATAAACTCAAAAGTTAGGAATAATTTCATCAATGGCTGCTGAAATTATTCCTAACATGAGTTTAAATAGTCTTTTAAAAACTAACCCTAATGGGCCCCTTATGTGGACTTAAATGAGGTCCACTCAAAACTGGCCCAAAACCCCAAATTAAAAAGCCCATGACTTAATCCAAACAAGTATTGGATCCTAGCTAAAAATAAAGTCTTAATTTAAGCCCAAACAAGCCTTGGGCTTAAGCTAACAAAATTAAATAAAGCCCATCAGTCATATTTATAGCCTTCCATCTAGCCCCTTAATCCTTGTTGGTGTTTCTGGACCGGTTCGCATCATCCTCTCTCTCCTCGATAGGATTCAACCTCGAATCAAAACCGGTATGTTGTTGATGGCTTGACAATCAACACACATCCTCCACCTTCCATCCATCTTAAGCTTGAGTAGCATGGGTACAACACATTGACTTATACTTTCACGAATATATCCCTTATCTATTAGCTCATAAACTTGTCTTTAAAGTTCTTTTATCTCCTCGGGATTGTTTATATAGGTTGGTCCGTTATGAATTGAAGCTTCATGTACAAAATCAATCTTATGCTCTATCCTCCACAATAGTGGTAATCCGCTAGGAGTATCATTGGGGTAAACATCATCAAACTCCATCAATAACGAAACAACAGCACTAGGAAAAATATGATCAAGATCATTAGTATTAAAATAAGCCTCTTTGTACAGATGTAAAATCATTGGCTTGTCTGTGAAACATGCAGATCTGACCTCACCCTCTCTAGGATAAAAATTAGGCTGTTTCTTTAATTTTTCCACACAATTCTCATCACTCTTCCTGAGTTTCTTCTCTCCTCTAGCCTTACCTCCACTCTTGACCAGATTTGGGTGTTTTTGAGTTGTGCTCAAATGGTCTGGATTGTTTGTGTTTGGATGAGTGTCTAAATGGGTTGTAGTGGTTTGGGTTCTGGCTGAATTTGATGTTCTCTCCCCTTGATCCTCACCTTGATTTTCTCTCCCCATTGCCTCACGCTCATGTTTTAGCTTTATTTGATCATCATACACCTGTTTGGGTGTAAGACATACAAGAGTGATGGTTTTACCATCTTTTACAATGGTATACATGTTTTTAATCCCATCATGAATTGCCTTCCTACCATATTGCCAAGGCCTCCCGAACAAGATGTGACTTGCTTGCATTGGTACCACATCGCACAGAACTTCATCAACATATTTCCCAATCGAAAATCACAACCGGTTTGATCACTTTCACTTCTCCACTATCATTCAGCCATTGCAATCTATATGGTTTCGAATGCTTAAAAGTACTCAAATTTAGTTTACTCACAAGGGTGGTATTGCAAACATTAACGCAATTTCCACTTTCAATAATTAAACCACACACCTTGCTTTGTACGTAACAACGCGTATGAAAGATATTCTCTCTTTGTTGATTAGATTCATCTTCCATGACCTGAACCTGAAGTGTGTGCCTTATAACCAAGGACCCCGTAACCGGTAATGCTAACTCATCCCCCTTACTATCCTCCAATGGTGACATGCCTTCACAATAAGATTTGTCACTTTTAGATTCTATATCATCATCATAGTCATCTTCACCCACAATTGCGTTTTCATCAACAACCTCTTCAAAATAAAAACTGGTATTCTGTATGGCCTTATAGACTGTATTTCCTCTACAATCAGCACCAATATTCTGTTTCCTTATCGATTTCAGATCATCATTCAGATCCATGTTCATCCTCGACGACAATTGGAGTTGCTGACATAAGGCTCGCAATTGGAAAGCAACGTCAGCGTTTTGTGTTGCTAATTCATTGTTTCCTGACGTCCTTTGTATCTGCAAAATTCAGTTAGTAGCTCAAAATATATCCTCACAACTCTCGTGTTTCACACACAAAAAAAATCAAGGCTTTTCACTCGAATAAGCTCACTACGCCTTTTACCTCATAACTCTCATGTATCACCAAAAAAAAATCAAGGCTTTTAACTCTAATAAACTCACTACACCTTTTACCTCTCAACTTTTTGAGAATTGAGCAGAATCTAAACTCTTACGCAATTTTTACGTAACATAATTGAAACCTAGACCAAACAACCTCGAAATAACCTCAAATTCAATATTTAGTATTTTAATACTAAAATAAAATCAACACTCAAATTATAGGTCGTTCTCGTACTTCTAGTTACTCAACCCCTTATGTGATCAAATTTCAGAAGAAACGAATCTCCAATTGAAAACTCTAGTATACGCTATCAAAATAAGCTCAAATTCAATATATCATGAGATAAAGTTTCAATTGAATCTGAAGTGTTTTTCTAAGGGTTTATGAAGGTAATGTTTCTATGGCAGAAATGAATTTCGAAATAAACCCTCATGAAATCAAAATTAGAATAAGCTTAAATTTGACATGATTCTACGTGAATACTAGTAGACCGAATATAATTTTTCAATTCATTCTGATGTGGTTTGCTTATATTTCCCCCGAGTTGTGTTTTCTGCGGCAAAACCTCATCTAATACCTCTATCTGTCTCTCTTTTTCTCTTTTCTCTTTTCTTTTTCTGCTTTTCTCAATTTATTGACACGACGAGACAGAAAAAAATGAAATATAAGCTCTCCTTTCCTTATGATTCTTTTTGTTTTACTAAAGCACGCAGACTCGAAGAATAAGGAGATAGACACAAGGGTTTGGGTACATAGGAGAAAGAGATTGATCTAGAAATTGATTTTTGATGTTTATTTAGTATTGTAAAACTAAATAATGAATTTGAGGTTATTTCAAGATTGTTTTGCCTGGGTTTCAATTTGGTTACGTAAAAATTGCTCAATAGGTTAGATTCTGGACAGGTCTCAAAAAGTGATCCTTATTGTTTAGTTGTCCAATTATTCGCTTTTATTATAGTTTGGGTTATCTAGGATGTCAAGCTATTGTTTTTTCTTGTGTTTTATTTCGTGTCTTCGTATTGTCCTCAATTCCTACGAATTTGCATGGTATTTTTATTGCTTCTTGAGTCTGTAAAACATAACTAGAGTGTCTTGTGAAGGCTCCTGACTTTGATTTGTTGATTTTAGTTCCTAAAGAATCAAAAGAAAGCAAGTTGTGAGGTAAAAAGCGTAGTGAGTAGAGTGAAGAAACTTGATTTTTTTTGTGTAATTCACGAGAGAATTGAAGATATATTTGTGCTGCTAACCTAATTTTGCATATTCAAAGGATGTTTTGGAAACAACAAATCAATGACACAAAACACTGAAGTTGCTTTCCAATTGCGAGCCTTAGGTCAGCAACCCGAGTTGTTGTCTATGACATACAAGGATCTGAGAGATAAGGTGAATTCGATAAAGCAACAAAATAATGGAGTTGAACGCCAAGGAAATAAGGTTTGTATGGCCACAAGGAATAACAAATATGATTTTGAAGAGTATGTTGATGAAAACACAAGTGTGGGTAAGGATGACTATGATTTTGCATCTATTGGCCAAGGAATTAGGTCTAGACCGAGCAGAGCTACGAGGAATGTGAATTTCCATGGCATGCAGAATTATAAAGATATGGATAGGGACACCATTAAGCTGAAAATTCCTAACTTCCAAGGTAAAAATGATCCCTATGCTTACTTGGAATAGGAGAAAAAGGTAGATTGGATTTATTATTGCCATAAATATTTTGAACAAAAAAAATAAAATTGGTGATGATTGAGTTTACGGAGTATGCATTGATTTGGTGGGATCAGATTTTAATCAGTAGGAGGAGGAATGGGGAGCGACCCGTTCAGACTTGTGGGGGAGATGAAAGTCTTAATGAATAGACGATTTATGCAAAACCACTATTATAGAGACCTATACCTGAAGCTCCAATGATGCGAACCTTGTGATCACGTGGTCACGCAACCCATAATGAAGAATGAGATTTGATCTTGGAAAGCCGAAATAGGTCTGATAGGAGGGTGACACAATGGAAACCTGCCCCAAGGCACCAACACTATTAGAAGGAGTAGAATGACGCCATGAAGCTAGTTAATATTCGATAAGTCGAATTCAGTTCCTTCAAGAACTAAAGAATGCAAGAATCACTCTCACACATAAACTGAAAAGTTCAGAATTAAAATTCATCAATGGCTGCAGAAATTTCGCTAACAATTTCAAAACGAGAAAAACCAGTAGTCGAATGAATAGTTCAATTATAAGCAAACTCAATAAAAGGCAAACATTTTTCCCAACTTTTCAAATTCTTTTGTATTAGAACATGTAAAAGTTGAGATAATGTTCTATTGACTACCTCAGTTTGCCCATCTGTTTGAGGATGACATGTTAATGCGAATCGGTCTAGAAACACCAACAAGGAATAAGGGGCTGGATTGAAGGCTATAAATAAGACTCCTTGTTTTTCAGTGTTTGTGTCCATCTTCTTGTTCTTCGTGTCTGCGTGATCTAGTAAGAAAAAGAAAAATAAAGCCTATATTTCATCATTTTTCAATCTCGTCATTTCAGTAAATTAAGAAGGAAAAAAAGAGAGATTCAATATATTTAAAATAAAGCCTATATTTCATCCTTATTCTGTCTCGTCGTTTTAGTAAATTAAGAAGAAGAAAAAAACAGAGATTCAGTACATTTAAAAAAAAACAGAGAAAAAAAGAAAAGAAAGAGAGTTAGAGGTGTTAGATGAAGTTTTGCCACATAAAACACAACTTGGAGGAAACATAAGAAAACCAGCTCGGAATTAATTAAAAATCAATATTCCATCTATTGGTGTTGAGATAGAATTATATGTCAAATTTGGATTTATTCTAATATTGATTTCTTGAGGTTTAATTTCGAGATTCATTTCTGCTGTAGAAACACTACCTTAGGGAACCCCTACAAAAACACTTTAGAATCAATTGAAACTTTACATTCTATGTCAAGGTATTGATATCTCATGATATATTAAATTTAGGCTTATTTGAATATCATATACTGGAGTTTTCAATTGGAGGTTCATTTCTGCTGAAATTTGATCACACAAGGGGTTGAGTGCCTGGAAGTACGAGAATGACCTATAATTTTGGTTTTATTTTTAGTTTAGTATTACAATACTAAATATCAAATTTGAGTTCATTTCGAGGTTGTTTGGTCTGGGTTTCAATTCTACCACGTAAAATTTATGTAAGAGGTTAGATTTTGCTCAAGTTTGAAAAAGTGTTCCTTATCATTTAGTTTTGTCCATTTCTCTATTTTTATTCTATTTTGGGTTATCTAGGTAGTAATTGTTTTCTCTAGTATTTGGTTCTGTTTTATTTTGTGTCTTTGTATCGTCTACAATTCATACGAATTTGCATTGTTACTCGTGAAATCATAATCTTAGTTTTGTTTTGCTTTATTTTCAGTATTTTTATTGCTTCTTGATTCTGAAAATCATAATTAGAGTGCGCTGCGAAGGCTACTGACTTTGATTTGTTGATTTTAGTTCCAAAAGAACCACAAGAAAGCAAGTGAGCGTATTAAAGTGAAAAGCCTTGATATTTTTGTGTAATACACAAGAGGTGAGCAGATATATTTTAAGCTACTAACCTAATTTTGCAGATTCAAAGGATGTCAGGAAACAATGAATTAGTGACTCAAAATATGTTGATGAAGTTCTGTGCGATGTGGTACCAATGCAAGCAAGTCACATCTTGTTGGGGAGGCCATGGCAATATGACAGGAAGGTAGTTCATGATGGGATTAAAAATAGATATAGCATTGTAAAAGATAGTAAAACCATCACTTTTCTACCTCTTACACCCAAATAGGTGTATAATGATAAAAAAAAAAAAAGAAGCTAAAACGTGAGCGTGAGGCAATGGGGAGAGAAAATCAAAGTGAGTATCAAGGGGAGATAAGACCATTAGATTCGACT
The DNA here is from genome assembly GCA_015731905.1 of Salix dunnii. Classification (NCBI taxonomy): domain Eukaryota; kingdom Viridiplantae; phylum Streptophyta; class Magnoliopsida; order Malpighiales; family Salicaceae; genus Salix; species Salix dunnii. The sequence continues at coordinate 4,450,260 of CM027676.1, forward strand.
AGAACCCAAACCACTACAACTCATTCAGGCACATCCAAATACAAACAAAACAAACCATTCGACTACAGTCAAAAACACCTAAATCTGGTTGAGAGTGGAGGTAAGACAAGAGGAGAGAAGAAAGTCAGGAAGAGTGATGAGAATTATGTTGAAAAACTAAAGAAACACCAGCAAGGACACATTATAATGCGGGCCAACCCAAAATACCGACAAGGATCCATTACAAGTGTAGAAGGGGTCCAATACAACTTTATTTGGGCCATGAAGTGAGCACAGCAAAGGAACCAAAAAGAATCGTACTACAACATGGGATTAATGGAAGACTATAAAAAAGAAAGCCTTATGCGCTTTATTTCATTTTGTTAGCTACAACCAAGGCCTGTTTGTGGTTAAATTAAGACTTCGTGTTTAGGTAGGATCCAAGGCTTGCTTGGATTAAGTCATGGGCTTTCCAACTTAGGGTTTTGCATCAGTTTTGAATGGACCTCATTTAATTCCACATATGGGGTCCATTAGGGTTACTTTTTAAAAAAAAACTATTTCAACTCATGTTAGATAACTTTCGGTAGCCATTGATGAATTTTTATTCTTAACTTTTCAGTTTATGTGTAAGAGTGATTTTGCATTTTTTAGTTCTAGAACGAACTTAATCCAACTTATCTAAGATTAACTAGCTTCATGGTGTCATTCTACTCCTTCTAATAGTGCTGGTGCCTTGGGACAGGTTTCAATTGTGTCACACTCATATCACACCTATTTCGACTTTTCGAGATCATATCTCATTCTTAATTGTGGATTGTATAACCACGTGATCATGAGGTTCGTATCAATATGAAGCTAGAGGACATGGTTCACATGGCCACAAAGGTGGAGAGACCACTTAGGAAGGGACAACATTGCATTCTTCATGATGCAGAACAGCCTCGAAACACCAAAAAAGACCCATTACATATTCCAAATGGTCCAATGATGTGGTCTAAGACAAAGGCAATGAAAGAGGCAATGAATACATTGGTTTTGAAAGTTTCAACTAGGTTAGAATTGCAAGGACCATTGGAGTATAAAGAGGAGACCGTAGTACTTCTTATCCATGTGGAGGAGGGGTCCAATACAACCTTATTTCGGCAATGAAATGAGGACAGCAAAGGAGCCAAAAGAATCCTATTACAACATGGGATTAATGGGCTCGATGGAAGACTATAAGAAAAAGTCTTATGGGGTTTATTTAATTTTGTTAGGTACAGCCCAAGACTTGGTTGGGATTAATTACAACTTTGTTTTTAGCTAGGATCCAAGGCTTGTATTGATTAAGTCATGGACTTTCCAACTTTGGGTTTTAGGTCAATTTTGAGTGGACCTCATTTAAGTCCACATAAAGAGTCCAGGGTTAGTTTTTAAAAGACGATTTAAACTCATGTTAACTAAATTTCAGCAACCATTGATGAATTTTAATTCTGAACTTTTCAGTTTATGTGTGAGCGTGATTCTAGCATTCTTTAGTTCTTGAACGAATTGAATCTAATTTATCGAAGACTAACTGGCTTTGTGGCGTCATTCTACTCCTTCCAATAGTGCTGGTGCGTGTGGCAGGTTTCCATTGTGTCAAACTTTCCCCACAAAGTCTTCCATAAGTAACTCAAAAACTTGGCTTCCCTATCAGAAACAATAGTCCTATAAATGCCATGTAACCTAACAATTTCTTTGAAGAACAAATCACCTATATGTGAAGCATCATCAGTTTTATGACAAGCAATGAAATATGTCATCTTGGAGAAACTATCTACCACCACAAAAACTGAATCTCTCCCCCTCTTAGTCCTAGGTCATCCCAAAACAAAATCCATAGAAATATTGGTCCAAGGTTCACTAGATATTGGCAAAGGGGTGTACAAACCATGAGGTTTCAATTTAGACTTAGCATGTTTACAAGTGATGCACTTCTCATAGAATCTTTCCACATTACGTTTCATATGAGGCCAAAAAAATGATCATGCAAAATTCCTAATGTCTTAGCTATACCAAAATGTCCCATCAAACCACAACCATGAGCTTCTCCCACAAACAATTCACATAGAGAACACATAAGCATACATAATTTATTTTCCCTAAACAAAAATCCTTCATACTTGTAAAACTGACCAAAATCCACATTTTCACATGCATTGAACAGATCACTAAAACAAGCAACTGGACGACCTTCTTGCATCAAAACAACTCCAATACCTATTCCTGAAGCATCACACTCAATTTCAAAACTTTTAGAAAAGTTAGGTAAAACAAGCAAAGGTGCATTAATTAACTTTTCTTTGATCAGATTAAACGCCTTTTCTTGTTCTTTGCCCTACTTAAACGACACATTTTTTTTATGACTTCAGTAAGAGGTGTGGCTAAGCTACTAAAATCACGCACAAACCGTCTATAGAAGCTAGCTAAGCTGTGGAAACTTCTCACTTGGCTGATTGTTGTAGGAGATGGCCACACTTGGAATGCCTTATCCTTTTCCTCGTCCACCTCAATTCCTTTCTTACTAACAACAAAACTAAGAAAAAGAAGTTTATCCATGCAAAAGGTGCACTTCTTGAGATTAACAAACAATTTTTCTTTCCTTAGAATTTCCAAGACAGATCTCAAATGCATTACATGTTCCTTCAAGTTTTTGCTATAAATTAGGATATCATCAAAATACACAACGACAAATCTGCCAATATATGCACACAGAACATTGTTCATCAAACGCATAAATATGCTAGGAGCATTAGTTAAACCGAAGGGCATCACTAACCACTCATACAAACCATATTTAGTCTTAAAAGCAGTTTCCATTCATCACCTTCTTTCATCCTAATCTGATGATGTCCACTCTTAAGATCCACTTTTGTAAAGACACAAGAATCATGCAATTCATCCAGCATATCATCCAATCTAAGAATGGGATGACGATACTTTACCGTTATGTTGTTGATGGCTCGACAGTCAACACATATCCTTCATGTTCCATCCTTCTTAGAAACTAATAGTAACGGAACCACACACGGACTCATGCTTTCACGCACATAACCTTTCTCCAGTAATTCACCTACTTGCCTCTAAAGTTCCTTGGCATCCTCGGGATTAGTCCTATAAAAGGGTCGGTTTGGAATTGACACACTTGATATGAAATTAATCTGATGTTCAATCCCTCGAATTGCAGGTACTCCATTAGGTACCTCTTCAGAAAGGACATCTTTAAACTCCTGCAAAAGAGAAATATTATCGCTCGGCAAAGCATCGACGAGATCATTAGTACATAAAAGAGCCTCCTTGTACATGAGTACAATCAAGGGCTGGTGTGAAAATAATGCTCTCTTGATCTCACTTTTTTTTGCAATGTAATTGAATTTTTCCTCACTTGCTCTCACTATGGTCGAAATCCCTTCTCTTTCTTTTTCTCTCTAATCAATGTTTTTCTTTTTCTTTTTTTTTGTAAATCTTTTTTTTATTTCGGCCTTCATTTCTTTTTTTTTCTTTTGGTCATTTGATCTTTGTAACTTTAATTGGTTCTCCCTGACCTGTTCTGGATTCAATGCCACAAGAATAATAGGTTGGTTTCTATGAGTGAAAGAATACCTATTTGTGAATCCATCATGCATAACCCTCCGATCGTATTGTCATGGTCTTCCCAAGTGTAAATGGCTTGCATGCATAGTAACCACATCACAAAGCACCTCATCGACATATTTACCAATGGATAATGCCACCATTACTTGCCTTGTCACCTTGATCTTGCCACATTCATTCAGCCACTTAAGCCGATAAGGGTGAGGATGTTTCAAGGTAGTTAAGGCCAATTTCTCCACCAAATAAGTGTTGGCTACATTCGTGCAACTTCCTCCATCAATAATGACACTCAAACTTTGTTTTTCACAAAGCACCGAGTATGAAACAAGTTCTCCCTTTGGTTACTTTCTTTCGCCTTAACCTGCATATTGAGAACTCGCATTGCTACCAATAAATCTCCAGCCATGGCACTTTGCTCATCATCAGCATCCTCCAAATGTGGCATGTCATCATCATCTACTTCTTCCTCATTTTCCGACTTAAGCTCTCCTTGGGCGTTTATTACCATCACCCTTTTGTTTACACACTGGCTGGTTATGTCTCCTCACCCATGGCATTTAAAACACTTAATATCACGTGTTTTAGAACTTGAAGTTTCGGTGTTACCTAAAGTAGCGGTGGTCATTGGTTTGGAGTTCTTAGAGGATTTAAATTTTGGCTTATTTTGTAGTTGCTCATCCTATTTTGGAGCTGTCTTCATGTGATGGTGGCAGCCATAGGATGACCCCTCCTAACCAATCATTTTGTTTTGAATTGTTCCTCCTCCTTTATGGCTTGATGCACCATATCTGTCAACTCAACATAATGCTGCATCTCAAGTATATCCGCAATCTCACGATTTAATTCGTGCAAGAACCTAGCCATAATGGCTTCTCGATCCTCGTCGACATTAGCCCGGATCATAGCTACCTCCATCTCCTTGTAATATTCTTCCACGCTCTTGGAACCTTGATTTAACCTCTGCAACTTTTTATACAATCCCCTATAATAGTGGTTGGGTATAAAACGCTTCCTCATAAGCATTTTCATCTCCTCCCAAGTGTCCACGGGTGGCTCTCTATTCCTTCTCCTATTGATCAGTAACTGATCCCATCAAACAATGGCATAATCGGTGAATTCAATTGCAGCAAACTTAACCTTCTTTATCTCCGAGTTGTTGTGACAATCAAACACCATCTCCATTTTAGTTTCCCACTCCAAATAAACTTCAGGATCACTTTTACCTTGAAAAGATGAAATTTTAATCTTTATGTTTCCGAAATCATTATCCCTCCTAGGCCTACCCATCCTAGCTTCTCGATTCTCATTCCCATGCTGAAGCTTGCCTCGGTTCAAATATGGCTCATCAAACCCGACTCCGCCTCTTCCTCAACATTCCACCATGAAACACGCCCACCTTACTGCCTATTAGGGATGTCTTGCTGATGTCTCTTAGGAGCCTCTGCTTCTACCCTGTCCAACCTGTCATGAATAGGTTCTAATTCAGCCATTAACATACACCTCGTTTCCCCTAGCAAGGCTTGCATTTGGAGGTTTGGAACTGCAGGTTGTCAAACTTCTTTGGTTGTATCTTCTTGATTACTGGACATATTTAAAATCTGCAAAACAAGTTCAAAATCCTCACAAGCACTCCCTCATGTGTTTCCCTCAAGAATTGCAACACTTACACTCTTGTTTGCACAGTAAATGACTTTTACCCTCTTATGGTCTCACACACTCTTGCCTTTTTTCTTCCACTCTTTTGTGTCTTCTGTAGTTCTCAATCGAACTTCCAGAAACTAATTCAAAATAATCCCATAGCAATTCAAAAGATGAGAAACAACCAAAACTAAAATGGCTAGGAACTTGTATAAGATGAGATACAAGATTGAAACGAAGTTTTTCTACTGCAATCGTACACTATTTATTTTTCATGAAATTTTTTTTTGAACTTGAATAAGGTGAGAAACAAGATTGAAAAGAAGAAGTTTTCCTACTGGAATCGTGCACCTATTTTTTTTCGTGTTGTTTGACGATTTTTTTTTCTTGCTTTTTTTTTAAGATTTTTCTCTTCTATAAGAGGTAAGAGTATATAAAAGAAAAAAATGAAAATGAAAGATAGTCAAACTTATCTTAAAACCAAAGCTCTGATACCAAATGATATGAACTCCATCAACAATTGTGATGAAACCCAATAGAAACGATGGTTTATAACTCCAAGATCGTGTAGACAAGAATGATTAAGCTTTGACCCATCACCCAACAAGATGAAAACCAAGACTACGAAGGATTGAAACGTCACACCCAGAAAACCCGAGAATCTCTCAACAATCAAGGTGATAAGTTTGGTTGTTTAACGCTACAAGATTAACTTGATAAGTTTTACGAGTTCTTTTAAGAATGAAGAGGAACACAAGACCTCACAAAAATAGGAAATTCCCATCTATATACTTGGAACAACCCTCCAAGAATAGAAAAAGTCATAACTGAAACTTTAAAACAGCACAAACATTAAACAAGTCCCCATGTTTTTATGCCTCTTGGACTTATAGAGGCAATCATAAATAGCTAAATGACTAAATTCAATGTATTTAACATAGTCATTCAAGACCATGTTCATTCCTCTATTTAATATCCTTGGAACTCATCAAATTCATACCTTTTGATGATCAGATCATGCTGGAAATGTTTTTTCATAATTATTAGCTTTTCAATTGCTTTGATGATGTGGATCAAGTCTTGATTATTATTTTAGAATCAGCCCAAATCTCTTGCATTTGCCCATTAAGTGCTTCCTTGAAATGTTTGGCTCTAAGTCTTGTAATTGGACCACTTGGAAGCGACAACGGGTCTTGCGCAAATTCATCCCCATCCATGAGTGTATGATCAACAAGTCCATCTCCTTGGTTTGCATCAAGAAGAATGTTACATGAGCTGTGTTATGAACTGCATCAAAAGGAGATAAATCAGAAACGTTAAAGCTTGCACTAACACCATACTCACCTGGTAAGTCAAGCTTGTAGGCATTATCATTGATGCGTTCAGCTACTTGAAATGGTCCATCACCCCTAGGTAGGAGTTTTGAACGTCGTTTCTCTGGAAAACGTTCCTTTCTTAAGTGCAACCAAACCCAATCGCCTGGTTCAAACACTACCTTCTTGCGTCCCTTGTTGGCTTGTTGGACATACTGTTGAGTCCTCCTTTCAATGTTCAGTCGTGCCTTTTCATGAATCATCTTTATAAATTTTGCCTTTCTTTTGCCATCTAGGTTCACACGTTCACTCAAAAGTAAAGAAGTTAAATCCAAAGGTGACAAAGGGTTAAAGTCATATACCATTTCAAAAGGTGAAAACTTAGTTGCTGAATGTATACTTCTATTATAAGCAAATTCAACATGTGACAAACAATCTTCCCATGTTTTCAAGTTCCTTTTAATGATAGCACGTAACAAAGTAGACAAAGTTCTATTCACTACTTCAGTTTGACCATCCGTTTGTGGATGACAAGTAGTAGAAAACAATAACTTGTTTCCTAACTTTCCCCACAAAGTCTTCCAAAAGTAACTCAAAAACTTGGCATCCCTATCAGAAACAATGGTCCTAGGCATCCCATATAACCTGACAATTTCTTTGAAGAACAAATCAGCTATACATGAAGCATCATCAGTTTTATGACAAGTAATAAAGTGTGCCATCTTGGAGAATCTATCTGCCACCACAAAAACTGAATCTCCCCCCCCCCCTTGTCCTAGGTAATCCCAAAACAAAATCCATAGAAATATCAGTCCAAGGTTCACTAGGTATTGGCAAAGAAGTGTACAAACCATGATGTTTCAACTTAAACTTGACTTGTTTACAAATGATGCACTTCTCACAGAATCTTTCCACATCACGTTCCATATGAGGCCAAAAAACTGATCATGCAAACTTCCTAATCTCTTAGCTACACCAAAATGACCCATCAAACCACCAACATGAGCTTCTCCCACAAACAATTCACGTAGAGAACACATAGGCACACATAGTTTATTTTCTAGAAACAAAAATCCTTCATGCCTATAAAACTTACCGAATCCCACTTTTTCACATGCATTGAACACATCACCAGAATCAGAATCTTGTGCATACAAATCCTTAATGTATTCAAAGTAGAGTAATTTTGTATATAAAATGGAAAGTAAAGCATACCTTCGGGACAATGCATCAGCTATCATATTTTCCTTACCGTGCTTGCATCTGATCACATTAGAAAACGTTTCAATGAATTCCACCCACTTGGCGTGGCATCTGTTCAACTTTTGTTGTCCTTTCAAATGCTTCAAGGACTCATGATCCGTGTGAATCACAAATTCCTTTGGCCATAGATAATGTTGCCAATTTTCCAAAGCCCTTACTAAGGCAAACATCTCCTTATCATAAGTAGGGTAATTTAGGGCTGCCCCACTCAACTTTTCACTAAAACAAGCAACTAGACGACCTTCTTGCATCAAAACAACTCCAATACCTATTCCTGAAACATCACACTCAATTTCAAAAGTTTTAGAAAAGTTAGGTAAAACAAGCAAAGGTGCATTAATTAACTTTTCTTTGATCAGATTAAACGCCTTTTCTTGTTCTTCAACCCACTTAAATGACACATTTTTTTTATGACTTCAGTAAGAGGTGTGGCTAAGCTACTAAAATCACGCACAAACCGTCTATAGAAGCTAGCTAAGCTGTGGAAACTCCTCACTTGGCTAATTGTTGTAGGAGTTGGCCACTCTTGGATTGCCTTAACCTTTTCCTCGTCCACCTCAATTCCTTTTTTACTAACAACAAAACCAAGAAAAACAAGTTTATCCGTGCAAAAGGTGCACTTCTTGAGATTAGCAAACAACTTTTCGTTCCTTAAAATTTCCAAGATAGATCTCAAATGCATTACATGTTCCTTCAAGGTTTTGCTATAAATTAGGATATCATCAAAATACACAACGACAAATCTGCCAATATAGGCACGCAAAACATGTTTCATCAAAGGCATAAATGTGCTCGGAGCATTAGTTAAACCGAAAGGCATCACTAACCACTCATACAAACCATATTTAGTCTTAAAAGCAGTTTTCCATTCATCAACTTCTTTCATCCTAATCTGATGATATCCACTCTTAAGATCCACTTTTGTAAAGACACAAGAACCATGCAATTCATCCAGCATATCATCTAATATAGGAATGGGATGATGATACTTTACCGTTATGTTGTTGATGGCTCGACAGTCAACACACATCCTCCATGTTCCATCCTTTTTAGGAACTAATAGCACCGGAACCGCACTCGGACTCATGCTTTCACGCACATAATCCTTCTCCACTAATTCACCTACTTGCCTCTGAAGTTCCTTGGTATCCTCGGGATTAGTCATATAAGTAGGTTGGTTTGGAATTGACGCACCTGGTATGAAATCAATCTGATGTTCAATCCCTTGAATTGGAGGTAATCCATTAGGTACCTCTTCGGGAAGGACATCTTCAAACTCCTGCAAAAGAGAAATAATATCGCTCGGCAAAGTGCTGACGAGATCATTAGTACATAAAAGAGCCTCTTTGTACATGAGTACAATTAGGGGCTAGTGTGAAAATAATGCTCTCTTGATCTCACTTTTTGTTTTTGCAATGTAATTGAATTTTTCCTCTCTTGCTCTCACTATGGCCGAAATCCCTTCTCTTTCTTTTTCTCTCTAATCAATGTTTTTCTGTCTTTTTTTTTTGTAAATCTTTTTTTTCGATTTCGGCCTTCATTTCTTTTTCTTGCTTTTGGTCATTTGATCTTTGTAACTTTAATTGGTCCTCCCTGACCTGTTCTGGATTCAATGGCACAAGAATAATAGGTTGCTTTCTATGAGTAAAAGAATACCTATTTGTGAATCCATCATGCATAATCCTCTGATCGTACTGTCATGGTCTTCCCAAAAGTAAATGGCTTGCATGCATAGTCACCATATCACAATGCACTTCATCTTCGTATTTACCAATGGATAATGCCACCAATACTTGCCTTGTCACCTTGATCTCGCCACATTGATTCAGCCACTAAAGCCGATAAGGGTGAGGATGTTTCAAGGTAGTTAAGGCCAATTTCTCCACAATAAGTGCTGGCTACATTCGTGCAACTTCCTCCATCAATAATGACACTACAAACTTTGTTTTTCACAAAGCACCAAGTATGAAACAAGTTCTCCCTTTGGTTACTTTCTTCCTCCTTAACCTGTATAGTGAGAACTCTCCTTGCCAACGTTGTCAATACCGTTCCGGCCGTTCCTATTTTTCTATTAGTACGGAATGTTTTGATTTCGGAGTATTTCGGTGTGTCTTTTCGGGGTTGTATTGTTCATATAAAATTAATTATATATATATATGAAAAAAATTAAAATATTAATTTAACAAGCATAATTAAAATTCAAGATAAATTAACTTTAAATTATACAATACAAACACAAAATCAAACAAATATAATATCAAAATTAGAAAAAAAAATCACAAAATTAATCAAAATAAAGAAGATTTTAAGGCCGGAACAGCACACCCAGAACAGAACCAAGACGTTCCGGGCGAAATTTGGCCAGAATTTCCGGAATGGACCGGAATTAAAACCGAGATGAAAACGACGTCGTTTCGTCTCGGTTTTGTTAATGGAACGAAATGTTATGGCCGTTCCAGAGAACAGAACGGAATTGACAACCCTGCTCCTTGCTACCAATAAATCTCCCACCACAGCACTTTGCTCATCATCAGCATCCTCCAAAGGTGGCATATCATCATCATCTACTTCTTCCTCATTCTCCGACTCAAGCTCTCCTTGGGCGTTTATTACCATCACCCTTTTGTTTACACACTGGCTGGCAATGTGTCCCCGCCTCTGGCATTTAAAACACTTAATATTACGTGTTTTAGAACTTGAAGTTTTGGTGTTACCAACATTAGCGATGGTCGTTGGTTTGGAATTTTTAGAGGATTTAAATTTTGGCTTATTTTGTAGGTTCTCATCCCGTTTTGGAGTTGTCTTCCACGTGTTGGTGGTAGCCATAGGATGACCCCTCCTAACCAATCCTTTTCGTTTGAATTGTTCCTCCATCTTTATGGCTTGATGCACCATATCTGTCAACTCAACATAGTGTTGCATCTCAATTATATCCGCAATCTCACGATTTAATTTGTGCAAGAACCTAGCCATAGTGGCTTCCCGATCCTCATCGACATTAGCCTAGATCATAGCTACCTCCATCTCCTTATAATATTCTTCCACACTCTTGGAACCTTGATTTAGCCTCTGCAACTTGTGATACAATCCCCTATAATAGTGGTTGGGTACAAAACGCTTCCTCATAAGTATTTTCATCTCCTCCTTAGTGTCCACGGGTGGCTCTCCATTTTAGTCTCCCACTCCAAATAAACTTCAGGATCACTTTTACCTTGAAAAGATGGGATTTTAATCTTTATGTTTCCCAAATCATTATCCCTCCGAGGTCTACCCATCCTAGCTTCTCGATTATCATTCCCACGCTCAAACCTGCCTCAATTCAAATATGGCTCATCAAACTCCGAGTCCGCCTCTTCCTCAACATTTCGCCACGGAACACGCCCACCTTGCTGCCTATTGGGAATGTCTTGTTGATGTCCCCTAGGAGCCTCTGCTTCTACCCTGTCCAGCCTGTCATGTATAGGTTCTAATCAGCCCTTAACACACGTCTTATCTCCCCTAGCAAGGCTTTCATTTGGAGGTTTGAAACTGCAGGTTGTCAAACTTCTTCGGTTGTATCTTCTTGATTATTGGACATATTTAAAATCTGCAAAATAAGGTTAGAATCCTCACAAGCACTCCCTCACGTGTTTCACTCAAGAATTGATACACTTACACTCATGTTTGCACGCTAAACAGCTTTTACCCTCTTATGGTCTCACACACTCTTGCCTTTTTTCTTCCACTCTTTTGTGTCTTCTTTAGTTCTTAATCGAACTTCCAAAAACTAATTCAAAATAATCCCACAGCAATTCAAAAGATGAGAAACAACCAAAATTAAAATGGCTAAAACTAGTATAAGATGAGATACAAGATTGAAACGAAGTTTTACTACTGCAATCGTACGTTGTTTTTTTTTCACGATTTTTTTTTGAACTTGAATAAGGTGAGAAACAAGATTGAAAAGAAGTTTTCCTACTGGAATCGTGCACCTTTTTTTCCCCCGTATTGTTTAACGATTTTTTTTCTTGTTTTTTTTTTAAGAGTTTTTTTGTCTTCTACAAGAGATAACAGTATATAAAAGAAAAAAAAAATGAAAGATAGTCAAACTTATCTTAGAACTAAAGCTTTGATACCAAATGATATGAACTCCATCAATAATTGTGATGAAACCCAATAGCAACGTGGTTTAGAACCCTAATATCGTGTAGACAAGATTGCTTGAGCCTTTACTCAACACCTAACAAGACTACGAAGGATTGAAACGCCACACCTAGAAAACTTGAGAATCTCTCAACAATCAAGGTGATAAGTTTGGTTGTTTGAACTCCACGAGATTAACTTGATAAGTTCTACGAGTTCTTTTAAGAACGAAGAGGAACACAAGACCTCACAAAAAATGATAATTTTCTGAAAACATAATCTGCCTATTCATTTCAAAATTTCCATCTTTATACTTGGAACAACCCTCCAAGAATAGGAAAAGTCATAACTAAAGCTTTAAAAGAGCACAAACATCAAAATAAACAAGTCCCCGCGTTTTTAGTCCTGTTGGACTTCTAGAGGCAACCATAAATAGTTAAATGACTAAATTCAATGTATTTAGCATAACCATTGAAGACCATGTTTAATCCTCTATTTAATATCTTGGAACTCATCAAATTCATGTCCTTTGATGGTCAGATCAGGCTAGAAATGTTTTTGCATATTTATTACCGTCTTCAGTTGGTTTGATGATGTGGACTAAGCCTTGATTATTATTTGAGCCCATCTTGGTTTGTTTAGAATCAGCCCAAATCGCTTGGATTAGCCCATTTAGTGCTTTCTTGAAACGTTTGGCTATAAGTCTCGTAATTGGACCACTTGGAAGGGACAACAAGTCTTGTGCAAATTCATCCTCATCCGCGAGTGTATGATGAACAAGTCCAGCTCCTTGGTTTACATCATTCCCACTGGTGCAGCACATGTACGTACACTGTGGTCGGAGACGTTTCAATGGTCATTTGAAAATTCCCCCCCCTTTCTCTCTCTTGCCTACGCAATCTAACGTTAGCGCAATTGTTTTTTCTGAATTTTCCTGTACAGCCTTCCAACATGAATTGTTTTTTATGGTCCTTATTATTATTATATATGTTTTGATTTGTTTGAATTTTGTCCATATTGTTATTATATATGTTTTGATTTGTTTCAATCTTGTCCTTTAATTAAAATTAATTATTTATTGTAGTCATGGTTATCAAAATCGTGATTTTGACACGACATGGAAGACAGTTCTGAAACTCGGATCATAAGATAGAATTGTAAAATCATAAAATCATACCTGAATTTTTTCGTACAAAAATAGTAAAATCATAGCTAAAATCGTGTGGGTAGAAAAATCATAAAATCATAAGTAAAATATTTCAGAATACAATACAATATAATTATAGTCATAAAACTATATTATTTAAGATTCATACACGATTCCAAATAACTTAAAAACATATTACAAAACAATTATGTCTATAGAATTTCATTAGGTAAAAACTAACAAATTTAAAATAAATATTTTACTGATGTGGTATATAAATTAAAATCAGTCTCATGACCTTCATTTTTCTCGTTATTTTTAATACATTTATCAAAAACATTATTATTGAAAGGATTATCAATACTAATACTGGTACCAACACCGATATTGCTAGTATTAACTTCAATTCTAACAAATTATTTAGACATCAAGACATGAAAATGATTTTAAAACATCAAAAAAATTTAATTTAAAATAAAAAATAAAAAAATTATTTTTTTCAAAAAAATTAAGTAAAATTCCATGATATATATATATATATATAAAGAGAGAGAGAGGGGGGGCCTCAACAGGCTTTTAAAATTGTGATACTTTATAGAAAGCAGGGCTCTAACAGGCTTTTGAAACTTTTGCAGGATCGTAAAATCAGATCGATTCGGTATGATTTTACGATTTTATATGATTTTGACCGAGTTTGACCCAAATTAATTTTGTTACCCTAGTTAATAAGCTTTGATGAGTTGACTCGCAAAATCAACCGAGTTTGGCCCAAATCGATTTTTTTACCCGAGTTAATAAGTTTTGATGAGTTGACACGAGTAAACTCATGATTTTGACAACCATGATTGTAGTTTCATTTAGGTCCTCAGACTTTGAATTTTTTAAATTGGTCTATAATCCATAATATTTTCAGTATCAAAGTTTTGATTTATTTCAATTTTATCCTTCCATGCAAATTAATTATAGATTTTAGTTTCATTTCGGTCTTAATTCTTTTAATTTTCAATTTTGTTTTAAATTATTTAATTTCATTGGCATCAATGTTTGGATTTATTTCAATTTTTTCCTTCAAATTATATTTATTATACATGTTTTTTTTTTCATTTTATCCCTTATACTTTTAATTCCTTTATTTTTTTGGATATATTTTTGTCTATATTTATATATACATGCTATTAGTTTTTGTTTTCAATTTTTCTTCATTTATGATGTTATTAAGTTTTTTTGTTTAATGTTCAAATTTTAATATATGCTAGTAATCATTTGAAAATTAATAATTATTATGATTTATCTTTTTTTCCCCTTCAATTCACATAATTTCTTAAAATCTAATAATATTTATTTTTATTATGTCATTTACTTTGTTTTTTAATTGTATTTTTTTGTTAATATTGTTAGGTCTTAAATTTTCTAATTATTATTAATAAAACATTCAAAAATAATGATAATGATTATTTGTTACTTTTATTTTGTTTTAAATATGTCAGACTAATTATATTTTTTTTATATTTATTTAATATTATCACCTTCAAATATATATATATAACCTAGGTTTGTTTGGAATTTTTTTTACTATCATTTCTCTCAAATACTTTTAATATAATAATATGAGTAATAAATCTTATAAAATAAAAAAATTGTGGAATTCTTTTTTAACAATACTTATGGTCTCACCATTTTTTATTATTTTCACTATTGTTAAGTATTTTTTTTTAACATTTTAGTTTGTGTTGATGATGATTTTAAAATTGATTTTATTATGTTTTATCTTTGTTATGTTTTTAAATTCTTTTTATTTATCCTTTAAGTCAAACAATTTTTTAAAATCTGCTTACATTTTTTTTTTCATTTATTTAGTTTTTTATTGCTTTTTCATTAATATTATTAGCTATTGAAATTTATAATTTCTATAGATAAGGCATTCAAAATAATAATAATGATTATTTGTAAGTCTTTTTTTCCTTATAGGTATGTAAGACTAATTATATATTGTGATATTTATTTAATATAAACATCTTAAAATATATATAAAAAATTGAGCTGACTTTTCTTTATAAATCGCACGTTAATTTAATCTGAGTGTTATAAAATTTTTTAAATATAATAATATCATGGAAAAATCTGAAAAAATAATCTTTCATAAATTTTAGCAGTTGCCTTTTTGTTGCAAATAACAAATAATATATCTTTAGTCAATTTGATCAATTGTGATTTTGCTATTTAAAAATTAAATTATTACCAAAACAGTTAAAACAAAACCATCAATCAAATTATTTGATGCAAAAAACAAATCACTCATCTGTGCCATAATTTAACAACTGTCATTTTACTCTTTGCTAATTGAAGATTGCATAAAAGAAATAAAACATATACAATAATAAATCAATATGTTACACGGAGCACATGACTTATTTTAACAAAAAATATTTGATTCCAATTGTACAAACTAATGATGAAATAATTATCAAAATAAGTTTAACAGTAGCAACATTCAATAGCCTAAACATATTCTATTAATTACAATTTTAGTTATTAAATATTAAAATAATCATTATAACACGTATAAAATCAATCATTTTTCAATATAAAAAAAGACCGAATAAGGCCTTGAAAATAATGATAATTATTATTTTTAAGTTTTTTTCTTATAAATATGTGACACTAATTATATATTTTAATATTTATTTGATGTTAGCGCCTGAATATATATATATATATATATATATATATATATATATATATAAACAGAAAAAATGACCTATGATTTTTTGGAGAAAAAAATTAATGTCAGTGTTCTGAATTACTTTTAATATAATAATATGAGAAATAAATCTTATAAAAAAAAACTTTTAATTCTTATTTTGTCATTTTTTGATTAAGTTTATTTATTAGAAAAAATTAATTCTTGGATTTTAGGTTATTTTTGTAAAATAAAAAAAATTATATTTTTATGTATAGTATTTTAGATATAATATTACTAGGAAAAAAAATGTAACTTATAAATAAAATGAGTAGATAAATTTACCTAAGTTATCTATAATTAAAAAATATACAAACTACTTCTCATATGTTTCGATCACACTATTCCTTTTAGACGGGAAAAAATCATTTTTAATATATTTTATCTATTATAATTTTATTAATTAAATATTAAAATAACTAATTATAAAATATATATAAAAAAAAAATCTACATAAAAAAACACAGCAGGAAAATCAGCTCCTTATTTATATTATGATCACTGAATATTTATTTTTTTCCTCTGTTTTACTTCCGACCTTTTCATGGATATAAACCAAAAGCAAATACCTTCGTTCCTGGAGCCAAGGATTCAAAATAGAGAAAACGGTAAACTCAAAATAGTGCCGTTGGCTCTTGACGAATCAGTTACAGAGCAGAGATTAGTATTCTTGCTATCCTAAAACTAATGAAAAACAACAGAGCTATAACAGCAATGGCGAACAAACTGTTCCATATTTTTTCTTCAAGATCCAGATCTCCAATCCTCCTCTTCACAATCTGTCCTTTCGCCTGCTCTCTTCTTTCTTACTCTTCTCTCTCTACCCGTCACCCTTCAGACTCTCCACACCCTGACACTATCCCCAATCTCTCTCTCAAACCCGAAACCTCCTTCGTCGCTGCCCTCGAGCACTTCCTCCATCACAAATACCCGAGATCCTCCTCCTCCTCTCCGTTTCCAACAGATAGCGAAGAGGATGTGCCAAGATTCGACGATCAAGTGTTTCCAAAGAGAGCGCGTATGAGTTTGGTATTTTCCCCTTTCGGGTTTTGATTTTTATATTTCCTTGTCCACTAACATTTCCGCATTATGCGTCATGTTTTTCCTGTCATCAGTACGTGACCGGGAAATGCTTTGACATTATAATGTCATTTGCTATGCTATAATGTCTGAGTTGAATATCAAGTTCATTTATAGAAGGCTAACACACTGAAATGGGCTTTTGAAATCATGTTAATGGCTTAAAGCTCCATGAAATGTGCAAATGTGCCTGTTGTTTGGAGCTCCCTTCTTGTAGAGAATGTAGCTAATTAGCATTACCTCCACATTCAAAATTTTTACTCTGCTATCTGTGGATATAGGAAGCTATGAAGTGGGTGAGGGATCAGCCTGGATGGAAACGATCAGAAGGAAGGAATCACATATTTCCTATTCATCATCCATGGTCTTTCAAATCTGTTTGTAGATATGTCAAAAATCCAATTTGGTTGTTACCAGATATGGACTCCACAGGGAACTGGTGACTATATGACTTGGAAAACTTGTCTGCATTTCGGTATTTGACTATTTATAATAACTGAAAAAAGTTATTCCTGGAAATTAATCTGAACAGCAAGAAGACCAACAAATACTGTTAGTTCTAATCCTGTACAGCCTTCCAACATGAATTATAAAATTTATGACAATTTGTGTATACTATGATGTAGTAATGCTTGTTGACGCACATTTCAATGCATCTCTTTTTATGTGCAGCTTGAGTATGATATCTTGGAATATGTTGTAATTGCCTGGTCAGCACAAGGTGGTCGTGATAAGATGAAAGATGATGGCCTTAATCTGTCAGACTGGCTTCAATCACTGGCTTCACTCTGGGGTCACCTGTATGTATACATTTCCACTCCCAAAACACAAGTAGTCATATTTATTGTGTTTTTGTTCCTGTGGAATGTATATGGACCCACCTGTATCAATACCACGATAGCATGTTAACAAATATGACTGCTTAGCAGATGGAATCAATTTTCATGGTTTTTAATCCATTATAAAGGTTGCTTGTTGTCATTCGATGTGAAAAATCACAAGTATGAGTTTGGTATTTTCCCTTTTTGGGCTCTGATTTTTATATTTGCTTGTCCACTAACTTTAATATATTGTGCATGAGCTGTGTTGGAGTCACTATGTCACTGTATTGAGAATTTTAGTTGTATCTTGGGAAACATTACTTCAGTTTCTGAGTTATGGATTTGACTCAAAAAAAGCAGGATAAGGAGAGCTTATATTTGTTGTGGATATTGATGGTTTTCTGAGTCTTTGATTTAGGGGTCTAGCTCACTGCCAACGTGTCTGGCAGTGCATAAGCATTAATCAGAAAACCCTATGGGATTCAGAGATGGAAACAGTGTAAAGTTGTCTGAATTGGAAATCATATCTGAATAAGAGTGTTAGTAAGCGGATAAAAGAACTACAGACAAAAAGAAACGAAAATTGAAAAGAGGTAGCCCAGATTACATTATTCGAACAAGACAATAATGTTATTTCGTTGACCTCCTTTCAAGTTTGACATGCTTGACGCTAGAGGTCAAAAAGGCTATCCTTACAATGATCTCTGAGATTCATGAGTGTGACTTTGCTTTTCTATGAATCAAAGATGAAACATACCATGAAACTAGGCTTGTGCTAAGACGGGGGTTGGTTGCTTTGTTTCTTAGGATTATGACAAATCTTGGCTAAACATTTTAGGGTGACGTTCCTTCATTCATTTTTTTCTTGCTTGATTGGACTCAATTAATTCACATTTAGTCTAACAACTTTTCTTTTCTTTCTTATTCTCTTGAGTTGCCTTTGCTCACCCCCTTTTTAGGCATGAGCTTAATTCATTCAACGCTACTAGCGGCTCTATTTTAGCTTCGGAGGTAACGGTGTCTCCATCCATTCTATTTCCCTACATTCATCATTGTTTTCTTCACTTTAATTTATTGATCTCTTATTGAGCGATTATTATCTTGGACACTTGATCATCTGGTCGTTATGTTTTATGCGGGGATTATTGAGTTGTCTCATTATTCATTGAGATTTATGGTTTCCATTTGTTTGTCCATCATGAATTATTAAGTACGTCTATATTATGCAAAATGCTTGCTCCGAGATTTTCTGCTGTCATTGATCAAGTATGTTGTTCTACAATTGTTTTTGTTTTTGAAGTTTGGATTGGAGGTTGAGGGAACAGGTGGCTGACCCTTGGAACCCACTATCTTATGCAGATCTTGGACGGATCCCCTTTGGTTTGCTTTACGCTTTTTTTCATTTTATTATTCAAACATTGAGTTTCTATTGTAGACTTGTTGCTCGTTCTCTTCTCTTTCCTATGCTATGGGATATTTTGTTGTTGTTATATTAGCTAGTTTTCCTTTTCCCTAACCATGCATTCCTTTTGTATGTAGGCCTCTTTCGGTCAACACCAGGTAATGTGATTTTTGGTTTACATTCGGCGGTTGAGCTTAGATTTATGCCTAGAAGGCTTAATTGTGTATTGAGATGTTTTATGTTTAAAAGAAGAAAATCTTCATTTCTGAGCCTATGGATAAAACCATGATTTCTCATCTTATCACTGTCGACTAGGAAGAATTTAGTTTTATTGTTCATATTTTGACAACTAGATTGTGGGATTGTTTGAAACTCGGATTCGCTGGCAAGTGGATCCTTTCATTTTTCTTGTAGCTGTATTTTATTGATTCTTTTACCTTCTTTTTCTTAGGGATGATTAATGATTGTTCTTTATTTCAATGTCTAGGGTTGCGATAGATGTTCGCTAAACATATTAGGGTGAGGTTCCTTCATTCATCTTCTTCTTGCTTGAATGGACTGAATTAATTCACATCTAGTCTAACAACTTTTCTTTTCTTTCTTATTCAATTGAGTTGCCTTTGCTCACCCTTTTTTTAGGCATGAGCTTAATTCATTCAGCGCTACTAGGTGCTCTATTTTAGCTACGGAGGTAATGGTGTCTCCACCCATTCTATTTTGCTACATTCATCATTGTTTTCTTGATTTTAATTTACTCATTTCTTATCGAGCGATTCTTATGTTGGACATTTGATCATTTCGTCATTATGTTTTATGTGGGGAGTATTGAGTTGTCTCATTATTAATTGAACATTCTGGGGTCCATTTGTTTGTTCCTCATGAATTATTATGTCCTTCTATGTTATTCAAGATGCTTGCTCCGATATTTTCATTTGTCATTGATCAAGTTTATTGTTCTACAATTGTTTTTGTTTTTGAAGTTTGGATTGGAGGTTGAGGGAACAGGTGGCTGACCCTTGGAGCCCACTATCTTATGCAGATCTTGGACGGATCCCCTTTGGTTTGCTTTACGCTTTTTTTCATTTTATTATTCAAACATTGAGTTTCTATTGTAGACTTGTTGCTCGTTCTCTTCTCTTTCCTATGCTATGGGATATTTTGTTGTTGTTATATTAGCTAGTTTTCCTTTTCCCTAACCATGTATTCCTTTTGTATGTAGGCCTGTTTCGGTCAACACCAGGTAATGTGATTTGTTGGTTTATGTTTGGTGGTTGAGCTTACATTCATGTCTAGAAGGATTAATTGTGTATTTAGATGTTTTCTCTTAAAAAGACGAAAATCTTCATTTCTAAGCCTATTGATAAAACCATGATTTCTCATCTTATCACTTTCGACTAGGAAGAATTTAGTTTTATTGTTCATATTCTGACAACTAGATGGTGGGAATGTTTGAAACTCGGATTCGCTGGCAAGTGGATCCTTTCATTTTTCTTTTAGCTGTATTTTATTGATTCTTTTACCTTCTTTTTCTTAGGGATGATTAATGATTGTTCTTTATTTCAACGTCTAGGGTTGCGATAGATGTTCGCTAAACATATTAGGGTGAGGTTCCTTCATTCATCTTCTTCTTGCTTGATTGGACTGAATTAATTCACATCTAGTCTAACAACTTTTCTTTTCTTTCTTATTCAACTGAGTTGCCTTTGCTCACCCTTTTTTTAGGCACGAGCTTAATTCATTCAGCGCTTCTAGGTTCTCTATTTTAGCTACGGAGGTAATGGTGTCTCCACCCATTCTATTTTGCTACATTCATCATTGTTTTCTTGATTTTAATTTACTCATTTCTTATCGAGCGATTCTTATCTTGTACACTTGATCATTTGGTCGTTATGCTTTATGCGGGGAGTACTGAGTTGTCTCATTATTAATTGAGCTTTCTAGGATCCATTTTTTGTTCCCCATGAATTATTATGTTCGTCAATATTATTCAGGATGCTTGCTCCGATATTTTCATTTGTCATTGATCAAGTTTATTGTTCTACAATTGTTTTTGTTTTTGAAGTTTGGATTGGTGGTTGAGGGAACAGGCAGCTGACCCTTGGAACCCACATTCTTACGTAGATCTTGGATGGGCTTCTTTGATTTTTTTTAGTTTTTTTTTCTTTTTATTATTCATATAATGAGTTTTTATTGTAGACTTGTTGCTCGTTTTCCTCTTTTTCCTATGTTATGTGATATTTTGTTGTTGTTATGTTACCTACTTTTCGTTTTCCCTAACCATGCATTCCTTTTGTATGCAGGCCTCTTTCGGTCAACACCAGGTAATGTGATTTTTGGTTTACATTCAGCGGTTGAGCTTAGATTTATGCCTATAAGGCTTAATTGTGTCTTGAGATGTTTTATGTTTAAAAGAAGAAAATCTTCATTTATGAGCCTATGGATAAAACCATGATTTCTCATCTTATCACTGTTCGGATTCGCTGGCAAGTGGATCCTTTCATTTTTCTTGTAGTTGTATTTTATTGATTCTTTTACCTTCTTTTTCTTAGGGACAATTAATGATTATTCTTTTTGTCAATGTCTAGGATTGCGATAGATCTTGGCGAAACATGTTAGAGTGAGGTTCCTTCATTCATCTTCTTCTTGCTTGATTGGACTGAATTAATTCGCATATAGTCTAATATGAGCCTATGGATAAAACCATGATTTCTCATCTTATCACTGTTGGCTAGGAAGAATTTAGTTTCATTGTTCATATTCTGACAACTAGATGGAGGGATTGTTTGAAACTCGGATTCGCTGGCAAGTGGATCCTTTCATTTTTCTTTTAGCTGTATTTTATTGATTCTTTTACCTTCTTTTTCTTAGGGATGATTAATGATTGTTCTTTATTTCAACGTCTAGGGTTGCGATAGATGTTCGCTAAACATATTAGGGTGAGGTTCCTTCATTCATCTTCTTCTTGCTTGATTGGACTGAATTAATTCACATCTAGTCTAACAACTTTTCTTTTCTTTCTTATTCAACTGAGTTGCCTTTGCTCACCCTTTTTTTAGGCATGAGCTTAATTCATTCAGCGCTTCTAGGTTCTCTATTTTAGCTACGGAGGTAATGGTGTCTCCACCCATTCTATTTTGCTACATTCATCATTGTTTTCTTGATTTTAATTTACTCATTTCTTATCGAGCGATTCTTATCTTGTACACTTGATCATTTGGTCGTTATGCTTTATGCGGGGAGTACTGAGTTGTCTCATTATTAATTGAGCTTTCTAGGATCCATTTGTTTGTTCCCCATGAATTATTATGTCCGTCAATATTATTCAGGATGCTTGCTCCGATATTTTCATTTGTCATTGATCAAGTTTATTGTTCTACAATTGTTTTTGTTTTTGAAGTTTGGATTGGTGGTTGAGGGAACAGGCAGCTGACCCTTGGAACCCACATTCTTACGTAGATCTTGGATGGGCTTCTTTGATTTGCTTTAGTTTTTTTTTCTTTTTATTATTCATATAATGAGTTTTTATTGTAGACTTGTTGCTCGTTTTCCTCTTTTTCCTATGTTATGTGATATTTTGTTGTTGTTATGTTACCTACTTTTCGTTTTCCCTAACCATGCATTCCTTTTGTATGCAGGCCTCTTTCGGTCAACACCAGGTAATGTGATTTTTGGTTTACATTCAGCGGTTGAGCTTAGATTTATGCCTATAAGGCTTAATTGTGTCTTGAGATGTTTTATGTTTAAAAGAAGAAAATCTTCATTTATGAGCCTATGGATAAAACCATGATTTCTCATCTTATCACTGTTGGCTAGGAAGAATTTAGTTTCATTGTTCATATTCTGACAACTAGATGGAGGGATTGTTTGAAACTCGGATTCGCTGGCAAGTGGATCCTTTCATTTTTCTTGTAGTTGTATTCTATTGATTCTTTTACCTTCTTTTTCTTAGAGACAATTAATGATTATTCTTTTTGTCAATGTCTAGGATTGCGATAGATCTTGGCTAAACATATTAGAGTGAGGTTCCTTCATTCATCTTCTTCTTGCTTGATTGGACTGTATTAATTCGCATATAGTGTAATAACTTTTCTTTTCTTTCTTTTACTCTTGAGTTGTCGTTGCCGACCCTTTTTTTAGGCATGAGCTTAATTCATTCAACGCTAATAGAGGCTCTATTTTAGCTTCGGAGGTAATGGTGTCTCCATCCATTCTATTTTTCCTACATTCATCATTGTTTTCTTCACTTTAATTTACTAATCTCTTATTGAGCGATTATTATCTTGGACACTTGATCATCTGGTCGTTATGTTTTATGCGGGGATTTTTGAGTTGTCTCATTATTCATTGAGATTTATGGTTTCCATTTGTTTGTCCATCATGAATTATTAAGTACGTCTATATTATTTAAAATGCTTGCTCCGAGATTTTCTGCTGTCATTGATCAAGGATGTTGTGCTACAATTGTTTTTGTTTTTGAAGTTTGGATTGGAGGTTGAGGGAACAGGTGGCTGACCCTTGGAGCCCACTATCTTATGCAGATCTTGGACGGATCCCCTTTGGTTTGCTTTACGCTTTTTTTCATTTTATTATTCAAACATTGAGTTTCTATTGTAGACTTGTTGCTCGTTCTCTTCTCTTTCCTATGCTATGGGATATTTTGTTGTTGTTATATTAGCTAGTTTTCCTTTTCCCTAACCATGTATTCCTTTTGTATGTAGGCCTGTTTCGGTCAACACCAGGTAATGTGATTTGTTGGTTTATGTTTGGTGGTTGAGCTTACATTCATGTCTAGAAGGATTAATTGTGTATTTAGATGTTTTCTCTTAAAAAGACGAAAATCTTCATTTCTAAGCCTATTGATAAAACCATGATTTCTCATCTTATCACTTTCGACTAGGAAGAATTTAGTTTTATTGTTCATATTCTGACAACTAGATGGTGGGATTGTTTGAAACTCGGATTCGCTGGCAAGTGGATCCTTTCATTTTTCTTTTAGCTGTATTTTATTGATTCTTTTACCTTCTTTTTCTTAGGGATGATTAATGATTGTTCTTTATTTCAACGTCTAGGGTTGCGATAGATGTTCGCTAAACATATTAGGGTGAGGTTCCTTCATTCATCTTCTTCTTGCTTGATTGGACTGAATTAATTCACATCTAGTCTAACAACTTTTCTTTTCTTTCTTATTCAACTGAGTTGCCTTTGCTCACCCTTTTTTTAGGCATGAGCTTAATTCATTCAGCGCTTCTAGGTTCTCTATTTTAGCTACGGAGGTAATGGTGTCTCCACCCATTCTATTTTGCTACATTCATCATTGTTTTCTTGATTTTAATTTACTCATTTCTTATCGAGCGATTCTTATCTTGTACACTTGATCATTTGGTCGTTATGCTTTATGCGGGGAGTACTGAGTTGTCTCATTATTAATTGAGCTTTCTAGGATCCATTTGTTTGTTCCCCATGAATTATTATGTCCGTCAATATTATTCAGGATGCTTGCTCCGATATTTTCATTTGTCATTGATCAAGTTTATTGTTCTACAATTGTTTTTGTTTTTGAAGTTTGGATTGGTGGTTGAGGGAACAGGCAGCTGACCCTTGGAACCCACATTCTTACGTAGATCTTGGATGGGCTTCTTTGATTTGCTTTAGTTTTTTTTTCTTTTTTATTATTCATATAATGAGTTTTTATTGTAGACTTGTTGCTCGTTTTCCTCTTTTTCCTATGTTATGTGATATTTTGTTGTTGTTATGTTACCTACTTTTCGTTTTCCCTAACCATGCATTCCTTTTGTATGCAGGCCTCTTTCGGTCAACACCAGGTAATGTGATTTTTGGTTTACATTCAGCGGTTGAGCTTAGATTTATGCCTATAAGGCTTAATTGTGTCTTGAGATGTTTTATGTTTAAAAGAAGAAAATCTTCATTTATGAGCCTATGGATAAAACCATGATTTCTCATCTTATCACTGTTGGCTAGGAAGAATTTAGTTTCATTGTTCATATTCTGACAACTAGATGGAGGGATTGTTTGAAACTCGGATTCGCTGGCAAGTGGATCCTTTCATTTTTCTTGTAGTTGTATTCTATTGATTCTTTTACCTTCTTTTTCTTAGAGACAATTAATGATTATTCTTTTTGTCAATGTCTAGGATTGCGATAGATCTTGGCTAAACATATTAGAGTGAGGTTCCTTCATTCATCTTCTTCTTGCTTGATTGGACTGTATTAATTCGCATATAGTGTAATAACTTTTCTTTTCTTTCTTTTACTCTTGAGTTGTCGTTGCCGACCCTTTTTTTAGGCATGAGCTTAATTCATTCAACGCTAATAGAGGCTCTATTTTAGCTTCGGAGGTAATGGTGTCTCCACCCATTCTATTTTGCTCCATTCATCATTGTTTTCTTCACTTTAATTCACTCATCCCTTAACGAGTGATTTTTATCTTGTACACTTGATCATTTGGTCGTTATGCTTTATGCGGGAGTATTGAGTTGTCTCATTATTAATTGAGCTTTCTGGGATCCATTTGTTTGTTCCCCATGAATTATTATGTAAGTCCATTTGGGTTGGCTCTGCTCACCCTTTTTTTAGGCATAAGCTTAATTCATTCAACGCTACTAGCTGCTCTATTTTAGCTACGGAGGTAATGGTGTCTCCACCCATTCTATTTTGCTCCATTCATCATTGTTTTCTTCACTTTAATTCACTCATCCCTTAACGAGTGATTTTTATCTTGTACACTTGATGCTCATTGACCAAGTTTGTTGTGCTACAATTGTTTTTGTTTTTGAAGTTTGGATTGGATGTTGAGTGAATAGGCGGCTGTCACCTTGGAACCCACATTCTTACACAGATCTTGGACGGACGCCTTTGCTTTGCTTTAAGTTTTTTTTTCTTTTTATTATTCAAACAATGAGTTTCTATTGTAGACTTGTTCATTTTCTTCTCTTTCTTATGGTATGTGATTTTTTATTGTTGTTATGCTAGCCAATTTTCCTTTTCCCTAACCATGTATTCATTTTGATTGTAGACCTGTTGCGTTCAACACCAGATAATATGATTTGTTGCTTTACGAGTGGTGGTTAAGCTTAGATTTATGTCTAGAAGGATTAATTGTGTATTTAGATGTTTTCTCTTAAAAAGAAGAAAATCTTCATTTTTAAGGCTATAGATAAAACCATGATTTCTCATCTTATCACTGTCGACTAGGAAGAATTTAGTTTTATTGTTCATATTTTGACAACTAGATGGACCGATTGTTTGAAACTAGGATTCGCTGGCAAGTCGATCCTTTCATTTTGCTTGTAGTTGTATATTATTGATGCTTTTACCTTCTTTTTCTTAGGGACAATTTATGATTGTTCTTTTTCTCAATGTCTAGGATTGCGACAGATTTTGGATAAGCATTTTAGGGTAAGGTTCCTTCATTCATTTTTTTCTTGCTTCATTGGATTGAATTAATTCACATTTAGGCTAACAACTTTTCTTTTCTTTTCTTTTACTCTTGAGTTGTTGTTGCTCACCCCTTTTTTAGGCACGAGTTTAATTCATTCAACGCTACTAGCGGCTCTATTTTAGCTTCAGAGGTAATGGTGTCTCCACCCATTCTATTTTCCTATATTCATCTTTGTTTTCTTCACTTTAATTTAGCCATGTCTTATTTAGTGATTCTTATCTTGGACACTTGATTATTCGACCATATTGTTTTATGTGGGGAGTATTGAGTTTTCTAAGTATTAATTGAGATTCTTGTGGTTGATTTGCTTCTTCCTCATTAATTATTATGTCTGTCTATGTTATTCAAGATGCTTGCTCCGAGATTGTCAGGTGTCATTGATCAAGTATGTTGTGCTACAATTATTTTTGGTTTTGATGTTTGGATTGGTGCTTGAGGGAACAGGTGGCTGACCCTTGGAACCCACTTTCTTACTTAGATTTTCGTCGGATCTGCTTTGGTTTGCTTTAAGTTTTTTTTCTTTTTATTACTCAAACAATAAGTTTCTATTGCTCGTTTTCTTCTCTTTCCTATACTATGTGATATTTTATTGTTCTTATGCTAGCTAGTTTTCCTTTTCCCTAACCATGTATTCATTTTGTTTGTAGGCCTGTTGCGTTCAACATGAGATAATATGATTTGTTGCTTTACTAATGGTTGTTGAGCTTAGATTTGTGTACAATGATTAAATGTATATTTAGATGTTTTTTCTTAACAAGAAATCTTTATTTCTAAGCCTATGGATAAAACCATGATTTCTCATCTTATCACTGTCGACTGGGAAGAATTTAGTTTCATTGTTCATATTCTAACAACTGGATGGAGGGATTGTTTGAAACTGGGATTCACTGGCAATTCGGTACATTCATTTTCCTTGTAGCTGTATTTTATTGATTCTTTTAACTTCTTTTTTTGGGGACAATTAATGATTGTTCTTTTTCTCAATGTCGAGGATTGCGACAGATGTTGGCTAAACATTTTAGGGTGAGGTTCCTTCAGCCATGTTCTTTTTGCTTGATTGGACTGAATTAATTCATATTTAGTATAACAACTTTTCTTTACTTTTTTTTTACTCTTGAGTTGTCTTTGCTCACCCCTTTTTTAGCCATCAGTTTAATTCATTCAACGCTACTAGCGGCTCTATTTTAGCTATGGAGGTAATGGTGTCTCCACCCATTCTATTTTCCTATATTCATCGTTGTTTTCTTCACTTTAATTTAGTCATGTCTTATTCAGTGATTCTTATCTTGGACACTTGATCATTCGCCATTTTGTTTTATGCGGGGACTATTGAGTTTTCTCAATATTAGTTGAGATTATGGTGGTTGTTTTGTTTGTTCCTCACGAATTATTATGTCCGTCTATGTTATTCAAGATGCTTGCTCCAAGACTTTCAGCTGTTATTGACCAAGTATGTTGTGCTACAATTGTTTTTGTTTTTGATGTTTGGATTGGTGGTTGAGGGCACAAACAGCTGACCCTCGATACCCGCTTTCTTGCGCAGATCTTTGTCGGATCTCCTTTGGTTTGTTTTATGGTTTTTTTTATTATTTAAACAATGAGTTTCTATTGTATACTTGTTGCTCGTTTTCTTCTCTTTCTTATGCTATGTGATATTTTTATTGTTCTTATGCTAGCTAGTTTTCCTTTTCCCTAGCCATGTATTAATTTTTTTTGTAGCCCTGTTGTGTTCAACACCAGATAATGTGATTTGTTGCTTTACGAGTGGTGGTTAAGCTTAGATTTATGTCTTGAAGGATTAATTGTGTATTTAGATGTTTTTTCTTAAAAAGAAGAAAATCTTCATTTCTAAGGCTATAGATAAAACCACGATTTCTCATCTTATCACTGTCGACTAGGAAGAATTTAGTTTTATTGTTCATATTCTGACAACTAGATGGACGGATTGTTTGAAACTAGGATTCGCTGGCAAGTCGATCCTTTCATTTTGCTTGTAGCTGTATTTTATTGATGCTTTTACCTTCTTTTTCTTAGGGACAATTTATGATTGTTCTTTTTTCAATGTCTAGGACTGCAGATGTTGGCCAAACATTTTAGGGTGAGGTTCCTTCACTCATGTTCTTCTTGCTTGATTGGACTGAATTAATTTACATTGAGTCTAACAACTTTTCTTTTCTTTCTTTTACTCTTGAGTTGTCGTTGGTCACCCTTTTCTTCGGCATGAGCTTAATTCATTCAGCATTACATGCGGCTCTCTTTTAGCTTCGGAGGTAATGGTGTCTCCACCCATTCTATTTTCCTATATTCATCGTTGTTTTTTTCACTTTAATTTAGGCATGTCTTATTCAGTAATTCTTATCTTGGACACTTGATCATTCAACCATTTTGTTTTATGCGGGGGGAGTATTGAGTTTTCTAATTATTAATTGATATTTTTGTGGTTGATTTGTTTCTTCCTCATGAATTATTATGTCTGTCTAAGTTATTGAAGATGCTTGCTCCGAGATTTTCAGCTGTCATTGACCAAGTATGTTGTGCTACAATTGTTTTTGTTTTTGATGTTTGCATTGGTGGTTGAGGGAACAGGTGGCTGACCCTTGGAACCCTCTTTCTTACTCATATTTTTGATAGATCTCCTTTGGTTGCTTTAATTTTTTTTTCTTTTTATTACTCAAACAATGAGTTTCTATTGTAGACTTTTTGGTCGTTATCTTCTATTTCCTATGCTCTGTGTTTTTTTCTTTTTGTTGTGGTAGCGAGTTTTCCTTTTCCCTAGCCATGTATTCATTTTGTTTATAGGCCTATTGAGTTCAACACGAGTTAATGTGATTTGTTGCTTTACGAGTGGTGGTTGAGCCTAGATTTATATTTATAAGGATTAAATGTGTATTTAGATGTTTTTTTCTTAAAAAGAAGAAATTCTTTATTTCTAAGCCTGTGGATAAATACATGATTTCTCATCTTATCACTGTCGACTAGGAAGAATTTAGTTTCATTGTTCATATTCTGATAACTAGATGTAGGGATTGTTTGAAATTGGGATTCGCTGGCAATTCGGTCCTTTCATTTTCCTTGTAGCTGTATTTTATTGATTCTTTTAACTATTTTTTTGGGGACAATTAATGATTGTTCTTTTTCTCAATGTCTAGGATTGCGACAGATGTTGGCTAAACATTTTAGGGTGAGGTTCCTTCATTCATGTTCTTCTTGCTTGATTACACTGAATTAATTAACATTTAGTCTAACAGCTTTTCTTTACTTTCTTTTACTCTTGAGTTGTCGTTGCTCATCCTTTTTTTAGGCATGAGTTTAATTCATTCAACGCTACTAGCAGCTCTATTTTAGCTTATGAGGTAATGGTGTCTCCACTCCTTTTATTTTCCTATAGTCATCGTTGTTTTCTTCACTTTAATTTAGTCATCTTTTATTCAATGATTCTTATCTTGGACTCTTGATCATTCGACCATTTTGTTTTATGTGGGTAGTATTGAGTTTTCTAATTATTAATTGAGATTTTTCTAGTTGATTTGTTTCCTCCTCATGAATTATTATGTTTGTCTATGTTATTCAAGATGCTTGCTCCGAAATTTTCAGTTGTTATTGATCAAGTATGTTGTGCTACATTTATTTTTGTTTTTGATGTTTGGATTGGTGGTCAAGAGAACAGGCAGCCGACCCTTGGAGCCCACTTTCTTACTCAGATTTTTTGATGAATCTCCTTTGGTTTGCTGCAATTTTTCTTTTCTTTTTATTACTCCAACAATGAGTTTCTATTGTAGACTTGTTGCTCGTTTTCTTCTCTTTCCTATGCCATGTGATATTTTATTGTTGTTAGGCTAGCGAGTTTTCCTTTTCCCCTCGGAACCCGCTTTCTTACTCAGATTTTTGACGAATCTCCTTTGGTTTCCTTTAATTTTTTTTCTAATTATTAATCAAACAATGAGTTTCTATTGTAGACTTGTTGCTTGTTTTCCTTTTTTCCTATGCTATGTGATATTTTATTGTTGTTATGCTAGCGAGTTTTCCTTTTCCTTAACCATGTATTCATTTTGTTTGTAGGCCTGTTGCGTTCAACACTAGGTAATGTGATTTGTTGCTTTACAAGTGGTGGTTGAGCTTATATTTATGTTTACAAGTATTAAATGTGTATTTAGATGTTTTTTCTTAAAAAGAAGAAAATCTTCATTTCTAAGGCTATAGATAAAACCATGATTTCTCAAGTTATCACTGTCGACAGGGAAGAATTTAGTTTCATTATTCATATTCTTACAACTAGATGGATGGATTGTTTGAAACTGGGAATCGCTGGCAAGTCGATCCTTTGATTTTCCTTGTAGCTGTATTTTATTGATGCTTTTACCTTCCTTTCCTTAAGTACGATTAATGATTGTTCTTTTTCTCAATGTCTAGGATTGCGACAAATCTTGGCTAAACATATTAGGGTGAGGTTCCTTCATTCATCTTCTTTTTGCTTGATTGGATTGAATTAATTCACATTTAGTCTAACAACTTTTCTTTTCTTTTCTGTTACTCTTGAGTTGTCGTTGCTCACCCTTTTTTTGGGCATGAGTTTAATTCATTCAACGCTAGTAGCGGCTTTATTTTACCTTCGAAGGTAATGGTGTCTCCACCCATTCTATTTTCCTATATTCATCGTTGTTTTCTTCACTTTAATTTAGGCATGTCTTATTCAGTGATTCTTATCTTGGACACTTGATCATTCGACCATTTTGTTTTATGCGGGGGGAGTATTGAGTTTTCTAATTATTAATTGATATTTTTCTATTTGATTTGTTTCTTCCTCATGAATTATTATGTCTGTCTAAGTTATTGAAGATGCTTGCTCCGAGATTTTCAGCTGTCATTGACCAAGTATGTTGTGCTACAATTGTTTTTGTTTTTGATGTTTGGATTGGTGGTTGAGGGCACAAACAGCTGACCCTCGATACCCGCTTTCTTGCGCAGATCTTTGTCGGATCTCCTTTGGTTTGCTTTATGGTATTTTCTTTTTATTATTTAAACAATGAGTTTCTATTGTAGACTTGTTGCTCGTTTTCTTCTCTTTCCTATGCTATGTGATATTTTATTGTTCTTATGCTAGCTAGTTTTCCTTTTCCCTAGCCATGTATTAATTTTTTTTGTAGCCCTGTTGAGTTCAACACGAGGTAATGTGATTTGTTGCTTTACGAGTGGTGGTTAAGCTTAGATTTATGTCTTGAAGGATTAATTGTGTCTTTAGATGTTGTTTCTTAAAAAGAAGAACATCTTCATTTCTAAGGCTATAGATAAAACCACGAGTTCTCATCTTATCACTGTCGACTAGGAAAAATTTATACTCAGATTTTTTATGGATCTCCTTCGGTTTGCTTGAATTTTTTTTTCTTTTTATTACTCAGACAATGCGTTTCTATTGTAGACTTTTTGCTCGTTTTCTTCTATTTCCTATGGTATATGATTTTTTCTTTTTGTTATGCTAGCGAGTTTTCCTTTTCCCTAGCCATGTATTCATTTTGTTTGTAGACCTGTTGAGTTCAACACGAGGTAATGTGATTTGTTGCTTTACGAGTGGTGGTTGAGGGAATAGGCGGTTGACCCTTGGAACCCTCTTTTATACTCAGATTTTTTATGGATCTCCTTCGGTTTGCTTGAATTTTTTTTTCTTTTTATTACTCAGACAATGCGTTTCTATTGTAGACTTTTTGCTCGTTTTCTTCTATTTCCTATGGTATATGATTTTTTCTTTTTGTTATGCTAGCGAGTTTTCCTTTTCCCTAGCCATGTATTCATTTTGTTTGTAGACCTGTTGAGTTCAACACGAGGTAATGTGATTTGTTGCTTTACGAGTGGTGGTTGAGCCTAGATTTATGATTACAAGGATTAAATGTGTATTTAAATGTTTTTTTCTTAAAAAGAAGAAATTCTTCATTTCTAAGCCTATGGATAAATACATGATTTCTCATCTTATCACTGTTGACAAGGAAGAATTTAATTTCATTGTTCATATTCCGACAACTAGATGGAGGGATTGTTTGAAACTGAGATTCGCTGGCAAGTCGATCCTTTCATTTTGCATGTAGCTGTATTTTTATTGATACTTTTACCTTATTTTTCAATGGAACAAGTAATGATTGTTCTTTTTTTCAATGTCTAGGATTGTGACAGATCTTTGGCCAAACATCTTTGGGTGAGATTCCTTCATTCATTTTCTTCTTACTTGTGTGGACTAAATTAATTCACATTTATTCTAACTTTTCGTTTCTTGTTTTTTCTCTTAAGTTGCCTTTTGTCACCCTTTTTTTAGGCATGAGCTTAATTCATTCAGCGTCACTAGCTACTATATTTTAGCTTCCAAGGTAATGGCGTCTTCACCCATTCTATTTTTCTACATTCATCAATGTTTTCTTCAATTTAATGTACTCATCTCTTATGGTGCACTTGTTAAGTTCGACACTTGATCATCTAGTCGTTATATTTTTTGTTGGGAGTATTGAGTTGTCTCATTATTAATACAGATTTGTGGGTCCATTTGTTTCTTCCTCATGAATTATTATGACCGTCTATGTTACTCAAGATGCTTGCTCCGAGATTTTCAGCTCTCATTGATCAAGTATGTTGTGCTACATTTGTTTTTGTTTTCGATGTTTGGATTGGTGGTTGAGGGAACAAGCGGCTGACCCTTGGAACCCACTTCTTATGTAGATCTTGGATGGATCCCCTTTGGTTTGCTTTAAGTTTTTTTTATTTTTATTATTCAAACACTGAGATTCTATTGTAGTCTTGTTGCTTGTTTTCTTCTCTTTCCTATGCAATGGGATATTTAGTTGTTGTTATGTTAGCTAGTTTTCCTTTCCCTAACCATTTATTCATTTTGTTTGTAGGCCTGTTGCATTAAACACTAGGTAATGTGATTTGTTGGTTTACGAGTGGTGGGTGTGTTTAAGATTTATGTCTACAAGGATTAAATGTGTATTTAGATGTTTTTTCTTACAAGGAAGAAAATCTTCTTTTCTAAGCATAGATTAAACCATGATTTCTCATCTTATCACTGTCTACTTGGAAGAATTTAGTTTCATTATTCATATTCTAATAACTAGATGGATGGATTGTTTGAAACTTAAATTCCCTAGCAAGCCGTTCCTTTTATTTTCCTTATAGTTGTATTTTTATTGATGATTTTACCTTCTCTTTCAAAGGAGCGCTTAATGATTTTTTTTTCAATGTCTATGATTGCGACAAATCTTGGCCAAACATCTTAGGGTAATGTTCCTTCATTCATTTTTTTTCTTGCTTGATTAGACTGAATTAAGTCTAACAACTTTTCTTTTCTTTCTTTTTCTCTTGAGTTGCCTTTGCTCACCCTTTTTTTAAGCATGACCTTAATTCATTCAGCTCTACTAACAGCTATAAAGCTTTCGTTGTAAAGGAGTCTCCACCCATTCTATTTTTCTACATTCATCATTGTTTTCTTCACTTTAATTTATTCATCTCTTAATGTGCGATTATTATCTTGGACACTCATTTGGTCGATTATGTTTTATGCGGGGAGTATTGAGTTTTTAAGTCGACCAGGATCTCTTCGACTTATTCAAACCCATCTGCTGTTATCCATGCAGCATCATTACATCATTTGATATCATCTCTGTCCAAGGAGAAGGCTAGAACAGAAACAATCCTTGCAAGTTTTTTGCCAATGACTTGACAGTGTTTGGTCAACATACTTGTGCAATCCTTAAGTGCTGATTCATGCTAGCTCTTTTTTTTTCTTTTTTTTAGGGGCTTGCATATGGTCTGATACTGCATTTTTTGGAAGCAAAATTATTTAATAATCTGGTCAACATATGTACATGGCTAGATGGCCTGATACCGCATCTCAACTAGCAAACTCAAGCCAGTCAAACTTCAACTCGAGGTTACCTTTTAAATATTTATGAAGAACACTTCGTAGTATGCAAAATGTTCTATTCTTGAAAATTGATGTAGGGAGTGGGTTTGTTTTTTGATTTCCACTTCATCATCTCAGTTTTGTGTCTATGAGAGGTTGTGAGAGGGAGCCTGCTTATGAAAGCATTAGTGTTGATGATGTTCTCTTTTTAATCTCATCAAGGAAGTACTTCATCTGTGTAAAGCTGGCCCAATAATATATAGATAATTTATAACTAAATAAAAAGCAAATTGTTGAAGCCATGAGGCTTCTGACATGGATGATGTTGCTAGCCCTAGGCATAAATATCATTAGTTTTCATATGTTTGGATTCTGGTGTAAGGGTTATTCTAGATATTATGTTTTCAGCAACAATTAAATTATATAATATTTCAAATAATTTTAATGGATTTTTGTATGTGGGCTAATTTGAGTTTACTTTAAAAAATGATTCAAAAATATAATAATAATTTAAAAACTAATAAGAAAAAAATAAAAAGAATAAAAATTAATAACTTAGATAAAAAGAATTAATAACTTAGATAATAATAATAACTTAGATAAAAAGAATTAATAACTTAGATAATAATAATAACTTAGATAAAAAGAATAATTTATCATCCTTAAGTCTCATGTAGGCTAGTCCACATCATCTCATCTCTCCTTGAAAGAATTCAACCTCAAATTAAAATTTATGTCAAACAATATAAGATCAGTAACATTAAAGGTAACACCAACACCATACTCACTTGGAAGGTTAATTTTGTATGTGTTGTGATATGAAATCCATCAACAATTGTGATGAAATTCAATAGCAATGATGGTTTAGAACCCCAAGATCGTGTGACAAGATTGACTGAGCCTTGACCCGACACCTAACAAGATAAAAATCAAGACTATGAAGGATTGAAACGCCACACCTAGAAAACATGAGAATCTCTCAACAATCAAGGTGATAAGTTTGGTTGTTTGAACGCCACAATATTAACTTGATAAGTTCTACGAGTTCTTTTAAGAACAAAGAGGAACACAAGACCTCACAAATATGATAATTTTTTGAAAACATAATATATTTTTTCATTTTGAAATACCCATCAAAATTCTCATGTTTTTAGGCCTAATGCGAACCAGTCCAAAAACACTAGCAAGGACCCATTACATGTTCCAAATGGTCCAATGACGCGGTCTAAGACAAAGACATTGAAAGAGACAATGAATGCATTAGTTTTAAAGGTTTCAACCAGGTCAGAATTTCAAGGACCATTGGAGTATCAAAAGAAGATCCTAGTACATCTTATCCATGTGGAGGAGGGGTATAAGACAACCGTATTTGGGCCATGAAGTGAGCACAAAAAAGGTCCTAAAAGAATCCTACTACAACATGGGATTAATGGGCTTGATGGAAGACTACACAAAAGAAAGCCTTATGGGCTTTATATAATTTTGTTAGCTACAGCCCAAGACTGGTTTGGGCTTAATTAAGACTTTCTTTTTAGTTAGGATCCAAAGCTTGTTTGGATTAAGTCATGGGTTTTTTAATTTGAGGTATTGGGCCAGTTTTGAGTGGACCTCATTTAAGTCCACATAAGGGGTCCATTAGGGTTAGTTTTTAAAAGACTATTTAAACTCATGTTATGAATAATTTCGGCAGCCATTGATGAAATTGATTCTGAACTTTCCAGTTTATGTGTGAGAGATTCTTGCATTCTTCAGTTATTGAACAAACTTAATCTGACTTATCGAAGATTAACTAGCTTCATGGCGTCATTCTACTCTTTCCAATAGTGCTGGTGCCTTGGAGCAGGTTTCCATTATGTCACACTCCTATTAGACCTATTTTTGTTTTTTTAGTGTTCCTTTAAGTTTTCCAGTTGTTTTGTCCATCTCCTTGTTTGTCGTGCCTGCATCATCTAAGCAAAAAAGAAGTGATGCGAGCCTCGTCATCACGTGGTCGCGCAACCCACAATGAAGAATGGATTTGATCTTGAAAAGCTGAAATAGGTCTGATAAGTTGGATTCAATTCGTTCAAGAACAGAAGAATGCAAGAATCAATCTCACACATAAACTCAAAAGTTAGGAATAATTTCATCAATGGCTGCTGAAATTATTCCTAACATGAGTTTAAATAGTCTTTTAAAAACTAACCCTAATGGGCCCCTTATGTGGACTTAAATGAGGTCCACTCAAAACTGACCCAAAACCCCAAATTAAAAAGCCCATGACTTAATCCAAACAAGTATTGGATCCTAGCTAAAAATAAAGTCTTAATTTAAGCCCAAACAAGCCTTGGGCTTAAGCTAACAAAATTAAATAAAGCCCATCAGTCATATTTATAGCCTTCCATCTAGCCCCTTAATCCTTGCTGGTGTTTCTGGACCGGTTCGCATCATCCTCTCTCTCCTCGATAGGATTCAACCTTGAATCAAAACCGGTATGTTGTTGATGGCTTGACAATCAACACACATCCTCCACCTTCCATCCATCTTAAGCTTGAGTAGCATGGGTACAACACATTGACTTATACTTTCACGAATATATCCCTTATCTATTAGCTCATAAACTTGTCTTTAAAGTTCTTTTATCTCCTCGGGATTGTTTATATAGGTTGGTCCGTTATGAATTGAAGCTTCATGTACAAAATCAATCTTATGCTCTATCCTCCACAATAGTGGTAATCCGCTAGGAGTATCATTGGGGTAAACATCATCAAACTCCTTCAATAACGAAACAACAGCACTAGGAAAAATATGATCAAGATCATTAGTATTAAAATAAGCCTCTTTGTACAGATGTAAAATCATTGGCTTGTCTGTGAAACATGCAGATCTGACCTCACCCTCTCTAGGATAAAAATTAGGCTGTTTCTTTAATTTTTCCACACAATTCTCATCACTCTTCCTGAGTTTCTTCTCTCCTCTAGCCTTACCTCCACTCTTGACCAGATTTGGGTGTTTTTGAGTTGTGCTCAAATGGTCTGGATTGTTTGTGTTTGGATGAGTGTCTAAATGGGTTGTAGTGGTTTGGGTTCTGGCTGAATTTGATGTTCTCTCCCCTTGATCCTCACCTTGATTTTCTCTCCCCATTGCCTCACGCTCATGTTTTAGCTTTATTTGATCATCATACACCTGTTTGGGTGTAAGACATACAAGAGTGATGGTTTTACCATCTTTTACAATGGTATACATGTTTTTAATCCCATCATGAATTGCCTTCCTACCATATTGCCAAGGCCTCCCGAACAAGATGTGACTTGCTTGCATTGGTACCACATCGCACAGAACTTCATCAACATATTTCCCAATCGAAAATCACAACCGGTTTGATCACTTTCACTTCTCCACTATCATTCAGCCATTGCAATCTATATGGTTTCGAATGCTTAAAAGTACTCAAATTTAGTTTACTCACAAGGGTGGTATTGCAAACATTAACGCAATTTCCACTTTCAATAATTAAACCACACACCTTGCTTTGTACGTAACAACGCGTATGAAAGATATTCTCTCTTTGTTGATTAGATTCATCTTCCATGACCTGAACCTGAAGTGTGTGCCTTATAACCAAGGACCCCGTAACCGGTAATGCTAACTCATCCCCCTTACTATCCTCCAATGGTGACATGCCTTCACAATAAGATTTGTCACTTTTAGATTCTATATCATCATCATAGTCATCTTCACCCACAATTGCGTTTTCATCAACAACCTCTTCAAAATAAAAACTGGTATTCTGTATGGCCTTATAGACTGTATTTCCTCTACAATCAGCACCAATATTCTATTTCCTTATCGATTTCAGATCATCATTCAGATCCATGTTCATCCTCGACGACAATTGGAGTTGCTGACATAAGGCTCGCAATTGGAAAGCAACGTCAGCGTTTTGTGTTGCTAATTCATTGTTTCCTGACGTCCTTTGTATCTGCAAAATTCAGTTAGTAGCTCAAAATATATCCTCACAACTCTCGTGTTTCACACACAAAAAAAATCAAGGCTTTTCACTCGAATAAGCTTACTACGCCTTTTACCTCATAACTCTCATGTATCACCAAAAAAAATCAAGGCTTTTAACTCTAATAAACTCACTATGCCTTTTACCTCTCAACTTTTTGAGAATTGAGCAGAATCTAAACTCTTACGCAATTTTTACGTAACATAATTGAAACCTAGACCAAACAACCTCGAAATAACCTCAAATTCAATATTTAGTATTTTAATACTAAAATAAAATCAACACTCAAATTATAGGTCGTTCTCATACTTCTAGTTACTTAACCCCTTATGTGATCAAATTTCAGCAGAAACGAATCTCCAATTGAAAACTCTAGTATACGCTATCAAAATAAGCTCAAATTCAATATATCATGAGATAAAGTTTCAATTGAATCTGAAGTGTTTTTCTAAGGGTTTACGAAGGTAATGTTTCTATGGCAGAAATGAATTTCGAAATAAACCCTC
Organism: Salix dunnii; assembly: GCA_015731905.1. Lineage (NCBI taxonomy): Eukaryota > Viridiplantae > Streptophyta > Magnoliopsida > Malpighiales > Salicaceae > Salix > Salix dunnii. Next base: position 4,489,220 of record CM027676.1, read on the forward strand.
ATGAAATCAAAATTAGAATAAGCTTAAATTTGACATGATTCTACGTGAATACTAGTAGACCGAATATAATTTTTCAATTCATTCTGATGTGGTTTGCTTATATTTCCCCCGAGTTGTGTTTTCTGTGGCAAAACCTCATCTAATACCTCTATCTGTCTCTCTTTTTCTCTTTTCTCTTTTCTTTTTCTGCTTTTCTCAATTTATTGACACGACGAGACAGAAAAAAATGAAATATAAGCTCTCCTTTCCTTATGATTCCTTTTGTTTTACTAAAGCACGCAGACTCGAAGAATAAGGAGATAGACACAAGGGTTTGGGTACATAGGAGAAAGAGATTGATCTAGAAATTGATTTTTGATGTTTATTTAGTATTGTAAAACTAAATAATGAATTTGAGGTTATTTCAAGATTGTTTTGCCTGGGTTTCAATTTGGTTACGTAAAAATTGCTCAATAGGTTAGATTCTGGACAGGTCTCAAAAAGTGATCCTTATTGTTTAGTTGTCCAATTATTCGCTTTTATTATAGTTTGGGTTATCTAGGATGTCAAGCTATTGTTTTTTCTTGTGTTTTATTTCGTGTCTTCGTATTGTCCTCAATTCCTACGAATTTGCATGGTATTTTTATTGCTTCTTGAGTCTGTAAAACATAACTAGAGTGTCTTGTGAAGGCTCCTGACTTTGATTTGTTGATTTTAGTTCCTAAAGAATCAAAAGAAAGCAAGTTGTGAGGTAAAAAGCGTAGTGAGTAGAGTGAAGATACTTGATTTTTTTTGTGTAATTCACGAGAGAAGTGAAGATATATTTGTGCTGCTAACCTAATTTTGCATATTCAAAGGATGTTTTGGAAACAACAAATCAATGACACAAAACACTGAAGTTGCTTTCCAATTGCGAGCCTTAGGTCAGCAACCCGAGTTGTTGTCTATGACATACAAGGATCTGAGAGATAAGGTGAATTCGATAAAGCAACAAAATAATGGATTTGAACGCCAAGGAAATAAGGTTTGTATGGCCACAAGGAATAACAAATATGATTTTGAAGAGTATGTTGATGAAAACACAAGTGTGGGTAAGGATGACTATGATTTTGCATCTATTGGCCAAGGAATTAGGTCTAGACCGAGCAGAGCTACGAGGAATGTGAATTTCCATGGCGATTTAAACTCATGTTAACTAAATTTCAGCAACCATTGATGAATTTTAATTCTGAACTTTTCAGTTTATGTGTGAGCGTGATTCTAGCATTCTTTAGTTCTTGAACGAATTGAATCTAATTTATCGAAGACTAACTGGCTTTGTGGCGTCATTCTACTCCTTCCAATAGTGCTGGTGCGTGTGGCAGGTTTCCATTGTGTCAAACTTTCCCCACAAAGTCTTCCATAAGTAACTCAAAAACTTGGCTTCCCTATCAGAAACAATAGTCCTAGAAATGCCATGTAACCTAACAATTTCTTTGAAGAACAAATCACCTATATGTGAAGCATCATCAGTTTTATGACAAGCAATGAAATATGTCATCTTGGAGAAACTATCTACCACCACAAAAACTGAATCTCTCCCCCTCTTAGTCCTAGGTAATCCCAAAACAAAATCCATAGAAATATTGGTCCAAGGTTCACTAGATATTGGCAAAGGGGTGTACAAACCATGAGGTTTCAATTTAGACTTAGCATGTTTACAAGTGATGCACTTCTCATAGAATCTTTCCACATTACGTTTCATATGAGGCCAAAAAAATGATCATGCAAAATTCCTAATGTCTTAGCTATACCAAAATGTCCCATCAAACCACAACCATGAGCTTCTCCCACAAACAATTCACATAGAGAACACATAAGCATACATAGTTTATTTTCCCTAAACAAAAATCCTTCATACTTGTAAAACTGACCAAAATCCACTTTTTCACATGCATTGAACAGATCACTAAAACAAGCAACTGGACGACCTTCTTGCATCAAAACAACTCCAATACCTATTCCTGAAGCATCACACTCAATTTCAAAACTTTTAGAAAAGTTAGGTAAAACAAGCAAAGGTGCATTAATTAACTTTTCTTTGATCAGATTAAACGCCTTTTCTTGTTCTTCACCCCACTTAAATGACACATTTTTTTTATGACTTCAGTAAGAGGTGTGGCTAAGCTACTAAAATCACGCACAAACCGTCTATAGAAGCTAGCTAAGCTGTGGAAACTCCTCACTTGGCTAATTGTTGTAGGAGTTGGCCACTCTTGGATTGCCTTATCCTTTTCCTCGTCCACCTCAATTCCTTTCTTACTAACAACAAAACTAAGAAAAACAAGTTTATCCATGCAAAAGGTGCACTTCTTGAGATTAACAAACAATTTTTCTTTCCTTAGAATTTCCAAGACAGATCTCAAATGCATTACATGTTCCTTCAAGTTTTTGCTATAAATTAGGATATCATCAAAATACACAACGACAAATCTGCCAATATATGCATACGTAACATTGTTCATCAAACGCATAAATGTGCTAGGAGCATTAGTTAAACCGAAGGGCATCACTAACCACTCATACAAACCATATTTAGTCTTAAAAGCAGTTTCCATTCATCACCTTCTTTCATCCTAATCTGATGATGTCCACTCTTAAGATCCACTTTTGTAAAGACACAAGAATCATGCAATTCATCCAGCATATCATCCAATCTAAGAATGGGATGACGATACTTTACCGTTATGTTGTTGATGGCTCGACAGTCAACACATATCCTTCATGTTCCATCCTTCTTAGAAACTAATAGTAACGGAACCACACACGGACTCATGCTTTCACGCACATAACCCTTCTCCAGTAATTCACCTACTTGCCTCTAAAGTTCCTTGGCATCCTCGGGATTAGTCCTATAAAAGGGTCGGTTTGGAATTGACACACTTGATATGAAATTAATCTGATGTTCAATCCCTTGAATTGCAGGTACTCCATTAGGTACCTCTTCAGAAAGGACATCTTTAAACTCCTGCAAAAGAGAAATATTATCGCTCGGCAAAGCATCGACGAGATCATTAGTACATAAAAGAGCCTCCTTGTACATGAGTACAATCAAGGGCTGGTGTGAAAATAATGCTCTCTTGATCTCACTTTTTTTTGCAATGTAATTGAATTTTTCCTCTCTTGCTCTCACTATGGTCGAAATCCCTTCTCTTTCTTTTTCTCTCTAATCAATGTTTTTCTTTTTCTTTTTTTTTGTAAATCTTTTTTTTATTTCGGCCTTCATTTCTTTTTTTTTCTTTTGGTCATTTGATCTTTGTAACTTTAATTGGTTCTCCCTGACCTGTTCTGGATTCAATGCCACAAGAATAATAGGTTGGTTTCTATGAGTGAAAGAATACCTATTTGTGAATCCATCATGCATAACCCTCCGATCGTATTGTCATGGTCTTCCCAAGTGTAAATGGCTTGCATGCATAGTAACCACATCACAAAGCACCTCATCGTCATATTTACCAATGGATAATGCCACCATTACTTGCCTTGTCACCTTGATCTTGCCACATTCATTCAGCCACTTAAGCCGATAAGGGTGAGGATGTTTCAAGGTAGTTAAGGCCAATTTCTCCACCAAATAAGTGCTGGCTACATTCGTGCAACTTCCTCCATCAATAATGACACTCAAACTTTGTTTTTCACAAAGCACCGAGTATGAAACAAGTTCTCCCTTTGGTTACTTTCTTCATCCTTAACCTGCATATTGAGAACTCGCATTGCTACCAATAAATCTCCAGCCATGGCACTTTGCTCATCATCAGCATCCTCCAAATGTGGCATGTCATCATCATCTACTTCTTCCTCATTTTCCGACTCAAGCTCTCCTTGGGCGTTTATTACCATCACCCTTTTGTTTACACACTGGCTGGTTATGTCTCCTCACCCATGGCATTTAAAACACTTAATATCACGTGTTTTAGAACTTGAAGTTTCGGTGTTACCTAAAGTAGCGGCGGTCATTGGTTTGGAGTTCTTAGAGGATTTAAATTTTGGCTTATTTTGTAGTTGCTCATCCTATTTTGGAGCTGTCTTCATGTGATGGTGGCAGCCATAGGATGACCCCTCCTAACCAATCATTTTGTTTTGAATTGTTCCTCCTCTTTTATGGCTTGATGCACCATATCTGTCAACTCAACATAATGCTGCATCTCAAGTATATCCGCAATCTCACGATTTAATTCGTGCAAGAACCTAGCCATAATGGCTTCTCGATCCTCGTCGACATTAGCCCGGATCATAGCTACCTCCATCTCCTTGTAATATTCTTCCACGCTCTTGGAACCTTGATTTAACCTCTGCAACTTTTTATACAATCCCCTATAATAGTGGTTGGGTATAAAACGCTTCCTCATAAGCATTTTCATCTCCTCCCAAGTGTCCACGGGTGGCTCTCTATTCCTTCTCCTATTGATCAGTAACTGATCCCACCAAACAATGGCATAATCGGTGAATTCAATTGCAGCAAACTTAACCTTCTTTATCTCCGAGTTGTTGTGACAATCAAACACCATCTCCATTTTAGTTTCCCACTCCAAATAAACTTCAGGATCACTTTTACCTTGAAAAGATGAAATTTTAATCTTTATCTTTTCGAAATCATTATCCCTCCTAGGCCTACCCATCCTAGCTTCTCGATTCTCATTCCCATGCTGAAGCTTGCCTCGGTTCAAATATGGCTCATCAAACCCGACTCCGCCTCTTCCTCAACATTCCACCATGAAACACGCCCACCTTACTGCCTATTAGGGATGTCTTGCTGATGTCTCTTAGGAGCCTCTGCTTCTACCCTGTCCAACCTGTCATGAATAGGTTCTAATTCAGCCATTAACATACACCTCGTTTCCCCTAGTAAGGCTTGCATTTGGAGGTTTGGAACTGCAGGTTGTCAAACTTCTTTGGTTGTATCTTCTTGATTACTAGACTTATTTAAAATCTGCAAAACAAGTTCAAAATCCTCACAAGCACTCCCTCATGTGTTTCCCTCAAGAATTGCAACACTTACACTCTTGTTTGCACAGTAAATGACTTTTACCCTCTTATGGTCTCACACACTCTTGCCTTTTTTCTTCCACTCTTTTGTGTCTTCTGTAGTTCTCAATCGAACTTCCAGAAACTAATTCAAAATAATCCCATAGCAATTCAAAAGATGAGAAACAACCAAAACTAAAATGGCTAGGAACTTGTATAAGATGAGATACAAGATTGAAACGAAGTTTTTCTACTGCAATCGTACACTATTTATTTTTCATGAAAATTTTTTTTGAACTTGAATAAGGTGAGAAACAAGATTGAAAAGAAGAAGTTTTCCTACTGGAATCGTGCACCCTTTTTTTTCGTGTTGTTTGACGATTTTTTTTTCTTGCTTTTTTTTTAAGATTTTTCTCTTCTATAAGAGGTAAGAGTATATAAAAGAAAAAAATGAAAATGAAAGATAGTCAAACTTATCTTAGAACCAAAGCTCTGATACCAAATGATATGAACTCCATCAACAATTGTGATGAAACCCAATAGCAACGATGGTTTAAATACCCAAGATCGTGTAGACAAGATTGCTTGAGCCTTGACCCAACACCTAACAAGATGAAAACCAAGACTATGAAGGATTGAAACGCCACACCTAGAAAACATGAGAATCTCTCAACAATCAAGGTGATAAGTTTGGTTGTTTGAACGCCACAAGATTAACTTGATAAGTTCTACGAATTCTTTTAAGAATGAAGAAGAACACAAGACCGTACAAAAATAGGAAATTCCCATCTATATACTTGGAACAACCCTCCAAGAATAGGAAAAGTCATAACTAAAGCTTTAAAATAGCACAAACATCAAAATAAACAAGTCCCCATGTTTTTAGGCCTGTTAGACTTCTAGAGGCAACCATAAATAGCTAAATGACTACATTCAATGTATTTAGCATAACCATTGAAGACCATGTTTAATCCTCTATTTAATATCTTGGAACTCATCAAATTCATGCCCTTTGATGGTCAGATTAGGCTGGAAACGTTTTTGCATATTTATTACCCTCTTCAATTAGTTTGATGATGTGGACTAAGCTTTGATTATTATTTGAGCCCATCTTGATCTATTTAGAATCAACCCAAATAGCTTGGATTAGCCCAATTAGTGCTTCCTTGAAATGTTTGGCTCTAAGTCTTGTAATTGGACCACTTGGAAGCGACAACGTGTCTTGCGCAAATTCATCCCCATCCGTGAGTGTATGATCAACAAGTCCATCTCCTTGGTTTGCATCATTCTCCCCCTCTTGAGAAGGATTTGTCCTCAAATCATCACCTACATCAAAAGGAGATAAATCAGAAACGTTAAAGCTTGCACTAACACCATACTCACCTGGTAAGTCAAGCTTGTAGGCATTATCATTGATGCGTTCAGCTACTTGAAATGGTCCATCACCCCTAGGTAGGAGTTTTGAACGTCGTTTCTCTGGAAAACGTTCCTTTCTTAAGTGCAACCAAACCCAATCGCCTGGTTCAAACACTACCTTCTTGCGTCCCTTGTTGGCTTGTTGGACATACTGTTGAGTCCTCCTTTCAATGTTCAGTCGTGCCTTTTCATGAATCATCTTTACAAATTCTGCCTTTCTTTTTGCCATCTAGGTTCACATCGCTCACTCAAAAGTAAAGAAGTTAAATCCAAAGGTGACAAAGGGTTAAAGTCATATACCATTTCAAAAGGTGAAAACTTAGTTGCTGAATGTATACTTCTATTATAAGCAAATTCAACATGTGGCAAACAATCTTCCCATGTTTTCAAGTTCCTTTTAATGATAGCACGTAACAAAGTAGACAAAGTTCTATTCACTACTTCAGTTTGACCATCCGTTTGTGGATGACAAGTAGTAGAAAACAATAACTTGGTTCCTAACTTTCCCCACAAAGTCTTCCAAAAGTAACTCAAAAACTTGGCATCCCTATCAGAAACAATGGTCCTAGGCATCCCATATAACCTGACAATTTCTTTGAAGAACAAATTAGCTATACATGAAGCATCATCAGTTTTATGACAAGTAATGAAGTGTGCCATCTTGGAGAATCTATCTGCCACCACAAAAACTGAATCTCCCCCCCCCCCTTGTCCTAGGTAATCCCAAAACAAAATCCATAGAAATATCAGTCCAAGGTTCACTAGGTATTGGCAAAGAAGTGTACAAACCATGATGTTTCAACTTAAACTTGACTTGTTTACAAATGATGCACTTCTCACAGAATCTTTCCACATCACGTTCCATATGAGGCCAAAAAACTGATCATGCAAACTTCCTAATCTCTTAGCTACACCAAAATGACCCATCAAACCACCAACATGAGCTTCTCCCACAAACAATTCACGTAGAGAACACATAGGCACACATAGTTTATTTTCTAGAAACAAAAATCCTTCATGCCTATAAAACTTACTGAATCCCACTTTTTCACATGCATTGAACACATCACCAGAATCAGAATCTTGTGCATACAAATCCTTAATGTATTCAAAGTAGAGTAATTTTGTATATAAAATGGAAAGTAAAGCATACCTTCGGGACAATGCATCAACTATCATATTTTCCTTACCGTGCTTGCATCTGATCACATTAGAAAACGTTTCAATGAATTCCACCCACTTGGCGTGGCATCTGTTCAACTTTTGTTGTCCTTTCAAATGCTTCAAGGACTCATGATCCGTGTGAATCACAAATTCCTTTGGCCATAGATAATGTTGCCAATTTTCCAAAGACCTTACTAAGGCAAACATCTCCTTATCATAAGTAGGGTAATTTAGGGCTGCCCCACTCAACTTTTCACTAAAACAAGCAACTGGACGACCTTCTTGCATCAAAACAACTCCAATACCTATTCCTGAAGCATCACACTCAATTTCAAAAGTTTTAGAAAAGTTAGGTAAAACAAGCAAAGGTGCATTAATTAACTTTTCTTTGATCAGATTAAACGCCTTTTCTTGTTCTTCAACCCACTTAAATGACACATTTTTTTTATGACTTCATAAGAGGTGTGGCTAAGCTACTAAAATCACGCACAAACCGTCTATAGAAGCTAGCTAAGCTGTGGAAACTCCTCACTTGGCTAATTGTTGTAGGAGTTGGCCACTCTTGGATTGCCTTAACCTTTTCCTCGTCCACCTCAATTCCTTTTTTACTAACAACAAAACCAAGAAAAACAAGTTTATCCGTGCAAAAGGTGCACTTCTTGAGATTAGCAAACAACTTTTCGTTCCTTAAAATTTCCAAGATAGATCTCAAATGCATTACATGTTCCTTCAAGGTTTTGCTATAAATTAGGATATCATCAAAATACACAACGACAAATCTGCCAATATAGGCACGCAAAACATGTTTCATCAAAGGCATAAATGTGCTCGGAGCATTAGTTAAACCGAAAGGCATCACTAACCACTCATACAAACCATATTTAGTCTTAAAAGCAGTTTTCCATTCATCACCTTCTTTCATCCTAATCTGATGATATCCACTCTTAAGATCCACTTTTGTAAAGACACAAGAACCGTGCAATTCATCCAGCATATCATCTAATATAGGAATGGGATGATGATACTTTACCGTTATGTTGTTGATGGCTCGACAGTCAACACACATCCTCCATGTTCCATCCTTTTTAGGAACTAATAGCACCGGAACCGCACTCGGACTCATGCTTTCACGCACATAACCCTTCTCCACTAATTCACCTACTTGCCTCTGAAGTTCCTTGGTATCCTCGGGATTAGTCATATAAGTAGGTTGGTTTGGAATTGACGCACCTGGTATGAAATCAATCTGATGTTCAATCCCTCGATTTGGAGGTAATCCATTAGGTACCTCTTCGGGAAGGACATCTTTAAACTCCTGCAAAAGAGAAATAATATCGCTCGGCAAAGCGCTGACGAGATGATTGGTACATAAAAGAGCCTCCTTGTACATGAGTACAATCAGGGGCTGGTGTGAAAATAATGCTCTCTTGATCTCACTTTTTTTTGCAATGTAATTGAATTTTTCCTCTCTTGCTCTCTCTATGGCCGAAATCCCTTCTCTTTCTTTTTCTCTCTAATCAATGTTTTTCTGTCTTTTTTTTTTGTAAATCTTTTTTTTCGATTTCGGCCTTCATTTCTTTTTCTTGCTTTTGGTCATTTGATCTTTGTAACTTTAATTGGTCCTCCCTGACCTGTTCTGGATTCAATGGCACAAGAATAATAGGTTGCTTTCTATGAGTAAAAGAATACCTATTTGTGAATCCATCATGCATAATCCTCTGATCGTACTGTCATGGTCTTCCCAAAAGTAAATGGCTTGCATGCATAGTCACCATATCACAATGCACTTCATCTTCGTATTTACCAATGGATAATGCCACCAATACTTGCCTTGTCACCTTGATCTCGCCACATTGATTCAGCCACTAAAGCCGATAAGGGTGAGGATGTTTCAAGGTAGTTAAGGCCAATTTCTCCACAATAAGTGCTGGCTACATTCGTGCAACTTCCTCCATCAATAATGACACTACAAACTTTGTTTTTCACAAAGCACCAAGTATGAAACAAGTTCTCCCTTTGGTTACTTTCTTCCTCCTTAACTTGTATAGTGAGATATACACTCCCAATATTATCAATATCATTTCAGTTATCGTTTCAATTTTTCTATTAATATAGAACGTTTTCGTTTAGAAATATTTCAGTGTATTGTTTCATGATTGTTTTGTTCATATAAAATTAATTAATTATATATATATATATGAAAAAAATTAAAATATTAATTTAACAAGTATAATTAAAATTCAAGATAAATTAACTTTTAATTATACAATACAAACATAAAATCAAACAAATATAATATCAAAATTAGAAAAAAAATCACAAATTAATCAAAATAAAACAGATTTTAAGGCCATAACGGCACATCCTGAACGGAATCGAGACGTTTCAACCGAATTTGGTGGAATTTCGGTATGGACTAGAATTAAAACCGAGAAGAAAACGACGTCGTTTGTCTCGGTTTTGTTAATGGAACGAATGTTATGGCCGTTCCAGAGAATGTAACGGAATTGACAACCCCGCTCCTTGCTACCAATAAATCTCCAGCCACAACACTTTGCTCATCATCAGCATCCTTCAAAGGAGGCATATCATCATCATCTACTTCTTCCTCATTCTCTCACTCAATCTCTCCTTGGGCGTTTATTACCATCACCCTTTTGTTAACACACTGGCTGGCTATGTGTCCCCGCCTCTAGCATTTAAAACACTTATATCACGTGTTTTAGAACTTGAAGTTTCGGTGTTACCTATAGTAGCGATGGTTGTTGGTTTGGAATTCTTAGAGGATTCAAATTTTGGCTTATTTTGTAGGTTCTCATCCCGTTTTGGAGTTGTCTTCCACGTGTTGGTGGTAGCCATAGGATGACCCCTCCTAACCAATCCTTTTCGTTTGAATTGTTCCTCCATCTTTATGGCTTGATGCACCATATCTGTCAACTCAACATAGTGTTGCATCTCAATTATATCCGCAATCTCACGATTTAATTTGTGCAAGAACCTAGCCATAGTGGCTTCCCGATCCTCATCGACATTAGCCTAGATCATAGCTACCTCCATCTCCTTATAATATTCTTCCACACGCTTGGAACCTTGATTTAGCCTCTGCAACTTGTGATACAATCCCCTATAATAGTGGTTGGGTACAAAACGCTTCCTCATAAGTATTTTCATCTCCTCCTTAGTGTCCACGGGTGGCTCTCCATTTTAGTCTCCCACTCCAAATAAACTTCAGGATCACTTTTACCTTGAAAAGATGGGATTTTAATCTTTATGTTTCCCAAATCATTATCCCTCCGAGGTCTACCCATCCTAGCTTCTCGATTATCATTCCCACGCTCAAACCTGCCTCAATTCAAATATGGCTCATCAAACTCCGAGTCCGCCTCTTCCTCAACATTTCGCCACGGAACACGCCCACCTTGCTGCCTATTGGGAATGTCTTGTTGATGTCCCCTAGGAGCCTCTGCTTCTACCCTGTCCAGCCTGTCATGTATAGGTTCTAATCAGCCCTTAACACACGTCTTATCTCCCCTAGCAAGGCTTTCATTTGGAGGTTTGAAACTGCAGGTTGTCAAACTTCTTCGGTTGTATCTTCTTGATTATTGGACATATTTAAAATCTGCAAAATAAGGTTAGAATCCTCACAAGCACTCCCTCACGTGTTTCACTCAAGAATTGATACACTTACACTCATGTTTGCACGCTAAACGACTTTTACCCTCTTATGGTCTCACACACTCTTGCCTTTTTTCTTCCACTCTTTTGTGTCTTCTTTAGTTCTTAATCGAACTTCCAAAAACTAATTCAAAATAATCCCACAGCAATTCAAAAGATGAGAAACAACCAAAATTAAAATGGCTAAAACTAGTATAAGATGAGATACAAGATTGAAACGAAGTTTTACTACTGCAATCGTACGTTGTTTTTTTTTCACGATTTTTTTTTGAACTTGAATAAGGTGAGAAACAAGATTGAAAAAAAGTTTTCCTACTGGAATCGTGCACCTTTTTTTCCCCCGTATTGTTTAACGATTTTTTTTCTTGTTTTTTTTTTAAGAGTTTTTTTGTCTTCTACAAGAGATAACAGTATATAAAAGAAAAAAAAATGAAAGATAGTCAAACTTATCTTAGAACTAAAGCTCTGATACCAAATGATATGAACTCCATCAATAATTGTGATGAAACCCAATAGCAACGTGGTTTAGAACCCTAATATCGTGTAGACAAGATTGCTTGAGCCTTTACTCAACACCTAACAAGACTACGAAGGATTGAAACGCCACACCTAGAAAACGTGAGAATCTCTCAACAATCAAGGTGATAAGTTTGGTTGTTTGAACTCCACGAGATTAACTTGATAAGTTCTACGAGTTCTTTTAAGAACGAAGAGGAACACAAGACCTCACAAAAAATGATAATTTTCTGAAAACATAATCTGCCTATTCATTTGAAAATTTCCATCTTTATACTTGGAACAACCCTCCAAGAATAGGAAAAGTCATAACTAAAGCTTTAAAAGAGCACAAACATCAAAATAAACAAGTCCCCGCGTTTTTAGTCCTGTTGGACTTCTAGAGGCAACCATAAATAGTTAAATGACTAAATTCAATGTATTTAGCATAACCATTGAAGACCATGTTTAATCCTCTATTTAATATCTTGGAACTCATCAAATTCATGCCCTTTGATGGTCAGATCAGGCTAGAAATGTTTTTGCATAGTTATTACCGTCTTCAGTTGGTTTGATGATGTGGACTAAGCCTTGATTATTATTTGAGCCCATCTTGGTTTGTTTAGAATCAGCCCAAATCGCTTGGATTAGCCCATTTAGTGCTTTCTTGAAACGTTTGGCTATAAGTCTCGTAATTGGACCACTTGGAAGGGACAACGAGTCTTGTGCAAATTCATCCCCATCCGCGAGTGTATGATGAACAAGTCCAGCTCCTTGGTTTACATCATTCCCACTAGTGCAGCACATGTACGTACACTGTGGTCGGAGACGTTTCAATGGTCATTTGAAAATTCCCCCCCCTTTCTCTCTCTTGCCTACGCAATCTAACGTTAGCGCAATTGTTTTTTCTGAATTTTCCCTTCAGTATCTATACTATGAATTGTTTTTTATGGTCCTTATTATTATTATATATGTTTTGATTTGTTTGAATTTTGTCCATATTGTTATTATATATGTTTTGATTTGTTTCAATCTTGTCCTTTAATTAAAATTAATTATTTATTGTAGTCATGGTTATCAAAATCGTGATTTTGACACGACACGGAAGACACTTCTGAAACTCGGATCATAAGATAGAATTGTAAAATCATAAAATCATACCTGAATTTTTCCGTACAAAAATAGTAAAATCATAGCTAAAATCGTGTGGGTAGAAAAATCATAAAATCATAAGTAAAATATTTCAGAATACAATACAATATAATTATAGTCATAAAACTATATTATTTAAGATTCATACACGATTCCAAATAACTTAAAAACATATTACAAAACAATTATGTCTATAGAATTTCATTAGGTAAAAATTAACAAATTTAAAATAAATATTTTACTGATGTGGTATATAAATTAAAATCAGTCTCATGACCTTCATTTTTCTCGTTATTTTTAATACATTTATCAAAAACATTATTATTGAAAGGATTATCAATACTAATATTGGTACCAACACCGATATTGCTAGTATTAACTTCAATTCTAACAAATTATTTAGACATCAAGACATGAAAATGATTTTAAAACATCAAAAAAATTTAATTTAAAATAAAAAATAAAAAAATTATTTTTTTCAAAAAAATTAAGTAAAATTCCATGATATATATATATATATATATATATATATATATATATATATAAAGAGAGAGAGAGGGGGGGCCTCAACAGGCTTTTAAAATTGTGATACTTTATAGAAAGCAGGGCTCTAACAGGCTTTTGAAACTTTTGCAGGATCGTAAAATCAGATCGATTCGGTATGATTTTACGATTTTATATGATTTTGACCGAGTTTGACCCAAATTAATTTTGTTATCCTAGTTAATAAGCTTTGATGAGTTGACTCGCAAAATCAACCGAGTTTGGCCCAAATCAATTTTTTTACCCGAGTTAATAAGTTTTGATGAGTTGACACGAGTAAACTCATGATTTTGACAACCATGATTGTAGTTTCATTTAGGTCCTCAGACTTTGAATTTTTTAAATTGGTCTATAATCCATAATATTTTCAGTATCAAAGTTTTGATTTATTTCAATTTTATCCTTCCATGCAAATTAATTATAGATTTCAGTTTCATTTCGGTCTTAATTCTTTTAATTTTCAATTTTGTTTTAAATTATTTAATTTCATTGGTATCAATGTTTGGATTTATTTCAATTTTTTCCTTCAAATTATATTTATTATACATGTTTTTTTTTTCATTTTATCCCTTATACTTTTAATTCCTTTATTTTTTTGGATATATTTTTGTCTATATTTATATATACATGCTATTAGTTTTTGTTTTCAATTTTTCTTCATTTATGATGTTATTAAGTTTTTTTGTTTAATGTTCAAATTTTAATATATGCTAGTAATTATTTGAAAATTAATAATTATTATGATTTATCTTTTTTTCCCCTTCAATTCACATAATTTCTTAAAATCTAATAATATTTATTTTTATTATGTCATTTACTTTGTTTTTTAATTGTATTTTTTTGTTAATATTGTCACGTCTTAAATTTTCTAATTATTATTAATAAGACATTCAAAATAATGATAATGATTATTTGTTAGTTTTGTTTTCTTTTAAATATGTCAGACTAATTATATTTCTGATATTTATTTAATATTAACACCTTCAAATATATATATATATAAAACCTAGGTTATGTTGGATTTTTTTTTTACTACCATTGCTCTGAAATATTTTTAATATAATAATATGAGTAATAAATCTTATAAAATAAAAAAAATTATGGAATTTGTTTTTAACAATAATTATGGTCTCACCAATATTTATTATTTCCAATGTTATTAAGTTTTTTTAACATTTTAATTTGTATTGATGATCATTTTCAAATTGATATTTATTAGTTTTTTTCTCTTTGTTATTTTTGAAATTATTTTTATTTATCCTTCAAGTGAAATAATTTTTTAAAATCTACTTATATTTTTTTTAGTCATTTATTTAGTTTTTTTATTGCTTTTTCGTTAATATTGTTAGCTATTGACATTTCTAGTTCTTATAGATAAGACATTCAAAATAATGATAATGATTATTTGTATTTTTTTTCCTTATATGTATGTGAGACTAATTATATATTGTGATGTTTATTTAATATGAGCATCTTAAAATATATATAAAAAAATTTAGTTGACTTTTCTTTATAAATCTCACATTAATTTAATTTCAGTGCTCTAAAATTTTTTAAATATAATAATATCATGGAAAAATCTGAAAAAAGAAATAATCTTTCATAAATTTTAGCAGTTATATTTTTTTTTGCAAACAACAAATAATATATCTTAAGTCAATATGATCAATTGCAGTATTGCTGTTTACAAATTAAATTATTACCAAAATAGTTAAAACAAAACCATCAATCAAATTATTTGATGCAAAAAACAAATCACTCATCTGTGCCATAATTTAACAACTGTCATTTTACTCTTTGCTAATTGAAGATTGCATAAAAGAAATAAAACATATACAATAATAAATCAATATGTTACACGGAGCACATGACTTATTTTAACAAAAAATATTTGATTCCAATTGTACAAACTAATGATGAAATAATTATCAAAATAAGTTTAACAGTAGCAACATTCAATAGCCTAAACATATTCTATTAATTACAATTTTAGTTATTAAATATTAAAATAATCATTATAACACGTATAAAATCAATCATTTTTCAATATAAAAAAAGACCGAATAAGGCCTTGAAAATAATGATAATTATTATTTTTAAGTTTTTTTCTTATAAATATGTGACACTAATTATATATTATAATTTAATATATATATATATATATATATATATATATATATATATATATATATATATATATATATATATATATATATATATATATATATATAAAAGAAAAAATGACCGATGATTTTTTGGAGAAAAAAATTAATGTCAGTGTTCTGAATTACTTTTAATATAATAATATGAGAAATAAATCTTATAAAAAAAAAACTTTTAATTCTTATTTTGTCATTTTTTGATTAAGTTTATTTATTAGAAAAAATTAATTCTTGGATTTTAGGTTATTTTTGTAAAATAAAAAAAATTATATTTTTATGTATAGTATTTTAGATATAATATTACTAGGAAAAAAAATGTAACTTATAAATAAAATGAGTAGATAAATTTACCTAAGTTATCTATAATTAAAAAATATACAAACTACTTCTCATATGTTTCGATCACACTATTCCTTTTAGACGGGAAAAAATCATTTTTAATATATTTTATCTATTATAATTTTATTAATTAAATATTAAAATAACTAATTATAAAATATATATAAAAAAAAATTCTACATAAAAAAACACAGCAGGAAAATCACCTCCTTATTTATATTATGATCACTGAATATTTATTTTTTTCCTCTGTTTTACTTCCGACCTTTTCATGGATATAAACCAAAAGCAAATACCTTCGTTCCTGGAGCCAAGGATTCAAAATAGAGAAAACGGTAAACTCAAAATAGTGCCGTTGGCTCTTGACGAATCAGTTACAGAGCAGAGATTAGTATTCTTGCTATCCTAAAACTAATGAAAAACAACAGAGCTATAACAGCAATGGCGAACAAACTGTTCCATATTTTTTCTTCAAGATCCAGATCTCCAATCCTCCTCTTCACAATCTGTCCTTTCGCCTGCTCTCTTCTTTCTTACTCTTCTCTCTCTACCCGTCACCCTTCAGACTCTCCACACCCCGACACTATCCCCAATCTCTCTCTCAAACCCGAAACCTCCTTCGTCGCTGCCCTCGAGCACTTCCTCCATCACAAATACCCGAGATCCTCCTCCTCCTCTCCGTTTCCAACAGATAGCGAAGAGGATGTGCCAAGATTCGACGATCAAGTGTTTCCAAAGAGAGCGCGTATGAGTTTGGTATTTTCCCCTTTCGGGTTTTGATTTTTATATTTCCTTGTCCACTAACATTTCCGCATTATGCGTCATGTTTTTCCTGTCATCAGTACGTGACCGGGAAATGCTTTGACATTATAATGTCATTTGCTATGCTATAATGTCTGAGTTGAATATCAAGTTCATTTATAGAAGGCTAACACACTGAAATGGGCTTTTGAAATCATGTTAATGGCTTAAAGCTCCATGAAATGTGCAAATGTGCCTGTTGTTTGGAGCTCCCTTCTTGTAGAGAATGTAGCTAATTAGCATTACCTCCACATTCAAAATTTTTACTCTGCTATCTGTGGATATAGGAAGCTATGAAGTGGGTGAGGGATCAGCCTGGATGGAAACGATCAGAAGGAAGGAATCACATATTTCCTATTCATCATCCATGGTCTTTCAAATCTGTTTGTAGATATGTCAAAAATCCAATTTGGTTGTTACCAGATATGGACTCCACAGGGAACTGGTGACTATATGACTTGGAAAACTTGTCTGCATTTCGGTATTTGACTGGTTATAATAACTGAAAAAAGTTATTCCTGGAAATTAATCTGAACAGCAAGAAGACCAACAAATACTGTTAGTTCTAATCCTGTACAGCCTTCCAACATGAATTATAAAATTTATGACAATTTGTGTATACTATGATGTAGTAATGCTTGTTGACGCACATTTCAATGCATCTCTTTTTATGTGCAGCTTGAGTATGATATCTTGGAATATGTTGTAATTGCCTGGTTAGCACAAGGTGGTCGTGATAAGATGAAAGATGATGGCCTTAATCTGTCAGACTGGCTTCAATCACTGGCTTCACTCTGGGGTCACCTGTATGTATACATTTCCACTCCCAAAACACAAGTAGTCATATTTATTGTGTTTTTGTTCCTGTGGAATGTATATGGACCCACCTGTATCAATACCACGATAGCATGTTAACAAATATGACTGCTTAGCAGATGGAATCAATTTTCATGGTTTTTAATCCATTATAAAGGTTGCTTGTTGTCATTCGATGTGAAAAATCACAAGTATGAGTTTGGTATTTTCCCTTTTTGGGCTCTAATTTTTATATTTGCCTGTCCACTAACTTTAATATATTGTGCATGAGCTGTGTTGGAGTCACTATGTCACTGTATTGAGAATTTTAGTTGTATCTTGGGAAACATTACTTCAGTTTCTGAGTTATGGATTTGACTCAAAAAAAGCAGGATAAGGAGAGCTTATATTTGTTGTGGATATTGATGGTTTTCTAAGTCTTTGATTTAGGGGTCTAGCTCACTGCCAACGTGTCTGGCAGTGCATAAGCATTAGTTCGAAAACCCTATGGGATTCAGAGATGGAAACAGTGTAAAGTTGTCTGAATTGGAAATCATATCTGAATAAGAGTGTTAGTAAGCGGATAAAAGAACTACAGACAAAAAGAAACGAAAATTGAAAAGAGGTAGCCCAGATTACATTATTCGAACAAGACAATAATGTTATTTCGTTGACCTCCTTTCAAGTTTGACATGCTTGACGCTAGAGGTCAAAAAGGCTATCCTTACAATGATCTCTGAGATTCATGAGTGTGACTTTGCTTTTCTATGAATCAAAGATGAAACATACCATGAAACTAGGCTTGTGCTAAGACGGGGGTTGGTTGCTTTGTTTGTTAGGATTATGACAAATCTTGGCTAAACATTTTAGGGTGACGTTCCTTCATTCATTTTTTTCTTGCTTGATTGGACTCAATTAATTCACATTTAGTCTAACAACTTTTCTTTTCTTTCTTATTCTCTTGAGTTGCCTTTGCTCACCCCCTTTTTAGGCATGAGCTTAATTCATTCAACGCTACTAGCGGCTCTATTTTAGCTTCGGAGGTAACGGTGTCTCCATCCATTCTATTTCCCTACATTCATCATTGTTTTCTTCACTTTAATTTACTGATCTCTTATTGAAAGATTATTATCTTGGACACTTGATCATCTGGTCGTTATGTTTTATGCGGGGATTATTGAGTTGTCTCATTATTCATTGAGATTTATGGTTTCCATTTGTTTGTCCATCATGAATTATTAAGTACGTCTATATTATGCAAAATGCTTGCTCCGAGATTTTCTGCTGTCATTGATCAAGTATGTTGTGCTACAATTGTTTTTGTTTTTGAAGTTTGGATTGGAGGTTGAGGGAACAGGTGGCTGACCCTTGGAACCCACTATCTTATGCAGATCTTGGACGGATCCCCTTTGGTTTGCTTTACGCTTTTTTTCATTTTATTATTCAAACATTGAGTTTCTATTGTAGACTTGTTGCTCGTTCTCTTCTCTTTCCTATGCTATGGGATATTTTGTTGTTGTTATATTAGCTACTTTTTGTTTTCCCTAACCATGCATTCCTTTTGTATGTAGGCCTCTTTCGGTCAACACCAGGTAATGTGATTTTTGGTTTACATTCGGCGGTTGAGCTTAGATTTATGCCTAGAAGGCTTAATTGTGTATTGAGATGTTTTATGTTTAAAAGAAGAAAATCTTCATTTCTGAGCCTATGGATAAAACCATTATTTCTCATCTTATCACTGTCGACTAGGAAGAATTTAGTTTTATTGTTCATATTTTGACAACTAGATTGTGGGATTGTTTGAAACTCGGATTCGCTGGCAAGTGGATCCTTTCATTTTTCTTGTAGCTGTATTTTATTGATTCTTTTACCTTCTTTTTCTTAGGGATGATTAATGATTGTTCTTTATTTCAATGTCTAGGGTTGCGATAGATGTTCGCTAAACATATTAGGGTGAGGTTCCTTCATTCATCTTTTTCTGCTTGATTGGACTGAATTAATTCACATCTAGTCTAACAACTTTTCTTTTCTTTCTTATTCAACTGAGTTGCCTTTGCTCACCCTTTTTTTAGCCATGAGCTTAATTCATTCAGCGCTTCTAGGTGCTCTATTTTAGCTACGCAGGTAATGGTGTCTCCACCCATTCTATTTTGCTACATTCATCATTGTTTTCTCGATTTTAATTTACTCATTTCTTATCGAGCGATTCTTATCTTGGACACTTGATCATTTCGTCATTATGTTTTATGTGGGGAGTATTGAGTTGTCTCATTATTAATTGAACTTTCTGGGGTCCATTTTTTTGTTCCTCATGAATTATTATGTCCTTCTATGTTATTCAAGATGCTTGCTCCGATATTTTCATTTGTCATTGATCAAGTTTATTGTTCTACAATTGTTTTTGTTTTTGAAGTTTGGATTGGTGGTTGAGGGAACAGGTATGACCCTTGGAACCCACATTCTTACGTAGATCTTGGATGGGCTTCTTTGATTTGCTTTAGTTTTTTTTTCTTTTTATTATTCATATAATGAGTTTTTATTGTAGACTTGTTGCTCGTTTTCCTCTTTTTCCTATGTTATGTGATATTTTGTTGTTGTTATGCTACCTACTTTTCGTTTTCCCTAACCATGCATTCCTTTTGTATGTAGGCCTCTTTCGGTCAACACCAGGTAATGTGATTTTTGGTTTACATTCGGCGGTTGAGCTTAGATTTATGCCTAGAAGGCTTAATTGTGTATTGAGATGTTTTATGTTTAAAAGAAGAAAATCTTCATTTATGAGCCTATGGATAAAACCATGATTTCTCATCTTATCACTGTTGGCTAGGAAGAATTTTGTTTCATTGTTCATATTCTGACAACTAGATGGAGGGATTGTTTGAAACTCGGATTCGCTGGCAAGTGGATCCTTTCATTTTTCTTGTAGTTGTATTTTATTGATTCTTTTACCTTCTTTTTCTTAGAGACAATTAATGATTATTCTTTTTGTCAATGTCTAGGATTGCGATAGATCTTGGCTAAACATATTAGAGTGAGGTTCCTTCATTCATCTTCTTCTTGCTTGATTGGACTGTATTAATTCGCATATAGTGTAATAACTTTTCTTTTCTTTCTTTTACTCTTGAGTTGTCGTTGCCGACCCTTTTTTTAGGCATGAGCTTAATTCATTCAACGCTAATAGAGGCTCTATTTTAGCTTCGGAGGTAATGGTGTCTCCATCCATTCTATTTTTCCTACATTCATCATTGTTTTCTTCACATTAAAATACTGATCTCTTATTGAGCGATAATTATCAAGGACACTAGATCATCTGGTAGTTATTTATTATGCGTGGAATAATTAGTTGTCTCATTATTCATTGAGATTTATGGTTTCCATTTGTTTGTCCATCATGAATTATTAAATACGTCTATATTATTCAAAATGCTTGCTCCGATTTTTTCTGCTATCCTTGATCACGTTTGTTGTGCTACAATTGTTTTTGTTTTTGAAGTTTGGATTGGAGGTTGAGGGAACAGGTGGCTGACACTTGTAACCCACTATCTTATGCTGATCTTGGACGGATCCCCTTTAGTTTGCTTTACGCTTTTTTTCATTTTATTATTCAAACATTGAGTTTCTATTGTAGACTTGTTGCTCGTTCTCTTCTCTTTCCTATGCTATGGGATATTTTGTTGTTGTTATATTAGCTAGTTTTCCTTTTCCCTAACCATGTATTCCTTTTGTATGTAGGCCTGTTTCGGTCAACACCAGGTAATGTGATTTGTTGGTTTATGTTTGGTGGTTGAGCTTACATTCATGTCTAGAAGGATTAATTGTATATTTAGATGTTTTCTCTTAAAAAGACGAAAATCTTCATTTCTAAGCCTATTGATAAAACCATGATTCTCATCTTATCACTTTCGACTATGAAGAATTTAGTTTTATTGTTCATATTTTGACAACTAGATGGACAGATTGTTTGAAACTCGGATTCGCTGGCAAGTGGATCCTTTCATTTTTCTTTTAGCTGTATTTTATTGATTCTTTTACGTTCTTTTTCTTAGGGATGATTAATGATTGTTCTTTATTTCAATGTCTAGGGTTGCGATAGATGTTCGCTAAACATATTAGGGTGAGGTTCCTTCATTAATCTTCTTCTGCTTGATTGGACTGAATTAATTCACATCTAGTCTAACAACTTTTCTTTTCTTTCTTATTCAA
Organism: Salix dunnii; assembly: GCA_015731905.1. Classification (NCBI taxonomy): domain Eukaryota; kingdom Viridiplantae; phylum Streptophyta; class Magnoliopsida; order Malpighiales; family Salicaceae; genus Salix; species Salix dunnii. The sequence goes on from CM027676.1 coordinate 4,510,948, forward strand.
CTGAGTTGCCTTTGCTCACCCTTTTTTTAGCGTGAGCTTAATTCATTCAGCGCTTCTAGGTTCTCTATTTTAGCTACGGAGGTAATGGTGTCTCCACCCATTCTATTTTGCTACATTCATCATTGTTTTCTTGATTTTAATTTACTCATTTCTTATCGAGCGATTCTTATCTTGGACACTTGATCATTTCGTCATTATGTTTTATGTGGGGAGTATTGAGTTGTCTCATTATTAATTGAACTTTCTGGGGTCCATTTTTTTGTTCCTAATGAATTATTATGTCCTTCTATGTTATTCAAGATGCTTGCTCCGATATTTTCATTTGTCATTGATCAAGTTTATTGTTCTACAATTGTTTTGTTTTGAAGTTTGGATTGGTGGTTGAGGGAACAGGTATGACCCTTGGAACCCACATTCTTACGTAGATCTTGGATGGGCTTCTTTGATTTGCTTTAGTTTTTTTTTCTTTTTATTATTCATATAATGAGTTTTTATTGTAGGCTTGTTGCTCGTTTTCCTCTTTTTCCTATGTTATGTGATATTTTGTTGTTGTTATGTTACCTACTTTTCATTTTCCCTAACCATGCATTCCTTTTGTATGTAGGCCTCTTTCGGTCAACACCAGGTAATGTGATTTTTGGTTTACATTCGGCGGTTGAGCTTAGATTTATGCCTATAAGGCTTAATTGTGTCTTGAGATGTTTTATGTTTAAAAGAAGAAAATCTTCATTTATGAGCCTATGGATAAAACCATGATTTCTCATCTTATCACTGTTGGCTAGGAAGAATTTAGTTTCATTGTTTATATTCTGACAACTAGATGGAGGGATTGTTTGAAACTCGGATTCGCTGGCAAGTGGATCCTTTCATTTTTCTTGTAGTTGTATTTTATTGATTCTTTTACCTTCTTTTTCTTAGAGACAATTAATGATTATTCTTTTTGTCAATGTCTAGGATTGCGATAGATCTTGGCTAAACATATTAGAGTGAGGTTCCTTCATTCATCTTCTTCTTGCTTGATTGGACTGTATTAATTCGCATATAGTCTAATAACTTTTCTTTTCTTTCTTTTACTCTTGAGTTGTCGTTGCCGACCCTTTTTTTAGGCATGAGCTTAATTCATTCAACGCTAATAGAGGCTCTATTTTAGCTTCGGAGGTAATGGTGTCTCCATCCATTCTATTTTTCCTACATTCATCATTGTCTTCTTCACTTTAATTTACTGATCTCTTATTGAGCGATTATTATCTTGGACCCTTGATCATCTGGTCGTTATGTTTTATGCGGGGATTATTTAAAATGCTTGCTCCGAGATTTTCTGCTGTCATTGATCAAGGATGTTGTGCTACAATTGTTTTTGTTTTTGAAGTTTGGATTGGAGGTTGAGGGAACAGGTGGCTGACCCTTGGAGCCCACTATCATATGCAGATCTTGGACGGATCCCCTTTGGTTTGCTTTACGCTTTTTTTCATTTTATTATTCAAACATTGAGTTTCTATTGTAGACTTGTTGCTCGTTCTCTTCTCTTTCCTATGCTATGGGATATTTTGTTGTTGTTATATTAGCTAGTTTTCCTTTTCCCTAACCATGTATTCCTTTTGTATGTAGGCCTGTTTCGGTCAACACCAGGTAATGTGATTTGTTGGTTTATGTTTGGTGGTTGAGCTTACATTCATGTCTAGAAGGATTAATTGTGTATTTAGATGTTTTCTCTTAAAAAGAAGAAAATCTTCATTTCTAAGGCTATAGATAAAACCATGATTTCTCATCTTATCACTGTCGACTAGGAAGAATTTAGTTTTATTGTTCATATTTTGACAACTAGATGGACAGATTGTTTGAAACTAGGATTCGCTGGCAAGTCGATCCTTTCATTTTGCTTGTAGTTGTATATTATTGATGCTTTTACCTTCTTTTTCTTAGGGACAATTTATGATTGTTCTTTTTCTCAATGTCTAGGATTGCGACAGATTTTGGCTAAGCATTTTAGGGTAAGGTTCCTTCATTCATTTTTTTCTTGCTTCATTGGATTGAATTAATTCACATTTAGGCTAACAACTTTTCTTTTCTTTTCTTTTACTCTTGAGTTGTTGTTGCTCACCCCTTTTTTAGGCACGAGTTTAATTCATTCAACGCTACTAGCGGCTCTATTTTAGCTTCAGAGGTAATGGTGTCTCCACCCATTCTATTTTCCTATATTCATCTTTGTTTTCTTCACTTTAATTTAGCCATGTCTTATTTAGTGATTCTTATCTTGGACACTTGATTATTCGACCATATTGTTTTATGTGGGGAGTATTGAGTTTTCTAAGTATTAATTGAGATTCTTGTGGTTGATTTGCTTCTTCCTCATTAATTATTATGTCTGTCTATGTTATTCAAGATGCTTGCTCCGAGATTGTCAGGTGTCATTGATCAAGTATGTTGTGCTACAATTATTTTTGGTTTTGATGTTTGGATTGGTGCTTGAGGGAACAGGTGGCTGACCCTTGGAACCCACTTTCTTACTTAGATTTTCGTCGGATCTGCTTTGGTTTGCTTTAAGTTTTTTTTCTTTTTATTACTCAAACAATAAGTTTCTATTGCTCGTTTTCTTCTCTTTCCTATACTATGTGATATTTTATTGTTCTTATGCTAGCTAGTTTTCCTTTTCCCTAACCATGTATTCATTTTGTTTGTAGGCCTGTTGCGTTCAACATGAGATAATATGATTTATTGCTTTACTAATGGTTGTTGAGCTTAGATTTGTGTACAATGATTAAATGTATATTTAGATGTTTTTTCTTAACAAGAAATCTTTATTTCTAAGCCTATGGATAAAACCATGATTTCTCATCTTATCACTGTCGACTGGGAAGAATTTAGTTTCATTGTTCATATTCTAACAACTGGATGGAGGGATTGTTTGAAACTGGGATTCGCTGGCAATTCGGTACATTCATTTTCCTTGTAGCTGTATTTTATTGATTCTTTTAACTTCTTTTTTTGGGGACAATTAATGATTGTTCTTTTTCTCAATGTCGAGGATTGCGACAGATGTTGGCTAAACATTTTAGGGTGAGGTTCCTTCAGCCATGTTCTTTTTGCTTGATTGGACTGAATTAATTCATATTTAGTATAACAACTTTTCTTTACTTTTATTTTACTCTTGAGTTGTCTTTGCTCACCCCTTTTTTAGCCATCAGTTTAATTCATTCAACGCTACTAGCGGCTCTATTTTAGCTATGGAGGTAATGGTGTCTCCACCCATTCTATTTTCCTATATTCATCGTTGTTTTCTTCACTTTAATTTAGTCATGTCTTATTCAGTGATTCTTATCTTGGACACTTGATCATTCGCCATTTTGTTTTATGCGGGGACTATTGAGTTTTCTCAATATTAGTTGAGATTATGGTGGTTGTTTTGTTTGTTCCTCATGAATTATTATGTCCGTCTATGTTATTCAAGATGCTTGCTCCGAGACTTTCAGCTGTTATTGACCAAGTATGTTGTGCTACAATTGTTTTTGTTTTTGATGTTTGGATTGGTGGTTGAGGGCACAAACAGCTGACCCTCGATACCTGCTTTCTTGCGCAGATCTTTGTCGGATCTCCTTTGGTTTGTTTTATGGTTTTTTTTTTATTATTTAAACAATGAGTTTCTATTGTATACTTGTTGCTCATTTTCTTCTCTTTCTTATGCTATGTGATATTTTTATTGTTCTTATGCTAGCTAGTTTTCCTTTTCCCTAGCCATGTATTAATTTTTTTTGTAGCCCTGTTGTGTTCAACACCAGATAATGTGATTTGTTGCTTTACGAGTGGTGGTTAAGCTTAGATTTATGTCTTGAAGGATTAATTGTGTATTTAGATGTTTTTTCTTAAAAAGAAGAAAATCTTCATTTCTAAGGCTATAGATAAAACCACGATTTCTCATCTTATCACTGTCGACTAGGAAGAATTTAGTTTTATTGTTCATATTCTGACAACTAGATGGACGGATTGTTTGAAACTAGGATTCGCTGGCAAGTCGATCCTTTCATTTTGCTTGTAGCTGTATTTTATTGATGCTTTTACCTTCTTTTTCTTAGGGACAATTTATGATTGTTCTTTTTTTCAATGTCTAGGATTGCGACAGATGTTGGCCAAACATTTTAGGGTGAGGTTCCTTCACTCATGTTCTTCTTGCTTGATTGGACTGAATTAATTTACATTGAGTCTAACAACTTTTCTTTTCTTTCTTTTACTTTTGAGTTGTCGTTGGTCACCCTTTTCTTCGGCATGAGCTTAATTCATTCAGCATTACATGCGGCTCTCTTTTAGCTTCGGAGGTAATGGTGTCTCCACCCATTCTATTTTCCTATATTCATCGTTGTTTTTTTCACTTTAATTTAGGCATGTCTTATTCAGTAATTCTTATCTTGGACACTTGATCATTCGACCATTTTGTTTTATGCGGGGGAGTATTGAGTTTTCTAATTATTAATTGATATTTTTATGGTTGATTTGTTTCTTCCTCATGAATTATTATGTCTGTCTAAGCTATTGAAGATGCTTGCTCCGAGATTTTCAGCTGTCATTGACCAAGTATGTTGTGCTACAATTGTTTTTGTTTTTGATGTTTGCATTGGTGGTTGAGGGAACAGGTGGCTGACCCTTGGAACCCTCTTTCTTACTCATATTTTTGATAGATCTCCTTTGGTTTGCTTTAATTTTTTTTTCTTTTTATTACTCAAACAATGAGTTTCTATTGTAGACTTTTTGGTCGTTATCTTCTATTTCCTATGCTCTGTGTTTTTTTCTTGTTGTTGTGGTAGCGAGTTTTCCTTTTCCCTAGCCATGTATTCATTTTGTTTATAGGCCTATTGAGTTCAACACGAGTTAATGTGATTTGTTGCTTTACGAGTGGTGGTTGAGCCTAGATTTATTATTTATAAGGATTAAATGTGTATTTAGATGTTTTTTTCTTAAAAAGAAGAAATTCTTTATTTCTAAGCCTGTGGATAAATACATGATTTCTCATCTTATCACTGTCGACTGGGAAGAATTTAGTTTCATTGTTCATATTCTAATAACTAGATGCAGGGATTGTTTGAAATTGGGATTCGCTGGCAATTCGGTCCTTCCATTTTCCTTGTAGCTGTATTTTATTGATTCTTTTAACTATTTTTTTGGGGACAATTAATGATTGTTCTTTTTCTCAATGTCTAGGATTGCGACAGATGTGGGCTAAACATTTTAGGGTGAGGTTCCTTCATTCATGTTCTTCTTGCTTGATTACACTGAATTAATTAACATTTAGTCTAACAACTTTTCTTTACTTTCTTTTACTCTTGAGTTGTCGTTGCTCATCCTTTTTTTAGGCATGAGTTTAATTCATTCAACGCTACTAGCAGCTCTATTTTAGCTTATGAGGTAATGGTGTCTCCACTCCTTTTATTTTCCTATAGTCATCGTTGTTTTCTTCACTTTAATTTAGTCATCTTTTATTCAATGATTCTTATCTTGGACTCTTGATCATTCGACCATTTTGTTTTATGTGGGTAGTATTGAGTTTTCTAATTATTAATTGAGATTTTTCTAGTTGATTTGTTTCCTCCTCATGAATTATTATGTTTGTCTATGTTATTCAAGATGCTTGCTCCGAAATTTTCAGTTGTTATTGATCAAGTATGTTGTGCTACATTTATTTTTGTTTTTGATGTTTGGATTGGTGGTCAAGAGAACAGGCAGCCGACCCTTGGAGCCCACTTTCTTACTCAGATTTTTTGATGAATCTCCTTTGGTTTGCTGCAATTTTTCTTTTCTTTTTATTACTCCAACAATGAGTTTCTATTGTAGACTTGTTGCTCGTTTTCTTCTCTTTCCTATGCCATGTGATATTTTATTGTTGTTAGGCTAGCGAGTTTTCCTTTTCCCCTCGGAACCCGCTTTCTTACTCAGATTTTTGACGAATCTCCTTTGGTTTCCTTTAATTTTTTTTCTGATTATTAATCAAACAATGAGTTTCTATTGTAGACTTGTTGCTTGTTTTCCTTTTTTCCTATGCTATGTGATATTTTATTGTTGTTATGCTAGCGAGTTTTCCTTTTCCTTAACCATGTATTCATTTTGTTTGTAGGCTTGTTGCGTTCAACACTAGGTAATGTGATTTGTTGCTTTACAAGTGGTGGTTGAGCTTATATTTATGTTTACAAGTATTAAATGTGTATTTAGATGTTTTTTCTTAAAAAGAAGAAAATCTTCATTTCTAAGGCTATAGATAAAACCATGATTTCTCAAGTTATCACTGTCGATAGGGAAGAATTTAGTTTCATTATTCATTTTCTTACAACTAGATGGATGGATTGTTTGAAACTGGGATTCGCTGGCAAGTTGATGCATTCATTTTTCTTCTACCTGTATTTTATTGATGCTTTTACCTTCGTTTTCTTAAGGATGATTAATGATTGTTCTTTTTCTCAATGTCTAGGATTGCGACAGATGTTGGCTAAACATTTTAGGGTGAGGTTCCCTCATTCATTTTCTTCTTGCTTGATTGGACTGAATTAATTAACATTTAGTCTAACAAATTTTCTTTACTTTTGTTTTACTCTTGAGTTGTAATTGCTGACCCTTTTTTTAGGCATGAGATTAATTCATTCAAAGCTACCAGGGGCTCTATTTTAGCTTCGGAGGTAAAGGTGTCTCCACCCATTCTATTTTCCTATATTCATCGTTGTTTTCTTCACTTTAATTTAGGCATGTCTTATTCAGTGATTCTTATCTTGGACACTTGATCATTCGACCATTTTGTTTTATGCGGGGGGAGTATTGAGTTTTCTAATTATTAATTGATATTTTTCTAGTTGATTTGTTTCTTCCTCATGAATTATTATGTCTGTCTAAGTTATTGAAGATGCTTGCTCGAGATTTTCAGCTGTCATTGACCAAGTATGTTGTGCTACAATTGTTTTTGTTTTTGATGTTTGGATTGGTGGTTGAGGGAACAGGCGGCTGACCCTTGGAACCCTCTTTCTTACTCAGATTTTTGACGGATCTCCTTTGGTTTGCTTTAATTTTTTTTTTCTTTTTATTACTCACACAATGAGTTTCTATTGTAGACTTTTTGCTCGTTTTCTTCTATTTCCTATGCTATGTGATTTTTTCTTGTTGTTATGCTAGCGAGTTTTCCTTTTCCCCTCAGAAGAACCCACTTTCTTACTCCGATTTTTGTCGAATCTCCTTTGGTTTGCTTTAATTTTTTTTTTCTGTTTATTAATCAAACAATGAGTTTCTATTGTAGACTTGTTGCTTGTTTTCTTCTCTTTCCTATACTATGTGATATTTTATTGTTATTATGCTAGCGAGTTTTTCTTTTCCCTAATCATGTATTAATTTTGTTTGTAGGCCTGTTGCGTTCAACACTAGGTAATGAGATTTGTTGCTTTACAAGTGGTGGTTGAGCTTATATTTATGTTTACAAGTATTAAATGTGCATTTAGATGTTTTTTCTTAAAAAAAAGAAAATCTTCATTTCTAAGGCTATAGATAAAACCGTGATTTCTCAAGTTATCACTGTCGATAGGGAAGAATTTAGTTTCATTCTTCATTTTCTTACAACTAGATGGATGGATTGTTTGAAACTGGGATTCGCTGGCAAGTTGATCCATTCATTTTTCTTCTACCTGTATTTTATTGATGCTTTTACCTTCGTTTTCTTAAGGATGATTAATGATTGTTCTTTTTCTCAATGTCTAGGATTGCGACAGATGTTGGCTAAACATTTTAGGGTGAGGTTCCCTCATTCATTTTCTTCTTGCTTGATTGGACTGAATTAATTAACATTTAGTCTAACAAATTTTCTTTACTTTTGTTTTACTCTTGAGTTGTAGTTGCTGACCCTTTTTTTAGGCATGAGATTAATTCATTCAAAGCTACCAGGGGCTCTATTTTAGCTTCGGAGGTAAAGGTGTCTCCACCCATTCTATTTTCCTATATTCATCGAATAGGAAGAATTTAGTTTTATTGTTCATATTCTGACAACTAGATGGAGGGATTGTTTGAAACTGGGATTCGCTGGCAAGTCGATCCTTTCATTTTGCTTGTAGCTGTATTTTATTGATGCTTTTACCTTCTTTTTCTTAGGGACAATTTATGATTGTTCTTTTTTCAATGTCTAGGACTGCGACAAATTTTGGCTAAACATTTTAGGGTGATGTTCATTCACTCATGTTCTGCTTGCTTGATTGGACTGAATTAATTTACACTGAGTCTAACAACTTTTCTTTTCTTTCTTATACTCTTGAGTTGTCGTTGCTCACCCTTTTCTTAGGCATGAGCTTATTCATTCAACATTACAGGCGGCTCTCTTTTAGCTTCGGAGGTAATGGTGTCTCCACCCATTCTATTTTCCTATATTCATTATTGTTTTTTTCACTTTAATTTAGTTATCTCTTATTGAGCGATTCTAATCTTGGACACTTGATCATTCGGCCTTTTTGTTTTATGTGGGGAGTATTGAGTTTTCTCATTATTAATTAAGATTATGGTGGTTGTTTTGTTTGTTCCTCATGAATTATTATATCCGTCTATGTTATTCAAGATACTTGCTCTGAGATTTTCAACTATCATTGACCAAGTATGTTGTGCTACAATTGTTTTTGATTTTGATGTTTGGATTGGTGGTTGAGGGCACAGATAGCTGACCCTCGATACCCACTTTCTTGCGCGGATCTTTGTCGGATCTCCTTTGGTTTGCTTTATGGTATTTTCTTTTTATTATTTAAACAATGAGTTTCTATTGTAGACTTGTTGCTCGTTTTCTTCTCTTTCCTATGCTATGTGATATTTTATTGTTCTTATGCTAGCTAGTTTTCCTTTTCCCTGGCCATGTATTAATTTTGTTTGTAGGCCTGTTGCGTTCAACACGAAATAATGTGATTTGTGGCTTTACGAGTGGTTGTTGAGCTTACATTTATGTTTACAAGGATTAAATGTATATTTAGATGTTTTTTCTTAACAAGAAGAAATCTTTATTTCTAAGCCTATGGATAAAACCATTATTTCTCATCTTATCACTATCGACTGGTAAGAATTTAGTTTCTTTTTTCATATTCTTACAACTAGATGGATTGATTGTTTGAAACTGGGATTCGATGGCAAGTCGCTCCTTTCATTTTCCTTGTAGCTGTGTTTTATTGATGCTTTTACCTTCCTTTTTCTTAGGGACGATTAATGATTATTCTTTTTCTCAATGTCTAGGATTGCAACAAATTTTGGCTAAACATTTTAGGGTGAGGTTTCTTCATTCATTTTCTTCTTGCTTCATTGGATTGAATTAATTCACATTTAGGCTAACAACTTTTCTTTTCTTTTCTTTTACTCTTGAGTTGTTGTTGCTCACCCCTTTTTTAGGCATGAGTTTAATTCATTCAACGCTACTAGCGGCTCTATTTTAGCTTTAGAGGTAATGGTGTCTCCACCCATTCTGTTTTCCTATATTCATCTTTGTTTTCTTCACTTTAATTTAGTCATGTCTTATTCAGTGATTCTTATCTTGGACACTTGACCATTCGACCATTTTGTTTTATGCGGGGAGTATTGAGTTTTCTAATTATTAATTGAGATTTTTGTTGTTGATTTGTTTCTTCCTCATGAATCATTATGTTTGTCTATGTTATTGAAGATGCTTGCTCCGTGATTTTCAGCTGTCATTGACCAAGTATGTTGTGCTGCAATTATTTTTGTTTTTGATGTTTGGATTGGTGGTTGAGGGAACAGGCGGTTGACCCTTGGAACCCTCTTTCATACTCAGATTTTTTATGGATCTCCTTCGGTTTGCTTGAATTTTTTTTTTCTTTTTATTACTCAGACAATGCGTTTCTATTGTAGACTTTTTGCTCGTTTTCTTCTATTTCCTATGGTATATGATTTTTTCTTTTTGTTATGCTAGCGAGTTTTCCTTTTCCCTAGCCATGTATTCATTTTGTTTGTAGACCTGTTGAGTTCAACACGAGGTAATGTGATTTGTTGCTTTACGAGTGGTGGTTGAGCCTAGATTTATGATTACAAGGATTGGTGGTTGAGGGAACAGGCGGTTGACCCTTGGAACCCTCTTTCATACTCAGATTTTTTATGGATCTCCTTCAGTTTGCTTGAATTTTTTTTTTCTTTTTATTACTCAGACAATGAGTTTCTATTGTAGACTTTTTGCTTGTTTTCTTCTATTTCCTATGGTATGTGATTTTTTCTTTTTGTTATGCTAGCGAGTTTTCCTTTTCCCTAGCCATGTATTCATTTTGTTTGTAGACCTGTTGAGTTCAACACGAGGTAATGTGATTTGTTGCTTTACGAGTGGTGGTTGAGCCTAGATTTATGATTACAAGGATTGGTGGTTGAGGGAACAGGCGGTTGACCCTTGGAACCCTCTTTCATACTCAGATTTTTTATGGATCTCCTTCAGTTTGCTTGAATTTTTTTTTCTTTTTATTACTCAGACAATGAGTTTCTATTGTAGACTTTTTGCTCGTTTTCTTCTATTTCCTATGGTATGTGATTTTTTCTTTTTGTTATGCTAGCGAGTTTTCCTTTTCCCTAGCCATGTATTCATTTTGTTTGTAGACCTGTTGAGTTCAACACGAGGTAATGTGATTTGTTGCTTTACGAGTGGTGGTTGAGCCTAGATTTATGATTACAAGGATTAAATGTTTATTTAAATGTTTTTTTCTTAAAAAGAAGAAATTCTTCATTTCTAAGCCTATGGATAATACATGATTTCTCATCTTATCACTGTTGACAGGGAAGAATTTAATTTCATTGTTCATATTCCGACAACTAGATGGAGGGATTGTTTGAAACTGAGATTTGCTGGCAAGTCGATCCTCTCATTTTGCATGTAGCTGTATTTTTATTGATACTTTTACCTTATTTTTCAATGGAACAAGTAATGATTGTTCTTTTTTTCAATGTCTAGGATTGTGACAGATCTTTGGCCAAACATCTTTGGGTGAGATTCCTTCATTCATTTTCTTCTTACTTGTGTGGACTAAATTAATTCACATTTATTCTAACTTTTCGTTTCTTGTTTTTTCTCTTAAGTTGCCTTTTGTCACCCTTTTTTTAGGCATGAGCTTAATTCATTCAGCGCCATTAGCTACTATATTTTAGCTTCCAAGGTAATGGCGTCTTCACCCATTCTATTTTTCTACATTCATCAATGTTTTCTTCAATTTAATGTACTCATCTCTTATGGTGCACTTGTTAAGTTCGACACTTGATCATCTAGTCATTATATTTTTTGTTGGGAGTATTGAGTTGTCTCATTATTAATATAGATTTGTCGGTCCATTTGTTTCTTCCTCATGAATTATTATGACCGTCTATGTTACTCAAGATGCTTGCTCCGAGATTTTCAGCTCTCATTGATCAAGTATGTTGTGCTACATTTGTTTTTGTTTTCGATGTTTGGATTGGTGGTTGAGGGAACAAGCGGCTGACCCTTGGAACCCACTTCTTATGTAGATCTTGGTTGGATCCCCTTTGGTTTGCTTTAAGTTTTTTTTTTTTTTTTATTATTCAAACACTGAGATTCTATTGTAGTCTTGTTGCTTGTTTTCTTCTCTTTCCTATGCAATGGGATATTTAGTTGTTGTTATGTTAGCTAGTTTTCCTTTCCTAACCATTTATTCATTTTGTTTGTAGGCCTGTTGCATTAAACACTAGGTAATGTGATTTGTTGGTTTACGAGTGGTGGGTGTGTTTAAGATTTATGTCTACAAGGATTAAATGTGTATTTAGATGTTTTTTCTTACAAGGAAGAAAATCTTCTTTTCTAAGCATAGATTAAACCATGATTTCTCATCTTATCACTGTCTACTTGGAAGAATTTAGTTTCATTATTCATATTCTAATAACTAGATGGATGGATTGTTTGAAACTTAAATTCCCTAGCAAGCCGTTCCTTTTATTTTCCTTATAGTTGTATTTTTATTGATGATTTTACCTTCTCTTTCAAAGGAGCGCTTAATGATTTTTTTTTCAATGTCTATGATTGCGGCAAATCTTGGCCAAACATCTTAGGGTAATGTTCCTTCATTCATTTTTTTTCTTGCTTGATTAGACTGAATTAAGTCTAACAACTTTTCTTTTCTTTCTTTTTCTCTTGAGTTGCCTTTGCTCACCCTTTTTTTAAGCATGACCTTAATTCATTCAGCTCTACTAACAGCTATAAAGCTTTCGTTGTAAAGGAGTCTCCACCCATTCTATTTTTCTACATTCATCATTGTTTTCTTCACTTTAATTTATTCATCTCTTAATGTGCGATTATTATCTTGGACACTCATTTGGTCGATTATGTTTTATGCGGGGAGTATTGAGTTTTTAAGTCGACCAGGATCTCTTCGACTTATTCAAACCCATCTACTGTTATCCATGCAGCATCATTACATCATTTGATATCATCTCTGTCCAAGGAGAAGGCTAGAACAGAAACAATCCTTGCAAGTTTTTTGCCAATGACTTGACAGTGTTTGGTCAACATACTTGTGCAATCCTTAAGTGCTGATTCATGCTAGCTCTTTTTTTTTCTTTTTTTTAGGGGCTTGCATATGGTCTGATACTGCATTTTTTGGAAGCAAAATTATTTAATAATCTGGTCAACATATGTACATGGCTAGATGGCCTGATACCGCATCTCAACTAGCAAACTCAAGCCAGTCAAACTTCAACTCGAGGTTACCTTTTAAATATTTATGAAGAACACTTCGTAGTATGCAAAATGTTCTATTCTTGAAAATTGATGTAGGGAGTGGGTTTGTTTTTTGATTTCCACTTCATCATCTCAGTTTTGTGTCTATGAGAGGTTGTGAGAGGGAGCCTGCTTATGAAAGCATTAGTGTTGATGATGTTCTCTTTTTAATCTCATCAAGGAAGTACTTCATCTGTGTAAAGCTGGCCCAATAATATATAGATAATTTATAACTAAATAAAAAGCAAATTGTTGAAGCCATGAGGCTTCTGACATGGATGATGTTGCTAGCCCTGGGCATAAATATCATTAGTTTTCATCTGTTTGGATTCTGGTGTAAGGGTTATTCTAGATATTAGGTTTTCAGCAACAATTAAATTATATAATATTTCAAATAATTTTAATGGATTTCTGTATGTGGGCTAATTTGAGTTTACTTTAAAAAATGATTCAAAAATATAATAATAATTTAAAAACTAATAAGAAAAAAATAAAAAGAATAAAAATTAATAACTTAGATAATAATAATAACTTAGATAAAAAGAATAATTTATCATCCTTTATCATCCTTAAGTCTCATGTAGGCTAGTCCACATCATCTCATCTCTCCTTGAAAGAATTCAACCTCAAATTAAAATTCATGTCAAACAATACAAGATCAGTAACATTAAAGGTAACACCAACACCATACTCACTTGGAAGGTTAATTTTGTATGTGTTGTGATATGAAATCCATCAACAATTGTGATGAAATCCAATAGCAATGATGGTTTAGAACCCCAAGATCATGTGACAAGATTGACTGAGCCTTGACCCGACACCTAACAAGATAAAAATCAAGACTATAAAGGATTGAAACGCCACACCTAGAAAACATGAGAATCTCTCAACAATCAAGGTGATAAGTTTGGTTGTTTGAACGCCACAATATTAACTTGATAAGTTCTATGAGTTCTTTTAAGAACAAAGAGGAACACAAGACCTCACAAATATGATAATTTTTTGAAAACATAATATATTTTTTCATTTTGAAATACCCATCAAAATTCTCATGTTTTTAGGCCTGATGCGAACCAGTCCAAAAACACTAGCAAGGACCCATTACATGTTCCAAATGGTCCAATGACGCGGTCTAAGACAAAGACATTGAAAGAGACAATGAATGCATTAGTTTTAAAGGTTTCAACCAGGTCAGAATTTCAAGGACCATTGGAGTATCAAAAGAAGATCCTAGTACATCTTATCCATGTGGAGGAGGGGTATAAGACAACCGTATTTGGGCCATGAAGTGAGCACAAAAAAGGTCCCAAAAGAATCCTACTACAACATGGGATTAATGGGCTTGATGGAAGACTACACAAAAGAAAGCCTTATGGGCTTTATATAATTTTGCTTATTGAACAAACTGAATCTGACTTATCGAAGATTAACTAGCTTCATGACGTCATTCTACTCCTTCCAATAGTGCTGGTGTCTTGGAGCAGGTTTCCATTGTGTCACACTCCTATTAGACCTATTTTTGTTTTTTTAGTGTTCCTTTAAGTTTTCCAGTTGTTCTGTCCATCTCCTTGTTTGTCGTGTCTGCATCATCTAAGCAAAAAAGAAGTGATGCGAGCCTCCTCATCACGTGGTCGCGCAACCCACAATGAAGAATGGATTTGATCCCGAAAAGCTTAAATAGGTCTGATAAGTTGGATTCAATTCGTTCAAGAACTGAAGAATGCAAGAATCACTCTCACACATAAACTGAAAGGTTCAGAATCAATTTCATCAATGGCTACCGAAATTATTCCTAACATGAGTTTAAATAGTCTTTTAAACACTAATCCTAATGGACCCCTTATGTGGACTTAAATGAGGTCCACTCAAAACTGACCCAAAACTCCAAACTAAAAAACCCCATGACTTAATCCAAACAAGCTTTGGATCCTAGCTGAAAACAAAGTCTTAATTAAGCCCAAACAAATTTTGGGTTGTAGCTAACAAAATTAAATAAAGCCCATCAGTCATATTTATAGCCTTCCATCTAGCCCCTTAATCCTTGCTGGTGTTTCTGGACCGGTTCGCATCATCCCCTCTCTCCTCGATAGGATTCAACCTCGAATCAAAACCGGTATGTTGTTGATGGCTTGACAATCAACACACATCCTCCACCTTCCATCCTTCTTAAGCTTGAGTAGCATGGGTACAACACATTGACTTATACTTTCACGAATATATCCCTTATCTATTAGCTCATAAACTTGTCTTTAAAGTTCTTTTATCTCCTCGGGATTGTTTATATAGGCTGGTCCGTTATGAATTGAAGCTTCATGTACAAAATCAATCTTATGCTCTATCCCCCACAATAGTGGTAATCCGCTAGGAGTATCATTGGGGTAAACATCATCAAACTCCATCAATAACGAAACAACAGCACTAGGAAAAATATGATCAAGATCATTAGTATTAAAGTAAGCCTCTTTGTACAGATGTAAAATCATTAGCTTGTCTGTGAAACATGCAGATCTGACCTCACCCTCTCTAGGATAAAAATTAGGCTGTTTCTTTAATTTTTCCACACAATTCTCATCACTCTTCCTGAGTTTCTTCTCTCCTCTAGCCTTACCTCCACTCTTGACCAGATTTGGGTGTTTTTGAGTTGTGCTCAAATGGTCTGGATTGTTTGTCTTTGGATGAGTGTCTAAATGGGTTGTAGTGGTTTGGGTTCTGGCTGAATTTGATGTTCTCTCCCCTTGATCCTCACCTTGATTTTCTCTCCCCATTGCCTCACGCTCATGTTTTAGCTTTATTTGATCATCATACACCTGTTTGGGTGTAAGACATACAAGAGTGATGGTTTTACCATCTTTTACAATGGTATACATGTTTTTAATCCCACCATGAATTGCCTTCCTACCATATTGCCAAGGCCTCCCGAACAAGATGTGACTTGCTTGCATTGGTACCACATCGCACAGAACTTCATCAACATATTTCCCAATCGAAAATCACAACCGGTTTGATCACTTTCACTTCTCCACTATCATTCAGCCATTGCAATCTATATGGTTTCGAATGCTTAAAAGTACTCAAATTTAGTTTACTCACAAGGGTGGTATTGCAAACATTAACGCAATTTCCACTTTCAATAATTAAACCACACACCTTGCTTTGTACGTAACAACGCGTATGAAAGATATTCTCTCTTTGTTGATTAGATTCATCTTCCATGACCTGAACCTGAAGTGTGTGCCTTATAACCAAGGACCCCGTAACCGGTAATGCTAACTCATCCCCCTTACTATCCCCCAATGGTGACATGCCTTCACAATAAGATTTGTCACTTTTATATTCTATATCATCATCATAGTCATCTTCACCCACAATTGCGTTTTCATCAACAACCTCTTCAAAATAAAAACTGGTATTCTGTATGGCCTTATGGACTGTATTTCCTCTACAATCAGCACTAATATTCTGTTTCCTTATCGATTTCAGATCATCATTCAGATCCATGTTCATCCTCGACGACAATTGGAGTTGCTGACATAAGGCTCGCAATTGGAAAGCAACGTCAGCGTTTTGTGTTGCTAATTCATTGTTTCCTGACATCCTTTGTATCTGCAAAATTCAGTTAGTAGCTCAAAATATATCCTCACAACTCTCGTGTTTCACACACAAAAAAAATCAAGGCTTTTCACTCGAATAAGCTCACTACGCCTTTTACCTCATAACTCTCATGTATCACCAAAAAAAATCAAGGCTTTTAACTCTAATAAACTCACTACGCCTTTTACCTCTTAACTTTTTGAGAATTGAGCAGAATCTAAACTCTTACGCAATTTTTACGTAACATAATTGAAACCTAGACCAAACAACCTCAAAATAACCTCAAATTCAATATTTAGTATTTTAATACTAAAATAAAATCAACACTCAAATTATAGGTCGTTCTCGTACTTCTAGTTACTCAACCCCTTATGTGATCAAATTTCAGCAGAAACGAATCTCCAATTGAAAACTCTAGTATACGCTATCAAAATAAGCTCAAATTCAATATATCATGAGATAAAGTTTTAATTGAATCTGAAGTGTTTTTCTAAGGGTTTACGAAGGTAATGTTTCTATGGCAGAAATGAATTTCGAAATAAACCCTCATGAAATCAAAATTAGAATAAGCTCAAATTTGACATGATTCTACGTGAATACTAGTAGACCGAATATAATTTTTCAATTCATTCTGATGTGGTTTGCTTATGTTTCCCCCGAGTTGTGTTTTCTGCGGCAAAACCTCATCTAATACCTCTATCTCTCTCTTTTTTTCTCTTTTATCTTTTCTTTTTCTACTTTTCTCAATTTACTGACACGACGAGATAGAAAAAAATGAAATATAAGCTCTCCTTTCCTTATGATTCTTTTTGTTTTACTAAAGCACGCAGACTCGAAGAATAAGGAGATAGACACAAGGGTTTGGGTACATAGGAGAAAGAGATTGATCTAGAAGTTGATTTTTGATGTTTATTTAGTATTGTAAAACTAAATAATGAATTTGAGGTTATTTCAAGATTGTTTTGCCTGGGTTTCAATTTGGTTACGTAAAAATTGCTGAATAGGTTAGATTCTGGACAGCTCTCAAAAAGTGATCCTTATTGTTTAGTTGTCCACTTATTCGCTTTTATTATAGTTTGGGTTATCTAGGATGTCAAGCTATTGTTTTTTCTTGTGTTTTATTTCGTGTCTTCGTATTGTCCTCAATTCCTACGAATTTGCATGGTATTTTTATTGCTTCTTGAGTCTATAAAACATAACTAAAGTGTCTTGTGAAGGCTCTTGACTTTGATTTGTTGATTTTAGTTCCTAAAGAACCAAAAGAAAGCAAGTTGTGAGGTAAAAAGCGTAGTGAGTAGAGTGAAGAAACTTGATTTTTTTTGTGTAATTCACGAGAGAAATGAAGATATATTTGTGCTACTAACCTAATTTTGCATATTCAAAGGATGTTTTGGAAACAACAAATCAATGACACAAAACACTGAAGTTGCTTTCCAATTGCGAGCCTTAGGTCAGCAACCCGAGTTGTTGTCTATGACATACAAGGATCTGAGAGATAAGGTGAATTCGATAAAGCAACAGAATAATGGAGTTGAACGCCAAGGAAATAAAGTTTGTATGGCCACAAGGAATAACAAATATGATTTTGAAGAGTATGTTGATGAAAACACAGGTGTGGGTAAAGATGACTATGATTTTGCATCTATTGGCCAAGGAATTAGGTCTAGACCGAGCAGAGCTACGAGGAATGTGAATTTCCATGGCATGCAGAATTATAAAGATATGGATAGGGACACCATTAAGCTGAAAATTCCTAACTTCCAAGGTAAAAATGATCCATATGCTTACTTGGAATAGGAGAAAAAGGTAGATTGGATTTATTATTGCCATAAATATTTTGAACAAAAAAAAATAAAATTGGTGATGATTGAGTTTACGGAGTATGCATTGATTTGGTGGGAATCAGATTTTAATCAGTAGGAGGAGGAATGGGGAGCGACCCGTTCAGACTTGTGGGAGAGATGAAAGTCTTAATGACTAGACGATTTATGCCAAACCACTATTATAGAGACCTATACCTGAAGCTCCAATGATGCGAACCTTGTGATCACGTGGTCACGCAACCCATAACAAAGAATGAGATTTGATCTTGGAAAGCCGAAATAGGTCTGATAGGAGGGTGACACAATGGAAACCTGCCCCAAGGCACCAACACTATTAGAAGGAGTAGAATGACGCCATGAAGCTAGTTAATATTCGATAAGTCGAATTCAGTTCGTTCAAGAACTAAAGAATGCAAGAATCACTCTCACACATAAACTGAAAAGTTCAGAATTAAAATTCATCAATGGCTGCAGAAATTTCGCTAACAATTTCAAAACGAGAAAAACCAGTAGTCGAATGAATAGTTCAATTATAAGCAAACTCAATAAAAGGCAAACATTTTTCCCAACTTTTCAAATTCTTTTGTATTAGAACATGTAAAAGTTGAGATAATGTTCTATTGACTACCTCAGTTTGCCCATCTGTTTGAGGATGACATGTTAATGCGAATCGGTCTAGAAACACCAACAAGGAATAAGGGGCTGGATTGAAGGCTATAAATAAGACTCCTTGTTGTGTCCATCTTCTTGTTCTTCGTGTCTACGTGATCTAGTAAAAAAAAAAAATAACGCCTATATTTCATCATTTTTCAGATAAATTAAGAATGAAAAAAAGAGAGATTCGATATATTTAAAATAAAGCCTATATTTCATCCTTATTCTGTCTCGTTGTTTCAGTAAATTAAGAAGAAGAAAAAAACAGAGATTCAGTACATTTAAAAAAAAACAGAGAAAAAAAGAAAAGAAAGAGAGTTAGAGGTGTTAGATGAAGTTTTGCCACATAAAACACAACTTGGAGGAAACATAAGAAAACCAGCTCGGAATTAATTAAAAATCAATATTCCATCTATTGGTGTTGAGATAGAATTATATGTCAAATTTGGATTTATTCTAATATTGATTTCTTGAGGTTTAATTTCGAGATTCATTTCTACTGTAGAAACACTACCTTAGGGAACCCCTACAAAAACACTTTAGAATCAATTGAAACTTTACATTCTATGTCAAGGTATTGATATCTCATGATATATTAAATTTAGGCTTATTTGAATATCATATACTGGAGTTTTCAATTGGAGGTTCATTTCTGCTGAAATTTGATCACACAAGGGGTTGAGTGCTTGGAAGTACGAGAATGACCTATAATTTCGATTTTATTTTTAGTTTAGTATTACAATACTAAATATCAAATTTGAGTTCATTTCGATGTTGTTTGGTCTGGGTTTCAATTCTACCACGTAAAATTTACGTAAGAGGTTAGATTTTGCTCAAGTCTGAAAAAGTGTTCCTTATCGTTTAGTTTTGTCCATTTCTCTATTTTTATTCTATTTTGGGTTATCTAGGTAGTAATTGTTTTCTCTAGTATTTGGTTCTGTTTTATTTTGTGTCTTTGTATCGTCCACAATTCATACGAATTTGCATTGTTACTCGTGAAATCATAATCTTAGTTTTGTTTTGCTTTATTTTCAGTATTTTTATTGCTTCTTGATTCTGAAAATCATAATTAGAGTGCGCTGCGAAGGCTACTAACTTTGATTTGTTGATTTTAGTTCCAAAAGAACCACAAGAAAGCAAGTGAGCGTATTAAAGTGAAAAGCCTTGATATTTTTGTGTAATACACAAGAGGTGAGCAGATATATTTTAAGCTACTAACCTAATTTTGCAGATTCAAAGGATGTCAGGAAACAATGAATTAGTGACTCAAAATATGTTGATGAAGTTCTGTGCGATGTGGTACCAATGCAAGCAAGTCACATCTTGTTGGGGAGGCCATGGCAATATGACAGGAAGGTAGTTCATGATGGGATTAAAAATACATATAGCATTGTAAAAGATAGTAAAACCATCACTTTTCTACCTCTTACACCCAAATAGGTGTATAATGATAAAAAAAAAAAGAAGCTAAAACGTGAGCATGAGGCAATGGGGAGAGAAAATCAAAGTGAGTATCAAGGGGAGATAAGACCATTAGATTCGACTAGAACCCAAACCACTACAACTCATTCAGGCACATCCAAATACAAACAAAACAAACCATTCGACTACAGTCAAAAACACCTAAATCTGGTTGAGAGTGGAGGTAAGACAAGATGAGAGAAGAAAGTCAGGAAGAGTGATGAGAATTATGTTGAAAAACTAAAGAAACACCAGCAAGGACACATTATAATGCGGGCCAACCCAAAATACCGACAAGGATCCATTACAAGTGTAGAAGGGGTCCAATACAACTTTATTTGGGCCATGAAGTGAGCACAGCAAAGGAACAAAAAAGAATCGTACTACAACATGGGATTAATGGAAGACTATAAAAAAGAAAGCCTTATGCGCTTTATTTCATTTTGTTAGCTACAACCAAGGCCTGTTTGTGGTTAAATTAAGACTTCGTGTTTAGGTAGGATCCAAGGCTTGCTTGGATTAAGTCATGGGCTTTCCAACTTAGGGTTTTGCATCAGTTTTGAATGGACCTCATTTAAGTCCACATATGGGGTCCATTAGGGTTACTTTTTAAAAAAAACTATTTCAACTCATGTTAGATAACTTTCGGTAGCCATTGATGAATTTTTATTCTTAACTTTTCAGTTTATGTGTGAGAGTGATTTTGCATTTTTTAGTTCTAGAACGAACTTAATCCAACTTATCTAAGATTAACTGGCTTCATGGTGTCATTCTACTCCTTCTAATAGTGTTGGTGCCTTGGGACAGGTTTCAATTGTGTCACACTCATATCACACCTATTTCGACTTTTCGAGATCATATCTCATTCTTAATTGTGGATTGTATAACCACGTGATCATGAGGTTCGTATCAATATGAAGCTAGAAGACATGGTTCACATGGCCACAAAGGTGGAGAGACAAATTAGGAAGGGACAACATTGCATTCTTCATGATGCAGAACAGCCTCGAAACACCAAAAAAGACCCATTACATATTCCAAATGGTCCAATGATGTGGTCTAAGACAAAGGCAATGAAAGAGGCAATGAATACATTGGTTTTGAAAGTTTCAACTAGGTTAGAATTGCAAGGACCATTGAAGTATAAAGAGGAGACCGTAGTACTTCTTATCCATGTGGAGGAGGGGTCCAATACAACCTTATTTCGGCAATGAAATGAGGACAGCAAAGGAGCCAAAAGAATCCTATTACAACATGGGATTAATGGGCTCGATGGAAGACTATAAGAAAAAGTCTTATGGGGTTTATTTAATTTTGTTAGGTACAGCCCAAGACTTGGTTGGGATTAATTACAACTTTGTTTTTAGCTAGGATCCAAGGCTTGTATTGATTAAGTCATGGACTTTCCAACTTTGGGTTTTAGGTCAATTTTGAGTGGACCTCATTTAAGTCCACATAAAGAGTCCAGGGTTAGTTTTTAAAAGACGATTTAAACTCATGTTAACTAAATTTCAGCAACCATTGATGAATTTTAATTCTGAACTTTTCAGTTTATGTGTGAGCGTGATTCTAGCATTCTTTAGTTCTTGAACGAATTGAATCTAATTTATCGAAGACTAACTGGCTTTGTGGCGTCATTCTACTCCTTCCAATAGTGCTGGTGCGTGTGGCAGGTTTCCATTGTGTCAAACTTTCCCCACAAAGTCTTCCATAAGTAACTCAAAAACTTGGCTTCCCTATCAGAAACAATAGTCCTAGAAATGCCATGTAACCTAACAATTTCTTTGAAGAACAAATCACCTACATGTGAAGCATCATCAGTTTTATGACAAGCAATGAAATATATCATCTTGGAGAAACTATCTACCACCACAAAAACTGAATCTCTCCCCCTCTTAGTCCTAGGTAATCCCAAAACAAAATCCATAGAAATATTGATCCAAGGTTCACTAGATATTGGCAAAGGGGTGTACAAACCATGAGGTTTCAATTTAGACTTAGCATGTTTACAAGTGATGCACTTCTCATAGAATCTTTCCACATTACGTTTCATATGAGGCCAAAAAAATGATCATGTAAAATTCCTAATGTCTTAGCTATACCAAAATGTCCCATCAAACCACAACCATGAGCTTCTCCCACAAACAATTCACATGAGAACACATAAGCATACATAGTTTATTTTCCCTAAACAAAAATCCTTCATGCTTGTAAAACTGACCAAAATCCACTTTTTCACATGCATTGAACAAATCTCCAAAATCAGAATCTTGTGCATACAAATCCTTAATGTATTCAAAAACGAGCAATTTTGTATTTAAAATGGAAAGTAAAGCATATCTTCAGGACAATTCATCAGCTATCACATTTTCCTTATCATGCTTGTATCTGATCACATAAGGAAAGGTTTCAATGAATTCCACCGACTTGACATGGTGTCTGTTTAACTTTTGTTGTCCTTTCAAATGCTTCAAGGACTCATGATCCATGTGAATCACAAATTCCTTTGGCCATAGATAATGTTGCCAATTTTCCAAAGCCCTTACTAAGGCAAACATCTCCTTATCATAAGTAGGGTAATTTAGGGCTGCCCCACTCAACTTTTCACTAAAACAAGCAATCTGGATGACCTTCTTGCATCAAAACAACTCCAATACCTATTCTGAAGCATCACACTCAATTTCAAAAGTTTTAGAAAAGTTAGGTAAAACAAGCAAAGGTGCATTAATTAACTTTTCTTTGATCAGATTAAACGCCTTTTCTTGTTCTTCACCCCACTTAAATGACACATTTTTTTTATGACTTCAGTAAGAGGTGTGGCTAAGCTACTAAAATCACGCACAAACCGTCTATAGAAGCTAGCTAAGCTGTGGAAACTCCTCACTTGGCTAATTGTTGTAGGAGTTGGCCACTCTTGGATTGCCTTATCCTTTTCCTCGTCCACCTCAATTCCTTTCTTACTAACAACAAAACTAAGAAAAACAAGTTTATCCATGCAAAAGGTGCACTTCTTGAGATTAACAAACAATTTTTCTTTCCTTAGAATTTCCAAGACAGATCTCAAATGCATTACATGTTCCTTCAAGTTTTTGCTATAAATTAGGATATCATCAAAATACACAACGACAAATCTGCCAATATATGCACACAGAACATTGTTCATCAAACGCATAAATGTGCTCGGAGCATTAGTTAAACCGAAGGGCATCACTAACCACTCATACAAACCATATTTAGTCTTAAAAGCAGTTTCCATTCATCACCTTCTTTCATCCTAATCTGTTGATGTCCACTCTTAAGATCCACTTTTGTAAAGGCACAAGAACCATGCAATTCATCCAGCATATCATCTAATATAGGAATGGGATGATGATACTTTACCGTTATGTTGTTGATGGCTCGACAGTCAACACACATCCTCCATGTTCCATCCTTTTTAGGAACTAATAGCACACTCGGACTCATGCTTTCACGCACATAACCCTTCTCCACTAATTCACCTACTTGCCTCTGAAGTTCCTTGGTATCCTCGGGATTAGTCATATAAGTAGGTTGGTTTGGAATTGACGCACCTGGTATGAAATCAATCTGATGTTCAATCCCTCGAATTGGAGGTAATCCATTAGGTACCTCTTCGGGAAGGACATCTTTAAACTCCTGCAAAAGAGAAACAATATCGCTCGACAAAGCGCTGACGAGATGATTGGTACATAAAAGAGCCTCCTTGTACATGAGTACAATCAGGGGCTGGTGTGAAAATAATGCTCTCTTGATCTCACTTTTTTTTGCAATATAATTGAATTTTTCCTCTCTTGCTCTCTCTATGGTCGAAATCCTTCTCTTTCTTTTTCTCTAATCAATGTTTTTCTGTCTTTTTTTTTTGTAAATCTTTTTTTCGATTTCGGCCTTCATTTCTTTTTCTTTCTTTTGGTCATTTGATCTTTGTAACTTTAATTGGTCCTCCCTCACCTGTTATGGATTCAATGGCATAAAAATAATAGGTTGCTTTCTATGAGTAAAAGAATACCTATTTGTAAATCCATCATGCATAACCCTCCGATCGTACTACCATGGTCTTCCCAAGAGTAAATGGCTTGCATGCATAGTCACCACATCACAAAGCACCTATCTTCGTATTTACCAATAGATAATACCACCAATACTTGCCTTGTCACCTTGATCTCACCACATTGATTCAGCTACTAAAACCGATAAGGGTGAGGATGTTTCAAGGTAGTTAAGGCCAATTTCTCCACAATAAGTCTGGCTACATTCATGCAACTTCCTCCATCAATAATGACACTACAAACTTTGTTTTTCACAAAGCACCAAGTATGAAACAAGTTCTCCCTTTGGTTACTTTCTTCCTCCTTAACCTATATAGTGAGAACTCTCCTTGCCAGGTTGTCAATACCGTCCCGGTTGTCTCATTCTGCTTACACGTTTTTGGTCAAACAATTTTTTGTGGGTGCAGCTTTAGGGTAATCTGTTCATATAAAATTATTTATATATATATATATGAAAAAAATTAAAATATTAATTTAACAAGAAAAATTACAATTCAAAATAAATTAACTTTAAATTATACAATACAAACACAAAATCAAATTAATATAAAATCAAAATTAGAAAAAAATCACAAATTAATCAAAATAAAGAAGATTTTAAGGCCGTAATGGCACATCCTGAACGGAATCGAGACGTTTCGACCGGAATTTGGCTGGAATTTCTGGTATGGACTAGAATTAAAACCGAGAGGAAAACGATGTCGTTTCGTCTCGGTTTTGTTAATGGAACGAAACGTTATGGCCGTTCCAGAGAACGGAACGGAATTGACAACCCAACTCCTTGCTACCAATAAATTTCCCACCACAGCACTTTGCTCATCATCAGCATCCTCCAAAGGTGGCATATCATCATCATCTACTTCTTCCTCATTCTCCGACTCAAGCTCTCCTTGGGCGTTTATTACCATCACCCTTTTGTTTACACACTGGCTGGCAATGTGTCCCCGCCTCTGGCATTTAAAACACTTAATATCACGTGTTTTAGAACTTGAAGTTTTAGTGTTACCTACATTAGCGATGGTCGTTGGTTTGGAATTTTTAGAGGATTTAAATTTTGGCTTATTTTGTAGGTTCTCATCCCGTTTTGGAGTTGTCTTCCACGTGTTGGTGGTAGCCATAGGATGACCCCTCCTAACCAATCCTTTTCGTTTGAATTGTTCCTCCATCTTTATGGCTTGATGCACCATATCTGTCAACTCAACATAGTGTTGCATCTCAATTATATCCGCAATCTCATGATTTAATTCGTGCAAGAACCTAGCCATAGTGGCTTCCCGATCCTCATCGACATTAGCCTAGATCATAGCTACCTCCATCTCCTTATAATATTCTTCCACACTCTTGGAACCTTGATTTAGCCTCTGCAACTTGTGATACAATCCCCTATAATAGTGGTTGGGTACAAAACGCTTCCTCATAAGTATTTTCATCTCCTCCTTAGTGTCCATGGGTGGCTCTCCATTTTAGTCTCCCACTCCAAATAAACTTCAGGATCACTTTTACCTTGAAAAAATGGGATTTTAATCTTTATGTTTCCCAAATCATTATCCCTCCGAGGTCTACCCATCCTAGCTTCTCGATATCATTCCCACGCTCAAACCTACCTCAATTCAAATATGGCTCATCAAACTCCGAGTCCGCCTCTTCCTCAACATTTTGCCACGGAACACGCCCACCTTGCTGCCTATTGGGAATGTCTTGTTGATGTCCCCTAGGAGCCTCTGTTTCTACCCTGTCCAACCTGTCATGAATAGGTTCTAATTCAGCCCTTAACACACGTCTTATCTCCCCTAGTAAGGCTTTCATTTGGAGGTTTGAAACTGCAGGTTGTCAAACTTCTTCGGTTGTATCTTCTTGATTATTGGACATATTTAAAATCTGCAAAATAAGGTTAGAATCCTCACAAGCACTCCCTCACGTGTTTCACTCAAGAATTGATACACTTACACTCGTGTTTGCACACTAAACGGCTTTTACCCTCTTATGGTCTCACACACTCTTGCCTTTTTTCTTCCACTCTTTTGTGTCTTCTTTAGTTCTTAATCGAACTTCCAAAAACTAATTCAAAATAATCCCACAGCAATTCAAAAGATGAGAAACAACCAAAATTAAAATGGCTAAAACTAGTATAAGATGAGATACAAGATTGAAACGAAGTTTTACTACTGCAATCGTATGTTGTTTTTTTTTCACGATTTTTTTTGAACTTGAATAAGGTGAGAAACAAGATTGAAAAGAAGTTTTCCTAATGGAATCGTGCACCCTTTTTTTCCGTATTGTTTAACGATTTTTTCTTGTTTTTTTTTAAGAGTTTTTTATCTTCTACAAGAGATAAAAGAAAAAAAAAAAATGAAAGATAGTCAAACTTATCTTAGAACCAAAGCTCTGATACCAAATGATATGAACTCCATCAATAATTGTGATGAAACCCAATAGCAACGTGGTTTAGAACCCAAATATCGTGTAGACAAGATTGCTTGAGCCTTTACTCAACACCTAACAAGACTACGAAGGATTGAAACGCACACCTAGAAAACATGAGAATCTCTCAACAATCAAGGTGATAAGTTTGGTTGTTTGAACTCCACAAGATTAACTTGATAAGTTCTACGAGTTCTTTTAAGAACGAAGAGGAACACAAGACCTCACAAAAATGATAATTTTTCAAAACATAATCTGCCTATTCATTTCAAAATTTCCATCTTTATACTTGGAACAACCCTCCAAGAATAGGAAAAGTCATAACTAAAGCTTTAAAAGAGCACAAACATCAAAATAAACAAGTCCCCACGTTTTTAGTCCTGTTGGACTTCTAGAGGCAACCATAAATAGTTAAATGACTAAATTCAATGTATTTAGCATAACCATTGAAGACCATGTTTAATTCTCTATTTAATATCTTGGAACTCATCAAATTCATGCCCTTTGATGGTCAGATCAGGCTGGAAATGTTTTTGCATATTTATTACCGTCTTCAGTTGGTTTGATGATGTGGACTAAGCCTTGATTATTATTTGAGCCCATCTTGGTTTGTTTAGAATCAGCCCAAATCGCTTGGATTAGCCCATTTAGTGCATTCTTGAAACGTTTGGCTATAAGTCTCGTAATTGGACCACTTGGAAGGGACAACGAGTCTTGTGCAAATTCATCCCCATCCGCGAGTGTATGATGAACGAGACCAGCTCCTTGGTTTGCATCATTCCCACTGGTGCAGCGCATGTACGTACACTGTGGTCGTAGACGTTTCAATGGTCATTTGAAAATTTCCCCCCCTTTCTCTCTCTTGCCTACGCAATCTAACGTTAGCGCAATTGTTTTTTCTGAATTTTCCCTTCAGTATATATAAAGAGAGAGAGGGGGGGCCTCAACAGGCTTTTAAAATTGTGATACTTTATAGAAAGCGGGGCTCTAACAGGCTTTTGAAACTTTTGCAGGATAGTAAAATCAGATCGATTCGGTATGATTTTATGTTTTTATATGATTTTGACCGAGTTTGACCCAAATTAATTTTGTTACCCGAGTTAATAAGCTTTGATGAGTTGACTCGCAAAATCAACCGAGTTTGGCCCAAATCGATTTTTTTACCCGAGTTAATAAGTTTTGATGAGTTGACACGAGTAAACTCATGATTTTGACAACCATGATTGTAGTTTCATTTAGGTCCTCAGACTTTGAATTTTTTAAATTGGTCTATAATCCATAATATTTTCAGTATCAAAGTTTTGATTTATTTCAATTTTATCCTTCCATGCAAATTAATTATAGATTTCAGTTTCATTTCGGTCTTAATTCTTTTAATTTTCAATTTTGTTTTAAATTATTTAATTTCATTGGCATCAATGTTTGGATTTATTTCAATTTTTACCTCCACATTCAAAATTTTTACTCTGCTATCTGTGGATATAGGAAGCTATGAAGTGGGTGAGGGATCAGCCTGGATGGAAACGATCAGAAGGACGGAATCACATATTTCCTATTCATCATCCATGGTCTTTCAAATCTGTTTGTAGATATGTCAAAAATCCAATTTGGTTGTTACCAGATATGGACTCCACAGGGAACTGGTGACTATATGACTTGGAAAACTTGTCTGCATTTCGGTATTTGACTGGTTATAATAACTGAAAAAAGTTATTCCTGGAAATTAATCTGAACAGCAAGAAGACCAACAAATACTGTTAGTTCTAATCCTGTACAGCCTTCTAACATGAATTATAAAATTTATGACAATTTGTGTATACTATGATGTAGTAATGCTTGTTGACGCACATTTCAATGCATCTCTTTTTATGTGCAGCTTGAGTATGATATCTTGGAATATGTTGTAATTGCCTGGTTAGCACAAGGTGGTCGTGATAAGATGAAAGATGATGGCCTTAATCTGTCAGACTGGCTTCAATCACTGGCTTTACTCTGGGGTCACCTGTATGTATACATTTCCACTCCCAAAACACAAGTAGTCATATTTATTGTGTTTTTGTTCCTGTGGAATGTATATGGACCCACCTGTATCAATACCACGATAGCATGTTAACAAATATGACTGCTTAGCAGATGGAATCAATTTTCATGGTTTTTAATCCATTATAAAGGTTGCTTGTTGTCATTCGATGTGAAAAATCACAAGTATGAGTTTGGTATTTTCCCTTTTTGGGCTCTGATTTTTATATTTGCTTGTCCACTAACTTTAATATATTGTGCATGAGCTGTGTTGGAGTCACTATGTCACTGTATTGAGAATTTTAGTTGTATCTTGGGAAACATTACTTCAGTTTCTGAGTTATGGATTTGACTCAAAAAAAGCAGGATAAGGAGAGCTTATATTTGTTGTGGATATTGATGGTTTTCTGAGTCTTTGATTTAGGGGTCTAGCTCACTGCCAACGTGTCTGGCAGTGCATAAGCATTAATCAGAAAACCCTATGGGATTCAGAGATGGAAACAGTGTAAAGTTGTCTGAATTGGAAATCATATCTGAATAAGAGTGTTAGTAAGCGGATAAAAGAACTACAGAAAAAAAAGAAACGAAAATTGAAAAGAGGTAGCCCAGATTACATTATTCGAACAAGACAATAATGTTATTTCGTTGACCTCCTTTCAAGTTTGACATGCTTGACACTAGAGGTCAAAAAGGCTATCCTTACAATGATCTCTGAGATTCATGAGTGTGACTTCGCTTTTCTATGAATCAAAGATGAAACATACCATGAAACTAGGCTTGTGCTAAGACGGGGGTTGGTTGCTTTGTTTGTTAGGATTATGACAAATCTTGGCTAAACATTTTAGGGTGACGTTCCTTCATTCATTTTTTTCTTGCTTGATTGGACTCAATTAATTCACATTTAGTCTAACAACTTTTCTTTTCTTTCTTATTCTCTTGAGTTGCCTTTGCTCACCCCCTTTTTAGGCATGAGCTTAATTCATTCAACGCTACTAGCGGCTCTATTTTAGCTTCGGAGGTAACGGTGTCTCCATCCATTCTATTTCCCTACATTCATCATTGTTTTCTTCACTTTAATTTACTGATCTCTTATTGAGCGATTATTATCTTGGACACTTGATCATCTGGTCGTTATGTTTTATGCGGGGATTATTGAGTTGTCTCATTATTCATTGAGATTTATGGTTTCCATTTGTTTGTCCATCATGAATTATTAAGTACGTCTATATTATGCAAAATGCTTGCTCCGAGATTTTCTGCTGTCATTGATCAAGTATGTTGTGCTACAATTGTTTTTGTTTTTGAAGTTTGGATTGGAGGTTGAGGGAACAGGTGGCTGACCCTTGGAACCCACTATCTTATGCAGATCTTGGACGGATCCCCTTTGGTTTGCTTTACGCTTTTTTTCATTTTATTATTCAAACATTGAGTTTCTATTGTAGACTTGTTGCTCGTTCTCTTCTCTTTCCTATGCTATGGGATATTTTGTTGTTGTTATATTAGCTACTTTTCGTTTTCCCTAACCATGCATTCCATTTGAATGTAGGCCTCTTTCGGTCAACACCAGGTAATGTGATTTTTGGTTTACATTCGGCGGTTGAGCTTAGATTTATGCCTAGAAGGCTTAATTGTGTATTGAGATGTTTTATGATTAAAAGAAGAAAATCTTCATTTCTGAGCCTATGGTTAAAACCAATATTTGCAGCTGTCATTGACCAAGTTTGTTGTGCTACAATTGTTTTTGTTTTTGAAGTTTGGATTGGATGTTGAGTGAATAGGCGGCTGTCACCTTGGAACCCACATTCTTACACAGATCTTGGACGGACGCCTTTGCTTTGCTTTAAGTTTTTTTTTTCTTTTTATTATTCAAACAATGAGTTTCTATTGTAGACTTGTTCATTTTCTTCTCTTTCTTATGGTATGTGATTTTTTATTGTTGTTATGCTAGCCAATTTTCCTTTTCCCTAACCATGTATTCATTTTGATTGTAGACCTGTTGCGTTCAACACCAGATAATATGATTTATTGCTTTACGAGTGGTGGTTAAGCTTAGATTTATGTCTAGAAGGATTAATTGTGTATTTAGATGTTTTTTCTTAAAAGAAGAAAATCTTCATTTCTAAGGCTATAGATAAAACCATGATTTCTCATCTTATCACTGTCGACTAGGAAGAATTTAGTTTTATTGTTCATATTTTGACAACTAGATGGACAGATTGTTTGAAACTAGGATTCGCTGGCAAGTCGATCCTTTCATTTTGCTTGTAGTTGTATATTATTGATGCTCTTACCTTCTTTTTCTTGGGGACAATTTATGATTGTTCTTTTTCTCAATGTCTAGGATTGCGACAGATTTTGGCTAAGCATTTTAGGGTAAGGTTCCTTCATTCATTTTTTTCTTGCTTCATTGGATTGAATTAATTCACATTTAGGCTAACAATTTTTCTTTTCTTTTCTTTTACTCTTGAGTTGTTGTTGCTCACCCCTTTTTTAGGCATGGGTTTAATTCATTCAACGCTACTAGCGGCTCTATTTTAGCTTCAGAGGTAATGGTGTCTCCACCCATTCTATTTTCCTATATTCATCTTTGTTTTCTTCACTTTAATTTAGCCATGTCTTATTTAGTGATTCTTATCTTGGACACTTGATTATTCGACCATATTGTTTTATGTGGGGAGTATTGAGTTTTCTAATTATTAATTGAGATTCTTGTGGTTGATTTGCTTCTTCCTCATTAATTATTATGTCTGTCTATGTTATTCAAGATGCTTGCTCCGAGATTGTCAGGTGTCATTGATCAAGTATGTTGTGCTACAATTAATTTTGGTTTTGATGTTTGGATTGGTGCTTGAGGGAACAGGTGGCTGACCCTTGTAACCCACTTTCTTACTTAGATTTTCGTCGGATCTGCTTTGTTTTGCTTTAAGTTTTTTTTCTTTTTATTACTCAAACAATAAGTTTCTATTGCTCGTTTTCTTCTCTTTCCTATGCTATATGATATTTTATTGTTCTTATGCTAGCTAGTTTTCCTTTTCCCTAACCATGTATTCATTTTGTTTGTAGGCCTGTTGCGTTCAACATGAGATAATATGATTTGTTGCTTTACTAATGGTTGTTGAGCTTAGATTTGTGTACAATGATTAAATGTATATTTAGATGTTTTTTCTTAACAAGAAGAAATCTTTATTTCTAAGCCTATGGATAAAACCATGATTTCTCATCTTATCACTATCGACTGGGAAGAATTTAGTTTCATTGTTCATATTCTAACAACTGGATGGAGGGATTGTTTGAAACTGGGATTCGCTGGCAATTCGGTACATTCATTTTCCTTGTAGCTGTATTTTATTGATTCTTTTAACTTCTTTTTTTGGGGACAATTAATGATTGTTCTTTTCTCAATGTCGAGGATTGCGACGGATGTTGGCTAAACATTTTAGGGTGAGGTTCCTTCGACCATGTTCTTTTTGCTTGATTGGACTGAATTAATTCATATTTAGTATAACAACTTTTCTTTACTTTTATTTTACTCTTGAGTTGTCTTTGCTCACCCATTTTTTAGCCATCAGTTTAATTCATTCAACGCTACTAGCGGCTCTATTTTAGCTATGGAGGTAATGGTGTCTCCACCCATTCTATTTTCCTATATTCATCGTTGTTTTCTTCACTTTAATTTAGTCATGTCTTATTCAGTGATTCTTATCTTGGACACTTGATCATTCGCCATTTTGTTTTATGCGGGGACTATTGAGTTTTCTCAATATTAGTTGAGATTATGGTGGTTGTTTTGTTTGTTCCTCACAAATTATTATGTCCGTCTATGTTATTCAAGATGCTTGCTCCGAGACTTTCAGTTGTCATTGACCAAGTATGTTGTGCTACAATTGTTTTTGTTTTTGATGTTTGGATTGGTGGTTGAGGGCACAAACAGCTGACCCTCGATACCCGCTTTCTTGCGCAGATCTTTGTCGGATCTCCTTTGGTTTGCTTTATGGTTTTTTTTTATTATTTAAACAATGAGTTTCTATTGTAGACTTGTTGCTCGTTTTCTTCTCTTTCCTATGCTATGTGATATTTTTATTGTTCTTATGCTAGCTAGTTTTCCTTTTCCCTAGCCATGTATTAATTTTTTTGTAGCCTGTTGTGTTCAACCCCAGATAATGTGATTTGTTGCTTTACGAGTGGTGGTTAAGCTTAGATTTATGTCTTGAAGGATTAATTGTGTATTTAGATGTTTTTCTTAAAAAGAAGAAAATCTTCATTTCTAAGGCTATAGATAAAACCACGATTTCTCATCTTATCACTGTCGACTAGGAAAAATTTAGTTTTATTGTTCATATTCTGACAACTAGATGGACGGATTGTTTGAAACTAGGATTCACTGGCAAGTCGATCCTTTCATTTTGCTTGTAGCTGTATTTTATTGATGCTTTTACCTTCTTTTTCTTAGGGACAATTTATGATTGTTCTTTTTTCAATGTCTAGGATTGCGGCAGATGTTGGCTAAACATTTTAGGGTGAGGTTCCTTCACTCATGTTCTTCTTGCTTGATTGGACTGAATTAATTTACATTGAGTCTAACAACTTTTCTTTTCTTTCTTTTACTCTTGAGTTGTCGTTGGTCACCCTTTTCTTCGGCATGAGCTTAATTCATTCAACGTTACATGCGGCTCTCTTTTAGCTTCGGAGGTAATGGTGTCTCCACCCATTCTATTTTCCTATATTCATCTTTGTTTTTTTCACTTTAATTTAGGCATGTCTTATTCAGTGATTCTTATCTTGGACACTTGATCATTCGACCATTTTGTTTTATGCGGGGGGAGTATTGAGTTTTCTAATTATTAATTGATATTTTTGTGGTTGATTTGTTTCTTCCTCATGAATTATTATGTCTATCTAAGTTATTGAAGATGCTTGCTCCGAGATTTTCAGCTGTCATTGACCAAGTATGTTGTGCTACAATTGTTTTTGTTTTTGATGTTTGCATTGGTGGTTGAGGGAACAGGTGGCTGACCCTTGGAACCCTTTTTCTTACTCATATTTTTGATAGATCTCCTTTGGTTTGCTTTAATTTTTTTTTTCTTTTTATTACTCAAACAATGAGTTTCTATTGTAGACTTTTTGGTCGTTATCTTCTATTTCCTATGCTCTGTGTTTTTTTCTTGTTGTTATGGTAGCGAGTTTTCCTTTTCCCTAGCCATGTATTCATTTTGTTTATAGGCCTGTTGAGTTCAACACGAGTTAATGTGATTTGTTGCTTTACGAGTGGTGGTTGAGCCTAGATTTATTATTTATAAGGATTAAATGTGTATTTAGATGTTTTTTTCTTAAAAGAAGAAATTCTTTATTTCTAAGCCTGTGGATAAATACATGATTTCTCATCTTATCACCTTTGACTGGGAAGAATTTAGTTTCATTGTTCATATTCTAATAACTAGATGCAGGGATTGTTTGAAATTGGGATTCGCTGGCAATTCGGTCCTTTCATTTTCCTTGTAGCTGTATTTTATTGATTCTTTTAACTATTTTTTTGGGGACAATTAATGATTGTTCTTTTTCTCAATGTCTAGGATTGCGACAGATGTTGGCTAAACATTTTAGGGTGAGGTTCCTTCATTCATGTTCTTCTTGCTTGATTACACTGAATTAATTAACATTTAGTCTAACAACTTTTCTTTACTTTCTTTTACTCTTGAGTTGTCGTTGCTCATCCTTTTTTTAGGCATGAGTTTAATTCATTCAACGCTACTAGCAGCTCTATTTTAGCTTCTGAGGTAATGGTGTCTCCACTCCTTTTATTTTCCTATAGTCATCGTTGTTTTCTTCACTTTAATTTAGTCATCTTTTATTCAGTGATTCTTATCTTGGACTCTTGATCATTCGACCATTTTGTTTTATGTGGGGAGTATTGAGTTTTCTAATTATTAATTGAGATTTTTCTAGTTGATTTGTTTCTTCCTCATGAATTATTATGTTTGTCTATGTTATTCAAGATGCTTGCTCCGAAATTTTTAGTTGTTATTGATCAAGTATGTTGTGCTACATTTATTTTTGTTTTTGATGTTTGGATTGGTGGTCAAGGGAACAGGCGGCCGACCCTTGGAGCCCACTTTCATACTCAGATTTTTTGATGAATCTCCTTTGGTTTGCTTTAATTTTTCTTTTCTTTTTATTACTCCAACAATGAGTTTCTATTGTAGACTTGTTGCTCGTTTTCTTCTCTTTCCTATGCCATGTGATATTTTATTGTTGTTAGGCTAGCGAGTTTTCCTTTTCCCCTCAGAACCCGCTTTCTTACTTAGATTTTTGACGAATCTCCTTTGGTTTGCTTTAATTTTTTTTTCTGATTATTAATCAAACAATGAGTTTCTATTGTAGACTTGTTGCTTGTTTTCTTTTTTTCCTATGCTACGTGATATTTTATTGTTGTTATGCTAGCGAGTTTTCCTTTTCTTTAACCATGTATTCATTTTGTTTGTAGGCTTGTTGCGTTCAACACTAGGTAATGTGATTTGTTGCTTTACAAGTGGTGGTTGAGCTTATATTTATGTTTACAAGTATTAAATGTGTATTTAGATGTTTTTTCTTAAAAAGAAGAAAATCTTCATTTCTAAGGCTATAGATAAAACCATGATTTCTCAAGTTATCACTGTCGACAGGGAAGAATTTAGTTTCATTATTCATATTCTTACAACTAGATCGATGGATTGTTTGAAACTGGGATTCGCTGGCAAGTCGATCCTTTGATTTTCCTTGTACCTGTATTTTATTGATGCTTTTACCTTCCTTTCCTTAAGGACGATTAATGATTGTTCTTTTTCTCAATGTCTAGGATTGCGACAAATCTTGGCTAAACATATTAGGGTGAGGTTCCTTCATTCATCTTCTTTTTGCTTGATTGGATTGAATTAATTCACATTTAGTCTAACTTTTCTTTTCTTTTCTGTTACTCTTGAGTTGTCGTTGCTCACCCTTTTTTTGGGCATGAGTTTAATTCATTCAACGCTAGTAGCGGCTTTATTTTAGCTTCGAAGGTAATGGTGTCTCCACCCATTCTATTTTCCTATATTCATCGTTGTTTTCTTCACTTTAATTTAGGCATGTCTTATTCAGTGATTCTTATCTTGGACACTTGATCATTCGACCATTTTGTTTTATGCGGGGGGAGTATTGAGTTTTCTAATTATTAATTGATATTTTTCTAGTTGACTTGTTTCTTCCTCATGAATTATTATGTCTGTCTAAGTTATTGAAGATGCTTGCTCCGAGATTTTCAGCTGTCATTGACCAAGTATGTTGTGCTACAATTGTTTTTGTTTTTGATGTTTGGATTGGTGGTTGAGGGAACAGGCGGCTGACCCTTGGAACCCTCTTTCTTACTCAGATTTTTGACGGATCTCCTTTGGTTTGCTTTAATTTTTTTTTTCTTTTTATTACTCACACAATGAGTTTCTATTGTAGACTGTTTGCTCGTTTTCTTCTATTTCCTATGCTATGTGATTTTTTCTTGTTGTTATGCTAGCGAGTTTTCCTTTTCCCCTCAGAAGAACCCACTTTCTTGCTCCGATTTTTGTCGAATCTCCTTT
The DNA here is from genome assembly GCA_015731905.1 of Salix dunnii. Classification (NCBI taxonomy): domain Eukaryota; kingdom Viridiplantae; phylum Streptophyta; class Magnoliopsida; order Malpighiales; family Salicaceae; genus Salix; species Salix dunnii. The sequence continues at coordinate 4,547,276 of CM027676.1, forward strand.
GGTTTGCTTTAATTTTTTTTTTCTGTTTATTAATCAAACAATGAGTTTCTATTGTAGACTTGTTGCTTGTTTTCTTCTCTTTCCTATACTATGTGATATTTTATTGTTATTATGCTAGCGAGTTTTTCTTTTCCCTAATCATGTATTAATTTTGTTTGTAGGCCTGTTGCGTTCAACACTAGGTAATGAGATTTGTTGCTTTACAAGTGGTGGTTGAGCTTATATTTATGTTTACAAGTATTAAATGTGCATTTAGATGTTTTTTCTTAAAAAAAAGAAAATCTTCATTTCTAAGGCTATAGATAAAACCGTGATTTCTCAAGTTATCACTGTCGATAGGGAAGAATTTAGTTTCATTATTCATTTTCTTACAACTAGATGGATGGATTGTTTGAAACTGGGATTCGCTGGCAAGTTGATCCATTCATTTTTCTTCTACCTGTATTTTATTGATGCTTTTACCTTCGTTTTCTTAAGGATGATTAATGATTGTTCTTTTTCTCAATGTCTAGGATTGCGACAGATGTTGGCTAAACATTTTAGGGTGAGGTTTCCTCATTCATTTTCTTCTTGCTTGATTGGACTGAATTAATTAACATTTAGTCTAACAAATTTTCTTTACTTTTGTTTTACTCTTGAGTTGTAGTTGCTGACCCTTTTTTTAGGCATGAGATTAATTCATTCAAAGCTACCAGGGGCTCTATTTTAGCTTCGGAGGTAAAGGTGTCTCCACCCATTCTATTTTCCTATATTCATCGAATAGGAAGAATTTAGTTTTATTGTTCATATTTTGACAACTAGATGGAGGGATTGTTTGAAACTGGGATTCGCTGGCAAGTTGATCCATTCATTTTTCTTCTACCTGTATTTTATTGATGCTTTTACCTTCGTTTTCTTAAGGATGATTAATGATTGTTCTTTTTCTCAATGTCTAGGATTGCGACAGATGTTGGCTAAACATTTTAGGGTGAGGTTCCCTCATTCATTTTCTTCTTGCTTGATTGGACTGAATTAATTAACATTTAGTCTAACAAATTTTCTTTACTTTTGTTTTACTCTTGAGTTGTAGTTGCTGACCCTTTTTTTAGGCATGAGATTAATTCATTCAAAGCTACCAGGGGCTCTATTTTAGCTTCGGAGGTAAAGGTGTCTCCACCCATTCTATTTTCCTATATTCATCGAATAGGAAGAATTTAGTTTTATTGTTCATATTCTGACAACTAGATGGAGGGATTGTTTGAAACTGGGATTCGCTGGCAAGTTGATCCATTCATTTTTCTTCTACCTGTATTTTATTGATGCTTTTACCTTCGTTTTCTTAAGGATGATTAATGATTGTTCTTTTTCTCAATGTCTAGGATTGCGACAGATGTTGGCTAAACATTTTAGGGTGAGGTTCCCTCATTCATTTTCTTCTTGCTTGATTGGACTGAATTAATTAACATTTAGTCTAACAAATTTTCTTTACTTTTGTTTTACTCTTGAGTTGTAGTTGCTGACCCTTTTTTTAGGCATGAGATTAATTCATTCAAAGCTACCAGGGGCTCTATTTTAGCTTCGGAGGTAAAGGTGTCTCCACCCATTCTATTTTCCTATATTCATCGAATAGGAAGAATTTAGTTTTATTGTTCATATTCTGACAACTAGATGGAGGGATTGTTTGAAACTGGGATTCGCTGGCAAGTTGATCCATTCATTTTTCTTCTACCTGTATTTTATTGATGCTTTTACCTTCGTTTTCTTAAGGATGATTAATGATTGTTCTTTTTCTCAATGTCTAGGATTGCGACAGATGTTGGCTAAACATTTTAGGGTGAGGTTCCCTCATTCATTTTCTTCTTGCTTGATTGGACTGAATTAATTAACATTTAGTCTAACAAATTTTCTTTACTTTTGTTTTACTCTTGAGTTGTAGTTGCTGACCCTTTTTTTAGGCATGAGATTAATTCATTCAAAGCTACCAGGGGCTCTATTTTAGCTTCGTAGGTAAAGGTGTCTCCACCCATTCTATTTTCCTATATTCATCGAATAGGAAGAATTTAGTTTTATTGTTCATATTCAACCAGATGGAGGGATTGTTTGAAACTGGGATTCGCTGGCAAGTTGATCCATTCATTTTTCTTCTACCTGTATTTTATTGATGCTTTTACCTTCGCTTTCTTAAGGATGATTAATGATTTTTTTCAATGTCTAGGATTGGATGTTGGCTAAACATTTTAGGGTGAGGTTCCTCATTCATTTTCTTCTTGCTTGATTGGACTGAATTAATTAACATTTAGTCTAACAAATTTTTTTACTTTTGTTTTACTCTTGAGTTGTAGTTTTTTTTTAGGCATGAGATTAATTCATTCAAAGCTACCAGGCTCTATTTTAGCTTCGGAGGTAAAGGTGTCTCCACCCATTCTATTTTCCTATATTCATCGAATAGGAAGAATTTAGTTTTATTGTTCATATTTTGACAACTAGATGGAGGGATTGTTTGAAACTGGGATTCGCTGGCAAGTTGATCCATTCATTTTTCTTCTACCTGTATTTTATTGATGCTTTTACCTTCGTTTTCTTAAGGATGATTAATGATTGTTCTTTTTCTCAATGTCTAGGATTGCGACAGATGTTGGCTAAACATTTTAGGGTGAGGTTCCCTCATTCATTTTCTTCTTGCTTGATTGGACTGAATTAATTAACATTTAGTCTAACAAATTTTCTTTACTTTTGTTTTACTCTTGAGTTGTAGTTGCTGACCCTTTTTTTAGGCATGAGATTAATTCATTCAAAGCTACCAGGGGCTCTATTTTAGCTTCGGAGGTAAAGGTGTCTCCACCCATTCTATTTTCCTATATTCATCGAATAGGAAGAATTTAGTTTTATTGTTCATATTCTGACAACTAGATGGAGGGATTGTTTGAAACTGGGATTCGCTGGCAAGTTGATCCATTCATTTTTCTTCTACCTGTATTTTATTGATGCTTTTACCTTCGTTTTCTTTGTATTTTATTGATGCTTTTACCTTCGTTTTCTTAAGGATGATTAATGATTGTTCTTTTTCTCAATGTCTAGGATTGCGACAGATGTTGGCTAAACATTTTAGGGTGAGGTTCCCTCATTCATTTTCTTCTTGCTTGATTGGACTGAATTAATTAACATTTAGTCTAACAAATTTTCTTTACTTTTGTTTTACTCTTGAGTTGTAGTTGCTGACCCTTTTTTTAGGCATGAGATTAATTCATTCAAAGCTACCAGGGGCTCTATTTTAGCTTCGGAGGTAAAGGTGTCTCCACCCATTCTATTTTCCTATATTCATCGAATAGGAAGAATTTAGTTTTATTGTTCATATTCTGACAACTAGATGGAGGGATTGTTTGAAACTGGGATTCGCTGGCAAGTTGATCCATTCATTTTTCTTCTACCTGTATTTTATTGATGCTTTTACCTTCGTTTTCTTAAGGATGATTAATGATTGTTCTTTTCTCAATGTCTAGGATTGCGCGGATGTTGGCTAAACATTTTAGGGTGAGGTTCCTCATTCATTTTCTTCTTGCTTGATTGGACTGAATTAATTAACATTTAGTCTAACAAATTTTCTTTACTTTTGTTTTACTCTTGAGTTGTAGTTGCTGACCCTTTTTTTAGGCATGAGATTAATTCATTCAAAGCTACCAGGGGCTCTATTTTAGCTTCGGAGGTAAAGGTGTCTCCACCCATTCTATTTTCCTATATTCATCGAATAGGAAGAATTTAGTTTTATTGTTCATATTCTGACAACTAGATGGAGGGATTGTTTGAAACTGGGATTCGCTGGCAAGTTGATCCATTCATTTTTCTTCTACCTGTATTTTATTGATGCTTTTACCTTCGTTTTCTTAAGGATGATTAATGATTGTTCTTTTTCTCAATGTCTAGGATTGCGACAGATGTTGGCTAAACATTTTAGGGTGAGGTTCCCTCATTCATTTTCTTCTTGCTTGATTGGACTGAATTAATTAACATTTAGTCTAACAAATTTTCTTTACTTTTGTTTTACTCTTGAGTTGTAGTTGCTGACCATTTTTTTAGGCATGAGATTAATTCATTCAAAGCTACCAGGGGCTCTATTTTAGCTTCGGAGGTAAAGGTGTCTCCACCCATTCTATTTTCCTATATTCATCGAATAGGAAGAATTTAGTTTTATTGTTCATATTCTGACAACTAGATGGAGGGATTGTTTGAAACTGGGATTCGCTGGCAAGTTGATCCATTCATTTTTCTTCTACCTGTATTTTATTGATGCTTTTACCTTCGTTTTCTTAAGGATGATTAATGATTGTTCTTTTTCTCAATGTCTAGGATTGCGACAGATGTTGGCTAAACATTTTAGGGTGAGGTTTCCTCATTCATTTTCTTCTTGCTTGATTGGACTGAATTAATTAACATTTAGTCTAACAAATTTTCTTTACTTTTGTTTTACTCTTGAGTTGTAGTTGCTGACCCTTTTTTTAGGCATGAGATTAATTCATTCAAAGCTACCAGGGGCTCTATTTTAGCTTCGGAGGTAAAGGTGTCTCCACCCATTCTATTTTCCTATATTCATCGAATAGGAAGAATTTAGTTTTATTGTTCATATTCTGACAACTAGATGGAGGGATTGTTTGAAACTGGGATTCGCTGGCAAGTTGATCCATTCATTTTTCTTCTACCTGTATTTTATTGATGCTTTTACCTTCGTTTTCTTTGTATTTTATTGATGCTTTTACCTTCGTTTTCTTAAGGATGATTAATGATTGTTCTTTTTCTCAATGTCTAGGATTGCGACAGATGTTGGCTAAACATTTTAGGGTGAGGTTCCCTCATTCATTTTCTTCTTGCTTGATTGGACTGAATTAATTAACATTTAGTCTAACAAATTTTCTTTACTTTTGTTTTACTCTTGAGTTGTAGTTGCTGACCCTTTTTTTAGGCATGAGATTAATTCATTCAAAGCTACCAGGGGCTCTATTTTAGCTTCGGAGGTAAAGGTGTCTCCACCCATTCTATTTTCCTATATTCATCGAATAGGAAGAATTTAGTTTTATTGTTCATATTCTGACAACTAGATGGAGGGATTGTTTGAAACTGGGATTCGCTGGCAAGTTGATCCATTCATTTTTCTTCTACCTGTATTTTATTGATGCTTTTACCTTCGTTTTCTTTGTATTTTATTGATGCTTTTACCTTCGTTTTCTTAAGGATGATTAATGATTGTTCTTTTTCTCAATGTCTAGGATTGCGACAGATGTTGGCTAAACATTTTAGGGTGAGGTTTCCTCATTCATTTTCTTCTTGCTTGATTGGACTGAATTAATTAACATTTAGTCTAACAAATTTTCTTTACTTTTGTTTTACTCTTGAGTTGTAGTTGCTGACCCTTTTTTTAGGCATGAGATTAATTCATTCAAAGCTACCAGGGGCTCTATTTTAGCTTCGGAGGTAAAGGTGTCTCCACCCATTCTATTTTCCTATATTCATCGAATAGGAAGAATTTAGTTTTATTGTTCATATTCTGACAACTAGATGGAGGGATTGTTTGAAACTGGGATTCGCTGGCAAGTTGATCCATTCATTTTTCTTCTACCTGTATTTTATTGATGCTTTTACCTTCGTTTTCTTAAGGATGATTAATGATTGTTCTTTTTCTCAATGTCTAGGATTGCGACAGATGTTGGCTAAACATTTTAGGGTGAGGTTCCCTCATTCATTTTCTTCTTGCTTGATTGGACTGAATTAATTAACATTTAGTCTAACAAATTTTCTTTACTTTTGTTTTACTCTTGAGTTGTAGTTGCTGACCCTTTTTTTAGGCATGAGATTAATTCATTCAAAGCTACCAGGGGCTCTATTTTAGCTTCGGAGGTAAAGGTGTCTCCACCCATTCTATTTTCCTATATTCATCGAATAGGAAGAATTTAGTTTTATTGTTCATATTCTGACAACTAGATGGAGGGATTGTTTGAAACTGGGATTCGCTGGCAAGTTGATCCATTCATTTTTCTTCTACCTGTATTTTATTGATGCTTTTACCTTCGTTTTCTTAAGGATGATTAATGATTGTTCTTTTTCTCAATGTCTAGGATTGCGACAGATGTTGGCTAAACATTTTAGGGTGAGGTTCCCTCATTCATTTTCTTCTTGCTTGATTGGACTGAATTAATTAACATTTAGTCTAACAAATTTTCTTTACTTTTGTTTTACTCTTGAGTTGTAGTTGCTGACCCTTTTTTTAGGCATGAGATTAATTCATTCAAAGCTACCAGGGGCTCTATTTTAGCTTCGGAGGTAAAGGTGTCTCCACCCATTCTATTTTCCTATATTCATCGAATAGGAAGAATTTAGTTTTATTGTTCATATTCTGACAACTAGATGGAGGGATTGTTTGAAACTGGGATTCGCTGGCAAGTTGATCCATTCATTTTTCTTCTACCTGTATTTTATTGATGCTTTTACCTTCGTTTTCTTAAGGATGATTAATGATTGTTCTTTTTCTCAATGTCTAGGATTGCGACAGATGTTGGCTAAACATTTTAGGGTGAGGTTACCTCATTCATTTTCTTCTTGCTTGATTGGACTGAATTAATTAACATTTAGTCTAACAAATTTTCTTTACTTTTGTTTTACTCTTGAGTTGTAGTTGCTGACCCTTTTTTTAGGCATGAGATTAATTCATTCAAAGCTACCAGGGGCTCTATTTTAGCTTCGGAGGTAAAGGTGTCTCCACCCATTCTATTTTCCTATATTCATCGAATAGGAAGAATTTAGTTTTATTGTTCATATTCTGACAACTAGATGGAGGGATTGTTTGAAACTGGGATTCGCTGGCAAGTTGATCCATTCATTTTTCTTCTACCTGTATTTTATTGATGCTTTTACCTTCGTTTTCTTAAGGATGATTAATGATTGTTCTTTTTCTCAATGTCTAGGATTGCGACAGATGTTGGCTAAACATTTTAGGGTGAGGGTCCCTCATTCATTTTCTTCTTGCTTGATTGGACTGAATTAATTAACATTTAGTCTAACAAATTTTCTTTACTTTTGTTTTACTCTTGAGTTGTAGTTGCTGACCCTTTTTTTAGGCATGAGATTAATTCATTCAAAGCTACCAGGGGCTCTATTTTAGCTTCGGAGGTAAAGGTGTCTCCACCCATTCTATTTTCCTATATTCATCGAATAGGAAGAATTTAGTTTTATTGTTCATATTCTGACAACTAGATGGAGGGATTGTTTGAAACTGGGATTCGCTGGCAAGTTGATCCATTCATTTTTCTTCTACCTGTATTTTATTGATGCTTTTACCTTCGTTTTCTTTGTATTTTATTGATGCTTTTACCTTCGTTTTCTTAAGGATGATTAATGATTGTTCTTTTTCTCAATGTCTAGGATTGCGACAGATGTTGGCTAAACATTTTAGGGTGAGGGTCCCTCATTCATTTTCTTCTTGCTTGATTGGACTGAATTAATTAACATTTAGTCTAACAAATTTTCTTTACTTTTGTTTTACTCTTGAGTTGTAGTTGCTGACCCTTTTTTTAGGCATGAGATTAATTCATTCAAAGCTACCAGGGGCTCTATTTTAGCTTCGGAGGTAAAGGTGTCTCCACCCATTCTATTTTCCTATATTCATCTAATAGGAAGAATTTAGTTTTATTGTTCATATTCTGACAACTAGATGGAGGGATTGTTTGAAACTGGGATTCGCTGGCAAGTTGATCCATTCATTTTTCTTCTACCTGTATTTTATTGATGCTTTTACCTTCGTTTTCTTAAGGATGATTAATGATTGTTCTTTTTCTCAATGTCTAGGATTGCGACAGATGTTGGCTAAACATTTTAGGGTGAGGTTCCCTCATTCATTTTCTTCTTGCTTGATTGGACTGAATTAATTAACATTTAGTCTAACAAATTTTCTTTACTTTTGTTTTACTCTTGAGTTGTAGTTGCTGACCCTTTTTTTAGGCATGAGATTAATTCATTCAAAGCTACCAGGGGCTCTATTTTAGCTTCGGAGGTAAAGGTGTCTCCACCCATTCTATTTTCCTATATTCATCGAATAGGAAGAATTTAGTTTTATTGTTCATATTCTGACAACTAGATGGAGGGATTGTTTGAAACTGGGATTCGCTGGCAAGTTGATCCATTCATTTTTCTTCTACCTGTATTTTATTGATGCTTTTACCTTCGTTTTCTTAAGGATGATTAATGATTGTTCTTTTTCTCAATGTCTAGGATTGCGACAGATGTTGGCTAAACATTTTAGGGTGAGGTTCCCTCATTCATTTTCTTCTTGCTTGATTGGACTGAATTAATTAACATTTAGTCTAACAAATTTTCTTTACTTTTGTTTTACTCTTGAGTTGTAGTTGCTGACCCTTTTTTTAGGCATGAGATTAATTCATTCAAAGCTACCAGGGGCTCTATTTTAGCTTCGGAGGTAAAGGTGTCTCCACCCATTCTATTTTCCTATATTCATCGAATAGGAAGAATTTAGTTTTATTGTTCATATTCTGACAACTAGATGGAGGGATTGTTTGAAACTGGGATTCGCTGGCAAGTTGATCCATTCATTTTTCTTCTACCTGTATTTTATTGATGCTTTTACCTTCGTTTTCTTAAGGATGATTAATGATTGTTCTTTTTCTCAATGTCTAGGATTGCGACAGATGTTGGCTAAACATTTTAGGGTGTTGTTTCCAAATTCATTGTCTTCTTTCTTGATTGGACTGAATTAATTAACATTTAGTCTAACAAATTTTCTTTACTTTTGTTTTACTCTTGAGTTGTAGTTGCTGACCCTTTTTTTAGGCATGAGATTAATTCATTCAAAGCTACCAGGGGCTCTATTTTAGCTTCGGAGGTAAAGGTGTCTCCACCCATTCTATTTTCCTATATTCATCGAATAGGAAGAATTTAGTTTTATTGTTCATATTCTAACAACTAGATGGAGGGATTGTTTGAAACTGGGATTCGCTGGCAAGTTGATCCATTCATTTTTCTTCTACCTGTATTTTATTGATGCTTTTACCTTCGTTTTCTTAAGGATGATTAATGATTGTTCTTTTTCTCAATGTCTAGGATTGCGACAGATGTTGGCTAAACATTTTAGGGTGAGGTTTCCTCATTCATTTTCTTCTTGCTTGATTGGACTGAATTAATTAACATTTAGTCTAACAAATTTTCTTTACTTTTGTTTTACTCTTGAGTTGTAGTTGCTGACCCTTTTTTTAGGCATGAGATTAATTCATTCAAAGCTACCAGGGGCTCTATTTTAGCTTCGGAGGTAAAGGTGTCTCCACCCATTCTATTTTCCTATATTCATCGAATAGGAAGAATTTAGTTTTATTGTTCATATTCTGACAACTAGATGGAGGGATTGTTTGAAACTGGGATTCGCTGGCAAGTTGATCCATTCATTTTTCTTCTACCTGTATTTTATTGATGCTTTTACCTTCGTTTTCTTAAGGATGATTAATGATTGTTCTTTTTCTCAATGTCTAGGATTGCGACAGATGTTGGCTAAACATTTTAGGGTGAGGTTCCCTCATTCATTTTCTTCTTGCTTGATTGGACTGAATTAATTAACATTTAGTCTAACAAATTTTCTTTACTTTTGTTTTACTCTTGAGTTGTAGTTGCTGACCCTTTTTTTAGGCATGAGATTAATTCATTCAAAGCTACCAGGGGCTCTATTTTAGCTTCGGAGGTAAAGGTGTCTCCACCCATTCTATTTTCCTATATTCATCGAATAGGAAGAATTTAGTTTTATTGTTCATATTCTGACAACTAGATGGAGGGATTGTTTGAAACTGGGATTCGCTGGCAAGTTGATCCATTCATTTTTCTTCTACGTATTTTATTGATGCTTTTACCTTCGTTTTCTTAAGGATGATTAATGATTGTTCTTTTTCTCAATGTCTAGGATTGCGACAGATGTTGGCTAAACATTTTAGGGTGAGGTTCCCTCATTCATTTTCTTCTTGCTTGATTGGACTGAATTAATTAACATTTAGTCTAACAAATTTTCTTTACTTTTGTTTTACTCTTGAGTTGTAGTTGCTGACCCTTTTTTTAGGCATGAGATTAATTCATTCAAAGCTACCAGGGGCTCTATTTTAGCTTCGGAGGTAAAGGTGTCTCCACCCATTCTATTTTCCTATATTCATCGAATAGGAAGAATTTAGTTTTATTGTTCATATTCTGACAACTAGATGGAGGGATTGTTTGAAACTGGGATTCGCTGGCAAGTTGATCCATTCATTTTTCTTCTACCTGTATTTTATTGATGCTTTTACCTTCGTTTTCTTAAGGATGATTAATGATTGTTCTTTTTCTCAATGTCTAGGATTGCGACAGATGTTGGCTAAACATTTTAGGGTGAGGTTCCCTCATTCATTTTCTTCTTGCTTGATTGGACTGAATTAATTAACATTTAGTCTAACAAATTTTCTTTACTTTTGTTTTACTCTTGAGTTGTAGTTGCTGACCCTTTTTTTAGGCATGAGATTAATTCATTCAAAGCTACCAGGGGCTCTATTTTAGCTTCGGAGGTAAAGGTGTCTCCACCCATTCTATTTTCCTATATTCATCGAATAGGAAGAATTTAGTTTTATTGTTCATATTCTGACAACTAGATGGAGGGATTGTTTGAAACTGGGATTCGCTGGCAAGTTGATCCATTCATTTTTCTTCTACCTGTATTTTATTGATGCTTTTACCTTCGTTTTCTTAAGGATGATTAATGATTGTTCTTTTTCTCAATGTCTAGGATTGCGACAGATGTTGGCTAAACATTTTAGGGTGAGGTTCCCTCATTCATTTTCTTCTTGCTTGATTGGACTGAATTAATTAACATTTAGTCTAACAAATTTTCTTTACTTTTGTTTTACTCTTGAGTTGTAGTTGCTGACCCTTTTTTTAGGCATGAGATTAATTCATTCAAAGCTACCAGGGGCTCTATTTTAGCTTCGGAGGTAAAGGTGTCTCCACCCATTCTATTTTCCTATATTCATCGAATAGGAAGAATTTAGTTTTATTGTTCATATTCCGACAACTAGATGGAGGGATTGTTTGAAACTTGGAATCGCTGGCAAGTTGATCCATTCATTTTTCTTCTACCTGTATATTATTGATGCTATTACCTTCGTTATCTTAAGGATGATTAAGGATTGTTCTTTATCTCAATGTCTATGATTTCGACATATGTTGGCTAAACATTTTAGGGTGAGTTCCTCATTCATTTTCTTCTTGCTTGATTGGACTGAATTACTTAACATTTAGTCTAACAAATTTTCTTTACTTTTGTTTTACTCTTGAGTTGTAGTTGCTGACCCATTTTTTATGCATGAGATTAATTCATTCAAAGCTACCAGGGGCTCTATTTTAGCTTCGGAGTTAAAGGTGGCTCCACCCATTCTATTTTCCTATATTCATCGAATAGGAAGAATTTAGTTTTATTGTTCATATGCGACAACTAGATGGAGGGATTGTTTGAAGCTGGGATTCGGCAAGTTGATCCATTCATTTTTCTTCTACCTGTATTTTATTGATGCTTTTACCTTCGTTTTCTTTGTATTTTATTGATGCTTTTACCTTCGTTTTCTTAAGGATGATTAATGATTGTTCTTTTTCTCAATGTCTAGGATTGCGACAGATGTTGGCTAAACATTTTAGGGTGAGGTTCCCTCATTCATTTTCTTCTTGCTTGATTGGACTGAATTAATTAACATTTAGTCTAACAAATTTTCTTTACTTTTGTTTTACTCTTGAGTTGTAGTTGCTGACCATTTTTTTAGGCATGAGATTAATTCATTCAAAGCTACCAGGGGCTCTATTTTAGCTTCGGAGGTAAAGGTGTCTCCACCCATTCTATTTTCCTATATTCATCGAATAGGAAGAATTTAGTTTTATTGTTCATATTCTGACAACTAGATGGAGGGATTGTTTGAAACTGGGATTCGCTGGCAAGTTGATCCATTCATTTTTCTTCTACCTGTATTTTATTGATGCTTTTACCTTCGTTTTCTTAAGGATGATTAATGATTGTTCTTTTTCTCAATGTCTAGGATTACGACGGATGTTGGCTAAACATTTTAGGGTGAGGTTTCCTCATTCATTTTCTTCTTGCTTGATTGGACTGAATTAATTAACATTTAGTCTAACAAATTTTCTTTACTTTTGTTTTACTCTTGAGTTGTAGTTGCTGACCCTTTTTTTAGGCATGAGATTAATTCATTCAAAGCTACCAGGGGCTCTATTTTAGCTTCGGAGGTAAAGGTGTCTCCACCCATTCTATTTTCCTATATTCATCGAATAGGAAGAATTTAGTTTTATTGTTCATATTAACTAGATGGAGGATTGTTTGAAACTGGGATTCGCTGGCAAGTTGATCCATTCATTTTTCTTCTACCTGTATTTTATTGATGCTTTTACCTTCGTTTTCTTAAGGATGATTAATGATTGTTCTTTTTCTCAATGTCTAGGATTGCGACAGATGTTGGCTAAACATTTTAGGGTGAGGTTTCCTCATTCATTTTCTTCTTGCTTGATTGGACTGAATTAATTAACATTTAGTCTAACAAATTTTCTTTACTTTTGTTTTACTCTTGAGTTGTAGTTGCTGACCCTTTTTTTAGGCATGAGATTAATTCATTCAAAGCTACCAGGGGCTCTATTTTAGCTTCGGAGGTAAAGGTGTCTCCACCCATTCTATTTTCCTATATTCATCGAATAGGAAGAATTTAGTTTTATTGTTCATATTCTGACAACTAGATGGAGGGATTGTTTGAAACTGGGATTCGCTGGCAAGTTGATCCATTCATTTTTCTTCTACCTGTATTTTATTGATGCTTTTACCTTCGTTTTCTTTGTATTTTATTGATGCTTTTACCTTCGTTTTCTTAACGATGATTAATGATTGTTCTTTTTCTCAATGTCTAGGATTGCGACAGATGTTGGCTAAACATTTTAGGGTGAGGTTCCCTCATTCATTTTCTTCTTGCTTGATTGGACTGAATTAATTAACATTTAGTCTAACAAATTTTCTTTACTTTTGTTTTACTCTTGAGTTGTAGTTGCTGACCCTTTTTTTAGGCATGAGATTAATTCATTCAAAGCTACCAGGGGCTCTATTTTAGCTTCGGAGGTAAAGGTGTCTCCACCCATTCTATTTTCCTATATTCATCGAATAGGAAGAATTTAGTTTTATTGTTCATATTCTGACAACTAGATGGAGGGATTGTTTGAAACTGGGATTCGCTGGCAAGTTGATCCATTCATTTTTCTTCTACCTGTATTTTATTGATGCTTTTACCTTCGTTTTCTTAAGGATGATTAATGATTGTTCTTTTTCTCAATGTCTAGGATTGCGACAGATGTTGGCTAAACATTTTAGGGTGAGGTTCCCTCATTCATTTTCTTCTTGCTTGATTGGACTGAATTAATTTACAGTGAGTCTAACAACTTTTCTTTTCTTTTCTGTTACTCTTGAGTTGTCGTTGCTCACCCTTTTTTTGGGCATGAGATTAATTCATTCAAAGCTACCAGGGGCTCTATTTTAGCTTCGGAGGTAAAGGTGTCTCCACCCATTCTATTTTCCTATATTCATCGAATAGGAAGAATTTAGTTTTATTGTTCATATTCTGACAACTAGATGGAGGGATTGTTTGAAACTGGGATTCGCTGGCAAGTTGATCCATTCATTTTTCTTCTACCTGTATTTTATTGATGCTTTTACCTTCGTTTTCTTAAGGATGATTAATGATTGTTCTTTTTCTCAATGTCTAGGATTGCGACAGATGTTGGCTAAACATTTTAGGGTGAGGTTTCCTCATTCATTTTCTTCTTGCTTGATTGGACTGAATTAATTAACATTTAGTCTAACAAATTTTCTTTACTTTTGTTTTACTCTTGAGTTGTAGTTGCTGACCCTTTTTTTAGGCATGAGATTAATTCATTCAAAGCTACCAGGGGCTCTATTTTAGCTTCGGAGGTAAAGGTGTCTCCACCCATTCTATTTTCCTATATTCATCGAATAGGAAGAATTTAGTTTTATTGTTCATATTCTGACAACTAGATGGAGGGATTGTTTGAAACTGGGATTCGCTGGCAAGTTGATCCATTCATTTTTCTTCTACCTGTATTTTATTGATGCTTTTACCTTCGTTTTCTTTGTATTTTATTGATGCTTTTACCTTCGTTTTCTTAAGGATGATTAATGATTGTTCTTTTTCTCAATGTCTAGGATTGCGACAGATGTTGGCTAAACATTTTAGGGTGAGGTTCCTCATTCATTTTCTTCTTGCTTGATTGGTGAATTAATTAACATTTAGTCTAACAAATTTTCTTTACTTTTGTTTTACTCTTGAGTTGTAGTTGCTGACCCTTTTTTTAGGCATGAGATTAATTCATTCAAAGCTACCAGGGGCTCTATTTTAGCTTCGGAGGTAAAGGTGTCTCCACCCATTCTATTTTCCTATATTCATCGAATAGGAAGAATTTAGTTTTATTGTTCATATTCTGACAACTAGATGGAGGGATTGTTTGAAACTGGGATTCGCTGGCAAGTTGATCCATTCATTTTTCTTCTACCTGTATTTTATTGATGCTTTTACCTTCGTTTTCTTTGTATTTTATTGATGCTTTTACCTTCGTTTTCTTAAGGATGATTAATGATTGTTCTTTTTCTCAATGTCTAGGATTGCGACAGATGTTGGCTAAACATTTTAGGGTGAGGTTCCCTCATTCATTTTCTTCTTGCTTGATTGGACTGAATTAATTAACATTTAGTCTAACAAATTTTCTTTACTTTTGTTTTACTCTTGAGTTGTAGTTGCTGACCCTTTTTTTAGGCATGAGATTAATTCATTCAAAGCTACCAGGGGCTCTATTTTAGCTTCGGAGGTAAAGGTGTCTCCACCCATTCTATTTTCCTATATTCATCGAATAGGAAGAATTTAGTTTTATTGTTCATATTCTGACAACTAGATGGAGGGATTGTTTGAAACTGGGATTCGCTGGCAAGTTGATCCATTCATTTTTCTTCTACCTGTATTTTATTGATGCTTTTACCTTCGTTTTCTTTGTATTTTATTGATGCTTTTACCTTCGTTTTCTTAACGATGATTAATGATTGTTCTTTTTCTCAATGTCTAGGATTGCGACAGATGTTGGCTAAACATTTTAGGGTGAGGTTCCCTCATTCATTTTCTTCTTGCTTGATTGGACTGAATTAATTAACATTTAGTCTAACAAATTTTCTTTACTTTTGTTTTACTCTTGAGTTGTAGTTGCTGACCCTTTTTTTAGGCATGAGATTAATTCATTCAAAGCTACCAGGGGCTCTATTTTAGCTTCGGAGGTAAAGGTGTCTCCACCCATTCTATTTTCCTATATTCATCGAATAGGAAGAATTTAGTTTTATTGTTCATATTCTGACAACTAGATGGAGGGATTGTTTGAAACTGGGATTCGCTGGCAAGTTGATCCATTCATTTTTCTTCTACCTGTATTTTATTGATGCTTTTACCTTCGTTTTCTTAAGGATGATTAATGATTGTTCTTTTTCTCAATGTCTAGGATTGCGACAGATGTTGGCTAAACATTTTAGGGTGATGTTCATTCACTCATGTTCTGCTTGCTTGATTGGACTGGATTAATTTACACTGAGTCTAACAACTTTTCTTTTCTTTCTTATACTCTTGAGTTGTCGTTGCTCACCCTTTTCTTAGGCATGAGCTTATTCATTCAACGTTACAGGCAGCTCTCTTTTAGCTTCGGAGGTAATGGTGTCTCCACCCATTCTATTTTCCTATATTCATTATTGTTTTTTTCACTTTAATTTAGTTATCTCTTATTGAGCGATTCTAATCTTGGACACTTGATCATTCGGCCTTTTTGTTTTATGTGGGGAGTATTGAGTTTTCTCATTATTAATTAAGATTGTGGTGGTTGTTTTGTTTGTTCCTCATGAATTATTATATCCATCTATGTTATTCAAGATACTTGCTCTGAGATTTTCAACTATCATTGACCAAGTATGTTGTGCTACAATTGTTTTTGATTTTGATGTTTGGATTGGTGGTTGAGGGCACAGATAGCTGACCCTCGATACCCACTTTCTTGCGCGGATCTTTGTCGGATCTCCTTTGGTTTGCTTTATGGTATTTTCTTTTTATTATTTAAACAATGAGTTTCTATTGTAGACTTGTTGCTCGTTTTCTTCTCTTTCCTATGCTATGTGATATTTTATTTTATTGTTCTTATGCTAGCTAGTTTTCCTTTTCCCTAGCCATGTATTAATTTTGTTTGTAGGCCTGTTGCGTTCAACACGAAATAATGTGATTTGTGGCTTTACGAGTGGTTGTTGAGCTTACATTTATGTTTACAAGGATTAAATGTATATTTAGATGTTTTGCTGAATAAGAAGAAAATCTTTATTTCTAAGCCTATGGATAAAACCATTATTTCTCATCTTATCACTATCGACTGGTAAGAATTTAGTTTCTAGGAAGAATTTAGTTTTATTGTTCATATTCTAACAACTAGATGGATTGATTGTTTGAAACGGATTCAATGGCAAGTCAGTCCATTCATTTTCCTTGTAGCTGTATTTTATTGATTCTTTTAACTTCTTTTTTTGGGGACAATTAATGATTGTTCTTTTTCTCAATGTCGAGGATTGCGACAGATGTTGGCTAAACATTTTAGGGTGAGGTTCCTTCACCCATGTTCTTTTTGCTTGATTGGACTGAATTAATTCATATTTAGTATAACAACTTTTCTTTACTTTTATTTTACTCTTGAGTTGTCTTTGCTCACCCCTTTTTTAGCCATCAGTTTAATTCATTCAACGCTACTAGCGGCTCTATTTTAGCTATGGAGGTAATGGTGTCTCCACCCATTCTATTTTCCTATATTCATCGTTGTTTTCTTCACTTTAATTTAGTCATGTCTTATTCAGTGATTCTTATCTTGGACACTTGATCATTCGCCATTTTGTTTTATGCGGGGACTATTGAGTTTTCTCAATATTAGTTGAGATTATGGTGGTTGTTTTGTTTGTTCCTCACGAATTATTATGTCCGTCTATGTTATTCAAGATGCTTGCTCCAAGACTTTCAGCTGTTATTGACCAAGTATGTTGTGCTACAATTGTTTTTGTTTTTGATGTTTGGATTGGTGGTTGAGGGCACAAACAGCTGACCCTCGATACCCGCTTTCTTGCGCAGATCTTTGTCGGATCTCCTTTGGTTTGTTTTATGGTTTTTTTTATTATTTAAACAATGAGTTTCTATTGTATACTTGTTGCTCGTTTTCTTCTCTTTCTTATGCTATGTGATATTTTTATTGTTCTTATACTAGCTAGTTTTCCTTTTCCCTAGCCATGTATTAATTTTTTTTGTAGCCCTGTTGTGTTCAACACTAGATAATGTGATTTGTTGCTTTACGAGTGGTGGTTAAGCTTAGATTTATGTCTTGAAGGATTAATTGTGTATTTAGATGTTTTTTCTTAAAAAGAAGAAAATCTTCATTTCTAAGGCTATAGATAAAACCACGATTTCTCATCTTATCACTGTCGACTAGGAAGAATTTAGTTTTATTGTTCATATTCTGACAACTAGATGGACGGATTGTTTGAAACTAGGATTCGCTGGCAAGTCGATCCTTTCATTTTGCTTGTAGCTGTATTTTATTGATGCTTTTACCTTCTTTTTCTTAGGGACAATTTATGATTGTTCTTTTTTTCAATGTCTAGGATTGCGACAGATGTTGGCCAAACATTTTAGGGTGAGGTTCCTTCACTCATGTTCTTCTTGCTTGAATGGACTGAATTAATTTACATTGAATCTAACAACTTTTCTTTTCTTTCTTTTACTCTTGAGTTGTCGTTGGTCACCCTTTTCTTCGGCATGAGCTTAATTCATTCAGCATTACATGCGGCTCTCTTTTAGCTTCGAAGGTAATGGTGTCTCCACCCATTCTATTTTCCTATATTCATCGTTGTTTTTTTCACTTTAATTTAGGCATGTCTTATTCAGTAATTCTTATCTTGGACACTTGATCATTCAACCATTTTGTTTTATGCGGGGGGAGTATTGAGTTTTCTAATTATTAATTGATATTTTTGTGGTTGATTTGTTTCTTCCTCATGAATTATTATGTCTGTCTAAGTTATTGAAGATGCTTGCTCCGAGATTTTCAGCTGTCATTGACCAAGTATGTTGTGCTACAATTGTTTTTGTTTTTGATGTTTGCATTGGTGGTTGAGGGAACAGGTGGCTGACCCTTGGAACCCTCTTTCTTACTCATATTTTTGATAGATCTCCTTTGGTTGCTTTAATTTTTTTTTCTTTTTATTACTCAAACAATGAGTTTCTATTATAGACTTTTTGGTCGTTATCTTCTATTTCCTATGCTCTGTGTTTTTTTCTTGTTGTTGTGGTAGCGAGTTTTCCTTTTCCCTAGCCATGTATTCATTTTGTTTATAGGCCTATTGAGTTCAACACGAGTTAATGTGATTTGTTGCTTTACGAGTGGTGGTTGAGCCTAGATTTATATTTATAAGGATTAAATGTGTATTTAGATGTTTTTTTCTTAAAAAGAAGAAATTCTTTATTTCTAAGCCTGTGGATAAATACATGATTTCTCATCTTATCACTGTCGACTAGGAAGAATTTAGTTTCATTGTTCATATTCTGATAACTAGATGCAGGGATTGTTTGAAATTGGGATTCGCTGGCAATTCGGTCCTTCCATTTTCCTTGTAGCTGTATTTTATTGATTCTTTTAACTATTTTTTTGGGGACAATTAATGATTGTTCTTTTTCTCAATGTCTAGGATTGCGACAGATGTTGGCTAAACATTTTAGGGTGAGGTTCCTTCATTCATGTTCTTCTTGCTTGATTACACTGAATTAATTAACATTTAGTCTAACAACTTTTCTTTACTTTCTTTTACTCTTGAGTTGTCGTTGCTCATCCTTTTTTTAGGCATGAGTTTAATTCATTCAACGCTACTAGCAGCTCTATTTTAGCTTATGAGGTAATGGTGTCTCCACTCCTTTTATTTTCCTATAGTCATCGTTGTTTTCTTCACTTTAATTTAGTCATCTTTTATTCAATGATTCTTATCTTGGACTCTTGATCATTCGACCATTTTGTTTTATGTGGGTAGTATTGAGTTTTCTAATTATTAATTGAGATTTTTCTAGTTGATTTGTTTCCTCCTCATGAATTATTATGTTTGTCTATGTTATTCAAGATGCTTGCTCCGAAATTTTCAGTTGTTATTGATCAAGTATGTTGTGCTACATTTATTTTTGTTTTTGATGTTTGGATTGGTGGTCAAGAGAACAGGCAGCCGACCCTTGGAGCCCACTTTCTTACTCAGATTTTTTGATGAATCTCCTTTGGTTTGCTGCAATTTTTCTTTTCTTTTTATTACTCCAACAATGAGTTTCTATTCTAGACTTGTTGCTCGTTTTCTTCTCTTTCCTATGCCATGTGATATTTTATTGTTGTTAGGCTAGCGAGTTTTCCTTTTCCCCTCGGAACCCGCTTTCTTACTCAGATTTTTGACGAATCTCCTTTGGTTTCCTTTAATTTTTTTTCTGATTATTAATCAAACAATGAGTTTCTATTGTAGACTTGTTGCTTGTTTTCCTTTTTTCCTATGCTATGTGATATTTTATTGTTGTTATGCTAGCGAGTTTTCCTTTTCCTTAACCATGTATTCATTTTGTTTGTAGGCCTGTTGCGTTCAACACTAGGTAATGTGATTTGTTGCTTTACAAGTGGTGGTTGAGCTTATATTTATGTTTACAAGTATTAAATGTGTATTTAGATGTTTTTTCTTAAAAAGAAGAAAATCTTCATTTCTAAGGCTATAGATAAAACCATGATTTCTCAAGTTATCACTGTCGACAGGGAAGAATTTAGTTTCATTATTCATATTCTTACAACTAGATGGATGGATTGTTTGAAACTGGGATTCGCTGGCAAGTCGATCCTTTGATTTTCCTTGTAGCTGTATTTTATTGATGCTTTTACCTTCCTTTCCTTAAGTACGATTAATGATTGTTCTTTTTCTCAATGTCTAGGATTGCGACAAATCTTGGCTAAACATATTAGGGTGAGGTTCCTTCATTCATCTTCTTTTTGCTTGATTGGATTGAATTAATTCACATTTAGTCTAACAACTTTTCTTTTCTTTTCTGTTACTCTTGAGTTGTCGTTGCTCACCCTTTTTTTGGGCATGAGTTTAATTCATTCAACGCTAGTAGCGGCTTTATTTTACCTTCGAAGGTAATGGTGTCTCCACCCATTCTATTTTCCTATATTCATCGTTGTTTTCTTCACTTTAATTTAGGCATGTCTTATTCAGTGATTCTTATCTTGGACACTTGATCATTCGACCATTTTGTTTTATGCGGGGGGAGTATTGAGTTTTCTAATTATTAATTGATATTTTTCTATTTGATTTGTTTCTTCCTCATGAATTATTATGTCTGTCTAAGTTATTGAAGATGCTTGCTCCGAGATTTTCAGCTGTCATTGACCAAGTATGTTGTGCTACAATTGTTTTTGTTTTTGATGTTTGGATTGGTGGTTGAGGGAACAGGCGGCTGACCCTTGGAACCCTCTTTCTTACTCAGATTTTTGACGGATCTCCTTTGGTTTGCTTTAATTTTTTTTTTTTTTTTATTACTCACACAATGAGTTTCTATTGTAGACTTTTTGCTCGTTTTCTTCTATTTCCTATGCTATGTGATTTTTTCTTGTTGTTATGCTAGCGAGTTTTCCTTTTCCCCTCAGAAGAACCCACTTTCTTACTCTGATTTTTGTCGAATCTCCTTTGGTTTGCTTTAATTTTTTTTTTTCTGTTTATTAATCAAACAATGAGTTTCTATTGTAGACTTGTTGCTTGTTTTCTTCTCTTTCCTATACTATGTGATATTTTATTGTTTTTATGCTAGCGAGTTTTTCTTTTCCCTAATCATGTATTAATTTTGTTTGTAGGCCTGTTGCGTTCAACACTAGGTAATGAGATTTGTTGCTTTACAAGTGGTGGTTGAGCTTATATTTATGTTTACAAGTATTAAATGTGCATTTAGATGTTTTTTCTTAAAAAAAAGAAAATCTTCATTTCTAAGGCTATAGATAAAACCGTGATTTCTCAAGTTATCACTGTCGATAGGGAAGAATGTAGTTGCTGACCCTTTTTTTAGGCATGAGATTAATTCATTCAAAGCTACCAGGGGCTCTATTTTAGCTTCGGAGGTAAAGGTGTCTCCACCCATTCTATTTTCCTATATTCATCGAATAGGAAGAATTTAGTTTTATTGTTCATATTCTGACAACTAGATGGAGGGATTGTTTGAAACTGGGATTCGCTGGCAAGTTGATCCATTCATTTTTCTTCTACCTGTATTTTATTGATGCTTTTACCTTCGTTTTCTTAAGGATGATTAATGATTGTTCTTTTTCTCAATGTCTAGGATTGCGACAGATGTTGGCTAAACATTTTAGGGTGAGGTTCCCTCATTCATTTTCTTCTTGCTTGATTGGACTGAATTAATTAACATTTAGTCTAACAAATTTTCTTTACTTTTGTTTTACTCTTGAGTTGTAGTTGCTGACCCTTTTTTTAGGCATGAGATTAATTCATTCAAAGCTACCAGGGGCTCTATTTTAGCTTCGGAGGTAAAGGTGTCTCCACCCATTCTATTTTCCTATATTCATCGAATAGGAAGAATTTAGTTTTATTGTTCATATTCTGACAACTAGATGGAGGGATTGTTTGAAACTGGGATTCGCTGGCAAGTCGATCCTTTCATTTTGCTTGTAGCTGTATTTTATTGATGCTTTTACCTTCTTTTTCTTAGGGACAATTTATGATTGTTCTTTTTTCAATGTCTAGGACTGCGACAAATTTTGGCTAAACATTTTAGGGTGATGTTCATTCACTCATGTTCTGCTTGCTTGATTGGACTGAATTAATTTACACTGAGTCTAACAACTTTTCTTTTCTTTCTTATACTCTTGAGTTGTCGTTGCTCACCCTTTTCTTAGGCATGAGCTTATTCATTCAACATTACAGGCGGCTCTCTTTTAGCTTCGGAGGTAATGGTGTCTCCACCCATTCTATTTTCCTATATTCATTATTGTTTTTTTCACTTTAATTTAGTTATCTCTTATTGAGCGATTCTAATCTTGGACACTTGATCATTCGGCCTTTTTGTTTTATGTGGGGAGTATTGAGTTTTCTCATTATTAATTAAGATTATGGTGGTTGTTTTGTTTGTTCCTCATGAATTATTATATCCGTCTATGTTATTCAAGATACTTGCTCTGAGATTTTCAACTATCATTGACCAAGTATGTTGTGCTACAATTGTTTTTGATTTTGATGTTTGGATTGGTGGTTGAGGGCATAGATAGCTGACCCTCGATACCCACTTTCTTGCGCGGATCTTTGTCGGATCTCCTTTGGTTTGCTTTATGGTATTTTCTTTTTATTATTTAAACAATGAGTTTCTATTGTAGACTTGTTGCTCGTTTTCTTCTCTTTCCTATGCTATGTGATATTTTATTGTTTTTATGCTAGCTAGTTTTCCTTTTCCCTGGCCATGTATTAATTTTGTTTGTAGGCCTGTTGCGTTCAACACGAAATAATGTGATTTGTGGCTTTACGAGTGGTTGTTGAGCTTACATTTATGTTTACAAGGATTAAATGTATATTTAGATGTTTTGCTGAATAAGAAGAAAATCTTTATTTCTAAGCCTATGGATAAAACCATTATTTCTCATCTTATCACTATCGACTGGTAAGAATTTAGTTTCTTTTTTCATATTCTTACAACTAGATGGATTGATTGTTTGAAACTGGGATTCGATGGCAAGTCGCTCCTTTCATTTTCCTTGTAGCTGTGTTTTATTGATGCTTTTACCTTCCTTTTTCTTAGGGACGATTAATGATTATTCTTTTTCTCAATGTCTAGGATTGCAACAAATTTTAGGGTGAGGTTTCTTCATTCATTTTCTTCTTGCTTCATTGGATTGAATTAATTCACATTTAGGCTAACTTTTCTTTTCTTTTCTTTTACTCTTGAGTTGTTGTTGCTCACCCCTTTTTTAGGCATGAGTTTAATTCATTCAACGCTACTAGCGGCTCTATTTTAGCTTCAGAGGTAATGGTGTCTCCACCCATTCTGTTTTCCTATATTCATCTTTGTTTTCTTCACTTTAATTTAGTCATGTCTTATTCAGTGATTCTTATCTTGGACACTTGATCATTCGACCATTTTGTTTTATGCGGGGAGTATTGAGTTTTCTAATTATTAATTGAGATTTTTGTTGTTGATTTGTTTCTTCCTCATGAATCATTATGTTTGTCTATGTTATTGAAGATGCTTGCTCCGTGATTTTCAGCTGTCATTGACCAAGTATGTTGTGCTGCAATTATTTTTGTTTTTGATGTTTGGATTGGTGGTTGAGGGAACAGGCGGTTGACCCTTGGAACCCTCTTTCATACTCAGATTTTTTATGGATCTCCTTCGGTTTGCTTGAATTTTTTTTTCTTTTTATTACTCAGACAATGAGTTTCTATTGTAGACTTTTTGCTCGTTTTCTTCTATTTCCTATGGTATGTGATTTTTTCTTTTTGTTATGCTAGCGAGTTTTCCTTTTCCCTAGCCATGTATTCATTTTGTTTGTAGACCTGTTGAGTTCAACACGAGGTAATGTGATTTGTTGCTTTACGAGTGGTGGTTGAGGGAACAGGCGGTTGACCCTTGGAACCCTCTTTTATACTCAGATTTTTTATGGATCTCCTTCGGTTTGCTTGAATTTTTTTTTCTTTTTATTACTCAGACAATGAGTTTCTATTGTAGACTTTTTGCTCGTTTTCTTCTATTTCCTATGGTATGTGATTTTTTCTTTTTGTTATGCTAACGAGTTTTCCTTTTCCCTAGCCATGTATTCATTTTGTTTGTAGACCTGTTGAGTTCAACACGAGGTAATGTGATTTGTTGCTTTACGAGTGGTGGTTGAGCCTAGATTTATGATTACAAGGATTAAATGTGTATTTAAATGTTTTTTTCTTAAAAAGAAGAAATTCTTCATTTCTAAGCCTATGGATAAATACATGATTTCTCATCTTATCACTGTTGACAGGGAAGAATTTAATTTCATTGTTCATATTCCGACAACTAGATGGAGGGATTGTTTGAAACTGAGATTCGCTGGCAAGTCGATCCTTTCATTTTGCATGTAGCTGTATTTTTATTGATACTTTTACCTTATTTTTCAATGGAACAAGTAATGATTGTTCTTTTTTTCAATGTCTAGGATTGTGACAGATCTTTGGCCAAACATCTTTGGGTGAGATTCCTTCATTCATTTTCTTCTTACTTGTGTGGACTAAATTAATTCACATTTATTCTAACTTTTCGTTTCTTGTTTTTTCTCTTAAGTTGCCTTTTGTCACCCTTTTTTTAGGCATGAGCTTAATTCATTCAGCGTCACTAGCTACTATATTTTAGCTTCCAAGGTAATGGCGTCTTCACCCATTCTATTTTTCTACATTCATCAATGTTTTCTTCAATTTAATGTACTCATCTCTTATGGTGCACTTGTTAAGTTCGACACTTGATCATCTAGTCGTTATATTTTTTGTTGGGAGTATTGAGTTGTCTCATTATTAATACAGATTTGTGGGTCCATTTGTTTCTTCCTCATGAATTATTATGACCGTCTATGTTACTCAAGATGCTTGCTCCGAGATTTTCAGCTCTCATTGATCAAGTATGTTGTGCTACATTTGTTTTTGTTTTCGATGTTTGGATTGGTGGTTGAGGGAACAAGCGGCTGACCCTTGGAACCCACTTCTTATGTAGATCTTGGATGGATCCCCTTTGGTTTGCTTTAAGTTTTTTTTATTTTTATTATTCAAACACTGAGATTCTATTGTAGTCTTGTTGCTTGTTTTCTTCTCTTTCCTATGCAATGGGATATTTAGTTGTTGTTATGTTAGCTAGTTTTCCTTTCCCTAACCATTTATTCATTTTGTTTGTAGGCCTGTTGCATTAAACACTAGGTAATGTGATTTGTTGGTTTACGAGTGGTGGGTGTGTTTAAGATTTATGTCTACAAGGATTAAATGTGTATTTAGATGTTTTTTCTTACAAGGAAGAAAATCTTCTTTTCTAAGCATAGATTAAACCATGATTTCTCATCTTATCACTGTCTACTTGGAAGAATTTAGTTTCATTATTCATATTCTAATAACTAGATGGATGGATTGTTTGAAACTTAAATTCCCTAGCAAGCCGTTCCTTTTATTTTCCTTATAGTTGTATTTTTATTGATGATTTTACCTTCTCTTTCAAAGGAGCACTTAATGATTTTTTTTTCAATGTCTATGATTGCGACAAATCTTGGCCAAACATCTTAGGGTAATGTTCCTTCATTCATTTTTTTCTTGCTTGATTAGACTGAATTAAGTCTAACAACTTTTCTTTTCTTTCTTTTTCTCTTGAGTTGCCTTTGCTCACCCTTTTTTTAAGCATGACCTTAATTCATTCAGCTCTACTAATAG
Organism: Salix dunnii; assembly: GCA_015731905.1. Classification (NCBI taxonomy): domain Eukaryota; kingdom Viridiplantae; phylum Streptophyta; class Magnoliopsida; order Malpighiales; family Salicaceae; genus Salix; species Salix dunnii. Next base: position 4,572,873 of record CM027676.1, read on the forward strand.
CTATAAAGCTTTCGTTGTAAAGGAGTCTCCACCCATTCTATTTTTCTACATTCATCATTGTTTTCTTCACTTTAATTTATTCATCTCTTAATGTGCGATTATTATCTTGGACACTCATTTGGTCGATTATGTTTTATGCGGGGAGTATTGAGTTTTTAAGTCGACCAGGATCTCTTCGACTTATTCAAACCCATCTACTGTTATCCATGCAGCATCATTACATCATTTGATATCATCTCTGTCCAAGGAGAAGGTTAGAACAGAAACAATCCTTGCAAGTTTTTTGCCAATGACTTGACAGTGTTTGGTCAACATACTTGTGCAATCCTTAAGTGCTGATTCATGCTAGCTCTTTTTTTTTCTTTTTTTTAGGGGCTTGCATATGGTCTGATACTGCATTTTTTGGAAGCAAAATTATTTAATAATCTGGTCAACATATGTACATGGCTAGATGGCCTGATACCGCATCTCAACTAGCAAACTCAAGCCAGTCAAACTTCAACTCGAGGTTACCTTTTAAATATTTATGAAGAACACTTCGTAGTATGCAAAATGTTCTATTCTTGAAAATTGATGTAGGGAGTGGGTTTGTTTTTTGATTTCCACTTCATCATCTCAGTTTTGTGTCTATGAGAGGTTGTGAGAGGGAGCCTGCTTATGAAAGCATTAGTGTTGATGATGTTCTCTTTTTAATCTCATCAAGGAAGTACTTCATCTGTGTAAAGCTGGCCCAATAATATATAGATAATTTATAACTAAATAAAAAGCAAATTGTTGAAGCCATGAGGCTTCTGACATGGATGATGTTGCTAGCCCTAGGCATAAATATCATTAGTTTTCATATGTTTGGATTCTGGTGTAAGGGTTATTCTAGATATTATGTTTTCAGCAACAATTAAATTATATAATATTTCAAATAATTTTAATGGATTTTTGTATGTGGGCTAATTTGAGTTTACTTTAAAAAATGATTCAAAAATATAATAATAATTTAAAAACTAATAAGAAAAAAATAAAAAGAATAAAAATTAATAACTTAGATAAAAAGAATTAATAACTTAGATAATAATAATAACTTAGATAAAAAGAATTAATAACTTAGATAATAATAATAACTTAGATAAAAAGAATTAATAACTTAGATAATAATAATAACTTAGATAAAAAGAATAATTTATCATCCTTAAGTCTCATGTAGGCTAGTCCACATCATCTCATCTCTCCTTGAAAGAATTCAACCTCAAATTAAAATTTATGTCAAACAATATAAGATCAGTAACATTAAAGGTAACACCAACACCATACTCACTTGGAAGGTTAATTTTGTATGTGTTGTGATATGAAATCCATCAACAATTGTGATGAAATTCAATAGCAATGATGGTTTAGAACCCCAAGATCGTGTGACAAGATTGACTGAGCCTTGACCCGACACCTAACAAGATAAAAATCAAGACTATGAAGGATTGAAACGCCACACCTAGAAAACATGAGAATCTCTCAACAATCAAGGTGATAAGTTTGGTTGTTTGAACGCCACAATATTAACTTGATAAGTTCTATGAGTTCTTTTAAGAACAAAGAGGAACACAAGACCTCACAAATATGATAATTTTTTGAAAACATAATATATTTTTTCATTTTGAAATACCCATCAAAATTCTCATGTTTTTAGGCCTGATGCGAACCAGTCCAAAAACACTAGCAAGGACCCATTACATGTTCCAAATGGTCCAATGACGCGGTCTAAGACAAAGACATTGAAAGAGACAATGAATGCATTAGTTTTAAAGGTTTCAACCAGGTCAGAATTTCAAGGACCATTGGAGTATCAAAAGAAGATCCTAGTACATCTTATCCATGTGGAGGAGGGGTATAAGACAACGTATTTGGGCCATGAAGTGAGCACAAAAAAGGTCCCAAAAGAATCCTACTACAACATGGGATTAATGGGCTTGATGGAAGACTACACAAAAGAAAGCCTTATGGGCTTTATATAATTTTGTTAGCTACAGCCCAAGACTGGTTTGGGCTTAATTAAGACTTTCTTTTTAGTTAGGATCCAAAGCTTGTTTGGATTAAGTCATGGGTTTTTTAATTTGAGGTATTGGGCCAGTTTTGAGTGGACCTCATTTAAGTCCACATAAGGGGTCCATTAGGGTTAGTTTTTAAAAGACTATTTAAACTCATGTTATGAATAATTTCGGCAGCCATTGATGAAATTGATTCTGAACTTTCCAGTTTATGTGTGAGAGATTCTTGCATTCTTCAGTTATTGAACAAACTGAATCTGACTTATCGAAGATTAACTAGCTTCATGGCGTCATTCTACTCTTTCCAATAGTGCTGGTGCCTTGGAGCAGGTTTCCATTATGTCACACTCCTATTAGACCTATTTTTGTTTTTTTAGTGTTCCTTTAAGTTTTCCAGTTGTTTTGTCCATCTCCTTGTTTGTCGTGCCTGCATCATCTAAGCAAAAAAGAAGTGATGCGAGCCTCGTCATCACGTGGTCGCGCAACCCACAATGAAGAATGGATTTGATCTTGAAAAGCTGAAATAGGTCTGATAAGTTGGATTCAATTCGTTCAAGAACAGAAGAATGCAAGAATCAATCTCACACATAAACTCAAAAGTTAGGAATAATTTCATCAATGGCTGCTGAAATTATTCCTAACATGAGTTTAAATAGTCTTTTAAAAACTAACCCTAATGGGCCCCTTATGTGGACTTAAATGAGGTCCACTCATAAGCTAACAAAATTAAATAAAGCCCATCAGTCATATTTATAGCCTTCCATCTAGCCCCTTAATCCTTGCTGGTGTTTCTGGACCGGTTCGCATCATCCTCTCTCTCCTCGATAGGATTCAACCTCGAATCAAAACCGGTATGTTGTTGATGGCTTGACAATCAACACACATCCTCCACCTTCCATCCATCTTAAGCTTGAGTAGCATGGGTACAACACATTGACTTATACTTTCACGAATATATCCCTTATCTATTAGCTCATAAACTTGTCTTTAAAGTTCCTTTATCTCCTCGGGATTGTTTATATAGGTTGGTCCGTTATGAATTGAAGCTTCATGTACAAAATCAATCTTATGCTCTATCCTCCACAATAGTGGTAATCCGCTAGGAGTATCATTGGGGTAAACATCATCAAACTCCTTCAATAACGAAACAACAGCACTAGGAAAAATATGATCAAGATCATTAGTATTAAAATAAGCCTCTTTGTACAGATGTAAAATCATTGGCTTGTCTGTGAAACATGCAGATCTGACCTCACCCTCTCTAGGATAAAAATTAGGCTGTTTCTTTAATTTTTCCACACAATTCTCATCACTCTTCCTGAGTTTCTTCTCTCCTCTAGCCTTACCTCCACTCTTGACCAGATTTGGGTGTTTTTGAGTTGTGCTCAAATGGTCTGGATTGTTTGTGTTTGGATGAGTGTCTAAATGGGTTGTAGTGGTTTGGGTTCTGGCTGAATTTGATGTTCTCTCCCCTTGATCCTCACCTTGATTTTCTCTCCCCATTGCCTCACGCTCATGTTTTAGCTTTATTTGATCATCATACACCTGTTTGGGTGTAAGACATACAAGAGTGATGGTTTTACCATCTTTTACAATGGTATACATGTTTTTAATCCCATCATGAATTGCCTTCCTACCATATTGCCAAGGCCTCCCGAACAAGATGTGACTTGCTTGCATTGGTACCACATCGCACAGAACTTCATCAACATATTTCCCAATCGAAAATCACAACCGGTTTGATCACTTTCACTTCTCCACTATCATTCAACCATTGCAATCAATATGGTTTCGAATGCTTAAAAGTACTCAAATTTAGTTTACTCACAAGGGTGGTATTGCAAACATTAACGCAATTTCCACTTTCAATAATTAAACCACACACCTTGCTTTGTACGTAACAACGCGTATGAAAGATATTCTCTCTTTGTTGATTAGATTCATCTTCCATGACCTGAACCTGAAGTGTGTGCCTTATAACCAAGGACCCCGTAACCGGTAATGCTAACTCATCCCCCTTACTATCCTCCAATGGTGACATGCCTTCACAATAAGATTTGTCACTTTTAGATTCTATATCATCATCATAGTCATCTTCACCCACAATTGCGTTTTCATCAACAACCTCTTCAAAATAAAAACTGGTATTCTGTATGGCCTTATGGACTGTATTTCCTCTACAATCAGCACCAATATTCTGTTTCCTTATCGATTTCAGATCATCATTCAGATCCATGTTCATCCTCGACGACAATTGGAGTTGCTGACATAAGGCTCGCAATTGGAAAGCAACGTCAGCGTTTTGTGTTGCTAATTCATTGTTTCCTGACGTCCTTTGTATCTGCAAAATTCAGTTAGTAGCTCAAAATATATCCTCACAACTCTCGTGTTTCACACACAAAAAAAATCAAGGCTTTTCACTCGAATAAGCTCACTACGCCTTTTACCTCATAACTCTCATGTATCACCAAAAAAAAATCAAGGCTTTTAACTCTAATAAACTCACTATGCCTTTTACCTCTCAACTTTTTGAGAATTGAGCAGAATCTAAACTCTTACGCAATTTTTACGTAACATAATTGAAACCTAGACCAAACAACCTCGAAATAACCTCAAATTCAATATTTAGTATTTTAATACTAAAATAAAATCAACACTCAAATTATAGGTCGTTCTCGTACTTCTAGTTACTCAACCCCTTATGTGATCAAATTTCAGAAGAAACGAATCTCCAATTGAAAACTCTAGTATACGCTATCAAAATAAGCTCAAATTCAATATATCATGAGATAAAGTTTCAATTGAATCTGAAGTGTTTTTCTAAGGGTTTACGAAGGTAATGTTTCTATGGCAGAAATGAATTTCGAAATAAACCCTCATGAAATCAAAATTAGAATAAGCTTAAATTTGACATGATTCTACGTGAATACTAGTAGACCGAATATAATTTTTCAATTCATTCTGATGTGGTTTGCTTATATTTCCCCCGAGTTGTGTTTTCTGCGGCAAAACCTCATCTAATACCTCTATCTGTCTCTCTTTTTCTCTTTTCTCTTTTCTTTTTCTGCTTTTCTCAATTTATTGACACGACGAGACAGAAAAAAATGAAATATAAGCTCTCCTTTCCTTATGATTCTTTTTGTTTTACTAAAGCACGTAGACTCGAAGAATAAGGAGATAGACACAAGGGTTTGGGTACATAGGAGAAAGAGATTGATCTAGAAATTGATTTTTGATGTTTATTTAGTATTGTAAAACTAAATAATGAATTTGAGGTTATTTCAAGATTGTTTTGCCTGGGTTTCAATTTGGTTACGTAAAAATTGCTCAATAGGTTAGATTCTGGACAGGTCTCAAAAAGTGATCCTTATTGTTTAGTTGTCCAATTATTCGCTTTTATTATAGTTTGGGTTATCTAGGATGTCAAGCTATTGTTTTTTCTTGTGTTTTATTTCGTGTCTTCGTATTGTCCTCAATTCCTACGAATTTGCATGGTATTTTTATTGCTTCTTGAGTCTGTAAAACATAACTAGAGTGTCTTGTGAAGGCTCCTGACTTTGATTTGTTGATTTTAGTTCCTAAAGAATCAAAAGAAAGCAAGTTGTGAGGTAAAAAGCGTAGTGAGTAGAGTGAAGAAACTTGATTTTTTTTGTGTAATTCACGAGAGAAGTGAAGATATATTTGTGCTGCTAACCTAATTTTGCATATTCAAAGGATGTTTTGGAAACAACAAATCAATGACACAAAACACTGAAGTTGCTTTCCAATTACGAGCCTTAGGTCAGCAACCCGAGTTGTTGTCTATGACATACAAGGATCTGAGAGATAAGGTGAATTCGATAAAGCAACAAAATAATGGATTTGAACGCCAAGGAAATAAGGTTTGTATGGCCACAAGGAATAACAAATATGATTTTGAAGAGTATGTTGATGAAAACACAAGTGTGGGTAAGGATGACTATGATTTTGCATCTATTGGCCAAGGAATTAGGTCTAGACCGAGCAGAGCTACGAGGAATGTGAATTTCCATGGCATGCAGAATTATAAAGATATGGATAGGGACACCATTAAGCTGAAAATTCCTAACTTCCAAGGTAAAAATGATCCCTATGCTTACTTGGAATAGGAGAAAAAGGTAGATTGGATTTATTATTGCCATAAATATTTTGAACAAAAAAAATAAAATTGGTGATGATTGAGTTTACGGAGTATGCATTGATTTGGTGGGATCAGATTTTAATCAGTAGGAGGAGGAATGGGGAGCGACCCGTTCAGACTTGTGGGGGAGATGAAAGTCTTAATGAATAGACGATTTATGCAAAACCACTATTATAGAGACCTATACCTGAAGCTCCAATGATGCGAACCTTGTGATCACGTGGTCACGCAACCCATAATGAAGAATGAGATTTGATCTTGGAAAGCCGAAATAGGTCTGATAGGAGGGTGACACAATGGAAACCTGCCCCAAGGCACCAACACTATTAGAAGGAGTAGAATGACGCCATGAAGCTAGTTAATATTCGATAAGTCGAATTCAGTTCGTTCAAGAACTAAAGAATGCAAGAATCACTCTCACACATAAACTGAAAAGTTCAGAATTAAAATTCATCAATGGCTGCAGAAATTTCGCTAACAATTTCAAAACGAGAAAAACCAGTAGTCGAATGAATAGTTCAATTATAAGCAAACTCAATAAAAGGCAAACATTTTTCCCAACTTTTCAAATTCTTTTATATTAGAACATGTAAAAGTTGAGATAATGTTCTATTGACTACCTCAGTTTGCCCATCTGTTTGAGGATAACATGTTAATGCGAATCGGTCTAGAAACACCAACAAGGAATAAGGGGCTGGATTGAAGGCTATAAATAAGACTCCTTGTTTTTCAGTGTTTGTGTCCATCTTCTTGTTCTTCGTGTCTGCGTGATCTAGTAAGATAAAGAAAAATAAAGCCTATATTTCATCATTTTTCAGTCTCGTCATTTCAGTAAATTAAGAAGGAAAAAAAGAGAGATTCAATATATTTAAAATAAAGCCTATATTTCATCCTTATTCTGTCTCGTCGTTTTAGTAAATTAAGAAGAAGAAAAAAACAGAGATTCAGTACATTTAAAAAAAAAACAGAGAAAAAAAGAAAAGAAAGAGAGTTAGAGGTGTTAGATGAAGTTTTGCCACATAAAACACAACTTGGAGGAAACATAAGAAAACCAGCTCGGAATTAATTAAAAATCAATATTCCATCTATTGGTGTTGAGATAGAATTATATGTCAAATTTGGATTTATTCTAATATTGATTTCTTGAGGTTTAATTTCGAGATTCATTTCTGCTGTAGAAACACTACCTTAGGGAACCCCTACAAAAACACTTTAGAATCAATTGAAACTTTACATTCTATGTCAAGGTATTGATATCTCATGATATATTAAATTTAGGCTTATTTGAATATCATATACTGGAGTTTTCAATTGGAGGTTCATTTCTGCTGAAATTTGATCACACAAGGGGTTGAGTGCCTGGAAGTACGAGAATGACCTATAATTTTGGTTTTATTTTTAGTTTAGTATTACAATACTAAATATCAAATTTGAGTTCATTTCGAGGTTGTTTGGTACGAGAATGACCTATAATTTTGGTTTTATTTTTAGTTTAGTATTACAATACTAAATATCAAATTTGAGTTCATTTCGAGGTTGTTTGGTCTGGGTTTCAATTCTACCACGTAAAATTTATGTAAGAGGTTAGATTTTGCTCAAGTCTGAAAAAGTGTTCCTTATCATTTAGTTTTGTCCATTTCTCTATTTTTATTCTATTTTGGGTTATCTAGGTAGTAATTGTTTTCTCTAGTATTTGGTTCTGTTTTATTTTGTGTCTTTGTATCGTCCACAATTCATACGAATTTGCATTGCTACTCGTGAAATCATAATCTTAGTTTTGTTTTGCTTTATTTTCAGTATTTTTATTGCTTCTTGATTCTGAAAATCATAATTAGAGTGTGCTGCGAAGGCTACTGACTTTGATTTGTTGATTTTAGTTCCAAAAGAACCACAAGAAAGCAAGTGAGCGTATTAAAGTGAAAAGCCTTGATATTTTTGTGTAATACACAAGAGGTGAGCAGATATATTTTAAGCTACTAACCTAATTTTGCAGATTCAAAGGATGTCAGGAAACAATGAATTAGTGACTCAAAATATGTTGATGAAGTTCTGTGCGATGTGGTACCAATGCAAGCAAGTCACATCTTGTTGGGGAGGCCATGGCAATATGACAGGAAGGTAGTTCATGATGGGATTAAAAATAGATATAGCATTGTAAAAGATAGTAAAACCATCACTTTTCTACCTCTTACACCCAAATAGGTGTATAATGATAAAAAAAAAAAGAAGCTAAAACGTGAGCGTGAGGCAATGGGGAGAGAAAATCAAAGTGAGTATCAAGGGGAGATAAGACCATTAGATTCGACTAGAACCCAAACCACTACAACTCATTCAGGCACATCCAAATACAAACAAAACAAACCATTCGACTACAGTCAAAAACACCTAAATCTGGTTGAGAGTGGAGGTAAGACAAGAGGAGAGAAGAAAGTCAGGAAGAGTGATGAGAATTATGTTGAAAAACTAAAGAAACACCAGCAAGGACACATTATAATGCGGGCCAACCCAAAATACCGACAAGGATCCATTACAAGTGTAGAAGGGGTCCAATACAACTTTATTTGGGCCATGAAGTGAGCACAGCAAAGGAACCAAAAAGAATCGTACTACAACATGGGATTAATGGAAGACTATAAAAAAGAAAGCCTTATGCGCTTTATTTCATTTTGTTAGCTACAACCAAGGCCTGTTTGTGGTTAAATTAAGACTTCGTGTTTAGGTAGGATCCAAGGCTTGCTTGGATTAAGTCATGGGCTTTCCAACTTAGGGTTTTGCATTAGTTTTGAATGGACCTCATTTAAGTCCACATATGGGGTCCATTAGGGTTACTTTTTAAAAAAAAACTATTTCAACTCATGTTAGATAACTTTCGGTAGCCATTGATGAATTTTTATTCTTAACTTTTCAGTTTATGTGTAAGAGTGATTTTGCATTTTTTAGTTCTAGAACGAACTTAATCCAACTTATCTAAGATTAACTGGCTTCATGGTGTCATTCTACTCCTTCTAATAGTGCTGGTGCCTTGGGACAGGTTTCAATTGTGTCACACTCATATCACACCTATTTCGACTTTTCGAGATCATATCTCATTCTTAATTGTGGATTGTATAACCACGTGATCATGAGGTTCGTATCAATATGAAGCTAGAGGACATGGTTCACATGGCCACAAAGGTGGAGAGACAACTTAGGAAGGGACAACATTGCATTCTTCATGATGCAGAACAACCTCGAAACACCAAAAAAGACCCATTACATATTCCAAATGGTCCAATGATGTGGTCTAAGACAAAGGCAATGAAAGAGGCAATGAATACATTGGTTTTGAAAGTTTCAACTAGGTTAGAATTGCAAGGACCATTGGAGTATAAAGAGGAGACCGTAGTACTTCTTATCCATGTGGAGGAGGGGTCCAATACAACCTTATTTCGGCAATGAAATGAGGACAGCAAAGGAGCCAAAAGAATCCTATTACAACATGGGATTAATGGGCTCGATGGAAGACTATAAGAAAAAGTCTTATGGGGTTTATTTAATTTTGTTAGGTACAGCCCAAGACTTGGTTGGGATTAATTACAACTTTGTTTTTAGCTAGGATCCAAGGCTTGTATTGATTAAGTCATGGACTTTCCAACTTTGGGTTTTAGGTCAATTTTGAGTGGACCTCATTTAAGTCCACATAAAGAGTCCAGGGTTAGTTTTTAAAAGACGATTTAAACTCATGTTAACTAAATTTCAGCAACCATTGATGAATTTTAATTCTGAACTTTTCAGTTTATGTGTGAGCGTGATTCTAGCATTCTTTAGTTCTTGAACGAATTGAATCTAATTTATCGAAGACTAACTGGCTTTGTGGCGTCATTCTACTCCTTCCAATAGTGCTGGTGCGTGTGGCAGGTTTCCATTGTGTCAAACTTTCCCCACAAAGTCTTCCATAAGTAACTCAAAAACTTGGCTTCCCTATCAGAAACAATAGTCCTAGAAATGCCATGTAACCTAACAATTTCTTTGAAGAACAAATCACCTATATGTGAAGCATCATCAGTTTTATGACAAGCAATGAAATATGTCATCTTGGAGAAACTATCTACCACCACAAAAACTGAATCTCTCCCCCTCTTAGTCCTAGGTAATCCCAAAACAAAATCCATAGAAATATTGGTCCAAGGTTCACTAGATATTGGCAAAGGGGTGTACAAACCATGAGGTTTCAATTTAGACTTAGCATGTTTACAAGTGATGCACTTCTCATAGAATCTTTCCACATTACGTTTCATATGAGGCCAAAAAAATGATCATGCAAAATTCCTAATGTCTTAGCTATACCAAAATGTCCCATCAAACCACAACCATGAGCTTCTCCCACAAACAATTCACATAGAGAACACATAAGCATACATAGTTTATTTTCCCTAAACAAAAATCCTTCATACTTGTAAAACTGACCAAAATCCACTTTTTCACATGCATTGAACAGATCACTAAAACAAGCAACTGGACGACCTTCTTGCATCAAAACAACTCCAATACCTATTCCTGAAGCATCACACTCAATTTCAAAAGTTTTAGAAAAGTTAGGTAAAACAAGCAAAGGTGCATTAATTAACTTTTCTTTGATCAGATTAAACGCCTTTTCTTGTTCTTTGCCCTACTTAAACGACACATTTTTTTTATGACTTCAGTAAGAGGTGTGGCTAAGCTACTAAAATCATGCACAAACCGTCTATAGAAGCTAGCTAAGCTGTGGAAACTTCTCACTTGGCTGATTGTTGTAGGAGATGGCCACACTTGGAATGCCTTATCCTTTTCCTCGTCCACCTCAATTCCTTTCTTACTAACAACAAAACTAAGAAAAACAAGTTTATCCATGCAAAAGGTGCACTTCTTGAGATTAACAAACAATTTTTCTTTCCTTAGAATTTCCAAGACAGATCTCAAATGCATTACATGTTCCTTCAAGTTTTTGCTATAAATTAGGATATCATCAAAATACACAACGACAAATCTGCCAATATATGCACACAGAACATTGTTCATCAAACGCATAAATGTGCTAGGAGCATTAGTTAAACCGAAGGGCATCACTAACCACTCATACAAACCATATTTAGTCTTAAAAGCAGTTTCCATTCATCACCTTCTTTCATCCTAATCTGATGATGTCCACTCTTAAGATCCACTTTTGTAAAGACACAAGAATCATGCAATTCATCCAGCATATCATCCAATCTAAGAATGGGATGACGATACTTTACCGTTATGTTGTTGATGGCTCGACAGTCAACACATATCCTTCATGTTCCATCCTTCTTAGAAACTAATAGTAACGGAACCACACACGGACTCATGCTTTCACGCACATAACCCTTCTCCAGTAATTCATCTACTTGCCTCTAAAGTTCCTTGGCATCCTCGGGATTAGTCCTATAAAAGGGTCGGTTTGGAATTGACACACTTGATATGAAATTAATCTGATGTTCAATTCCTCGAATTGCAGGTACTCCATTAGGTACCTCTTCAGAAAGGACATCTTTAAACTCCTGCAAAAGAGAAATATTATCGCTCGGCAAAGCATCGACGAGATCATTAGTACATAAAAGAGCCTCCTTGTACATGAGTACAATCAAGGGCTGGTGTGAAAATAATGCTCTCTTGATCTCACTTTTTTTTGCAATGTAATTGAATTTTTCCTCTCTTGCTCTCACTATGGTCGAAATCCCTTCTCTTTCTTTTTCTCTCTAATCAATGTTTTTCTTTTTCTTTTTTTTTGTAAATCTTTTTTTTATTTCGGCCTTCATTTCTTTTTTTTTCTTTTGGTCATTTGATCTTTGTAACTTTAATTGGTTCTCCCTGACCTGTTCTGGATTCAATGCCACAAGAATAATAGGTTGGTTTCTATGAGTGAAAGAATACCTATTTGTGAATCCATCATGCATAACCCTCCGATCGTATTGTCATGGTCTTCCCAAGTGTAAATGGCTTGCATGCATAGTAACCACATCACAAAGCACCTCATCGTCATATTTACCAATGGATAATGCCACCATTACTTGCCTTGTCACCTTGATCTTGCCACATTCATTCAGCCACTTAAGCCGATAAGGGTGAGGATGTTTCAAGGTAGTTAAGGCCAATTTCTCCACCAAATAAGTGTTGGCTACATTCGTGCAACTTCCTCCATCAATAATGACACTCAAACTTTGTTTTTCACAAAGCACCGAGTATGAAACAAGTTCTCCCTTTGGTTACTTTCTTTCGCCTTAACCTGCATATTGAGAACTCGCATTGCTACCAATAAATCTCCAGCCATGGCACTTTGCTCATCATCAGCATCCTCCAAATGTGGCATGTCATCATCATCTACTTCTTCCTCATTTTCCGACTCAAGCTCTCCTTGGGCGTTTATTACCATCACCCTTTTGTTTACACACTGGCTGGTTATGTCTCCTCACCCATGGCATTTAAAACACTTAATATCACGTGTTTTAGAACTTGAAGTTTCGGTGTTACCTAAAGTAGCGGCGGTCATTGGTTTGGAGTTCTTAGAGGATTTAAATTTTGGCTTATTTTGTAGTTGCTCATCCTATTTTGGAGCTGTCTTCATGTGATGGTGGCAGCCATAGGATGACCCCTCCTAACCAATCATTTTGTTTTGAATTGTTCCTCCTCTTTTATGGCTTGATGCACCATATCTGTCAACTCAACATAATGCTGCATCTCAAGTATATCCGCAATCTCACGATTTAATTCGTGCAAGAACCTAGCCATAATGGCTTCTCGATCCTCGTCGACATTAGCCCGGATCATAGCTACCTCCATCTCCTTGTAATATTCTTCCACGCTCTTGGAACCTTGATTTAACCTCTGCAACTTTTTATACAATCCCCTATAATAGTGGTTGGGTATAAAACGCTTCCTCATAAGCATTTTCATCTCCTCCCAAGTGTCCACGGGTGGCTCTCTATTCCTTCTCCTATTGATCAGTAACTGATCCCACCAAACAATGGCATAATCGGTGAATTCAATTGCAGCAAACTTAACCTTCTTTATCTCCGAGTTGTTGTGACAATCAAACACCATCTCCATTTTAGTTTCCCACTCCAAATAAACTTCAGGATCACTTTTACCTTGAAAAGATGAAATTTTAATCTTTATCTTTTTGAAATCATTATCCCTCCTAGGCCTACCCATCCTAGCTTCTCGATTCTCATTCCCATGCTGAAGCTTGCCTCGGTTCAAATATGGCTCATCAAACCCGACTCCGCCTCTTCCTCAACATTCCACCATGAAACACGCCCACCTTACTGCCTATTAGGGATGTCTTACTGATGTCTCTTAGGAGCCTCTGCTTCTACCCTGTCCAACCTGTCATGAATAGGTTCTAATTCAGCCATTAACATACACCTCGTTTCCCCTAGTAAGGCTTGCATTTGGAGGTTTGGAACTGCAGGTTGTCAAACTTCTTTGGTTGTATCTTCTTGATTACTAGACATATTTAAAATCTGCAAAACAAGTTCAAAATCCTCACAAGCACTCCCTCATGTGTTTCCCTCAAGAATTGCAACACTTACACTCTTGTTTGCACAGTAAATGACTTTTACCCTCTTATGGTCTCACACACTCTTGCCTTTTTTCTTCCACTCTTTTGTGTCTTCTGTAGTTCTCAATCGAACTTCCAGAAACTAATTCAAAATAATCCCATAGCAATTCAAAAGATGAGAAACAACCAAAACTAAAATGGCTAGGAACTTGTATAAGATGAGATACAAGATTGAAACGAAGTTTTTCTACTGCAATCGTACACTATTTATTTTTCATGAAATTTTTTTTTGAACTTGAATAAGGTGAGAAACAAGATTGAAAAGAAGAAGTTTTCCTACTAGAATCGTGCACCCTTTTTTTTCGTGTTGTTTGACGATTTTTTTTTCTTGCTTTTTTTTTAAGATTTTTCTCTTCTATAAGAGGTAAGAGTATATAAAAGAAAAAAATGAAAATGAAAGATAGTCAAACTTATCTTAGAACCAAAGCTCTGATACCAAATGATATGAACTCCATCAACAATTGTGATGAAACCCAATAGCAACGATGGTTTAAATACCCAAGATCGTGTAGACAAGATTGCTTGAGCCTTGACCCAACACCTAACAAGATGAAAACCAAGACTATGAAGGATTGAAACGCCACACCTAGAAAACATGAGAATCTCTCAACAATCAAGGTGATAAGTTTGGTTGTTTGAACGCCACAAGATTAACTTGATAAGTTCTACGAATTCTTTTAAGAATGAAGAAGAACACAAGACCGCACAAAAATAGGAAATTCCCATCTATATACTTGGAACAACCCTCCAAGAATAGGAAAAGTCATAACTAAAGCTTTAAAATAGCACAAACATCAAAATAAACAAGTCCCCATGTTTTTAGGCCTGTTAGACTTCTAGAGGCAACCATAAATAGTTAAATGACTAAATTCAATGTATTTAGCATAACCATTGAAGACCATGTTTAATCCTCTATTTAATATCTTGGAACTCATCAAATTCATGCCCTTTGATGGTCAGATTAGGCTGGAAATGTTTTTGCATATTTATTACCCTCTTCAATTCGTTTGATGATGTGGACTAAGCTTTGATTATTATTTGAGCCCATCTTGATCTATTTAGAATCAACCCAAATAGCTTGGATTAGCCCAATTAGTGCTTCCTTGAAATGTTTGGCTCTAAGTCTTGTAATTGGACCACTTGGAAGCGACAACGTGTCTTGCGCAAATTCATCTCCATCCGCGAGTGTATGATCAACAAGTCCATCTCCTTGGTTTGCATCATTCTCCCCCTCTTGAGAAGGATTTGTCCTCAAATCATCACCTACATCAAAAAGAGATAAATCAGAAACGTTAAAGCTTGCACTAACACCGTACTCACCTGGTAAGTCAAGCTTGTAGGCATTATCATTGATGCGTTTAGCTACTTGAAATGGTCCATCACCCTAGGTAGGAGTTTTGAATATCGTTTCTCTGGAAAACATTCCTTTCTCAAATGCAACCAAACCCAATCGCCTGGTTCAAACACTACCTTCTTGCGTCCCTTGTTGGCTTGTTGGACATACTATTGAGTCCTCCTTTCAATGTTCAGTCTTGCCTTTTCATGAATCATCTTTACAAATTCTGCCTTTGTTTTGCCATCTAGGTTCACACGTTCACTCAAAAGTAAAGAAGTTAAATCCAAAGGTGACAAAGGGTTAAAGTCATATACCATTTCAAAAGGTGAAAACTTAGTTGCTGAATGTATACTTCTATTATAAGCAAATTCAACATGTGGCAAACAATCTTCCCATGTTTTCAAGTTCCTTTTAATGATAGCACGTAACAAAGTAGACAAAGTTCTATTCACTACTTCAGTTTGACCATCCGTTTGTGGATGACAAGTAGTAGAAAACAATAACTTGGTTCCTAACTTTCCCCACAAAGTCTTCCAAAAGTAACTCAAAAACTTGGCATCCCTATCAGAAACAATGGTCCTAGGCATCCCATATAACCTGACAATTTCTTTGAAGAACAAATCAGCTATACATGAAGCATCATCAGTTTTATGACAAGTAATGAAGTGTGCCATCTTGGAGAATCTATCTGCCACCACAAAAACTGAATCTCCCCCCCCCTTGTCCTAGGTAATCCCAAAACAAAATCCATAGAAATATCAGTCCAAGGTTCACTAGGTATTGGCAAATAAGTGTACAAACCATGATGTTTCAACTTAAACTTGACTTGTTTACAAATGATGCACTTCTCACAGAATCTTTCCACATCACGTTCCATATGAGGCCAAAAAACTGATCATGCAAACTTCCTAATCTCTTAGCTACACCAAAATGACCCATCAAACCACCAACATGAGCTTCTCCCACAAACAATTCACGTAGAGAACACATAGGCACACATAGTTTATTTTCTAGAAACAAAAATCCTTCATGCCTATAAAACTTACTGAATCCCACTTTTTCACATGCATTGAACACATCACCAGAATCAGAATCTTATGCATACAAATCCTTAATGTATTCAAAGTAGAGTAATTTTGTATATAAAATGGAAAGTAAAGCATACCTTCGGGACAATGCATCAGCTATCATATTTTCCTTACCGTGCTTGCATCTGATCACATTAGAAAACGTTTCAATGAATTCCACCCACTTGGCGTGGCATCTGTTCAACTTTTGTTGTCCTTTCAAATGCTTCAAGGACTCATGATCCGTGTGAATCACAAATTCCTTTGGCCATAGATAATGTTGCCAATTTTCCAAAGCCCTTACTAAGGCAAACATCTCCTTATCATAAGTAGGGTAATTTAGGGCTGCCCCACTCAACTTTTCACTAAAACAAGCAACTGGACGACCTTCTTGCATCAAAACAACTCCAATACCTATTCCTGAAGCATCACACTCAATTTCAAAAGTTTTAGAAAAGTTAGGTAAAACAAGCAAAGGTGCATTAATTAACTTTTCTTTGATCAGATTAAACGCCTTTTCTTGTTCTTCAACCCACTTAAATGACACATTTTTTTTATGACTTCAGTAAGAGGTGTGGCTAAGCTACTAAAATCACGCACAAACCGTCTATAGAAGCTAGCTAAGCTGTGGAAACTCCTCACTTGGCTAATTGTTGTAGGAGTTGGCCACTCTTGGATTGCCTTAACCTTTTCCTCGTCCACCTCAATTCCTTTTTTACTAACAACAAAACCAAGAAAAACAAGTTTATCCGTGCAAAAGGTGCACTTCTTGAGATTAGCAAACAACTTTTCGTTCCTTAAAATTTCCAAGATAGATCTCAAATGCATTACATGTTCCTTCAAGGTTTTGCTATAAATTAGGATATCATCAAAATACACAACGACAAATCTGCCAATATAGGCACGCAAAACATGTTTCATCAAAGGCATAAATGTGCTCGGAGCATTAGTTAAACCGAAAGGCATCACTAACCACTCATACAAACCATATTTAGTCTTAAAAGCAGTTTTCCATTCATCACCTTCTTTCATCCTAATCTGATGATATCCACTCTTAAGATCCACTTTTGTAAAGACACAAGAACCATGCAATTCATCCAGCATATCATCTAATATAGGAATGGGATGATGATACTTTACCGTTATGTTGTTGATGGCTCGACAGTCAACACACATCCTCCATGTTCCATCCTTTTTAGGAACTAATAGCACCGGAACCACACTCGGACTCATGCTTTCACGCACATAACCCTTCTCCACTAATTCACCTACTTGCCTCTGAAGTTCCTTGGTATCCTCGGGATTAGTCATATAAGTAGGTTGGTTTGGAATTGACGCACCTGGTATGAAATCAATCTGATGTTCAATCCCTCGATTTGGAGGTAATCCATTAGGTACCTCTTCGGGAAGGACATCTTTAAACTCCTGCAAAAGAGAAATAATATCGCTCGGCAAAGCGCTGACGAGATGATTGGTACATAAAAGAGCCTCCTTGTACATGAGTTCAATCAGGTGGTGTGAAAATAATGCTCTCTTGATCTCACTTTTTTTTGCAATGTAATTGAATTTTTCCTCTCTTGCTCTCTCTATGGCCGAAATCCCTTCTCTTTCTTTTTCTCTCTAATCAATGTTTTTCTGTCTTTTTTTTTTGTAAATCTTTTTTTTCGATTTCGGCCTTCATTTCTTTTTCTTGCTTTTGGTCATTTGATCTTTGTAACTTTAATTGGTCCTCCCTGACCTGTTCTGGATTCAATGGCACAAGAATAATAGGTTGCTTTCTATGAGTAAAAGAATACCTATTTGTGAATCCATCATGCATAATCCTCTGATCGTACTGTCATGGTCTTCCCAAAAGTAAATGGCTTGCATGCATAGTCACCATATCACAATGCACTTCATCTTCGTATTTACCAATGGATAATGCCACCAATACTTGCCTTGTCACCTTGATCTCGCCACATTGATTCAGCCACTAAAGCCGATAAGGGTGAGGATGTTTCAAGGTAGTTAAGGCCAATTTCTCCACAATAAGTGCTGGCTACATTCGTGCAACTTCCTCCATCAATAATGACACTACAAACTTTGTTTTTCACAAAGCACCAAGTATGAAACAAGTTCTCCCTTTGGTTACTTTCTTCCTCCTTAACCTGTATAGTGAGAACTCTCCTTGCCAACGTTGTCAATACCGTTCCGGTTGCCGTTCCGGTTTTTCTATTGATACGGAACGTTTCAGTTTCGGAGCATTTTGGTGTGCCGTTTCGAGGTTGTACTGTTCATATAAAATTAATTATATATATATATGAAAAAAATTAAAATATTAATTTAACAAGAAAAATTACAATTCAAGATAAATTAACTTTAAATTATACAATACAAACACAAAATCAAACAAATATAAAATCAAAATTAGAAAAAAAATCACAAATTAATCAAAATAAAGAAGATTTTAAGGCCGTAACGGCACATCCTGAACGGAATCGAGACGTTTCGACCGGAATTTGGCTGGAATTTCTGGTATGGACTAGAATTAAAACCGAGAAGAAAACGACGTCGTTTCGTCTCGGTTTTGTTAATGGAACGAAATGTTATGGCCGTTCCAGAGAACAGAACGGAATTGACAACCCTGCTCCTTGCTACCAATAAATCTCCCACCACAGCACTTTGCTCATCATCAGCATCCTCCAAAGGTGGCATATCATCATCATCTACTTCTTCCTCATTCTCCGACTCAAGCTCTCCTTGGGCGTTTATTACCATCACCCTTTTGTTTACACACTGGCTGGCAATGTGTCCCCGCCTCTGGCATTTAAAACACTTAATATTACGTGTTTTAGAACTTGAAGTTTTGGTGTTACCAACATTAGCGATGGTCGTTGGTTTGGAATTTTTAGAGGATTTAAATTTTGGCTTATTTTGTAGGTTCTCATCCCGTTTTGGAGTTGTCTTCCACGTGTTGGTGGTAGCCATAGGATGACCCCTCCTAACCAATCCTTTTCGTTTGAATTGTTCCTCCATCTTTATGGCTTGATGCACCATATCTGTCAACTCAACATAGTGTTGCATCTCAATTATATCCGCAATCTCACGATTTAATTTGTGCAAGAACCTAGCCATAGTGGCTTCCCGATCCTCATCGACATTAGCCTAGATCATAGCTACCTCCATCTCCTTATAATATTCTTCCACACGCTTGGAACCTTGATTTAGCCTCTGCAACTTGTGATACAATCCCCTATAATAGTGGTTGGGTACAAAACGCTTCCTCATAAGTATTTTCATCTCCTCCTTAGTGTCCACGGGTGGCTCTCCATTTTAGTCTCCCACTCCAAATAAACTTCAGGATCACTTTTACCTTGAAAAGATGGGATTTTAATCTTTATGTTTCCCAAATCATTATCCCTCCGAGGTCTACCCATCCTAGCTTCTCGATTATCATTCCCACGCTCAAACCTGCCTCAATTCAAATATGGCTCATCAAACTCCGAGTCCGCCTCTTCCTCAACATTTCGCCACGGAACACGCCCACCTTGCTGCCTATTGGGAATGTCTTGTTGATGTCCCCTAGGAGCCTCTGCTTCTACCCTGTCCAGCCTGTCATGTATAGGTTCTAATCAGCCCTTAACACACGTCTTATCTCCCCTAGCAAGGCTTTCATTTGGAGGTTTGAAACTGCAGGTTGTCAAACTTCTTCGGTTGTATCTTCTTGATTATTGGACATATTTAAAATCTGCAAAATAAGGTTAGAATCCTCACAAGCACTCCCTCACGTGTTTCACTCAAGAATTGATACACTTACACTCATGTTTGCACGCTAAACGGCTTTTACCCTCTTATGGTCTCACACACTCTTGCCTTTTTTCTTCCACTCTTTTGTGTCTTCTTTAGTTCTTAATCGAACTTCCAAAAACTAATTCAAAATAATCCCACAGCAATTCAAAAGATGAGAAACAACCAAAATTAAAATGGCTAAAACTAGTATAAGATGAGATACAAGATTGAAACGAAGTTTTACTACTGCAATCGTACGTTGTTTTTTTTCACGATTTTTTTTTGAACTTGAATAAGGTGAGAAACAAGATTGAAAAGAAGTTTTCCTACTGGAATCGTGCACCTTTTTTTCCCCCGTATTGTTTAACGATTTTTTTTCTTGTTTTTTTTTTAAGAGTTTTTTTGTCTTCTACAAGAGATAACAGTATATAAAAGAAAAAAAATGAAAGATAGTCAAACTTATCTTAGAACTAAAGCTCTGATACCAAATGATATGAACTCCATCAATAATTGTGATGAAACCCAATAGCAACGTGGTTTAGAACCCCAATATCGTGTAGACAAGATTGCTTGAGCCTTTACTCAACACCTAACAAGACTACGAAGGATTGAAACGCCACACCTAGAAAACGTGAGAATCTCTCAACAATCAAGGTGATAAGTTTGGTTGTTTGAACTCCACGAGATTAACTTGATAAGTTCTACGAGTTCTTTTAAGAACGAAGAGGAACACAAGACCTCACAAAAAATGATAATTTTCTGAAAACATAATCTGCCTATTCATTTGAAAATTTCCATCTTTATACTTGGAACAACCCTCCAAGAATAGGAAAAGTCATAACTAAAGCTTTAAAAGAGCACAAACATCAAAATAAACAAGTCCCCGCGTTTTTAGTCCTGTTGGACTTCTAGAGGCAACCATAAATAGTTAAATGACTAAATTCAATGTATTTAGCATAACCATTGAAGACCATGTTTAATCCTCTATTTAATATCTTGGAACTCATCAAATTCATGCCCTTTGATGGTCAGATCAGGCTAGAAATGTTTTTGCATATTTATTACCGTCTTCAGTTGGTTTGATGATGTGGACTAAGCCTTGATTATTATTTGAGCCCATCTTGGTTTGTTTAGAATCAGCCCAAATCGCTTGGATTAGCCCATTTAGTGCTTTCTTGAAACGTTTGGCTATAAGTCTCGTAATTGGACCACTTGGAAGGGACAACGAGTCTTGTGCAAATTCATCCCCATCCGCGAGTGTATGATGAACTAGTCCAGCTCCTTGGTTTACATCATTCCCACTGGTGCAGCACATGTACGTACACTGTGGTCGGAGACGTTTCAATGGTCATTTGAAAATTCCCCCCCCCTTTCTCTCTCTTGCCTACGCAATCTAACGTTAGCGCAATTGTTTTTTCTGAATTTTCCCTTCAGTATCTATATTATGAATTGTTTTTTATGGTCCTTATTATTATTATATATGTTTTGATTTGTTTGAATTTTGTCCATATTGTTATTATATATGTTTTGATTTGTTTCAATCTTGTCCTTTAATTAAAATTAATTATTTATTGTAGTCATGGTTATCAAAATCGTGATTTTGACACGACATGGAAGACAGTTCTGAAACTCGGATCATAAGATAGAATTGTAAAATCATAAAATCATACCTGAATTTTTTCGTACAAAAATAGTAAAATCATAGCTAAAATCGTGTGGGTAGAAAAATCATAAAATCATAAGTAAAATATTTCAGAATACAATACAATATAATTATAGTCATAAAACTATATTATTTAAGATTCATACACGATTCCAAATAACTTAAAAACATATTACAAAACAATTATGTCTATAGAATTTCATTAGGTAAAAATTAACAAATTTAAAATAAATATTTTACTGATGTGGTATATAAATTAAAATCAGTCTCATGACCTTCATTTTTCTCGTTATTTTTAATACATTTATCAAAAACATTATTATTGAAAGGATTATCAATACTAATATTGGTACCAACACCGATATTGCTAGTATTAACTTCAATTCTAACAAATTATTTAGACATCAAGACATGAAAATGATTTTAAAACATCAAAAAAATTTAATTTAAAATAAAAAATAAAAAAATTATTTTTTTCAAAAAAATTAAGTAAAATTCCATGATATATATATATATATATAAAGAGAGAGAGAGGGGGGGCCTCAACAGGCTTTTAAAATTGTGATACTTTATAGAAAGCAGGGCTCTAACAGGCTTTTGAAACTTTTGCAGGATCGTAAAATCAGATCGATTCGGTATGATTTTACGATTTTATATGATTTTGACCGAGTTTGACCCAAATTAATTTTGTTACCCTAGTTAATAAGCTTTGATGAGTTGACTCGCAAAATCAACCGAGTTTGGCCCAAATCAATTTTTTTACCCGAGTTAATAAGTTTTGATGAGTTGACACGAGTAAACTCATGATTTTGACAACCATGATTGTAGTTTCATTTAGGTCCTCAGACTTCGAATTTCTGAAATTGGTCTGGAATCCATAAAATATTCAGTATCAAAGTTTTGAGTTATTTCAATTTCATCATTCAATTCAAATTAATTTTAAATTTCAGTTTTATTTTGGTCCTAATTCTTTTAATTTTCAATTTTGTTTTAAATTATTTAATTTCATTAGTATCCATATTTGTATTTATTTTAATTTTGTCCTTCAAATATTATTTATTATATATGTTTGTTTTTAATTTTATCTCTTATACTTTTAATTCCTTTATTTTTTTTTATTTCTCTCCATATTTATATATACATGCTATTAGTTTTTGTTTTCAAATTTTCATCGTTTCTGATGTTATTAAGTTTTTTATTTAATGTTTAAATTTTTATATGTGCTGGTAATCATTTAAAAATTAATAATTATTATGATTTATCTTTTTTTCCCCTTCAATTCACATAATTTCTTAAAATCTAATAATATTTATTTTTATTATGTCATTTACTTTGTTTTTTAATTGTATTTTTTTGTTAATATTGTCACGTCTTAAATTTTCTAATTATTATTAATAAGACATTCAAAATAATGATAATGATTATTTGTTAGTTTTGTTTTCTTTTAAATATGTCAGACTAATTATATTTCTGATATTTATTTAATATTAACACCTTCAAATATATATATATATAAAACCTAGGTTATGTTGGATTTTTTTTTTACTACCATTGCTCTGAAATATTTTTAATATAATAATATGAGTAATAAATCTTATAAAATAAAAAAAATTATGGAATTTGTTTTTAACAATAATTATGGTCTCACCAATATTTATTATTTCCACTGTTATTAAGTTTTTTTAACATTTTAATTTGTATTGACGATCATTTTAAGATTGATATTTATTATTTTTTCTCTTTGCTATTTTTTAAATTCTTTTTATTTATCCTTCAAGTCAAATAATATTTGAAAATCTACTTTAATTTTTTTTAGTCATTTATTTAGTTTTTTTATTGCTTTTTTGTTAATATTGTTAGCTATTGAAAATTTTAATTCTTATAGATAAGACATTCAAAATAATAATAATGATTATTTGTAAGTCTTTTTTTCCTTATAGGTATGTAAGACTAATTATATATTATGATATTTATTTAATATAAACATCTTAAAATATATATAAAAAATTGAGCTGACTTTTCTTTATAAATCTCACGTTAATTTAATCTGAGTGTTATAAATTTTTTTAAATATAATAATATCATGGAAAAATCTGAAAAAATAATCTTTCATAAATTTTAGCAGTTGCCTTTTTGTTGCAAATAACAAATAATATATCTTTAGTCAATTTGATCAATTGTGATTTTGCTATTTAAAAATTAAATTATTACCAAAACAGTTAAAACAAAACCATCAATCAAATTATTTGATGCAAAAAACAAATCACTCATCTGTGCCATAATTTAACAACTGTCATTTTACTCTTTGCTAATTGAAGATTGCATAAAAGAAATAAAACATATACAATAATAAATCAATATGTTACACGGAGCACATGACTTATTTTAACAAAAAATATTTGATTCCAATTGTACAAACTAATGATGAAATAATTATCAAAATAAGTTTAACAGTAGCAACATTCAATAGCCTAAACATATTCTATTAATTACAATTTTAGTTATTAAATATTAAAATAATCATTATAACACGTATAAAATCAATCATTTTTCAATATAAAAAAAGACCGAATAAGGCCTTGAAAATAATGATAATTATTATTTTTAAGTTTTTTTCTTATAAATATGTGACACTAATTATATATTTTAATATTTATTTGATGTTAGCGCCTGAATATATATATATATATATATATATATATATATATATATATATATATATATATAAACAGAAAAAATGACCTATGATTTTTTGGAGAAAAAAATTAATGTCAGTGTTCTGAATTACTTTTAATATAATAATATGAGAAATAAATCTTATAAAAAAAAAACTTTTAATTCTTATTTTGTCATTTTTTGATTAAGTTTATTTATTAGAAAAAATTAATTCTTGGATTTTAGGTTATTTTTGTAAAATAAAAAAAATTATATTTTTATGTATAGTATTTTAGATATAATATTACTAGGAAAAAAAATGTAACTTATAAATAAAATGAGTAGATAAATTTACCTAAGTTATCTATAATTAAAAAATATACAAACTACTTCTCATATGTTTCGATCACACTATTCCTTTTAGACGGGAAAAAATCATTTTTAATATATTTTATCTATTATAATCTTATTAATTAAATATTAAAATAACTAATTATAAAATATATATAAAAAAAATTCTACATAAAAAAACACAGCAGGAAAATCACCTCCTTATTTATATTATGATCACTGAATATTTATTTTTTTCCTCTGTTTTACTTCCGACCTTTTCATGGATATAAACCAAAAGCAAATACCTTCGTTCCTGGAGCCAAGGATTCAAAATAGAGAAAACGGTAAACTCAAAATAGTGCCGTTGGCTCTTGACGAATCAGTTACAGAGCAGAGATTAGTATTCTTGCTATCCTAAAACTAATGAAAAACAACAGAGCTATAACAGCAATGGCGAACAAACTGTTCCATATTTTTTCTTCAAGATCCAGATCTCCAATCCTCCTCTTCACAATCTGTCCTTTCGCCTGCTCTCTTCTTTCTTACTCTTCTCTCTCTACCCGTCACCCTTCAGACTCTCCACACCCTGACACTATCCCCAATCTCTCTCTCAAACCCGAAACCTCCTTCGTCGCTGCCCTCGAGCACTTCCTCCATCACAAATACCCGAGATCCTCCTCCTCCTCTCCGTTTCCAACAGATAGCGAAGAGGATGTGCCAAGATTCGACGATCAAGTGTTTCCAAAGAGAGCGCGTATGAGTTTGGTATTTTCCCCTTTCGGGTTTTGATTTTTATATTTCCTTGTCCACTAACATTTCCGCATTATGCGTCATGTTTTTCCTGTCATCAGTACGTGACCGGGAAATGCTTTGACATTATAATGTCATTTGCTATGCTATAATGTCTGAGTTGAATATCAAGTTCATTTATAGAAGGCTAACACACTGAAATGGGCTTTTGAAATCATGTTAATGGCTTAAAGCTCCATGAAATGTGCAAATGTGCCTGTTGTTTGGAGCTCCCTTCTTGTAGAGAATGTAGCTAATTAGCATTACCTCCACATTCAAAATTTTTACTCTGCTATCTGTGGATATAGGAAGCTATGAAGTGGGTGAGGGATCAGCCTGGATGGAAACGATCAGAAGGAAGGAATCACATATTTCCTATTCATCATCCATGGTCTTTCAAATCTGTTTGTAGATATGTCAAAAATCCAATTTGGTTGTTACCAGATATGGACTCCACAGGGAACTGGTGACTATATGACTTGGAAAACTTGTCTGCATTTCGGTATTTGACTGGTTATAATAACTGAAAAAAGTTATTCCTGGAAATTAATCTGAACAGCAAGAAGACCAACAAATACTGTTAGTTCTAATCCTGTACAGCCTTCCAACATGAATTATAAAATTTATGACAATTTGTGTATACTATGATGTAGTAATGCTTGTTGACGCACATTTCAATGCATCTCTTTTTATGTGCAGCTTGAGTATGATATCTTGGAATATGTTGTAATTGCCTGGTTAGCACAAGGTGGTCGTGATAAGATGAAAGATGATGGCCTTAATCTGTCAGACTGGCTTCAATCACTGGCTTCACTCTGGGGTCACCTGTATGTATACATTTCCACTCCCAAAACACAAGTAGTCATATTTATTGTGTTTTTGTTCCTGTGGAATGTATATGGACCCACCTGTATCAATACCACGATAGCATGTTAACAAATATGACTGCTTAGCAGATGGAATCAATTTTCATGGTTTTTAATCCATTATAAAGGTTGCTTGTTGTCATTCGATGTGAAAAATCACAAGTATGAGTTTGGTATTTTCCCTTTTTGGGCTCTAATTTTTATATTTGCCTGTCCACTAACTTTAATATATTGTGCATGAGCTGTGTTGGAGTCACTATGTCACTGTATTGAGAATTTTAGTTGTATCTTGGGAAACATTACTTCAGTTTCTGAGTTATGGATTTGACTCAAAAAAAGCAGGATAAGGAGAGCTTATATTTGTTGTGGATATTGATGGTTTTCTAAGTCTTTGATTTAGGGGTCTAGCTCACTGCCAACGTGTCTGGCAGTGCATAAGCATTAATCAGAAAACCCTATGGGATTCAGAGATGGAAACAGTGTAAAGTTGTCTGAATTGGAAATCATATCTGAATAAGAGTGTTAGTAAGCGGATAAAAGAACTACAGACAAAAAGAAACAAAAATTGAAAAGAGGTAGCCCAGATTACATTATTCGAACAAGACAATAATGTTATTTCGTTGACCTCCTTTCAAGTTTGACATGCTTGACGCTAGAGGTCAAAAAGGCTATCCTTACAATGATCTCTGAGATTCATGAGTGTGACTTTGCTTTTCTATGAATCAAAGATGAAACATACCATGAAACTAGGCTTGTGCTAAGACGGGGGTTGGTTGCTTTGTTTGTTAGGATTATGACAAATCTTGGCTAAACATTTTAGGGTGACGTTCCTTCATTCATTTTTTTCTTGCTTGATTGGACTCAATTAATTCACATTTAGTCTAACAACTTTTCTTTTCTTTCTTATTCTCTTGAGTTGCCTTTGCTCACCCCCTTTTTAGGCATGAGCTTAATTCATTCAACGCTACTAGCGGCTCTATTTTAGCTTCGGAGGTAACGGTGTCTCCATCCATTCTATTTCCCTACATTCATCATTGTTTTCTTCACTTTAATTTATTGATCTCTTATTGAAAGATTATTATCTTGGACACTTGATCATCTGGTCGTTATGTTTTATGCGGGGATTATTGAGTTGTCTCATTATTCATTGAGATTTATGGTTTCCATTTGTTTGTCCATCATGAATTATTAAGTACGTCTATATTATGCAAAATGCTTGCTCCGAGATTTTCTGCTGTCATTGATCAAGTATGTTGTGCTACAATTGTTTTTGTTTTTGAAGTTTGGATTGGAGGTTGAGGGAACAGGTGGCTGACCCTTGGAACCCACTATCTTATGCAGATCTTGGACGGATCCCCTTTGGTTTGCTTTACGCTTTTTTTCATTTTATTATTCAAACATTGAGTTTCTATTGTAGACTTGTTGCTCGTTCTCTTCTCTTTCCTATGCTATGGGATATTTTGTTGTTGTTATTAGCTACTTTTTGTTTTCCCTAACCGCATTCCTTTTGTATGTAGGCTCTTTAGGTCAACAATAATGTGATTTTTGTTTTTGTTTACATTGTTGAGCTTAGATTTATGCCTAGAAGGCTTAATTGTGTATTGAGATGTTTTATGTTTAAAAGAAGAAAATCTTCATTTCTGAGCCTATGGATAAAACCATTATTTCTCATCTTATCACTGTCGACTAGGAAGAATTTAGTTTTATTGTTCATATTTTGACAACTAGATTGTGGGATTGTTTGAAACTCGGATTCGCTGGCAAGTGGATCCTTTCATTTTTCTTGTAGCTGTATTTTATTGATTCTTTTACCTTCTTTTTCTTAGGGATGATTAATGATTGTTCTTTATTTCAATGTCTAGGGTTGCGATAGATGTTCGCTAAACATATTAGGGTGAGGTTCCTTCATTCATCTTTTTCTGCTTGATTGGACTGAATTAATTCACATCTAGTCTAACAACTTTTCTTTTCTTTCTTATTCAACTGAGTTGCCTTTGCTCACCCTTTTTTTAGCCATGAGCTTAATTAATTCAGCGCTTCTAGGTGCTCTATTTTAGCTACGGAGGTAATGGTGTCTCCACCCATTCTATTTTGCTACATTCATCATTGTTTTCTCGATTTTAATTTACTCATTTCTTATCGAGCGATTCTTATCTTGGACACTTGATCATTTCGTCATTATGTTTTATGTGGGGAGTATTGAGTTGTCTCATTATTAATTGAACTTTCTGGGGTCCATTTTTTTGTTCCTAATGAATTATTATGTCCTTCTATGTTATTCAAGATGCTTGCTCCGATATTTTCATTTGTCATTGATCAAGTTTATTGTTCTACAATTGTTTTTGTTTTTGAAGTTTGGATTGGTGGTTGAGGGAACAGGCAGCTGACCCTTGGAACCCACATTCTTACGTAGATCTTGGATGGGCTTCTTTGATTTGCTTTAGTTTTTTTTTCTTTTTATTATTCATATAATGAGTTTTTATTGTAGACTTGTTGCTCGTTTTCCTCTTTTTCCTATGTTATGTGATATTTTGTTGTTGTTATGCTACCTACTTTTCGTTTTCCCTAACCATGCATTCCTTTTGTATGTAGGCCTCTTTCGGTCAACACCAGGTAATGTGATTTTTGGTTTACATTCGGCGGTTGAGCTTAGATTTATGCCTAGAAGGCTTAATTGTGTCTTGAGATGTTTTATGTTTAAAAGAAGAAAATCTTCATTTCTGAGCCTATGGATAAAACCATGATTTCTCATCTTATCACTGTTGACTAGGAAGAATTTAGTTTCATTGTTCATATTCTGACAACTAGATGGAGGGATTGTTTGAATCTCGGATTCGCTGGCAAGTGGATCCTTTCATTTTTCTTGTAGTTGTATTTTATTGATTCTTTTACCTTCTTTTTCTTAGGGACAATTAATGATTATTCTTTTTGTCAATGTCTAGGATTGCGATAGATCTTGGCGAAACATATTAGAGTGAGGTTCCTTCATTCATCTTCTTCTTGCTTGATTGGACTGTATTAATTCGCATATAGTCTAATAACTTTTCTTTTTCTTTCTTTTACTCTTGAGTTGTCGTTGCTGACCCTTTTTTTAGGCATGAGCTTAATTCATTCAACGCTAATAGAGGCTCTATTTTAGCTTCGGAGGTAATGGTGTCTCCATCCATTCTATTTTTCCTACATTCATCATTGTTTTCTTCACTTTAATTTACTGATCTCTTATTGAGCGATTATTATCTTGGACACTTGATCATCTGGTCGTTATGTTTTATGCGTGGATTATTGAGTTGTCTCATTATTCATTGAGATTTATGGTTTCCATTTGTTTGTCCATCATGAATTATTAAGTACGTCTATATTATTCAAAATGCTTGCTCCGATATTTTCTGCTGTCATTGATCAAGTTTGTTGTGCTACAATTGTTTTTGTTTTTGAAGTTTGGATTGGAGGTTGAGGGAACAGGTGGCTGACACTTGTAACCCACTATCTTATGCTGATCTTGGACGGATCCCCTTTAGTTTGCTTTACGCTTTTTTTCATTTTATTATTCAAACATTGAGTTTCTATTGTAGACTTGTTGCTCGTTCTCTTCTCTTTCCTATGCTATGGGATATTTTGTTGTTGTTATATTAGCTAGTTTTCCTTTTCCCTAACCATGTATTCCTTTTGTATGTAGGCCTGTTTCGGTCAACACCAGGTAATGTGATTTGTTGGTTTATGTTTGGTGGTTGAGCTTACATTCATGTCTAGAAGGATTAATTGTGTATTTAGATGTTTTCTCTTAAAAAGACGAAAATCTTCATTTCTAAGCCTATTGATAAAACCATGATTTCTCATCTTATCACTTTCGACTATGAAGAATTTAGTTTTATTGTTCATATTCTGACAACTAGATGGTGGGATTGTTTGAAACTCGGATTCGCTGGCAAGTGGATCCTTTCATTTTTCTTTTAGCTATATTTTATTGATTCTTTTACCTTCTTTTTCTTAGGGATGATTAATGATTGTTCTTTATTTCAACGTCTAGGGTTGCGATAGATGTTCGCTAAACATATTAGGGTGAGGTTCCTTCATTCATCTTCTTCTTGCTTGATTGGACTGAATTAATTAACATCTAGTCTAACAACTTTTCTTTTCTTTCTTATTCATTTGGGTTGGCTCTGCTCACCCTTTTTTTAGGCATAAGCTTAATTCATTCAACGCTACTAGCTGCTCTATTTTAGCTACGGAGGTAATGGTGTCTCCACCCATTCTATTTTGCTCCATTCATCATTGTTTTCTTCACTTTAATTCACTCATCCCTTAACGAGTGATTTTTATCTTGTACACTTGATCATTTGGTCGTTATGCTTTATGCGGGGAGTACTGAGTTGTCTCATTATTAATTGAGCTTTCTAGGATCCATTTGTTTGTTCCCCATGAATTATTATGTCCGTCAATATTATTCAGGATGCTTGCTCCAATATTTGCAGCTGTCATTGACCAAGTTTGTTGTGCTACAATTGTTTTTGTTTTTGAAGTTTGGATTGGATGTTGAGTGAATAGGCGGCTGTCACCTTGGAACCCACATTCTTACACAGATCTTGGACGGACGCCTTTACTTTGCTTTAAGTTTTTTTTTCTTTTTATTATTCAAACAATGAGTTTCTATTGTAGACTTGTTCATTTTCTTCTCTTTCTTATGGTATGTGATTTTTTATTGTTGTTATGCTAGCCAATTTTCCTTTTCCCTAACCATGTATTCAGTTTGATTGTAGACCAGTTGCGTTCAACACCAGATAATATGATTTGTTGCTTTACGAGTGGTGGTTAAGCTTAGATTTATGTCTAGAAGGATTAATTGTGTATTTAGATGTTTTCTCTTAAAAAGAAGAAAATCTTCATTTCTAAGGCTATAGATAAAACCATGATTTCTCATCTTATCACTGTCGACTAGGAAGAATTTAGTTTTATTGTTCATATTTTGACAACTAGATGGACCGATTGTTTGAAACTAGGATTCGCTGGCAAGTCGATCCTTTCATTTTGCTTGTAGTTGTATATTATTGATGCTTTTACCTTCTTTTTCTTAGGGACAATTTATGATTGTTCTTTTTCTCAATGTCTAGGATTGCGACAGATTTTGGCTAAGCATTTTAGGGTAAGGTTCCTTCATTCATTTTTTTCTTGCTTCATTGGATTGAATTAATTCACATTTAGGCTAACAACTTTTCTTTTCTTTTCTTTTACTCTTGAGTTGTTGTTGCTCACCCCTTTTTTAGGCACGAGTTTAATTCATTCAACGCTACTAGCGGCTCTATTTTAGCTTCAGAGGTAATGGTGTCTCCACCCATTCTATTTTCCTATATTCATCTTTGTTTTCTTCACTTTAATTTAGCCATGTCTTATTTAGTGATTCTTATCTTGGACACTTGATTATTCGACCATATTGTTTTATGTGGGGAGTATTGAGTTTTCTAAGTATTAATTGAGATTCTTGTGGTTGATTTGCTTCTTCCTCATTAATTATTATGTCTGTCTATGTTATTCAAGATGCTTGCTCCGAGATTGTCAGGTGTCATTGATCAAGTATGTTGTGCTACAATTATTTTTGGTTTTGATATTTGGATTGGTGCTTGAGGGAACAGGTGGCTGACCCTTGGAACCCACTTTCTTACTTAGATTTTCGTCGGATCTGCTTTGGTTTGCTTTAAGTTTTTTTTCTTTTTATTACTCAAACAATAAGTTTCTATTGCTCGTTTTCTTCTCTTTCCTATACTATGTGATATTTTATTGTTCTTATGCTAGCTAGTTTTCCTTTTCCCTAACCATGTATTCATTTTGTTTGTAGGCCTGTTGCGTTCAACATGAGATAATATGATTTGTTGCTTTACTAATGGTTGTTGAGCTTAGATTTGTGTACAATGATTAAATGTATATTTAGATGTTTTTTCTTAACAAGAAATCTTTATTTCTAAGCCTATGGATAAAACCATGATTTCTCATCTTATCACTGTCGACTGGGAAGAATTTAGTTTCATTGTTCATATTCTAACAACTGGATGGAGGGATTGTTTGAAACTGGGATTCACTGGCAATTCGATACATTCATTTTCCTTGTAGTTGTATTTTATTGATTCTTTTAACTTCTTTTTTTGGGGACAATTAATGATTGTTCTTTTTCTCAATGTCGAGGATTGCGACAGATGTTGGCTAAACATTTTAGGGTGAGGTTCCTTCAGCCATGTTCTTTTTGCTTGATTGGACTGAATTAATTCATATTTAGTATAACAACTTTTCTTTACTTTTATTTTACTCTTGAGTTGTCTTTGCTCACCCCTTTTTTAGCCATCAGTTTAATTCATTCAACGCTACTAGCGGCTCTATTTTAGCTATGGAGGTAATGGTGTCTCCACCCATTCTATTTTCCTATATTCATCGTTGTTTTCTTCACTTTAATTTAGTCATGTCTTATTCAGTGATTCTTATCTTGGACACTTGATCATTCGCCATTTTGTTTTATGCGGGGACTATTGAGTTTTCTCAATATTAGTTGAGATTATGGTGGTTGTTTTGTTTGTTCCTCATGAATTATTATGTCCGTCTATGTTATTCAAGATGCTTGCTCCGAGACTTTCAGCTGTTATTGACCAAGTATGTTGTGCTACAATTGTTTTTGTTTTTGATGTTTGGATTGGTGGTTGAGGGCACAAACAGCTGACCCTCGATACCCGCTTTCTTGCGCAGATCTTTGTCGGATCTCCGTTGGTTTGTTTTATGGTTTTTTTTATTATTTAAACAATGAGTTTCTATTGTATACTTGTTGCTCATTTTCTTCTCTTTCTTATGCTATGTGATATTTTTATTGTTCTTATGCTAGCTAGTTTTCCTTTTCCCTAGCCATGTATTAATTTTTTTTGTAGCCCTGTTGTGTTCAACACCAGATAATGTGATTTGTTGCTTTACGAGTGGTGGTTAAGCTTAGATTTATGTCTTGAAGGATTAATTGTGTATTTATATGTTTTTTCTTAAAAGAAGAAAATCTTCATTTCTAAGGCTATAGATAAAACCACGATTTCTCATCTTATCACTGTCGACTAGGAAGAATTTAGTTTTATTGTTCATATTCTGACAACTAGATGGACGGATTGTTTGAAACTAGGATTCGCTGGCAAGTCGATCCTTTCATTTTGCTTGTAGCTGTATTTTATTGATGCTTTTACCTTCTTTTTCTTAGGGACAATTTATGATTGTTCTTTTTTTCAATGTCTAGGATTGCGACAGATGTTGGCCAAACATTTTAGGGTGAGGTTCCTTCACTCATGTTCTTCTTGCTTGATTGGACTGAATTAATTTACATTGAGTCTAACAACTTTTCTTTTCTTTCTTTTACTTTTGAGTTGTCGTTGGTCACCCTTTTCTTCGGCATGAGCTTAATTCATTCAGCATTACATGCGGCTCTCTTTTAGCTTCGGAGGTAATGGTGTCTCCACCCATTCTATTTTCCTATATTCATCGTTGTTTTTTTCACTTTAATTTAGGCATGTCTTATTCAGTAATTCTTATCTTGGACACTTGATCATTCGACCATTTTGTTTTATGCGGGGGGAGTATTGAGTTTTCTAATTATTAATTGATATTTTTATGGTTGATTTGTTTCTTCCTCATGAATTATTATGTCTGTCTAAGTTATTGAAGATGCTTGCTCCGAGATTTTCAGCTGTCATTGACCAAGTATGTTGTGCTACAATTGTTTTTGTTTTTGATGTTTGCATTGGTGGTTGAGGGAACAGGTGGCTGACCCTTGGAACCCTCTTTCTTACTCATATTTTTGATAGATCTCCTTTGGTTTGCTTTAATTTTTTTTTCTTTTTATTACTCAAACAATGAGTTTCTATTGTAGACTTTTTGGTCGTTATCTTCTATTTCCTATGCTCTGTGTTTTTTTCTTGTTGTTGTGGTAGCGAGTTTTCCTTTTCCCTAGCCATGTATTCATTTTGTTTATAGGCCTATTGAGTTCAACACGAGTTAATGTGATTTGTTGCTTTACGAGTGGTGGTTGAGCCTAGATTTATATTTATAAGGATTAAATGTGTATTTAGATGTTTTTTTCTTAAAAAGAAGAAATTCTTTATTTCTAAGCCTGTGGATAAATACATGATTTCTCATCTTATCACTGTCGACTAGGAAGAATTTAGTTTCATTGTTCATATTCTGATAACTAGATGCAGGGATTGTTTGAAATTGGGATTCGCTGGCAATTCGGTCCTTCCATTTTCCTTGTAGCTGTATTTTATTGATTCTTTTAACTATTTTTTTGGGGACAATTAATGATTGTTCTTTTTCTCAATGTCTAGGATTGCGACAGATGTTGGCTAAACATTTTAGGGTGAGGTTCCTTCATTCATGTTCTTCTTGCTTGATTACACTGAATTAATTAACATTTAGTCTAACAACTTTTCTTTACTTTCTTTTACTCTTGAGTTGTCGTTGCTCATCCTTTTTTTAGGCATGAGTTTAATTCATTCAACGCTACTAGCAGCTCTATTTTAGCTTATGAGGTAATGGTGTCTCCACTCCTTTTATTTTCCTATAGTCATCGTTGTTTTCTTCACTTTAATTTAGTCATCTTTTATTCAATGATTCTTATCTTGGACTCTTGATCATTCGACCATTTTGTTTTATGTGGGTAGTATTGAGTTTTCTAATTATTAATTGAGATTTTTCTAGTTGATTTGTTTCCTCCTCATGAATTATTATGTTTGTCTATGTTATTCAAGATGCTTGCTCCGAAATTTTCAGTTGTTATTGATCAAGTATGTTGTGCTACATTTATTTTTGTTTTTGATGTTTGGATTGGTGGTCAAGAGAACAGGCAGCCGACCCTTGGAGCCCACTTTCTTACTCAGATTTTTTGATGAATCTCCTTTGGTTTGCTGCAATTTTTCTTTTCTTTTTATTACTCCAACAATGAGTTTCTATTGTAGACTTGTTGCTCGTTTTCTTCTCTTTCCTATGCCATGTGATATTTTATTGTTGTTAGGCTAGCGAGTTTTCCTTTTCCCCTCGGAACCCGCTTTCTTACTCAGATTTTTGACGAATCTCCTTTGGTTTCCTTTAATTTTTTTTCTGATTATTAATCAAACAATGAGTTTCTATTGTAGACTTGTTGCTTGTTTTCCTTTTTTCCTATGCTATGTGATATTTTATTGTTGTTATGCTAGCGAGTTTTCCTTTTCCTTAACCATGTATTCATTTTGTTTGTAGGCCTGTTGCGTTCAACACTAGGTAATGTGATTTGTTGCTTTACAAGTGGTGGTTGAGCTTATATTTATGTTTACAAGTATTAAATGTGTATTTAGATGTTTTTTCTTAAAAAGAAGAAAATCTTCATTTCTAAGGCTATAGATAAAACCATGATTTCTCAAGTTATCACTGTCGATAGGGAAGAATTTAGTTTCATTATTCATTTTCTTACAACTAGATGGATGGATTGTTTGAAACTGGGATTCGCTGGCAAGTTGATGCATTCATTTTTCTTCTACCTGTATTTTATTGATGCTTTTACCTTCGTTTTCTTAAGGATGATTGATGATTGTTCTTTTTCTCAATGTCTAGGATTGCGACAGATGTTGGCTAAACATTTTAGGGTGAGGTTCCCTCATTCATTTTCTTCTTGCTTGATTGGACTGAATTAATTAACATTTAGTCTAACAAATTTTCTTTACTTTTGTTTTACTCTTGAGTTGTAATTGCTGACCCTTTTTTTAGGCATGAGATTAATTCATTCAAAGCTACCAGGGGCTCTATTTTAGCTTCGGAGGTAAAGGTGTCTCCACCCATTCTATTTTCCTATATTCATCGTTGTTTTCTTCACTTTAATTTACGCATGTCTTATTCAGTGATTCTTATCTTGGACACTTGATCATTCGACCATTTTGTTTTATGCGGGGGGAGTATTGAGTTTTCTAATTATTAATTGATATTTTTCTAGTTGATTTGTTTCTTCCTCATGAATTATTATGTCTGTCTAAGTTATTGAAGATGCTTGCTCCGAGATTTTCAGCTGTCATTGACCAAGTATGTTGTGCTACAATTGTTTTTGTTTTTGATGTTTGGATTGGTGGTTGAGGGAACAGGCGGCTGACCCTTGGAACCCTCTTTCTTACTCAGATTTTTGACGGATCTCCTTTGGTTTGCTTTAATTTTTTTTTTCTTTTTATTACTCACACAATGAGTTTCTATTGTAGACTTTTTGCTCGTTTTCTTCTATTTCCTATGCTATGTGATTTTTTCTTGTTGTTATGCTAGCGAGTTTTCCTTTTCCCCTCAGAAGAACCCACTTTCTTACTCCGATTTTTGTCGAATCTCCTTTGGTTTGCTTTAATTTTTTTTTTCTGTTTATTAATCAAACAATGAGTTTCTATTGTAGACTTGTTGCTTGTTTTCTTCTCTTTCCTATACTATGTGATATTTTATTGTTATTATGCTAGCGAGTTTTTCTTTTCCCTAATCATGTATTAATTTTGTTTGTAGGCCTGTTGCGTTCAACACTAGGTAATGAGATTTGTTGCTTTACAAGTGGTGGTTGAGCTTATATTTATGTTTACAAGTATTAAATGTGCATTTAGATGTTTTTTCTTAAAAAAAAGAAAATCTTCATTTCTAAGGCTATAGATAAAACCGTGATTTCTCAAGTTATCACTGTCGATAGGGAAGAATTTAGTTTCATTCTTCATTTTCTTACAACTAGATGGATGGATTGTTTGAAACTGGGATTCGCTGGCAAGTTGATCCATTCATTTTTCTTCTACCTGTATTTTATTGATGCTTTTACCTTCGTTTTCTTAAGGATGATTAATGATTGTTCTTTTTCTCAATGTCTAGGATTGCGACAGATGTTGGCTAAACATTTTAGGGTGAGGTTCCCTCATTCATTTTCTTCTTGCTTGATTGGACTGAATTAATTAACATTTAGTCTAACAAATTTTCTTTACTTTTGTTTTACTCTTGAGTTGTAGTTGCTGACCCTTTTTTTAGGCATGAGATTAATTCATTCAAAGCTACCAGGGGCTCTATTTTAGCTTCGGAGGTAAAGGTGTCTCCACCCATTCTATTTTCCTATATTCATCGAATAGGAAGAATTTAGTTTTATTGTTCATATTCTAACAACTAGATGGAGGGATTGTTTGAAACTGGGATTCGCTGGCAAGTCGATCCTTTCATTTTGCTTGTAGCTGTATTTTATTGATGCTTTTACCTTCTTTTTCTTAGGGACAATTTATGATTGTTCTTTTTTCAATGTCTAGGACTGCGACAAATTTTGGCTAAACATTTTAGGGTGATGTTCATTCACTCATGTTCTGCTTGCTTGATTGGACTGAATTAATTTACACTGAGTCTAACAACTTTTCTTTTCTTTCTTATACTCTTGAGTTGTCGTTGCTCACCCTTTTCTTAGGCATGAGCTTATTCATTCAACATTACAGGCGGCTCTCTTTTAGCTTCGGAGGTAATGGTGTCTCCACCCATTCTATTTTCCTATATTCATTATTGTTTTTTTCACTTTAATTTAGTTATCTCTTATTGAGCGATTCTAATCTTGGACACTTGATCATTCGGCCTTTTTGTTTTATGTGGGGAGTATTGAGTTTTCTCATTATTAATTAAGATTATGGTGGTTGTTTTGTTTGTTCCTCATGAATTATTATATCCGTCTATGTTATTCAAGATACTTGCTCTGAGATTTTCAACTATCATTGACCAAGTATGTTGTGCTACAATTGTTTTTGATTTTGATGTTTGGATTGGTGGTTGAGGGCATAGATAGCTGACCCTCGATACCCACTTTCTTGCGCGGATCTTTGTCGGATCTCCTTTGGTTTGCTTTATGGTATTTTCTTTTTATTATTTAAACAATGAGTTTCTATTGTAGACTTGTTGCTCGTTTTCTTCTCTTTCCTATGCTATGTGATATTTTATTGTTCTTATGCTAGCTAGTTTTCCTTTTCCCTGGCCATGTATTAATTTTGTTTGTAGGCCTGTTGCGTTCAACACGAAATAATGTGATTTGTGGCTTTACGAGTGGTTGTTGAGCTTACATTTATGTTTACAAGGATTAAATGTATATTTAGATGTTTTGCTGAATAAGAAGAAAATCTTTATTTCTAAGCCTATGGATAAAACCATTATTTCTCATCTTATCACTATCGACTGGTAAGAATTTAGTTTCTTTTTTCATATTCTTACAACTAGATGGATTGATTGTTTGAAACTGGGATTCGATGGCAAGTCGCTCCTTTCATTTTCCTTGTAGCTGTGTTTTATTGATGCTTTTACCTTCCTTTTTCTTAGGGACGATTAATGATTATTCTTTTTCTCAATGTCTAGGATTGCAACAAATTTTGGCTAAACATTTTAGGGTGAGGTTTCTTCATTCATTTTCTTCTTGCTTCATTGGATTGAATTAATTCACATTTAGGCTAACAACTTTTCTTTTCTTTTCTTTTACTCTTGAGTTGTTGTTGCTCACCCCTTTTTTAGGCATGAGTTTAATTCATTCAACGCTACTAGCGGCTCTATTTTAGCTTTAGAGGTAATGGTGTCTCCACCCATTCTGTTTTCCTATATTCATCTTTGTTTTCTTCACTTTAATTTAGTCATGTCTTATTCAGTGATTCTTATCTTGGACACTTGACCATTCGACCATTTTGTTTTATGCGGGGAGTATTGAGTTTTCTAATTATTAATTGAGATTTTTGTTGTTGATTTGTTTCTTCCTCATGAATCATTATGTTTGTCTATGTTATTGAAGATGCTTGCTCCGTGATTTTCAGCTGTCATTGACCAAGTATGTTGTGCTGCAATTATTTTTGTTTTTGATGTTTGGATTGGTGGTTGAGGGAACAGGCGGTTGACCCTTGGAACCCTCTTTCATACTCAGATTTTTTATGGATCTCCTTCGGTTTGCTTGAATTTTTTTTTCTTTTTATTACTCAGACAATGCGTTTCTATTGTAGACTTTTTGCTCGTTTTCTTCTATTTCCTATGGTATATGATTTTTTCTTTTTGTTATGCTAGCGAGTTTTCCTTTTCCCTAGCCATGTATTCATTTTGTTTGTAGACCTGTTGAGTTCAACACGAGGTAATGTGATTTGTTGCTTTACGAGTGGTGGTTGAGCCTAGATTTATGATTACAAGGATTGGTGGTTGAGGGAACAGGCGGTTGACCCTTGGAACCCTCTTTCATACTCAGATTTTTTATGGATCTCCTTCAGTTTGCTTGAATTTTTTTTTCTTTTTATTACTCGGACAATGAGTTTCTATTGTAGACTTTTTGCTTGTTTTCTTCTATTTCCTATGGTATGTGATTTTTTCTTTTTGTTATGCTAGCGAGTTTTCCTTTTCCCTAGCCATGTATTCATTTTGTTTGTAGACCTGTTGAGTTCAACACAAGGTAATGTGATTTGTTGCTTTACGAGTGGTGGTTGAGCCTAGATTTATGATTACAAGGATTGGTGGTTGAGGGAACAGGCGGTTGACCCTTGGAACCCTCTTTCATACTCAGATTTTTTATGGATCTCCTTCAGTTTGCTTGAATTTTTTTTTTCTTTTTATTACTCAGACAATGAGTTTCTATTGTAGACTTTTTGCTCGTTTTCTTCTATTTCCTATGGTATGTGATTTTTTCTTTTTGTTATGCTAGCGAGTTTTCCTTTTCCCTAGCCATGTATTCATTTTGTTTGTAGACCTGTTGAGTTCAACACGAGGTAATGTGATTTGTTGCTTTACGAGTGGTGGTTGAGCCTAGATTTATGATTACAAGGATTAAATGTTTATTTAAATGTTTTTTTCTTAAAAAGAAGAAATTCTTCATTTCTAAGCCTATGGATAAATACATGATTTCTCATCTTATCACTGTTGACAGGGAAGAATTTAATTTCATTGTTCATATTCCGACAACTAGATGGAGGGATTGTTTGAAACTGAGATTTGCTGGCAAGTCGATCCTTTCATTTTGCATGTAGCTGTATTTTTATTGATACTTTTACCTTATTTTTCAATGGAACAAGTAATGATTGTTCTTTTTTTCAATGTCTAGGATTGTGACAGATCTTTGGCCAAACATCTTTGGGTGAGATTCCTTCATTCATTTTCTTCTTACTTGTGTGGACTAAATTAATTCACATTTATTCTAACTTTTCGTTTCTTGTTTTTTCTCTTAAGTTGCCTTTTGTCACCCTTTTTTTAGGCATGAGCTTAATTCATTCAGCGCCATTAGCTACTATATTTTAGCTTCCAAGGTAATGGCGTCTTCACCCATTCTATTTTTCTACATTCATCAATGTTTTCTTCAATTTAATGTACTCATCTCTTATGGTGCACTTGTTAAGTTCGACACTTGATCATCTAGTCATTATATTTTTTGTTGGGAGTATTGAGTTGTCTCATTATTAATATAGATTTGTCGGTCCATTTGTTTCTTCCTCATGAATTATTATGACCGTCTATGTTACTCAAGATGCTTGCTCCGAGATTTTCAGCTCTCATTGATCAAGTATGTTGTGCTACATTTGTTTTTGTTTTCGATGTTTGGATTGGTGGTTGAGGGAACAAGCGGCTGACCCTTGGAACCCACTTCTTATGTAGATCTTGGATGGATCCCCTTTGGTTTGCTTTAAGTTTTTTTTATTTTTATTATTCAAACACTGAGATTCTATTGTAGTCTTGTTGCTTGTTTTCTTCTCTTTCCTATGCAATGGGATATTTAGTTGTTGTTATGTTAGCTAGTTTTCCTTTCCTTAACCATTTATTCATTTTGTTTGTAGGCCTGTTGCATTAAACACTAGGTAATGTGATTTGTTGGTTTACGAGTGGTGGGTGTGTTTAAGATTTATGTCTACAAGGATTAAATGTGTATTTAGATGTTTTTTCTTACAAGGAAGAAAATCTTCTTTTCTAAGCATAGATTAAACCATGATTTCTCATCTTATCACTGTCTACTTGGAAGAATTTAGTTTCATTATTCATATTCTAATAACTAGATGGATGGATTGTTTGAAACTTAAATTCCCTAGCAAGCCGTTCCTTTTATTTTCCTTATAGTTGTATTTTTATTGATGATTTTACCTTCTCTTTCAAAGGAGCGCTTAATGATTTTTTTTTCAATGTCTATGATTGCGACAAATCTTGGCCAAACATCTTAGGGTAATGTTCCTTCATTCATTTTTTTCTTGCTTGATTAGACTGAATTAAGTCTAACAACTTTTCTTTTCTTTCTTTTTCTCTTGAGTTGCCTTTGCTCACCCTTTTTTTAAGCATGACCTTAATTCATTCAGCTCTACTAATAGCTATAAAGCTTTCGTTGTAAAGGAGTCTCCACCCATTCTATTTTTCTACATTCATCATTGTTTTCTTCACTTTAATTTATTCATCTCTTAATGTGCGATTATTATCTTGGACACTCATTTGGTCGATTATGTTTTATGCGGGGAGTATTGAGTTTTTAAGTCGACCAGGATCTCTTCGACTTATTCAAACCCATCTGCTGTTATCCATGCAGCATCATTACATCATTTGATATCATCTCTGTCCAAGGAGAAGGTTAGAACAGAAACAATCCTTGCAAGTTTTTTGCCAATGACTTGACAGTGTTTGGTCAACATACTTGTGCAATCCTTAAGTGCTGATTCATGCTAGCTCTTTTTTTTTCTTTTTTTTAGGGGCTTGCAGATGGTCTGATACTGCATTTTTTGGAAGCAAAATTATTTAATAATCTGGTCAACATATGTACATGGCTAGATGGCCTGATACCGCATCTCAACTAGCAAACTCAAGCCAGTCAAACTTCAACTCGAGGTTACCTTTTAAATATTTATGAAGAACACTTCGTAGTATGCAAAATGTTCTATTCTTGAAAATTGATGTAGGGAGTGGGTTTGTTTTTTGATTTCCACTTCATCATCTCAGTTTTGTGTCTATGAGAGGTTGTGAGAGGGAGCCTGCTTATGAAAGCATTAGTGTTGATGATGTTCTCTTTTTAATCTCATCAAGGAAGTACTTCATCTGTGTAAAGCTGGCCCAATAATATATAGATAATTTATAACTAAATAAAAAGCAAATTGTTGAAGCCATGAGGCTTCTGACATGGATGATGTTGCTAGCCCTAGGCATAAATATCATTAGTTTTCATATGTTTGGATTCTGGTGTAAGGGTTATTCTAGATATTAGGTTTTCAGCAACAATTAAATTATATAATATTTCAAATAATTTTAATGGATTTACGTATGTGGGCTAATTTGAGTTTACTTTAAAAAATGATTCAAAAATATAATAATAATTTAAAAACTAATAAGAAAAAAATAAAAAGAATAAAAATTAATAACTTAGATAATAATAATAACTTAGATAAAAAGAATAATTTATCATCCTTTATCATCCTTAAGTCTCATGTAGGCTAGTCCACATCATCTCATCTCTCCTTGAAAGAATTCAACCTCAAATTAAAATTCATGTCAAACAATACAAGATCAGTAACATTAAAGGTAACACCAACACCATACTCACTTGGAAGGTTAATTTTGTATGTGTTGTGATATGAAATCCATCAACAATTGTGATGAAATCCAATAGC
Organism: Salix dunnii; assembly: GCA_015731905.1. Lineage (NCBI taxonomy): Eukaryota > Viridiplantae > Streptophyta > Magnoliopsida > Malpighiales > Salicaceae > Salix > Salix dunnii. The sequence continues at coordinate 4,615,755 of CM027676.1, forward strand.
AATGATGGTTTAGAACCCCAAGATCATGTGACAAGATTGAGTGAGCCTTGACCCGACACCTAACAAGATAAAAATCAAGACTATAAAGGATTGAAACGCCACACCTAGAAAACATGAGAATCTCTCAACAATCAAGGTGATAAGTTTGGTTGTTTGAACGCCACAATATTAACTTGATAAGTTCTATGAGTTCTTTTAAGAACAAAGAGGAACACAAGACCTCACAAATATGATAATTTTTTGAAAACATAATATATTTTTTCATTTTGAAATACCCATCAAAATTCTCATGTTTTTAGGCCTGATGCGAACCAGTCCAAAAACACTAGCAAGGACCCATTACATGTTCCAAATGGTCCAATGACGCGGTCTAAGACAAAGACATTGAAAGAGACAATGAATGCATTAGTTTTAAAGGTTTCAACCAGGTCAGAATTTCAAGGACCATTGGAGTATCAAAAGAAGATCCTAGTACATCTTATCCATGTGGAGGAGGGGTATAAGACAACCGTATTTGGGCCATGAAGTGAGCACAAAAAAGGTCCCAAAAGAATCCTACTACAACATGGGATTAATGGGCTTGATGGAAGACTACACAAAAGAAAGCCTTATGGGCTTTATATAATTTTGTTAGCTACAGCCCAAGACTGGTTTGGGCTTAATTAAGACTTTCTTTTTAGTTAGGATCCAAAGCTTGTTTGGATTAAGTGATGGGTTTTTTAATTTGAGGTATTGGGCCAGTTTTGAGTGGACCTCATTTAAGTCCACATAAGGGGTCCATTAGGGTTAGTTTTTAAAAGACTATTTAAACTCATGTTACGAATAATTTCGGCAGCCATTGATGAAATTGATTCTGAACTTTCCAATTTATGTGTGAGAGATTCTTGCATTCTTCAGTTATTGAACAAACTGAATCTGACTTATCGAAGATTAACTAGCTTCATGGCGTCATTCTACTCCTTCCAATAGTGCTGGTGTCTTGGAGCAGGTTTCCATTGTGTCACACTCCTATTAGACCTATTTTTGTTTTTTTAGTGTTCCTTTAAGTTTTCCAGTTGTTCTGTCCATCTCCTTGTTTGTCGTGTCTGCATCATCTAAGCAAAAAAGAAGTGATGCGAGCCTCCTCATCACGTGGTCGCGCAACCCACAATGAAGAATGGATTTGATCCCGAAAAGCTTAAATAGGTCTGATAAGTTGGATTCAATTCGTTCAAGAACAGAAGAATGCAAGAATTAATCTCACACATAAACTCAAAAGTTAGAAATAATTTCATTAATGGCTGCCGAAATTATTCCTAACATGAGTTTAAATAGTCTTTTAAAAACTAACCCTAATGGGCCCCTTATGTGGACTTAAATGAGGTCCACTCAAAACTGGCCCAAAACCCCAAATTAAAAAGCCCATGACTTAATCCAAACAAGTATTGGATCCTAGCTAAAAATAAAGTCTTAATTTAAGCCCAAACAAGCCTTGGGCTTAAGCTAACAAAATTAAATAAAGCCCATCAGTCATATTTATAGCCTTCCATCTAGCCCCTTAATCCTTGCTGGTGTTTCTGGACCGGTTCGCATCATCCCCTCTCTCCTCGATAGGATTCAACCTCGAATCAAAACCGGTATGTTGTTGATGGCTTGACAATCAACACACATCCTCCACCTTCCATCCTTCTTAAGCTTGAGTAGCATGGGTACAACACATTGACTTATACTTTCACGAATATATCCCTTATCTATTAGCTCATAAACTTGTCTTTAAAGTTCTTTTATCTCCTCGGGATTGTTTATATAGGCTGGTCCGTTATGAATTGAAGCTTCATGTACAAAATCAATCTTATGCTCTATCCCCCACAATAGTGGTAATCCGCTAGGAGTATCATTAGGGTAAACATCATCAAACTCCATCAATAACGAAACAACAGCACTAGGAAAAATATGATCAAGATCATTAGTATTAAAGTAAGCCTCTTTGTACAGATGTAAAATCATTAGCTTGTCTGTGAAACATGCAGATCTGACCTCACCCTCTCTAGGATAAAAATTAGGCTGTTTCTTTAATTTTTCCACACAATTCTCATCACTCTTCCTGAGTTTCTTCTCTCCTCTAGCCTTACCTCCACTCTTGACCAGATTTGGGTGTTTTTGAGTTGTGCTCAAATGGTCTGGATTGTTTGTCTTTGGATGAGTGTCTAAATGGGTTGTAGTGGTTTGGGTTCTGGCTGAATTTGATGTTCTCTCCCCTTGATCCTCACCTTGATTTTCTCTCCCCATTGCCTCACGCTCATGTTTTAGCTTTATTTGATCATCATACACCTGTTTGGGTGTAAGACATACAAGAGTGATGGTTTTACCATCTTTTACAATGGTATACATGTTTTTAATCCCACCATGAATTGCCTTCCTACCATATTGCCAAGGCCTCCCGAACAAGATGTGACTTGCTTGCATTGGTACCACATCGCACAGAACTTCATCAACATATTTCCCAATCAAAAATCACAACCGGTTTGATCACTTTCACTTCTCCACTATCATTCAGCCATTGCAATCTATATGGTTTCGCATGCTTAAAAGTACTCAAATTTAGTTTACTCACAAGGGTGGTATTGCAAACATTAACGCAATTTCCACTTTCAATAATTAAACCACACACCTTGCTTTGTACGTAACAACGCGTATGAAAGATATTCTCTCTTTGTTGATTAGATTCATCTTCCATGACCTGAACCTGAAGTGTGTGCCTTATAACCAAGGACCCCGTAACCGGTAATGCTAACTCATCCCCCTTACTATCCCCCAATGGTGACATGCCTTCACAATAAGATTTGTCACTTTTAGATTCTATATCATCATCATAGTCATCTTCACCCACAATTGCGTTTTCATCAACAACCTCTTCAAAATAAAAACTGGTATTCTGTATGGCCTTATGGACTGTATTTCCTCTACAATCAGCACTAATATTCTGTTTCCTTATCGATTTCAGATCATCATTCAGATCCATGTTCATCCTCGACGACAATTGGAGTTGCTGACATAAGGCTCGCAATTGGAAAGCAACGTCAGCGTTTTGTGTTGCTAATTCATTGTTTCCTGACATCCTTTGTATCTGCAAAATTCAGTTAGTAGCTCAAAATATATCCTCACAACTCTCGTGTTTCACACAAAAAAAAAAATCAAGGCTTTTCACTCGAATAAGCTCACTACGCCTTTTACCTCATAACTCTCATGTATCACCAAAAAAAATCAAGGCTTTTAACTCTAATAAACTCACTACGCCTTTTACCTCTTAACTTTTTGAGAATTGAGCAGAATCTAAACTCTTACGCAATTTTTACGTAACATAATTGAAACCTAGACCAAACAACCTCAAAATAACCTCAAATTCAATATTTAGTATTTTAATACTAAAATAAAATCAACACTCAAATTATAGGTCGTTCTCGTACTTCTAGTTACTCAACCCCTTATGTGATCAAATTTCAGCAGAAACGAATCTCCAATTGAAAACTCTAGTATACGCTATCAAAATAAGCTCAAATTCAATATATCATGAGATAAAGTTTTAATTGAATCTGAAGTGTTTTTCTAAGGGTTTACGAAGGTAATGTTTCTATGGCAGAAATGAATTTCGAAATAAACCCTCATGAAATCAAAATTAGAATAAGCTCAAATTTGACATGATTCTACGTGAATACTAGTAGACCGAATATAATTTTTCAATTCATTTTGATGTGGTTTGCTTATGTTTCCCCCGAGTTGTGTTTTCTGCGGCAAAACCTCATCTAATACCTCTATCTCTCTCTTTTTTTCTCTTTTATCTTTTCTTTTTCTACTTTTCTCAATTTACTGACACGACGAGACAGAAAAAAATGAAATATAAGCTCTCCTTTCCTTATGATTCTTTTTGTTTTACTAAAGCACGCAGACTCGAAGAATAAGGAGATAGACACAAGGGTTTGGGTACATAGGAGAAAGAGATTGATCTAGAAATTGATTTTTGATGTTTATTTAGTATTGTAAAACTAAATAATGAATTTGAGGTTATTTCAAGATTGTTTTGCCTGGGTTTCAATTTGGTTACGTAAAAATTGCTGAATAGGTTAGATTCTGGACAGGTCTCAAAAAGTGATCCTTATTGTTTAGTTGTCCACTTATTCGCTTTTATTATAGTTTGGGTTATCTAGGATGTCAAGCTATTGTTTTTTCTTGTGTTTTATTTCGTGTCTTCGTATTGTCCTCAATTCCTACGAATTTGCATGGTATTTTTATTGCTTCTTGAGTCTATAAAACATAACTAAAGTGTCTTGTGAAGGCTCTTGACTTTGATTTGTTGATTTTAGTTCCTAAAGAACCAAAAGAAAGCAAGTTGTGAGGTAAAAAGCGTAGTGAGTAGAGTGAAGAAACTTGATTTTTTTTGTGTAATTCACGAGAGAAATGAAGATATATTTGTGCTACTAACCTAATTTTGCATATTCAAAGGATGTTTTGGAAACAACAAATCAATGACACAAAACACTGAAGTTGCTTTCCAATTGCGAGCCTTAGGTCAGCAACCCGAGTTGTTGTCTATGACATACAAGGATCTGAGAGATAAGGTGAATTCGATAAAGCAACAGAATAATGGAGTTGAACGCCAAGGAAATAAAGTTTGTATGGCCACAAGGAATAACAAATATGATTTTGAAGAGTATGTTGATGAAAACACAGGTGTGGGTAAAGATGACTATGATTTTGCATCTATTGGCCAAGGAATTAGGTCTAGACCGAGCAGAGCTACGAGGAATGTGAATTTCCATGGCATGCAGAATTATAAAGATATGGATAGGGACACCATTAAGCTGAAAATTCCTAACTTCCAAGGTAAAAATGATCCATATGCTTACTTGGAATAGGAGAAAAAGGTAGATTGGATTTATTATTGCCATAAATATTTTGAACAAAAAAAAATAAAATTGGTGATGATTGAGTTTACGGAGTATGCATTGATTTGGTGGGAATTAGATTTTAATCAGTAGGAGGAGGAATGGGGAGCGACCCGTTCAGACTTGTGGGAGAGATGAAAGTCTTAATGACTAGACGATTTATGCCAAACCACTATTATAGAGACCTATACCTGAAGCTCCAATGATGCGAACCTTGTGATCACGTGGTCACGCAACCCATAACAAAGAATGAGATTTGATCTTGGAAAGCCGAAATAGGTCTGATAGGAGGGTGACACAATGGAAACCTGCCCCAAGGCACCAACACTATTAGAAGGAGTAGAATGACGCCATGAAGCGAGTTAATATTCGATAAGTCGAATTCAGTTCGTTCAAGAACTAAAGAATGCAAGAATCACTCTCACACATAAACTGAAAAGTTCAGAATTAAAATTCATCAATGGCTGCAGAAATTTCGCTAACAATTTCAAAACGAGAAAAACCAGTAGTCGAATGAATAGTTCAATTATAAGCAAACTCAATAAAAGGCAAACATTTTTCCCAACTTTTCAAATTCTTTTGTATTAGAACATGTAAAAGTTAAGATAATGTTCTATTGACTACCTCAGTTTGCCCATCTGTTTGAGGATGACATGTTAATGCGAATCGGTCTAGAAACACCAACAAGGAATAAGGGGCTGGATTGAAGGCTATAAATAAGACTCCTTGTTGTGTCCATCTTCTTGTTCTTCGTGTCTGCGTGATCTAGTAAAAAAAAAAAATAACGCCTATATTTCATCATTTTTCAGTCTCGTCATTTCAGTAAATTAAGAATGAAAAAAAGAGAGATTCAGTATATTTAAAATAAAGCCTATATTTCATCCTTATTCTGTCTCGTCGTTTCAGTAAATTAAGAAGAAGAAAAAAATAGAGATTCAGTACATTTAAAAAAAAAAACAAAGAAAAAAAGAAAAGAAAGAGAGTTAGAGGTGTTAGATGAAGTTTTGCAACATAAAACACAACTTGGAGGAAACATAAGAAAACCAGCTCGGAATTAATTAAAAATCAATATTCCATCTATTGGTGTTGAGATAGAATTATATGTCAAATTTGGATTTATTCTAATATTGATTTCTTGAGGTTTAATTTCGAGATTCATTTCTACTGTAGAAACACTACCTTAGGGAACCCCTACAAAAACACTTTAGAATCAATTGAAACTTTACATTCTATGTCAAGGTATTGATATCTCATGATATATTAAATTTAGGCTTATTTGAATATCATATACTGGAGTTTTCAATTGGAGGTTCATTTCTGCTGAAATTTGATCACACAAGGGGTTGAGTGCTTGGAAGTACGAGAATGACCTATAATTTCGATTTTATTTTTAGTTTAGTATTACAATACTAAATATCAAATTTGAGTTCATTTCGATGTTGTTTGGTCTGGGTTTCAATTCTACCACGTAAAATTTACGTAAGAGGTTAGATTTTGCTCAAGTCTGAAAAAGTGTTCCTTATCGTTTAGTTTTGTCCATTTCTCTATTTTTATTCTATTTTGGGTTATCTAGGTAGTAATTGTTTTCTCTAGTATTTGGTTCTATTTTATTTTGTGTCTTTGTATCGTCCACAATTCATACGAATTTGCATTGTTACTCGTGAAATCATAATCTTAGTTTTGTTTTGCTTTATTTTCAGTATTTTTATTGCTTCTTGATTCTGAAAATCATAATTAGAGTGCGCTGCGAAGGCTACTAACTTTGATTTGTTGATTTTAGTTCCAAAAGAACCACAAGAAAGCAAGTGAGCGTATTAAAGTGAAAAGCCTTGATATTTTTGTGTAATACACAAGAGGTGAGCAGATATATTTTAAGCTACTAACCTAATTTTGCAGATTCAAAGGATGTCAGGAAACAATGAATTAGTGACTCAAAATATGTTGATGAAGTTCTGTGCGATGTGGTACCAATGCAAGCAAGTCACATCTTGTTGGGGAGGCCATGGCAATATGACAGGAAGGTAGTTCATGATGGGATTAAAAATACATATAGCATTGTAAAAGATAGTAAAACCATCACTTTTCTACCTCTTACACCCAAATAGGTGTATAATGATAAAAAAAAAAAGAAGCTAAAACGTGAGCATGAGGCAATGGGGAGAGAAAATCAAAGTGAGTATCAAGGGGAGATAAGACCATTAGATTCGACTAGAACCCAAACCACTACAACTCATTCAGGCACATCCAAATACAAACAAAACAAACCATTCGACTACAGTCAAAAACACCTAAATCTGGTTGAGAGTGGAGGTAAGACAAGATGAGAGAAGAAAGTCAGGAAGAGTGATGAGAATTATGTTGAAAAACTAAAGAAACACCAGCAAGGACACATTATAATGCGGGCCAACCCAAAATACCGACAAGGATCCATTACAAGTGTAGAAGGGGTCCAATACAACTTTATTTGGGCCATGAAGTGAGCACAGCAAAGGAACAAAAAAGAATCGTACTACAACATGGGATTAATGGAAGACTATAAAAAAGAAAGCCTTATGCGCTTTATTTCATTTTGTTAGCTACAACCAAGGCCTGTTTGTGGTTAAATTAAGACTTCGTGTTTAGGTAGGATCCAAGGCTTGCTTGGATTAAGTCATGGGCTTTCCAACTTAGGGTTTTGCATCAGTTTTGAATGAACCTCATTTAAGTCCACATATGGGGTCCATTAGGGTTACTTTTTTTAAAAAAAAACTATTTCAACTCATGTTAGATAACTTTCGGTAGCCATTGATGAATTTTTATTCTTAACTTTTCAGTTTATGTGTGAGAGTGATTTTGCATTTTTTAGTTCTAGAACGAACTTAATCCAACTTATCTAAGATTAACTGGCTTCATGGTGTCATTCTACTCCTTCTAATAGTGCTGGTGCCTTGGGACAGGTTTCAATTGTGTCACACTCATATCACACCTATTTCGACTTTTCGAGATCATATCTCATTCTTAATTGTGGATTGTATAACCACGTGATCATGAGGTTCGTATCAATATGAAGCTAGAAGACATGGTTCACATGGCCACAAAGGTGGAGAGACAAATTAGGAAGGGACAACATTGCATTCTTCATGATGCAGAACAGCCTCGAAACACCAAAAAAGACCCATTACATATTCCAAATGGTCCAATGATGTGGTCTAAGACAAAGGCAATGAAAGAGGCAATGAATACATTGGTTTTGAAAGTTTCAACTAGGTTAGAATTGCAAGGACCATTGGAGTATAAAGAGGAGACCGTAGTACTTCTTATCCATGTGGAGGAGGGGTCCAATACAACCTTATTTCGGCAATGAAATGAGGACAGCAAAGGAGCCAAAAGAATCCTATTACAACATGGGATTAATGGGCTCGATGGAAGACTATAAGAAAAAGTCTTATGGGGTTTATTTAATTTTGTTAGGTACAGCCCAAGACTTGGTTGGAATTAATTACAACTTTGTTTTTAGCTAGGATCCAAGGCTTGTATTGATTAAGTCATGGACTTTCCAACTTTGGGTTTTAGGTCAATTTTGAGTGGACCTCATTTAAGTCCACATAAAGAGTCCAGGGTTAGTTTTTAAAAGACGATTTAAACTCATGTTAACTAAATTTCAGCAACCATTGATGAATTTTAATTCTGAACTTTTCAGTTTATGTGTGAGCGTGATTCTAGCATTCTTTAGTTCTTGAACGAATTGAATCTAATTTATCGAAGACTAACTGGCTTTGTGGCGTCATTCTACTCCTTCCAATAGTGCTGGTGCGTGTGGCAGGTTTCCATTGTGTCAAACTTTCCCCACAAAGTCTTCCATAAGTAACTCAAAAACTTGGCTTCCCTATCAGAAACAATAGTCCTAGAAATGCCATGTAACCTAACAATTTCTTTGAAGAACAAATCACCTACATGTGAAGCATCATCAGTTTTATGACAAGCAATGAAATATATCATCTTGGAGAAACTATCTACCACCACAAAAACTGAATCTCTCCCCCTCTTAGTCCTAGGTAATCCCAAAACAAAATCCATAGAAATATTGATCCAAGGTTCACTAGATATTGGCAAAGGGGTGTACAAACCATGAGGTTTCAATTTAGACTTAGCATGTTTACAAGTGATGCACTTCTCATAGAATCTTTCCACATTACGTTTCATATGAGGCCAAAAAAATGATCATGTAAAATTCCTAATGTCTTAGCTATACCAAAATGTCCCATCAAACCACAACCATGAGCTTCTCCCACAAACAATTCACGTAGAGAACACATAAGCATACATAGTTTATTTTCCCTAAACAAAAATCCTTCATGCTTGTAAAACTGACCAAAATCCACTTTTTCACATGCATTGAACAAATCTCCAAAATCAGAATCTTGTGCATACAAATCCTTAATGTATTCAAAAACGAGCAATTTTGTATTTAAAATGGAAAGTAAAGCATATCTTCAGGACAATTCATCAGCTATCACATTTTCCTTATCATGCTTGTATCTGATCACATAAGGAAAGGTTTCAATGAATTCCACCGACTTGACATGGTGTCTGTTTAACTTTTGTTGTCCTTTCAAATGCTTCAAGGACTCATGATCCATGTGAATCACAAATTCCTTTGGCCATAGATAATGTTGCCAATTTTCCAAAGCCCTTACTAAGGCAAACATCTCCTTATCATAAGTAGGGTAATTTAGGGCTGCCCCACTCAACTTTTCACTAAAACAAGCAACTGGATGACCTTCTTGCATCAAAACAACTCCAATACCTATTCCTGAAGCATCACACTCAATTTCAAAAGTTTTAGAAAAGTTAGGTAAAACAAGCAAAGGTGCATTAATTAACTTTTCTTTGATCAGATTAAACGCCTTTTCTTGTTCTTCACCCCACTTAAATGACACATTTTTTTTATGACTTCAGTAAGAGGTGTGGCTAAGCTACTAAAATCACGCACAAACCGTCTATAGAAGCTAGCTAAGCTGTGGAAACTCCTCACTTGGCTAATTGTTGTAGGAGTTGGCCACTCTTGGATTGCCTTATCCTTTTCCTCGTCCACCTCAATTCCTTTCTTACTAACAACAAAACTAAGAAAAACAAGTTTATCCATGCAAAAGGTGCACTTCTTGAGATTAACAAACAATTTTTCTTTCCTTAGAATTTCCAAGACAGATCTCAAATGCATTACATGTTCCTTCAAGTTTTTGCTATAAATTAGGATATCATCAAAATACACAACGACAAATCTGCCAATATATGCACACAGAACATTGTTCATCAAACGCATAAATGTGCTCGGAGCATTAGTTAAACTGAAGGGCATCACTAACCACTCATACAAACCATATTTAGTCTTAAAAGCAGTTTCCATTCATCACCTTCTTTCATCCTAATCTGTTGATGTCCACTCTTAAGATCCACTTTTGTAAAGGCACAAGAACCATGCAATTCATCCAGCATATCATCTAATATAGGAATGGGATGATGATACTTTACCGTTATGTTGTTGATGGCTCGATAGTCAACACACATCCTCCATGTTCCATCCTTTTTAGGAACTAATAGCACCGGAACCGCACTCGGACTCATGCTTTCACGCACATAACCCTTCTCCACTAATTCACCTACTTGCCTCTGAAGTTCCTTGGTATCCTCGGGATTAGTCATATAAGTAGGTTGGTTTGGAATTGACGCACCTGGTATGAAATCAATCTGATGTTCAATCCCTCGAATTGGAGGTAATCCATTAGGTACCTCTTCGGGAAGGACATCTTTAAACTCCTACAAAAGAGAAACAATATCGCTCGACAAAGCGCTGACGAGATGATTGGTACATAAAAGAGCCTCCTTGTACATGAGTACAATCAGGGGCTGGTGTGAAAATAATGCTCTCTTGATCTCACTTTTTTTTGCAATATAATTGAATTTTTCCTCTCTTGCTCTCTCTATGGCCGAAATCCCTTCTCTTTCTTTTTCTCTCTAATCAATGTTTTTCTGTCTTTTTTTTTTGTAAATCTTTTTTTTCAATTTCGGCCTTCATTTCTTTTTCTTGCTTTTGGTCATTTGATCTTTGTAACTTTAATTGGTCCTCCCTGACCTGTTCTGGATTCAATGGCACAAGAATAATAGGTTGCTTTCTATGAGTAAAAGAATACCTATTTGTGAATCCATCATGCATAATCCTCTGATCGTACTGCCATGGTCTTCCCAAAAGTAAATGGCTTGCATGCATAGTCACCACATCACAACGCACTTCATCTTCGTATTTACCAATGGATAATGCCACCAATACTTGCCTTGTCACCTTGATCTCACCACATTGATTCAGCTACTAAAACCGATAAGGGTGAGGATGTTTCAAGGTAGTTAAGGCCAATTTCTCCACAATAAGTGCTGGCTACATTCGTGCAACTTCCTCCATCAATAATGACACTACAAACTTTGTTTTTCACAAAGCACCAAGTATGAAACAAGTTCTCCCTTTGGTTACTTTCTTCCTCCTTAACCTATATAGTGAGAACTCTCCTTGCCAAGGTTGTCAATACCGTCCCGGTTGCCGTTCCGGTTTTTCTATTGGTACGGAACGTTTCAGTTTCGGAGCATTTTGGTGTGCCGTTTCAGGGTTGTACTGTTCATATAAAATTATTTATATATATATATATGAAAAAAATTAAAATATTAATTTAACAAGAAAAATTACAATTCAAAATAAATTAACTTTAAATTATACAATACAAACACAAAATCAAATTAATATAAAATCAAAATTAGAAAAAAATCACAAATTAATCAAAATAAAGAAGATTTTAAGGCCGTAATGGCACATCCTGAACGGAATCGAGACGTTTCGACCGGAATTTGGCTGGAATTTCTGGTATGGACTAGAATTAAAACCGAGAGGAAAACGATGTCGTTTCGTCTCGGTTTTGTTAATGGAACGAAACGTTATGGCCGTTCCAGAGAACGGAACGGAATTGACAACCCAACTCCTTGCTACCAATAAATTTCCCACCACAGCACTTTGCTCATCATCAGCATCCTCCAAAGGTGGCATATCATCATCATCTACTTCCTCATTCTCCGACTCAAGCTCTCCTTGGGCGTTTATTACCATCACCCTTTTGTTTACACACTGGCTGGCAATGTGTCCCCGCCTCTGGCATTTAAAACACTTAATATCACGTGTTTTAGAACTTGAAGTTTTAGTGTTACCTACATTAGCGATGGTCGTTGGTTTGGAATTTTTAGAGGATTTAAATTTTGGCTTATTTTGTAGGTTCTCATCCCGTTTTGGAGTTGTCTTCCACGTGTTGGTGGTAGCCATAGGATGACCCCTCCTAACCAATCCTTTTCGTTTGAATTGTTCCTCCATCTTTATGGCTTGATGCACCATATCTGTCAACTCAACATAGTGTTGCATCTCAATTATATCCGCAATCTCATGATTTAATTCGTGCAAGAACCTAGCCATAGTGGCTTCCCGATCCTCATCGACATTAGCCTGGATCATAGCTACCTCCATCTCCTTATAATATTCTTCCACACTCTTGGAACCTTGATTTAGCCTCTGCAACTTGTGATACAATCCCCTATAATAGTGGTTGGGTACAAAACGCTTCCTCATAAGTATTTTCATCTCCTCCTTAGTGTCCATGGGTGCATCTCAATTCAAATATGGCTCATCAAACTCCGAGTCCGCCTCTTCCTCAACATTTTGCCACGGAACACGCCCACCTTGCTGCCTATTGGGAATGTCTTGTTGATGTCCCCTAGGAGCCTCTGTTTCTACCCTGTCCAACCTGTCATGAATAGGTTCTAATTCAGCCCTTAACACACGTCTTATCTCCCCTAGTAAGGCTTTCATTTGGAGGTTTGAAACTGCAGGTTGTCAAACTTCTTCGGTTGTATCTTCTTGATTATTGGACATATTTAAAATCTGCAAAATAAGGTTAGAATCCTCACAAGCACTCCCTCACGTGTTTCACTCAAGAATTGATACACTTACACTCGTGTTTGCACACTAAACGGCTTTTACCCTCTTATGGTCTCACACACTCTTGCCTTTTTTCTTCCACTCTTTTGTGTCTTCTTTAGTTCTTAATCGAACTTCCAAAAACTAATTCAAAATAATCCCACAGCAATTCAAAAGATGAGAAACAACCAAAATTAAAATGGCTAAAACTAGTATAAGATGAGATACAAGATTGAAACGAAGTTTTACTACTGCAATCGTATGTTGTTTTTTTTTCACGATTTTTTTTGAACTTGAATAAGGTGAGAAACAAGATTGAAAAGAAGTTTTCCTACTGGAATCGTGCACCCTTTTTTTTCCCGTATTGTTTAACGATTTTTTTTCTTGTTTTTTTTTTAAGAGTTTTTTTATCTTCTACAAGAGATAACAGTATATAAAAGAAAAAAAAATGAAAGATAGTCAAACTTATCTTAGAACCAAAGCTCTGATACCAAATGATATGAACTCCATCAATAATTGTGATGAAACCCAATAGCAACGTGGTTTAGAACCCAAATATCGTGTAGACAAGATTGCTTGAGCCTTTACTCAACACCTAACAAGACTACGAAGGATTGAAACGGCACACCTAGAAAACATGAGAATCTCTCAACAATCAAGGTGATAAGTTTGGTTGTTTGAACTCCACAAGATTAACTTGATAAGTTCTACGAGTTCTTTTAAGAACGAAGAGGAACACAAGACCTCACAAAAAATGATAATTTTCTGAAAACATAATCTGCCTATTCATTTCAAAATTTCCATCTTTATACTTGGAACAACCCTCCAAGAATAGGAAAAGTCATAACTAAAGCTTTAAAAGAGCACAAACATCAAAATAAACAAGTCCCCACGTTTTTAGTCCTGTTGGACTTCTAGAGGCAACCATAAATAGTTAAATGACTAAATTCAATGTATTTAGCATAACCATTGAAGACCATGTTTAATTCTCTATTTAATATCTTGGAACTCATCAAATTCATGCCCTTTGATGGTCAGATCAGGCTGGAAATGTTTTTGCATATTTATTACCGTCTTCAGTTGGTTTGATGATGTGGACTAAGCCTTGATTATTATTTGAGCCCATCTTGGTTTGTTTAGAATCAGCCCAAATCGCTTGGATTAGCCCATTTAGTGCATTCTTGAAACGTTTGGCTATAAGTCTCGTAATTGGACCACTTGGAAGGGACAACGAGTCTTGTGCAAATTCATCCCCATCCGCGAGTGCATGATGAACGAGACCAGCTCCTTGGTTTGCATCATTCCCACTGGTGCAGCGCATGTACGTACACTGTGGTCGTAGACGTTTCAATGGTCATTTGAAAATTTCCCCCCCTTTCTCTCTCTTGCCTACGCAATCTAACGTTAGCGCAATTGTTTTTTCTGAATTTTCCCTTCAGTATATATAAAGAGAGAGAGGGGGGGCCTCAACAGGCTTTTAAAATTGTGATACTTTATAGAAAGCGGGGCTCTAACAGGCTTTTGAAACTTTTGCAGGATAGTAAAATCAGATCGATTTGGTATGATTTTATGTTTTTATATGATTTTGACCGAGTTTGACCCAAATTAATTTTGTTACCCGAGTTAATAAGCTTTGATGAGTTGACTCGCAAAATCAACCGAGTTTGGCCCAAATCGATTTTTTTACCCGAGTTAATAAGTTTTGATGAGTTGACACGAGTAAACTCATGATTTTGACAACCATGATTGTAGTTTCATTTAGGTCCTCAGACTTTGAATTTTTTAAATTGGTCTATAATCCATAATATTTTCAGTATCAAAGTTTTGATTTATTTCAATTTTATCCTTCCATGCAAATTAATTATAGATTTCAGTTTCATTTCGGTCTTAATTCTTTTAATTTTCAATTTTGTTTTAAATTATTTAATTTCATTGGCATCAATGTTTGGATTTATTTCAATTTTTACCTCCACATTCAAAATTTTTACTCTGCTATCTGTGGATATAGGAAGCTATGAAGTGGGTGAGGGATCAGCCTGGATGGAAACGATCAGAAGGACGGAATCACATATTTCCTATTCATCATCCATGGTCTTTCAAATCTGTTTGTAGATATGTCAAAAATCCAATTTGGTTGTTACCAGATATGGACTCCACAGGGAACTGGTGACTATATGACTTGGAAAACTTGTCTGCATTTCGGTATTTGACTGGTTATAATAACTGAAAAAAGTTATTCCTGGAAATTAATCTGAACAGCAAGAAGACCAACAAATACTGTTAGTTCTAATCCTGTACAGCCTTCCAACATGAATTATAAAATTTATGACAATTTGTGTATACTATGATGTAGTAATGCTTGTTGACGCACATTTCAATGCATCTCTTTTTATGTGCAGCTTGAGTATGATATCTTGGAATATGTTGTAATTGCCTGGTTAGCACAAGGTGGTCGTGATAAGATGAAAGATGATGGCCTTAATCTGTCAGACTGGCTTCAATCACTGGCTTCACTCTGGGGTCACCTGTATGTATACATTTCCACTCCCAAAACACAAGTAGTCATATTTATTGTGTTTTTGTTCCTGTGGAATGTATATGGACCCACCTGTATCAATACCACGATAGCATGTTAACAAATATGACTGCTTAGCAGATGGAATCAATTTTCATGGTTTTTAATCCATTATAAAGGTTGCTTGTTGTCATTCGATGTGAAAAATCACAAGTATGAGTTTGGTATTTTCCCTTTTTGGGCTCTAATTTTTATATTTGCCTGTCCACTAACTTTAATATATTGTGCATGAGCTGTGTTGGAGTCACTATGTCACTGTATTGAGAATTTTAGTTGTATCTTGGGAAACATTACTTCAGTTTCTGAGTTATGGATTTGACTCAAAAAAAGCAGGATAAGGAGAGCTTATATTTGTTGTGGATATTGATGGTTTTCTAAGTCTTTGATTTAGGGGTCTAGCTCACTGCCAACGTGTCTGGCAGTGCATAAGCATTAATCAGAAAACCCTATGGGATTCAGAGATGGAAACAGTGTAAAGTTGTCTGAATTGGAAATCATATCTGAATAAGAGTGTTAGTAAGCGGATAAAAGAACTACAGAAAAAAAGAAACGAAAATTGAAAAGAGGTAGCCCAGATTACATTATTCGAACAAGACAATAATGTTATTTCGTTGACCTCCTTTCAAGTTTGACATGCTTGACACTAGAGGTCAAAAAGGCTATCCTTACAATGATCTCTGAGATTCATGAGTGTGACTTCGCTTTTCTATGAATCAAAGATGAAACATACCATGAAACTAGGCTTGTGCTAAGACGGGGGTTGGTTGCTTTGTTTGTTAGGATTATGACAAATCTTGGCTAAACATTTTAGGGTGACGTTCCTTCATTCATTTTTTTCTTGCTTGATTGGACTCAATTAATTCACATTTAGTCTAACAACTTTTCTTTTCTTTCTTATTCTCTTGAGTTGCCTTTGCTCACCCCCTTTTTAGGCATGAGCTTAATTCATTCAACGCTACTAGCGGCTCTATTTTAGCTTCGGAGGTAACGGTGTCTCCATCCATTCTATTTCCCTACATTCATCATTGTTTTCTTCACTTTAATTTACTGATCTCTTATTGAGCGATTATTATCTTGGACACTTGATCATCTGGTCGTTATGTTTTATGCGGGGATTATTGAGTTGTCTCATTATTCATTGAGATTTATGGTTTCCATTTGTTTGTCCATCATGAATTATTAAGTACGTCTATATTATGCAAAATGCTTGCTTCGAGATTTTCTGCTGTCATTGATCAAGTATGTTGTTCTACAATTGTTTTTGTTTTTGAAGTTTGGATTGGAGGTTGAGGGAACAGGTGGCTGACCCTTGGAACCCACTATCTTATGCAGATCTTGGACGGATCCCCTTTGGTTTGCTTTACGCTTTTTTTCATTTTATTATTCAAACATTGAGTTTCTATTGTAGACTTGTTGCTCGTTCTCTTCTCTTTCCTATGCTATGGGATATTTTGTTGTTGTTATATTAGCTACTTTTCGTTTTCCCTAACCATGCATTCCATTTGAATGTAGGCCTCTTTCGGTCAACACCAGGTAATGTGATTTTTGGTTTACATTCGGCGGTTGAGCTTAGATTTATGCCTAGAAGGCTTAATTGTGTATTGAGATGTTTTATGATTAAAAGAAGAAAATCTTCATTTCTGAGCCTATGGTTAAAACCATTATTTCTCATCTTTTCACTGTCGACTAGGAAGAATTTAGTTTTATTGTTCATATTTTGACAACTAGATTGTGGGATTGTTTGAAACTCGGATTCGCTGGCAAGTGGATCCTTTCATTTTTCTTGTAGCTGTATTTTATTGATTCTTTTACCTTCTTTTTCTTAGGGATGATTAATGATTGTTCTTTATTTCAATGTCTAGGGTTGCCATAGATGTTCGCTAAACATATTAGGGTGAGGTTCCTTCATTCATCTTCTTCTTGCTTGATTGGACTGAATTAATTCACATCTAGTCTAACAACTTTTCTTTTCTTTCTTATTCATTTGGGTTGGCTCTGCTCACCCTTTTTTTAGGCATAAGCTTAATTCATTCAACGCTACTAGCTGCTCTATTTTAGCTACGGAAGTAATGGTGTCTCCACCCATTCTATTTTGCTCCATTCATCATTGTTTTCTTCACTTTAATTCACTCATCCCTTAACGAGTGATTTTTATCTTGTACACTTGATCATTTGGTCGTTATGCTTTATGCGGGGAGTACTGAGTTGTCTCATTATTAATTGAGCTTTCTAGGGTCCATTTGTTTGTTCCCCATGAATTATTATGTCCGTCAATATTATTGAGGATGCTTGCTCCAATATTTGCAGCTGTCATTGACCAAGTTTGTTGTGCTACAATTGTTTTTGTTTTTGAAGTTTGGATTGGATGTTGAGTGAATAGGCGGCTGTCACCTTGGAACCCACATTCTTACACAGATCTTGGACGGACGCCTTTGCTTTGCTTTAAGTTTTTTTTTTCTTTTTATTATTCAAACAATGAGTTTCTATTGTAGACTTGTTCATTTTCTTCTCTTTCTTATGGTATGTGATTTTTTATTGTTGTTATGCTAGCCAATTTTCCTTTTCCCTAACCATGTATTCATTTTGATTGTAGACCTGTTGCGTTCAACACCAGATAATATGATTTATTGCTTTACGAGTGGTGGTTAAGCTTAGATTTATGTCTAGAAGGATTAATTGTGTATTTAGATGTTTTTTCTTAAAAGAAGAAAATCTTCATTTCTAAGGCTATAGATAAAACCATGATTTCTCATCTTATCACTGTCGACTAGGAAGAATTTAGTTTTATTGTTCATATTTTGACAACTAGATGGACAGATTGTTTGAAACTAGGATTCGCTGGCAAGTCGATCCTTTCATTTTGCTTGTAGTTGTATATTATTGATGCTTTTACCTTCTTTTTCTTGGGGACAATTTATGATTGTTCTTTTTCTCAATGTCTAGGATTGCGACAGATTTTGGCTAAGCATTTTAGGGTAAGGTTCCTTCATTCATTTTTTTCTTGCTTCATTGGATTGAATTAATTCACATTTAGGCTAATAATTTTTCTTTTCTTTTCTTTTACTCTTGAGTTGTTGTTGCTCACCCCTTTTTTAGGCATGGGTTTAATTCATTCAACGCTACTAGCGGCTCTATTTTAGCTTCAGAGGTAATGGTGTCTCCACCCATTCTATTTTCCTATATTCATCTTTGTTTTCTTCACTTTAATTTAGCCATGTCTTATTTAGTGATTCTTATCTTGGACACTTGATTATTCGACCATATTGTTTTATGTGGGGAGTATTGAGTTTTCTAATTATTAATTGAGATTCTTGTGGTTGATTTGCTTCTTCCTCATTAATTATTATGTCTGTCTATGTTATTCAAGATGCTTGCTCCGAGATTGTCAGGTGTCATTGATCAAGTATGTTGTGCTACAATTAATTTTGGTTTTGATGTTTGGATTGGTGCTTGAGGGAACAGGTGGCTGACCCTTGTAACCCACTTTCTTACTTAGATTTTCATCGGATCTGCTTTGTTTTGCTTTAAGTTTTTTTTTCTTTTTATTACTCAAACAATAAGTTTCTATTGCTCGTTTTCTTCTCTTTCCTATGCTATATGATATTTTATTGTTCTTATGCTAGCTAGTTTTCCTTTTCCCTAACCATGTATTCATTTTGTTTGTAGGCCTGTTGCGTTCAACATGAGATAATATGATTTGTTGCTTTACTAATGGTTGTTGAGCTTAGATTTGTGTACAATGATTAAATGTATATTTAGATGTTTTTTCTTAACAAGAAGAAATCTTTATTTCTAAGCCTATGGATAAAACCATGATTTCTCATCTTATCACCATCGACTGGGAAGAATTTAGTTTCATTGTTCATATTCTAACAACTGGATGGAGGGATTGTTTGAAACTGGGATTCGCTGGCAATTCGGTACATTCATTTTCCTTGTAGCTGTATTTTATTGATTCTTTTAACTTCTTTTTTTGGGGACAATTAATGATTGTTCTTTTTCTCAATGTCGAGGATTGCGACAGATGTTGGCTAAACATTTTAGGGTGAGGTTCCTTCAGCCATGTTCTTTTTGCTTGATTGGACTGAATTAATTCATATTTAGTATAACAACTTTTCTTTACTTTTATTTTACTCTTGAGTTGTCTTTGCTCACCCATTTTTTAGCCATCAGTTTAATTCATTCAACGCTACTAGCGGCTCTATTTTAGCTATGGAGGTAATGGTGTCTCCACCCATTCTATTTTCCTATATTCATCGTTGTTTTCTTCACTTTAATTTAGTCATGTCTTATTCAGTGATTCTTATCTTGGACACTTGATCATTCGCCATTTTGTTTTATGCGGGGACTATTGAGTTTTCTCAATATTAGTTGAGATTATGGTGGTTGTTTTGTTTGTTCCTCACGAATTATTATGTCCGTCTATGTTATTCAAGATGCTTGCTCCGAGACTTTCAGTTGTCATTGACCAAGTATGTTGTGCTACAATTGTTTTTGTTTTTGATGTTTGGATTGGTGGTTGAGGGCACAAACAGCTGACCCTCGATACCCGCTTTCTTGCGCAGATCTTTGTCGGATCTCCTTTGGTTTGCTTTATGGTTTTTTTTTTATTATTTAAACAATGAGTTTCTATTGTAGACTTGTTGCTCGTTTTCTTCTCTTTCCTATGCTATGTGATATTTTTATTGTTCTTATGCTAGCTAGTTTTCCTTTTCCCTAGCCATGTATTAATTTTTTTTGTAGCCCTGTTGTGTTCAACCCCAGATAATGTGATTTGTTGCTTTACGAGTGGTGGTTAAGCTTAGATTTATGTCTTGAAGGATTAATTGTGTATTTAGATGTTTTTTCTTAAAAAGAAGAAAATCTTCATTTCTAAGGCTATAGATAAAACCACGATTTCTCATCTTATCACTGTCGACTAGGAAAAATTTAGTTTTATTGTTCATATTCTGACAACTAGATGGACGGATTGTTTGAAACTAGGATTCGCTGGCAAGTCGATCCTTTCATTTTGCTTGTAGCTGTATTTTATTGATGCTTTTACCTTCTTTTTCTTAGGGACAATTTATGATTGTTCTTTTTTTCAATGTCTAGGATTGCGACAGATGTTGGCTAAACATTTTAGGGTGAGGTTCCTTCACTCATGTTCTTCTTGCTTGATTGGACTGAATTAATTTACATTGAGTCTAACAACTTTTCTTTTCTTTCTTTTACTCTTGAGTTGTCGTTGGTCACCCTTTTCTTCGGCATGAGCTTAATTCATTCAGCATTACATGCGGCTCTCTTTTAGCTTCGGAGGTAATGGTGTCTCCACCCATTCTATTTTCCTATATTCATCTTTGTTTTTTTCACTTTAATTTAGGCATGTCTTATTCAGTGATTCTTATCTTGGACACTTGATCATTCGACCATTTTGTTTTATGCGGGGGGAGTATTGAGTTTTCTAATTATTAATTGATATTTTTGTGGTTGATTTGTTTCTTCCTCATGAATTATTATGTCTATCTAAGTTATTGAAGATGCTTGCTCCGAGATTTTCATCTGTCATTGACCAAGTATGTTGTGCTACAATTGTTTTTGTTTTTGATGTTTGCATTGGTGGTTGAGGGAACAGGTGGCTGACCCTTGGAACCCTTTTTCTTACTCATATTTTTGATAGATCTCCTTTGGTTTGCTTTAATTTTTTTTTTCTTTTTATTACTCAAACAATGAGTTTCTATTGTAGACTTTTTGGTCGTTATCTTCTATTTCCTATGCTCTGTGTTTTTTTCTTGTTGTTATGGTAGCGAGTTTTCCTTTTCCCTAGCCATGTATTCATTTTGTTTATAGGCCTGTTGAGTTCAACACGAGTTAATGTGATTTGTTGCTTTACGAGTGGTGGTTGAGCCTAGATTTATTATTTATAAGGATTAAATGTGTATTTAGATGTTTTTTTCTTAAAAAGAAGAAATTCTTTATTTCTAAGCCTGTGGATAAATACATGATTTCTCATCTTATCACTGTCGACTGGGAAGAATTTAGTTTCATTGTTCATATTCTAATAACTAGATGCAGGGATTGTTTGAAATTGGGATTCGCTGGCAATTCGGTCCTTTCATTTTCCTTGTAGCTGTATTTTATTGATTCTTTTAACTATTTTTTTGGGGACAATTAATGATTGTTCTTTTTCTCAATGTCTAGGATTGCGACAGATGTTGGCTAAACATTTTAGGGTGAGGTTCCTTCATTCATGTTCTTCTTGCTTGATTACACTGAATTAATTAACATTTAGTCTAACAACTTTTCTTTACTTTCTTTTACTCTTGAGTTGTCGTTGCTCATCCTTTTTTTAGGCATGAGTTTAATTCATTCAACGCTACTAGCAGCTCTATTTTAGCTTCTGAGGTAATGGTGTCTCCACTCCTTTTATTTTCCTATAGTCATCGTTGTTTTCTTCACTTTAATTTAGTCATCTTTTATTCAGTGATTCTTATCTTGGACTCTTGATCATTCGACCATTTTGTTTTATGTGGGGAGTATTGAGTTTTCTAATTATTAATTGAGATTTTTCTAGTTGATTTGTTTCTTCCTCATGAATTATTATGTTTGTCTATGTTATTCAAGATGCTTGCTCCGAAATTTTTAGTTGTTATTGATCAAGTATGTTGTGCTACATTTATTTTTGTTTTTGATGTTTGGATTGGTGGTCAAGGGAACAGGCGGCCGACCCTTGGAGCCCACTTTCTTACTCAGATTTTTTGATGAATCTCCTTTGGTTTGCTTTAATTTTTCTTTTCTTTTTATTACTCCAACAATGAGTTTCTATTGTAGACTTGTTGCTCGTTTTCTTCTCTTTCCTATGCCATGTGATATTTTATTGTTGTTAGGCTAGCGAGTTTTCCTTTTCCCCTCGGAACCCGCTTTCTTACTTAGATTTTTGACGAATCTCCTTTGGTTTGCTTTAATTTTTTTTTTCTGATTATTAATCAAACAATGAGTTTCTATTGTAGACTTGTTGCTTGTTTTCTTTTTTTCCTATGCTACGTGATATTTTATTGTTGTTATGCTAGCGAGTTTTCCTTTTCTTTAACCATGTATTCATTTTGTTTGTAGGCTTGTTGCGTTCAACACTAGGTAATGTGATTTGTTGCTTTACAAGTGGTGGTTGAGCTTATATTTATGTTTACAAGTATTAAATGTGTATTTAGATGTTTTTTCTTAAAAAGAAGAAAATCTTCATTTCTAAGGCTATAGATAAAACCATGATTTCTCAAGTTATCACTGTCGACAGGGAAGAATTTAGTTTCATTATTCATATTCTTACAACTAGATCGATGGATTGTTTGAAACTGGGATTCGCTGGCAAGTCGATCCTTTGATTTTCCTTGTACCTGTATTTTATTGATGCTTTTACCTTCCTTTCCTTAAGGACGATTAATGATTGTTCTTTTTCTCAATGTCTAGGATTGCGACAAATCTTGGCTAAACATATTAGGGTGAGGTTCCTTCATTCATCTTCTTTTTGCTTGATTGGATTGAATTAATTCACATTTAGTCTAACTTTTCTTTTCTTTTCTGTTACTCTTGAGTTGTCGTTGCTCACCCTTTTTTTGGGCATGAGTTTAATTCATTCAACGCTAGTAGCGGCTTTATTTTAGCTTCGAAGGTAATGGTGTCTCCACCCATTCTATTTTCCTATATTCATCGTTGTTTTCTTCACTTTAATTTAGGCATGTCTTATTCAGTGATTCTTATCTTGGACACTTGATCATTCGACCATTTTGTTTTATGCGGGGGGAGTATTGAGTTTTCTAATTATTAATTGATATTTTTCTAGTTGACTTGTTTCTTCCTCATGAATTATTATGTCTGTCTAAGTTATTGAAGATGCTTGCTCCGAGATTTTCAGCTGTCATTGACCAAGTATGTTGTGCTACAATTGTTTTTGTTTTTGATGTTTGGATTGGTGGTTGAGGGAACAGGCGGCTGACCCTTGGAACCCTCTTTCTTACTCAGATTTTTGACGGATCTCCTTTGGTTTGCTTTAATTTTTTTTTTCTTTTTATTACTCACACAATGAGTTTCTATTGTAGACTTTTTGCTCGTTTTCTTCTATTTCCTATGCTATGTGATTTTTTCTTGTTGTTATGCTAGCGAGTTTTCCTTTTCCCCTCAGAAGAACCCACTTTCTTACTCCGATTTTTGTCGAATCTCCTTTGGTTTGCTTTAATTTTTTTTTTTCTGTTTATTAATCAAACAATGAGTTTCTATTGTAGACTTGTTGCTTGTTTTCTTCTCTTTCCTATACTATGTGATATTTTATTGTTATTATGCTAGTGAGTTTTTCTTTTCCCTAATCATGTATTAATTTTGTTTGTAGGCCTGTTGCGTTCAACACTAGGTAATGAGATTTGTTGCTTTACAAGTGGTGGTTGAGCTTATATTTATGTTTACAAGTATTAAATGTGCATTTAGATGTTTTTTCTTAAAAAAAAGAAAATCTTCATTTCTAAGGCTATAGATAAAACCGTGATTTCTCAAGTTATCACTGTCGATAGGGAAGAATTTAGTTTCATTATTCATTTTCTTACAACTAGATGGATGGACTGTTTGAAACTGGGATTCGCTGGCAAGTTGATCCATTCATTTTTCTTCTACCTGTATTTTATTGATGCTTTTACCTTCTTTTTCTTAGGGACAATTTATGATTGTTCTTTTTTCAATGTCTAGGACTGCGACAAATTTTGGCTAAACATTTTAGGGTGATGTTCATTCACTCATGTTCTGCTTGCTTGATTGGACTGAATTAATTAACATTTAGTCTAACAAATTTTCTTTACTTTTGTTTTACTCTTGAGTTGTAGTTGCTGACCCTTTTTTTAGGCATGAGATTAATTCATTCAAAGCTACCAGGGGCTCTATTTTAGCTTCGGAGGTAAAGGTGTCTCCACCCATTCTATTTTCCTATATTCATCGAATAGGAAGAATTTAGTTTTATTGTTCATATTTTGACAACTAGATGGAGGGATTGTTTGAAACTGGGATTCGCTGGCAAGTTGATCCATTCATTTTTCTTCTACCTGTATTTTATTGATGCTTTTACCTTCGTTTTCTTAAGGATGATTATTGATTGTTCTTTTTCTCAATGTCTAGGATTGCGACAGATGTTGGCTAAACATTTTAGGGTGATGTTCATTCACTCATGTTCTGCTTGCTTGATTGGACTGGATTAATTTACACTGAGTCTAACAACTTTTCTTTTCTTTCTTATACTCTTGAGTTGTCGTTGCTCACCCTTTTCTTAGGCATGAGCTTATTCATTCAACGTTACAGGCGGCTCTCTTTTAGCTTCGGAGGTAATGGTGTCTCCATCCATTCTATTTTCCTATATTCATTATTGTTTTTTTCACTTTAATTTAGTTATCTCTTATTGAGCGATTCTAATCTTGGACACTTGATCATTCGGCCTTTTTGTTTTATGTGGGGAGTATTGAGTTTTCTCATTATTAATTAAGATTGTGGTGGTTGTTTTGTTTGTTCCTCATGAATTATTATATCCATCTATGTTATTCAAGATACTTGCTCTGAGATTTTCAACTATCATTGACCAAGTATGTTGTGCTACAATTGTTTTTGATTTTGATGTTTGGATTGGTGGTTGAGGGCACAGATAGCTGACCCTCGATACCCACTTTCTTGCGCGGATCTTTGTCGGATCTCCTTTGGTTTGCTTTATGGTATTTTCTTTTTATTATTTAAACAATGAGTTTCTATTGTAGACTTGTTGCTCGTTTTCTTCTCTTTCCTATGCTATGTGATATTTTATTTTATTGTTCTTATGCTAGCTAGTTTTCCTTTTCCCTAGCCATGTATTAATTTTGTTTTATAGGCCTGTTGCGTTCAACACGAAATAATGTGATTTGTGGCTTTACGAGTGGTTGTTGAGCTTACATTTATGTTTACAAGGATTAAATGTATATTTAGATGTTTTGCTGAATAAGAAGAAAATCTTTATTTCTAAGCCTATGGATAAAACCATTATTTCTCATCTTATCACTATCGACTGGTAAGAATTTAGTTTCTTTTTTCATATTCTTACAACTAGATGGATTGATTGTTTGAAACTGGGATTCGATGGCAAGTCGGTCCTTTCATTTTCCTTGTAGCTGTGTTTTATTGATGCTTTTACCATCCTTTTTCTTAGGGACGATTAATGATTATTCTTTTTCTCAATGTCTAGGATTGCAACAAATTTTGGCTAAACATTTTAGGGTGAGGTTTCTTCATTCATTTTCTTCTTGCTTCATTGGATTGAATTAATTCACATTTAGGCTAACAACTTTTCTTTTCTTTTCTTTTACTCTTGAGTTGTTGTTGCTCACCCCTTTTTTAGGCATGAGTTTAATTCATTCAACGCTACTAGTGGTTCTATTTTAACTTCAGAGGTAATGGTGTCTCCACCCATTCTGTTTTCCTATATTCATCTTTGTTTTCTTCACTTTAATTTAGTCATGTCTTATTCAGTGATTCTTATCTTGGACACTTGATCATTCGACCATTTTGTTTTATGCGGGGAGTATGAGTTTTCTAATTATTTATTGAGATTTTTGTTGTTGATTTGTTTATTCCTCATGAATCATTATGTTTGTCTATGTTATTGAAGATCCTTGCTCCGTGATTTTCAGCTGTCATTGACCAAGTATGTTGTGCTGCAATTATTTTTGTTTTTGATGTTTGGATTGGTGGTTGAGGGAACAGGCGGTTGACCCTTGGAACCCTCTTTCATACTCAGATTTTTTATGGATCTCCTTCGGTTTGCTTGAATTTTTTTTTCTTTTTATTACTTAGACAATGAGTTTCTATTGTAGACTTTTTGCTCGTTTTCTTCTATTTCCTATGGTATGTGATTTTTTCTTTTTGTTATGCTAGCGAGTTTTCCTTTTCCCTAGCCATGTATTCATTTTGTTTGTAGACCTGTTGAGTTCAACACGAGGTAATGTGATTTGTTGCTTTACGAGTGGTGGTTGAGCCTAGATTTATGATTACAAGGATTAAATGTGTGTTTAAATGTTTTTTTCTTAAAAAGAAGAAATTCTTCATTTCTAAGCCTATGGATAAATACATGATTTCTCATCTTATCACTGTTGACAGGGAAGAATTTAATTTCATTGTTCATATTCCGACAACTAGATGGAGGGATTGTTTGAAACTGGGATTCGCTGGCAAGTCGATCCTTTCATTTTGCATGTAGCTGTATTTTTATTGATACTTTTACCTTATTTTTCAATGGAACAATTAATGATTGTTCTTTTTTTCAATGTCTAGGATTGTGACAGATCTTTGGCCAAACATCTTTGGGTGAGATTCCTTCATTCATTTTCTTCTTACTTATGTGGACTAAATTAATTCACATTTATTCTAACTTTTCGTTTCTTGTTTTTTCTCTTAAGTTGCCTTTTCTCACCCTTTTTTTAGGCATGAGCTTAATTCATTCAGCGCCACTAGCTACTAAATTTTAGCTTCCAAGGTAATGGCGTCTTCACCCATTCTATTTTTCTACATTCATCAATGTTTTCTTCAATTTAATGTACTCATCTCTTATGGTGCACTTGTTAAGTTCGACACTTGATCATCTAGTCGTTATATTTTTTGTTGGGAGTATTGAGTTGTCTCATTATTAATACAGATTTGTGGGTCCATTTGTTTCTTCCTCATGAATTACTATGACCGTCTAGTTACTCAAGATGCTTGCTCAGAGATTTTCAGCTCTCATTGATCAAGTATGTTGTGCTACATTTGTTTTTGTTTTCGATGTTTGGATTGGTGGTTGAGGGAACAAGCGGCTGACCCTTGGAACCCACTTCTTATGTAGATCTTGGATGGATCCCCTTTGGTTTGCTTTAAGTTTTTTTTATTTTTATTATTCAAACACTGAGATTCTATTGTAGTCTTGTTGCTTGTTTTCTTCTCTTTCCTATGCAATGGGATATTTAGTTGTTGTTATGTTAGCTAGTTTTCCTTTCCTTAACCATTTATTCATTTTGTTTGTAGGCCTGTTGCATTAAACACTAGGTAATGTGATTTGTTGGTTTACGAGTGGTGGGTGTGTTTAAGATTTATGTCTACAAGGATTAAATGTGTATTTAGATGTTTTTTCTTACAAGGAAGAAAATCTTCTTTTCTAAGCATAGATTAAACCATGATTTCTCATCTTATCACTGTCTACTTGGAAGAATTTAGTTTCATTATTCATATTCTAATAACTAGATGGATGGATTGTTTGAAACTTAAATTCCCTAGCAAGCCGTTCCTTTTATTTTCCTTATAGTTGTATTTTTATTGATGATTTTACCTTCTCTTTCAAAGGAGCGCTTAATGATTTTTTTTTCAATGTCTATGATTGCGACAAATCTTGGCCAAACATCTTAGGGTAATGTTCCTTCATTCATTTTTTTCTTGCTTGCTTAGACTGAATTAAGTCTAACAACTTTTCTTTTCTTTCTTTTTCTCTTGAGTTGCCTTTGCTCACCCTTTTTTTAAGCATGACCTTAATTCATTCAGCGCTACTAACAGCTATAATGCTTTCTTTGTAAAGGAGTCTCCACCCATTCTATTTTTCTACATTCATCATTGTTTTCTTCACTTTAATTTATTCATCTCTTAATGTGCGATTATTATCTTGGACACTCATTTGGTCGATTATGTTTTATGCGGGGAGTATTGAGTTTTTAAGTCGATCAGGATCTCTTCGACTTATTCAAACCCATCTGCTGGTATCCATGTAGCATCATTACATCATTTGATATCATCTCTGTCCAAGGAGAAGGCTAGAACAGAAACAATCCTTGCAAGTTTTTTGCCAATGACTTGACAGTGTTTGGTCAACATACTTGTGCAATCCTTAAGTGCTGATTCATGCTAGCTCTTTTTTTTCCTTTTTTTTAGGGGCTTGCAGATGGTCTGATACTGCATTTTTTGGAAGCAAAATTATTTAATAATCTGGTCAACATATGTACATGGCTAGATGGCCTGATACCGCATCTCAACTAGCAAACTCAAGCCAGTCAAACTTCAACTCGAGGTTACCTTTTAAATATTTATGAAGAGCACTTCGTAGTATGCAAAATGTTCTATTCTTGAAAATTGATGTAGGGAGTGGGTTTGTTTTTTGATTTCCACTTCATCATCTCAGTTTTGTGTCTATGAGAGGTTGTGAGAGGGAGCCTGCTTATGAAAGCATTAGTGTTGATGATGTTCTCTTTTTAATCTCATCAAGGAAGTACTTCATCTGTGTAAAGCTGACCCAATAATATATAGATAATTTATAACTAAATAAAAAGCAAATTGTTGAAGCCATGAGGCTTCTGACATGGATGATGTTGCTAGCCTTGGGCATAAATATCATTAGTTTTCATCTGTTTGGATTCTGGTGTAAGGGTTATTCTAGATATTAGGTTTTCAGCAACAATTAAATTATATAATATTTCAAATAATTTTAATGGATTTCTGTATGTGGGCTAATTTGAGTTTACTTTAAAAAATGATTCAAAAATATAATAATAATTTAAAAACTAATAAGAAAAAAATAAAAAGAATAAAAATTAATAACTTAGATAAAAAGAATTAATAACTTAGATAATAATAATAACTTAGATAAAAAGAATAATTTATCATCCTTAAGTCTCATGTAGGCTAGTCCACATTATCTCATCTCTCCTTGAAAGAATTCAACCTCAAATTAAAATCTATGTCAAACAATATAAGATCAGTACCATTAAAGGTAACACCAACACCATACTCACTTGGAAGGTTAATTTTGTATGTGTTGTGATATGAAATCCATCAACAATTGTGATGAAATCCAATAGCAATAATGGTTTAGAACCCCAAGATCGTGTGACAAGATTGATTGAGCCTTGACCCGACACCTAACAAGATAAAAATCAGGACTATGAAGGATTGAAATGCCACACCTAGAAAACATGAGAATCTCTCAACAATCAAGGTGATAAGTTTGGTTGTTTGAATGTCACAATATTAACTTGATAAGTTCTACGAGTTCTTTTAAGAACAAAGAGGAACACAAGACCTCACAAATATGATAATTTTTTGAAAACATAATATATTTTTTTCATTTTGAAATACCCATCAAAATTCTCATGTTTTTACGCCTGATGCGAACCAGTCCAAAAACACTAGCAAGGACCCATTATATATTCCAAATGGTCCAATGACGCGGTCTAAGACAAAGACATTGAAAGAGATAATGAATGCATTAGTTTTAAAGGTTTCAACCAGGTCAGAATTTCAAGGACCATTGGAGTATCAAAAGAAGATCCTAGTACATCTTATCCATGTGGAGGAGGGGTATAAGACAACCGTATTTGGGCCATGAAGTGAGCACAAAAAAGGTCCCAAAAGAATCCTACTACAACATGGGATTAATGGGCTTGATGGAAGACTACACAAAAGAAAGTCTTATGGGCTTTATATAATTTTGTTAGCTACAGCCCAAGACTGGTTTGGGCTTAATTAAGACTTTCTTTTTAGTTAGGATCCAAAGCTTGTTTGGATTAAGTCATGGGTTTTTTAATTTGAGGTATTGGGCCAGTTTTGAGTGGACCTCATTTAAGTCCACATAAGGGGTCCATTAGGGTTAGTTTTTAAAAGACTATTTAAACTTATGTTACGAATAATTTCGGCAGCCATTGATAAAATTGATTCTGAACTTTCCAATTTATGTGTGAGAGATTCTTGCATTCTTCAGTTATTGAACAAACTGAATCTGACTTATCGAAGATTAACTAGTTTCATGGCGTCATTCTACTCCTTCCAATAGTGCTGGTGCCTTGGAGCAGGTTTCCATTGTGTCACACTCCTATCAGACCTATTTTTGTTTTTTTAGTGTTCCTTTAAGTTTTCCAGTTGTTCTGTCCATCTCCTTGTTTGTCGTGTCTGCATCATCTAAGCAAAAAAGAAGGGATGCGAGCCTCGTCATCATGTGGTCGCGCAACCCACAATGAAGAATGGATTTGATCCCGAAAAGCTGAAATAGGTCTAATAAGTTGGATTCAATTCGTTCAAGAACAGAAGAATGCAAGAATCAATCTCACACATAAACTCAAAAGTTAGGAATAATTTCATCAATGGCTGCCGAAATTATTCCTAACATGAGTTTAAATAGTCTTTTAAAAACTAACCCCAATGGGCCCCTTATGTGGACTTAAATGAGGTGCACTCAAAACTGGCCCAAAACCCCAAATTAAAAAGCCCATGACTTAATCCAAACAAGTATTGGATCCTAGCTAAAAATAAAGTCTTAATTTAAGCCCAAACAAGCCTTGGGCTTAAGCTAACAAAATTAAATAAAGCCCATCAGTCATATTTATAGCCTTCCATCTAGCCTCTTAATCCTTGCTGGTGTTTCTGGACCGGTCCGCATCATCCCCTCTCTCCTCGATAGGATTCAACCTCGAATCAAAACCGGTATGTTGTTGATGGCTTGACAATCAACACACATCCTCCACCTTCCATCCTTCTTAAGCTTGAGTAGCATGGGTACAACACATTGACTTATACTTTCACGAATATATCCCTTATCTATTAGCTCATAAACTTGTCTTTAAAGTTCTTTTATCTCCTCGGGATTGTTTATATAGGCTGTTTCGTTATGAATTGAAGCTTCATGTACAAAATCAATCTTATGCTCTATCCCCCACAATAGTGGTAATCCGCTAGGAGTATCATTGGGGTAAACATCATCAAACTCCATCAATAACGAAACAGCAGCACTAGGAAAAATATGATCAAGATCATTAGTATTAAAGTAAGCCTCTTTGTACAGATGTAAAATCATTGGCTTGTCTGTGAAACATGCAGATCTGACCTCACCCTCTCTAGGATAAAAATTAGGTTGTTTTTTTAATTTTTCCACACAATTCTCATCACTCTTCCTGAGTTTCTTCTCTCCTCTAGCCTTACCTCCACTCTTGACCAGATTTGGGTGTTTTTGAGTTGTGCTCAAATGGTCTGGATTGTTTGTGTTTGGATGAGTGTCTAAATGGGTTGTAGTGGTTTGGGTTCTGGCTGAATTTGATGTTCTCTCCCCTTGATCCTCACCTTGATTTTCTCTCCCCATTGCCTCACGCTCATGTTTTAGCTTTATTTGATCATCATACACCTGTTTGGGTGTAAGACATACAAGAGTGATGGTTTTACCATCTTTTACAATGGTATACATGTTTTTAATCCCATCATGAATTGCCTTCCTACCAAATTGCCAAGGCCTCCCGAACAAGATGTGACTTGCTTGCATTGGTACCACATCGCACAGAACTTCATCAACATATTTCCCAATCGAAAATCACAACCGGTTTGATCACTTTCACTTCTCCACTATCATTCAGCCATTGCAATCTATATGGTTTCGCATGCTTAAAAGTACTCAAATTTAGTTTACTCACAAGGGTGGTATTGCAAACATTAACGCAATTTCCACTTTCAATAATTAAACCACACACCTTGCTTTGTACGTAACAACGCGTATGAAAGATATTCTCTCTTTGTTGATTAGATTCATCTTCCATGACCTGAACCTGAAGTGTGTGCCTTATAACCAAGGACCCCGTAACCGGTAATGCTAACTCATCCCCCTTACTATCCTCCAATGGTGACATGCCTTCACAATAAGATTTGTCACTTTTAGATTCTATATCATCATCATAGTCATCTTCACCCACAATTGCGTTTTCATCAACAACCTCTTCAAAATAAAAACTGGTATTCTGTATGGCCTTATGGACTGTATTTCCTCTACAATCAGCACCAATATTCTGTTTCCTTATCGATTTCAGATCATCATTCAGATCCATGTTCATCCTCAACGACAATTGGAGTTGCTGACATAAGGCTCGTAATTAGAAACCAATGTCAGCGTTTTGTGTTGCTAATTCATTCTTTCCTGACATCCTTTGTATCTGCAAAATTCAGTTAGTAGCTCAAAATATATCCTCACAACTCTCGTGTTTCACACACAAAAAAAATCAAGGCTTTTCACTCGAATAAGCTCACTACGCCCTTTACCTCATAACTCTCATGTATCACCAAAAAAAATCAAGGCTTTTAACTCTAATAAACTCACTACGCCTTTTACCTCTCAACTTTTTGAGAATTGAGCAGAATCTAAACTCTTACGCAATTTTTACGTAACATAATTGAAACCTAGACCAAACAACCTTGGAATAACCTCAAATTCAATATTTAGTATTTTAATACTAAAATAAAATCAACACTCAAATTATAGGTCGTTCTCGTACTTCTAGTTACTCAACCCCTTATGTGATCAAATTTCAGCAGAAACGAATCTCCAATTGAAAACTCTAGTATACGCTATCAAAATAAGCTCAAATTCAATATATCATGAGATAAAGTTTCAATTGAATCTGAAGTGTTTTTCTAAGGGTTTACGAAGGTAATGTTTCTATGGCAGAAATGAATTTCGAAATAAACCCTCATGAAATCAAAATTAGAATAAGCTCAAATTTGACATGATTCTACGTGAATACTAGTAGACCGAATATAATTTTTCAATTCATTCTGATGTGGTTTGCTTATGTTTCCCCCGAGTTGTGTTTTCTGCGGCAAAACCTCATCTAATACCTCTATCTCTCTCTTTTTTTCTCTTTTATCTTTTCTTTTTCTACTTTTCTCAATTTACTGACACGACGAGACAGAAAAAAATGAAATATAAGCTCTCCTTTCCTTATGATTCTTTTTGTTTTACTAAAGCACGCAGACTCGAAGAATAAGGAGATAGACACAAGGGTTTGGGTACATAGGAGAAAGAGATTGATCTAGAAGTTGATTTTTGATGTTTATTTAGTATTGTAAAACTAAATAATGAATTTGAGGTTATTTCAAGATTGTTTTGCCTGGGTTTCAATTTGGTTACGTAAAAATTGCTGAATAGGTTAGATTCTGGACAGGTCTCAAAAAGTGATCCTTATTGTTTAGTTGTCCAATTATTCGCTTTTATTATAGTTTGGGTTATCTAGGATGTCAACCTATTGTTTTTTCTTGTGTTTTATTTCTTGTCTTCGTATTGTCCTCAATTCCTATGAATTTGCATGGTATTTTTATTGCTTCTTGAGTCTATAAAACATAACTAGAGTGTCTTGTGAAGGCTCCTGACTTTGA
Source organism: Salix dunnii (assembly GCA_015731905.1). Classification (NCBI taxonomy): domain Eukaryota; kingdom Viridiplantae; phylum Streptophyta; class Magnoliopsida; order Malpighiales; family Salicaceae; genus Salix; species Salix dunnii. Next base: position 4,649,413 of record CM027676.1, read on the forward strand.
TTTGTTGATTTTAGTTCCTAAAGAACCAAAAGAAAGCAAGTTGTGAGGTAAAAAGCATAGTGAGTAGAGTGAAGAAACTTGATTTTTTTTGCGTAATTCATGAGAGAAGTGAAGATATATTTGTGCTACTAACCTAATTTTGCATATTCAAAGGATGTTTTGGAAACAACAAATCAATGACACAAAACACTGAAGTTGCTTTCCAATTGCGAGCCTTAGGTCAGCAACCCGAGTTGTTGTCTATGACATACAAGGATCTGAGAGATAAGGTGAATTCGATAAAGCAACAGAATAATGGAGTTGAACGCCAAGGAAATAAAGTTTGTATGGCCACAAGGAATAACAAATATGATTTTGAAGAGTATGTTGATGAAAACACAGGTGTGGGTAAAGATGACTATGATTTTGCATCTATTAGCCAAGGAATTAGGTCTAGACCGAGCAGAGCTACGAGGAATGTGAATTTTCATGGCATGCAGAATTATAAAGATATGGATAGGGACACCATTAAGCTGAAAATTCCTAACTTCCAAGGTAAAAATGATCCCTATGCTTACTTGGAATAGGAGAAAAAGGTAGATTGGATTTATTATTGCCATAAATATTTTGAACAAAAAAAAATAAAATTGGTGATGATTGAGTTTACGAAGTATGCATTGATTTGGTGGGATCAGATTTTAATCAGTAGGAGGAGGAATGGGGAGCGACCCGTTCAGACTTGTGGGAGAGATGAAAGTCTTAATGACTAGACGATTTATGCCAAACCACTATTATAGAGACCTATACCTGAAGCTCCAATGATGCGAACCTTGTGATCACGTGGTTACGCAACCCATAACGAAGAATGAGATTTGATCCTAGAAAGCCGAAATAGGTCTGATAGGAGGGTGACACAATGGAAACTTGCCCCAAGGCACCAACACTATTAGAAGGAGTAGAATGACGCCATGAAGCTAGTTAATATTCGATAAGTCGAATTCAGTTCGTTCAAGAACTAAAAAATGCAAGAATCACTCTCACACATAAACTGAAAATTTCAGAATTAAAATTCATCAATGGCTGCAGAAATTTCGCTAACAATTTCAAAACGAGAAAAACCAGTAGTCGAATGAATAGTTCAATTATAAGCAAACTCAATAAAAGGCAAACATTTTTCCCAACTTTTCAAATTCTTTTGTATTAGAACATGTAAAAGTTGAGATAATGTTCTATTTACTACCTCAGTTTGCCCATCTGTTTGAGGATGACATGTTAATGCGAATCGGTCTAGAAACACCAACAAGGAATAAGGGGCTGGATTGAAGGCTATAAATAAGACTCCTTTTTTTTCAGTGTTTGTGTCCATCTTCTTGTTCTTCGTGTCTGCGTGATCTAGTAAAAAAAAGAAAAATAAAGCCTATATTTCATCATTTTTCAGTCTCGTCATTTCAGTAAATTAAGAATGAAAAAAAGAGAGATTCAGTATATTTAAAATAAAGCCTATATTTCATCCTTATTTTGTCTCGTCATTTCAGTAAATTAAGAAGAAGAAAAAAACAGAGATTCAGTACATTTAAAAAAAAACAGAGAAAAAAAGAAAAGAAAGAGAGTTAGAGGTGTTAGATGAAGTTTTGCCACATAAAACACAACTTGGAGGAAACATAAGAAAACCAGCTCGGAATTAATTAAAAATCAATATTCCATCTATTGGTGTTGAGATAGAATTATATGTCAAATTTGGATTTATTCTAATATTGATTTCTTGAGGTTTAATTTCGAGATTCATTTCTGCCGTAGAAACACTACCTTAGGGAACCCCTACAAAAACACTTTAGAATCAATTGAAACTTTACGTTCTATGTCAAGGTAGTGATATCTCATGATATATTAAATTTAGGCTTATTTGAATATCATATACTGGAGTTTTCAATTGGAGGTTCATTTCTGCTGAAATTTGATCACACAAGGGGTTGAGTGCCTGGAAGTACGAGAATGACCTATAATTTCAGTTTTATTTTTAGTTTAGTATTACAATACTAAATATCAAATTTGAGTTCATTTCGAGTTTGTTTGGTCTGGGTTTCAATTCTACCACGTAAAATTTACGTAAGAGGTTAGATTTTGCTCAAGTCTGAAAAAGTGTTCCTTATCGTTTAGTTTTGTCCATTTCTCTATTTTTATTCTATTTTGGGTTATCTAGGTAGTAATTGTTTTCTCTAGTATTTGGTTCTGTTTTATTTTGTGTCTTTGTATCGTCCACAATTCATACGAATTTGCATTGCTACTCGTGAAATCATAATCTTAGTTTTGTTTTGCTTTATTTTCAGTATTTTTATTGCTTCTTGATTCTGAAAATCATAATTAGAGTGCGCTGCGAAGGCTACTGACTTTGATTTGTTGATTTTAGTTCCAAAAGAACCACAAGAAAGCAAGTGAGCGTATTAAAGTGAAAAGCCTTGATATTTTTGTGTAATACACAAGAGGTGAGCAGATATATTTTAAGCTACTAACCTAATTTTGCAGATTCAAAGGATGTCAGGAAACAATGAATTAGTGACTCAAAATATGTTGATGAAGTTCTGTGCGATGTGGTACCAATGCAAGCAAGTCACATCTTGTTGGGGAGGCCATGGCAATATGACAGGAAGGTAGTTCATGATGGGATTAAAAATAGATATAGCATTGTAAAAGATAGTAAAACCATCACTTTTCTACCTCTTACACCCAAATAGGTGTATAATGATAAAAAAAAAAGAAGCTAAAACGTGAGCATGAGGCAATGGGGAGAGAAAATCAAAGTGAGTATCAAGGGGAGATAAGACCATTAGATTCGACCAGAACCCAAACCACTACAACTCATTTAGGCACATCCAAATACAAACAAAACAAACCATTCGACTACAGTCAAAAACACCTAAATCTGGTTGAGAGTGGAGGTAAGACAAGAGGAGAGAAGAAAGTCAGGAAGAGTGATGAGAATTATGTTGAAAAACTAAAGAAACACCAACAAGGACACATTATAATGCGGGCCAACCCAAAATACCGACAAGGATCCATTACAAGTGTAGAAGGGGTCCAATACAACTTTATTTGGGCCATGAAGTGAGCACAGCAAAGGAACAAAAAAGAATCGTACTACAACATGGGATTAATGGAAGACTATAAAAAAGAAAGCCTTATGCGCTTTATTTCATTTTGTTAGCTACAACCAAGGCCTGTTTGTGGTTAAATTAAGACTTCGTGTTTAGGTAGGATCCAAGGCTTGCTTGGATTAAGTCATGGGCTTTCCAACTTAGGGTTTTGCATCAGTTTTGAATGGACCTCATTTAAGTCCACATATGGGGTCCATTAGGGTTACTTTTTAAAAAAAACTATTTCAACTCATGTTAGATAACTTTCGGTAGCCATTGATGAATTTTTATTCTTAACTTTTCAGTTTATGTGTGAGAGTGATTTTGCATTTTTTAGTTCTAGAACGAACTTAATCCAACTTATCTAAGATTAACTGGCTTCATGGTGTCATTCTACTCCTTCTAATAGTGCTGGTGCCTTGGGACATGTTTCAATTGTGTCACACTCATATCACACCTATTTCGACTTTTTGAGATCATATCTCATTCTTAATTGTGGATTGTATAACCACGTGATCATGAGGTTCGTATCAATATGAAGCTAGAGGACATGGTTCACATGGCCACAAAGGTGGAGAGACAACTTAGGAAGGGACAACATTGCATTCTTCATGATGCAGAACAACCTCGAAACACCAAAAAAGACCCATTACATATTCCAAATGGTCCAATGATGTGGTCTAAGACAAAGGCAATGAAAGAGGCAATGAATACATTGGTTTTGAAAGTTTCAACTAGGTTAGAATTGCAAGGACCATTGGAGTATAAAGAGGAGACCGTAGTACTTCTTATCCATGTGGAGGAGGGGTCCAATACAACCTTATTTCGGCAATGAAATGAGGACAGCAAAGGAGCCAAAAGAATCCTATTACAACATGGGATTAATGGGCTCGATGGAAGACTATAAGAAAAAGTCTTATGGGGTTTATTTAATTTTGTTAAGTACAGCCCAAGACTTGGTTGGGATTAATTACAACTTTGTTTTTAGCTAGGATCCAAGGCTTGTATTGATTAAGTCATGGACTTTCCAACTTTGGGTTTTAGGTCAATTTTGAGTGGACCTCATTTAAGTCCACATAAAGAGTCCAGGGTTAGTTTTTAAAAGACGATTTAAACTCATGTTAACTAAATTTCAACAACCATTGATGAATTTTAATTCTGAACTTTTCAGTTTATGTGTGAGCGTGATTCTAGCATTCTTTAGTTCTTGAACGAATTGAATCTAATTTATCGAAGACTAACTGGCTTTGTGGCGTCATTCTACTCCTTCCAATAGTGCTGGTGCGTTGTGGCAGGTTTCCATTGTGTCAAACTTTCCCCACAAAGTCTTCCATAAGTAACTCAAAAACTTGGCTTCCCTATCAGAAACAATAGTCCTAGAAATGCCATGTAACCTAACAATTTCATTGAAGAACAAATCACCTATATGTGAAGCATCATCAGTTTTATGACAAGCAATGAAATATGTCATCTTGGAGAAACTATCTACCACCACAAACACTGAATCTCTCCCCCTCTTAGTCCTAGGTAATCCCAAAACAAAATCCATAGAAATATTGGTCCAAGGTTCACTAGATATTGGCAAAGGGGTGTACAAACCATGAGGTTTCAATTTAGACTTAGCATGTTTACAAGTGATGCACTTCTCATAGAATCTTTCCACATGACGTTTCATATGAGGCCAAAAAAATGATCATGCAAAATTCCTAATGTCTTAGCTATACCAAAATGTCCCATCAAACCACAACCATGATCTTCTCCCACAAACAATTCACGTAGAGAACACATAAGCATACATAGTTTATTTTCCCTAAACAAAAATCCTTCATGCTTGTAAAACTGACCAAAATCCACTTTTTCACATGCATTGAACAGATCACCAAAATCAGAATCTTGTGCATACAAATCCTTAATGTATTCAAAACCGAGCAATTTTGTATTTAAAATGGAAAGTAAAGCATATCTTCGGGACAATTCATCAGCTATCACATTTTCCTTATCGTGCTTGTATCTGATCACATAAGGAAAGGTTTCAATGAATTCCACCGACTTGACATGGCGTCTGTTTAACTTTTGTTGTCCTTTCAAATGCTTTAAGGACTCATGATCCATGTGAATCACAAATTCCTTTGGCCATAGATAATGTTGCCAATTTTCCAAAGCCCTTACTAAGGCAAACATCTCCTTATCATAAGTAGGGTAATTTAGGGCTGCCCCACTCAACTTTTCACTAAAATAAGCAACCGGATGACCTTCTTGCATCAAAACAACTCCAATACCTATTCCTGAAGCATCACACTCAATTTCAAAAGTTTTAGAAAAGTTAGGTAAAACAAGCAAAGGTGCATTAATTAACTTTTCTTTGATCAGATTAAACGCCTTTTCTTGTTCTTTGCCCTACTTAAACAACACATTTTTTTTATGACTTCAGTAAGAGGTGTGGCTAAGCTACTAAAATCATGCACAAACCGTCTATAGAAGCTAGCTAAGCTGTGGAAACTCCTCACTTGGCTGATTGTTGTAGGAGATGGCCACACTTGGATTGCCTTATCCTTTTCCTCGTCCACCTCAATTCCTTTCTTACTAACAACAAAACTAAGAAAAACAAGTTTATCCATGCAAAAGGTGCACTTCTTGAGATTAACAAGCAATTTTTCTTTCCTTAGAATTTCCAAGACAGATCTCAAATGCATTACATGTTCCTTCAAGTTTTTGCTATAAATTAGGATATCATCAAAATACACAACGACAAATCTGCCAATATATGCACACAGAACATTGTTCATCAAACGCATAAATGTGCTCGGAGCATTAGTTAAACCGAAGGGCATCACTAACCACTCATACAAACCATATTTAGTCTTAAAAGCAGTTTCCATTCATCACCTTCTTTCATCCTAATATGATGATGTCCACTCTTAAGATCCACTTTTGTAAAGACACAAGAATCATGCAATTCATCCAGCATATCATCCAATCTAAGAATGGGATGACGATACTTTACCGTTATGTTGTTGATGGCTCGACAGTCAACACATATCCTTCATGTTCCATCCTTCTTAGAAACTAATAGTAACGGAACCACACACGGACTCATGCTTTCACGCACATACCCCTTCTCCAGTAATTCACCTACTTGCCTCTAAAGTTCCTTGGCATCCTCGGGATTAGTCCTATAAACAGGTCGGTTTGGAATTGACACACTTGATATGAAATTAATCTGATGTTCAATCCCTCGAATTGCAGGTACTCCATTAGGTACCTCTTTAGGAAGGACATCTTTAAACTCCTGCAAAAGAGAAATATTATCGCTCGGCAAAGCATCGACGAGATCATTAGTACATAAAAGAGCCTCCTTGTACATGAGTACAATCAAGGGCTGGTGTGAAAATAATGCTCTCTTGATCTCACTTTTTTTTGCAATGTAATTGAATTTTTCCTCTCTTGCTCTCACTATGGTCGAAATCCCTTCTCTTTCTTTTTCTCTCTAATCAATGTTTTTCTGTCTTTTTTTTTTGTAAATCTTTTTTTTATTTTGGCCTTCATTTCTTTTTCTTTCTTTTGGTCATTTGATCTTTGTAACTTTAATTGGTTCTCCCTGACCTGTTCTGGATTCAATGCCACAAGAATAATAGGTTGGTTTCTATGAGTGAAAGAATACCTAGTTGTGAATCCATCATGCATAACCCTCCGATCGTATTGTCATGGTCTTCCCAAGAGTAAATGGCTTGCATGCATAGTAACCACATCACAAAGCACCTCATCGTCATATTTACCAATGGATAATGCCACCATTACTTGCCTTGTCACCTTGATTTCTCCACATTCATTCAGCCACTTAAGCCGATAAGGGTGAGGATGTTTCAAGGTAGTTAAGGCCAATTTCTCCACCAAATAAGTGCTGGCTACATTCGTGCAACTTCCTCCATCAATAATGACACTTAAACTTTGTTTTTCACAAAGCACCGAGTATGAAACAAGTTCTCCCTTTGGTTACTTTCTTTCGCCTTAACCTGCATATTGAGAACTCGCATTGCTACCAATAAATCTCCAGCCATGGCACTTTGCTCATCATCAGCATCCTCCAAATGTGGCATGTCATCATCATCTACTTCTTCCTCATTTTCCGACTCAAGCTCTCCTTGGGCGTTTATTACCATCACCCTTTTGTTTACACACTGGTTGGTTATAGATCAGTTTACGTGCACTACGACTATTATTATTTTATAGAATAACTAAAAAATATCGCAATTTCAAATTTTCATTGTTCATTACTGTTTGAAAATGTGAATTGTACTGTGGTTTTGATGGGAGATGGCAAGGATATTTGTGAATCCGTTTGGAAAGCACTTTTGAATTTTTTTTTAAATTAAAAAAATTGGTGTTTCTAGATATTTTTGTGCTGATGTCAAAAATAATTTTTTAAAAATTAAAAAAATATCATTTTGATGCATTTATTAATGAAAATCACTTTCAATAACAATTTTAACCACTCTCAAACAAACACGACATGTGATGGACGTAGAAGGTAAAAGGTGAAATGAACTGCTAGCTAAATTTTATCATTTAAATGACATTTATTATATATGTATTTTTCATTTTGGTCCTTATACTTTTAATCTTGGATTTTGTTTTAATTCCTTTATTTTTGTTAAATATATTTGTTAAATGGTTCCTATTTTTGTCTATGTTTATATGTACATTTTAGGTTGTTTTGGTTAAAAAATTACTTTTACAATATTTTTATATTTTTATGTATAATCTTTCATATCTAATATTTTGTTAAAAAAAAAAAAAACACAAACAAAATAGATAGACAAATTTGCCCAAGTTATCTACAATGAAAAAATATACGAGCCACTTCCACTGCATTTCAATTACATTGTTCTTTTTGAATAAGAAAAAAATTCTAACAAATTTAATTTATTATAATTTTACTGATTAAATATTAAAATAATCAATTACAGCATGCATAAAATCAATCAGTTTCCTATATAAATAAAAACTCAGTGCGCGGGCAAATAACCTTCTGTTTGCTAGTAAAACTCCATTAACAGTAGGTGCTTGGAAATTCAAGACAAGACATCTTAAATCCAAAAGCTCAATTGCAACCATTTTCTCACTCAAACACATGCAATAAAATCCTACAAACCTCAATGAATCTATTGCCAACCTCAAACCAATCTTTTAATTGATTAAAAACCCAAAAAACTATTAAAATCCACTGTTTAAAAATGCATGTTTTTTATGAAGTAGGGCAATGGGACCTCAACCTTTGAATTTTTTTTACTCGTCAATCTACTGTTTTGAAATAAACGTATTGATTGTACAAAGCAGCTTATCGAAGATAGCCTGATGGTTCAAACGTAATTTATCACTGCGTACCTACAAAGGTCCAGTTCTCTAGTTTCTACGGCCTATTTACCATTCATCAATTGACGAGAATAAAGATACGAAGCAATTTGCAATGCTGTTACTCTCAAGTGTCAACAGGAAACATAAAACACAACCACAAACCCCATTGAAAACCAAGCTCTCCAAAATAGTGTAACCTTGAAAACAAAGAAGATTTATAGTATCGTTACAGCATAACAGCTACTACATAACCTTATATATACTCTTAACAAAGCATCAACAAGATAGATGTGAACATTTACAACAATGTTGTGAATCGTGGATATCATATAACGACAGGTTGCTACTTCAGTTCAAATAGAATCACCACTTAAGAATGAGAAAAACAAAAGGAAGAAAATTATTCACATCAGGAGGCTGACAGGCTGCTAAAGATTCGCTTCAAACTCGGGCATGCTGCTCGTAATCCACCCATGCTTACTGAGCATATCTGGGGAAAGTCAAGAGCACAGATAAATTCATTTAGTAAATTTTATTAAGCGAGTAACACGAATAAATAGAAACAAATCCAGGACTTTCAGCTAATACGAAAACAGAGTTCTTTTTTTAAAAAAATAATATATTTATTTATATAGTTAATAAAACGTTGATCTCACCTTTGGACAAAAACGTACATCTAGAGTTTCCAGCATGCCACATTGTGATATGGCAGCTTCAACTGTTTCTCCATCAATATTGCAAGACTGTCAATTAAAACAGAAGCCAGAAACAGTATTAAATGGGGGCAATTTCAGATGCATTGTCCCCAGAAGCTAAAATGATAATTGGCCAAAAGATATGGCTAGGGCATGCTCTCCCACGCAAGAGAGAAGGCGGGAAAATAATTGGAATGTGATGAATATTGCACAAGGAACTTATTTATGCAAGGTTAGCCCTACATTATCTGATTTAGTAGAGAGATGCTCCTTTTCCTTTTACACTTGAATTATGATATGGAAAAGCCCAAAAAATGACCAGATCCAAGAACTCATTGAAAAGTCAAAATAACACATACCTGAAGAAAAAGACTAGTCAACCTTGGACACTCCAGCTTCAATATTTCCAAGGAGCAACAATTGCTGAACAACGCACAAAAACAAAGATATTAGATATAAAAAGCATAAAATTAATAAGAGCAAACGTTAAACACATCAACAGAGAGAAGTATACCTCAAATTAAGAAAGCACAAATTAAAACAAACAACATCAACTTCCTTCAAATTGGAGGAAAGAGAAAGATTTAGTGAAGAAAGAAGCAAACAACGGGCCACTGGAGGAATGGCAACTTTTCTAATATTTGGACAACCAACACAGTTGAGGTTCTGCAATAAGCGCTTTGGCTGCTCAGTTGACACAGGAAGATTCTCATGTGAAAACACAGCAGCTGAGCTAAATTTGCTTGGGAACTCATAAAGCTCACCACCACTGCATCCCCAATTTAGGTCATGCATGTTTACACAGCCATTCAAGCTCAAATGAGTGAGGTGTCTACAGCAAGCAAGAAGCTCTTCGATTGCAGATTGACAGAGGGTCCCATAAGATAAGTCCAACTCCTGAAGAGCTGGAAGAGCACCATCCTTGTATAGAGGCTCCAATGATGTGTCAGTAAGGTATTTGCATGCCTGCAATTTTAGTACCTTAAAGGTGAAGAGGTAAAAAATATCCAGTCAGTACGGCCCACAATTTCAGAAACAACTCATCAAATCATGTAACAATGAAAAAAAGAAAGCAAATCAGATGCTTAGGTCATCCAAGGACACACATTCAGCTTTAAAAATGAAATATACCAGCGTACAAATTAAGTTGATGACAAAATCATAATATTCTCTGGACGCTCATCTTTTAAGTAATTAGACAGGCTGAAATTGAATCACAAAGCAATTCGACATGTTTCAGCAAGAAAAGTTTAGCACTTTTAAAATGAGCTCTTTAGAATGTTCAAATTACATAAGCAAGTTCATTACAGAAAAGTAAAATAGATCTCACCAATCCATTGAATGTGTAATTTTTTTTTTTTATCAGTGTGATCCAATTTTATTAGAAACCAGTAATGCAAGAGTACCAATAACCTACAGGCTCATCGGTTATAGAGGTACAAAATTTACAAAAAAGAAATCAAGTGAACTGCATGTAAACCGTTAAAATATGCAAGTACCTTCAATTGCAAACAAGAGTCAAACACTGGCTGCAGATTCATCAAAAAAGTGTATGACAAATCAAGCACAGTCAAATGTGGAAGTCGTCGCAAAGAAAATAGTCCATCAGAACCAACAGAAGGGCAAGACATCAAAATCAATGACCCAATCAGTGGGCAGGAAGCAGTGGTTGCAGACAAGCAACCATCCTTGAGTTGGCTGAATGTAAACACCACAAATGTCAGTCATAGGAGATGAAAGGGACAGCCAAAAAATACTAGAAAGTATCATTACCTGCAAAATGAAGCGTCCAGAGATGCCAAGAGGGGACAATTAATAGTTGCTTCAGACAATACACCACATCCTTTTAACTCAAGGGATACCATGAATGGTGCTTCAATGCTAAGCATGTTCAGTTTTGGACATATCCCTAAATTGAGTGACCGGAGAGCAACCTGAAATGGGGCGGAATATTTCAGCTTACCATAAATTTTGTTGTTTAGCATAATACACCTTGTTCATTATTTAGCACTCACCGGACAAAATGATGCTTTCTCAAGATGATCACAGCCATCCAAACAAACAAGCTCAAGAGAAGGGCACGCCAGATCAAGAGTAGTAATAGCACGGCAACCAACAAGGGAAAGACCGACTAAAGAAGTGCTACAGAATCGCACAGCAGTTAAACTCTGAAAAGTAGAGTCATCTCACTCAGTCAAAAGGGATAAATCAATCACAAGAGCAGCAGAAATAATTGCATAAGCTTCACTCAATATGCCAAAACCAGAATGGCACCAAACCATGTCATGAAAACATTCAACAGGATGTTTGTGCCCAAACATCCAATGAACAGATAACAGAGAACATTATTTATCACAAAAACAGTTTAAGGTGAACTTATTGCATTACTAAGGTGAACTTATTGCATTACCACATGACCAATAATTCACTAGGAGATGAATCTTCTAAATCAGAAATCAGCTGTCAGGACCTTTCTCCTAGCCCAATCTTCAAAAGTCCACTAACCAATGTTTATTTGCTCTGAACATAATTAGAAGTCATTCCAAAATAAGTCACAACCCAAACTAGTCAAGGTTGGTTATATGGATCATCTACTCCACTCAATATGTCCTGTTGAAATGATAGTTCTAAAGTATGATTCCCACTTTTATAACATGAGATGACCTTTGACCTATATCATAACAGAACATCATTAATCCAGAAAATCCGTTCTGTAAACAACACTTTATTGAAGGCATAAGAAATTGGAATTATAATACAATAACACCACCATTTTCTTCCTTTATAAGAATAATTGTTCCAAAAGAGAACAAAACATGTGAAAGATTATAACAGTAACAGTATTATAATACCATGTTCTCTCTTCATGCACATGCCAAAGCATGGCAGATTTCACAAATTGATAAACCAAAAAGGCAAAAAGAGATCCTAATTCACGAACCTCACAATTATCAAGGACCAAAGATTTCAACTTTGGGCATCCTCCACCCTCACTAAAAACATCACAAATAGAATTAGTCAATGATTCACAATCTGTGAGGTCCATTTCTTGCAAACTTTGGCACTGCAATGCTAATGTTGTTAGGTTCTCCTGCTTCTGGAATGCTAATTTCTGCCAGTCAAGAAACAAATTACATGAGTTGATACACTGAAAAATGAAGGAAAGCACAGTGAATATAAACGAGCCTTCTGGTGAAACATACTTGAAGTGAATTGGAAGTGATATTGATATGATGAAGGGCTGGGCAATTAGACACCATAATAGATGATAGCATGACACTTCGTAAGTTAAGATCAGCAAATCTGCAGGCAGACCAAAACGAACATAATATTACTTCAATGAAAAAGAGCAAGAAATGCTTCTCAAAATTTAAATGGTGAAATGGAGAAATGAAAGAGAATGCTTACTTTCGACAATGTACTAAACTTATGTTTTGCAAGTGAGGAAGATCCAAGGACACAGAAGTCAAAAGACTGCAATTGTCAAGCTCCAAATCCTATAAAAATTACAATGGCAATGCTACAAAGTTATTTCTGAGGGCACATGATGTCTAGGCAAGACCAACATGCAAAGCAAGAGAGTCCATACCTCCAGCATGTAACTATGCGTGATTGCAGACATTGAAGCTGAAGTGATGCCCTCACAACTATGAAGCTTGAGAATTGTCAGCATTGACAGCCTAACAGACTTCAAAGTTGGGGGACGAGTATTATCATGGAGTCAAACTGTGGCATATCCACATATAACCAAGTCAAAAAATGCACTAATTTAGAAACTAACCTCAAGTGATATGTTTGGACAATAAGATGCATTAAGAATGTGAAGATTAGCACAAGTGAGGGATATTTCACGAAGTGTCTCATCAGTCACACAAGAACAATTCGACATGTCTAAAGATGCTAAATGAGGGCATGAAATTGCTGCTGAACGAATTGCTGCATCTGTAAGCTTGTGGCATGAGCCTATGTCTAGGATATGCAAGAGAGGACAATTCAGCATAGCTTGTGCCATGTTGCTGCGCTTCAAAGATAGAATTTCAAGTTGTGGACACCTGTAAAAGATGTATCTTAGCTCAAAACAAGAGAACTGACAGAATTTTGATTTAAGAGCTTAATAGTGTTTCACCTGACAGATACCCTCATCACACGGCATTTTGTTAGTTGAAGATGACACAGTCTATCATGGTTTATTGGTATCTCCTGAATACCATTACCCAGAGTAGCATCATTGACATTCAAATTCTTTAACATGCTACAATCTCCCAAGGCATGGAAAAAAGAATCCCCTAGCTGTCCTTTTCCCAAGGTTAAAGTCTCAAGATTTCTGAGAAAAATATAAAGATATTTGCGGCAGCTTAATGTCATTACTTGACCATAACAAGATGAGCAAAATCAAAGGCATCTACCTTAAAGAAGAGATTGCTTTCATAACAAGCAGGTGAATAGAAGGAGCACCATAAATATTCACTTCAGTGGCGTTCGGGTATCGTCGAGACATGTCCTCAACTACAAATTCATATTAAATACATCAGTTGGATTCCTCAACCATTTTTTACCAATGAGATGAGACATAGATGCAAAGTACTTCTATAATACAACAAACGTAATTACTTTCATTCGTAGATCATAATATTTGATTTTTTGGTTCTGATGCATTTACACATGTAAGTGGGCCAACATTGCATACTCAGCAAGGCTTTCAACAAATTTATTATTCAGGAATGCTGTGCTTGTACACTAAATTGTTTAAATGTATAGTCCATTCCACATGTAAGATGTCTGATTATTTAACCATTACATGTACTCTTGTTTATCAAATGATGATTCAAATCTCACTCATATGTAGACCAATATTGCATGTTAAACAAGGCTTTTGAAACAAATTCGTAATTTAGGAATGCTATGCTCGTGTTTTTATTCTTCAAACGTCTAGCCCATTTCCACATTAATGATGTCTGATTACTTTACTCATACACCCATTCTTCTTTATCAAATGATGATTTGAAACTCACTTATTAAATGTGTTATACAAATAAATTCTGTAAGAAATGACAATTGACCCATAGTTGCACATCTATTAAGGTGTGCCAATATTAAGTAGTACAAACTCAGCAAAGCCACAATGCATATCCAACATGAGGAGCATCAGCTTATGCATTTTAAGAAACCTCTGCGACTGCATTATCTGGATTTCACTACTTTTTGTTGCATACCATTTGCTTCACACAAGGCTTTTTTCCATCATGGTTAGGTAAGAAATTACAGTCCACATTTGCAGGGTTTCCATTTAACAATATTCATTCATTCATCCTTTAGCTTGATAAAAAAGGAAGTTAACATTAAAGCCTTCTTGTAAAATCGAAAGGGATGGGGGAGGGAGGGCAGATGCTGACAAGCTCACTCAAAACCACACTCTTCACACTTCTACAATGCCCCTTCTCATATACAGGAGGAAGTAAAAAATTTAGAACAAGGAAGTAAAAAATTTAGAACAAGGTAAAAAGTAGAACTCACATTGTTCTACTGATATGTTTCGATTCTCAAAATCCAAACACCTCCAGAAGTCTTCATGAGCACTCGCAGCTTGCCACTGCCTACAAACCATTGCTGCCCGACATAGATTAATGTGGTCCAAGAAAGAGAAAACCTGGGTAGAAAAGGGAAATAATTAGATCAAATGGAACCAAGCTGTGGTGTATATATTTATTAAAAAGATATTAAAAATGCAATTTACCATATGCAACAAGTCATCTGTAAGATCCATCCTCACTTCTAAGTCTTCTGGCTTGGAAATGACACTATCATCACCGCCATCTCTCCCACCACTAGAATTGAAGGGATTCTCATCATTGTTGTTATTCCACATTAAGTTATGATAACAAATCTCATTATTAGATGGAGTTGAAGAGCTCTGACTTAAACCATGGTCTCTATCTGCTGATGAAGTAGAATCACCAGCATCTGAAGACAGTACCGCAGCATAATGACTGTCACTGCAGAGAGACAATAGCCCATCATGCATGAGCAACAACCACTAAAGTCATGAAGCACACGTACATTCTGATAGTACTCATGTAACATACACATCATCCAATCCTAATCAGGTATTGCAAACAATGTTGGTGACAACAATGCAATCAAAATATGAAGGTAACTGTAACAAGTTACGTGATGTCTATATGCTTGCAAGATAAAGACCAACGGAAGAAATGCACTTCCTTACAGGTTAACCAGCAATCCTCCTTACACTATACAGTCAGAGAGAAAAATAAACTTAGAAATCTAAAAGGTCTGGAAAGATATAGCAGGGTTTTGTTTAAATTCTTTTAACATAATGAAAGATTGTTAAATAACATTATTTCAAAAACATGACCCAGAAGCATTCATACCACAATTGGCAGAAAAGCATTGAATTATCATAAAATATTTTTACAGAAAGTTCAAAACTTTCATTATGAAAAAAATAATCAGAAGCAGCAATCCGTAGAGTCTAAAACCTCAACCCAATTATACACAAAACATTTGCAAAACTCACTTAGAACAGGAGTAAACTTTAGCCCTTTTATTATGGGCATCGCGATCACACTTCTCCTTACCACTACCCTCCGCCTCTGCCACTTCAAAACTAGTACCACTACTTTCTCCCCGTGCCAGCCATGAGGCGCGAAAAGCAGAGCTCCTCAAAGCAAGAGAAGGAGCCACAAATTGAGCCTCCATCTCGAAACCCGGCCCCCCCTCTCCCCAAGTACCCGCACCGCTGCCTCCGCCGCCACGAGTACGTTGCATCGCTCTAATCATTTCCTCAATGCACCTAAACGACTCCTGGGCATTACGGTCTCGGCTGATATCTGTCAATGCAACGGCTTCATTATCATCCTCCTCGTTATTTCCAAAACTACTCTCGGTGTTACCTTCGTTTTCTGAAATGCCCTCTCTCATGGGTTTATATTCTACTACTTTTTTACCGAAAATGAAGCACGAGAAACACAAAATCTTCATGCAATCCAAGGTAAAGGGAGTACCAGTACCTTCACTCACACAAGAAACCCTAGGTCACGATCTCGTGCATTTCTAGAAAATAATAAAAATTAGGAGAAAGAATCCCTAAAATGAAGAAATGAAGTGAAGAGCTGCGAAATACCGACGTCAGAGCTGTAAAATCGAGCGTTGATTGAGGATGATTAGAGGATGAAAGAAACGAAACGATCGGTGTTGATACATGGAAGATGAAATGAAAAGGAAAGTCTAAGAGAGAGAAATTGACTTTGAAGGGATCTGATCGGATCTCGCAAGTTCTCTGCTTTCCTTGTTGAAGATAGTTTTCCTTTTGTGGAAGGGTGGGAGAGATCGGCTGCGTACGTTTATGGTGATAGAAGTCTCTAATTCCTTGACTATGAGTGTATGGAAAGTTTCAGAGAACGACGACGTTTAACATTTTTTAATTCAGTGCTCTAACTATATATTTTTATAATTGAGCCCTTCTTGACCCAGATTTGCACCCAATTGAAAGACAGATGGGTAACAGAAGGATAGATTGAAAGCTAGAGAATCCAAGTGAAGAGATGGGTAACATAGATGGTGACTTCGAATTCCATATAAAATATTTATTTATAGTCCCTCATCTTTTTATATTTTACAAACGATCAATCCTTTTATTTTTTAGAATTGCAACCTAAAATTTCCAGATGTGCAGGCTTGGGCTTAAAAACCCACGTGCCTAGGATTTTTTTTTTCCAAGGCCCACATTGTTGAGTTTTTTTATTTTTTTATGAGATTTGTTTTTAATTATTATATATGATTTTTTTTCCAATTAACTTAAAAATAAATAAAAAATACAATCTTATATAATTCAATTTTGCTATCTAAGTCCCACAAGCCTCTCAAGATTTATTTTTTTTTATAAAAAAATATTTTATTTTAAAAAAATCACATGTATTTTATTGTCATATAAATCTATTAAATGAGAAATAATCTATAAATTAAAAAATCTATTGAATTCAATAGCGCTCATGACTTGCACAAGAGTTTAGTTAATTGATTTAACTTTACTTGTTTGTTTTGTCAATCTTATTCTTTAGTAGAATTAATTCAAGATTTATGCTCTTTAACTATGAATGATCTAGGTTGATTCAATACTTTTTTTTTTATTAAAAAAAATATATCTAATATGCATTTGATTTTAAATTTATAGATTAATTCATTACGCGGACCAATAATATATTACAATTACTAATAAGTTGTTTTGTAGTTATTTTGTTGATATTTATAAAATTGCAAATATATATATATATATAGATAGATAGATATATTGATATTGTCTTTTAAAAATATCTTTTATGCTTGAAAATATATTAATATATTATTATTATTATTTATTGTTTTAAAACTTGTTTTTAATATAAATATATCAAAAAAAAAAAAAACACTCCGTCATATAGCTTAACAGGTAATACTCATTTGATATTGCGTTTAAAAAATAATTAAAAATTTAAATATTTTTATAATTTATTAATGTTAAAAATTAATTTTTAAAAAATATATTATTTTAATATATTTATATATATAAAAAAAATAGTGCCAATGTTACTGTTTGCTTTCCTTTACTGGTATAGTCTTGGCAACCCGTAATAATAATGAGTGTTTGTATTATTGTATATTATTATTATTATTATCAATTGAAATTATATTAAAATAAGTATTTTTATTTTCAATATTAATTAATTAAAACTATATAATAAAACTTATAAAAATATTAAGTATATGTTTTTTTAAGTGCTTATTGTAGTTTTTGTTGACCATTTCGTTTCAAAAGGATCTTTAACAAAATTTGAAACTTTTATATTTTATATTTTATTTTAATTTTTTTTAGTTTTTTATATTATTTTAATGATAAAAATTATTTAAAAAAATATTATTTTTTAAATAAAAATTATTTTTAAAAATAATCTTAAACCTTGAGTAAAAAAGGCACGTAGAGGCAGCATCATGGGCGGACCGACCTGCGAATAAATTTATCTTGCTCGGCTAAAAAAGTAAAGTTGATTTGTACAAGATGGAGACTCACCAGTCCTCCCTTGCCATCTCCACCTTCCTACTGTCACAAGGAATTAAAGTTTTTCACCTAAAAGGCAAGACCTCACTTGTGTTTCTTCCGTACCAGAACCAGCAAAAAGATTTTATTTCATATAATTAATGAAAAATAGAGGAAACCTCGTATTACTTCCCCATCAATTCTTAATTAGTTCCCTAAACTAAGTCTCTATTAGGGTTTTAAATTATCAGACGTTCCTCAATTGAGTCCTTTCATCCGTGTTGTTAACCATTTTGTTTATGTTATGGTATGTCATAAAATGACATTTTTTTATAACGGAGTGTCCGGGCCAGTTTGCGCGCATCTCTATTATTTTCCGAGCCCATTGAATATCCTGTAAACCCAATTAATATATAAGACACGTCGGGGATAATAAGCGTGACTGACATGGTTTGAACTAGAATATTGTGGAGAGAGGCTCCTTTCATTTACCACTAGGACAGAACCCTGTTGGCAAATGGCAACGATTTTAAACGGGAGAAATTTGTTGGAAAAGCTACATTAAGGATTAAATTGATAAAATAAATTGTTTTAGAATGAAGCTGAGAATGAGGTAGTATGCCAGAGATGAAAATAAAATATCTCCTTTCCGGGCTTGCAATATGCTTGACTAAGGTGGGCTCTATATATCCCGCAGCCTTTTTAACAATATTTTGCTTTTGCCACTTTATTAGTAGCTTGACTAAGGGATTTTTCTTTTAATATATATATTTTTAAGTATGATTCATACCCAATCCTTTTTTCCTCATTCTTTTTATTATTTATTTCCCTTTATTCCTCCCCATTCATTCATTAATTCATTACTAGGTTTTTTGGAACTAATTCTCTATCAATTAATAATAAAAAAAAATGAATTCACATGTTTATCAAGAAATATAGAATTCACCTTTATCCAATAAATATATACCCAACATTCATTAAACAATAAGAAGCTAATGTAATATGTTAAAATTATCATTCTAATCAAAATAAAGGTTTCTTTTTTTTTGGGGGGGGGGGGGGGGGTAGGAAAAAAAGAGAGAAAGAAACCAAGAATGACATTGGAAACACCTTTTAGGTCATCAAAAATATTTCAATGAAATAAATCCAATAACACTAAAAACGGACAACAAAAATGGCTAGTATGGGTCAAACTCTTTGTTTAGCATAAACTCTAAAGAGAAAAGAAAGAGAGAGAAAAGATATGGAAGAAAAAATGAGATTTTAGGAGCACATTAAAGCTCGATGATAGCACCTCGCATCATAAAATAATCTTAATATGACAAATCTGATGACACTAAAGAAGGTAACTAGTAGTGGTTAGAGTGGGTCACACTTATCTATCATAAGTTCCAAGAAAAAAAAAGAAAAAAGAAAAAAAATGAATGAATGAATGAATGAATGAGATACTAGAAAAAAGAATAAGAATGAATGAATGATACTAGAGGTATAATGAAGCTTCAATCATAACACCCTCAGAACCATTACAAAAATTTTGTTTAGTTCTTTGTTGATATTTGGGTTTGTCATCATTGAAGCTTCAATATACCTCTAGGATCGCATTCATTGCTTCTCTCACTCTCGGATTGCATTCATTATTTCTCTCACTCTCATCTCTCTTCTCTTATCTTTTCACAGAAGTTTATGTCATCTCATATTTTTCTTCTTCTATAAATACCATTATTCTTAACTATTAGTTTCTTAATGTCACCATTCCTAACCATGACATTTACCATACCATGTTATTTAGCAAAAAATAATAATAATTCTATTTATGATATTTAGCCAAAAAAATATTCAAACTATGTTCAAACATAATCTTTCTCTCCGAATTGTCGCGACAGCGATTTTTCTTCGCGCTTCGCACCCCGCCGTCCCCCGCGGGTTTGGGGAGACAACGACGCGCGGTGAAAAATATGGGGTTGTTTATAGCCGTAAAATTTACGACTATAATTATAAGGAGTCGCCACCTAGTATTACGGTCACTAGGAACCTATTGGTCTGCGAGAGTCTTGGGTAAGGGGACTTGTTGTGCATGGGGAAGACGCATCACCCCCAGTGCACCTTACCTAAGGTAAGCTGCATTGTTGTTTGCTTTCTTTCCTAAGTCATTTTTACTAGTCCTTTCCTAAAGGTTTGACGCAGATTTCTCTCCGAAAAAAAAATATCTACCTCATTACGGGTTGAAAAATTAACCACCAAATAAATTCCGCAATGCATTTTGAAAACACGATTTTAACTATCTACGAGTGTAATTTAACGTGTAATTTTACATCGCGATAGATAAAACAAAATGGTTGTTAAATTATTTTTGACATTTTGGCCGAATACCAATGGATAATCGTAAACTGGTTACGATATCCAATTTTCTCTTTTAAAACATGGAAAGAAATGCAACATATTTTTTTTGGCAAAAAACAGTGGGAAAAATTTGGGATCCGGCCGTATGCACGAAAATACATTATTTGTTTTTTTGTTTTCTTTTTTTTGAAATGTCATTTTTATGTTTTTTTTTTGTCATTTTTTTTTTGCAACACACGCACCCATTCTCTTTTTCATTATATTTTTTGGTACATTTTACAATTACATAACATTTATAAAAAATAAATAAACATAACAACAAATTAAATACAAACACAACATTCAAAATCATAAAAACAACCCCAGGAGCACTGCTGACAGCCGGAGCCAAGCGAGCAGTGGTGGCGCGTCGTCCCATGCGCCACCGCCACTAGCGGTGCGTGGTTCCAAGCGCCGCCGCCGGAGAAGAAAAGCAACATCACAGGGTGGTGGATCTGCCTCTTCCCTTCCTTCTCTCGCCGGTAACAGCCACGGTGACCTGCAAAAGGAAACACACATGCAACAACACAAACAATGTTTCGGTTTCAGATCTCAGATCTGTTTGTTCCCCTTCAAATCTCGGGTTCTTGGTTTTTTTTTAGATGGTGGCTAGACTGCCGTGGTGGCTGTATGGTGGCCGATCTATTGGCTAGGGGTTGCTGCCGCGGATGACAGAGGAAAGCTGCTTTGGGCGACGGTGATCGGCGTTGCTGTTGCCGAGGAAGAAGATGAAGGAGAAGCTAGAGTTGATGAGGCTGCGACCACGGCTGATCGGAGTGCTGGGCTGCAGATCGGAAAAGAGAGTTGGCTGCGGGAAGGAGATGAAGTGAGGGAGTGAGATCGTGGGGAGGGACCGAGAGAAGGCGATGGCTGGCCGGTGAAGGGAAGAGCCGAACGGCCTGAGAAAGAAAAAAAATAAAGGTTGAGGCTCACCGGAGAAAGGCTGAGTCAGTCTCTAGAGAGAGAGAAGGGAAGTGGTGGCTGGCCGGAGAGGGCTGGACGGCAAGGGATGTGGAGATCGGCCGGAGAAGGGGAAAGTCAAGAGATGGGAAGTAAAAAAAAATAATAAAAAAAAATAAAAAGGGGGCTGCTGTTGGCCCAAAGGGGCTGGCGGCTGCAGCCCCCTAGGTTTTTTTAGTGTTTTTTGTGTAAAGTGTTTTTTCTTTCTTTTTTTTTCAATTTTTCAGCCCCTTCCCCCTCTCCGGTTCTCTAATTTTCCAGCCCTATTTATAAGTGAAAGAGGCATGGTGAGGGTGTCTAGGTATGGGTTTAGGAATGGTGTGGTATGGGGGAGAGTATGGCCAAGCATGCTTTTTTTTTTAAAAAAAAAAAAATAAAGTAGGCTGGAAAAAAATAGGGTTCTTATGAAAATAAATTTTCGATGGGAAAAATGATGTTTTTATCTTCAGTTTTGACTTTCGATTTCACTCAGAAAGTTTCGTCGCCGAAAATTACGATCATTTCAAGTTAACCCAAATTAGGCTTTCAAATTTAATTTCTCAGCAATCAAACCCTTGATAAAATTAATTCAACCCATTTTAAGTATAATTAAGCCCTTGCGCTTAATTAAATCCTTCAATTGGGCTCTCAATTAATTCCGAAGATTTTCGTCACCGAAAATTCCGATTTTCTCAATTGAACTCAGATTCGGCTTCGAAACTTAATTTCTCACTAATTAGGCCCTTAATAAAATTAATTTAACCCATTTAAAATATAATTAAGCTCTTGTGCTAAATTAAATCCTTCAATTGGGCTCTCAATTAATTTCGAAGCATAATTACACTTTACATCGGCCGACGATTAAATCAAATTGACCCATAAAAATATAATTATGTCTTACGACCTAACTTTTATGCAGATTTATCCAATAATAAATTATCTTAACCTCGAATCTGCATTTTCCTTTGTTTTTGGGCAAAAAAAGAAGTACGATCGGGCTTTCAAAAACGTCCAAAATTTCCACATTAATTTTTCTGCCGTCGCTAGCCCCTTTATTTTATTTTTGTTATTTTTTTTGTATATTTTGGGGAGTCACCCAAAAATTGGGTGATGAAACGAATAATCACAAATATATTAATTATTACTAGGTTGTTATTATGACTCACACACAAATCAACTCTAATATTACCAAATCATCGTATATAAATTTACATTACCATTTCATATGGTTCACTTTAAGTCCGTAAATTAGAGATACACACAATAATTTTTTATTATTATCAAACATTTTTATTTGATGTGATATAGGTTTTAGTTTTAAAATGTATGGAAAATATGCATATTGAACCATAATTTCTTGGAGATTTTGTTTAGATTAAACTAGTAGTGACCCATAAGATTTTAGCTTGTCTATATGGGGTTAGTTGGGTTTGGTTTGTGCATGATTTTGTTTTATTGTGTCTTACAAGTTATATTTTTATAGTTTGTTTATAAAATTTTAGAGTTAGTTTAGACCAAATCAAATCCAGTCTGGATAGTATTCAATTTAGGTTAATTTTGGGTGGGCCATTAAAGACAAACAACTATTTATATAACAAATCTTGGGTTCTAGTTGGGTTTTTTTTTCCTATTTATATGTTTGAATCCTTATTTAATAGGACTAAGAAGTTTAAATATCCAAAGGATTCAGATCAAGTTATTTATGTATTTTATTTTTTTTGGTTTGGTTTGTCTTAAGACAAACAATGATTTTTTTTGTTTTGTTTAGGCAACAACTTTTGTTTTTTGATTCTTATAATCAACGGGTCAAGGTTTCATCTAATATTATTCAAGTAATCTTTAGGCCATAATTTTTATTTGCAATCTAATTTTTAGCCTTTTGGGGATTGTTATCAATCTCATTGTAGGTTCAAGGGTTCTTACCCTTTAGGTCACATCGATTCTTATCAAAGAAAGGCTATAAAAATAGGTGTTATATGTCCTTTTTTTATTGTTTAGTCTTAATTACATATATTTTTTTCCTAGATTGTTTCAATTCAATTAGTTTCCTATCAAGTTTTTTGTTTAATTTTATTTGATGTTCGATTTGTGTTTGGTTTTAAGATAAAAAAAAAGGTTTTATTTTTGTCTAGATTAATCTATTAAGTTTTTTAATAAGAAAAAAAGGAAGAGAAAACATTAAATCATAAAATTAGGTCGTTAGATTAGGTTTTTTAAAATTGTTTAAATTAGGTATTTAAGAAGTTTTTGTGGTAAGTTTGGGTGGTTAGAAGAATTCCTTTACCAAAATGGGTTTAATGGTGGTTTGTTTTTAGGTTGTTAAATATCTAAAAGTTTCAGGCATATTAAGTAAGTTACATGCACCCTTAGTATGTCAGAAAATTTTGTTGTTTCAGTAACATTTTAATTGAGGATGTTTTTGAAACACATTTGAGAAAACTTATACAAATTGGGTTGGGAAGCTTGGTATCTATTCTAGTGTTGATTCCAACTCAAATTCTTGACTTCACAGTGTTAAATTCATATGTTTTTTCTTGGTTCCATAATTTTGTAACATTATTGCTTGTTTCCATATTTAGCCATGATTGTTTTTTTATTGAACTTATTAGGTCGAATGTTGTAAACTAGATTTTAGTTCTTTAAAAATGCTTAAAAGGAGAGTTTGATGGGTAAAAGATGAAAAGGTTAGCATATTATCTTGAAAAGCAAGAATTTAAGTGAAAAATGAGTGACATGATATTTATTGAAGTCTACACATGAAACATATTGTGTTTAGGAAAATTTTTATTGTTATAAACTTATTTTATAGATTTGAATATGTCATTTAAAAGTGAAGCACCATATAAGGAGGGAAAAGTCGATAACTCTTTTGTGTTACAAATTGTGAAACAATAATCAGACCAAATATTGTTAATGTTTTATATGGTCACATATCGATTAGATCAATAAGAAACTAGGATTAATAGTATGTAATGGAACCACTACCATAAGTTTCGATTCATAAAATGCCACAAAGATGAGCTTCCACACTTATAGATGAGTATGCTAGTGAGAATAAAGATGGAGATTACCAATGAGTTTAAGGTGTTTGATGTTGTGGTTTGAACTCAATTCGAAAAAAAGCATGTGGAATAACTGTTTGGTAATGTATTGAAACATTGAAATAGTTATATGGGACCCATAAAAAACACTCAAACCACTGGTTAAGGATTAATTGCTTCCCGTGGCTTGTCACCCATAAATTTCATTAATCGTGTCATAGAAATTACCATTAGGAATTAATTCTAAATTAAACCTTAGTAGCCAACAACGATAGTGTGTGTGTATATTCGCTGGAATAAGAGATGTAAGGAGTAGAGAAATCACAAGTGTTGTTAAATGATGCAATTTCTTTGTAAATACTTATAAATTAATCAAATAGTATCAAATAGAGAAAAACCCACCTTGAGTTTCAAGTAAAAAAAGAACCTACTAAGAAGAGCAGGTACATTGTTGATGAAGGTGGAGATCTAATTGATTGCTCAAGCAAGCATTGCCATTCATCCACTACCAGGTTGATAGTAGACTATGTGTCCCTTTGTTATTGCCCTTGTACTTTAATCATTCTTCTTACTCTTGCTTTTACCAAGGTTCCATGAATGATAGGCAAGAGGTGCTTGGGAGGAGTAAAAAGAGAGAGAATGAAGTTGGAAATAAAGAGAAAAAGCAAGAAGAACATTGAAGGGGAAGGTAACAATGTGCAAAGAGAAAGAACTTATAATTTGAGAAAGAGAATGGTAACAGAGGGAATCTTGGAAATTACAATGGTTTTTGGTGAGGAAGAGGAAATGGCTATAAGATTTGGCGAGGTAGAAAAGCTTTGGCTTGAGTTGTCCCAAACTGGTCACCTATGTTTTGGTAGGGTTTCTTTCACTAGTGCTTCGTATCTAGCTTAGGAAAGTGAATTACTAACAAAAATATTTTGGTTTTGCTCTGTAATCTTTTATTTACCCATTATGGTTCTGGGTTTCCTTTGAATTACAGGGCACGGGCAATTGGGGAAGCAAATTAAAGTGATATGCATTATTGTATAGAGCTTTTTAATGTTTGTTTAGGAAGGTAGTTGAGATTATTTTTGATATATATGATTATTAAATCTATAATATTTAAAAAATTATATATATAAAGTAATTCTACAAATTGACAACAATATGAAAAACATGGTAACCAAACACATAAAACTATTTTTTATTAAACTTCCAACTCAACCATAGTTTTAACCAAACACGTCAATTTCAATAATGAACTGCAATTAAAAGTGTTTTTTTATAAAACTGTTTCTTTTAAACTTTAACCACAACAACAGTTGCAATACCAAACATACCCTAAGTAGGCTTCATTTAGCCATGAAATAAGATTTTGACAACAAGGGGGGTTTGATGATGAAAGGTTTCTACCAAATATGCATGGGATTTCAAGCATGATTTTAGGATTCATGATGATTTAAATAGAAATATAAGGTGCATCAAGATTAAATTTTTTGCTTTATAGGGTGTTATGATGCATGCGGTGCCATAGGTGATAAGTCTTCCTTCTATAAGTATGGAAAATGGATTGTGTTTATAATCATAAAATTATAATTATATAATACAAGATCCATCACCTAGTATTGAGGTCATTAAAAAACCTAATAATCCGCAAAAGTCTAAGTAAGAGTACTTGTTGTGTAAAGGAAAAACACATTACTCTAATGCAACTTACGTAAATTAAGTTGTGTTATTGTTTGATTGTTTTTGGAGGTTAAATTTTCATTCATTAGTTTTTTCTAAGGTTCAAGGAAAACAATTTGTTTTAGGGAGTCTCTACTTATTGGGTTAAAACCTAATCATTTTAAGGCCTAACTTTTATTATCACTTTTATTTTTTGTATCTTTAATACTTGAGGGTATATTTTATAATGTAGTTTTACACCTTTAAATATTAAAATAAACATCTAAATCTTAATGTTTTAAATGTAAAATGAGCAAAAGGATTGGTGAAGAATTTTTGATATTTTAGGCAAACCCTAAAAAATAATCATAAATTAGTTATGATGTCCATTTTTTTCATTTTAAAGCATGATAAAATATGCATTTTTTTTAGTTTTTTTAATGAAAATATGCTTAAAACACTTTTAGTGTTTAGATGTATGCACGAAGATAAAATATTTTTTATTTATTTTTGAAATAAGGATTTTTTGTGTGTTTTTTTTGGAAATTTAAGAGAAAGTAAGATATCTTATATTGACTTGTTTCTTACAATGTAAGTGTACATTTTGATTCTAAACAAAATAAATATAAAAACCTGTGATAAAGTTAGATATAATGAAATAAACCTCATAATCATTTTTACTCTTTTTTTAAGTTTCAAAGAAAACTAGGTATTTTAGTATGAAGTTCGTAATGTACAATACAGGTCTACAACCTAATATTATGTAAAATTGTTAGGAAAATATGTGAGAAAATATCAAATTATTTTCAAACTGTCCATTTGAAAATTTTGAAATTGTTTTATTTTATTATTATCTTATTATTATTTATTATATCATATGAGTAAGGCCTGAGCTAGCCAGCTAGGTCGAACCCAACCAAGTTAGGATGACAAGTGACCTGACAAGGTCTCTCTCCAGGTTATACTATGTTGGAAAAGGTTTAACCCATTACCAATGGTTAATTAAACCACCATCATTGTATGTAAATTTTGCATGATACAAGTTATAGGGAAGAAGAAGAAGAAAAGACAAGGGGAAAGCTAACCTAGTCAGAAAGTTGTTGGAGATGATTCTAGTGATGTTAGGTAGCCTAGGGTGTGATCGGTGACGACAAAGGTTGCAAATGTGTGAAAAGTGACTAAAGTGTTAACCGAGAGGGGATAATGAGAAACTAAATTGAAAGATGGTTTTTTTTCTCAACTCTGGCTTCAAATTTCTTGATGCCCAAGGCATAAAATCCACTTCTATTTATAGGTGGTGATTTAAACCGAAAGCATCTCAACTGTTGGCTCAAAGTTGCTATAATGAATTGTCAAATTTGACAACTATATGCTCTGTTTGAGTTGGTCACTTTAGGGCAACACCATAATGGTTGTGGAGTTAATCAACCAGAATGGACCATGCCAGGGTATAGTTAAATGTTAGGCAATCATAGTGGTGTGTTTTGATTTCAAAGATGGTAAAGAAATGAACCATGTAATGCCTCTGAAAAGTGACCACCCAAGCTATATTTTCAGCATAAGAAAGAATAACATAATGAATAGTAGTAAGACGACAGGTCATCCAATTTTATTTTTTTTCTAAACGAGTCATTTTGGCCTTTTATTTAGGGATTTTGGCCAAATTTTAATTTAGTCTTTCAATGTTTAATTTCTTTTAATTGCATCCCTAATTGAACCTAAAATTTTAATTTTATGTAATTATATCCCTCCTTAACTTCATTGTTAGCCTTAAATTTAGATTTTTTTTCTCATTATAGTCCTTGGTTTTAGATTTATTTAATTTGACCATTAAACTTTTATTTTTCTTCTATTTCACCACTGATTTCAATTAATTGAGCCCCAACATTTTGATGCCTTTTACATATTGGTATTTGTCTACAGATTTCTTAAATTTAACCCCTATTTGACCATACAACTTTCAATCTTCTTCCATTTTTGTCTTTAATTTCAATACATTGATATGTTAAAAATTAAATCTGGTCTCATAAAATTCCAATCTTCTCAATTAAGACCAATATATGCTCTAACTTAATTTTGTACCAATTAAGTCCCTAGTAAATTAGTTTGATACATTGAATGCATAATTAAATCCTTGCACCTAATTAAAATTTTAATTGGACCTAAATTAATTCTTAATCATAACTAAACTCTTAATTTAGCCCATAATTCAATCAAATTATCTTATTAAAAATCTAATTATATCATTGGACTTTAGTTTTATGCAGATTTGTTGACATCGAATTTGTATTGTTTTTTTAATCTTGGGGACAATAGGGTACAATCAGGCTATGGACTTCATTCAAAATTCAAATTTGATTTATCCACCATATTAGTTCTTCTTTTTTTTGAGTAAATTTTAGGATATGAAAGTTCCCACTTAAGACATTGGTGAGTCCTAAGGCCTAAAGTAAGCCATAAATAACAGTTGAGATATATAGTAAATTATCTAAACGAGCTCTTGTCTGAGGATTTTTCTGAGGCTAGTTTTTTCTGTGATTTGCTATAAACTTCCTTTTAAGAAGTTAAATTACATAAAAATATACATTTTTTTACATGGAATACTTTTTTTTTCCTGTGATAAGCTCACCATTGCCAACATTACTTTTCTCTGTTTTGCATATTGCCCACCACTCCAACCTCCACTAACGCAGTTATTCAGCATGCCCAAAGCATTTCTCCCATAACCATAGCCGACCACGTATTGGTTGAATAATGCTCTGAGGATGAAGCCTCTACTTCGAGAGATGAGTCTGGATTTGGATCTGAAACCCTCCATCCACATGCTGCTAATTTTCCCAAGAGTGCAACAATAACAACCCTCTTGGTGATAGGGATATCCCTAGTGTGGACACACCTCACAACGAGCAAGCCGTTATGGATGCTAGTGCTCATACCAATTCAGTTACTACTAAAACTCAGGATCCTGCTCTAGGAAAGTGGCGTGATTTTATTTTCATCTAACTATAGCCTTGTTGACTGCCCCAAATTAGAAAATTTTGCTAATATAAGTGCTGACAAAACTTTTTCTCTCTTTGATAAGGATCTAGCAACAATTGTGATATATGAAAATATAGAATTGCAAAGGAAAACTTACTTGTGAGATTTCATTTTTTTTATTTATAGATCAATCACTTCAGTGCAACTTCAATTACTAGAATCAAAGTGATATTCCACATTACGAACGTCTTTGTAGATCTTGTCAAGTTAATGTAAAGAATTGAGATGGAAGGAAAAAGAGACAACTATGTTCTTTCAATTACAAAAATACATTACTTTTCATAGGGGTTATGTCCCTATTTATATAAGTAGAGAAGCAGTTACCTTAGCAGTTATTTTTTAGTAACTTCTCTATATATATGGACCAAGTTCATCCCTCGAGGATGAACAAGGCCAAACTTACTAACCAACATCTCCCACTCGTCTATGAAGAGCTAGATTTATCTCATACATTATATTTCAAACTTGCATAGAAATTTCATGCATGATGAATGGACCGTGTGATCTGAAGCACACAGAAAAAGGAGCTCCAATGTATATAAACCTAATATAGGCCATATGAGAGATATTTATTTCATAATTAATTATTCCTTAGCTCTACTAATATATCCCAAGCACTTTTAGTTATACATGAATGAATATAATTCAATCCCTTAAGAATTCCGTACTCAATCCATCATGACAATTACATGTATTCTAAATCATATCAAATTTATTCAAATGATATGATCTCGGTCG
The DNA here is from genome assembly GCA_015731905.1 of Salix dunnii. Taxonomy (NCBI): domain Eukaryota; kingdom Viridiplantae; phylum Streptophyta; class Magnoliopsida; order Malpighiales; family Salicaceae; genus Salix; species Salix dunnii. The sequence goes on from CM027676.1 coordinate 4,679,387, forward strand.
GTGAATACAAGTAACAAGTGTATTAAAATTACCTTTTCTTTCGCTATCACATCACTTAAATCTGAATTAACTCGCTTTCCTAAGATTATCCTTCAAGTCGAATCATTCCATGACCATGGAATATACTCTTAAAGTAACAATCATTCATTCATCACCTTATGATATAGTCAAAAGTCACAAAGGACAATATTTTGAGATCTTAGATATGATCTCTAGGACTCATATAATAAAGAAGCAGTGATTCATTCTTTACTCCTGTAATGGTCATTAGCAATTGTGGTATGAAATACATGTTATAGTGGAGCGTACTCTTTTCCTTTTCTAAAGACAAAGAGTTTATGTTGTTGCTTTCCTTGTTAAAGAAAATACATTATACGAGTCTCAATCTTGGATCCAAAAACAAAGACTTCAATTCAGAAGCTCTTATTTGCTCATTGTCATTAGTGGTAAATGAATAATTTTATACTCGGCTTCAATCGTAATGACACATGAATGGTGAAAATTCATTCATGTTGATTTATTTATTTAAGAATTTCATCTTAGTTCCAACCAAAATGACTTTTTAATAATTATTTTGAGTTAAATTGCTCCCACTACCCCCAAGTTTCTTTTTATACATTTAAACTCAATTAGTCTCATGTCCATGCACCTTACAAATATTAAAGGTGATTGCTCATGTGAGTGATCCAATCTAATTCTATCAACATACATTAATAAATTGTACTATACGATACTCAATATATTCATAAACAAATAATGATATCCAAATGATATTTATTCATTACTTAATTATATTCTACACAGATTAAAGGATTTCACATGTCTAATAAATACATCCCTTGCTATTGGTTTTATGAGTAGATCCGCAACCATAGAATTTGTAGAAATATATTTTAGGATCACATTATGGTCAGTAATTGCTTCTCTAATGTGGTGATATCTCATCTTGATGTGTTTGATCTTTCTATGATATTTTGGATCTTTAGCCATAACTATTACAATAGTGTTATCACAATAAATTATCATTGGATCTAATGCTAATTTGACAATTTGCAAATGATATAGGATTTTTTATATAAATAAACTGCCATTTTGAGAGTTAAATAATTGTCATTTGATGCAGTTACTTCGTATTTTGGCAGACGTTCGATAGCTTGCCATAGCCATTTAAAATAACTACCAATTTGGTAGATGTTTGACCAAGTTACTTTACATTGGACCAAGAGGCTCCACATATGTCTTATTCCCCTATGCAAGGCACAAGAAGATTTGATGTAAGAAGCATCTTCAATATCTTGGGCTGTATTTATGCAAAGTTAGCTCAAGGAATTTCTTGGGTCATTTGATGACCCACTCAATCTGTTTCATGGTGATTCATACATGACATATACATTAAACAAGAATTAAATATGTTAATCATTTTTTTTGTTCTTACCTTACACAATTACAAAATCATGTATTTTTTATAAGATTATTTTTTTAGTATTTGAAGAAGCACAAGAATAATTCATAGAAAAGAATTTTTAAATACACAATGAATAGTATTCAAATAATATTCATGTATATGCATGCATTTCATACATGATAATATTTTTTTTATGAAATTATCATTTAAATATAAAAAATTATGATTTAGGCTCTGATACCAATGTAGAATCGAAAAGGAAAACTTACTTGTGAGATTTTATTTTCTTATTCCTAGATCAATCACTTCAATGCCACTTCAATTAATAGAATCAAAGTCATAATATTCCACAATACGAACATCTCTGTAGTTTTTTTCAAGTTAATGCCGAGAATGGAGATGGAAGGAAAGAGAGAGAACTATGTTCTTTCATAATGAAAAACATTACTTTTCGTAGGGGTTATGTCCCTATTTATAGAAGTAGAGAAGAGATTACCTTTTAGTAACTTCTCTAGATATATAAATCAGGTTCATCCCTCCTAGGCGGACAATGCCAAACCTAATAACCAACATAAAATATTGTATTATGGGTTATATAGATGGAAAATTCCCTAGGTTTAGAGCATTGAATATCATTATCTTTAACACTTGGTGTTGTGAAGCTAGTTTAACCATTCGTGAATCTGGTTGGCTAGTATAAAGACTTAACAATATTGATGACATGGTTGCTATTCTTAGTAACGACCCTTATCTAGTTTATGAACGGCCTATAATGCTAAAACCTATGCCAGAATATTTTGATTTTGCATATGAAGAAATGAATAAAGTTTTGGTTTGGGTGAAATTCCCTAACCTCCCTCTGAATTGTTGGTCTATAAAATGCTTGTCCAAGATTGCTAGTATGCTTAGCAAACCTATTTAGAGTGATAAACTAACTACTTCACAATGTATTAGTTATTGTTTGCTAGAGTTTTAATTGAGTTGGACTTATTTGAAATGCCTTCCTCAATTGGCATCTTGTTGCCTAATGGAGCCAAATTGGTCTAGTCAATGATATATGAAACTATGCCTAAGTTTTGTAAGCTTTGTAGAGTCCTTGGGCACATTATTGCAACATGCTCTAAAGCCTCTCCTAAAGTTGGGATGAGTAAAAAAGGAGCTAAAAAGGGTGCAACTAATGTGAGTGTTGGATACGGTGAGGATAATCTAGGACCTACTACAAATGCTGCTTCTAAGGAAAATGTGAGGGGAAATGAAGTTGAATAGGTTTTTGACCTTATGCAAACTGAGCCATAACTGATAGATGAGAAATAATTAGGGGTAGGAAAAAGGATACAAGGCAGTACAAGCCCTATAGTAAGGGATTGCTTATAGGTGAGAGCCCCTAGGATGGCACAAATAATCACAATGGGCATACAATAGCTCCTCAAAAAAGGGTTGTTATTGAGTCTCTGGTCGGGCAAGGATATAGTCTCCTAGAATGACCACCAAAAGTTTAGGATGAAACATTGAAAGCTTTTCTTTAATGAAGAATGCAAGAGCTGTTGTTTTTTGGAATCCCGATACTATCATTGTTGATCTTATTGACCTCTTAAAGTAAGTACTTCATGATTCCATTTGTTGTTTAGTCAGTCAACACAAGTTTATTGCTTCCTTTATTTATGGTTTCAGTACCATTACTTCCAGAAAACCTTTATGGGATGACAAGTGGAATGGGCTCCTAACCTACCTTGGATAATTTTAGAAGACTTTAACTCCATCCTCTCCTAAAATGATAAGTGAAATGGTGAACCACTCACTACTTATGAGATCTCAAACTTTCATAAGTGTGTTATGATCATAGCCTTGTTGACCTGAACTTCTTTGATTATCATTTCTCTTGGTATAATGATAAGTATTATACTAAAATTGATAGAGTCATGGTAAACCAACTTTGGTCCAATTTTCTTGTATTAACCAACTTCTCTACTTTAAGTGCCTTATTTGATCACTCTCTTGCTTTTGTTATGATAGACTTTAAGCAAGCTATGAGGAAAATATCCTTTAAGCTCTTTAACATGTGAAAAAACACCCTGGGTTTATGGATTGATTATTGATGGGTGGTAATCCCTTATAAACGGTACCTTAATGTACATTATTTACAAGAAGCTTAAGCTCTTGAATAATCCTTTCAAACAACTCAAAACAACTCAATAAGCTCTACATTAGCTATATCTCTGAAAGGGAAGTAAGAGCTAAAACTGATCACCAAATATTATTACACAGTGATTGGGGCAATCTTGAGTTCTGTTGTCATAAACTCAATCCATAAAAATCCAGAAACGCAACCACCGACACCACGAACTACGGCCACCAACTGAAGCCTCTAACAGCCATTATCCACGACCACCGACGACAACCACCGACTGTAGTCGCCAATTGCTTTCATATCTTAAAGTCAATTTTATCAAGCTTTCATTTTGTGTATAAATAGGAAGCTTACTTAAGATGAAATAGTAAGTGGGAGACATTAGAGAGAAACATTAGAGAGAGAAGAGAGAGTTTTGATAGATTGATCAAGCCTCTGTGTAATTTTATTTGTTGAAATAAAATAGTGTGTTTTATCCCCTCTAAATGTTTAAAAGCCACCACCAGTGGCCTCTCCCACCAATAATTGGTATTAGAGCCTCATTCATCAAAAATAGAGAAGTTTTTGGGGGTTCATCTGAATTTTCAAGTTTGTCCAAAATAAATTTTGAGCATTTCAGAGTATAGAGCTCTTTAATACGAACTTGACGGTACAGAAATCAACTCAATCAGAGCTAGGGGTGAACGACACTCTCCATCTGAAAATATGACACTATTCACCACTCTCAGTTCACGCGCCCCGAGGAAGAAGACGACTGATTTTCACACACCCCATATTTGGGCCATTTAGCCGAGCCGATAAGCCGAGCCATTAATGTTTCAAGCTGAGCCACAAGCCAAGGTGCAAAGAATATTCCCTGTTCAATCACAGCAAACCGACCGACGTCCATAAGTGATTTCTAGACCGATTCACCCGTTTTTGGCCTCATTTCGAACCAAGTCAAATCAGTTCCCTACTATTTGGACCATTCTAGATCCATCTGTGGTGTCTTTTTTGTGAAAAAACAAGGAAAAAGGGGTGATATAGTCATTTTCAAATACAATTACTATAGAAAATGCTCAGACACTCATTCTGAAGCTGACTAGAGATAATTTTGATAATTGGTGCATCCTAATGAAGGCATTTATTGGCTCACAAGAATGCATAGAGATTGTGGATTATGGTTATGATGAACCAGAGTCTAGAGAAGCAGAGGAAGCTCTATAAGAATCGCAGAAGCAAGTTCTCAGAAACAATAGAAAGAAGGACAACAAAGCCAAGACCATCATTTATTAAGGTCTTGATGAAGCCACATTAAAGATTATCGTTTTTGCAGAAAAATCTAAGGATATATGGGAAGCTCTCCAACAAAAATACAAAGGAGTTGACATAATCAAGAAGATTCATCTACTTGAATCCTTACAAATGAGATCCTCTGAATCTATTTCTGATTATCACATGAGAATTATGGTGATAATCAATCAGATGAGATGAAATGGAGAAGCCCTCACAAAAGCACGGATAACTGAGAAAATTTTGAGATCCCTAGATCTAAAATTTGATTATGTTGTTGTTGCCATTGAAGAATCCAAGGAAGTGGATAAATTGATGGTAGATGAGTTGATGGGTTCTTTACAAGCTCATGAACAAAAGCTTGTGAGAAGAAATGGAGATAAGGCAATTGAGCATGCCTTGCAATCGAAACTGTCTCTGAAGAAAGACAAATATGAGCAAAGAAAGACTTCAACATATGAATACACCTCTCGAGGAAGAAATCAACAAGGAAGAGGAGGCTTCCAATGATTTCAAGGAAGAGGATCTTGGAATACAAGCTTCAGAGGAAGAGGTGTTAGAAACACCACCAGAGGAAGACGGGGACAACAACCTTTAACTCCTAGAGGAAGAGGAGACATTTACAATAGCCGTGATAAAAGAAGTATTCATTGTTATAACTACAACAATTTGGGCATTATAGCATTGAATGCCGAAAGATTGAATGCCGAAAGAAAGCTCCAGTAGAGTTGCATGAGCAAGCCAATTATGCAAACGAAGATGCCATCATCAATGGGTCAGCTGTATTATTTGTCCATCAAGGACTTGGCAAAAATGAGGAGCATGTATGGTATCTAGATTCTAGAGCTAGCAATCATATGTGCGGGCAACGGGACCTCTTTAGAGATCTCGATGAGACCATACAAGGACAGGTCACATTTGGAGATACTTCCAAAGTCCCAGTTAAAGGGAAAGGCAATATCTTGATAAAGTTGAAGAATGGGGATAATAGCTATATTCCAGCTATCAAACACAACATGCTAAGTATAGGACAACTTCTGGAGAAAGGGTATGCTCTTTTCATGAAGGATTGTCATGTTGCAGTCAAAGACAACAATGGGATTGATTGCCTTTGTGAAGATGTCTAAGAACAGGATGTTCCCATTAAACATCCAGTATGATGTAGCAAAGTGTTTGACTACCATCACCAATAGTGAAGAATGGCTTTGGCACTTAGGCTTGGATATCTGAATTTTACAAGTCTAAAGATGCTTGCAAGTAAGTAGATGGTCAAAGGTATGCATCACATTGATAATCCAGAAGAAGTATGTGAGAGTTGTGTCCTCAGCAAGCATCACAGAGCTAGTTTTGCCAAGGAGGTGAATTGAAAAGCGAAGAGGCCACTAGAGTTAGTTCACACAGATGTATGTGGACCGATAAAGCCGATGTCAACTGGACATAATAGATACTTTCTCACTTTTACTAATGATTTTAGTAGAAATACCTGGATATACTTTCTGAAGAGAAAGTCAAAAGTATTAAATTGCTTTAAAGATTTTAAAGTAATTATGGAGAAGCAAAGTGGGTATAACATCAGATCCGTAAGATCTGATCAACGTGGAGAACTTACATCTAATGACTTTGAAGCCTTTTGTACACAACAAGGCATCAGACATCAGACAACACCAGCATATACACCACAGTTGAATGGGATTGCAGAAAGTAAGAATAGAACAATACTTGATATGGCAAGAAGTCTTCTCAAAGTCAAGAAATTGCCCAAACAATACTGGGTTGAAGCCATATCTTGTACAGTATATTTACTAAACTGCTACCCAACAAGAAGTTTGCAAGCTGTCACTCTAGAAAAAACATGGAGTGGTCACAAACCAAGTGTTACTCATCTTCGAGTCTTTGGTTGTGTGGCTTATGCAAAGATCCCTGATGCAAGAAGATTAAAACTCGGTGATAAAAGCGAGAAATGCATCTTTGTGGGATATGGAGATAGAAGGATGGGATACAAGTTATATAATCCCATCACAAAGAAGGTGATTATGAGTAGAGATGTTATCTTTGAAGAAGATAAAGCCTAGGAATGGAAAGAGGATCAAGAAGAAATCAAATGGACAAATACAGATTTGATCCTTGAAGATGATGAAGTACCAATAGTAGTTGCAGAAGATCCAAGAGTACCAGAAAAAAAGCCACAGTCTCCGGTACACAGTTTTCCTGTATTCAACAGGAGAAACACTCCACCACCAGGATCATCATCCATATCACCAGAAGCATCATCCTCATTAGAAGAAGCAAGAAGGATGCAGAATTTAGAAGATTTATATGATGCAACTCAGGTAATAGAAGATACAACATTAATTTGTTTCTTCGTAGATAGTGATCCAAATAGCTTTGATGAGGCTATTAAAGAAGAGAAATGGATCACAACAATGGATGAAGAGATGCATGCAATTGAGAATAATGATACATGGAAGTTAACCAATCTACCAGAAAGTAAGAAGGCAATTGGTGTGAAATGGGTCTACATGACCAAGAAGAATGCAAAAGATGAAGTACAACGACATAAAACAAGATTGATGGCAAAAGGCTACAAATAGAGAGAAGGCATAGACTATGGAGAAGTATTTGCTCCAGTAGCTAGTCTAGAGATAATCAGATTGATTATCTCACTTGCAACACAACATAGATGGAAGATCTGTCAACTTGATATGAAGTCAGCATTTCTGAATGGCTTCCTAGAAGAAGAGATTTATGTTGAACAACCACTTGGTTACATTGAAGAAGAGATTTATGTTGAACAACCACTTGGTTACATTGAAGAAGAAAATGCAGGCAAAGTATACAAGTTGAAGAAAGCTCTCTATGGTTTGAAGCAAGCTCCGCGTGCTTGGAATACCAGAATTGACAGGTATTTTTAAGAAAATGGATTTGAAAAATATCCATATGAACACGCCATATATGTGAAGAAAGAAGATGATGAAATCACACTATTTGGCTGCTTATATGTTGATGACTTGTTATTCACCAACAACAATCCTACCATGTTTACAGACTTCAAGAAAAACATGGTATAAGAGTTTGAGATGACAGACATTGGTCTGATGGCACATTTTCTGGGCTTAGAAGTCACTTAGAAAGAAGAAGGGATTTTTGTGTCCCAAAATGGCTAAGCCCAAGAAATTCTAGGAAAGTTCAAGATGGAAAGCTGCAATTCAGTATCAATTCCAATTGAAAATGGAGTGGAATTGAGGAAAAGTAAAGTAGGAAATGTTGATCCTACTTACTTTAAAAGCTTGGTGGGAAGCGTGAGGTATTTGACATTTACAAGACCGGATATACTCTATGGAGTAGGACTTATCAGTAGATATATGGAGACACTAGATTAGACGCACTTGAGTGTAGCTAAGAGAATTCTCCATTACATCAAAGGAACAATAAGTGAAGGTATGTTCTATACATCCAGTAAGAACTTTAAACTTACTAGCTACTCAGATAGTGATTGGGGTCGAGATTTGGATGAAAGGAAAAGTACAATAGGATTTGTATTTTTTATGGGAGATACATCTTTCATATGGTCATCCAAGAAGCAATTGATAGTGACGTTATCAAGCTGTGAAGCTGAGTATGTTGTTGCCAACTCAGCTGTATGCCATTTAATATGGTTAAGGTATATGCTGAAGAAGATCCGACAGAGATTTGTATTGATAATCAATCAGCGATTGCATTAGCAAAGAATCTAGTGTATCATGAAAGAAGTAAACACATCGATACACGTCATCACTTTATCCGAGAGCATGTGAAGAACAAAGAAGTTGAATTGATCTCTTGCAAAACAAATGATCGAGTTGCAAATATCTTCACAAAACCATTGAAGGGATATATATATATATATATATATATATATATATATATATATATATATATATATGATTGAAAGTTCATGCTTGGCATGACATCTCCTGATTGAGTTTAAAGGGGGAATTTGTTGCCATAAACTCAATCCATAAAAGTCCAAAAATGCAACCACCAGCACCGCTAACTACGGTCACCAACTAAAGCCTCTGACAGCCACTATCCACGACCACCGACGACAACCATCGACTGCAGCTACCAACTGCTTTTACACCTTAAAGTCAATTTTATCAAGCTTTAATTTTGTGTATAAATAGAAAGTTAGTTAAGATGAAATAGTAAGTGGGAGACATTAGAGAGAAACACTAAAGAGAGAAGGGAGAGTTTTGACAAATTGATCAAGCCTCTATGTAATTTTATTTGTTGAAATAAAATAGTGTGTTTTATCCCCTCTAAGAGTTTAGAAGCCACCACCAGTGGCCTCTCCCACCAACAAGTTCATCTTGTGCGACAAACAACTTTGTTTAAACCTTCTCAACTTGAAAGCTTTAGAGTAGATGATTTTTGGCTAGAATTAAAGTCCACCTTCTTTAAAGAAAGTGATAACAACACAAAGTTCTTTAATGTTTTAATGAGTCAAAAAAATAGAAGAAACTTTATTCCTATTATTGTGCGCACTAATGGCTTGTTTTCCTTATATATGGATGAAGTGGGAGAAAAGTTTTCTAATTACTTTTAACATATTCTCGACTTTTTTTAATGTTATCTTACATGTGGATGCCTTTATTGTCCAAAGTAGGCATTGTCTTGATAAGGTTGTCCACTCCCTCCTCCTTACTATAATTACAAATGAGGATATTAATTTTTTTTTATTCATTATCAGTAATGATAAAACTTCTAGTCCTGATGGATTTTAATCCCTTTTTTTTAAGAAATCATAGAGTATTATTGCCAATGTTTCCAAACTAACTGATTTTAGACCTATGTCATGTTGCCATGTCATCTATAAAGTAATATAAAAGATTTTAGTTGACAGATTGGTAATGGTTCTTCAGGATATTGTTAGTCTAGCTCAAAATTCTTTTTTTAGTGGCAGAACCATGAAGTACATCAATTTAGTATAAAAGCTTCTCTAACATTACAATTCTAAGAGGTCCCCTTAAAATGCATTTTGAAAATTGACTTTAGTTAGAAAAGCCTTTAGTTTTATGCAATTGTCTTTCTTAAGACAATTGTTGTTTTTCCTTGGTTTCCCAAATCACATTTGTAATTGTTGATACAGATAATGATTCAATTATTATTTGAGAAAATGATTGGGCAATACTCTTTCCACCTTAAAAATGTTTTCATTAGCATAATCCAATAATAATCATAATGTACATCAAAATAGAATAGTCGGTTGAACAAAGCATCAGAAGCCATTAAAAAAAAAACTACTGTTAAATGTTTTCAAAACATTGCCGCTGGAATAAATTTTGTTATGATTGTGCTTCTGCCAAGGCCTTTACATTTCGCTTCTAGGAGGAGTTCTCCACCAATTCTACAAAGAATGAAGCTATGATACGAAGATTAAATAGTGTTACCTTATTCGTCTATTACTGGTTTGTCTTTTCCATTATGTTTGCTGCAATCAAACAAATATTATGTGTTTGATTAACAACCTCCGTAATCTGCTATTGCTCGTGTAAAGCCTGTTGCTGGATGAATGTCAATGTTGATTTAGACAGGTTCTGCTGGACAGAGGTGGTGGATTGCTGCTGTTTTGATGACTGTTGCCGCTTGAGGGGATCATATTAGGTTATTTGGCCGCGTGCTGCGCTAATTCTTTTTATATAGAAAATATTATACATACTCTATATAATCGAATGCTAAATATATATAGTAACGGAAATTTAGATTACAAATACCCCAATCATTGTTACTCAAGTACCGAAAAATGAATTCTCAAATTGTAGCAGCAGCAGCAGCATAGCTTTTCGCAAAGCAACAACAACAATACAACTTTAAAATAAAATTTTTACTAAAGAAAACTTCTAATCTATGTATACCAGTAGCCATAGATGGAGTACACAAGCTATTATTTATAGGTAGATTAAGAACCCCTCTCATTAATTTATTTTCCAATTTTCTCCTTCCATCAAAGAGATAATTACACAATTGATCTCCATGATTAATTAATTGATCTATCTCCATGATCATGGGTTTGCATAATCAAGAACATGGGTGTGTCATGAGGGGCATAAATGATAATTTCCAACATTCTCCCACTTGGCTCTTATGACAAATAAACTCCTTATTATGTTCTGTTTTTTTAACATGATCATGGAATCCTCCCACTCATATAAGGAATACTACACATGAATCATGACGGTAGGACCATTATATAATAAGTCGTCCCTTCTATGTATTACATATAAAATATCCCTTAAATAAGTACTATATGGGCATTCAAAACTTTATGAATAAACTTCTTATAAGTTATTCGGGTCCAAACTTTATTTTTATCCTCATGGATAAAGTAATAATGTGCACAAACTTTATTGCAATAACTTGAAGTATTATACAAAATTAAGACTAATTACAAAATGAATCAATCAATCCCATATGCTTCACATGATTTTTAAATAGCTTTACCATTAAACCTTTAGTCATGGGATCCGCAATCATCAATTAAGTACTTATATGCTGAATAAACACTTCATGCCTTTTGATATTATCTCTCACACGAAGGTACTTAATGTCGATATGTTTACTTTTGCTTCCACTTTTATTATTCTTTGAGAAGAATGTGGCAACATGATTATTGCAAAAAATCTTGATTGGTCTCTCTATAGAATCGATAATTTTGAGACCACCAACAAATTTTTTAACCAAAGTGCCTGTGTAGTGACTTTATAGTACACAGTAAATTCTACTTTCGTTGTAGATGTAGTAACTATAGTCTGCTTGCTTCTTCTCTAGGATATAGCCCCTCCAACAAGAAGAAAGATATATCCTGAAGTAGACTTTCTGATATCTACACCTCCAAATGGTTAATGTGTTTGTATGTCAAACTATAATGTTTGGTTCCTTACAAATATCACATAACTTTCTTTGCAAATTTCCAATGTTCCAATCTAGGGTTGCTTTGATATCGACCCAACATTCCAATTGCCATTGCTATGTTGGTCTAGTGCAGACCTGTGCATACAGTAGGCTACCTACTGCAGATGAATATGGGATATCCTTCATTTGTTCCTTTTCCAATGTATTTTGAGAACACTGATCATTATTGAATCTATCCCTTTTAATGGTGGTGCTACAGAACTGTTACAGTTTTTCAGTTTGAATCTCTCTAAAACCTTTTCAGTGTAGGTCTTTTGAGACAATTTCAATATTCTTTATTTTCTGTTTCTGTGAATCTTTATGCCTATGAAATAAGAGGCTTCACCCAAATCCTTAATTTCAAAGTATTAAGAAAGGAAACCTTTGGTCTTGTGTAGCAAACCTAAATCATTACTTGCAAACAAAATAACATCTACATACAGGACTAGAAAAACAACTTTACTCCCATTAACCTTAAGGTATATACTTTGATCAACAAGGTTCTCAATAAAACCATGTGAGGTAATGACCTTGTGAAATTTGATATACCATTGATGGGAGGCTTGTTTTAGTACGTAAATAGATTTCTTTAGTTTGCAAGCTTTCTAACTGTTATCATCAAATCCTTCAAGTTGTTTCATGTAAAGCTTCTCTTCAAGATCCCCATTTAGAAAGGTTGTTTTCACATCCATTTGTTGTAGCTTTAGATCAAAATGAGCTACTAATACAATGATTATCCTAAATGAATTCTTCTTAGATATTGGAGAGAAGATTTCATGATAATCAATGCCTTCCCTTTGAGTGAAACCCTTGACCACAAGTCTAGCTTTATATCGTTCAACATTACTAGAAGCATCTATTTTGGTTTTGTAAATTTATTTGCAGCCTATGGCTACAACTCTATTTGGTAAGTCAACAAGATCCCAAACTTGATTTGTGGCCATGGATTCCATCTCTTCTTTCATGACATTAAACCATAATATAGAGTGTTCTCCACTCATGGCTTGTGAATTTTTTTTGGATCATCTTTAGGCCCAATATCAAAATCAGACTCTTTGAGATATATAACATAATCACTAGAAAATGAAGGTCTAATTATTCTAGAGGATCTTCTTAATTCTACTTCCTCTATATTTGGCAGAGTCTAAGTAGGTTCAATCTGAATTTGTTCCTCATGAGTTGACTGTTTTATAATTGATTGTGGTTCAAGGTAATCATTTTGAATTTCCTTAAGCACAATCAAAAGTCCCTAAGGTAAAGGATTTTCAGTCAACTCTTGTGTTTCCTCAAATTTAATCATTTGAGGACAAACACTTCCACTATGTTCAGAATCCTCTAAAAATTTCACATTTATAGACTCAATATTCTAGTACTACGAGAAGGACAGTAAAGCCAAAATCCTTTGGAGTTTACTGCATAGCCAATAAAATAATTGTTGGCTGTCCTTAGGTCTAATATCTTCATGTTTAGATTATAAATCCTCACTTCAGCAGGACAACCCCATATGTGTAAGTGATTTAAACTTGGTTTCCATTCATTCCATAGTTCAAAAGGTATCTTATGAATAGTTTTAGATGAGACCCGGTTTAATAAATACACAACAATTTTTAAAGCTTTACTCCATAAAGATAAAGGCAACTTACAATTACTAATCATGCTCCTTACCATGTCCATTAATGTGCGATTTATTTTTTCTGCCACACCATTTTGTTATGGTGTGCCAATCATTGTATATTGAGTAACAATGCCTTCCTCTTCAAGGAATTTCACAAATGAATCTGTCATTTATCCCTTTTCTTTGTACCTACCATAATACTTGTCGCACCCCATCATGAGAGCGCGGCGTCGCGGCGACCCTCCTCGTGAGCGGGGAAATTCATGTGGGGGTCTTATCTTTATTTTTGCGGAAAAGGGAGTCGCCACCTAGTACTATGGTTATTAGAAAACCTAAAACTGGTCTTTCAGAGATTCTAAGGCAAGGGACTGGTTGTGTAAAGGGAAGGTTTTAACACTCCTAATACACCCTGCCTAAGGTAAGCTGCTTGACGTTTTGGTTTGCTTATGATTTGTTATGGTTTTGATCTTTCAAAGAATATATTGGTTGAATGATGATGGTGTATTATCCCCGCCAAATATTTTGGATATTTACCCCTTTAGGATTTGTTTATCCAAACACCAACAGTGAATAATTGCAAATTATCACCATTGAATATTTTGGATATTAACCTCTTAGGATTTATTTATCCAAACACCAACAGTGAATAATAGCAAATTATCTCCATCAAATATTTTGGATATTAATCCCTTAGGATTTATTTATTCAAGCACCAACAGTGAATAATAGCAAATTATCCCCGTTGAATATTTTGGATATTGATTCCTTAGGATTTATTTATCCAAACACCAATAGTGGATAATAGCAAATTATCCCCACCGAATATTTTGGATATTAACCCCTTAGGATTTATTTTTCCGAACATCAAAAGTGAATAATAGTAAATTATCCCCGCCGAATATTTTGGATGTTGACCCCTTAGGATTTATTTATCCAAATACTAACAGTGAATAATAAATTCCCAAAAATAAGATTTTAATATTTTTGAAATATTGGCCAATACCCTTTGAATTTTCACAAACATGTTGTAAAATCCCAATATGCGAGAAATGATTTTTCTTTGCAAAATTCATGCTAAAACATATTTTTTCTTCAAACTCCGAGATAATATATATTTTTTGAAAGACAACGAATTTTAAAAATATGTTAGTGTACTAGCCGTATGCAAGAAAACAAACCTTTTTTTTATAAAGAAAAACAATAAAAAATAAAAATATTTTTTGTGCAAAATTTTGTATTTTTTATATTTTTTATTTGGTGGGCTGGCTGCTCAGCTCGCCCACATGGGGTGGGCTACTAGCCGGCCCATATGGGCTGGGCTGTCAACCCCTTAACTCTCTAACTGGGCTTTCAGCCCATTTACTCTCGGACTGGGCTTTCAGTCCTAAAGGGCTGGAAGCCCGCCTTCTCTTGATCTAGGCTTCCAGCCTAGGTGGGCTGGAAACCCTACCTCTAGCAACAGGCGGGGCACAAAGCCCGGCCCAAATGGCATAACCAAACAATGATCAATTCACTCCTCGTTGCATGCATAAAAAGGGTGCAGTGAAGGGTGGCTGCCTCTGTAGTGCCTAGTGGAGTGCTCTGTTCAGGCGGCATGCATGCATTATAAATGATTGAGCCAGTGCATGCTTGCAAGTTGGGAGAAGGAAAAAAATGCAATTTGGTCCCTCATCTTATAATTGCTCCAATTGCACCCCAATTGCATTTAAACTTATGATTTTGCGCAATTATACCTTGGTCAGAATATTGAATATTAGCCTCGACTTTACGTGCTTTTTTATTTTGGTTTATGATTTTTGATTAGCACGATTTGTTCAAATTGACCATTAAACTCTCAATTTGTTCAAATTGGCCCATGATTTCACCCTCAATTGACCATTAAACTCTCAATTTGTTCAAATTGGCCCATGATTTCGCATAATTGGCTTAAAATAATTTAAATCGGTCTCCAAAAATTCCCATCTTCACCAATTGCACCTGAATTAAATTCAAGAACTTGATTTCTCATCGACTAAGCCCTTAATAAAATTAATTTGACCAATTTAAAGTATAATTAAGTCATCGCGCTTAATGAAATCCTTCTATTGGACCATAAATTAATTCTCAAACATAATTACACTTTGAAATTGGCCAACATTAAATTGAATTGACCCATAAAACTATAATTATATCTTTTGACTCAACTTTTAAGCAGATTTATCCGATAATAAATTATATTAGCCACGAATCTGCACTCTTTTTTGTTTCAAGGTATAAAAAAGTACGATCGTATCATTACGCTTTTAAATTGGTCAGCGACTAATTTGCACTTTTAAATTAGCCAGCGATTAAATCCAAATGGCCTATAAAAACACAATTATATCTTTCGACTTATTTTTACGCAAATTTATCCGATAATAAATTACATTAGCCGCAAATTTGTGTTCTTTTTCGTTTCTAGGTATAAAAAAGTACGATCGTATCATTACGCTTTTAAATTGGCCAGCGATTAATTTAAATTAACCAATGATTAAATCCAAATGGCCCATAAAAACAAAATTATATTTTTCGAGTTAATGTCTACGCAGATTTATCCGATAATAAATTACGTTAGCCTTGAATATGCATTTTTCCTTCATTTCTGGGCACAAAAGAGGTATGATCGAGATCTCTAAAACATCCAAAATTTTCACCTTGTTTTTTCTGCTGACCCCAACCCTTTTTATTTTTATTTTTCTTATTTTTTAGTGGATTTGGGGAATAACCCAAAATTGGGTTATGACAATACTCTTCGCCTTTATCAAATCTCATTATCTTGATTTTCCTATCCTTTTGTTTCTCTACTTCTACCTTTTAGGTCTTGAAAGCATTTAATGCCCCAACCTTATCATTTAACTGATAAAGAAACATGAACCTTGTATGATTATCAATAAAAGATATAAAATATCTTTGACTATTTAAGTAGAGAGTAGGAAAAGGTTCATAGATATCAGTATGTATGATCTCAAGAATCTTAAAACTCCTTTTGCACCTTTAGTGGTCTTGTTGGTTTGATTTTCCCTTATGTAATCCACATAAGTACCAAAATTAGTAAAGTCAAGAGTTTTTAAAACTCCATCATTTACTAACCTTTTGATTCTCTCTATGGAGATATGTCCCATTCTCCTGTGCCATAACCAAATAGAGTCCTCATTCATAAAACTTCTTTTTATGCCAATATTTGTATATAATGATAAATAATTGTTTTCAAAGTTGGTATCTAAATTAATTTTGAATAAACCATCAATTTTTATTCCTCTACGAACAAGGTTTTCACCTTTAAAAATACTAAAGGTTGAGTTGATAAACAAATAATCATAACCAATAATATCCAATTTTGAAACAGAAATTAAATTTCTTGAAAAATACAGAATAAAAATACATTATCCAGATCCAAAACATATCTAGATTTCAAAACCAACCTAAATGTCCCTATAGGCAGGTCCACCCATTGTCCATTAGTCAAATTAATTTTGGTTACACACGTTGTCATTTACAACAGGTTATAAACACATAGATACTTAAAATAACAATGCAAGTTCATATTCTGAAAATTAAAATAAACGATTCTATACATAGAGAATCACTAACAAATATATTGATCAAAATAGCAAAAAGGCAGGTTCTGATACCACATGTTATACATATTTTATATAATCGAATGCTAAATACATAAAGCAACAGAAATTTAGATTATAAATACTTTTAGTCATTGTTGCTCAAGTACCGAAAAATGAATTCTCAAATTGTAGCACCAACAATATAATTTTTACAAAGCAGCAACAATAATACAACTTCAAAATAAAAGTTTTACGAGAGAAACCTTCTAATCTATGTCTACCGGTAACTATAGATGGAGTACACAAGCTATTATTTATAGATAAATCAGGGACCCCTCTCATTAATTTATTTTCCAATTTTATCCTTCCATCAAAGAGATAATTAGGAAATTGAACTCCAATGTCAATCAATTGATCCCTATTATCAAACCCCATGATCTATATCCATGATCATGGGTTTGCATGATCAAGAACATAGGTGTGTCATGAAGGGCATAAATGGTAATTTCCAATATAAAACTGATTGATTTTGTGCATGTTGTAATTGGTTATCTTAATATTAAATTAGTAAAATTATAATAGATTAAATCTGTTAGAAATATTTTTTTTCCACCTAAAATGAACAATTAGAAACCATAATTAAGCGTATATATATATAAATAAGGATAAAAATAGAGATTATTTAGAAATATATGTAAAACATAAAAGAATTAAAAGTATATGGGCCAAAATGAAACAAAATATGTAAATAATTTAAATGGAAGGATTAAATTAAAAAAATTAAAAGTGTTGTAAGGAAAAAATAAATAATTCTTTTATATCTTGATTTAGTTTCGATTCTTTTATTTCTTCAACAATTTTGGTATAAATTTAAATAATTTATTTGTATTTATGTATCTATATTCTTAGTTTTGACTTTTATTTTTTTATTAGAATTTATATTTGTATTAAATGTAGCTTTGGTTAAAAAAGAGAGTAAGTTCATCTTTGATGATGTGAAATGAAAATAAAACCCTCTCTTATGCATGTATAGTTAATCTTTAGTTGTTAGTTATTTGTTATATTTTTTAAGGCATTAATATTAAATAAATTTTAAAATATATACTTATTTTTAAGTGAAAAAACCTTTGAAACAATTTTTTTCATTATTTTAAATGCATTATTTATAATAAAATCAATATATGAAAAAATAAATAATTGAAAGTCTTGTAGATTGATTGTTTTGCTCTATTGTATAACATTATTAAAAAAAATCAGTAACTATTAATGTTTTTTGACATATTATAAAATTTAGTTTTATTTGCAGTGAAACGTAAACAAGTGACTCATATATTTTGTATTTTTAGATAATTTGAAAAAAACATTTCACTAGTTTTGTTTAAGTGCAACTTCGTATATTTTTTATTCATGTAATATTAAATTTGAAATATCATACATAAAAAAATTAGAGAAGTCAGTTATTCACAAAAACAACATCGATTAATGCATTATCTTGGATTATAATTCTTATTGTTATTATCATGATTGTTAAATTATTACAAGTATGATAGTTGTTGATATAACAATTATTATAAATAATTAATATTCTAATAATTAATGACAATATTATCATTGTCACTAAGATTATCGTTATAAAAAGAAAAAAAAATCCAAGATTTATTCTTCATATTATTATATTTTAAATATTCTAGAATACTAAGATTAAATTATTTTGAGATTTTTTAAAAAAGCTTACTTCATTTCTTTTATATATATATTTAAGGTGTTAATGTTAAAAAAAATACCAAAATATATAATTTTTTTAAGTGAAAAATCCTTAAAAATAATTGCCATCGTTATTTTAAATGTATTTTTCATAATAAAATGAATATATAAAAACCTAATATACAATAATATTTATTATTATTGTAAATAATTTTGTATAGTAAGAACCAAAAATTTTGTAGGCTAATTATTTTACTCAGATATATAGCATTATAAAAAATTCTAAGATCATTAATATTTTTTTGCATGTTAAAAAATTTCTTTATGGCTATGGAGAAGTGGAGGGTAAATTGCTTGTATATTTTTTCATTATAGATAAATTGCGTCAATTTTTCAACCTGTTTCATCTACATGGCACTTTGTATATTTTTTATTTATGTGATATTAATATGAAATATCATATATAAAAAAACACAAAAATAAACCTCTAAGAAAAATAAAATCAACTAATGAATTATTTCAATTATCATTGTCATTGTTATTATCATGATTGTTAAATTATCATAATTATTATAGTTGTTATTATAAATATTATTTTAAATAATTCATATTCTAATTATTAATGTTCATACTATAGATGACACCATAATTATTTTTAGAAAAAGAAATTAAATTATTATTTTAGAAGATTTATTCCCCATATTATTATATTAAAAGTATTTCAGAATATTGATATTGTTTTTTTTTTTAAAAAAAAAAACCTTAGGTTATATATATATATTAAGGAACTAATATTAAATAAATATCAAAATATATAATTAGTCTAACATATTTATAAGAAAAAAAACTTACAAATAATTATTTTTTTGAATGTCTTTTCTATAATACTTAGAAATTTCAACACCTAATAATAGTAATGAAAAAACAAAAATAAATATTATTAGATTTATAAAAATTGTTTGACTTAAAGAATAAATAAAAATATAAAATATTTAAACAAAGAGAAAAAATAAAAAATATTAATTTTTCAAATGATCACCAACACAAATTTAAATTTAAATATTAAATAGAAAGCCTTAATAATAGTGGAAATAATAAAAATAAGAAACAAAAACTAAGCATGTACATATAAACACAGAAAAAAATAGGAATCATTTAAGAATGTATACAAAAAGCTAAAGAACTTAAAATAAAATCCAATATTAAAAGTATACAGACTACAATGAAAAACATATATATAATATATGTCATTTAAAGAATAAAATTAAGCTAGCAGTTCAATTTGCCTTTTACCTTCCACCTCCACCACATGTTGTGCCTATTTGGGATTGTGTTTGAGGTTGCTTTTTAAAGTGTTTTTCATTCAGAAATACTTCAAAATAATATTTTTTTAATTTTTTTAAAAATTATTTTATACATCAACACATCAAAATTATCTAGAAACACCAAATTATTTTAATTTAAAAATAATAAATAATTTTTTTTTTCAAAAGCACTTTTCAAACGTATACCCAAACACTCCTATCATCTCCCACCAAAACCACAGTTCAATTCTTCTTTTCAAATAGTAATGAATAGCGAAAACCACAGTTCAATTCTCATTTTCAAATAGTAATGAACAACGAAAACCACAGTTGAAATCATTATTGATTACTGTTTGAAATTGCGATCGCCTTTAACTATTCTATTCCTTTAACATTTCATTAAGAAATGTATCAAAATAATATTTTTTTTTATTTTTTTAAATTATTTTTCACATCAACACATCAAAATTATCTAGAAAGACAAATTATTTTATTTTAAAATAAAAAATAAAAAATAAAAAATAAAAAATTTATCTTTTCAAAAACACTTTTCAAACGCATTCCCAAACACCTCTTCCATCTTCCACCAAAACCACAATTCAATTCACCTTTTCAAATAGTAATGGGCAATGAAAACCACAGTTAAAATCATTGTTTATTACTGTTTGAAATTGCGATCTCCTTTCGCTATTCTATAAAATAAAAATCATGGTATGCGTAAGCTGCCCCAGACATCTTGGTTATAAAAAAATTATAAGTGAAAAAAAAGAAAAAATGTTAAAAAAAGTTGATCCGGGGATTATTTGTGGCATGCGTAAGTTGTCCCGGACACCCTTGTTATAAAAAAATATATATATATGTAAGAAAAAAAACATGATGTGCGTAAGCTAGCCCGTACACCACAATTATAAAAAAAAATATATAAGTGAAAAAAAATAGAAAAAAAAATATAAAAGAAAAAATGGGTTCGTAGAAAAAAAATGTATACATGGGAAAAAAAATCATAGTGCATGTAAGCTGACCCAAACACTTCGGTTATAAAAAAATAAAAAAAAATGTATAAGTGGAAAAAAAATAGGAAAAAATATAAAAAAAGGTGCATATAGATTAATCATGGTGTGCGTAAATTAGCTCAAACATCCCAGTTATTAAAAAAAAGCCTGGCAAAAAAAAATGAAAGCGCCTTTTTAAATAATAATGAACATTAAAAATCATTATTCATTACTGTTTAAAAGCAAAATCCAAAATTTTTGTAGCTTGAGAGATTTGAACTCTCACTGCAGGGATATTAGGCGCACACCTTAACCACTCGACCAAACGAATTTGGTGTGCTATTATAGTATAGAAATAATACATATATTATTAGGTTGTTTAAAATCAAAATCCAAAATCAATTGGTAGCCTGAGAGATTTGAACTGTCGTTATGGGGAAACATTAGGCACATGCCTTAACCAGTAGGCCAAACGACTTCGTTGTGCTGTTGTAGAATAGAAATAATACTTATATTATTAATTAATTTTGCTATTCCAGTTCACATTGCTTCTAAGTCTAGATGAATAATGATCTGCTACAGTAACTAAATAGTAAAACCGCGAGATCACTTAGCTGTATAGATAATAATAATTTGTTGGGATTACTTTTGAAGTCAAAATATTTTTTTAGTTCTTTTAAAATGTTTTCTAGCTTTATGTATAACTATTAAAAATATATTAATTCTTTTAAGTCTTTTGAATTATTCTAAAATGGTATAAATATATGTTTTATGTACTGCATTCAAATCCAAGTCTACATGGACTTTCTTTCTTATAACATTAATATCATATAAATGAGATTTGTTTCCATTTTACTTCCTTTTCCCTAGTTATTTTTAATATGATACTACACTACTAGAAAATCAATTAATTCATATAGAAGTATTAATTTTTCATCGGTATTCTACTTTTAATATTATCAACGACAAATTGTCATCACTATTTTTGTCAGTTTTTACTAATGGGTTCTCTGTCAGTATTTTGTGGACATCGTTACCACCAAAATGGTTTCATTGGTTAATGTTGGTATTAAACATTGAGGTAATTAAAGTGGGATTTAAAAACATGTAAGTATGATGATGTTATATTTTTACCAACAAAACTACTGATAAATTTATAAACAAAGATATTTTATCAATAAATTTGTTGATCAATTTTTAATTTATAACTTGATCATCGACCCTCTTCTCCCTTTCTCCTTCTTCCTTCTATATTTTTTCATTTGCAGCCCTCAAACACCCTCTACCTTTAATTTCAACACAATTTAACCTCGCACAACAAGTTCAGCAAACACAACACTAACTTCATGAACATCTCTGTTGTAATTTAATTTTTTTTTTTTGAGAATTCTCCATATTAAGAAAAAAAATTAAATACACGCAAAGACTAAGCTAGAGAGAAAAACAAAACAGCTAAGACAACACCCCAAAATAAATGATGCGAACCTCGTGATCATGTGGTCACGCAACCCACAACGAAGAATGAGATCGGATCTTGGAAAATCAAAATAGATTTGATAGGAGTGTGACACAATGGAAACCTGCCCCAAGGCACCAGCACTATTGGAAGGAGTAGAATGACGCAACGAAGCCAGTTAATCTTCGATAAGTCGGATTCAGTTTGTTCAAGAACTAAAGAATGCAAGAATCACTCTCACACATAAACTGAAAAGTTCAGAATCAATTTCATCAATGGCTACCAAAATTATCCCTAACATGAGTTTAAATAGTCTTTTAAAAGCTAACCCTAATGGACCCCTTATGTGGATTTCAATGAGGTCCACTCAAAACTAGCCCAAAACCCCAAATTAAAAAACTTATGATTTAATCCAAACAAGCTTTGGATCCTAGTTGGAAATAAAGTCTTAAATAAACCCAAACAAGTCTTGGGTTGTAGCTAACAAAATTAAATAAAGCCCATAAGGCTTTCTTTTTTTGTAGTCTTCCATAAAGCCCATTAATCCCATGTTGTAGTAGGATTCTGTTGGCTCCTTCGCTGTGCTCACTTCATGGCCTAAATAAGACTGCATTGGACCCCTCCTCCACATGGATAAGATGTAGTAGGGTTTGCTCTTGATACTCCAATGATCCTTGCAATTCTGACCTGGTTGAAACTTTCAAAACCAATGCATTCATTACCTCTTTCAATGCCTTTGTCTTAGACCGTGTCATTGGACCATTTGAAACATGTAATGGGTTCTTGCTAATGTTTCTAGGCTGGTTTGCATCATCCCCTCTCTCCTCGAAAGGATTCAACCCCAAATCAGTGTATGTGTCAAACAACGTAAGATCAACAACATTAAAGGTAGCACTAACACTATACTCACCTGAAAGATCAATTTTATATGCGATGTCATTTATTCTCACTAAAGCCTGAAATGGACCATCACCACGAGACTGTAATTTTGATTTCCTTTGGTTAGGAAATCATTCCTTACGCTTGCAAACCCAAACCCAATCAAGGAAATCTGGTTAAGAATGGAGGTAAGACAAGAGGAGAGAAGAAAGTCAGGAAGAATGATGAGAATTGTGTGGAAAAACTAAAGAAACAACCTAATTTTTATGCTAGAGAGGGTGAGGTCAGATCTGCATATTTCACTAACAAGCCAATGATTTTACTTGTGTACAATGAGGCTTACTTTAATACTAATGATCTTGATCATATTATGCCTAGTGTTGCTATTTCTTTGTTGCAGGAGTTTGATGATGTGTTCCCCAACAATACTTCAAGCAGATTACCACCATTGTAGGGGATAGAGCATCAGATTGATTTCATACCCGGAGCTTTAATTCCTAACCGACCAGCATATAGAAGCGATCCCGAGGAGACAAAAGAGCTTCAAAGGCAAGTTAATGAGCTGATGGAAAAGGGCTACATTCGTGAGAGTATGAGCCCTTGTGTTGTACCCGTGCTACTTGTTCCTAAGAAGGATGGAACATGGAGGATGTGTGTTGATTGCAAGGCCATCAACAACATAACGGTAAAGTATAGACACCCTATTCCTAAGCTTGATGACATGTTGGATGAGTTATATGGATCTTGTATTTTCTCTAAAATTGACTTGAAAAGTGGGTATCATCAGATTAGGATGAAAGAGGGTGATGAGTGAAAAGCTGCATTTAAGACTAAGAATGGTTTTTATGAATGGTTAGTAATGCCGTTTGGACTTACAAATGTACCAAGTATGTTTTTGTGTTTAATGAATCATGTGCTGCGTGCATTCATAGTTAAGTTTATGGTTGTGTATTTTGATGACATTCTGATATATAGCAAGAACTTAACTGAGTATTTTGATCATTTGTGTAATGTACGTAGTGTGTTGCGTAGTGACAAATTGTATGTTAATCTTAAAAAGTGTGTCTTCTGCATGGAGAAAATTGTGTTTCTTGGCTACATTGTAATTGCACAGGGTATCGAGATGGACGAGGAGAAAGTTAAGGCCATCTGGGAGTGGCTTACACTCAAATCAATAAGTGAGGTAAGGAGTTTTCATGGGTTAGCTAGTTCTTACAGATGTTTTGTGTAAGATTTCAGTACAATAGCTGCACCATTGAATGAAATTGTTAAAAAGTCAGATGGGTTTAAATGGGGAGAAGGAACAAGAATTGACTTTTGTTCATTTGAAAGATAAATTATGTTCTGCACTTGTTATGGCTTTACCTGACTTTACAAAAGCGTTTGAAATAGAGTGTGATGCATCTAGAATGGGAATAGGTCTGTTTTAATGTAGGATCTGAGACCTATTGCGTATTTTAGTGAGAAGTTAAGTGGAGTGACCTTGAACTATCCCACTTACGACAAAGAACCTATGCCTTGGTAAGAGTACTTGAGACATGACAACATTACTTGTGGCCAAAAGAGTTTGTAATCCATTCGGATCATGAGTCCTTGAAACATCATAAAGGACAAGGTAAGTTGAATTTAAGACATGCAAAATGGATTGAATTCATTGAAACTTTTCCTTACGTAATCAAGTATAAGAAAGGCAAAGAGAACATCGTAGCTGATGCACTTTCGCATAGGTATGTTCTCTTACACACCATGAATACTAGATTGCTAGACTTTGAATATGTGAAGGAATTGTATGGTAATGATTTTGACTTTGCTGAGATTTATAATGCGTGTGAAATTTGGCTTTTGTTAAGTTTTATTTGATGGATGATTATTTGTTTAAAGAGAATATATTGTGTGTTCCTGCTAGTTCTTTGTGTGAATTGTTTGTTCGTGAAACATATGGGGGCAGTTTAATGGGTCACTTTGGGTTGCAAAAACCTTGGATATATTGCATGAGCATTTTTATTGGCCAAAGATAAAAAGAGATGTGCAATGAATTTGTGAATATTGCATCGCTTGTCGAAAAGCAAAATCTAGAGTACAATCACATGGTCTCTATACACCATTACCTATGCCTACAGAGCCTTGGGTAGATATCTCTATGGACTTGGTTTTAGGTTTACCTAGGTCAAAGAAAGGTAGAGACTCTATTTTTGTTGTGGTTGATAGGTTTTCTAAAATGGCACATTTCATTGCATGCCATAAAACAGATGATGCATCTCATGTCGCATACTTGTTCTTTAAGGAGATTGTACGTTTGCATGGCATTCCTAAGAGTACAATGTCAGATCATGATGTTAAGTTCCTTAACTACTTTTGGAGGACCTTATAGGGAAAGTTAGGAACCAAACTTTTATTTCGACAACATGTCATCCTCAAACAGATGGGCAAACTAAGGTAGTCAATAGAACATTATCTCAACTTTTGCGTGTTATAATACAAAAGAATTTGAAAAGTTGGGAAGAATGTTTGTCTTTTCTTGAGTTTGCTTGTAATAGAACTGTTCATTCCACTACTGGTTTTTCTCTTTTTGAAATTGTTTATGGTTTTAATCCACTAACTCCTATGGACTTAATTCCTTTACCTTGTGAAGAAAGGGTAAGTTTAGATGGAGAACAAAAGGCAAAGATGGTGAGACGAATCCATGAAGGAGTTCGAATGCAAATCAAGAAAAAAGAACAAACTTTATGTTTCTAAATCAAATAAGGGATGCAAACTGGTTGTTTTCCAACCCGGTGATTGGGTTTGGGTGCACATGCCCAAGGAATGATTTCCTAACCAAAAGAAATCAAAATTACAGCCTCGTGGTGATGGTCTAAAAGTTCAAAATCAATTTCATCAATGGTTGCCGAAATTATCCCTAACATGAGTTTAAATAGTCTTTTAAAAGCTAACCCTAATGGACCTCTTATGTGGACTTAAATGAAGTCCACTCAAAACTGGCCCAAAACCTCAAATTAAAAAACTCATGACTTAATCTAAATAAGCTTTGGATCCTACCTGGAAACAAAGTCTTAATTAAACCCAAATAAGTCTTGGGCTGTAGCTAACAAAATTAAATAATGCCCATAAGGCTTTCTTTTTTTGTAGTCTTCCATCAAGCCCATTAATCCCATGTTGTAGTAGGATTCTTTTGACTCCTTCACTGTCCTCACTTCGTGGCCCAAATAAAGCTGTATTGGACCCCGTCTCCACATGGATAAGATGTAGGGTCTGTTCTTCATACTCCAATGATCCTTGCAATTCTGACCTGGTTGAAACCTTCAAAACCAATGCATTCATTGCCTCTTTCGATACCTTTGTCTTAGACCGTGTCATTGGACCATTTGAAACATGTAATGGGTCCTTGCTAGTGTTTTTGGGCTGGTCCGCATCAAGAAACAACCTATATTCTTCCATTAGTCATTTACTCGCACTTCATCACGGCCGAAACCATATTTTTTTAAGCAAAAAAGAATATTAACAGTGTGAATTTTTTTTATAATACTATAAATTTGGGCAAAATAATAAATTTATGCAGAATTTTTATGAAACACGAGTTTTCAATAGAATATATAAATTTTAAATTGATATAAATTTATCTTCTTAACAGATTCCAACGAAATCAGCAGTATAAAATTATTATTGTCATTAAAAAACAAGAAGATTCAGATACTTGAATCATCAAATTCACTGTATTGGGATTAAACTATTTTATAATCTAATTTAAATTAAATATAATAATAAAATAAATTGTGGAAACACCTACAATAACTAAACAATAAAAATTAAAAGTATAGATGCAGGAATACAGACAAAAAATAAATATTATCCAAGATGGACTAAAAAAAATCAAAGAAATTAATACTAAATAGAAAAAAGAATAAGGGTCAAAATGAAGAACAAAATATATAATTGATTTAAATTGAAGAACAAAACTGTAACAAATGAAAATCTTGAGACCGAAAAAATTAAAGGGATTTAAAAAAATAAAAAAATAAGGATTGAAATAAAAAGTAATATATGTGACTAATTTCAATCGGAGGACAAAATTGAAATAAATTAAAACTTGCAAACCAAAAATATTAAAGGAATAAGAAAACCAAAAATCAAAAGAAGGATTGAAATGAAAAGCAGCATATATGATCAATTTCAAATAAACGGCACAATTAAAAAAAATCAAAACTTCTATAGAAGAAATTAGTAAGAAAAAAGAAATCAAAAGGTCATGGATTGAACTAAACACCCATAA
The DNA here is from genome assembly GCA_015731905.1 of Salix dunnii. Classification (NCBI taxonomy): domain Eukaryota; kingdom Viridiplantae; phylum Streptophyta; class Magnoliopsida; order Malpighiales; family Salicaceae; genus Salix; species Salix dunnii. The sequence goes on from CM027676.1 coordinate 4,706,920, forward strand.
ACATAGAGGATTGATAGACATTTTGCCGCTATAGAAGAGAAAAGGGGAAAAAAAAGAAAAATCGCTCACCGGACGACATCATGCTACAGAAGAGGACATGATGGTGCGTCCCAGGACACAACGGCCAGATATTTTCAACCACCTTTCGACACCGCACGCGTCAACTACAAGGCTTATACGGAAGAAAACTTATAGCGCGTTCGGAAGACACGCTTGCATTTGCCTCGAAAAACAATAATTAAAAAATATAAAATTACCTAAACACCTTTATACCTTGACGATAACAATGAAAAAACCGAGCATGAAAGGACCATCATGCCCCTAACATCATACCTCCATTTTTGTCGTTTCTGAAGGTATTGAAATAGTTTCATTGTGTACAAAATGTGAAAACCTAAAATGCTCTCATCTCCATCCCCTGTTCTTCTCCCATGTAAGGGAAATGTGTTATTTTACTATTTAAGATAAGATTAAAAACTGAAAATACCCCTAACTAACTTTTATCTTTTTGTTAGTATCTATAGATAAATAAATAGTTTTACTGTGCAAATAAAAATTGAAAAGACTAAAATACCCCCAAACAATCTTCCACCAACACATAGGTTTCCTTCAAATGTCTAAAATACCCTTGTTATCGAGGGTAAAATTTTATTGTCTGGGGGATAAAATAGTAATTTCAATGTTGATATCCACAATGATTTGTGTGCAGGGACAAGTGAAGCATCGACACTTTTTATGTTTTTTTTTTTTTTTTTGTAATATCTGGGGAGGGACAGCAGCCTATAAACTTCCATGATAGAGGAACTAACAAGTCAACAAGTAGTATTACCGCAACGACAGTCACCGTGGTGACGGGAAGGATTCCCATCCATTACTGAAGCAGACAGGAGAATGGAAGCAGGGGCCAAGGCAGTAGAGAAAGGAGAGCATCAATAATATTCAACTACAAGCCGAAACAACTGAGGCTTGGAGAAGACATATTGAGCATCAAAGAGATGAGCCTGAGAGAAGCAACCTAGAGGAGACAGTGAAGCTGAAGATACTGAAACAACGAGCGTGATCTCCATTGGGACATAAAGAGCAGCAATCCTAGATTGTAACACAATGCATAGGATCATCAAATGAAAAGGCAGAGAGCATAACAAGCATTTAAAACAGAGTGAGGAGAATGAAGCGTTAGAATCAATTAAAGCAGCAATTGAAGAATTAATATGACCAATAATCAAAGGACCCTTTTCATCCACCAACATTGTAGTCTAACATTGTAGTCTTGGTGGAAGTACAAAATTGTGTAAAACTGAATCTGAAACTAGCGAAATATATCCTCAAATGATTTGGAGGTAGAGTTAAAGATTCTTTTGTTCCTCTCTTCCCAAGTCAAATAAATAAATAGGGCTAGAGATGCTCTTCTCATTCATGACCTTTTGTTTTGCTGTTGAGGCATGGGATAGCATTGCTGAGAGAAGAAAAGTACTTATTAATCCTTAACCATGGCTTGACTTTCCTCCATAGAAGAGAGGTCCATTTGCAGCTGAAGAAAAGGTGTTCATGGGACTCATCTTCTTGGTTACGAAGGGAGCATAAAGAGTCTGAAGAGATAAAACTGAGTCTTTCCCTTATTTTTAGTTTTCGTATCACATCTAGCTAGCCATAAAATGAAATAATGTCTATGTTCCCCTACCACACAATCCTATTGGACACAGTGTCCTTTACTTCTGAAGTCCTCATGAGCATTTGTTGAGAAAGCCCCCGACCTATCATGCCAGCTTAAAAGCATATTGACTGCATCCGGAATGCCCCTACATTGCTCTTCCAGTTGTTTTTTTAGGCTGAAAATGGATTTTTATAGTGGAGATGATATCTTCTTCAACCCGTACGGAATTGTGAGACAAGTAGTAGTGGTCAACCCAGCGGATCCAAAAAGAGTCAGTTTTATGATGATTTTTCCATAGTTGCTTAACTAGGCAGCTCTTGTTTCTAGCCTTGATGTCTAGGAGACCCAAGCCACCTTCATTCTTAGGCAAGCAAACATTTTTCCAAGCATCAAGAGTTGCCTTGTTACTCAACAAATTCCCATTCCATAAGAAATTCCAACAGAGGCTAGTGATTTTACTAATAACCAAAGTCGGCATTGAGAATATGGAAGCTCAAAACTGAACCATGCCTTATAAAACAAATCTAATTTGCTCAAGATGACCAATATAGGATAAGTGCTTCCCCATCCAACACTGGATAGCCGATTCGAACTTGTGAAAAGGGGGGGGGGGGGGGAATGGCTAGCTTGTAATCTGTAGGGACTAAGGGGAACACCATGGTGTTTGAAGGGAAAACTCCCTTTGAAAACCCCGTAAGATATGGTATGGTCTGCCTTTTATTTTCCCCAACTGTACCAAAATAAATAGACGATTTTACAGCATTGATATCTAATCCTGACATCCTCCCTAAAGCTAAAAGTTGTAGGAAAAGAATGCTAACAGAAGGTGTATCACCCCGACAAAGTAAGAGAATGTCATTCGCGAAAGCCAAGTGACAGATTCCAAGGTCATAACATTTAGGGAGGAAGCGAAAGTCAGAACTTTGAGAGCCTAATTATGGCATCCATGAAAAGTATTCCATACATACGATGAGAAGATAAGGGGATAACGGATCACCTTGTTCTAACCCCATTTCCCATCAAAGATACCATTAACAGAAACTGAGAATGATATGGTCTCCACACATTTCATAATTAGATGAACAAACCTAGCTGGGAAACCAAACATTTGATAATTTGATGAACAAACTATAGCAAAAGAAGATGACGAAGAAATGGCTATTGGACAGAATCAAATGCCTTTCTGAAATCAATCTTGATGATGCATCTAGGGGAGGATCTTTTTTTTCCATAATGCTGAAGAAACTCCTGCATGAGATTTATGTTATCAACCATATTCCTGCCTCTGAGGAAAGCATTCTGAGCTAGGCTGACTATATTTTGAAGAGCCCGGGCCATCCTAACAAGGATCTTAGAGATCACTTTGTATATGACAGATTTACTGCAGTATCTAACTTTTGGGTAAGAACAATAATTGAGTGGTTGATCTGCTTTAGTATCTTTCCTGAGACAGAGAAATCCCAAACAGCAGCAAAAAAATCCCCACCCACTATATCCCAAGATTTCTTGAAAAAAAGAGTATCCATCCGACCATGGGGCTTTGTCAGTGTCAATACTGAAGAAGGCTTGCGTAATGTGAGCATTGGTAACCGGGGCAAAAGGGAATCATGGGAAACAACATCAATACAAGGTCCACAGCGGACCACCTCAACGTCAATCGGGAGGGTGGGTTTTGAACTTCCAAGAAGCCCCCTGTAGAATCTAACAAATTCTCCCCCAACCTCTTCAATTGATGAGGTGAGCACACCGTCACGGAGCTGATTGGTTGGAATGTGGTTTCTCCTATGCTTCTGACTCATAAGAGAGTGAAAGAGCCGAGTGCCCCTGTCACTTCCTGAAAGAACTTGGATTTTAACTTCTGGCCAAAACACATCTTCTCCACAGATTTTAGGTTCGTAAGATTCAATCGTTGTTGTTTATCTTGAATCAAGAGATTAGATTTCATTTTACAAGTTCATCTCCATTCCTTACTGTTCACCATCGTTTTAATTGTTGTTTATCTAAATTCAGGCATCATTTACTCCCTTCTAGCAATGAAAAACAACACACAACTTGGACCTTTTGACTATACTGCCGCTTTAGCGGTTAACCCTCTTCACCGTGGTAAAAGTTACAACTCATGTGCTGTCCTGACCCTTATCAGGTGTAGTTTTGTCCTCACCGAGTGCATGGCAAGAATAAGCATAATGTAGTTTTATCTTCACCCTTATTCTTCTTGTTTTCTCTATTATATTATACATCTTTATAGTTGTAATCCATAATGCTTAAGTTTATTACTCTTTATGTTCTTGTGCATGTTTGCTTATCATTATATGACATCAATTTTTACAATTGCGATGTTTCCCATGTGTCTATGCTCTGAATGTTTCTTCTTTTCTTCTTCTTTTTGCTTGATTGTTGTTCTTCTACTTCTATTTAGTCGAAAAGATGTTTGGAAAACCAGATGGTGTTAGGCTTGTCAATGACCAAGACTGGATGTACATGTTCACTCCCATATGGATCTCTTCGAATTTGAAGGTCCAGACCTTTAGAGTATTTTTTTTTCACCCTTCCTATCATTGTTAGTCTTTTATTTGTGTGTGAACCGGAAGCATTTATGATTTTAATTGTGATAGGTTTTTTTGGATGCGATCAAACACCTTCTAAAAAACGTATTTTGTGAGTTTAAGTGAACAAATAAAATCTCGATTGACCTAGACTCTTATAGTAGATGCATACTCTTGCTTGAACTTAAGACTTGCTGTGTAGATCGCAAGTCCCCTACCATCATGCGACGCCCATTGAGATTTTGATTATGATAGTGTTTATTGCTAAAGCTAAAACTTTGCTAGTGCTTATTTAACACTGATTTTATTATTTACTTTCTATCATATGAATATATTTCTTTGTTTTTGTTTGCTATGTTTAGATTGGGAGTATGATTGTATTATAGTTTTAGTAAAAGGAATTTAAGACTTCTATTCGTTCAAGCTGACACTTCATCTTACATGTTTTTATGCTTATATTTACAATCATTTTTAGAGTTACAACATGTTTATTTTTGGTGTGTATGGAAATTTGAACAACCAAAATATGAGTCTATTCTAAAATCATTCTTCAGTTCAAATAATAGAAATAGTTCTTTTTTTTTTTGGTGCATGCATATATATATTTCTCCATGTTACTATGGGTCTAGTGATTAGCTTTTTTAAATTGTTTTGCTTAACAAAAGCAAACATTCTAATTTTTCAACAAAACATCTCTTTTAAAACACAAAGTATCTTTATATTAATATGTTATTCATCAACAATATTAAAAATAACCAAACCATCATAGTTCATTATTTTTGGTATTGATTGAGAGTAGTAGTTCCATATTACTTCAAAATAGAAATGCCTTTTAAAAAGGAATAAAACCCATTGTATTCATTAGGGTAAAAAATTGTTATCAATGGGAGGTTTTCAAAACAATAATTCAATTTTAAATACTTGATCCATTATTCATTAAGGTTATCAAAACTAAATAAGTGAATTTAGGTAAGAATTTGTATTGCACTTATAAGCAACACCATTAGTGGATCGTCTAACAATGACAAATGTTTTATCACTCATAAATTGTTACATTAATTTCATATCTTTTAAATCTTTAACTTCATTTCATTTATTATTTGTGGTTATATATCCTTAACCTCCCTTTAGATAGACCTCGGTTTTCCTAGGTTATTTATTACTTTGACACTTTTAAACTTGGGAAAAAAAAACATTAACTATTTGATCATGTTAAGTTCTTGGAACTGTTGTTAGATAGTAAGTTAGTGTACAAACTGTAAATTTTATTATTGTTTTTCTTTTAACTATTTTTTTTTTCTATTTAGCTTTTTTTCTACCCTTTCATGAAAGTTTGTTCATGAGGATTGGGTGGTAGACTTTCTAGGGAATCTTTATCTTCTTTAGAAAACATGGCGAATAAAAATAACTCATAACTTTTCAATGATAATAATTGTCTTAGAATACTTATATATCACATGAATTTGATAAAAACATGTGCTCCATCATGAATACTTTTCTCTTATAAAGCTTCACACTTCAATTTCAAGTGAGGTATCATTTAACATTCATCAAATTTCCATGGCTTAGATTTTGAAAATCCATATTTGCATTTGAGAGAATTTAAAGAGGTATATTACACTTATAATGATTTAAATTATAGCATGAACACCATCATCTAAATTCTTTTCCTTTCTCCTTAAAAAATAAAGCTAAAACATTGTTACATAATCTAAGATCATGATCTATTAATGTTTGATATGAAATGCAACAAAAAATTTTGAAGAAGTTTTTTTGTCTAATTAGACAAATCTTTTCTAAAGACAAATCACCACCTTCACTAATAAATTGGGATAAATATTTTACAATTGTTGAGATATGTATTTTATATTTTCTTAAAACTTTTCTTCACTATGATTTTGGAATATAGAGATTAGTTTCACAGTTCTATGAAGTTTTTATACCTAAAGATAAACAAATGACAAAATTGATGTGTAATAGGACTTTTAAAAATAAAGACCTTGATTAAGCAAATGAGTAACCAAACTTGTAAGTTTAAAATACATAAAATTAGGAAACTACATGCACTTGTGAGGCACCAAATACATGCCTCTATACATAAAATAAAAACATATATAATTTTATGGAAGATCATGATCTTTAACCCAAATTTGCATCTTTAGCTAGAAAAGTCAAGGCAATAGAATTTAAAAAGAGAAGCTGACTAAGATTTTTTTCAAGAAATTATTTGTCAAATGTATGAAGTTAATGAAGACTCAAGCAATGATTATCTAACTTTACTATCTTTTAAGGAATGTCTATAAAAAAGACTTGTTTTAAATAGTTTCCAATAGCAAAATGTTAATTCATACCGGTAAATATACAATCTTAGTTAGAGAAATTATCCAAATTTTAGTTAGAGGGGTAATACAAATAATACATAAACTTAACAACCACCTTTTTAAGCATATTACATTTTTAAAAATTCTCAAAGATATGTATTTCCTTATGTTCCAACTCCTAAAAAAAATGATGAGGAAACACTACATATATTCATTGAAAAGAAAAAGTCAATATATACTTAAAATGCTTAAAAGTATGGCAAATTTAAAACACATTCTTGAAAAATTTACATTTGCTCTCAATTTTCATAAGAAAGTTTCTTTCTCAACCATTGCAAAATCCTAAAGGGCAGTACAACTCAAATACAAATAACTTAAGTGTCGTAATCTGATTTTTGGGTTACTCCCCAAAATAAAATAAAAATAACAAAAATAAAATTAAAGGGGTTTGGCGTCGGTAGAAAAATCACGATAGAAACTTTGGAAATTTTTTGAGGTGAATCGTATCTCTTTTATGCCAAAAAATGAGAGAAAATACAAATTCAAGGTAAAAATTAAGTCAAAAATCATAATTATATTTTTTATAAGCCAATTTGATTTAATCATGGGCTAATTCAAAATATTATTATGTTTGAAAATTAATTTAGGATCCAATTGAAGAATTTAATTAAGTGCAAGGACTTAATTATGCTTTAAATTGGTTAAATTAATTTTATTAAGGGCTTAATTGATGAAAAATTGAATTCTTGAATTTAATTCGGGACTAATTGAGAAAATCAAAATTTTTAAAGACACAATTGAATTTTTCCAAGCTAATTTGGCATAATTAGGGATCAAATTGAAGACAATTGAAAGGTTAATTGTCAATTGAGGGTCAAATTGTATAAATCAAAAGTAAGGGACCAAAATGAAAAAGGCGCGCAAAGTCAAGGGTAATGTTGAAATTCGGACAGGGGCACAATTGCACAAAATTACAAATTTAAATCCAATTGAGGGTGCAATTAGAATAATTATAAATCAAAGGACCAAAATGCACTTTTACCTTACCCAAAGTTGTTGCACCTCACTGCCATTTCTGCCAACATGCACGCCGACCAGCCTTCGCCTCTCGACAGCCGCCTGAACACCACCGCCGACAGCCCACCAACAGCTACCACCACGCCAACCAGCCAGCCACCGTAGCAGGCCAGGTTCTTCTATAAAAGGCAGCCATGAACGCTGCATGGGGGGGAAGGAAAAAACGCAGAGAAAAACCAGAGGAATAGAGGAGAAGAAAACACAAAAAAAACAGAAAAAAGACAGAAGAGGGAGGAGAGTTTTTACGCAGAGAAGAGTGGGATTCTACAGAGGAGAAACTAAAAAAAATAAGCAAAACAAAAATCACACCATCACCCCCCAGCAACCTCTCTCCCTCTCTCGGTCGGCAAATCTTTCCTCTCTCTAAAACCAGCATCGATGTCCCTCTCTCTCATCGCCAACTCCAGCAGCGACCAGTCCTCTCCTCTCATAACCACCGTGAGCTCCTCCTCCACAGAGCCAATCCACCATGACCACCATCAGGTCTAGCTTCTTCTCTAGCTTCGACGAGAACACCAGCAGCAACGACGAGCGCAAACCAGTAGCAGGCCGGCGACTTCCACGGTTTCTTCCAGCCACCACAGGCCTTCAGTTTCGACGCCACCATGACAGGGAGAACCACCTCGACGTCCTCTACCCGGCGGCAGTGGTAGGTGACCCTCTCGTCGTGGTCGGCCGACCACCATTTTACTGTTCACATAATACGTGAACAATATTATTTCTGTTACTGTTTTCCTTTTTTTTCTTTTTTCTTTTTTATTCTTTATTTTCTCTTGGGGCTGGGCTGTTCTCAGCCTAGCCCAGCCTATTTGAGTTGGGCTCTGGCCTATTGTGCCCAGTCCCAACCTGTCTGGGCTTCCAGCCCGTGAGGACTGGAAGCCCAGCAAATTAAAATAAAAATAAAAAAATAAAAAATATATTTTTTTTACTACTATTTTTCTACAATTTTTTTTTCAAAAATATAAAATGTGTTGTTTTCATGTATACGGACGAATTCCAATATTTTCCAAGCATATTTTTCATAAAAAAAAATATTGCATCTTTCGCATATTTTAAAACAAAATTGGATATCGTAACTGGTTTATGATTATCCATTGGAAGTTGGCCAAAATATCAAAAATAATCAAAACCATTTGTGTTTTATTTATTAGTGTGTAAATTTACATTGTAAAATACATCCATGGATAAAAAAAAAAGATTTTAACTACGGTGTAAATTTGAAGCGTAAATTACATCTATAGATAAAAACTAAAAAAAGATTTTCTAACTGTAGTGTAAAATTACATAGTAAATTACACCCATAGATAAAAAAAAATATTTTTTTTAATGCATTGTAAAAAAAAATTAAACTTAAAAAAACAATCAAATGACAATGCAGCTTACCTTAGGTAGGGTGCACTGGGGGTGATGTGTCTTCCCCTTGCACAACAAGTCCCCTTATCCAGACTCTCGCAGACCAATAGGTTCTTAGTAACCTTAATACCAGGTGGCAACTCCTTATATTTATAGTCGTAATTTTTACGGCTATAAAACAAATACCCCCAATTTTCACCGCGCACCATTATCTTCCCAAATCTCGGCGGATAGTGGGGCGCGTAGCGCGTAAAAAAATAGCCGTTGCGACATTAAGGATTCAACATGTGGATCAAGTTAAATAATTCATGACTCTTTATTGGCAAGGATATTGAAAGACCTACTCTTAAACCTAGTGAGTAAAATTATGCCATGATTGATTCCTTGCCAATATTTCCATTTCCTCATGCCATGAAAGAAAATGGATTGTAATTCTAAAATATTTGAAATCTTCAAATAGGTAAGGACCAATATACCTTTGTTAGATGCTATTAAACAGGTACCTTTTTATGCCAATTGTTTGAAAGACCTACGCATTGTCAAAATAAAAATTGAATGTGAAATGGAGCCCTTTTAGCCGAACAAGTAAGTTCCATTCAGTCAAAAAATAATGATTACAAATTTAAAGACCTCAGTTATCCTATAATCTTATATATTTTTTTAGAATATAAATTAAAAAATAATAATCTTAGAGCATCTCTGAATGTACTTTCGTATTTAATTTTTTAAAGTCTCAATCTAGGTGATTTAAAACCAATTTTATAACTCTTATTTTCTAATTTAAGATTTGTTAAAAATACCTAAAGGAGTAATTGAAGATGCATTATTATAAGTTGATAAATTCACTCATCATATGGATTTTATTGTCTTGGATACAAAACCAATTAAAACATGCAATTCAATTCCTATTATTTTTGTATGTCCATTTCTTGGAACTTCTAATGTGTTGATTAATTCTAGGAATGGAGTGATGAAGTTATCCTTTGGAAACATGAAAGTGTAAATTAAACTTTTTAACATTTGCAAGCAATCTAAAGATGATCATGATCTATAAAAGGTAAAGTTGATTAAAATAATTGTTTATGATCAATTTGAAACTACTTCTAGTGAAATTGAGTCCAGTAAATCTAAATATTTACAAATTATTTATTTTCATGAAGAATTAAACACAAGTACTTGGAGAATAAAAATTGATGATTTTCCATCATGATCAATTAAGTCCATAACTTTAGGTGTTCAACTACCAAACATGATTTGAAATTGTTACCATCTAATCTCAAGTACTCATTTTTGGGAGAAAATGAGACTTTCTCTTGTAATACTTTAATGAAATATTTTAGGTAATAATTGATTCCCAACTTAATGCACATTAGGAAGGTAAGTTATTAAAACTTTGAAAATGCACAAAAATGCATCAGAATGGACCATAGCTAGAATAAAAGGAATTAGTCCTTTGATTTGAACACAAATAATTTATTAAGAGAAAATCCTAAACTCTTAAGAGATATGCAATGAAGGCTTAATCCTAATATGAAATAAACAGTGAGACATGAAGTCGTTAAGCTTTTAGATAATGGAATCATTTACCATATTCCATAAAGAAAAAGGATAAGCTCTATCCAAATTGTACCTCAAAAGTTTGTGGTCATTATGATAACAAATTAGAAAAATGAATTAATTCTAATAGGACTATTATTGGTTGCCACATATGCATTAACTATAGGAAACTTAACTCAATGACCAGAAAAAGATCAATTTTTCTTTACTTTTCATAGACCAAATTCTAGAAAGAGTTGTAGACCATGAATTTTGTTATTTCCTATATGGGTATTCAGGTTACAAGCAAATTAAATTGCACTGAAAGATCAAGAGAAAACTATTATCACAAGTCCATTTGGTAGTTTTGCATATACATAGAAGCCTTTTGAATTATGTAATACATCAACATAATTTCAAAGATATATGTTTAGCATATTAAGTGATATAGTTATATGTTTTTTTTTAGTTGTCATCGATGATTTTTTTTTTTAGTGATTCATTTGATAATGGTTTAACTAAATTAGAAAAGGTCTTAAATAGATGTCAAGAAAATAATTGTGTGTTAAATTACAAAAAATACCATTTCATGCTAACAAACAATATTGTGCTTTGTCATATAATTTCTTCAACGAGAATTAAGGCTCACAAGTTTAAAATCAAGTTAACCGCTAACTTGCAAACACCAAAATTTACTATATGAGGTTTATCAAAGATTTTAGTGTAACATCTAAGTCATTACGTAACTTTCTAACATAGGATAATGTTTTCGAGTGGACTAAGTGGGTGTTTGGTAGTGTGGTGTGATTTGAGGTTATAAATAAGTAGGTGTTTTAGTGGTTGGTAAAGATAAAAAAAAACATAAAATTTTCTGTGAGTCCCATCTTAAAAAATGGATGAACCGTCGTTTGATGAAAAGCAACTAAGAGCTTCTTTTCATTGTGTCTCGACCTACTTTTAATAGTTGATTATTGTGATGTGGATTTGGCTTGGTAAAAGTATTTTTGTTTGGTTCACGATAGAGTGAAAGAAAAAGTTTTTTTTTTTTTTAATAGTTGCCACCTGTTGGTTTATTATTAAGTGAATGAATACAATATTTTTAATGATTTTTACTTTTGAAAAAGCATGAAAGTCAAGAAAATACTAACAAGACTTTAATTTGTTTTTTATATATATAATTGAATTATTTTATGTTCTTTCATTTTGATGCATTTGTACTTTTTTTTTTTAGTGTGTGTAACTTATGTTACTGGTTTTTTCTTTACAAGATATTGTAGCATGAGAAAATAGTCAGGGATTGTACAGGCTTTCACGTATAGATCTTGTTCATGATAACATTGCAAATAGTTTGTTGAGAGAATAAAAAGAAGTGATCAATTTACTTGAATTATTAATTATATTATGAAATTATGATTATTAATACAATATATATCTGTGCATGCGCGCACGCACCCTTTAAAGTAATTTTACAAGTTGATAACAATATGAAAAGTTTGGTAACCAAACACATGAAACTATTTTTCATTAACCTCAAACTCAACTACAGTTTTAACCAAATACTTCAATAATTATTATGAACCGCAATTAAAAGTACTTTTTATGAAAATGCTTTTTTAAAACCTCAACTACAAAAGCAATCGCAATATCAAACACACCCTAAATATCATAAAAAAGCCTTTGTTAAACTTAAAAACTTATTCAGTTTTAATATTATTCATCCTTTAATTGGTTATTATATTTTGAAACAATATGTGATGCTAAAAATTATATTGTGGGTGATGTTTTAGGACGAAGAAAAGATAAGAAACCTTATTTGACTTATTGTACAGGTAAAACTTTAAATGATGCTCAAATAAATTGCTCTACCACTAAAAAAGATTACTTGTTGGGTGTATTTACATGTGAAAAATATAGATCTTATCTTGTTGTCTCACCTATTGTTGTATTTAGTGATTGTACAACATAAAAATATCTTCTTTTGAAGAAAGATTATAAGGCTAGATTGGTATGGTGGACCTAGTTCAAAGACAAGAAAGGTATAAAAAATGTCATCGTTAATCATTTTTCAAGATTAAAAATAGATTCAATATTTGATATCATAACAATCAATTATTAATTTCCTAGAAGATCTTTATTTTTCATTTCTACAATGCCTTGGTTTGCTAATATTGTCAATTTTCTTACAACAAGTGATTATCTCATTGGAGTAATGAAGTCAAAAATACCTTTTTAAGTAAAGTGAAGAACTTTTATTGGAATGGACCATACTTTTTCAAGTATTGTCATGTTCAAATATTTTGAAGATGCATTTATACAATGAGGTAAGTAGTGTCATTACAATTTATCATTTATATGCAAGGGTCATTTCTTGTCAAAAAAGACAATCACAAAAATATTAAAATGTTTGATTTTGTTTGCCCACCATATTCGAGGACAAGTGCATTCTATAAAACTTATAAAAAATATTGTGAAAAGTTAGGATCTATTTTAAGATATCATATGATGACTTTAAATCCTATTCTTGCAACTAAAAAATCTTTAATTATTAAGGTATATATTTCATGAGATCATTTCCTCCATAATTTTATTTTTTGTATATATTATTCTCAATATATTATGTTTCAAAATGGATAGAGGGAATTCCAATTTGAAATAATGATCATAAAATAGTGATATAAATTTTGAAAGAAAAGTGAATTCTTTAGAAATTAGGTACTTAGGATCCTTATAGGTTTAAGTGGGAGCTAAATCATGTTAAAATAACAACAAAATTAGATGGGTATTGAAGTCGTAGGGTCGACTATTGAGGCATAAAACAAAGCTTTGATGTAATGACATTATTCTTGTAAATTATATTGAAATAGTAATAACTAAACACATGGATAATAGTTTTGATGAATGGTTCTATATTTATATGAAAAATAGATTTTATGTTTTAGGTTTAGGTTTAGTTCTTTTTAAGAAATTGCTAAACTTAGAATAAGTTATAGTTTTAACTATGTTGGTAATTGTATTCTGATTGAACAAAAATGGAAATGAATTCATATTCATTTAGATGTCAAATAATTATATGATAATATGAATTGAATTAAATAAGTGGAAGAATATAAATAAATTTGATGATTTGGATACAATAATAATCAATTTAAAAACTTTCAATGAAAGGGATACTACTGGAGTGGTTCAACAGGATAAAAGAGTTTGGTAGAACTATATTACAAGTAGATACTCTATAGCTTGTGGAACCTTTCTTATAATTTTCTACAAATTTTATTTGTGAACTAGGTAATCAATGAAAATGTGAGTAGACATATTATTTATATGTATGGAAAAAAAAAGTAAGATGAGAAGTTTGATTGATATTCGTGAGGAATGTTGGAATATTAGCTTCCAAATGGGAATATTGGATTGATTGGCAACCAATATATTTTGACCAGATTGATTGGCATTCGAGAGGAATACTAGAATACTGACTTTTAAATAGGAATGCCGAATCAATTGATAATGAAGATTGGTAGATCGAATTGATTGGTGTTCATGAGGAATCCAAAATATTGGTTTTCAAATAGAAATGCTAGATTGATTGGAAACTAAGATAAGATGACAACATTGATTGGTATTCATGAGGAATACCAGAATATTTGCTTTTGAATAGGAATGTAAAAATGATTGGCAACCATGATGAGTTTGCCATATTGATTAGTATTCTAAAGGAATACCAAATTATTGGCTTTGTTATATGAACAATGAGATGATTAATTATATAGTTTCACTTTTTAATGTGTAAATTAAATGAAAAGAAATTTGGAATGATTATAAAGATGAATTTTAATCATTGTTTAGTTGAAAAGTTTTTTGTATTCTACTCTACATAAACCTTTTTACATAGAGAATTACCTATAGATTTCTTATAGGTACCTCATGGATTGATCAAGGGTATTATATAGTGAGTACTTTTGTGTAGGTCTAAGTAAATATAAATTATTTTTTATAATATTAAGCATGTGGTTTGTAATTTTAAATACTTAATTTTGTTATATAATTAAACTAAAAATTATCACCACCTAGTTAAGGTAATGTAAAATGTTTAATGATATAATTGGCTTAACTTATATTTATCTCTATAATTATTTTAACACTCACCAAATTTTTAAAATGGAGTTGAATCAATCAACTGGCTGTGGTCCGAAAATTGGAGTCCCGTGAAAAAATCCGTACCAATCCCCCCCCCCCCCCCCCCCCAATAGATTCACAGTTAGGAACAAGAGGAAAGCATCTTAAGTGTTATCGATCTCACCTTTCCGGGCTTCTTATTCCAGCAGCAAAGGCTGGACCGGAGCATGGCATTGGTAGTGAAGGCAACCAATAGCCATCTTCGGTGCTAGCACCTGGGGGAACGAGACGGATAAGTGTTAGATGATGCAGTGTATTGAAATTGATTTGATATTTTGAATTACTATGATGGATGTGAAATGAATAGATGGCTTAGTGATATGAATAGATAAGGATGGATTATGGAGTGATTCATATGGTAAGAGGAGATCCAAGATGATTGGATTGGAAACGGGGTGATAAGTTTTGGTGTATAATATAGTTATAAAGTAGTATTGTTTGAGTGATTAATGTCAACACTTGGTAGGTCTAAAAACAGAAAACTCTGCATACCCAAGAACAGAAACTGATTACCACTTGTTATAGGATGGTCCAGACATGATATGGAGCTAGAGCAGATCCATCCCCGTGCTGGAGCGGGGTTGAGGGTCCATCGACAGGGATAGAGCAGAGAGAAGACCCATTGTCAATGCATCCATAGTACATACATCGTCCCGACCGACAATAGGGCCAGCTAGGCTCCATAATAATCTTGCACTGGTGGCTGTCCATTGAAAATGAGTGGGCTAACAGGGACAAATGTTTGAGAAACGGGTCACATCAGCAAAGACAGGCGGTTGAGCCTCCGAGAGTGGCCCCAACAGTAGACTCTAGGTCTTATAATAAATGCTGTGATGTCAGGTATATTCGATATGATGTTGCTGACGACACCTGCAAAAGCACCAGCCCCGAGGAGGGACTGACTGGTTGCCCTTATTCGATGGGCAAAAAAAGTTTGACGGAATTGGGACTGAAGGAGTCTATGGTGAACATGACGCTGAGGTTACCGAAAGATGGATGAATCAGGAAAGTGGAATGGACATTTAGGGAGATCGATGTACGAGCTAAGATATGATATTCAGCTACAGTCAAGTAGCGCGCGCCCACTCGGTGGGAGACTGAGCGCTTGAGGCGGGACATGGAGTCTTGGATGAATTTCAAAAGAGGGTTTGAAAATGAATTACGTACAAAGTGGCTTCATAAAATAAAAGAGCAAGAAGTTTCAGCGTTGAGGCAGGAAGGAATGATAGGGATGGAACATGAGAGCAAAAACACCAAATCTAGTGGATAGTCTCATGAAAATCAAATAAAAAAACACTCATGAACCCAAATCCATCACCAAATCGATGTTCAAAGATATAGATGACTTTCTTCCATCAAAGGAGGTTGTGTACATTGAAGTCGGCTGCCAAATCTGATCAGAATTCAGCTTTCTAGAAAATAGATTTCTCAAGTTGAATCAGTGAATTATTATCACGGTGATATTGCTTGAGTCATTATATAATTTAAAGCATAAATGGTGTTTGTTTTTTATGAATTAAATTAAAAACATCAAGAGTTATTGATCCAAAAACACCATTTATCAGATTGCGAGATGTGAATAATATCATCTAGGGAATTGTTTGGCTTCTCTAGGCTAATGTTACACTTGTCGACAGGAAGGGCATCACTAGCAGGAGTGCCATATCTAGAGGTGGTAGCAGGTATGCTACGATTAAGTGCTCATGTAGTAATATACTTTGATTGATCCTGGCAAAATCAATTTGTTTGTATCATATAGACTTGTAAGAACTTTAAATATTTCCCAAAAAATTAGATAAAAGAGATGATTAGTGCACCCTCATGACAAACAATAGATTTAGATTTTGTTTTTTTGGAAAATGATAGTAAAGATATAAGGGTAAAAGACTAGGTAAAATTAGTGCTTCTAAAGTTACAAGATTTTGATGTAGTTCTAGGATCGGCTAAGTATCTATCAAGGTTAAATAAACTATTTTCTAAAATCGTAATAATGCAAAGGGTAAATGAGAAATGCATAGTAATTGGAGGAGAGAGTAATATTATATCAAATTATGTAATTTCAATTATGACAGTTCAAAACCTACTTGGAGTGTTCAACTTACTTAGCATATATGCAAAGTTATATGCTAAGTAAAGGTATAGAGAGGTAGAATTGAGAGATATACCTGTAGTAAGAATATTATCAAATGTATTTCCAAAAGAGTTACATGTGTTATAACCTTAAAAAAGTAAAAACATTGATAGATATTGTTCTTGGAAATGCTCCTATAACATAAAGACCATATAGGGTGACACTAATTGTTATTGGACATATGATTTGTAGGACTAAATAACTCATTATAGGGAGTTGCAATGTTATTTGTAAAGAAAACAAATGGAATCTTTTTATTTTATATAGATTATTAACAGTTAAATAAGGTGTTAGTGAAGAACAAATAATTGCTACTTGGATATATGATCTATTTCACTAAATGAAAAGAGCCAAAATGTTTTTAAGGATACATTTGAGATCAAGATGTTATCAATTGAAGATAAAGAAACAAAACATTTTAAATATTGTTTTCAAGACTAGACATGAACATTACAAGTTTTTAGTAATGTCATTCGGGTTGATAAATTCCCCAACAATATTTAAGGATCTAATGATACCCTAGATTATTCCAACTCTTTTTGAAAGCATGAACAACACCTAAGGAATGTGTTGTGGACCTTGAAAGAACACTAGTGGTATGTAAAATTCATTGCGTGTGAGTTTTGATTAAAAAAGTAGTCTTCTTGGGGCATGTAATTACTAAGAAGGGCAACTTTGTCGATCCAAGAAAAGTAAAAGTTATGTTGAAGTAGGAGACCCATAACTATAATAAAAGTTCAAAGTTTTTTTTTACCTTGTAAGATATAATATAAGATTCATTGAGGGCTTTTCCACCATTATAACTTCTCTAATATGGTTAACTTAAAAGGGGGTGAAGTTTAAATTGTTGAAATAATATGAAAAAATCTTTATATAGTTGAAAAGGAATCATATGAATGCCTTTGTTCTAACATTTTAGACAGTAATAGAAGGATATGTAGTATACAGTGATGCATCAAGAAAAGGTTTTGGTTATGTGTTAATGCAACATGAGAATGTAATAACATATATATCAGGACAATTTAAACCTCATGAACTTAACTATTTAGTCTATGATCTTAAACTTTTAGTAGTGGTGTTTGTGTTAAGAGCATTGAGACACTATTTATATTGTTCTTGAGTATAGATTTTTATAGATTATAAGACTTTAAAGTATCTCATGTCATAAAAAGAGTTAAACATGGAACAAGGGAGATAAAAAAAAAATTAAAGACTATGATTACATAATAAACTACTATTCTCAGAAGGCAAATATGGTGGTAGATGTTTTAAGTAGAAAGAATCAAATTAAAAGAGAGGACTTCAATAATAGAATAAAATATATATGAAAGAGATTAAAAACTGAATGCTTAGTTAGGCCTTGGACCCTGAAGGTCATTAATAGCTTAGGATATGACCTACCTTCAAGAAAGAATATATAAAGCTCAATCAAGAATTACATAGATTGAATAAGTAACAAGAAAGTTAGAAATGAGGTTAAAACACCTTATAGGATTTCAAATGATGGAATAGTAAATAGTATTAAAGGTACATAAATGTATGTTTCTAAAGATATGATTCTTAAGAATGAGGATCTGCAAAAGGCTAAGAGTCAAAATTTGTCGTTCATCCTTAGAATACTAAGATGTTCATAAATTTGAAAGAGTTCTATTGGTGGCTGAATATGAAAAAAGAGATAGCTAGATAACTAACCAGATATAGAATATATCAACAAATAAAGGTAGAACACTAAAAAACTATGGGACCTTCACAACCCCTTTTAGTTCCTAGGTGGAAATGATATCACATATCTATGGGTTTTATGATATGCTTGCCTAAAGGAAAATGGGGAAATGATGAGATATGAGTTATTATAGACATCTTAACTGCACCTTATTTATACCTATAAAAATGACAAGCTTGGTGGATAGATTGAATCGATTATATATAAATGAAATGATGTTTATTATTTCATATCGGAATCCTGATTGTAGTTCTTTATTGTAATCAATTATTAAACATGCTTTAGGAAGTAAAAAATTTTATCTTTAGATTAATGGGCAGTTTGGGATGACAACTAAACATTTAGAGGGTTTTGAAAGGGCATACATCTTAAAGTTTAGGGGAAATTAGGAGAATCAAGTTATAATAGGAATGACTCTCTACAAAGCTCTCTATAGCAGGATGTGTAAAATGTTGACTTGTTAGGAAAAAGTTATATATAAGAAGTTATATGGGGTAGAATTGATACAAATCACCTCTAAAAAAATAAGGATTACTAAAGGTAGAATGAAAGTCCTCAAGTACATACAAAAAATACATATGGATATTCAAAGAAGACCTCTGTAGTTTAAAATGGGTGATAAAGTATTTTTAAATGTGGCCTTATGGAAGCATAAGTTAAAATTCAATTTGAAGGGAAAATTAGAAATAAGATACATTGGACCCTTTGAAATTATAAAAAAAGTTAGGTCAATGACATATAAGTTAGCTTTGCCCTTGCAACTAGTCAAAGTACATGATGTGCTCTAAATTTCCTTATTGCAAAAGGCCATAGTTGAGTATTATGCCAAGTTCTTATAGAGATTAAGGAAGTTTGACACTAGAAGTGAAACCAAGGAGAATGCTTGATTGACGTGAAAAAAGATTAGGGATAAGAGAATTCTTATTATAATAGTTTTATGAAGAATCTCACAAATTGAGGAAGAAACCTAGGAAAGTGAATCAAAGATGGTGAATAAGTATCCTTGCTTATTACAAATTTTAGGTATGATATCCAAATTTCAAAGATGAAATTCCTTATTAGGAAGGGATATTGTGTCGACCTAGTTAAAAAATATTTAAAAAAAAAAGAAAAATAAGGAAAATAATTAGTGATGAAGAATTAGTTAAATTTTACATGAGCTAATTAGTTAGATAAAAAATAATAATAAATGAGAGGTAATTTAAAGCAAAAAAAAGTAAAATAGAAATATAAAGAAACCAAATTGAAATTTTACCTAATTAAGAAAATTCTCATGAAAATTTTAAGTAAATAGAATAATTAATTTATAAAAAGGGCACAAATAAAACATGAAAGAAAGAAGGGGGGTAATTGATTTAAGAGAATGAATGAAGGATTGATTAAGTGAAACTTATAATAGTAAGAAAAAAACTTGGGGACTTAAATGAGAAATTTCCAAGAGAAAATGTATAAATACCCTTCTTTTTCTCACCTTAATTGACAACAAAATGGACAACAAAGGGGGGTATAAGGGTATAAGGTTGGGGTAGATTTAATGCCTTTAAAATTACAAGGTTTTGATATAGTTTAGGAATGGATCAAGTAAATATCCATTAAGCTTAAATAAACAATTTTTCTAAAAATAATAACAATGCAAGGGGAAAATGAGAAATTGGTAGTTTTTAAAAGAGAGTAACATTATACCAAATTGTGTAATTTCAACTGTAACAATTTAAGAACTAATGAGAAAAGAGTGTTTAAATTATTTAGCATATGTCAAAGTAAGGCAAAGAGAGGTAGAATTGAAATATATACCTATATTAAGAATATTTCCAAATATATTTCCATACAAATTACCTTAATTACCAGCTAAAAGAGAAGTAAAAGTGTTGATAGAAGGGATTCTTGGAATTGTTCCTATAATACAAAGTCCTATAGGATAACACTAGTAAAGTTGGTAGAATTGAAAATTTGGTTACAAGAATTATTGGACAATATATATACATGACTTAGTAACTCCTTATAAGGTTATAAGTAAGAAAAATGGAACCTTCTGACTCTATATAGATTATTAGTAGTTAAATAAGGTGACAGTAATGAACAAATAACTATTACCATGGATAGGGAATCCATTTCACCAACTCAAAGGAACCAAAGTGTTTTTAAAAGATAGATCTGAGATCAGGATATTATCAATTGAAGATAAAGAAACAAGCCATTTCAAATATTGCCTTTAAAACTTGGTATGATCATTACATGTTTTTAGGAATTTCATTTGGGTTGATAAATTTCCCAACAATATTTATAGATTTAATGATACCCTAGTTTATTCCAACTCTTTTTGAAAGAATGAACATCACCTAATAAATGTGTTATGGACCATGAAAGAACACAAGTTACAAGTAAAATTCATTGAGTGTGAGTTTTGATTAAAAAACATAGTCTTCTTGGGGTATGTAATTTCTACGAAGGGCATCCTTACGGATTGAAGAAACATAAAAGTTGAGTTGAACTAGGAGACCCATAACTATAATAGAAGTGCAAAGATTTATTGGCCTTGTAATATATTACAAAAGATTTATTGAGAGTTTTTCCACCATTATAACTCCTTTAACATTATTAACTCAAAAGGAGTTAAAGTTTGAATGGTTGAAAGAATATGAAAGAAGCTTTATATTATTTTGGAAAGGAATTTTACGAATGCCTTTGTTCTAACATTTCAGCCAGGAATGGAAGGATATATAGTATACAACGATGTATCAAGAAAAGATCTTGGTTATGTGTTAATACAACATGAGAATGTTATAAAATATGCATCAAGACAATTAAATCATCATGAACTTAACTACCTAATCCATGATCTTGAGCTTGCAAATGATATCGTCTAGTCTTTTTTTTTTTAATTCTTTAGAGTTTAATTTGGTTTTTCAACCTTTGATTTCATTCAATTTTACTATGAACCTCTAAACTTTCAATTTTATGCATTTGTGCCCCTATTAAATTTCAATTTCAACCACGGTTTCATGAGTTATTTTCATTTTGGTCTATGGACTCATATATATGCAATTTCACCCTTAATTGATCATTAAACTTCAATTTCACTCTTGACGTCAATTAATTGAATTGAGAGTTTCTTCAATGTATCCCTTAATTGATACAAAAACATTGATTTTCTTGTAATTTTCTCTTAATTTCAATTAATTGACTTGGTAAAAATTAAATTTGATATCTTAAATTTCAAATTTTCTCAATAAAGCCTATATTACCCTCTCAAACTTAATGTTTCACAATTAAGTCTCTAATAAAATTAATTTGATCCATTTAAAGTATAATTAACTTCTTGTAGCTACTTAAATCCTTCAATTTGAATTAGATGAATTCTTAAACATAATTTAATGTTAATATTTCCTATGATAAAATTCAATTATCCTATTAAAAATATAATTATGCCATTAGACTTTATTTTTTATGTAAATTTATCTAATAATCATATTTTGACATTGAATCTGTATTATCTTTAGCACAATAAAATTATGATCGAGCTCTTGGATTTGTTCAAAAAAAATTACTTAATTTTTTCACCATATTAATCCTTTTTTATTATTATTATTTTGAGTGAATTTGAGAATAACCTATAAATAGGTTATGACAAGTAAATTCGGTGACTTACGCATGTTAAAAACTTACTTCAATTTTTTTTTAATACTTTAAGGTTCATGCCTTAACTTTTATAAGAGTTAAATCCTTACCCAAGTCTAAACTCTAAGATTCAAGTTATGAAACAGACACCAAGTAGTGTTTAGTACGATTGATTATATCGGTCAAAATAAATAACTCATGTTTATACACAAGAATGAAGAATTGTTTTTTATATGGAATCTTGAATGAAGAGTTATATAAATGAAACTACGGACAAACACATACACAAATACATGTAGATACATGGAATTGTGTGCTCGCGAGGGCGCATGTAAGTTTTAAAGATCTTATTTTAATCAAGAAGTTTATGAAATGAATTGAATGCAGATTCTATTAGAATTTTATGTTATAAACCAGAATATGGAATGGCGACTAAATTTTATTTGATACAGAGAAAGGTGATTGCATAACACAACAGCCTCGTACCAAGTCTCGAATACAGGTCTTAGGTAGGTAACCTACAACTTTGGAACCATTGTTTAATGTTAGCTCTTTTACTATGGTATTGTTAAGCTAAATTTAAGTACTTGGTAGTGAACAAGGAACTGGGAATAAATGATTTCCAAATGACATATCAAATAGATTTTGTCTTTAATAGAAATGCTAGATTGAATGAAATTAGGCATTCAATTGAGAATGTTGGAATAAATGCTACATGGATGAGTTAACAGATACATATTGATTTTTAAGAAAAAATGAATTAAACTGGGCATTCAATTGAGAATGCCAGAATAACATCTGTCGTTTTTGCATTCAATTGAGAATGGTAGAATAACATAGGTGTTGTTTTTTCTAGGTTTAATTTGTATGTGTTGCTGTTTTTTAAGGTTTAAGATATATCTTTTCACGACAGAGTCTCTATCTTGTTAGATCAAAAGTCAAACTATTTTAGAGTTTGAATTTTAGCATTGTATTTTTTTTTTTTTTGTATTTTGTATTTTTAACAATTAAGGGTATATTTTATAATGCAATTTTATACTCTTAATTATTAAAATTTACAACTAAATGTTAATATGTGAAATAAAAATGAATAAAATTATTGGTGAATAATTCTTAACAATTTGATCAAGCTCTAATGGATAAATCGAAATTGGTTATCATATCTATTTTTTGTACTTTAAAAACATAGAAAAATTGAAATTTATTTTTGTGTTCTTATAAAAATATGCTTAAAATGTTTTTTAGAATTCGTTGTTATGTATAAAAACATATCATTTTTATTTTTTAAACAAGGATTTTTTTATTTTTTGGGAATTTCAAAAGACATTAGATATTTGGTATTGTGGTCTAAAACCCGATATTAAACAAAATTAGTAGAAGAATCGGCCATAGAATAAAAGGTATTTGAATAGGCCAAAATGATATCTGACTTAGGCATGAAATGGATAATGTCTTTTATATGAAAAGCCAAAATGAGTGGTATGGGACACTCCGCGAAATGTCATATTGTATGTTAATATAAATAGAGATCACAGAAAGGATAGCATCCGAGGAGAAAATCATTGATTGAATGATTGCTGAATAAGTTAAATTGAATATATAATCATCTAGTCAAAATGATGTGGGTTTTAGATAAGGAATCAACTAACCATGAGAATTAATAATTATAGTGTCCCCATGTTCACAATATAATGATAAAAAGTTTACGAGCTGAATTGTAAATCCCGAGTTCAAGTTAAGATATGTATCCCTGGAAAAAATTTAGGATAATCGAAATTTTACTTACTTACCAGATCCATAAAATACATTTCTAATGAAGCTTG
The DNA here is from genome assembly GCA_015731905.1 of Salix dunnii. Classification (NCBI taxonomy): domain Eukaryota; kingdom Viridiplantae; phylum Streptophyta; class Magnoliopsida; order Malpighiales; family Salicaceae; genus Salix; species Salix dunnii. The sequence goes on from CM027676.1 coordinate 4,730,875, forward strand.
TTCTTAAAAAAAATAAAATAATAATTATACTATAACTCATTAAACTAGCAGACAAGACATTTTGCGTATAAAAAGAAATTGATAACATTAATATGAAAGAATCCTTGTTTTTTCATATCAAGTATTAATTGTATTTTTACCTTATTGGCTTAACCATTGCAGGTACTTCGTTTTTTTATAGAATTTATCTAGTAGACAAATAAAGAAAAAGATTATACTAATTGACAATTGATTGTTGTCGAATGGTCCAAACATGGCATGGAGCTAGCACCAATTCATCCCTAGTGCTGGAGAGGAGTGAAGGTCCATAGCTATATGAAAGTTATCATCTTTGTGGCATTATAACCATACACCTTCGGTTCTTGATTCAAATAATCAATGGGGCCAGGTTTTCTACTCTGATTTGAGCTTTTTTTTTGGATAAGTGTGTCAATTCTTGATTAGGGTTCTAGAATTTTCTCTCTAGGTTTGCATTGTGGTTCACAGAATATTTTTTAGAGGTTTTGTGAATGTGTTGTCAATTTAAGTGTGGATCATGTTGAGGCACCTCCTGCAAACGTTATAGACCAAGAGATGTCCAATGCAGATGAAAGAGCTAGAATCCATTAAAATAAATAGATGTTGGTTTCTCATTAACAGAGTTATTTATTTGAATGAGAATCTTTTAACATATCATTAAATGAAAATGAATTTCAGGAATTCATTTTCAAGTTTACCAGTATTAAAACTATATGCTTAATCACAAGTACAATAAAATCATTGTTTGAATAACCATGTTTCAATTAAGTTAATTTCAAAATTATCCTAAATGGATGAAAATGGTAGGTGTTAGGTGGGAAAAGTTAAGGTTAAATAAATAATATTTATGTTTTTATTATATAGTTCTCACATGTTAAGGAACCATTTCAACTTAAAGTTTAAGCTTGTAAGTGAGACCCCAAAATATGATTTATATTATTCTCTAATACCCATAATTTTAAAAAGTTAATATATATATATATATATATATATATATATATATATATTGGTTTTTAAGGAAAAAGTTTACTGGGACACAAAAAAAAAAAAAAACAATGAAATTAGGTATTTAAAATATAATCTTTTATTTCCTAAACCTTATTTCTATTTAAGAAATTTAATATATTAGGTTGCATGATTTCTAACATGAAACTTACAAATATCCAATGAATAAATCCTACTATGATGTCATGACATTAACAAAATGAAAGATAAAACCTTGATTTCAACATTAAATTCTTGTTAATGGAATAGATTTATATAAAACGTGTGTTTTTAGGATGATTTAAAGAGGAAAATTGATTTCAATTCACATAATTTAAAATATTTTTTTATTATGGAAATATAATAATAAAAAAAAACAATAATAGGAGATCTACACACAAGAATTTATATGAGGTCACACTATCTTAAGCAAAGCATAATAGTCGGCTCTCTGTCCCCCACAAATTATATTGCTATGATCCACAAAGTGGACAAGAAACTTGTGATTTGCACCGAGGAGGGTATCTGCTGACCATAAAACAGAGAGCCACGTAGAAGTGGACAACACATGCAAATACAACAAATACAACAGCATGAGTTGAATTACTGTGTGAAGAAAAAAAAAAAAAACAGGATCATGTGATGATCCTATTTACCTTGAACGAAGAAGAATCTGAATAATCAATGACTCCATAATGATCCAACTTCAGATAATGCAGTGATGAATTTGACTGCTGTTTTGACCTTCTCGTTGTCATAAACGTGCTTAATGCCCAGGTCCTCTTCTCAATGAACCTTACAAAGTAAGCCCTATATTTTAAAATTTAAGCAAATCCATTTCTCTCGCAAAACAAAGAACATGTCACATGCAGATGAGCTTGCATATTGACCTCGGAGAGTTCTATTCCTCTCGGGGCAACTAGAGCAGGCATGTTTCTGTGTGTGTGTGGATCATTGTACGCTTCTGCAGAATAACAACAGCCGTTGGATTTCGATCCTCTTCTCATGCATAGATCATTTCCCTTGATTTTTCTTGTTTTTGTCCAATACAAGTACGTGGGCCGTAACTCGCATGTATTGACTTGCTACATGCTAAGTTTATCTCCCTCTTCAATCATGAGCCGTTTGGATTTCACTGGGGAACCGAGAGGCAATATTCTGAATTACATCAATATTGTATACAGTTTGTTGAGTTTCATGTATTTACCGAAGGTAGGTGGATGAAAGAGATAGTATCACCCCCATCTCTGTACTCCTAGAATAAATAACTTGAAGACTTGAGTGCAACTCACTCCAGCTCTCTCTTGTTGTCCGAAACACCAGTTGAGGGAGAGCAGAAAAAACTAGAAAAATGCCACTGGCACCTAGAAGTAGATGCGATAAGAGGGAAGCTAACAAAGGAGCATGGACAGCTAAAGAGGACCAAAAACTGGCCCAGGCCATTGAAATTCATGGTCCAAAGAGGTGGAGATCAATTGCTGCCAAAGCAGGTATTTTGAATGAATGCATTCATTAATCATGAATGTCTATAGTACCAGTGAAAATACAAATGCAAGCATTTAGTCCAATTGTTTCAGTAGAATTCATCAACTATTTTGGATTTGATAAGCTGATTAGACCACACTGTTTACTGCAGATCTGAATAGATGTGGCAAGAGCTGCAGGTTGAGATGGATGAATCATCTTAGACCAAATATTAAGAGAGGTAACATATCAGACCAAGAAGAGGACCTGATACTCAGGCTTCATAAGCTCCTTGGTAACAGGCAAGCTTATCAGAATTTTCCTAATCTCATTTTTTCTCTTTCGCTATTCTTCAATGATAGAAATGTATGGTGGGCTAAGTATTTTAACTTTGATCAATTTATTGCTCATTTAGATGGTCTTTGATAGCTGGAAGACTGCCTGGAAGGACTGATAATGAAATCAAGAACTACTGGAATTCTCATTTGAGCAAAAAGATAAAGCAAGATGAGGAGAAGCCGGTAAGAACCTCAACATTGAAGGAACCTGAGCCTAAGAAAACCAATGTACTGGATATGGATAAAATTGCCAAGGGAAGGGAGGAGGGTACTTCTAGGAGGCTTGAGGACTCGAAATCTAGCTTTGTTGGGGATGACTTCTTTGATTTCTCCAACGAGGATCCCATGGATTTGGATTGGATGAGTAAATTCCTTACACTGGATGAGTCTTTGTTTGATTTTCCATGATATTGTTTGTTGCCTTGGTTCTGCTTTTCGAAGCAGTAGTTTATGCATTCGTATTTTTGTGATGCAAGCTATTGCCAGAGCTGTTGTTGGCGGTCAATGGATGTGAAACTACAGGATTTTCCCTGGATTTTCACTAAATCAATGATTTTATCAAATTTTGTTTTCTAGTGACTGTTGAAGCAGTGGAGGATAGTTCTGGTCAGAGTTTTGGGCATGTAGCCTGGCCATTCATGGATGAAAAATGATCACAGAGGCAACTTGAAGTGGGATATTTTTACTAGTAAAATAAAGACTCTACCTAGATCCATGCTTGTTCTCTCTAGGCACCATCAAAGCCATAGAGATATTTTATGTTTTTTCTTTTGATATTTTTTAGGGCCATTCAGCAGGAAAATGCTCTGGTACATTTTGTCCCCTTCTAGTCCTAGTTAGTGCATCATCACCAATAAAATATGTAGCAAGGAGAAGCCTTGAATAATGTTCACGAAGTGTTCCTTGTAAATATAATAATTTCTCTTAATGATCAAGTTTTGAGATTTAAAGGTATAGATTAGATAAACTTAGTACTAAACTGAAGTTTGAATCCTTTGAACACCATACACCATTGTCAATTATAGTACTAAGGCATTTAAAAATTCTTGTAACTACTCTCAGATGTAATTCTTAAGGATTAAGATTGAATCTAGTACAAACACCTAGAATAAAAGCATTGTCAAGTTTACTAGCAATAATGCTAAGTGGACTCTCTATCATGCTTATATAAAGAGTAGAATAAACTTGTAGGAACTAAGTTGATTTTGATAAATGTACTTATAGTTGTACGAGCATGAAATGGCTTTGTTCTTTTATGTCAAACTTTTTAATTGTATCTCCTAGTTTGTATGTTAAGAAAGATGTTTAATTCACCAATCGCACTCATTTCAAATTCTAATTTCAAACTCATAAGAAAGTGAATCACAAGTAGCTCCAAAAACAATATCATCAATATGAATCTGAGCAATGAGTAGATGTTTGCTAGTTTTTCTCACATAAAATGTCTTGTGACCTTGTCATCTCGTAAAATTGTTATCTAACAAATTTTTGTAATCATTCATACCATGCTCTTGGTATTTATCTTATACAATAGAATGCTTTATTAAACCTATATACATGATTTAAAAACAAATGATTAGCGAAACCTTTTCCTGCATAATTCCATTTAAGAAAGTATTTTTCACATCCATCTAATATAGTTTGAAACTCAAGTGACAAGCCATTACTAGCAATATACAAGTAGATTTCAAACTAGCTACTAATATAAATGTTTCATTAAAACCAGTCCCTTTTAATCTAAGTGTATTCTTGTACCTCTAGTCATGCTTTATCTTTTATGACTGTTCCATGTTGATCTGATTTGTTCTTAAAGATCAATTTTGTTTCAATTATATTGTGACTATCAAAACATGAAACTAGTTCGCATAAATCATTTTTTAAAATTGATTTAGATTTTCATGCATGATATTGATCCAGCTTTCATCTTATTAGGCATCTTCAACCTGAATAGGTTCAACATGTGATAGATAATACATATATGATACTTGATTGATAATATTTTTTCTTAACCTCATACCTTTATCCAATTTTATAATAATTATTTTCTTAGGATGATTGTGTTTTATCCATAAGGAAGGACCTTTCTCCTAAGAATATTAAAAAAATATGAGCATGACTCTTCATATATTTTTTCATCTTATTCTAGTGAGTTTTTTCCAGTTGTTTTAATAATGTTATTGAGACCTGTTTTAATATATTCTTTCAAATTATCATCAACAACTACATTGATTGATTTCATAATAGTTTGAGTTCGTGGGTTATAAGATTTGTAGGCTTTATTGTGTGAAGAGTATCCAAGAAATATTTTGTTATCACTCTTAATATCAAACTTATACATGTTTTCTCAATCTATCAAGACATAAAAAGAACTTTTCAGCACTATGAAGTATTCTTCCTCTCAACTATACCATTCTACTAAAGAGTGATAGGAGTAGAGAATTATTGAAGCATACCATGTTGATCATAAAATAATAAAAAGTTAGTACTTTCAAGTTCTTTATCATAGTCATTGTGGATTTTTAAGATGAAAGATTATTTTTTGTTAGTAATCTTTTGAAGAGTTTCCTTGCAAGATCAAGGGCCTCGTACTTTTTTCTCAATAGAATAACTCCAATGTATCTTGGATAGTCATCCATAATGACTATAATATACTTCTTTCTACCCCCAGTCTTAGTTTGAAATGAACCTATTAGGTCTATATACAACAATTTAAGAGGTCATGATATTAATGTTGATCTTTAGTTTGTTTTCCTTCCTAACATGCTCCACTCAACATCTTTAAAACTGGTTATAGATTTGATAAACCATGTAATTGCTTTGCTTTTAGAGATCTTAGACAAGTCTACAAAGCTGATATAACTTAGGTGCTGATGTCAAAGATCAATATCATCAAGTGTTATCTTATAAAAATCAAAAAGGGTAAAGGCTAACAGTAATTATCTAAGGTTTTGATATATTTTTCAGTTTGATTGTAGATGTTGCATTTATTCTTAGAAAATTACACATTATAATTCTCATCTTAAATTTTACCTATTCTTAGTAAGTTAGCTTTAAGACCAATAACAAACAAAACATTATTAAAAGTAGGTAAACTAGAAATATTAATACCTTCATTTTCTTTTATAGTAGTTGTGTTTTTACCTCTAAAGATCACTAATCCTAACCTTTATATTCCTAACATGTCTAAACACAATCATTATCTAAGTACCAAAAAAATTTCTATTTTTTTTTAGCATTGTATATGCTACTAAACATATTGTCTTTTTATTTACCATTTACTAGTTTTTTTTTTTTTTTTTTTGGTATAAACAAGTCAAGGTTGAATATCTTTCATGGTGTGTGGCTTGTGCACCATGTTCCCTCCCTCTCAAATATTCTTCTCTTTTTTAATTAAAAAAAAGGAACCCAAAAATAACTCTCCCTTTCCTTTCTAGTTTCTACGACGTTATTTACTCGGGCGTTGCGATAAATTTTTTCTAGGTAAAAAACTTATTGATTTTGTGTGTGATGTAATTGGTTACATTAATATTTAATTAGTGAAATTGTAATCAATAAAATCTGTTAAAAATTGTTTTTACATTAAAATTGTTAAAATTGTTCCAAGCAATAAAATTGGTACATTGTACAATTGGAATTGATAAAATTAATTGAAAATGAGTCATGTGCTTCGTGCAACACACTGATTAATTGTTGTGTATGTTTTTATCAGTTTGATGAATTATTTCATTAGCAAATAGTAAAATTACAATCAATAAATTTTAGCACAGATGAGTGATTTGTTTTACGCAGGAAATAATTTGATTGATGGTTTTGTTTAAAATAATTATGTAATAATTTAATTGATAGATAGCAAAACTACAATTAATCAAATTGACTAAAGATGAGTTGTTTGTTGCTTGGAACATACTAATAATTTGTTGGGCATGTTTTAACTATTTGATGAATAATTTATTTGACAAATAGCTAAAATACAACTACTAAAATTCATTAAATATTAGTTTTTCATATTTTTTCTTCATATTATATTATTATATTAAAAATATTTTAATAAAGTAAGATTAAATTAATATGAGATTTATAAGGAAAAGTTAGTTAATTTTTATATATATATTTTAAGACATTAATATAAAAAATTATCATAATATATAATTAGCCTCACATATTTTTCAAGAAAAAGTCTTAAAAATAATTATTATCATTATTCTAAATGTTTTATTTATAGTAAAATAAATACATATAAAAACTACATACTCTTAAATTTTTCAAGTTGATTATTTAACTCAAATGTATAGCATTATAAAAAATTATATGACCATTAACAATTTTGTTATATGTTACAAAATTTGGTGCTTGTTGCGACAAAACACATGGCAATTGTTTTTTGGTAAATAATTTAACATAATTTTTCTACAAATCTTGTCTACATGTGGCTTCATATATTTTTTTATGTGATATGAGATCTGAAATATTATACATAAAAAAGAGTTACAAAAGTTATTTTTTCACAAAAATAACATTGACTAGTGAAATATTTTGATTATTATTTTCATTGTTACTATTATGATTGCTAAATTATCATAATTATTATCATTGTTACTATGAACATTATTGCAAATAAGTAATATTCTAATTATATATGGTAATCATATTGCTGTCACTATCATTATTGCTATTAAAAGAAATGAAAGTGTTTGTTTTTATTATTTAAGATGTATTTTTTATATTTTTATATTTTATGTGATATTAGAACACTAACATTAAAATAATTTGATATTTCTTAAAAAAAGTAGTTCATATATATATATATATATATATATATATATATATATATATATATATATATATATATATATATATATATATATAAGGCATTAATATTAAACAAATATCAAAATATATAATTATTCTCAATTTTTCCAGCAAAAATATCTTTAAAATAACAATTATCATTATTTTAAACATATTATCCATAATAATATGAAAATTCAAAATAAACTAACTAATTGAAAGTTTTGTAGGTTGATTATTTCGTTAATGTATAGCATTGTTAAAAACAAATATTGAACCATTAATATTTTTTTCATTGTAGATAACTTAGACAAATTTATCTACCCATTGTGTTTATGTGTTGCCTTGTATTTCTTTTTGCTTACATAATATTAGATCTAAAATATTATACAAAAAAAATGTTGTAAGAGTATTTTTTGAAAAAAAAAAACAACCTAAAATCTAATAATTAATTTTTTCTAAGAAATACAACCTAAATAAAAGAGAAAATAATTAAAATTTAAAACCAAAATTAAGAGTGTATATATATAAACATGGACAAAAATATAGATTATTTAGAAATATATCTAAAAAATAAAATAATCAAAATAAAGAATTAAAAGTATATGGACCACAATGAAAACAAAATATGTAAATAATTTTAACCAAAGGATTAAATTAAGAAAATTAAAAGTGTTGTAAGTGAAAAATAAATAATTCTTTTATTTCTTTATTTAGTTTTGATCCCTTTATTTTTTTTAGGAATTTTGGTATAATTCTAAATAATTTGTTTGTATTTGTGTATCTATACTCTTAGTTTTAACTTCTAATTTTTTTCTATAATATATCTTTGTATTAAATAAAATTTTGATTAAAAAACAGAGCAAATTCACCTATGGTTGCGAGAAATGAAAGTAAAAGTCTCACTCATGCATATATAGTTAATCTTTAGTTATTAGTTATTTGTTATATTTTTTAAAGTATTAATATTAAATAATTATCAGAATATATAATTATTTTTAAGACAAAAAACCTTTAAAATAATTTTTTACATTATTTTGATATGCATTAATTATAATAAAATGAATATATTAAAAACTTAAATAATTAAAAGTCTTGTAGATTGATTATATGGCTTTGATGTATAGCATTATTAAAATAATCAAGAACCATAAATATTTTTTGACATGTTAAAAAATTTAGTTTTGTCTACGGCCAAGTGTAGGGCAAGTAGCTCATATATATTTTATTTGTAGATAATTTGACCAAATGTTTTTACTTGTTTTGTTTATGTTTAGATTTGTATATTTTTTATTTATTTAATATTAGATCTTAAATATCATGTATAAAAAAGTTGCATAAGCTAATTTTTAAGAAAAAAAATATCTATTAATGAATTATCTTTATTATTATTCTTATTGTTATTATTATGATTCTTAAATTGTTACAATTATTATAACCATTATTGTAATAATTATTACAAGTAATTAATATTCTAATCATTAGCGATAATATTATTGTTCTTAAATTTTATTATTTTTCAAGATTTATTCTTCATATTATTATATTTGAAGTATTTCAGTACACCAAGATTAAATTAATTTGAGACTTTTTAAAAAAAATTACTTCATATATATGTATATATAAAGGTATTAATATTAAAAAAAATCAAAATATAAAACTATTTTTAAGAGAAAAATCCTTAAAAATAATCTATATCATTATTTTAAATGCATTTTCCATAATAAAATAAATATATAAAAACCTACCATATTATTATTATTATTATTATTATTATTATTATTATTATTGTAAAGAATTTTATTATAGTAAGAATTAAAATTTTTGTAGGATGTATAGCATTATAGAAAAAATTAAGACCATTAATATTTTTTTGCATGTTAAAAAGTTTGTTTATGGTTATGGCAAAGTGGAGGGCAATTGATTCGTATATTTTTTTTCTTGTAAATAATTTTCTCCAATTTTTTCATTCGTTTTGTTTACGTATGACTTTGTTTATGTGATATTAGACAGGGGATATCATACATAAAAAAAAAATAGCAAAAATCAACCTTAAAAAAAATAACATCGACTGATGAATTATTTCAATTATCATTATCATTGTTACTATTATGATTGTTAAATTATCATAATTATTATAACTGTTATTATGAACATTATTGCAAATAAGTAATATTATAATTATCAATATTAATATTAAATAATTGTAAGTTTTGTAGGTTTATTATTTCATTCAGATGTATAGTATTATTGAAAACAAATATTGGACCGTTAATAATTTTTTCACATGTTGAAAAATTTGGTCTGACTATAGCAAAACACAGGGAAAGTGACTTGTATATTTTTACATTATAGATAACTTGGACAAATTTGTTTACCCATTTTGTTTGTGTTGTCTCATACTTTTTTGGTTATGTGATATTAGATCTAAAATATTATACATAAAAATATTTAAAGGTTATTTTTTTTAACAGAAACAACATCGACCAATGAATTATTATGATTATCATTGTCATTATTATTATAAAATTATTAAACTACTATAATCATTCTAAATTGCCCCTACACCCCTGATCCTAACTCTTATATGGAGTTAAATTTGTAGTTACATGTTTTTTTTTTTAAAAAAAAAAAGAGCAATAGCTGAATTATCCCTGCAAGAAAAACTTGAGTTTTGTCTTATTGAGAGGCCAAAACGTTATTTCACTATGCAATGAAAATATATAATTACCGGGATACCCCTTATGACATTTTTTGTCTTATTAAGGGGTACATTGATTATTTTATTATGCACAAAAATATTAAAAAATCAAAAATACTTTTGATTATAAAGCTAAAATCTAGGCACATTAAGAAATAAAATAATAATTTTATTATTCTAATTCACAGTTAACTATATGTCTATCATTAAACCTTGAGCTGCATTAACAAACACTTGCATCTCTCACAACCTTCAAACTTGCCAGGTTTATTTTTGTGGTACACAATTAATTTAAGACTAAGTCAGTTTTTTAATTTACTTTTATTAGAAACTATATTTTCTAGATTGAAACAGTTTAATTTTGCATGTCTTGCAACTGAACACTGTTAACAAGCACAAATAAGTTTATCTTTCAAGTTGCATGTTTTGGTTTTGTAACCTGTGTTCCAAACATCATGTATCCTAACCTATAGAATTAGTGTGAGATTTCCAAACCTATCAAAATCTCAAGCTCTTGAGATTTTTCACAACCTTCTAGTTTTTTTTTTTCATAGCACACGATAGGATTTAATACTGTAGCAATTGTATAGACTCAAACCTATATACTCAATGTTATCGAATACCTACACAATCAGTGTTACTATTGTTATTTTGGCTCTCCATATTTGTCATGAACAATTTCCCGTTTAATTCCTTGACTCACAAGATTAATATAAAAACTGTTAGTAATTGCATTTATCATACTACTAAATATATTAATATTATGACTCATTTAATGAGAATCTATAAATAATTCAGGTACCGAACCTATTAACAGTTTGGTATTTATCATAATGCTAAATCTATTTAGAATGTAACCACTACATCTACTAACAATTTAGAATTAGATTCAACACTATGAAGAGCTATTCCTTTATTTCCTGACATTAAAAAATTCGTTAGTTTTTTAAAAGATAACATCCTAAACATTCAATTCCTTTCATTTTGGCATAAACTTTTGCCTTGTTTATCTTTTCTATTATTCTTTTTCTTAAACATGAATTTTCTACCTACAATACCTATATCTTCTTGGACGTAGATGTAAATCAGCGGACAAAACAGAGCACTATTTAAATCATCTTGCGACAAATTTTGGTGGCCAAAAAGGACAACTTTGAAATTATAACAAAGCCAAGAGCAAATATTGGTTCATACGAGGCTACAAAACGCGACTATTCATATAGATGAAGAGACGATGAAGCGCAACGAACTTATGCTTCTGGAATCATCTCAATATTGGTTGTCATCACTGGTGGAGCAACATACTCCTCTTCTTCCTTGGGAGGATGGATGGTAACCAGATCAGGCAATGGTGTCATGGGCCCCACCTTGCCCTTAGGATCCCAGTCAAGCATGATCTTGACCTTAATACCAAGCACACCCTGTTGTATCATAGATGGTTATCAAGGAAACAGAAACCCAAATGAGATTTAAGAAAATAAGCCAATAAAACAAGGGGGTAACAAACAATGAGCAAATTTAATTGACAAAAGAAACACAAGGCAAGCAACTGACCTGTCTAAGAAGAACATGCCTAACAGCTGAATCAATATACTCCTTGACAGGTTGACCAGAGGATATCATGTACCCATCCTTAAATTTCATGGATTTAGCACGTTGTGCTCGTAGCTTTCCACTCACAATAACCTGAGATAACACAAGAAAATCAAACTTCCAAAAAGTAGCACATTCATGCTGGTATAACAGAAATGATAGAGAAAATGCATACCTCGCATCCTTTTGCTCCACTCTCCATTACAAATCTCAGGACTCCGTAGCAAGCCCTATAAGCATGTATCAAATTCAGCCATAAATTCCAAATGGGGCATAATATGTACATGTAATGATAAATTGCATAAAAATAACTTCAGATATGGGGGCCATTAAAGATCATTTTCATGTCCCTCACTCATAAGAGAACCAAATAAAACCATCATAAACAACCCAGATTCACACACCATAGAGAACCAGATTCACACACCATAAGCAACCAACCCAGATTCACACACCATAAGCAACCTAGATTCACACACCATACATTGGAAAGACTTAAAAGGTTGTATTCATATACATCCCATCATAAGCAACCCAGATTCACCCACTATCCATTGGAAAGACTAACAAGGTTGTATTCAAAGTTCAACTGCACAGATAAACAATTCTCTAACATTACCAATACTACTAAACAGCAGAAGAACTCGATAAAAGTATCATGATGGGATCTGGGAGAATATTCCAAACACCTCAGCAAAAGTAAAAGAAGGCCGGCAACACCAAGAAAATATTAGCATGAGCATCGATACAAATTTGAACATTACCAACTCACTATCAAGACAACTTCATCGGTACAAATTTTTAATAAATAACACAGCACTAAATAATCAGAAACATCAGAATTCAAAACATAGATTGTAATTTAAGCAATATAAATGATGCTAAACATGCAAGATACTGTTTCCTACACAGTGAAGGACTGAGACCTAATATTTGCTTATCCATGACATGTATCATCAACCATCTAAGCTTGTGCACAATGGATTACAATCATCCTTCAAATAAGAAGAATGTAGATGGTATCACCAAATATAGTCATCGCCCGACACAAGATGGGCATTTGTAAATAACCAACTCATTATAAAGATGACTTCATCAACATAAAATAGTTAACACATATTACTAAACTATATAGCTAGAAACATCAGAATTCATAACATTACAGAACATGAAAACACCAAAACTCAAATATCAAGCATGCTGGTATGAGAACCAATGCAATGAAATTGAAAAACAGTCACCAGCAACAAATCAACCAATATAGTTGTAATACTGCAATATACCTGCGAACAGCAAGGCCTCCAAGAAGCTTGTAACGAAGAGACTCAGCCTGAGCAATGGCACATAGACCCCTGTTATTAACTTTCTCAGCATAAAGCTCCACGCCATTCTCAGGGAACTTAAAACGCTTCTGAACAACAGAGGTCAGTTCCCGGATCCTCCTCCCTTTTTCACCTGAAAGACAAAAACATACAGGTGATTGAAAGAAAAATTACTCCATTTCATCATATATGATTTATTAATTAAGAGCTAATATGCAAATTGATAACAGTTAATGAATTAATTATCAACTATGACTTTGACTAAAAGTATACTGATTGATCAAAATGCATCTCTCTGCTCTATTGCATTCAAGCTAGGTAAATAGAATTTTCAGCGAGTAAAAAGCTAAAGCAACAGCATTAACACTCATATTAATCGTTAATGAATAATTTAGAGAAAAAACATAAAATAAAAGATGAAAGTTTTACCAAGAACATTTTGGGTACGAGTAGCCCTTATGATTATCTCGGTGCGCATCGGTGTAACCCTAACTTCAACACCAGAGTACCCATCCTCAGCCAATTCTCTAGTCAAAACCTCATTCAGCTCTGCATAGAAAACCCCATCTGCAACAAACTAATAAGAAGGGGATAGATCGTGAGATTGGATAAAAGAGAGATCAATTCTCAATTAACTGAAACGGAATCAACGAAAAGAGAGGGAAATTTGAGGTTACCTTGCGCTTCTTACTAATTTGGGTAGCCATGATTGGGAGAGAAATTGCAGATTTAAGAAGGAACGGCGCTTTTCTGCTTTAGGTTCGCGAAGCGCAATAAAACCCTAATGCGGGAGTGGAAGTGGTAATGGATGCGCGTGTGAGTGTATAAAAAGGGCTAGGGTCTTTTTTGTAATCTCATTAAACGTAGTTTATCGATGCCGTTTTGGACGAAGCAAATTCTGGGCCTGGATATGATAGTGAGCTTGCTTCAATTTATGAGTGTGTAGATTGTTTTTTTCTTTGGTAATAATCAGGGTGGATAAGTATTATAAATTAAATGAGTTATAGCATACTTAATTATGTTATAATACAATAAAATATAAAAATTTGAAATAATTTAGTTAAAATATTAGATTTTATGTCTAATAAATATCTAGTTAGCCCATAATTAATTAATTAACCATATAATTTGCTATATATGAGTGTGTAGATTGTTAATAATCTATTGGTCGCCTAACAAGAAAGGAGAGGAATCACAAAATAATATTTAGGAACTTATCTAAGATTGGCCTCAATTTAAAAGTGAGATGGATTTATTATTCTATTATTAGTGAAATTTATTTTGAATTCCAATTCACCAAACTAATACATTATTATATTTTTAAAATAAAATTAATAGTTAATTTCTCCTTACAAACATTTCAAAATCTTTGAATTTAATAAATATGTTTTTGGAATATGGATTCCATACATCTTGAGTTTAGAGTTGAAGTTTGGAGCACCAAATATGATGAGATTTATGTAATAGTATTTGGTTACTATATATAGAATTTTATTTGATGGTAAAGTACAAGACATAGTTATTGTCTATGTACCTATATTATTATGGTGGATGATCCACGTGTGTGATGATAGACGAAAATAATAAGTAATTTTTGTTCTTTATCGATAAAAAAGAACAAGATGAAGTCTCCACTAGTTTTTTAATTCTTAGAAACCTTGACTAGTTTTATAGTTTAGATAAGAGAACTGATTGTGTATATAAACATGTATCACTCTTAATATACATTATATAAGCTATATTATTTATTTGTCTTATATAAACTAGGGTAATATTGTATTTTTTTTATTTTAATTGTTTATTTGTCTAGGGTTTAAGCAAATTTCTCCATGATAAAGGAGGTCTTAATCTTATCAGGTTAAAATTTAAATATTATAAAATTAAAATATAAAAATAAAAGAAAGTGTTTTTTATTCAATGTCGAGAATACATCTTACTTATAAATTCTTAATCTTATATATAACAAGAAAAAAATTGAAATGTAGGTAAGGTTTTCATGGCTTTAATTAATTGGTTATTAAATCCAAAAATGCATGCAAAAGTATCAACAAAACATTTTTAAAAATTTTTAAAATGTTAAATCTTGCCTTGTATATTTTTATTATTATTAATACAAATATTATTTTTTATTATTTTTGATAAATTTGGTCATATGCCATTTAAAATAAAATTGTAATTTTTAAAGAAAGATTTTTATTGTTTTATGGAAGAAAACTAATTTATTTAAAACCAAAAAGCACCTCTCATTTAGGTCACAAATACATATGTTAAAAGAAGATAAGAAAATGCATGAAAGTCAAAATTAATTGCAACATGATTTTTCAAAAAATAAAATAAAAATATTAAAACTAGACTAATGTCATGTTGACAAAACACAAAACAAACATAAAATAAGATAAGAAAAAATATCAAGTATTTTAATTAGGATAATAACTCGACGTGAATTAAACATTCCTCAACTCAAAATCAGGAAACAAAAAAAATCAATACAGATCTTATTAATTCACAAACTTCATTACAAATTTATGCTAATTATAACTTAATGTGTGTGACACAGCAATGATAATCCTCATGGATCAAGGTTATTAGGATGGACATGGACAAAAAGATAGGAAATTATTATCTTTTAAAAAAATAAGATGCATCACCTCTAGTGACCTTACATATGATAATTATTTTATTGTTTCATCAAAGTCATCTTTCTATTCATTAGTTTATCTAAGGTTTGAGAAAATTCCACCTCAATAAGGAGATCCTTACCTTATCAAGTAAAAATCTAGTCATTTTAAAGTTCAGAATAAAATGGTCTTTATTTGAATTTTTTTTCCAAATCCTAGTGAATAATCACAAACTTGTTGTGGTACATGTTAACTGATTTTTTGTTTATTTTTTTAAAGTATGATGAGAATGCGATGTTTATTTTCGTATGAAATATGAATGAAAATTTTAGAATTTTGGCTTTATGCTCACAAAATAGAATATATATTCTTGTATTTTTGAAAAAAAAAGTTCTTTTAAGAAATCTTTTTATATTTTCAAAAAAATATCAAGTATTTTTAATATTAGGTCTACATCTAATAGTATAAGTGTATTTTCTAATATTTGGTAAAATTACTTGGAGAAAAAAATGTGAGGGGCCTACAAACAATCCTGAGTGTTTTGTAAAGGTTTTGGATTTTTATAGTAATTTTAAGAGCCTAATTAGCTAGGCATTAAGATAAAAACAAGCAAAAAAACTAAATGAAAGATATAAGGTTATGTATGCCAAACACACCCTTATACTAAAGGACTAGGTTGGTTGGGCCTAGGCCTAAGCCTAGCCCAATTTAGTTGTTGGACTAGTAATTGACCCAAACTTTATCCTTTCTTTTTGTTTTCTTAAATATAAGGGTAGACTAGAGCTTGCCTTGTCGTGTGGGCTAGGTCGAGGGCCCAACCCATATCCTTTTACTAGAGAAAAAACTAGTTAATGCAATACATGAATTAATTCACATCATGTTCACTATTAACCTTAGTTAAAAAAGAAGAAGAAGATAAGGATACTTGGCTAAAGGGAGTGCTTGTTGTTGTTTTAACTTGTCACAATGGTGGAGATGCTAATGGAGTCCACTACTATTGGTCACGATATGGAGGGGCTGTGTGGATTACTGCCAAGAGAGCTTCAATTCTAGACATGTTAAAACATAATGTGTGATGTTCTGATGGTAGGATAAAATGACTTATGGTGGTCATTGGTTTGGTTAGTTGAGGGAGCAAGCATCATTGTTATCATTGTTGCTTTTACGAATGACAAGAGGCTAACAATGCAAGTTTAAGATGGAAGAAGGTATGAGCTCATAAGTTTAGGCTAAAAAAATAAAAAGGTTGGTCTTGTTAGATGGTCATGTTTTTATGGTTGTGTTCCTTTTCTTCCCTACACAAAATACCTACTTTATTTATAAAAGATAAAAATGGAGTCTCTAAAGCATGGTTTATGGCCTTTTATTCAAGTAGGAATAATTCTAATTGTTGGCCACAAACTAATAACTTGGTAATGAAAAAGCAAGCTATCAAAGATGGTTAGGTTTAGATATTTTATGCATTTATTGTGGAGGTTGCAATGGTGCTAACTAGGATATGAAAAGACTAATGTGATGGTTGTGTAAATGATTCTTTAACTTAAGATTATTAAGTTATATTACATAGATAAAATATTATGTTTTTATTGTATTACATGTTATTCTAATCAAGGACAACAAATGAGTAGATATTTGGTATAACATGTAATATATGAAGGTATTTAAATAATTAAGAGAGGATTAAATACCCTTCGTAAATTAAGAAAAATGTTCAATTTGTTTTTAAATATTATTTATTGTAAATCATTGCACACTGTGAAATAAAATTTGGAAAGAGTTTTAAATATTATTTAAGAAATCAATGACTGTTGTTGAGAACAAACATGATTTGAAAGAGCAGCATACTTTTTGCTATTATATTTGAATCAGAATATTATTAATGAATGAATAATAATTACACTGGAAAACTAGTAACTAGAAGGTTAAGTCAAAACACCCATTCCTTTCTAATATTTGCGAGAACATGACATATTAGTAAACATTGTACTTGATCTTCAAATATAAATCAATCAATGGTTGAATGAATAATAAATTAACTTGTTTAATTTATTTAATCATATTCTATTTAGAATTTTGATTAATATTTTGGTCAATTTATTTGGGAGCCTAATTGTGTAAGTGATTCTTATATTTCAAATTATTAAGTTATATTACATAGATAAAATATTATGTTTTTATCATATTAGATGTTATTCTAATCCAAGATAACAAATGAGTAGATATTAGGCATTTAAGTAATTAAGATAGGATTCATTACCCTTAGTGAATTAAGAAAAATGTTCCATTTGTTTTTAAATATTACTTTATGCAATCATATTATTTGATAGTTTCACCTATATTTACCTAGTGTTTTGCATTTTTTTTTATGTATAAAATACCTTAATATTATTTGTTTTATATTTTAAAGATATTTTTTGATGAAAGATGCAAAAAGGAGGTAATTGGAGCTAGTTGACAGATTTGATCTTTTATCGATGTTTTGTGTAGAGCGGAAACTCTAGAGATTGAAATGAAGTGATTTCAGTGGAATTCAAAAGCTAACATCCATACATTTCTGGAAAGCTAAGGCAAAAAAATAAAATAAAGAAGAGCATGGAAATCACAACCTTCAAAGTCAAATCTTGCAATTTGCTGATGTCGACCTTTAACCATTTCAACGTAAATATCTGGAGCTACAGAAATCCGATTAATGCAAACCCAATGTTTTTGGATGCCAGACTCAAAGACCTATCACATATCCAAATTTTAACTCAAAATAATGTCTTATGAATGAGATATGATTTTTACAATATAACAACTAAATTTTACCAACTTAAGAAAGAGTTATTTTGTAAAATACAAACTAAGGTTTCTAAGCATATATAAAGGAGGAGAGATAGCAAGGAAGATTTGGCCAGCAGAGAAAACACAAATCTTCCTCTTTTAAACCCAAAAAATCATGTATTCTTCCATTTTTTTAATTAGTTGTTCAATAAATATATAAGGCTAAACTCTTTTTCTTGATTGTAAAACACAAAAACCTTCTGATTTCAAGAATAGTGAGATCTATTTTTACCTTAATTTTTCGTTTATATGATGAATATGTTTGTTCTCCTATGTTTATTTTTCCTATTATTATTTATTTAATTGCTAAGAGCGAACTTTAAGTTATTATTATAGGCAATCTATTACTATGAACTTATGAAGCAGCTGAGTTAATAATTATGTTGGATCTATGTTATTAATCTTAGGGAAAACATTCATTTAAATCAAATATAGATTGTGATCACTTATGTTTCTTAATTAATCAATTTATCTAAATTGTAAGGTTATCATTGAATCAAATTACTAGTACGAACATTGTTATTGTTTGATCGTTAGGTTAAGTTATACGTTAGATCCATTAATGAACCAATGTTTAAAGGAGATAAAAATTCAAAATATAAATTGACGTTTGGTTTCCATGATTAGTTCTGATTCTGTAGATGGATGTCGATTTGCAACCAAGGTTTGTTTTATTGATTAATTTTAGTTTTATATGAACTTGTGAAGCAACTGAGTTAATAATTGTGGTGGATTTATGTTATTAATCTTAGGGAAAACATTAAATTAAATCAAACATAGATTGTAATCACTTATATTTCTTTATTAATCAATTTATCTAAATTATAAGGATGTCATTGAATCAAATTACTAGTGCGGACATTGTCGTTGTTTGATAGTTAGGGTAAGTTATACGTTGGATCCATTAATGAACCGATGTTTAGAGGAGATAAAAATTCAGAATATAAATTGACGTTTCGTTTCCATGATCAATTATGATTTCTATAGATGGATATTGATTTGCAACGAAAGTTTGTTTTATTGATTAATTTCAGTTTTACATCATTTTTGTTTAGTTTTCTTTAGCCTAGCCTAGACAACTTCCAACCCTCCCAAATTCATAGCATATATAGCACAAAAATATGAACTAAAACGTCCTAATGGGATTGACCCCTCGATTTCGCATAATTGGCTTGAAAAAAATTCAAATCGGTCTCCAAAATTTCCAATCTCATCAATTGAACCCGAATTAAATTCAAGAACTCGATTTCTCATCGACTAAACCCTTAATAAAATTAATTCGACCAATTTAAAGTGTAATTAAGTCATTGCGCTTAATTAAATCCTTTTGGGTAGTTTTGGGGGACGATCCAAAATTGAGTTACGACAACATCGTAACATTATTGATTGTAAATCATTGCATAATGTGAAATACGATTTGAAAATAGTCTTAAATCTTATTTAAAGAATCAATGACTATGTTGTTGAGAATAAATATGATTTGAAAGAGTAGACGCACTTTTTGTTATAATGTCTGAATCAAAATATTTTTAATAAATGAATAATAATTACACTGGAAAACTAGTAACTAGAAGGTTAAGTCAAAACACCCATTACTTTCTAATATTTGCGAGATCATGACAAATTAGTAGACATTTTACTTGATTTTCAAATATAAATTAATCAATGGTTGAATGAATAATAAATTAACTTGTTTAATTTATTTAATCATATTTTATTTTGGATTTTGCTTAATATTTTGGTCAATTTATTAGGGAGCCTAACGGGTCGCATGATAAGAGTCACTGATCAAAAATTAAGATATGATGATTAATCAATTATGAGTTGATTGTAAATAAATTTTATAAATTGAAAGTTGCAAGTAATTAATATAAGGAATTACAATTCTAGACTTGGAAACAATCATATAAAGACTTATTGAA
Source organism: Salix dunnii (assembly GCA_015731905.1). Taxonomy (NCBI): domain Eukaryota; kingdom Viridiplantae; phylum Streptophyta; class Magnoliopsida; order Malpighiales; family Salicaceae; genus Salix; species Salix dunnii. Next base: position 4,751,446 of record CM027676.1, read on the forward strand.
TAAATTTCTAAAATAAACCTAAAATAATTGATGTGATATTATGTAAGAGACAATTTTATATTTTTCTATTTATAAGTTTTTTTAGATTTTTCTTTAAATAAAAAAATTATATCTCTTATTTAAAACGTAAGTATAGTAAAATAAAAATACTTTAAACACAAAAAAAATAGCTAAAACTTTAAGGTATAATAATCTTTCTTTAAATCATCTAGTAGGTGGTTTAGGTGTACAAGGTTGGGACTAAAAGATTTGCTCCTCTTATAGTCTCAGATATGAGCTCTATGATTGCTAATATCATAATCATTGGAGGTTTATATGGTCGTTAACTTCAAAGTTTATAAGATTAGTCATTGTACACACAAGCTAGCCAGGACACCCATGTTAATAAAAAAATCTTCTCCTCTAAACTGAATATAGATTTTTTTCACTCGTCACTTCAATTATATAAATTATTATTAGAGATCAGACATGTTAATAACTTGAAATTTGTGACAACCAAGCATTAAATTAATTAATCAAAGTTTAGAAAATACATGATATGATTCTTTTAATTTAAAAAAAAAACTTAAAACAATATGATATTTATATAATAGAATTTTTTAGATTGTGTAATTATAGATCAGGTTGTGTAAGTATGTTTTAGGAAACCCAAAATCCCAAACTCGCCAGCAAAAAGCGAGCTGTTTTCGAAACCCAAAAAGTTTTTGGCATGTCAGGGATGTTTTCTCGGAGGGAAAAGGAAGTGAGCTAGTTGCTGAATAAGGAAAAGGCTGGGTATAGATCGTAGTTCGGAGATGGAGAACCCCCTGGAATTGGATCTTGATCATGCATGTTTATATCGGGTCTGGATCGTAGGAAAATATGTGGATATGTTGCGCGACAATCAGTTCTCCCTTATACCTTTTCTCTTTCCTGAAACATCAGCAACTGTTTTCGGTGGGCTTTCAGTTTGAGGGAGATGGCGATGATGTGTTATCAGTCGAGCAATTCATCTTAACAAGATTCTTTTCAAGTTTGAAGGCTAATGCTTTGTTTATGTTATTTTTACTTCCTTTTTGTGGTTTTAAGAATCACTTGTTCTGTTGTGATCAGCAAGAACACAAGTTGTTTTGCTATTAATATGAGGGAATAGAAGACAGCCAAGGGTGGAGCACACCTGCAGATGAAATTAGCTGACAACCACTCGGCTCCTCTCTTCTGCTTTCTGCTACAAATTATAGATTATTCTTATTTTTGCCTACTCCCCAGATATCTTTCTTTCATGTACTAGTTAGTATCTGTTTTTGGCATGTTGATTCTTAAAAGATAGTTTGCAATGTGCGTAACTGGTAACCTCAAGCCTTGAAATCTTACTGTAACACCATGCCCTTTTCCTCAATGAGCATTTGATATTGAAGAGAGTTGCCATTATATTCACTTATTTGTTATTTTCACAATTGCAGGAACACAAGATCGAAGGCCTGCCCTTTTTGCCGTGGCAGCTTAATGAGAGTCAACTCAGAAGACTCATGGGTTCTCACATGTAACACTGAAGTTGTTGACACAGAAGCGATTTCCTAAGAGGATTTGTTGCGATTCTACCTCTACGTCAGTAGCATGTGAAAGATTATCCTGATGCCCTTTTCATAGTGTATCATGAGTACCCAGTATGAATTGAAAGTATATTAAAAGAATGATTAGAGAGGGAAAATGAGGACGTTGAAATGTAAACAGAGTCCGGTAAATAGATTCTTAAACAAAATATTAAATCTAATCTTTTATTGAGTTCTTGAATCATCGGATTTACTTCTAAGCTCACAGATTTTTGCTGCATATGACGTGAGAATTTTGTTCAAGCAGCTCATGCATCACGCTAGCTTTTCTCTATTATTTTTCTCCTTTCTTTGATACTTCTACACTGTTTTAAAAATAAATGCAACGCTTTTCCACGGATTCCAGCACGAAACTACAATGGTGGGCTGTATATGCTGCGTAAAAGATTTCAGATCTGAGATCTGTATAACAGGTATTTGAGTGAGTTTGAGTATGGACATGTGTTTTTTTTTAAAGTCTAAAATAGCTGAAATTTTACTGGTCACCTGGATCCATAAAACACTCTTTCCTAGATAAGATTTCTTCAAATTAAAAAAAAAAAAGAAACTTTTTGCCTATTTTTATGATGGGAATGCTCAGACAACTTCGCTTCTAAATCCAAAATCACAAAAGTTTGCTTTGAATCCATGCAATCTTTTGTTTTGTGTAGCTTTTCACTTTGAGACAAGGAACTCCATGCAATGATGCTAAGCTACCGTTGTGACTTGAAATAATGCTTCGAAGGATCTATAGCATATTAAAATAATGCTCTGTTATTTAGCAATTTGAACTTGCACCTTCTATATTTAAAAAAGAAGAAAGAGAATTGAAGATCTTAGTTTCCTAGTAAATGCAAAATTAAAATCTGAACCTGCTGAGCTAAAGAGCTAATATTAGCTAAACGTGGTTTTAATTAGCATGCATTGTATAAATTTTCATTATTTTTTGTACTGTATGCATTTTTGTTACTTTCAATTTCTACTATAATAAAAGAATTAATTTTTAAGAGTTTCATTAAATAATTCAAGAATTCATTAACATTTTTGAAAGCAATCAACAACATGAATATACCTAACATTCATCTCCCATAATTTGAATAATAATTATAAAAATATTCACGACTCTTTATTCCAAAGAGCATAGATGTAATCACATTTTATAGAGTTGACTAGAGTGGATTTTTAGCTTAATTTGGCTAAAATTTAGTTACAAAATAAAGAGCAAGGATATGGAATTATGGATGCTCTTTAAGGAATATTTGTGAGAGAAAAAATATATTTATGCTCTTAAAAAATTGACCAAAAAATATGCTTGAGACAACAAAAACTAATTTATCGTTATCTCCACAACCAATATATAGACCATGTATAAAAAAATAAAATAAAAAATGTAAGATAAGAAGATAAATGAATCATTTAAAAATAAAAGAAAAAAGTGAAAGAAGAAACGAGCAGGTAAGGATGGGGAAGGTTAAACTGAGGTGAAATTCAGGGATAATCATTTCCTAAATGTTGCATCCTTGGGAAGTAATTATCAAACCGGAGTTTTTAAAAAGAAGGGGGAATGTTCAAAAGGGAGGGAGGGTCTTACATCACATTAACTTTCGGAAATTTAGCAATGTATTTCATAAACTGGGGCAGCCTAAAACTAATAACGAAGGGGATTGCACACCTGAATATGAAGGTTCAGATCAATAGCTATCAAGGAAACTATCATATGATTTTCGTTCCAATTTGGCTAACAAACTTGGCGATGTTGATAGCTAAAAAGGTACCACCTTCTGCTAATAAACCAATTAGATTTATTTCAAAACCAGTTAGATGAAATTCATGTTTCAACATCGAAGTGCATTTTCAAAATTCATCCTCCTCAGTAGCAGCCACCTCTAAAAACTGGCTTGATCACTTGGTAAAATAAGTCTGTAACAAGTGTCATCAGTCAGCTCCAGCAAAACTTGAAATTCTAAATCGAATAAATACTTGCAGAAAGAAGCTACATACTACTTGCCTTAAATTTCATCTAACCTCAAGAAGAACTGATGCACGTGGCATGCAATCCTCAACTCTAGTTTCAATTTTCATTTTCTTTCTTCACCACTGCCGTCATGTTCCTTGTTCGACATTCTCTTGCGTATCATCTTCGTAAACTTCTTTATCCAGCTCAGTGCTTCCTTCTTCAAGTTCTTCGTTTTCGTCAGCAATACCATCAAACTCAAATCTCGAAGAGCCCATTTCAGCACCTTTTATGTTCTCACCAGGGGGATTTGTTATAGTTGCAAGATGGTCTTTCCCAAGAGCAAGGGCTTCTAAAACCTCTGAATACCCTGGCTTATCGATGTCAAACTCAATGCTACGTGATGGCATATAAGTGGTGTTGCAAGGATAGTTCATGGGACTTCTTGTGTATAGTTGATCCAGTTGATTAAAATAAGAGCAGGTTTTGGATCGCTGAGACCTCCTTTCTGGACTTTCTTTGGCTTTTCTAAAATATTTGTTGATATTCTCCCACTTTTCCTTACACCTCTTGGCACTCCTTTGATAGCCCATTGAACTCATTAAAGAGCTTACCTCTTCCCAAAGTGGACCCTTAACGCCAGGTTCTTGAAATTTAATCTCTATTCTACTTCTAACTTCGATCAATGCCTCAACTTCATCTTTAGGCCATCTGCTATGGCTGTCAGATTTTGTAGATGTAATTTCTTTGATGGGCTCATTTGAAATTCCAGGTTGCAGCAACGGTGGAGTCATTATAATAGGAAGATTGATACTTTGGCCAGTGATTTTCTCTATGTAAGAAATAATTTGAGCCTCTCTACTTGAAGTTGAAGCCCATTCATGTGCTCTAGAAATGACTTCTCTCTTGTACTTTTCAGCTTCTTGGTGTCTCCAGGTTTCTTCTCTCTCTTTTCTCTCTCTATCCATTCTTTCAATCACTTCCAAGAACTTCCTATGCAACATTTCTTGGTGATCTATCACTTTCTTCACCATGTTCTCAAAGAACCCAACCATATAACTTAATTTCTCCTTCAATCTCCTCTTTCTCTTTCTCTTCTGGCTCTTTCTCAATGAAGCTTGCTCTCCAATTGAATTCTCTGACCCATGATCAACCCCAGTTACATGATTGGAAGCACCATTGGCATCAACATTTTGCCAATTTGTAGCACTGTATGGCACTGAAAGACCCGCATTATTTGGTGAATGGTCGCCTGTGAGAACAGACCCAGAGCCTGTTTGATTAGCTTCAGCAATCTTTGCAAGACTATAGATAGCTTCAAGCTCATTAAAGATGGGAAATTTGCTGTCAAAATTCCTGCATCTCTCCCTACTCTCATCAACAAGGTGTTGTACCTCTGAAGGCCTAAAATACCTAGTTTTGTTTCCACTAATTTCTTCCTCTTCACTTTCCCACCGCTTGTTCTCGAGTTGTTTCCTGCAACATTTACTCAAACACATAGATGACATTACATGGTACCCACTTGAAAAGCAGAAGAAAAATAAACACAAGTGATGAGATTATTAAATGTTTATCAATAAACTACCGAAAGGGTTCTTTAATAGTGGTGGAATCTTCCTGGGGATGCCAAGAATGAGGCATCAAAATGGCATGTGGTGGATTAATATGTCCATTTCCATCAAGTAATGTAGGAGTATCAGCAGCTTCGAGTTGATTATTTAAAGCACCAGCCTTTTTGTTTCCACTTCCTTCATTGCCCCCCAACTTGAAATTCATAGCGAATAGTGAAGGGTTTTGAGGTCTGCCTTGACGCCGGCTCTGTTGTTGTTGTTGAAATGGAAAAAACAACTGGTGATGCTGCTGCAAAAAAACTTGATGTGGGTGTTTATGATGTTGCTGCTGCTGCAAGTGGGGTAGGTAAGGATGGTTTAAATTTTCTACATTGGAAATGGGTAGAACTACTGATGGTGAGCAACAGCAATCATCTTCCATCAAATGTTGTTGCCTTTGTTGTTGGTGATGATGATGCTGGATGTCTGAAAGTCCCCCATTACTAGGCTGCATATTTTGTTTAGAAGGATTGATCAAGAGAGCAGTGCTTCCTAGTTTTCTAAAAGAAGAAAAACAGAGAACAGGAAATCCTAAAAACAGGAAAAACTTATGGGGGAATGCTGGTCTGATAGATTAGAGCGATCGAAAACCTAGAGAGCAGCAAGCAAGAGAGGAAGGAGGTGGAGACACGGAGCAGGATAGACAGCAAGCAAGACTGTTGTTACATGGAAGAAGCAATCCGTGTGTAGTTAGGATTTAAGTGATTGCCTAACCCCCTGTCGATGGCCTGAAGAGATAATGATTTAAGAGCTTTGCTACGGATTTGAAATTTAAACATTTTTATTTTTATTTTTTTTAATAATCACCTGCATTTTCTCAGTATTGTGATTTAAACATTTTCATTTTAAACTTTTCATTTTTATTTTTTTAATAATCACCTGCATTTTCTCATTATTTTAAAAATATTTTTTTATTTAAAAATATACTAAAATAATAATATTATTATTTTAAATATTGTCTTGTTAGAAGTATACTTAAATATTATTTTTTCAAAACATTTTCTTAAAAAAATGATCCAAATATATTAAAAAATTAAAAAATATATTTTTTAAGATATGGTTAAATCAAAATGTTAAACATTATGTAAAGATTATATAATAATGAAAATTATCCTACCATCTCACTATTTTTAAAATTACAAATAACATCCTAAATTTTATTGTGAGGGTAAATAGTTCAAATCCTAAATTATCTTATAGCAATGAATGTAAAATGTTATTTTTCAAAACTCGAAGAGTATGTATAAGAAAAACTAAATTATAGGATGACCAAAATATTGATTTAATAATGTGGTACTTATAAATACAAAGTAAATGATAATAAAAAAAAATGACATTTATTGTTTTTTAAAATAAAAAAACAAAAAAAATACAATATGTATTTTTTTTATTAAAATTAACAATAAAAAATGATTAACTTAATTTAAACAAACTATTATAAAATAAATAAATGAAAAAACAACTTATGAGCTTCATCCTAATCTAGATGCATCTCAAAATGTTTAGCGCATATAGGTGAATAATAGGCCCAATTATATTTTTTAAAAAATATAGATGACATGTCATTTGTAAATGATGATGCATCATCAATTATCATACTCTTCATTGTCCATAAAAATATAAGAAGTTGAACTAAATTGTAGTGTATGATGTGATAATATTTACCAACAAGTGAACAAAATGACAACAAGTAATGGAAATTTTTACGAAGAAAAAAAGGTCAAGCCCACAAGGACTAATTATGTTATTGAGTATTAAAATTTATCAAATTAATTACTATTTAGAAATTAAAATTTTATAGAATTGACCACCTAAACTAAACTAAAGAGTTTGAAAAAAAATATTAAAGATAGAGAATAAAAATTAAGGTTGTAGAGATAATAAAAATAAATCTAAATATTTTGATTTCACTCATGAACCATTATTATATAGCTAAAAGAGTTGGCTTGTTTAAACAATATTTTTTATTGTTCATATAAACTCAGATGGACTGTAGATTGGAATACTTAAATTATTAATGATATAAATATAAAAATAAATCTAAACATTTTGATTTCACCTTGTTATTCATACACAATTTATTATTTATTATTATAAAATTCCAAATCCTCGTTTTGATGATCAAAAGATCTATTAATTATTTAATCAATGTTAGAATAATGAAGCAAATATTCTTTTTGCCTTTGATGTAAGAAAGACACAACAACACTAATATTATAAATCTATAGTGTTCCATATAAAATATTATAGGAAAGCTAGATGCCCTACACTTGTAAAGTCACTTGGAAATGGAAGATGTTGACAGTCAACTAAATGCCAATGTTCCTAATTGTTTGCCTAAGAGACATGTCGTAGACTTTTACTATTACTATGCTTGTTGTCATATAGGATACATCAATAAGTAGCCTGTTTAGGATATGCCATGGGAGAACATTCAAGGATGATCTATTCTCGATAAGAACCTTATCCTTCATATAATTCATGTACTTCACTATGATATACAATTATTTTTTTGTCTATACCTTTAGGATCTAACTAATTTTTGAAAAAATACAGGTAAGTGGTTGTTTGAATTTTTCCTATCAAAAGCTTTATAGAATCTTAAATGGTTTCTTATGTGATATAAACTTTATTTATAGCCTTTATAGTGTTTTTCTATGTAAATTAGAGCTTAAAATTGATGATAGCAAAAAATTCTAACTAGGAGTTATCTTAAGCTAATCCACTATGTTTCATCAACTTTAGAAACGTAGTGGCTTCCTATTCACTTATAAGTTTGTTGACCTTATCATTCATAGAAAATTCTTCGATAACCTTTGAATTTATTTTTCTTTTCCTTTTCAATTCTTCTAGAGTGAAACATCTCTCGCTTAAAGTCAATACTCCCACTTTAGCTTGAAAAACTAGGTAGGTGTCCTCAATGTAAAGGTGTATCCATATTTATAGGGTATAGGATTATAACTTCCATTGGTTACACAAATAAGATTAGTCATAATCATCCTTAAAGGACCTTTTATGATGGGTTGATACCTAAAAACCCCATCATTTTCTTTTTAGAATACCATCATATTTATCTTAAAATTAGTCTTGTCATTCCCTATCCTTAACTTCCCCAAAGCTATCATGGTCTTCACCTTTAGATGGAACTCTTTGTCAAACTTATATTGTACCTAAAATGATAATGGAATTTATATTATTCACCGTAATATTTGACAACTTTAACCTTTAATGAAAATTCAAGATAACTAGTTTGGGTTGACACTTCATAAAACTTATCTATGATTACTCTTAAGGTGGTTTCACTCATCTTCTCACTCTTAACAATAATTGCCTTCATCTCTTCACTTTCTAATGCATGATTTAGAAGTGGGTAAGAATTCATATTCTTATCTTAACATAACATACGAAATATTATCTAGGTTTATACCAATGTTAAAATGGTGGATATATAGGGTCCAAAACAAATTATGGGTCTAACTGATGTTGATTAGCCTTTTATTTATTTTGTTTAATGATAAGGTTAATGGTTGTAATTTCTTTTGATTTCTTGAAAGTTTTTGTATGGTTGATAAATGTTTTTAGCTTGGTTGTTCATTATGTTATACTAGTTTTTTAGGTTGTTTTGTTGGTTTTTAAGAAAAGGCCTTTAGAAGTTAAGGTTGGCTATAATTAGGGCACATGTTTAAAAACTAGAATTCTTATTTTTTTTGCTTATTTCATTCAACCATAATTACAATGTGAATAAAATATTGGGTTATACTGTCCATAAAGTACTTAAAGTAGGGTTCTTTTAAGATGTTGGAAAACGAATTAATCATTTCAGTCTCTATCAATGAGGTATTTATATGAGTTACCGTTTCATTTCATCTTTGGGCATACTTTATAATAAATTCATGTGGTTTTTTTCTCCATATTTTGTAGGCTTAATCTATTAAAAGCTATATCCATATTAAACTTATATTATTTTATGAAGGCATTAACCAAATATTTCTATTTCATGCATGTACAAACTTAAAATGATGCCACTCAAACTTTCATGGATTAAAACTTTTTCTTATGAATTATTTTGGTCGGCTTGCTATAATACGCCTTGAAGTGGGTTACTGTGATGGTATATTTAATGAAACTAAGTACCTTGAACTTATTTAGGATTACCACAATAAGGATTAAACACTTTTCCATTGCTTTCACAAAATCATAAAAGATCGACCCTTTTTATAACTTATAACCTTTCCTTAACTACATATCACTTATCAAATTTAGATATATTTTTTTTACCATTTTAGCCTTTTAGGACTCATTAATAATTATGTATATGGTAAGGGGGATTTATGTAGGATTTTCTAGCTGGGTGAAAAGAAAATAAATTGTGTGCTGGATTCTTATTGTGATTGTGTGGTCATATAAATTAATTACTCTGTCTTAAAACACACAAAATATAATACAACAAGCAAGAGAACAATCCCACAAGGAAGATTTAGTTTAGATTTTCATGCAATTAAGGGGTTTTATTAGTGATTATCTAGATTAAGACATAATTAAACAATCAAGCAAAATTAAATAAAATTGAAATTTATTAAGAAAACAAATCTTGGTCATAAGTTAACATCCACCTATAGAAATAAAAACCAATTCTTGAAATGAAGCTATGATTTATAATTTGAATATTTATCATTTTTTAATGTTTAGTTAACAGATATGTTGTATAACTACCTTAACCACTAAACAATCATGGTGTGCATATTGATAATTTAGTTTAATGACACCCTTAATTAGATAAATCGATTAACCTATACAACATAATTGTTTGCAATTCATGTTGATTAGTTTGAATGTTTTCCTTAAGATTAATAACGTAGATCTATTATAGTTGTTAAGCTTAATTGCTTTACAAGTTTATATACCACAACTCCAGCTTTGATAGAAAACTTAGCAATAGATTATTCACAATAACAACTTATAGACTGCTCTAGCAATTAAGATAAACAATTATAGGAAAACAAATATATTCACTCATCATATAAACTGAAAATAAATAAAAGAATAAATCTCATAATTCTTGAAATCAAAATATTTGTGTCCTTGCAATTAAGAAAAATAGTATAGCTTTGCATATCTATGGAAAAAAATACTACAAAAGATGAAAGAATGCTTGAATTTGGGATTTTAGGAGAGAGTATTAATGTTTCTCTATTCTGGCCACCCTTTGTCTCTTATTCTTTCCTTTCTCTATTTTATTGTAGCCTAGAAAACCCTAATCTCTACTTTAAAAAATAGCTCTCCCTTAAGCTGATAGTGTTATATTTAAATACTTCAATAACTATTTTTCTAAAAAGAAGAAATAGTCTTGTAGGAAATCTTCAATTCATATCTCTATCTCATATAAGTTTGTTTTCTAATGAATTTTTATGCACTTGTAGGTCTTTAACACCAATGGGCTTCTATAGCTTAAGATATTAAAATTGGAATGGTCAAAAGTCAACAATTATAGAATGCAAGATTTGACTTTAAAGACTATAATTTCCATGCTCTTTATTTATTTATTTCTCTTTCCATAGATTTCCAGAAAGGTATAGATGTTAGCTTTCTTATACCATTGGAATCATTTCATTTCAACCTCTATAATTCAAGCTTTGTATAAAACATCAACTAATAGTCAAATCTGTCAATTATATAACTCAAACTTTGTATTATGTTGGAGGTGAATTAATCTTATCACCATATATCTCATATTCATAACATTTTCTGATATAGTATGCACAATCTTTCTCCATGGTCAACCAAAAATATATGGATCTTTGATTTGCTTTGCCATTGATTACTATTAACGTGGGTAGCACAAATCCCCTCATGAACTTCTCCGAAGGCTTTCTCAATGTCCTTTCACTCAAACACCTGAGTAGAGTTATGTCAAATGATCTTCTATATAATCACCATCTAAATCAAAATTTATGGCCATTATTCTTCATTTTTTTATCTTCTTAGAAGCTCCTTAAAGGTATTCTTTTGTTAAAGGATTCCCTTGATATCCCTGTACCATGGCTTTATATGTGGTGATTCTTTAATTACACAATAGTGAGCTTGGGCATTTCTAACTTTAATTTCGATTGATCGGATTTTATCCTCGATAATAATTTGTGTCATTGTAGCTAGAATTGCTAAAGCATCAATAAAGTAGTTCTTCTCTCTACTTATATGAGTGAACTTAATTATTTTAGATTCATTGGCCAACTTCAGGAAGTAGTTCAGATGGGGTTTGGATTTCTCATCCTTGGTTTGCCACTCCCTTTTTACTTGGCAAATGATTATCATAGAATCCCCAAAGACTTCAAGCTTCCTGACTTTAAGGTCTAAAATAGCTTCTAAACTAATGATGCAAGTCTCACATTTTGTTGTGTTGTTGGTGCATTCAAGTTGTAGTCTTAGCAAAACAAGGTATTGCTTTCTTCTAAGAAATTATTACTTCTCCAACCCTAATTCTAATACATTTATTACACCATCAAAATAAAATTTTCACCAATCATTCACCTTGCTTTTATTTTTGATCACCAACACATCTTTATCGGGGAGGTAAATATTTATTTGCTCATAATCTTCAACAACATGATCTGAAAGATGGTCGGCAATTGCAGTCCCTTTTATAACCTTCCTTGTCATAAAGACTGTCATATTCTTTCTACAACACTTGTCACCTTTTTATTCTATATGACAAATAAAGCTTTCCAAAATATACTTAAACGAATCTAACTTGAAGGTCAACCGAGTTGTTTAGTATAACATATATTTTTTAAGGCGCAACACAAACTTTTAATTAATGTAGTTGTTTATTGGTAAAAATCGCAAGTGCACGAATCATAATAAGTAATAAAGTGATGAGTAGAGTATCATCCCATGAGAATTTGCAAAAATTATCAATAAATATCAAAATTATTAAATCCTTATCTATTTGATGATTTAATTATCAATGTTTACAATACTAAAAATAATTAAAACAAACAAGCAAATAATTAAATGGTATTGAAATCAAGTTTAACGGATCCTAGGATTTTTGATTTCATAGTAACTAATTCTATTTGAATTTTCTTATTTGAATTAATCCTCTTAAAATTCATTTCTTATTGTTGATAATCAGGTTTTACTAATTTAATCACTAATCTCTCTCGAGTATCAGTTAATTATTTTATCAAGCAAACTTCCTATATCTTGGTGAAAATTCTAAACTCATCAAAATATATTAGGAATGATAAAACCTTGCACGATTATACAAATTCCACATATATCTCTATCCTATAGATTTCTTATGGTATTTCAAACAATGGCTGAAAATATTATAACTTCTCAGTCTTAAATTGAATCTCAAGTCATGCAAACAATGATCAAGCGTACACAAGCATTAAGCATAGAATGAAACACTTAAGAAGTATTAGAAAATTGATACGATTAACATCACTTAAAAGCATTGGAAAATTAAAGAGTTGGATGTTTTGAAGAGGTTGTTGTGCCTTGACTTCTTTCTTTTAGATTTGATTGTCTCCTCTCTTTTAGATTTGATTGCCTCCTCTCCTAGCCTCTCTCTTGTAATGTGTTTAAGGTTTTATCCTCTTAAAAAAACTCTTTTATCTTCTGCCTTACAAGGTATATATATTATGTTTTTTTTTTCTCCAAAGGAAAGGGAGTTAATTTCCTTTTAGGACGCAGATTCTCTTCCTCCCTGATAATACGGGCCAATGTAAGGGTAGTAAACATGTGAATTAAGACTCCTTTATTTCTAGGAAAATTGTAAAAAATGCAATTTTCTTTCTACAGGACTTGGTCTTATAGTTTTTAGGCAGCTAGAACTCTGGATATGGTCCCAAATCCAAGCAGAGTCTGGGTCGCATGGATTCATGGTCTAATTCAGACTCTGCATTTTGACTCAATTTTTAGGCTTCAAAACAGCAAAATTGGGTTCTTTTCATTGCATAATAGTTATAGGCATGTGTATCTTCTTTTCATAAAGATAAAGAATGCATAAAACAAACTTGTATAACTCTTATTACACTTCAAAAGGCAATCAATGTTTAGGCTTATCTAGGCAAACCAACTAGTATTTGAATTCTAAACTCATCCCATTATTTGCTTCTTTATATGATCTCAATTTTAACATATTATAGTAATCAAATACCTAAAAATACATTGATTTTTCAAGTAGCCAATAATTCTCAAAGATACCTAAAACTCTAAACAACTTGCTACAAATCTAACGAAATATTCTAAAATGAAGCTAACATGACTAAAATATGTATGCAATATTTTTTCTTATCATTATTCAACAAAAATATATTGATTGTGCTTCATTAGCTTCAAGAACATGTTGGTTTCTTCTTTAATATCGACTCAAGTAAGCTAATGAGTCAAGCCTCACTGACTTTTAAGGAATCCAACACTTATTGAAAGTAAGCATAACGTTATGCATGTTCTTCATGCTCTATAGTTCTCTACCAGAGTTATGTGTTGTATATTGTACGGGTTAGAGCTCTTCGAGGAATTATATTTCAACCTGTCATATGCATGCATGTTTTATAATGAAATGTATACATGCATGTCTGTATGCATATGGATGTAGATACATATAAGGTATAAATCAACCAATCCATAACTTCCTTATTAAGTATAAATGCAATTCATAGTTTGGTAAATTTAAAGGGATTTACCTAAGTTTTTGAATCAACTGAATCCCATTCACATTAAAAAGTACATAATAGGTGGATCTTGTCCATTTATTTATCTAAACAAGTTGTAAAGGATTTTAATTGAAAGTTACTTTATTGGCTATATTTCTAATGAAAGAGGAGACTTCATTAAAGTATTCCTCATACCAATGGATATTTTTGTCAATCGTAGAGGCATTTACTCATAATTCACTTGCTTTTTAAGCTACCACATCAATCAACCTATTTGTTTGCTCAATCGTTTTTTGTTTACTCGATCTTGTAATGGAATAAAGTATATTATCTTGAAGCAATATTCCATTATTGGCAACCAATGATTCATTGTTTCATTCCAACATTTGAATTGTTTGCTCTAGTTATTGGATCTGTTTTTCAGTCCTTTGCAATTCATCTTTTTCTTTATTAGGTTTTGCTACTTTGGTGTTTAACTGATCATCAAACTGTCAATTTTAGAGATAATTTTATGTCAATTCTGTTCTAGTTCTTTATTGCATAGAGCTTGTATTTATACATGTATAATTAATCCTATTCTAGAATGGAGAAATACAAAGCTTTCCTAACTTGTTCATGATTCCTAGTTTTCCTAATAGACAATTAATCCTAGCCAACACTACCCCTCAAGTTGGTGCAAAGATATCTCGTATGCTCAAGTTATTGAGAGAGAAATAAAATATTTTACTTGATACTATTTTAGTAAGTATATTTGTCAATTGATCTTCAGATTTAACAAACAGAAAGATCATAACCTTCTCATCGAGTTTCTACTTAATGAAATGTCTATTTACTTCCACGTGCTTAGTTTAATCATGTTGAACTGGATTATTAGTAATGGTAATTTTGGCTTTGTTGTAAGTACACCTTAATCTCAGTCTCCATCGAATATCCTAGCTTCTTAAGTATCCCTTTTATCCATAGTATTTCACTTAACCCTTTAGTCATTCCCCTGAATTTTGCTTTAACACTCGATAGGTCACTAAATTTCCTCCAACGAAGGTAGAGTATTATGAAGTAGATTTTCTGTCAGTCAAACTTCCTGCCTAGTTTGCATTAGTATAACCAATGATGTTGAGGTGATTATTTTTTAAGAAAAGAATTCCTCTTCCTGGAGAGGATTTTAAGTATCTCATATTCGCAATGCTATCTCCATATGTACTTCACTTAGGTTATGCATGAATTGGCAACTAGACCGACAACATATGCGATATCCGGACATGTATGTGAAAGGTAGATGAGTCTTCCCACCAATTTATGATATTGTTCTTTATTTGTAGGAACCTGATCTGGATAATCCCTTAAACAATGATTTTGTACAACGCGTGCATCCACAGGTTTGCACTCTAACATACTTGTCTCAGCTAATAAGTCTAATACATATTTTCTCTATGAGAGAAATATGTCTCGTTTTGATCTGTATACTTTTATGTCCAAGAAATACTTTAACCCACCAAGGTCTTTCATTGCGAATTCACTTGCTAAATACTTCTGTAATTCCTTTTTTATCATTTCTTATGACTATCATATCATCAACATAAATAATCAAGGCTACAGTTTCCTACCATTCCTTTTCAGAAATAGTGTATGATCTAAGTTGCTTTGATTGCATTCTTTTTTTTTTTTGCATTGCTAGACTGAACTTTCCAAACCATGCTCGAGGAGACTATTTTAGTCCATACTGCACACCATATTTTTCTTTATCTCAGTACAATCAGGAGGGATATCGATATATAATTCCTCCTCTAGATCTCTATGAAGAAATGTATTTTTTACATCAAATTGATGTAAAAACTAGTTTAGTTATGCTGCAAATGACAAAAGTATATGAATTCATAGTTTGGCTACTAGTGAGAACGTTTCATGATAGTCTATGCCGTATGTCTAAATGTATCCTTTAGCTACTAGTCTTGCCTTGTATCTTTCCATTGTCCCATCTGCTTTATATTCACAGTAAACACCCATTTACATCCGACTGTTTTTTTCCCGTCTAACAATGTAGTTAGTTCCCATGTATTGTTATTCTGGAGAGCTTTCATTTCATCATAGACAACTATCTTCCAATGCTCGTTTAATAAATATTACTTCAATATTTCATGGAACTTATTCTGAAGATATTTTGCCCAAGAATACTTTTGCTTCATCTGACATGTTATTTGCTGAGGTAAAGCTTGCAATGGAGTATTTTAACTTCCTTTGTTCTATTTCTAGTGAGTACCGATTTGGAGGAACTCCTCGATTATGCTTGTGAGGTAAACTGCATGTCATAGAATCAAGTAATGTAGGAGAGTTCAGAGATCTTACCTCGGTTGTAGTGTTAGGATTGTCCTCATGATTCTAATTTTGGTCTTGTGGTATACTAGAGAAGGGGTTATTTGATGTGACCTGAGTATGTAAGTCGGTGTGGTTTATGATTTGCTTAGAAATTATTGTATGGTCAGGATGAACCCAGTCTCATATCTGTTGTTCATGTCTATTTTCCCCTTGAAGAATAAATGGGGATGGTTCACTGAAAAAATATTCATTTTCAAGAAAGGTTACATCCATAGTAATATAGAGCTTTCAAGAAAAGAGATTGTAACACTGATATCCTTTTTTATGAGAACCATAACCAAGAAGAACATAACAAACAACACATGGATCCAACTTAAATCATTGATGTTTGGGAACATGTACAAATGCAATACAACTAAATATCTTGGAGGTATATGGAGTGCTGAAGGTAGTTTAACATACCATTTCAAAGTTTGAAATGGTGTTTGAAACTCAAGTACTCGAGATGACATGCGATTGAGAAGATACATAAATGTTCCCACTGCATCAGGCTGATATTGTTGAGGCATATATATAACTATCATAATGGTTCGTACTGTCTCTAGTATGTGTCTATTTTTCATTTCAGAAACTCCATTTTTATGAGTACATGGACAAGTAGTTTCGTGTATGATCACCTTCCTATCATAAAATTGTCTAAATTCATGGCTAATATATTCTCCTTCATTATTAGATTGAAGAGTTTTAATGCTCATGGAGAATAGAGTTTGTATAAGGGTGAAAAATTTATAAAAATTGATAGAACATCTTTCTTGTGTTTCAGTACGTATACCCAAGAAACCTTTGTACAATCATCAATAAAGGTGACGAACCATTTAAAGCCAGTAGTAGTCATAACAGGTGCAGGCCCCATATGTCCGAGTGAATAATCTCAAATGGTGCATTGCATTTATTATAACTAACGGGGTAATTTGCACGATGGCTTTTACCCAAGATACAATCCTTGCATTTGAAATTTATGTTCAAAATATTTTTAAATAAAGTAGGGAATTGTTATAGATAGTTGATTGATAGGTGTCCTAACTAGTAATGCAATAACCAAATGTCTTGTTCTTGTTATTGTGAGGATTGGGAAGAGTGAAATTTTCCAGGCTCCAAATTGTCAACATAATATAACCCTTATCTCTTAGTACCAAGATCAAAAATCTTCTTCGTGATAATATCCTGAAACAAACAAAATGAGGAGTACATCAGTATGCAACAATTTAAATCTTTTATTATTTGCCTTACTGATAGTAATTTAGTGGAGAGTGAAGGAACAAAAAGAGTATTAGGGAGAGTGAATGTGTTTGATAATTCCACTGTTCCTCCCCTATAACTAGATATGTATCACAATTAGCATTTGATATGGCCTTTCATTGAGGAACTAACTTTGTTTTAAATTCTTTATACTTATAGGTCATATGATCTGTTTCTCCTAAGTCAATAATCCAATTGTTTTTATGTTCACTGTTGGAAACTAGGTTTGTGGAACCAATAATACCTGGGTCTTGAGTAAAAGACTAAGGTTGATTGTCAAGTGACACAAGTGTATTCAGATCGGTGTTAGAAACAAATGTTGCATGACCATTCTGTACATCTTTTTTTCCCTTCAGTTCATACCACCACTCAGGATACCCGTGTAGTTGAAAACATGTGTCTTTGGTGTATTTATTTCCACAACAATAAGTACACCCGCTCTCCTAGGCTTTCAGTCTAAAAAAAGGTTGTCTGTTGGGATTCAACTCATGTGGGTCAGGCTTTGCCCGTTAGGTCTGTTTATTAGAGGATGAGGGGTTGAAGAGTGGTCTATATGGGTTGCCATTGGGTCCGACCCATTTATTTGGGCCTGTGAGGGTGAGCCCATTAAAATCTTTCTAGCCTTCATTAGTCGACCTGTCATTCTCCCTACCCATCGAAGCTCTTTTATTCTTTTGCCCTATTCGTTACCTTCTCATCTCCCCCCATTGCCTGTCTCTACCCTTGGTTAGCAAATCAGATCGTCGCCATCGTCTTTCTCCACCACCACTGTGTGTTTGTTGTTTTCTCTTCTTACCAGAGCGAAGGCTTGCTCAATCGATGGCAGAGGGGTGTGTTGAAGAATATCTTTACGGGTCTAATCAAATTGGTCATCTATAACATCCAAGAAGGTATAAATTCGATCTTCTTGAATTAGTTTGTTGTATTCTTGTATATCATTTTCACATGTCATGGGATTTGGACGCCTTTAGTCAATCTCTCGCTAGAAGGATTGTAAGCCAGTTTAGTAGTCTTCCAAGGAACCTCTTCCTTATATGGTTCGGCTGACCTTTCATTTGAGGTCATATACTTGAACATTAACTCCTCTATTGAAGTAATTTGTGGCAATAGCATCCTACACCCCTTTCGCCTTAGGAAACATGATAAAATTTCCAATTAAATCCGAGTTTAGGGAATTGATAATCCAACTTTTGACGATTGCATTTTCTATTCTCCATTTACTATATGTTAGGTCTGTGAGTCGTGATTGTCTGATTTCACCTGTAATTAACCTAAGTTTGTCTCAACCAGAGATGAATATCTCCATAATGTGTGACCATAGTTCATAATTCTGGCCATTAAGTTTGATCCCTGGGATGACAATTGGCAAGTCATGATTTCAGGTGTTGGTTATGGAATTTATAGTTTCAATCTGGGCATCGGTTTGTGGGTTCGTTTCTGCCATAGATTGTTTATGTTTTTGAGAAGGATTTAGGTTTGGATCAGTGACTCGGATACCATGTCAATTTTAGAGATAATTTTGTGTCACTTCTCATATATTTATTTATTGAATAGAACTTGTATTTATATATGTACAATTAATCCTATTCTATAATAGAGAAATACAAATCTTTGCTAACAAATCCTTAGCCTGGCATCTCCAACCTGTTTTTTCCTTTCCAAATACCAGGAGGGAAGAAAAATGGAGAGGAGGAGCAGTGTATTGGATGCTCTATGAGTGAGCCAAGATGATCGTAGCATGGGAACAAGAAAAGAACTTGGCACGTGCCGGGCCTACCTGTCTAGCTTTTGAGTGAATGAAGACACGAGTGTCATCCTCTTGGGAAGTATCGAATTGACGTGCACGTGAATTCCAGTATAGAACACTGTCCTCTTGTTTCAGACATTAAATTTTGTCTTGTTTCTCAGTCTCGACACCCATCAACGACAACTTATTTCTCAAACCAACCTTCACAACTCCTTGGACGGTCAGGCTGTTCAACTTGTAAAGAACTCTTCAGCTAACCTTATGATTCTGGCATAAGAAAACCAATAAACCATCGCATTTGGTTTTTAGAAGATCATCATCACCGAGTTTAAGAAAAATTAGAGATGATTGTTTAATGTATTCAATTAATTAACATTCGTAATTCTAATTACTCCCATTTAAACTTCGAAATAATGTAGACTATATAATTAATCATTAGCAAGCAAATTTGATAATTAGACAATTAAAGTTGGAAGAACAGGATTGATTATAATCATTAGCAATCTATTATGCATTTGTATATCCATCAATGTTTAAGTGCATGTTCATTGAGAACATAAGCTCTGTTTTTGGGGTTGATTTCAAGCGTTGGAGAATTTATTTCACTACATTCATATATTCTCCACTAGGATTTAAATAAATATACTCAGATACGTGTGGGATAAATAGATTAATTTTCCAACCAACCATTGATAATATGTCTTTTTATTATTGAGAACTTGACTTGGATGTCCTCCAGTACAATGATTTTAATATTATTTGAGTGTCACAAGGTTGTAGTTTAACATGCATGTTTCTAAAAGCAAGTATAGCATATACTTCTTTTGTAATGATAAGATACCTCTTATTGATTTCACAACTTCAATTCTTAGGAAATATTTGTCCTCGAAGTTCTTCATTTCAAGTTTAATTGTCAAATTTACTTGAACTCTTGAAAAACAATTTGTATTGTTTTCTATAATTATTATATCATCAACATATATTATTAGAATTGTTAGTTTTTCCTTTCTATGTTAAAAAAATAATGTATGATGTGTTGCATTATCTGAATCCATATTTCTTCATAACTAAACTAATGCATTCAAACTATGTACAAAGTGATTGTTTTAACCCATACAAAGCCTTCTAGAACTTACATAGTGCTCCAATTTGTGAGCATGTAGTTATCTAAGTGAAAGATCTATGAAAACCTTTTTTTATGGATAAAAGGAATTTTCACAATCAACTGAAATAATAGGGGGTTCAAATTTGATTTTAATGGTATAAGATTTTGGACTACATTCAACTTTGCTACAAGGAAGAAGGTATACTGGTACTCTATACCATATTATAAAATATATACTTTCATGAATCTTGCTTGGATTCTTTGAATGGTCCTATATGTCTTATGTTGGATACAAAACATCCACTTGCATCCTATAATTTTCTTTCTTTTAAATAAAAGAACAAGAATCCATGTTTAATTTATTTTTACTACCTCCATTTCTACCTTAATTTCCTAAGTTACTTTGATTTTAGTAAGCTTCCTATTTTTAAGAACCTCTACAAATGACAATTGGTGTGTAAAGGGTTTTAATTACTCTTGTGATTTATAGGATGATACATGGTAACTAATTGGCTACTTTACCTTTTTTGTTGTAAATTTTAGAGAATACTAATTCTATGATGTTTTTTTTATTATGTTTCAAAGGTAATTTATGCCGAGCAAAACTATCTATTATATCAAGAAATGAAGCTAAATGTGTTAACTCAAGATAATTCTAAGAAAATTGGTCTTCTAGCACTCTTGAGGAAAGAGGTCTTCTTTATTTATATTTTCAATAAATAGTTGGACTTTTTCCAAGCTAAAGTCTTTATTTTTTAACTTGTTCGTTCCCCATAAAAAAAAAAAAAAAGTGAATGAAGAAGCTAGGAAATATTTTCTTAATTCCTAAGAGGTAATATATATCATAACACCCCATAAATTTTATGTGATATGAGTAAAAATATTTTATGCATCTCACAGTCAAACAAAATTAATCAATAAACACAATGATACACATTTATACGTATGATATACTAAAGTTATAACACTTCCTTAAATCATTTACATATCAGTAGATCAAAATAAATATTCTCACCATCATGTTTACTGATATTTACTAAATCATATTAGTAAATATCCACATCTTAAACATGCAAATAATCATTTTTTTATGGGTATTTCAGTCATTTCACTATAATTGAAATGAAGAAAAATCTTATTTATCTCTAGTTGATTTGGTAACGACTAATAAATCTTATAAAAAATCTAACCAAAATCTTTCTGTTTATTCTCTTTTCTCTTTATGTTTTTCTCTTTTCTCACTCAGCATTCAAGAATTAAAAGCAAGAAAAAACAAGTCTTATGACTACAAGATAGAGGCCAAATAATATTAAATTGTAAATAAAATCTATATGGATCAAAGCGTATATTTCTGCATCGTGCAGTCCACGATGCTTTTGTCTCCAGTTGAACAGAAGGTGGCCTCTTTTAGTTTCTTTTAAAATAATTTATATTACGAATATATCATGATTTTTCTATATTATTCAATGACTGATGATGAAATCATATTGAATCACGATGAGAAACATCACATTTAGTTATAGATTTAGATAATTAGTCTGTCGAGTTTATGTACATATAATTCCAAGGCTGTCTGGCCTTAATATCATGATGCCCCCAGTGATGAATATTTTTTATGAATCCCTTGTCCAAAATTATTTATGAGGATCAGTTGACTTGTCAGGATTTTGTATACTGGAAGGGAATCTTGAGTTCACAATAGAAAAGGTTTGTCTGTGTTAACTCCCCTTCATTGCTCGGACCTGCTGCACCTCAGGAATGCTTAAATAATTGACGAGGTTCTAAATTCTAAAAAGCAAGTGTGCTTCCACGTTGATAGAATCAACTCTTTTGACTAATCATCTCTTAATTTTTGTTTGGAATATGAAGCCCTCCTTAGTGTTGTATCCCTTATCAAGCTTTAAAATATACTTAGGTGAGTCTTACATATAGTGTCTAGCTCTTCAGGAGTTAATTATAACCTACTCATATTTTAGAGAGGGTTGGGGAGACCATTCTAGTTTTAAGGGTTGATCTTTATGGTGATGAACTTCAAAGAGAAGCTCTTGCCTAATTGAGATTTTAAAAGTCTAGTTTGGTTAGCTTCATAAACATAGACTCCACCCTTAATGGGACATCATATTATATGTGTCCCTCTAATGATCTATATGGTGAATCTTATTCATATTATGACGGTGTCCCTTTGATTTTGTATATATGTGTCCATTTCACTTCTCTCTTGGAAGATTTACTTGGGGAACACCTATCATGATTGTAGGGATAACTATCGGGAGAGCTTATGAAGAGGTGATTGCCTACATAGCTATTTCCCATAATCTTACAAATCAATTTCCTTCTCAAATGAAATTATCTTTGGATACTAAACTAATCCTTTTAAGAGGTTTTAAGAGCCTTTTGATGCATAAGTCAATCTGTGGATGATGTGTATAATCCAAATGAGACAATAGATATATGTGTGTTATGATGGTTTCATTACTCTTTTTTGGATTATTCCCTTTGTAGAAGAGAATATTGAATCACGCACATGCCAAGATACACATGCTGAAAATCAGGATGAAGATCACGATGAAGGATGACTGGGCAGATCATGCACCTGCACAATTGAGAAAATCTGGGATTAGATTAGGTTGGTTAATTGTGTATAATCCGTTGAGCAAAATCAAGGATTAGATCAAGGAAATTGATTGTATGCAATTGTATGAGATCATAAAGATCTGCCACTGCACATAAGCATATAAATATGCTGTCATATGTATAAGTCGTATTATTGAACAATTCTGGATATACAATCTTCAATTTCTATCCCAATCTCTTTATTTTACATGGTATCAGAGCTCCAAAAAGACTAACGTCTCAAACATGTCTTCTTCTTCTTCTTCGTCCACCATTCTTACTTCTTCTCAAATACCCACTGTTACCCCAATTTCCAACATTGTTTCACTAAAATTGACCCAAGACAATTATCCCCTCTGGAAAACCCAACTTCTGCATTATTTCCGTGGGCAAGACCTCTATGGCTATCTAGATGGAACACTTACCCTTCCACCAAAATTAATTGCTACCCAAAATCCTGATACAGGTACAATCACTCAAGCTGAAAATCCTGCACATTATCACTGGTTGAGACAGGATAGCTTAATACTCAGTACCCTCATGTCTTCAATGACTGAATCTATGTTGGCACAAATCGTTGCTTATGATACTTCTCATCAAGTCTGGCAAGCACTAGAGACGAATTTCTCTTCTAAATCTCGGGCACGCACAATACAAATTCGAGCACAACTTGCTACAGCAAAGAAGACCAACCAAACTGCCAATGACTATTTTTTGTTCATCAAAAGATTAACTGATGAACTTGCTATGGCTGGTCAACCCCTCAGATGTGATGAAATTATATCCTATATCCTTGCTGGATTAGGACATGAATATGATGGCCTGGTTTCCTCGATCTACACTCGGAATGATCCCATCTCGCTTGAAGAGATGTACTCACTCCTAATTGTAACAGAATCATGTTACGATCGTCTGCAACTATCTGCCCCTGCATCACTTGTTGAAGCCAACATTGCTCAGCACCAACGACCATCTTTTCACAATAAGAACAGATACAATTCTCAGGGTCGTGGTCATGTGAACACCTACCGTGGTGGAGGTAATTTCTCACACAATAAATCTGACATACACAGTTCATCCCCTCTTATCTGTCAGGTCTGCGGCAAGCAAGGGCACTCTGCTAGAAAATGCTACCACCGCTTTGACCTTACATACCAGCAATCATCTTCACCCCCACATAAACATGCACTTCTTGCAACATATGACTGTGACAAAAATTGGCATGCTGATACCGGGGCCACTCACCACATCACGCATGATTTGGCCAACTTGAACATTCAGAATGATGACTACACAGGTTCAGATCAAGTGCAGGTTGGAAACGGTCAAGGTTTGCTCATTTCTAAAACTGGCAATTCTCTTCTTCATACTCCGTCACATTCCTTTGCCTTAAATAATGTTCTGTTTGTTCCTCAAATTTACAAAAACTTACTCTCTGTGCAAAAATTCTGTATTGACAATCACGTTTTCTTCTAATTTCATGGTCATTATTTCCTTGTGAAGGCATACTCGGGAACAATCCTTCATCGCGGCCATGTCAGTAACGGGCTGTATCAATTCACATCCCGAAATCATCCTCCACAAGCCTTCTCCAGTGTTCGGCTCTCCTTTGATCAATGGCATCGACGCCTTGGTCATGCCTCACCTTCCGTTATTCATCATATCTTGAAGACAAATAAACTGTCAGTTGATAAAATAAATATGCATCATGTATGTTCTGATTGCCAATTAGCAAAGTGCCATGCTTTACCTTTTAAAAAATCCAATTATGTTTCAAAAACACCACTGGATCTAATCTTTACCGATGTATGGGGTCCAGCATCTGTTAATTCCACTATAGGTGCTCGTTATTATGTCAGCTTTATTGATAATTTCTCCAAATTCCTATGGTTATTTCCAATGAAATTAAAATCTGACGTCGAAAATATTTTTCTACAATTTCAAGCTTATGTGGAAAAACAATTCAGCCACAAAATAAAAGCCATCCAGTCTGATTGGGGTGGCGAATATCGTCGCCTTCATAATTACTTCAAAAATGTTGGCATAGCTCATCGTATTGCTTGTCCTCATACCCACCAACAAATTGGTACGGTAGAACGCAAACATAGGCATATTGTTGAAGTAGGCCTTAGCCTTCTCTCTCATTCCCATCTACCACAAACCTATTGGGAAGATGCATTTAACACTGCAACCTTCTTAATAAACAGACTACCTACTCCTACACTCAACAATCTTTCACCTTATGAGAAGCTATACAACCGAGTCCCTGATTTTTCATTCCTAAGAACATTCGGTTGTGCATGCTGGCCTAATCTTAGACCATACAACAAACATAAATTGGACTTTAGAAGTAAATCATGCATCTTTATTGGTTACAACAACAATCATCATGGATACAAATGCTTAGACTTATCAACTGGCCGAATCTACATTTCACGTCATGTGATTTTTGATGAAAATCTATTTCCATTCCAGAACAAAACTTCTATTTCCATTCCAGAACAAAACTTCTCCATCTTTACCTTCAAACTCTATCTCTTCCACACATGTTAATCTTCCCCTCTCTCCTGCCATCTCACGACATGCCAGTATTAGAAATGAGTTTACTGTATGTCCTTCTACCTCTACTAATGCATCTGCTCCTTTAGTCTCTCAATCTGCAGGTACTCATGTCGATGAATCTTCACCACCAGCTGTTGCTCAACCTGATGCTCTTGCATATAATGATCTTCAAAGTGATAGTATCATGTTACCAACACTTGGTGATAATACTCAGCCGCAGGTGTCCAATCCTGATTTGGATCTACCAGCACAACCAGCAACAGGTAGAACTCATGCCATGACAACCAGATCGCGCAACAACATCTTCAAACCGAAAAATCTATCGGATGATTTTATGCGGTACCCTCTGCCCAAAGCCTTACTCACCTCTCTTGCATCCACTGACATTGAACCTACTTGCTATAGTGAAGCCATCAAATCATCACAATGGTGTTCTGCCATGAATGCTGAGTTTGATGCCCTTCTCCGCAACAACACATGGTCACTGGTTCCACCTCCCCCTGCTGCCAATATCGTGGGCTGCCGATGGATTTACAAGGTGAAAAAGAAGGCTGATGGTTCAACAGAAAGGTTTAAGGCAAGGTTAGTTGCTAAAGGGTTCCATCAACAAGAAGGCATCGACTTCACGGAGACATTCAGTCCAGTTGTCAAGCATGCTACCATTCGAACTGTGCTGTCTCTAGCTGTCTCTCGGCATTGGTATATTCAACAAATTGATATTCAGAATGCATTCCTTCATGGTGCATTGGAAGAGGAAGTGTACATGGCTCAGCCCCAAGGATACATCCATCCTCAGTACCCAAAACATCTGTGCAAACTACGTAAGTCCATCTATGGCTTAAAACAGGCCCCAAGAGCCTGGTTTTCTAGGCTCACAGATGCCCTTCAGCTGCTGGGGTTTATAGCAAGCAAAGCAGACCCGTCCTTATTTATTTGGAACAAACAAGATGCACAAGTTCTCATCCTCATTTACGTGGATGATATCATCATCACCAGTAAGTCCAACACTGTCATTCAACAAGTTCTACACCATTTACAAAGTGATTTTGCTGTGAAGGATCTTGGCAACCTAAGCTATTTTCTAGGGGTGGAGGTTCTACGGTCTACGGAAGGGATGTTTCTCACTCAAAGAAAGTATATTGCTGAACTTTTAAATCGCACTCATATGACAGAAGCCAAGCCATGTACAAGTCCCATGTCAACTACCTGTCATCTATCTTCATCCGAAGGCACAAGATTTTCTGATCCCACTTTGTATAGACAAGTGGTTGGCAGTTTACAATATTTATCCTTCAGTAGACCTGACCTTTCATTCTCCATTCACAGGGTCAGCAAATTCATGCATAACCCATTGGAACCTCATTGGCAGGCAGTGAAAAGAATCCTGCGGTATCTTAAGCACATTATCTCTACTGGCCTTTTCATTCGCCAGTCTCCTAACTTCACAATTCAAGCATTTTCAGATTCTGACTGGGGAGGGGATCGTGACGATCGAAGATCCATCAGTGCATATTGCATTTTCATTGGCCAAAACCTTGTCTCATGGAGGTGCAAACAACAGGCTACAGTCGCTAGAAGCAGCACAGAGGCTGAGTATAAATCCCTTGCTGATACTGCATCGGAAATCACATGGTTACAGTCCCTGTTTTCAGAAATTGGTATTTCATCCCCTACTCCTCCAATTCTATGGTGCGACAACATTGGGGCAACATATTTAACAGTGAATCCCTTATTCCATGCTCGTACAAAGCACATTGAACTTGATTTTCATTATGTGCGTGACCAAGTTCAACGCAAGAAACTCACAGTGCAGTTCATCTCTACCAAGGATCAACTAGCTGATCCTCTCACAAAGCCAATTTCTCCACAAGGATTTCCAACTGCTATGGCCAATCTGAATGTCCGATCACTTCCCTTCAGATTGAGGGGGCGTGTAGAAGAGAATATTGAATCACGCACATGCCAAGATACACATGCTGAAAATCAGGATGAAGATCACAATGAAGGATGACTGGGCAGATCATGCACCTGCACAATTGAGAAAATCTGGGATTAGATTAGGTTGGTTAATTGTGTATAATCCGTTGAGCAAAATCAGGGATTAGATCAAGGAAATTGATTGTATGCAATTGTATGAGATCATAAAGATCTGCCACTGCACATAAGCATATAAATATGCTGTCATATGTATAAGTCGTATTATTGAACAATTCTGGATATACAATCTTTAATTTCTATCCCAATCTCTTTATTTTACACCCTTTATTCTCCATTTATTCCAAATTAAAAAAATACCAAGTGGACTCGTCTGGTAGATAAATCAAATTGGAATCTTGCAAGTTACTTATAACAGGGTTTGCCATCGGAGATAATGGAGGCAATTGCTAACTACATGTCCCCTACCCAGACCATGTCTTTAGGACCTGCTCGCGTATATTAGTTATTTGAGCGATGCTACTTTTGATGTCATCGTTTTGATAATGTGCCTCAAAGTGGGCCCTCTCTTCATCTTTCATCCTTTTTCAAAGCTTAATTTTGTGAATTTGATTACAGGGACCTATATTTTAAAGGAATGTCATGCACATTTAATGAATTAAAAATAAAGAACGGGTATGGATGGATATGCATGAGTTGCTTGAACTTCCAGTTTGATATATGACCACCATCATTTCATATATAGGTACAATCATGATCTTACCATTGCTACTTGAGGCAAATTAAATTGAACAGATGCTTAATAAAACATTCATCATAAGTGATGTGAAAAGTTGGGTTAAAACCCATTTAACTGATAAGTGATGAAATTCATTACATTGAAGATGAGTTCACTCATCATTGTTTACAGGAAGAAAAGGAAAGCCCTTGTTTCCTATATCCTTAAGGGGACTTTGATAATATCAGTATACATCTCTACCGACTTGTCATATGGTGAAGAGAATTCTCTGGCATAAATAGCAGTCAGCTCCACTTGCTCATTCAAGATTTTCATGTTTTTTTAGAGTAACAAATTATTTTTACTCGGATGATTGTTATTGGTAGCGATCATTTGATTCTGTGCTCAAGTATGTTGCCTTTCTCTCCTAAATTCTTTATCCTAATGTTCTCTATTATCAAGCTCCCTTTTCAGCAAGATGACTTCATTTTGCTTGAAGCCTAGATCGATTTTAATGTCCCTTTCCTTCAACCAACTCGCTCTTAAGCATCATATATTCTATGTACAGCTCTTCATATTGTTCAATCCAGCTCCTCAGTTTGTTTTGGATTTTTCAAGGCCATATATACTATTATCTCTTGGCAGTCATTGGAGTCAACTTTCAAAGCTTCTAATTCAATATCAGTCGAGACCCATTTTGCCTAAGACTTCTCATTCTTTCTTTCTGCCTAGGTTCTTCAGCTACTCCTCCAATAGCAACATTTCCTTCCACCTTTAAATTTCCTTAATGAGGATGACAAGTTTCTCAAACCTTATGTTTCTTTATTGATTAGCACAAGGAATTTTCAATCCCTCTTGATGTTTTGTACTGCTTACAAGCAGATTGATCTTCAAATAGCTAAGAGATTTGAGATAATTCGGTTGTCCTTGGGATGCATTTAGAATCTTTAGTTAATTTGGACCTGACATAGATATATAATCGACTTGTTATGTTAATTATGAAGTGCCCCTTAAATGATTTGACTCATTGTTGCAAAGAGTACATAGCAGAATAATAATTGACAGCAAAAATAATGATTTAATTTCAACTACCAATCGTTACATTCTATGCCATGGACGCGGCTAAGATTTTCATAGATTGAATGATATACCTGCTTTACCAATTTGTCATATCTATGATTCCGAATTGGGACTATTCGACATGGATGAAACCAACTATAGCTGTGCTCCAAACACCTCCTGCCCAAGTCTGGATCTAGACAGTAGAAGTTAGTTTATTTTAACAGAATTTTTTAATTTTACTTGTATAATCTACTAAATAAATAATTATTTAAACAGTTTTAATAATAGTAACATTCAAACATTTTTAGATGGAAAAAAACTCATTTTTAACAGATACTATCGATTATAATTTTACTAATTAAATATTAAAATAATCACTTATAACACGTACAAAATCAATCAATTTTCTACATTTAAAAAAAAAACTCAACGCTGCACGTTGACAAGTTAGCTCTTTGGGACTATTCAACATGGATGAAACCGACTATAGTTATGGCCCAAATACCTCCTGCCCAAGTATGAATCTAGACCGCTAAAGTTGACTCTTTTTTATATATGTACGAGAATGTGGTTAAATTTATTTTTTAAAATGTTTTTTATTTAAAAATATATTAAAATGATATTTTTTATTTTTTAAAAATTATTTTTAACATTAATACATGAAAATAATATAAAAATATTTAATTTAAAATAAAAAATAAAAAACTTCAAAAATATTTTTAAAATACAATTTTAGAGGAGAACTCCGACATTACCTAGTGGTGGTGGGAATTTGCCTGGGACTAAATAGAGTGGTCTTCTTCTGGCTACTGCCTGCAAAGCTGGTCGATGTCATCAAACGTCTAAAAATAAATAGAGTGGTGCATGCATGATAATATAGAGTATCTACACAATGATTATGTGATTATTTAAAAGTGTTGTTGATTTTTTTAAAAAATATTTTTTATTTTGAAATATATCAAAAAAAATATTTTTAACATTATCATATTAAAATAATTTAAGCAATAAAAGAAACTCAAATTCATATTATATATAATTATAATCAATGCTTTCGAATAATTATAGAATTTTTCCTTCAAACTGCAACGAGTGAAGGGTGTAAATGTTAGAATATAGAGTGACGTCTTGAACTACTTTCTTTTCGTCTTGGTTCTTTTGTTGTGTTTTTTGGTAAGACTCTTGGTCATCAAAGTATTCATATTCGACTCCTCCTTCTGAACTTTGTAGTGGAAAAGAAAAGCTGCTAACAATCTCATGTGAACTCACCTCGGGATCGTAAAATCATGACTTTTGGGGTCTACCTACAAAGCAAAAGTGTTGACATGTGTTCTTGTTTTGTTTTCGTGTATCTCGGTTAATTTAATGAGTTTTGAAATTAATAATAATATAAATTTTTATTAATCATGAAAATTACAGACTCGAAATTAACATTACTGGAGAAACAAACCTCTTAATTCCAAGATTTTAGTCATCTTGAACCAAATCGATAAGTGAATGTCTTTGCGATCCCTTACTATTTAATTGAAAAACAATATCTAGTAAAATATCGTTAGTAACAACCTTTACGATCCATAATGAGTTTCAGATTCTCTATCTACATGTTGTAGAGATATAATTTCAATGTCAAATTTAATTGCAAGTTTCTGATCCATAATCAATAAAAAAACAAGATTATGGAGTGAAGCGAAATCATATATCTTTCCCATTATCAATACTAATTAACATTAACATTCCTTGAGAAACAAACCAGATTTAACTGCTATAACACGTTATATCAGCCAGCCATCTTACTCCATGCTAAGACCGAGGAGAGAAGTGTGATCTCAGTCTCTCCTTCTCTTAATTTGCTAGCTTTTATGTGGCTTGCTTAAGTTGGAAAGAGAAGTCATTTCTACATTTTCTTTAGTCTAAATTACTGTCGTTTTCAATCATGAAAGTCTTCCTCCTCTTTTTCCATTTGAAGGAATATATTCAAGCTTGCAAAGAGGGAGATCTGGTTATTGAAGACTAGCAGACTGCCCGCACGATGTCGCGGGCACGTCTTCGAATATTTTATGTTGTCTACAAATATTCTATACTGTATTCAAATATTTTATAAGGCAAGAAAAAGAGCATTTAAAACTGTCTTCGTCTACTTGTAAGAGATTCATCTTGAAGTGTGTTCTGGAGATATTGTAATGGAAAGAAAAGCCAGGCTGAAACTTGCACTTTTTATACACAGCATTTTTTCTATCAGAAAAGCAAACATTCAGGACCGGACATTTGTTACTGACTATTAACATTGCAAAAAGATTATATCACAATCGAAAAACCAAAAGGTTTTTCTTAATAGAATAATATAAATTATATTATAGATTATCAGAATCTTGTTGACTGAATGGTTATGAGTTTGAATCTTATTATCCTCATTTTATTTGATAAAAAAATAAATAAACACAAGATAATATAGCCATGTAAAAGTTTCAAGTCCAAAAAGATTTCATTTAAGACAGTATATTGGATAATAATATAAATTATATTTTAATATCTCACTTATCAGCTTAAATTTTTAAATGAGTTAATTCATTAATATTTTCTAGCTAGAACAACAAAAAAAATGAAGTATTTTGTCTTCGATAATTATTTTGTGGCAATTAGATTTTTACTGGAGATTATATCATGTAGAACACAGCAACGAGTTAAATGAAAGATCATGGAAAAAAGCATGATGCTTGGCAGATGAATGCAATCTATCAACAGGCTTCTGTTATGAGTTTTGATAAAATTAAGAGCAGTAAACAGGTTCTTGGTGATGAACATGAACAAAGAGATGTAGAGTAATTAGGTTCTACCATGATCAAACTTGCAAAAAAGAAGCACTTGATCCAAAACTGATAGTTCTTTACCTAGGCTCAAGAAAATATGACACTCTTCAATTCCTAAGAAGTAAAAAGTACCGACAAAAGTAGAATGAGGTAAGACTGATGTTTTACTGTATCATAAAATAGTAACCACATAAAATGTTTTAAAGTTCGTAATACCACAGAAATCAAAGGGAGTTGTTAATGATTTGCCCTTTTCTTTTTGTCTGCTTGCTTTCTATATTCCATTTGGCCTTTGTTATTCTGTTTTATATGCCTAGTTTCCTGGAAAGTTGAGAAAGAGACGAAGAAAGAGTGATTTCTTTGACGTGAGGGGCATTTTCAAGCAGTTTGTATTAGCGGGCTGAGAAAATATCGTATCTGTGAAGCTCATCTTTCACAACAGCCTGTGTATGCTGAGAATGGATATAACCATTGTTTTGCTTGAATACCATTACCTCGAAAAGAGACATGCGGACTTACAAACCTTCCATCTCTGATATCTTTAAGATTTCAGCAGCTGTGAGTGTGTTACTGCATGGGACATTAACTGGCTCATCCACATAACTTACCAACTTTAATTGATTTGTGCGATTCATGATTGCTGATGAACTCCAACAGTCATGCTCTAATGAATAAAAAATTAGTTGTTTTCTTTGAGAGTTATTATTAGACAGCAATAGAAATAGTAGCGGGCATGTAACTAAGAATGCAGAAGCTAGGTTTCAAAGCCATAGTATACAATCAAATATTTGTTTTCCTCAATCAATTTAGTATCTTCAAAGATCAAGAAACACACAACAAAATTTACAGAAAGCACACAAGCATGCTAGTTGTGGGTCGGCAAGAGCCAAAAAGACCAGCATGGGATCGTGGTAAATGCAGTGTCTTGCGGTAGACACTCTCTTGGTGCAATGTGGACATCTCATGTACCACCAGCCGCTATACATGTATGGGAATTTGAGAGTGATAGAGCGTGCTGTCAAAAACAGGAATATGTGTCAATCTCGTACTAGGTAAAAGATTGAAATTATATATAACTAAATATCTGCCCATAATCTACTTTTAAGGGTGTAATATTTTGAAATAAAAGAGAAATTGAATAGGAAATTGAAACAATGCCTTTGAAGGATTGGAGAAATGAACTGTTTAAGAAAAGGTTTATGCTTTAGTGTGTTTAATTGTGATAATGAGTTAAGATTTCGGCTTATTAAGGTTTAGGGTTTTGAAGTTTTGCGATAAGAGATTAATTGATAAATTAGTTATAATACAATGAATTAATTCAAGTATTATAGTTTAGTTGTTATGAGTTATTGAATTATTATGGATTTTTAAGTTTTTGGGTTAAAATTAAGGATTTATTGTTTTACATAAAATTGGTCTAGAAATCCTAGTCGAATAGTTGACTAATTGGTTATTATATTTTGGTCGACCAATTGGTATGTTAGGTTTTGTTCAACTAGTTAAATTGTTTGGTGCATATAATTAGTTCTTTTAGGTTTGGTTAGTTTAGGTTATATTTGAGATAGATTAGGTGGATTAATCCTGGTTTATAATAACATTTTAATTCTTAAATGTGTAGGGTTATGTCTTTGAGTGTTTGCTCTTTTATTTTATTTTATTTTTTAAAATATTTTATATATTTTAGTAATTTTTACAGATGTGATGTATAGAAAATAAAAGTCATAACAACTTATTTGTAAGGGACCTAAAAACTTTAGAGATA
This sequence comes from Salix dunnii, assembly GCA_015731905.1. Taxonomy (NCBI): domain Eukaryota; kingdom Viridiplantae; phylum Streptophyta; class Magnoliopsida; order Malpighiales; family Salicaceae; genus Salix; species Salix dunnii. The sequence continues at coordinate 4,785,164 of CM027676.1, forward strand.
AAAAAAAAACATTTATGAAGCTACATTCTCAAAAGATTCACTTTAAATTGAGAGAGAAAAAATTCATGAGATCGAGATATCTCCATAACAAGAAAATTTTAAAATTTTATGAAACCTAAGTCCTGAACAACCTAATATTAAATGATAAAATTAAAAGAAAACACTAAACTACAAAAGAAAAATAAGTTGTTGAAGGATCAAATTAAAAATAAAATATTCAATTAAAAAGGACAAAAAAAATGAAATGAGTCAATCGAAATTAACCTACAATCTAGGTCAAATTATCGAGATAACTTTATAAACAACAAATAAAAAAATATACAAACTTGAAAAAAAGAAATAGGGTCAACCGAGGTCAACTAACAAAACTTATTACTCGGGTTATAAAATCAGGATAACCCCTATATAATACAAAGTAAAAAAAGAAATCTCAATAACCAACATAATATCGAAGAATCAAGTAAAAAAAAATTAGAAAAAGCAATAATAAAAAAAAATCAAATCAATTCAAGTTAACATGTTAAACTTGCAACCTAAATAATAAGATTAAGATGAATTTATAAAAAGTAAATAAAAAAAATGATTAAGCTTCACTTTCATCTAATATAATATTAAAGGTTAAAATCAAGAAAGATAGAAAAAAATAAATTTTATGAGATCGATACAACCTAACATAAGGAAAAAAAATAAATGAAGCATAAAACTAAATAAAAAAATGAATTTTTGAAGGTTGAAATTGAAAGAAAAAACATAAAATACTATTTCAATGAATAGTATATTTTTTGAGTATGACTATAGTAATTTAGTCACAGTAAACTATTACAAAGCATGATTTTTAAAATAATAATTACCCCTTAATAATTAGTTTAATATTCATGCAAGACGTTTCTCCATCAAATGGTATGAATTGTGGGAGCAATTGTAGAGATCATCATAAAAAGTGACCTCGAGCAGCTCGCTAGGAGAGGTAGCGAGGGGTGGTGGGTTTCTCCATTGTTCCATCAATGGGCGAGTGAATGAAATATAGACAAGCTCATCATCATAGGCAAATAGGGCAACATGAGACCAGTAATTAATGGAACAAATGACCCTTAAAAGATGGAAACTACGTTGTCTTGCACAAAAACATACTGATTATTACATCATTTGAGACATGAATTGACACATGAAATTCCTTGAAGTTGATTAGTCTAGTCACCAAAGGTTGATTAAATCAGCATTGTTTTTCATGGTTTAAAAGTAAACTAACCCAAACGAAACTCCATGCCAACTTATTACTAAGGATAATTAAGTTTGATGACTATGATTGCATCGTTTGGTGGATAGAACATCAATGCTTTTAAACAAATGAAGTAACCAGACGGGGGGTGGGGGGGTATGTTGATTAAGATATTGCTATAAAAAAACTCGTCAACCCTTGGAGGGAGGGAGGGAGGTAACTAAGGGTCAACTCCTAGCTAGTTTTGTTTAGGTTTTCTCTAAAGAAAACTTCACTTCACGTCCACATGAGCATTATTCTTCTCATCATTGCCGCCAACTTCCCCACCTCACCTCACCTCACCTACTTAACGGAGTCTCCAACCGAGGAAGGATAGAGCGTTAATCCTCACAAAAACAATACTCTCTCTCTCTCTCTCTCTCTCTCTCTGTGTATATATATATACACACACACACACAGCAGAAAATCTTCACTGCTAGCTGATATATTCAACACATCAAACTATGAAGTAGTTCATTACAGCCCTTCACAAATATTTCTACAATAAGTCACAACCATCTTAAACAGTTTGCACTTGTCTTTTAAGTTTCTAATCATACGATCTTGTTAAGTTTTGACCAAGCGCGATTAATCTCTGCATGCTCATCACGTCTTAATTATATATAGGTCCATTATTAGGCCTACATCTTTCAAGTTGAACTTTGCTCCAGCCACTTAATAATCATTGCTTCTAATATTCTCAAAATGATGATCGTAAAATAAGTTTTATTTACTTGGTGCTGTTGATTCACGAGGATGGGAATTGAACAGCCATTGTCACACGTTTGTTAACTAATAATGATTCATATTCACGATGATCTCTTGATCGTGTTTTCATGGAATATAGTACAGGGCAACTTAGAGATCCCGTGTGGAAAAATCGAGAAAGATATACTGCAGCAGCATGTTAGGATGAAATGTTGGATACTTAATTTGAGGTAAGAAAATCTTGTTCAATCAATTATATGTAGGCCATACTTGAATGATTATTTTTGGGCAATCATTCAGTTGTCAACTCTCTATATTGATTTGGATGAACAATATCCCTCATCTTGGTTAAAAAGATAGGAATTTCAGGAGAAAATGAAACAGGAAAACGTAGTAATAAAACTATATATAGCATAAGGTCATCAGAACTTGTGTAGGACTAAAATCTTCAATACATAGATCGACAGTTCATCAGAACTTATGTAATAGCCACCTACGAACATAGATCTGCAGTTCATCATAACTCATGTAGGACAAAAATCTTCAACACATAGATCGACAGTTCATCAGAGCTTATGTAATAGCCACCACGAGCATAAATCTGCAGATCATCAGAGCTATGCAATTGTCATCGACAGTAAACCCATTTATTGATACAACTAACCTATATTAATTCTTAGGGCCACCAACTTCTGTTACCATGTCTTGCACCATACTGCTTCTTTATTGCTGCCTCTGAATCAGGACGATTTCTATGCCTGCCTATATGATAGAAGCGATGCATTCATTGTTTTTTTAAAAGAAAGAGAACACCTGAATCCATAATGGTTGAATTGTCCTGTCGATATCTCTTTTTTTTTTTACAAAAATAATATAACATCATCCTTTAATAGGAGGCAATAGCTCGAAGAATTAACATTTAATTTTAGTTGGTCATGGCCCACAAATAAGTTATATGTGAGTTGTGCACCAAACATTTGTTTAAGAAGGATGATTTTGCAAGCTTTGATCAATTAAGAATTGTGATGGAGGGATGCGACTTTTTTAGGTTTTCGATGTTGCTGGGCTGGAAATGGTGGTGATGCTGACGCAATGTCCAAGTGGGGTGGGGGAGGAGCTATACACAAACGACGAAATCGAATTACAGAAGAGAAAAGATTGAGGACAAAGCAAAAGCTCTCACTTTCTCTATTCCCATGGACGAAGATCTGCCTTTGCCTTTACCATCACACCCTCTTATTTTGCTTGTGATTACGATCTCGAATCTTTCATTTTCCTTCTTGTCTTTCTTTATTCTCTTTTCTTTCTGTTCTGTCAAAACCTGTACTGTTGTCTCCCTCACTCTCAGTTAAGATCACCATCAAAGAATTAACACATCCCCACTTGTTTCTTTTCAGTGAAATCTTATTCTCTTTTCACTTTCTTCTTTATTTTATTATTATTTATTTATTTATTTATTGAAACTTTATCAGTAACATTAGCGAGACAAAAATTCATACAATGCTATATTTGGATAGGCATCTAATAAACGACACATTCAATTTTCAATGTTCAGGACTGAAATTTGGCCAACTTCCTGCATAATTTTATCATCACGCGTCCCATGAAATTAACTGGACCGAAGAGACGCGTAGAGCCATTTCCTTAAGCAGAGGGCATCGTGTGTAAGAAACAAAATTCATGCATGAAACAGAAAGATGGTTCTAATTGGAGCCATTAGAGATGACATCAAATATTCAGAAATTAACTATATTTTCATATACCATCACCTTTCACCATTCCTATGATTCCCGATGACCTCGAAAATGGATCTTCACATAGGATCCATTATGGAAAATGGGAAAAAAAGAAAAATTCTTGCTACTTAAGCTCATCATAGTAATTATTAGAAACTACACTATCAAGCCATTAGCAATGGCACGGTTTGTATCAAGATGAGTGGTTTCATACACAGGAAGCTCTTCAGAATACCTACTATCTTTCCCAATTACTGCAAGATGATCAAGCTCGAATAAATCCGAGCTCGAACAACTTGCAGCATCGTCATCTTCATCCTCAAAACGGTCATTGTACTCTTCGCCAACATCAATCTTAAAAACATCTTTTTTCTTCTGATTTTGATGATAATCTTTCAAGAAATCTCTCGCCATTTCTTCAATCCTCCTACTCTTCTCCACTACATCGTACTTAAGCTCGTCATCTATTTTTGTTGATGGTGATTTCCCAATTTTCCATTCTCTTGGAAGAGAAACAGACATTAGACTTGATTCTTCCTCTTCATGCAATGATTTGTGTCCGACTGGCCTGCAATCTTCATCAACAATTACACTTACAGGGTAAAATCTGACACTCCTTTTAACCCCATTGCGTAATTTTTCCCTCGTCGATGGCGAATTCTTGCTCAAACAGGATCTTGAAAACGATGAAGCAGAAGAGCAGGTTGATGCTTGCCCTGATTGGAGTTTCCTTTCTTCATCAAAATTTCCGATGGAAGGCGAATTCTTTGATTTCTTTGTGTTCCCTGTGGTGAAGAGGGAATTAAGGAAATTAGCGAGCTTGCCACCCGGCGAAATTGGCTGTTTCATCTTCTTTAGATTGCTGTAAATCTTGAAGGCTCTTGATTTGGACTTGATGAGGCTCTCTTCAAACGTTGGTGTCTGTTCTGAAGCAGAATTGCAGTGGTAATCATCGAACAGATGCACTTCCCTCTGTTCATAAAACAGAGCCCTCTCTGTTTTCCCTGACTGAACCGACGCGCTTGTCCTGACTGGCTTAGGCCCTGGCGGATTGAAAGAAGAAGCCCTTGAAATCCCACCATACATGGATTCTGTATCGGAAGATGAGAAACCACCAGAGCTAGAATCTGAAGAGGTTGAAGTGAAGCTAAAAAAGAGGACATCTTGGTCAAGATCATGATCAAGCTGTGATTTTCTCTCAAATTCTGTCAGGTTTTGCCGCCTCTGTTGATTGATGACCTTTTGACTCGCCTTCCGTTCCATAATTTTTTCGATCAAACAAGCACGTTGAAGAGCTGGCATCCCTTCTTCTCGTTCAATTTGAATCCCACTAGCACCTTTATTTAGTTTTCTCGGCATTATTTCTCCACAGAATCTCAACTGTTCATGTTTTGGTTCTCCGTCATCAATAGAACGGCAGATTTCATCAAGAAGAGATGAAGAGAAAGATGGGTTCTTTGTATCATGCTTGTTGTGTCTTTCCTCCCTCATTGTTTTCTCCCACCTATGCATGAGTTCTACGTTGGAAACGAGTGCATAGGCTCAGAGAAAATGCTTCACTTTTGCGTGGGTTTTGACAGAGACTTGAAACTGCAATTCCGACACAAAATATAGAATTCTCTCCCCCCAACCTATTCAAGTGCTCTGCGTTGGAAACGAGTACTTCAAAAAGAGACAAGGCTCAGAGAAAATGTTTCACTTTTGTTTGGGTTTTGACAGAGACTTAAAAGCTGCAATACCGACACAAAAAGCCATGAAAAAAGAAGTGCATTATTCGAAACACAAGCTAGTGTTTTCCTTTCCACTCTCTAAGAACTGATCTAGAGAGAGAGAGAGCGGGAGGGAGGGAGTAATGGCTACTGAGCACAAATTGTCACGCTTGACTGGGATTGGAGAAAGAAAAGAGGGAAGTTTGCACGCCTTGGAGATTGAAGAGAATGGGAACAGCAGCAGCGCACTTTATAAAGGGAGGCTTCGTGTCCATCCTCTTTAGAGCAGTTGACAGCTTGGAATTTCTGCTTACGTGGCACCAATTCTTTGACCAGCTTATCCCCAAACTACCCCTGCTTTAATGTTGCGTACCTGGAATGATCACTATCCAAATCTGAATTTCAAGCCGTTGATCTTCTCGAAGTAAGGAAGCATTCATGGGTGATAGATTTGCTGTTTGTACAGAGACTGAGAGTGGGGATTGCAGACACTGGATTATTGCTAATTTTAACTCATAGATCTAGCCATAAAAAAAGGCTGGAGCTTTGAATTAATTTCTGGATGAACTATGTGTTGGTGAATTATTTATTGCTTTTTAAAGGCTTGGTGCGCTGGAAATGCTGTTATTAATTAATTTTAATATGTAAGAAGCAAGCATTTGTAATTAAAGAAGCTCAAGGCTATCAGAATTAATGCCTGTTTGGCTGTCTCTGCGGCTAAATCAGTATTTAGCTGTGGTTGTTTTTTTTTAATAAATTTTTTTTAGTATTTTTAGATAATTTTAATGTGTTGATATTAAAAATAATTTTTAAAAAATAAAAAAAATATCATTTTAATATATTTCTAAATGAAAAACACTTTAAAAAACAACTACAACCACATTCTCAAACATCCTTTAAATATACAAACGGTGAGTGCAGGTGGTGGGTATGGGTTTTATTTTATTGTACTCGAAACTTTAATGTAAAAAAATTATTATTAAGCTCTTAAAATTTATAAATCCCTCTCTGCTTTGGTATTTTAGTAATTTTATGATATTATGCCACAATACATATATATTGTTTTTCAAATTTTTTTATTTAAAAAAATTTTAAATAATATTTTTTTATTTAAAAAAATTATTTTTAATATCGGTACGTTATGATTATCTAAAAATATATAAAAAATAATTTAAAAGCAATCGGTTTCCGGCACAAGTAAGAATACTAACTTCTATATTATTATTTTTTAGATTCGAGAAACCCTACTTTTTAGGAATTATATTTTATGAGTCCAGGTGAGTAAATAAAATCTAGGTTATCCAAAACTTTTATAAAAGATATACATCCTGATTTAAATTCAAAATTTACTATACAGATCTTAATTTTTTTATCATCGTAACTTTCATACCCCGTGGGGACAAATACCAATTACTATACCCAATCTACTTGTGTGCAAATATATAGCTCTTTGATTAATTATGCCTTCGGGTGACAAAAGAGCAATTGAAGCAACGATCGATGCCTTCCTCGTGAATTTTTCTATTTTATTAACAGAAATGGAGAAGGAATACATAAATAATAATAATAATAATAATAATAATTAAAAAAAATTAAGAGCCCATGAAGAATCTGATGCAAGATGAGAATGGAAGGTTCGGCGGTGTTTGGTATTCAATTCTCATCCTTGAGGTGGCATAGTCATACAATAATTTTACTTATAGAAACCATAGCATATTCATTGAATTATGTAATAAAATAGAATCTTATCCTTTGCTTTGCTTTGCATGTGATGTGAAACCATAGATAGAATGAATTCATGGGTGTTAATGGTAATTTAACCTTCATTTTTTTTTTATTCTAGTTTTTCAGACCGTGATCGCAACAAAAAACTTTCGTGTATCACATGTTGAATATAAACTTCTCATGTAGCCTCTAAGATGTGTACAAGTCTAAAACTCCTCTACACCTAGAAATACCTCTTTCTCTATGTATTTATTTGATTTTTTTTTCAACTTGTATAAAAAATCATGTAATCTATACGATAGAAATTAATTATCGGTTAAGATGATATAAAAATAAAATGTGAACATTTTTATAAGAAACATAATATATTGTATTCAATTTTTTTTTATGGTGTTGTGATTCTCTCACACTCCTAGAAACAATGTTGTTAGAATCCTCTTAGAAGAAAAAATTCCCATTGCATGACAATTTTATAAAATAATTAGTTTGTTAAAATTAAAAAATTGACTTAATTAATTTTATATATATAGTAACCTTGAACTTTTTGGATCAAACATTAATTATTGGCTTCCATTTATGATTTTTGGAAACCTAACTCTAGAAAAACAAAACACCTTCATCATTGATTTTATCGAGTGAGCAACCTTCATATTTGTAAACCTGAAATTCATTTATTCATTGATATTATATATTAAAAAAATTATGGTAGCATTGATTTTATTTTTATTGTGTGAGCAACCTCCATATTGTGATCCTGAAATTCATTCATTGAAATTAGATATTACAAAAATATTCATTTTTTTTATTTTTTTATCATAAAGGAAATGAAAACAAAAAAACATATTATGGCTAGGCTTTCAACAAGCCTAATTTCTTAAGATAAAATGTTATTTCATAAACAACCTCATTCAGTCAATAATATAAATTACAAGTGCATGAATCTTAACAAATAATAAAGTAACGAGTAGAGTATCGTCCCATAAGGATTTGCAAAATTATCAATAAGTACCAAATTATCAAATCCCTATTTATTTGATGATTCAATTACAAAGGTTTACAAAACTAAAAATAATTAAAATAAACAAAAAAAATTAAATGGTGTTGAAATCAAGTTTAACGGATCCTAGGATTTTTTATTTCACCATAACTAATCTTATGTGAATTTTCTCAATTGAATTAATCCTTTCAAAAAAATTTTCTTATTATTGATAATCAAGTTTTACTAATTTAATCACTAATCTCTCTCAAGCATCAATTAATTATTTTAACAAGCAAACTTCCTACCTCTTGGTGAAAGTTCTAAACTTGTCAAAATACATTAAGAATGATAAAACCCTGCACAATTACACAAGTTCCATAGATATCCTATAGATTTCTTATGGTATTTTAAACAATGGATGAAATAATTATCACTTCTCAGTCTCAAATTGAATCCTAAATCATGCAAATGATGATCAAGCGTATATAAGCATTAAACATAGAATGAAACACTCAACAAGTATTAGAGTAATTCAATTAAAAAAATTATTCACATATTCATAGCTAGGCTACATCAAAAATCCCAAAATAAAATGACTACCTCATAGCAAAATTAAAAAGAAACAAACTTGATATGATGAACATAACTCAAGAGTATTAGAAAATTGGAGAGTTGGATGTCTTGAAAGGACTGTTGCTCTTAACTTCTGTCTTTTTGATTTACTTGTCTCCTTTCTTAGATGTTGTTTCCTCTCTTTTATAATGTGTTTAGGGTTTTCTCCTCTCCAAAACGACTCTTCTTAGTTGTTTCCTTACAAAATATATATATGCTAAGTTTTTTTCTCTAAAGAAAAACACAGATTCTACTCCTTCTTGATATTGCAAGCTAAATTTGGAGTTGTAAACATGTGAATTAAGACTCCTCCATTTCTAGGAAAGTTGTAGAAAATATATTTTTTTTCTTTCTAGTGGATGTGATCTCACAATTTTTGGGAATCTATAAATCTAGATATGGTCCAAAACCCTATAATATCTAGGTTGCATGGACTCCTGGTCTGATTCGGACTCCGTATTTCGACTTGATTTTTAAACTTCAAAACAACAAAACTAGGTTCTTAACATTGCATAAGAGTTATAGCCTTGTGTATCTTTTTTTATATATATATAAACTTAAAGAACACATGAATCGGAGTTGTATAGCTCCTGTTATACCTAAAAAACTAATCAATGCTCAGGCTTATTTAGGCAGACTAGCCAATGCTTGAATTCTCAGCTCATCTCGTTGTTTGTGTCTTCATATGATCTCAATTTCTACATATTCTAATAGTTAAATACTTGAAAATACATTAAATTTTCAAAAAGTAAATAATTCTAAAATATACCTAAAACTCGATAGGATTTCATCGTATGCATGAAAATAAAATAAAAAATATTATTATTTGAGTTTTTGATATAGCCTTTCTTTGTTTTTTTGTTTTTTTGTTTTTTTAGAAATAAACTAGGGCATTTTGTATCAAGTTTGTATATTATTAATTCGAACCCTAGTAGAATTTAATGGAATTTGTGACCCAAGATCAATTTAACTCAAGATTTGAATGAGCTTATCACAATAAAAGACTTTCTTCAATGTGATATGACTATAAACTAACTTGATCACAATGTCTACACTTAGAGGCGAGCAAAGGAAGTATAAATCCATAAGAAAGAATGGTCAATTCTCTAAAAAGTTGAAAAGTCCAACCAAGAACCAAGATTGAACAACTAAAAGTAGGCTAAAATGCTGAAATTATCATCAAAAATGTGTTGAAATTATTTCCTAAAGAGTATTTAAACTTCAAGCCAAAATCCTAGTTTTCCTAATGGAACCCACATAAACTTAATTTAAATAATAATCAACTCAAGCTAAAATTATCTCAAACTAATTAAAATAAACAAGGATAAAACCCAAACAAAATATCTCATCTCAAATAAATAAAGTTTGATAGCCCAACTAATTAAATAAGATAAGTTTGTTGTTACCGTAGTTTATCTTGCAATACCAAAACCCAACTTAAAATGAATGGTTCTTCTTGTCTGAATAAATTAGAAGGAGGGTCATATATCATTGGAAAGGCATGAGATTCTAGTTTCCATCCCAACTTGAATCATAACAAAATTAGATATGTTGCTCTAGTTATTACCAAACGAGTAACAAAAGTTCAAACTATATGAATTTAATTTTCTCCTCCAAATCCTTGTGTAATGTTCTTTGTTATGCCAAAAAGCCCCTCTTATATATGAATCAGATTAATCAAGGTTTGCTGCCCTGGGTCACTTGTCCACAATGGACAGACCTCAAATGGGGAACAATAATCACAGTCGAGCTTGTGTCCTATGTGGTTTACAAGAAGAAACTCACAATCATCTATTCTTCCATTGCCATTACACTAGCTTTTTTTGGAGCAGCATAACCTCCCTAGCGAATCAACATTGGCCTTTTACCAACTAGGAACACATTTTACGATGGGCGGGCAAAAGGTTTATCATACTATCACAAATCATCTTGAAGTCCACTTTAATCCATATACATTGAATAAGTACATTGAAGATTTCTTTAAACTTTTTAGCCCATGTACCTTGAAGAAATTCATTGAAGCTCTAATAGATCCTTCGATAATTCAATCGCATCAATTATAGTCTCATTCTATGACCTTATATTGAGTAAAATTATAGTTAATTTTTATTATTATTATTAAAATATGAACAGAAATTATATTGCTCCAATGTGGGACAAACCCAAGCTTTTTTCACGACATGCTACCTCTGCCTTGCATCTTTTACCAGCATTTCAAGTTGTTGATGTTAAAACCTTATGAACCCAAATAATATAATGGGTTAGAAGTGGAACAGAGTTGTAGCTTTCTGGAGGCTTTGCCCAATCCCTGGCATCTTCGATAGGCTTGTGAATCTAGAAATAGAAATAAGCCTGGCTAGCAATTAGGCTCTCAAAAATGATTAATCCGGACACCCATCTTAATCTAAAAAAAATAGGACTTCTTTTGTCTGAACTCATTGTCTTTACTCCATAGCAGGTCTCGCAAAGTGAATGAGAGCTGAGTAAAAGTTGGCAAAATTCATCATTTCCAAAGTTCTTGTGTGTCGCAACCTCATTCACTGGGTGCAGAGTTTCTTACAGCGTTGAAGTCAGCTTCTTCATGTTTTCTTTGATAAGGCTGTGATTGGTGGATATATACACCTGTAGCCTTGGTGAAGAGCCGACCGTCGACGGCATTATCATAATAGAAAACAAAGGAATCTTGCACAAATGCCATAAGAAAACTCTTGCCATGGTATATACGTGAAAACCTAAAAAGTGACCACCTCGGATTTTTCGTGGTTGTACAAGAATGGGTGCAAAGTTCAAAGACTATTGAGAATTTAATTTCCATGGAGAAGTACTTTTGTTTCAAGAAGCAGGAAGACATGGCAGCTACTTTGGTTTGTGTTAGACGAGTGAAGCAAGAAGCATCGGAAGAGTGGGATGAGAGCATGCCATTGCCTGGAGACATAATTGAAGGGTTTGCTGAGATTAATGACGCAGATGAGCTATTTGTGGCAGTTAAAGCCAAGTCTGATCTGAGCTCGCAGCTTGGAAAGATTAGCCCGCAGAGTGAGACAGTCTGGTTGAAGGTTAGAAGAGGTGAGAGGACGCTGAAGCTCCGTGCCAGAGTAATGCCAAATAAGAGCTCAGTGCTACAAAGAAGATTCACCATTAAAGCAGTCAATGATGATCGGCATGTAGCGGTTTTAGGAGACTTGACCCTGGAACAATGCGCAGAGCTACAAGGTAGGCTTTCTTCCTATGTTTTATCTTGGCAGTACTAATGGTTTTTTATTTTCAAGAATCATCTCAATTCAAAAACTTGAATTATTAGGTGTTATGTCATTCTCTGAAAACCAGAAATTAATCTATATATCCCATGACAAACTCATAGCCAAAATGTCTGAATGTGAAGTTTTAGCCCTTAATTCCTCTGGATTTGTCTCAGTTCAGCCCATAATTTCGAAATGGTGAAATGCCGAACACACAAGTCTTCCAGACTTTTTCCTCCGTAAGAAAACGTTTTTCTCCGACTCGGGAAACTTAAGAAAATCACTGTCAGGATGCCATATAGAAACTGTTTGCACCGGGATTAAAATGGAGTTTTCGTCCTCTTTCTTGATGGTAAAATTTATGGAAATGCAAACATACGGATTCTTCAATGTTCTTGGTCTGTTTTATACCGTTAAAAATTCATGGTTCTCTCAATAAGTGGTGCATCCATGGAAGACACATGGTGGCTATCGTTTCCATCAGCATACAGAAGTGACAATTACAAGAAGCTACAAGAAAATAGTTCCCTAACTCGGACTATATCTAACTCTCTCTTTCCCCTCACATGACTGTTCTGTCACCCAAACAGGAAAGGTATACCGTGTATTAAAATAAGCCAAGTTTTTAAAAGTCAAACAACTGCTTCCCAACCTGTGGACTTAGCTAACACCACAACCTGCCAATTTTCATAAAACTGAAAAGTTGAAGGAGATATATTTGGTGCAGAAATGAGCAGGAGAGTGGTGAATATGGATTCCTGGGCATTCAGGAAGCAGGGAGTCAAGTATGACTGGAAGATGAAAGTTGATAACTATCTACCGGACCAGCGATCTAGTGTTGTTAGTTCTATTCTGTTCATGCCTCTACAAGGTGAACACGACATTGAAGCCACCACTGGCAGGTGCATGGCCTGGTTTTCAGCAGCGGTTTCTTCAGGAGTTCCTATTGTGTTTGTCAATATTCAAACAGAACAGACTCTAAATGCGGTATCAATCTTTCTTCTAAAGAAGATTACTAAGTTTTTATTTGTAGACATTCCATTTCATTAGTATTACTCTGCGCAGGTCTCAGGCCTTACATAGTAAGGAATTGAGCGTTTAATTGAAGCTAAAATCAATCCGAACCATAAAATAAAACAGTACATTGATTGATCTAAGCTTCATGTTTTCAACAACCTGAATCTCTAGAAATTTATTAATTGAGAATTTGATCTCTAACTTTTTGTGTCTCCAATAGAAAGAGAGAACTTCATGCACAGGGAAAGAATTGAGTTGGGGTTGGCAGCAAAGCAATAATAAACCTGTTCACATATTGCAAGGGATAAGACTATGGTTTCTGCCTGGTGTTACAGAAATTCTGCTTGAAATGACACCAGAACCCGGAGAAACTCGTTTTGGAATGGACATCAAACGAATTGATGAGGTAACTAACATCACTGCACTTGGAAGCCATGACCTTCAACTCATCTTTAAAAATCTCATATCAGATTAATTAATCGTTCTGGCTTAACCAGATAGAACTTTGCACTCCTGTCATTGAAGTGAACTGATTGATTTGCTGTTAATTCGAATGCCATGAACAGGGCTTTATTTGTGTCTACTCAGTGACAAAAGGTTCAGCAGCTGAACGTGCTGGCCTTAGAGACCTATATGAAGAGGCAAATAAAGTCGGCCACCTACTTGTGATTTCTCGATTAGAAGGAAAGAGCCTAATGCCTTCAAGTGTCTGCTCAATGGGGCTTATACACTGCTGTGATCAAAATGAAGTTAAGGACACTCTCATTTCTTCCATTGAAGAGATAGATTCAATTCAAATCCACCTCATGGCCTGGCCTAACCACACTCATGCTAGAAAAACTAAAGCTAATGGTGTTGCAGCCCTTCAACCTCCAAAGGGTCTTTGAAAAATCTACTCTTATTATTTTGCAAAATAACCAACTTCAACCACTGGAATCAGGAGGGAAATGTCATATCAGCAAGGGAAGGAATAATGTATGCAATTTATTGAACTCCGGAAGAATTACTTGTAAGGCATAGAAGTTATTTTATGCAAATGTGTTTAGATTCTGATTTCTGAGTTTAATCAGAAAAGCTGATGGTTCTCTGTAGCTTAGATTGTAAATGAAACCCCCCAGCTACTTCTTTGCCAATTTTCAATAATCTTTCCTGTGAATGCACAGTATACCCATCTTTCCTGTTACTATATTCGATCATAAGCAATGAATCCGTTCAATGAAGTCATAAGCCGACCAAATCCATTAAGCATTGACCTATTGTAGGAACGAACCAGCTTCTTAAAACCCAATAAGCTTCATAATCTTGATAATCTAGCAGTCTGCAGACTGTAAAAAAAAGCATGCTGACATTCTAGTTTCTGTTTTCTATATGCTAATAAGCAATTTGCTAACACTTTGCAAACACTAACTAGCAATGAAGTAAATGTAAGAGCAAAAAAAAACATCAATGAATAAGTTACATAGTTAGGAAAGAAAAAACTTTTCAAACAGCTTTTAAAACTATAAAAAACCCTCGAAGACAGTCATACTCAGTATAAACAACTTACTCTAATTTAGAAAATTACAAGAGGAGCATTTTCACCTACAAACCCTTTGTATCTATACTAGCTTACTTGTCAAGAAAAACACTATGTTTATCTTTAACCGTAGTAGCTTTTCACAACACCTGACGATCTTCAAACTATTGTTATCATAACTGATATATCTAGTTACTAAATGTTCACACAGGAACTCCCCCTCGAAGTCTACAGGTCAATAACTAGCGATATGAAATCTAAATTTAAGAAGAGTATGATTGGTGAGTTTAACTTCTTTTTTCTCTCTCTCTCTCCAGCATAGTTAATAGGTTATTGAAAATAAAGTAAATTGTCTTTGTAAATATACTTAATGTATGTTATTGAATTCCACAGGTATCATTTTGATAGGACTAAGGAAAATTTTATTTGGAAATTCTTCATTTCTAAATTGAAATATACTTAATGATATTTCTAAAATAGACAAGCAATCTCATAATACATCATTTTGCTCTTCAATTCCTTGAAGAAAAAGTTAATTTATCACTTCACTGAGGAAAAAACAAGCAATTTAATAATATAATTGTTGAGTTAATCAAGTTTGATGTTGGGAATAATAAATCATCATGCATTTGGGCCCTTATATAAAGTTTGACTTTTAAGGTATGTTGTTGACACTTTGCGAACATATTTTATCAATGAATGAAGATGATCATAGAAAGATTTTTAAATCACAATGGTATGTTTATTTCACTTGCATTTCTATTTGGTCAAATAAAGGGATATGTTTTCATGAATATTGATAATTCAGATAAGTATCTTTTTTTAAAAAAATGTATCAAATTACAGTGTTTTTAAGCTTAAATTTAGGTTAACTTATTAAGTTCTATATTTTTTTGTGTAAGTGTAAAAATTAATACACATATTAATAAAATGATGGATGACATGACTATTTTATTTTTAAATATCAAGCTGTTTCAAAATAGGATTTTAACTAGTCAAAAGATCTTTAAACAACAAAATAGAAAAACTTAATAGGACTTATCAATAAAAAAAGAAAGAAATGTGATTTGATATGACAAAAAACTTATTAAACATTGACTTATTTTTTTTATTTTCACAACACACAAAAGTCAAACTAGTCCTTTTTTTTGTTACCTTGATTTAAAAACCTTTGTTTTGCCAATTTTTAAAGTAGAATTCTTCATCTCTTTTCTTTCTTGATATATTAGATATCTCTTAAACACTCATTAATAATTTTCTCTTCAATCTTGCATTCTAAATCATTCTAGAAAAATACTAAGAAGTTTGAATCTTGACCTAATAAAAAAAAACATGATGATTTAATCATATGTAAGATTGAAAACAACAAATCTTGAAGTTTCTTGAAATTCTTATTGATAAATGTTATGTTTATTTATAAAGGTTTGGTACAAGATCAACACACAAAAGAAACCTAAACTATTTTTATTAAGCTCATCAAACAAACACAAGAAAAGACCTCATCTCTTGAAAAAAAAGAGGCAAGGGAATGTTCAATTCTTCAACACCTGGAACACAAGGTGAACCTCTCAATGAAGATTGTATTGGGAGAAAAAAAGATATCTATAACTAATTTATTTGAAGAGATTTTTAGGTAAAGAAAATGGAAAAAAACTAACTAATGGGAGGGGGCACTTGCTCTTTAAATAAATATTATGAGGGATTTTTATGCTAACTATGATCCATTTAACTTAGATGACAAATCCATCATTTATAAAATAAATTGGTCAAACACTCACCTTATCTCCTTATATATAAAAAAATTGTTTATTGAAAAAAATGTCTCTCTTTTGTTGTTAGATGTAAAGGGAAATTATACTAAAAAATCATTTGTCTCAATAAAAATTAAATTATTACTTATTTTGAAAAAAACACAACTTTATTTTCATAAAATTAAATAAAAAATTTACAAAGAGCTCATC
Organism: Salix dunnii; assembly: GCA_015731905.1. Classification (NCBI taxonomy): domain Eukaryota; kingdom Viridiplantae; phylum Streptophyta; class Magnoliopsida; order Malpighiales; family Salicaceae; genus Salix; species Salix dunnii. Next base: position 4,801,624 of record CM027676.1, read on the forward strand.
GAAATATTTAATTTGATTTTATCTTTTAGTTTATTAACATTACAGTTAACAAATTTTTTAATATTTATTGGTGTAAGTAAATTTCAATTTATTTTATTAATCAAAACCATTAGATTTTAAGCTCATGGTTAATTGTTTTTAATAAGTAAAACATATTTACAAAGCTTACACACACACACACACACACAAAAACACACTGGCCACTAACCCTCGCCTCATCGTGGTTGGAATAATATTTTTTACAACACAAAAAATATTAATTATATGTGATTGGTTTTACTAAAATATAGATTTTGATAAAATAGTAATTCTGTGTAGAATTCTTGTGAAGTCCAAGTCTCCTATAAAATATATGGATTTGAAATTGATATAAATTTATCTATTTTATAGGTTTCAAAGAAATCCAACATAAAATTATCATCATTATTAAAAAAAAGAAACAAGAAGATTGATTCCGATAGCTGAATTATCGAATTCACTATATTACGATTAGTTTATTTTATAATCTAATTTAAATTAAACATAACAAACAAAATATAAATTGTGAAAATACTTGTAATAATCAAATAACAAAAATAAATAGTTAATTTTCTATCTACAAAAAGAAAAAAATATTATTGAAAATATATCCCTACATTACTATCATTATCATGACTATAATAGTTACAATTATTATCAATATTATTTCACAAAAAATTAGAATTATTAAATTGGCCTAAATAATAAAGAAAGAAGCAAAATATTTTTACAAAAAAACAATAAAAAAAATTATTATTATTATTGGGCAAACAATAAAATAATAAAACCATATGATCCAAAGAATAGATAAAAATAAGAGAAAACACACAAAAAAAAAAAACCAAAGGGAAAAGAAGAAAAATATTAATTTTAAAATGATCCCTATCATAAATTAAAATTTTATGATTGAACCGAATAAAAATAAAATTCTAATAACAAATAAAACAAAAAAAACTAAAAACAAAAATTAAAAACATAGATGTATAAATACAAGTAAAAAATAGACATTGTCTACGAAGGATCGAAAAAACAAAAGGAATTAATACCATATAAAAAAAATCAAAGAATAAGGGCCGAAACAAGAAATAAAATATATAATTAATTCCAATCAAAGAAAAAAATTGAAACAAATAAAAATATTGAGACCAAAACAAATAAAAATATTTAAAAAAAATATAGAAGAATAAGGATCGAAATGAAAAGTAGCATACATGACCAATTTCAATTGGATGATAAAATTAAAACAAATTGAAACTTGTATAACAAAAAAATTAAAGGAACAAAAAATTAAAACTAAAATAAAAACCAACATATATAATCAGTTTCAATTGAATAAAATCAAGAAAAAATTAGAAATAAACTAAAATCAAAAGAACATGTACTAAAATAAAACTAAACATGAAGAACTTACATATAATTTACAGCGGAAATAAAGAGAAAAAATACAAAATAATTAACCGGCGATGCACTGACATGTAATATATAAGGAGATAGGGGTGTTTGGGAGTGCAGATACAATAGCTTTTCAAAGTGCTTTTCGTGTTGAAATGTATTTAAATGATATTTTTTATTTTTTAAAAATCAGCATATCAAAATAATCTAAAAACATCAAAATATATTAATTTAAAATAAATAATTTTTTTTTTGTAAATTTTCACCGGCTGAGGCAACACTCGCCCCTTGAATGACGTGATACTGCCCGGATGTTAAATTTATTTTTGATTTAAAAAATCAAACATTTCGAGTATATTGAAAAAATTAATTAAAAAATGAAAAAATAAAATGTTTTAGAAAATACTGTTGAAGCGAAATACCAAATTAACCTCTGGATAGACGTATACCTCTCAGGTTCTAGTCCCGGACTCTTCACACTTTAATCAAATCCAATTAATTGTTCCTTTTCATTCCCGATTCAAATCCAACTCTTTACTGCCCCCCTCTCTCTCACTCTGTGTCTGCGAGAGAGACAGAGCAAGAGGTCAAATATTTTTCTCTATCTTTGCCTCATTTCTTCCTAAAACTCTCTCTTCTCACTCTCTTCTCTCGATCTCCATTTTTCTTGCCGCGCTCGCTCTCTACAAATTCCAACTTTCTTTCTCTCGGAAAACAAGAAAATTGTCTTCTTGATTAGGCAGGAGTATTTAGTATCGATGGACGGCGGAGCATCGTATAATCCTCGCACGGTGGAGGAAGTTTTCAGGGATTTCAAAGGTCGAAGAGCTGGCATGATTAAAGCACTCACTACTGGTACTTCTTTTTGTTTCTTTTTATTTTTTCGTTTGCTGTTTTGAGCAATTTTTCTTTTTTATATAAAACAACTCAGGTATGCTAATTTAATTTGGTTTCGTTTTTATGGTTTGTTGCAGATGTTGAAGAGTTTTACCAGCAGTGTGATCCTGGTTAGTTTTTTTTTTTTTATTTAGTTTAATCTCTTAATAAAAGATTATGGTGAATTGTATGTTTTATTTTCTCATGTTTAATTTTGTTTGCTTTCTGGGAAATTTGCGGGAAAAAAATAGAAGTAGCGTTTTGGATGTGCTAATTTCTGGATTTTTTACTGTAGCTTACGTAGTAATTTTACCCAGTTAAAGTAAATGTTCAAGTTATATTTTTTTCTTAATACGAACGCATTCCCTTAACTGAATGTTTTTTGATAATTAATGGGACTTCATGTTTTTTTTATATATATTATTTATTTATTGAAGTTTTGCTTGTGGTTTTTGCGTTTAAATTATTTTGGCTTAAGTTTTTGTTCCCCTTTTGAACTGCATTGATTTAACTATCCTGTGAAAAAAATCGCTATTAATCGACTCCATTTTGCTTTTTTATTTGTATTTCAACTTTGAAAATTTAATGCAAAATATTTCCTACTCAATTTGTTTTGAGTAATTGGACGTCGTTTTTTTTTTAATTGAATTTTTCTTTTTATATTTGCGTCTATTATTTTTTTTTTTGGCTAAAGTGCATTGCAACTGCATTGAATTTTTCTGCATTTTGAACCACATTGATATAACAACCTATAATTGTTTTTTGTTCAAGTGTATTTCAACTTTGCAAATGTCATAACAAATATTTTGGTAATATCTTGAGCGAAGGAAGCACATAAAATGTAGTTTTGTTGATCATGATTGCTGTATGCATTGTGTATGTGAGTAATGAAAGGCACTTGTATTCACGCACAAACTTTATGTGCATATGAATTTTGACAATTTTAGTGGAAATGAAAGTTGACAATCAAAGTACTTGCTTGCAGCTAGCTGTAAATGATACATGTATTTGCTATGATTGTTGATTTGTTATTGTGTTGACAGTTTTTTTTTATGTTTTAACCTGTCTATTACTTGGAAGTGCAAATGGTTTTATTAAAATAAGAAGGGAATTGGGAATATCAATGGCTTTTAGCAACCTCTTTAATTAGTTTGGATTTATTGAATCACTATCATCACATTCCATAAAGGGCATGATCTGAGTGAGGTAAATGAATAAAAGGGTCACTAAGGTCTTAGTTTGTGTTCCTGAACTTTAATGGGTGTACATTGTCACTGTGAAGTATTGTTGATTTTACATATCAAAACAATTACTAATGGGAAAAATAGATGTTAATGCAAAGCTAGTGTATAAAAAAAAAGTCTCATAACTGTAAACTGGAGTTGTGGCACCAATTTGTGTGGAGCAACTCATCTTTTGTAGTCATTTAAGTCTCTTTAATGAGAAGGTTGTTAACATTTATGCTTAGACGCAGTCATATTTTCCAAGCAAACGGGTGATGCAAAGAGATGTTCTCTGGATAAACTGCACAAATGTTGGCCTGACAGCTTCTGGTATCAGTAATTAAAACCAGAAATAAGACGATCATGACAACTCACTGCTTCTGTCTAAGAATTCCATCTGCTGATGAGGCTTAATTGCTAGAAAGAGAATATATCAAATTAATTTAGTGGATGATCGCAAATTCTAGATTTTGCATTATAATGGTCACCTGTGCATATATTTAATGTGGATATATACATGAATACAGTGGTGAAGAAATTTAGCACAGCTTTTTTTACCGCACTTAAAAGCTTCAAATGTTAACATATAATTGGGTGGACATAAATAGAATGTCTGTTTTTATGCATAGAATTGTTGAAAGATGAATATAATATTTGATGGTTTTTGTTCATTTACACTTTGGTGGGCAGATGAATTGATTGGAGTCTTTAGTGTTAATGTCCATGTATAGCTTCACTTTTTATTCTGCTTTTTTTTTTCTTTGTTAATTGTGTTTAATCCTTGGTTGGTCCTTCAACATGCATTTGACTTTTTTTTTTTTTTTCATCCATCATAAAAAAGACAATCTTTATTGTTTTAAATGTGTTCATCTTGTATAGGCTATCAAGCCCCACTTTTTTTTTTGTTTAAAACAACTTTTTCTTTAAAAAATAAAATAAATTACCTGACTGTTTTTACACGACACCTGAAAGTATTGCTTTTAGCTTTGACAAGATATATGCTAACTTCTTGATTACAGAGAAGGAGAATCTCTGCCTTTACGGATTTCCTAGCGAGCAGTGGGAGGTCAATTTACCAGCTGAAGAGGTGCCTCCAGAGCTTCCAGAACCTGCTTTAGGCATCAACTTTGCCAGAGATGGGATGCAAGAAAAGGACTGGTTGTCTCTGGTTGCTGTTCATAGTGATGCGTGGTTACTTTCTGTGGCCTTCTATTTTGGGTCTAGGTTTGGGTTTGACAAATCTGATAGGTACATTACTCTCGCACAACATGTAGTACAATTGAAGTGTAACTTCTTTGTTTACTTTCTTTGTTTAGTGGTGACCAGTCCCAAGATGAATTCACCCTATGCTTAAAAGTTGATTTATCAATTAGCTCAAAGATCTCATCCCTTTGAATAAGAATTCTTGTTTATTTTTGATTTTTTCAATCATGAAGAATTTCTAGTATCTTTATCTTGATCAGTGGTTTGCTCTTTGTACGACTACAGTGCAGACCCATTCAGTGTCTGTAGGCCAACATCATTGCTTCTGACTCTAATTATATTCTGTTTTGGATGTTTTAACAATGTCTTTTTTGTTATAGGATCAGGTTTGTAGCAAATTGTATGAATATGGGAAATTAAATCTTCTGAGCAAATGTGTCATGAAATTCCTTACGAGTTGTACATTAAGAAGCAACCACGAGATTTGGTGGAAACTCACTAAGATATTTATGCATTTACTGCTTGCAAGTGATGCAACTTATTTTATTTTGCATCACTTAAATGAAATTTAAGTTCAAAAAACTCTACACTTAATGTTGTCTAGGTTGAGGGTTAATGAAGGTGGTAGCTTTATATTCTACTACTCTCGGCTCCCAAGAAGCAAGTTCAAGTCTTACTTCTGTTGGTGTTCCGTGAAGTTTCCTAACAATGTCTCAAACTATATTCTGTTGGTAGCTATGTGAATAGATTTCTTTGATTTAAGCTTTATTGGTTTTTTTTTCTCAATAATATGCTTTTGGTCTATGATGCAGAAAGCGCCTTTTCAGCATGATAAATGATCTTCCAACAATATTTGAGGTGGTGACTGGAGCGGCCAAGAAACAAGTAAAAGATAAGTCATCAGTTTCAAATCACAGCAGCAACAAAAGTAAATCAAACCCGAAGGTATCAGGGATTTGAGACTGCATCTTTATTGAAATTAAGATATGCCCTAGGCTTGTTTAATTGATGTAGGTTATTTTACTGGTATGATGATATTGAACTACCATGTTTAACTTTCTACTATAAGAAACAAGACATGAAAGGGAAATTCTCTTCTATTGGGTCTTTGTATTTTTCTAAGCTCCCGAACAATAATTTTGGCACTTTATGTTGTTTTGATTGGGCAGCAGCGAGGTTCTGAATCCCAAGGCAAATATTCAAAGGCAATGCAAACAAAAGATGAAGATGACGAGGGCTTGGATGAAGAAGATGAAGAAGATCATGGAGAGACGCTATGTGGTGCCTGTGGAGAAAACTATGCCTCTGATGAGTTCTGGATTTGCTGTGATATATGCGAGAAGTGGTTCCATGGAAAATGTGTTAAGATCACCCCTGCTAGAGCTGAGCATATCAAGCAGTACAAGTGCCCATCTTGCAGCAACAAGAGAGCACGGCCTTGATGATTACCGGGCAGCTTGCTCTGTGTATTAATGCATGTGGGACTGCTAACTGTTTAGTAGGTCAGGTTTGTTTGTAGTCATGTGTCTTTGATCTAGGAAAACTATTCGGATGCTCTGTGTAGGTTGCAAAATGTGCTGTTCATTTGATCATAAATTAGGATATTTGTATACTTTCTTCAGCCTGGGAACTAATTTCCCATGATTGGGATAAGTGTTTGTTTCATTTCAGTGACGTGATGTTTATATGCAATCTGTCCAGTTCTCTGAAAACCTCTCTCTCTCCCGTCTCACCTTTCAGCTTTAGTTTTATCCTGTTATGAATTACGACTTCTTAAACTAGTGTTTGGGCCTCAGGAAAGAGGACTTGAAAAACATTTACATGAACTCATTCACTGGCGGCCGAATTTATTCATCTGAAACTGATTGCTGGAGGGCCGAGGGGCTCCCCTTCTGCAGAGAAATCGTCAGTATCGTTACAAGCAACACGCTAAATCAGTGATAAAATTATCCTTAAAATTAAATTATTTTGAAGTGTTTAGCACAATAATAATGATGTTAATTAAATTTCATGCTCTGTTTTGAGTTGACTCCAGACTAACGAGGATCTTACTTTGAAGTACCCAGAGCTGCTCTTAGGGATACAGTGAGCTTTGAGCTTATAAATCTAGAATGAGAATTAAAGATCGAGAGCCATCTCTAAACTGCTCCTTTTCACCTCTTGTATTTTTGGAGCCACCAGTTGAGAAATCAGTGACGCTGATCACCACTTGAAAGTCCATGCTCCTGTTTTGAATCAACAAACAAATTCTACTCTCTAAAAAGAATGTGGTGTTCAAGGAGGTTGTCATCAAATCAAGAAACCCTGCAATGGTGGAGGCATCCATTGATTTTCGTAATGTTCTTTGTCAACTCTGATAGTATGTCGAGCACTATAATAATCATGGAAGGAGCCTGAAAGCACAGTAAGGACAAAAAGGATTTCTTGACATGCTTGATGAAGCTTCCTGTGGCGAGGGGAAGTCTTACTGCTGATGGTTTTGATTAAAAATCTAGGGTTCTTTCTTCAAACCCAATTTGGAAATTGTGTTTTAGCCAAGGCTATTCATTTTGTTGTATGATGACTTGTATCATCATAAAGAAATTGGATAAAATAAAATAACCAGAGTTATTTCAAATTTCTCGGTCAAATTCCAGCCAAGATATTGTGATTTCATTGCATCCTTTCCGTTCTGGGTTTATAAAATATACAAAAGGATTGAGACAATACTCAAGCTATGAGCTCATTATCCAAAAACTAAACCATAAAACATCAGGATTGAGATTTTATTTCATTGTACTTCCGTCATAACTCGAATGTACTAAGAGGCTTGCCCCAGCACAAGAACACCTTATTATCCAAAATCCCAAATCAACTAGCAAGTGAAACACCCATAGAACACTCATTCCCCAAAAAGAAACATTCTTGAACACCAAATATTCAACATAAAACCTCACCGCTATGAAGTAATTAGGAAAAACAGCAGACCCATAATTCCAAATCCAATAGCATCACTAGGCAGCAACCAAGACACAACCAAAAAGGTCAAAAGAAGCTGTCTCAATATACCTGAGCTGAAATCTCTTCAGCAGCAAACTGTTTCCCAATAGCAGGGCACTCCAATTTCACATTTCCATCGCCGCACCCGCCGAATTGGTTGTTCCCAGATCAATCCCTCAAATGGCCCCGGAGACAGCAGGGCCATAACGACCAAGACCCATTTTATGTCTGAAAAGAATGGCATAGTCGTGCCTCTCGATCTTTGTTAGGTCAAGTAGTATGTCAGCAATGCATTCAAGTTTCTGGGTTTGGGTTTCCGAGGAGGAGGAGTGGGAGATGATGGTGATGGGTTTCTGTGTGAATGGGAGGAGTCGTCTTTTCAGTGTTTTAGAGGCAAGGTTTGTGGCTATGGAGCTCATCTTCTTCTTCTTCTTCTTCTTCTTCTTCTATGGAAGAATTTATGGGTTTAGTCTTTAGAGTGGAGGAGGAGGAGTGCTTTTTAATATTATTTTGTTTTGCCAGGAGAAGAAGACTAGGGTTTTGGTAGGCAGGCCCCCGCTCATCCTTTCCTTCTGCTGTCCAGTTCTCTGTCCCGTCTCACCTTTCAGCTGTAGTTTTTCTCCTTTTATGAATTAGGACTTCTTAAACGAGTGTTTGGGCCTCAGGAAAGGACTGGAAAACAATTAGCATGGGCTCATTCACTGGCGGCCGAATTTATTTATCTGAAACTAATTGCTGAAGGGCCGAAGGGGCTCCCCTTCTGCGGAGAAATCGTCGGTATCTGTCATACCGAGTTCTTGAATATCAATGTTCTGAGCTTAGTAAGTTGATCACCGAGTTCTTGAATATCAATGTTCTGAAAGCTGATTACTCATTTTCGGAGATTTCTACCATGTGGGGCTCCGCCCGAGTTGAGTTTTGCCAAGAACAGGTTTGAGCTACCCTGATGCGAGTCATTGTGCTTTGCTACAGCATCAACGTCATCAAATGGTTTCAGGTACTCTCCTTCACGTTTCAATACAGAGGACTAAATCAGAGAGTAAGATGAAACTCGTAATTGCTTGTAAAGATTGACAAATACTTTATTACAAAGCTGTCAAAAATTTGTAAAATCATGTAATTTTACAAAGTCAACACGTGATTATCACGCTAAATCAGTGATAAAATGATTATTTTAACTCGTGAAATTATATTATTATGAAGTGTTTAGCACAATAACCATGATGTTAATTAAATTTCATGCTCTGTTTTGAGTTGACTCCAGACTAACGAGGATCTTACTTTGAAGTACCCAGAGCTGCTCTTAGGGATACAGTGAGCTTTGAGCTTATAAATCTAGAACGAGAATTGAAGATCAAGAGCCATCTCTAAACTGCTCCTTTTCACCTCTTGTTATTTTGGAGCCACCAGTTGAGAAATCAATGACGCTGATCACCACTTGAAAGTCCATGCTCCTGTTTTGAATCAACAAACAAATTCTACTCTCTAAAAAGAATGTGGTGTTCAAGGAGGTTGTCATCAAATCAAGAAACCCTGCAATGGTGGAGGCATCCATTGATTTTCGTCATGTTCTTCGTCAACTCTGATAGCATGTTGAGCACTATAATAATCAAGATTCTCTCTTTTTCTCTACAGGACCTGTATGTGGTATCTCAAAGCTAATAATAGAAAGCACTCCTTCATGGATGGAGCCTGAAAGCACAGTAAGGACAAAAAGGATTTCGCTCAGGAAACTTTCTATCATCTTTTTTGTTGATGATTCTGAGGAAAACCTTCTTTGAGATTGACTTAAACATCATTTCTCTCCTTCCTCCTCCTCATTATTATTCCAAAGCATTCACATTTAAATAATCACATCCCCCGCAGCATCAACTTTTCTGCATTAAGCATCATATCCCATTCAAATGATTATCCGAATCAAATTTCTATGATTGCATTATCAGAGTTGCACATACACGTACATAAATAGCAAGCACACATATATAAATTAGCAAGCACTATAATAGAAAGCACTCTCTTTTTTTAATGCTGTGTTCTTAGGACCAGGAAACTTTCTATCTTCTTTTTTGCTTCCTTTATTCTGTTAGAAGATATCGCTCATGGTATTATTGTGAATATCCGCTCTTCCTCCGTCCTGCAGCCAAGAGTTTCTTCTACCGTGTCTTTCTTTCATGTCGTGTACCAGCAGAACATCTTCTGGCTGGTATGGAGAACATTATATATATGTATATATTTTACTGTAATAGCCATGCCTATGCCCTTCTTAAATGGTGTTGTTGGACTTCTCGGTGCCATGAATTCTAGCCATCGACAGTTTTCTTTCTCATTGAGATGAATATTTTTGTCAGAAGAAGATTGGGCGATGGACGACCCCATGGCCATGACTTCAGATTCTCAGTATCAGTTACCTCATGATCTCATGGCACCATAGCAGAAGTTGTTGGCTAGCTCTGTTGCCGGGGCTGGGTCGGGTCTCAAAACTTCCACAAGTTGCTGAGGTCCGAGAGAAACAAGGACTGCATTGTATATTTTTTAATCTAATAAGATATTTGAGATGGAGATTTCATAGATATAGTCCGTGTTTGGCATTGTGGTGCGATCTGATATTGCCAGATCGCACCACAATTTTGGTGTTTGGTATAAACCAAACACAGGTTTGAGAGGTGGGTCCCACACACACTTTTTAGCTTAAACGATGTTTGGAAAAAAACAGCCTTTTGATACTTATTTTTTGCCGATTTGTGAAATCACTATCTGCGATTAAAATATATCCGTTGAAATCTGTTGAAAATCTTTACCCTTCTGAAACCTTATCTTCTCATCCGAGCCTTATCTTCTTCCTTCTCTTCCTTCTCTTCTTCTCGTTTGCACCAAGCAACGTCCACACCCTTCTCCTTCTGCCTTCTCTTCTTCTCCACACCCTTCGGCTGCTTTCTCTTCTTCTTGTCCGCAAAAAACCACACCCTTCTCCTCTACAACCCTCACAGCAACCCGCTCTAGAAACCCACTCTCCTTCTCTGCCAGTTGAAGACGATCCGGACTCACCACCACCGCACTCTCCTTCTCTTCAGTTCAAGACGACCTGTCGGTCATCAGTGATTCTATCGGCCGTCATCGCCACCACCTTCATCGCCGTCCAATACCCAAGCAGCCAAACCACAACCGTCCGATTCTTCTTCTCAATCATCACAAACTCTCTTTGTGATTCGCAACGATCTCGCTGAAATCGGTGAGTTTGAAAGTTGGTCTCTCTAAATTCACTTCCAATTTCTTGCAATTTAAAAATCGCCTTGTTCTCTCCTCTGCCCACAGATCCCATCTTCTCCACGCAACACCCTCACTTCACCAGCACGGCGATAACTTGTAAGCTCTTGTTTTTGTCAAATTGTTGAATTAATATGTGTATTTGTTGATGAAATTTCACTATATATTTTCTGTTGAAATTGTTGAAATTGCCGTGATTTTTTTGATGAACTTGCTGTGAGTTTTTTCTGTTAAATATCTGTGAAATTGTTGAAATTGCTGTGGGTTTTTTCTGTGAAATATGTGTGAAATTGTTGAAATTGCTGTGAATTTTTTCTGTGAATTTTCTGTGAAAATGTTGAAATTGTCGTGAGTGTTTTCTGTGAAATTGTTGAAATTGCTGTGATTTTTTTCTGTGAATTTTATGTGAAATTGTTGAAATTGCCGTGAGTGTTGTTTATGAAATTTCTGTGAAATTGTTGAAATTGCTGTGATTTTTTTATGTGAATTTTCTTTGAAATTGTTGAAATTACTGTGATTTTTTTCTGTTAATTTTCTGTGAAATTGTTGAAATTGCCGTGAGTTTATTCTGTGAAATTTCTGTGAAATTGTTGAAATTGCTGTGAGTTTTTTCTGTGAAATTGTTGAAATTGGCCTTCTGTTGAAATTGTTTCTTTTCTTTTATTCTAAGCCTGGAGATGTTGGTTTTTATCGATGTTAGTTTGCTTTTCTTGTTTCATCATTGATGTTGTTAAAAAAATTAATTAATGTTCTTTGTTTGATCTTTGTATTACTGTGATTGATCAGGTCTGCTTTCTCATCTGAAAGTTTATTGGTTGATTAGCGTGGAGCAGTTGCATTTCCTTACGTTAAGAAGTTTCTTAATGCTCTATGATTGCACGTTTTTACGAATTCCAGTTCTTGAATGCGGTGTTGTGTTCTGTAGCACAAAGTTACATAGGATTTTGCGGAGACTTTGAAGATTGTGGGATATTCTTATGAATGTCAAAGCAAAATTATTTGTGCATTGAATTGTGAGTTTTTTTTCAATAAATTATCCTGTTCTGATTCAGAATAATATTGATGTGCAAGAATAAAAAATAAAAATAATACAATAATGAAGGACTATAAAATAATTAATAAACGGAATATAATTCTAGTCCTCGAATAATCAAGTAGAGACTTGATTGGCTATTCCTAAAAGTATCTTTAAATAATATATGTATAGTATTTAAGGGTCAAATACATATTTTCATATTGATATTATTTTTTTTACTTTTCATACAACTTGTTTTTCAACTTGTTTTTTAATTTTCATAAATAAATTCTCTTATTTATCTTCTACATAATTGACCCTAGCCATTGTGAATTTTATATATAGCTGTTTTGTTAAAAAAAAACTATATATAAAAAGAACCTTTCAATATAAAAACTTGTAAGAAAACCTTTCTTATTTTTTAATGAAATTTCTAATTATTTATAATAAATGAAATTTGTAATAAAAAATGTAATAAAATTTATAATAAATGAAATTTAATAAACGAAAAATTTAAATGAAATTTCTTCTTTATAATTAAGATCATTATTTATTAATACTTATATTAGGCAGATAATTTTTCGTTTGGACCCACTAGTTCTTTTTTTTCAATTTAATCTTCTAAAGACAGTTTTGGAACTGTCGAGAGATTGGAAAAATTAACTAAAGAAATTTAGACAGAAAGTGATATGGCCTAAGGGTCCAAAGGATATGCATTTAGTTTTTATTTTATTTGATTGATTTTATTTCATTGTTTGATTAGAAGTGCATTGCAAGTATTTGCAATTTTAGTATTTACGGTGTTCTTGTTGTACTACACATTGTGTGTTTTAGTAATCATTCGTTCATAGTATGTAGTGCCGGTTTGTAATGTTTATTTGTTGTTCTTTGCAAAGCTTCATGACATATCATGGACGTTTCTAAGTCAGGTGGGAAAGATAAATGGAGTAAAGAAACCTTGCATATATTTTGTGATATATGCATTAGGACAATTGATATGGGTATGCGACCGGGTTCGCATTTTGAACGAGGCGTATGGAAATATATTGTAAAATCATTTGGAGAACAAACGGGTCAACCGTTGTAGAAAGATCAACTGAAAAATAAATGGGATGTTTGTAAGAAAGACTGGCGGTTGTGGAATAAATTGATTGGTGAAATTAGTGTTGGATGGAGTAATGAATTAGGAACAATTGCTGCCAGCGATAAGTGGTGGAAATCACGAATTGAGGTGATATTTTGTCATGCCATCTTTTTCAACAATGTTATTATGTTGTGTGAAGATAATGACAAGAGCATTAATTTGTTTATGTAGGAAAATAGAGGAGTGAACAAATTTAGACAGTCCGGAATCGAGCTTTCATTGAAGTTCAAATTTGATAGAATGTTCTCTGGAGTCACGGTTACCGGACAACATGCATGGGCACCATCGTTGGGCACAGTACCTGGCAGTGACGACGATTTGGAGACATTAAATGTCGGTCTATAAGGTGCTGATTTGGAGGAAGGAAGCGGGGACTCGGATGAGAATGTGGATACAGATTTTGAAAATTATCATTCTCGAGGCGTTGGGGGGGAGCATATATCTAGTAGTAGCAACACCAAGAGTAGTGGTAAACGAAAAGAAAGAGAGCAGTCGGAGCCAAGAGCTAGAAAGAAAAAGTCATCTTCCATTGGTGCTCAACTAGTATCAATACAGCAACAGCTTCTCGACAGCATGTCTAGTAGGAGTGATTCAACTTCTGCAAATAAAGACTTGCCATGCTGTAGTATTCCTGAAGTTATGACTGAGCTCCAATCAATACCTGGTTCGACAGATGACGAACAATTTTTGTTTCGCGTCACGAAGTTTCTACAAGTGCGAAAAAATAGAGAAATGTGGGCTAGCATCATAGGTGTTCAAAAAAAATACCGTTGGCTTCAACTAAACATCGCGCCTTGAGAAAATTATTAACTGCAATGCTCGTACTTTGTTTGACTATTTGGTTTTCATATTTGTCTTAGTTTTGGATTGGAACGTCACAAACAAGTAATTTGTTGTGCAAATATTTTTCTATTACGACTGTGAAATTGTTGTGCTCATTGTTATGAATGTTTGTTTGGACTAGTTTTAAAACATATCGTGACGAATATTCTAAACATCATATTGTTTTTTAGAATGTATATCGTGACTCAAATTTCTTAATGTCGACAGGTTTGCGCTTGTTCGTTAGATATGGATGATGCACATTTTAATGCTCTACTTAATGGGGATTTTGAAGGTGACTATGACAATGTTATGGATCGTGTTATTGCGCACATTAACTATGGTGCTGATGAAGGAAACAATAGCGCATACGTTGATGGTGAAACTGCTGTTTCCGACAATGATGAGGATGAGGATGACGATGACGACAGTAGCGACGACGATGACGATGACGATGACAATGAAGATAAAGCAAATTTTATACGGAGAAAATATGATGATGACACACTAATTTTAAGCACGGCTGGAGCATTAAACTTATATTATATTACTTATATCCATAAAAAACCATGTATGGTTTCATACAATACAGGGATGTGTTGGTTGAATGACATTTTAAGAGGTCATTGGAAACGCTCTGTTAACATGTTTAGGATGGACAAAGACACTTTGTTGGGTCTGTGTAATGATTTGGAAACGCGCTATGGTTTAAAATCTTCGCGGAGGATGTGCGTACTCGAGAAGGTAGGAATGTTTCTATTTACTCTTGCAGTTGGGGCATCAAATCGACATGTGCAAGAAAGATTTCAGCATTCAGGCGAAACTGTAAGTAGATGCATGAAAGAAGTCCTTAAAGCATTATGTCTGTTTGCTATAGATATCATCAAACCAACTGATTCAGACTTTACCAACACACCAATACAAATTGCGATGAATCCAAGATTTATGCCACATTTCAAGGTAATTTTTTAAGTTTAAATTAAATGTAGTTTGCACTAAAATTGTGTATTTTGTTTGAATATTTTTATCCTAATTCAATTTTTTTGTACCTGTAGAACTGTATTGGTGCAATTGATGGGACACATGTTCGTGCCACGATTTCACCCAAATATCAAATTCCTTTTATTGGTAGGAAAGGTGTCCCAACACAAAACATCATGGCGGCTTGTAGTTTTGACATGCAATTCACATTTGTATGGGCAGGATGGGAAGGTAGTGCGCACGATACACGTATTTTTCTCGAGGCTATAGACAGTAGGAGTATCAAATTTCCTAAACCACCTGAAGGTTGTCATTTATTATTTCTTACAGATATGATAATTTCAATAAATTACTATTCATCTTTTTATATTGAATTAATATAAAAGTTGAATTTTGTTTCTATTTTCAGGAAAATACTATTTGGTTGATGCCGGTTATCCGAATGAGTATGGATATTTAGGTCCATATAGAGGGGAGCGATATCATTTACAAGATTTTCGACGTCGGGGTGAACCAGGTGGACGACGCGAAGTATTTAATCGTGCACATTCATCACTACGCAATGTGATAGAACGAACATTTGGAGTATGGAAGCAAAGGTGGAGAATTTTGCAGTGCATGCCAGCTTATCCTTACAAAACACAGGTTGCGATTGTTGTTACATCGATGGCACTACATAACTATATTAGAAGGAGATCGCAAGATGATGCTGTTTTGTTGAATATGATCGTAATCCCGATTATATCTCAGATGAGTTATTACCAGATGTTGTTGCGTGTGAAACTAGTCAGAGTTCGCGCAGAAATTCACGTATGGATATTGTTCGCGAGGGCATTGCAAATAGTTTGATGAGAGAATGAAATGACGTTTCCATGTTACTTGAAGTATTCATATTAATAGAAATTGTTATTTATTTTTAAATGCGTTTTTAGAAGTTATATATATATAATAAATTTATATATGACAAAATTACATAAAAAAAATTAATATACAAAATTATAATTACATAATTATAATTTTGTATAATAATAATCTATTAATTTTGTATAAAATTAATCTATTAGTCAGTTTAAAATAATAATAATACATTTTATTGTTATGATTATTAATCTATAAAATTTAAAAAATAATTTATATATGTATGTGTCTCATTTAAAGTAATTTCACAAGTTTGTATAATCTATATATTATTTAAAAAATAAAAATATATGTATGTATCTCCTTCTCTTCCTGCTTGTCTTCGGGTTATTTGTGTTCCAGGTGGTTGGGTTCTTATAAGAGCGTGGTCTGTAGTCTAATCTATTAATTATATATATATATATATTGTAAATTTAATAATTATAATAATATAATGTAATTAATAATTAATGAAAAAACAAATATTATGTTTCAAAAATAATATATATATATATATATATATATATATATATATATACACACACACACCCTTTAAAGTAATTTCACAAGTTAAAAGCAATATGAAAAGTTTGGTAACCAAACACCCAAAACTGTTTTTTTTTCAACCTTCAACTCAACCACAGTTTTAACCAAACACTTAACTGCTTATTTTGCAACACACTAAAAACGCTTTTTTTGAAACTGTTTTTTTTCCAACCGCAATCGCAAAAAAAAGGCAATGCCAAACACACTCATACTTGAAGAAGATATCTAGTCAGTTACAACTCGGCACAACCCAGAATTTACTAAATCAACCCTTCCCATAATCAAACAGTAACCTCATGGAATGATTGATTTAGCAGATTCTTGGTTGTGCCGCTGAGTTGGAGCCAATACACATCACACACACACGAATTCAGAAGAATCAGAATAGAACGTTAATATGTTAAAATCAATTTATCTTTCCAATAATAAAAAATAAAAAAATAGAATGCTGCTGACAACTTATGTCTTAGCCAAAACATATCAAAAATCTATTCAAATGCAGTAATGCGACCAACAACCTAAGTACCGACACTGTAGAGTTTCTCGTTTTATTTAGACCTTGTAACACCCTTTAACAACATTGATGAATTTCCTTGGGGACAGGATTTATTTTTAAAAAATAATCATAGCATATTTTTAACTGATGTAATTGAAAATAATGACTCAAAATCACACCATAAACAAACCTCAAATACAAACTTTAAATAATATACTCAAAACAAACCCTAAACACTAACACTATTTTTTTTATACGAGAAAACTTCATTATTTGAAAAACACACTATATGAGTCCAGGTGAATCACAAATATCCTAGATTTTTACAAGATATACACGTTCTGACTTAAACTCAAAATTTACTATGCAGATTACAAGCTTTTTACCCTCACATCATATAAACTAACACTAGTCAACAAACATTAATCAATAACTGTATAAATAAACCCCAACTAAATATAATAGTTTTATAAAGGTTTTTTAACGAGACAATTTGCTGGGCTTTAACTAGAATGATAAAAAATAATAATAAAAGAATACACATGGTCAAAGTCCTTTCGAGGAACGAGAAGGCAAAGCTAGGTGCCATACAGGATATATATTCTAGCAGCTTCAATTGATGCTGCGTAACGAGACTCGTGTCAGGCACGTACATGACCTCCTAATGGAAGCTTAGTCCTCACCTGCAAGCGGTTATCCTCGTCCCTTCGAGTACTCCTGTGTTAAGAGTCACCAACATCTGGAAGACTTCGTCGCATCAACATTGATGTCTTGTCGTTTTTCTTTTCTTCCTTTTACTTTTCTTTTCCTTTTGTTTTGCTGAGGTCACTGTGGAGTTCATAATTTATACTAGTTAAGCAAGAAAATGGAATATGTCATCGTCTCTCCACGCATATATGGACATGAATGACTAGTTAGTGTCGTCATCAGCGACGATGTTGTTTATAATTATATTCACCAAACAGAAAGCACGCTAGCAGTTTCTTAACGAGACAAATAGCATAACCGAGATTTCAGAACTAAACAGACAGATGCTGTATAATTTGGACACGAGCAAGTGCCATCCCTAATGAATTCAGGACCTCCCATCTCAACTACGGGGCATAACTGGGTCTGCTAAAAAAGGCATCACACATGCTCAAAATAAACCTGAAGTTGGAAGCACAGAAAGGAAGGCCCTGTTATTACTATACTAAATTTTACATTGATTTAGCAATAATTTCCACTAAAAATAACAGGGAAGCATTGGACAGAAAAAAAAAAGAAAGAAAGAAAAAGAAAAAAAGAGAGATTTACATTGATAAGCCATCTTGGCAAGCAGGCTGATAAAGAGACACGGTATAGAAAGTGACAAAAATTTCAAGGATTTCAAGTGGAAAAAGTCTCTCCTCTTCCATTGCTCTCTCTGAGTCATGGTGTCAGGCTCTCTCTGTTCTTGGTAGATAAACGTTTCAAAAACTCATATGTTGTGATCATGGTTGTTGCAGACATTGACATTGAAACCCACCTTGGTCCCAATCCTCTATAACATGCTGCAAAACCACCTTCCTTCACCAAGTTCCTAACTGTTTGCATAACTGTCAATGGCTTTGTTCTTCCATTTTCCTCTCCATCCAAAACCTGCAAGCGTGTCTTAATTGTGTCAAGTGGCATAGTAATCATTGCCGAAACCCCGCTAGCCATGGCTGCACATACCCCTTGTACTGCCACCATTTCCTTTGAACCAGGCCTATAACCACAACCCCCACCACCATTTACAGCATTCTCATCCTTTTTGCTGGCATAGCATCCAACACCACTCCACACGAGCCTATGAGCCACAGAGTAAGATGCCCACCAAACTGCATTAGATGGTGCATAAGTCAATATTGATATCCCAAATCCTCTATACAACCCTCTTGGACCATCTGCATTCAGAATCTTCCTAAATGCATCAATACCATTCGCATACCTACATGAACTCGAACTGGGGATCACATTCTTGCCACTCTTGATGCTGCTACCATTACAATCTTGAACCATGAGTCTTTGGCTCACAACATCAACTGGGGTCCAAACTAGCTGCGCAGCCATGGCAGAACTCAACCCAGCAGCAGCATTAGCAATAGCTGTTGCTGTAGTATCTGAAAACCCTAACCTAACAGTTGCAGTCCCAACACTACTCTTAGTGACCTCAAGCGCTGTCATGTAAAGTGCACGAGCTGGGATTGTACCTGTCAAAGAAGTACCAAAGCCCCTATAGAATCCTCTCACACCTTCATGATTCATAATTGACAAAGACAATTTGAGGGATGAAATATGCGAAGGCGAAACCTGTTGCCTAGTCTTTAAAACAACAACAGGGTAGAGAGCAGCAGATACACCTGAAAATAATGCTGCCCCAAGAAAGAAAAACTTGGACTTGTCAAGCATATGCCAATCTATATCAGCTGGTAGATGAATCTCTGATGCCGAATTTTCCTCGGCAGCACTCAAACTCATCTTAGCCACTTTTAAAACACTAAATCACCAACTTGCCCTTATAGCTCAACTAGATAAAAAGTAACGATACCTCACTGTCCTTTTTGCTCAGCTCAACCAGCGATACACTTGGCTGGTTAAAACCCAACAGAAATGAACTGAACCCAGATCCAAAAAGTCTTAATCTTCACCATTTCAACTACTAATTGGCTATACAATGATGTATATTGAAAAATAAAAGACCCAAATCTAAAGCACAAAAAGGAGAGAGATTCAATCTACTAGGAAGATATCTAGGAGTTAGGTATAATAAGAGTTAAGAGATTGGAGGTGTTGGGTTTTTTTTTCTCCTTCTATGCCAACAAATTTCAGACCAGATTTGGATCACCATAAAAGGGATAACTAAGAGCAGATAGACAGTTTTGAAATCAGAATCTTACCAGAAAGAAATCTAAGGGTTGCTGTATATTACAGTATCACAATTCACAAGTAGATGATAGGATGGATGATCTATTTTTCACTGCTTGTATAATAATAATAATAATAAAAAAAAACTACATGATAAAATATGTAAACATAACGAAGAGAAAGCGAAAGCAGATCACAAAGAGAAAATCAAGAGAACGTGAATAAATCAGAGATTGCGAGTGTGTGCTAGAGTTACTTCAACTGTAAAGGAAAGTCAAGAACGGATTTTAGAGAGGATCGGGGAAAGTGGGCACACGTCTGCTATCATTTCGAGAACATATCACAGGTTGCTGCTGGTTTAGGGTCATGAAATAGGAAGAGCGAGAGGAGGGAGGGAGGGAGGCCCTTTTGTTACCTTGTGTTTTCCTCTCCTGTTTCGATCAGATCTTTAGGTTTAAGTTCAACTCAGTCCCAGTGGATTGGCGAGATCTTTATGTTTTCGTTCAACTCAGTCCCCGCATATCCAGTTCCAGCTTCTTCTGTAGTTGTAGGTTTTTCTTTTATCATATGGATCAGGATTTGTCCCCCCACCTGTCATTATGGACACACCAACCCAATTCTTTTTCAGATAATAATAATATAATTCTAAAATGACCTTGGTAGGACAGAATATGTACACTCCCTAATTCCACCGTAGCCACATGGATAACCAGCAACTAACCCTAAGAAAAGAAAAAAAAGAGCAAACCAGCACAGACAACGAGAGGGATAGTGGCAGGAAGCTCTATCGCCCCTGGCCGCTCAATTCATCACACCCCAATCCATCTCACTCCTTGTAGTACGTTCCGGTTTTGTTTTATTTTTTGTTTTGATTAAATAATATTATTTTTAATAATAAATAATTTTATAATATTAATTATATCTTTTATTTTATAGTTAGATTGAGAAGAAATTTCACGAGTAATTTATTGATATATTTATATATATTATGTTAAAATTTCATAATAATAAAAAAAATATAATAATCTTGTGATATTGATGATGATGACATTCTCGTAATATTATATATGTTTATAATTTTATTTAGAAAAATTATTTTATTATGTCTTTTTTAGATTAGATTACACAATTCTAAATAATTTTATTTTTGAATTTAAACTAATTTTTTTCAATTAATATATTTAATTATACACACACACATACATAAACAGTATAACCCTAAAATAATACAATGAAATATTTCAAAATTGAAACATCAATTTTATTTCAATTGGAAAAACAAAATATCAATTAAAACGAAATTGAAAACTAGACACAATTTTTATATCTTAAAATTAAATAAGAATAAATATATAATTTCTATTTAGAATATGAAAATTAATTTATAAACAAAACAGTTTCTTCTTCCCTTACTGTCATAATTATACCATGATTCAGGAAAGAAAATTTGACTCCCCCATGTATTCTCTTTACTAATCAGTGCAGCCTCTGCCTTACAGTCAACATCACCTTCATGTTCGACCACCTCTCCATGTCCAGTCCTTGCATGTTCCAATTTAATTTGAACGCTCTCTCTCTCTCCCTCTCCCTCTCTCTTTAACATGTTTCGGTAAGTGAGGTCTTGGCCCAGAGTTGAAAGGATTTGTTTTTTTTTCTTCATACTTGATTCAAGTCTCACCATGCATGTCTGTTACCTTCATGATTCTTTACATGTTCACTGGGTTTGCATGATATTCAGTGAGTCCGGAGATTAGTTGTGGTGCACGTAAATTGGCCTGAACACCCCGGTTATAAAAAAATAAATATAAAACAAGTTTCAATGGTAAAATCTTGAGATTAAAGAGTTTGTTATTTCTGATTTCAGGTTTGAGTTCGAGTTACATAGTTACTAATATAGTAGCTAATTACATAGTTATTAATTTTAGGACCCATAAAATTAATCGTTGGACCCTTACGATGATAATAATAACATGAAATCTTATTAAAGAGGAGATACATGCAAAACCCTTGTGTCCTGGGCTCTGGCAGTCCAAGCTTCAGCCTTGATTTATCCTCAAGTAGCAGCTCGTCGTGTTATTGTTCCAGGAAACGGCCCCTCTTGGTATGGAGTTCTTCAATGGGAAGGACTTTTCGAGCGTAGTAAGATGCGAAGATGGAGTGCCTAACAATTTTTGGAGAGTACTTTGGCTTTGGATTGAGAATAGACACGTGTTAGGTTCTAAATTTCACATATAAAAATAATAAAATAAAATTATTTTAGAGTTTTTAAATTTTTGATCTAAAATTATATAAAATGTAAATGAAGATCTAATTTTCTTTGATTTTAATTAAATTTTTACGATTAATTTGTTGCAGACCCTAAACTATGTAATTTCCTGGCCTCTAACAGTAATCTACATTAAATACTCAATGGTTATGGATCTCGAAGAGCCGTTAATTTTGGTGACTCACAATCTCAAGTAGCAATTATTAAAAATAGCTTTGGCTACTCATTTAGCATCCCGGTTGGAGATGCTGTATGCGTGGAGTAAAACTGATGGTTACTTGAAGAATGTGCAGCGTCAGATATCCCCAGTTCAATTCCTGGAACATGAAGATGCCTTGCAACACCATAAGACACGATGCCTTCGGTCAACTCAGCAAAGATTTGATACCTTTTCACCATGTCGTGCTCCACTCACACCGGATTTTGTGTCGGCGATAATATTCTTATGCTCGATGAGATGGGTCTTTATCGAGGGAAGCTGAATCGACGTTGGATAGCAACCAGGATTAGCAACAGGATGTGCATTTTTTTTATTTCCTCAATCAAAATTTCTGACAAACCATAAGCAGAGTAGGAACAATGGATACTGCTATAATTTCAATGAATATTTTCCCACGCCGTTTATTGAGAGAAGTTGTGTGCTATATACAGAGTGGAAGAGAAGCTGATTTAGGAAACAGTTCTCGGTAATGCTAAAACTGTGTTACAACATACGAATTCAAATTTAGAATCAGCTCCGAATATAGAATTAATGACAGGATATTGGACATGATTTCAGTCTAAACATGCTCTGTTTTGATTTGAGAAGAATCCCTTATAAGCAGCTTGTTCCTGCATATCAAGTGCTCTGTGTGGCTGACCATACCATTCTTCATGCTCAGAGACATCTCGTAATCCGAAGTCTGCTGAAAGATCACCAATCTTTAATCTCCTGGGAAGACCCCTGATGATTTCCTGTGTGGTTCCAAGAGGAAATCAACTGAATGCAGCATCAAAATCAGAAAAATCTGCATCAGTACTGTGAGAAACCAAAACCAGCAAATCCTTTTGTTTGATGAAATGATTCGGTTGGCAAATGCATCACAGGAGTCTCCCTTTTATTGCTAGGTGATGTCATGCCTCGTTTGCTAGCCTAGGCAAGGGGCACCACCTGTGTTCGCTGGTCGACAACCGAAGCTGAAAACCAATTCCCAGAGTCACTGGTTATGTTTGGAAGCTTGGGTTCGTCATTGCAAGGCTCATTTACCTCTGGCGGCTCTATGTTCTGGCGGCGTGCCGTCAAAGGGAGTTGATGGCGGGAACAATCTACACCTGTTGGCGAAGAAAACGGCTCTTGAACGGCACAGATCATTACCCATTCCTTATCCATATTGGCAGGGAAGAGATGTTCCATCCATGGTTTCAAAGTCCGAAGCTCACCCAGACTTCCCGATGCAACATGCAAAATTCCTATCCTCATTGTCTAACAATCCGCAGCAGCCTCCTCATTCCCAGAATGCCTATTTGATTTCCATCCTTCAAGGCCTGCCTTACAGGCCTGCCTCTGGCATAGAGAATGGCGTTAGTGGTTGGTCAAATTTCCCTCCCCAGAACAACTTGGATTCACTTCAGGATAAGATTGACTAGCTCCATGCTCAGAATTTTCCACCGCTAGTTCTCTTTGGGCATCAACAGAGGCTGCAGCGGCAGAACCCACCTTCTTTAACAAAACTGCTTGTTTGGTCAAGAAGCAGGAAGAGCTGAAAGCTGCACTGCTCGTTATTTAATTTCCAAATTGAATTCTTTAAGAATTGGATGCTTTGACAATGGGAAATTTGAGGCTGCTTCTGGAGAAAGAATAACAAGAGGGAGGAGTTTAATTACTGGTGGAAGTGAAACAAAGTTTATTTCTTACTGGTGAAAGATCAAGTCATGATGTAGTTTAATATTCTTGTGTCAGTTCATAATCTCCTTAATATTTTTCCGCTAATTGGCCCAATCCTGAATCTCATTGATAACTTTGTAAGCTCTATTGCTGTGGATTACTTAAACCATGTAAGGTCAAATCCCATTTGGAATGGGACTTGTTGCCCAATAGTTTTGACATGTTTATAAGGCATGCCATCATATTTATTATGATGTTGAATGATAAATCTGCCTTCTAGAATAAAAAGGGGTTTTGGATTTTAATAATGAAGTTATGACTATAGATTTCAAGAGTCGTTACCTAGTATCTAATGGCTTGCGAGAGTTTAAGTAGGAAAAGTATTTGTGCAAGGAAAAGATACAACACTTTTTATATAATAAGCTACATTAATTGATTGATTGTTAATCTAGGATATGTTTCTACTAGATGATCCCATCTAAGGTTTAAAACAAATTTCTCTTCGCGAAGAAAGTCTCTATGTTACTATTTTAAAACTGAATCGTTATGAGACCAAAGTTTTAACATCGTATTTATTTTTTATTTTTGAATTTTTAATACATGAGAGTATATTTTATATCATAATTTTATACTTAAAATATTAAAGTTTACAACTAAATCTATAAATTAATTAAACAAATTAATATTATGGGATTTTTTAAATTTTAAAGAAGTTCTAATGGATAATCATAAACTGGTTATAATATCAGAGTTGAATTCTTAAAACATGATCAAAATACACTTTTATTATCTTTTAGAAAATATGCATGAAAAATATTTAGGATTTGGTAGTATGAAATTAAAATAAACTTGTATTTTTAAAAGAAAGACTTTATTTTTTTTTTGTGGATGGGAACTGATTTGTTTAATATCGAAAAAGCATTATGTGTATGTCAGAATACCACATATTACATATGTGAGGGTAAAAGAAAAACAACGAATTAAATAGAAAATGCTCTTTTAAAAATTGAAATTTATTGAAAACCCTACAAAGAGTATGCTTGGTGAGATGCAAATAAAATGTTTTTATAAAAGCTATTTTAACCATAATTTCAAAATAAATTATCATATATCAATTAAAAAATGAACAACACCAAACATCCATACAGATCTTACTAATTTTGTCGCAAGGTTTCCACGATAGCGTTTGGGTTTTTAGAGTCACCACCTACTTATTTATTTAGGGTTATTAGCAAACCATTATCTTGAACTTTCTTAGAGGTTTGAAACATAAATTATTAGTTGCGGTTAACGAAGATATTAACACTTCTGACATGCTCTTCTGATATAGATTGCTTTTGTGAGGTTTTGATATGATTTAGTGGTTTCCTAATAAGTGTTTTGGTTTGGAATTTATTCATAGTAACAAATTCAGTCTTTTTGTATTTTTGTTATAAACTCATAAACCCAAATAAATTTTACTTGGTAAATCTATGTAAGTGCTGTGACAGAATTCACCTATACCAGAATAAGGAACCTCTGTCTATGATGATAAAACACTCCCAATTAAAAGTGGAGAAATTAAAATAACTCTGAGAATTTTCAAATCAATTGGTGATATTTTAAATATCAGTCTATTTGTAGGTTCAATATTTAATTAATATATTTACCTTTTATTCTTATGAATTAATGGAAGATTTTTTTATTTTTAAAATATTGGTTGAATTCTCGAGGATTTAATAAAGTGATTGTTAAAATCCTGGAACATATGTAAAAAGACCTAAAAACAAGAAAAAATGATTAAATTATTAATTTATTTTTTGAGATCTTTGATCGTATGCAACACACAAGAATATTTTATTAATTTTTATTTTTAGAATATTTGTGAAGTTGTATTTCACAAAAATCTATTTTTATTTAGACAAAATTGTGTAAACAAGATTAAAAATGTGTTTTTTCAAACACGCCCTTAAGTCCAAAAACTCAAAATAAAATAAAGTACCAAACAAATATACCCTTAGCACAGTTAGGTTGACTCGACTGGTTGACCCAACTAGGTTGACCCGTACCGAGTTAACTTGGTAGGGATAGCCTAAAAACAAACCAAAGAAATGAACTAAAAGTCAAAACATATTAAACTGGATAAAAAAAATGAAAATTGAATTTGTTTTTAATCAAAACAAATCAAACAAAAGCAAAATGAAGAACACAAAAAACATTCATACGAGAAACTAAAGTATTAATCAAACTAGTTTTCAAGGAAAGGGGTAAATAAAAATGTTCTCAATCATACATACATCAATAATCAAAGGCCTATTGACTTCGATTTTTACCCAAGTTACATGATTTGATAAAAATCAATTTTCGGACTAAATTACAACACTGTGATTAAAATCTAAAAATAAGTGTTATCAATACAAAACTAACCTAGAATATGTGCTAAAAAGGATATACAAACGTGAATGTACCAAAAATGAATCATAACAGAGCTTAGAATTAATACCTAAGGCAAAGGTCAAGCGATGAGAACCAAGAATAGTTACCTAGGAACCCAAAAATGCAAAAACAATGCCAAACCTAAAATGACTATTTTAGGCCTCAAACTTATGAATTTTCATATACAAACTATACTATCGAGGGCTAAAACAACTACAACAACTTAAACAAAAACACAAAAAATATAATCATGTTTCAACATTTTATTATCAACTAAACATAAACACAAGCTTAATTAATTTGAAACTAGAACCTAATATCAACTACTTTGGAGCTTATGCAATTAAGTCTCTAATTTCATCAATTTAGCCTTCTAAGGTTTTTTTTTTTTTTGTCCTTAAACCTTGTTTTCTTTTATAAATAACATCATAATCCTTCAAAAGTTATCTTCTTTTGCAAATTATACATCAATTAGTGTTATGTACTCACATTTATTTTTATAACAACAAATTGCATGAACTTATATTCAACTTTCATGTTAATTCAAATAAATCAACATCAATCCAAACACAAACAATGAACCAATATTTAATGTTCAAATTAATATAAAATCAAACCCAAAAATACAATCATAATTCAACGTAAATTATCATGCCAAAAAATCAAATGAGTTGAAGACAAAAATTATTTCCAAACAATTTAAAATTATACACAACAATACGCAAATCATCCCAGATTTCACAATATTATAGATATTTATCAAAAGACTCTTTGAGTTCATAAATCCATCTTCTAGGATTATTAACAACTGATCTAGATGGACATACTATGGTGGGTGAGTTGATGTGGGAATAGGAACAATGCTAGAAGTGTAAGAATAATGGTGTTGTGTGGGTCCCACACGCCATCAGTGGATATGGATTGATTTCTTATATTCTTTCTTTATGTGGTGATAGTGAAGAGTTCAACTACCTATAAAAGAATATTTGCACACAAACAAATCATATTTTTTCAACAAATCAACTTCTTTCTTTAGGTTTTATCTTGCTTAGTCTCATCATAGTCATTGTTGCTAAAAATAAAAGAGGTAATGGATGAAGTACATGAATTTGTTAAGTGGTGGATCCAGAGTGGGAGGAAAAGTTGCTAGAGAGGTCTAGAGACGAGATGGGTAGATTCTTGGTAGAGAAAGATACAGTTGTTGACCGTGGCCAAGGCATGCTGTGAAGGATGGTGTTGCTGAGAGGAGGAGGAGTCGTTGCTCTACCAGCATAGTTATGGCATTCTGACCAAGAGATGGTGTGATTTTATAACAAGATAGAGGAAACTCATCTACTACTATTAGATGGATCTTGCTCACAGTTTTCAGAGTTACTAAAATGGAGAGCTATTGGATGAGGCTGTTAAAAATTGAAGCTAATGTTTTGAAGTTAAAAGAGACTATTACATAGAGAAGTTGGTCATGATGAGGAGGTTGGGTCATTAAATAGAGAAGAAGAAGAAGAAGGCCTCCTGTTGTATAGCTTTATTGGTGGCTAATATGATTAGCTTATAGTGCTTCTCCAATCCTATCATATCAATATATTTTCAAGTGATTCACAACTTTTTTTTGAGAATATTGCATAAGGTTTTGTCAAAAGTTTTTACTAAACCTTAACTCGTGTATTGCACATTGAAGAGTTATGTTGTTAGAAACCAAACTAATATACAACCATTTTATGACTGCATTATAGAGCTCTTTTCTACTATAAATTATGATATATCTTAGTACCATATCATGATATATGATATTTTTCCAAATTAAGTTTACAACTTTTTATTTCTTAACATCTTTTAATGGTGTGGCTTCAACCTATTTCAAGAAGTAATCTGTTGCAATCAATATAAATAGATGCCCTTTTGAGTTTTTCACCAATAACCCTACCACATTAACCCCTAAGAATTAAAAAACCAAGAAACAATTGTCGGGTGTAAAGGATCAGGTGGTTTGTGGATCAAATTAGCATGTCATTTACAATCTTAGTATTTTTCTAGCATAGTCCATGCAGTCTTTCACCATTATGGATAGTAGTACCCCATTCTTTTTATTCAAAAGTGAAGTTTAGTTCTTGATTGGTATGTTTTATAGATCCTCGAGTATGCTTCTTTTAGTGCTTTTATAGTTTTTTTTTTTTATCTAAGATAATATAAAAAAAAACTCCATCAATAAAGAGTGCTTTGGAAGTATATGAAGTCATAAACGTACACTTCATCTTTATCTTATGGTATAGGTCTTTAGGTGACTTATTATGTCTCAAATAGTCAATAAGTTGTTGGCGCTGATTTTTTAGTCTTATAGACAAAAAATATGAGTGTACAGGATGTAAAAAATATGACAAATAAGAAATAAAAGTGTGAATTTAAATTGTTTATCTTACTTGTTCCATTAGAGATAAAGTGTTTTCAAATTTAAATATACGTATAAGGATAATGATAAGACTATTAAAATTTGATGCAATTACAAACTTGATACAAATTTCATACATATTAGCACAAGAAACAAAGAATAATTTTAGCTCACTCTAGGTGGCAAATGATAAATGCTAGAAAGTTATTTGGTATATCAATTGTATTAAGAAAGGTTTATCTAATATGAATGTATAATTTACATGTTACATTTATAATTTTGTGTCTGGTTTAGTTAACTAATATACCATATATTACTTGGTTCAATAGAAAACTTTAGATATATGTTTGGTATGATCATCTAATGTTAGAGGTCTTAGGCTTTCTAGGAATTGAAAAAGATATTTTAGAGAATTTTAGGAAAATATTTTAGGATAGTATCGTAGGTATATGAGGTTGGTTTGAAGAGTAAAATTAATCCCTAAAAGACATGAGTATATAATAACTCTTATCTTGAAGAATACTATCTAATCAATATGGTTCCAAGTTTTATTGCAACATCGAGACTTTCAATAATCATTTATGTAAATCCTCGATTTAAAATTTTATGGTGCTAATAAAAATATTAGAAATAAAATGAGATAATGTAAAATATAGAATGGAAGGAAAATAAATAATTGGAAAAATATTTTTATAAAATAAACTTTTATAGGTGTATTTTAAAAGTGTGTCAAGATAGAGTATTTAATTCAATGAAGACTAAAACATATGAGCTAAATATATGTAAAACCTCCGGGCGAAAAATCATAAATTGACTAGTTTTATATATAAAAACAAATTTGTAACTCTTGATTGGGTTATCTAAAAATTCTGAAATTTTGCGTGGAGCCTTCTAATATAATACCTTAGCTTGGGTTAAAATTTCAGAATTTTTAGAGAAATTCAGAAATTTGACGAAAAATCACAATTCGTCTAGTTTTATGTTATTAGATGTAATTTTCGATCCGAACATTGGATTGAGCTGAAATTTTCTGAGAAACCTTAAAATATATTTAATAAAATCTGGTTAAAATTTTAAGAGGAATGGAAGCTCGGTAGTGCTAGCAAAAAAAAAATTTCATTAAGGGTATAATAGAAATTTGCCATTGAAAACAAAACATATAAGCTCTCCTTCTCTTCTATTAACTGCCGAATGGGCAGAAACAAAAAGTTAAAAAGAGAAACAGAGCATAACGTGATAGAAAGAGAGAAAAGCAAGGAAAAACAATAAGGAAATCGAGAAAATACCTTTATAAGCTTGCAAGTTCAACCTATAAAACACTAAAACAAGTGAAGGAAGGAGGATTTGAGAAAAGGAATTCAACTAACTTTGGAAGAGAAGAGAAATTGGAAGAAAAGCAATAGGTAAGCATGAGAAGTTTAGATTTTATGTTTGATTTAGATGTGTTCTTAAGCTTATTTGATTTAAGTTGGGAAGTGATTTCATGAAATTTTACCTTAGTTTCCCTTAAATCCTAGATTTTTGAATTTAGAGTTCTTATGTGAATTTGGGGGAATTAGGAGGGGGAATGAAAAATGATGAATTTGAAGTGGAATAGAATGAAAATATGTTGAAATAACAAGTAAATGAAGAAAAGTTTTGGGGAGGAAAAAGAAACACCACATTTAGCCAAATGAAGGAAAAAATGGGAGAATGAGTTTTGATGTTAATGTTTAGAAACAAACCATGTTTAATCATGATAATTGAAAATGTAAGAAAAACTAAATGAAGAGATAGCATTTAAATTGAGAAAATAATAAGTAAATTCAAATTAAAAAAGAAATAAACTAGTTAAAAGAAAATATGAAGACAAGTTGTCTAGATTGTGTTTGAATATAATATTTAGATAAAATGAATAATATGATGTGAGGGTATAAAGAATAGAAGAATTATTTGATGGAGGAATTATGAACATAGAGTAAGCAAAGAAGTAACTTGAGTTAAATATGAGGTTGTATGTAAAATAATATTGTTATATTTGAGAATGAATTTTTATTAGAACAAATTACAAGTAAAAATATTACTTGCTTTGTGTTTCGGCACATAAGAAAAATATTGATGAACTAATGATATAAGGACACTTGATTGATTTAGGAGTTGTGTCTGGAGCTGATTATCAGACAGGAGGAGCTAGGTCATCCCAAGCGGAAGGTAGGTGATTCGTCACCTTATTTTATAATTTTTAGTTTCCTTAATAATCTATGTTGCTCATTTAATTGATATTAAATGAATGGAGAAAATGAATAAATTGAGTTATGATTATGTGAATTACCGGTAAATTATGTGAAATTACCGGTTTTGTTGGTTAACAAAGAGGTTAACCGGATATGGGGTAATTCAAATGGAATTACTGGATTGTTTGGCTAATAAAAGAGATTAGCCGGATGCTAGGTAATTCAAATGGAATTACCGGATTGATTGGCTAATAAAAGAGGTTAGCCGGATGCTGGGTAATTCAAATGGAATTACCTGATTGATTGGCTAACAAAAGAGGTTAGCCGGATGATGGGTAATTTGAATGGAAATTCTGGATCTATTGGTGACTGAGGAAGGAAACCAAATTTTTGAGGAATTATATGAAAGTGTTAGATTTATTTGGTAATTAAGATGAGTTAGTTGGAATTGTAAATTTTGAAAAGATTGTGTAAATTAAGGGATTAAGTTAGATTGAAGTAGAAGTATTTAAATTTCAAAGGTTAAGAGTAATTAATTAATATTAGAATAATAGTTACTTAATATTGTTATTGTTGAAACAGGTACACCGCGAGGTGTTGCAGATCGTTAGATGTAGGAATACTCCTGTTTATGAATTATTATTTTGGAATGTAATATTCATGTATTTACTTGGAGTATAAATCCTTGTGTGTTGTAAAAATTAAGTAGAAGGTGTAATATGTAGTGGATGTATTATATGTATGTATAGTTGTTAGTATAACCAAATCATTTTCAAAATGATAAGATAAAATTTATTATAAATATAATATGACTCTTAATCTTAATGTTGTATTTATGTAGTTTAAAGGCTTACATGTAGTTAGTTAGCATTTATTACGTTTAATGATGAATTTGTTTATCTTTTGAGTTATTTCGGTAGTGCATTTATGTTAATTTATTAATTGATATTATGAGACTTGCATATATTGATAAGTATAAATAATGAGTTATTGTTTAATGAATGGAATGTGATCTAGGATGATTGGATCAAGATGGAAGTCGTAATGACATATAATTGAAGTGTTGTCGATAACTTGATACCAACAAAAAAAAAAAGAAGAGAAAACTCTGCCGAAATATATATATAAAAAATCCCATAATTTTAGACATATTACCCAATACTTGACAATAGTAAAGAAATGCTGGGAGATTTCATGATATTATTATTTGAGGGTGTTACAATATAAGTGCATATTTGTAAATAAATCAAGTTTGGGACCATATATACAGCGCTTTATTGGCTAATAGCTAAAGGCTTGAAATAATAAAAGGGGTTAAGGTTCCTTTTCTTCCAAAACTATGAGAAAAAAATTTGAATTTAGAATAGTAAATAAAATGGACTTCTGAAAAACTAAGAAGAGGCTTACAATGTTTAATAAGGATTTAAAGCTTAGAAAAAGATAGAATTGGGGATTAGAAGGAGAAAGAGGAGAAGGTTAAGAAAAAATGATTTTTTCTTAACCATTTCTTCTTAAGTTATTGTTATGAAAAGGTAAGAACTATCATTCAATTAAATTCTATTAAATTTTAATGTTAATTGTGTTGTGTGTATATTATGAAATGTTGAGTTATATTTATTAGATTGTTGAAAATTCAAGTAATAATGTTTACACTTGGATCATGGTGATGACTTTTGCACATATTAGGTTGAAGAGGATGGTGGTTATCAATGAGAGTTTAGACTTCTCTTTCTCTACAAAAAAAAAATAAAAAAATTTGCTCTCTCTGTCTACACTACTTGGTTAAAGCTTCTCTATAATTTCACAAATTATATATGTTTCTTCTCTTGTAATTTATCTTGGTGCTACTATGTAACGCTTTACTTCTAGCCTCATTTTTAAAACCCAATAATTTCCTCCCTCTTTTTTATTTTCTTTATTATTTTATGGGTTTTTTGGCATATTAAAAAGTGTAATAAGTATTGTTTTTCAACTGTTTTTGCATAAAATTACATCAAAATATTATTTTTTAAATTATTTTTGAAATTATCACATCAAAATAATTTAAAACACTATTTTTTTTTAAATAAAAAATAAAAAATAAATTCAAAAATATTTTTAAGACACGAAAACAAACATGTTTTTCATTATATTCCTGTTTTGTTAGTGAGAAAATGTCAAAACCAGAAATAATAATAAGAAAATAGAACTTGGTGTTTGTTGATCATAGTAGGAGTTTATTGACTAAAACAATCCATTAAAACCATTGTTTGAAATTGAATTTGGAATTAAGTGCCTGTTTAAGTTGCCGTTGGCCTTTTTTTTTAAATGACAGCGGTTAGGTGTGTTTAGATCATTTTGATGTGCTGATATCAAAAATAATTTTTAATAAAATAAAAAATATCATTTTGATATATTTCAGCATGAAAAACACTTTGAAAAACAACCACAACCGCACTCCCAAACACCCTCTAAAACTGGTTCTAGTGGTTTGGTTTCAGTTTTTCACACCATCGATCCGATCCTTCTTCATGTTCTGCTGCAAATGCAATTATAATGACCATCTCTAAGAAGTGCTTATATTATTCAATTGCAGCAGAAATTACAATGCCAGAGACATGATAGGATTTGGTGTGGTGATGGTTAAGGGTGCTGACGAGCTAACCTACACACTGTCTCAGTCACCATGGATGTTAACATTTGAAGATGAAATCTTAATTTAAGAGTTACCCACATCAAGAAAACAAATAAATTTTGAATATTTCTTGTAGCTAAATGATTTTAAATAATTTGGTTCACATTTGATCATGAAAACGATGGTCAACATTGTTTTGATCAAGGGAGATGAAGTCAAATGAGTGGAGATCATTTAAAAATAACTTGAATAATAATAAAATGTTTATGGCTTTTCTCTTTTATAATCAATATGAATGAAATGTTTTTTTATATTTTTTAATTTTAAATTAATTTATTTTGATATTTTATTTTATTTTTATGTGTAGGTGTGAAAAATAATTTTTTTTTAAAAAAATAATATTTTTATATCTTTTTACAAAAAAATATTTTATAAAACAACTATAAAATAATTTGGATTTTATGAGGTTATATTTTAAAATAATTTAATTTTAATATTAATAAAAAAAATATTTTTTAAAGACAAGTTTAACACCTAAAGAAACACAACATGTTAGAAGAAGTACATGTGGTTTGAAGACTTGAAAAGATCAACCAATATTTATTAAAGATGAAAAGAAAATAACAAGAGGAAAGGTAGACAGTGAAAGGGCAAGGTTCATCTTCTTCGAGGTTTCTGTAATGCTGACTGATTAGACTAGAAGACTAGTAGTGCTGTTTACCAAACCCCCGCCCCACAAAAAAAGAAGAAGTTAATTTATAGTCCTTTACATTTGCTGCTGCATCAACAATTAAAGACTCACAGCGACTTCGCTGTTCAAGAGAAGAGAAGAGGAGTCTCATCAAAAGATGAAGAAGGGAGGCATAAACCCTAATGTTAAGCTCGAGCTCACACTACCTCATCCCGATGAAGTTTCCTTCGCCAAGTTCTTGTAATTTTCTGTGATCTTTATGTATTCTCTTTCTATAGATTTTTCACGTGCATCCTGAGCTCGTGATTCTTTCTTAATTTCTGGTAATGATTGCAGGACCCAAAGCGGTACCTTTAGGGATGGTGATCTGCTTGTCAATCGTGACGGCGTTCGAATTGTCTCACAAACGGAAACCCAACCTGTAAGAAAAGATTTCTTTGTTGCTTGTGTGATCTAATTGATTAATGTTGTTAAATTTGGACCCAAATCTTATTTTTAGCTAACTATTAATAGATCCTTCAGCTTGAGGGATAGGAAGCATGCCCTTATCAATTAATGTTGTTCTTGTTTAATTTTTGAAATTATGATGTCCCATCCCGTAAACTGATGACTGATAGTTTGTGTCTTTCATTTTTATTTTTCTCAATGTTTATTTCCGTTTTCAGCAACCTCCAATAACGCCTTCAGACAACCAATTGAGTTTAGCGGATATGGACATGGTTAAGGTCATCGGGAAGGGAAGCAGTGGGATCGTCCAGTTGGTGCAACACAAATGGACAAGCCAGTTTTTTGCCTTGAAGGTATCATATGATTCAGCCGTTACCTTGCTCTTACTTGCATTCTGTGCGCTACATTTGGCATCCAGGATTTTCTGTCTTGGTCTCTAAGCCTAGTATTAGATCAGTTAATGCTTGAAGCTACTGTGTTATCCATTGCCAATTGAAGTAATTTGTACCACATGTTGCCTTGTTTTTGCCACTGGTTTCTGGCTGCTGAAAATGACTTCAACTCACAAACATTTTTACCTGTTAAGTTGGATAAAGAATAGCTAGTTTTCTGCTGTTGGTGCAACGGATTTCTTATGTGCCTTTCACCCTGATTTAATTTATCAACCCACATCCTTTTCCACTCAAACTAGATTTTTCGAGATTTAAGCTTTGAGAATGAAACCTCTTTTTGAGTCATGACTTTTAGTTCGAATGATTGCCTTTAAAAGACATCAATTCAACCAATTATTTGCTAAAACAATTAGAGCAATAATTTCACAGTTTTACTTGCCCTTAAGTCTTGTATGCTCTGATATTTCGAGTAAAACTCAGTTATGAATTTGGAAGGAACAGGTCTCGCTGTTATTTTGAGCATCACTTTTACATCATATTTGAAGTGGTTTCAAGTGAATATTGCTCTTATAAACTCTACTTAGATTACTTACTGCGTGTGTTGGGATGCTTATCATCTTTTTGGTTATTAATCAGTACACTTGTTGTTCACTGAATGTGTACACCTTTTCATTTACTTTTGTAGTTGTAACTAGTACGAATTTGGCATTCTTGTGTAATTTCAGGTTATACAAATGAATATTGAAGAGTCTGCACGCAAGGCCATTACTCAGGAACTGAAAATTAATCAGTCATCACAATGTCCGTATGTTGTCATGTCCTACCAGTCTTTTTACAATAACGGTGCCATTTCAATTATCTTAGAGTACATGGATGGTGGATCCCTAGCAGATTTTCTGAAAAACGTTAAAACAATTCCAGAACCACATCTTGCTGCCATCTGTAAGCAGGTACAATATGGAAGTTCATTTTATTCTCGTGTTTCATATATTATAGCAGATACTGATTTCTTTATCATCAATCTGTTTATCTGTTTTCCCATAAATACAGGTGCTCAAGGGTTTGTTGTATCTTCATCATGAAAAACACATTATCCACAGGGATTTAAAACCTTCTAATTTGTTGGTAAATCATAGAGGAGAAGTCAAGATTACTGACTTTGGAGTGAGTGCAATCATGCAAAGCACATCTGGACAGGCTAATAGTTTTGTTGGTACATACAACTATATGTCTGTAAGTAATTTGATTGTAAATATGATATTAGAGCCGTTTCTTTCTTGTTTGCAACAGATTTTCCACTTTCTATGGCAACCATTATGTGGCCTGAATCTGACATCTTAAGAATATTGATGTGTGATTATTTTGCAGCCTGAGAGAATTAGTGGGGATCGATATAGCTCTAAAAGTGACATTTGGAGCCTGGGGTTGGTATTGCTGGAGTGTGCTACAGGCCAATTCCCATTTTCCCCTCCAGAGCTAGCGAAAGGCTGGACTAATGTCTATGAACTCATGGAAACCATTGTTGATCAACCTCCCCCCTCTGCACCATCAGACAAATTTTCTCCAGAGTTTTGTTCATTTATATCAGCATGGTAAAGATAGGTCATTCTTGAAGTTTCTTGGATCGCACCATTGCTTTGTTGCTCTTTTTTTCCATATAAATTTGGCAGTTTTGAGGATGTACTTTGCAGTTGAAGTAGGATCAAGGAAAAAAGGAAGTCATGAACTTTTTAATCAATGCCCAAGGTTTTCCATTTTTGTCTAGTCTTTTTCTCCATTTTGGAAATATCATCGACTGAGAACTCAATCTGCGTTGACTTATTTATGGCATGTTCCAGAGATTTGATCAGTACTGCAAGCTGCTTTTTTCATTGCTTCTGTAGTGCTCCTTTTCATTGCTTCTGTAGTAGCTTTGGGCCAGATGATTTTGTGAAGTTACTGATTTTCATTCTGTGGTTTTGTCTTCTTTCAGTGTGCAGAAAGATCCAAATAATAGACAGTCAGCACATGAACTGATGGTAATTGAAGTCCTATGATTGTTAAACTGGGTGGGGCAATTAGCTGTCCACCTGATACTGGCACTCCACTTCCCTTGCTTTTTTCTCCTCCCTATCAACATGGAATGTCATTAATACTCAGCAGACTGCTAATTTACCCCACCCTTCTTTTGCCTGCTTTCAATATGTTCAAAACATGTCTATGCTATGAGTGGACGCTCATGGATCTGACTCTTCCTTTTCTCTTTCTAATTTCAATACCAGACACACCCATTCATGAACATGTATGAGGACCTGCATGTGGATCTTGCGTCATACTTTACAAATGCTGGTTCTCCACTTGCAACCCTTCAAAACTTGTGGTAAGTCTAATTTTTTCCTTTCACATCATCTCTTTAAATCATTTGGTCAATTTTTTTTTTTTTTTATTATTATTATTTTGTATCAAGTTCTTTTGAAGATTTAGTTACATAGTCCAAGTCTTATTAATCATCTAAGAGTTTGCCTGTGTCTATGTAATTAATGCCTTTACCATGTCAACCCTAGTTCTTATGAGAGTCCATTTCCTTTAGATTCGAATTTAAGCTATTTTGTTTGACAAAGTTTTGTCTTACAAGCAGATACTATATCAGACTCTTGAGAATTATGGGAAGTTATCGGTTGAAATTTTGAAGGCCTGAAGAAAGATTCTTAACTGTATCTGTTGCTTAGAATAAATAAACTTGCTGCAATTACAGTGACCAGGGCTGAGGTTTTCAAACCATTAGCAATTCACAAAAAGTGAAATACTTGGCGCATATTGCCAAAACACTGATCCATGGAAGAGAGAGCGTATGGTTTTGAGGCTTTTAATTTGTGATGGGTGTCAAGGAGAATAGTATATGGTTTTGAGGCTTTTAATTTGTGATGGATGTCAAGGAGAATAGTTTTCTGTATAACTTAACGAAATAAAGTGATTTTATTGTTTCAGATGTTTGTCTAGTGTTGCAAATGCATCAAGCTCCTGTTTGAAAGGTGTCAATAGATGACGTTGTGTAAATCTTTGACCTTCCAAACTCTGAGGAACTTGAGTCTCTTCTTACGATCTGATGACTAGTCTGTTTACATTTTGGGTGGCCACGAGCTGGCTTTGCCCAGACTGATTCACAATTGGAAAAAATAGTAAGAATTGCAGATCAAGAAAAGGGGAATAAACTAGTTTTAAGCTCCACAGCGTGTCTATAGACTTAATCTACCCTGCATCTACACCTCTTAGTGAGTATTTACTGTGGGGTGGGGGGATTGAACACCTTGAAGACCGGAACATCACGACCTGAAATCCACCCAACTCAGATTATATAACTGTTTGGACAGGTAGTTTTTCAAAATGTATTTGGGAATCAAATGCTTGGGCAATCAGCAAATATGAAATTTGCAAAAACCAAAGAAAATAATTCCCATGTATTGCAGTTTAAATATACAATGCCTGCACAGTGATGAGTAAGGAATTACAGGTTAGCTAGGTCAAAAACTGATGGGCGAAACCAGGCTATCGTAACTATGTGAACTGAAGGGTTCTTTTCTTCCATTGATTGCAATCCAGTCTAAAAAAATAAAACCCATGGGCGACGCAAGTCACTACGTCGTCTCCTTCCAAGTTTCCTATGAGCGGTGATATTGGCATGGCTTCCCTTTTTTGAGAGGCACTCTGCTGCGGCTCGAGCAGCAGGGTACGCTTTCACCCCATCCCGCTTACAGGGTATTGCCACCATGAAAGGATTGTTTCTCGTGCAATTTCACAGGCCGCCACATTTGCAGTGACATCCCACAAATCATCACTTGCTAAAATAATGCACTCGGTCTTCTTTTGTCGAGGAATAACGTCTCTTTCGGACCAGGAATCATCCATGGTGTCAAGTATTTGTCACCTGTTTACAGCCAAAATAATGCTTTGATGCAACCAAGGCTGAAGTTATTTAATAGCAATTGGTTGAAAAATCACTTGGTGAATGGTGATTCATCCAGCATGTCCATAATTGATGGTGAGCCAGGATATGCGAGCTAGAGAAATATCTAGGCTAGTTACACGAACACCGAGAACACGAGCACACGAGAACCATTCCATTGTATGACCTAGTCTCCAGCAACCTCTATCCTTGCGTATTCATCTTCTCTATCTGGCTGCAAACAAGTTTAAGATGGGAGGGAATTAATCTCCCTGCAAAACTAGATGAAGCTAGGTTCCTGATAAAAAAGTGACAAAACGAGGAAGCCATTCCTTGGATCTCCAGAATTCGCAACAACAATTTGAGTTGGGCAAACAATGGCAGCTGCTGCAGTAGAACCAACAGTTTTGGGGGCAACGGGTTCAAATTCAGCCTCAGACTCACCGGCATTGCTGCATGTAGGAGTACCTCTGCTTGATCTTCTCGTCTCAGCATCAACTTTATTACAGAAGCTTGATTTTGCAAGCTCTATCTCCTCGGCCAAAACCAAAATGCAGGAGTTTACTGTGCAAATAAACCCCAAAGTAAAGGCTGATCAATATGCTTGATGAAAGGGGACTAAAGAAAGGGGAGGAAAGGGTTATTAAGCAAATCTGGGGGCCTCCGTGTCCATCATAGACACCAAAGAAATAAGCAGTGAAGCAACATAGACTCTGATTCATGGCTTGGGAAACAGCCATCCATTAACATTTGGGCAGGGATTTGCGTGAATCCCAAAGTGGTAGAGCTATGCAATTCATCAACACTCTGGTTGCTTGTTTAATTGATTTTCATTTCCAGGGCCACCTCAGGCAGTTTCCTAATTAATTTTGAATTTTGCTGCTGTAGTAAGAGTTATTTTTTTTTTTAAAGGAAGATTTTCATCGAGAAACTTAAGATGAGATAGTAACCAATAAAAAAACTAGAGTGATCTTGCGCATATAAGGTTAAGCTGAGAAAGAAAAAACTTCCGATTCGCTTCTCCTGCATTTGAGGTCACCCCTATGCTTTCTGAAATTTATTTTTAAAATCATAGAATTTAAAGCCTATAAATATCAGTTTTTTAAACAAGAGATCACCCTAAATACTTTTATCCTGGAAGTTTATTGGTCTTCTTTTCGTTCAAGTTGCTTCTGTGTTGAGAAAAAAAATTGTCCCAGCTGTTGAGGAAATACATACTTGTACACACGCTTTAAGTTTTCTGTTCCCGTTATTTTCCTTTATTTTTTACAGCAGCAGCCCACATTCATCTTCACCCTCAGCATCCATTACAACTGACACAATGGTTTCCACAGGGTCGAGTTCAACGTTTGGTTCACTCGCGTTGGACTTGTCAATCGCTTGAAAATTACAAGCAATTTCTTCGACCTCCATTGGAGTTGGTGACTTCTATCACTACATATATTTTAAAGTAATCAGTCATCACCTACATCCAACTCATTCTCCTCGCTTGGCTGGTTTATGGTTTCCCTAAAATCCATGCTACTTTCATTTTTGAGAAAGTGGCTTCATCTTTTCCCTTCGCCTCACCATCTGCCACCACTGGAAGTCAACCATATTCCTGAACAGGCAATGTAACGGCTGCCTCTTCTATCGAATTCATTTGACTTTCAACAACACTCTCAAATTATCATAGAAACCCTCCAAAAATGAGCTATATATATATATTAGCCTCAAATAATGAGTGAAGAAAGTGAAAAGGCTAAGAAGCGAAGCAATGCAGATTGAAATAAGAAGCAAAACATGATGGGAAAAAAGTTTGGATTAAAAGAGAATCAAACAAAGCAAAGAGATCAAAACACCTAAAACCACACCTCGGCAGAACATCATTAAAATCCCTCTAAAACATAATCAGCACCGCCACTTTCTACCACCCTGACATCCTCCAAGCCTTCTCCATAGTATTCCATAGAAAATAGACACCAGATCCAACCACTGTTTAATCGTTGTTTCAGCCATAAAAATCATCTAAACAACAGGCATACTGCAACAATAGTTTTGAAGAAGAAACAATAAAAAAATAAAAAAAGTCAACAATCCAACCTTAGTTTATGCTTTTTTTTTTTCTTCGAGGAAACTTTTCCTCCCAGAAAATACGCTTTGTAGGTCTAGTTAAGCGAGTAAAATCCTGACTATCTTAAATTGTTACAAAAAATACACGTCCTGACTCGAACTTCAAACCTGCTGTTTAAATTTCAAATTTTTTATTATCATGTCACGTCACTTGAAAACTAGTTTATACTGTTTGATTTTTCGAATGATTGATAAGATCTTTCTTGTCCATGAATATTTGAAAGGGAAACA
Source organism: Salix dunnii (assembly GCA_015731905.1). NCBI lineage: Eukaryota > Viridiplantae > Streptophyta > Magnoliopsida > Malpighiales > Salicaceae > Salix > Salix dunnii. The sequence continues at coordinate 4,842,901 of CM027676.1, forward strand.
AGAAAAAGATCCAAATATTTTCTAAAAACTAGCTGGGTCATAATCCTTCGTCACTTTCTTATAGAATCTTAAATCTTTATAAAGCATTTATCAAATCTCCTTTTATGTTTAAACCCCTTGATTCCTTTTATAGTTCAACTTCCTTTCTTTTTTAATTATCTTACCGTCTAATCAAAGCATGGTCAAGACAACCTCAGGAGTCCAAGACCGGCAAGGACCTTCAGAGGCAGAATAAGAATGGGAATTAACAACTTATGAAGGTTAAGAATGTAATTTTTAAAAGTGTAATTGCTGTTGTTTTTTATAGTATTTTTCATTTAGAAAATTATTAAAATGATATTTTATTATATTTAAAAAATTATTTTTTGACATCAGTATATTAAAATTATTTTAAAACATCAATTTTTTTTAATTTAAAGTAAAAATAAAAAAATTTAAATTTTATCAAAAACATTTTTAAAACACAGTATCAAATAAGACTTAAACTTTTGGATCTATCAATGGATTATTCAAATATTTAATCTCGATGTGTTTGTATATGTTTCGATGTGTTATGTGTGAGAACTTTGAATAGTCAAATCTTGTTGCCGTGCTTGTATTAGTGTTTTTATAAGTTTTATTATGTATTTTATCCTTATCACTTGTGCTAGGTTCCTATCATTTTTAGTTAGTTGTCATTGATATTTTCATCATTATAACATTTATTGCATATTAATTCATTTAAAAAAAAAAAAAAGACATCATATATTTAGTCTTGTGTGTGTGTGTGTGAGAGAGAGAGAGAGAGGGAGCAAGCGTGCTTGCGCATCTAGTTTCCTTTTCTTCAATTAGACAGATGACACATCATTTGTCTAATTATTTATTTTAATTGAATGTATGATAGATATGTCATCTATTTTTGATATATGACATATCCAATCAAACAATATAATGTATACTATCACAATTTCTATCACCTCTAGTGATAAAAAAAAATCATGAATTAGATTATTGGAACCTAAAAATTTATTCTTTGACTTGTTTTCACCTAAAAGCATCTAAAATAATGCCCTATAAACCTTAATAAGCTCATTTGCAACCTTAAAACACCTTATAATCATTATAAGGACCAACGATCAACTTAAAATTAAAAAATATTTACAAACCTCAATTTACTTTCTCTAGTATGTTCTAGAGATAACATTATCGGAATTGAACTCCGGTTCTCAAGATAAACTCATTGACACGAAAATTGTCTCTTTTTTTTTGTGTGTGTGTTTGTAATGCAATCAAATTCACATTTTTCTCTCCTCTCCCTTTTCTTATTATTTCCTCATCTCTTGAGATCTAAGTGCTATATATATATATAAAGTAAGATCTAAATGTTTTTTTTTTTAATAAAAAAATAGGGATCAATCATAAAAAAATTATAAAATCAAGGGATGAAGGTGTAGTTTTATGTGCCGTTTGAGCAATAAAGATGAGAATGTTATTTTTTTTTTATAATGTCTATTCTAGTCCTTGTTCATTGAATTTCTATTTTTGCAATAACTAAAAATTATAAAATGTAAAATAGACCTCTCACATTCAGTCTGAGATGTGATGACATGCAATCTGAAGAGGTCATATGACAACACAACTTCTAAGGACCAAATTGAAAGAAAATAAAGTGCAATGACAAATCTAAATGAATTTAAAATTAAAGGGATGCAGAAGGAAAATCTGCCCAAGAAACGTTGATATAAATAGGGAATTGTGAGAGGAGGAATGGTAATAAAACTGTGAAATGTGAAATGACGATCTCCTTTATTATTATTATTTTTTTTTCTTTGTTAATTATTAATTGTTAATATCAATGTTAAAGTTGTTTCTTTTAAAAATTATATATAATACAGTCCGAGTAAAAGTACGGGATCTACATATAATTTAAAAACCAAGGGTGAGCTTAATCAAATGAAATTAAATAATTTTTATTTTTATTTTTATTTTCTAGTTTTCTTCTCCTCCTCTTCTATTTTTTTTTCCAATGAAAAAATAGAAATAAATAAGATAAACCAATAAAAATCTATATCCCTGTACAAAGGATGTGAATCAACGGAAGGGGCTTAATAGTCATTTTAAAATCCCCTCCAATCAAACTTTCTTAATACGCCACGTGTAATTTCAGTATATATATATATATATATATATATATATATATATATATATATATATAAACACAGTAAAGGGTTTTGTTAATTAATTATTGTTTTTTTTAATATATAGCAATTAAAAGAAATAAATAAAGAACACAATTTGAAAAATAAAAGAAATGGATTTATATTTCATTATTAAAGAAAATAAAACTTTCAAAGTTTAATAATAAAAAATGAAAGGAGAGGAAAACAATGGGCGTAGGATTTAGTTGGAAAAGAATAGAGGAGGGACATGGAAGAGGCGATAAATGAAAAGAAGAATGAAGAAGACCCTTAACTACTCTTCATTGTGGTAGTTGAAGCCTTCAATTATTGATCGATCTGAAAAACCAACTTCACAATTCTCCTTCTTTTCACAGGCATCCATTCCTCTTCTTTCTTTGATTGACTGATTGATCGTGGTTTTGTTTCCCCTTTTGAAGAAGATGTTTGATTCTTCACTTTTGCTGCTTGATTTCTGAAGCAGGTCAGGTCCGTCAACAAATCCAACCTCTCCCCGGTAGCTTGCACATGGATCCAAGTACTGTTTTCCTTCCTGTCTTTGTTCTACTTGCTTCATACAATGATAGTAGAATTTCTCTCTCTAAAACTACACAACTGGGTGGGGCGTTTGCATATAATTATGAATTGAGATGGATGGAAGATGGGTATTTTCGTGCTCTATGAATGAATTGAAATAAACTGAGGTGGTGATTTTAGTAAAAAAATGAACCTTGATAAACTCACCACTTCCTAACATGCTAAACTGCTGACTTTCTCCTTCTGCTGCTGCTGCAGATGCTTCCATTAACGAGAGAGATGGTTTCATGAACGGCGTCGAGATAGTCAAATCTGTCTCTGATAAGCACATTGATCTCCTCAGGCCAGCTGCTCGATTCTATGCAGCATCTAAGGGTACCCTCTTTATATTCAGACTTGATTTTATGTTCCACGAGCACATTGCACGCACGTATTTTAATAAGCAAAATGTCAATTTTAACAACTTTTCATGTAAATTTCAATGGTTTGCTTGTTTCTGTCATGCACCATGTTTCTCTGTAACGTCAAACGTCAATGAGCAAGTCTCTGCCTTCCCCTCTCCAGACGGGACAGAGCTAGAATGACACATATTTCCTCCCATATGCTGAGAAATACTCATGGTTATCTATATATATATGTGTTTTATGGAGATTCCAGTCCTTGACTATGAATCTGAACCACTCTGATATTCTTGAAATTCACTTCTTTGTCATTAGATAGTATTCTCGATTTTTATAAACATAAATTATTTTAAGAACCAATTTCTATCTACCAACTATATCAGGGTTATTGAAACCTGCTTCCTTTTCATTTTCTCTCTCCTGATTGATTTGATTTATCTCTGTTACATGTTTGATGTGTACTTTATGTGGTGGATTTTCTGCCATTTTGATTTATAGTTTATATCAAACTGATGTTTGCACTATTAATTGCCTATCCAAACTGCCGAGAAACGTTGTGCAGAGCTGCTGATGGTAGGGCAAGCGACAGATGGAGAAAAGGGAAAATATACGCTTGTTAGAGATCCTGAGGATTTTCAAGGGATTTATGACAAACCCCTTCCATGTTTTGGCTGTGGGATTGGATGGTTTTCGTGAGTAATCTTCAAATTACCGTGTCTCCCTCCCATCCTGATTTCTCTTTTATGATGGTTTTCTTTTTGTTGCAGTTTTCTTTTGGGATTTTTGTTCCCGTTGATGTGGTATTATGGCACATTTCTTTACTTTGGAAATTACTACCGGAAGGACCCAAGGGAGAGGGCAGGCCTTGCTGCCGCTGCAATTGCGGTAAACTCTTTCTCTAAATAATTATTTATTCTGTGTCTAGTGAAGCAGCAGGAGTCTGAGTTTGAACTGTATTAGGAAATGATAACCAGATTCTCATCACTGTCTTCCTTTGTCACTGACCTGATATATTTTAAACAGTTTCATTTATAGCATACTTTTCTGTGGGCATTGTCCTCATGAAACTTTGCCTTGTTGAAATTTTACACAATTTTGATCTTTGATTTTAATGCTATTCCTGGTGCAGGCAATGGCATTTTCTGTCGTGCTGCTGGTCATAGTAGCTTATTGCTCTCTATTTTAGACGTGGCAATACACTTCCAAGTTCATATGGCTTTATACATTTCAAAACAGAACAGATTTCAGTCGCAAGAAATTGCATGCGCAATGTGGATAAAATGTTGGCGGAAGAGCACAAAGAATGTTGATACGAGATTGTTCCTTAACTTTTGGAGATTACCTTCACGGCTACAGTGAAACATGTACAATCCTAAATTCTCTCTCTCTCCATATGCTGGGCCTACTCAAAGTCCCACATGGAGAAAATTTTCGATTAGCATGAAATTTACTTGTGAATTTATGAAGATACCAGTGAAAATACAGGCCTTGTTTATATGCAATACATCTAGTGATTAATGAAAAGGAATAATTTGGTTGTTGTTACGTGATATTCCCTGTCCATTTCCTTTAATATGTTAAATGGAGCATAATACCTTGCACTCTGATGTTACCCTACTTGGAAGGTTCAAAACTCGGCAAGCTCTATCTTCCTAAGCTATGTTTGGGATGCTGGCGAGGTGAAGATAGTTTCATTGATGCATGCAGATTTCCAGGCTGATCTAATCAGCTTCTTCCACTTCATCATCTTCATCCTTACAGCTAGAATCTACTGCATTGTCATATTTAAGGCACATTGCTTAGCTTTCTTCAACTGAGTCTCGACATATCTTCTGATTCTCTTCTTTCAACATGACTCTCGCCATTGCCCGTTTCATTTGAAGCATCATCCCCCGTCTTATTCCTAACACCATCATTCCCAGATGCATCAAGCTTTCTCTTCCTTTTTTGAAGCCAACTTTCCATTCTCTATTTATGTTTTGGTATCTGCACAGTTGACTTTTGGCGTGTCCTGCACTTTTTGCTCCTCCATGTGCTCTCAATCCAAGTAATGTTTCCACTAGGTGCATTTGAATGAAGACCAGATTCTTCAATGTATCTTGGTCGCTGCTTGGCAGCTTGAAAAGCCCCGGGCCTAAATGTAATTCTCAAAGAGATTTTTTAGTAAATAAGAAAAACAAAATCTAGAAATTAGCGAACCACGCATGGGTTGGCCTCCCAGCCTCGGCGCACCAGGTCCAAGCACATGGTTGGTTTGACCTCTTTTTTTTTAGCGGGTAGAAAATATGGAAAAAAAACACAGCTAGCCTCGCTTGATTTGGCATTCTGTTGGTTGACTTTTCAACCATTCAAACACAACCTTTGATTATTTAAAATAATTTATTTTTCGTTTTAAAAAGTCTAAAAACAATAAAAAAATATTTTAAAAATCTTTTCATTTGCAATTCCAAAACACTTAGATTTGTCAAATAACTTAAAATTAAATAAAACCAAATAAGATTTTGAAGTTATTATCTATTTTTTTCTACAACATGAATGATAAAAAAAAACCCATTAATGGTGCTTTTCTTGTCAAGATAAACTCATTGACACCGAGATTGGTCTTTTTGGATCATAAATTTCAAGGACTATAATATAAAATAAATGAAGTTTATTATTGAAAAGTGAACGACATTATAGAAAAAACATACTATTTTCCTCTCTTGTTAAAAAGTTGGTTTGTTATGGTTTCATCTCTTAGTTGATAAAATCAATACTATTTTGCAAAATTAAACATCAATCTAAAACCATAGCATTTGTTTATATCAAAAATAAAATCATGCAAACATATGATGAGAAGATGACATAAAAATATAGTTTGTTTACATTGTGAATAAAGTATAGCACGTAAACCAAAATAAAGTACTAGGCTTAAAACCTTGTGAGCATAACATAAAATATAGCACGCATAACTAAATCATATCCTATGCTAAGTTCCGGGTTGAATTAATTTTTTTAACATAAAAAAGAATATTCAAGTGCTGTTATTGTGTTTTTTAGAAAATAATAAATAAATTAAACTATAAGGGGATTTATCTAATGTGACTTGATTGACTTAACAAATTTAAATACAACCCTAACAACTGATAAAAATATAGTTTGACATAAAAGGGTTAAGACAACATCTTAATTTTTTACAATATTGAAAATGCAACATATTAGTTTTACTTGTCAAATCTACTACCTGGTCATCAGATCTTGATAACTTTAAAGAAAACAAATAAAAAGAATTATTAAACTCAATTCTCAATCAACCGAATGTTGAAAAATAAAATGAAAATAAAATTCAATTGAGAAATGAGTCGAGTCAACTTATATTAACTTGTCAAGCATGGGTAATAATACTAGAATAGCTCTATAGAAATGAATTTGAAATAAATAATAAGACTCTTAATCGATCAAATATTAAAGGATGAGATTAAAAAAAATAAACTAAAAAAATAATATAAAAAACTACCTGGTTCAACCAGCCAAACTTTTAAATCTAATAATGAAATCGAGATAACCTTATTAAATGCAAAATAATATAGGTGTTTATCATAAGAAAAAAATACACTGAATTGACTCACATGAGAATTTCATATGAAAATATCACGTGTCCATGAGAAAACTCACGTGATGATTATGTAAATGATCCTTAGACTTGATATCACTGAATTTCTTGTAAAATAATTTTTCAGCCTATACAAAATTATTTTTTTTTATAAACTTATTTTTGGGCTTATGTTTGGTCCAGTATAATTCTTTAATCTTTAGTCTATTGTCTTGTCCAACCCATGAATTATGTCAAATCATATACTTTAACTTCTTTTTCAAAATCATAACCTTAACATTATTTTGGATAGTTTTTCATTTTCTTTAAAGCCAAAATGTTTTTTTTTTCATATTTAATTCAAGTTTTACTATGAGTAATGAAAATTGGTAATAGCATAAATTTATTCTAGTACTTATAAGAATTAATTCTTATAAGTTTTAGTTCAAAAAATTAACTATTAAAATGAAATTGCAAGAAGGGGTTTTTGTAATGTTTTTCTATATTTTTATACTCTTTCTTATCTCATGTGTTAGTATTTTCTTCTAAGTTTTGAGCTTCTTCTTCTTTTTTCAATCTAGAGCTTATGCTTGGTTTTGCTAAGAGATACTTAAGTCTATTAACTTTGATTCATTGATTTTATTTAGAAGTGCATCTATATAAAATGGTATTGCTGAAATCTTAAGAGACTTATTGTAAACATCCTAGATGCTTTAAATGAGGATCGATAAAGCTTCAAGAATAAAAGATGTATCCTTGATAATTTAACAAACTTCATTATTTTTAAAGTGTTTCAATAAGTATCTACATTTGTTCTTCTTTTTAGTTCAAACATCGATATTCTATATGATTACTATACATGTGATTAAATCTCTTATACTACTTTGAATATATGTTTAGTATGCATGCTAGTATTGTTATATATTTTTAGTCTTTAATTGCATGTGTTGCCATGATAAATATATCATTTATAAACTAACAATCTAAACTTATATGTTCTCTAGCTTTTATTTGGATATCCAATTTAATTAGATTGCTCATAATATGATAAGCTAAACAATCCACTACTTTAATTATTCTTTTAATTTTTTTATAGCAATCTTAAGGCTTTAATTCAGTTTAATTAGACTTTGTTTAGTTTATCTTTTGAAAAAAACTAGATTAATTGTTAAAGAGGATTTTAATATCATTAAGCTTTAACTTATAACATTTTTTTTATATTTTTTTTTCACATATAGATTTTGTTTTTAACTAAAGGTTTTAACCTATAATCTTTTGTTTAGTTTATAGATTTATGACTTTTAGATGAATTTTAGAATGTTGCTAAATATATTTTTGTTAAGGTTATAGTTAATCTTCTAAAATTATTATTATTATTATACAATTTTTATGTTTTAATGGATGTCAAATATCATTTAGAATTGAACTTCTAGAATATTGTTTTTGCTTAGTTTATAATTTCCATATTTGAAACTTGTATCTATGATCATGCTAATTGTTTAATTTGCTTAAAGTTAAAATATTAGTAACATATTTCTTTAAATGCATCTATATTTGATTAGTTTAATCAAGCATATTTGGAAATACATACTTTGTTTTGCCTTTTGTAATTGCCTTACATTTTTATATTACTTGATTGTTGAGAAGCCAAAGTTTTATTTATAAAATAACTAGTTATTTTTATAGAAAATAAATATCTATATCTCAAGAACTATATCTTGAATATCTACTATTGTAGTTGTGGATTCTTGAAATTGCAATGATTTAATGTGCAAGAACTATATCTTGAATGGGTATATATAATATTGTATGATAGTATATTTTGATAAAAATTTTTTTTTAATAATAGACATTATAGAATGCTTTGTATAAGAAACGCAAGACTAAAATGCCGACATGATAGGTTTATAGTGGATTTTAGATTTCAAAATGATCAGCTCAAGGATAATTATAAGAATAATTCAAAAAAATATGTGACTGTGAATGAACCCTTTCAAGAGGCTACAATTATTAAAAAAAATTACCATAATTTAAGAAATATTTCAAGAAATATGTAACAAACCCAACTCCTCTTTGGCTCTTAAGGAGCTGACTGACAAGGGAAGGAAGAACAAAAGAATAGCCTCTCCTCAAGCTCCCTTATGAGTAGAGAAGCTCTCAACTCACAGATCGAAGGGAGGGAATGTTGTCAACGGACAAAAGCCCTAAACGCTCTCAAAGAAAGGGAATGTTGTCAACGGACAAAAGCTCTAAACGCTCTAAAAAAAAGAGAAGGAGATGAAATGAATGGACAATAGCTTCTCCAGCATGCTTATCTGCATAGGAAGAGATAGTGTCATCACATACGGTCAAGATGAAGGGAGGACAACTTACATAGACAACTGGGATGAAGAGAACACGGCGTTGACACCTGGCATAATGGCTTCTCCAGCACGTTTGTCTGCTGAGGAGGAGAGAGAGTGTCATCGTGTATGGTCAAGATCAGGGGAGGACAACTTACATGGACGACTAGGATGAAGAGAACTCGCGCGCTGACACCAGGCAAAGCAATTAAAAGAAATGAAGAGAACGATGCCGTTTTTTAGGGAGTTGATAACTGTCCAGCAAGCATAATAAATATAGAGAATTCTTATACAAATACAATACTAATTAGTTTGAAACCTTATATAAAGAATGAGGGAACAAATCGACATAGCACGAGTGAAATTCCTTTAAAGCAAATCAATTATTCCAAGGAGACCTAGACCACCTCAAATCTGCTAAGAGAATTAGTTGTTGAAATTCTTAAATTTTGCTTTTAGTTTTTCAATTGTTTTTCCTTTCAATAAAACCTAGACCAAAAATATTGTTATTTCTTTTTCATCAATTATTAAAAAAGCCGGAGTGAATTTTTTCTCTCACAAGAAAAAAAAAGGAAAAAATTATAAATTTACTAAAGATCATTACAAAATATATTAAGCATGAACAAAAAAAATGCAAACATTATAAATGCAAACATTATAGAACAAGTGGCAAAGTTCCACAATAAAAATCAAAAGAAAAAACTTGGTGTAAAAGGGTATGCAATTACCAAGAAATTCAATGCCAGTTGCTTTATCAGCAACAAACTCAACATTTGACCATAAATCATAGAAAGCAATAATACAAGAACTCTATAATGAAAGGACTGCTTATACCAATATCACCTGGTTATATTGTTATCTAAATTCAATCTAGTCAACAATCCTAAGCAGTAGAATCAAAATTTCGGTTTGGTACATGTAAAGAAAAGAGAGAGAAATATGAATTCTTGACACCCTCGACTAAATTTACTTGATAAGAAGGCCACCTATACACAAGCATTATTTGCCTATTCACCAGTGAAGTACAGTTTTAACTATTACAAGCTAATTTCTTGGCAGGCAAAATGAGTTCCACTACGTAGGACAAATTCATTAACATCATATAGACCATGGATTCATATCTGTCAGGACCCGGTCACCTCAGTGGAGATTTCTGTGTTCATTGCATTTTCCACCAAAACTGATGATTGGTCATGCTGAGTAGATGCTGGCTGCATTTCTGATTTCTTCTTCTCTTTGAGAATCACCTGCCTAGGCATTACCTCTAGCAGAAAGCTTCCTCCATTCCATGCAGCTGCTGAGATCTTGAGTATTTGGAAAACCACATGCAATTCATAGGACAAGAAGATGGGAACTGTGAGTGCCATGGTTGCCACAGTAAACATGGCTTGAAACAGAATGTACATCAGCAGGCGATTCTGGTCCCCAAGCAAACCACTCAATTGCCACCATATATTATTTGCTTTCTGAGCCTTTTTTGAGAGCTCCCTGACAGAAAAAAAACAGCTATTAGGTGAAAAGCTTTTCAAGCTAACAAATTATAATTAATGCATGGTTAAAGATAATGCATATAGTCAAACCATGTGCAAATATCCATGTTCAAATAGAACTCAGAACCTGTAAGAAGTCATGACTTCAGGATCTCTTAATAGCCTCTGCCTGCGTAGTACATCGACAATAAGGAAATAAAGAACCTGCCACAGGGTATAAGCAAACAAGGGCACCCAGAACAACCATGTGAAAAGGTAGGATTTGTCTTCGACTCCATATGGCCATGAGACTCTGCCGGAAGTTTCTTCTGGATGCATGGCTTCGAAGGTTGCAGGATTCCACCACCGAATAGTAAAGAAAACTAACCCTGAAAGGTAAACAGCTCATAAATTCTGGAGAGTTGCTAATGATTGACCAAAAAACATAAAATTGGCTCTTCATTTAAAAGGGCTTGATAGATTGAGGGGCATGGGTTTCAAAACTTTGTACAGGCTAAAATTTTTAACAAGACATTTCCTATGTTGACCCAATAACAGAGCACATTGATCCATCAGATGATTAGTTTAGTTTTTTTTTTTTAATCTATAAACCTGAAGTCACATAACATAATACAACTTGCAGGGGGGTTTTTGGACACGCTCACTTTCAGTTTGAAATTGTCATCCTTACATGTCCACGGAGCACCAGGTATTCAAATGAGATAATATTGAGAAATCTTAATTACAAATACTTAGAAACAAAAACAATTTACAGCAGGATTTTCAAATGAAGCTGCACATTGGAAATTAGGATAGAGATTGAAATTGGTCTTTGAAGTTGTAAAAAGGGAAGATTCGATGGTAGAAAACGGATCCAAAATTTGACTAGAGGAGAGTTTAAAATAAATAGAGGCAGGAAAGTCTTCGAAAGATAATAATCACAAAAAGATTAGACCTCAGAAGTAGGAAGAACAATTCTTCTTCATGCAGTCAAGAATTAGTCCAATTTTTTAGCAGATTCTGACATGACCAGTTGCGGCACAATTCTGATTTGTTTAGATAACTTGCATACATAGATTCTCTTAACAAGACATTTTCTCAGTGTTTGCAGGTTTAAATGCCCCATGTCCAATCACAATAGACGGCGTTTTATCCACTAAGAACCCTCATCACCAGTTATTTAGTAGGATATGATTAGGACATACTATATATTGGTCTGCCCTTTAATACAGCTAGTCAACACTCAAGTTAGCAAAAACAAAAAATGAAGTAATGCAAGGAAATAACTGTAAGTTTGCTGTAGAGCGAAATGAACAACAGAACACACAAGATTCAGGTTTATGAATAAGAAAGCGAATTACAAGTTTTCTCATACAGAATTTGCTAATCTGGTTTACCTCAAAATCAGTATGAATGCAGAGATCAGCAACTTATGTAAAACAGGAAAACATGCATGGTTTCACTCTATTGGGGATAAGGGGTGTTCTATACAAGGCAACCCATGTAAAAGAAGGACAATCTCACCAGGTAGAAGATGTATTAGGACACTAACAAGTTTGTCAGCAGAACTAAAAACCAAGCTACAACGCCAGACAATCAATGCCCATGCTAATGGTCCCTGCAGCATTTAAATGAGTGAGACGAGGATAAAATGATGCATTCATCAATTAAGAGGTTGAGTTGCCACAAGCATATTTTCTTACTTCAGCAAATGAGAAGCAAACCATGAAAAGCTTTTCATTCTTTGGATATAGAAGAAGGTCGACCAAGAAGATTGTATTCGCATAATAGCAAAAATCCTGAAACCAAAACACTAAAGTCAATTAGTCATAAGTAAATAAACTTAAAAGCAAAGCATTTAGTGACCAGATATCTCAGTTTTTTGAAAGCTTCACAAATCATGCTGCTTCAGAAGCATTTATATTGGCGTACTTTAAAAGGGCCCTTGAATTAATGGTATACTCAAGTTAACATCTTATGTCATGTTAATTCCTTCAAATCTTATAAGGGATTCTGCACAAATTCAGCCACACCATTCTACTCTATCAATCATCTAGTTCCTCAAACATGTCTTGATAAACTCTAATTCACCATGGAAAAGACATGACTGTTCATATGGCTCCCTAAAAATGACCTTCTTGATGTATACCCTGGCAAAATTTTAAATATAGAGGTTCATGTACCTATAAGAAGTATAAAAATAAACATTAGACAAAAGAACAGCATACCAGAAGATAATAATGCCATTTCTTGAACCGATAGTATATCCACCGAAGCGGTACAAATGTAAAATAGAAGAAACAGTACACATAAGGAATATCTTGCGGCCCTGAACATTTAACAAACAAATCAACAAAGGAATTCTTGAAAAAAATTGACAGTAACGAATTCCATCAATTAAACAGTATATTATTACTCACTCGCTCCCAAAAGAAAGCAAAAACCCCCGAACCCAAGAACACCAAGAAGATGAGTCACCTACAAAACAAAAGGCAAATCAAGTTCATAACTTTTGCTGCTAGCATGCTCATCTAACAGCAAAAGAAGATATATATAGCAAGACCAGCCAATGTTTATACGAATTCAAAAAACAAGATTTTCAAGTTTCAACCAAAACCCAATCATGAAATGAATAAAACAAAGCAAAAACAAAAGGACCAACCTTATTAATAAACCTTTCATGTTCCTCGGCTTGCTTGGCAATCTTAACAGCCTGTTTAGACAAGATCTCTTTGGTTTGGTTCGCTTGTTTAGACAGTATTTCCTTCGTTTGAGCCATTTTCTAAACCAAAAACAAAGCATGCCCGGGTCGTCAAAACAATCAGAATCACTAAAGCCAACAAGAAAAACAGAGATTTGAATGTTACCTTAGATCGATCCTTCAGCCTCTGTTTCACCTTCTCAAACGAATCCCCATTTGTTCTGATTATTTCCTCCAAAAGCTCTTCATTATTTGACATTTTTCTTCTCTTACTATTGGGTCTCTTTCTTGTTTTCTTTTGTTATTTATAGGGGAAACAGCGAGAGAGCGAAAGGTGGTGCTTTTCTATTTTTCTTTTATTCAGATCTTGAGTTCTTTCTTTCTTTTTCAATAATTACTCTAATGATAATTATATTATACTGTTTAACAAAAAAATAAAAGAAGGTTATTTACTGAAAAAAATTGATTTTATCAAATAGAAGAATTGAAGCAATTTAAACCAAATTAACAAAAAAAAAAACAAAGAGATGATTTTTTTTTTTATCATTATTCATGGAGTGTGCAAAAGCGCAAGTAAGTCCACAAAGTTTTTACTTTTCAGTTTTGTTTCCTTAAGTTTATTTAAAGTTTTATATATTAGTTGTAAACTGCAAGGTTGTCAATACCATTCTGATTGCTATTCCGATTTTTTTATTGGTATGAAACATTTTAGTTTCGGAGCATTTTGGCGTGCCGTTTCGGGGTTGTACTATTCATAAATAATAAATTATATATATATATATATATATATATATATATATGAAAAAAATTAAAATATTAATTTAACAAGCATAATTAAAATTCAAGATAAATTAACTTTAAATTATACAATACAAACACAAAATCAAACAAATATAATATCAAAATTAGAAAAAAAATTCATAAATTAATCAAAATAAAGAAGATTTTAAGGCCGTAACGGCACACCCGGAACGAAACCGAGACGTTCTGGCCGGAATTTGACCGGAATTTCTGGAATGGGCCGGAATTAAAACCGAGATGAAAACCGCGCCGTTTTGTTAATGGAACGGAACGTTCCGGGCGGAACGGAATAGAATAGACAACCCTGGTAAACTGTGTTTATTAGATATCTCAATGTTGAAATTTTAAAGGGGAGAAAGTCATTGGAAATTGGTTGATCAACCACAATTTGGTTATTAATATGATTGATCTTGGTGTCAACAAGTTTATTCGAAGAGAGGAGTTAAACACGTATCATATTACATTTTGAAAGGCTCTTGAAAACCTTTAAATATTTTCTTATAGGTTCATTTTAGGCTTGTTTGATGTTTAAACTAGGTTGATTGAGAGTCCTAAGATGTTTTCACTATGTTTTTAGATGAAAAAGAAGTCTAAAATTAGATTTTTGTGTCTAAAGCTCAAAACTCAACTTTTTGGTGAGTAGAAATTGAACCTGAAAAAGATATGTTATTCATTTATGCAACCTAAGAGATGATGTGTTGCTTTCTTGTTTAAAAGAAAACAATTGGAACCAAATGGCCATCAATATACTCCTTAGAGCTAGGATAATGTTCACTTTCACTTGCATTGTTTATTATTGTTCAATTCATACAGAGTCAGATATGGTTAATATATGTTGATATTTTCCCGGGAGCTATGGTTATGTCTATTTCTCACTTGTGCTAATTATTATTGTTCCTTACATACATGATCATCGACAATAAATATATGTCAACTTTTTTTTTATATAGCTAAGGTACTTCACTTCTCACTTGTATTGTTTGATATTGTTTTTTTGTACATAGAATCAATGACATATTAAAAAAGTAATTTGTGATAGTTAGGGGGTTTCTAAAAAGTTTTGATTGAATGATTTTATTTAAATGTTACAAATAGAAACACCGATAAAAAAAACTTAATACTAATTTAAATTTTATAAGAGTAAAGATGTCGACGATGCTTGACGTGATTTTGATTTTTTTTTATTAATTGAGAATTTCAATTAGACTTTACAAATAGATACATCGATGGAAAAAAAAATTCAAATATTTAATTTTAATTTTTTGATTGTCAAGACATTGGTAATACTTGGCTTGTTTTTGAGATTTTTTGATGACATTGAAAATTTAAAATAAAAATATTAAAATTTAATTTATTGTCAATAACACCATTGATAAAAATAAAAAAAAAGCTCTAAATTAAAAGGCCAAAATTCCTAAAATAAGAGAAGATAAACAAATCTCAATTTATTTTCTCCTCCTCCCAAATCTTGATCTTTCTCTCCTTCTCTCCTCCACTGATAATCTTCTCTTTCTCCTCCTCCCAAATCTTGATCTTTCTCTCCTTCTCTCCTCCAATGATAATCTTCTTTTTTCTAATCCTTCACATGTTGATATGTCTTCTCCTCTCATCTCCTTCACTTCTTCCTTATTATATAATGATTTGTTTGATTTTCCTTTTCTTCCCGAGCTTAGGAAAACTTAACATCTAATTTTTCTTTCTATGTTTATTTTTTGCATTTTGTTTTGTATATTTTTGTTTATATCAATAATTGTATAAATGTTATTGGAAATTCTTTATTTTTCTAAAAAAAAAATCCTATTATTAATAGTTGAATAAATGTTATTGGAAATTTTTGTTATAAAAAGAAACAATTAACATATAAAAGCACTTAAAATATAATTAAAAGAGACAAGAGAAATACCTTTCTTTTCTATAAATTCTTTTATTTTTCCAAGTTCTAGGAATACAAGACAAGTGGATCTATTTTCAGGAGAAGAAAATGAATTCAATGGTCATGAAAATCCAAAAGATTAAACTTAAGAGTCATGGGTGTTCAATACACATAATTATGGATTGTCATAAACATTCAATGCATATAATTATGGATTTATAACACTTTCCTTTTAGTGATCATGATGTGGACCAACCCAGAAATACCAGCAAGGACCCATTACATGTCCAAATAGTCCAATGACCCGATCTAAGACAAAGCCATTGAATTCATTGGTTTTAAAGGTTTCAACCAAGTCAGAATTACAAGGATTATTGGAGTATCAAAATTAGACCCTATTACATCTTATCCATGTACATGAAGGGTCCAATACAACCTTCTTTGGACTATAAAGTGAGCACAACAAAGAAGCCAAAAGAATCCTACTACAACTTGGAAACAACATGGGTGACTACCTTTTTCCTTTTATTTATAGAATTTACGGACTAGATGAAAGGCTATAAATAAGTCTTATGGGCTTTATATAATTTTGTTAGCTACAGCCTAAGGCTTATTTGAGCTTAATTAATACTTTGTTTTTAGCTAGAATCCAAGGCTTGTTTGAATTAAATCATGTGTTTTTCAACTTAGGGTTTTGGATCAGTTTTGAGTGGACCTCATTTAAGTCCATATAAGGGGTTCATTAGAGTTACTTTTTAAAGAACTATTTAAACTCATGTTAGCTAAATTTTGGTAGCCATTGATAAATATTACTTCTGAATTTTTCAGTTTTATGTATGAGAGTAATTCTTACATTCTTTAGTTCTTAAACGAACTAAATCTGACTTATCAAATATTAGCTAACTTTGTGGTGTCATTCTACTTATTGCAATAATGTTGGTGTCTTGGGGTAGATTTTCATTGTGTCACACTCCTATCAAATCTATTTTGGCTTTTCGAGAACAGATCTCATTCTTGATATGGGTTGTGTGACAACGTGATCATAAGGTTCACATCAAGTGGTATTAGAGCTAAGCTCTGAAACAAGGTCATATCATTGTATTATTTTTATTCTTTCTTAGTGTTCCTTAAAGTATTTTTACAGTGTTTTCGTCTATCTCCTTGTTCTTCGTGTCTACATCATCTAAGTAAAAAAAAAGTTATATTTCATCCTTTTATTATCTCATTATATCAGTATATTAAAAACAAGAAAAGAAAGAGAGATAGAGGGGTTAGTTCAAATTTGAAGGTTCATTTAATTTTTGCCTCAAAAAACATAACTCCGAGGAAACATAAGAAAACCACATCGACATCAATTGAAAATTCATATTACATCATTGAGGGTGAAATTGCATCATATGTCAAATTTAGGCATATTCTAATATTGGTTACTTTAGGTTTTATTTCAAGATTCAATTCTATTTCAAGATTCAATTCTGCTGCAAAACACTACCTTAGTGAACCCTAAGCAAAACACCTTAGAATCAATTGAAACTTCAAATTTTATGTATTGATGTTGATATCACACCAGATATTAAATTTGAGCTTATTTTGATATAGTCTACTAGAGGCTTCAATTAGATGTTCAATTCTGCCGCAAACTGATCATACAAGAGATTAAGTACCTAGAAGTAAGAGAACGACTTATAAATTGAGTTTTGATATTTTTTAGTA
The DNA here is from genome assembly GCA_015731905.1 of Salix dunnii. Lineage (NCBI taxonomy): Eukaryota > Viridiplantae > Streptophyta > Magnoliopsida > Malpighiales > Salicaceae > Salix > Salix dunnii. Next base: position 4,860,465 of record CM027676.1, read on the forward strand.
TTATAATACTAAATATTGAATTTGAGGTTGTCTGGTTAGGGTTTGAATTATGTTACGTAAAAATTGCGTAAGAGGTTAGATTCATGTTAAATCTAAAAACATAATCCTTACTATTTAGTTTTGTCTAATTTTTTTTGTTTCTATTATATTTGGGATATCTAAGAATCAAGTCATTGTTTTTGCTAATGTTTTTTTCTATTTTATTTCTTGTCTTCGTATTGTTCATAATTCGTATGAATTTTTATTGTTACTCATAAAATCATAATTATAGTTTTCTTTTGCTTTGTTTTCATTATTTTTATTGCTTCTTGAGTCTGAAAATTACAAGTAGAGTGCATTGTGAAGGCTACTGACTTTGATTTATTGATTTTAGTTCCTAAAGAACCAAAAGAAAGCAACTTGTGAGGTAAAAGGCGTAGTGGGCTTATTAGAGTGAAAAGCCTTGATTTTTTTGTGTGATACACAAGAGGTATGAGGATATATTTTATGCTACTAACCAAATTTTATAGATTTGAAGGATGTTTGAAAACAACGAATCAACGACACAAAATGCTAACATAGTTTTCCAATTATAAGTCATAGGCCAGCAACTCGAGTTGTCTGTCTAGGACATATAAGGATTTGAAAGATGAGGTGAATTCGATAAAGCAATAGAATAGTGGGGCCAATCGCCGAGGAAATATGATCCATATGGCCGTATAGAATAACAAATATGATTTTGAAGAGTATGTTGATGAAAATACAAATGTGGTGAAAGATAACTATGATTTTGCATCTGTTGGCCAAGAAATCAAATCTGAATCAAACAAAGCTAGGAGGAATGTGAATTTCTGTGGCATGAAGAATTATGAATATATGGATAGGGACACCATTAAACTGAAAATTCCTAACTTTCAAGGTAAAAATGATCTCGAGACTTACTTGGAGTGAGAGAAAAAGGTAGATTGGATTTTTTTATTGTCATAGTTATTATGAACAAAAAAAAGTGAAATCGGTGATGAATGAATTTACTGAGTATGCATTGATTTGGTGGGATCAAATTGTAGTCAGTAGGAAGAGGAATGGGGAGCGATCCGTTCAGACTTGGGGGGAGTTGAAAGTCTTAATGAGGAGATTATTTGTGTCAAACTACTATTACAGAGAACTACCTAAAGCTTCAAAATCTGAATCAAGGCTATAAGACAGTAGATGAATATCATAAAAAGATGGAGATAGCAATGATTCGAGCCAATATTGTTGAGGACAAAGAAACCATCATGGCTAGATTTCTTAATGGGTTGAATCGGGACATTACCAATGTGGTTCAACTACAACACTATGTGAAGCTAGAGAACATGGTTCACATGGCTACAAAGGTTAAAAGACAACTTAAGAAGGGAAATGTTGGCCAACATTTAATTCAAGTACTTCATCATCTTGGAAGATGAATCTAAAGAGAGAAAATACATGTGTCAAGGGTATAAATATTATACTTCGGAGTGTCTAAATAAGATAATCATGATGATTGAAGATAATGGAGATATGAAATCTGAAAGTGACAGATTTGATTGTGAAGGCACACCACAATTGGAGGATAGTGATGACGATGAGTTAGTATTATCGGTTGCAAAGTCCTTGGTTATAAGGTGCATATTTTAGGTACAAGTCAAGGAAGATGAATCTAATCAACAAAAAGAGAACATCTTCCACACGCATTATTACATACAAAGCAATGAGTTTGATGATATGTTCCCCGACGATACTTCTAGCAGATTACCACCATTGAGGGGGATAAAGCATCAAATTGATTTTGTACCTAGAGCTTTAATTCCTAATTGACCAGCCTATAGAAGCAATCCCAAGGAGATAAAAGAGATTCAAAGGCAAGTTGATGAGTTGATGAAAAGGGGTTACAATCATGAGAGTATGAGCCCTTTTACCATACCCATGCTACTTGTGCCTAAGAATGATGGAACATGGAGGATGAGTTTTGATTACTAAGCGATCAACAACATAACATATTGGAGACCTGATGCGTATTTCATTGAGAAGTTTAGTGGAGTGACCTTGAAGTATCCCACTTATGACAAAGAACTCTATGCATTGGTAAGAGCACTTGAGATTTATATTGCATGTCGACATTTGACTTTTGAAAGGGTAAGTTTATAAGGGAGTTCGACTGCAAATAGCAAAAAAGAGCAAACTTTATGCTTCTAAAACAAATAAAGGATGTAAAGTGGTTGTTTTCCAACCCGGCAATTAGGTTTAGGTGCACATGTGGAAGGAACAATCTCATAACCATAATAAATCAAATTAAAGCCTCCTGATGATGGTCCATTTCAAGTTTTAAAGAGAATCAATGACAACACATATAAAATTGACCTTCTAGGTGAGTATGGTGTTAGTGCTACCTTTAATATTGCTAATCTTACTTTGTTTGACATAGATTTTGATTTGAGGTCGAATCCTTTTGAGGAGAGAGGGGATGATGCAGACTAGCCTAAAATCACTAGCAAGGACCCATTACTTGTTTCAAATGATTCAATGACCCAATCTAAGATAAAACCATTGAATATATTGGTTTTGAAGGTTTCAACCAAGTCAGAATTGTAAGAACCATTGGAGTATCAAGAGGAAACTCTACTACATCTTATCCATGTGCAAAAAAGCTCCAATACAACCTTATTTGGGACATGAAGTGTAGACAACAAAGGAGCTAAAAAAATCCTATTACAACTTGAAAACAACATTGGTGATTACCTTTTCCTTTTGTTTCTAGGATTAAAGGACTGGATAGAAGGCTATAAATAAGTCTTATGAGCTTTATTTAATTTTATTAGCTAGAACCCATAGCTTGTTTGGACTTAATTAATATTTTGTTTTTAGCTGAAATCCAATGCTTGTTTGAATTAAGTCATGAGTTTTTGAACTTAGGATTATGGATCAGTTTTGAGTGGACTTCATTTAAGTCCATATAAGGGGTCCATTAGAGTTATTTTTTCAAGAATTATTTAAACTCATGTTAGCTAAATTTCAGAAGCCATCAATGAATATATTACTTCTGAATTTTTAAGTTTTATGTGTGAGAGTTATTCTTGCATTGTTTAATTGTTGAACGAACTAAATCTAACTTATTGAATATTAACTGGCTTTGTGGCATCATTCTATTTATTCCAATATTGTTGGTGCCTTGGGGCAGGTTTCCATTGTGTCACACTCCTATCAAACTTATTTTGGCTTTTTAGGATCAAATCTCATTCTTGGTTATGGGTTGCGTAATCACGAGGTTTGCATCAGACCATGTACTTAAAAATATACCTCATTAAAAGCCTTGTAAAGGAAAATCTAATGGAAAAAGAATATAACATTTTTGTGTGATTTTTTAATACTTTAGATTTACATAGATGACTTTACTTTATATAGATGCTTTAAACATATTTGGTACTTCAGAATTTATCAATATACTATCAAATTGCCTCATTAAAATCTTGCAAAGGAAAACCTAGTGGGAAAAAAACTTAAGGAAAAATAATACAATTTGCATTGATTTTTCCTTAAAAATAAATACCTTATAATAAATCTTTAATATGATGCATTCCAATATTATAGACAAGTTTCTTGAAAGTTGAGGCTGATAAAGACTTTGTAAATAAGTCTTTTAAATTATCACTTGACCTGATTTGTTTGATATCAATTTTTTCTTTTTATTGGAGCTCGTGAGTATTAAAAATATTGGTGAAATATGTTTTATTTTGTATCATTTAATATAGTCTCCTTTAAATTGAGTGATGCAAACAATATTATTTTAAAATAATATTATGGGACTATTTTTAATGGTTGACAATCCATATTTTTCCTTTATGTGCTAAATAATTGACCTTAACTATAGACATTCTCAACTTGTTTCATGTATTGTGATAATTCCTAAATGATTTGATGAAGTAGCCATGAATGTTTATTTGACAGATCTCCAATAGAATTGCACCACCACCATAAGTAATTAGATAACTTGTTTATGATCTCTCTTTGTGGGAATCAGAGAGATAACTTGTATCTGTATATTTAATCAATTATGAATTTAATCGATAATAAAATAACTCTATTTTGGTTATTTTGCAAAGATAGAAAAATAGATGTTTAACTCTATTCTAATATCTTTTTATGGGAAAGGAACTATATCTTGCCAATAAATTTATTGTAAAAGTTATATCTGGTCTTGTACAATTTGCAAAATACATAATGCTCCAATAGCATTAAGATATTGTACTTCAAGACCAAAAATTTCTTCATCCTTTTCTAAAAAATGAAAATGATATTTTTTTACATCATGTGACCGAACAATTATAAGTGTACTCAAAAGATGAAAATTGTCTATACAAAAATGTTTTAGGACTTTTCTATATACATTGATTGATGTATAAATATTCAATTTGAAAGATGTTCGATTTGTAAACCAAGATAAAATTTTGTCTTTCCAAAATCTTTAATCTCAAATTCATTTTTCAAACAAGTTATAGTTTTTGTGAGCTCTTCATGAGTATTAATAATATTTAAATCATTAACATATACTACAATAATAACAAATTTGGATGTTGTTTTCTTCATAAAAGGCACAAACAAATTTTATCATTCTTAAAATCTTTTTTTAAGAGGTATTTATTAAGATAATTATATCACATCCATCCAGATTGCTTTAACACATATAAATATTTTTGTAGTTTAATGGAATAAACACTTTTAGGTTCATTACAAAAAATTATAGACATTGTAAATCCTTCAAAAGTTTTCATATGGATGTCTTTATCTAATGATTCATATAGATTTGAAAGTGATTATATCCATAACTGGAGAACAAGTTTCCTCATAATCTATGTCAGGTCTCTATGAGAAACCTTGTGCAACAAGTCATGTCTTATATTATATAATTTCATTGTTCTTATTTTCTTTTCTAACAAAAACTCACTTATATCCAACAGGTATAACACCTTTAGGTGTATGAACTACAAGTTTAAATACTTCATGTTTTGCAAGTGAGTTTAACTCTATTTGGGTTGCTTCTTTCCATATTGACCAATTATTTCTATATCGATATTCTTCAATAGTTTGTGGTTCAAATTCATTATCACTTCTAGTGATGCCAAAAGCAATCTTAAATGCAAATACATCATTTATGATAATTTTTTATGTTCTAAAATCTCTAATGTATAAACATAGTTTATGGAGACTTCATTATTTTCAAATAACTAGTTCTCTTTAGGAGTTCCCTCTTCGGAGGAATTAATATTGAAAGATGATTTAGACATAGAATTTGATGTTTATTTTATGGGTGAGGACTCTCCAAGAGTACCACTGTTTATTCATTGGAGTTCTTTTTCTAGGATTTTTGCATTTAGTGCCAATAGGTCTTCCTCGCTTCAGGCATGGTGTAGATTCATTTGCTGCTATCTTGACTTTCTTTCTTCAAGGATTTCAATTCTAGATGGAGTATTTGTAGGAGAAATGTGAGATTTATATATCTTTTCACTACTAGTGAAAATATCTAGTAATTAATTTGCAAAATGGTGTAGATTCATTTGCTGCTATCTTGACTTCTTCCTTCAAGGATTTCAATTCTAGATGGAGTATTTGTAGGAGAAATGTGAGATTTATATATCTTTTCACTACTAGTGAAAATATCTAGTAATTAATTTGCAAAATTATGTAAATGAATTATCTTTTGAGCTTCAAGTTCACATTGATTTGTCCTTGGATAAAAATGAGATAACTTTGGGTTATTTCAAGTAATTTCTTGTCGTGCTTCAGACACTAATTTTGCTTTCTCTAATAATGAGAAAATATTCTCATTAAAATGTAAGTATTCAAAATGTGTCTTAAAAAAATCATAAGTTAAAGGTTCAAGAAATCTAATAATAGATGGAGAATCAAAACCAACATATATTCTTATTCTTCGTTGTGGACCTATTTTAGTCTTTTATGAGGGTGTTGCAAGCACATATATCATACAATCAAAAGTTCATAGATGAAATATATTTGGTGTTATACCATAAATAAGTTGTAAATAATTGTGGTATGCATTTGGTTCAACTCTAACTAATGATGCAACATGTAATATACTATGTCCCCAAATAGATGTATTCATTTTTTTAATCCTAGAGTTAGCAAACCAGTCTTCTTTTTTTTCTTTCCCTCCCTCTCCATTTGCTTGCTTTTGCCCGGTTACATGTCATGAGTGAAGGAGGCAGCTTGACTCAGGTCAACGTACAATCTGCGCACTATCTTACCACCATGAATTACTATTTTTTCCGACATTTTCTTCAATTCCAAGCTAAATTGTAAGAAATTAGATGTATGAATATATGGTACGTACACAGTTACAAAATTAGAAGTATCCTATACATGCCATGCATTGCAACTTCTCTCTCGAAGTACATGCTATCACCCAGTAAGAATATATCATGAAACTTCTCTAAGATGTGAAATTTAAAACATCACATTGAGATGGAAAATGCAGTCATCGCATAGGTTTGAGCTCTTCTGTCAAGTTGAATAAAAGAGAAACAGTAAGCTAGGTAATGTATCTTTAATATGTGTTATACGCCATCAAATTCTGTGATATATTTTAAGAGATTGAGGAAATGAAATGAAAAAAACAAAATAATGACAGCAACATTCTTGCCCATGTCAGAGCTTCAGTTTTGACCACTCTTGAATTCAAACAAGCCAAGGTGAATAGGAGAGCCGGTAGCACTAATCCAATCCCCTTGATAGAAAGGCTCTACAGTAAATTTCATGGCCTCTTGTTTATTAATGATGTGATATCCAGGCCACTTGATCCTAGCATTTGTCTGTGCACCAGCTCCTTTATTGTTGTACTCTGCATAATACAAAGTTTTGAGTCCAAACTGTCCTTGCCATGGTAGCCATCCATCAGGGTGAATAAAATCACCAATATTTGATTCCATGATAATAGTTCTTGAAAATTCTTTCCAGGGCCTTCCAAGGTAACTCTTGATCTTGGTCTGTACAGGAACCAAGTCCTTGTCTGGCTCGATGCGACAATTTTGAAGAACAATTCCTGTAGTTTCATGTTCATCAACCCTACCCTGGGCCGTAATGAGATTTTGTTGGTTTTCCAATGGTTTCCGGACAGTAATAAGGCAGTTCTGGAAGATGGCTGCTGCATCTCCAAAGATGAAATCAACAGTTCCGGTAATGACACAGCTTCTGTAGAATTGGCGGTGTGTTTGTGCATACAAGGTATCTTGGTATCCTTCAAAACGACAGTTCAGGAATATTGCACGATCAGCTTGGACTCTGATAGCCACAGCCTGATGTTTCTCTGGACCTGCTGTGTTTCTGAATCCCATAGCTTTGCACAAAAATCCATCTCCTAACACCGCTGCAGAACGTCTTTTTCATGTTAAAATCCTGGTCTAGGAGAAAGGAACTTGGAATAAAAGTTCAAGGATGCAAAATTTGTTTCTAGTTTCTTATGTCATCAAGGCTGCTGATAAGAAAAATGATTTTAACAAACAATTTTCTCTACTTTTATGAATTTTTTTATTGTACGTTTAGCCAAATAATCTGATAACAGTACTATTCAGATATCATTCCGATGAACTAGAGATTTGCATAATGTAGTTGTTAGGGTCAGAGTGTCAAAGCGATCACTATACCAAAAGTTGCAGTTCTGAAAGTCTGAACTCCGTCTGCAAAATTTTTGTTCCCTGTCACAATGCTCTTTTGTGATCCATCACCGTACATAGTGATGTTCGCCATCTTCTTTGTCACTGTCACGGTCTCATCGTAAATTCCTTGTTTAACAAAGATAACATACCTGCACTACCATGAGAAAATATAAGCCATTTTTCACCCAAAATAAATATGTTGTCTAAGAGCATAAAGCATTAACAGAAATGGTGATTTAAGATATTTTTCAGGTGATGAATCTTCATCGATTAACGTAATAGTTTCATATACCAATGTTGTAAAAACTGCATACCGTCCTTCATATTTTGCTGGCATGGCTGTCAATGCTTCGGAAATAGTTTTGAAGTCACCACTACCATCTTTAGCCACAGTAACATTTGGTCTTGGCTTGTCTTTATTATCACCCTTCAATATTCTGCGATCCTCGTGACTCGTCCATCCAGGCAGGTCATCCCTGTCCAATGCGGGTGAATTGTATTCCTTTGCCAGAAGCCGCCGGTTAAATGCTCCTGGAAAGGGAAACGTTTTCATGAAAGAAGTCAGTGATGAAACCATCGCAAGGGAATTGCTGGTGAGCTCCTTGGCTGTCTTAAATGTCTTGTCCATGTCAGATTTCAATTTCCCTTCAGGGAATCCATCAATGCAAGTTTGTTGGTAAGACATGACCGCACTGAGCCAATTGTTCAAGTCCGGAGCATTTTTAGCAAGCTTTCCTAGATCATCACCAACGTGGGCAATAGAGTCATTCAATTCTTCCTTAGCACTCTCAACGAGTTGTAGACAATCTTCAAATGCAGCTTTCTCCTGTGGACCATCGAATTTGAAGGATGAGGCTTTCTTTAAAACCTTTTCTATCTCTTCATCGGCTGCTTTGATTGCTATCCTGAGAAGATCTTTGGGTTGAGCTGAAGAAGGGTCCTTCTCCACTTCCTTCTCGAGGGTATTTTGGCATGTCTCCTGATAAGTGGTAGCATTACATATAGTTTTGATAACCCTGGCAACATGGGATATCGGTTTTGAGGATTCTACAGGCTGAGGAACAGCTGATCCTCCGTGGTTTCCAGTGCTGCTCTTTTGATCAGAGACAAGGGCGAAAACTCCAGCACCAACTATAACAAAGAAAGCAATACCTGAAACGGCAGCAATGGCAATTTTCTTTCTATGTTTTTGTTGTCTTTCTAATCTTCTTCTCTCGGATAGGTGATCAAAATCCTGGAAAACCATTTCGACAACAATATTTTCGAGGCAGAGGTCTCTCTGCCTCCGAATTCAGCCAAGGCAGAGAGAGGAGATGCGAAAGATGGAGAATGTGTTTTCTGCTAATGTTGCTACAGTATCGTTGGTTATGAAATTACAGATTATTGTTAAGCAAATGACAGAAGGGATCTGATCAGGAGAGTTTTAAGGTAATCAAATCAAAAGATGGTTAACTATGGGTTCTGCAAAAATAGTTGAAAGACAATTTGTCCCTAACAACCGCAGTTCCCGCGAGTTCTGTGGCCTTCAAATTTTCCAACACTGCCATGTTATATTTGCACTTCCCTTCCATCTCTCTCTACTTCTTGATTTTCAAATTGCAAGGCAATGATAATTCCATTAACTAACAGTAGTTTCGACCTCAAACATGTTGTCTCTCTCTAGATCTCATGCATGGATTAAGGCATTGCTATCCTTTATATATATATATAACTGCTGCAGTGGACATAAGCCATTCGCTTCTTCTTCTTCTTCTTCTTCTTCTTCTTCTTTCCATTGAAAATTGGCCATACCGAGCACTGATTAAATTCCTAAAATTAGGTGCATGCCAAGCTTATGTTATTTGAAAAATAAATAAAGCAAGATTTCATCTCTAAAGACTCGCTATTTATAACTCGTTAAGAAAGTATATGACCATAGAGATGGCGATGGTGTTAGCAACTATGTATTTGTGAACATGAAAAAACAAATAAAATTATAATATCCATGATTTTCACATTCAAAATAAATAAGTAAAGAAAACTTTAAAATAAAACATATTTTAGATCACATTAATCCCTTTACATATTGAAATCTCATAACTTATAATCTTCCACTTGGCTCACATAAACTTATCTTTCTTTATGGTTTAATAAATATAATGACATAATATACATAATTAAGAAAGAAATGAAGAGTCATGATGGATGTACATCATCTATTCAACATAGTTTATTCCATATACTACAATATTAGTCCTGAGTTATAAACATGAAGCATATAATTTATCCAATAATTAAATTTTTATAAAATATAATTAATGATATCATCATTCTAAGTCAACCATGTATACTAAATAGAAAACAAAAATATGATAAACACCTTTATGGCAATATTGTTAACTATTTCAAGATCTAAACTAAAGTTGTATAACCGATAATTTAATACTGTAATTAGATCTTCAATGTGTTTTTGATATTTTTTTTCGTTCTTTTTTTTTCTCGTTCTCGTTAAACCGATGTCATAATCATAGCTTCAATATGTCTTTGATGTCGTTCTTTTTTTTCTCTTTTTCTCTCCTCTTGATTACATTATTACTACCATAAAAAAAAAAACTCTACAAGATAAATCCAATGACTCCATTGAGAATCACCAACAGTGACCTTAGTACATCACGCTTGTTGTAAGAAACAAGTGAGTCATTCGTCATCTTTAGACGACAAGTGCGGCACACTTGTATCATAATCGATGACATTTTATAGTATAGTAATTGAAGCTTCGATCTACCTTCTAGGTTTCTTTATTTATTTTTCATCCCTTTTCTCCTGTGCATCTCATTTCATGTTTTTTTTTTAAATATCATAATTGTAAAAGGCAATAAGGTTGAATGTCGTGTCTTTTATTGGCAACATAAATTCTGTTATTTTACTTTATCTAGCCCCTAGTGGTAGGTGTTTATACTTTCGTAAAACATCGAAGCCACGAAAGATGGTGACTAGAGATGGTGTCTACAGCCTTTGGTTTACTGATGCTGTCAGCCGCTCGATGGTTACCATTTGCGTTGTGTAATAATTGTAGAACAAATTTTTAATTTTGAGAAGCATATTTTTCTTAGTTTTTTTGAAATTTCAGATGAAACAACTGCAATAGCATGTCACAGTTAGATTTTATATTTGATAACGCAGCAGCTGTATTGTATTGTAAGTGGTTGTTTGGTAATACGATTGAACATGTATTTGGAGGAAAAGCTCTTTCATCTCCATTTGGTTATCTTTAATACTTAGTTTATTTACATAAAACCCAGCTAAAAATTTACTGCAAACCATGGTTTCAAAAAAAGCAGAAAGAAGTTACTTCTGATGTTGAACACCGACACAAAACACATAAGTTTACCATTGGAAAATTTATTATTCCAAATTACCACAGCAAAACCTCTTATCACACAACACCCACCTTTATTGTAAGAGAAGGTGCTGCTCCACCACCATCATAATCTATGGTACATTTTCTTATCTTAAAAGGTTGAGAATAGGTGCATGTCCAAGTATGAAGAATTTGTTCTCCCTCGACTTGTTACCAAATCTCATGAACTTGAAAGTGATTGAAGTTGATCACTTTAATGGAGGAGATAATAATAATAGTGGATGAAGAAAAAGGCATGATGGTTGAAAATAGCAGCAACCACTATGCTGCTATCACCAATCTCACAAAATTGAGATATGAGGCAAAAAATATAAGAGAGGTCGAAGAGATTTGAGGAAAGAATGGGGGTGTGTTTTTAAGCTTAAGGACAGAGAATTGGAGATGAGTCTTTTTTTTTTTAATGCTAATTGAAATAAAAAAAAAAACAATGGCTGGAATGTTATTAATTCACTATCACCGTTTTCTTTTTCTTTTATATATATATATTTAAAGTAATTTTACAAGTTGAAAATAATATGAAAAGATTGGTAACCAAATACTTGAAACTATCTTTCATTAAATTTAAACTCAACTATAATTTTAACTAAATATTTTAAAAATTATTTTGAATCGCAGATAAAATTATTTTTTAAAAACTTCAACCATAAAAACAAAAGAAATATCATACATACCCCAAGACTGTGACATACATGCCCGTCGCCCCTGAAGAATATGGTCGCAATGAAAACACCGGCATAGTGATCCAAAAATGCAGGATCGGTGCAACACAAGATCTGCTAGCCGCACAGAGCAGTTTCCTTTCATATTTAGGCAGGCCGTGGAAGCTGTACTCAAGAACCATCATAATGCAGACTGAGATAAGCGATATTATAGACCCTGCAGGCTGGTTTGAGTTGGATGCTGACTTTGCTCTCGATACATTGATCTATACAGAGAGTATCAGAATACTGGACAAGGAGCTAGCATTGCCAGCAGGGTGAATTGGAATGGTTTCAAGGTGGTTGCCGGTGCAACTGAGGTACAGCCCTTTACTGCTTGAAACTTCATTGGAGGTGCTACTTGGTTGCCTTCCACTGGTTTTCCTTACTCTCTTCATCTTTATATTCAAAGCTCGCTCGATGTATCTATTTATTTATCTTACTATTAATTTGCCTGTATCTTGTGCTTGTTGACCTGGAATAAGTTCTTGTTTGAAGATAAACTTTCTTTAATAGATGATGAGCCAACCCAATTCATCTTAATATTATTATATTACTAAGGCTCCGTTTGTTTGCTGGAAAGTGGTTTTCTTTTGGAAAGTGAATTTCGGGGAAAATGAATTCTTGGAAAGTGAATTCCTGAAAAGTGAATTCCGGGGAAAATGAATTCTTGGAAAGTGAATTCCGATGTTTGGCAGTGTTATGGAAAATGAACTGGAAAACACTTTCCAGTGTTTGTTTATCTTATGGAAAATGATCTGGAAAATAATTTATTAATAAATTAATTTTTTTTTCAAGTTTATTAAAATAATGAGGAACAAATCTTACAAATTAAAAAGTTGAATGAGAATGAAATTGAAAAAAAATATAATTTCATAAATTATCTCAAATAAAATAAATAATAATCAAAATAATAGAGATCAAATCTAATTTTTTTTTAAAAATAAATAAAAGATGAATAAATTAAAATAATAATAATTAACATTTCATAAATTATTTCAAATAAAATAAGTAACAATAAAAAAAATGATGACCAAATTTGATAGATAAAAAATTTCAATAAAAAAATGATAAGAAAAAAGCAAATAGCAATTATAAAAATAAGAATCAAAATTAATATAAAAATTAAATTTTAAGAGATGGAATTGAAAAATAAATATTCAAAACAAATTATATATAGCAATCAAAAGTTTGAGGATCAAATTTGATATAATCAGCAAATAATGACATTTCTAAATTTTTCACAACTTCTGGAAAGTGTTTCCCGTCCAACTTTTCTAGAAAACACTTTCCTGAAAACCAAGCCAAATTCTTCTTTGACTGGAAAGTGTTTTCCGTTGACCAGAAAATATTTTCCGTCAACCAACTTTCCAGAAGACAAATAAACACTGGAAAGTTTGGAAAATGATTTCCCGAAAAATGAATTCCAGGAAACAAACGGAGCCTAAAAACAATACAAGAATAAAATGAAGAGTTATATCCTGACAATAACTATATATATATATATAAAGAAAAAGGGACTCTCAAAGCAAACTCTCCGTCAATTGTTCGAAAAACTATTCCTGTAAACAAGGTATATTTAGATAGTGAATAAAAAATATTATTCTTTTATTATTTAATATAATTATGTTTAGACAAGTGATATAAGTTTTCTGGTACATGTTAATCTTGTTTCTCCCCTCTATTATTATTTTTAACAATGGTATTAGAGCATACATTATAACTTTTTCAAGTCTAATTAACTTGTTTTTAAAATAAAAAAATGCTTAGCGGGATTGGAACTTTAACTTTCAGGTATATTCCCTAATGCTATGAATATATACGAACACTTGAAAGTACAATACTCCCTCAGGCTTCATTCAGATCCGACCTATCTTATATTTAGCCAGAAGATCAGCACAGCTTTGCTATAACAGACAGCTTAGCCAATGATCACACACATAAAAGACAACTATAATGAACATGGCGGCAGGCAGCATCCTTCTAGAATAAATAATATACTAAACAATCTTTCAAAACAACCATAAATTAAATAATATACTAAACACTCTTTCAAAAAAACCATTAATTTGGTACCCATATATCCACCACATCAAGGTTGTCCTTGCCATCTATGGCCATCTCAAAGCACCTAACTTTAGCGTTCTTCTTGTAGCAAAACCACCTCATGAGGTCACTCCATATGCTCACTGGGAAGTTCCTAATAACGTGGCAACAACAGGAGTATTGGGGTACTTAATGTCTCCTTAGGTAAGTAGCTATATTCCTGCTCCTGTAACCTGGTACCTTGGCTAAAGTTTAGTTTCATGTATTTTGCAAATCTTTCTGTACCTGCAACAGTTGCCTTCTTAAGAGACTCAAGACTTTGGTCCACACGGTTCAGAGGATAGGTAAATGATGTCATTTCATTATGGTTCTTTTACTAGGAAATGCGACTATGAAAGATGGACATGCATTTCCTCCTCAAGCATTACAAATATTTCATCGACCCTACAGAAAGAATACATACTAATTCAGAGCAATGCAAATTAACAATTAAATAAGTGCATAAATATAACTATTGATAGGATTTTCAGAGTCGCAAAAAAAAATTACTAATTTCTCTACTTTAGTTTTAAATAAAGATACAGCTACAATAAAATATCAAGTGTGATATTTGATATTATTCCTATATATTACAGAAGGACATTTAAATAGCTTGACCTTACCTATGGGTGTCTATGTTCAACTCTTCAAGCCATGTAGTTAGATAAACCTGTAATGCAATGTACTCAAGCAGTTGGCATAAATCACGTAAATGGAATCATATTAGCAAATGAGTGAAATATATATATCAGGGCAATATCTGTTGCATGGCTAACAGTTAGGGATGAAATAATAATATGTGGTGTACCCCTAGGAGTTTCAATGTAAATGGTGTGGGTTATTTGATAATGCAAGTATAACATCTCAATTTACATTTAGAGCATGTTATGAAAATAAATCAGCCATATACCTGCAAATTCTCATGGTTTGGTTGACTATTAAGTTTTAAGGGAGGCATATCAGATTTCCCTTCCATCAGTCTGGGAGAGACTGGTCCACAGGTATCCTCGGAAAACAAGTTGCATTTTCTCAAATCATCAAATTCTCCAGGGTAAAGCTCATTTAGCCAACAAAACTCATTAACTTCCTGAGCTTCACAGCTAATGGTAAATAACTCCACAACAAGCAAGCGCTGCCAAAGCCAAAGAATACCCAAGAAAATTGCAAATAAGAATCCCAAACAAAGAGAGATCCTTGAATCCAAAGACCAAATCATGTGGGGATTTCATCATGGGAAAAACTACCAGCATGTACCTTTAAACTTAATTCGGATATAAACATTAGAACAAGCTCATCTGCTAACTGCTCTGAAATCATTCAAAGGTTAAAATCATTAACCAAATGTGTGAATAACTAACAGACATTTCTTTAACATTTAAAATCGAAAGACATTTTGGGATACAATCTAATGAAAAGAACTGGACAGAAAAGTTGGGAAAGAGAATAATAATTGAAAACTAATCAATTAGTTACCTGTCAATTCTTGGAATCTGAAGTTTTGGAGTTTATTTAATGTGGAATTGTTCATCCAGTTTTACACATTTTAAACCTATTCTCTCTCAACACTAACAAATGTTATAAAAAATTATCAGTCAAGTCGATGAAAAGGGTTTTTTTGCATTTCAAAATACAAAAGCCTAGAAAATGGACGGGCCATGGATCCACCCAAAAAATTCCTAAGCTGCAATTACGAGTTGCTGAATGGATTTGGTTTATGGTGGAGTTGAATGATGCAGAAGGATCCATATGAACTACTTTGGGCTTTATTGTTGTTGCTATTGTTGTTGTCACATTACATTCTACTCAATGATGAATGAAATCAGAAATTAATAAAATTCGAAAAAAAATAAAACAGTAGACACAGCTAAAAAATAAAGATACAAAATAGATGACACATTGTTAATTTCATATTGTTGTTCATTAAAAAATATGGTAAGGTCATGTCATTAAAACTTCACAAACACTGAGCAAAGTTTTGAAGATTTTAAACAAAAATGGTAACATCATACCATAATAGGAATGGCCACATATTTACTATAGAATTAAGATTTTATAGCAATCAAATTTTAGAAAGACCTTATAATAAGGTCAAAAGTTATTATGCATATTTAAAACTTGATAAACAATGGCCAAAGTTTTGAAGATTTGGGATATTCACATACCAAAAGAAGAGATTGACAAAAATGCAAAGACTGGGATCCCACCACCATCACCAGCATCATTTTTATCCTCGGAACTACATGAAAATTGTACAAGTGGACTGCTGCTTGTCCCTTTGACATAACATCTCATAGATCTACTAGTATTGACCATGTGAGTTAGAACAGCAACCTACAGAAAATTTCAAAACAAATACAATAAATACAACCAAACCAAATTATTTAGAAAAAGTTCTTGAGATTTTAATCTAAGATATTTACTCTCAGTGAAAAATGCTCAAAGTTGGGTCTTAGAAATTTCAATGTTCATATAAATGTGTAGCAGTTTGATCCGTGTTATGATGACAACTAAATCAGATATCATCCTTATTTCCTATCTTAATATCAAGAGTGGAAATAAGGATCATTCTCCAAGACTTTGAAGAGCACATACGTACTGCTGTTGGATTCATAAATCCATCTTGTCAATTTTTTTGTGATAGTGTTATAAGAGGCCTTCGTTCTGTATTTAGCTTAGCCTAGTAAAGAATAGAGAACATATATCAATAGCTAAATACTAGATTTTAGCAGCTTGAGCATTTTAGTTGAAACATTTAAAAGGTATCAGAAATCCATCCTCTAAAATACTAAGTATGATCAGCTCTATACAAAGGACATATGGATTACAGGACATATGGAAAAGTCTTATAATGCTATAAAATATTTTTCATTATATTATTCTTCCTCACAATTCGGGGATCTACAAAATTTAAGCAGAAGGTTGGCTCCATACCATCACTCAATTTAACTGCAAAATAGTTTCTTATCAAAAGATTGTTTTCAATTACATGTTAAGACACATTCAGAATTAATAATTATTAAAAAAAAAACAAAAAAGTAAACCAAAGTGTACATACCAAATCCCTGTAAGATGACAAGAGTTTGCTCCTATAAAGCTCCTACAGGGGATAAAAGAAAAGGAGATAAGATCAAGTACAAGGCTATCAGCCATGAGTCCAGGCAAATTCATGGTTAACATATTTGCACAAGAATTTTGTTTCAATTCAATACCAAACAAGAACTAGAGGAGAACTGACCTGTTGTTTAAGCAACTTTGCACTAGCTTTATTTCGAAGATCAAGCATGTCGCTTAAAACGCCAAGCTCCATTGAAGGTATGTATCTGAATACATTTCGACCATTATATGACACTCCATAATTAGTAATAAAAAAAGGTATCATCACAACAAAAGAATACCACAACAGAACCAAAAGAAAGGAACTATAAAGGAGAAAGAAGATTAGCTAGCAATACCTTAGAGAGAGATCGGTGTTAACAAGAGAAGTAGCATGTGATCTTCCAGTGGAAGAATAAGAAACCCATTTTGACTTGTAAGAGGCCAACTTTGACCATTGGTTTCTCAGGTTTCTCTGAGCAGCTGGTCTCCACAGCCGCGTTACTGATGGAGGCAGCGTTGAAGAGCTCCACCCGGGGCTTTGTAATTGAAAAGAAGAAGAGCTTTTATCTGGGCTTTCCATCAACTGAAAGCATAACACACACACACACTCAACAATTACAGTTTAGGGGCATTGGCAATATCTCCTTCGACGGAAAACACAAACTAAGCGGTCTCCGCCCAAACAGCAACTCCAAACAAATAATAATAATAATAATAATAATAAAGGGGGGAAACAAAGAAAAAAAATATAAAAGAAGGTAGCTAAGAAGAAGGATGGCAGAAGGTATACCATTGTAGGGCGGTATGAGCCCTGCAAGGGAGATTGGAGACGATGAAGGTTGCTGGCACCACCGTCGTTAGCCGGTGGCTTCTGTTGTTGCTAGTTGCTGCTTATTTTCGGTGTCTGGAGTAGCCGTTGCTGCTCCCTGCGGCCGCTTGGGAGGAGGGGCAGTTCAGGTTGGTGGGGAAGAGTGACAGCAGTGAGGGGGAGAGGGTAAAGTTATTTTACCGGGAAATCTCAATTGAGTCACTGACTTATATATTCATTATCAATCGAATCCCTAGCTTATAAAATTTATCATTTTGATTCTGTTCTTTAAAAAAAAAAAAAACATTTCCATTAATATTCATCATTATATTCTTTAAATTTATTTTTTATCAGCACTTCACGATAAGGTTGAACTATTTTATTTTTGCTCAGGTTTTTTAAGCATATTTTATATATATACTCGAATAATAAACTTGACTAGATCAAATAAGTTAATTTATTTTAATAAAACAATTAAGAAAATAGGAAATTGAATAAAAAAAATTATCATGATAGCAAATAAAAAATATTTTCTCAAAATGAGACATATGATGTAGCTCAATTCACAATATATTAAATAATAATTAATAAAAATAAAATAGGGTAAAAAATGACATAAAAAAATTTATCCTAGTCAACTAGAATTACCATGATAAACTTGCAAATCTAGTAATAAAGGTTGAGCTAATCTGAGATATCACACTAAACTTATTATCCTAATCATGAGATCGGAATAACTTGAAAGAAAAAAAAATAAACTATTTTTAAAAAAATAATTGTGAACTTGTGTTAACTTTTCAAATCATGATTAAGGTCATTAAATGTGAAGCATCCTTTTTGAAAGGAAAAAAAACATGAAACTCAATTCTCATCCAATCAAATATTGGAAGATGAAATGTATAAAACAAATCAATTATACAACAAGAAAAAAAATTAAATTAAAATAAAGTCTTGTGTTAATGAAAAGGTATCAAAACATTTGCAGTCAGTAAAGTATTGGATGTTATGGGTTTCCTTGAATTAATCCAACTCTTTCTTCTAATATGAACTTGACAATTGGTATCAAAGTCGAGTTCCAATGGTTAAAGGTGTAGGTACCAAATAATCACAACTTGTAAAATCTTTGATAGTTGTCAAACAAAAGGAAGATCAATATTAGCAAATTCATAATTCATTGCAACAAGTGGTTCAAGGGTTAGCCCTGGAAGTGGTTGGCTTAAATATAGAGACATTGATGCAAATGGAGACTAAACATAATTCTGATAATCTAAAAGGATCTACACGTTAAATAATCAATTCTCTTTTTGAGGATAATGAGGGAATTCATAATCGAGCAGTGCGGTTGGATTTTCCTAAATTTAGTAGAGAATACCCTAATGGGTGGGTCTATCATGCAAATCAATTCTATAATTACCATTAAACCAATATGCATAATAAATTCTTATTGACATCCTTCCATATGGAAAGGACATCCTTCCATATGGAAAGGAAAGCCTAGTATGGTTTAGTATATTGAAGCAATAGAGAGAATTAGTAGTTAGGAAGGATTTGTACATGCACTTCATACAATGTTTGCATCATCACTTTATGAAGATCCCATGAAAGCTCTTATTCGGCTAAAGTAAACTTTAATAGTATGAGATTAAAATAGCTAATCTAAGACTATTTCAAACCAACTTAGAGGATTGACCGAGTCTTCCAAACTTAGTTATTTTATATGGGTTACGGGAAGATATTTTGTTTATGATACATATACTTAACCCTTCAAATTTACATAATGTTTTTGGCTTAGCAAATAAGCAAGAACAAAATGTGGCTACTCCTAGGAGAACTATAAAGTTAAGATTTGTTCAGATTTGTTTGGCTATCAAGCCCCCGAGCCCACTTGAAAAAAAGATCATTGTTCTGATTCAAAGATTACCACCTGGCCAAATGAAAGATTGACGGGATAAAGGGCTTTGTTATAATTGTACTGACAAATGCCCCCTGAAGCATAAGTGCAAGTCAACCTGACTATTTATAGTGTGATGAATCAAGTGATGACGAGGTTCCCAAATCTAAAGTTACAAATAGAAGTGTAAGCAAGTCTAAGGAAGAACATTTACCTACGAGTTAGAACCCATAATATCCATTCATGCATTATTTGGTTCACCAAACCCATAAACAATGAGATTCGTGAGGCTTATATGTGGAAAGACAATAGTTATTGTCGTAACCCAATTTTGGGTCATTCCCCAAAACTACCCGAAAATAACAAAAAATAAAATAAAGGGGTCTAGAGTCAGCAGGAAAATCGAGGTGAAATTTTGGATGTTTTCGAGAGCTCGATCGTATTTCTTTTGTACCCGAAAATAAAGGAAATCGCAGATTAAAGGTCAAAATAATTTATTATCAGATAAATCTGTGTAAAAACTAAGTCAAAAAAATATAATTATATTTTTTACGGGCCAATTCGATCTAATTGTTGGCTTAAATTATAATTATATTTTGAGAATTAATTTAGGGTCCAGTTGAAGGATTTAACTATATTTTAAATTGGTCAAATTAATTCTACTAAGGGCTTCGTTAATAAGAAATCAAGTTTTTAAATTTAATTTGGTTTCAATTGATGAAATTGAAATTTTCGGAGACCAATTTGATTTTTCCAAGTCAGTTATGCGAAATCGGGAGCCGAATTGAATAAATTGAGATTTTAATGTTTGATTGAGGATTAAATCGCGAAAATCAGGAACCAAGAACCTGAATAAAAAGATCGCACAAAGCTAAGGTTGAGATCAAATTTTTGATGGGATATAATTGCGTCAAAATCACAAGTTCAATTGGGTGCAATTAAAGAAATTATAAATTAGAGGAACAAATCAGATTTTTACCTTCTAAAAATTTTGAAATCTGCATGCACTATTCCGGCATGCCTTTGCATTAAATTTTCAGGCGCGAGATCACAGCAAAACATATCAATGTTGATCTTCTTCCCGAATTCATCTCCATCAATCAGCAAATCAGATCAAAATTCTTCCTATATCCATCGTGATTTTATTCCCAAATTATCTCCATCAATATCATCTTCCTGATTCTCCTCCCTTTCTTCTTGATTCTCCTTTTGGGGGGAAGAAAAATGAAAAAACAGAGGAGAGAAAGAGAGGAAATTTACGTGAGAAATATTGTGAAAACACGCAGATGAAAGAGAAAAAAATTTTAGAATCTTTCGTTAATCTTATTCTTGCACCTCCCAGCATTTTCTCTCTCTCTCTCTCTCTCTCTCTCAGTGCAGCTTTCAAACCTTGACTCGGGCCACCTTATGCCACCACTTCGTCACCATCATTTCCGTCTTCACTCCAGCATCATAGCCACCATCTTCGGCGAAGGCAAAGGCAACATCCATCGTCAACTGCAACGCCACCCGACAGCTTCCAGCATCCACTCCGGCCACCACAGGCCTCCCCAGATCCCAAATAGGGTGGGCTGATAGGCAGCCCACCTGAAAAAAATAAATAAAATAAATAAAAAATGATAATAAAAAAATATATAAATTGCAAAAAAAAAATAAAAAAATACTTTTTGGGAAAATATTTAAAATAAAAATATGATTTTATGCATACGGCCAATACACTAGCATATTTTTAAAAAATATATATATTCTTTTTGTTTCAAAAAATATTATCTTGGATTTTTGAAGAAAAATGTATTTTAGCATGAATTTCGCAAAGTAAAAATCATTTTTTCGTATTTTTGGATTCTACAATATATTTTTAAAATCCAAAGGGTATTGGCCAATATTCCAAAAATATCAAAATATTATTTTTTGTTATTCATATTATTCATTGTTAATATTTGGATAAATAAATCCTAAAGCGGTTAATATCCAAAATATACGGTGGGGATAATTTGCGATTATTCATTGTTGATGTTTGGATAAATAAATCATAAGGGATCAATATTCAAAATATTCAACGGGGATAATTTGCTATTTTTCGCTATCGGTGTTTGGATAAATAAATCCTAAGGGGTTAATATCCAAAATATTCGGCAGGGATAATACACCACTACCATTTAACCAATATATTTTTTGAATGATAAAAAACATAACAAATCATAAACAAACCAAAACGTCAAGCAGCTTACCTTAGGTAGGGTGTATTAGGGGTGCTAAAACCTTTCCTTTACGGAACCAGTCCCTTACCTTAGAATCTCTGAAAGACCAGTTGTAGGTTTCTAGTAACCATAATACTAGGTGGCGACTCCCTTTTTCAAAAAAATAAAAACTCTCATCACTTTTTGGGGTGCGACAGTTATCTTTGTTGATATGGGAAGTATATATAATTTCATGGACCCATGTGTTATTCAAAGGGTTTAACTACTATCTAATCTATCAAAAGAGATCTTTTTCAACGTGGGTAATGGGAAGGCATTGCATAGTGAAGGGAGTTGTACCTCTATGTAAGGTAATCTTTATACCATTAATTTTTATTTTGACCCTAAAAGAATGTGATATTGTTTTATATGTTCAGTGGCTTCGAACATTAGGACATATCCTTTAGGATTTATCAAGACTTTAAATGGAGTTCTCAATTTTTAACAAACCTCGAAGACTAAAAAGTATCACTTCAGTTGGTATCTCAATAGTAGAAAGAGAAAACTTTGGTAAAGTTTCTAGGAAAAATAAAAAAAGAACTAGTTATTCAGCTCATTAATTTTGAAAATTCTAGCTTGTTGTTCATTGAAACTTCTGTTGAGCCACTAATATATGATCATCCTAATCAATATTCAAAAGTGTTTTTAGAACCCAAGGAATTTCCCTCAACTCGAAATTATAACCATCATATTCTATTACAAACAGGTTCAAAACTAGTTTGTGTAGGGCCTCATAGGTACTCTTACTTTCAAAAATCTGAAATTGAAAAAATAGTCTATAATTGTTAGACCTAGCTAAAGCGCACTCTCATCCCCGATTTTATTCGTAAGAAAACATGATGGAAGTTGGAGGTTTTGTGTTGACTATAAAGCCCTTTACAAAGAAACCGTTAAGGTTAAATCTCTTATATCTATAAATGATTAACTTCTTGATGAACTTTATGTCTCTACTATTTTTAGTAAGTTAAATTTAAGATCGGGATATCACCTAAATAGGGTCCACCCAAAAGATGTATATCTAAAATAACCTTCTGAAGCAATGAAGGTCATTATGAATTCTTGGTAATGCCCTTCGAGCTTACCAAAGCCTCGACAACCTTCAAAAGTTTGATAAATGACATCTTTAAACCTGATTTATAAAAGCTTATATTGCTTTTTTATTATGACATTCTTGTCTATAATAAAAATATTTTTGACCATATATTACATATTGTTTTGAACATTTTAAAACAACACCAGCTTTTTGCACAAAAAAATCTAAATGTTATTTTGGATGTGCTAAAATCAAGTATCTTGATCACCTAATCTCAAAAGATAGGATACGAGCTAATCCTACCAAAATTAAATCAATGTCTAACTAGCCATTTCCTACCAGCCTTAAATCCCTTAAAAGATTCTTGGATTTAACTAGATATTACAGGAAATTTATCAAAGGATATGGACTTATAGTAACCCCCTTAACAACTTTTTTTTATAAAAAAAAATCCTTCTAATGGATCAAATTCGCAAAACGGCCTTTCAAGATCTTAAATATGTTATAACTAATCCTTATGTCATAACTTTACCTTATTTTTCTATTCCTTTTACTATTCAATATGATGCTTCTTGTATTGGTATTAGAGTTGTAATAATGCAACAATGCAGACCTTAGCATGCATGAGTTAAGCAATTCATGAAAAAAACTTGCAATTATCTACCTACGAGAAGGAGTTAATGGCACTAGTGCTAACAATGAAGAAATGGAGGTCTTATCTTTTAGGACACGACTTTAAGATAAAGACGAATCAATAGAGTCTCAAGTATTTACTGGAACAAAATATTAGTACTCCTTTTCAACAAAAATGGATTACCAAACTTTTGGGATATGAGTTTGTGGTAGAATACATACATGGGAAGGATAACAAGGTTGTTGATGCATTGTCTTGAAAAATAAAAGATCAAAAGAAAGGGAAATTATTTGTTATTATTGCACAAGCTAACACTTGGTTGGAACAACTTAGATTTAGTTATACTACAAATCCTAAATTGTAGCAGATTATTACAAAGTTGGAACAAGAATGTCTTGCATCCTAAAATTATAAAAAAAATGATGAATTATTATTTTACAAAGAAAGACTATCCATCATAACCTCAAGGGAGTTGAGAGAACAAATAATTTATTTGTTGCATAGTAGCCTACAACGAGGACACTTAGGATTCCATAAAACTCATCATAGAGCTAAATCTGAGTTTTATTAGGCAGGACTAAGAAAGAAGGTCAGAAGGTTTATCAAGGAATATAATATATGTCAGCAAAACTAGTCCGTGAATATCCACCCTACTGGATTGTTGTAACCATTTCCAATTCCTACCAAGGTATGGACGATTATTTCCCTTGATTTCATTAAAGGATTACTAAACTCTAAAAACTAGTGTTATTATGGTGCTAAATAACCCGACAATTTTCATTGTGTTTATAGATTCAAACTATTACATGAAAAAAAAATGGATTGACATTGATTTACCTTGTTGAATCAAGTAAATGTTAACACATAAATCTAAGTTAACTTATAAATCAAATGACAATCTTGCTCGTACCTAGAGGATAAATCAAATGCACAAGTACACATTTTTTTTAGCTTTTTCCCCTTGATTTTCATTTTATTCTGATAAATCTATCTGAAATACTAGATTAATAAATAAATAAAAAGCATATGACCATTACGGAAGCTGATGACAAACAAGAAAAAAACAACAAAAAAGAAAAGAAAGTGAGATTAGAATGACTCATTCTACATTTCGGTCATTTAAGTTAATTTGGCTCAACAACATCAATTGATGTACCATATCTTTCCATGTTGGCTAAATCATTGGTCAAATTAAATTATTTAATAAAATCAAACGCTTTAATTTGTTTCAAGTTTTCATTAGATTGATCATAATTCAACAGTTGACTAAAGGTAGACAACGACATGTATCCATATGTAACAACATTAAGATATAAGGTGACAAATAAAGTCAAACATTAAAAAAATAAAAATTGAAAAAATAAAAATATTATCTAGTTATGGAGTACCTCATTCAAGAGTTATTTTACCAAAGATATTAACTCACCTTTTTAATCATGCTCTTTTAATAACTTGTTTTTTTTTATAAAAAAAAAAAAAAGTCCTAGCCATTTTTGTTTACAGAAAAACATAAAATAAATAATTTTTTTATCCTATTTTTTCATGTAATAGTTTTATCAAGGTTTTACATTATAAACTTCTTTCTTTGATCATATATATATAAAAAAAAAATAAAAAAAAACCTTACAATCTTACAATTCTATGAGATTTGATGCTTGATTATTTTTCATTCTAGAAAGCTTGGATCATTCTTTTGAGAACCCTAAATTGTATCAAATATATGTTTTACACCTCTGTGTTATATTATATTTTATAATGACTTATGTTTATCTATTATAATCTTCTCATTTAATAAGAAGTGATCTTTTTCTTGTGAAATATAAACTAATTCTGACAATGCAAGTAAAACTTTATCCACTTAAGTTTATACTTTAAGTGGGAGCAAAAAAAAAAAAAATTCAATCTTGATCCTTGAAAAACAATTGTGTAATATTTTTTAATCTTGAGCAGTTGAAAAAAAAAACATGTAACCAATTTGATCTCACCTATAATGAAATTTGTGTAATAAGTAAACACTTGAATTAAGATTAAATATGGAATAAATAATTATCCAAATCATTATAAAAAATAATAAATTAATGTCTATAATAATATTGGTTAAATCATTTCTTTTGATAATTTCCATTTCTTTTGAGTTTTTAGTAAAATAATAATATTGGTTAAATCATCATCTTTAAAAAGGATGCTACAAAGAAAATTGAGTTATAGTTGATTAGAGTTGAATTTTATTTTCAATTATATATCCACCTTTTCCATCTTCTCCAAATATATCACATCCTTCACTTCATTTTCTCCCAACATATCACACATATCACATCCTTCATGCAACTTATCACTTCTAGCAATAGTTTTCACTAGATCATTAACTCTCGCTACACTGCGAGGATCAATTTCTTTTTAATATTAAAAATTCAAGTATTGTTAATATTTTTCTAGTAATTTTTTTAACCATGTAAAAATTAACCCAACATAACCTAATTAACTTTATAGATAAATAAAATCCAAACAATAAGTAAAAACACAATTTGATTTATAAAAATTCAAGATGTCTTTTTTAATAACAATATTAAAACAAAAAACAAATATTGAACTGATCCAGACCATCCCGGGTCAACCTATTAAATCCACAATTTGGATAAATGAATTATGATAACCTCATATAAATAAATCAAAATAAATTATAAAATTTAATTCTCAATCAACACAATATTAAATAATAAAATTGATAAAAATATTAAATATAATAAAATAATTTAATATGAGTTAACATACTAAATTCATGACTTGGATCATAAAATCAAGATAGTCTCATTAAAAATAAGCATAAAAAGTGATCTAAGTCAACTCATATTGATCTGCCAAACTCGCAACCAATATCATAAGATTATGATAAACACATAAAAAAACAAATAAAAATAAATTATAAAACCTAGTTTTAATAAACTATTGTTAAGGGTTGGAAAATTAAAAACATTCAATCTAAAAATATGACACAATAAAACAAATCGAGTATACCTAAATTAACTCACAAAACACGTGACCCAAGTTATAAAACCAAAATTAACCTTATAAAAAACAAATCAAAATAAATCATGAAGTCTAATTCTTAATCAACCCAATAATGAAATATAAAATTAAAAAAAATACCAATTAAAAAAACAAATAAACTTGAATCAATAGGTTAACTCGTCAAACTTGCATTTCGAGTTGTGAAGCCAATATAGAAAACAAATCAAAACAAATCATGAAATATAATTTCCGATTTAGTTAATAGTCAAAGCACAAATACAATACCTAACCGAAGGTAACTTGATTTCAACCATTCACGATTCTCTTGATAATTCCTCATCCAAAGATGCAGTTCGATAGCACTGGTAGAGCAAGAAGTATTAATTGACAAGACAACCTAGTTTCACCATGAATCAGAAACTAAAAGAAGGAAGCCAGCACATTATCAGATTGACTACTAGGAATAAAGGGAAATCGACCATACAACCACCCCCAATTCAATTCATTATTGAAATACCCATATCATATTACATGATTGACACGAGTAAAATTGACCAGAATCTTCTCATTAAAACATTTTGCAAACAATAAACAGGCTTTTTATTCCTTTGTATTTAAATCTTTTGTTCATTTTAGTTCTAATTTCTCAGCTACGCTACACTGTCAGCGTGGTTCGTTCTTCAACTTGTACGCATCACCATGTAGTAATAAAGAGAGACAACGTATTGACATCTCATGCACTCAAAATAAATTAATAAATCTCAATCTTGTAACTCAATAAAGTCATTAATCTCACCGGTAACTATACCAATCCAATTCTACTGAAAGATGCTACTCTCAAAACAAACAACATTAACAAGCCATAAGATCTCACCCGAGAGGTTGCTACTAACTAGACTGACTATACCCTCTGGAGAACGGCTCTGCTCCGACACTGGAAATCATGTTTGTTAAGTTAAACTCTCGAGAGGGATTGCTCGTTGACCTCTCTATTGCAGTATGACTGTAAAAGGGAAAAATAAACAAGTAAAATAGTGAAAAACTGTGCAACCAAGAATCAGATGCATGCTTACTGTGTACAAATGTAGATTTATCTGACCTGTGATCATGCTTTGATTGTTGAAAAAAAATCGGAATTTCCATCATTGTTCAGTAATTCATGACTGCAGTAAAATTCGTTATCTAATTACCTTGAGCCTGATACGGTACTCATCAGGCAATGTAAAGACAGCATACAGATGTTACCTTCTAACATTATGCACAGCCAACTTATCTTTAGAAGTCCAAGTTAACGCTGTAGCACTTGTTTATCAACCCGACACCATTGTCCAAAACATGCATAAATATAATACTTCGAGAAGGAAAAAAAGAAAAATAATTCATTTTTTCTAGTTTTTATTAACAAACCAGATATTGTAGCACCTGTTTCTCAATCCAACACCATTGTCCAAAATATGCATAAATATAATACTTTGAGAAGGAAAAAGAGAGCTAATTCAATTTTTCTAGTTTTTATTAATAAACCGGATACCACAACATATCGATAAACATGACAATTAAGGCGATGTGTCAGGACCCTGAAATCATGTAAATTAACAAACAAAAGATTCTTCTCTTAATAAATCTTGAGTTGTTTATATTAATGCTTCCAAATTCATCTTCTCTCCTTCCAATGATAAAACAACAAACAAATCAACAATCAAATATGTACTCAGACATGATCATATTTAAAACTAGCAATTTACAAGAGAATCAAAAGAAAAGTTGCAACACACTTTTAAAGCAGCAATTTACATACACATTTTGGAGCCCCCTAAGAATTTCCTTGAAGGTGGAATACGCTGTAACAGAGTTCACTTGGTCATAGACCTTAATATATTCTTTTTCTGGCAGGTGCAAACTTCACAAAATAAATAAATAAATCTACTAATGCCGGCTTCTTCTTTTTTCCCCACCTTTTCTCACAGCTCTATGACTAATTCTAGGTTGTTCTGCGCTCCAGTGGCATTATAGTCCCACAAAGCAAGCAATCAATGCCTTCAACTAGAAAACATCCTGATATCAACTTTTACCCGTTGGCATACTTATCAACATAACCCTGCAGAACATAATAAGAAAATGGTATTGCCAAAAGAAATATGACATAATTAAAGAGCATATAGAATCTAATTATGCAAAGAACAGCTTTTTGAAGTCGCACTCCCCACAAAATTCCTGGCTTGGTGTCCCCAAACTTGTCCATTCACAACAGAGAATTTCTAATCATATTTATCATCGTCTTTATTGTTAAGAATGATATTGTGTTCCCACACTTCAATGCAATTTTTCAGTAGTATGGGCTTCTTGAAATTGGACTGTTTTGTGGAAGAATGTAGGTGCAACCTCCAGACTTTAAAAACTACCTTCCCTTGATAAATGAAATACAACTGTACAATTCATTGTTGAGAATATAAAAAGTACATTGCAACAAATCCCAAGTTCCACTAAAAATATTGCTAGATAGAAAAACTCATGGTTAGGAATTCATGTCCTGTAAGTTTCCTTCTTTCAGTGGAAAGGGGCAGAATTGGAGAGGAAGCATACTTAAAGAAGAGTTGTCGAGCTGCATCACACAACCTGTTTTCCATCCATGATTTCTATGTTCTAGAATGACAATATCCAATACCATGATCATACTTTTTCTGGCAGCAAGAAATTAATGTTCAAAACAGTTGACTCATAAGCTAAGTCATGAGGTTATGGCACCTCTATCTGTCACTACTGAGTCATATTGCTAGACATCATGCATCAGATATGTTATTTCTAAGAGATCCATTTCTAATCATCTGTCCCCACTGATTTTTATACACACAGGCCTTGGGTATAAACATCAACATGTTTTTCCCAACTTAATTAGAAAGCATCATTAAGTGAAAGCTTGGCAGCGTCAAAGTAAAAGAAAGGAGGGTTTACCATCACAAGTTTTGTCAATTTCCATTGCGATGAGTCAATATAATGATCTATTTTCGCCTTAGACTTGGGTATTTGGTGGCTCTTCATCGCTCCTGTAACCTTATCAACTGTCTTCTTGACAATAGTCTTAAATGCTTCCTTGCTCATGTTACCCTGTCGCCATGATGGCTTTAAAATATCCTTCACAAAATCTGCAAGGGCAACCTTGAAAAGCTTCATTGATCTGGACTCCTTGCTATTTTTGCTCTTCCCCGGAGACTTAGCCTGATCAATCTCCATATCACCCATATTCACATTCACTACAACAGGATTATTTTGGCTCTGATCCTCAACGTCACCGACTTCTGCATCTGCAGTCTCACCAAACTCCTCATTATCAAGGGATGTAGAAAGAGCAATGTTTCTGACCTCTTTCTTATTGTTTTCTTCAACATCCAATAATTTTTCTGAGCTACTAAGCCTCGGCATAATGTCAATGTTACTGGATTCCCACTTCTGAATGTGATCAAGTCTCTTAAATGAGTTTGAGGTTGGCTCAATGCTGTCAAAAAATGGATCATACTGATCACTACCTGTCCTAGGAATAATTTGTGCAACATCCCTAGCAGAATTGGGAGAAGGGATTGGCTGTCTTGATCCAACACTGGCATCTTGTCCATCAAGCGAAGCATGGTTCCAACTTGAAGAATGATCAACCTTTCTAGTGTAGGATGCAACATTTTCTTGTCTTAAAACATCAGAACTGAACTTAGAGTTGAACGGCAGCTCAAAACTAGCTGGATAATTATTAGGAAGAGTTGAATTTTTTGATACTGCAATATTGGGCAAGCAAGACAGCTGATTTGAGTCCAGAATATCTGGTGGGAGCACAGATGAAGAACCTATCTTCCCAGATAAAACATGCACATTATCAGAAGCAAAGTGACTAAAACAATAGGACAGCTGCTGCTGCTGCTGCTGCAGCTGCAGATCTTCAGAACCAACCGTAACTAATTTTGAAGCAGTTTTAGGAATGGTATTTTTCAAATAGGACTCATCATTATTTTCTGAGCTATCCTCAGAAGCATAATCCTGCAGAAGTCTGAATGGACTGCCGCCTTTTAAAACGTCACTAGAATATTTATCAGAATTGACGCATCCAGCAGCTTCCGTGGCCCTTGATGAACTTTTTCCATCAGCTCCAGCTGGATTAATGACTGGGCTATGAACTTCAGAAACTGTTTTTCCAGATGTCAATTGGTTATGACAGGAATTGATTTTCGACCCTGTAATTGAAAATCATTATTAACTCCAAACGTAATGGACATGCAACAGGTCTACACATCATAAGCAGCTGACATGAGAACCATACAAGTGCAGATATACAATTTCTCTCATAAAGGAGAAAATCAGGAGGAGATTGTACATATAAAGAAAAACAGTGAGGGAAAAGATTGACCTTGTTGACCATTATCCAGCCTGGAGGAGCCAGGGACAGATAAATCAATCGTGGCAGCATCAGATCGTGCTGAACTCTGCAGTTCATGCAACTGCTCTGTTACATCAGAGTCTCCAGCTATCAAATGAATGCAGTGAATTTGATATCCAATAGGGTGCTTTGCTGCCTGGTCATTGTCAGACTGGGTAATATCATCTGAAAACCACCCGGTGATGAGAGAGAAGCAAATAATGCTATGAATCAATAATTGCACAAAGCAAACAAAAAATATTACTCATCCATAATGATATGTACAAACAAAAGAAACAGTAAAGAAAACATCATCAAATTGGATTGGTTGTTCAGATCATTCAGCACAAACTCTTTCTTCCAATAACTAACAAGCATTCCAATGAAGCATCGTCCAAAACACAGAAGTGCCACTTCTTGACAGAGTAGGAAGGGGAGAGGCCTCTTGGCACCAAAATGACACAATAAAACCAATCAGGAAACCATTCCACTAAAGAAATTACCTTAAGTTATGAAATTAAGATTGGATTTAAATGAATAAATCAATAAAACATAACCAAGGAAAGATTTTTTTAGTAATATTCCATTTCAGTTAGAAAACTCAATCAGGTGCTTGGGTAGTACAAGTGATCTAGGTGGGGTAAAAAAAATGGCATGCAAACAACAAATTTCCAAGAATAATAAATATTTTGTATTCTAGTCACGCAATCATATGCATACGAAAAACAGTCAGGCATCTCATTCCGTCATTAACATCAAAATAAAAGACGATAGGTTTTATGAGATTTACATGCTTCAATGGAGGGATAGAGACATCTGAGAAACATAATTATATCTTAGTAAATATCAGCAAACAAACACCTTATGAAGTAGACTGAGAAAATACCGACAAGGCACTAACCTTCCATCTCCATATCAGAATCAGAACCAGCAGGCATGTGGGCTCCAGCGGCAACCATCAAATGATTGGGTTGCGAAAAATTCTTTGCTTCATCCAATTCACAACCTTCCTCAGTGCCACTTCCCCCTTCCAGATATAAGTTGCCATGAACACTATTTCCACCCTGATTGAGAGGGATAGCTACATTGGCGGAACCAGTAGTGCCCAATTTATCACCAGAAGGTTTGCTGGAGTTGGAAGCAATATCAGAGTGAAACAGTGGATAGGAACCAGCAAGGACAGGTGCAGATAAGGGCAACATGTGAGAGTTAGGCTGAGGAGGAGAAGGTGGAATCGGCGGTGCAGAAGAGGTTGATGACGGGGGTGGGGGAGGTGGCGGGGGAGCCGTGGAAAGCATTTGAGGATTGGCACCATTAGACTCAGCAGAACTCCCAAAGGGAGCAGATGATGAAAAACTGGAAGTTGGAAGAGGAGGTGGGGGAGGTGGAGGGGGGATACGCTGTAGACCATGCACACCAGCTAGCTGTTGTGGCAGGGAATTATACAGCCTCTGACCTTGAGAAGGTGGTGGTGGTGGAGGTAAACCTCTAGGAGGCAGCGGGGCCTGTAACATTTCAAGACGATGCAAATCAAAGGGAGGAGGGGGGGGAGGGCCCGATGCTAGATAGGAAGAATGCTGCGCAGGTGCATAAACATGCTGGAAAGGAGCAATTCCACGAACAGCTGTAGAAGAGTGTAAATAAGGCTGGACAGCATTTGCCGTCCCACCATGTGCAGGTAGATGTTGGGGCGGGGGCAAACTTAGCTGACCAGTGTGAGGAGGAGGGCCTAGTTGAAAATTGTGAGGAAGAGGAGGCGGACAGTGCGAGTATGGGGGAGCAATGGGTGTTTGAGAACCTTGGCCCCCAGACTGGGGATTAAAACTCCCTTGACCATACATATTGGAGAAACTCAACGACTTTTCCTAAGCCTGCTGAAATTAAATTAATTAAGAGAAAAATGAAAAAAAAAATAATAGAAAAATATCGGCATGAATTAATTAGGAAAGTGGAATTTAATTAAATCTCAACATGC
The DNA here is from genome assembly GCA_015731905.1 of Salix dunnii. Taxonomy (NCBI): domain Eukaryota; kingdom Viridiplantae; phylum Streptophyta; class Magnoliopsida; order Malpighiales; family Salicaceae; genus Salix; species Salix dunnii. The sequence goes on from CM027676.1 coordinate 4,893,400, forward strand.
AAAACGACATAGTTTCAACAGAATTGGAAGTAAGAAAGCAATATTCAAAAAAAGGAAAAAAAGAAGCACAAGTTAGGTTATAATTTCAACAGCAGTTTCTTTTCTTTTCTGCGCTCGAGTTTCTCAACAACCAAACAACAGAGAAAATAAATAAATCGCAATGGCAGTGAAGAAGGAAGACTTACCATGAGGAAGAGCGTAGGGCAGAGAGAACGAAAAATGGATGAATAACGAACCCTAGTTAGTGCTGAGAGAAGTGGAATTGTCTTATTAGATAGCTTAGATTAAATTTGTAATGGAGGAATAGCAGCGGCGAGATACGGAGAGATTCTTTGAACTCTGTGATGGACTTGGTTGGGTTCTCGTAAACTCGGCCTGCCTCGGCTTGAGAATAAAGAAACCTGTGAGTTAGTTTTTTCTATTGCAATAGTGAAATTGTAATTTTAGGATGTGTTTGGTATGTTGTACTGGGCAGGACGTCCAAATAAAAATGAAGATTGTTTATGACAATTTTTCCGCTTTAAATTCGGTTTAAAATTGATTTTTAAAATATTTTTTATTTTTTAAAATTATTTTTAATACCAACATGTAAAATTAATCTAAAACATTAAAAATATTTAATTTTAAATAAAATAAAATAAAATCAATTTTTTAAAAATGCAATCAAATTTTTTAAAACATATTTTTAAAACGCAATGCAAAACAGGTTTTGGGTTTTGTATATTAAAAATGTTTTTTAATCCTTTAATGTTTTATGATATATAAGATTTATTCTTTAAAATAAAACAAAAATTGCAATTAAGCTACTAAAAGTAAAATTCATTTTGACAAAATTAGTTGAATCTTAGTCTTCTAAATTAAAAAAAAAATGAATGATAAATAAATTGCAATCTTAGTCCATGATTTAGAGACCCAATATGGTGGGACAAGATATTTGTCTTGGAGACAATATTGAAATTGACAAAATTGATTCATTATCCTATTCAAAGCATATAAGAAACACCTCATAATTTGTACTAAAAATATCACCAAAGTTATTTAAATTTATTAGCATTAACTTTTAAAATGTTCATAGGATGAATCTAATTTAATGATTCCTTGATCAATTTGCAATATTGATTGATCTTTGTCAATATGTTTATTGTTTAATCAATATATTATTTGTTTTTTCACTCCAACAAACAAAAAGTATAATTATAAAATAAAAAAGTAGAAGGATGTCGATAAATTCTAGAATAAATCATGTATATAGAGTTAATCATCATTTTAAGTCATTTGATGACTTATTTATATTATTTTAAAGCTAGAATTTCTCATAAACTAAAAATTATAATCTCATAGAAATTATCAATAATAGTTGACTCATCGATCAAATAGAAAGTAGAGTTATTAATATGAATTTAATAGGTTAAAAAAAAAAAAGGTGATGTCAAGCCTACAAACTTGGTGGAGAGTCTTCTCTATACTGAGAGGTCCAAAGTTTTTTAGTAAATCATATTACACTACTAGTTTTTTTTCATATCCCAGTCCAATCATCTCTAGTCTCATCAATCTCATTATCATTAAATGAACATATCATATACAATAACAATATACAATTCAAGTTTATAAATATAATAGTGTAACATTCATTTTTTACATGATATTCACATAAACTATATACTATATAATAACATCATATAATGTAATTCAAGTGAAAGATTTGATTTCAATCGACAACATGCATGTTTTGATGGGTACTTATAATTATGAACATTAATTTAAGTCATACATCTAACTAAGCCTAATTTAAGTCATACATGCATGGTTTGTAGTGTCATTAATTTATTCCATTTTTTGAAATAATTAAATCTATATTTTTCTCTCATTCTCTAAAAGATAATTGTCGATACTAATGAATCTAATTAGTATTATAAATCTCTTAATGTCAGGTTAGACTAAACAATTTTATTTAAGTGTTGATATCAATACGTTTGATTGATATCATTAGCTACTCCTCCCCATATGAGTTAATAAAGTCTTATCCCACACTTGGTTTACCTTTAAAGTTGTTGATGTCAAAAACCCTTGACATCATTAGCCTCCTTATCCAAAGGAAATAATCACACTAGAAATGGTTGTGAATATCAATGCAATCTATTGATATTATTAATTATTCCTGACTTAGAATAGTTAATCAACTTAACTTGCAGATGGAAAAAATTAGAGGAACAAAAAAAAAGAACTGAAATGAAATAAAAAAACATATATGACCAATTTTAATTGAATGATACAATTGAAAATAATAAAAATTTTCATTAAAAAAATTAGGAAGAAAAAAAAAAGAAAAGAAAAGGAACTGGAATAAAACATCTAAAAACATAATGGGTCATCGTGTAGTTTTTGGCTGCAGGAGAGAAAAAAGAGAAAAAAATATCCATTGACGATTCCCTGACCGCCATCACACGACACGTGTCATACTAGGAGAAGGAGGACATGGAGGCTTACCTGGTGACATGGTGATCGAACATTTTCCATCACCTATAGACACCACACAAGTCGTTTGACAAGCGTGTACGCATGAAAACTGACGGCGCCTTTATACAACGCTCCTGCAGTAACTTCAAAAAAAAAAATACAAAATTACCTAAATATCTTTGGACTCATTGATAATTATGAAAAACCAAATATGAAAGTACCATCATGCCCCTAGCGACAAACCTTTGTTTTTATCTTTCTTGAGGGTATTTAAGTAATTTCACTATGCATGAATATGTGAAAAAATAAAAATACCCTCGTCTCCATCCCCTGCCATGCATCCCACCCGAGGGCAAAGATGATATTTCACTGTTTAATATCACGTAAAAAACTTAAAATACCCCCAACCAACCATCATCTTTTATCAGCTTCCAAGAGTAAATAAGTAGTTTTACTATGCAAATAAATATTGAAAGGACCAGAATACCCCCAAACAATATGCAAATGCCACATAGGTCCCTCGAAAATATCCTAAATACCCTTGGTATCAAGGGTTAAATTTTGCGGTCCAAGAAAAAATAATAATTTTACTGTTGAAATTCATAATAATTGGATATAGTAAAATATTGATGTGCTATATGTACATACGAACTATAAACCCGTGTTTCGCTGTTGGACTTTAAATATTTTTTTTATTTAGTTTTAACATATATAATTTCTTGTTTTGTATTTTGGTTTTTATTCTTTTATTTTTTTTATTTAGTTTTGATTCCTTGATTTTTTTGGTCCTTATGAGATACAAAAAATATGAAAAAAAACGTGGGTTAAGGGATTAGTCGTGGTATACAAGCTGGTCCAGACAACCCGGTTATCATAAAAAAAAAAAACAAAGAAAAAATATATATGTGGGAAAAAAAATTTATGGTGCGTGTAAGCTGCGTCGGACATCCGAAAAAAATATATAAATAAGTGGGTCCAGAAATTAGTCGTGGTGCATGTAAGTTGGCCTGGACACCCCCAATTATTAAAAAAACAAAAAAAAAGGAAAGTTCGGTTATATAACAAAAAAAAAATTGATTTAGTTTCGATCCATTGATTTTTTTGTTATTCTAAGATAAAAAGAAAGATAGTAAAAATTAAAAATAAGAAAGTGTGTCCAGGGATTAGTCGCATAAGCTGGCCTGAACATCTCTGTTATAAAAAAAATACAAAAATGTATATGTGTGGAGAAAAAATTTCGTGGTGCATGTAAACTGGTCTAAACACCCCATTTATCAAAAAAACCAAAAAACTTTTTTTTAAAAAAATAGATCAAAAAATTAGTTGTGGTGCGCGTAACCTGGCCCAGACACTCCAGTTATAAAGAAACAAAAAAAAAACAGTCTGGTAAAAAAAAACGGTGCAAGGGAAAACACTATAGCAATCTACAGTGAAATGTGTTGGGAGGTAACATATATATAATTTTTATTTTGTATTTCGGTTTTTATCCTTTTATTTTTTTTATTTAGTTTTGATTCCTTGATTTTTTTGGTCCTTATGAGACAAAAAAAAAAAGTGGGTCCGGAGATTGGTTGTGGTGCGTTTAAGTTGGCCCGGACTTCCGTGGTTATTAAGAAAATAAAAAATGATTGTTCAGTTATATAACATAAAAAAAAATTGGTTTAGTTTCAATCCTTTGATTTTTTCGGTTCTTCTAAGATAAAAAAATAGAGAAAAAAATAAATAAAAAAATTGTGTCCAAGGATTAGTCATAGGGCGCGTAAGCTGGCCCGAACACCTCTGTTATAAAAAAAATATGTGTGGAGAAAAAAATTCATGGTACGTGTAAACTGGCCTAAACACCCCGTTTATCAAAGAAACCAAAAATCTTTGTTTTTTTTTATAAAAAAAATGGATCAAAAAATTAGTCGTGGTGCGTTTAAGCTGGCCTGAACACTCCGGCTATAAAGAAACAAAAAAACATTCCGGTTATTATTATTTAAAAAGAAAATAATGCAAGGAAAAATACTATAGCAATTCACAGTGAAATGTGTGGGGAGCTACAATGTTTTCTCTACATAATTTAGGTTATTTTTAATATATATATACATATATATATAGCGCAACAAATTTTTATCCATGAAAAAAAAATCAATGTTTAATAAAATTACCAAAAAAGTAAACATTAAGAAGAAAGCTAAAAGAGATCACTCATTCACTGTGCACACACTCACAAAACACTATGGATAACAACAGTGTATTAAAGATTTTGCTCCTCAGTGTGCCTCAGCCCTTACCTTTGTATCAAGGGTATTTTTTATTTTTCCATGGAACCAGTTGACAATATCAGATTATTTAGGGGTATTTTTGTATTTTTCAAGTATTTTTAAATAGTCAAAATACTGTCTTACTCGTCCCCTCAGCTTGTGAATAGAATCGAACCAGAGATAATATCATCTTTTACTAGTGTATGTACAGTGATATAACAAAAACGCTCATAAATAAGATAAAACCTTGAACTGCAAGGGGGGGTCCTCCAGACATTGCACATTTTTATAAAATGTGTAAATATTACTTTAGCCCCTTAAAAGATAAAAGCTAAGAAATGTATATGGGGCGTTTAAGTAATTGGCTATATTTTTTATTATTGTTTTTTTCGGCGCATAGTTGGCACTCCCACCTAACGTGGCGGTGCTTTTTTCCGAGATGCTCTCTCATAGCAACATGTGTGACGTCATACGGTGTCCAAAATTATCAATCTAACGTCTCTGAGGATTCGTCGCCATGTACTTTACCTATTGGGATGGCGCGTGTTCGTCCATGATGACCAGAGAGGCGACAATGGTCGGATGAACATTTTTGTATCCGTTTCTCTCTCCTAAAAGTTATCTTACATTGGAGTCTCCTAAGTTTATGGTAGATTCATTTCTGTCTCTCTCTCTCTCTCTCTCTTTTTATTATTGTTGTATATTGTCCTAATTTCTGTAATAGAAGTTCTGATTGGTTTCAATTTCATCATTTAATTGTAATTGATGATATATTTGTTTGTATTTCGGTCTTTATTATTTTAATTTTTCATTTTGTATTCAATCTCTTAATCTTTTTGGGATAACAATTTGTATTATTTTCAATTTTGTCTTTCAACTAAAATAAATTATATATTGTATTTTCATTTTGGTCCCTATTATTTTAATTTTAATTTTGATTTTAAATCCCTTAATATGTTTGGTATAGAAATTTGAATTATTATCAATTGAATCCTTCAATTGAAATCAATTATATATTTTATTTTTATTTTCGCCCTTATACTTTTAATTATTTTTTAGAAGTTTAATTCTTTTATTAGGATTTATATAGTTATGCATTAATCCCTATTATTGTATATGTTTATGTGTGCATGCCTTTTGTTTTACTTTTAAATTCTTTTTTATCTTCTCTTTTGTCGGAGTTTTATTTTTTTTATTTAGTCATTAAATTTTATTTTGTGTTAGTGATTATTTGAAAATTTATTTTTTTAAAATTAAGGCTAATAATATTTATTTTTATTTTTTCATTTATTTTATATGTTTGCTTACTCTTTTGTTATAATTTTGAATTTTTTTATTCTTCGAGGTTAATGTTTTTTATTATTATTTATGCAATAATAGTAAGAATTATTTTTAAATTTTCTCTTTTGTTGGGGGTTACCTATTTTTTATTTGGTCCTTAAATCTTAATTTATGTTAGTTGTCGCGACGACGATTTTTCGCGCTTCGCGCCCCGCCATGTGAAAATGGTTGTTTATAAATTTATACCTAGTATTAAGGTTACAGGAACCGTGGAGGTCTTGTTCACCTACCTGTATTGTTGTTTGATTGTTTTTCTTAAGTTTTTTTGTTTAAAAAGAAAAATATTTTTTGTACGTAATTTCATTTTTTTTTTCAATGTACCACATTGTAATTTTACATCTTTTATCAAGTGTACTTACAATGTAAATTTACTAAAACAAAATAATTATTAAATTTTTTTGACATTTAATGGAGTTCATATCCACAAAATATGAATAATATAAAAATCTTAAACAAACACATAATAAAAAATAAAAATTTTTCGTTTTCTTTTTTTAGGGAGGTCTTGATCAGTGGCTGTCGAGAAGAAGGATGAATGAGAGAGAGAGGACCAAGAGACTGAAACTAGAGAGAGAAGGGAGCTGTGAAACCGGAGAGAGAGGGCTGATGAGGAGGATGAATGTTCTGTGTTTGCCGATCGTTTCCCAGTGCCAAATTTTCATTCCCCCGTGACTTATTTTCCCGTGTTCCCTCTGTTTGTGTTCAATCCCTCTCAGTTTCCAAAATTTTCTCCCCAGGTGACAGTCCCTCACCGTCGAAAATATCCCCCCCGTTTTTCCAGTTTTTCTCTTAGTCTTCCAGCCCGTCCGTGACAGTGTTATCTTTGTTTTTGTTTTTTTTTTTTTTTTTTTTTTTTTCTCCCCAGTGCTGCCAATTTCTCCCCCTATTTATAGGTAAAGAAAGCATGGTGCATGGCATGGGGTAAGTGTCCAAAGTATGGGGATTGAGTGTTGCAGGAGGAGCAGAGGGCATGGCTGAGAGTGGTGGCAAGCATGGTGGAAGCATGGTGCAGCATGGTTGAGCATGCTGCCGACAACTCCTTTTTTTTTTTTTTTTTTTTTTTAAAATTTTGAAATAAATAAGTTGTGGCAAAAAAGATTTTTTTATGGGAAAAACCAGGAAGAAAGATATTTTTATCTTTAATTTTGGCTTCCGAATTCACCCAAAAAGTTTCGTCGCCGAAAATTCCGATCGTCTCAATTTTAACCCAAATTAGGCTTCCAAAATTAATTTCTCAGCAATCAATCCTTTAATTAGGTTAATTCAACCCATTTTAAGTATAATTAAGCCCTTGAGCTTAATTAAATCCTTCAATTGGGCTTTCAATTAATTTCGAAGAGTTTCGTCACCGAAAATTCTGATTTTCTCAATTGAACCCAAATTCGGCTTCCAAACTTAATTTCTCACTAATTAGGCCCTTAATAAAATTAATTTGACCCATTTAAAGTATAATTAAGCTCTTGCGCTAAATTAAATCCTTCAATTGGGCTCTCAATTAATTCGGAAGAGTTTCGTCACCGAAAATCCTGATTTTCTCAATTGAACCCAGATTCGGCTTCGAAACTTAATTTCTCACTAATTAGGCCCTTCATAAAATTAATTTGACCCATTTAAAGTATAATTAAGCTCTTGCGCTAAATTAAATCCTTCAATTGGGCTCTCAATTAATTTTCATTAAACTTAATTTCTCACTAATTAGGCCCTTCATAAAATTAATTTGACCCGTTTAAAGTATAATTAAGCTCTTGCGCTAAATTAAATCCTTCAATTGGGCTCTCAATTAATTCGGAAGAGTTTCGTCACCGAAAATCCTGATTTTCTCAATTGAACCCAGATTCGGCTTCGAAACTTAATTTCTCATTAATTAGGCCCTTCATAAAATTAATTTGACCCATTTAAAGTATAATTAAGCTTTTGCGCTAAATTAAATCCTTCAATTGGGTTCTTAATTAATTCCGAAGCATAATTACACTTTACATCGGCCGACGATTAAATCAAATTGACCCATAAAAATATAATTATGTCTTCCAACTTAATTTCTATGCAGATTTATCCAAGAATAAATTATTTTGGCCTTGAATTTGCATTTCCTTCATTTTTGGGCAAAAAAGAAGTACGACCGGGCTTCCGAAAACGTCCAAAATTTTCCATTAATTTTTCAGCCGACACCAGCCCCTTTTATTTTATTTTATTTATTTATTGGTATATTTTGGGGAATCACCCAGAAATTGGGTGATGACATTAGTGATCATTCAAAAATTAATTAATTTATTTTTTCCTTTAGGTCAAATATTTTTTTAAAACTAATAGCTTTTTCATTTATTTGATTTTATTTATTTCCTTTTTTTTATAATGTTGAATTTTGTTTATTCTTCAAGATAATGTTTTTTTATTAGTTGTGCAATATTGATAATAATTATTTTATATGTGTTTTTCAAAATACTTTTTTAAGGCTAATAATAGTTAGTTTTGTTTTGTCATTTTTCTTGCTTCATACTCTTTTGTTATATTTCTTATTTTCTTGATTCTTCAAGATAATTTTGTTTTTTATTTATTTATACAATACTAATAATAATCATTTGAAATGTTTTTTTCAAATGATTTTGTTAAGACTACTAATATTTATTTTACTTTTTTCATTTTTTTTCTTTTGTTACTCTTTTGTTATAATTTTTATTATTTTTTATTGTTGGAGGTAATTTTGTTATTTTATTATATATGCAATGATAATAATAATTAGATATGTGTTTTTTCTTGCTTACTTTTTTTTTAAACTTTTTAAGTTTTTGATTTTTTCAGGATAAACTAATAATTTTTACTATTTTTATAATAATAATAATAATGATATTTAAAATGTTGTAATCTTGATGATAATAGTGACATTATAAATTATCATAATATTAACGATTATAATTTATTCTAATAGTTATGATGCTTATGATGTAACTAATGACGTCTTTAATGACAATAATAATATTAACTCATAAAATAATATATAAAAAATCAATAATGACAAAAACTATTATAATAATGATAATAATTACACTTGAAATAACATTTAGTTAAACAATGATGTTAATTATCGTGATAATTATTGTCGTAATAATTACAACGATTATAATAATAATGTCAATAATAATCTAAATAGTAATTACTTACAATAATTATTATAATAACAGTTATCATAATTATGATAATTTTAAAAATAATCAATTATAACATATATATATATATATATATATATATATATAAAATTAATTAATTTTTTATATAAATAAAAAACCCTAATGCATTGTACGGGCAACTTCGCAGGTAATATCTAAAAGAGTTTATATATATTATCAGAGCAGCGAACCGAAAAATAAACAAATACACTCTCTGTAATTTCACGTCTTTGCTCTCCTGCCGTCATGAACTTTTGATACCTGTATTATCATTGCGATAAATTGGCCAACTCACCCTGGTCCACCAGGGGTATTTTTGTGATTTCAGGTTTACATGACTGTTGAAATTCATGAATTGAAAGCTAGCGTATGAGCTGGCAAGGTTATCGCTCTTGTAATATGAGTGGAGCAAATTTTTTTAGCGGGACTGACTGTTTATTTTGCCCCTTCTAATTTTAATATTTTTTTGGTTTCAATTTGAAAAAAAAAATCATAATTTTCTCCCCTTGTATGATTACAATTCCATCCTCTTACCCTTTTCTAACGAATATAAAGGATGAAAGCTAATATAGTTGCCGGTTTAAGTACCAAATAATTATATTGAAAACTAAATTGGCTCTATAATATTATATTTTTTTAAGTATACTTATTAAATCTATTTATAAAATTTCTCTTTTGCCCCTAATAATTTTCAATAATTACCAAATAATCAAAATCAAAGATCTCCTACAAAGCTTTTAAAATTCCAGCACAATAATATATAATTTAGCTGTTTTAAAATTAAATAAAAACCAAAGAGCTCCTTGATCGAACTTTCATATTTTTTTTGTCAAGGATAATAAATAATTACATTGTGTAATAAAATACAAAAACCCAAAACCCGATTATTTAACTGCTCTGACAGATATCATGGAAAAGACCTCTCCGCCTCTACAACAAAAATAAATGATTTTTTTAATAAGAGTAAAACAGTAGTTTTATAGGGTAATATATTCATATATATATATATATATATATATATATATATATAGGGTGTTTAGAAATGCAGTTACAGTTATTTTTTTAAAATGTTTTTTATCTAGAAATATGTTAAAATAATATTTTTTTTTATTTTTAAAAAATTATTTTTAACATCAACACATTAAAATAATCTAAATATATATATAAAAAAATTTCATTTAAAATAAAAAAAAAAAGAAAACAGAATTTTGGGCAACCGGCCACACATGTATATATATGTAGAGAGAGAGAGAGAGAGAGCGAGACCACCCACACACGCACACACAGAGCCAGTGCTGTTTAATCTGTTAGAATTCAATTATCATTAGTCGATGGACAGGTTTGGAGGGGTGCATGGCTTTGGCAATGGTGGCAGTGATGAACGGAGGGCTCTTCTTAGTCGAGGAGTAAGCTTCATTTATGTTATTTTTTGACCATTCAATATTGTTTTTGTTTCATTTCATGCATGTTTGCAGTCTCTAGGCAGTCCGTGATACCATTTCTGTTATGTTCTGCTCAACGTTTTTGATAGTTTTTTGAGTTTGGGTTGATTAATTTTATATTTTGTCAAATGATTGTACTTGGATTGTTCAAGAATTGTACTATGGATGTGGATGTTTACAAGTGTTTGTTATTTTGAATCTTAGTTTTCACTTGGACTCTTATGATTATGTGTTTCTTTAGTTTTATTTTTTATTAAAAAACGATTGCTTGCTCTTATTTCGGAATTATGTTATCTTTTTACTTTCTATGTTTCTTGAATTCTTGTGCTTGCAAAGGGAGGAAGAAAGAGAAATGATGCATCTGAGAACAATCAGTTCACAGACCTTGAGCATGGAGATGCAGTGCCAGTAAGTGCATTTCCTGTTAGCTGCTTTAAATTCATGTCCTTGTAGTGTTGTTGAGTGTTTAGAGGCCAACTTCAAACATGAAATTTTCAGGCTGCAAATGTGGGATTCGGTCGAGTGCTTTCACTTGTAAGTCTCCTTATCGTGTTTCTTGTTGTAAGTATAATATTATTGCTACAAATTTTGATATTACCGAGCTTGTCTTGTCACATTACAGGCTAAGCCTGATGCAGTAAAGCTGATTATTGCTACGCTAGCTCTCCTGATTGCTTCCACATCGAGTATACTGATTGTGCGTCTTTTTGTGATTCTAAATTCTTTGTTGTGTTACAATGATTTCCCTGGTTTTCCGTGTATTTGTTACCTTATCATCATAACATTTGGATTGCTCATGCTGCAGCCTAAATTTGGGGGGAAGATAATAGACATTGTGTCAGGAGATACAGAAACACCTGAACAGAAAGCTGAAGCCTTACATGCTGTCAACAACACCATACTAGAGATCTTTTTGATTGTCATAACTGGGTAGGACTGGTGTTTCCCTTGGCCTTTAGATTCTTTTACTTTTTGATAGTAAAAGTTTTACTTCATCCTGTTGCTTTCCTGATGTGAAACCTGCTTCTTTCTTTCCTTGTCATATTTCACAACAAAAACTGCCAGGGAATATGTACAATAGATGCTATCTTGCTGCATTGGCTGTCTTCTTCTAATTGTTTCATCTATTACTTGATGAGATTCATGAAAAGTAATGCAGCATTAATCAAATTATTCACATTATGATTTTTGTGGATTTTCAAGGGGTTTATTAATCTTTATCGATTGTTTCTTCATTTAGTTCGGTTTGCACAGCACTCAGGGCATGGTTGTTTTCTTCCACTAGTGAAAGGGTGGTGGCTCGGTTGAGAAGCAACTTATTTGCTCACCTTATTAACCAGGTAAGAGATTAGTTCCTTCTAGTGTTTTCTCTAACTCATTATGCTCTATCAACTACTAAAGAGCAGATATATTCTTCTCTTTCTCATCTGTTTGGCATGGATTGATGTTAACAGTGGTTGATGAATTTTGCAGGAGGTGGCCTTCTTTGATGTAACTAAAACTGGAGAGTTACTGAGCAGGTTATCCGAAGATACCCAGATCATAAAAAGTGCAGCAACCACAAATCTTTCTGAGGCGCTAAGAAATGTGTCAACTGCGCTCATTGGTCTTGGCTTCATGTTTACTACATCCTGGAAATTGACTTGTAAGCACTTAATCATTGGATTGGCAGTACATGAACCTCATTTTTTTATGGTGCTCATCGTGCACTGTTTTTCATTCATTTCTTTTCAGTGCTGGCTTTGGTTGTTGTGCCGGCTATTTCTGTTGCTGTACGTCAATTTGGTCGCTTCCTTCGTGAACTTTCTCACAAGACTCAAGCAGCTGCTGCTGCTGCTGCTTCAATTGCTGAGGTACATTATTGCCAACTAAATTATGATTTTCAGTTCAGTAGTTGAACGTAGAAAAATTATGAGGGATAACATAATCCATTGGTCAATATTTTTTCAAATGATAGTCTGAAGAATTTGCATAAGAGTAACTAGTTAGGAACTGCTAATGTATGAGTAAGATGGTACAAACAGGGTCATATAAATATAGAAGGTTTCCCACTACTATAGGGTATTTTCTTATATTGTGTTTGCTGGGAACTTAAATGCGTAAGCCTACAGATCTGATACTGTGATGCAGATAAAATGCCCAGCTAGAGGTCAGTTAAATGCTTTTTCCTGTAAATGTTGAACGTGCAAATTGATGTAAAATTATGCTGAAAGGTTATGCATGATGCGGGTGAATGCTAAGATCTTGAAGGGAAATTAGACCTCATAACTGATATAGAGCAAGTTTTTAACATGCTAACTTTCTATTTTTTCTTTCTTTTTTGGTGTGAAAATTTAGTATGATCACAGTAATGCAAAGGGTCTGCCTGTGCTGAAGTGCTATTAAATTTAGTATGATTACAATGATGCAAACTGTCTACTGTGAAGGTTACATATGGAAAAATCACATGTGAACTTTATAACTGGTGCTTAGGAATCTTTTGGTGCTATACGGACAGTCAGATCTTTTGCACAAGAAAGTTACGAGGTTTCACGCTATTCTGAGAAAGTTGATGAGACGTTGAAGCTTGGACTTAAGCAAGCTGTAAGTTCCCTTGTGTTTTTTGATATAACATTACTTGAACGTATGCCCTCGCTCACTGCCTCGTCCCACTCCACACCAACCCAAACCAAAAAGAAACTATAATAATAATAATAATTATAAACTTTTTGTCCTTGTTTATATGGATATTTTGATATCGTTATTTATTGTACAGAAAGTGGTCGGGATCTTCTTAGGAGGTCTCAATGCAGCATCAACCCTTTCAGTGATCATAGTGGTCATATATGGAGCTAATTTAACAATTACAGGTTCTATGACCGCTGGTGCTCTTACATCCTTCATTCTCTACAGCCTCACAGGTAAATGGATGCAGAGATACTATTTTTCATCTGATGAAATTATAATCTCATTTAGGAAATCCATTTTTGATGGTATCATATTATCAATATTGAAATCTCTTTAGTCCAGTTTGATTGACTTGTAGCAGCTAATTTCACCTGCAGTTGGCAGCTCTATATCTGGATTGTCGGGATTGTACACTGTGACAATGAAAGCTGCTGGATCCAGCAGGCGGGTTTTCCAGCTTTTAGATCGTGTCTCATCCATGCCAAAGTCAGGGAATAAGTGTCCTTTGGGGTTAGTCATGGTGTTCTCATTTTTCTGATATGCCTGTGAATGATTCCATGAGTTGGTCATGCTTTTTGATCATTGGAATAAAAAATGAAATTGGTGAACATCGGTGCACAAATATGAAGTAAACTTGCAATTATGAGAGTGTCAGTTGGGTTGCGATTACTTTTCTGTGGAGTCTGGACTAAACTATGATAATCAACTATTCTTGCTTTCTGTGAAGCAATTGAATATGAATGAAATTATGAATTTCACTAGTTTGCTTGCAGTTTCTCTTCATCTAAACCAATCTATTATTTCGACTCTCAATTCCATATCATGATTACAGTTTCATAATCATGACACCCCCTATCATCCTTCCCACCCCCTACCTACCTCTCTTTTTGCTGAGGTTTATATGTGATAAACTCGTAAAATCCATGCATTTTGTGACTTGAAAACCAGAAATAATCTCATAACTGATAATTGGTTTTCTTTGTATTCTAGTGAACAGGATGGGGATGTGGAGTTAGAGGATGTCTGGTTTGCTTATCCATCCCGCCCCAACCACATGGTTCTCCAGGTAATTAGCTTCCTCTAGTACCTCTCAGAAGTTATTGTCTGTTCATACTGTTCTGATGGTAAAACATAATAGATTCTTTCAATTACAGGGAATAACATTGAAACTGCAGCCTGGCTCAAAAGTTGCTCTTGTTGGCCCTAGTGGAGGAGGAAAAGTAATGTTTATATATTTTTATTTTAAGAAAAAGAAATATAAGCTCCTACGCTGCTTCATTTTATAATACTTGCCATTCTAATTGAAGTACCAGCGAACTAAGTTTTGAGTTTTGAAACATAAGACTGAGTGCCATATTTATATTATTTTGCTTGTTGCAGACCACAATTGCAAACTTGATTGAAAGGTTTTATGACCCAATTAGGGGAAAGATTCTCTTAAATGGGGTTTCTCTGGTAGAGATATCACACGAACATCTACACAGAAAGGTAATTTGCATTTTCTGTTTCCATGTCAATGATCCAAAAATATAATAAAAAAATGATATAATCTGTTTCGCCCTGACATAAGATGCTCAAATAAATTTTGATTGACTAATTTTTTGTTTCATAACTTGGTGCTTTTATGGTCTAGAGGTTTTTCTGTACATAATAAACTCAGCCCTTTATTATATACTTGTACAGATCAGTATAGTGAGCCAGGAGCCTGTTCTTTTCAACTGTTCTATAGAGGAGAACATAGCCTATGGGTGTGAGGGTAAAGTCAGCAGCGTGGATATAGAAAATGCAGCAGTGAGTTTCTACCTCTCCGAACCTGCCACACAACCCCTCTAGATTAAACATTCAGCAGTAGCTGATGTAATTGTGATATTGCAGAAAATGGCGAATGCGCATGATTTCATTTCAAACTTCCCGGATAAATATAAAACTTTCGTAGGAGAACGAGGGGTAAGGCTTTCAGGAGGTCAGAAACAGAGAGTAGCAATTGCTAGAGCCCTACTGATGAATCCAAGAATTCTCCTCCTTGATGAAGCCACAAGTGCTCTGGACGCTGAAAGTGAATATCTAGTGCAGGTCAGTTAACATTTCAACAGTCTGTTTTAGTTTCTTAGAAGGTTTTTCTAAAAACTTATGCCATTTACAACTTGCATGAAATTTTCAAGCTCTCATGGTGGGAATTTTGTAGGATGCCATGGATTCTATAATGAAGGGAAGGACTGTTCTAGTTATAGCCCACAGGCTATCAACTGTCCAAAGTGCAGACACTGTGGCAGTTGTTTCTGATGGTCAGATAGTGGAGAGGGGCTCTCATGAAGAGCTCCTTAGCAAGGATGGGGTCTACAGTGCGTTGGTGAAGAGACAGTTACAAGGACCCAAAACAGAAGTCTAGTTTAAAAACCTTAAATATGGACCACGAACGTTGTGGTGAAACTATGAAGCCCTTGTAGTAAAATTTAGAACAAATGGACAATTAACTGGTATAAAATTAGTCGAGAAAAAGCTATGCCATCATCTTCGAACTGGTCTTCTGCTGCAATCCTAGTTATCAAGTTCGGTGGGATTGAGACTATCACTTGAACTTTAGAACATAAAGCTAAGTTTCGCATACTTTGTACGACATCATCACCCTGACTGAAACTGAAAAAATACAAATATTATTGGACACCCAGAAAGAGTAAATACAAACAAACAGATAGATAGATAGATCGACTAGTAGTGTACTTCACAATCGTGATCGTTCATACAAGACATATAGTGAATCTTTGACACGCTCAGTAGGTATTGACCTTCTGTCTCCAAACAGTGAGCTCGCAACCACGCCAGGCAAAGCGGCAGATGTTTCAGAAAAGGTAGAGTAACTAGGATGCTCGAACCTGCTCGAGGCTGGATGGATGAAAGAAAAGGGGCAAGTTTCTGTGAAGGCAGGAGGCTGGGGATCTGACCTTTTCAAACAGTATAAAACAAAAAACAATCCCATTTCTCAAAATTTAACTTGCTTGTAGCCGTGCTTCACATATCATGGCAGTCATTGCCTGCCCTGTTCGCACGTAACATTTGAACAATCCAATCCTGAGTGAGAAGTTCCGAGTACATGTTGGTCGAGAGCTGCAAGAGCACAGTTGCACGCACCAATCAGCCTGATCAGTTGAAAATCAACTTCAAGAATAACTTGACCAGTTTCCTTGCTTCACAGCTTATAACAACCTGTGAATGGTCAACAAAATATCTTGCCAAATATTTTTCTGAATTGCTAAGGCATAATCCATAATTAATGAAACAAACCTCCACATCCCAGAGTACATGCCCATGCTAGCCCTAGACTAAATATTTCCGCTAATGAAATGGAATTCCTTGTGTGCTGTCCAGGCATTCTGGAAATTGGGTACAGAGTGCCAATCCGATGATTTTGACAGCCATATTTTTTTAACAAAATCTCCCATCATGCATCAAGAGAACAACATGCCATGCACAACTGAACAAATTTCCCATCGCCTAAAATTACAAGAACAAGTCCACTCAACTGCACCCAAAGCTGCAAATAGCAAATCATCCTTCTCTGCTAAACAAGTCCTTCCATGAAAGACTTCATGTTCTTCACATCTTCTTTTGAGTCAGGATCCCTTTGTTGGGGTTTCAAAAGCTTCCATAATCCAGTCGGATGTTGTTTTTTAACTTGAACATTACCTGAAAACCTTCCAAACATTTTTTCACATTCTGGATATGGCTTGACATAAAGATTATAGAATCTAAGCCTGCTTAGATTGATCATGGCCTTCAATCCTACCTCATCACCAAGTCCACCTTTTGCACGCAAATACTCTATCACCTTGTATCGAGGAACAATTTGCTTCTCAAAATTCACACCCAAATACTCTGGAACATCAACCAAACAACCAACATTAAATCCCATTGTTTTCACTACAAAATCAATCTTCTTCTCAATGTCATCTATTTCATATAGAATTACCCTTGGCTCTTTCCACAAAATCTTAAAAGCTTCTCTGCGAATCAACCGATGTTTGCATAAGCAGTCGACTCTAAGTTTCACTTTAAACCCAGCTCTAAATGTTCCCTCACTAAGAATCTTCAATTTGATTGGTTCTCGACATTTCAAAGACCTGATCAAGTCCAAACACCTTGAAAGTTCACCTACTTCCATACCGAGAATCTGAGGCTCTCTAATAATCTCTTTCCTAACCAAATCTTCACTAAAACCCAAATCCTTAAACTCATTGAGCAATGACATTAGCCTATTTTCAATTCCAAACCCTAAAACCTCAGGAAATGAATTGAAAATGCAGTCAACTCCATCTCTAGGAATTCCAATTGCCATAAAGAATTGAATTATCCTATGTATTTCACATTCCTTCAAAGCAATCACTCCAGGAAAACCCTCTAAAACTCTCCTCGTAGTACTTTCACTAAACCCTAAACCCCTTAAGACCTTCAAAGTCCCATTAAACCTATCTGGGTTAATCTGGAATTTCTTAGAATGCTCCAAAACAGTTTTGATGAGCAATGATGAAACACCCAAATCTGCAAATTTTGACAAGCCAAATTCCCAGCTCTTCAAGAAATCCAAGTCCAACACCCCGGGACAGTCATTGATCAAAGACACGACGGACTTATGTGGAATCTTGAAGGATGATGTGAGCATAACAAGGGATTTCTCCGTATCATGTAAACTGGAATTCAAAAGAAAATGATTTCTAGAAAGGAAAGTGTGGAGCTGAGAAGGAGGGAAACCGTACCTCTGAAGGAGAGTGGAGAGGGAAATTTGCTTCCTGTAGAGGGATTGATTTGAGGGCAGGAAACGGGTTTTTGGTTTAAAGTGTGCTGGCGCGGATGCAGTGAGGTGATGGAGAGTTGCTGTTGATCGAACCATTGATAGAGGATGATCCTCAAGCCCGGGTCTGGTGCAGTGCAGAGAGACCAAGTTCAGTTGAGAAACTGAGGAGGAACCTCCTAGCAGAAAGCTGTTCGGTCCTGTGGCTATGCCTCGTTTGTTATTTGGGAATTTCAGAACCGTTTGGGCGTCCTGGGCAGAACTAGAAAGAACTGTTTGCTTTTGCCTTTTTTTATTTGGGTGTTGTAGATAGGTATATTCTAAACCCTAACAGGGTTGCAGTATTTTGAAAAATTATATTTAATATTTTTTTATAAAATGAAAATTGATTTATATTATGATTATTAGCTATGGTTTAAACAAATATTATTCACGGATAAAATAACCATGTACTATATCATTATTTTTTCTTCCATGATGATATGTTTGCTTGTTAACCCTTAAGAACTTCTTCAAGATTTATCCTATTCAACCTTACATAATATATCAAATCAACATGTTCTTTCGTTGGATCAAGATTTAAGCTTCTTCTTGTTTTTCCAAAAAATAATTTAGAATTCAAGATATTTTTTTTTAATGAATGTTCAAGAGATATTTAGTATATCAAGAGAGAAAATAGACTAATGGTTTTTCCTTGAAACTAGCAAAGTAATAAGTTTTAAATCAAGGTGATTTTTTTTTTACTCGACTCTTACTTTAACATCAAATAAATTTCATTAGGAGAAAAAACATCAAATAAATGAACACAAAAGGATAGAAATTATTTTTATTTATTTATTAGTAATTGACAAGAGTCCACTGATAAGATTTTGACATAATCTTCCTGTACTGATAGATCCCAAATTATTGACATATAACATAACCTTAAAAAAAAGTTTGATTACTCTCAATTCAACTTCAACCCAAACATCTTTGTTCTATATCTCCATAAAAATCATTCTCATCACATCCACAATAAATAAAATAAATAAAATATATATTTAACAATAATATATAAGAACATTGTCTTAAAAAAGCATGGCATGTTGCATGCACCAATGACTTTTCTAAGAAAGTCAAACAATTAGAGATACTAACAACTTTAAAATCATCACAATAAACAATCACAGTTTCTTGAGTAAAACCATAATTTGTAAAAAAAACATTCGTCTAAAGAATTTGTTGTGATGCAGTGGTCGCATAGATTAATTATCCAAGATTAAAACACATAAGATAATATAGAGCAAACAAGAAATCAATCTTAGGAGGAAAGTTTAGTTCAAATTTTCATGCAATTGGGGGGTTTGATTTATGATTATCTAGAATATGTCATAATTAAATAATCAAGCAAATTTAAATAAAACTGAAATTCATCAAGAAAACAACCTTGGTCACAAATAAACATTCACCAATAAAAATCAAAATCGATAATTGAAATGAAATTTCAATTTATGTTCTAACTTTTTATTTTTTCTTAATGTTGGTTAGTTAACAAATCTATCATCTAACTAGTCCTAACCAACAAACAATCATAGTGTCTACACTAATGATTTAGCTCATTGAAAACCTTAAGAGAACTGGATAAATTAATTAATTTAAACAACATAACTGTCCGCAATTCATATTGATTTGTTCAAATGTTCTCCTTTAGATTAATAAGCTTAGTTGCTTCACAAGTTTATATGCTACAACTTTTGTTTTGATAACAAACTTAGCAATTGATTGTTAATAATAATGATTTAGAGACTACTTTAGCAATCAAGATAAACCATTATAGAAAATATACGTAGAAAAACAAACATATTCATTCATCATATAAACAAACAATAAATGGAAATGTCACAGTTTTTGAAATCCAAAAATGCATGTGTCATTACAACTAAGAAAAAAAGTTTAACCTTGCATATATATTGAACAACTATAAAATATAGAAAAATTCTTGAATTCAGTTTTTTTGGAGAAAGGATTTGTGATTCTTCTCTTCTGGTCGTATCCCTCTTATTTTCTTTCCTTTTTTTTATTTATCCTAGAAAGCCTTAGTCCATTATTTAAAAAATAATAATCTTTTAAGTAGATAGTTTTACATTTAAATACTTCAATAACTATTTTCCTAAAAAAGGAGAAATATCCTTGCATGAAATATTCAAACTTTGACTTAAAAGAGCTAAACTAAAATAAAGACTTGGATGTCAGTTTGAATGCGTTAGGACATAATTTGGACTTGTTTCTTCACTTAACTTGTTTGATGACATAATTCATATGTCATCTTAAAAAAATAATATCTTTCTCATATGAGTTTTTTTGTGCTGTAATTTGGTATGATGATAGGTCATTGAGTGAAGAATCCAAATAAATTGAGTTTGCATCAAATGAACTTCTATAGCATAAGATATTCAAGTTGGAATAGAAAAAGGTTAACATTGACAAAATATTGAGGAAGGTAGATTCGGAAATGAACTGTATAAACTAGTGACCTTTTTGATATTTGATCTAGTTCTCTTGGATTTCAATAATATTTTTTGTTAAATTATTGTTTTTTTTTTGCAAATTTGTTGACTTGTTTTTTTTTCTAGGAAACATATAACACTAAATTGCAATAGAGATACAAAGATCAATATTCAACCAATCCAAAAGTTGATTAAGATATATGGTTGAAGGTTGGATAGTCAAATGGACCTGATGGAAATGGAGTTTATAGAATCTTTGACACTACAACTAAGGATATATGAATTACCCATAATATATCAATCATTCGTTTCTTGCAATTGAGATCGAGTTGACAATCTTTTCATTTAAGGAATTATACGAGAACAAGTTCAAGCTCATATGACCTATCTTAGTGTTGAGACAACCCAACTTAGGTCTGAGACAACTAACCTAAGGGATAAAATTAATGTGCTTAAGAAGTTGTTTGCAACCCTTACCATTGTATTGGGTCAACCTCTTCGCCCTTCAGGTTCTAGTGAAGATTCTTCTCCGGGTTTTTTTGCAGCTTCTGTCCACTAAATAAATTGTATTGAATAATATTTTTTAAAATTATTAATAAAATCTTTGATTATTTACTTTTTTTAATTCTTTTTATTTTTTCTTGTATTTTTTACTTTAATTATTTATTTTAAAAAAATATTAAATAAATTACTAACATAATCTACATCCCTAATGAAATGATCTAGGCATGAAATGATCTAGGCAATAGAAAGTTCCAAAGAGTTGAAAAATATTTACAGTAATTGCCATTTTTAGATGTAATTCTCTAACAATTTAATTTTGTTAGTAATATGTATATGATCACTAATAGATTTACCAATAATTTATTATGTTGGTAATATGTCATAATAACCAATGGGTTTACCAACGAAATGGATATTGGTAAAATTTTATTGGTTAGCTTGTATTTTTGTTTGTAAATCAATCGATGATTATATTATTAATGGAATGACCAACATAATATAAATCATTGATAATATGTTTTTCAACAATATATTTTTGTTGGTGATTTTGACAACAATTTGTTCTCAAATAGAATTCGATGATTATATTACTAATGGAATGACCAACATAATATAAATCATTGATAATATGTTTTTCAACAATATATTTTTGTTGGTGATTTTGACAACAATTTGTTTTCAAATAGAATTAGTGTTCAAATACAAATACCGACAAAATATTTTATTAGTGTTATTTGGTTGTGCATAACCTGGGTATCATGTGATGGAAAATATATAGTTATTAAAGGCCCATTATTTTCTAGGATTCTCATAATAACACTTTGACATTGGAAGAAGATAGGCTAACTTGTTGGGTTCATTAAAGTGCACAAACGAAAAAGCTTCATAAAATTCACAGGTAAACATCAACTTCATAGTGAAAATATCATTATAATCTCTAAAGCATGCTTTCATCATGAATGACAAACCCTTATTCATCTACATTGCACACTTGCTTTCATAAAAAAAAAAAATTCAATGTAGGACATATAATTTGTTCTCATAACTTTTGTGATAAATGTTTTCTAAGCATTTTTAAACTGCATAAAAAACCATTTATTAAAATGATATTTGATACAAAAACCTATAAAACCTCAAACATTAAAAAAAGAGTTTTATAAGGATTATAAATTTAATCAAGAAAATCAAATACAATATCAGGGTTGTTGATGGGGAACATAAAAACATTAGATGCATATTATATATGTTAAAGAGTTAAGGTTGATTTGATTTTTTTTTTAATTGTGAACAAAGCTTGAATCAATTATTGATTAAACTTGATTACTTGAATTGGTTCTTTGCTCACATTTTCTATCTCAGTTAGGGTTGATTTGGATTAAAAATAGTTTTGTTTAAGGATTTTTCATAGTTTCAATATAAAATTGAGGGGGGGGGGGAGAGAGTGGTGATTTGGATTGTTATAAACTTTTCTTATAATAGGAAAAATTAATCTTTTCACTTCTAATGCCATGTAAATCTTAATATCATTACAAACATGTGAATTGAAATATATATATATTTTTTATAAACAATAGAGTATGAAAGTGTTTAAAACCCTATACTATAACATGTTGAAGGAATTTCTTATTTATTTGCTAATAAAATTTGGTATTTTCCACTTTTTTTTAGGGAATAATGTGATATATCCATTATTGAGATTATTTTTCCACTTTTTATATTGTTTATCTAGATTTTCTCAAGTTAAAGTCATGGAAATGATTTTTTTTTTTGGAGAAAAATGACAATTGACAAATAATAATGGAAAAACAAGTTTCTTTTTTTCTTTTTAGAAATGTATATACCTATTTAAACTCTACTCAAATCAAATCTTATCTTGTACATAAATTTATTTAAATTGTATAGCCGTTTTCGAGTAAGTTTATAACTTATTATGTAAGAGTTTAATTTAAACTTAAGGAATCATTTAGAGACTAAATTATTTTTATAAAAACCAAGGATATATATTTTTTTTCATATAAAGACTTATTTTTATAAAAAAAAAATATAGGGACTAAAATAAAAATCTCAAAGGTTTTAAGGATCAAAATATATATCATTTAAAAATCAAGATGAGAGCAAGTACAAGTGCCAAAGTTTAACAACATTAACCAATAAAAGGGTGACAAAATTACAATGTAAATTATTGATTAAGACTTTTAAGATAATTTTTTTTTGCAAAAGACCTTTTCAATACAATCCTATATTACCTTATAGCTAAAGGAGGTCGGAAGATTACTGTTCACCAAGACTAAAAACACTGGTCACCTGACATTTTCCCTTCCTACTTCTCGCGCGCATGTGCACTTTTTTTTTTTTTTTTATACTTCCGGCTTACATTTTCCATTTCTATTTCAATTTTTTTTTTTGCTTTTTTGCTTTTTGATTTTTAACTTCCGGCTTACATTTATTTTTCATTTTATTTGTTTCTTGCCTTTTTTTCTTATTACTTTTTTTTCTACTTTTTTTTCTTTCATGTCTTTTTTTTTATTATGTTTTTTTTCTAATTATTTTTTTCATATTGTCCTATAATTACCTTATAGCTAAAGGAGGTCGGAAGATTATAGTTCACCAAGACTAAAAACACTGTTCACTGGACATTTTCCCTTCCTGCTTCGCGCGCGCATGTGCACTTCTTTTTTTTTCTTTTACTTTCGTGTTACATTTTCCATTTATATTTCATTTTTTTTTTGCTTTTTTTCTTTTTGATTTTTAAATTCCGACTTACATTTTTTTTCATTTTATTTGTTTCTTGCTTTTTTTTTCTTTCATGCCTTTTTTTTTATTATGTTTTTTTCTAATTATTTTTTTTTCATATTGTCCCATAATTACCTTATAGTTAAAGGAGGTCGGAAGATTACTGTTCACCAAGACTAAAAACACTATTCACTGAACATTTTCCCTTCCTGCTTCGCGAACGCATGTGCACTTTTTTTTTTTTTGTTTTACTTCCGGGTTACATTTTCCATTTCTATTTCAATTTTTTTTTTATGCTTTTTTGCTTTTTGATTTTTAACTTCCGGCTTACATTTTTTTTTCCATTTTATTTGTTTCTTGCTTTTTTTTCTTATTACTTTTTTTCTACTTTTTTTTCTTTCATGCCTTTTTTTTTATTATGTTTTTTTCTAATTATTTTTTTTTCATATTGTCCCATAAAATATATCTTTTCTGGTTATATTTTTTTTTCTTTTTCAATTTATATATATTTATTACAATTATATAAGTTTTAATTTGTTTCAATTTTGTCTTTTAATTCAAAGTAATTAGATAATGTAAATTCAGTTCGGTCCGTGTGCTTTTTGATATCTTTTTTTCTAATTATTTTTTTCATAAAATATTTTTTTTTCTTTTTCGACTTATATATATTTATTTGTTATTTATTACAATTATATAAGTTTCAATTTGTTTCAATTTTGTCTTTTAATTCAAAGTAATTAGATAATGTAAATTCAGTTCGGTCCCTGTGTTTTTTGATATCAAGATTTTGATTTAAGTATCCTTCCAGGCAAATTTATCATAAATCCTTAATAATTTCGGTGTTAAAGTTTGAGTTCCATTTTGGTCCCAATTCTTTTAATTTCTGATTTTAATTCAGTCCGAATTCTTTTAATTTCTGGTTTTAGTTCGGATTATGAAATTTCAATATAAGGATTTATTTCAATTTTATCCTTTAAATTAAATTTATTACATATATATTTTTTTATTTTATCTCTTATACTTTTAATATGGTATTTAATTTGGTTCATTTATTACTTATATATATTTTTTGCATAGTTCCTATTTCTGTTCATATTTATATATATATGCTCTTTATTTTTCTTTTCAATTTTACTTTATTTCCAATATCATTAAATTTTTCTATTTAATTTCTAAATTTTTACATTTACTGTTTGTTCACTATAGGCTAGGTATATATTTTTATATTTGTTTAATAATAACATCCTTATATATATTCCTTGCAAATAAAATAGTAGATGATAATAATATTTTTAAATACTTATAATATAATAATATGACAAATAAATCTTATAAATGAAAAAAAAATCTTTTTAGCAATAGTCATGGTTATAACCAATAACGATTAAAATATTGATTATGTATATAATATTTATGATGACATATTCAAATAATTTCTTAACATCAAATAATATTTATTTTAATTTTTTTTATGTTGTTTTGTATTTTTTTTTATTTATACTGATCATTTGTTATTTTTTTTTCTTTTAGGTTTGTCAAATTATTTTTATTTTTGTATATTTATGTAATATAAACGTTTTAATATATTACCTTATAGCTAAAGGAGGTCGGGAATGTATTATTCACCAAGATTGGAATTACTATTCACTGGACATTTTATCTCCCAGCTTTGCGCGAGTATGTGCTTTTTTTTTTCTTTTTACTTCCGGGTTACATTTTTCATTTCTATTTCTATTTTCTTTGCTTTTTTGCTTTTTATTTTTTACTTCCGAGTTACATTTTTTTTCTTTTTATTTTTTACTTCTAAGTTACATTTTTCATTTTTTTTTTGCATTTTATTCGTTTCTTGCTTTTTTTTTCTTATTACTTTTTTTCTTTGTTGCCTTTTTTTGTTATTATGTTTTTTTGTAATTATTTTTTTCTTATTTTCCCATGAAATAATTTTTTTCCTAGTTATATTTTTTTTTCTTTTTCGACTTATATATATTTATTTGTTATTTATTACAATTATATAAGTTTTGATTTATTTCAATTTTGTCCTTTGATTCAAAGTAATTAGATAATATAAATTCAGTTCGGTCCCTGTGCTTTTAATTTTACGTTTTGGCTTGAAATGCTTAATATTTTTTATATCAAAGTTTTGATTTAAGTCAATTTTATCCTTCTAGACAAATTTATCATAAATCCTTAATAATTTCGGTGTTAAAGTTTGATTTCTTTCAATTTTATCCTTCTATGCAAATAAATTACGTATTTGAGTTCTATTTCGGTGTCAATTCTTTTAATTTCTGGTTTTAGTTTGGATTATGAAATTTCAATATACGGATTTATTTCAATTTTTCCCATTAAATTAAATTTATTACATATGTTTTTTTTATTTTATCCCTTATACTTTTAATGTGGTATTTTATTTTGGTTCCTTTATTTGCATGGTTCCTATTTCTGTTCACATTTATATATATATAAATTTTCACATTTACTGTTTTTTCACTCTAAGCTAGGTATATATTTTCATATTTGTATAATATTAAAGTCCTTATATATATATATATATATATATATATATATAAATTTTCACATTTACTATTTGTTCACTCTAAGCTAGGTATATATTTTTATATTTTTTTAATATTAACATCCTTGTATATATTCTTTGCAAATAAAATCGTAGTTGATGATAAATTTTTTCAAATACTTCTTGTCATCACCCAATTTTTGGGTGATTCCACAAAATATACCAATAAATAAATAAAATAAAATAAAAGGGGCTGGTGTCGGCAGAAAAATTAATGTGGAAATTTTGAACGTTTTCAGAAGTCCGGTCGTACCTCTTTTATTTCCCAGAAACAAAGGAAAATGCAAATTGAAGGCCAAAATAATTTATTCTTGGATCAATCTGCATAGAAGTTAAGCCGTAAGATATAATTATATTTTTATGGGCCAATTTGATTTAATCGTCTACCGATTTAAAATTTAATTATGCTTTAGAATTAATTGAGAGCTCAATTGAAGGATTTAATTAAGCGCAAGAGCATAATTATACTTTAAATGGGTCAAATTAATTTGATTAAAGGTTTAATTAGTGAGAAATTAAGTTTGGAAGTCTAATTTAGGTTAAATTGAAACGATTGGAATTTTCGGTGACGAAACTTTTCGGGTGAAATCAGAAGTCAAAATTGAAGATAGAAACATCGTTCTTCCTGGTTTTTCTCATCGAAAAAAATCTTTTTTGTCACAACCTATTTATTTAAATTTTTTTAAAAAAATAACCACTGCCGACAGCATGCTTGGCCATACCAGCAGCCATGCTGCCACCACTCCCTCTGCAACACCATTTCTAAATCTCCATACTTTGGACATTTATCCCATGCCGTGCACCATGCTTTCTTTGCCTATAAATAAGGAGAGAAAACACTATCACAGGGGGGAGAAAAACTAAAAAAACTACACTGTCACTATGAAAATTTGGGGGAGACGGGCTGAAAACTTGAGAAAATTTTGAAACCGGGGCTGTTACGAGGAAGCCAAAAATAGAACACTGACGAGAAAATTTTGAAACCGGGGATCAAACACTTACGACGGGGAGGGGAGATTGTAGAAATTGCAACTAAAAAACTACAGCAGCTGCACCGATCATCTCTCCCAAGTCAGACGTCCCCTTCTCTTCCTGCAGTGCTCTCTCTCTCTCTCTCCCCTCCATCAGTACAGCCACCACCTTGATCATCTCCCTCGCCAGCTTTCTCGCCAGCCCACAGCCAGTTATCTCTCCCTTCTCTCATAGCAGGAAGCTCTTTCTCCCTCCCCGTGTTGCAGTGTGCAACGTCCTCTTTCTCTCTCTCAGTTCGACAGCCCTTTCTCTCTCTAAAAAAACCAGTTGCAGCTCCCATCGAACACCACGCAAGAAGCTCCTCCTCAGCCCTGTCGACAACAGCTCCAACCCAGCCATCATCCTTCTTCTCCGACGACGAGCAGCACGAGGCAGCAGAGGAAGGCAACAACAGACCAGCCCTTCCGATGCCAATTCCGGCCACCACGGGCCGCCATTTTCGACGCCACCATGACAGGGAGAACCACCTCGATGTCCTCTACCCAACGGTAGTATCATGTGACCCTCTCGTCGTGGTCGGCCGACTAGGGTATTGTTCACATAACTGCACTGTTATGTTTTGCGTTTTTCCTTTTTTTATTTAAAGAAAAAAAGAAAAGAAAAGAAAAGAAAGAAAGAAAGAAAATCTATGGGCTGGGCTGCTCTTGGCCCAGCCCCATTTAGCTAGGCCAGGCCAAGCCTGAATTTTTTTTATTTTTTTAAAAAAGAAAAAAACAAAAGATACATTAAAAAAACAAAACAAAAAATATATTTGTTTTCATGCATACGCCCGCATTCCAAAGTTTTTCCAACATATTTTTCGTAAAAAAAAATATTGCATCTTTCTCTTGTTTTAAAACAAAATTGGGTATCGTAACTAGTTTACGATTATCAGTTGGTATTCGGCCAAAATATTAAAAATAATTTAATAATTATTTTGTTTTAACTTTCGCGGTGTAAATTTACATTGTAAAGTACACCTGTAAATAAAAAGAATTTTTAACTACAGTGTAAAATTACATTGTAAGGTACATCCGGAGGTAAAAAAAGAGGTTTTTAACTGCGGTGTAAAATTACATCGTAAAGTACACTCGCGGACAAAAAAAAATATTTTTCTTTTCTAAATGCAGTGTAAAAAGTAAACTTAAGAAAAACAATTAAACAACAATGTAGCTTACCTTAGGTAGGGTGCACTGGGGGTGACGCGTCTTTCCCTTGCACAATAAGTCCCCTTACCCACTACTCTCACAGACTAATAGGTTCCTAGTGACCTTAATACTGGGTGGCGACTCCTTATAATTATAGTCGTAATTTTTTACGGCTATAAAACAACCCCTCATGTCCCCTTACCCACGACTCTCACAGACTAATAGGTTCCTAGTGACCTTAATACTGAGTGGCGACTCCTTATAATTATAGTCGTAATTTTTTACGGCTATAAAACAACCCCTCATTTTTCACCACGCGCCGTTGTCTCCTCAAACCCCGGGGGGACGGCGGGGCGCGAAGCAAGAAAAAATCATCGTCGCGACACTTCTAATACAATAATATGACAAATAAATCTTATAAATGAAAAAAATGAATCTTTTTAGCAATAGTCATGGTGTTATCGATATTATAACCAATAATGATTAAAATATTAATTATGTATATAATATTTATGATGACATATTCAAGTAATTTCTTAACATCAAATAATATTTATTTTCATTTTTTTTATGTTGTTTCAAAATATTTTTATTTGTACTGATCATTTGTTTTTTTTTTCTCTTAGGTATGTCAAATTATTTTTATTTCTGTATATTTATGTAATATAAATAGCGTGTGTGAGTGTTTGACCTTTATTTTTTTGAAAAACAAAATATCTTTAGTCCATATCATCGATTATAATTTTTATTATCTTCTAATTAAATTATTGTCAAATTTGTTAAAAAAAAAACATCAATCAAATTGTTTGGAGCATGTATATATATATATATATATATATATATATATATGTGTGTGCGCGTGTTTGACCCGAATTTTTTTGAAAAAACAAAATTATCTAATTAGTGAAAAAAACACCAATCAAATTATTTTGAGCCTGTATATATACATGTGTGTTTGTTTTTGACCTAGATTTTTTTTGACAAATGAAAAATCTTTAATCTATATCATCGATTGTCGTTTTTCTATCTACCAATTAAATTATTGTCAAATTAGTTAAAACAAACACCAATCAAATTATTTTAGACATAAAATAAATCACTAATTTGCGCTAAAATTCAATAACTGTAATTTAACTACTTACTAATGAAAAAAATCATCAAAAAAAACAAACATATGATAAAATAAAAAAAAATATTTTTATGTATAATATTTTTGATCTAATGTTACTGGAAAAAAAAAACTAAAAAAAAAAGAGTAGACTAATTTACCTAGGTTATCTGCAATTAAAAAACTATACAAATCATTTCCCATTTTGATAATACTGTTCTTGTTAGGGAAAAAAAATATTTTCTAACATATTTTATCTGATACAATTTTGTTAATTAAATATTAAATTAACTAATTATAGCACGCAAAAAATTTCAATTTATTTCTTCAAAAAATTAAAATAATTTATATATATAACCAATTAGTTTCTAACGTATATAAAAAAATCAATTCTAACAGTTTTTATAAAAAAAAAATTTAGTAGCAACAACAGTCAATCACTTTGTAGTGGAAAAAAAAAGTTTCTAATAAATTTTATCAATTATACTTTTACTCATTAAATATTAAATTCATAAAATATAATATATATAAAATCAATTAAATTTTTTAAAAAATAAAAAAGCTTAACGTATCACGGGCTAATTCGTTCGTATATTTCATAGAATAAAAAAAAGCATGCCTTAAGTATAATGGCTCGGAACTCCCACGGGATGACAAACACAAACACGATAAACATAGCATGGAAAATTTTGGGGATCTTTATTTCAAGCTTTTTATTGCGAAAGGAATCAATCTTTAATTCCGAAATCAGATAGAAAACAAAATAAAAATGGGGTTTCTTGGATTATTTAATTTCATGGTGTCCAAGAACATTGAATTTTAAAGTCACGGTACAAAGTTGCTTTCAAGGTAGTAAAGTAATTAGAGAAGGAGAGAGGAGAGACTGTCGAGCTGGGAGCATGCATTTTAAGAACACAACGGTGGAGTAGAGAGAGAGAGAGAGAGAGAGGAGAGACTGTCGAGCTGGGAGCATGCATTTTAAGAACACAACGATGGAGTATGGCAATAAACATTGTAAAAGATGAAAATGACAAATGACAAATGAAAGCTAATCAAACTTCACTTTTTCCAAATGAATCTTTCAATTTTCAAGCTATTCGGCTGCGGAAATGAACAAACATATCGACAGTGTTTGTGTGTGAGAGAGGGGGGATGCAAATTATCTAAAAGCTACATGGTTTCGCGGTTAGGTTACTGTTCATAGAGAGACAATTCATTATGGACAACAACAATAAACTCAATTTTTTATTTTTTTCGACTCGATTTGGTTCATTTGATTCTTTCAATCCATTGTTTTTTTCTTTTGTACATAGTGAAATAACGATTTTGTCTCTCAAAAAAGACAAAATAAGGCCCTTGGATTGAGGGGTTCAACAGTAATTGTACAATTTCAGTCTGGTCTGGTTAACTAGTTTATTTATTTTTTAATATTTCTTTGCACAATGAAATAACTATTTTATCCATAGAAAAAGACAAAAACAAGGTCTAGCTAGGAGGGGTGTCCTGGTAATTTACCATTTTTATTGTTTTTTTGGCCGGTTTACTATTGGAGCGTCACCGGACGCACCGTCAGTTTATGCACTCCCGCGTGTTCTGGGCGATGTTTGCAGCATATTCCAGTGTCCAAAAATACCTAACTAGCGTCTAGAATAATTTTCAGATATGTTCTCTTCCCCATGGTGCGGTGTGTGTTAGTACACAATGGTTGGAGATATGTAATGGTCATTCAAAATTTTCCCTGCTTTTTTCTCTCCTACCTACGCAAGCTAATGTCAATGCAACTGTTTTTTGTGACGGTTCGGTTCGATTCGTTCGACTCTTTCAGTCCACTGATTTTTTTTTTGCATAGTAAAACAATGAATTTGTCCCTTGAAAAAAACAAAATAAGGCCCTTGGACTAAGGGGTTTGACGGTAATTGCACAATTTTGGTTCGGTCTTCTCTGATTCAGCTAAATAGTTTATTTATTTTTTAATATTTCTTTACACAGTGAAACAATTTATTTATTTTTTAATATTTCTTTGCACAATAAAATAACCATTTTGTCCCTAGAAAAAGACAAAAACAAGGTTTCGCCGGCAGGGGTTTCCCGATAATTTACTATTTTTTATTGTTTTTTCCGCCAATTTACTGTTGGTGCGTTGCTGGACGTGTGTTCAGAGTGGCGCGTGCGGCGTATTTCGACGTCCAAAATAGCCAACCAGTATCTAGAATTATTTTCAGATATATTATCTTCCACATAGTACAACATATGTTAGGACACAGTGGCCGGAGATATGTCAATGATCGTTCAAAATCCCTCCTTTTTTCTCTCTTGCCTGCGCAAGTGGATGTCAGCGCAACTGTTTTTTGTAATGATTCATTTCAACCCCTAAAATTTATATTGTTTTTCTATGGTCCTTTTTGCTATTATATAAGTTTTCATTTATTTCAATTATATCCTTTAATTGAAATTATTATATATTTTAGTTTCATTTAGGTCCTCATACTTTCAATTTTTGAATTAGTCTGGAATCCTTAATATTTCAGGTATCATAGTTTTTGATTTATTTCAATTTTATTCTTTCATGCAAATTTATTATAAATCCTTAATATTTTCGGTATCCAAGTTTGATTTTTTTTTCAATTTTATCCCTCCATTCAAATTAGTTATAAATTTCAGTTTTGTTTTGGTCTTAATTCTTTTAATTTTTTGTTTTATTTTAAATTCTTTAATTTCATTGGTATCAATGTTTGGATTTATTTCAATTTTATCCTTCAAATTAAATTTATTTTATATGTTTTTTAATTTTATCCATTATACTTTTAATTCCTTTATTTTTTTTTATATATATTTCTGTCCATGTTTATATATACATGCTCTTAGTTTCTGTTTTCAATTTTTCTTCATTTCCAATGTTATTAAGTTTTTTTTATTTGATGTTCAAATTTTAATATGTGTTGGTGATCATTTGAAAATTAATAATTATTTTGAATTCTCTTTTTTTTTCCTTCAAGTTAATTTCTTAAAATCTAATAATATTTATTTTTATTATGTCATTTATTTTGATTTTTTAATTTTATTGTTAGTATTGTTAGTTCTTAAATTTTCTAATTATTTTTGATAAGACATTTAAAATAATGATAATGCTTATTTGTTAGTTTTATTTTCTTTTAAATATTATGTCAAACTAATTATATTTTTTTATATTTATTTAATATTAGCGCCTATATATATATATATGACCTAGGTTTCTTTGGAAAAAAAATTACTATCATTACTCTAAAATACTTTTAATATAATAATATGAGTAATAAATCTTATAAAATAATAAAAAATATGGAATTTTTTTAACAATAATTATGGTCTCACCAATTTTTATTATTTCCACCATTATTAAGTTTTTTTACATTTTAATTTATATTGGTGATCATTTTAAAATTAATATTTATTATTTTTCCTCTTTATTATTTTTTAAAATCTTTTTATATATCCTTCAAGTGAAATAATTTTTTTAAAATATGCTTATATTTATTTATTTTTATTTAGTTTTTTATTGTATTTTCGTTAATATTGTTAGCTATTGAAATTTCTAATTCTTATAGGTGAGCCATTCAAAATAATGATAATGATTATTTGAAAGGTTTTCTTATAGATATGTGAGACTAATTATATATTGTGATATTTATTTAATATTAACGTCTTAAAATATATATAAAAATTGAGCTGACTTTTCTTTATAAATCTCATATTAATTTAATCTAAAACTTTTTAAATATAATAATATGATGAAAAAATCTAAAAAAATTAACTTTCATAAATTTTAGCAGTTGCATTTTTGTTGCAAACAATAAATAATATATCTTTAGTCAATTTGATCAATTACAGTTTTACTATTTATCAATTTAATTATTACCAAAGTAGTTAAAACAAAATCATCAATCAAATTGTTTGGTGCATAAAACAAATCACTCATGTGTGCTAAAATTCAATGATTGTCATTTTACTATTTTCTAATTAAAAAATTCATAAAAGAAATAAAACATACACGACAATCAATCAGTATGTTACACGGAGCACATGACTTATTTTAACAAAAAAATTTCAATTCCAATTGTACAATCTACTGATGAAATAATTATCAAAATGATTTTAAAAGTAACAACATTCAATCACTTTTAGACGAAATAAAAAACTCATTTCTAACAGATTTTATTAATTACAATTTTAGTAATTAAATAATAAAATAACCATTTACAATATGTCTAAAATCAATCATTTTTCTACATTAAAAAAAGCCTAGATAAGACATTCAAAATAATGATAATGATTATTTTTAAGTTTTTTTTCTTATAAATATGTGAGACTAATTATATATTTTAATATTTATTTGATATTAGCGACTGAATATATATATATATATATATATATATATATATATATATAGAGAGAGAGAGAGAGAGAGAGAGAGAGAGAGACCTGTGACTTTTTGGAAAAAAAAATTAATATCAGTGTTCTAAAATACTTTTAATATAATAATATGAGGAATAAATCTTATAAAATAAAACAAATATTTTGGCTTTTAATTCTAATTTTGTCATCTTTTGTTAGAGTTTATTTATTATAAAAAATTAATTGTTGGATATTAGGTTGTTTTTGTAAAATAAAAAAAGTTATATTTTTATGTATAATATACTTACTATTACTAGGGAAAAAAGACAACTTATAAACAAAATGGGTAGACAAATTTATCTAAGTTATCTACAATTAAAAAATATATGAACAACTTCTCCTGCGTTTCGATTATACTATTCCTTTTAGATGGAAAAAAATCATTTTTAACAAATTTTATCTTTTATAATTTTATTAATTAAATATTAAAATAACTAATTACAGCAAATAAAAAAACAGTTAGTTTAATACAAGAAAAAAAGCCCAGAGCAGTGCGTGAGCAAATTACCTCGTAATTAATTAAAACTGAATTACTTGACTACCTCTTTAATTAAAAAGCCATAGCTTTTTGCACCCCACCATAAGTGAGGGCCATATAAATTATCATTGTTTTAATTTGTAGTATTTAAGTAGATATGCCATAATTATTTAGTAGACAACAAAAGGAAAAATTACAAAGGTTATCCATGTTGGGTGAGGCTAGTTGTATGGATTGTGATGGAGAAGCACAACTCTTAATGATGGCTCTCATGTTAGCAAAACAAGAAAGTTTGGGACTTTTACAAAGGACAACGTTACTAAAAATGATAGCAACACACATGATAGTCTTAATCCCCTTTCTAGGGAAAACACGTAGAGCAACCAAGATCTTGATGGTGATGAGCAGTGTATAGATCCTATGCACATTGAGATGGAAGAGTTAGTTGATGGCAGTGGAGGGAAATCAACCACTACTACTGATTGTTAATGTTTTTGTATTGCTGGAATGTTAGAAGCCTCAATAACTCTCTAAAACAACATGAGGTAGTTAGCCTTATGAAGAAGCAAAAAAAGTTGATGTATATGGCTTGGTTGAAACAAAGTTAACTAGGCCTAAGCTTTTTTAATTTGTATAACTTTCGATTGAAATAATGGAAGTTTTTTTTCAAATGTTGATGTCTCTAATAATGCTAGAATTGTTGTTCTATGGAAGCCTTTGATTGTTCATGTTGAGCTTATTGATGTCTATAAACAAGGCATTCATGTTATTATATGCTGTATAGTTAACCAATTCAAGTTTGCTACCACCTTTGCTTATGGTTTCAACACCATCACTAACAGAATCTGCCTATGGCATAACTTGCAGCAATGGGCTTCGAAGACCCTTAGCTCATTATTAATGACTTCAATGCTATCCTATCTCAAAATGATAAACATAATGGAGTGCCCGCGACAAAACATGAGGTCTCAGATTTTTGCCAATTTTGCCGCAATCTTGATCTCGCGGACTTCATTTACTCTAGTTGTCACTTTACTTGGTCAAATATAACCATTTAGACTAAGATTGATAGAGTTCTCATCAATCATCTTTGGCCCTCTTTAGATGTCATCCTATGTTACCTTCTCTACTCCAAGTGCTTTTTCTGATCACTTCCCTATCTATATTGTCATTGGCCCCAAACAGATTTTTGGGAATAAACCATTCAAAATTTCAATATATTGTTGCCCATCCTGGATATATGGAACTCCTAAATGATTGTTGGCACTCTCATGTCTTTGGCTCCCCATGTATGTATTATGCAAAATGCTTAAGCTTCTCAAAGGGCCCTTTAAGCTTCTTAATAAGCTTCATTTTAACTACATTACTGAAAGGGTGATGCATGCTGGAGTGGATTTGGTGCAACACCAAATCCTTCTCCATGATAACTAGGACAACCAAGACCTTCTTCTTAGGGATAAATATCCTTTTCTTCACTCGGTTAATCTTAAATCCTTTGAGAAGTTGTACTTTGGACAGAAGCTTAAGTCCTCTATCCTCAAGGATAGTGATAAAGGCACCAAGTTTTTCCATGCTATGATGAGCCATAAACACCAACAGAATGTTATCCCTTCTATAAGGTGCAACAATGGCTTTATGTCTTCCTCTTTGGAGGAAGTAGGTGGGAATTTGTGGGGTTCTTTCATTGTTCACTTGGCTTCATTAAGCTCACCACTCCTGTGGAGGTCTTGGTGGTGCAAAATGGTAAATGTCTAGAGGTGGTTTCCCCTATCTCCCTTCTTGCCCCAATTACTAATGAAGAGATTTGATGTACCTTATTCAGAATTGGTAATGATAAAGCTCCTAGGTCAGATGGTTTCTCATCCTTTTTTTTAAGAAATCTTGGTCTGTTGTTGGTGATAATTTTTGCTCAGCTGTTAGGGTTTTCCTTAACTCTGGCAAGCTTTTGAAACAAGTGAATCACTCTATCATTACCCTGGTGCCCAAATCTATATATGCCACTACTTCATCTAATTTTAGCCCTATCTCTTGCTGTAATGTTATCTATAAAGTTATCTCCATAAGCCTTGCAGGTAGGTTGGCCATTTCTCTTCAGGATATCATTGGCCTGACCCAAAATAATTTTCTAGGAGGTAGGAGTATGACTAATAGTATTCATCTTATGCAAGAGCTATTTAGGCACTATGTTCGGAAGATCTCCTCCTTGAGATGTGTCGTAAAAATTGATTTTAGAAAAAACCTTTGACTCTATTCAATGGCCTTTCCTAAAGCATATTCTCTTGTTTCTCATGTTTCCAAACCTTTTTGTTCATTTGGTCATAAGTAATGTCAAAACTACCTCATTCTTTGTATCTGTCAACAGTAATCTTATATGGTTTCTACCTTTGTAAGAGCAGTGTTCAACAATATGATCCTCTTTCTCCCTACCTGTTTATCGTTTGTATGGAATATCTTACCAGGTTATTGCACCTAGGCTCCTAAAATCCTGAGTTTCACTACCACCCAAAATATAGATTGGCCATTTCTTTTCAGGATATCATTGGCTTGACCTAAAATGCTTTTCTAGGAGATAGGAGTATGACTAATAATATTCATCTTATGCAAGAGCTATTTAGGGACTATGTTTGGAAGATCTCTTCCTTGAGATGTGTCGCAAAAATTGATTTTAGGAAAACCTTTGAATATATTCAATGGCCTTTCCTAAAGCATATTCTCTTGCTTCTCGGGTTTCTAAGCAATTTTGTTCATTTGGTCATGAGGTGTGTAAAAACTACCTCATTCTTTGTATTTGTCAATGGTAATCTTCTATGGTTTTTACCCTTGTTGGAGCGGTGTTCAACAAGGCGATCCTTTCTCTCCTTACCTATTTATCGTTTGTATGGAATTCTTACCAGGTTATTGCACCTAGGCTCCTAAAATCCTAAATTTCACTACCACCCAAAATGTGCACTCATGGTATCTTCTTCACCTTGCATTTTCTAATGGTATCCTTCTTCTATGTTGAGGGGATAAACCCTTAGTTAATATCCGTTATCAATATATGTAGATTTTTAGGTGGACATTAGGTTTGGATATTAATAGTACTTAATTTTCTATCTATTTTGTTGGTGTTGATGACAAGTCTAAATTCCTTATTCTGTAAGATACTGGTTTTCAGAGGACATTTTCCCGTTCAGATATCTAGGTGTCCCTTTAAGATCTCCTAGGTTTTCGGCTAATCAACTCTCCCTTTTTTTACATAGTCTAGATCTGTTTTTTAAAGATGGATGGGGAAGTTTGTTATAGTGGCTGGTTCAGAACTCCTAAAATAAGTTATTTAAGGAATGGTTCAACTATGGCTTAATATTTTCCCTATGCTAGTTACTATTATTCATCATATCATATGTCTATGTAGGAATTTGCTTTTGAGTGGCCATATTCTAAGGAACAAATCAACCCTTGTGGCTTGGAAAATGATGTGTCTCTCCAAAGTGGAAGATTGCTTAGGCTTGCCTGATATTGCAACTAAGAACATGAGTTTTCTAGTTAAAC
The DNA here is from genome assembly GCA_015731905.1 of Salix dunnii. Classification (NCBI taxonomy): domain Eukaryota; kingdom Viridiplantae; phylum Streptophyta; class Magnoliopsida; order Malpighiales; family Salicaceae; genus Salix; species Salix dunnii. The sequence continues at coordinate 4,931,508 of CM027676.1, forward strand.
AACTTTGGAATAAAATCTTACTCTCTTTGGATCCATTAGGTGCATCACTTTCATTTACATCACTAGCCTATTTGGAATGAATGAGTTAAGAGGTCCACTGGACTAAGGTGGTTTGGGAGCAATGGTCATTGCCTAGAGCTAGTTTTGTTCTATGGCTAGCTGTTAGGGGTAAGCTCAAAACTAAGAACATATTAACTTTTCTGGGTATTAAAGCTACTTGTGCTCTGTTCTCTTAGGTTGAGGAATCTCATGGGAACCTCTTTTTTACCTATAACTGGATATCCCTCTTATGGTCCCAGATCAGATCTTGGTTGAGAATTAACAGGCACATGTCTACTCTTAACAATGCTATTTAGGGCCTTAACCCATATAGGAAAGGTCTTCATGCAAGAATGCATAGATTAGCTCTTTCCATAACAATCTATCTCATCTGGCATTAGAAGAATAGACGAGTCTTTGAATCGAATTGCAACTTTATGGATAACACTTTTTGAAAGTTCCAGATCTTGTTCTATACCATCTATACTTTCATGAAAAGGATCCCTCTCGTATTAATGTTGGGTAGTCATTTACGATGAGTTAGTTATGCCAGTTTCTAATCATGCCTGGGCTCTAATGATTGTTGTGTTGTCTTGTTTCTTGATCCTCTAAGCTCGGTTATGTTCGGCCATGGTGCCTTATTCCTCTATTTTAGGGTTTGCTCTCATATTTGTTTTTTTATTCAATTGTTCTTTTTTGAGCTTTTGGTGTCTGTTCCCATTTCAATTAAGGGCTTTGTTGTTTATGTAATTGAACCTACTAGTTATCTAGCATAATTTTCTTTGATCTTTAATATACTTTCATTTGATAAAAAAAATTATAATTGTTGGGATTGGTATAGGTGTTAATGCTCCGATTCCCACCATTGCATAGTTCTCACTTTCTCGAAAAAAGGTCTACCTCCTTTTGCCATTATCTCACATAAATATTTGTTATGATAGTTCTTTTAAATATTTATTTCTATTATATAATTCAAGTTTTGATTGCATGATCCAAGTCAATTAATATTAGGTCTTCCAAAAAAACACTATAATATTTGTTGTCACGTTAATATAGTTCATAACAATGATAATTTTATTATTACAAAACAATTAAATGATTATTATACAATTTTATTCGAATCCTTTTATACATGCAAGTTTCCCTAAGTAAAATGTTTGTATCAAATATTCTAGATTGTCAATCTCAATTGTCACTTGCCAGAAATATTTTTTTGAGTTATACCATAACAGGAATGTATAATGATGAGGTTTCAAGAAAAATGACAATAGATCAAGGCTGGAGTTTTTTTTTAAAAAAAAAAATTGAACACAATTTATATATTGGTTTTGTATATATAAATGTATTTAATAAATATTTCTAAATGTTTATTTGAATATTTAAACCTAAAAATGAAGAAAAACAAAGCCTATCCATTATTAAAAAGATTGAAATTTATTTTACAAAGGATATAAAAAGAAATAAATTAAATCAATCAAATTTAAAAAAAAAAAAACAAAAAAAAGGTTTGTAATTGTTAGACCTAAATGTTATCAGGCATCTAAAGCTAGCCTCACACTTGCCTAGTCTTGATATGCCATGTTTGAGTGAACTTTAAATATAATTTTGGACTAAAGTTTTTGTAAATAATGAATTTTAGACTTAAGTAACCAAATCATTGATTCGTCAATTGTTTTTTTGAGGTGTTTGATATTTAGAGAATGATACGAACAAGGGCTTGTCATAAATAAAGCCAACTAGTTTATGACTAAATATTATTGATGTGTATTTTTAGTTAATAAAATTCAAGCTAGTCTCTTGTATGGAGAAGGAGTTGTTGATATGTTTTTAAATTAGAATGTTATTATATTTTTCAATCCTTTAATTTATGTAGAAAGTTTGTGTCACATTGTACGAATAAGATAATCTTTTTGTATAAACTCACATGCAAAATGATGATCATCATAAAGGGGAGTAAGAGTTTGAGGATGGTCAAGGTTAAAAGTTCATGCTATTTTGGATTTTAAAATTTATTTTCCTAAGTCATTTTTTTGAATCTGCTTAGTTTTGTTTTAGGAAACATGTATCACCCGGTTGAAGAAGAGATAATAAGATACTCATTCAACACATTTAAAACTTGATATGAATTTGTGGTTGGAAGCACATTTTGATGAAACGAATATAAATCAGGTTTATAATATCTTGACTTGTGAACGACATGAAGTATTTAAATTATTGGATGCATGCAATCGATTCAGAGAGCTTAAACTTTAGAGTTCTATGAATTTTTAAACCAACAAGTTAAAGCTTTGATGACTCATTTTACTGCTAAGAAAGATTAGCTTAGTGTTGAGACGATTGTAGTTTGATGATTATTCATGGAACTTAAATCACACATAGATGGTATATTTACTCTCCCTCATCGCTCCTCAGTTCTAGCAAAGTCCTTCATTTTCCTTTTACTCTAGTTAGCTCATCTCTTTTTTTATAAATTGTATTTAAGCTGATAAGTTTCTAAATCTATAATAAATCTTTATTTATTTTTTATTTTAATCCTTTTTCTACTATATTTATTAGATTTAAAAAAAATACATATTTTAATAACTTACTAATGGACTTACCAATGAAATAAGTTCCTTGGTATTTTATAGCGCCAGAAAAAGAATTAATAGAAATTTCATTAACACTATTTAATTATCAATGTGTTAATTTTGTGGGTAATTTAGTCATGGACCATTGATGAAATTACTACCATTTCTTTTGTCAATGATTTGTTATATTCACTAATGGGAATGTCAATAATTATTTTTGCTTGTCATGCTTTATTAATTTATAAATTCATTGATGATTATATTATTCATAAAAATGATCAGCAAAATAAAAATCAGTGACTATAAGTTTCTTGACAAACATCAACCATTCATCATCTAAACTAGTGGTGACAAAATCAATATCTAAATACTAATGAAATATTCCATCAATAACATAAATTCTGATATTGAATCTCCTCACCAAATTTAGACCCAACTTAACATTCAAATTGAAAGTTAGAATATTTTTATGTCAAGTTGATCGTATACTCCAAATAGACCACTAATTGATTATAATTATATCCCACTAGTCCACAACTAAGTCTACTATACATTTTACATATTCCAATCATGACAAGCTCACAAATAATTATTTAAAACTATCAAAATTTTCAGTCCCATCTACATCATCAATCTTCCAAATTAGGATTCTAGTCAACCAAAATTAGTTACATAAGAAACACATGACTTAGCAATTAAACATGTATTGAGTATAAATTTATTACCACATGATTATACTTAAATTTTTCATCCAAACGATGGATGAGAAACTTAAAATCCATTAAAACTAAAACTGGTTTAACTAAGGATATAAAAACATATTATATAAAAATAGAAGATAGAGTAAGCCATGAACGACATTTCAGAGCTTGGGACCCTTCTTGCTAGAAAAAGAAGAGTACATGACAAACGTATTTCCAAATGATATGTGTACTAAGTACGAACCTCATAGTTGCATTCAGTGCATCAACTGTTGAGGAAGATATGGCATACGGAAGTTTTGCATGAATTTTTCAAAAACAAATCTCTCTTTTGTACGATTATTAGAGAGATGAAAAATCAAAATGGTATTTCGCAGACCGAGACATCCTCTTTTCTTCGATTGTACAAATCCTGACCCACCTCGCCAAACAGCCCGTTCCCCTCCTCTCTCTCAATATAATAGTTGTAGGTCAAGCAATGGGGGCCTACCTCGTATTTCTTTTTTACCAATCAATCTCAAAAGCCATAAACAGAGAATCAAAATTATTGATTGTTCTCTGAGAATAATAATAGAAGACCATGTAGTAATAAATAAAATATTAGCACTGGAGTACGTGTAATGCTGAACAAGTACGTACAGTAAAAGAGAATGATTGCATATTTTTTGTAACTATTTCCCGTGAGCACGTCTAATGGCATTCAATCACACTAGTAATCATGCTATGGCTGGTGTGTGCACGGAGAAAGAGAGGGAACAGTTTTTGCTTTTTAACTCTTTCACCTACCGTCTGCTAAAAGCCTGTAATTATCAAACTTCGTATGATGGCTTCTCTATCTGGCAACTATGTTGTGATTACGATCTTTTTATGGCTCCCCCTTTTACTTTTTATAGGATGGGAAAGGTGGCATTGAGTGAGCCTAAGGGTTTGAAGTTTAAGGCCGGTGATGTACGGGGAAATTATTTGCCGATACAATTATTACAGGATAAATAAATAAATAGAGTGTGAGTATTTTCTAGCTAGGACTTGAAAGGGAACAAGGGAAAAGACAGAAAGCGCACGTCAGAAACAAGCCTGTTGCTTTGGATCTTGGTTTTGGTTGTGTGGAGGGCTTCAAAGGAATCCTTTCTCATCCTCATCATCTCTGATCTCTCTCCCCTTCCCCTTCTCTCCCTCTCTCTCTCTCTCCATAGACACAGACACACGCACACGCACACCCCAGGCAGTCATGTTTACATATTTCATCTCAGCATGGTATGGTTCAGATTCAATTGACTCGCAGATTCTGTGTGCTGCTAGTTTTGTTTAATCTTCTTGGACTCAGCAAATAGCTGAGCTAGCTAGCTAAGAAGCGAAGTCTTGTTCTAGTCTTGAAGGAGTTGATTTGGTGCTAATCCACCTAGCTAGCTAGGATCCTGTTTTATGTTTCTTGTCCATTTCTTTGTTCTTTTGTATTGTATTTATTTTCCTTCTTGTTAGCTTTCAAGTGGATGATAGAAAGAGAAGTGATATATCATCATCAAGAGGGATATAGGGAGAATTAACGAAAGGATATTTATTCCACACTGAATATATTCTCAGAAATTCAAGGCAAGCGGAAATCAGCTTCTGTGCTCATGGTCTAGCTTATCACTTTCCACTTTTATTAGCCTCACTAGCTTAGGGTTTCCGCACAGATCCTTGGGACGTTTGACACATGTAAAGAGGTTAGTCTGTGGCTCATAAATGCACATCTTGTAGCTGGTATCATCATTCACACAGTCATGCAATTATTTCTTTAATATAGAGAGAAGATGTTGAAAGGCTTGGTAATGGATGAGAACATGTCCAATTTAACTTTCGCATCTGGTGAAGTAAGCGCTTCTTCAGGCAGCAGAATTGAAATTGGTGCTATACACCCTCAACACTCCTTTGATTCAACAAATCAACCGCCGCCAAAGAAGAAGAAAAGTTTTCCAGGCAACCCAGGTTTCAAATCTTCAAGACCATCACATGCATTTCTTGGTTGCAAATCAAAGTAGCTATATGTTTCGTTATTATCTTTTTATTTGTATCTTGATACTGGTTTCGATTAATTTTATACCAGACCCAGATGCGGAAGTGATAGCTTTGTCTCCCAACAGTCTGCAGACAACAAACAGATTTATATGTGAGATCTGTAACAAGGGATTTAAAAGAGATCAGAATCTTCAACTGCATAGAAGAGGGCATAACCTGCCATGGAAACTAAAGCAAAGAACAAACAAAGAGGTGAAAAAGAAGGTATATGTGTGTCCAGAGGTCACATGTGTGCACCATGATCCATCAAGGGCTCTTGGGGACCTTACTGGGATCAAGAAGCACTTTAGCAGAAAGCATGGTGAGAAGAAGTGGAAGTGTGAAAAGTGCTCAAAACGTTATGCAGTTCAATCAGACTGGAAAGCTCACTCTAGAATTTGTGGCACAAGAGAGTATAGATGTGATTGTGGCACTCTTTTCTCTAGGCAAGTACACTTTACAATTCAGTTTCCACTCCACTCCATTCCATGCATGATAAAAGTTAAGATTCATTTTTCTTAGTCTTTAGTGATCTACAATTAAGCTTACTAGCTCTCCTTAATGATGTAGTATGGACATGCCTCCTCCTTGTGTCAGATAAGAGTAAGAGAAAGAAAGCATCTTGAGTTTTTGACTTCTTATCCTTATGGTTTCAAAATGCTTCAAGTTTAGAGAGCAAGAGAGGGAGAGACTTTATTAAGTTAAATTATTATCGCTATCTTTAAAGTTGCTAAGATTAAGAAACTTTAATGGTTAGATCTACTGTGTCATTGTCCTTGGTGAAGAAAAAAAAACGAAAATACAAAAGTAGCTAGACACGAGAGAGAGAGAGAGAGAAAAGAAGTGGTACTTCACTACTGTTTGCGTCATTTTAATGGTATACGTTTTTGTTTTCTTCTGCTTGTTTTCTGTGGTTACAGGAGGGACAGTTTCATCACCCACAGAGCCTTCTGTGATGCTTTAGCAGAAGAGAGTGTTAGAGCGACCACTGTAAACCCTATTCTCTCCTCTCAACAACCTGGCTCCTCTGCTTCACACCTGATCAATTCACAAGCCCTGTCAGTCAAAAGAGAGCAAGATGAAAACCAGCATCTTCTTAACCCTAGACCAGAATATAGTATCCCACCATGGTTAGTTTTTCCACCAATCGGAGAAGCTGGTACAGGTCCACCACAAATCAACCCCGCCTCACAACTATTCCCAGAAAATTTTGACCAGTCATTTTTGCAACATGGGAACCCTAGCACTAACCCTACTGTACTTCCTCCATTCCAGTACTCATCAAATACCCCACACATGTCTGCCACTGCATTGCTGCAAAAAGCAGCACAAATGGGGGTGACGATGAGCAAGCCTTCTCCGTCACCTGCTGCTGCTGCCATACCTAGACCCCACCAAGGTCACATGTCTAATCAAAACCCTGGTTTCAGTTCCACGTTGCCAGCAAGTTCTGGTCTATTTTTGTCATCACGTGAAGAGATGGGAGGTGAGTTTGGTCATGGGCTGGTATCGTTAGTGAATAAAGGTTCTGCTGTCACATCTGGTATGATGGAACATCTAGCTGCGAGTGATGCAGGAGGAGGGCATTCTTTAGAACATGATATGATGAGTTTTTTATCTTCTGCGAGTAGGTTTGATGGTTCATCCTTTGATAGTGAGGATTTCAATGGAATGTTGATTCCGAAAAGAGACAGTGGTAATTTTCAGGGAATACTTTCAAAGTCAACAGAATCCCAATTTAGGAGGAGTGATCATGACGTTAGAACCTCTACTGCTGGTAGTCCTCATGTAGGTGGGAATGATGGCTTGACAAGAGATTTCTTGGGTCTTAAAGCATTTCCTCAGAAGGACTGGCTCGATCACATTAACCCTTCAACATATGGGCAAAGGAACCAAAATCTACCACCACCTTGGCAAGGTTAGCAATTTACGGATCGAAATGTCATATCACCTGCTCCTCCCTTTTCTCCTTCTTTGAAAGATATAGAAGGTCCAAAGCCAGATATTTATATGGCATCCTTATTGTTGTATGACAGTTCTAAGTAATAGTGCTCCACCGTCTAAACTCGGGCTTGGAACCTTTTTCCCCTGTTTAATGAATCTTAAAACAGTCAACAGAAAAACACATTTTTTATTACGTTTTTTATTGATTTTCAAAGTTATAAGAATATAAAACAAATGAATCTATTTATACAAAATATAATAAAATAAAATAAAATAAAGGATCATGAAAATTCAAGAGATTAAATCCAAGATTCATGAATAATCAAGACACTAAACACAAAAGTCATTGACATTCAATACACGTAATTATAAATTTTATAACACTTTTCCTTAAATCACCATATATTAAAAATATGTCTTATTAAAATCTTGCAAAAGAAAATCCAATGGAAAAAAAACTAAACAGAGGAAAACAAGTACAATATTCTTGTGTGATTTTCGAATACTTTAGAATTCAATAGAGAGTTTTATATAGATACACTTCAAAACCCATATTTGAACATTTTAGGATTTAAAAAAAATCAAATTATCTCATTAAATGTCTTATTAAAATCTTGCAAAAGAAAATCCAATGGAAAAAAAACTAAACAGAGGAAAACAAGTACAATATTCTTGTGTGATTTTCGAATACTTTAGAATTCAATAGAGAGTTTTATATAGATACACTTCAAAACCCATATTTGAACATTTTAGGATTTAAAAAAAATCAAATTATCTCATTAAAACCTTACAAAAGAAAACTCATTGAGAAAAAACCTAAGTGAAGGAAAAAGAGTATAATTTACATTAATTTTCCCTCAAAAGTACTTGTCTTATGATAAATCTTTAGGATCATGTATTCCAATATTAAGGACAAGTTTCTTGAAGGTTGAAGCTTAACTTGATATTATTTTTTTTCTTTTTATTGAAGCTCGTGAGTATAAAAGAACTTTAGTGATATATGTTTTGTTTCATGTTCTTTAATGTAACCTCATCTAAGTTGAGTGATGTAGAAAATATTATCTTCAAACAATATTGTAGGACTATTTTTAATTGTTAACAATCCATATTTTCCTTTTATATGTTGGATAATTGATCTTAGTCATATATATTCTCGACTTATTTCATCGATCACAATAATTTCTAAATGATTTGATGAAGTGGTCATTAATGTTTGTTTGACAAATCTCCAAGAAATCACAGTACCACTATAGGTAAATAAATAACTTGTTTGTGATCTCTTTTGTGGGGATCAAAGAAATAACTTGCATTTGTATATCCAATCAATTATGAACTTGATCCACTATAAAATAACTTCATTTTGGTTGATGAAGTATATATTTGATTTTATTCCAGTGTCTTTTTATGAGAATGAAACTTATCATTCCAATAAATTGATTGTAAAAGTTATATTTGATTTTGTAAAATTTGCAAGATATATAAATGCTCCAATAACACTAAGATATGGTACTTCAAGACTTAGAGTTTCTTCATCCTCTTCTGGTGGTTGAAAAGACATTTTTTTCACATCAAGTGATACTATAAGTGTAATCAAAGGATGCACATTTCAATTTTCAATGCTTTAGGACTTTTTTGTATACTTCAATGATGGACAGATATTTCATTTGAAAGATATTCAATTTGTAAACCAAGATAAAATTGTCTTTCTTAGATCTTTCATCTTAAATTCATATTTCAAATAGGTTGTATTTTTTATCAGTGCTTTAGGAGTACCAACAATATTTAAATTGTCAAAATATATTGCAATAATAACATATTTGAATGTAGAGGTATTCATTAAGATGATTATATCACATCTGATTAGATTACTTCAACTCATATAAAAACTTTTATAGTTTAATGAGATAAACATTTATGGGTTTATCATAAAAGGTTTTAGCATTGTAAATCTTTCATGGATTTTCATAAGAATATCTATATCTAATGATCCATATAAATATGTTGTAAGTATAATCATTAAATACAAATATAGGGTTTTTAAGACTGCTTAACAAGTTAAAAATATTAAAGTGATCGCATCAAAATTGAAGAAAATATTTCCTCATAATCAATGTCAGGTCTCTACGAGAAACCTTGTATAATAAGTCATGCCTTATATCATATAATTTCATCATTCTTTTTTTGTTTTCTAATAAAAACAACAACTTATTTCCAACATGCATAGCACATTAATGTGTATGAACTATATTTTCAAATACTTCATGTTTTGCAAGAGAGTTTAACTATGTTTGGATTATTAACTATATTTTTAGGTATCTAATTATCTTTAGGAGGCCCCTTTTCACATTGATCAATAGATTTGAAAACAAGATTTTATATTTGTTCTGTAGGTGGGAACTCTCCAAGAGTATCACCATCTATTCGTTGGAATGTTTTTTCATAGGATTTCTATCTTTAACACCAACAGGTCTTCCACCCTTGAAGTATGGTATAAATTCATTTGCTGCTATGTTAGTTTTTTTCCTTCAAGGATTTCAATTCTGGATGGAGCATTTATAATTGGTTTCATAACCTATTTTTGGGTTATTCCCTAAATTTTATCCAAAATCAAATTAAAATAATAAAAATAAAACAAAAAGAGCTGATTCGATAGAAAAATCAAGGTGGAAAATTTAAATATTTTTGAGAGTCCGATTATATCTCTTTTCTTCCCAAAAATGAAGGAAAATACAAATTTAAGTCTAAAATAATTTATTACTAGACAAATCTACATAAAAATTAAGCCAAAAAGAATAATTATATTTTTTATAGGCCAATTTTATTTTATCATGGCCCAATTTAGAGTACATTATGTTTAGAAATTAATTTAGGGTCCAATTGAAGGATTTAATAAAGTGCAAGGACTTAATTATACTTTAAATTGGTCAAATTAATTTTATTAAGAGCCTAATCAATGAAAAATCAAGTTCATGAGTTTAATTTAGGTTCAATTGAGAAGATTAAAATTTTCTGAGATCGAATTGAATTTTTCCAAGCCAATTATGCGAAGTCAGGTGTCAAATTGAAGATAATTGAGAGTTTAATGGTCAATTGAGGGTTAAATTGCATAAATCTAAAACCATGGACCAAACTAAAAAGGGCGTGCAAAACTAAGGTTGTTGTTGAAATTTTGACGGGGATATAATTGTACAAATTAAAAGTTTAAGCCAATTGGGGCTTTAATTAGAATAATTATAAATTTAGGACCAAATCTTCCCAATCCTACAAATATGACTACACTGTTCAGTCACTTGAACAATGCTGACATGCTGCTGTAGGTGAGTAGAGGCAACCCATCGCTACATAGAATGTGCAGCTGAAAGGTTGCCTCCTTCGCCTATAATTGGCACAGATAACACCATGCATTGAGAGGGGCCGATTTATAGAACATGAGAGGAAATTTTTGTAAAGAACATGGGAGGAGTGAAAGGGGAGCATTTTTACATAACATGGGGAGAGAACAAAAAATAATATAAGGAAGGAGACAAACAGAGGGGGGGAGAAGAAATTGGTAGAGATTGCAACTGAAAAAAACTACAAACTGCCATTAGTATCAAATTTTTTTCTTCTTCATCATCGGTAGCCACTCCCCATCACTGGAGGCCTCCAACCGTAGCTTAACCCGATAACTAGCCTCCCTCTACAACGTCAACTTTCTCTCTCTCTCTCTCTCCCCTACAACATCGATAGCTCCCTCTCCCCTCCAACAGCAACGCCTAGCGAGCGCCAATGGTTGTTCCTTCGGCATTGACGGCTCCTCCCCCACATTAGAAGTGTCACCATAACCTCCAATTGTAGGTAGCTTTTGCGACATAAAATAGCTTCCCCTACAAGAACCAACAACCAACTTTCAATAGCTTTCCCCACCACCACATGCCATCATTTTCGACACTACCATTACAAGAAGAACCACCTCGCTCTCATATACTCGGTGGCAGTAACAGGTACACCGATCGTCACCCTTAGCCAACCGTCATTTCACTATTCACCATTAGGTGAACAGTACGGGAGTGAATTAATTCACTCCCCTCTCCCACTTTTCTGTAGGTGAATAATGGGTTGATCGAGTTGAGCCATGTGCCTATGTCGGCCACCTAAAATAGGTGGGTTGACCACTTGAGCCATATGCCTATGTCGGCCACCTAAAATAGGTGTGTCAGTCGGCCCCCCTAGGCTGGCAGTCCAACCCCCATAAAAACATACAAAGATATAAAATACAAAATATGCATAAAAAATATTTATAAATAAATATAAATAAAAAAGTGTTGTTTTCATTCATACAACCGAATTTCAAGGTTTTCCAAATATATTTTTCATAAAAAATATATATTGTATCTTTCTTATGTTTTGAAATGAAAATTTGATAACGTAATTGGTTTATAATTATCCATTGTAATTTGACTAAAATATTAAAAAAATTAACAATTATCTTTTTTCGCTATCGTGGTGTAAAATTACATTGCAAAGTACATTCGCAAATAGTAAAAAACATGGTTTTCAAAATGAAATGTATTTTTTTTTGTTAGGTTCTCAACTTTTAATTAGGTAGAGATTCTGTCACAAAGAGAGATTTACCTCGAGCTTTAGGAAAGACCAACGAATAAGAAAAATCAAACTTAGAAAAACAATAAAACAACAATGCAGCTTGTCTTAGGTAAGGTACATTAGGGGTGATGCGTCTTTCACTTGCACAACTAGTCCCCTTACCCAGACACTCGCAAACCAATAGGTTTCCTATTAACCTTAATACTAGGTGGCGACTCCTAAAGACTTATTGTTGTGACTTTACGACTATAAAGTACCCCCTTTTTCACCACATACTGTTCTCCCCTTCAGGGGATAACGGGGCGCGAAGTAGAAAAAAATATCGTCGTGACAGTTGAAATGTGAGATTTAACCACCTTTTCATTATTATTGAAAGCATCCACTAATTGATTTGGAGTATCTTGTAAATGAATTATCTTTTGAGCTTCAAGTTCACATTGATTTGTTCTTGAATTAAAATGAGATAACTTTGAGTTATTCAAAGTAATTTCTTGTTGTGCTTCTGTCATGTATTTTTTTTCCTTGGTGATGGAAAAATATTGGATGAATATGGACATATCTTAGTTAATTATCTCAAGTCATGGAAGAGAGTTAGATGGTTAAATCCTAGGTAGTTGCTGCAAATCTTTATAAGTCCTTTACAAACACCTCGGTTAGAGCCTTCATTTCAAGTTCTTTCTTTGTCTTGGATTAAAAATTATTTTCCTATATTTATCTATTACATAACATTTACATATTTAATTAAAAAATATCAAGTTACATTCGAGGAAAATTAGATGAAGAAAGAATTTATAACCCAAAAGAAAAATAAAGATAAAGTCGAACATTATCTAATATACTAAAAGAGCTTAGAGTAATTACTGTATCATATGTGTGTTTTCACTATGGATTACAATAGTGCTGCTCAGTTTTCGGGTCGGTTCTGTTCGTTTTAGGTGGCCAGTTTGCTAGTTTTCCCCTTTTCGCAAAGTGAAATAAAACGACTAAAAACGACTGCTGAGTGGAGGGGTACCTCGGTAATTGCATGATTTCCGGTTTGGCTTAGTCCGGTCCAGTCAGTCGCTTCTTTTATTTTTTTATTTATTTTTATTTGAACAGTGCAGTAACCATTTTATCCCTCAAAAAGGATAAAAATCAGCTCTAGCCAAGAAGGGTGCCACGATAATTTCATATTTTTTGAAAATGGATAAATACGTATATGTCCCCTAACAAGACAAAATTATTGAGTTGGCCTTAGGGGCATCCGGTAATTGACCTTTTTTAAAATTATTTTTTGTCCAGTTTTGGTGGGCCCGCGTGTCACATGCGGGCGACGGTAACCGACCTCACGTCCTCTTCGAGCGATGTGTGCAGTTGCTTGAGGTGTCAAAAAATGAGCATTCGACATTTCACCTAATGCGCCGCCGTGTCCTTTTCCTCTTGGTGCGGCGCGTTGTTTAACATGGTGACCTATATATAGGCGATGGTAGATTGAAGGTTGTTTGTCCGTTTTCTCTTGCCTCAGTGGTAAAGTACAAGGCGACCCCCCAGTTTTATGGTTATTTGATTTCAGTCCCTGAACTTTAAATTGTTTTGTATGGACCTGATTTCTGTTATATAATATTTTATTTGTTTCAATTGGGTCCTTGGATTGAAATTAATTATATATTTCGGTTTCAATTCGGTCCTTACTCTTTTAATTTCCGGATTGGTTTTAAATCCTTTAATATAATCAGTACAAAGGCTTTGATTTTTTTCAATTTTATCCTTTGATTGAAATTGATAATATATTTGGTTTCCATTTTGGCCCTTATACTTTTAATTTTGGATTTTAATTCCTTTTTTTCTATTTTTATAATAGTCTCTATTTTTGTCCATGTTTATATGTGTGTGCTCTTAGCTTAAGCTTTAATTTTTATTATTTTCTTATTTATTGTTGTATTTTTTAAAAAGATTTGTTCCTTAAATTTTAATTTGTGTTTGTGATATTTTGAAAGTTGATATTCCTGATTTTTTTTCCCTTTTTGTTCTTTCTTTTAGTTTGTTTATTAGTTTTTATTATTATTTTCAAGTCAAGTGATTTTTTCATAGATAATAATTTTTTTATATAATTTTTTAAATTTTTTTGTTCTTTTGTTAAAGCTTTTAGGGTTTATTTAGTCTTTGATTTAATTTTGTTTTTAGTATTTAATTTAGTAATAATAATAATAATAATAATAATAATTTTCGTTTTTGTTCTTATTTTTTTGTTAATGTTTTTCATTTTTTTTTATTAGGGAAATTTAATCATTTTATTATTTTAGTAGTAATAGTAGTGATAATTTGAATATTAAGACTTCGATGTTGTTGTTGTTATAGTGTAATGATCTGTTTCATTATATCATTTTAAAAAAAGAAATTGTTCTTAAATTTTAGTTTTTGTTTATGATTATTTGAAGATTTATATTTCTTTTTTTTCCCATTGTTCTTTCATTTTGTTTTTTTATTTTCATGTCAAATGATATTTTTTTCAAGTAATAATTTTTATTTTTATTTTTATTCTATTTTTTATTTTATCGTTTTGTTTTCTCTTTTCTTAAATGTTTTAGGCTTTTTTATTCTTTGATTTAATTTTTTTATTATTAACGCAATAATAATAATAATAATAATAATAATAATAATAATAATAATAATAGTGTTCTTTCTTGCCTACTCTTTTATTATTGTTTTTTAGTTTTTTTTCCCCTGGATTGTTTAATAAATTTTATTGACTTAGTAGTGAAAGTAATGATATGTTTAGATATTAAGGCTTCGATATTATTGTTGTTATACTATGGTGTGTTGATGTGTTTTATTATATTAAATTTTGCATGTATAAATGCAATATTTTATTTTTGAATTAGCAAAATTTATTAATTATTTGAATTTCAACAATTATGAAAATTGTTTGTGCAACGTAATATGGACAATGAACTGGTACATATCCTATTTAATAAAAATTACAATCTTTCAAACATTAAAAGACATAATCATATTATTTTGTAATTGTCATAATCATCTATCATACATAAAAACATTTTAATATCATGATAAATTACATCAGATGCTTTAATTGTAATTATTAGCTTTATGTGCTACTATAAAATAATATTTTAACACTTAGAAATATTCAATCAAATCTAATTTGATAATTTCACAAACAAAATAAAATGTATTTAACATAATTTATATGATAAATATTTTTTTTTAAATCTAATAAGAAAATAAATTACATTAAAAAAAAATTTAATATTCTAAAATATTTTATAATTAATTAAATATATTTTATTGTCTTAAGAAACTATCATTATTTTTTGCTAAATAGTATTTACTTAAACCATTTGATTAAACAAATCTTAATATCATTAGGTATCATAAACTTAAAAATTTGATTAAACAATTTGATTCATTCCTAACCTAATTAGGAAATTTTATTCCTTAACTAAAATAATTTAGGGTTTCAATTTTAATATAAAGTCATGATTTTATATATGAAGTGCCAAAATCATAATTTCAGCTCCAAAAATACTTAAAGGATTTTAGATATAAGTTGCACATGTAAAATCATAATTTTATTGCTAAAAAAACTATAGTAGCTGAATCATATATTCAACCACTTTTTTTTTTTTTACAGTGGCCTTACTGCTGCTAGTACGGGTTACCCACGCCAATGCAACCCTTAGTAGCAATAAAAGGCTTATATCTGGTGGATCCATTTTAAACTAGTTTTCAAAACGTGTCTTAAAACATTGTCAATAAAAGATTCAACAAATCTAATAATAATTGGAGAATTAAAATTAACATAAATTTTTATTCTTTGTTGTGGACCCATTTTAGTCTTTTGTGGGGGTGTTACAAGCACATATATCGCATAGTAAAAAAATTATAGATGAAATATATTTGGTGGTATATCATAAACAAATTATAAAAATGAATAATTATAGTAAACACTTGGTCTAATTCTAATCAATGATGCAACATGTAATATAGTATGTTTCCAAATAAATGTAGGCAATTTTAAATTTATAAGTAATGGTCTAGTAATTAATTGAAATCACTTTATAAATTATTATATTAGACCATTTTGAGTATATACATGAGTAACAAGATGTTTAACATCAATTCCAATAGAAGTACAAAAATTATCAAATGCCTGAGAAGTAAACTCACCTGTATTATCCAATTGAGTTTTCTTGATTGGATAATAAAAAAATTAGGTCCATAGTCTGATAATATGTGTTATTAAACTAGCAAATGCAATATGTTATCTGGAAAGTAAATAAATACATGACTATTTACTTGATGCATCATTTAATACTATAAAATATCTCAAAGGTCTTCATGTTGGATGAATAAGCCCACATATATCTTATGGAATTATTTTGAGAAAAGATGGTTATTTTATGAGAACCTTTGATGAAGATGGTTTGGTAATTAATTTACTTTGACAACATGTAGCTTATGAATTTTCACATGGTAAAAGAATCTTCTAAGTCCTTTAAAAGATGGCTATATGAATTATTAATAATTCATCACATCATTATTGATCCTCGATCCTTTCACTCATTTTTACATACATAACTAAGTGTTTTCTCTCACCCTAAAGGTTCCCCATACTTCCCTTTGTTGCAAGACAAGCATAATAGACAAGTATGAAAGGGATGCAAAGTAAGCACACACTATGTACAGGAAAACTCCCAATTTTTATTAAACTTATAAATAAAGGAAATACATAAATCCGTATGTGTTATGCCCAAGCTTAGCATGCTATGCACAAAACTCTTTATGCTCAACACGCTCTATATGCTACTCTGCATTGTACACAGTCAAGGCTTTTTAGCCTATTTATAGACATGTACAAGACAATTACAAACATAAACTACCATCCCTACATTTTAGAAAGTAGTGGGGCACATTCTCCTCCATTTTGTTTTGTCTTAATGAGTGGTTTTGACCCATGATCTCATGATCTTGGTGTCATTGAGAAGCACTCCCAGCCATGCTCCATGTTCAACAGCCATGCTCCATGTTCAACAGCCATGCCCCTATAATCTGGAAATCCATTTCCAAGTACATCATACCCAAATATATTTGTTTTTAGGTCAAAACACTTTTGATGCATCACAATATTTATTTCAATGAATTTTATGATTGTACAATAAATTCCAGAAGAAAAAGTAGGTAGTTTTTCAAGTAAATATATGGAGTATATAAAGATATTTCTTATATCTTCATCTGTTGTTTCAATATGATAATTATTAGCATATATAACTTTAAAAATAAGTATATTTCTTCTACACCCAGGTAAATATAATACAATTTTGATACCAAGTTTCTTGTTATTTAGTAACACAATATTAGCTTTTTTAGAGCATTTAATATTGTCTACTCGTCCTCTTATTATAGTGACAATAGCTTTAGTTAATATTAAATATTCAAAGTATATTTTTCTTTGGAAATTCGGTGCGTTATTGAATTATTTTCCAAATATAAATCTTCATCGTGAAGAGTCATGTCAATATTAAAAATATAAGTAAAGTTTATTATTTAACCAAAACAAAATTAACATTTTTTATTGAAATGTAATAACATAAATATTCTAAGACAAATAAAATTTTTTAATCATCCCAAGAGATTCCATCACTAAACATACTCTCTATTTTGGCTAGGTTTTGGAATAAATAAGAAATATAAAGATAAGTATTAGCACTAAGATAAACATTATAATATTTATGAATAAAATTAGTTTAAGTTATTTTCTATTTTAGAGAGGTTAGATATAAATCTGTAAGATATTTTGGTGTGCGACAGGTACATGACTAATGACCATACATATAACACCTATGACACTTGTCTTTAGCATTATGGAAATTCTTCCTCTTTTCTTGTATGGGAATATTGTATCTCCACTTTTGGTGGTATGATGGGTTCTTTTTTTAGAGGATTATCTCTTCTATTTTCTCATTTATTTTTTCATACCTATATCATTGATTCTTTCTTATCTTTTGGACAAATAATCCATTCATTTTAGGGTATGGTTTAAAACCTGTAGGATGAGATTGATGTTTTTTCATCAAAAACTCATTATTTTATTCAGCCACAAGAAAACATGAAATAAGTTAAAATCACATTTTGAAATTGCGCTATTTATAATGTTATTGTAAGACAATGTTTAAGACATGAAAAATGGAGAATGTTTTCTCTAACATTTGATCTTCTATGATATTTCCACCACACAATTTCAGTTGTATTATATTCATAATTTGGTGTTTTGTGATATGTTCTTTAAGGCACTTTTAAAAGAAGTAGAATAATATTTAGTACTCAATTTAAAATATTACAACTTCAGGAGCAACCAATCATAACGAGCTCAAAGAAGTATGATAACTTTTTTATGGTTATATTTTTCCTTTAGATCTCACCATAAACACAAAAGGATATTTTATTATAAGATATATATTTTTCAATTCTTCATAATGATTATGGCGAATGAAATTATTGCTTTTGGGTCATCCTGCAAGGATACATAATTTTTTTCTGTAGTGGTCTCTCTAAAATTCATATCTTCTAGATGAATCTAAAGGCAAAAATCCATAGAAAATAATTATCTCTAGAGAATCAAGAGCGGTAAATTCAAGATTTGTCAGACTGGACATTATCTTTATCTCTAAAAAGAAAAAAATAACTTATCAAATAAAATCATGAATTCAAAAGAAACAAAAGAAAATTAGTCCTTCAAGAGTATTATTGTTTTAGTTTTAGAAATATTATTTTTTCAGAAACTGTATTTAATTTATTAAATTCTTCAGGAACTTACAATTTAGTTTAAAGAACCAAAAGACAAAAACCCAAGAGTCATAAAAAACCAAAAGACTAAACTCAAGAGTTATGGATATTCAATATATATAATTACGGATTTTATAACAATAAAATATATTTTTTGATAAAAAAATATCCAAATTCTATAAAGAATTTAAAGCATAATTTTCAAAATAACCTAGTATTGATGGATGAAATTAAAACAAAAAACTTAGAAAAGAAAAAAAATATTGGGTTGGTGAATGATGAAATTGAAAAAAAAAGGAAAAAAAACCACTATAACAAATAATAATATTTTATAAGAAAAAATTCAATTAAAAAGGAAAAGAATACAATCAACTAATCTCAATCTGAACCCGTAACCTAGATTATGAGATCAAGGTAAATCATAAAAAAATTAAAAGAAACAAATAATGAACCTTAATTTCCAACCAATCTAAAGTCAAATGATGAAATAAAAAACAATTCAATCAGAAAATGTAGTGACAAAAAATAATTTGAGTCAACTTAGGTTCACCTATTAAACTAGAGATCTATGTCATGAGATTAGAATAAAGTCATAGGAAGCAATTGAAACACCATTTTCTAATAAATCTAATGCTAAAGGTTAAAATTGAGAGGAAAATCCATGAAATTGATATGTATATCCCAACAAAAAGTAAAAAATAAAATAAAATATGAAGCACAACTTTCAAAATAACCTAATATTGATGGATTAAATTGAAAAAAGAAAACTACGAAAAGAAAAGAAGATTGGGTTAGTAAAAGGTAAAAAAAAAAAAAAACTTTCAATTAATAAAGGACAAAATACAATCAATTGATATGAATTTGCTAAACTCATGACTCAGGTTATGAGATCAAGAAAATATCATAAAAATGAAAGAAAAAAAATCATGAAACTTAATTTCCAACCAATCTAATGTCAAATGATGAAATAAAAAATAAATCAATTATAAAGTATTGAAAACAAACAATTTTTGTCAATTCAGGTTATATTGTTAAACTTGAGATCTAAGTCATGAGATCAGATTAAATTCATAAGAAGCAATAGAAGAAAAAAACTCTATTTTTTAATAAATCTAATGTTAAAGTTTGAAATTTAGAAAACAAATCCATGAGATGGACATATTATCCCATCAAAAAATAAAATATAAAGCATAATTCTCAAAACAATATAATATTTCTGGATGAAATTGAAACAAAACACTAAGAAAAGAAAATAAGATTGGCTAGCAAATGGAGAAATTGAAAATAAAATCCAATTAATAATATTTTTTAAGAAAAAGTTTCAATTAATAAAATATAAAATACAAAATACAATAGACTATTGTGAACCTACTAAACTCGTGATATAAGCTCTTTAAAAAAAAATAAGTGCATTCAAATCAGGTTATGATAACGTATAAATTAGTGAATGATTAAATAAATAAGCCTAAGAAACCTCATAAACTTTCAATATGTGGGCTCATAATATACATAACATTTGCACAATAGCAACATATATAACATTTCAATGTCCATATCTTTACGCATACTCTACCTTAAGGGCAACATATATAATATACAGTATGTAGGTGGGGAGATTTTCAAATAAAGTAAATTCTTCTCTTTTCATAAATTGTCATAACCCATTTTTAGGTTATTCCTCAAAATTTACTCGAAATAAAAATATAATAAAGGGGATGACATTGGTAGAAAAATGAAGTTGGAAATTTTGGACTGATTCGACAGCCCAATCATACCTTTTTTGTGCCCAAATATTAAAAAAAAAATATAGATTCAAGGCTAAAATCATCTATTATTGGATAATTCCATGTAAAAATCATGTCAAAAGGTATAATTTTATTTTTTATAAGTCAATTTGATTCAATCGCAGGCCAATTTAAAGTATAATTATGTTTGAGAATTATTTAGGGTCCAATTGAAGGATTTAATTAAGTGCAAGAACTTAATTATACTTTTAATTTATCAAATTAATTTTAGAAGAGCTTAATTGATGAAAAATCAAGTTCATGAGCCTAATTAGGAAAATTGGAATTTTCAAAGACCAAATTGATTTTTTTTTCCAAGTCAATAGTTTAAAATCAGTGGCAAGATCAAAGATAATTGAAAGTTTACTTCACAACTGAGGGTCAAATTGCATAAATCCAAAACTAAAGACCAATGTAAAACAAGCGCCTAAAGTTAAGGCTGTTATTGAATTTTTAGTGGGGATACAACAACACAAATTTAAAAGTTTAAAGATAATTAGGAGCGTAATTAGAAAAATTACAAATTAAGGGATCAAAGTGCATTTTCACCTTCTCCCAACTTCTGCAGACTTGAGTGCACTGTTCAGTGATTTGAACAGTGCATACACGCTATTGAAAAAGATGAGAAGGCTACACATCACTGCACGCAACGAGAAGCTGAAGGATTGACTTCTTTCGTCTTTAAATAGTAGCTTAGACAATAAAGAAAGGATCAAAACCCAAACAAATCCACACCTCTTTGTCCCGCCGCTTCACCAACAGTGGTGTGTGGAACCACGTGTTGTTACTGACAATGGCACATGAGTCGATGTGTCTCCACTTTCTTGCACTGCCTCCATTGTGTGGCACTATTCCCGAGGTGGTTTATGTTGTAATTTTAGATGTTTATATGTTTATTTAAATTGTTATTGTTTTTTATTTCTCATAAATATTATGTAGTTTGTAAAATATAATGAAAAAATAATAAATAATAAATAAAAATATAAAAATTGCATTTTCAGAAAAAACAAGAAACCAAAAGGTGTTGTTTTCGTTCACAGGACCGAATTCTAAATTTTTCTAAGCATATTTTTCGTAAATATCACATCTTTTCTCATAATTTTAAAATAAAAATGGGATATCATAATCAGTTTATGATTATCTGTTAGATTACGGCTAAAATATCAAAAATCTTTCAATAATCTTTTTGTTCGATATTAAAGAACAATAAATGTGGTATTAAATTCAGATCCTAGAATGGATAGGGTTCGATCCAATGAGGTAGAGGCCTCTCATGAAGAGAAATCTCTTCGAGCTTATGAAAGACCAATAAATAAAAAATCTGACTTATGAAAAATAATCAAATAACATTGCAATTTACCTTAGGTAAGGTGTACTGGGGATAATACGTCTTCCCTTTGCACGATAAGTCTCCTTACTCAGACTCTCGTGGACCTTCAGGTTTCCTAGTGATCTTAACACCAAGTGGGGACTCCTAAGAATTATAGTTGTAACTTTATGATTATATAACTCTTTTTCTACACGTCGTCTCCAGTCCGAATATGGCAAAGCGTGGAGCACGAAAAAAACATCGTCGCAACACAAATCATGTATAATCATGTATAATTATTTGGGCCAAAACACATTTTAGTTTAATCTTTCACAAGTACACTTTTATTTAATAACTATCATATAAAGTTTCCATTATAAACTTAGGTTAGCATTCATGTATAAATTCTAAAAAAATTAGCAAACATTTAAGGCAATTCTCTACATATAAAAACACCTAAAACAATAAAATTTATGCCTACTTGTCAGTTTAATCACTTAATTTGGGTTTTAACACTTTTTCTTTGCTCTCTCTCTCTCTCTCTCTTTCTCTTTTACTCTTTTATAACCTCACAATCTACCTTAGTTTTTTCTTCTAATAATTTTATTGAATTCAAGCTAAAATACTTTATAACTTGTTCTTAGAAAATACAGTTTGTGGGATGGTATTTAGCTCTTAAAACTCAAGAAATGAAAGGGAAATTTTGTGCGAGAACACATCCTTCTCTTTATCTTGAAACCTAACAACCATGAAAATGCCAAAACTTGTCATACTTCACCTACTTAATCATGTAAAACTTGTCCCATTTTATCTACTTAAGTTGATAATTTTAGTTTGAGCCTTTACTTTCTTTAGTTTTTTAGATTTTACCCCTTCATTTTATTTAACCATACATTATTTAACTTTTAAAAATCTTATATATTTTTTCATTTATTAATCTTTTAACAACTTATTACTTGTATAAATCATGATGCAATCTACAACTTATAACAATTTATATATGCTTTCTTATATGATTTGTGATAATTAATAAATAAACCATTAAAAAACAACATTTTATTCTACTTATCCTTACTTATTAGTTAATCTAGCATTTATATATCAATTAACCCTAATAATAAAATAACCTTTATTCAGAATGCAAGATTTTATTATGTGATAACAAAAGATCAAGATAAATGCAATTGATTCATAATAATCAAACATGCATAAGGAATTTATATTAATCAACGCCCAAGTCTTTAAATAATAAATAATTATCTATTATAACTAAACTAATTACATAATTATAGATAAAATAATGCAAATTATCTCTATAAAAGGTTCTCTACTAATCTAAGCCAACAAAACAACATATACATCAATGTCTCATAGTCTTGAGCAAAATAATAGAGATGTAGGATAAACTTAGAATTTTTTTTTCAAAACTTGTATTTAATACTATTGTAATGAGTTATATTTTTATATATTGATTTTCTTAAGGAATTATGTATTTTTAAGCTTGAATTAATTATATCAATTTATAATTTTATAATATTTTTTATTATATTATAGATTCTTAGAGTATGATGATTGAATATATATATATATAGATAGATAGATAGATAAGTGTAAGTGGTGAATCAAAATAAAATATGATGATTGTGATACATTAAGTTGCAATATGATAGGTCTAGGATAACTAAACAATGCATAAAATATGAATTTTTTGGATATTGAAGTGTAACAGGTTATAGTAAATAACTTGGGATCTCTTAGTTTATGGAAGACTATGCTA
The DNA here is from genome assembly GCA_015731905.1 of Salix dunnii. Lineage (NCBI taxonomy): Eukaryota > Viridiplantae > Streptophyta > Magnoliopsida > Malpighiales > Salicaceae > Salix > Salix dunnii. The sequence goes on from CM027676.1 coordinate 4,955,036, forward strand.
CAAATTTGATAGATTCTTGTAAAGCTTAACTTACATATGTATACAAAAATAAATCACTATAAAAAATATTAATTATTTACAGGAAATAAAGCTTAAAATGCATGAAACTTGTGAGGGTTTTACATTCATGTTTTGAGTTTTGAGAGATATTGACTCATAAAGGTCAAAATTGGGCATAAGTGACAACACATTTACTATTAATATGCTAGAAGATTCCTTGGCATGAAAATCTAATACGTAGACCTGATGTGATTTATTTTTTGAAGCTTCTAGAGATGCATGAATTTCAATTGAAAACATAATTTTCCTAATTATATTAGGACTCTAGTTTATTATTTAATAGTTTAACCAAGTAGTCAAATTTGATGGTTATTATTGGAGGATAATATTTAAAGTATTTTTTTTGGAGACTTGGTAGGCAAAATTGTACTTGACAATTCTATAGCCATTATTTTCGAATGGATTAAAACTCAAGGTCAATTGAAAATCATGAAGGCTTAGCAATAAGATCCAAAAGCTACCATGTGGAAATTGTATTAGTTTTCTAATTGATTTAAGTTTTTTTTCTCATTTATTTAAAACTCTTGTATTTAGATTTTTCTTTTCTTTTTTTGGAGCAAAATTTGATTTCAAAACAATCTTTGACTGTGTGAGAGAGAATTTGTTGTGATATCACAGTCGCAAAATTAATTACCCTTAAAACAAATCACATAAGATAGTATAAAGCAAGCAAGAGACTGATCCCATGAGGACATTTCAGTTCAGACTTTTATGCTACATGATATGCAATTAGAGGGGTTGGAAGTTGTATAGGCTAAAGCAAAGAAAAAAAACTAAGAGAAAATTAAATAAAACAACCAAAATTTATCAATAAAACAAACATTAGTCGTAAATAAACATCCACATACAAAAATTAGAACTGGTTATGGAAACGAAATATCAATTTATATTTTGAATATTTATTTCTTCTTAACATTGGTTAGTTAATGGAACCGCCGTATAACTTACCTTAACCATCAAACAACCATAGTATCTGTACTAGTAATTTAATACAATGATAGCCTTAAGAACTGGATACGTTGATTAATCAAGAAAACATAATTTTCCACAATCTATGTTTGATTTGATTGAATATTCTTACTAAGATTAATAGTGTAGATCCACCACAATTATTACTCAGTTGTGTCATAAGTTCATATATCATAATTTTGGTTTTAATATCAAACTTAACAACAGATTGTCTACAACAATAGCTTAGAGTCCACTCTAACAATTAAAATAAATTATTATAGGACAAATAAGTATAGAAGAACAAATATATTCATCATATAAATTGAAAAGAAAAAGGTAAAATAGATCTCAAAGTTCTTGAAATCTGAAGATTTTTGTGTCTTTGAAACAGAAAGAAAAAGAGTTTAGCCTTGCACGTTTGTTTAACAGCTATCTATATGGTGAAAGAAGAAACCATGATTTTTGGGTTTGTTGACGAGAATAGGCGTTTTTTATCTTCTTTTATGCTGGTTGGTCGGCTCGCTCTTTGGCTTTTTGCTCTTTCTTTTTATACCACATCAAGTCTTTAAATTATAAAATAGTCCTCCCTTAAGTTGAGAGTTTACTTAATTGCTTCAATAACTTTTTTCCTAAGAAAAAGAAATAGTCTTGCATGAAATCTTCAAGATTTCACTTAGAGGAGCTCAATTGATGAAATAGAAACTTAGATGCCAGTTTAGATGCTTCAAAAAATAAATTGGAGCCTGTTTTTCACAAAACTTGTTTATTCACAGAATTTAGTTGTTATCTTGAAAAATTCATATAGCCCTCATATGAAATTTTTTTGTCTTTATTTTGGAGCGTTGATATATGCTTAAGTCAATAATCTAACAAAATTGAGTTTGCATCAATTGGACATTTGTAGATTGAGATATTCAAATCGAAATGGCCAAATGTCAACACTAGCAAATTATGAGATTTGACTTTTAATGCTGAGATCTTCATGTTCTTTATTTTTTATTTTTCTTGCATTTGATTTATAAAAATGTATGGATGTTAGCTTTCTATTGGAACTAGAATCACCTCATTTCGATCTCTAGAGCTTACGTTTTGCACAAAATATAAACTAAAATGTCAAATTTGTCCATCACCTGGAATTACATCCTTTTTTCATTTTTTTTTATCCAAAAAGACCTTTAAAACATAAAACAAAAAATATCAAGGTATTTTATATACAAAACATAAGCAAAACACTAGGTAAATGTGGATGAAAATATTAAATAATAGAGTTACATTAAAGTTCTCTTAATTTGTTTTCATTATATTACTCTAACTTATCAAAGAATTGACGAAGCCTTATGACATTTTATATACTGTTATTTGCATCTCTTTATTGGCATTGGGTATGAGTTTTTTTGTTGCTTTGGTCTTGGTATCCTGGTACAAGATATTGTTGTGCCAAGCTCAAAGTTTAAGTTTATCTTTCTAATGAAAGATTGATTTGATTATGGATTCATAAATCTTTATTATATACTTGGCACATCACCCAAACTCCAGTGTTGTTTCATTTTAATTCATGGTCCTTAAATTCTTTCATTTTTGTCCAAATCGACTATTAAGTAAATTTGTTTTCTTTAATTAAAACCCTAATTGTCCCTTTAAGTTATTCCTAATTTTTTTATACCCATTTTGTCTCAACTTTATACTCAAATTACTCTGATAAATCTACTTTATTTGCTAACCAAATATGTTATATCAAGCCTTGTGCAACTAATAACATACATCGAGCTCTCCATTATTTGAGAATATTCTATTTGGTTTATTCTCTTACCTCTATTTTTAGATAGATATTTACTACATGTATTGGTATTTTGTATTTTGACAGCAATATTGTCACTTTTAAAAAAAATATTTAGAATCTTCTATCAGCATTTAGAAAAGAATTCATTAGTATTCATAAAAAAATAATAAAGTGTTAGCTATTTCATTATGTTTGTGATTTTTAGTCATCAAATGAAGATTTTGAACTCAAATTACCAAATTACTAACTTACAGGCATTTGAATGAACTTACTTGGAAACAATAATTAATTGGCAATGACCAATCACAGCCACAACTGAGAGAGTTCTGCAGAAGAACTAGGTCTGTTAGGTGGCCTAATTTGCAAGGGGAAGCTTTCCTACTTGTAGAGAGGGAGGGCTACTGTGATTTTAATTCAAAGAAGAAGATGAAATGATGAAAGGAGAGGAGTGGAGTGGAGTGACGCCTTTTAATTCTTCTTAATGTTTGCTGATGGAATTTTGATTTTTTTTATTTACTTTTTTGTTTTTTAAATTTCATTCTATTTCTCAATTTTTTTTTCCAGTTGAATAATTTTATTTGAATGTTTTAATAACAACTATTTTTTTTTTATACAAGGAAACTCCATCTTTAGAAAGCGCACTTTATGGGTCCAGGTGAACGAGTAAAATCTCGTATATCTTAAACTCTTACAAAGGATACACATTCTAACTTGAATTTGAGATCTTTTGTGCAGATCACAAGTCTTTTATCATCACATCATGTCCCTTGAATTCTTTTAATAACTAGTATTTCTTAGTTGAATTTGAGAATTTTAAATAAAAAAACTCATTATACATATTATCATATATATATGTGTGTGCGCGCGCGCCCCCATGTGTGTGTGCGCGCCCCCATGTGTGTGCATGTATGTATTAAAAAAACTGAAAGTAGAAAGGCTATGATACTTGTTTGTTGATGAAACTCATAAGCCTTAAAAGCTAAGAAGTTGTTGGTGTCAAAAATAAATCATGTATTCTTATATAAGGCTTCATTACTTTTTTTTGGTATAAAAGAATTAAGTCAAAAAAATCCATGAGGACTCGAACTACTCTAATTTAAAAGTCAACAAACCAAAAGATAAAATAAATCAAAAGTCTCTATAAGGATAAGAATCTAAGCTCTAGACTACTATAGCAACAAGGAAAAACAAAAGGCAGGAAAGCTAAAGATAGATGTGTAGGAGAAAAGCATCAGAACATCTTTTCTTCCATCTCTATTCAGGTTGATTTTTTGAACAAAAAATAATGAATAATTTATTACTATAATTAATTTTTTTAATTATACCTTAATTATTTTTCATAAAAATAAATAAAAACCTTGTCAATATTTAGCTTAAATCTAAGACATTTATCCTATGAAAGATGAAGAACAATGACTGTTCACTTTTTTTTTCGTGTTGGATATTCATAAATGGGTTGGCAAAAACAACTTATTTATGGTATAAATAATTATTTTAGAATAAATTCAAGCTCAAGTCTAAAATCGATTAGCACAAAACATAACCAAGTCGTGGGTCACGTGCCCATTTTTAAGATTAATTTTTTATTCACCAATAATTCACTTCTACTAAAGAATAATTTTCAGCGAAGTTCTAATCAAAACAACACATCATATATGGAGGGCTCCTCTCGGATAACCACCACATTTCGTGTATAGAAATGTTTTAGGTTGTGGATTTTATTTAGTTGCCGATGGTGATGAGCTTATATGAAGGCACTCACTCGTCATGTGGCGATGCCAACCACACGAACGTGCTCATACTTTCACATGCATGTAGCTTTCGGCTAAACTTTTGTGTCCATGTGTAGCTTTGTTGCTTTCGGCTACACTTCTGTCTCCAGCATTCCGACCTGATTAAGAACATAAGATCTGACTTTGGTCTGAATCTTCCATTTGGATCTTGCCAATGATAGTAATTTTTGTAATGTAATTATCTCACCTAAAAATTTAAAATGATTTTTTGATATGATATAAGAGTTTTGCTAACTTAATTGTTACAGGTTCTAATCTTACAACTCATATTCTATTTTATAAAAATAAAATAAAAAATAATATGGACTTATATAAGTTTCAATTCTAAATGATTTTTACTTAAAAAACCATATTAAAAAATAATATAAATTATATTATAGAATTTCACTTATAAATTTAAAAAAAATACAGAGAGATGGCGATATGTTCGCACCACCGCCAATTTCATCCTCCATATTATTTGTAGAAGAAACCTCCATCCAGTCCGTGTGTGCAATACCACTATTTCATATTCGTTACAAAAATGTGAATGAAAAAAAAATTATAAAAAAATATTTTTATTTTAAAATTAAATATTTTAGTATTTTTAAATTATTTTTATATGATAATATGAAAAATATTTTATTTTAATAAAAATATTATTTTAATATATTTTTAAATTACAATCACTTTAAAATATAACTTCAACAACTCAAAAGATGCTGACATGAAACCCTGCTAGTGTATGAAAAGTCGAAATGAAAATATAAACACCCGTTATATTTATACATGTGTATTTTTTTCAATAGAAAAACCAACAATTATTGTATTGTTTTAAAAATGTATTTGACATGAAGACTGTTAAATAAATGTTTTTCAATTATTTTAATATATTAATATTAAAAATAAAATAAAAAGATATTTTCATCTAACATATATTTTACTGCTTTATGGTGATGAATGAGAATCACACACTATAAAGAAAGACTTAGGAGGCCTTGTTGTTAGTCTTGAAAGAGTGGAACCTGCTTGAATTTCAATTTCATGGGTTTTTCTAGCGTGAGAATTTTTGACATTAGCACATCAAAATAATTTAAAAACACAAAAAAATTCATTTAAAATACAAAAAAAAATCCAAAATATGACCAAACAACGATTCAGCTACTTGGCCAAACAGGCATGCCAATCACATCCCTGAGTTTCCTGATGGTAATTATATTGGTGGTCTCCATTATTAGGTGGACTCAAATAATAAATCAAATGAATTTAAAACAAAAAAGATAACGATAGCATGGCACAAAAAGACCATTTGAGGTAAATTTGAAAAGATTCCTTGTCAATATTCTCAAAAGTTTTCTACAATCTTATTACTTGAAATAAATGGAATTTAATTAAAAAAATGTCAATAAACAAAATATTGAATGAAAGGAATAAAAAAATTACTTCATTTTAAAAGAAGGAACAATAAAAAAAATCTAGGTCAACTTTAGCAAGTTGATTAAACCTCACAACTCATGTCATGAAAACATGATGATCTGATTAAAAACAAAAAAAAATAAGAAATCAAATTCTCAAACCACTAGAAGGCGACCCATCATTATTCTGCTGCCATGCTTTGCTGCATATGCAAGAGCATGTTGAGGCGTTCCCAATGTCACTGTGAAAGGCTAATTTTGGTGGACAAAGAAAGGTTCACGAGTTGCACGATGGCTTAACTAGTATTCTGACATGTGTATTACATGCTAGTAATGTTTTACTACCCTCTCTCCTTAGTCCTTCGTATTTATTTTTATTTTAATCTTGGTCATTTAAGTCTTAATTGTTTGATATCAACAAGAAGATCTCTTTTTATAAAGTTTTTTTTCTTCTTATTATTGATACTTGGTTTTTATTTAATTAATTTAATTAGCGATGAGAGGATCCTAAGGAGTTGGTAATTTTTTGGACATTTATGTTGCACAATATTATAATGAAAGAATTCTAAAAAATTAGCAGAGTGATTAAAAGATTACTTTCCTTTTTATCTAATAGAACTGATTAAGAAAATAAATATATTAAATTAATGTGAAAAATATATACTTAATATTATCCAAATAAAAATTTAATCTCACTTAATGCACAAGTGTTGAGTTATTGAATATAATACATGCAACAGGAACAATAACACAAAATTTATCCAGAACTACATATGATCTCGATATACAAATCTAAAGTTATTTAGGGAATTATTATCTAAAAATTTGATATTCTCTAGTTTTTTAAGGTTGGGTTGTCGCAAACCACATATCATTCAATTGTCTAGCCTCTAACCATAATTCACCACAAACCACTAGCAAAAAATCTTCTAAATCGTTATTTTTTATAGAAAGATTGTTATATCTATAATACTAGCTCTCTATTTTGTAACTTCCATGGTTGTTCTATCTAATTGACAACCTCTTAAAAATAAGATGCATAACTATATATTTACAAGGAATACTAAAAATTATATAAATAAAAAAATATTTGTTTTCTTAAATAATATTCATATGTTATTTAAGGATAACTTTAGAAATATAATCAATCAATTCTCTACTATATTATTCTAGACCTAGAATTATAATCTCTTAATTAAATATATTTTAGTGTTTAATTTCTAAGATTATTTTCAATCAAATCATACTTGATTAATTATTGTAGTTTATTTTTTTACTAACGGTTCTTAAAGCATATTACTCATTAGCTTCCTAACATATTTTCCCAAATATAAATAATAATTCTAAATAAATACAATTAAATAAAAAAATAAATAATTATATTTATTATCAATTCAAAAAATAATTAATTTATATTTGTAGATCAAGTGTATTGTCTAGCAATGTTTCATGATTTCCTAAATATTAGGAAAGTCATAAGTGAGTTGCCTTGATATTTTAATTATTAGTTTCTCAATGTAATTACTATTCTTTTATTAATAATATTTTAATTTAGATATTTTAGCATGGAGTGTGTATGTCATGTCAAATAATATTTGTTAATAATATTATAGTCATTGATCATTTGAATAATATTTGAAAAATTTTTCAAATCTAATTCCATCTTGTACAAGAATTTAACAATTAATATCAACTAAAAACATGTAGATTATTTTTTTTTTCTAATTCATAAGAGGTGATGAATCCTCTCTTGATAATAGCATTCCACCTTGCACAAGAATTAAGAAATTAATATCATTTGATGACATGCAGAACATTTTTTTTTCTAATTCACCAGAGTTGATGAATCCTCTCTTGATAACTCAAATACTTTTGTATAGTTTATGTTATATCAAATATTTGCCTATTTCTTACCTTTATCAATATAACATATACTAGGATCAAAACATAGCACTTCATCTATAAGATAACTTAATTATCTTATATGTAAAGATCATTCGTCTATTAAGTGAGTCTGTTATAAATACAAGTGATATCTTCATATAAAATTTTTATGCAAGTTAATTCAGTATACATGTTTTACGACAAACACATATATATTAGTTTTAAATATTCTTTATAACTTGACTTATAAAAATCATTCCTTTCTTTCATAAAAAAATAATATAATATGTATCAGACTTTACGACTCTAACAAATATCTAGTATCATAAGAGCATTAACATTGAATATTTAGGAACAATACTTTGATGCAATAGGAATCCCATAATTATATCTTCTTCTTTTTTGCAAAGTGTTTTTTCTCCATGAACATCATTTTTACTCTAGATTGATTTATCAAATATTAAATTCATAAATTAAATATAAATGAGTATTAAAGATAAATTATATTTTTATTTAATAAAATTAAATTTATTCTAATGAATAAAATAATTTCACATGTAACCAACAGATTAACTACAAAGCATATAAATTAATAATAAGTTGATCAAAAAATATTATTTGCTATCAAGTCAAAAAAAGAAAACAATTACATATTTATATCCTTACACATTTGAAGGAAGAATGAGAATAATGTTTCAAATATATTTTAACATGTATTAGAAATCATATCCTTTCATTAAGTTTAAAAATTCAAATTTAATAAATATAATGGTTAATGTAAAAGAACAAGAGTAAAATGTTTCAAATAATAGACTCTAAATACAATTAATGTATTTATATAATAGAGTGAATTAAAAGAGATGGACATTTCATTATAGCTCACGTAACAAAATATTATGGATTGCAATATTTATTTTCAGCAATGCATTTTTATGTCATTGCATTCTTGACATTTTTAATTTTACCCTCCCATATTATATTGCTATGGATTTGTTTTTATATTTATTTGATTTTATATTGTCTTGCATGTCTATAATTTTTTTTGCTTCCCTCTTCTTAATATAATTTGTGAAGAAAGTGGTGAGAAAGAAAAATAAAGAAAGAAAAAGATGTTGTAGGCACATCGGAGCTCCGATAATAATATCATCGACACTATAAAAAAGATTCTAATAAAACAAACCCAATTACACAAAGAAAGATTACCATTGATGACTAATGAGGCTCACACAAGTCATTCAAAAAAAGATTATAAATACCGTTCCTGTCGCCGTTCCGGTTTTTCTATTGATATGGAACGTTTCAGTTTCGGAGCATTTTGGTGTGTCGTTTCGGAGTTGTACTATTTATATATAATTAGTTATATATATATATATATATATATATATATATGAAAAAAATTAAAATATTAATTTAACAAGCATAATTAAAATTCAAGATATATTAACTTTAAATTATACAATACAAACACAAAGTCAAACAAATATAATCTCAAAATTAGAAAAAAAAAATCATAAGTTAATCAAAATAAGAAGAATTTTAAGGTCAAAACAGCACACCTGGAACAATACCGGGACGTTCCGGCCAGAATTTCCAGAATAGGCCGAAATTAAAAACAAAATGAAAACGACACCATTTTATTTAGGTTTTTTTAGTAGCACAGAATATTCAGACTGGAATATAACAGTATTAACAACCCTGATTCAAAGATCACAGGTGGCACACTCGCTTTTGAATAAGTTGTATAATTTATTTTGATCTTTGTTAATGATTTTTTTAGTATTATTAAATTTATCTAGCGAAAATTTCTCTAACAATATCAACTATGTTATCTTTAAAATTTGAATGTACTCTCAGTATCTTTTTTTAAATTTATTTATCTTTATCTCCTCCCTCTCTCTTCATTGTAATTAATGCTTTTGTTATTTAACAATTTAAAAGATGCACTAGCAATAAATGTAGCCATAAATATCTTCTATAGCTTCTTAAACTGTGTTATCTTTTAAAACATTTTTTATACAATGATATTTTATTAAATTTTAATGTGCTATTTTTTTTATAAAAAAGTTCAAAATCTTTCACTCTAGTGATTTATGTGTCTAGTTTAATTGTATTTTTAAAAGTATTTTTTATTTAAAAATACATCAACATGTTTTTATATATTTTTAGTATTCACACAAAAATCATCAAATAACACCAAAAGCTATTAATATTATATTTTATAAATATAAACATATTTTTAAAAACATTTAAAACAAAAATTATGACCGTAGTTTGAAAAGTGACAGAGGACTCCCAAAAGAGAAGGGGGAAATACCACAGCAATTGTTAGTGGCCCTAGCCAAGTACAAAATTCCATCATTTCACTGAGGCCGTTCTTCCCCTTCGTTGTTAAGAACAATGAAACCTTCATAATATAATCTCAGAGTTTAATGATAATTATGACTGACTTCATAATTAATTCAAGCTGTGGCATGGCCTCGGGCCAAGCAAAAATAATTAGTTTAACTAACACAGGTCGCCAGACACCAACTTAACTTAAATCCCAAGTCAATAATTACCCCATTATTAATGCTGTTTTCGAGGTTTGATTTGGTAAGCCTTAAGCTACAACATTGAGATGCCATCCTCAACAATTTAGAAGTTTTTATAATGGTGTTATTAGTTTAATTTTTTAGTGTTTTTTATTTAAAAATAATCTTTTTATTTTTAATTTTAATATATTAAAAAATAATTTAAAAACACTCAAATTTTTTTAATAATAAACCATTGTAGTGTTTTGTTAAATTATAAACTAACGTTGCTCAATGAACAACTAGTTTACTATATTTTATAGTCAATCGGTTGGTAATACGTAATATTATTATATTAGTATAAATTATTGATAAAAACTTGACTTATTTTTAATCTTCATATAATATTATATTAATATATCTAATATTTGATATATGAATCTAAAGTAAAGAAAAAGCCTGTCACATAAACATTTATATTTGAGCCAACATGCTAAAAATCTAATTAAATATGACTTGTTTAAAATATATTTTAGAAATTAAATACTATAATATAACTAATACATGGATTGTACTTCTAGACCTAGAAAAATCAAGTAAGAACTTGATTTAGTTAATTTTTGAATTTATCCTAAATTAATAATATATTGATATTATTCAAGGGGCAACTTTTTTTTATAAATAATAAGTTATTTTTAATTTTTAAATAAAAAACCATGTAAGTCACATAATAGAAAGCTAGTCCTCTAGGTATATCAATTTCTCTCTTCTAAATAAGAATTTAAAAGATTTCTCACTAATAATTCATTCTTTTGGATATACCATTAAATGTATAACAATTGAATGACTTGTGATCTTCAACAACCCAACATTTAAAAAATTATTTAAAATCAAAGAAGATTAGATTTTTTTATAATAAATCCCTTAACAACTCCAAATATATCTAACAAGATCTTAGAGACTCCCAATAATTTTATTTTATTACTTCCTTTATATTTGAGAAGCCACGATGAGCGTCATGAAAATTTGATGGAATAACTTAATTGTTGGATTATGAATTTAGTTTCAATACCACAAAATCATGGTTTTAATATGGAAATCATATTATTACTACTATTTTTTTAATGATTTATATGAAAACAATTAGATCAGAAACCATCTTAGGATCAGTAAGTAAACATATGAACAATACAAATCATTTTATTTTATTTTGTTTTTGTAAAAAGGTTTTAGGATATTAATTTTTTTGACTGAAACAAGAATTTTAGTATTCAAGTATACCTGATCCTGCATAATCATTAATATTAATAAATATAAACTACCAAGAAAACATACATCTTGCCCCTAATTCTTCATCAATTGTACAAGAAAATGTTCAAAGTAATTGTAGTTTTTATTCTATATTTTTAGAAAAACTATAATGAAAAGCTAAAATAAAATCTTTTAGTTAAAAACTATTTTTACATATTAATCAAAAAAGGTTAAAAAATGTTTAATATATTTTATACAAAAAAAATTTTTATTGGAGTTATATTAGTTAATTACTATTAACAAATAGTTGTGTTAATATTATATATATTAAAATAAAATTGGCTTTTCTAAATAATTTTTTTTTCTATTAGAATGTATATTTATAAAATATTGTATTTATACTATATAAAAAAAATCACATTACTAGCTTATCTCGTCTACATCAAGGTTGTCAATACTGTTCTGTTTCGACCGGAACGTTCTGTGCTGTTAAAAAAAAAGAACAAAACAACGTCATTTTCGTCTCGGTTTTAATTCCGACCCGTTCCAGAAATATCTGTCAAATTCCAATCGGAACGTCTTGGTACCGTTCCGGCCTTAAAATCCTCTTATTTTAATTAACTTGTGATTATGTTTCTAATTTTGAGATTATGTTTGTTTGACTTTGTGTTTGTATTGTATAATTTAAAGTTAATTTATCTTGAATTTTAATTATGCTTGTTAAATTAATATTTTAATTTTTTCATATATATATATATATAAACAATACAATCTCGAAACGGCACGCCAAAACGCTCCGAAACCGAAACGTTCAGTACCAATAGAAAAACCGAATAGCAACCAGAATAGTATTGACAACCTTGATCTAAAAAGCTTTTTTATTAGTGTTTGTGTGTATAATATAATATTTATATTATTTAAAAAATCATAGTACTAGTTTGGTAATTGAAAAATGCTCTTTAAGATGTTCCATTCCATTAAAATCAATAACGTGTCTCCAAAGTGAGAAAAAAACCTACTAGTCAGTAAGTCATAGAAAGGGCAACGAAAGGCTTTGCTTCGAAAGATTCCAACTTTGGTCAGCTGTTAGCATCCCTTCCTTGGTACATTGTCCCTCTCTTCTCTTCCCTTTACATTCCCTCTCTTCACACTCTCCTCCCTCGCAACTCTCTTTTGCAAACAATTGGCTGAAAAAGAGAGAAAATGTCAGACAAAATCTTCCCTTCTTCAAAACCAGCGACCAATGGCGCAGCCGCCGCCGCCGCCGCATCAAGCAACCCACCGAACGCCACAGCAAACAAATCCCACCTATACAACCCTACTTCCCGCCTACCTTACCGTCCACAACCTCACACCCGTCGCCATCGTAGCCGTAGTGGCCGAAACATCTGCTGCTGCTGTTGTTTCTGGACAATCCTCACCGTCCTCTTGCTCCTCCTCCTCGCTGTCATTACTGGTGCTGCTCTTTACATCCTTTACCGACCTCACCGCCCTACCTTCACCATCACCTCTCTACGCATCCACCGTCTTAATCTCACCGCCTCTGCGGACTCCTCCATTTCCCACCTTTCCACTCTTTTTAACCTCACTATCATTTCCAAGAACCCCAATTCACATCTCTCAGTAGACTATGAGCCCTTCACGGTTTCTGCGATATCTGATGGCAGTGGTGTGTTTCTTGGTAATGGTTCTTTGCCCGCTTTCAGCTTGAGTAAAAAGAATGAGACAAGTTTTAGAAACGTTGTGGTTTCTGGGTCGAACGATCTTGACGTCGATGCTCTAAATTCCTTGAGATCGGATCTGAAGAAGAAAAAGAGTGCAGATGGATCAGTCATGTTGAAGATTGAGATGGATACAAAGGTGAAAATGAAGATGGGTGGACTAAAGACGAAGAAAGTTGGAATTAGAGTTACTTGTGATGGTATTGAAGGGTCTATACCGAAAGGTAAAACGCCAACGGTTGCTGTTACTACCAAGTCTAAGTGTCAGGCTGATCTAAGAATCAAGATCTGGAGGTGGACCTTTTGAAGTTTTTCATTTCTCTCTCGCTCTCTGTTTTCTTTTCCTTGTATTTTTTGTGGTTTGTAAACTTTTTGAGAAGCATGAAAGTGCAAATTATGGATTGCGAAGAACAAAGGAAAGATAGAAATTTGAGTACGTATTGAAAGTGAAAAAAAGGCGATGAAATTAAGAATTCTTGAGAGATATTGGGTGAATCAAGTTAATCTTCTGTCATCTTGGGTGACGTATGTTTGATATTTTGGCATTAATTGTTGCTTCTCTCTCAACAGTGATAATCCATGTTCATGATTTGAGGTTTACCAGTTTTGTGAGCACTAATTGTGGAGCTCTCGCTCGCTCTCTCTCTCTCTCTCTCTCTCTCTCCCTCCCTCGCTGTGTTCTTCTCGGTTGAAGGTTTAAGATCCTTGAAATGGCTATTTTAGATCTTTCTGCAAGCGTTTAGTCGATAAATAATAAATGTGATGTCGTAACTCGTAACACACGAGTAGAAAATCACATTGAAATCTGGAGTCTGGTGCAAGATCCAAGGCATGAAATAACGGGCATTGCCTCTTCGTAAGTTTGTATCTAAATCAACTCAGTCGTCTTAGCCATCATTAATAACCCGGAAAATCTTTAACCATAATAAAAAATAAATCTTAAAAAATCAACAATTAGATATGAATTACAATACTTAATCTTGTAATACAAAATAGTTAGTTGTTGTGCTTGTTGGATTTGTTGATTAAAATTAATTTATTTATTAAAACAAACAATAATAGAAATAGAAAAATACTTTTATTTTAGAAAATAAAGTTAATATATCTGAAAGATATATATATAAAAAAAAGATTGTATATGAATCATACTAATGTTTTCAATAACTAAAATGCACACAATAATATTTTTTTTAAAATCTGTATCCAAAAATATTAAATAAGAAAACAATATATTCAAAGAGGGCTATATTAATTGGAATTCAATTACTTTTCTCTCTCTCCTCTCGACAAAGGAGGTAAGAGAGAAGTCAAAGGGGGAAAAAAACTCTCATTTTAGTTTTTATTTCTCCCTACAATTAGTAGCTCCAATGGCCAAAATTCTTTTCTCTCCCGTGAAAGCTATCATTATTGATATTATATTTTAAAAATATTTTTGAAAAAACTAAAAAAATTACTTTTATTTTTGTACTTTAAATTAAATCTATTTAATTTTTTTAGATCATTTTTATGTGATGATATCAAAAATAATTTTAAAAAATATTATTTTAATGCATTTCTGAATGAAAAACACTTTAAAAAGCAACTTCAAACACACTTTCAAATAATAAGTAGATATCTCTAAAAAAATTAAAATCAATAAAGAAAAACCCAATAAAAAAAGAAAAAGAGAAAGAATTAAGTAAGTGATGTAGAAAGAAAATGAAAAAAAGAAGTAAAACACTCCCTTCTCCCTTTCCCATAAACTCTTTAAATAGTTTTTTTTTCCCATTAAAGCATATAGAATTATTTTTCATATTTATAAAATTTAAAATGATATAATAACATTTTGACACTTTAAAAAAACATCTTACCTAGGAGATTCTCTTGCCATGAAATTAAGTTTTTCCTTCTTGGAATATAGCACACCTAACTAGTATACTTATGAAGAAGAAAAATTGACCACTTATACTCATTCTTTTTTATGTCTCGTGGAAGGAAAGCTTGTTTCAATGGGGTAGGGTTTGATGTGTTGAGATAGGAAGGGTAAATTAGGTGTATATTCGCATGAAAAAAAAATGCTATTTTAATGTGCACCTACTTTACTTGTAAATTAATGTAATTAATTTTTATGAAACATAATCATGTATTGATTATATAACTAGTATGAGTAACTTATTATAATTAAATATAAAATTAATAAAGTAACATGAAAGTTAAGAGATATAATTTTAAGCTCAAATTTTAAACTCTTAAAATCAGAATTTATTTATATGGATATTTTCAGTATTGGACTACTAAAATAATGATTTTTAAATTTGTTTTTATAAAAGATTCAAATGAAAAAAACCACCAACATTTCAATTTTTGATTTTTTAAAAAATAAAATTTCAAACTTTTAAAAAATAACTTCAACATTTCAAATTTTAGAATTTAAAAAAAATATATAATTGTCGTATTCTTGAACAATTTTCTTCATCATTCTCTTCTCTCCAAAATTTACTTTATTTACCTTAAAGTTCATAATGAATCATTCGAGTTTCAATTTTTATGATGTCTTTGATTTTGATTATGACACTCTCATGTTTGCTTTTCAATTTACCAATACAGTTGTTGCTGAAGAAGAATCATATCATTATACACAAAGAAAAAGGTCTCATGACTCATTTCTTGGTTACAAGAACATCAAATGTAATAGAAAGAAAGGTAAACTAAGACTATATAATAATTATTTTGTTGAAAATCCTAAATGTTTTGAAAACCAATTTCAAAAGTGATTTAATATGAATTTTGTTTTTTACTCGAGATTGGAAATACCATGGAAATTCACAATCCATTCTTCAAACAAAAAGGCATATATTGTTGGTGCTCAAAACCCACTACTCCAAAGCCTAATAAACCACCTTATAGGAGGTTAACCCAAAATTATAGAAAATATTTTTACTCTAAACCAAAATAATCTTACTAAAAAAAAAACTACTAAAACCCACAAAAACATACAAATCTTCACAATCAAAGGCCATACCTAAGTTCGACCTAAAAAATCTGACTTGTTATAAATATGGCCAAAAGGATCATATTTTTTATTTTTGCAAAGTCAACTTGAAAATTCATGACCTTCAATTAGATGATGAAGTAATCAGCCAAATCCAACACCTTTTCATTGGAACCTTTGAAACCGAATCCAATAATTTAGATACTTCTAAAGAACCCTTCCAAGTAGATGGTTAGTATTCCTTTCCTTGTTTGATTACACTAGTGATCAATGATCGAAATGATTGTCTTTCTATATTGTATTTTACCCTATTAGGAGATAGAGGATTAGGGAGGACTCTATTGTATTAGAAAACAAGGTTAAAACTAGTTTTAGATCTACCATTGGCCTTGTATTTCTACGTAGCCATAGTAAAGCTAAGATTTTCTATGGAAACCTAACACCATCAAATATTATAGTTGACTCTTGATAACTGCTTGTATTTCAAACTCTACCAACTCCTATATGCCTTATTTATCTCAAACAAGGCTTACAAAGCATCAAAAGAAATGTCCAATTCAAGAATAATGTTAGCCAAAAACATTTCACCAAAAATTTCAATGTTTATAACTTTGAGGTTATTTTGCTCAAGATATTAACATAGAAAATGCCAACTAGAGAGGAAGAAACAATTTTAGTGAATTAGGTTCAAAGATTGGCAAGAGAATAATGGACTTGTGAGGTGTTTAATTTTGCGATGTTGAGGTATTAAGAAGTGAAAAAAGAGATCATCCAAAGATGAGCATGGTATTAATGAATATGCTTTGTAGTTAATTGGTTGATTACACGTAGCACTAACTTTATTAATTTAAAATATATTTATTATTAATAAAAGTTTTTTTTTATCTTCAATATGCAATTATATTTAATTAATAAATCTAGTGTAAAGATAAAGTCCATGAAACAAAAATGCTTTATATAAGAAATTATACAGTTGTTATAATTATAAGATTTTTATTACATCAAATCATTATTCGTATTTTTTCATAGTTGATGTTTTATTAAGATTATACTTAATCTTTAAATAAAAATAATCAATTATTCAATTGATAATAAATTAAATTGTTTTATTTATTTAATCTTATTTTATTTAAAATTATGATTTACATTTGGACCAACTTATTAAGGAACCTAACAGGTCATATACATATAAGAAGCATTGCTCAAAAATCAAAATAGAATGATTAATAAAGTGTGACTTGATTATAAATAAATTTTAGAAATTAATTACTAAAATTTTAGAAATTTTAGACCTAGAAAAAATCAAGGATTTGAATTAATAAATTAGCCTAAGATAATATGTGTGGTATTATTTACAAAGAAAATTGATATTTTTCTATTTATATGGTTTTTAGATTTCACTTAAATTAGAATGCTATGCCTTTTATTTCCTAATAGAAAAAGTGAATAAAATATATTACAATACAAAATTATCTAAAAAAAAATACTAGCACTTTAAGGTATAACAATCTCTCTCTCCTAAAAAGGTTTAAAAGATTTCACCATTGATGATTTGTGTGGATTATTGTTAAAAGTCGGACACTTGAATGATTTGTGGTTTGTGATAACTCAACCTTGAAGTAATTATTTATAATCGAAAAGAACATTTGATTTTCAAGTAATCTTTGCATAAACCATCAACAACTCTAATCTACAAGATTATTGGAACTCTTGAAAAACTTTAAATTTATTATTTGCTATGCGTGTATGTGTTTGGGGAAACCCAACACATGGTGCATATGATGATTGAAGATAGGAGGACAAAGGGTGGTGACCGGAATTCTGTTGTCAATGATCTTACATCTGATACATCTCCTTCCCTAGCAGAAAACACCATTAATTTAACCTGTTGGAGTTGATTGCTTAATAGAAGAGAAGTGACAGCTGTTGAATCTGCATAATTAAGCTCATAACTTTCGGAGAGGTTGAAAATTTTGGCTGCATGAAATCATAAGGGGAGCTGGGATTTGAGATAGCGAACCATGGCCTGGGCTATTTGCAGTTCGGTCAAAACAATAAATTGTAGATATAATCTAGTTTTCAAGGTAGCATGATCTGAACGATGGAAATTATATAATATATATGTACAAATGAGAAAATAGCAGTAGAACATTTCTTGTTAGCAATTAGTGTGCCAGCAGAAATGTAGGCAATTGGGATCTTGTCATTCTTAGCGACTCTGAAGCTTTTTGACATTTAACACCAGTATTTTTCGAAACAGAGGATTGAAAATATTGGCACAGTACTGGTTGCTGTTGACGGCACAGAATGGCCAGTTGCTCCTGAGCCAAAACATACGGCTGGCATGTTTGTTTGCTTGCATGGTCCTGGGACGGGATTTCAATGTTATAATGTTATCTTACTCGGACGATACATTGAAATGAAGAACCAATGATCGAAAGGCCGATGATTTTCTCATGATTTGAAATGCAAAAGGTAGGGACATTGCTAAACTCAAATGACTAAATGAGACTATAATCACAGAAGGCACGAAACAGTACTGGGATACTCTCCTGCCAAAGTAAAAATGAAGCTAAGTTGTGGAATGCAAATATATCAGACATGTCACAGTATGAATTTACTGTTGGCACATGTCTCCTCTCAGTATATATAACAATCAAAATTATAAGAAACCTGAGCAGGGCTACCACAACAGTTTCCAGTCATTTACAAGTTTTCCGAGAAAATGACATGGTATCATCCTTTAGATTGTCAACTGCCCGTGTTGGTATGATTTTCCATCTTGTAACTGAAAACAGAACAGGCAAAACTTGCATCAGTAATAACATAAAATCACATTGGTAAGAAGATACTGATTACCACTAGAGTAAAGCATCTTCCTTTTACAGTGCAAAACACATTTACATAAATTGCTAGTTCTCTATCATATTCATATATATAAAATAATTGTTGCTCTGAAAATATAGTTCAAAGTTAAAACTTGGAGCTGAATTCATAGCCATCACCATAACTGAGTTAACATTTCCTCGAGTCTCCGTGTTCTTCTTCTTCCTTAGGTCAACCAGGGACCAAAAGCCCAAACTACACAACAAAAGTAGTGAGGCAGGCCACTCTGTAGCAAGACAATGCTCAAGGAGCCCTTTGAAATACTTGTCACTAACACCTATTATCGCAACTCCAAACCAATTGTTGATGGGAACCATTTGCAGAGGAATCAGTATTTATCCTTACTAGTACTGTAGCTCAGTAGTATTTACCCATGCATTCGCTAATGTGTGAAAATAATTGAACTGAAAAAAAAACGAGATTTAACAAATATAATCTCATTTGAATTTAACCTGAGCGATTCAAACCAGCATTCAAAACATTTTATGTACATAAACCTCTTTAATTAATCATAACCGACACAACTGATCGGATTTGCGCCACAGTGAAATGATTGCATGGTCGCAGACTTTGCAAAACAACGTAATTATCTAATCTTATATGCACAAACACAAATTACGAAGACAAAAGTACCTTTTTTTTTATTTTGCACTATTTTTTATACTTTACTCTGTTATCTAATTACCCTCATCAATTTCAATTTGGGTTTCAAATTTTTTAACATTACAGACACAATTCTTTCTTGTCAATTGTTTGACAGTACTTGTAACTATTATGATTATATATCACCCAATGACTCTTGACATTTGACAAGTGAAAACAGTAGAAGGAAACCTGAATTAATTATATGCATGCACTAATCAAGAATATCAAAAACCGTCATCGCTCACATCCTGGAGTGGTTGCTTCCCATGTACTTTTGAAGAGGATGATAATGATGATGGATGCCTTTCAGGTTTAACAGCAGGCTGGCCAATAGAGAGAAAAGTCCCTTGATAAACCCCATCAAACAGTTTAGTCGCTTGAGCAAAACTAGATTCTTGAAGTTGTTGAGGGTTTTGAAGATTCTCATACAAAAAGTTATAATCTTGATTAAGAGATCGGTCAATAATAGCACTACTGTTTTCTTGAAGAAAGTCCACAAAGCCCACATTATCAACAACATTTTGGCCTCCAAGTTGTTGTTGCAGGGTATGAAAACAAGCCACCTGAGCTTGGACAAACTCAAGTTCAACCTTGACAGCGTTAATCTTCTGCAACAATCTTGAAATGATGCCAGTGCAACCACTAACAGGGTCTCTAACACGAGCATTAGCTTCATAAACCATAGATGTAATAGACTCAGGTTTCTGTTCAGGGCTTGTTTTCTTGAGGTTGTTGACAATATTATGTACCCCAAAAAGCTTGTGTGCGGCCTCAAAATCTTTTGCTTTCTCAGGAGGAAAAAACGGAGCCAGAGGACAATCTGGTGAGCATCTCCTACGTTGGTGCCTACAAGCTGCACAAGCAGGCGGTTTCATGAGCTAAGATCCCGGTAGCTTGAACTGAGAGAGGAATTAACGGGTGTGAAGGAGAAAAAGAAGGAAGAGAGGGTGGGAGGGACTGGGGCTTAACTGATATGTAAACAACGTACGATTTATACAGATAGAGGGACGTGGCATGGAGTACGTGCGCTACAGTTTTTGTATTTTGAAAATGAAATTCATATTTGGGTTATCTTGATTTTCTCTGTTTGATCGTCTTCTTGCTTGCTCTGCTCAAATTTTGAAAAAAGCTAGCGTTTTCAAAATACCTTATCTCCAAGTAGGTATTTATCAGGATTTTTGAATTTAGACCACCGAGGAAAACATGGAAGTGCTGCTTCGTGGGCACATAGTTATTCCTATCCCATCAGAACTGAAACTGCTGAAACTCGAACCCATGTATTAATCACTTAAATTGATGGTGCAACTTGTAGCGTTCATGACTCCTGTTGAAAACTTTCAGATGAATGTGAGTGGTATAGTTAAGGACATGTTTGTGTGCAGCTCCTTGTTGCCAAATCCTCAATTGACATTAATTCCAATATAAAAAAACAGAGACAGTTTTAATGTCTAACATGTTTTATTTAACGAGAAAAGTCCCACCTCAATATTCTTTACCTCTATCTTTGCTTAACATTGTAGATCTGAGTTTTGAAAATTTTCTATATGTATTAGGTTTTTAGGTTGTTTCTTGGGTTGTTTAAAGGCATTGATAGGTTTTGCAAGGTGTATAAAGTTTTTTAGATCAAAATAAATTGAAAATCAATCATTTTATTCATATAATTTATATTATCTTTTAATTCATCTCTTCAAGTAAAAGGCTTTTGGGTTTCAAATTTATACAGACTCACACTACTTTATACTTAATTTTTATCAAATAGAATAAAAATAATAATACATCATCAAACACATGACAGGTTATTTAGTTAACAATATTATTTCGAACAATATTTGTTTGGGAATCATAACAATTTTAATGCATACATATTTAAAATGTTTTGATTTCAAGTTTGTTTAAAATCCACATCACCATCACTAGTTTACTAACAATATGGGAATTTATGTTATAATAGCATCAAAGATTTGTAGGTATGTATTAGACTAGTGTGAAAATATATTTAGTTTGTCGTAATCCCAGAATATATATAAACTCGAAACAAACATGCTTAATTAAATAATGTTTAAATTAGCGGTACGGGCTCCCAATGAAAACCACCATCGTCGTCATTTTTTTGGCTTCTTCACAAATTCCAGATCACTCTCCGTTGCCTAACTGCCCTTGGTACCTTGACCGTACCATCAACAAGAGGCCTCTATTTTACGGGGCAGACCTCTGAGAGAAGGGAGCTGAGGCTGCATGCTTCATCGACTAACTATCTAAGCTCAAAAAACAAAATTGCTTGGATTCAATTTTGGTTCTTCTAGTTTTTGCAATTCTCATTCAAGTCCAAAAATTTATTTAATTTATTTTCACTCCCTCGTTTGCAAGGGAAGAGAGAAAATCAATGGTTGGTCAAAATTTGATGGTGAAACAAGATGCTCTTGGTATCAACATGTTTTATTTGATAAGAAAAGTTTCATATATTCTGCCTTTATCTTGTAAAACATATATATTAATATTGACATTGATTTTATTTTTCTTTTTTTTACCAATTTTGATGATCTTTGAGTTGAAAGATTGATTTTTTGAGGTTATAGGGTTTTTATTAGATGTTTTAGATGAAAATAAAATGATTGTTAATTGTCGAAACCAAATTAAAGAGGTCAGCACCTCACTAATAAAATTTAAAAATTAAAAATGTTGGTTGTTTTTTTTAATCAACTTTATTAACCATCCTTGGTGGTGGTGGTGATTTGAGACTAGTGCTACAAGATATGTATATATTGAGAAGAAGATGTTTTCCACGTCAAAACGATGGACGAAGAAAAACCTATACATAAGGAATCAACCTCAAAGGCTCTTGCATTTAACTAACAATGAGAGCAATACTAAGATTGTCTTTTCTTCTTATTTGTTTGGGTCTTGTATGTGTGACATGATAGGTTAGGTCGTGTGAATGATCTTAGTAGTGGTTTAGGAAAAAGTAAATACATTAGTGAGAACCAAAAGAAATATTTTGGTAAACAATTGTGAATATTGTTGTTTTGGTTTACATAAAAGGCTGAATAGTTCAATATATGATATTTACTATTTAAGCTAATATATATGATAATATTTCTCTAAGGAATGTTTAGCTATATATTTTTATGTAGTAATTTACCAAATAAGTATTTCTTAACAAATCTTTGAGTCCTTTTCAAACTAGCAAGACAATTTCCTATGATGTGGGAGATTGTATCATAGAAAATTGTTGGAAATTTGTTTAGTCAACATGATCTAAATAAATTACGGGTGAATGAGAAATTAATCTCAAATAACCCTTGATTTTTCTACATAAAGAACCCTTGATTTTCTTATATTTAATTATGACTTTCTAATGACTAGTCAAAGATTGATAATGATGAAAATTAATTCTTTAAGCTTTTAACTTTCAAAATTCATTATAAAAGGAAGAGGGTTGAGTGAAGAAAGAGTTTTTAACTTGAATTTTTTTTTCATATTTTTATATACTTTTAATATCATATTTTAATGTTTTATTCTCATTTTAAGCCGTGGTTTTGCTTCCAAATATAAAATTTAAATTCATCTTATTAAGAGATATTTGAGTTTCATTTTTTTTAGTTCAAACACCTTGTTTAGCAATATATTTAAATTAAGGTGGTGTGTTGAAATCTTAAGAAGCATATTACAAATATCCTATTGGCAGAAGTGATGATCAATAATGCTTTAAGAACAAAAGATCTATCCTTGATATAAAAAAATTAATTAGTTTAAAGTGAATGAATAAGTACACTCTTTTTTATTTTAATTTAGATATTAATATTTTTATTATTATTAAAATGCATGCTAGAATTTTGAATTGATATTAGTTGGAAGTTTGATTATATACTTAGTATTCATGTTAAAATTTCTTTTATCAGATTTACGTTGATAACATGTTCACCATGAGTTATGTTTTTGCATGCTTATAATTTTATAAATATATAAAATCTAGATTTATATTTTTTTTGTTTAGCATTCTTTTGTGATGATAAATTAAATACATTTAATATGTTTACAAACTTTGATATACATTCTCTTTCTTTCTTTTTTCATTGTTTTTTTTCATGGGGTGACTAAACTCCACATAAATAAACTTATAAATATATTTTTTTCACATATTTTTTCTAACTAAAATTATATTTTTTTCACATAAATATATTTCTTCTTACACTTTCTTTTGGTTATAGAAAATAAACCAAATTTTTAATAACAACATGTCAATAAATTTTGATTTTTTATTAAATCATTGACGTGGTATTTTTACTCTCTTTTTTAATATGTATAATTATTGTAAACTTTGTCAAACCAAACCTAATTATCCAACGTTTATTTTTCTTTATTTAATAAATTACAAAAAAAAGCCTTTTAATTTTCCAATGTTGTATTTCACACTCCATAAAAAAAGTCTAAGTTTATAACTTGACTTTATCATTAAGGTTTACCTCATAATTCTTTTTCATAAAGAAAAAAAATATAAATATTAATTATTAATTAAGAACTAGTGTTCGTCCCGTGCTCCACCTACGGGTGCTCTACTTAGGGGGTGTTTGGGAAGCCACCCAAAAGCGCTTTTGGGTGCTTTTGGTCTATTTTTTTTTTTTTTTTTGAATTTTAAAAACATACGGTTAGTGTTTTTAGATCATTTTGATGTATCATTTTAATGTATTTCGGCACGAAACACACTTTCAAAAGCTACAGCAACAGCTCTCCCAAACACCCCCTTAAAATTACGGCTCATATTCTTTTTGAAAACAAATATTTTTTTATTATTTTTAATTAAATTCTTTTTATATTTTTAGATTATTTTAATATGTTGGTATCAAAAATATTTTTTTAAAATAAAAAATATTATTTTAATATAATTTTAAATAAAAAATAATATCAACCAGTCTTTTAAATATCTTGTGAAGTATTATTTTTAAAGAGAATGATATAAATAATTTAACAAATAATAAAAGCGACATATATAAAATATAGTATTACTGTACCTTTACATAAAAATAAGATGAGGTTATATATATAAAATTATTAAAATGTGATATTGTGATAGCTAACT
The DNA here is from genome assembly GCA_015731905.1 of Salix dunnii. Taxonomy (NCBI): domain Eukaryota; kingdom Viridiplantae; phylum Streptophyta; class Magnoliopsida; order Malpighiales; family Salicaceae; genus Salix; species Salix dunnii. Next base: position 4,979,959 of record CM027676.1, read on the forward strand.
AAAATGTGAAAAGAACAAAATTTTTTTATGGAAAATCAATGGCCAAATCTGAGCCGATGGCGATACAAGTGTTGGAGGTGGGAGTATTGCTATTGCCATCCCAAGCCTTCAACGAATCAGAATCAGGTTCTCTTTCTCCCCTCTGGTCTGGACATCAAATAATATTTCATACTGCTTAAATCAATCCCGATCCCCACTATCAAAACTCCCAGAATTCCATGGCAGAGAAACCTGAGCCAGTGAAAGTGTTATACTGCCCAACATGCTCTCTCCCTGCAGAGTATTGTGAATTCGGGCCGGATTTCGAGAAATGCAAGCCTTGGCTCATCAAAAACGCCCCTGAACTCTATCCTGATCTTCTTAAAGGTATGAACTTTTACTTAATTATTTTTGTTTCAATCTCGAAAACCCAGAAGACCTCTGTTTGTCCCCTGCTGTAATGAATGATTTCGAGACCCAAATTATTGATTCTTTTTTTCATTTGGGTTGGCAGAGGCCAACGAAAAGGAGGCTGAGAGGGTTTCGGAGCAACTGCACTCAGTCGGAATTTCCTCATTTGGTGCTGATGGAGCAGCTTCTTCTGCTCAATCTGGTAACTTTTGGTTCTTACACTTACCCAGTATGAGATTTTAATGGGTGTTTGTGTCGAGAAACATAACACAGAGCATGAATACTTTTGTTGTCCAAAATTTTATCTTTTAGTTCTTTGCCTTTTGGTTTCAGGAGAGACATCATCATACAAGCAAGAAGAAGTGAAAAGGCTTCCAGGTGGCAAAATCAAGAAGAAAGTAAGGTCTTCTTTGTGTGTCTAGGAAATGTTATTTCAGCTTTTCATTCTTTGATAGCATTGCATTTGAGATCAACCAAATGCAAGTGAAATTTCAATTCAAAAAATTAAATTGTTTTGACAAGTTGACTAGCAACCATCATCGACATGCTTCCGTTTCAAAAATGAGATTGTGGCTTCCTCTGTAACTTGATGATGCTCAATTTGCTTTATTGCATCTGATCATGTATGTGGCACGTTTGCTTTTTGTCATATTTTTTACCTTCGCATGTCTTCGAATCCTAAACTGGCTTGCATTAGAGGCTTGCTTTTTTTTATATGATGGCAAAGATGTGTGGATGAAGTGAAACTGTAACAGTGAAGTGCTTATAGAACACAGTTGTTGGATGGTTTTTGTCTCATTGAATAAAAATGTCAGTGACTATTGGCCTTTTTTTTTCATGAGATGATTTTGTGCTGGATTTAATTTTTGACTAAAATTATAATGACCTTACAGTACTGCATGGCATTTTAATTTCACTTTGCATTATTCTGTATAGGTAAGACAAGAAGTTGTGATTGAAAAGGTTGTACGCAACAAGCGCAAATGTATCACCATTATTAAAGGATTGGACCTATTTGGTAAGCCTTATGCTGTGTTGACTTCAAATTATTATACTGTGGTTTTGTGCGTTGATTACTAATTGCTTAAGTTACTGGTTGTATCTCTTTTAATGGAATATTTATGTTCAGGTATTAAATTGAGTGATGCTTCCAAGAAGCTTGGGAAGAAGTTTGCTACTGGAGCATCTGTTGTTAAGGTGCACCAAATGCCTCTTATTATTAACCAAATTCATCACATTTTGTTCCACTGAATGATAAATTTTTTATTCCTTGTTCGTTTGCAGGGTCCAACAGAGAAGGAACAGATTGATGTTCAAGGAGACATAGCTTATGATATTGTGGAATTTATCACAGAGACTTGGCCTGATGTAATTTCTTCTAGCAACCATTTTCTACCTTCTCCTTATCTCCTTCTTGACATCCGTCTAGCTGTCCTTTCAGATGTCGCATGATTTTGAATTATGAATAAGAAACAAGTCCAAATTCAGCTCACCAAATATTGTTTTTGTATTTGTTTTTCCACCAAAAAGCAAGTTTTGAGTCAAAAGCTGATTTGTGGGTGTTTAGTTAATTTTAATAGTCCTTTATTTTGAAACCTCAACACACTCAAAACTATGGCTTTTAGAGCCAATCCTTAATAGAGCCATATACATTTGCAAATGGAGAATTCACTCTTAAGTTCTGTGTTGTCTTGAATGTTTATTTTCTTGCTTTTGAGTTGCATGTGATCTTTGCTTGCCAACTTAGTTATTGCTTGATGATGATGCTGAAGAAAGATTTCAAATGTCCAATTCTCATGGGGAAAGAGTCATGCAAGTCTGTACAAAGTTCACAGACTTGGCAAGAGTTTCCTTTTGCTCCTTTAATGGTTTTGCTACCTTTTAATCCATAAATTATGCTGTAGTAATTATGATATGAGTGGCATGTTTTACATTTACTTACGTGAGAAATTGCCTATTATTCTTTATTGGATATTGTACAATCAGATCGTGTTCAGGTTATGTGATTGCTGTTCTTTCTGAACAGTTTTACTGATTTATATTTGTATGAACAAAAATGATGTTTGAAATTTACAAAATCAAAAGTTGCTGAACTAATGCCCATGACTTGGGTTGGTTTGAAAGCCTCTGTGTGCTTTGGATAATGAATATCGGCTGTCTTTCTTAGTAGAATTTCACTGTGCATGCCTCACTTATGTATGATTTTTTTTTCTTAAGAAAAAAATTATTTTCACAGTAGAACTTCACTGTACTCTTAAAAACAATCTATTTAAACTTTAAATTGCCGTATAAATTCTGTTTTGTATCTCTCTTCCATTCTTAACTGGCTTACATTCCACTGTTTTCTCTCCAGGTTCCTGAAACCGCCATTTACTTCATTGAGGAGGGGAAAAAGGTTCCAGCTGCTTGATGTTTGCGTTCCAAATGAAACTCAGATTGATTTTTGATTTCGAAATGGCCCATTTGTAAGCGCTATTGAAAAAAGGGAACTCTTAGTACCCCTTTTGTTTGGATGAATTCACACAAAATCAAGAATGTTTAGCTGGGGAAAGAAAATGCAATGGAAGCATGCATCAGTGGAGCTGGAGCATCCTATATCGCTAATAGATCCATGAATTTGGATTGAAATCCTTGTATGTTTCTTCCTGCCATGTTTGTTGAATCCAACCTATTAAATTCAAATGGAATAGACATGATACAATGCAGATATATTTTTTCAAATCAGACAAGAAGTGATTTTGTGCCGGCTAGTGTTAGTGCTGACTGATGGGCCACATTCAAAACTTGATGTTCATGCTGAGAAGGAAATTAACATATTTATTCTGACGTCCCAACTTTGAAGAGCCACTGGAAGAGTGCTAAATAATTTTTTTCTTATGAAGCAGAATGCTTCGACAGTGAACCTGTAGCTCCGCGCGCACATTTTGGGTTACCCCTTCAGCCATGTCGGCGAAGGTTGTCGTCATGGAGATTCGTCGTTCAATGATAATATATCTATCTTGCTCCATCAGTTGCTGAAGGCATCTGCTATTATAGTTTTGCGTATGCTCCCTCCTTAAAATTCTTTAAAAAATTATAAATCTGACATGGATGGTGTACTTCTCTTACAACTCGATTCCACTGTTATTATAATTAGAAAACTAATTAGTGTATATAATTTTAACACTTTGTACTTTAGGTCTTCAGGAGGCCACGTGTCATGATAGAAAAAATTTATAATCTATACAGTAAATCTCGAATTTAAATTAGAATATGTAATTTTTATAATATAAAAACATGAGATATTTAAAGTTTTACTTATTCATATAAATTTATAAAATACATGTATACGTCATCCAAAAAAAGCTTTGTACTTGGGTTTATTTTCATTTTATAATTGATGAGGTATTTCTAATAAAACAATAAGAAGAAAATTAATTAAACTGTAAAAAAAAATAAAAAAAAGGCTTGCTATTACTTATTAAATATTATTCACCTTTTCCTAAAAAAAAATATTCACCATGTAATTTATATTTATCAGCTCAAATTAATCATCGAGGATTATGTTTATTAAGCTTTCTAATTATTATAATTATTAATAATAAATTCAAAAATTTTGTGACATGTTTACAAGTGCCTAAGGCTTAACAAAAATAATTATGAAAGACATGCATGGTTTAATAATATTGATAAACCCTCGATATTTTCTTAATAAATATGAAGCTTCCTCATGTTATAGCCAATGTTAATTAAACTTGGCTCAGCCGAATTTTATCTAGATCTTATTTCGAGCTGGATTTCAAATTAAACCAGGTGAGAATTGTAATCTGGTCAATTTTAGTTGGTTACATGATTTTTTTTATATATAATAATGTTATTTTATTTAAAAAAAACTTAAATAACACTATATTAATTAATTAGAACCAATCTGAGTTATTACTTAAATTCAAAACCAAAAAGTGCAGACATTGCCAACACATTTTATAGCATTCAGTATAATCTTAATTATAAATTTAAATTTCATTTATGCATCTAATATAATAAATGAAGAATTATATATCTCAATAAATAATAAAAAGAACTGTTAATGCTGGCTAAAAGAATATAAATATATTATTAATCTAATGCTATAGAAGCAATTCAAAATATTTTTATTTAATTATGTGGAAATATATATTTTTATAAGAAAATTAATAATTTAAATCTATTAGAAACAAAATAATTTGCTAATATAATTTCTTACTTTTATTCAAAAAAAAGTTATTCTATAACAATATAAATTGTTGGTTCCATGTTCTTTATTTAATGGAGTTATTTTTTCATTTTTTTTAATTAGTAAATGATTGAGCAGTCTATAGTAACCTTCCATTTCTTGAGCGATAACCTTCCACTTCTTGAAGATTTTTATTTTCTACGTAAAAAATCTAGCTTTTAAGACAAACAAAAAATAATAAGTTTTCTCATTTGTTTATATAGATGAAAAAACAATTTAAATTAATAATAATAATTACCTAATTAATTTTACATAATGTGTTTTCAAGGAATCAGTATAAAAAATGGCCAACAAGGTCTTGACCTGCACGGTCAAGATAGGCTTCTCTCTTCTTCTTACTCTAGATTCAAGTCTTGTCAGGCACGCTTATCACCCCTGCGGTGCCTTACATGTTTATTGAGCTTGCAGGATGTTCAGTGGATCAGAGATTAGTTGTGGTGTGAGCAAGCTGGCTCGAACACTCCGGTTATAAAAAAAAAATATAAAAAATGATTGAAGGAGGGATTTATATACTTTTTTGCAGTTGCTTATCTTCCTTTTTCTCCACTATTTTATGGGTTTTTTTGGTTAAGGAACTTATGTTCACGTCTTTATAGAGAGATGCCTTGTTTCTTTAATTTAATTGATTTTATTTAATAATGTAATTAAACAAGATGATATCATTAGAATTCTAAAATACGGATTACGATTATTCCAATTCAACTATGAAATCAGTAATAAAATCTTGAGTGCATTGAATTGATTCTTAACAATATTTATTCTTATTTGAATCCAATTACAAGTGCTAATTTTACTTTGCATTACACTGATTTTAGTTTAAATATGCTTCTTCTTTTTTCCATATACACAGGATCTTTGTTGATTCTATTGTTGTAAATTTTATTTTGATTAAAATGACCGAAATGTGTCATATTAATAAAAATAAAAATAATAACAAAATAATATTATTTTTATTTCAGTTTAAATATTAATTTATATCAAAAATTTTAAATAAATACCAACCGAAACAAAGGTTGTCAATATCATTTCGTTCGCAGTTCCAGTTTTTATATTGGTATGGAATATTTCGGTTTCGGAGTATTTTGGCATGCCTTTCGGGGTTGTATTGTTTATATATATATATATATATATATATATATATATATATATATATATATATAAACATAATTAAAATTCAAGATAAATTAATCTTAAATTATACAATATAAACACAAAGTCAAACAAATATAATATCAAAATTAGAAACAAAATCACAAGTTAATCAAAATAAAGAGGATTTTAAGGCTGGAACGATACACCCCATACGATACCGAGATGTTCTAGCTGAAATTTAGCTGAAATTTTCAAAACAGACTATAATTAAAATCGAAATGAAAATAACACCGTTTTATCTTAATTTTTTTAATAAAACAAAATATTCTAACTATTCCATACGAAATAAAACGAAATTAACAAATATGACCCAAACAACTCTAGATATTATCTCGTATTTGCCGTTTCCGCTACAAAAAAGTAATCTACCGCGCTGCTCATCTCCAGACTCCCGCCCGCCTGTGCAAATTACAAAACATGTACTGTGTGATGTGACCTGTCAGTTTTTTTCTTACTTTAATTATATACACACACAAATAAATACATATGTGTGTGGATGTATAGATAAATTGTACATATATATTTATTTGTTTATGTATGTGTGTATGTATATATATGTATAGATATATTGTAAATATATATTTATATGTTTGTGTATGTGTATATATATGTATAGATATATTGTACATATATATTTATTTGTTTATGTATGTGTGTGTGTATATATATCTATAGATATATTGTACATATATATTTATATGTTTGTGTATGTGTGTGTATATATATGTATAGATATATTGTACATATATATTTATTTGTTTATGTGTGTGTGTGTGTGTGTGTGTGTGTGTGTGTGTGTGTGTGTAGATATATTGTACATATATATTTATTTGTTTGTGTACATATATTGTATTTATTGTTTATGATATATTAAAAATGCAAAATCAAAACAGTAAAATACATGTTCAATGGGAATAATATGATTTTGTTTTTTTTATATCATTTACAAGTTCATTTAATTTTTATTTGTTATATAAAATTATATGAAATCTAATCTAAATAATTCTAACCTTTGAATTACACTCAACATTTAACTTGATAAATTACTTGTTGAGCACTATATTTCAAAAATATTAAGAGCTTTTTATTTTAATTTAAAATTAATTATTTTTACTATTTTAAAATTATTTTAATATACTAATGTCAAAAATATTTAAAAAAAAAACTAATATATTTTTGAGAAAAAAAAATTTAAATCAACATCAATCACAAAACAACATCCTGCCAAGGGACTGCTGAATGAGCATTCGACTCGTCGTTTTCCATGGCAACAGTGTTATTTGTCTGAAATATTGACGTAGCTTTCTCAGAAGATCCCACGACTCCTAAGAGGAGTAGTTTTGGGTGGGGGGGGCAAAGTTAGGCATCTCCCCATCTTTTTAGATCGCAAACAGCATTCGCTGTCTGTTCTTGCTTCCACTATGATGACAGCATCTCCTTTCATCAATAACAAAACAAATGGCCATTATTTTAATTTTTCTTTTTTCTTTTTTTGTTCTATGACTTGAAGTCAATGCAGCCCCATTGACATTATAATGCTGTAGGACATAGATACATGAAATTGACAAATAATTAGATGGAGAACATATTCAATAAACAGAAATATTAATTGATTAAGCAGGTAACTTACAAATGGAGATCTGATCTACACACAATAAAATCCTAAATCTTCAACAAAATTAAAAACAAGCCCCAGATAACAAAACCGACTTTAATTTCAACTCCTTCTACTAATCATCTCTTTGTACCTCATAATAGAATTCATCCTCTGCAACTTCAACTGCTGCTTGAACCTGTTAATGAAGTCATCAGCTTTGGCATCCACTTCAGTATCATCAACCTCATTAGAGGTCTTCCCTTCTCTCACAGTAGCTGGCCTACGGGATTCAACTATGTCACCTTCTTCAAAATGGGCAAAAGCAGATTTTGCACTAGCAGATTTCTTCATTTTCTTTGGTAGTTTTTTGGGTACTTCACCAGAAGATGGTTTCGTGTCTGAGTTGGATTTGCTCAGTTTATTTCCTTCTAACTTGCTGTATATCTCTTCAAGAGTCTGTTCTTGATCTTCCTCTTGCTCTTGAAGCTGTCCATCAAGTTCTTGTGTCTGGTCATAAATATGTTGAGAAGTGAAATGGGTTGACGTAGTTTCTTGATTTGCGTGGTAATTAGCAGTGGTGGGATTGATGGGTTCTTGAGAGAAGTAATTGTAGAGGTTGATGGACTTGAGCCTTTGCAACATCGAAGGAGATCTAGAAATAGGTTGTTGGTTTTGATTTTGGTCGTATTGATAACCTTGTTGATGAAGAGTGAAATGCTGGTCGGATTCTTGAGGTTTTTCAAAAGTTAAGGTTGTAGGTTCTTGGGATCTATAACTATAAAAGTTGATAGATTTGAGTCTTTGTAGAACAGAAGGAGATCTAGCAAGCTGGTCACCATAGCCAAGACCGTGACCATTTTGTGCTTGAGCATGTTTTTCTTGTTCCTGATGTTGGTCATTGGGTTTGTGGGTGGCTAGGCTTGAGGTAATAAAAATGGTGCCAATCATGAGATTGAGAAGGACAAATAGAACAGTTGGTGTAAACCAACTACTCATAGAAGCCCAGATTGATATGGATTCTCCAAGCATGATTTTGGGTTGGGAGTGAAGATTGGATGGCGAGAGAGGGAGACGAGGTTTGTTGATTGGTGTGGGTAGAGAATGGAGGGTAAGTTTGCTCGCTCGAGGACAAATTTATTGGATGCCCACGATAATTATTTATTTTTAGGGTTAGGAATGAATTTTAAATTTAGAATCTCGAGGGACACGTTGCAGCATGTGGGAGTCCCTGATAAGTGGATGACTAGATGCAAGTCTCACTGTGTGGTTACTGTGTTCGTTAAAAGGGCAAGTAAGAGATGGGGACAAGTAAACATCAAGGAGTAAAGACATACAGCTGGATTTATGAAGCTGTTTTTTGGGGGTAAAATTCCACATTGACTAAGAAATATGTTGACTTACTCATTAGTTACTCAGTATTTATTTTAGATTTAAAAATATATTAAAATAATATTTTATTTTTTAAAATTTATTTTTTAACATCAGTATTTTAAAATTATCTTATAAAACAATTAATCTGAAGCAAAAACAAATAAATAATATATATTTTTTAAAAAAATATTTTTATAATGCGAAAACAAGCCGGTTTTAAAAAAAAATCTTACATAAAAAAATAATAATCCTAAATAAAAAATGATTTTTAATTTAGGCATATGTAAAGTCTTAATTCCTTATATTTTTTTAAATAAAAATGATTGTTGGGTAATACAAAAAGAAGAGGGTGGGTATTATTATCTTATAAGCTAAAATAGCTTTATGTTTTAAGCAGTATTTTACACTGTTTATATACACTGAGAAACATTGTGGACTTGAATAGTTAAATTACATAATAATATAAGTACTATTTGTATGCTAAGAAGGAACAAGAAGGATGCTTGATTGAGTGGTTATGGTGTGCGGTGCAAATGATGAATGTGAGAGTTCAAAACTCATTATCGGTGAAACTAATTTTTGAACAATAATTGTTCATTGTTATTTATAAAGAGGATTTTTTTTTTTTTAACAAGGCTTCTTTTATTTGTTTTTTTATAGTCGAGGTATCCATGACAGCTTACACACACCACGATTAATCTCTGGATTCATTTTTTTTTAATGTTTTTTTTTCCACTTATATATTTTTTTTTTGTTTTTTTTATGATTGGAGTGTCTAGGTCAGTTTACATGCACCATAAATTTTTTTTCTCATTACTATTTGAAAAGGTGTTTTCCCTTTATATTTTTTTTTAATAGCTGAGCTTCCTTTTTTTATTTGTTTTTTTTTCTAACCGGAGTGTTTGGGACAGCTTATACGCAACATGACTAATCTTAAGACCTATTTTTTTAGAATATATTTTTTTTATATATATATAACAAGAGACTTCAAGTAAGCTTACGTTTACTTTCAAACACGAATGAACAATGAAAATCACAATAATGAACAATGAAAGGTGCTTTTTCCTACCAATTTTTTTTTTAATAACTGGGTTGTCCAGGGCAGTATACTCGCACCACAACTAATCTCTGCACCTATTTTTTTTACAGTAATTAACATTGATTTTCACTGTTCATTATTGTTATAAAAGGGTCTTTTTGTTTTTTCATAACCAGACTTTTTTTTATAACCGTGGCATCCGTGGTAGTTTATACACACTACAACTAATCTCCGAACTCATTTTTATTTTTTTTAACATTGTTTTTTTAACACTCATACAAATTTTTTTGTTTTTTTTATGACCGGGTGTCCGGTCAGTTTACATACACTATGATTTTTTTTCATGAACAATGATTTTCATTGTTCATTACTATTTGAAAAGAGGTTTTTCGGTTTTTTTAGCCAAGCTTCTCTTTTTTTATAACAGGGGTGGAATAAATCTTAACAAATAAAAAAAAATCTTTTTTAAACAGCAATGATGGCGTCATCGGTAGTATGATCAATAATAATTAGAATATTAATTATGTATAATAATATTTATAATGCTATAATAATTATAACAAAAATTCATTGGTCAATGTTATTTTTGTGAAAAATAATTTATGTGCTTTTTTTTATGTATAATATTTCAGATCTCATATTATGAAAAAAATATAAAACCACACATAGACAAGACAGGTTGAAAAATTATGACAAATTACCTACAATAATAAATGAAAAAATTGCTCCGCATTTCACCACAGTCAGCACCAAATTTTTTAACATGTAACAAGATTGTTAATGGTCCTATATATATATATATATATATATATATATATATATATATATATATATATATATATATATCATTTTTTAGACTTTTTCCTTAAGAAAATAGGAGAGATAATAATATATTATGATATTTTTTTTTATATTAACGTCTTAAAATATATATAAAAATTTAAACTGACTTTTCTTTAAAAATCTCACATTAATTTAATCTATGTGTTCTGAATTTTTTTAATATAATGATATGAAAAAAAAATCTGAAAAATTCATGTTTGATAAATTTTAATAGTTATAGTTTTGCTATCGGTCAAATAAATTATTCAGCAAATAGTTAAAACATGCCCAACAAATAATTAGTATGTTGTAGGCAACAAATAATATATATTTAGTCAATTTGAACAATTGCGGTTTTGCTATCTAACAAAATCATTATCAAAATAGTTAAAACAAAATCATCAATAAAATTGTTTGCTGCATAAAACAAATTACTCATTTGTTCTAAAATTCAACAATTATAATTTTACTATTTGCTAATGAAAGAATTCATGAAACAAATAAAACATACACAATAATTTTTTTCGATTCCAATTGTACAATCTACCAATTAAATAATTATTAAAATAATTTTAACAATAGCAACAATCAATCACTTTTAGGCAAGGAAAAAATTGTTTCTAACAGATTCTATCAATTATAATTTTTTTAATTAAATAATAAAACAACAAATTACAATATATATATATAGTATCCCCCCAGGACCAGAACTTCTTGTTTCAGAAGGCGAATCCATCAAACCTCATCAACCATTAACAAGTAATCCTAATGTGGGGATTTTGTCAGGGAGACGCGGAAATAGTACTTCAAGACCTATTACACATCCAAGGTATTTTATTCTTCTTGGCATCTATTATTTTGGCATAAATCTTATTGATTCTTAAAAAGAAACAAGAAGTCTAGAATTATGGTGATTAATTAGATTGTTCATGAACTCAATTGTTTTTATAAAGGTAAATTTGATAAAAGTCATCACTCATACTTAAGGGTGTCTGAAAATACGTTTGGAAAATATTTTGACAAAAAATAAAATTTTTATTTTTATTTAAACTTAAAATTTTTGATATTTTTAGATCATTTTCATGTGCTTATATAAAAAATAATTTTTAAAAAATAAAAAATATATCATTTTCTGAACAAAAAATACTTTCAAAAGCAACCTCAATCACACTCCCAAACATGCACTTGATAAACTTGTGAGGGGTTAAAATGACCCATTATAACCTTAATAGCTTAGAAAAGAAAAAAAAAAAGGCAAAAAACATAATAAGAATGATAAATCAAGTAACCATAAAATTCTATACAAAAACTATGTTATCTTATACAATAATAAAAGGATCGCCACGATGTTGTGCTCCAGTGAGGGTGTGACATTTAATAATATTATCTTCTATAATTATTACAAAAAACATATATAGATAATGATGTATACATAACTCCTCACATCCAATGCATAGATGGTAGTCATATTTGTCATGTATACATGTTATTAGTTATTTGGTAAAAATAAATTTAAAATATATAATCAAATAGAAAAGATGATACACGAAATATAGTACCTTTAATTATTTCCTCAACAACAGATATTCTTAATACTTTTAACTTTAAATTGAAGAAATTTTTGTTGTTTTAGGCAACCCATAAGTTTTTGGTCGTAAACATAACCTCCAAAATGATACATAGTAAGATTAGTGGTGTTTATTGAACAAATTTTCTTCTCACCTATGCAAATTAAGGTCTTTAGTCCTGAATTACAAAGCATCTCAATGCTTGTTTGCTTAATTGTTTAAGTGTAAATAAAATTGAATTTCAAAGTTAGATTTTAGAAATCATACTAAAACCTATGTGTTCCTAGGAAATGAAAAGGCCATAACAATTATTAAAAAATGAAAAGGAAACATGGGGAGAAAAGGTTCCCACTCTCCAATTCAGCGAAGCATTGTGATATGTTTTCATTATGGATTTTTACAATGCCTAAGTTACAAATATTTTGTTTTTAAAAAATAATTTTAATATTTTCAAGAAATTGAAAATGTTGGCACCAAAATTGATAAAAAAATCTCAAATCTTTTTCGTTTTTTTTTTTTTTAAAAAAACACTATGGTATCAACTTTAGTCCTCTAACCTTTTTGTTCTTACATTAAGAATTATTATTTTTTTAATTTGATCATTTAATTTTATATATTATTGAGATTTGAATTTGATAATTTATTTCATTATACTTTTTTATAGTTTCATCATTAGGTTGATATTAAATTTCACAAAAAAATATTGATTTTATTGTTTGAGAAAGATTGAAAATGAGAGGACTAAAACTAAAATAGAGAAAAACTAGGAGGCATGTTTTTTCTTTTAAAAAAGTTGTATTGACACCTTTTTGCTTAATTTGCTTTTGTGGTCCTTTTAGTTTAGAAATTATATAGTTTGGTATAAATATTTATTTTGATTGCATTTTTGTCCCTAAGTTTGATATAAGAGAGTTGCTTTAAAATAATGAATGGGAAATGAACTTGTTGAATAATCACTTATTAATCATGAAATCCATCGATCTTGTTATCAACAAGGTTCATTTAGATTTTTTTTCCTTTTATCTTGTTGAAAAAAAAATATTTGGACTTAGGGATATTTTTGCATTCAACTTGTTTTTTTTAGTGAGTTAAAGTTATTTTAAGTTTTGAAATAGATTCATTAGAGTCTCTATGATGTTTCTGAGATATATTAAATTAATGATTACTGAAAATAGATTTTTCCAAACCTAGATTTTGATAGCTTGACTTGTAGCCACGTGAGATGGTCAAATTTTGACTAGTGGATGACATGTCTTCTAGTATTTTTTTTTTTAAATAATAAATGATTAGACATGTTAAAAAAAGAGCATGTGAGCCTAACGTTATAAGCCCATGCATATGAATTTTTTTTTATATATAGCCTTAATGCTTTGGCCACCTAGACCCACGAGCATAACATTTTTAATTTTTTACATGTCACATTTAATTCTTACCCTTGAAAAATCCCTAAAATTTCCTAAATTAATTTATAAAATGAGGTAAAAATTGCATAAATGGGAAAGAAAAAAACATAAATGAAAATAAAAGAACTTTGAAAGGTCGTAGTGGTTCCAATTTGATTAGAATTGAAAGAAACAAATTAGGCATCATTACAAAAAAAAAAAAAAAAAACCTGACCTTTGAAGCCAATTTGACTAGAATTGAAAGAATTAAAGGTTTAGGGATTGAAATGTAAAAGACATCAATATTAAAATATGATTTTGCAAGTAATCAAGGCTAAATTAAAAAAAAATAAAAAATAAACCCAATTCAGGATCAAATAAAAAATACATGGAACTAAGAATGATATTGAGAAAACAAATACTAGAATATAGGGGTTGAATTAAAAATACCTTGAACGATGCTATTTAACTTCCCTAACCTAAGAATAAACAATGTATTGTTTAATAAGAAATAATGGCACATCATTTGGTTGTTGTCATGTATTTCTCTTCGAATCAAAGGCTTCGATAATGGGTGGGGGCTCGAGTTTAAATCTCTAAGCTATCATTTTTATTAACCCCTCACTTTTAAAGGACAACAAACACGTCTCGCCTCATAATGAAATAAATGAGTATCCCTAAAGCATCCATTAAAGGTATTAGTGCTATTACAAGTTATGAAACTAAGAGGATCTAATCGTAATTTGCCGAGCGTGGACGAATAAATGGGTGGATCTGAAATGACTCTTCTTTTTTCCTCTTGCGTTGGCAGTGGCTCCAGCAAGATGATGACGGAGGAGGTTGTGACTTCTGCTGGTTATCGGGGGGTCGAATTGGTTGGTCTCCAAGCCAGAAGAGGGAGATGGTTGGAGAGAGTCGACGGTCATCATGCTTGGTTTAGATGGGGTGGTTTGCTGCAGAGAGAGGGAAGAGGCTGATGGTCGGTGACCGATTTGGGAATTGTCGGTGATGGGTGAAGGAAACAAGGTTTGAAAGGGTGATGACCGACAGCTGCAACTACTAAGTCATTGTTTGAGTGTACGGTTTAATTTATTTAAAAACATATTAAAATTAAAATTTTTATTTTTAAAAATTATTTTTTATTATTAATACATGAAAATTATCTTAAAATATTCATTTAAAATAAAAAATTTTCAATTCTATTTTAAAATACTTTTAAAATATAATGTAAAATTTTCCATTAAAAAATGATGTTTTAAGTTTAACGTTTCTTGTTGTAGTAGTGGGAGGGTAAAATTTATTCCCAAAATTTTCTCTTTTTATTTTCTTCTCTCCTCCTTTTCTCTTTTATCATTTGTGGATTAAAAAAAAAGGTATTCTTTTTTTCTTTTTAAATTTAGTCCTTACATTCATATATATTCTTTTTTTTATTCTTTTAGTTCTTTTAAAAATAGAAAACATCATTGTCAAATCATTGATATTAAAAATGATTTGTTAAAAGTTAAATGCTTTGAAAAAAAATTAAAATTAAAATCTTTTTAAGCCAACAATTAAAAATGATACTAATCATGGTTGTCAAAATCACGAGTTGACTCGCAAAATCATGAGTTTTTACGAGTCACCTTATCAAACCTTGTTAACTCGGGTAGAAAAATTGGTTTGGATCAAATTTGGTCAAAAAACAATAAAATCATATGGAATCATAAAATCAGACTGGATCATCTAATTTTAAGATCCCCCAATATTACTCAAAATTCATCCCTTTTGCTTGCACTACTCACCTAGCCCTATGCCCCTGTCCCATCCCCCCTCCCTTTCTCTCTCCCCAATCTCCAAGCTAGCCCCCCGCGCAGGCGAGGCGCGTCCCCCCTCTCTCTCATTATTTGAAAGGGTGATGACCAATAGCTGCAACTACTATGTCATTATTTGAGTGCACGGTTGATTTTTTTAAAAAACATATTAAAATTATTTTTTTTTCAATTATTTTTATTATTAATACATGAAAATTATCTTAAAACATTCATTTGAAATAAAAATAAAAAGTTAAAAATTTTCAATTCCTTTCAAAATACAATGTCAGATATTCCATTAAAAAAATGATATTTTAAGTTTAACGTTTCTTGTCTAAGCAGTGAGAGGGTAATATTAGTTCCCAAAATTTTCTTGTTTTATTTTCTTCTCTCCTCCTTTCTCTTTTCTAATTTGTGGATTAAAAAAAATGTATTCATTTTTTCTCTTTAAATTTAATCCTTACATTCATATATATTTTGTTATTCTTTTAGTTTTTTTTAAATAGAAAACATCATTGTCAAATCATTGATTTTAAAAATGATGTGTTAGAAGTTAAATGTGTTGAAAAAAAAAATTAAAGTTAAAATCTTTTTAAGCTAACAATTAAAAATGATACTAATCATGGTTGTTAAAATCATGAGTTGACTCGCAAAATCATAAGATTTTACAAGTCAACTTATCAAACCTTGTTAACTCGGGTAGAAAAATTGGTTTGGGTCAAACTCGGTCAAAAACGATAAAATCATAATTAATTCTCAATCATAATTACACTTTAAAATGGTCAACGATAAAATCAAATCAACCAATAAAAATATAATTATGTCGAATGACTTAATTTTTACACACATTTATCCAATGATAAATTATGTTTGCCTTAGGCCCCGTTTGTTTGCTGGAAAGTGGTTTCCTTTTGGAAAGTGGTTTCCTTTTGGAAAGTGAATTCCGGGGAAAATGAATTCCTAGAAAGTGAATTCCTAGAAAGTGAATTCCGATGTTTGGCAGTGTTATGAAAAATGAACTGGAAAACACTTTCCAGTGTTTGTTTATGTTATGGAAAATAATCTGGAAAATAATTTATTAATAAATTAATTTTTTTTCAAGTTTATTAAAATAATGAAGAACAAATCTTACAAATTAAAAAGTTAAATGAGAATGAAATTAAAAAAAAATATAATTTCATAAATTATCTCAAATAAAATAAATAATAATCAAAATAATAGAGATCAAATCTAAAATTTTTTTTAAAAAAATAAAAGGTGAATAAATTAAAATAGTAATAATTAACATTTCATAAATTATTTCAAATAAAATAAATAACAATAAAAAAAATGAGGACCAAATTTGATAGATAAAAAATTTCAATAAAAAAATGATAAGAAAAAAGCAAATAGCAATTATAAAAATAAGAACCAAAATTAATATAAAAATTAAATTTTAAGAGATGGAATTGAAAAATAAAATATTCAAAACAAATTATATATAGCAATCAAAATTTTGAGGATCAAATTTGATATAATCAGCAAATAATGATATTTTTAAATTTTCACAACTTCCGGAAAGTGTTTTCCATTCCGGAAAACACTTTCCTAAAAACCAAGCCAAATTCTTCTTTGACTGGAAAGTGTTTGACTTGAAAGTTTGGAAAGTGGTTTCCCGGAAAGTGAATTCCGGGAAACAAACGGGGCCTTAAATTTATACTTTTCTTTATTTTTGGGGATAAAAGAGATATGATTAGACTCTCGCAAACAATTAAAATTTTCACATTGATTTTTCTACCCATGCCGACCCCTTTTATTTTATTTTTGTTCTTTGTGGGTGGATTTTAGGGAGTAACCTAAAAATTGGGTGATGACAAGCCTCATTTAGTACCTTTTGAAAAGCATTGTGATGCGGCTCGAAGTTGAGTATAAATGACATGATGGAGATATTGACAGAGGTCTTCTTCAACTAATCCATTATACAGTACTCATTATGCTTTATCAATTTCAGGAACTCAATTGTTTCTTCCTCATTCCCTTATCTTTTCTTTATTTTTCTAATTCCTTAGGAATGAAACAATGATCACTCTAGGTCAACCTGTTTATCTAAGTTTGGAACAAAGGCAAAGAACCTTCGACATTTGAGGCATAGACATAATTGTCAGGCATTGCCTTATAGTCTATTTTGTTTCCATATAAGGGCTTCATCAATACCTACTTTGAGAATCCATTAGTTGTTGATTGGACCCTACACTTCTCTAGTTTCTCTATCACCTTTATCCTTTCATTATCCTTTATAGCCTCAATCCTCAACTCTCCTAAAGTTAACATTCTTGTAACCTTTTAATGAAACTCGATATATTCATCATTATGATGCCCTTTTGTTTTATGGAATGGGAAATAGTCATTTTTCCCGATGTCATGTTTATTCAATTCCTCTAAGTGTCCAGACTATGCCAGCATATCATATAGTCTTACCATAGTCACTTTTGGAGTTTTCCCTTTGTTACCAATCTCCACAACATTCACCCCACTATTATTGACAACATGTTTGAGTAGGGGATTCAAATTCATATTAGGCAAATCATCAAAAGTGACTCATCCGATTTTGATCAGTTACGATACCTTTTTTTTAAAGCTACACAGGTCCTAATGTTATGACTCGTGTTACTATTATGGTATTCACAAGTCAGCTTGGGGTTGTACCATATAGGGAAAGGCGGTGCTGTTGGTTATCTCTCATTTGGTAATTGTTTGGTTATTGGCGAGGAATTTCATCTGATAGGAAACCAAAATAAAAAAAAAACTGACATTTTCCTAATACCCCCATGCATAAAACACAACATTGTCCTCAATGTTGAAATAAAAAAAAGGAAT
Source organism: Salix dunnii (assembly GCA_015731905.1). Lineage (NCBI taxonomy): Eukaryota > Viridiplantae > Streptophyta > Magnoliopsida > Malpighiales > Salicaceae > Salix > Salix dunnii. Next base: position 4,998,178 of record CM027676.1, read on the forward strand.
ATAGGAGAATGAAAAAAATGTGAAAAATAAAAGATAAAGGAAAAAGTAAGCAAATCTGATATTTTTCTGTTGTGCTGGATTGTATCATAATAAGAGCTTTTGTTCTGTGTCATTGGCTTAATATGTGGCATGCTCATTCTTCATAGATTGATTCAGTTAACTCCACAAAAGCAGTGAGTTATATCGTCCAATTTTCACAGAAAGGTTTCAAGCGAAATACTTTATTGGTCTCTAAACTTGTAGTTTCAACTGCATCATAAAGAAAAATATTAGAAACAATAAAGGGTCCAATCCAACGAGCACACAACTTTCCAGGAAAAAGTTTTAGATGCAAATGATAGAGAAGGACTTTGTCTTCAACATGAAACTCTTTTCTTATAATCATTTGGTCATGAAGACTCTTAGTCTTGTCTTTGCAAATCCTTGCGTTCTGATAAGCATCATTTTTAATCTTTTCCAACTCTTGTAATTGCAACTTTCTTGCATTCCCAATAGCATCATAATCCATTTTATATTTTTTTAATGGCCCAAAAAGCTTTGTGTTCAATTTTCACTGGTAGATAATATACTTTGCCGTAAATCATCTTAAAAGGTGACATTCCTATTGTTGATTTGTTAGGAGACCGATAAGCCCAAAGTGCATCACCAAGTCACAGACTCCAATCTCGCCTTGGATGCACTATCTTCTCCAAAATGGACTTCTCAATTTGAAATTTTAGCTTGGTCATTCATTTGAGGATGGTATGTTGTAGAAATCCAATGACTCACATGTTATTTGTGTAACAATGTTTCCATTGAACGATTGCAAAAATGAGTGTCACGATCACTAATGATAGCTTTAGGGATTCCAAACATGTCAAATACATAATCTTAACAAGATATAAAGAAAGATACATATTATTGAAAGAAAGGACAATCAAAGAATATAATATTGAAGACTCAAAAGCTTGCATTTGTATAACACTATATAGTCAACATGACATATTTTCAGAATCAATCCCTAAATCAATTAAACATTAAAACTTGCACGCATACTCATTCATTCGATTTATAATTCACCTATTTCACTTAAATCTCATACAGAATACTCATATTCTCATAAACTAATGGGAGTTCAAAAATATCATACATAATTTTTTATTATTATTATTTTGTCTTTAATTTTTATAAGGGAATAACAAATAAAACCAAAATAAAAAATGATATTTTCCCAATACCCCCACACTTAAAACGCAACATTGTTCTCAATGTTGAAATAAAAGAAAAGGAATATAAGAGAATGATAAAAAAAATGTGAAAATAAAAGATAAAGGAAAAAGAAAGCAAATCTGATATTTTTTTTTTATGTTGGGTTGCTTCCTAGTAAGCACTTTTGTTTTGTGTCATTGGCTCAACATGTGGCATGACATGCTCATTCCTTATAGAAGTGGTGATTTCTGTCGTCCAACTTTAATAGAAAGGTTTCAATCGATGCTAATTAACCTTGAGTACTTTATTAGTTTCTAAACTTGAAATTTAATCCATCCACACAATTAAAATCATAAATTTGTTGCACACACTTATCAACAAGGTCATAACATGTGATAAAATAAACATTGCTATAAGGATATTTTATTTTATCATGAAAATTAAATTCAATCTTTTCATTTCTTACCTCCATAGACAAAGTATCTTTATCACTATTGGCAGTCTTCAAAAATAATCCCTCAAACAATATAGGAGTGCTACCTGATAAATCACAAGAATCATGTTACATATCAAGAATATAAAAGTCACATGAAATTACTAAACTATCGATATTGACTAGGAAATCTTCTATCACACTAAGTGGGTAAATAAAACTATGATCTGCAAGTTGAATTATAATGTTGGTTTTATTCAAAGACTCCAAACTAAAAGAATTATAAACATGTTAGGCATAACACTAGTAGATGCACCTAAATCCCATAAAACCCTTTTAAAACTAGCATTGCTAATACACATGGGATAGTAAAAACACCCAGGTCTTCCTGCTTCAAAGACATATTCTTTTGAATAATAACAAATTCACTTATACTTACCATTTCATGACCTTTCAATTTGAAAGCTCTTTTGGCACTGCACATCTCCTTCAAAAACTTAGCATACTTAGGAATTTGCTTGATGACATAAACCATAGAAATGTTGAGTTCTACTTTCTTGAAAACCTCTAGAATCTTTTTTTCTTTGTATTCTTTCTTACACCTAGAAGAACTCACAGGAAAGGATGAAATTGTTTTAAAATTAAAATTCATTGAGTGAGGAGTTACCTTTGGAGTGATTATCTTTCTCTCCATTTATGAAGGAGGAGTAGGTTTCTTCTTGCTTCTCATTTCGGTTTCTATCTTTTCTTCTTTTTTCATCTCAACTTGTTTTGACCTTTTTCTCCAAGTTCTTTCCTATTTCATAACATGATTGCACTAACATTGTTTTTTGGATTCAATGCTTGGGATGACAATTTTCCATTTATTTATGTTTCCAATTTCCCCACACTTGAAGTTATCTGCTCCATTTGCTTATCTAAGCTGTGAATACTTGACCTTGTTTTCTATTAAAAAGACATAATATTTTGCTACAAGATCATAGTGTTAAAAGCCAAAGTTTTCATCATCTCACGAAAATCATCACTGGATGATGATGACTCTATAACATTGAAGTTGGTGAATGGAAGGAGTTATCTCACTTAATAATTGTGTTGAGGCTAAAATCCATGGGAATGGAACTGTCTGCCTTGATTGCCTTGTTGAGATGGGTTTTCATAGTGTAAGTTGGGATAATTTCGCCATCCCGGATTGTACGTGTTAGAAAAAAGATCATATTTATGTTGGGGATATCCATTGAATGTTCCAACAATCATATTAAGTTGTTTAATAAAATCTTCTTGCATTGTTAGGCATATATCCAAAGCATGACTTTGTATTGAGCATATGCAACAAAACTTCACTTGATGTACATTTCCATAAGCAAAAAAATGCACAAGAGAAGTAAGATCATTAGCTTTATTCTCAAGGTTAAAAATACATACCTCATTCACTCATTTGTTTGAGAAGTCTCCATGGGTGCCAAACTGTTTCTAGTTGGCTGTCATATTTGAGATTAATTAACATAAAGCCTCAGTGTCTTATTTACCAATGCCCCGCTACATGTAGTATCAATGATACTACGGTTAGTAGGTATCAATCTTTTATAAATATATTAAATGAGCAATTAATTGGGTATTTGCTTATAAGGGTATTGAATGTACAATAGCTCAAATCTTTCTCAATTCTCAATGAGTGTCTCTTCATGAGATTGTCGAATCCCACATATTTCTTTCCTTATGTTGGCAACTTAAGATGCTAGGAAATACTTTTCATATAAGATCTTCATGTCATTCCAAGTGTCAATGGAACTTGGGAGAAAAGAAAAGAAAACCATGTCTTTGCTACCCCTTTTAAAGAGAAAGGGAGAGCTTTCAACTTAACTTGTTCCTTGCCAACTCCATTTAGTTTTATACCAACACAAACCATGTGGAATTGCTTGAGATAAGTATAAGGATCTTCTCCTAAAAGACCATTGAATGTTGGTAGCAAATATATAAAACCAGATTTGAGTTCAAAGTTCACATTACTGTCTAAGTTTATGCACAATGGTTGGTTTTCCATGTTAGGAGTAATTGCGTGCCACATCCATGATGTTTATGCGAGCTTCCTTCAGTAACCTGTATAAAATGTATTCTATTTCGAGATCAACCTGCACTTGATGACTTTGGTTAGCAAAACAGGTTACAAGAATAAATTAGAAAAAAACTTTAAAAAACCAAGCACATAAAAGATAAAAAAAAATCAACACAATATGCACAAAAAACTTACGCTGTAAAACTAAAAGTGTCAAAAAACCCTAAAAAACAATGGAATTTGGCCTTGATAGGGTGAGGCTAAAGGACAATGGACAAAAGTTCTACTTAAAATATTGTTTTCCTTCTAAAAGCAAAAGGTCGAAACCTAATTCCACCAAATTTTTTTTTTGAACAGTGCCACCGTAAGCAAATATCTGTTCTCTTTTTTTTCAAAATAATTAAAAATCACAGCAAGTAGAATAAATCATAGCATAATACAATACAAGAATCAACTATAATCACATCCCTGACAATGATGCCAAAATTTGTTATGATGTCACGGTTGCACAAATTAATTACCCTATCTTTAAACAAAACATATAAGATAGTAAGCAAGCAAGGGGTCAATCCCATGAGAACATTTTAGTTCAGATTATTTGTGCTATATGCTATGCAATTAGGGGGCTGGAAGTTGTCTATGCTAATGCAAAGAAAAAAGAAAACTAAGCAAAAAAAAAAATTATTAATAAAAAACACCTTGATCACAAGTAAACATCCATATATATAAATTAGAAATAATCATGGAAATGAAACATCAATTTATATTCAAAATATTTATCTCTTCTTAACATTGGTTAGTTAACAAATCCACCGTATAACTTAATTAAACCATTAAACAACCATAATGTCTATACTAGTAATTTAATTCATTAGGAGTCTTTAAAACTAGATAGGTTGATTAATCAAGAAACATAATTGTCCACAATCTATGTTTGATTTGATTGAATGTTCTTTATAATATTAATAATGTAGATCCACCATAATTATTAACTCAGTTGCTTCACAAGTTTATATACCATAACTTCTGTTTTGATATCAAACTTAGCAATAGATTGTCTACAATAATAACTTAGAGTCTGCTCTAGCAATTAAAATAAACAATCATAGTAAAAATAAGCATAGGAGAACAAACATATTCATCATATAAACTAAAAAGAAAAGGTAAAATAAATCTCACAGTTCTTGAAATCTGACCAATTATTAGTTTACAAAGGTATCCATTGTTTCACTTGAAAAATTCCAGCCCTTTACCAAAGAACAAAGAAGAAGAACAAAGAGCAAGTAATTGCAGAGATTAAGAAGCATAATCCAAGATGAGAATACTAACATCCCTCTAATTGTATTTATAGAAGAAATCAAAACATTACAAGAAGAAACCTAATCAAATACTAAATTTATCATAGATAAGATTTAAACTAGAAGTAGAAAAGAGCAATCAAAATACACCATTAAATGGTAGAATTAAATGACTAACATTAATTAAAAAAACTTATCGCTAATTTAGTAGTAGAATTGAAACCAAATTTTATGTCTTTGCAGCCAAGAAAAAGAGTTTACCTTGCATGTTTGCTAAAGAACAAATTAAAAGGATGGAAGAATGCATGATTTTGGGTTTGGAGGAGGAAGATTTATGTTTTCTTTTCTGCTGCCCAAATGCTTCTTTCACCCTCTTTTTTTATATATGCTTAGAAACCCTAGTTTCTATTTTACAAAATAGTTCTCCCTTAAGTTGACAAAATTTAGTTGTCATCTTATAAAAATCATCTCATTCATAAGGTATCTTTTTGAGCTAAACTTTCCATCAGTGATAGGTTTTTGAGTCTGCAATCCAAAATAATTGAGCTTGCATCAATCGGACTTCTGTAGCTCCAAATATTTAAGTTGAAATGATCAAATGTGAGCATGGGTAAATTGCAAGATTTGACTTTGAAGATTGTTATTTCCATGTTCTTCCTTATTTTATTTATTTTTCCTTATCTTTATAGAAATGTATGGTTGTTAGCTTTTGAATGCCATTAGAATCACTTCATTTTGACCTGTATTTCCTTTGGAGCTTTCACTTTACACAAAACATCGACTGAAAGTCAAATATATCAATCAGCTCTAGTTACCTCTTTTTTGAATCTTTCATCCAAAAAATACCTTCAAAACATAAAACAAAGAATATAAAGACATTTTATACATAAAATGATGTGAACCTTGTGATCGCGTGGTCACTCAACCCACAATCAAGACTAAGATCTGATCTTGGAAAGCCAAAATAGGTTTGATAAGGGTGTGACATAATAGAAACCTACCCCAAGGTACCAACACTATTGGAATGAATAAAATGACGACATGAAACCAGCTAATCTTTGACAAATTAGATTCAATTTGCTCAAGAGCTAAAGAATGCAAGAATCATTATCACATATAAAAATTGAAAAATTTAGAAGTAATATTCATCAATGGCTGCTGAAATTCAGCTTGATTTTAAATAGCTCTTGAAAAATTAACCCTAATAGACCCCTTTATGTGGACTTAAATGAGGTCCACTCAAAACTAACCCAAAACCCCAAATTTGAAAGCCTATGACTTAATCCAAACAAGCATGGATCCTAGCTGAAAATAATGTCTTAATTAAACTCAAACAAGTCTTGGGTTGTAGCTAATGTTGCGACGATGATTTTTCGCGCTTCGCGCCCCGCCATTCCCCGGGTTTGGAGAGATAACAGCGCGGGGTGTAAAAGGGATTGTTTTATAGCTGTAAAAATTATGACTATATTTATAAGGAGTCGCCACCTAGTATTAAGGTCACTAGGAACCTAATGTCTGCGAGAGTCTTGGGATAAGGGACTTGTCGTGCAAGGGGAAGACGCATCACCCCCAATGAACCCTACCTAAGATAAGCTGAATTGTTGTTTGATTGTTTTTTTTTCTAAGTTCAAAATTTTTACAATGTATTTTCAAAAAGAAAATATTTTTTATGTCTGCGGGTGTACTTTACAATGTAATTTTACACCGCAGTTAAAAACCTCTTTTTTTTATCTATGGATGTACTTTACAATGTAATTTTACACCGTAATTAAAAAATTCTTTTTTATCTGCAGGTGTACTTTACAATGTAAATTTACTCCGTGAAAGCTAAAACAAAATAATTATTAAATTATTTTTGATATTTTGGCCAAATTCCAATGGATAATCATTTTTACAATATCCAATTTTCATTTAAAATATGAGAAAGATGCAACATATTTTTTTAACGCAAAATATGTTTGAAAAATTATGGAATTTGGCCGTATGAACGAAAACAACAACTTTTTTTTACTGCAACTTTTTGTTTTTTTTTTAAAAAATTAAAAACTTGTATGGGCCTAGCTCAGCTAAATGGGCCAGCCTAACAACGGGGCTGCTGGACTTGGGCTGGACCCAGCCCAGCCAACTGGACTGGGCCAAGCAGTCCAGCCCAACAAAAAGAAAAAAAGAAAAAAGGGTCGCGCAGAGTGAATTCATATTCAATCTGCCTACTGTTCACGTATAACGTGAACAGTAGCAAGGTGGTCGGCCGACCACCACGAGAGACTGACCTTCTACTGCCGTCGGGTAGAGGAGTCCATGGTGGTTGTCCTTTTCTTGGTGGTGTTGAAAATGGAGGCCTGTGGTGGTTGGAATGAGCTTTTGAAGTGTCGGGTCCGTGGCTGCCGTTTGCCCCTACAACTGTTGTTGCTATTGCTGCCTCGCCAGAGCTGCTGTTATTCATCACTGAAGTTGGAGGAGAAGGTTGGGATTATTGCAGGGGAGCTTCTGGAGCGGTGGTCGACGGAAGCTGCAACTAGTTTTTTAAAGAGAGAAAACCACGGTCGGGGAGAGAGAAAGGGCAGCTGCTGTGTGGCTTGCAAGGGAGGTGAGAGGGCTGACTGCAAGGCTGATGGTGAGGATGGAGAGGAAGAACCTTCACCGGCGATGGAGATGATGAGCTTCTATTTTCATTGTCGAGGGAGGCGAGAGGGGGTTGTTTGTGCTGTTTTATAGAGAGAGAATCATCGATTGGAGGGGAGAGAGAGGGGATAGAGTGGAGAGGAGGAAGGAGATAGAGCTGTCTGTTGGCTGGTTCAGCTAGAGATGAGGAAGATGAAGCTCTCTCTGCGTAAATTTTACCTTGTTTTCCTTTGTTTCTGATTTGTTCCTCTTCCTCTTTCCTCTGTTTCTCTACGTAAATTGTCACCCCTTTCTCTGCATGATTTTTCTGTCCATTCTCCCCCGTTCTCTTTTTTTTTTTCTGGTTTCACCCGTGCCTCTCCCTAGTTTCAGTATTTTCTTCTCCCTGATTGTTATTTTTCTGTCTGTGATTTCCTCCCCCCCAGTTTCACAATTTTATCCGCTCGTTACTGTCTATTTCTCCCCCCTGCAATTTTCCCAGTTTTTTTCTTTCAGTTTTTCAGCCCTGTTTTTCTCAGTTTCTCCCCTCTCTTTCTGCATAAAACTCTCTCATTTCCCTCTGTTTTTTTAGTTTTTAGCCTCTCATGACAGTGTTTTCTTAGCAGGTTAGGTTCGTTCTTTTTCCCTCTCCCCCCGTGACAGTCCCTCACTATCAAAAGATCCCCCCCTCATTAACAATGAACCTCCTGCTATTTATAGAGTGTAGAGGTAATGTGCAGCATGGGGGAAGTGTCAAGGGAATGGGCTCAGGAATGGTGTGGCATAGTGGAAAGCATGGGCTGGTGGCACGGTGCAGCATGGTGGAGCATGGCTGCCGGTGATACCTTCTCCTTTTTTTTTCTTTTTTTTTTTGTGAAATTTGAAATAAATAAGTTATGAAGCAAAAGATTTTTTTGATGGGAAAAACCAGGAAGAACGATATTTTTATCTTCAATTTTGGCTTCCGATTTCACCCAAAAAATTTCATCACCGAAATTCTGATCGTCTCAATTTAACCCAAATTAGACTTCCAAACTTAATTTCTCACTAATTAAGCATTTAATAAAATTAATTTGACCCATTTAAAGTATAATTATGCTCTTGTGCTTAATTAAATCCTTCCATTGGGCTCTTAATTAATTCTGAAGAGTTTCGTCACCGAAAATCTCAATCTTCTCAATTTAACCCAGATTGAGCTTTTAAACTTAATTTCTCATCAATTAAGCCCTTAATAAAATTAATTTGACCCATTTAAAGTATAATTAAGCTCTTGCTCTTAATTAAATCCTTAAATTGAGCTCTCAATTAATTCTGAAGCATAATTACACTTTAAATCGCCGACAATTAAATAAAATTGGCCCATAAAAATATAATTATGTCTTTTGATTTAACTTTTATGTAGATTTATCCAATAATAAATTATTTTAGCCTCGAATCTGCACTTCCCTTTGTTTTGGGGCAAAAAAAAGAGGTACGATCGAGCTTTCATAAACGTTCAAAATTTCCACATTAATTTTTCTACCGACACCAGACCCTTTGATTTTATTTTTGTTATTTTTTGATATATTTTAGGGAATCACCCAGAAATGGGGTGATGACAGCTAACAAAGTTAAATAAAATCCATAATATTAAATTCATTAACTTACATAAGAAGAAAAGATGTAAAATATTATAGAGTCAATTCAAAGTTTATTTATAGCCTTCCATCAAGCCCCTTAATCATATAAACAAAAGGAAAAGGTAGCCACTCATGTTGTTTCCAAGTTATGGTAGAATTCTTTTGTTTTCTTTGCTACCCTCACTTCATGGTCCAAATAAGGTTGTATTGGACCCTTTCTACATATGGATAAGATGTATTAGGGTCTTTGCACTTGATATTCCAATGGTCCTTGCAATTCTGACTTGGTTGAAACCTTCAAAACCAATGCATTCATTGCCTATTTCAATGTCTTTGTCTTAGACCTTGTCATTGATTCTCTTTAAAACCTAAAATGGACCATCACCCAAACCCAGTCACCGGGTTGGAAAATAACTAGTTTACATCCTTTATTTGCTTTAGAAGCATAAAGTCTGTTCTTTTTCTCTATTTGCAATCAAACTCCCTCATGGAGTTGTCTCTTACCTTCTTTGCCTTCTTTTCACCATCTAAACTTACTCTTTCTTCACAAGGTAAAGGAATTCAGTCCATAGAAGTTAGTGGATTAAAACCATAAACAATTTCGAAAGGAGAAAAACTAGTGGTTGAATGCATAATTCTTTTATAATCAAACTCAACAAAACACAAAAATTCTTCCCAACTTTTCAAATTCTTTTGAAAAATAAAACACTAAAAGTTGAGATAATATCCTATTCACTACCTCAGTTTGTCCATCTATTTGAGGATGACATGTTGTCGAAAATAAGAGTTTGGTTCCTAACTTTCCCTGTAAGGTTTTCCAAAAGTCCAAAAGTAGCTAAAGAACTTGACATCATGATCTGACATTATACTCTTAGAAATGCCATGCAAAAGTACAATCTCCCTAAAAAACAAGTCTACAATATGGGATGCATCATCTATTCTATGGCATGCAATAAAATGTATCATTTTAGAAAATCTATCCACCACAATGAAAATAGAGCCTCTACCTTTCTTTGACTTACATAAACCTACAACAAAGTTCATAGGTTTAGTAGGCACAGGTAATGGTGTATATAGTCAATACAGTTGCACTCTAGATTTTGCCTTTCAACAAGCAATACATTATTCACAAATTCATTGCACATCTCTTTTCATCTTTAGCCAATAGAAATGCTCATTCAATACATCCAAGGTTTTTGCAACCCTTAAGTGACCCATTAAACCACACCCATGTGTTTTATGAACAAGCAATTCACACAAAAAACTAACAGAAACACACGGTCTATTCTCTTTGAACAAATAACCATCCATCAAATAAAACTTACCAAAAGTCAAATGTGCATACGCATTATAAATAAAACTTACCATACAATTCCTTCACATTTTCAAAGCCTAGTAATCTAGTATTCATGGTGTGTAAAAGAACATACATGCGCTAAATTCTATGATGTTCTCTTTGCCTTGCTTATACTTGATTATATAAGGAAAAGTTTCAATGAATTCAACCTATTTTACACGTCTCTTATTCAACTTACCTTGTCCTTTCAAATGTTTCAAGAAGTCATGATTCAAATGGATTATAAACTTTTATCCATAAGTAATGTTGTCATGTCTCAAGTGCTCTTACCAATGCATAGAGTTCTTTATCGTAAGTGCAATAGTTCAAGGTCAATCCATTTACTTCTCACTAAAATACATAATAGGTCTTCAATCCTACATCAAAATAGCCCCTATTCCCATAACAGATGCACCACATTTTATTTCAAATGCTTTCGTAATGTCAGGTAAAGCCAAAATAGGTGCATAACATAATTTCTCTTTTGAAAGAGCAAAAACCATTTCTTGTTCCTTTCCCCGTTTAAACTCATCTGAATTTTTAACAACTTCATTCAATGGTGTAACTATTGTACTGAAATCTTTCACAAAATACTTGTAAAAACTAGCTAACCCATAAAAACTCTTATTCCTCTCCCCATTTAAACCCAACTAAATTTTTAACAACTTTATTCAATGGTGCAACTATTATACTGAAATCTTTAATAAAATACCTGTAAAAACTAGCTAACCCATAAAAACTCTTTGCCTCATTTACCAATTTGGGTGTAGGCCAATCTTGGATGGCCTTAACTTTCTCACATCCATCTTGATACCCTGTGTGGTTAGAACATAGCTCATTGAAGTTCTTGTTATAGATCAGAATGTCATCAAATACATAACCACAAACTTACATATGAATGCACGCAACACATAATTCATTAAATGCATAAATGTACTGGGTGTATTTGTATGTCCAAATGGCATAACTAACCATTCATATAAATCATGCTTAGTCTTAAATGCAACTTTCCACTCATCACCCTCTTTCATCCTAATATGATGGTACCTACTTTTCAGGTAAATTTTAGAGAAAATACAAGATCCATGTAACTCATTTAACATGTCATCAAGCCTAGGAATGGGGTGTCTATACTTTATCATTATATCATTGATGGCTCGACAATCAACACATATCCTCTATGTTCCATCCTTCTTAGGCACAAGTAGAACAAGTATAGCACACGGGCTCCTACTCTCATGAATATAGTCCTTTTCCATCAGCTCATCAACTTGTATTTGAAGCTCCTTCGTCTTCTTTGGATTGCTTATATAGGCTAATCGATTAGGAATTAAAGCTTTGAGTGCGAAATCAATCTGATGCTCTATCCCCCTCAATGGTGGTAATCTACTAAGAGTATCATTGGGGAATATATCATCAAACTCCTGCAACAAAGAAATAACAGCACTAGGCATAATGGATCTCTCGTTGTTGATTAAATTCATCTTTCTTAACCTGAACCTGAAGTGTGCACCTTATAACCAAGGATTCCACAACCAGTAATGCTAACTCATCCCTATAACTATCCTCCAATAGTGGCATGCCTTCACAATTAGATCTGTCACTTTCATATTCCATATCACCATCATCTCTAAGCATCATGATTCTCTTATTTGGACACTTTGAAGCATAATGTCCATGCCCTTGACACATGAAACATTTAACATCACGGTATGTTTAGGTTGAGTTTCAAATTTACCTTTGGCACTAGTAGGGACATCAACTATAACCTTTGGTGGTTTAGTTTTAGAAGGAACTTTGGCCGAACAATACCCTCTTTCCACCTTCATAGCCATATTAACCATGTCCTCTAGCTCTATATAGTGTTGTAGCTCAACCACATTGGCAATCTCCCGATTCAACCCATTAATAAATCTAGCCATGGTGGCTTCTCTATTCTCAACAACATTAACCCGAATCATTGCTATATCCATCTCTTTGTGATATTCATCTACTTTCTTATAGCCTTAATTCAAACCTTGAAGCTTTAGGTATAAGTCTCTATAATAATAGTTTGGCACAAATCGTCTCCTCATTAAGACTTTCATCTCCCCCAAGTCTAAACAGATCATTTCTCATTCCTTCTCCGATATATTACAATTTGATCCCACTAAATCAATGCAAACTCCATAAATTCAATTTTCACCAATTTCATTTTTTTTGTTCAGAATAGCTATGACAATAAAAAAAATCCAATCTACCATTTTCTCCCACTATAAACATGCATTGGATCATTTCTACCTTGAAAGTTAGGATTTTTCAATTTAATGGTGTCCCCATCCATATTTACATAATTCCCCATGTTATGAAAATTCACATTCTTCCTAGCTCTATTTGGTCCAAACAGGATTCCTTATCCAATAGATGTAAATCATAATCATCTTCACTCACATCTGTGTTTTTATCAACATACTCTTTAAAATCTTATCTGTTATTCCGTATGGCCATACGGACCATGTTTTCTCGGTGATCAGCCCTATTATTTTATTGCTTTATTGAATTTATCTCATCTTTCAGATCCTTGTATGTTTGAGACAACAGCTCGAGTTGTTGGTCTATGACTCACAATTGGAAAACTACATCAGTATTTTGTGTTATTGATTCATTTTTTTCAAACATCCTTTGAATCTGTAAAATTTTATTAGTAGCACAAAATATATCCGCACACCTCACATGTATCACATAAAAAAATCAAAGTTTTTCACTCTAATAAGTTCACTATGCCTTTTACCTCACAACTTGCTTTCTTTTAGTTCTTTAGGAACTAGAATCAGCAAATCAAAGTCCATAGCCTTCACAATACACTCTAATTATATGTTTTAGACTCAAGAAGCAATAAAAATAAAGCAAAACAAAACCACAATTAAAGTTTCACAGTAGCAATGCAAATTCATATGAATTGTAGACAATGTGAAGACATGGAATAAAACAGAAGAAAATATTAAAAATAATAATTACTTGACTCCTAGATAACTCAAATATAATAGAAACAAATAATTGGATAAAACTAAATAGTAAGGATCATGTTTTAAGACTTGATGCAAATCTAACCTTTTACATAATTTTTACATAATTGAATTCAAACCTAGACCAAACGACAACAAAATAACCTCAAATTCAATATTTAGTATTATAATACTAAAAAACTCAATTTATAGGTCGTTCTCTTACTTCTAGGTACCCAACCCCTTGTGTGATCAATTTGTGGATGAATTGAACCTCCAATTCAAACCTCTAGTATACATTATCAAAATAAGCTCACATGTAATATATGGTGCAATCTCAACCCTAATACAAAGAATGTAAAGTTTCAATTGATTCTAAGATGTTTTGTTTAGGGTTAACTAAGGTAGTGTTTTTGTGGTATAATTGAATCTCGAAATAAAACTTGAAGTAAACAATATCAAAATAAACCCCAATTTGACATATAATGCAATCTCACCCACAATAGATGAAATATGAATTTTCAATTGATTTCGATGTGATTTTATTATGTTTCACCAGAGTTGTGTGTTTAAGGCAAAAATTGAATGATCCTTCAAATTTAAACTAATCCCTTTTTCTCTTTTTCTTTTCTCTTTTTAATATACTGATATGATGAGATAGTAAAAAGATGAAATATAAACTTTTTTTGCTTAGATGATGCAGACACCAAGAGCACAGAGATTGACGCAAATATTTGAAAAACTTTAAGGAACACTAAGAAAAAAAATAACATAAGGATATGACATTATTTCAGAGCCTAGCTCTAATACCAATCAATGCAAATTTCGTAATTACATGGTCACGTAATCCACAATTAAGACTGAGATTTGATCCTGGAAAAATGAAATAAGTTTGATAGGAGTATGATACAATGGAAACCTACAACACTATTGGAATGAGTTGTATGACATGACAAAGCCATCTAATCTTCGATAAGTCAAATCCAGTTCATTCAAGAGCTAAAAAATATAAGAATTAATCTCATACATAAAAATTCAAAAGTAATATTCATCAATGGCTATCGAAATTTAACTTAAATGAGTTTAAATAGTTCTTGACAAATTAACCCTAATGGACCCCTTTATGTAGAATTAAATGAGGTTCACTCAAAACTGACCCTAAATCCTAAATTGGAAAGCCTAAGACTTAATCCAAACAATCCTTGGATCCTAGCTGAAAATAAAATCTTAATTAAGCTCAAACAAACCTTAAGTTGTAATTAACAAATTTAAATAAAGCCCATAATATTAAATCCATTAACTACCATGAGAAGAAGAGAAGTAAAATATTATAGAGTTGATTCAAGGCTTATTTATAGTCTTCCATCCAACCCCTTAATCCTAGAAACAAAAGGTACCCACTCATGTTATTTCCAAGATGTGGTAGGATTCTTTTGTTTTCTTTGCTTCCCTCACCTTATGGGCCAAATAAGGTTGTGTTGGACCCCTCCTACACATCGATAAGATGTACTAAGATCTCTCCTCTTGATGCCTCTAGTTGAAATCTTTAAAACCAATGCATTCAATGCCTCTTTCAAGATCTTTGTCTTAGACCAGATCATTGGACTATTTGGAACATGCAATGGGTCCTTGTTGATGTTTCTGGGTTGGTCCGCATCATAAAAAAATGCAAAATACTAGGCAAATATGAGTAAAACTATCAAATAACATGATTGCATCAGTAAACCTTCTAATTTACCTAGCCTTAGTTGTTTAAATCACCTCACTCTTCATCTTATATTATCCTCAATAGTTTTGGTTAAACCACTAAAAATTATTGAAGATAAACTTTTTCATTTCAATGTGGCTAACTATCCAAATATATAACAACCACTTGTAACACCTCATTTCTACTTTTCTGGTCCTATAATGGTTAAGTATGATGATGGTTTCAGCTAAAATAGAAGTTATCAAAATGATTTGTGTATTATAATATTTTATATGAGAAGTAGCGCATCTAGGATCATTACACTTGTTTTGCTCTGGAACAACACAAGGCCAAATATGCCCAAGGCAATCAATTTCTCTTTTTCTTATTCTGACTTGTTTTCCAATTCAATTTCTATCAACTTCCATTTCAAATCGGTAACGTTCTTCTCCAAAAACAATTTCCAAGTTAAAGATTCTAAGCAACTTTGATAGTAAAGGGATGATTTTGTTAGATCTCAAAGGAAAATAAATCCTAGACAGATGGTTTGGAAACTTGTTCAACATCCTATATTCCTCCATAATGGGATATAGGTCTATGCTCCCAAAAGAAAAACACATGTAATCGGATCCCAAAAGTGAACTAGAGCTCATACAATTAGGCTTAAAACTTCTACTTTGATAATATGAATGATAAAAAATAACTTGATTAACCAACCTAAGTATTAAGAGCTAATGATACCATCAAGTTTGTATTGGTGTTAGTAAAACTATTACTTGATTAGTCATCCCGGGTCATGGGGTCTAATGATGTCAATAGAATGACATTAACATTCATTTGACTCTAATAAGCTTCTCAAAGTCATGGTAATCGGTGATACTTAGAGAAAAAAGTATCAACATACTCCTGATTAGTCATCTAGGTGTTAATGACAGCTATCCAAAGATAAGAAAAGAAAGTAATAATAAATTGAT
Organism: Salix dunnii; assembly: GCA_015731905.1. Lineage (NCBI taxonomy): Eukaryota > Viridiplantae > Streptophyta > Magnoliopsida > Malpighiales > Salicaceae > Salix > Salix dunnii. Next base: position 5,014,351 of record CM027676.1, read on the forward strand.
GATGTGGATGATTCATTCGAAACATATAAATTGTATTCATGTATTGGTGAAACATAATAAATCTAAATTTGAGAAAGTATATAAAATATAAATATTTTTATATTGTTATTGTGTTTTTTATTAAGGTGTTTATCTTCCCGGTATAGTAGATCCATTTTGTATACCTATGTCCTATTATACTAAGTGTCTTTTTATCTTTTGGATTTGTAATGAAGTTTACATAAAATATGATTTATTTAAATAGTTTAAATATTTAGCTCTTTTAAATTCTCTAAATAGTTTTCATTTTATTGTTGTGCAATTATGGTCAATGTGATTTAAATTTAGTATAAATTGTCTTATCTTATTATTATGAGATTATGCTTGAAGAAATTATATTAGAATATATATTGTCTTATCATGATAGCTGTTGCTACCCAATTTTTGACCCATTTATTTTTATGTTTTGAAAATATATATATATATATATATATATATATATATATATATATAATCCAAAAATATCTTGTTACAGAGGCAAAATTGAACAAATTGAGAATTTAACAATCAATGCAGGGTCAAATCGCACAAATTAGAAATTAAAGACCAAATTAAAAAGGGCGCGCAAGCTGAGGGCTAGTTTTGATTTTTATCTATGAAAAACTCTATAAATAGAGTTGTTGAGCCACAATTAAAGGGACCAAAAAAATTTCATACAGAAACCCTAATAACACTAAAGAAAAGAACCCTAGATTTTTCTCTAAGGGTTGTAACCATCAGCCTTCACCTTTGGCAACTGCAGCCTCCCATTTCTCTCCTTGGTTCCCCTCACTCTCCTCAACTCTTAGTCGAACCAAGCAGCCCCCACGGTCAGTCCTTTTCTTCTCCAGTAAGTCGCCTCCAAACACAGCCATCTCCTCTATTTTTATTTCCTTTTTCTTGCAGAGGTAGCTTGGAGCCACCAGCGACCATGCCTTTTCCCTTTCCTCTCCTTCTCCCATGGCCCCAGCCTCTATGTTGTTCCTTGGCTACAGCCCCACAACCTCTCAGCAGCCCACCACCCATATCTGAACCACACAACCTCCGATGACAGCCTCATATGTCTTTTCCTCTTCGACTCTTTCATCTCTTCTTTTTCCTCTTCAACAACACAGCTGACTGTCGTCGCTGACGGCCTTGATTTCCTCTTTCTCTCTCTCACACGACAGCCATCAACAAACCCAATGGCCACCACACAGCAAAAGCCCTAACCGTGAGCAACCTACCTGCCATCTAAAGTCGAGAGAGAGCATACCGAGAAAAACAGACTCGAGAAGAACAGACCCGAGAAGGACAGATTTGACAAATTTTTCTTGTGTTTGTGTTTCTATTTGTGTTCATGTTTGTGTGGCTTTTGTGTTGTTTGCAGGTCATCGGGGAATACCCTTGCCGGAGAGAGAGAAGAAGAAGAAGAAGAAAAAGAACAGGTCGAGAGGAGGAGGAGAACCCAGCTGCCTTTGTGCTTTTGTTTGTGTTTGCAGGTCATCATGAGCTCCACCACCGGTGAGAGAGTGAAGAGAAGAGGCTGCTCTGTCGATCCCCCACTGTCCTTACTGTTCGCCGATGGCGGCGCGTGGGCTTTAGAGCCACCAACGTCCTTGCCGCTGCCACCACTATTCCAACACTGTTCCTTATTTCCTTTTTGAAATTTTGTTTATGTTTATGTATTTATTTGAATTTTTATGGTTGTTTAATTGTTATTTGTAAAATATAATGGAAAAGAAATGAAAAATGAATGTGTGCGTGTGTTGTATTTTATTTATAAAATATAATGAAAAAAGAATGAAAAAAGAGAATGTTTGTGTGTGTTATTGTGTTTTATTTAATCAATTTTTATATTGTTTTATTAAAAAAGAAAAATATAAAGTAAAATACAAAATATTTTTTATTGGCAATGGCCAAAGCGTTTTTCAAAAATTTACGTTAGATTTAATAACAAGTTCATTAAATTTTGAGAAATTGGTCGAATATTAAAATGAATCATGAAATTAATTCATGAGAATTAATGGTTAATTTTAGGTAGTAATTACCGGATTTACACGTAGGCTAACATTTATATATTCGGGAATAACCACCAAAATTGTCATGATTATTTTGAGCAGTGATCGATTTTTTATGAATCGAGCAATCACGAAATTAATTCATGAGGATTAATCGTTAATTTTAGGTGGTAAATGAAGAAACTACAAGTATGCTAGCATTTGCATTTCTAGAAATAATCAATGTCAAACCTAATTTTGGGTTATTCCCCAAATCCACCCAAAAATAAGAAGAATTGAAATAAAAGGGGTTGGCGTCAGCAGAAAAATGAAGGCGAAAATTTTGGATGTTTTCGAGATCTCGATCATACCTCTTTTGTGCCTAGGAATTAAGGAAAAATGCAGATTCAAGACTAATGTAATTTATTATCAGTTAAATCTGTGTAGAAATTAAGTCAAAAAATATAATTGTGTTTTTATGGGCCATTCAGATTTAATCATTGGCTAATTTAGAAGTGCAAATTAATCGCTGGCCAATGTAAAAGCGTAATGATACGATCATACTTTTTTATACCCGGAAATGAAAAAGAGCGCAGATTCGCGACTAATGTAATTTATTATCGGATAAATCTGCATAAAAATTAAGTCGAAAGATATAATTATATTTTTATGGGTCATTTCGATTTAATCGTTGGTCAATTTAAAAGTGTAATTATGTTTGAGAATTAATTTATGGTCCAATTGAAGGATTTAATTAAGCGTGATGACTTAATTATACTTTAAATGGGTCAAATTAATTTTATTAAGGGATTAGTCAAAGAGAAATCAAGTCCTTGAATTTAATTCGGGTTCAATTACTGACATTGAAATTTTCGGAGAATGATTATGTGAAATCGAGGGCAATATTGAACAAATTGAGAGTTTAATGGTCGATTAGGGGTTAAATCGCGCAAATAAAAAATCAAGAACCAAAATAAAAAAGGCATGTAAAGTCGAGGCTAATATTTGAAAATATGACAGGGTTATATTTGCACAAAATCATAAGTTTAAATTCAAATGAGCTGTAATTTTAGAAATTATAAGATGAGGGACCAAATCGTATTTTTGCCCTCTGCAAAATCCTTTTCACAAGCGTGCACTGTTCAGGTATGCACGCCGCCTACAAAGCCCCATTACTGGGCAATACAGAGGCAGAAGCCCTCGGCTGCACGCCATGGGCAGCCGAAGGGCTGCTTCCTCTACTATAAATAGGAGAGGAAAAAACGAAGGTGAGATAGAGAGAAAAAAAGGGAAGAATTCACTTAAAAACTCTAGCATTTTTTTTTATCAACCAAACCTGGCATCATTAGCTCTTTCCCTTCTCTTTTTTTTCTCCTTTCTCTTTCGGTTCACTCACCTTCTCTCTCTAAAACTAGAAGACCATCTCTGTCTTTCCTTCTCGGTTCAGTAACTCCAACAGCCAGCTCCGACCACCTTGCACCACCTTGTCACCTCCGGTAGCCTCCCCTCCACGCCAAACATCCCAGTAGCTGCTCAGGCAAAGGCAATGAAGAATAGACCCATCGACTGCAACGTGACTGTGCATTTTCCAACGTCCATTCCGGCCGCCACAAGCAACCATTTCTGACGCCACCACTACTACAAGAACCACCTCGATCTCCTCTATCCAAAGGTATTAACAGGTACGCCTTTCATCACACTCAGAAATTTACACTATTCATTGTCTTCCTCAGCCCGCTGCATGCAGTGGGACGTGATTTCTGTCCCACTTTTCATGCGGGCTGAGTCAGCATGAGGAGGGCTAAGCTTTGCGCCCAACCCAAGATCCTAAGAGAACTGGGCTTCCAGCCCACAAAGACTGGAAGCCCATCCCAAAATAATTGGGCTTCTAGCCTAAGAGTAGCATGGGCTTCCAGCCTGTTTGGCCGAGAGCCCGGTCCATGGAGTGGCTACCACCCAGACCAGTGAATGGGCTGGTAGTCCAGCCCATCAAATGGGCTGGCAACCTGGCCCACCAAAGCTGGGCAGCCAACCCACCATTAAATAAATGCATAAAAATATAAAAAAAACAAATTTTGCGTAAAAAATATATTTTTTAAATGATTAAAACAAAAAAATATTTTGTTTTCGTGCATACAGCCAATACACTAGCATATTTTAAAAATTCCTTGTCTTTCAAAAATATATATTATCTTAGAGTTTGAAGAAAAAATATGTTTTAGCATGGATTTTACAAAGAAAAATCATTTTCTCGCATTTTGGGATTTTACAACATGTTTGTAAAAATCCAAAAGGTATTGCCCAATATTCCAAAAATATTAAAATTTTATTTTTTGAGAATTTATTATTCACTGTTGGTATTTGGATAAATAAATCATAAGGGGTTAATATCCAAAATATTCGGCGGGGATAATTTGTTATTATTCAATATCGGTGTTTGGATAAATAAATACTAAGTGGTCAATATCCAAAATATTCGGTGGGGATAATTTGTTATTATCCACTGTTGGTGTTTGGATAAATAAATCCTAAGGAGTCAATATCGAAAATATTCGGCAGGGATAATTTGCTATTATTCACTGACAGTGTTTGAATAAATAAATCCTAAGGGGTTAATATCCAAAATATTCGGTGGGGGTAATTTGTTATTATCCATTGTTGGTGTTTGAATAAATAAATCCTAAGGGGTCAATATCTAAAATATTCGGTGGGGATAATTTGCTATTATTCACTGTTGGTGTTTGGATAAATAAATCCTAAATGGGTAAATATCCAAAATATTCGGCGGGGATAGTACACCATCATCATTTAACCAACATATTCTTTGAAAGATAAAAACCATAACAAATCATAATCAGCCCAAAACGTCAAGCAGCTTACCTTAGGTAGGGCATATTAGGGGTGCTAAAACCTTCCCTTTACGCAACCAGTCCCTTGCCTTAGAATCTCTGAAAGACTAGTTTTAGGTTTTCTAGTAACCATAATACTAGATGGCGACTCCCTTTTCCACAAAAATAAAGATAAGACCCTGATATTGAATATCCCCCGCTCGCGGGGACGGTCGCCGCGACGCCACACTCTCGTGATGGGGTGCGACACACAATAAAATTCACAGGATTATTTTGAGCGGTGACTGATTTCCTTTTCAAATTGGAACATTTTTTATGAGGTGTAAAATCGCAAAAAACTCATCCATGATAGATGATCCTTTTAAGGCATCTACATGGCTCTATTTCTTGATATTTTATTTTGGGTTCATGAACTCATGATAAAATTAAAAACTATATTTATTCACATGAATAAATACGACCCGTTGAAGCATTCAAAATCACATCAAGATAGACAATGCAGCTTATCTCAGGTAAGGCGTACTAGGCATGCTAATACCTTCCCTTTACGCCACTAGTCCCCTACCTTTGAATCTCTGACCAGACCAATGCAAATCAGGTGTTTCTAGCGACCCTCAACAGCTAGGTGGTGACTCCTCAACAACTCCATTGCGAGACACCAAAAAAAACCCCTCTCGGGGGACGCCGCACGGCGATGGGCGACAGTAGCAATAAGTTATGCTTAAGATGTTGTTGTGATTGTTTATTGATCCATATGAAATGATCAATGGTTGGAAACATATGCATAACATTAAACATAATGATGTTGGTAAATTGAGATGCTCCAAATATAGGGGAAACTCTGATGTGATTTTGGCAAAAATTTCTTAATGGAAATTATCAATATATTTTAGAAGACAAATTCTTGTATTTTTCTCCATGTCAAAAGTATTGTGTCTTGAAAATTAAAGATACTGTAGTGGAATCAGGGTTTGGGTTATTATTCAGGTGTTGTGACAATGATTTTTCTGCGCTTCGCTCCCGCCATCCCTAGGGTTAGGGATGCAACGACGCGCAGTGAAAATGAGATGTATTGTTTTATAGTCGCAAAATTATAACTATAATTATTAGGAGTCGCCACCTAATATTAAAGTCACTAGGAACCTAATGGTCTGTGAGATTCTTGGTAAGGGGACTTGTTGTGCAAGGGGAAGACGCATCACCTCTAGTGCATCTTACCTAAGGTAAGTTGCATTATTGTTTAATTGTTTTTTCTTAGTTAAAACTTTTTTACACTGCATTTAAAAAAAAATTGTTCTACGGGTGTACTTTATGATGTAATTTTACACCGTAATTAAAAACTCTTTTTTTATCTACTAATGTACTTTACAATGTAATCTTACACTGTAGTTAAAATTTCTTTTTTATCTACAGGTATACTTTACAATGTAAATTTACACCGCAAAAGATAAAATAAAATAATTGTTGAATTATTTGTGATATTTTGGCCAAATTTCAATGGATAATCATAAAATGGTTATAATATCCAAATTTTTGTTTTAAAATATGAGAAAGATGCAACATATTTTTTTACAAAAAATATGATAGGAAAAACTTTGGAATTCGGCTGAATACACCAAAACAACACAATTTTTTTTATATTTTTAAATGTAATTTTTTGTTTAAAAAAATAAAAAAATCTATCTAGGCTTGGCCTAACTAAACGGGCTGGCCCAGCAAAGTGCTGCTAGACTTGGGCTAGACCCGGCCCTGCCAACTTGCTTAGGCCATGCAGTCCAGCCCAACCAAAAAGAAAGAAAATAAAAAAGAGGTCGGGGTAGAGTGAATTAATACACTTTACGCCCTGTTCACGTAATACGTGAACAGTAGTAAGGTGGTTAGCCGACCACTAAGAGAGGCTCTCTTGTTACGGTTGCCGGTAGAGGAGGCCGAGGTAGTTGTCCCCGTGGTGGTGGCATCGAAAATAGCGGCTTGTGGTGGCCAGTAGGGGTGTTAGAAGAGGCTGCTGGTTCGTGCAGAGGAGTCGCTGGTTCTTGCAGGGGAGCTGCTGAGGAGGTGGTGCTGTCACCGGAGTTGGGGAAGACGATGGGTTGTTGTTGCTGAGGCTGGTGGCCATTGGCTACTGGGGAGGAGAGAGAGAGTAGAGACTGTTTTTATAGAGAGAACACCTGCGAACTGAGAGAGAAAGAGAAAGAGGTGGTTGCTGAGGGAGGTGAGGGATGATGGCGTGACTTTTGTGTGATATTTCCTTGTTTTTTTTTTCTTGCTAAAATCCCAGAATTTCTCTAGTTTTTTTCTCTTCTCCCTGTTGGTTTTTCTCCGTTTCTCCCTCATTTTCTTCTCTCTCCCCTGCGTATTTTCCTGGTTTTTTTTGCACCGTTGTTACGTGATTTTCCTCCTCTCTACGTAAAACTCTCCCCTTTTCTCTCTGCATAAAAATCTGGTTTTGTTACGTAAAATTTGCTTGTTTTTTCTGTTTTTTCTCATTCTTCAGCCCTTGTTTTTCCTAGTTTTTTCCCTTTGTCTGTGTTCGTTCTTCCCCTGCTATTTATAGCCTAAGGAAGTAAGGTGCAGGTATAAGGATGATGTCCAAGACATGACGTGTTTTGCAGGGCATGGCTGGGTTATGGTGAGAGTGGTGGCAAGCATGGTGCAGTATGGCTGCTGGTGTGGCCAAGCATGGCCTCAACAGTTTTCTCTTTTTTTTGTCTTTTTTTTTTAAATTAAAAATATAGGTTGTGACATAAATGAGTTTTTGAGTTTTTTTATTGGAAAAACCAGGAAAAATAATGTTTTTATCTTTAATTTTGGCTTCCGATTTCACCCAAAAAGTTTCGTTATCGAAAATTTCGATCTTCTCAATTTAACCCAGATTAGGCTTCCAAACTTAATTTTTCACCAATTAAGCTCTTAATAAAATTAATTTGACATATTTAAAGTATAATTAAGCTCTTACGTTTAATTAAATCCTTCAATTGGGCTCTCAATTAATCCCGAAGCATAATTACACTTTAAATTGGTCGATGATTAAATCGAATTGGCCCGTAAAAATATAAATATGTCTTTCGACTTAATTTTTATGCAGATTTATCTAATAATAAATGATTTTAGCCTTCAATCTGCATTTTATTTCATTTTTGGGTAAACAAAGGTACGATCGGGCTTTCAAAAACGTCCAAAATTTCTACATTAATTTTTCTGCAGACACCAACCCCTTTTATTTTATTTTTGTTATTTTTTTGATATTTTTTGAGGAATAACCCATAAATTGGGTTATGAAACAGGGAATTTAGATGTTAATCATAAAAATGAAATATATGATAGAATGGTTTTAACAAGTCAACAACCGAGGATGAACTCATTCCAGGTACAAAAAAAGAGACAATGCCTATATGAGATATATCATGATGAAATTCTACTAGAAGATGTAGCCTCTACCAGCTATATCTATTTATTATACAAAAAATTCTTTTAAGAAAAAAATGAAAAATGAGAACCAAGTTGGTTAGAAAGAACAAGTTGAAAATGATTTTAAATGCGTACAAGTGATGGAGAAACCAAACTAGATCTTTGGTAAAATTAGAAACTCAATTGTACCCTTATAAGATTTGAATATAAAGGACAATGCAAATTCATTGTTATCTATATAGAATATTATATGAATTTTGATAAACATTAAATCTAAGAATTAATTTAGGTCAGGATTAAAAGAATTAATTAGACTTTTAATGGACCAAATTAATTTTATTAAGAACTTAATTGGTGAAAAAAATTGAAAAAACTTAACTTCGGCTAATTGGGTAGGTTATAGTTTTTAAAGACTAAATTTATTTTTTACATACTTGATCAAATGAAATAAGAGGCAAACTGTAAGAAAATTAAAGATTGAGGGTTAATTAAGGATCAAATTAAAAAAAACTCAAGACCAAAGATCTCTTTACAAAATATATACATATTTACGGAACACATTCGATTAAAAATAATAATGAAATTGAAGAAATTAGAACTATAAATGTTAATTAAAGATGAAATTGAAAATATAAATAAAATAGAGACCATTTTGAAAAACATGTTAAGATAAAAGGGTCATTTTGAAACTTCACATGGGTACATTGAATTGATTCCTAAATTAGAGTCAATTTAAGATTGGATTGAATAAATTCAAAAGATTTAGAGCTTAAATCAAAAAAGGAAATTTAAACTCTAACTAAACTAAGGTTATCAAAATGGTGCAATTTTATTTCAATAAAATAATATGTTTTGATCAAAATAGTTTGATTCAGTTCAAAATGATGTTATTTTGCTTAATCTTGGACAATAATATAAAGAGGGTCGAATGACTTATCATTTGATCCTTAACCTCAATGGATGGTTGGGATTCATTATTTGATATAAAAGGGTAAGGATTGTTAAATTTATAGCGTTTAAATGATTCTTATTTCCCTTTAAAAACTCTTGTCAAAGGCCATAAAAGAAAAGGAAACTTGGAAAATACATACCCTTATACTACCAAACTTGAAAAACCTTAAACAAACCATTAATCAGCCAAGAAAAACAATCTTCACTAAGCCACTATAAAAGTCCAAAATTGGTTTAGAAAGCCCTAGTTAAGAGGCATTATCATTGGAGAAGTCTTGTTTCCAACTTTGATATAAAGGATAAAGCTCAATGATCACATCCTCTCCCTATTTATTTTGTCTTTTAAGTTGTTGCTCAATTGTTTGTATAGGCATCCTTCGATTTTATTTTTTAGTTTTAAAGTCATGATTGTTATTTTGAGATGTTTAAGCATGCTTTGAGCATAGCTTGTATATGCTCAAGTATTGAATAATTGTCTTGTTTTGATGTGTTAGAATATGATAATGAAATTATATATGATAATGTTCAGTGTTGTTTTGCATGTTTGAATGTTTAAGTAATCATTTTAAAGTCATGAAAAAATATGTTAAGTATTGATGTTGCAGGGGTTTAGGCTACTTTATGTATGTTTGCTAGATTTCATGAAGTTTTAAGCATTATGTTTGAGCTTAGGGATAATGAATTTAATCAATAAAGTAGTGTTTATACATAAAGGGATGCATTTTAGGTTCGTTGTTAGTATTTGGTTTTACTTGTTATTGTACCATTATTATTTTTTTTGATGGTTCAAGTTATGTGGATTATGATTAATCTTTGATTGCTAGGTTTAAGTTTTTTTGGTCTTTTTATGCCTTTTATAGGCTCAAGGCTACTATCAAGTTTCTAGGTTTTCATGTTTTTCGAGTTTAATGGTTATACATTAAAGAATGACATAGATGTTTATTCACATTTTTTTCATCATTTATTGGTTCTTAAATGCTTGTTAATTGTTAATCTAAGGGTCTAAATGGTTTAAAAACATTGAAATCATGGCATTTGACTTATGGTTCTTTCATTTTACTTTTTATTAAAAAAATCAAATAATTGAGATATTAGGTTCACTATCATGTTAATACAAGCCTAAAATCTTGTTAAAATATTGGTTTTTTTAAAAGTATTTAGAAATAACTTATGGGATAATATAAAATTATTTTTCATTCAATTTTCTTAATTTTTTAATTAAAAAAATATGTTATTTATAAAGAAAAAAACACTTTTACCAACAAATTAAGAAATTACAATAAATTATAGCATATTCTTCTATAAAAAAAAAATATGTAGAAATTACTCTCTTAAATGCTTGTGTGTGTGTGTGTGTGTGTGTGTGTGTGTGTGTATCAAACAATGAGAATTGTATAAAGAAAAACTCAATTTTAAAAATATGTTTTTTAAGCTATGAAATGGGGAAAAAAAACTAGTGTTACAACTCTGTAAATGAAAGAAAAACTATATTATAAAAAAAATATCTTTATGGGTACTTCATTACATATATCTAAAATTCTTATAAATATGTGAGACCTATTTATTATTATTCTAAAATATTTTTAATATGATAATATGAGTAATAAATTTTACAATTAATTTCCTACATATAAAAAAAATAATTTATAACAGATTTTATCAAAAGATTTTTAGTAGTAGCAATATTCAGTTATTTTTTAGTTGAAAAACCACATATTTCTAACAGATTTTATCAATTATAATTTTACTAATTGAATATTAAAATAAAAAAATACAATATGCATAAAATCAATTAAATTTTTATATAGATAAAAAAAACCAGCACATCATGCGGGTAATTTGCTCGGTTTTTTTCTAAAACAATAGAGTATTAGTTGGTTTACTTGAGTTTCTAACGTGTAAGCAATGATCAGATGGCTAAATTTTCAACAGGAGGGTGATCGTTGTAGGGGAAAACAAGGCCTGCCAAGGGAGGACTTATTATGCATCCCTAGTTAGTGCAATCCCCAGCCAACACGGCATGATGCCACAATACTAGACCTTCTCGCTAGAAAGTCAATTTAGTCCACAATAAACAAATTATGAGAGGAATTACATTATTAGATTACAATTTCAACTATATACTAAAATATCTAGTTAAAATACTATAGCAATTTATAGCAGCCAAAAAAGACTTTAATTTTTGTCCTCGACTGTTTCTTTTTCGGTTTTCTATGCTAAATTAATGTAGTTTTTTTTTCAATTAAATTTATATGAGTTGATTTTATAAAGTTGATAGGTTTACATGAGTTGATTGAAAACTAGAAATTCTAATCTATTTCAATTATTTTATATGAGGTTATTTTGGTTTTAAAAAATATCTCAATATTCACTTGTTTTTCAATTTTGCGTGTATTTGTTTTTATAATCATTTAATTAAATAAATAAATAAATAAAATTATTAAATCTAATAGAGTTTAGGACCTAAGTTATGGGTTTAGCGAGTTAAGTCGTGAAACTCAAGTCGATCTAATAGATACTTTTAGAAATAAACTTCATTCAAATACCATGACGTTTATTTAACACCATGATAAAGTTAGAGAAAACAAATAAAAATAAACCATGAAACTCAATTCAAAATCAACCTCATTTTAAATGATAAAACTCCAAATAAAATTTAAAAAAATCAATAAATAAAATAAAAATAATGGATAGTCCATGTGTTTGTCATGATTCACCCATCATAGTGATGATGGACGACAATCATGGAGAATGGTTAATTTAGCCTCAAAATCTATATTTTTCCACTCCATCTTCACCTAAAACCTCCTAAAAACTTATGTAAACTAACTATTGATCCTAAAAACGAATCAACTGTATAAATTGAGTTCATTCTACTCTCTAAGGCCCCGGGGGGGGGGGCTCTCTCCAAACTCAAGGACATAAATGGTTTTCTTTCTTAACCAAAATTAAAATTGCAAGTGCTAAAAGAACTATAAAGTAACAGAATGAAAGTAGAAGGACTAAAATGAACTTTTCTACCAAATTGAAGACTGGCAGTGTGGTTTCTCTATATTTGAGACCTTGATGATCCTCTATTGCTGATTTTCCTCTTCCCTGATAAATTGTTCATCAGACTGGGAATAAAAGAATGCAATTAAAAAAAAAAAGACAGCTAAGAAAGGGACAATAATAGATTGTTTGTGTTTATTGAGGAAAAAACAGCTTAATGAGGAAATTACTAACTTTAAGCCTAGTCATGTCCCCGTTGCATTAATTAATTGATTTTCCTTTTCAAGTAGAAAGGGACAATAAAGCAAGAAAGAACAACTTGGAAGCATTTCATGTCTAAAGAAAATACCGTCTGCGATTCGTTGATGATATTTTCAGAGGAGACCTCGTCCACACGATGAACTCGGAGGTGGACTTTGCTTTATTTTTATTTTTTATTTTTTATTTTTTATTTCCAATCTGTACAATCACAGCTTTACAAGTGCACGTCAAAACCCACTCTTTATTTTGTATCAGCAGCTCCTTCAACGTTAGTTTTGGAAGGGAAAGTGTCGTGTGTTGGGGACACCAAGGAATCTCATTTGGAAACAAAAGGAAAGGAGAGCTGATGTCAAAGGGATAATTAATGTCACATAATTTATTTTTCATATCAGTTCTCGAACTAATTTACTTATGCAATTTCACCCAGAATTACCATATTCTCTCATGATCATTGCAAATATTTACGAGGTGGATGTGGACAAGTCAAAATACATATCCCTAGTGAACTATCTCTGTATGAATTGCGAAAGATATTCCACTATAAATATTTTATTATTGTTTCAACTCATATTCCCACAAAAAAATAAACCTCACTTTGATAAATCTAAATAAATTACATATGTACATTAAGATATGAATTAAATAAAAAACACTCAAATTAATTAAAAAGAGACACGATGATAATTTTAGAGGAGAAAAGAGGGAGAGTATAAAAGGTCATTCACTTCCTTGGGAAGCCAAAGTGGCGCCATTGAGAGAGTTAAAAAGAGAGGAGAATTTTCGTTTTTTTTCTTGGTGACTCTCACTAAAAACAATTAGAAAAGGGTAAGTTAAAATGCTCATGGGAGGTTAAGTGATTAAATACCACAAAATTAAGTGAATTGAAGTTTTTGGTGTTTAGAAGATTCTTTGGAAGGAGAGGTAAAGAAAACTCGCATTTTTTTTGGTCGATTGCTTTAAATTTATTATAATTTAAAAGTTAGAATTATGCCTAGCATAGTGGATTATGGGTTTGCTATGTAATTAGCATGAATTAGTTTAATAAATACTATTCAAAATGTGGTTTTGTGCATTGAATAGTTTGAATGATGTTATAAATGCTTAATGATGATCACTGACATGAAGAATTGACATGTAAAGTGTTAATAGTAAGAAATTTGAAGAGATATGCATCTTCTCTTATACATAAGTTTTGACCAACAAAAATAATTAAAAGAGTAAATTTTCTTAATTCAATTGATTAGAATATCTTGTTAGTACGTATTAATAAAAATGTTTAAGAGTATATAAGGATTAATTCAGCTAAAACTTTAAAGAAATACCATAATCCATATTTGATGAAGATCTTGGTCAAAAGGGAGGAAATGTGAAATTGATGAAGTCTAATTAGATTAGTTCAAATTTTGCATAAGTTTGAGTTATATCAGAGTAGATGAACTTGGCTAAGATAAATTAAATCGATTCTTGTTAAAAGAAATAAAAATATTGAAAGAAGTACGAAAAGAAACAAGAAATAAAAAACATTAATGAGATAATAAGAAATCATGGATAACCAAGAGAAAGTGCATATTTAGTTATAATAAAGTTGTCATAATACTAATTTAAGTATTGATTTCATTATAATCTAATTAACAAGTTATTAAAAGGATTGGTAATACATTGGTCTTATGTTGACATGGGATATTTATGTAGCTCAACCCCAACAAGGGAGTAGGCATGTCATGATTGACAAATGTATGTATCTTATTAAGTTTATCTATGAATAGCTTATAGTTTTAAATTATTAACTCATTATATGTGTAGATTATAGATTAAGGGTAAAAAAGTAAAAGAAGAAGAAAATGGAAAAACAATACAATTGACTAGCCATCTCGGTTAATAAAGGATAATGGTGTCAATGAAATTACATTGACATTAATATTTATTTGATTTGATTAGCATTTAAAAAATTATAAAGTTGATGATATTAATGTGGTTGCATTAATATTAGCAATACCATTATAAGATAAATGTTAAATATGATTTGATTAACCAACCCAAGTATTGAGGGCTTTTGATATCATTAGGTTTGCATTGGTGTCAACAAAACTATTACTTGATTAGCCAACCCGGGTGATGGGACTAATAATGTCAATAGAATGACATTGACATTAACATTCATTTGACTTTAATTAACTTCTCGAAGTCATGGTAGCTTATGATACCTAGAGAAAAAAATATCAACATACTCTTGATTAGTCATCTAGGTGTTTATAACAATGATATCAGTGATGGAATTGATTCGACATTGATTGGTTTACCTGAGTTATGGATGGTCAATGATATCAGGGCATATGATATCAATATTTATAATTTATGATAAATAATAATAATGACATAGTTATCCAAAGATAAGAAAAGAAACTAATAATAAATCGATGATGTTGATGATATGTTAGAACATTAAAGTGTAATCATGTATTGGTGGAACATAATAAATTTGGATTTAAGTACATAAAATATAATAGTTTATATTGTTATTATGTTTTCTTTTCTTTGAGGACCTTTATCTTCCCGACTAGAGTAGATCCATTTTGTATACCTATGTCCTATTAGACTAGGTGTATTTTTCTCTTTTGGATTTGTAATAAGTTTTAGATAAAATATGTAAACTTTAATATTTGAATCTAGATTATATAGAAAAAAAATGGATGATCATTCACCATTACTTAACTAATTTGGGAAGCAATATTATATATTTAGCTCTTTTAAATTATCTAAATAGTTTTTATTTTATTGTTATTAAAATATGGTTAGTGTAATTCAAATTTAGTATAAATTATCTTATCTTATTACACACACACACACACACACACACACACACACATCTCAAGCATAACTTATTGCTATCATGATAAGACAATATATTGTCTTATTGTCTTATCATGATAGCAATAAGTTATGCTTGAGATGTCATTGTTGTGATGATTGATTGATCCAGATGATTAGATCAATGTTTGGAAATACATGTGTAACATTAAACGTAATGATGTCGATAACTTGGGATGTTCCAGGTATAGGGGAAGCTCTAATGAGATTTTGATATAAATTTCTTAATGGAAATTTTCAACATATTTTAGGAAATAAATTTTTGTATTTTTCTCCATGTCAAAAGTATTTTATATCTTGAAATGTTACAATTGTAATAAGAGTTTTGGTTATTATATAGGAAATTGAGGTGTTAATAAAAAAAAAATGAAATATATGATAGAATGGTTTTAACAAGTCAACAAGTGAGGATGTTACCTATTCATTCCAAGTACAAGAAAAAAAGGCAATGTGACAATGTGTGATAAATCATGATGAACATGCAATAGCAGATATAGCCTTCTATATAGTAGCTATATCTATTCATTCTAGACAGGGTGAGTTAGTAAGATATTAAGATGATCCTGTTATTTTGCAAGTAGAGATGTTGCAATGAGGATCAATTTAATGACAGAGACAAATGGATAAACCCTATAAGTCATGCTAGTTACGATACCTATATATTTTTAGATTTTTTTTTATTATAACAATTGGTCAAGATAATAGCTGCAGGGATAATTGGGGCTTTTAGTGTAACACTCTAAGTAAAAAATATTATCACCCTGGTATATAGGGTGAAAGGTAAAAAAAAAATTAAGATGTATGTCATATTTAGAAGAAAAAGATGCTGAGGTGGCAGGACATTGGCTAAGGAAAGTAAAGAGAATGGTTAGCTAGATTCTAGTGCCATAAGTGTTAAGGGTTGATCACGCGACCTAGTTGTTAACTAAGAGTGTTCACTCCTAGTAGGAGACAATGAAAGAAACAAGGTCTAGTAAGGTATTGACTTTGAGGGATTTTATAAAGAAACTTGAGGAGAGATATTACTCCTGAAAATATAAGATGAACAAAGAACACAAGTTTATGACCCTAAAGTAAGCAGATATAATATAAGTTTTTAAGACTAGTCTATCTTTGCCTCAATATATCTTTCTTTATAGCGACATTTGATAATTAGGTTGCGTGATGGACTCATATAATTTTTGTAGTGAGTAATCACATTACTTTCATCTCAAACTGAACAAGATCTAATATAGACCCTTTAAGGTATGAAAAGAGTGAGTAAAGAAGAATAACAAAACAAAACTGGACATGGACAAATCACAAGGACTAAGATGAGGAATTTATGTACTTTAATGGTAGGCCCCCTCAACCAAAAAAATGGAAGAGTGGACAGTAATTAGGATAGTTTTGAAATAAAAAAGGAAACTTTACCATTTGAGGGAGCTTAAGAGAATTTATATAGATAAATAAAGAAACATATTTTAGTACATTGACCCGTCAACGGACAAGTATTGTAGATGGGCTTACAAAAAAGTGAGGGTTTGAATACCTATTATATTCCAGATACATTAAAAGACAACTTAGAGACTATTTAGCTATTTTAAATATAAGTTACTAGCCTTTCCCCCCGCACCTCGTCATAGGCGACACCATATTTTTTTAACACAAAAAATATTAATTGTGTGAGATTTTTTTACTATAATATAAATTTAGGCAACGTAATAAATCTGTGCATAATTCCTATGAAGTGCAAGTTTTCTATAAAATATATGAATTTTAAATCAATATGAAATAATCTATTCAGTAGGTTTCAACGAAATAATCAACATAAAATTATCATTATCATTACAGAATAAGAAAATTGGATATCAAAATTATTGAATTCACTGTATTAAGATTAGTTCATTTTATAATTTAATTTTAGATTAAAAATAAAAACAAAATATAAATTGTGAGAACACCTGCAATAATCAAATAACAAAAATAAGAAGATAATTTTCTATCTACAAAAAGAAGAAAACATAAAATGAAAATTCATCCTTACATTGCAATCATTATCATTACTATCATAATTAAAATTATTATCAACATTACTGCCCAAACAATTAAAATCATTAGACTGCGCCGAGAAAAAAAAACTATTTTTACAAAAAAAGATTAATAAAATAATGACTACAATTATCATTACTATTGCGCAAATCATAAAATCATCTAATTCAAAGAACGGATAAAAATAACAAAAAACACAAAAAAAAGGGGAAAAAAGGGGAAAAAAAAGGGGAACAATATTAATTTTAAAATGATCACCAATATAAATTAAAATTTCAGGACTAAACTGAATAAACATAAAACCCCAATAAAAAAAGACAAAAATTAAAAACTTAAAACATAGCTATATAAATACAAATAAAAAATAAATATTATCCAAGAATGACCAGAAAAATCAAAGAAATTAATAAAAAAAATTAAAAATTTACATTAAAAACAACAGTAATAAAAGCGAAATCAAAAGTTTAGGGACTAAAATAAAACTTTTACAAACTGTAAGGACCGAAGTGTATTTCCGTGCGGTGGGAGAGAGAAAAGGGAGAAAAAACTTAAACTTGTCTACCAGAACTTCACCGGTCACCTTGCTAAGACACACGCTGCACCAGGAGGCTGAGGACATGTTAGCACACCATGGCATATCAGTTTTTGGGATGTTAAGAGCATGAACTCGTACCTAGTGATAACCAGCGCGAGGATTCAGCTTAGTAAAATAGATGGCACCATACAACTCATCCAACATGTCATCCACTGTTGGAATAGGAAATCGATCTTTAATCGTAGCTGTATTTAATCCTTTGTAATTTGTACAAAACCTCCAAGTATCATATTTCTTCTTCACAAAAAGAATAAGGGATGAAAAGGGATTGGTGCTTGGTCAAATGACTCCTACATCCAGCATTGCCTGCACTTGTTTCTCATTTTCCTCCTTTTGAAAATGTGCATATCGATATGGTCGAACATTAATGGACTGGGTGTCTTCCTTCAGAGGTATATGATGAACAATTTCTCTTAATGGACGTAGTTGAGTGGGTTCTTGAAAGACATCCTCAAACTCATTTAAAATTTGCTGCATATCCGGTTAAGTGTTAACCTAGGGACATTCTTCCAAAGTCTGAACATATATAACAATAACCATTTGACCCTGTCGGTGCTCCTTTGCTATGGTCTCAAGTGAAATAGCTTGGATGGGCCTTTATATCCTTTGCAGTCTCCGTGCTTGATTTTCCCAGTTGAGTTCCATTGTTATGTGCTTCCAATTGCATACTATAGACCCCAACATCTTTAACCATTGTATTCCCAGCACCATGTTTAAGCCTGTTAATGGCAATGAATAGAAAGTAAAAGAGAATGCAATGCCTTGTAAGTCTATGGGTACCTTCTCAAATCTTCCACGACACAAAAGTTTCTCTCCATTGGCGACATGAACAGTGAAAGACTTTGTAGGAACAACTGGAAGTCGCAATGTTCTAGCCACTTTGTCACTCAGAAAATTATGTGTAGATCCACTATCGATTAACACCATCATTGGGTGGGAGTTGATGGTGGCAGCTACTCATATTATTCGTGGAGATGCCCATCCTATCAAAGCATGTATAGAAACTTCTAGTTCATCTTCTCTATCATCTGCCTCTTCCTCTTCATCTTGTAAATCATTGTGGCCTTCAATGAGAAGTAGTCTAGGCCCTTGGCATTTATGGCCTAGTGTGAATTGTTCGTTGCAGCTGAAGCATAGTCCCTAGGCTCTTCTTTTTTACATCTCTTCCCAACCTAATCTTTTAGGAGCTATTGTTGTTTTTTGGTTGATGGGAGTGTTTGTGGCTGGAGGGCGATTTAGTGGGGTTGGGCTAACAAACCTCCTCTATCGTGCAAGTTGTTCATCTCTGGTTCTAGCTAAACTGATGGCCTCCTTTAGCATTTGCGGCTTGAATATTCGTATTCCATCAACTACCTTTGGTTTCAACCTGCCTATGAAAGTTCCAACAAGGGTCTTTTGAGTCCACCCATGTACCCGATTGCCCAATTTCTTGAATTTTCTTTGATAATCTCGAAGAGAACCTCCTTGTTTAATATGTGAGAGAGCCTCATCAAATTCTTTTCCATCAAGTGTACCGAATCGTGCCCATAACTCATCTGCAAACATATTCCAAGTCACGATTCGATTTTCTTCCTTGTATGTCCGGTTCATCCATTGTCACCACTGCTTTGCTTCCCCTTCCATGTGGAAAGTTGCGAAGCATACCTTTTGATCTTTATGAGTTCTTTGAAATTTCAAAATACTATGCTAATCTATTAAACCATTCTGTAGGAGCATCCCCTGCAAATCAAGGAAATTTGATTTTTGTTCGAAGAATAGGTATGTTCGTACAAGAACTTTTAGTCATGTCTGGCTAATAGTGAGATGTATGACACTGTTTCGCCAAGGGTGAAGATTGACTTGCCTTTGAGGAGAGAACAACATTAGATAAAGCTTTCAAAGACTCCTCAAGCCATTGCATACAATCAGTAATTCCAAGACCAAATTATTGCACCTCGTCCTGTAGACCTCCCATTCCCTGCTCTAACATTTCAATACGTTCTTTGTTTGTTGTCATTGTGGCTCTGATACCAATGATAGGTCGCTGTCAGATTGTAATGAAAAAAAGCAAACAATAACTTGACTTTCTTTGAGTGAAAGATAACAAGTTTGAATATAAAATACTTCACGTCCTTGCTATTCCCTATACACTCTTTAAATAGAGTTTACATCAACTAAATAGCTAAACTGACTCCTAGACTTTAGTCAAGGTCAAGGTCATGACATAACTATTATTCTGGAGGTGACTAACTATCTCTGACTAAGCAATAAGACCAATTCAAAACAATACTCAAAACAGGACAAAACAATAACTCAGAAAAGAATAATGCAATCTTAGGCTAAAAACTTGGGATTTTTTCTCACGACCATGGAGGATCTTCTCATTGTATCACAGTAAGATCCACTTAGGGGGTGTTTGGAAGTACTTATTAAAAAAATTGAAAATTTTTTATTTTTATTTTTATTTTTTACTTTAAATTAAATTTTTTTTGATATTTTTAGATCATTTTGATGTGCTGATGTCAAAAATTATTTTTTAAAAAATAAAAAATTATTTTGATGTATTTCTAAACAAAAATCACTCTCTAACTGCACTTAGTATGGAGCAAATGTTAACAAGAGGCAACCTGAGTTTTAAAAGGAGAGGACTCTGAGAAAAATATATCATATGACTTAGAAGGTTGTGAGAGTCGCACCAAATGTTATGGCAAGTATATTAATATTGAATTCATGTGAATTAATGGCTTAGGTCATTCATTTGCATCATGTTAGATTATTAATAAATGGTATGTATTATCTAATAAATTGGCTAGGATGGTGATTACTAGTACATTTTTATGAGAAAACATAAATATTGACGAGCTATATAGAGGGGTAAGAATGTCGATTTCATTGACATTAGATATCAAAAAAATAAAATTAAAATAAACAATAACAATTAGCAAATAAAAATGAATAAACAAATAAAATGTTTTAATTTTTTAACAAAGAGGTTTCTAATGACATAAGGGTATAACTTGCACCAAGAGTATTTTATTTTCTTAAAATATTTTAGTTTTCAACTCTATTTTGACAACGACAATGAATAAAGGTTGCCACATGGGCACTCAAATCTTTTTCTTTTTTTTCCCTAAGTGAAGAATGTTGTGTTGCTTTAATTATTGTGTATCAATAAGTAATAATTTGAGGATGAATGTGTAATCCTCGTCATAATTGGAGGACTGATATGTAGGCTGCCCGAAAAGGACAAAAAATAACCCGGAATTGAATTAATTTAGTAATATATTATATAACGATAACGACACTCTGAAAACAGTCAATGAAGAGAAGAGAGAGGAAGAGATTAAAAAAAGAAAAGAAAAAAGAAGTGATAAAGATTGAGACGCCAAGAGTTACAAAAAGTGTCGACATAATCGTGCTCATTCTTAACCATAAAGTGGCAACTGTAGAAGCCACCGCTTTGCTTACCCTTGGGTTTCGTCAAACAATGTCGACACTCTCTCATAATCCCCATGAAAATGCTCCCAGTCTCGCTTTCTTATTACCTATTTCTGCAATCCAACAGCGGCGCTACACGCAGGCCAAGACCTCATTCTCTCTTTGTGATCGCGGCTGCTGCTGCTTTTCTCTTTTTTGTATTTGGGATTTGTGTTTCCCCATCATTTTTCAAACCCCCTATTTATACTCCCTGTGTTCTCCTTCCAGATATCAATGTTATTCATAGAGGTTGGTAACTAATATATTTTATCTTTCTCCTATAAAATACTTGATCGTTTTGTTGATTTTGGCTTCTTGGGATTTGTAGCTGGATCTTTGCGAATTGCTTCGCCTGGATCATTTCCAATCAAAAGCTCAAGCCTTTTCTGGTAATTTCTCGTAAATCTTTTACCTGCTCAAGCAAAGCAGAATTTTGTGTCTTAAGAGTTTTGTTTATTTAAGCACAATTAATTTCTTGTGTATCCTTAATTGAATTCAGTTGTCTGTTTTAGCACTTCAAAATTGCGAATACATGCTAGCTTTGCCATTCCTTTTGTTTCAGTGCTATTTGTTGCGTTGTAAATCTCTAATTGAGTGAAATTTCCTGTTTCATGAACTTTAAAATCACAAAAGTTGGAACCTTCTCATCGTTTGTTGCTAATTAAACTCAAAGCCAATTTATTTTTATTGTAATTTTATAATGCAGACGGTTTTTTCGAAGCAATCTCTAAATCAATGTCAAATTCTAGCTGTGGATCCTCCGAACTGGAAATCTGCAGAGACGAATCAACTGCACTCAATCTCAAACTCATTGCCATAGCTTCAATTCTCTTCGGTGGCATTATTGGCATTGCAATACCGATAATCGGAAAGCACCGCCACTTCCTCAAGACGGATGGTAGCCTCTTTGTGGCTGCGAAGGCTTTTGCAGCAGGCGTAATTTTAGCCACAGGTTTTGTTCACATGCTATCAGCTGCGTCCGATGCCCTTTCGGATCCTTGCTTACCTGAGTTTCCGTGGAAGAAGTTCCCATTTTCAGGGTTTTTTGCTATGATGGCTTCGCTGCTAACTCTGCTTCTTGATTTTGTTGGGACTCAGTATTATGAGAGGAAGCAAGGGTTGAACAAGGCTAGCGTGGAGCGAGTCCGGGTCGGGTTGATGGATACAAATTCGGGTCGTGAATCAGGAGGTATCATGCCCATTGTAGAAGTTAAAGAGTTGAATGGGTCTGGTGGGAAGGTGTTCGGAGAAGAGGAGCATGGTGGGATGCACATTGTGGGGATGCATGCTCACGCAGCACAACATAGACATAATCATCCTCATGGGCAGGATGCCTGTGATGGGTTTGTCAGCAGTCGTGACCATGGGCATGGGCATGGGCATGAGCATGGATCTGGTCATGGGCATGGATCTGGCCATGGACATGGGCATGGTCTTGGGCTTGGAGAGGGGCTTGGAGAAGGTGATGTGGAAAGTGGTTTGAAGCACGTTGTCGTTTCACAGGTGAGCATGCGATTTCTACTTAGGTGCTATTTTTTTGTACGGTTGATGTACTTGCGTGGCTACTTTTCTTGTTGCTGTTGTGTCAGTTTAGCGATCTAAATGGTAGTCCTGGGTTTATTTTATTGTTGAAAGTGATTTAACGCCACGCCGCCCCCGTTATTGTTTAACTTGTGGGCTCGTGGCTGAAGCAGTACCACTACATACTTGTGGGACACACAAGGAATGGTCAAAGATATAATTTAGTCGGCGCATGCTTGTTGGTGAATATGTGCTAATAATTAGTGTAAAGCAGTTGCAACTTGCATGGATTGTTCAATATGATATTTTTATTTTGTTTACGGTACAATTAAGTGCTGTTTGTTTTTCTTGTTTGGTAATGACCTAGTTATTCGATAGTGCTTGCAACTTGCAGGGCTAGCTCAGCCCCATGTTTTGATTTTGTTGTGTCTATTCAAGTTTTCATTTGTCCAACTTGCTTCTTGCCGGCTGGGGAAGCTTGATGTTTTTATGTTTTGTTTTGCAGATATTGGAACTTGGGATTCTCTCACATTCTGTAATCATTGGGTTATCTCTTGGAGTTTCACAGAGTCCATGTACCATAAAGCCGTTAATTGCTGCACTATCATTTCACCAGTTTTTTGAAGGATTTGCGCTTGGAGGCTGCATATCCCAGGCACAATTCAAGACTCTGTCGACTGCAATAATGGCCTGTTTTTTCGCCATAACTACACCTGCAGGAATTGGCATTGGGACAGCCATTTCTTCATTTTACAATCCGAACAGCCCGAGAGCATTAGCTGCTGAAGGCATCTTAGATTCTTTGTCAGCAGGAATTCTTGTTTACATGGCTTTAGTGGACCTAATCGCTGCTGATTTTCTTAGTAAGAGGATGAGCTGCAATTTTAGACTCCAAGTGGTGTCTTATTGCATGCTTTTCCTCGGGGCTGGATTGATGTCTACACTTGCAATTTGGGCTTGAGTTTATTGGTTTTAGATGAGTTTCTCTCGGTTTTCGCCCTTTGTGGGGGTGTTCACTTCAAAGCAAAATGTGCAAAAACTTTTCTATCGATTTTTTTATTGCTTTTAGGAAAAGCAGAAGAAGATATTGGGAGAAGAGAGCCAGAAGCTATGCCCTTTGTTTTTCAGATTCATGAAATCACATGGACAACAATGGAAAAAATAAAAGATCAAGTAGCAGTTCCACCAGCTGTTGGTGAACAAATTTATAGATGACCAAAGCTGGCGTAAGTCTTGTAACGTGGGGGGGACTGCCTGTACAGCCAGCACTTCGCTGAGCTTAAAGCAATACATTGCAAGATTATCCTTGGCCTTTGTTGTTGTTCTGAAAACCTACGGAGATGAAGTGCATGTTTAATATTGTGATTTTTATTGTGGTTTTGTAATGTGGATGAGGGCGAAGATTGGTTTTATAAAAAATATTTTTATTTATAATTAAAATTGAAATAATTAGTTAAAATTATTGTTGAGTTTGAGATTATATGAAAAATTATTTTGTGTATTTAATTATTATATTTTTTATATTATTGAGAACTTATAAAATTATTTTAAAGAGTATATATATAATGTATATTTTTTTATTCTTCAAAAAATTACTTACAATATTATTACAAACAAGATTATATAATAAAAAATTATCTGAGATATTTTTAGGATTATAATCATATTCAATCAAAATTTCATCTATATATATATATATATATATATATATTTAATGGTTTATTTTTATTTTATCTTAAATTAATTATAAATTAATACCTTTATTTTTTATACTAATTATTATTATTATTAATATAAAACCCAACCCCCACCCGTTCCCCTTCATAATAATAATAATAATAACAATAATAATTAATATAAAACCCACCCCCCAACCCGTTCTCCTTCATAATTATAATAGTAATAATTATTATTATTATTATAAAACCCACCCCCCTCACCCCGTTCCCCTTCATTTAAAAACCCTAACCTGTATCTTTACTTTCTCTTCCTCTATTTTGCCCCGACAGCCACCCCTCTCACCCACATCATTTTTTCTTAATAACCACTCTTTCCATCCATCTGTTCGTCCAAATTTACTCCTCGTCCTTCAATTGATCAGTATGTTTTCTTCAAAATCACAATAAAAGAGGAAGAAGATGGCGATGCAGAGCTTGTAACGGAAGGAGCAACTGGTGCGGTGGACAATGAGTTTGTTTTTACTCAGTATTTTTTATACTAATTTTCTGTGTTTTTTCTTGTTTGGATTGGTTGGAAAATATATTGTGTTTTTTCAATTGTTTCAATTGTGAATTCATTGTATTGCTGTGTGTTTCAATTTAGACAATGCAACGGTAACATTACAATGTTCAAATTTTTTTTGCCTTTACAATTGAAATTTGTGGGAATGTCTCCCAAATATAAAGAAGCTATTTTGACTTTTTAATTAGCTCTTCTCATTAAAGATATAAAATTAACAAAAATAACCAAATTTTTAAAATCTTCCCTGATTGCTCCCCCATTGTTCTTGCCCTCAAATACCTACAAAGTAGACAAGAAGCCAAAACTTCACTTGATAGCCTCGTAGCCTAGCTTCCACTTGTAATAGAACTAACTGTACCAGAATTTTTGCCATCACTTCAGCGATTCTATTTTAACTGTGAGGAGTTCATTATAGACAAGATTACCCACCTTAATGTTGCAGCTCAGGAATGAGGATAATATGATACTTGTAAATTTTGTTTCGTTTAGACTGCAAAGGTCGAAACATTTCATAAATGTAAGTTTTTATTTCGTTGTCGTTTGCCGTTGTGGTGGTTTTGCTGCTGGTCGAATCTGTCATCATCGTTTCCGTTCACCAATTCATCTTGATGTTGATGACGCTTCTGTTCTTGTTCGATCACCACCCTTGTTTTGTCTCAGAGAGAGAGAGAGAGAGAGAGAGAGAGCTGGTGGTGAACTGGTGAATGAGAGAGAGAGAGCTGGTGGTGAACTGGTGAATGAGAGAGAGAGGTGGTGGTGAACTGGTGAATGATTTATTTTTATTTTTTATCAAGCTCGCGTTCTTTCTCCCCAGGACGCAAGGAAATGAAAGAATCAAAATGTTCTCGAACTGTCTTCTTAGTTATTTTTACATGCAAGAATTTAGTTGCTCTTTCACTTATACGCACCGTTTTCTTCGCTATTTCTATCCTTTTCAGAGCAACTTCCAATTACATCCCCTTGGTATTGATTTAGGCAAGGTTGCCCCCAACTAAATTATTCAATTACTTTTGAAATTACTTTAATATATATATAATAATTATAATAATAAAATATAATTAATAATTTAACTAAATTAGACACTTATTTTTATTCTCCTATCAAACTACTTGTAATTTCATCATGAACTAAATCCATACGTGAAGATTTCTGCGATCCTAGAACAACATTTAGTAAAATATCATCTAGAACAAAATGCCAAAAATTATATAGTGATATTTTTCTAATATATTTATTTATATTTTAATTAATTTTTAGATTAGTTTAACATTAAAAATATATTATCCCTCCCAGCCCCACTGCATCCTGAAATTCCACTCTTCTCTATCTCATTCAAGTGAATTGGTTTCAAGTATAAAGCAAGAAAAACATCGGCTTTTAATTATAATTTTTTATGTGAGATCCATACCTTGTATCCTATTTTTTACACTAACCAAATACTAAATTAAGATTTTTTTTTTATATTTAAATATTGATTGCATTACAATCCAAACACCCTCTAAGTGTAAGTATTGGAGTGCGACCAATGGAGACTGATCAGATGTGTAAATCTGTATACTCTACGCTGCACAAAGATAACTCCTTCATTGATGAATAATTTTTAAAAAAAATGTAGAAATAAATAAATAAGAAAATTGCCGCATGTTTATGCACATTGAGGAATGAGGGGGGAGTCGATGTAGATGTCATCTTTTTCTTTGGTTCAGATTTATTAGGATTATACTGATTTTATTAGAGATTTAAGAGTACATATTAACATCTCTAATACATCATAAATTGCATTTTCTATTTGATGTGGTTTAATGAGTTTGTTTATGTCTTAGGACAGAGATTTATTCAAATAAATAAATTTATGTTTTTGAATTTATTGTGGATTTGTTTGCCTATATAAAATCTTGTGAAAATAATTCATGCATGTGTTTTAACATAGTTCATCTATCCTAAAAGACATATGAGACGAATGAGTTTTTCGCAACTAAAAATATATTAATTAAAATTTATAAAAATTCAAAATAACTCTAGTTAATTCTTGATATTTAAATATTTATCTATATCCATTACTTGTACCTGTACATTAATAATTAAATCTCATGAATTAAAATTTATAAATTATTGGAATATTAGCCAAATCCCCATGAAATTAGTAAAACTAGTTGTTAAAAATGTATGCAAATATTTTATTTTTTTTGAATTTTTGTATGGTAAAACTAAGAGAGAGATTTTTTTTTTTGGCATTTTTTCAGACTGTTGGTCATAACTCAAACATTTTATAATTTTTTTATCCTTTTATCTTATTTTTTTTTATCATATGTTTAATACCAAATTAAAAAAGCAATAAAAAGAAAATGAGCACCCACACACATTTTATTTTTTACTAAATTTTAGTGACATAACTGAATTAAACATGTTTACAAAACAAGTGAGAAAGGGGATGACCATCGACTTTGATGGCTGGTTTGTGTGGGGACTGATTGGGTCTAACAAAAGCCAGAGAGAAAGAGGTTGTAGTGCCTGGGAGGAGGTGGTCTATGTAGGAACTCAAACTTGGAAGGGAGCTGCCTAATTTGCTTTGGTAGTGTATAGAGATGATGGCTCGACCTATGTCAGATGGTTTTTTTTTTTTTTTTTTTTGGGTTTTGTTGGGTAGCAGACAACTCTTTTGGTAAAGATGGGGTTTAAGGGGTTTCTGTTGTTGTCTGAAAGAGTGTTAAATAAAAAGATTTAAGATGACAACAATACAATATTAAATAAATCTTAATCACCATGTAACTGGAATCACTCCATTGAGTTTAATAATTATCTTTTTTGTCAAATGTTTTTATTTAGCTATTTAATAAAAACAAATGTTCACAAAATTGAGAATCAACCTATAATTGACGCTTAATTTAGATCATAATAACCATATAAAAAAATATCATGAGATATATGTTCTAACCAATTCAATATTGAAGGTGATTATTATGGTGCCATGAGATATATGTTCTAACCAATTCAATATTGAAGGTGATTATTATGGTTCCAAACATGTTCCAAACTTTTTTTTTTCTTGCGTGTTTTGTTTTGTTATAACAAGTCGAGATAGAGGTGTTTGTAGTCCAAATATCATGTTATTGATAAAAAGAAACAAAATAAATGTTTCATCCAAACACAGAAAGAAATATAAATAAATAAAATATTTGAATTTTAACATAATAAAATACATATTGGACTATAAACTTTTATCCTTCACAATCTTTCAACCTATTTATTTTGATATTTGTATAGTTAAATAACATTTGGCTTTCCTAGATAGTCACTTTTATAAACTCATCTACAGTTAATTAAGAGACAACTTGGTCTTTTTTCAAGTTTTTTTTTTTTTGCATAATAAAATTATTTAAATACACTTAAAAATAAAAGCAAATACACTTAACTATAGTGTAGGGGTATTTTTATTTTCTTTACCTTTTCAAGCATAATATAATGACCTGATTTCCCTTAGAATTAGAATTCTCAAAGCATGATTTCAAGGGGTTTTGCATGATTTTATAAAGGTTTTTTCATAATAATTATTCAATAATAGAAACATATGGTAATTTGATAAATAAAATAAAAAAAATATTAATGATTGTACACTTGTGCTACTTTACCACCTTTAAGCAACTCATGGGACTAACTCTAACAATGAGATGATGCAAATCAGGATCAGGATATAAATGCAGGGGTGGAGGCAATTGAGGCAGATTTTGTGACAAACAAAGAGTCAGATATGGATATGATTGCATCATCAACATAGCTGCTGAAGTTGTGGAATTCCTTGATTCAATTTCACTAATTGTTGAGCTTGTTTATTTGTCTGAATTTATTGTTTTAAATTTTCTAATTTATTGCTTTCCTAGTTAAGATTGGAAACTGTAAGTTGTCATAGATATTTAGGGAGAAGAATATAAAAGACAAAGGCAGTTCTTGCTATTTGAATTTACTACTGGTGAGATTCCAGTAATTGTTGAGTGATTTTACAACAAGCCTAAATTGAAATTTTATGAGATTCTAGATTTATAGTTCATGACATCAATTTGGTATTAGAGCTTTTCATCTATGCCAGTTACACGGAATGGAACTTCTTATGCAATGGCTACCACTCAAAACCAAACCGACTCCAATCCAAACAGCCAGAACCCGACCAATCCAAGCCCTAGCAGCCATAACCCGAACCACCCACACATAACTAGCCAAGAACCAAACAATTCCAACTCAAATCATCAAATTCCAAACACTCAGAACCCCAACACCTGAGACTCAAAACAACCATAACTATAATATCAGCTGGACTAGATTGCCACAGTTATGGTACAAGTTATTCATTGATTAGATGTCATGGAGGAGCGTTATGCTCGAGAGGAGTATGATCTCTCTAATCATCATGGGTGTAGAGGAGTGCGTAGAGCAGGAGTGAACCTTCATGATGCAGAAAAAACAAAGAAGAAAATCTAGAATATGAGGATTATGAGCCTCGAGTTCATCGTCCTAGATAACACATACAGGGAGTGCATATAAATCATGGTGTAGGGAATCAACCTCTGGATGAACTAACCAAGAGAATGAAAACTGACGTACCAGATTTATGTGGAAAATTGGAACCCCATGCTTTTGAAGATTCGTTAATAGCAATCGAGGATTACTTTGATTGGTTCGCTGTTTCGAAGGATAGGAAGGTACATTATATTCGGATGAAACTACGAGGGCATGCACAAGCTTGGAGGGGGAGTGTGTAAGAGTAATTGTGACGCACTCGACGTCCTGTAGTTGCTAATTGGGAAGAAATGAAAGAGAGACTCAGAGAAATATTTGCCTATTGGTTATGAGAAATGATATTTGAGGAGATGCTACAACTCAGGCAAGGCTCATTTACTGTCAATCAACTTACAAATCGTTTTCATGAGCTAACTGTGCGTAGCAAGATCATGGAGACTTAACAATAGACCTTAGCCCATTATCATACTGGATTACGGGATGATTTACAGAAGGAGATGTGGACTGCCCGTTTGATCAATATGGAGGAGGCATATCAATTGACTCTCTCACATTGAAAAACAAACAAAACTGGTTACTGGGAGGAGAGCGACGATGACAGATGCAAAACCAGATTATGTTACTACTACTCTCCCAAGGACATTGACTTTAAGGGATCCAATTAAGAGTTTTGGTAGTGGGAATTCAAGGGGAATAACAAGGCCGACTAATGAAGGAACTTAGTGTTATAAGTGTAAGGGTTATGGACATTATACAGTGGTATGCTAGACAAGAGAAAAGAAACTAGCCTTTATATATGAAAAAGAATTGCTTGCGATGGAAGAGAAGTACACTGAAGCAGAAGATCCTAGCAAGGACAATGACAGCGAAGGGGAGCATTTTAGTGCATTGGCCTTGCCCATTTGTGTAATTAATATGGTGCTAATCAGAGAAAATAAAGAGATCCAAGCCAATCTCGAATGGTTGCATACCAATATTTTCCATACACGAATGAAGCATAATGGCCAAGCATTAAACGTCATTATCGATAATGGTAGTGGGATGAATGTAGTTACTGAAAGTTTTGTTGAATGCTTGGGTTTGAAAGCGGAGAAACATCCTCATCCCTACCGAATTAGTTGGGTTAACAACACTAATTCAGTAATGGTAAAGTAGCGGTGCTTACTTAAATTTTCATGGGGAAAACATTGCGTGGATAAGGCTTGGTGTGATGTTATTCCCATGACCGTATGTCACATGTTATTGGGACGGCCTTGGCTTTATGATTGTAAGGTGTTTTACGACTGTTATACTAACACATATTCTTTCAAATTTAAGGGCAGAAAATTTATTCTAGATCATCTAAACATCTCAAAATTCAAGACTGAAAGGGAAGCTTGGTCAATCTTGATGATGCAACAATTTATTTGGGTCATGCAAGAGGATAACATGGTACTCATGTTGGTTACACGAGAGGCAAAACAAAGTGACAATATCATCCCAATTGAGCTGTTAGAGCTGTTGCAGAATTTCCAAGATGTCATGCCAGTCGAAGTACCAAGACAACTCCCTCCAATTAGAGACATTCAACATGTTATTGATTTAATCCTTGGTTCCACCTTTCCTAATATTCCCCACTACTGAATGAGCCCAGTAGAAAATGAGGATCTTGGTCGATAAATTCAGGAATTACTAGACAAAGGCTTTATTTGAGAAGTTTTAGCCCTTATGCTATCCCGGTGCTGTTGACACCAAAAAAAGATGGCAGTTGGAGGATGTGTGTGGACAGTCACGCAATCAACAAAATTACTGTGAGGTATCGACTTCCTATCCCATATCTTGATGACATGTTGGATTTATTGAATGGTTCTTCTATATTTAATAAGCTCGATCTTCGGAGTGGATATCATCAAATTCACATATGATTAGGCAATGAATGGAAGACAATATTCAAAACAAATGAGGGTTTGCTCGAATGGTTAGTGATGCCTTTTGGATTGACTAACGCACCCAGCACTTTCGTGCGTGTTATAATACAAGTGCTTAAACCATTTTTGGGAAAATTTATTGTTGTCTACTTTAATGATATACTAATTTTTAGCCAAGACATGCAGGAGCATATGAGCCACGTTGACCAGGTGCTGACAGTCTTGCGAGCTGAAAAACTCTTTGTCAATAAAGAGAAATGTTTGTTTATGAAGAAGTGTGTGGTTTCAAAGATTTATCATTTCCAGCAGAGGAGTGGAAATTGATCCTGCAAAGGTGCAAGCTGTCAAAACATGGCCAACACCACAAAATTTTTATGACGTCAGAAGCTTCTTATGGATTGTCGCAGTAGACAAGGCTTTCAATATGATCAAAAAGAAAATGGGGCAGGCTCCAATCCTTAAATTACTTGATTTCTCCAAGGTTCTTGAGGTAAGGTCTGATGCTTCACATGTAGGGATTGGAGGTGTTCTGATCCAAGAAGGGCACCTAATTGTGTTTTTTAGTGAAAAGCTTAACAAAACCCGCATACGATATTCAGTTTATGACATGGAGTTTTATGCGTTAATGCAAACATTGAAGCATTGGCAACCATATTTGATCCATAAAGAATTCATTCTTTATACCAACCATGATTCATTGAAGCACTTACACTCTCAGAGTAAAATGAATGCACAAAATGCTCATTGGATGGATTATGTTTAGCAATTTGAATTTTTTATTAAGCATAAGGCTGGAGCACAAAATAAGGTGGAAGATGCATTAAGCAAGAGACCTGATCTGTTACATATCTCCATAGTAATAGTCAATGGGTTCAAACATTTAACAAAAGAGTATACGAATGATGAGGATTTCAACAAGATATGGAATGAGTTATCCAGCCCTGGTAAGTATACTCAAGGTGATTATATGTTGCATGAGGGGTTCTTGTTTTTCATGTCACATCTATGCATTCTACGCGGGTCCTTTCGGGAATTCCTCATTTCAAAACCACATGGAGGCGGACTAGCTGGACATTTCGAGTATGACAAAACTTATGCCTTTGTAGCTTATCGATTTTATTGGCCACAATTATGAAAAGATATACATAAACATCAAGCTGGTCTTTGTACACCACTACCCATCCTGGATAAACCATGGCAGTATATTAGCATGGATTTTATCCTTAGGCTGCCAAAGACCCTTCGCCAACATGATTCCATTATGGTAGCGGTGGATCGCTTCTCTAAAATGTCTCATTTCATCCCATGTCACAAAACTTTTGATGCATCCAAGACCGCAACTTTATTCATAAGGGAAATTGTTCGTTTACATGGTATCCCACATTCCATAGTTTCAGATCGATATGTGAAGTTTGTGAGTTATTTCTGGAAAACTTTGTGGGCAAAAATGAGGACAAAATTGATGTTTTCAAGTGCTTTTCACCCTCAAATAGATGGCCAAATAGAGGTGACCAACAGGAGTCTAGGCAATCTATTATGTTACCTTGTGGTAAATCATGTTACTAGTTGGGATTTGGTCCTACCACATGCTAAGTATTCTTTTAACAATCTATCAACATATCAACAGGTTGTTCCCCATTTAAAGTGGTTGACAGTGTCCATCCAAACACTCCACTGGATATAAACTCCCTGCCATTACCACCTCGACCCAACGAAGCTACCTTGGATTTTTCCAGCTACATACACCATCTTCACGAAGAGTGCAAATGACGCCTGATAATAAATACAAACTTGTATGTAGTTACAACCAACTCCCATTGTAAATATCATCAATTTAACGAGGGGGATATGGTTATTGTTCATCTATACCCGGAGCGCTTTTCATTAGGTAGTTTTACCAAGCTTTATGCACTCCGAGCTGGACCTTTTAAAATTATTAAGAAATTGGGTAGTAATGCCTATGTTGTTGAGTTGCCATATGATTTTGGTATTAGCCATGTGTTTAACATCGAGGACATCACTACATTCAAGGGAGAACCCTCTTCATTACCAATTCAGGATATAATCCTTATTCTTCCATTTCCTGAAAATACAGCACTAGGTGATGAGATTGCTGCCATTCTTAACCACCTATTTGTTTTAACATGACAAGGGGGCTATTACAAATTCTTAGTCCAGTGGAAAAATCATCCTCATTCAGAATCAATATGGTTACAAGCTTCAAAACTATAATGACTGCATCCCTATCTCTTTACTGCTTACCGTTGTCATAACTTGTCAGAGTCAAGTTCTTTGGGAGAGTCAGCAAATGATGCAAATCAGGATTAGGACATAAATGCAGGGATGGAGGCAATTGAGGCAGATTTAGTGACAAATAAAGAGCCAGATATGGATATGATTGCATCATCAACATAACTGCTAAAGTTTTGGAATTCCTTGATTCAATTTCACTAATTGTTGAGATCGTTCATTTGTCTAAATTTATTGTTTTTCCAGTTAAGATTAAAAACTGTAAGTTGTCATAGCTATTTAAGGAGAAGAATGTGAAAGAAAAAGGCAGTTCTTGCTATTTTCCATTTGAATAAAATTCTATTTGAATTTACTATGGGTGAGATTCCAGTAATTGTATAGTGATTTTGCAACAAACTTGAATTGAAATTTTATGAGATTCTAGATGTACAGTTCACGGCATCATGAGAACTTCCTTCCACCATTTCGATTCAAAAAAGTGAGGAACGATACTCAAATACATGCTACCAAGGGGACTATTCTTCAACTTCAATTATTTTCAATTTTATTCTTTGATAAAAAAATCATTTTAATTTAATTAATTTTAATTCAATTTTGTGGTTTTTTCTTTTAATGCTTTTGTAAAAATTGATTTTTTTCCTTTCAATTTCATCATTTCATAATTAATTTATTGGAAATTAGATTTCATAGTTTCTCTAAGTTTCGTGCTTTTAATCTAATGATCTAGATCACGAGTTTATAAGCTAAGATTGGTTGATACTATTTTCTTTACTAATTATTTTTTTATCCCATTACTCAACAATGATTTTCTTACAAAAAAAGGTTTTGTGATTTTCTTTGTTTTTTTTTTATCGAGTTATCTTAATATAATGATCTAACTCATGGATTTTGCAAGTTAAATAGGGTGGACTCATGCCTTTTTTTTGGTTTGTAATTACTCTTTCTTCTCTTAGATTTTCTGTGTTGTTGAGATTTTTTTTAAGAAAATCATCATTCAAAATTTGATTTGTTGAGAAATGAACTTCTTAGTTTATATATATATATATATTTGGTGCTTTCAGTCAAATGTCTGGAGTCAAAAGCTTTATAATTTATAAGATATCTATAGTTTTTAAATAAATTGTATTTTATATTTTTCTTCATTTTATTTTCTATCAAGATATTATAATCTCATAATATGACTCATCGGTTTGGTTTGTTGACCTAGATGAGCTCCAATATTTTTCTAATTTATAATTGGGATTTTAAAATAAAATATATTTGGATGATTGATTTTTTTTCTAATTTTAAACCTAAAGGATTTCTTAAATTTGATGTTTCTGATAAAAATAACTTAAAGGACAAATATAATATA
This sequence comes from Salix dunnii, assembly GCA_015731905.1. Classification (NCBI taxonomy): domain Eukaryota; kingdom Viridiplantae; phylum Streptophyta; class Magnoliopsida; order Malpighiales; family Salicaceae; genus Salix; species Salix dunnii. Next base: position 5,049,543 of record CM027676.1, read on the forward strand.
TTAATTCAAGTCAACATTTTTTTTTTCTTTGAAATTTTTAGTTTCATCATATGATAGTGGTTTTCTCCTTATTTAAAACGTATTTGTGTAGATTGAACATTGGTTTTTTACTCGATTGTTCTATCGGACCCATCCTAACCCTAAAGATCCAAAAAGGGCTTTCCATGTTCTATCTTTTAGCTAATTTTGGTAGCTCCTTGACATATCTGGAACAATATTAGTCATATATATGCTCTCGATATTTGAGCTGCTTTGATGAATCAGTGAGGCAGATGAGACAGGAGAAAACCTGGCAATTTCACGTTTTAACAGATGGTGGGAAAACAAATTGGAAAGATGAGAACGAATCGAGATCTGTGTGGGGACTAGAGCGGCTGTCACTGTCCCTAGCTATTATTATTATCTGTAAAATTAAAATAGCTCGCGGTTTTGATGAGTGTTTTTATTCTATTTATCAATACTCAAGATCACTTTGAACTTGAATATTCATCTACACTAAGTAACGCTGTGGATTTGAATAGTTAGATTACAATATAATATAAGTATTGTTTATCTACTTTGATAATATAACTAGGTTGCTCGACCGAGTGGTTAAGATATGCGGTGCCTAATAAAGACAAGAATTAGAATCTTATGGCAAAATTGATTTTGAAGAGGTCATCCATGAATATTAATAAATAGTGAAATCATTGTTCATTACTATAAAAGAAGGGCTTTTTTGTTTTTATATTTTATTTTATAACCGGGGTATCTGAAGCAGTTTACATGTACTACGACTAATTTTCGGACCCAATTTTTTTTATATTTTTTCTTCTTCTTTTTTTTTGCTACTGATGCATTTTTTTTCCTTATGATCGAGGTGTTTGAGTCACCTTACTCGCATTATGATATTTTTGTTTTCTCATTATTGTTTTTGCTTTCCCCTTGAAATTTTTTTAGAATCGAGCTTCTTTTTCTTTGGTTTGTTTTTTTTTATAATTGGGGTGTCCGGCCTCGCTTACACGGGCCAAGATTAATCTCTGGACTCACTTTTTAAAATATTATTTTCCTGGTTTTTTGTTGCTTATACATTTTTTTATATTTTTCATATAACCAGAGTATCTAGGTCAGCTTACGTTTACTTTCAAACAGAAATAAACAATGAAAATCACAGTAATGAACAGTAAAAGGTGCTTTCCCCTTGCATTTTTTTTTTTCCTAATAATCAAGCTGTCTAGAACAATTCACTCACATCATGATTAATCTCTAGACTCAGTTTTTTCAATAATGAACAATTTCATTGTTCATTATTGTTACAAAAGGGGCTTTCTATTTTTTTTAACTAAGCTTTTTTTTTTTTGTTATAGCTGGGGTATACATCTCAGCTTACACGTATCACGACTAATCTTTGAACCTTTTTTTAAAACATTTTTTCCTTCTTTTTTTTTTGCCACTTATATATTTTTCTTGGTTTTTTTTATTACCAGGATGTCCAAATCAGTTTACATGCACCATGATTTTTTTTAATGAAAAGTGATTTCCATTGTTCACTATTGTTTGAAGAGTTTTTTTTTTTTTAACAAGGCTTTTTTTTATAACCAAGGTATTTGTTTCAACTTACGCGCATTATGACTAATTTCTAAATCTATTTTTTAAAAAAACATTTTCTTTCTTGTTTTTTTCCACTTATACATCTTTTTTTGTTTTATTTTATGACCGACGTGTTGAGGTCAGTTTAAGCGCACCATAATTTTTTTTCTCATTACTATTTGAAAATGTGCTTTCAACTCGTACGTTTTCTTATAACCGTGCTCCTTTTTTTTTGTTTTTTTATAATCGAGATGTCCAGGTCAGCTTACGTGCACTACAACTAATCTCTTGACCCACTTTTTTTAAAACAATTTTTTCTTGTTTTTTTTCCACTTATAATTTTTTTTCATTTTTTTTTTGATAATCGGGTGTCCAGGTCAACTTGCGTTTACTTTCAAACATCAATGAACACGAAAATCACATTAATGAACAGTAAAAGATGCTTTCCCCTTGCATTTTTTTAATAATCGGGGTTGTCTAGGGCAATTTACACGCACCACAACTAATTTTCGGACCCTCTTTTTTTTTTACATTTTTTTCTTCTTTTTTTCTTCCATTTATAGTTTTTTTTGTTTTTTTTTTATAACTGGGGTGTCCGGGTCAGCTTACACGCACCATGATTTTTTTTCCTACATATATATTTTTTTTATTACTAGGGTGTCCAGGTCAGTTTACGCGCGCCACGAATAATCCCAGGATCCATTTTTTTATATTTTTTTCCTGTTGTTTTTCACTTATATATTCTTTTTATAACAAGGGTATCTGGGTCAGCTTACGCACACCACAACTATTATTATTAAGAAAAAAACTAAAACAAATCACTCAAACACTGCACACACTCATAAAACACTATGGATCACGATAGTGTATTAATTATTTTGCCCTCAGTGCACCTCAACCATTACCTTGAGATCAAGGGTATTTTTGAATTTTCCACGAAGCCGATTGGCATTACTACATTATTTGGGGGTAATTTTGTAGTTTATCCATATTTTTGCACAGTAAAATAATCATAATATCCATGAATAGGATAAAAATGCACAGAAATCTCCGAGAGCATTAAGGTTATTGCACATATTTTTTTAAATAGCTAAATACAAATTTACCCCATATATATATATATATATATATATATATATATATATGATAATTTATTATCATTATTCTAAAATATTTTTAATATAATAATACGAGGAATAAATCTTAACAAATAAAAAAACTCTTTTTTGAACAACAATGATGATGCCATTGATAGTATGACCAATAATAATGGGAATATTAATTATGTATAATAATATTTATAATAACAACTATAATAATTGCGTCAAAAATTAATTAGTCAATGTTATTTTTGTGAAAAATAACTCCCGTGTCTTTTCTTTATGTATAATATTTCAGATCTCATATCACAAATACACACACACACACACACGCACGAAACCACATGTGGACAAAACAGATAGAAAAATTATGTCAAATTATCTACAATAATAAATTAAAAAATTACACTGCATTTCGCCATAGTTGGCACTAAATTTTTTAACATGTAACAAAATTGTTAATGGTCCTTAATATATATAAATTATCTTTTGGACTTTTTTCTTAAAAATATGAGAGAATAATTATATATTGTGATACTTTTTTCATCTTAACGTTTTAAAATATACATAAAAATTTGAACTGACTTTTGGATAAAAATCTCACATTAATTTAATCTCAGAGTTCTAAAAATAATTAATATAATAATATGAAGAAAAAAAATCTTAAAAAATCATATTTGATAAATTTTAGCAGTTATATTTTTTCTATCTGTCAATAAATTATTCGGCAAATAGTTAAAACATGCCCAACAAACAATTAGTATGTTGCAGACAACAAATAATATATCTTTAGTCAATTTAGTCAATTGTAGTTTTGTTATCTACCAATTAAATTATTACCAAAATAGTTAAAACAAAATCATCAATTAAATTTTTTACTGCATAAAACAAAACACTTATCTGTGTTACAATTCAATTATTATAATTTTACTATTTACTAATGAAAGAATTCATGAAATAAATAAAAATATACACAACAATCACATAATTTATACCATTTAAATATTAAAATAACTAATTAAAACACATAAAAATCAATTAATTTTTTATATAAAAAAAATCTAGCACATAAGGCGGGCAAATCACCTCGTGCCTGCTAATTAAAGGCATTCGGTGACTTTTGGCAAGGCATAGAAGGGATGCTAGCTCCCATGCAAATCTCTGCCAACCCATTTCCTCGTGTCTGCACAAACCTCTGGAGCACCTCTCTCCATGCGTGTACATTTCTCCATTAATCTGCAAGATTTATACCATGCTTGAGTGAAATTTTCAAACACACACACTCGTATTCGAGAAAGATCAATACCCCGGCTATATTTATAAGCAGTTAGACGTTTTTAATTCCTTGACTAGGTTGTGCAAGAAACTCCGGCCGATTATACATCTTAAAAGAGAACAAAACATGTTAGTGATGATCAAGAGATTAGATGATTTTATCTCTTGTTTTTCTTCTAGGGTAACTCTGAAGAAGTACTCTCAACACTATATATTCAGCTTCTACTTTTAGTATGTTTATATAGATATAGAACACCAGGAATAATATGATTGCAACTTGGTGATGTCAAAGTTGGAAATGCATTTATGGGTTTTGATCAATGAGCCTAAGGACAAATAAAGGCATGTGATATGTAGGGCACACCAACCTTAAACTTGATCTGGTAATGGGGCGAAGAAATTAAGCAGATATGGATTTTGTCATACTGAGTCGAGTAGTAGCAGTCTACACTTCCTTTTAATTTGTCTTCATATAATTTGTTTGTTTGGGTGACATGTAGTCACGTGAATGGCTTTCAGGCCTCTTCTTGCCGGCCCCTCACCCCTTCCTTTATAAGACTCCCGCTACCATTAATTAAAACCCTTTAATTTTGGACTTGCTATTCTTTATCCTACCCCATATTGTCCATCTTTACTGGCCAGCGGGTGCACCAAAACTCTCTCGTTATCTCTTCTTATGGCCACCATGACTCCCGTCTATCTGAGCCCAGCATCCTCTTCTTACCCTTTTGTGGATCTGAAAGAGGAGCAGCACCTGCAGCTCTTCCTTTCACCACATCAAGCTGCCACTAATTCTCTATCAGCCGGTCCTACTAGTTTCTTTAACACAACTCATGATCAAAGAGAAAGCAAGCTTAAAGAGTCGCGCCAGCTTGATGATCAAGAGGCAAGGACACCATATTTTAATTGCATGGTTTCAAATCTTCATTTTTCATTTTTAATGCCATCTCGACTTCTGTTGAAGAGAAGCACTGTGTGGTGCCCGTACATCTTTTTCTAGTTTGAATATCTACATGATGAGTGTTTGTGTCATGTAATGAATCAGTAACTGTTTGGATTTAATCTCACAGAATCTTTTTATCTTCATTTTTTTTTTCTTTGATTTCATCCCCTGGTAATTTTTAAGTTCCATGAAGATAAGTGTTTATCAGCATTCAAGATAACATATATGATTGTAATTTTCTTCGATCAAGTGATAGGAGTATGGCCTGCTTGAGTAACTTTCTATTCTTTGATCTGAACAGGTTGACAAGGTCAGCATATCACTTGGCAGATCCAGTGATCATATGGTAAATGATAGCAATTTCCACAAATTATTCTCATCTAAAACGGAGGAGGACAGTACTGAAGGAAGTGGTGATAGCTCAGTCAATTGGATGCCCTCAAGGATGAGGCTGATGCAAAAAATGACCAGCTCAAATCGCTCAGAAACTGATCATCAACCAACGAAATTTATGCTCAAGTTTCACAATCAGCAATATCTGAAAAACGACGTCAACTCGTCCAGCAACAGCAATATTAGAGTCTGCTCTGACTGCAACACTACCTCAACCCCACTTTGGAGGAGTGGCCCTCGCGGTCCTAAGGTTTGTGTATAAGAAATAAATTGTGGAAAACTAATGATAAAGGTATAAAAATTGATTGCTAAAAAATGCAAATTTTTTATGATGCAGTCACTCTGCAATGCCTGTGGAATTCGGCAAAGGAAGGCCAGACGAGCTGTGGCAGCCGCTGCAAATGGCACAGTTATTTCCATTCAGGCATCATCTTCTGCGCAGAATAAGGTAAACAGAAAGGTAAGGAAATTGCGGACGAGCCATGCTGCGCAAGGCAAGAAACTGAGCAACTACCCTCTTGATTCACCTCTTCAGAACCAAAAGAAGCTTTGTTTCAAGAATCTTGCATTGAGTTTGAGCAAAAATCCAGCCTTAAGACAAGTGCTTCCACGTGATGTGGAAGAAGCTGCAATCCTACTAATGGAATTATCTTGTGGCTTTATTCACAGTTAATTTTTTTCTTATTATTTTGATCTTTGATTTAGTTCCTAGGATTTTGTCGGTTTGTTTAATTTCTGTCAGCGAGAGAGATCTTTTTTCTCTTTTTTTTGCCCATGCATGCTGCAAAGTATGGCTTGCTTCCGATCAGTATCTCTAGAAATATATAATTGAAATCAGTAATGATATCTAAGGTCTTACAGACAATTTTTTTTATTAATATAGATTTCTGAATCTATTTACAAGAATATCACAAATTTTACAGGTTCTAAAATTCATGTAAGCATTCAATGATCTTCATATTAACAATTATATAGTTCGACCTTGAAATCCCTGCATATCATTTACTTCAATATCCTAAAAAAATTGATAGATTAATTCAATTGCACACTCCTTTATTGAATTGAATTCCAATGGTTCCAAATAGATTGTCAAGGATATATGACATTCATAGACAATATTATACAAAACTTGGTTTGATAAAAAATATTTTTTTTATTGGCCAAAATCATAAACTTAAATAAAAGCCTATAATTTAACCAAAAAAAAATTATGGTTCAAAATGTTATTTTATGTGTCTAGGTTTAAGCCTACTTTGCTTAGATTACTTTCTCTCTATAAACTTGGGTTTTATTTGTGCCCTATAATAATTCTTTATCTTTTCACTAAATAAGTTACAAGAAAAACATGTTTCTTTCTAATGAGGATTAGAATTTTTAGAGGGTTTTAAGTTTTATTAAAACATGCTAGCTAAAGGTTTTTTAAGATCAATTTTTTATTTACTTACAATTTATTTAAATCATATTAATATTTCATATTAAAAAGCTCATAATGAAGATTAAATCCAACTAAATTTTAACCTCAAATATGATTGGACTCCACTTTAATTCAACCTTCAATATGCCAATTAACAATATTCTTAGAGAGTTTATCCAATAAAATAAACATAGTCTAATGGTTATGTATTTGGTCATCCTATATATAAATACAAATCTCATATATATAAATATAGTGATTTTTTTATATTTTAAAATTGAGTTATTTTATTTATTGTTTTGCAAAATAAAGGGCTGTATTTTATTGAAATCAATAATCAAAAAGGTTTTGAGTTGTTGCATGAGGAATGATATATTTTCATGGATTTGGATACACAAGGATTTGAAGATATATAACTTCTAAATTGTAGAAGGTTATATCTATATATATATATAGTTACAGATTAAGATGAGACAGAGCACTCACTCCTCCATGGTAATAGGCCAATGATTTTGGGTCCAGTAAAATTAATGTTTATTCAAACCTGAAGCTTAGCAGATAGATAGGCTTATTATGGCTGTGCGTTGTTTTTGCTCATTGGCGAGGCGTGAAGATAAGCAGTGTGTGAAAGAGTTTATGCCACCAAGGAACTTCAGATCTTATGGACCTGATAAAATCGCTTTTTGTCTGGAATGAATTTTTAACGCCTTTTGACCCTTAAAAAAATTATTCATTTTTTTATTTTTTTAATTTATTGTTATTAAGAATAAATTTATTTATGTTTTAAAAAAAAATTAATATTAAACACACACACACACGTGACAACCCCACCATAAATATTATTATATTATATGCTAAAAGAGGTCATGCGTCGATTACTGTGCATTGTAAGACAAATCATTATGGATTACAACAGAGTTGCTCAGTTTTCAGGTCAGTTCGGCTGTTCGGTTCGCCAGTTTACTGATTTTTTTATAATTTTGCACAGTAAAATAACAATTTTATCCCTAAAAAAGATTAAAAAAAAGGCACTGGCTAGAGGGATATCATGATAATTGCACATTTTCGGTTTAGTTCGGGTCACTGCTTTATTGATTTTTTTCTATTCTTTGCACAATAAAATAATCATTCTATCCCTCGAAAAAGATAAAAATCAGCTTTGGTCGGGATCGATGCCATGGGAATTTCATATTTTTTTAAAATAGTTAAATACAAAAATATCCCTAATAAGACAAAATTTGAAGACTTGTCTGTAGGGGTATCCTGGTAATTTACTATTTTTTAAAATTATTTTTCTTTGAATATTGTGGGTGCGTGTGTCACACACGCCCGACAATATTCGATCACACGTCCTCTTCTAATAGTGTGTGTGTCGTATTCCTATGGCCAAAGATGTCTGTCCAGCATCTTTGTGGATGCGTCGTGGTATCCTCTTCCTCCTGTTGTGGTGCGTGGCCAATATAGTGGCTGGAGACAAGACGATGAGCAGTTGAACTCCCCCCTTTACCCTAAACTACATGTCAGCCCGCAGTATTAAAAGCTTTTCATTTCAATCCCTTCTTTTTTTATTGTGCTATATGGTCTTTATTTTTATTATGTAAGTTTTGATTTGTTTTAATTGTGTCCATGGTTGTCAAAATCGTGATTTTGACATGACATGGAAGGGGTTTCTAAAATTCAAATCGTAAAATCATAAAATTGTACCTAAATTTTTCCATACAAAAATTATAAAATCACAGCTAAAATCGTGTGAGTAGAAAAATAGTAAAATCATAAATAAAATATTTTCGAATACAATACATTATAATTATGACCATAAAACTTCATTAGTTAATGTTCATACATGATTTAAAATAACTTAAAAATAGATTACAAAACAATTATGTCCATAAAATTTCATGAGGTAAAAACTAACAAATTTAAAACAAATATTTTATTGTCGTGTTATGTAAACTAAAATCAGCCTCATTACTTTCATTTTCCTCGCTATTTTTAATATATTCATCAAAAGTATTACTATTGAAAATATTATTAGTACTACTACTAGTACCAACACCGATATTGATAGTACTAGCTCCAACTCCAATAAATTATTTTGATATTAACACATAAAAATGATATAAAAATAATTACAAAAATGTAATTTAAAATAAACAATAAAAAATTTAATTTTAAATTTAATATTTAATATTTAAATAAATCCATAAGAATAAAAAAAAATTATTATCTAAAAATAATGGGTGCATGGCTGCTTGCATTTAACAAACCATGAGAGAGAGAGAGAGAGAGAGAGTGGGGGACGGGGGGCTATGCCTAGGCGGCAAAAGAGAGAGGCCTACGTTAGATTAATGAAATGTGAATGTAGAAATTGGAATAGCCTGGGATCGTAAAATCGGATCAATCCGGTCCGATTTTACTATTCCGTATGATTTTAATGGTTTTGGTTCGATTTTAACGGAATTCAATTTTTTAACATGATATGACCAGATTTGTTATTTTGACTTGTAAAATTGTACGATTTTGCGAGTCAACTTGTGATTTTGACAATAATGATTATGTCCTTCAATAAAAATTGATTATATATTACTTTTTTATTTTAGTGCTTATTTTTTAATTTTCAGATTGCTTTTAAATCCCTTAATATTTTCAGTACAAGAGATTTAATTTTTTTCAATTCTATCCTTTGATTGAAATTGATAATATATTTGATTTTCATTTCGTCCCTTATACTTTAATTTTTTTATTTATTTTTCATTATTTTCACTTTTTTTTAGATAACATATTTTTTCAAAAAATTTGTTATTATATTTTAATTTGTGTTTATGATCATTTGAAAATTAATTTTTTTCCTTTGTTCTTTCTGTTGGTTTTTTTATTATTTTTTTATTTTATTTTCACGTTAAATGATTTTTTAAGCTAATATTTTTTTATCATTTTTTTTATTTTTTGTTTGATCTTTCGTTAAAGTTTTTGTGCTTTTTTTATTCTTTTTTTGAATTTGTTTTCCCATTATTCATGCAACAACAACAACAATAATAATTTTAGTTTTTTTCTTATTTCCTCTTTTGTTAATGTTTTCAAGCTTTTTTTCTCATGATAATTTAATAATTTTTATTGTTTTATAAATAATAGTAATAATACAATTGATTTTTTTTCCTTTGTTCTTTCTTTTGGATTTTTTATTTTTATTTTCACGTCAAATGGTTTTATTTAGCTAATATATTTTTTTTTATCATTTTCTTCTCTTTTGTTAAAATTTTTGGGCTTTTTTTATTGTTTTATTAAATTTATTTTTCCATTATTCACGCAATAAGAATAATAATAATTTTAGTTTTTTTCTTACTTCTTCTTTTGTTAATATTTTTGAGTTTTTTTTCTTGGGGTAATTTAATAATATTTATTGTTTTAGCAATAATAATAATAATAATTTTAGATGTTAAGCCTTCGATGTTGTTGTTGTTATAATAGGATATGTTGTGTTTCATTATATCTCAATTTGCATCTATAGATGTTATATTTTATTTTTAAACTAGCAAAATCTATTGAATGTTTCAATTCTAATAGTTATAAAAATTATTTACTTGGTTCGCAATGTAGTGCGGGTAATTTAACTAATTATTTACAGTATTATCACCAACACCCCAAATAAGCAATTTAAGTTATTACTCACTATATTATCACCAACCCATCACCCCAAATATTACATGGAGGTTTGCTCTTCTCAAATTCAAGTTTTAGATATTTATATTATGTTAATTTCAGAATTACTAAAATCAGCCCAGATATATAATCATTAATTTTAAAACTAATATATATATATATATATATATATATATATATATATATATATATATATATATATATATATATATATATATATATATATATATATAGTTTTAAAAAATGATTATATATATATACTAAAATCAGCCCAGATATATAATCATTAATTTTAAAACTAATATATATATATATATATATATAATTAAATTTTAAAATTAATAAAATTAATCTAGATACATATAATCAGACCGAACGCGTACGATAATCCAAACAATTCATGAAGCAAAAATAATCATCTCTTACCTTCAAACTTCATTTCCTCCCTCCGTCCCTCCATCAGTAAATCTATTTCCTTTTTTCCTTCCATTCACAGTCATAACAACAACAAAAAAGCATTGAACTTCCTAACAAAAAACACTCAAACTTTCTGTCTCTCTTTTTCTCCGTGTGGTTACACACATGGAACGTGCAAGGAGGCTAGCTAATCATGCCATCTTGAAAAGTCTGGTTAACGAATCAAAGCTAAGTCACAACGATGCCAGAAACGAGTCATATTTGTTAAACTCTTCGTCTTCTGTATCATACATCCTTCGAGGTATATTTCCTCATTGTCATCTTTTGGCTCTAGAAGTCCTAGATCAGGTTTATTTCCTTTAAACGAAAATAGTACGTCCCATAATGTTGCAGCTGGTTATTATGGTGTTGGGTCCCAGAAAAGATTCGTTTCGGTTGAATCTTTCAAACCAAATGACACTTTCCCTCGCCGCCATAACTCAGCCACCCCAGAAGAACAAACCAAAATGGCTGAATTATGTGGCTTTGATACATTTGATTCACTAATAGATGCAACGGCGCCTAAATCGATTAGACTTGATTCTATGAAGCTATCAAAGTTTGGTGGAGGGTTAACTGAGAGCCAAGTGATTGAACATATGAAAAATTTGGCATCAAAGAATAAGGTTTTAAGTCCTATATTGGGATGGGATACTATAACACTCGAGTCCCCCCCAGTCATTTTGAGAATATAATGGAGAATCCTGCTTGGTATACGCAATACACACCGTACCAAGCTGAGATATCTCAGGATAGATTGGAGTCTTTGCTCAGTTACCAAACCATGATTACGAATCTCACTGGATTGCCTATGTCAAATGCTTCATTGCTTGATGAAGGAACTGCTGCTGCAGAGGCAATGGCTACTTGTAATAATACTCTTAAGGGAAAGAAAAAGGCTTTTATCATTGCTAACAATTGCCACTATCAAACTATTGATATTTGCAAGACCAGAGCTGATGTTTTCAATCTTAAGGTAGTCACCGCAGATCTTAAGGATATTTTTTATAAATCTGGGGATGTTTGTGGTGTCTTAGTTCATTATCCAGGGACTGAGGGTGAGGTTTTGGATTATGGAGAGTTTATAAAGAATGCTCATGCTCGTGGAGTTAAGGTTGTTATGGCATCGGATTTGTTGGCGCTGATGATGTTGAAACCTCCTGGTGAACTGGGCGCAGATATCGTTGTTGGTTCGGCTAAGAGGTTTGGTGTTCCAATGGGGTATGGCGGTCCTCACGCAGCATTTTTGGCTACCTCACGAGAGTATAAGAGGATGATGCCTGGTAGAATTATTGGTGTTAGTGTTGACTGTTCGGGAAAGCCTGCTCTGCGTATGGCAATGCAAAATAGGGAGCAGCATATTCGCAGGGACAAGGCTACCATCAACATCTGTACTGCTCAAGAAATTACTGTTTTTTTGAGAAATGCTCGTATAAAGTAATGAAACTTATGAAGTTGCCCTGTTTTTGATGACGTTTGAGAAATTACTATTTACACTGTTTTTTTCAAGCTTAATATTTTGAGAAATGCTAAAGTAATGAAACTTATGAAGTTGCCCTGTTTTTGATGACGTATGAGACAGGGTGTGGCTAGCTCATAATCATTGTCCCTTGGCACATTTAATAAGCTGGTTGTTCTTTGGTTGAAAGTAATCTCTTGTTTTGTATAGGCTTTGCTTGCAAACATGGCTGCAATGTATGCTGTCTATCATGGACCTGGAAGCCTTAAAACCATTGCCCAAAGGGTCCATGGTCTTGCTGGAGCGTTTGCTGTTGGACTGAAGAAACTTGGAGTAGTTGAAGTACAGGGCCTTCCCTTCTTTGACACTTTGAAGGTTAGGTGTGTTGATGCAACCGCAAATGTTGATGCTGCTTACAAAAGCGAGATAAATTTGAGAATTGTAGATGCAAACACTGTAAGTGTGATCCCATCTGTTGTGTAATTTGACTAATACTCTATGTCATGTAATTATGAGAACATGGTTTGCTTTCAGATTACCGTTTCCTTTGATGAAATAACCACCTTAGAGGATGTTGATAAACTTTTCCAAGTTTTTGCTGGTGGAAAGCCTGTGAGCAATGCTCTGCGACTGCATGTTTCGAATAAGGTTATTACCGTAAATCATAATCTTGAAAATAATACTGTGCACCTCTTTCTTTCGATTGTCAGTGATGCAACCATAGTATTTGATAGTTTCATACATATTTACCTAATGTTTTGCATATATTTTGTGTATTAAATGCCTTAATATTCTTTGTTTTATGTTTTGAAGGCATTTTTGGATGAAAGATGCAAAAAGGAGGTAATTGGAGCTGATTGACAGATTTGACCTTCAGTCGATGTTTTGTGCAGAGCGGAAGCTCTAGAGATCGAAATGAAGTGATTCCAGTGGCATTAAAAAGATAACATCCATATCTTTCTGTAATGCTAAGTAAAAATAAATAAAATAAGGAAGAGCATGGGAATCGCATCCTTCAAAGTCAAATCTTGCAATCTGCCAATGTCGACCTTTGTCCATTCAAACCTTCATATCTCGAGCTACAGAAGTCCGATTGATGCAAACTCAATTTTTGTGGATTCAGTACTCAAAGAACTATAAACGCTCCAAATATAAGCTCAAAACGATGTCATATGAAGGATATATGAATTTTACAAGGGACAACAAAATTCTGCCAACTTAAGGAAGGACTATTTTGTAAAATAGATACTAGGGTTTCGAAGCATATATAAAGGAAGAGAGGAGCAAGGAAATTTCGGCCAGCACACAAGAAAACACAAAATATTCCTCCTTCAAACCCTAAATCATGTGTTCTTCCATCTTTTGATTTAGTTGTTCAATAAACATGCAAGGCTAGACTCTTTTGCTTGGTTGCAAGGACACAAAAACCTTCGGATTTCAAGAACCGTGAGATTTATTCTTCCTTCTATTTTCAGTTTATGTTATGAATGAGTATGATTGTTTTCCTATGCATATTTCCTATGATTGTTGTTGATGATTGATAGAGCGGACTCTAAGTTATTGTTGTGAACAATCTATTGCTAAGTTTAATATCAAAACCGGAGTTGTGATATATGAACTTGTGAAGCAACTAAGCTTGATAATTGTGGCGGAACTACATTATTGAACTTAGGGAGAACATTTGAATAAATTGACACAAGTTGCGGACAACTTGTATGTTAATCTTGATGAAATTATCTAGTTCTTAAAGCTACCATTAAATTGAATCATTAGTGCGGACACTTTGATTGTTTGTTGGTTAGGATTAGTTATACCGCGGATCCGTTAATTAATCATGTTAAGAAAAGATAAAATTTCATAACATAAACTGCATTTTCTGTTTCAAGGATCGGTTCTAATTTTCGTAGGTGGATGTATGCTTGTGACCAAGGTTTGTTTTCTTGATAAGTTTCAGTTTTAATTGATTTTGTTTGCTAGTTTAATTGCTGCCATAGTTTAGATAATCACAACCAAATCCCCAATCAATCAGCAAATCTATTTCCTTTTTTCCTTCCATTCACAGTTATAACAACAACAAAAAAGCATTGAACTTCCTAACAAAAAACACTCAAACTTTCTGTCTCTCTTTTTCTCCGTGTGGTTACACTCATGGAACGTGCAAGGAGGCTAGCTAATCATGCCATCTTGAAAAGTCTGGTTAACGAATCAAAGCAAAGTCACAACGATGCCAGAAACGAGTCATATTTGTTAAACTCTTCGTCTTCTGTATCATACACTCCTTCGAGGTATATTTCCTCATTGTCATCTTTTGGCTCTAGAAGTCCTAGATCAGGTTTATTTCCTGTAAACGAAAATAATATATCCCATAATGTTGCTGCTGGTTATTATGGTGTTGGGTCCCAGAAAAGATTCGTCTCGGTTGAATCTTTCAAACCAAATGACAATTTCCCTCGCCGCCATAACTCAGCCACCCCAGAAGAACAAACCAAAATGGCTGAATTATGTGGCTTTGATACACTTGATTCATTGATAGATGCAACGGTGCCTAAATCGATTAGACTTGATTCTATGAAGCTATCAAAGTTTGATGGACGGTTAACTGAGAGCCAAATGACTGAACACATGAAATTTTCGTACAATTTGCATTGTTTTCGATCTCTTGTGTGGTTAAATTCTTTTGAGTTTTCTTTGTAATGGAGAATCCTGCTTGGTATACGCAATACACACCGTACCAAGCTGAGATATCTCAGGGTAGATTGGAGTCTTTGCTCAGTTACCAAACCATGATTACGGATCTCACTGGATTGCCTATGTCAAATGCTCCATTGCTTGATGAAGGAGCTGCTGCTGCAGAGGCATTGGCTACGTGTAATAATATTCTTAAGGGAAAGAAAAAGGCTTTTATCATTTCTAACAATTGCCACCATTAAACTATTGATATTTGCAAGACTAGAGCTGATGGTTTCAATCTTAAGGTAGTCATCGCAGATCTTAAGGATATTGATTATAAATCTGGGGATGTTTGTGGTGTCTTAGTTCAGTGTCCAGGGACTGAGGGTGAGGTTTTGGATTTTGCAGGAGAAGATCCTCATACTCATCTCAGGAGTTCCATATGGTTTGTGTTGGCATGAAACCGAATGGAGTTGATGAAGAACAAGTTAAGTTGAAAGCTTTCCTTTCTCTTGAGAAGGGGCAGCAAAGGCATGGTTTTCTCTATTCTCCCACGATCATTGGAACTTGGAATGCTATGAAGAAGATTTTCCTTGAAAAATATTTTCCAGCATCTCGAGTTGCCAATATAAGGAAAGAAATATGTGGGATTCGACAATCTCATGGAGAGACACTTTCCGAGTATTGGGAAAGATTTGAGCAACTATGTATTCAATGCCTGTTTTTGATGACGTTTGAGACAGGGTGTGGCTAGCTCATAATCATTGTCCCTTGGCACATTTAATAAGCTGGTTGTTCTTTGGTTGAAAGTAATCTCTTGTCTTGTAAAGGCTTTGCTTGCAAACATGGCTGCAATGTATGCTGTCTATCATGGACCTGGAAGCCTTAAAACCATTGCCCAAAGGGTCCATGGTCTTGCTGGAGCGTTTTCTGTTGGACTGAAGAAACTTGGAGTAGTTGAAGTACAGGGCCTTCCCTTCTTTGACACTTTGAACTCAAAACAATTTGGCACTCGTGGAGACCTCTCCAATAAACGAGTAAATGAGGTAAGTATTTCTAACCTTGAAAATAAAGTTAATGATCTTACTTCTCTTGTGCGTTCTTTGGCTTGTGGAAATGTGCAACAGGTGAAAGTTTGTAGCATATGCTCCTTACAAGGACATGCTTCGGATATGTGCCCAACAATGCAAGAAGATTACATTGAACAAGCAAATGCAGTTGATGGAACATTCAATGGACAACCCTAGCGTAAGTATGATCCCTTTTCTAACACGTACAATCCTGGATGGAGAGATCATCCCAACTTCCGTTACGGGAACCCACCTCATCAAGGAAATCAAGGGAGACAGTTCCATTCCCATGGATTCCAACCACAGCCTCAGCAAAATTATCAAACAAGACAACCCCCTCCATTCACAAACTCCAATGTTATGGGTTCGTCATCCAATGATGATCTTCGTGAGATGATGAAAACTTTGGCTTCTAATACTGTTACCTTGCAACAAAATGTCATGTCTTTTCAACAGGAAACAAGGTCAAGTATTCACAACTTGGAAAAGCAAATGGGGCAAGTAGCTTCAAGTGTAGGGAAATTGGAAGCACAAATAAATGGAAAGTTGCCCTCCCAAGCATTGAATCCAAAAGAGAATGTTAGTGTTATCATGCGGTGTTCCAGCTAGTCAATAAAAAGATTGCTTATTGCTGCAGCTGTTGCTTTTAAGAGTGGCCATGGCAGAAATGCTTAATGCCTTTTTTATTTGAGACTTCATGTTCTGTGGGAAGCGAAGACAACTGCATTGAGTCGTACTCATCGACACTATAAGTGAAAAGCATGCCTCAAAGTCAAACCTCCTTTTTTGCATTGACTCAAAGGTAACTCCTCACTCAATTAATTCTAATTTTAAAATAATTTCACCCTGTCCTGTGAGTTCTTCTAGGTCTAAGAAAGAAGACAAAGAAAAAGAGACTTTAGAGGTCTTAAAGAAAGTGGAACTCAACTTCCTTTGATTGATTCTATCAAGCAAATTACCAAGTATGCTGTGTTTTTCGACTCGCATATCACATGTCAAGAGGAGATCATCACCGTAATGTGTGTATCATACCTGTCTCTGCACACGGTACAAACCCTGCAAGTGCTGCTATGTGCGGGATGAAAATTATTACAGTTGGAACTGATGCTAAGGGAAACATCATTATTGAAGAGCTAAGGAAGGCTGCTGGAGCCAATAAGGATAACCTATCAGCACTTATGGTCTTACTGTTTTGATTACTTGATGGATTTAAGTTTGTACTGGACAGAGTTCAATGGAAGAGAGGTTGGAAACTTCTCATTTGGCTCCGTGTTTCTATTAAATTTCAGGTTACATATCCCTCGACTCATGGAGTCTATGAAAAAGGAATCGATGAGATATGTGAGATAATTCATGACAATGGTGGTCAAGTATACATGGATGGGGCTAACATGAATGCACAGGTCTGTGTTCTCAAACTCTCTGCATTTGGTTTTGCCATTTATTGGTTATTTCCATCTTTCTTCCTGTAAGCTTTCATGTTTGATATGGTCATGTTACTTCATACAATATTTTCTGCAAAAGACAAACAGCTTTAACACTCTTCTTCGATTCTTATATGCACTTTTATGCCATGAGTGGTGGTTGTTCTTTTGAGTAGAGAAGGTATCAGCATCCTAATGTTCAAAAATTCATTACATGCCATATAGGAAGAGATGCACTTGGGCACTTGGTAGGGTTGTGAATCAGACTGACCATGATGTCTTCTTGGTAATTCAAATCAGGACTGGCTTTGCACCATTTTTCTTTAAAGACTGCATTTCAAATTTATGAGCAAATACTAAACCAAAAACATGGAGCTGAACTTTTAGTTTTCTGTAACCTGTGCTTTTAGTAAACCAAATAGTTAACATACAGCATCTGTGGAGTTAACAGAATAGTTCATGCCATCAGACTATCGAATTTCACGGAAATCCCTGCATTAGAACTACGTAAATGAGAAATCTTTTGGTAAACATATTACATTTTGATTTTATGTTTGTTGTCCTTACAGGTTGGTCTCACAAGCCCGGGTTTTATTGGAGCTGATGTTTGCCATCTCAATCTCCACAAAAAAAATTGCATTCCACATGGAGGGGGTGGTCCTGGCATGGGTCCTATTAGTGTGAAGAAGCACTTGGCACCATACCTTCCTTCACATCCTGTGGTAACTACCTCCTTTACCGTGAACAACTTCAAGCATATCTTCAGACTTGTTAACTAAGGATGATGTGACACTGTCGGGAGAATTGCTTAATTTTTATTGGACTTGAGAGACACATAAAGAAACTATTTCCATTCCTTGTTGCATTCAGCATCATCCAGTTGGTAATTGGAAGATGCTGCTTGAAATTGGAGCAAATCATTTCTTCTTTTGTGAAGTCATAGTATTTGTTATGTTTTTAGTAGTCATCACTCGCATTATATGTTTTTTGTTTCGGAATTATGGCAATTATTACTACCAAATGTCTTCGTCATCATGTTTTCATTTTTCAGTTTTTAATTCTGCACTTATCTTGCCAATATCATACACTTACATAGCGATGATGGGCCTAACTGGTGTTTCAAACATTGCTATACTGAATGCAAACTACATGGTAAAGCGTCTGGAGGTAATAAATCTTTCCTAGATTCGCTTTCTTGCTGTTAATGATAATTATTTAATGTGGCAACTGGGGAGGCATTCGAAAATTCAAGAAAAGATCTTGATCTCTCGGCATCTTGGCAAAAAAAAAAAAAAAGTCTTTTTAAAAATCACTTAATGCACCTGCTCATTGTTTCTCTACCCACTTTATGCGGTGCTTAGCGTGCATGGTGGCTTTACTCTTTCTAATAAGATATGGGGGTTGTGAAATTGCTGTTGAAATTAATTTATAAATATTATGACTCTATGATTTCTTTGTTACTGGTTCGCATCTTAGAATTACTACCCCATTCTTTTCCGCGGTGTCAATGGAACAGTTGCCCACGAATTCATTGTGGACTTGAGAGGCTTTAAGGTAGTTGTAATTACATGTCTGTTTTTTTGTTACTCCCCTTTTGTAATGAAGCAGAGTAATCAAAAACGTTCATTTTGCAGAACACTGCTGGCATCGAGCCTGAAGATGTTGCCAAACGTCTTATAGACTATGGATTTCATGCACCTACAATGCCGTGGCCAGTTCCAGGAAAACTTATGATTGAACCCACTGAGAGTGAAAGCAAGGTAATATCTGGAGAGGATTCCTCTCCTTTTTTCATAACCCAATCCCGTCCCGCCTCTCTCTTTCTCACATACTGAATTCCAGTCGTATTTGACATCTTTTGCAGGCAGAGTTCTGTGATGCACTTATCTCCATTCGGGAATAAATTGCAGAGATTGAGAAAGGAAAAGCTGATATCCACAATATCGTCCTTAAGGTGAAGTTGCCTGTTTTTTATATGCTGTACCCTAGAGAGCACAAAAGGCATTTTTAGTTTGATTTTTTCTACCTGCATTATATTGATTCATTTTGGCATCTGTTATTCATCGATTCTGAAGTGGTTGTGCGAATCTAATGCAGGGAGCTCCTCATCCACCATCTTGGGAGATGCATGGACAAAACCATATTCTCGGGAATGTGCAGCCTTCCCTGCTTCTTGGCTCCGTGTTGCCAAGTTCTGGCCTAGCACAGGTGTGCATGCCCACCTTATTGTTTACTTGCTTCCAACTTCCCATTTTATCATCTTTACATTCATTCGCCTTGTTAATCTTATCCTTTCCATTGCTTGCTTTCTTTTTGCATGGATTAAGTTTACTTTCGTTTCTGATGAACTGTCTGTGACGTGAACTGTATTTGAGTCCATAAGTTGTTGCTAATCTTTTGAATTTCTTATTTTTACAGTTGTTTTTTTATCAGCTAACTTCAAGAATATAATAACCCGAATCCAGCATACTTGGAAACCCGTCATCGGCGATAACTTTCCAATTATCTGATTGATTCTTCTTTGGTGCTGTTGTATCAGGTCGTGTTCACAACGTATATGGTGACCGCAACCTTATCAGAACCCTTCTCTCAGCATCACAGGCTGTTGAAGAACAGGCTGCAGCTACCGCTTCTTCATTTCCTCATTCTGTGATGCAAGATTGCTTCACACACATCAAAGTCGACGCTATCTGCTTTTCCTCTGTAAATAAATTATTCATATTCATATGCTCATTATTGCAGCTGGTGAAATTCGTTTCTCGATATACTGGTGACCAGCAGCTATAATAAATAACAATGGTGTTGCTCCATCTGCTGCATGGAGTATTTCTCTAGAATGCTAAAGCAGTCTTCCTACTTACCGGGGTTCCACTTCCACTCAAAGTGTAGTTTGAGTTTGTTGATGATGTCCTCCTGCTTTGTCAATGAGACCTTAGTTCGGTGAATATCCTTCATCAGCACCTTTGAACTTTTGGTAAAGTGTCAAGTCTTGATCTAAATCCCTCTAAATCCTTCATCTATTTTGGAGGAGTGAAGGAGATTGGAGTCTACGTCTTGGAGATGCACTTTGGGCTTATCGGACTGCTTATAAATCACCTATAGGAATGTCACCTTATAGAATGATTTATGGGAAAACATGTCATCTACCGGTGGAGCTTGAACACAAAGCTTTTTGGGCCATTAAACAATGTAATATGGATTATGATTCTGCTGGAATTGCAAGAAAACTGCAACTACAAGAGTTGGAAGAGATTCGAAATGATGCTTATGAGAATGGATGGTTCAATTCTAGGTTAGAATCTTTCCTATCCCAAGGGTTGTTATGTCCTGTATCATTAGTATTTGCAGGAGTTTCTTGTGGTCAGGGTGTATTAGAGCGAGCTACTCACAGGCGATTGAGTCTTGTCTTCAGAAGAAGGGGGCCTGCTTGGCTTGGATTTGAAAGCGAGGAGCAAATCTATCTTAGCCGGTCATATTTAGAATATTCATCTTAAAGCAGACTCCTTATGAATTCAATGGGTGCACCATGTCTACCTCAATTCCTCTATTATTTGGGTTGCGCAACCGCGCAAAACCTCTTCCTCTCTGTGGAAGGCCATTCTGCTTCAAAAAAATCAGCTAATGGAGGCAAATGGAAATAAAAAAGCTACTATTAACTTGGTAAGAAGATGGGATAGAAATCAGATTTGCTTTCTTTATCCCTTGTCCGTCATTTGACTGTTAAACACCCCCAGTCGTTTGATCAGGTTTAGATCAACGATCAGTATGGAATAGACTAAGCTGAAACAGCCTGATGTACGGATCAATTGTTAACTCTAATCATGGTGATTCATGACAGCACCCAAAAAACAAAAAACAGAGCTTACGATGTACCATGTATCTTCTCTCCTTGTTTCTTTGTTTACCCTCTTCTCGTCACCCGTGTTCTTAGCTGATCATGGTACCTAGCTTACCACCGCTCTCTCTGCATGTATTATGGACATCAGCAAACCGCTTTTTACCTTTTGTTTAGTCTTTGATTGAGAATATGCCATGTTGACTTGATAGTGCTATACCAATGCAAGCTTTTGAGCCTTCAACATTATATTCTTTTGAGTGCGATTCTTCAATGATATGTATCTCTAGAACTTGCTTCATATCTTATTGAGATTACATTCGTGATACATATATGCATGAAGATGATAAAGGCATTAGGAATTTAACCGCTTGAGCCAAAAAAGCCAACCTAAAGCATATTATCCTTAGTGAGCCCTTTGAGCTTGTTTATCTTTTCGTTTTACCCATGTATAAGCCTTAAACTTTTATATGTCTTCCTTTCCCCGCCAAGGATTAGTAGAGCATACACTTATGATATCTCATGGAATTATGGTTGGAAATTGTGAAAAGAAAGAAGTAGTGATAAGCTTGATGAAAAGATGGGCAAAGGCGAAGGTGAACAAAACAAAAAGAAAGAAAAGAAAGAACAAAAGAACAAAGAACAAAACAAAAAAAAAGAAAAAGAAAGAAGAAAAGAAGAAAAGAAAAGAATAGAAATGAGTTTGAAATCGAAAGTAGCTAAGCATTGGTGTTTAAAGATTGAAAATTGATGTGTTTTGATGGAATATCTTGGTTGAAATATAAATTTTTTTTTCTTTTAGAATGCTCTACTTTCTTTGGTTTGAACCTTTTCTTCTACTCTCTTTTACCTCACCTTAACCTTAGCCCCATTACAACCAGAACATAAGACCTTTTGATTTATGCATTGTTTGTAATATTTTAGTAATGGAGATGAGATTGAAGAGCAAGCTTATGGTAGAACATTTTCATTGATTGAATTTGAGAGATTTAAACACATAAGCCATAAACACATGAGTGTTGGAGTGTATATCAATGAGAGGACCTATCACTTTGGCATGGCATAGATTTCTTTTAAATCCCGAAGATTAATTGAGTTTTGAAGTTTGCATGTAAACAAATTCATGAAGATTTATGTTCTTTATCCTTCTCGATTGTATTCTTATTTATAATGCTTAAATTCTTGGATATTGACGGGAGATTAAAAAATTTATCATGGTTACTTTTATTTTTAATTTAATTTTTTTACCTATCCTTTCTCGAGGACGAGCAAGAGTTAAGTGTGGGGGTATTTGATGCAACCATAGTATTTGATAGTTTCATACATATTTACCTAATGTTTTGCATATGTTTTGTGTATTAAATGCCTTAATATTCTTTGTTTTATGTTTTGAAGGCATTTTTGGATGAAAGATGCAAAAAGGAGGTAATTGGAGCTGATTGACAGATTTGACCTTCAGTCGATGTTTTGTGCAGAGCGGAAGCTCTAGAGATCGAAATGAAGTGATTCCAGTGGCATTAAAAAGATAACATCCATATCTTTTATATACTTATAATTGATCAAAAACAATGGTGTTACTCCATTTCGTAAAATATTATTAATGGGAAATGGTGGATAATATACATATCAAAACTCAAATCAACAAATAGCATAGACTCTTGCAATCTGCCAATGTCGACCTTTGTCCATTCAAACCTTCATATCTCGAGCTACAGAAGTCCGATTGATGCAAACTCAATTTTTGTGGATTCAGTACTCAAAGAACTATAAACGCTCCAAATATAAGCTCAAAACGATGTCATATGAAGGATATATGAATTTTACAAGGGACAACAAAATTCTGCCAACTTAAGGAAGGACTATTTTGTAAAATAGATACTAGGGTTTCGAAGCATATATAAAGGAAGAGAGGAGCAAGGAAATTTCGGCCAGCACACAAGAAAACACAAAATATTCCTCCTTCAAACCCTAAATCATGTGTTCTTCCATCTTTTGATTTAGTTGTTCAATAAACATGCAAGGCTAGACTCTTTTGCTTGGTTGCAAGGACACAAAAACCTTCGGATTTCAAGAACCGTGAGATTTATTCTTCCTTCTATTTTCAGTTTATGTTATGAATGAGTATGATTGTTTTCCTATGCATATTTCCTATGATTGTTGTTGATGATTGATAGAGTGGACTCTAAGTTATTGTTGTGAACAATCTATTGCTAAGTTTAATATCAAAACCGGAGTTGTGATATATGAACTTGTGAAGCAACTAAGCTTGATAATTGTGGCGGAACTACATTATTGAACTTAGGGAGAACATTTGAATAAATTGACATAAGTTGCGGACAACTTGTATGTTAATCTTGATGAAATTATCTAGTTCTTAAAGCTACCATTAAATTGAATCATTAGTGCGGACACTTTGATTGTTTGTTGGTTAGGATTAGTTATACGGCGGATCCGTTAATTAATCATGTTAAGAAAAGATAAAATTTCAGAACATAAACTGCATTTTCTGTTTCAAGGATCGGTTCTAATTTCCGTAGGTGGATGTATGCCAGACCAAGGTTTGTTTTCTTGATAAGTTTCCCCTGCTTTAATTGATTTTGTTTGCTTAATTAAGCTATAGTTTAGATAATCACAAACCAAATCCCCCAATCACATAACGCATAAATATAAAAAATTCGACTTGAAACTTCCTCGGGATCGACCCTTTGCTTGCTCTATACTATCTTTGTGTATGGGTTAGGGTAATTAATTTGAAAGTGATCACATATCGCAACAACAGTCCTTTCTACACCGGTGATTCTGGCAGTAGAGGTTCAGAATGTGATCCCATCTGAACTAACAAGGGAGAGCCCTTATCTGGTTCATCCAATATTCAACATGGATAGTTGAACTGCTCAAAATCTGACCTACTCAGGGTTATTATTTGGAAGCCATTATAATTTCTATTTGATTTTACTAGGTACCATACCGAGCATGAGCTGCTCAGGTATATACATAGACTTCAATCAAAAGATCTTTCTTTGTGCCACAGTATGATTCCACTGGGATCTTGTACAATGAAATTGAATGCTACAAGCGAAATGATGCCAGTGACATTTTCTAATTTAACTGATATTCACCCTTTTGCACCAAATGAACAGTCTCAAGGCTACCAGGTAGATAGTTGCACATGTTTCTTAAACATAAATTTGAGAGATATGCTCTGTTTTTAGGTTTACGTGAACAAAACTTTTGTAAATGATAAAGCAAATTGACCTTTGTTCAATCCTGGTATTGTCATAGGAAATGTTCAATGATTTGGGTGAACTATTGTGTAAAATTACTGGGTTTGACTCTTTATCATTGCAACCTAATGCCGGTGCTGCTGGAGAGTATGCTGGGCTTATGGTAATTCGAGCCTACCATAAGGTACGGTGGTTCCAGCTATTCAATAAAAAGATTGCTTATTGCTGCAGCTGTTGCTTTTAAGAGTGGCCATGGGAGAAATGCTTAATGCCTTTTTTATTTGAGACTTCATGTTCTGTGGGAAGCGAAGACAACTGCATTGAGTCGTACTCATCGACACTATAAGTGAAAGCATGCCTCAAAGTCAAACCTTGTTTTTTTGCATTGACCCTCCATTAAAAGAATTCTCACATCAGAGAGTAACTTGTGACCCTTTTTTATCATTAGAGCCTTTAGTGTAACTGACAAAAGGATAACTCCTTAAAATTAAAGATTTTGATATCTTTTCTTTACTTGTGTGCGCAAGTGCCAAACCTTACTGTACATCATCAAATCTCGTACTGGGTTGTATATGGCTGTTTCTTTCGACTCTCATTTGAATGGATACAATAGGCAAGGGGAGATCATCATCGAAATGTGTGCATTATACCTGTTTCAGCGCATGGGACAAATCCTGCAAGTGCTGCCATGTGCGGAATGAATATTGTTGCTGTTGGAACTGATGCCAAGGGTAACATCATTATTGAAGAGCTAAGGAAGGCTGCTGGAGCCAATAAGGATAACCTATCAGCACTTATGGTCTGACTGTTTTGATTACTTGATGGATTTAAGTTTGTACTGGACAGAGTTCAATGGAAGAGAGGTTGGAAACTTCTCATTTGGCTCCGTGTTTCTATTAAATTTCAGGTTACATATCCCTCGACTCATGGAGTCTATGAAGAAGGAATCGATGAGATATGTAAGATAATTCATGACAATGGTGGTCAAGTATACATGGATGGGGCTAACATGAATGCACAGGTCTGTGTTCTCAAACTATCTGCATTTGGTTTTGCCATTTATTGGTTATTTCCATCTTTCTTCCTGTAAGCTTTCATGTTTGATATGGTCATGTTACTTCATACAATATTTTCTGCAAAAGACAAACAGCTTCAACACCCTTCTTCGATTCTTATATGCACCTTTTATGCCATGAGTGGTGGTTGTTCTTTCGAGTAGAGAAGGTATCAGCATCCCAATGTTCAAAAATTCATTACTTGCCATATAGGAAGAGATGCACTTGGTAGGGTTGTGAATCAGACTGACCATGATGTCTTCTTGGTAATTCAAATTAGGACTGCCTTTGCACCATTTTTCTTTAAAGACTGCATTTCAAATTTATGAGCAAATACTAAACCAAAAACATGGAGCTGAACTTTTAGTTTTCTGTATCCTGTGCTTTTAGTAAACCAAATAGTTAACATACAGCATCTGTGGAGTTAACAGAATAGCTCATGCCATCAGACTATCGAATTTCACGGAAATCCCTGCATTAGAACTACGTAAATGAGAAATCTTTTGGTAAACATATTACATTTTGATTTTATGTTTGTTGTCCTTACAGGTTGGTCTCACAAGCCCGGGTTTTATTGGAGCTGATGTTTGCCATCTCAATCTCCACAAAAAAAATTGCGTTCCACATGGAAGGGGTGGTCCTGGCATGGGTCCTATTAGTGTGAAGAAGCACTTGGCACCATACCTTCCTTCACATCCTGTGGTAACTACCTCCTTTACCGTGAACAACTTGTCACGAATTGGAAGGGAAGAGTAAGCTTCACAAGTGGGGGGAACCATAACTGTGTTTGAAAATTTAAATTCTTTAGTGTAAACGACTGTGTTTTGGGGCAGCTTAGTCTTTAGTGTAAACGACTGCGTTTTGTGCAATCTATTTGTTTGTTCTAAATATCCCTAACCAAGCTGGCACATCATGTGAGAATGCCACGTTGGAGGTTGTTATCCTGCTTTTAAATTCCTTATTGCTAGTGACAGAGGGTACGCAGAAATTTTAACAGAATTGTGAGATTATCTCATTGTCACTTTCTCCCCCCTCATGCACTGAACGTGCATTCTTCTCTCTCCCTACATTATCTTCTTCTTCTTCAATGTTAGACTTGCAGCAAAGTGATATCAGAGCCACTATCTTTGGATTTAACAAAATGGCACCAGAGACCAGATCCCAAGACATGAGGAGAATCCAAGACATGAGGAGAATGAAGGAATCTTTAGAAGCTGCACTCCAATTGAATTTAAACTTATGATTTTATATAGTTATACCCTGGTCAGAATATTAAATATTAGCCTTGACTTTACGTGTCTTTTTTATTTTGATTCATGATTTTTTATTTGCACGATTTAACCCTCAATTGACCATTAAACTCTCAATTTGTTGGATTTGGCCCTCAATTTCACATAAATGGCTTGAAAAAAATCAAATTGGTTTCCGAAAATTCCAATCTCATCAATTGAACCCGAATTA
This sequence comes from Salix dunnii, assembly GCA_015731905.1. Lineage (NCBI taxonomy): Eukaryota > Viridiplantae > Streptophyta > Magnoliopsida > Malpighiales > Salicaceae > Salix > Salix dunnii. Next base: position 5,076,551 of record CM027676.1, read on the forward strand.
AATTCAAGAACTTGATTTCTCATCGATTAAACCCTTAATAAAATTCATTTGACCAATTTAAAGTATAAAAGTCATTACGCTTAATTAAATCCTTCAATTGGATCATAACTTAATTCTCAAATATAATTACACTTTAAAATTGACCAACGATTAAATCGAATTGGCCCATAAAAATATAATTATATCTTTCGACTTAATTTTTACACAGATTTATCCAATAATAAATTACATTAGCAATGAATTTGTGCTCTTCTTCGTTTTCGGGTATAAAAAAGTACGATCGTATCATTACGATTTTAAATTGGCCAGCGATTAATTTGCATTTTTAAATTAGCCAACGATTAAATCATAATGTCCCATAAAAACACAATTATATCTTTCGACTTAATTTCTACACAGATTTATCCGATAATAAATTATTTTAGCCTTGAATCTGTATTTTCCTTCATTTCTGAGCACAAAAAAGGTACGATCGAGATCTCAAAAATATCCAAAATTTTTGCCTTGACACCAACCCCTTTTATTTTATTTTTTTTCTTATTTTTAGATAGATTTGGGGAATAACCCAAAATTAAGTTATGACAGTTCTTGATAAAAAAAAAAAAGTTTGTAAATAAAAAAATTCATCTATGGTTGAAAGCAAGCTTTTAAACAATGGCATGAGAAATTTGATCAAGTTTTTTTAAGAACATTATATAAAAAAAAAAAAACTTCTCAAGAAGTTTGGTCACTTCGATGTGACACAAATGATTACTTCTTATGATGTTCACTCTCAATTAAATAAAAATAAAGGTAATGTTGCCTAGCTTGAGTATGCTTAGTTTATTGGGAGTCTTATGCATTTAATGAATTTCACTCTACTTGATATAGCATACATTGCGTATAGATTTAGTAGATATACACAAAATTTCAATCATGGGGATAGGCGGCAATAGTCGGACTTTTGAAATATTTGAAAGGTAACATGGAATATAAGTATTTTATATAGTGGGATCAATATTAGAAGGATACATCGATGTTAACTGGATTTCAGATTTAGATGAGATTATATTCACTAATGGTTATATCTTTATTCAAAGTAGTGGTGTAGTGTCTTCAAAATCTTCCAAACAACGTTTAATTGCTTGATCCATCATGGAGATAGAATCTATAACGTTGGAATCAACAAGAAATGAAGTTGGTTGGTTGAGGAATTCTTTAATTGAAATTTTATTGGGAATAAAATCAATACCTTCTATATACATGCATTGTGATTGTCAAGTGGCAACATCCATTTCTAAGAATAAAACTTTCAATAGTCAAAATCGACATATTCGATTAAGACATGATATTGTAAAGCAACTACTAAAAGATCAAATTATTTCAATTGATTATGTGAAGTCAGAAAAAAATATGGTTGATCCTCTGAATAAACCCACTTAGTATAAAGATGGTATCATAAATATCAAAAGGAATGAGACTAATACTAAAGTAAGAAATTGAAATAATGGTAACTCAACCTATATAATTGTAGATCTCATGAATTAATTTCATATGGATAATAACAAAGTTATTTATGATTTTACAACACAATGAAATAAGTTATTTTTCTATGATACGAGAACAATGCTAGTCTAAATTAAAAGATAGTGAACTATAAAAATTTTAATGAGATCCATATTTCTTATCGATAAGATTCAAATTATAATCACTCATGAACAATTAAGTGCACACATGGCCTATTATGTGCAAAACTAAGTCAAACAATAAGAAATTGTGAGGGTATAATGTGATTGGTGAGATATCTAACTTATAATAAGAATTATTTGGTTCATAAAAATTAAAATCTCACTAATAATTTTGTAAGTTAAAACTCATTCTTTATATAATTTGGTTCTTAGTTCAAAATATATCAGGTTAAATGTATTACACTCGATAATAAAAGAAATCCAACAAATTTATTTTTCTTAAAAAAAATTGAAATATATGGGGGATTGTTGTAAAAATTATTTCAAAATGCCTTATCTCACATTGGAAAGCACAACCTGCCTTTGTATACAAAAAGTATATATAAGACTCTCTATCCTATATTGAAAAAATAAGATAATCATTGAGTATTTATATAACAATATTATAATTCCATAATAATTTTAAATTGATTGTTACATAGTGACTATGTATAAATATTGTTGCTACCCAATTTTTGACCCATGATTTTTATGTTTCGGAAAAAAATATATATATAAAAAAAATGAAAATCCAAAAATATCTTGTTACAGGGGCAAAATTGAACAAATTGAGAATTTAATAGTCAATGTAGGGTCAAATTGCACAAATCATAAACCAAGGACCAAATTGAAAAAGACACGCAAGCTGAGGGCTGATTTTGAATTTCGCCTATGAAAAACTTTATAAATAGAGTGCAATATCACAAGAAATAGGGATAAAAAAAATACACAATTATCTTACAATGGCCAATACCTATAACTATCAAGAAGCTTAGAGGGTTTTTGGGGTTGACAGGGTATTATAAGAGGTTTGTGCAAGGGTATAGAGCCATTTGCAGACCTCTTACCTAGTTATTACAGAAGGACTCCTTCATATGGATTGAATCATCCACCAACCACCATAGCATTTCCCCTTCCGTTCCCTCTTCTCTAACCGACCATCATGACAACTTCCTCTCCCTTTCACTCACCCCTTCAGCCATCGGGCTACCAAGCAGCCCCCTTTCCCCTAATTCTCTTTTCATTTTCCCAGCCACGATAAGCCTCATTTGTGAGCAAGGCCTTAGGACCTCGACAATTGGCCCTATCAACTTATTAGAGGGAGTTATTGGCCATTGTCTATGCAGTCACCAAATAGAAACACTATCTCTGGGGAAGAAGGTTTCTCATTAGGATTGACCACTCTAACCTTAAGTTCCTGCTAACACAAAAAGCTACTCATGTGGCACAGCAGGTATGGCTAACAAAGTTTTTGGGTTTTGAGTATAAGGATGTGATTATATATTAATTAGGAAATTAATTAGAGTTGTAGTGTTTTAGTAGAATTCTTATACTTCCATGCTTAGCCCGAATTTGTAGCCAGGGCATGTAAATCCATCTACATCTATTTAATGAACAAGACACTCGTCAAGGGTGATCATTCAGTCCATATTCATTACTATTTTGACATGGTATCAGAGCTACTGACCTGTGAATCATTGTGAGCATAACGATTTTTTTTCTTGATCTTTGAAGTCTTCTATGTGAGTTTTTTTATTGTGGCTGTAGGCGTACTGTTCTGTGATTGTGTCGTCTTTTCTGGCGTGGGTTTCTAGTTGTGGCTGGGTTGTAGTGCGTATATTGGCGCTCTCTATGGTGGCTGGAAGTTCTGTGGTGGTTGGAGAAGTGGTCGGCATTCTAAGCATCATTGTCGGCGTCTGGTCTTTTCCCTGCACATTCATTAAAGAAGAAGTATTCAACAACGTCGTTTTGCCTTTTATATTTCTCTTCCGTGAAACTAAGCCGAAAGTTGTGTGGGCTGTTTTGATTTGTGACTGTGTGGGCTTTGCTTTTTGGGCCTTGTTATGATTTGTGACTGTGTGGGCTGTTTCTTGGGCTCCCTTAAAGTGAGCTTCTATTCGTGGGCTCTCCTGTTGTGGGCTTCTATTCTTGCAGCCATTCCCTTGTTATGGGCTTCTACTTGTGGGCCTGATTTCTTGGGAATTCTTCACCAAGCCAGTTATTAATCAGCCTTCTATTTTTTTTGTATTACTTTTCAGGGATTTACATCATGTCTATGGAAAATAATATTATCCGCTTTACTGGAAAAAAATTTCCTACGTGGGAATTTCAATTTAAAATGTTTTTGAAAGGGAAAGAATTATTTCAACACATTGATAATTCTGCTAAAATTCCTATCGAGGAAAAGGAATTGGCTAAATGGGAAGTCCAGGATGCTAAGGTGATTTCTTGGCTATTGGGAACAATTGAGCCTCATTTGGTTACTAATCTTAGGTGTTTCTCTACAACTCAAGCTATGTGGACCTATTTACATCACATTTATCATCAGGATCATAGTGCTCAGAAATTCCAGTTGGAAATAGAGATTAGCAGTTATAGTCAGGGTAACTTAACCATTGAACAATTTTATTCTGGCTTTCTTAATATATGGAGTGAGTATTCTGCTATTGTTCATGCTAAGGTTCCTACTACGGCTCTCGCGGCTCTTCAAGCGGTTCATGCTGAGAGTTAACGTGATCAATTTTTGATGAAACTTCGTCCTGAATTCGAACATGTTAGAGCTGGTTTATTGAATTGTGATCCGGTTCCCTCCTTGGATATCTACTTGGGGGAGTTATTGCGTGAGGAGCAACGATTATCCACTCAGATGAGTATGGCTTCTCAAAAGGTTTTTTCTGAGCCTGTTACTATAGCCTATGCAGCGCAAGAGCTTGGTCATATTACTCATAACTATCCTAAGAAATTTTGCAACTACTGTAAGAAACCAGGCCATCTTATCAAAGATTGTCGGGTACGACCTCAGAATCGTCAATATCAAGCTTTTCAAGCTTTTGTCCAGGCATCACCTTCTGCTCCTCCCACTGTAAGCTCTGATTCATCTGTTCTCACACCTGCTATGGTTCAACAGATGATTGTCTCGGCTTTTACGGCCTTAGGCCTACAAGGTATAATTCCTACCTCCACTACTTGGCTTGTTGATTCGGCTGCCTCTAATCATATGACTGATAATGACACGGATCTTCATGATGTTCATGAGTATGACGGCACGCAATCTATTCAGATTGCTAATGGCAATACACTTCCTATTACTGTTGTTGGTGATTTGGGTCCTTCCTTTAAAGATGTTTTTGTCTCTCCTGAATTATCTACCAGCTTGATTTCTGTTGGACAATTGGTGGATGATAACTATGATGTGTATTTCTCTCATGGTCGTTGTATTGTGCAGGATCAGGTGTCGGGAATGGTGATCGCGAAGGGGCCTAAAGTGGGACGTCTTTTTCCTCTATATTTTCCTATTTCTAATGTTGTTTATTTTGCTTGTATGGCTACTGCCAATAACAATGAAGTATGGCATAAGAAATTGGGTCATCCTAATTATGTTGTCTTAACTCATCTTTTGAGACATGGTTTTTTGGGCAATAATAATAATTCTCCCTCATCTTTTGATTGTGCTACTTGTCGTCTTGGTAAAAGTAAAACTTTACCTTTTTCTATGCATGGTAGTCGTGCTTCCACTCTTTTGAAATTGTGCATATTGATGTTTGGGGGGTAAGTCCCATTATTTCTCATGGGTAGTATCGTTATTTTGTGATATTTATCGATGATTATAGTCGATTTAATTGGATTTATTTTCTTCGCTTTAAAGTTGATGTGTTCTCTGTTTTTCAAAGATTTGTTGCACTTATCGAGACACAATTCAATACTTCTATCAAAATCTTACGCTCCGACTCAGGGGAGGAATACATGTTACATTCCTTTCAGAATTATCTTCAGCAAAAAGGGATAATTTCTCAACGCTCTTGCCCCTACACCCCTCAACAAAATGGAGTCGCTGAGCGTAAGAATCGTCATCTCTTAGATGTTGTTCGTACTTTGCTAATTGATTCGTCTGTCCCTACTAAATTCTGAGTAGAAGCATTATCTACAGCTGTTTATTTGATTAATTGTTTGCCTACAGTCACTCTAAATTATGATTCTCCCTATCTCCGTTTATTTGGTATACCTTCAGATTATAAATCACTTCATACTTTTAGGTGTTTTTGTTTTGTCCATCTACCACCCACTGAACGTCACAAGCTTGTTGCTCAGTCTGTCACATGTGCTTTTATGGGATATAGTCTTACTCATAAAGGATTTATATGTTATGATGCTCATGCAAATAAATTTTGAATCTTCCGGAATGTAATTTTCTTTAAAAATCAATATTTCTTTCAATCTCATATTATGTCTAATTCCCCTACTACCCCTACTACCCCTCTTCCTCCATTTGATGATGTCCCTCCTTCTATAAGCGATTTAAACCAGGTATAGTGTATCAAAGACGTCCTCCTCCAATGCCTCTTCTAGACACCACTTCGTCACCTGATTCTACACTGCTAGCACCCCAACGGTCCACTCGGGTTCCACATCTACCAGATAAGTATGGTTTTTCTACGTCGCTTACTGCCACTCTTGATACTATTTCTATTCCTCACTCTTATACACAGGCAGCCACTCAGGCTTGTTGGCAGCAAGCCATGCAAGAGGAAATTCAAGCTCTTCAAGACAATCACACTTGGGATATTATGACTTGCCCACCTGGAGTCAAACCTATTGGTTGTAAATGGATATACTTAGTAAAATTTAGATATGATGGCTCCCTGGATCGGAATAAAGCTTGTCTCATAGCTTTTGGGAATCGACAGGAATATGGTATTGATTATGAAGAGACATTTGCACCAGTGGCTAAAATGACCACATTTGCACCAGTGGCTAAAATGACCATTGTACGGACTATATTGGCACTGGCTACATCATAGGAGTGGTCTTTAAGACAGATGAATGTGAAAAATGCTTTTCTACATGGAGATTTAAAGGAAAAAAATTTATGTCTCCACCCCCTGGCATGTTTCATACACCCTCCTCCGAGGTCTGTCGGCTACGCCGATCTTTGTATGGTTTGAAACAGGCTCTACGGGCATGGTTTGATAAATTTCGCTCTACTTTGCTTGCCTTTAACTTTATTCAGAGCCAGTTTGATTCCTCTTTGTTTCTTCACAAGACATCTGCAGGAATTGTGATGCTTCTAGTCTATGTTGATGATATTGTGATTACTGGATCGGATACAGAATTACTTAAACACTTGCAAACGAATCTCCAAGACTCTTTTCACATGAAAGATCTTGGTCCCTTGTAGTATTTTCTGGGTATTGAGGTTCAGATAACTCTGATTGGTACATTGTTACATCAGCACAAATACACATAGGAAGTCATCTCATTAGCTGGTCTTCAAATGGGTAGTTCTGTTCTTACTCCATTGGAGGTCAATTTTAAGCTTCGAAAGGAGGAAGGCGAGCTTCTATCAGATCCATCCTTGTATCGGCAACTAGTTGGGAGTTTGAATTACTTGACGATTACTCGTCCTGATATTTCTTTTGCTGTGCAGCAGGTCAGTCAATTTATGCAGGCCCCTCGACATCTTCACCTTGCTGCTATTCGCCGCATCATCCCATATCTGAAGGGTACCTCTTCACGAGAATTATTCTTTCCTAAGAAATCATCCTTATAGTTGGAAGGATATAGTGACGCTGATTGGGCTGGTTGTGCAGATACTCGTCGCTCTGTTACTGGATGGTGTATGATTTTTGGCAAAGCACTCATCTCTTGGAAAACTAAGAAGCAAGATAGAGTTTCCAAATCCTCCACAAAATCCGAATATCGTGCTATGTCTTCCGCCTGCTCTGAAATTACATGGCTTCGTGGGTTGTTAGGGGAACTTGGTTTTCCCCAGCTTCATTCCACTCCTCTTCATGCTGATAATACCAGTGCAATTCAGATTGCTGCTAATCCAGTATTTCATGAGCGTACAAAGCATATTGAGGTTGACTGTCATTCTATTCGTGAATCATTTCACCGACATGAAATTACACTACCTCACATTACAACTGAACATCAAACTGCGGATATTTTCACTAAAGCTCTCTCTCGGCATTGGCATAAATTCTTAGTTGACAAATTGATGCTTCTTGACCGACCAGCATCAATTTGAGGGGGGATGTCAAGGGATGTAATTATAAGGATGTGATTATATATTAATTAGGAAATTAATTAGAGCTGTAGTGTTTTAGTAGAATTCTTATACTTCCATGCTTAGCCCGAATTTATAGCTAGTGCATGTAAATCCATCTACATTCTATTTAATGAACAAGACACTCATTAAGGGTGATCATTCAGTCCATATTCATTACTATTTTGACAATTTCCCCATTTTCTCTTTTGCTTTTCCCCTTTCACTTTCCTTCTCTAGCCAGTTGCACCCCACGGCCTCAGCACTCTCGACTGCCTCTCTTCTGCAACTCCGGCCAACAACACTTGTTTTCCCTTCACCTCTGTTTCTCTCCCCTTTAACACCATAGCCAATAACCCCCACCAGAGGCAATCCATCCGAGAAGAAGAACAGAATCCCAAGAACAGAGCCAAGACTTGAAGGAAAGAACCAATTGATTTTTTTCTTGTGTTTGTGTTTGTGTAGCTGTTTCTGTTTGCAGGTCATTGTGGACTCCCTCGCCAGCGAGAAGGAGAAGAGGAGAGTCGAAGAACAGCCTGAGAAGAAGAAGACCAGATCTGTGATTTTGGGAAGAAGCTAAGAACAGATCTAAAATTGATGAAATTGATTTTGTGTGTTTGCTGTTGTGTTTGTGTTTGCTTTGTCTGTGTTTGCAGGTCTCCATGAACGCCACCATCGGCATGAGGAGGAAGAGAAGAGGCAGATCCAACCACCCCCTGTCTAGTTGCTCCATCTGCGGTGGCACGTGGCTCCACACGCCGCCAACGACAGCGGCGCGTGAACAGACGAGCCACCAGTGTCCCCCTGTACTACTGCCACTGTTCCTGAAGTCCTTTTTCTTGTATATTTTTTTTATTTTATATGTTTTATTTGAATTTATTGTATTTGAATTATTATTTGTGAAATGTAATGAGAAAAATGAAAAAAATGATAATGTGTGTGTGAGTTGTATTTTATTTGTAAAAGTATAATAAAAAAGAAAAAAAAAGAATGTGTGTGTGTGTGTTGTGTTGTGTTTACTCAACTCTATGTATGTTTTGTTAAGAAAAAATAATATAAAGTGAAATAAAAAAATATGTGTTTTTATTTGCAATGGCCAAAACGTTTTTCCAAAAATTTAATTTAGATTTAATAATAAGTTTATTAAATATTTCAAACTGGCCTAATATTAAATAAATCACGAAATTAATCCATGAGAATTAATGGTTAATTTCAGGTAGTAATCGTCGGATTTACGAGTAGGCTAACATTTACATATTCGGGAATAACCACCAAAATTATCAGGATTATTATGAGCGGTGTTTAATTTTTTATGAATCGTTCGATCGTGAAATTAATTCATGGGGATTAATGGTTAATTTCAGGTGGTAAATGAAGAAACTACAAGTAGGCTAGCATTTACATATCTGGATATAATCAATAAAATTCACATGATATACTTGAACGGTGATCGATTTCTTTTGCAATCGGAACATTTTTCATGTGAACAAATACGACTCGTTGAAACATTTTAAATCACATCAAAATAGTCAATACAGCTTACCTCAGGTAAGGTGTACTAGGGGTGCTAAAACCTTCCCTTTGCGCAACCAGCCCCCTATCCTTGAATCTCTGACCAGACCAATGCAATCAGGTGTTCCTAGCGACCCTCAACAGCCAAGTGGCAACTCTTCAACAACTCCATTGCGAGACACCAAAAAGGACCCCCTCGCTGGGGTGACGCCACGCGATGACGTGCGACAAATATAGTGTACTTTTTTATCATAGAAAAAACTATAACTAATTTTTTCTGTGCATTTACCATTATAGGTTTTTTTTTTACTCATGTTCATATATTTTTATTGCCCTTTTTTGTTAAAAAAAAACTTGTTGAATTCTAAAAAAATAAACTATGTTTAAAAAAAATTCTTAACATCAGTGTCATGTTAGTATATACTCAAATTTATTTGTTTTTGTTTCCAGTTCTTTTATTAATATTACAACAGCACAAGTGTTGGTGCAAAGAGGTATGTTATGCCAAAGAAGAAAAGGTTGCACCTGATGCGATCCAACAATCAAAGGATCCATTGGAGGTTCTAGTTGATCCAGTTACTAGGCTTAGGGCTAAGAAATTCAAAGAAGCTTTCAATGGACTTCTTCAAGATACATAGGCTAAGGTGGGCTTCAAAAGGATTTGTAATAATAAAAAGCAAGGCTTGATTAATCTGATTCACGTTCAAAAAGGACTTGTTGGTGGATCCAAGGCCATTACACAATGATTGGTAGAAGAAAACTAGATTCGGACAGTTTGACCTCTTATTACTCTTTTAGTCATAACTGGAGCTACAGATAGAATTTTGATGTGATTCTAGTTGTAATGGAAACTACACTTTCATACATTTATTACAGTATATGGCATGTCTTCTAATTCTTTAAAACAAAAGAGAATCATTTGTTTTAAGTTGGGCCTTGTTGCTGCTAGAAAATACGGAAATAACAAACTTGTCTTATTTAATTAGTTGGATTATCAAACTTTAATTATTTTGAGAGGAGATAATTTGTTTGGGTTTTAGATTTGTTTATTTTAATTAGTGTGGGCTAGTTTTAGCATGGTTAATTATTATTTAAAATGAGTTTATATGAGACCCATTAGGGAAACTAGGGTTTTAGCTTGAAGCATAAATACTCTTTAGGAATAATATTAGGGTAACTTTTTTGACAATATTTTTCAGCATTGTAGTCAACTTTGGTTGTTTTTTCTTGATTCTTGATTGAATTTTCAACTCTATAAAGAATTAATCATTCTTTGTTGTGAATTTATACTTCCTTTGCTCGTTTCCAGGTGTAGGCGTTATGATTGAGTTGGTTTATAGTCTTGTTGTCTTTGAGTAAGTCTTTTATTGTGATAAGCTCATTCAAATCTCAACAAAACTTGGATTAAATTCATCTTAGAGTCACGAATACTATTAAATTCTGCTAGGATTGACATCAGCACCGCTGGATATATGGTGGCCGTTTCCGGTGCAGAAGTTGGAACTTCAGCTGCTGAAGCTCTCGGTTCCTGTTGAAGAAGAAGCTGCGTTGCTGGTGTGGCTCTGGAATGGCAAGAATCAGCTGGAGTCTGCTGCTGATTACACTGCTGCCTAAGAAGATGAGACGCTTGCAACGTGAAGATTAATCACTGCTGCTGCTGGAAGTGCAACTGGCCGTGAGTCTGGAGCTGGAAGAGGCGCGTGCCTGAACGTATGGAAGCTCAGGGCGCTATGCAGAGGCTGCAGTTGATTCATAGGCTTGGAGAGTTGATTATTTTGGTTAAATTATCAGGGTAAGGTCACGGGTCTGGTGCGTTTTTTCTTAGAGAGGGTTTTATTCTTTTACTGTTAGAGTGGGAGGTAATTTTTGTGTGGGATTTATGTGGGGGTATTTATACTAAAATAATATTCATCTTTCTTGAACTATTGATAGTAGTTTTGCTCTTTCATTTTTCGAAAACATTTGACCACTTTTTCTTCTTCTTTTTCATCTCTATTTTTAATCAAATTAATCCTTATTATTTTCCTTGCTAAAAAAATCTTTTTTCTTTTTATTTTTTCTCTCTCTTTTCTATTTATTTTTTCTTTTGAATTTTGTTAATATTTACTTTTTTGAAAAACTTGTCAATACAAAAAAATTAGTAAAATCACATTGAAAACATATTTTTTTATGAATTTGTTTCTTATTTTCTTGAAAATATATAAAAAAAAACACGTGATTATATTAGGAAATGAAAGAACAAGGAAGAAAACTCTTTAAATGAGAGTTTAAAAAGTTTTATATTATTTTCAAAAGTCATAATATTTGATATGAAATATCATTTTATATAATTGGAACAACCTTACAAATATAGAAAATATCAAAATAACATAATGAAGACCTAAATAAATAACTTTGTATAGAAAACTAGATAAATAATAAGTAATGCATGTTTTTTTTTACTTATAAACAGACACATTGGCACACAAAAATTAAAACAACCATAACATTTTGTATAAAACTCCAATGTATACATGGTTGGATAAAATAGAAAGAATACATTCTAACTTGAATAACCAAGTAGAATAGGTTTATTTTCCAATGCAATAAAGTGGTGAAAATTCGAGCACAAATTGCCCTATAAGCTAACAACAAACTCAAACTCTCCAAAATTCTCAAATCATGACTTGAGCCTTATTTGAAAATAAACAAACATGGTTGAACTATTTTTATTCAATTTACAAGCATCCATACTCATTTAAGCTTCACTCATGGTAATTTGACTCGTTAAGATTTTTTATAGTTAATTTATCTCGGTTATAGTCATTGAATCATCTAAATGCCATTACATATTAGAAACGGCTCCTTCTATGTTAGAACCATGATGCATATCAATATGTACATGACATAACTTGAAAACCTTAAATATAAAGAATTTGTCATTAAAGTATGCAAGGTATGCAAAATCATTTATAGACTTAAGTAAGCTTAAAGAAGTTTGAATATCTATTTTGGTAAGATAATCAAATAATTTGATTTCATAAAAAAGATATGGGTAAACCTTGTGTTTATACAAATATTTATGGAGGTGAAATTGTTTTTCTAATATTATATGTAGACAACATATTATTAATAAAAAAAACAATATTTCTTTACACTATTTAGTAATTATTGGTTGTTCAAACATTTCTCCATGAAGGATATAAGAGATGCAACCTATATATTGGGAATAAAAATTTATAAATATAAATCTAAAATGTTGTTTGGATTATTCCACCTCACATGCATAAATAAGATGTTAAAATGGTTTGGCATGGAAAAAAAAAAACTTAGCTATATCATATATGATATATCACTCCAAGTACATATGTTTTAAAACATTAAATAATAAAGATATGATGAAAATAATTCCACACACTTTGGATATATGACCCATAATATATGTGATGTTATATGTAAGAACATGTATATCTTATACTTTGAGCATAATGAATAGAGACCGATCTAATCTAGGTGAAGATTACTAAATATAGTTAAAAATATTATTTAATACTTGAGAAGAACTGAGAATGTTTTTTATGGTTTATAGAGAAGATGAACTAGTAATTCATAGCTATTTAGATGCTAGTTTTTAATCAAATATTTTAAATAAAAAATCCAATTATGTTATATTTTACTATATGTAATGGTGTTGAGTTGAAATGGTTCAAAAAAAAAAGACCAAAATAAATTCCACAACTAAAATTGAGCAAACCTTTATGTTAAAAGATATTGTTTAGATGAAAAAAGTTAATCACTAAAATAGGTTGGTTCTTTGCATCATTGATCCAATAGCCCTATATTATGGTAATGATGAAGTCATTGCATAAGTAAAAAAAACCGAGGTCTCGTCAATGATTTGAAAATGTATTTAGACAATTCTATTTTATTAGAAAATCATCTGGGAGAAAAACATGTAAAGATAGAGCGAGTAATCACTAAAGAAAATCTTGTAAATCCTCTTACTAAGTCATCACTACAAATATTATCATCAAGTAGAGCAATATGGTATTTTATACATGAATGATTAACTTTAGCACAAGTAAGAGATTGTTAGTATAAATATCATGTAGTTAATCAGTTGGTTGCACATAACACTAACTTTTTTAATGTAAACATGTTTATTTTTAATAAAGGATTTATTTATCTTTAATATTCATGAAATATTTGATTAATGAATCTTAGTGATAAAAATATTTTGCAAAGAAAATTATAAAATTATTATAATTATGAGATTCTTATTATATCATAACATTGTTTCTTAATGTTCTTGGTTAATGCTCAAATGAACTAGATATTAATTAAAGTTGTTAAGATTGATACATATCATATTTTTCTTTTTTTGTGAAAGGAAACAATTCTCATAAGTTGAGGTATGAAAGGATACTTGGAATACTTGGAATTCATGTGTAGATGTTTGTTAGATTATATGCACGATGAAATAACTTGTATAAGAATTCTACACAAAGAGATCATATGTGTCGATGAAAAGACTTATATGATGGTTGTATAAACGATTCTTAAACTTGATATTAATTAATTATCTTCTATAAAGAATGTTATGTGTTGATCCTACTATAAGTTATTCTAATTAAGGGTATTAAATATATATATCTAATTAATATATATATATATATATATATATATATATATATATATATATATATATTAATTAGATATAACATGAACGATATGATGATATGTGAGATATCAAGAGATGATTCATCACCTTAAGTGAATTGGATAAAATGTCTTGCATGTTCTCAAATTGCTGTAAATCCTTGCATAAGGTGAAATGAGATTTGAAAAGAATTTCATTTTTTTTAAAATAATAATTATGGTATTGAGAACAAACATGATTTAACAAAGTAGAAACACTTCATGCTATAATTATAAATAAAAATATTATTGATATAGAGATAATGATTACATTGAGAAATTGGTAATTAAAAGGTATATCAGCCCACTTATGACTTTTTTTAATATTTGAAGGATCCTGACAGATTATTAGACATGAATTTGATCTTCAAATAAAAATCAATCAATTGTTTAATTGATAATAAATAAATTAATTTAATAATATTTTATTTAAAAATGTTATTTATATTTGAGATAACTTATTAGAAAACCCAATAATTCACATATACAAGAGTCATTGGTTAGAAATTAAAATAAGATGATTGATCAATTATGATTTAATTTATATAGACAATTACAATTTTAGACTTAGAAAAAACAAATAAAAACTTAAATGAAAGAATATCTAAAATTATCTTGATATAATATAAATGATATTATTCAAGAGAAAATTAATATTTTATCATTTATAGAATATTTCAGATTTTTATATAAATAAAATGTTATTCATCTTATTAATTTTTTGTCAAGAAATTGTGTAAGTTATGCAATACCTTAAAAACACACACAAAAAGGAAGCTAGTACTTGAATGGACAACAATATCTCTCCTGGTTTAGAAAATTTCTCATTGGTGATTAATGTGAGTTATTATTAGAAGCTGGATACTTGGATAAGTTGTAGTAATGCACTTTTTTTTAATGGAGCATATTTTTTTTTAATATTTTTTATCTGAAAATATATTAAAATAATATATTTTTATATTTTTTAAAAACTTATCTTTAATATCAACTTAATAAAATATTTTAAAAAAAAAAGAATTAGAAAACAACGAGACACCTGCGCATTACAAGGGGTCAAATTCTCTGGCCTTTCATAGACAAAATCATTGCCAGCTCTGAATTGACCAATTGAGGGCAACGTTTCACCGCCAGCCAAGTTTCTCCACTGTTAGAATAGCCTTGCCGTTTAGGAGTTCAACTGGCTAGCTGCCGTCAGTGGTCCGCGCGTGAGGGGGAAAGGTTTATTTCTATTTGAAACTGGAAAGCCATTTTGTCTTTGCGTGTATCTGGCCCTTGGGTGTTGCAGGTTCATTTATTTACTGTGCTTTTTTACCTGTGGTAAGTAAATTTTATCCACTATTTGATAGAAAACTACCATCATTGTGTTGGTTGTTAGAATCAAAATATTTTAAAAATTATTTTTGATATTAACATGATTTTAAAATATTAAAATAAATAATTTAAAGTAAAAAAACCATTTTTTTTCAAGAAATACTTTTATAGTGTTTTTCAAACAGAAAATTTGCATATAGAAAACAATTTTTGTCCAAGTGTTTTAGATTTTATCTGATATAGTGAGTAGAAGGATATATATGAAGGAATTTTCTATGCTAGTCTTATAAGAGCAAGGCCAACGAGGAGAGACATCCTAGCAACCAAAGCTAAATTTAAAATTTTTTAGTTGTTTTCGTTCTTTTTACATCACCAACAGGAAAGGCATCCTGAGAGGCATTTTGCCTCTTCTTTAGTTGAGAAGGCATTCCCATAGGTTATCAATGCAGAACCAAAAATTAAAAAGAGTAGTTGGGATTATACCATTGCAACAACAATCAACAAAAAACAACAACGAAAACACACAACAATGAAACACACAACAACAATGATGAAAACACAACAACATAGCAGATGGAGATGGAGGGGGGGCAACAAAGAAAAAAAAGAGAAAAAGAGAAGAAACGGGTGTGAGTGACGGCTAGAGGGGAGTGGACAGTGTGGGGGGCAATGGCTGCGAGTGTGTGGATGGGTGAGGGTGGCTGGAGTAAAGAAGGAAGGTAGGGTTTTTAAGTTTGAGAGATGAAAGAGAACGGGGTGAGGGGTGGGTGGGTGGGGTTTTTATACTACTTATTATTATTAATTATAATAATAATAATAGTTAGCATAAAAAATAGGGGTATTAATTTGTAATTAATTTGATTGAGTTATTTGTAATAGAATGTATTTTAATTAATTATGTTTGAACTTAGGTTAATTTTTAATGTATTCATTTTGTTTTTCTAAGTTTTTCTATCACTCAAAGATAATAATTAACATTAATTAATTTCAAATACAACAACCATAAAAAAAAACATACAATTACTTAAAAAAATATATAATAAGTAGCTTAAATTTCAAATTTCAAATATTGTGGGTTTTTTTTTTAATTATATTTAAATTCATTTTTTAATTAAATATATAAATATAATTAAAAAATAATTTTATTGTTTGAGAGTTTTTCAAAAGCAATTATTTAATTATATAACTTACTCCTATTAATTGTATAATTAAACTATATACAAAATAATTAAATTTTATTTAAAATAAAATAAAAAAATAATTCTTCAAAATAATTTTTATCATTAGAAAATATATCAATAAAAAAATTATATATATATTATTCAAAGAATTATTTTAAAGATTTGACTCTTTAAAAAATAAAAAGCGATAGAGAATAGGAAATGGTTAGCACTTAGCTGTTGTACACGTAAGAAAATACCAAAAGGAAAGGTCAATTCAAAAACAACTCGCAAACCTTTCGCTTCCATGTATGTCCCTTGGTGTATCCTCTATATTACTCCAGCATGTACATCAAATAGTTTATGCACACTAGAATATGATTCCACGGGGTGCTGGTCCACTGCAAGCATCTTACCCTCTACAACCCTGCCATTTTTGGCGACGTCGTTTCATAAGAAAATATTTATTAATATATTAATATTAAAAATAAAAAATATGTATTACATGGACTAACTAAATAAACCATAAAGTCAATAAAACACTTTTTTTCTCTCCCATTTTTATATTATAAATCATTGGCTTTTTATTTCATTTTTCATGTGAAAAATGCTAGAAAAAAGTGTGTTTACAATCATTTTGATTTGGATAATTCATTTACACACACATATTTAGATTTCACAATTTTATACACACACAGACACATCACACACATCACACACACACGCGCGCGCATATATAAGATAGTAGCTAAACTCATTGTCATTCATAAATATAATTTTAAATTCCCATTTCTAATATACAGAGACAGATTACGACCTAACATGAATTAATACAAAACATTCCTATACACGCGTTCTTATTCTTAAAATAAAGAAAACCTCCTTACTCCCCCTCATCCAACGATCACCTAAAAGCTATCAATTGAACGGTCATGATGAAACCAGTGCACCAGAACACCATACGGTTTTGACGTCTAGTAGCATAAAAGTGGGGTCATTGACTTGAGCTATGAATTAATATAAATATAAATACTAATATAGGAACAGGGTTAAAACGAAGTGCTTTTTATTTGGGTGATGCAATTGGAGGGAATGGATTTTGAGCGGTTAAAAGTCTCTCTCTCTCAGCAATTTGCTGATGGATGAATAAACATATGCTGATAGTCCTTGGCTTCAAGAACAAGAGTGCGCACGTTAAGTGAATCTTCCTCTTTCCCAACTGTGCGTAGCTTAACCCAACCCCTCAAAAACACACCACACATAAACAAATCAAAATCAAAATCAAAATCAAAATCAAAAACTGGTTTTATTTTTATTTTTAATTAATTGTTTAATTTTTGTTAATGATCGATGTCGAAGATGAAGCATCTGCTAAGAAAGCTCCACATCGGAGACCATCACAACCGATTAGCTGGCGAGACCCGACCCGTTTCGAGTTCAAATACGAGTCCCAGTACCACCCCGAGTTCGTCAAATGAAAGAATCGAGCCCGTTGAATCCATGGTAGTGGATCGGACGGCTGTCGAAGCGATTAGTAGTACTAATAGTAGTGGAATTGATTTTAATTTATTAGAGGAGGAATTTCAAGTGCAATTGGCGTTAGCGATTAGTGCGTCGGATCCGGATTCGACTCTGGATGCGGAATCTGCTCAGATCGATGCTGCTAAGAGGATTAGTCTCCGGAGCTGTCCCGACGTTCCGGTCAATAATGCCGACTCTCTTGCTGAGTCTCTCTCCCTCAGATACTGGGTATGTTTTTTTATTATTTGGTTAGGGTTTTTACTTTTGGGTCTTATTTTTGGGGTTTTCATATGATTTTGACTTTGCATTTGCTGTTTTTGGGATCAGTTTTGTCACTTCTAATTTGGTTGCTTCAGGATTTTGATGCACAGCGCTGCAATTTTGATAAATCTGGTTCTAATTTGTTTTGCATTTTCATGGATGAATCAGTTTAATAATTATATTAGCTGATTGTGTTTTGTTTGGTTTATTTATTTTGTAGACTGATATTTAACGTGCTAAATATAAAGCTTTTTTAGTTATTGTTGTTGATAATTGATCTTACTTCTACAGATGACTTGTGTTGCCTAACATGTTTGATTTGGTGATTACTGCTTGTTTTCCATAATTGACGAGAGAGCGAAGAGAAATGTTTTCCAAAACTTGTTGCTTGCTAAAGAAAGCAAGGAATAGGAATTAATAGAATTTATAAGTTCATGCTTCATGCTGTTGGGTTCTTGTGGAATGTGATTAAAGTGATTGGTCTTGACTAAGTTGGCTAGTTGTTTACTCTTTTGTGGGGGGCTCTGTTTACAAGGAAAAGCAGAATAGGTGGCTTGTGGTGTTTATGGAAGGAAAATAAAAATCAAGCAGTAGAGATCAATAAAACCTAAATTCTCTAAATGTTTTCAGGGTTTCCTGGGAGGCTCTGTGATTTGCATCTTGAATTTTACAGAATGAAAGTGCTTGATAATAATTTGGAAGAGTCAAAATGAACCTGTTGGAGGCCTGTGGTCAAGTTTATGCAATCTCCTCCGATCTCTCATGTAATGGCTACTGAACAATTGGAAGATAACTGCTGTGTTTTTTCCCCAACTAAAAGCACCAAGAAAAGGTTAACTTATTTTTAAGAGGGGTGAAAACTTGATCACATAGTGAGATGGTCTTCCAATACGAGGGACAGTACAATATTTCCTTGTGATTTTTTTATGCTCTTTATCACAGTCCTTTGTGAGCTTAGCATTTCTGGGTTAGCATTTATGCATACATGTATTTACATTCTATGCTGCACAGAATATTTTCGATCCAGGAAAAAAAGAAAGTAAAAGCCTGTTGATTGGAGATTTCTATTTCCTAGGAACTGCAATGTTGAAAGTCTCAATCTTGAATTTCATTTTTATTCAATTTCCTGGCACAGTTAGATAAAAAAAAGCATATATATTTTTTTTCTTTTCCTCTGCATGTCACCTGCAAATCTTGATGTTATCTATTCAAAACATTCAACTGATTTTTCCCACATCTTTCATGCAGAGCTATAGTGTTGTAAATTATAATGAAAAAGTGAAGGATGGCTTTTATGATGTTTGTGGATTTACCACAAACTCAGTTGCTCAAGGGAATATGCCTCTGCTAGTGGATCTTCAAGCAATATCAATATCAGAAAATGTTGATTATGAAGTTATCATGGTAAACCGATATGTTGATGCTGAACTGCGAGATCTTGAGAAAAGAGCTTATATCATGTCCCTGGAAAGCAGAGTCTCTGATGGTTTGATCCAGAAAATGGCTGATGTTGTTGTTGATAGAATGGGTGGTCCAGTGAGTGATGCTGATGAGATGTCAAACAGGTGGAAAAGGCGAAGCAAAGAGCTACAGAACACACTTAACTCTATCATTCTACCCCTTGGTTGTCTTGATGTTGGACTTTCTCGCCACAGGGCCTTGCTCTTTAAGGTTTTGAGATCCTTTAACTTATGTTCAAAAGTTGAACTCGATGAAAAATGAACGTGTTCATTCATTTGAACTTAACAATGGTCATTTTGTCTGTTTAAATTCTTAATATTTGTGTTTTTTCTATTCAAAGAATGTTTGCATCGTCATTTGAGCTTATGATAGTTCTTCGGATACTTGTGAATAAATTGGAATCAAATTAGTTATTACATTTCTGGTCACAGGTGATAGCTGATATGATTAATCTCCCATGCATGCTGGTTAAAGGGAGCTACTATACTGGCACTGATGATGGAGCTGTAAATTTGATTAAGATGGATGATGGAAGGTGGTGTTTTTTTCTTGGCCTATTTTTTGTCCATTTAATTCAGTGTCATGCTGCGACAAGTGGTACTGCAAAATGAGTTATATGTTTTTATTTGTAATCAATACATGTACTGGGCATGTTTATTGATATTTTATGTTAGCATCTGATTCCGGTTAATAACTATCCAAGGTTTCTGGATTGCAAGATGTATGAACTTGTAAAAAGTAATCTGGATATTTCTTTTGCAAGACATGTTGAATATGAATAATGATCCTTGTTGCCAATCTCATTTCCTACAATGCATGTATTCCTTGCATACACTTTCTTTTTGAAAGCCCACTTTCCTTTAATTTTCATTTTTTGCCTACCTATTTTGCATGAGAATGATTATTCAAAAAGGTTGAAGTTTTATATGTGTTTGCCGTCTAATCAAATTAATACTGCAGGCTTAAATGTTTGATGGGGATTGTTTGTAATTGTGTTCTTTATATGTTAAACTGGTGCAGTGAATACATTATTGATCTGATGGGTGCTCCTGGCACTCTTATTCCTCCTGAAGTTCCCAGCAGCCATCTTCCAACTGCAGGATTTGACATAAGCGGATTTGCCAGTCTAACAGAAACCCCCAAAGATTCAACCATGTTGATGGGTGAAGGATCTGGGGTTCCTGCAATTTCACCTATCCTGGATAGGGTTCCCCAAGTTGGCAGCTCAACATCAGGAGAAGGATTATATGTCAGCATCAAAACAAACGAGAATGATTTGAACATAGTTGAGAAAAATCAAATTGAGAAATTTGAATATGATTTTGGGAAGCTCAGCTTACAAGGCTCTGAAAAACCTTCATCTGCACAAAAAATTAAAGTTAAAAATGTTTCCAAGTATGTCATCAGTGCAGCAAAGAATCCTGAATTTGCACAGAAATTACATGCTGTCTTGTTAGAGAGTGGGGCATCACCTCCTGCCGATTTGTTTTCAGATATGAATCTGGGTGAATCAAAGCTGCTTGAAAAAGTTCACCCAGAGAACATTGTAAATCTAGGTGACCAGCTTCTCTGTTGTTTAGATGGCATGTTGACAGGGCATGAACAGTCCCTTGTGCCCTTAACTAGGGACGATATGTTGAGCAACATTAGGTGTGATTATGAACAAGAACAGTCTGCTGAGGGCTCAGCTGATGAACTTAGAAAATTGTATGTGAATATCGCTAATTCTGACCTTTCTTTCCCTTCTGATGTCACTAGTGAAGGATTTGTGTTTGTTAATAATAGAACAAATGAAAAATTGCAAATAGACACCTCTGGCTTAGATATGGTGTCTATTCATGCATCTGGGATGGCTGGAAGTGCTATGCATGAGGATCTGCTTAATGAGTCTACCTTGTTCTCTGAATTGGAGCCTTGCCAATTACGACCTGAGCATGCCTTGGTTAGTAGTGACTACCAGTGTATTCAGGAGAAAACAGGAAGGTTTTTTAACATGGAAACCGGCAAAGAGTCTGATTTGAAATTGATGGAAACAGCAAACAGTGGTCTGCATACTACTTGCGATGGTTACAGTGAGAGAATAAACCCTATGCTGGGGGAGGTGGCTGAATGGGAAATTCCATGGGAGGATCTTGAGATTGGTGAACGAATAGGCATCGGTAAGAATTCCTTCTTGTTTAAGTAAATTTGTTTTTTAAAAAGAAGCAGTTGCTGGCAATTTTAGACTACAGAATCATGTTTGGATCAAGGGAAATTGTCGCCCCCCTGCCCAATGTATCCTTGCTTAAAGTTTCCCATTAATGCATGCTAGTCTTACTACTGTGATATACATGAGGGATGTGTGTTTGCACATGTAGTCCTTTCTGGTCAGTAATGAGGGGCATGAGAATTGGTTGGTGATTAACATGTAATAACTTTTATGATTTTTTATGCCAAAATGGATAATTTGGATATGTGAATTCATACTAAGATTGGAATCAATTGAATTATTTCAAAGACATAACACCCTGTAATTAAATGTCCCATAGTTGCTTCCTAATAACAAGAAATTCTCAATTCCAAACTAGCTGGGAGTTAGTTATACGTATCCTTTTGCACCATTCTGTGCATTATTGGATCTAGGCACCTTGTGAGGTTTTAATCGCGCACATCTGTTATCTGCTTAAGTCTTATAAATGGATCAAAAGAAAAAATAATAATAACATGGTGTACACTAATGAGTTATTGAAATGAGTATTGAAGTAGGCTCATAGGCTTCATCTCCACTTGTCTTTATCCCTTAAGTTCTAGTTTCTCTGCAAGAGTACAATCTCTTACCATCTGAGCATATGCGAACATTATTTGAATGCCATTGATATGTAAGAGAAGGAAGCTGGTTGATGACACCTTTTTTCACTTTTATTAAAATTATCAATCTGAATTGGAGTTATGCCTTTTGGAAGAATTATGTTGCTGTCAATACTGGCTTTGCAATTGCAATTATACATGGTAGGAGGCTGGCTATCAGGCCAAACAAGCCTGGAAAGTAGGCCAAGTGATGTTTGGTGAAGAAAAAACCAGCCTGCTTCTGTGGACATGGTTTCAAATAGGAGACCAAAGTTCTATCAGACATCCTACCTTGTCTTAGTAAGCTTTGTAGTTTTATTGTCTTGAATTTGTAATTGAGAAGACTTGGAAATCTGGCCAACATGGTAATACTTTCAAGGGCTTCTTCCATTGATTTTATCAATTAGGTAGGATATGATAGATGACTCGAGCGGTGTGTGTGTGTGTGTGTGTGTGTCTCAGATATGATTGTTTGATAACAGTCTCACTATGCCTTGTTGTGCAGGTTCATATGGCGAGGTTTACCATGGGGATTGGAATGGCACTGTAAGTTATCCTTTGACACAATATGGGTATTTTGATCTTAACTTGTGATAAACCACTTCCTAGTCTGCACGTTGAGTTTGTTACTCTTAACACATTAAAGGTAGGGCTTCCTTTCTGGATTTGATGAGTTGAACGCTTCCAAAGGTGACCCTTTCAAGTTTCTGCAGAAAGGGTTGTTAATGAGGTTGCCAATTGCCAATCTGTTCCATTCCATCTGCATCTGGTGCTAAATAATCATTACTTACCTAGAAAGGTTTGGCATTTGGGGGACTGGGGAAGCCCACTGAAGTCTAAGATCTAGCATAGCGAGATACTTTTAACAGAATATTGATTATTTGGGTATAGTTTACAATTCAATACTTACGCTACTGTGTTTTGGCTATGACAATGAAAACAAATGTGGAAATGTGGTTTCAGTTTTTATGGGAAATATTGACTGGTTTAAAAAATTGTCAGCTTCAGTATTTTATGCATGACTTCCATGATGCCAGTCTCTGTTTATAATGCAATTTTGTTGAAACTGCCTCTGTGATAAACTTCATGTAGAACCGCCATTCTATTCATTGACTCTAGCATAGTAAATGCTTCCAGAAATTCATACTGTGACCTTACCGGTTCATCTTTTTTTTTTTTTAAGGCTTGCTTTTTTGTTCTACATGACAGGAAGTTGCCGTGAAGAAATTTTTGGACCAGGGTTTCTCTGGCGATGCATTGGTTCAGTTCAAATGTGAAGTAAGTACTACTAACTTCCTATGTCTTTTATGTATATGTTAATAAAATTGGTTTCTTATGACATTTGATTGAATTCTCCTTGCTGTTTACTGCAGGCTGAAATCATGCTAAGATTAAGACATCCTAATGTTGTTCTTTTCATGGGAGCAGTTACTCGCCCCCCACACTTATCGATACTAACTGAGTTCTTGCCCAGGTTGAGATTACCTCCCCTAAAACAAACATGCTACCCTTTCATGTTTCTGAAATTATTAAATAATCCAACACCTGAGCCCTTCACATTGGTTTACTATTGAACTGAACAACCTATACGATGAAAGCATCACCATGTTGACCTGGTTATCTTGAGTTTTTCATAAGTATAACTCTGAAGCCTGTGGCCCTTCACTGCTGGTAGTTAACATTATGAACTTCACCTCAGTTTTGCTAGGGATGCATGCATCTCTAGACATGCCACTGATGTTTCATGTAATCTGTGATAACATTCAAATCACAAGTTCTGCCCTACTTTTGTAGTGCCTTTACCACATACAAGCCCTATGAAAAACATTTATGTTCTGTGGTTTATGCAAAATGGAGCATTCTTTCAGCAGATATGTAATTATCTTCAAAGCTATGTTATATTAAAAGTGTTCTGTCAGGGAGCTTTTGGAGTTCATTGCTATCCAAGTCACTGTCAACTACTTTTCAGTAAAAATAGTCAATACTGAGTCAGTTGTAAATTTATTTTTTTTCTCTCTTTTTACACATTTGTATGCAGAGGGAGCTTGTATAGGTTACTGCATCGTCCCAATTCTCAGATTGATGAAAAGAGGAGAATGCAAATGGCTCTTGATGTGGTATGTGTCACATAACCTATCCTTCGTACTCCATTCTATTTACCAAACTAAAGCTGCTTTCTTCTTTTAAACAGGCGAAGGGAATGAATTACTTGCACACTAGCCATCCTACCATAGTGCATCGAGATTTAAAGTCTCCTAACCTCCTCGTTAACAAAAACTGGCTTGTTAAGGTCGGGCTCTCAAATTATTCTCTGGTTATGCATGTGTTCTGTTGGAAATTCAGTGGACTGCTTTATCTTTTACAGCTTTGCTGAAAGAAACAATGCATGTATTTCCACTATCTTATTAATTTTATATCCACAGGTCTGTGATTTTGGATTGTCACGCATTAAGCACCATACTTTTCTGTCCTCAAAGTCTACTGCTGGAACGGTTAGACTTATTTAAAACTTATAGGATGCATGTAATTCAATTTTCTAATCGTTTTAGACCAAGTAATAAGCAAGAAGTTTGCTTTTCCATTGCAGCCAGAATGGATGGCACCTGAAGTCCTGAGAAATGAACCAGCAAATGAGAAGTAAGAATATTCACGTGCATAAACATGCCAACATAGTTTATTGCAGGAAAGTTTTCTCTAGCATCAATGCTGTTGGTTTACTCCATGTTTGCAGATGTGATATATACAGCTTTGGTGTGATACTATGGGAGTTGGCTACGTGTCAAATCCCTTGGAAAGGCTTAAACCCAATGCAGGTTGTGGGAGCAGTTGGATTCAAGAATCGACATCTTGAAATTCCAGGGCACATTGATCCAGCCATTGCCCAGATAATACGAGATTGTTGGCAATTGTGAGTTAACAGACCTGGTTGATATTTTCATTTGAAATGAAGTGCTCTGCGATAACAAATCCTTTGTTGTTTTTGCAGGGAGCCAAATTTACGACCCTCTTTTGCACAGCTTATATCCCGACTTCGACGTGTTCAACATCTACTTGTTGACCCAACAAACCATACAAACCAAACAGCAGACTGACTGGAAAATGCTACCTGAAAAATAGTCTGAGCTGCTTTTCTGCTCGAAGAGCTGGAGCAGCGGCAAGTTTTTTCATTTGATTTATAGTAAGATAATATTGTACAGGGAGGTGTTGGTTCATTCAAAGTGGGGACTCAGCACTGGCCCTCTCATTGATCACACAGTGGAGATCCTCCAAGTTAAACAACTGCAATAAGTGCAGTGGAGGATTCCATGGAAAGTTTAAATAGGCAATATCACATGCTTACAATTCTGACCTGTCAAAAAAAAAGAAAAAAACTCAACTTCATCGTTGGAGGTATCGTTTGGATAAATGCACCCCCTACTCCGGAATTGTAAACATGTGATATCCACAGATCTTTGTGGAATTAAAAAGAAAAGAAAAGCATCAAGTTCTGGGCATGTTTATTTTTTTGTTCAGTTTTTATCTCGTCTTGTAGGTTTATCATCTATGAGATGAGTTTTTCATCAGATAAAGCAAATGTAGAGTCTAACTCATTCGAACGCATGTGGGCACGAAAAGCTTACATGACCAACATATACTTGTGGCCTATAGAGCACTGTGTAATCTTTGCCTAGAATGAAATTGCTTGTTCATGTCTCCTAGTCTGGTAGAAACTTTGAAGTATTTTTCCATGCACACAGATTGAATACTGTGTTTTGAGTTACAAAATCAGTGTCGCAAATGCTAGTGCTATACCTTTTTTTTTTAGTTTATTACATGATTTGGAGGTAGTAGGCATTTAATGAGAACATCAGCGTAGCTCCTTCCTACAGTAGTACTTATCAACTCGAAGCTCATGCTTTTGCACAAGATAGGATTCTTTTTTAAGTGAATTAAAACAAAGCATTTTTCGTTGCTATTGGAGTTTTCCCCTTGGCTCCACTGTATATTGAACTGTTCCTATCGTCGGTAAAAAAACAGTTTTTATTTCTTATGCTAGCATTTTTTTCATGTTTTGTTGCGGTTGAAATTATATATTTTTTAATATAAAAAATATTAATTATATGTAATTTTTTATATTATAAAATAAATTTAGATAAACTAATAAATATACATAAAATTTATATGGAGTGCGAGTTTTCTATAAAAGCTAGAAGATTCAAATACTTGAATTATCAAATTTATTGTATTAAAATTAGT
Organism: Salix dunnii; assembly: GCA_015731905.1. Classification (NCBI taxonomy): domain Eukaryota; kingdom Viridiplantae; phylum Streptophyta; class Magnoliopsida; order Malpighiales; family Salicaceae; genus Salix; species Salix dunnii. Next base: position 5,103,268 of record CM027676.1, read on the forward strand.
TCATTTTATAATTTAATTTAAATTAAACACAATATATAAAATATAAATTGTGAAAACACCTACAATAATTAAATAACAAAAATAAGTAGTTAATTGTTTATTTATAAAAGAAAAAAATATCATTGAAAATCCACCCTTGCATTGTTATCATTATCATGACTATAATAATTAAAATCATTAAATTACTTCAAAAAATAAAAATAAAAAAGATAAATATTTTTATAAAAAAAAATAATCACTAAAATTAATCTTGTTATTGTATAAATAATGAAACCATAAAATCATATGATCCAAAAAACGATAAAAATAACAAAACACACACAAAAAAAAAAAAAAAGAACAAAGAGAATAAAAGAACAATAATAATTGTAAAATAATCACAAATATAAATTAAAACTTTAGAATTAAACCAAATAAAAATAAAATCTCAATAAAAAAATAAAACAAAAATTATTAAAAACAAAAATTAAAATCATAGATGCATAAATATAGATAAAAATAAACATTGTACAAGAATGACAAAAAAACCAAAGGAGTTAATATCAAATAAAAAATTTAAAGAATAAGAATTGAAATAAAAAATAAAATATATAATTAATTTCAATTGATAGACAAAATTGAAACAAAGAAAAACCTTGGGTCCTATAAAAATAAAGGTATTTAAAAAAAACGCAGTGTAATTTTCTTAAAAAAAATAAAAAAATAAAGACCAAAATGAATTTTAGCATATATAACCAATTTCAATTGGAGGACATGATTACAACAAATTAAAAAAATATATATAATTAATTCCAATTGAAGGATAAAATTGAAACAAATAAAAACCTTGGGAATAAAACAAATAAAGACATTAAAAAAAAATCCTGCATAATATTTTTAAAAAAATTAAAAGAATAAGGACCGAAATGAAATGTAGAAAATATGAAAAATTTCAATTGGAGGATCCAATTAGAACAAATTAAAACTTGCATACCAAAATAATTAAAGGAACCAAAAGCAAATTAACAATTAATGAATAAGGATTAATTTGAAAACCAACATATATTTTCAATTGAAAGGCACAATTGCAACAAATCAAAATTTACATTGAAGAAATTAGTAATAAAAGTGAAATCAAAAGCTTAGGGATGAAAATATAACATTCACAAACTGCAAGGACTAAAGAGTATTTCTTGGCGGAAGGAGAGAAAAAACCAAAAACCATCAATCGGCGATTCACCAACTACCATATGCTGACATGCGTTGCACCGGGATGCAGATGACATGTCGGTGCACCAGGTGACACGATGGAAGGTCTGTTTCCACCCCCGAAATACATCGCACGTGCCGCCTTATTATATGCCTGCAGTTTTACTGAAAAGAAATAATAAAAAAAGGTAAATTATCTATACACCTTTGTACCCAGCAATAACAAATAAAAAAACGGTGATGAAAGTACCGTAATACCCCCAACTCTAGTGCTTATTTTATGTTGTTTTCAGGAGCTAGTTTAGTATTTTTATTGTATAGGAATTTAGAAAAAATTGAAAATACTCTCCACTATTTCGCGTTCTTTTATCAACACCTAAGGGTAAAATAGTAGTTTTACTATGTAAAGAATTTGAAAATATCATTCATGTCCCTTGAAAATGTCAAAAATATTCGTGTTCAAAAATATGCCAGAGGATTAAATTTTCCAGTCATAGAGTAAAATGATAATTTTACTTTCACAATCCACAATAATATGTCTATGTGCACAATGAAAAAAGTGAACAATAAAAGTGGTGCATCTTTTATATTATAAGTGATATACATGTGTGTGTGTGTGTGTGTGTGTGTTTATCATTCAGGTATTTTTGCTTTAATACAAAAATTATTTTTATCATGCTATTGCATGTTGAAAAATGAGATATAAAGTCATAAGAAAAAAAATTAACCAACCATATTCTTGGTATAAAAAGATTAATCTTAGTTGGATTTGCAGTTAATTGGATAGAAATAATTATGCCCTATCAAGTCTTTTTTTTTTATATGGTTTGATTTTAATTTTTTATACACCATTGTAACGATATTATCTAATATACTAAAAGAGCTCAGGTCTGGTTACTGTAACATGTGAAGAGAATCATTGTGAATTACAATAGTATTACTTAGTTTTTGGGTCGGTTCAGGTGGGTTCGTCGGTTTACTAATTTTTTTTTGTTTTTGCACAGTAAACTAACGGTTTTGTCCCTTAAAAAAAGACAAAAACAGGTGCCGGCTAAAGGGGTGCCATGGTAATTGCATATTTTCGGTTCAGTTTGGTTCGATTCGTGTAACCAGTTTATTGAATTTTTATATATTTCTTTGCACATTGAAATAATCATTCTATATCTCGAAAAAAAAGACAAAAATCAACTCTGGCTAAGAGGGGTGCTATGGGGATTTTCATATTTTTTAAAAATAGCTAAATTTTGATATACCCCCTAATAAAACAAAATTGAAGAGTTGGCTGTAGAGGTGTCCAAGTAATTGACCATATTTTTTTATTATTTTTATACGGTCACTGTGGGTACGTGTAACAACGCGACCAATAGTAATCGGCCTCACGCCCTCTTCTAACACTGCATGCAGCATCTTCTGGTGGTGGAAAATAGGCACGCGACGTCTCCGTGGATGTGCCGTCGTGTCATCTTTCTCATGGTATGGCGTGTGCAATCAAAGGGTGGCTGGAAGACGAGACAATGGGTGGTTGAACTTCCCCCCATTTCCCCTCTCCTTCAACTTGAACTACACAGCTACCCCTCGATTTTATGGCCTTTTCATTTCAGTTCCTATATTTTTAATTGTGTTGTGTGATCCTTATTTCTATTATGTAAGTATTGATTTGTTTCAATTGTATCATTCGATTGAAATTGATTATATATTGCATTTTTATTTTGGTTCTTATTCTTTTAATCTTTGGATTGCTTTTAAATCTCTTAATATTTTCTGTACATAAGATTTGATTTTTTCAATTTTTTTCTTTGATCGAAATTAATAATATATTTGGTTTTCATTTCAGCCCTTATACTTTTATTTTAATTCCTTTAATTTTTTATATTTCTTAAATAGTTTCTGTTTTTGTCCACATTCATATACATGTGCTCTTATTTTTTTAATTTTTTTAATTTTCTTTTTTGTTGAGATAACATTTTTTTTCCAAAAATTATGTTGTTAAATTTTAGTTTGTGTTTATGATTATTTGAAAATTGATATTTCTTATTTGTTTTCCTTTGTTTTTTTTTTTGTTTGTTTTTTATTAGTTTTTATTTTATTTTCATGTCAAATGATTTTTTTTAGCTAATGTTTTTTTTTTGTTTGCTCTTTTGGTAAAGTGTTTGGGCTTATTTATTCTTTTATTGAATTTCTTTTCCCATTATTCATGCAATAATAATAATAAAATAATAATAATAATAATAATAATAATAATTTTAGTTTTTTTTTTGCTTCCTCTTTTTCAAATATTTTTGAGTTTTTTTCTTAGGATAATTTAATATTTTTTATTGTTTTAATAATAATAGTTTTGATTTTTTTAGATGTTAAGCCTTCGATACTATTGCTGTTATAATAGGGTATGTTAATATGTTTCATTATATCAAACCTTGCATGTATAAATGCTATATTTTATTTTTGAACTAGCAAAATCTATTAATTATTTCAATCCCAACAATTATAAAAATTATTTGCTCAGCCCAAAACGTAGTATAGACAATTAACTAGTAAATTAAACTAAAAGAGGTTAGTGTTTCACTGTAGCATGTGAGTGAAAACATTGTGGATTGTAATAGTATGTTTTTGGGCTGATTTTGTTTTTGGGTTGTTCGGTTCACTAGTTGATTCATTTTTTATACTTATTTGCACAATGAAATAACATTTTCATCCCTCGAAAAAGACAAAAAAAACAGGTGGGTTGTTCGTGTTGATCGGTTCACCGGTTTATTTATTTATTTTATACTTATTTGCACAGTGAAACAACTTTCTATCCCTCAAAAAAGATAAAAAAAACAGGTGTAATCGGGAGGGGCTACACATGCATTTAATATTTTTTTAAAATAGCTAAATACTAATCTACCTCCTAATAAGATAAAAAAAAAAAACAATTCTAGCTTGGAGGGGTGCCACAAAAATTTTCTATTTTTTGAAAATAACTAAATATCAATCTACTCCCCAATAAGACAAAATTGAAGATTTGTCTGTAAGGTGTTCGATAATTGACCATATTTTTTTTATTATTATCTTTCAAATACTATGCGTGCGTGTTCCACACGTCTCTGACAGTAATCGGCATCACGCTTTTTTCAGGCGGTGCATGCGGCGATTTAAGGTGTCATAAAATTCCTATCTAGCCTCTCACCCAATATGCCACCATATCCTTTTCCTGATGGTATGGCATGTCATGTCCCACAGTTGTTGGTTGAAGATTGTTTTTCCCTTTTCTCTCTCCTGCATGGTAAAATACAAGGCATGTCCTCCATTTTATAGGGATTTTATTTTAGCCCCTAAATTTTTAATTGTTTTTCATGGTCATGATTTCTATTCTATAATTTTTGATTTATTTCAATTGGGTCATTCGATTGAAATTGATTATATATTTAGGTTTCAATTCAGTACCCATTTTTTTAATTTCCGGATTAGTTTTAAATATTTTAATATAATCGGTACAGAGGTTTTGATTCTTTCATTTTTGGCCTTTGAATGAAATTGATAATATATTTGGTTTTCATTTTATCCCTTATACTTTTAATTTTTAATTTTAATTCTTTTATTTCTTTTTATTTCTAAAATAGTCCTTATTTTTTTTGCATGTTTATATATGTGTGTTCTTGGCTTAAGTTTTTAATTTTTATTATTTTCTTATTTATTGAGGTGGTATTTTTTTTAAAAGATTTAGTTCTTAAATTTTAGTTTTTGTTATGATAATTTGAAAATTGATATTTCTATTTTTTTTTCTCTTTGTTCTTTCTTTTAGTTTGTTTATTAGTTATTATTATTATTTTCAAGTCGAGTGATTTTTTCTCCACTAATAATGTTTTTGTTTTATTATTTATTTTATTTTTTTGTTTACTCTTTTGTTAAAGTTTTTAGCTTTTTTTAGTCTTTGATTTGATTTGATTTTTTTTCATTATTAACGCAACAACAACAACAATAATAATTTTAGTTTTTATTCTTACTTGGTGTTTTGTTAATTTTTTTGATTTCTTTCTCGGGATAATTTAATATTTTTAGTGTTTTGACAGTAAGAGTAGTTATAATTTTAGATTGTAAGACTTCGATGTTACTATTGTTATAATATAGTGTGTTGATCTGTTTCATTATATCAATTTAATTTTTGAAATTTTTAGTTAAATTTTAGTTTGTGTTTATGATTATTTGAAAACTTATATTACTTTTTTTTTTCTATTGTTCTTTTGTTTAGTTTTTTTATTATTATTATTTTCACTTCAAATGATATTTTTTCACCTAATAATTTTTATTTTATTTTTTTTGTTTGCTATTTTGTTAAAGTTTTTAGGCTTTTTTATTCTTTGATTTAATTTTGTTTTTTTTCATTATTAACGCAATAATAATAATAATAATAATAATAATAATAATAATTGTAGATTTTTTTTTGCTTCCTTTTTTGTTATTGTTTTTGAGCTTTTTCCTTAGACATTAGTAAATTTTATTGATTTAGCAATGATAGTAATGATATTTTTAAGTTTCAAGGCTTCGATGTTGTTGTTATAATATGATGTATTGATATGTTTTATTATATCAAACTTTGCATATATAAATGTTATATTTTATTTTTGAACTAACATAATCTATTAATTATTTCATTTTCAACAGTTATAAAAATTATTTGTCCCACCCGCAACGTAATGCAGGCAAGTTAACTAGTTCAAATCTAAACTATAGATTAGAACCAATGAAAGATCTTAGTTTTACTAACAAAAATCATGAGTTAGAACATGTGATGTCCATGATGTCCAATAACGAAGCTACTTTCCAAATATGTAAGATAATAAGAGATTTAAAAATACACTTAAAAGGAGAAGAGATAAGGTTGAAAAATATACTATCTATGAAGATAAAGGCTCAAAGAATAAGAAGGTAAGAGATAAGGCCAAAAAATGTATGAGCTAAGAAATGAATGCTCAAAAGTAAACATGGTTAAAACATGCTCTTTTTTTGGAAGAAGAGGGTTTGAAGGTGCACTTGAGATGGAACAAGAAAAGAGATAGGGCTAGAAAGCGATATAGGAGATGAGAACTCAAATGCACACTCTCAAAGGGATATTTAGATAGAAAAGTGATAGAGTTAGAAAACACATTATCTTAGAGATTATGATGTTAAAGTCTCGCCTAAAAATAAAAAAAATAAATAGAGTTAAAAAAACACACTATTTAAAAGTTGAGGATTTAAAGGTGTTATGTGAAAAAAGATTGGTTATTTACAGGGGTTGCTTTCATGTAAATTTTTTAAAATTTCAAAGTAAAAGAAAGAACAAAACCATTTTAATGTTGATTTTTAAAAAATCTATGCTGAAAAGAATTTAAGCGATTCCCATTGTTAGGTTTTCGTAAAACTTGAAAACTTTTATGTTATTCTTGATGAAAATATGAATTGATGTTTGTTTCATGTCTTGTTGTGTAAAAGGATTCAAGTCTTGACTTGAGGATTTAAAGGAAATAACAGGTTTGTAAAGCATTTATAATGCTTATTTCACATAGAAAAACATTACTTATCGTTCCAAATTGTTTGTTGTTAATCAAAAGAGGCTTGATTGGGTATACATTATAGGTTTTGGTTCTTAGTTATGAAAACAAAGTATTTGTAGGTTCAAAGATATTTAAGGTATTTTGAAACTAAAGATCACTAGTGCTTGCTTTTATACAGGTTAGCTTGAGTTTTCATCTTTGTAATGCTTAAAAATCTACTTTTTATTCCCTGGTATTTGGCTTGAGTTTTCATTTTTGTTTTTCTTTATTGGGTTTTGGGCACCACTATTATATTTTTTTTTCGTATGGTACACTTAAACTTTATATATATATATATATATAAAATTTTTTAGGTTACCAACCCAACAAATTAGGATAGGTTGGCCTAAGCCAACTTATATGCACGGGTTTGGTCATGCCCAATAAAGCTTAGCTCTTGTGGTTGGGCCAAGCCTAACCCAGACTTTAGAACGTGTTTGAATTGCTTTAATTTCACTTTAAGAAAAATCCTTTTTTATCCTTGAGGCATATTTTTAATCACTATTTTAAGATATTTTCAATGCCTTTGATTTTATGTTAAGGTCTTGCTTGATAAACATGCCCTATAACTCTTTCTCCTAGTTTTAGGTTGCTCTTAATTTACTGTCTAGCCAAACATATCTTATTTGTGAGGCTTGCATATTTTTCCAATAATTGTTTGTAATATTGGCTTGTATACTTACATTTTAAGATACAAATATAACATTAAAAATACTTGATTTTTCTCTAAAATCTCAAAAAACTTAGAGAATTTAATTTTTAATTGTTTGTAATATTGGCCAGTACTTACATTGTAAGATACAAATCTAGCATAAAAAATACTTGATTTTTCTCTAAAATCTCAAAAAACTTGGAGAATTTAATTTTCTCTCTCCTTATTTTAGAAAACACAAGATTTTGTTTTTCTTCAATAAATTTACTTGATATTGGGTTGTTGGCTTACACTATAAGACATAGAAGAAATATTAAAAATACATGATTTTTCTCTAAAATCTTGGAAAATATATAAAAATTCAAAAAATGTTTAAATTTCAAAAAAAAAAAAAACATTTTGTTTGACCAATCCTAAAAGTTTTTCATGCATATTTTCTTTAAAAAAAAAGTCATGTTTTTATTATGTTATAAAAAAACAAAAATATTTATAATTATCCATTATAATTTGGCTAAAATTTCAAAAATACCATAAAAATTAATTTGCTTAATTAATATTTAGGTTATGAATTTTACAACCACTACATACTTCCAATATTAAATTAAATTAAATAAATTAATAGAAATTACCTATGATTTTATTATTTGAGAGTATAAAATTAGAATGTAATCCTCATGTATTAAAGATACAAATAAATATGATTATAAAATTTAGATATAGAATGATTATGATTTAACTTAATAAATGTAAAGAAGCATATTTGACTTGAACCGTCCACAAAATCAATAAATAAAAATATGACTTAGAATAAAAATTAATTACCATTACAATTTAACATAGATAAAGTACATGAGATAATACATTTTTTATTTTTATATACTATAGTTTTGATAATGATCATGATCATAGAGAATAACTCCTTCAAAAATTATAAATTTATAATTTATCTAAATATATTTAAAACACACCAATCCAATCAAATAAAAATAAAATGTTAAACTCAGTCATTAATCTCAACCAACTTAAAAGGAATTAGGTAGGTACCATAAAAGAGGTGGAAACCAGGGGAGGGAGGGTGCATGAAGGTTCATGCACCCACCCCTCGCGTATCTTCTTCTTCTTCTTCTTCTTTACTATTCATCAGCGAGCAAAATCTCAACAACATTTATTAATTAAAAACTTTTTTTTTTTTGGCGGTATATTTGTGTCGTCCACAATGAACTCAGCCATCATCAACAACAAGAGACGAAAGAAACCTTTCTTCTTCTTCTTGCTTAACTTCTTCACCAATAACAACAACTGCCCTGTGACCTTTGCCTTCTTTTACACCCCCTCCCTATTTCATTGCATCGCAAAATTTGCAGGTCAGTCATTTATCCTCTCTCTCTCTCTCTCTCCCTCTCTCTTTTTATTTTATTGAATGGGGGTTTGATCTTCCTATACAATTGAAAAAAATTTCTAGGTTGTTTTTGTTTGGATATAAAATGGTTTGTAATTTGAAGGCTTTTTATTTGTGGGCTTATAGAAAAAGTTCGGGTCTTCCAATTCATCAATTGTTGATAGATATACTAAGCAACAATTCATGTATGGACGAGGGCTTCTGATGAGCATATAAAATATTGCATTTTAATGTCTCCTCTTTTGGGGCATTTGACAGCTTCTTATGGTTGAATAGAGATACTTTTTTGAATAAGATATATTTATTTTTTTGTCATAAAATTGTTCCTCCACTTCGTAGTGGAATGCATATTAAGGCAATAAAATCGGATACTTGCTTTTAAAAATTATTTTACATTCTAAATGAAGGCAGTCTAATGTATAATGTGAAGCGTGGTGCTCAGTTTGATGAATGGTAGACTATGAAGAGGGATTATTGATGAGTACTTGCACTTTAGGGAGAGTGTAGACTGCCTTAATTCCAGTTTCGTTAGTCGTGAAAAATACTATCAGGAACTCTGCATTGATGCTTCCTAGCAATTCAGGAAGGTTCTGCCTAAATTGTTATTGATGGGGTTGGAGATCCATGCAGATGGTTTTAGCCATACTAGAGTTTAGAGTTCAGACTGCTGAAATGTTCTTTTGGCGACCTTTCTTCAAATGAAAAACAATGAATCTGAATATGAGAAGAGATTGGTTTTCTCCACATTCTATTGCTGCCGGTGACACTATCTATTCAATTTATTTTGACTTTCAATTGTAAAGGGATTTTTTAAATGTGTTGCTATTGTAATGAATTATGATATGATGGCAAGATAAGTGAAAGCTGTCATAGCGTGTGGCTGATAATGCATTGTAGGTGCTTCTTCAAAAATCCGTTTTGGCTGAAAAACTATTATTTCAAGTTCAAGCTACGAGGGGGCCATAGGAATTTATGTTTTTGGTCTCAAGGCTAATTGGGATGACTTACCATTAATATAGCTGAAATCAGAAGTAAAATATCTTGTAGGGGGTCCAACTATCTAGGATGAGCTTTTACTCTTTGATTACCACAATGATTTCTTGTCTGTTTGAAATTAAAATAAAGGTATTGGTTAAGGATTGTACAGGTTTTCCTGCTTGGTTGACCACTAGACATAAGGCTTTATAGTGTATATTGGTGTTCTAAAACTTTTTCAATAGTGATAAACACATAAAGAGGATTGCTTAACTAGGAGTTGGCTCAGCTTAATATGAAATGCTGGTTGGGTTAGATGTGGTGTAGTTTATGATTAATATTTATAGATGGACTGGAATATTAGCCATGTGAAGACACTTGTCCTTTCCTTTCAGCTGTTGAAAAAGAGAATGCATAGAGATGCTTCACACGTGGACATGGTGTTGACTATTTGATGCTTTCATTTCAGCAAATTTGTTTCTTCTCTTAATATTTTCCTTGATAGCTAGATTGTTGTTTCCGATAGTTACTAGATTGCACAAAATTTATGATAAAAACCTTTATTCTTAACACCTTCATCTGCATATTAGTTCCCAATGTCAATCATTCTAGGTTGAGAAACTCAGAAGTATTTTACCAGAAGAGGAGTTGTTGAGGTTCAAACTAAAGACCTTTCAAGAGAATTAGCTGATTACCAATATAATTTCCTCAAACTTTAAGATACTAGGAATTGTCAACAATATATAATAAGAACACACAACCAATTGGGCAAGAACTATAATTGAATTATTGGTCGTTACCTAGTTGTGGACTCTTAGCGATCATTAGATGAAGCAAACAGTAAAATATCAGACTTCACTTGTGTGATTATATATCACAGGAAGGTAATATATCTTAATACCATGTATAGAAAAATTTATATATCATAATAATTGTCCAAAAAATAATGTTTAACTAAAGGCTTGTGAGCTTTGTAAACATAGAAGAAAACAAATATTTTCTCTTACTTCTACATTCATCAATCTATCTTTTATATACAAGATTGGAAACTCTATATAGGAAAATAGACTAACTAGGATACCTATAATTAGGACCCTATATAGGAAAGTAGACTAATTAGAATTCATATAATTAACCTTTACATTAATTTCTAACTATGTGCTATTTACATCCTATAACACTCCCTCTCAAGTTGGAGCATAAATATATATCATGCCCAACTTGTTACAAAGATAATCAACCCAAGCCCCATTTAGAGCTTTCGTGAAAATAACTCCCAATTGCTCTTCAGTCTTAACATACCCTGTAGAGATCAAATTGTGTTGTATTTTCTCATGGATAAAATGACAATCAATTTCAATATGCTTAGTTCATTTATGAAAAACAGGATTAGATGCAATATGAAGAATAACTTAGTTATCACACCAATTTTGTTGGTATTGAAGCCTTGATGCCTACTTCAGTTAGAGCTGATATATACATATCATTTCACGCATAGAATGTGTCATGACTCTATATTTTGATTCTGTACTCAACCGTGACACAACATCTTGCCTCTTACTTTTTCATGAAATCAAATTGCCTCCAACAAAGACACAATAACCTTATATGAATCTTCTATCTACCTTGGAACCTGCCTAATCTGCATATGAAAAACATTCAATATGAGTGTCCATGATTTTCATACAAGATACCAAATCCAGGTGCTCATTTTAAGTAACACAAAATTTGTTCTAAAGCTGTCCAATGGTGGACTGTTGTGGATGACATAAACTAACTTACAATATTGACAGAATAAGCAATATATGGATGAGTCACTGTAAGATAATTCAACTTCCCAACCAATCTTCTATATTTCTCTGGATCTTCAAATATTTGTAAGTTGTGAATTAGGAATCATCAAGACCCTATATGATTTCACCTTTAATTTCCCTGTCTCAATTAATAAGTCGAGCATGTATTTTCTTTAAGATGGGAAGATACCTCTTTTGCTTCTATTTACTTCATTACCCAAGAAATACTTCAGCATCCCTAAATCTTTCGTGTGAACTGAAAGTGAAGAAAAGATTTAAGAGATGAGATTCCTGTAATGCCACTTCCGGTAATGAAATGTTATCTACACACAACTAAAAGAATGATGCCAACTTTGGTTTGTTTGTAGAAAACAAAGTGGTTAGACTTACTTTTTGTCATGTCAAACTCTTCAACTATCTAACTAAATTTTCCAAACTAAGCACTAGGAATCTCTTTCAAACAATACAGAGGCTTGGGAAGATGACATACTTTCCCATACTCCCCCTAAGCAACAAATCCAGGAGGTTGTTCCATATAAACTTTTCCTGGAGATCACCATAAACAAAGCGATCTTGATATCTAGTTGATGCAAAGGCCAACTATGAGTAGCAACCATAAAAATAAATAACCTAATAGATGTCAACTTAGCAACAGAAGAAAAGCGTCAAAATAATCTACTCCATAGGTTTGAGCATTCTCTTAGCAACAACTCAGGCTTTCATTCAAGCTACTTACCCATTAGGATTGACCTTTACTATGAAAACTCATTTACATCCAGTAGCCTATTTCCTTGAAGGTAAGTTGACCAAGTTCCAAGTACCATTGTCATCTAAAGCATTCATTTCCTCTATCATTGCATTATGCTAGTCAGGATGAGATATGAATTTATTAATAGTTTTAGAAATAGAGATGGAATCAAGAGAAGCAATACAAGAACAAGAAAAAGATGATAAGTGGCGATAAGAAATAAAAGAAGAAACAAAAGAAGTGCATTGATGTTTACCTTTGCGTAAAGCAATAGGAAGAGCATCGCTTAAGGTTGGATCTGATGACAAAGAAGTTGATGTAAGACATGTAGCTGGACGTATTTGTTGTTTGGAGTAGACTTGAAGAATGAGGGGCTTAGAAGGATCTGGTTCAAAGATAGGTGCAGGGGATATGATAGTGTAAACTAACAATTCATCATCCTCTTTTTGACGAGTTGGAGTGGAAGATTGAAAATATGGTGTAGCTTCTAGAAAAGTAATATCAGCTAAGACGATATTTATTAAGACTGGGACAATAACATCAATATCTTTAAAGACGAGAATAACAAAGGAAAATTCACTTTAAAGACTTGGGATCTAATTTGGTGACATGCGGACGAACATCTCGGATTAAACAAGTGCTACCAAAAATCCATGGTGCAATAGGAAACAATGACTTTGTAGGAAAAAGGATACGGTAAAGGGTCTCATCATGAAGAATAGAGGAAGACATGCGATTAATCTATATCAACCTAGAAAGGTTTGGGGACATTCATGTCAAATAAAAGGGCTCTCGCTGTTTCAAGATGTATCTTCTGTTATGCTACATTTTAAGGAGTATCAACACATGAAGTTTAGTGAAGGGTGCTATTGTGAATCATGCAAGTTTAAAAAGATGCTGACAAAAATTTCTTTAGCATCATCACTACACAATGTATGGATAAAAACATTAAATTGAGTTTTAATCTCAATACAAAAGGTACAAAATGATAAAACAACTTGTAATGACTTTTTATTAAGTATAACCAAGTCACACGAGAGTAATCATCAACAAAATTAACAAAGATTTTAGACGGAACTGGACAAGGACCCTAAACATTAGAATTAACCAATTCAAAAGGAAGACTTGTTTTTTTATTGACTCGAGGATGAGAATGAAGACAATGTTGTTTGACAAACTGACACGACTCACAATCTAATAAAGACACCCTACTAAATTGTGGACAAAGTTTCTTTAGCAAAGGTATAAAAGGATGACCCAATTGACAATGCACCTCAGGAGGGGTTGTTACACCATAACAAGCAATGGATTTGGGTATTTGTGTGTCTAGGATGTAGAGACCTCTTGATTCAAGTCCTTCACCATTAATCTTCTTCATAAGATCATGAAAGAAGCAATAATCAAGAAAGAATAAGATGCAGCAATTAAGCGCACGAGTAAATGTGCTTATAGAAATTAAATTAAAGGACAACCGAGGTAAATGTAGAACAAATGACAAAGGAATTAAAGGAGCGGGGGTAATTGTGCAAGACCCAAGAATACAAGATGTTGATCCATCTGCTAAAGTAACATTAGAGGTGGATGTATGTGACTGAAAAGTAGAAAAAAGACTAGAATTACTTGTCATATGATCTGTGACACCAGAATCAATGACCCATTTGAAGGATGAGGAAATAAGACAAGTATTCGATTTACTTGACTCAACAATGGTAGGAACTTGAGCTGATGAAGACTTTAGTAGATTCTTTGTATTGAGAAGCCTTAATAAATTCATCTGCAGAGATAAGAACTATTTTTTCAGATGTATAATTAGTAGATGCAATATAAGCTGAGTGAGTTTTGTTCTATAGTCTTCTATAATCACATTTCATATGTCTTGACTTATGACAAAAATGACAGACAATCCCTCCTAAATCCTATGTACGTTCAAAATTGTTTGCCCCTCCTTTGTTACTACCTCTGTAATGCGATCGCCCAACTTCAGACTCATTAGTTCAATTGACAAGAGAACCACTATACTGGAGAGGTGGAGAGCTTTCTGTGAGATGTACCCTACTAAAAACATCTTTCAACGAAGTGATCTCAAAGTTAGAGAGAATTTGGATATGGCAGTCTCAAATTCAGAAGGGAGGTCAACAAGAAAACTCATGACAACCTTCTTCTCCATTGAGTTTGCTATATTTTTACATCAGGACTAAAAGGTACCAGCATATTAAGCTCTTCATATGTTCTTTTAAAAATCCATTAACTTTTAAGAGACCTATCATGTTTTTCTACGCGGTAAAAGGCTTTACACACCTCATAAATGCAGGAAACATTCATTTTTCGAGAATACAAGAAATCTAGATATTCCATCAATTCCTTAATGAATTCACAATGATTGATCAAGCCAATTACCTCATTATTAATGGAGTTCTGTATTTTCAAGAATAATTGAGCATCCTCCCTCAACCATGTCTGTCTTGAATCATCTTTAGGTGGATCATCAATCATATGATTATCAATACTCCGCAAATAAAAGACTAACGGTCTTACTCCACTCCAAATAATTGGAACCATTGAGTTTGTGTTCAGTGATTTTTGACATCATTGGAATTACATCAGATATCACTACTGACTTTTTATCAGTCATAACTCACAAAATTGTATTTGTAAATATTAACTAATAAAATTGTTGTTGAAAATAAGAGAATTTGTTCTTGATTCCGGCAACCACACCAATGGAGAGATTGACACAACAAAGCACAAATATAATTTTGTAGTATTAGGTCAGATATGAGCAGCCAAGGCTCTGATATCATGTAAACATAGAAGAAGAAAACAAATATTTTCTCTTACTTTTACATTCATCAATCTCTTATATACAAGATAGGAACTCTATATAGGAAAGTAGACTAATTACGATATCTTCACTTTGGATCCTAATTAGGTTACCTACACTTTGAATCACATATAGGATAGTAGATTAATTAGGATACCTATAATTAGGATCCTATATAGAAAAATAGACTAATTAGAATCTTTTTAATTAGGCTTTATATTATTTCCTATTATGTGCTATTTATATCTTATAACAAGCTTAATAGCTGCCCATTTCTCAGGGGAGGAAGCTTGAATTCTAGACTCCCCAGGAACTTTAAATGTCCCTAACAGTTGAACTGTTTCCCTATGTATAAAGGCCTTTTGTTCATATAGATGCATCAAGTAGCCACTAGCATGCTATACCCAGCTGTTTCCTTAGAGTCCTGCAAAATCCACAACTGAGGTTAGGGGGTGATGTCCTGGTTGTATAGCCTAAGCACGTAGCCATTTTGCCATAAGTGGCAAAGATTCATATTCTTTCTTTTCTTTGGGGAATTCACAGTTGTTTTTTCAAAGATCATTTGGAGCCTTCATTTTGTGTTTATGGCATGTTTTTCTGAAGAGACTGTCTTCTTGGTGATATATGATAACTATCTGCTTGTTTGTATTATAACAGGTTCATTGTCTGATGGTTTAATTTGACACATCAATGTTTCAGCATAGAAAGTGCATCAAGCTATATGTCACGTGGACAATTTTCTGCAATGGCTTTGAATGGAGCTTACGATGTTGAGCATACGAGTTCGACATCAAGAATTCAGCATGAACTGTGGCCTCTTGATGGAATTGATCCAAAGAAAGCCAAGTTTCCGTGCTGTCTTATTTGGACTCCACTCCCAGTTGTCTCATGCTTGGCTCCTTTCATTGGACATATTGGCATTTGCAGAGAGGATGGAACTATTTTGGATTTTTCAGGATCCAATTTTGTGAATGTTGATGATTTTGCTTTTGGTGCTGCTGCTAGATATTTTCAACTTGATAGAGAACAGGTATTATCTCCATCTATATATAATGCACCCATGCATAGCACATGCATGCACATAGACACAATTAAAATGATTTTTGTCACCATTTATTTGTTGAGAAAGTAAGTTATATGGCAATGTAGGATTTAAAGTCCTTGTTCATAGATTGCATAATAACATAAAAGATGTCAGGTCGTTTTTCTGAATAAAGCGGTTTCTCTGGTTAGCCACATCTTGATGTTGAGATACACCCAACTTGTTTTTTAAAATAAGATGGCAAATTGGTTGTAATAATGAATTTATCAAGTACTTTCGCAATTGTCATTTTTTATTTTATTTTCTATCCCACAATACCAAGTTGATCCACTTTATTTTTTTTTCCCTGCAATATGATTTGTAAAATTAGTGTTGCTTTCCGCCAAACATGACTAGACACGCATGCAAGCATGGCTACAAGCACTCAGAATATGGGACTGCCATCACATGGGATGATGCTCTACAGTCAAGCACGCGTCACTTTGAGCACAAAACATACAATCTCTTTACATGCAACTGCCATTCATTTGTTGCCAACTGTCTGAATCGGTTATGTTATGGTGGATCAATGGACTGGAACATGATAGATGTGGCAATTCTAATACTCTCTAAGGGGCATTGGATAGAATGGAAATCCATAGTCAGATCCTTCCTTCCTTTTGCAATTGTGCTTTGCTTAGGTGTAGTTTTGGTTGGCTGGCCATTCGTAGTTGGTCTTTTCTCATTCTCTCTCCTCCTTATGGGGTGGTTTCTGTTGGGCACTTATTGTTTCAAAAGCATGTTAGAATGCTAAAACTTTTGCAATCAATGCTGATTGCTTTGTTTTGGGTAATAAGTAGTTGAATCAGTATATTGTTTTGTAAGCAAATACAGTCACAACATCATGGAAGTCATGTTGATGCTAGGGGAAATCTCTGCCCCATCTTCATGAAAAAATGAACTCATTTGTAGGGTTGTTTATTGAACTCATTTGGAAATGAAACCTGAATGTTCTTTACTGATTTGAAAATTTGCCTATGAGAGCATAACTTAAATATTTATTATGTTGTTTGTCTCCTGCCTGAGGACAATAAATCAAGAGAGAAGATCAAAACCTCATCGCCAGAGATTTAAGGTAATTGTACGACAGGATTTATTCAAACGTAGCATTTCAAGTTTGCGAGAGAAGTTTCGAATTCATCATGTAGGTCGGGTTTGACTTGGGGAAGTGTCTACCTTCATCCTAAATGGCCGAAGGAAGGACTTGATTCAAACAGGTTGGTCGTCGAACACTTGGTTTTTAACAGAAAGCGATTGCATGACTCTTTATGTGGGTTTTCCAGTTCCTGGAACATTATGATTTCAACCTTTTTTTCTTTTTCTTTGCCTCCTCTCGACAAGACCTAACAACCAAAAACATGAGAGCAAAGAACTGATAGAAAACTTGGTTCCCCAAAGGTTCATTGCATTCATCCAAATAAAAAGTTCCTTGTCACGTTGCTCCAACCCTTGCACATTGCCAAAGAATATTTTGTTGGTTTCTATCATAAATCAAATGCAATCCATTGAAAAAATAAATATGTTGGATGGATTTGTGGATTTCATTGTTTCATAACAAACAAATGGTGGGCAACTTTTTAGTTTTTTTTTGGATATCAATGTCAAGAAACTTGTCTACTTTCAACTTCTTATTGCAAGTGCATGCCGGAGACAAATATTTATAATTCCACCACTGCTACAGAGGAAACACTATTTGACAAGCTCAGCGACAGTGATTGAAGCCCATTACTTAGGCTGCTTTTTGAATTAACTGAAACGCAGACAAGCATTTAAATATACTTTAACGTTTGAATTAACAGAAATGCTGACATATAACTAGTGAGTTAATCTCTCCACTAAATTTATCAGATGTAATTCTGCAAATAAAAACCTGGCAATCTAAATAAAATCTTTAAAAGAAAATGTCCCTGCCATATCCAAACAGGTCACAGCATACTGCCAGTAAGCGATGGTGCCTGTAGATCACAAGCTAACAGGATCCCTAAGAAATGTGAAAATAATATAAGAAGCTTACCGTTCTTCTTTGTTACCTGACATCATTTCGTGGTTTTTCTCGTTTCATAGCGTAACTTTGACGAGGGAAGAGCAGGATCCATCTCATCTTTAGAAATCAAAACTGACAAATCTCTACCATCACTTTCTGTAATTCGACCATAGCTCATCATAAGGGACAAGTGCAGACGGGAACCAAATCCAGAGCCAGGTTGTGCTATGTGCATGACACCATCAACTAGAGCATTAATGTATTCTCCACATCGCTGGCAATTGTCTTGTCTCCCTCACCATTCAGCAGCCCCAAAATGCACAAAAACTAAATCAAATTGACCTGTCTCTAGCATCTTCCCTTCTTGAAATCCAAGCAAATGGAGTAACTCAGAGGTCACAAATGTTGTAACAAGAAAATAAATGTTTGGACTAAAGCTTGTCTTGTCTACGATGGTCTCAAAAAGTTCATCTGGCAATTTCAAATCAGATTCCAATAAGGTGGCAATCACCATTTGCTTAACCTGAAATCATTAAGAGGCTAAAGCTATAAAAGTCTAGTAGATGGTATGGGTACACTTTTCCCAGGATATAAATTGGCTTGCCCATTTACTACGGCAACAGTCACTTGTGAACAAAACCCAGTACAGCACACTCACATCCTCCCGCTCAATGAACCCAGTTTGTCCCAGATCTTATAGCCTAAATGCAACTGCAAGAAATAGAAAGTGCGGGGATGAAACATGACCATTGCAAATTAGTTTCGTTAATCCAAAGAAAAGGATGAAGTCCTGAGCCCTCACAATCAATTTTTTCTTCCATAGGTGCATGGGATGGAACACATTGAGTGCTCAAATTCGATGACACCATTTCTATTTTCATCAAAAAGATAAAAAAAAAAAAAGAAGAAAAAAACCTAGGGAATAAAAGGGGCAGCACAATGGTTTATAACAGTAAGTTACAAAAACCAGAGGATGTAAGAGAAGAAATTAAATGTTAGAAATACACTGCACCATTTAAAAATGGTTTAAAACTCATTTTATAGAGGGAAGCAGAGAATCAATATCATCCACTTCACTTGCAATTAACATCATTCCCTCCAACACTACTACAAGACGGAGCCAGCAGCAACCCAGATATCCATTGCAGTTAAAAAAGAAATCCGCTGCTAAAACTCTTTAGCAACAGAATTTGCATTGAAAATTATCCGAAGAAAATTTGTCGTTGCTATTTATCAGCAATGGATACATGTAAACATCATTCCCTCGAGCACTACTATAAAAAGGAGCCAGCAGCAACCAAGAAATTCATTGCAGTTAAAAAAGAAACTACAAATCATTAGCAACGGAATTTGCATATGAAATTTTTTAATTAATTATGTATGGATATTTTGAAAGTAGAAGAATATATTTAAAGATCATTAATATTTAAAACTAAATATGATGCAAATAAAAATTCAATAAATTAAAATTAATAATACAATAAAAAATTCAATTAAACTTACATGTGCAAATATATCAACATACAATTGAAAATACTAATACTTATAAGAAATGGTCCACAAACACCATATCTTTATCATGACCATAACCATAGTGTCTGTTTCGTTTAGTTTCGGCCTAAACATTCATACCAGTTAAAAAAACAAGATCAAATAACATCGTTTTTATCTAGGTTTAAATTCCAACTCGTTCCGGATTTTTTTGCCGAATACCGACCGAAATGTTTCGGTTTTGTTCCACCTGTTTTGTTTTAGCCAAATAATATTTTTTAAAAAATAATAAATAATTTTACAATATCAATCATATCTCTTAATCCGATTATTAGATGGAGATGAAGTTTTACAAGGAGTTTGTTGACATATTTATATATTATGTTAAAATTTCAGAGCAATCGGAGAATTTAATGACCTTGCGAGATTGATGATGATATTCTTGTAATATCATACATGTTCATAATTTTATTCAGAAAAATTATTTTATTGTGTCTTTTTTATATTATATTGCACAATTCTAAATAATTTTATTTTTGGATTCGAATTTTTTTAATAAATATATTTAATTATATATATATAGTACAATTCTAAAATCGTACACCAAAACACTCTAAAACTAAAATATTTTACTCTAATAAAAAAATAAATCACTAATCAAAACAGTATTAATAACCTTGAGTAACATCAAGAACCCTACAAATACATGCGAACTTGTCAACACCTCCTGCACCCCTAGAGGCCCATGGTTTGACATTAACGAGTATATCATCAACAAATCCATCGACATCAGAGTCCTTCAAATCCGTTTGGTATAAAAAATACAAAATCTTGGAATCAACAAATTTAACATCGAAAGAAAGATATAGCAACGTTTAATCGAAAGAAAGAAAATTGACTTGTATTTAATCATCTCAGGAAATATCAAAACATCTCCGTTCTCAAACTCGCTTCCTTCTCCTGGTTCACAAATCATCACCTTCGTCTTTCAATAAAAATCATGATTATTTGAATATAATTAATTAAAAAACTTTCTCAAAAACACTCTCATGTCGTCGCGGTCTCTCGGCAGGATTCGAAGTGAGAGAGTGTGAAGATAGAAGTTTTGTAAGTGGAGGGGAAGAGCAAATTGTTGAAATAATTAAAAGTAAAAACATAAAAAGAAGATTTTAATAGTGAGTTCTTAGCTTAACCTAATTATAAATAAACTATATATAGGTTAAATATAAAATATTATTCTACTCTCAATAAATAAAACTAAATAAGTTAACATAATTATTATTTAATATATACCTTCAAACTCACAATGCGGCAACTACAAGTATTGAAAGTTTGCCAACTAGAAAACAAAAACAAGAGATAGGATGTGTCTTGGTGAAGAAATCTACAAGGAAGAATTCAAAAGGCAAAAAAATGGTGTCATGCTTGAGATGATGACGAGTAAAATGACAATCGATTTCAATGTGCTTAGTGCGCTCATGAAAAACCAAGTTGTGAGCAATCTGAATAGAACTCTGGTTGTCACAATACATAGGAGTAGGATAAGCAAAGGAAACTCTCATATCAGCAAGTAACCATCATAACCAAATAATCTCTTTGGTGGTAGATGTAATGACATGATACTCTGCTTCGATGGATGATTAAGAAACAACAGATTGTATCTTACTCTTTCAAGAAATAAGAGAATCACCTAAAAAAACACAAAACCTAGTAATAGACTTGTGATATGTGGGATCAATGCCATGATCAATATTAGAGTATGCACGCAACTCCAAGGAAAAGGTGGATGAAAGTAAAATACTCTAAAAAATTATAACCTGAAAATATCTTAAAATCCGAAGAATAGTTGCCTAGTGAATAGTAATAGGAGAAGTAACAAACTGACTAATAATATGAATAACATATGCAATATCTGGACGATTAATGATGAGATATACCAAACTCTCAACAATAGTGTGTACAAAGTATGATCTATAAAAGGTGTACCATTAGAAAAAGAGTATCTTGCATAACTTTAATGAGAGCATCTACTGTTTTGTTATCAGTAAGTCTAGCCTGTTCAAGAATATCTGCAACATATTTTGATTAAGAAAGAAGATAACCTCTAGGTGAGTGTGCTACCTCAATCCTTAGGAAATATCGAAGATTACCCAAATCCTTCATTTCAAATCATCTTGCCAACTTTATCTTCAAGGCCGAAATACCAACAATATCATCACCAATAATAATCATGTCATTAACATATAAAGATAAAATGATACAACCTGCATCAATGCATTTAATAAAAAGAGCAAAATCATGACTTCTAGAAACAAAGCTAAGAGATGAGATTAAAATAGAGAATTTCTCAAACCAAGCACGAGGTGCTTGTTTGAGACCATATAGTGCTTTCTTAAGCTTACAAACATATCTAGAGTCATGTGAAATACCATGAGGGGGTGCTATATAAATATCTTCTTACAGATCTCCATTCAATAAGGTATTTTTAACATTAAGTTGAGAAATATGCCACTAACGAATAGAAGTTATGGCAATAAGAGTATGAATAGTAGTTGTTTTTGCAATCAGGGCAAATGTCTTCTCATAGTCCATACCATACTGTTGAGAGCATCCTTTTGCAACTAACTTAGCTTTGTATCACTCAATAGACCCATCAGAATTAGTCTTGATCTTATACACCCAACGACAACCAACAATACTCTTACCATGAGGAAGAGGAACCAGATCCCAAGTATTTGTCTTATGCAAAGCGAAAAACTCCTCATTCATAGCTTGCTACCAAAGCGGATCAAGAATTGCCTTTTTATAGGAAGAGGGCTCAACGAGACAATGAACAGAAGCTTAAAAGGAAGTAAATGACGAAGAATAACAAGAATAAGCAAAATCCAGTAGTTTTTTAGACTTACAAATACAGATGGACTGGGATAGAGGTGGATCCACAATCTCAGATGAAGCTTGAGGGGCTGTAGATGAGAACGGAACTTCAGGTGTGTCAGAGAGTAAAGTACCAGTACTTGCAGAGCTATGAGTACAAATTGATTGAGCATGAGGAAATGTATCGTTACCCGAATCCTTAAAAAATGGATCGATATGAATAAGATTAGTTTTAGTCAGGCTATGAGTAGTGGATAAAATAGAAAAGAAAGATATATGCTCAAGGAAGACAACATGAAGAGATATAAAGTTTTTAAGTTGCTGGATCAAAACAGTGATACCTTTTTTTACCTTCATCATAACCTTGAAAGACAAATAACGAATTGAGAGGATAGCTTACTACGCTCTATATGAGGATAAAAAATGAAACAAGTACAACCAAAGACTCTAAATGATGAATAATCAATGACATAGCCATACAATTTTTCATAAGGAGATAGACCCGAACTATGAGAAGATAGAATCGTATTAATCAAACTTACAGTAGTAAGAATAACTTCTCCTCAATACTCACCAGGAACAAAGGTAGATAGTAAAAGAGAACGAGTAGTTTCAACAATGTGCCTATATTTTTTTTAGCAACACCATTTTGCTTAGAAGTATCTATACATGAAGTTTGGTGGATGGTTCCATCTAAGGCAAGGAATTGACAGAATTTATTAGAAGTGTATTTCCCACCCAAATCACACTCAAGTCATTTGATTGTAGTGGAATGTTGAGTTTTGATATGAGCTAAAAAAGATGCATATATCTCAAAGAATTCAGAACGATGTTTCATTAAATAAACCCAACAATAACAAGTATGATCATCGAAAAAAGAGACACAATATCGAGATCTTCCTTTTGTGGCAATAAGAGAAGATCCCCATATATGAAAATGAATCAAATCAAATGGTGAGGATGAAATAGAAATACTTCGATTAAAAGATAAAGTGAAAAATTTTGCCAGTTTATATCCACTACAATCAAAAAATGTCACAAGTTTTCAAATTTCCTAAAGCTCCTGTGGATGCCAAAAATCTCAAATGAGTAGACAAAACATGACCTAGACGAGAATGTTATAAATAGAAACTAGAAGATGAAACACTCAAACAAAAGGAGAACAAGTCAACAGTATTAGTAGCAACAACAACAATAACTGACACTTTTAATTCATCCAAAACATATATTCTATTCTCCCTATGGCCTGTCCCAATCATCTTCTAAGACTGCAGATCCTGTACACAACAAAAAGAACTAGAAAATAAGACTAAATAATCACCAGAATCACATATTTGACCAACAAATACAAGATTCAATTTAAGATTTAGAATAAGATAAACATTAAGGAGAGACAAGTGAGATGTGATGACAAAACCAATACCTACTAAGGACATATGAGTGTCATCAACAGTCATAACAAGAATAGAGGACAAAGGGGACATAGAGGTAAAAGATGAGGAATCTAGAGACATATGATGGGAAGCACTAGAATCCATGACCCATTTAGAGTGTGACATACCTGAGAAAATATGAGGCAATTGACTTATAGAAGGAGAAGCAGACATAGCTTGTGGCTACAAAGAGAGAAACTTCTGAAATTGCCCAGCCAAAGTATTAGGATCGATAATAAATCCTAAGGAAGCTATTGCTATAGTATTGTGATGTGGTGGTTTATAACTCTAAAATGGTCTATGAGCATTATATAGTGACTAATTACCAAACTTTCAAGCTTGATTCTGATTTCTCAACTTAGGACACTAAACCTTCCAATGACCTTTATACTTATAGAAACTACACTCATCGAAGCTAACCCTTGTGTAAGACTTGTTTTGATGATTAGAGAATGGCTTAGAAGGTACTACTAGTATAGAAGGATTCGAAGCAAAAAGAATTCCCTTCTCATAATAAGACTAAAGACATTTTTTCAGCCAATAACTCATTGACATCAGAGTCAACAAAAGGCAGTGGAGAACGATGTAGAATTGAACCTCTAAGTCCTTCAAAATCACTGCAAATTGTTGTAAGAAACTGTATCAATCGTTGTTGCTCTCTACGCTCATTGTAGATACCGCATGCTTTTAATTCTGCCGATTCTGTAAGAGCCAATTGATCCCAAAGATTTGTCATAGCATAATAAAACTCATGAACACTCATATTCTTCTGATGAAGAGCTCGTATGTTATTCTCTAATTGATACTATTTTACAAAATTTGACTATGTGAATAACCTTTGCAGATGATCTCATACCTCTTTTGCTATCTCATACTTCGGCAGTTGCATACCTATCGAATGCTCAATAAAATTGTTGATCCAAGTAATGATCTTTGCATTATTTGCTTCCCATGTATCTATTAAATCGTCATACTTCTCCTCACTATTCTTAGTTACCATATAAGTTCCACTAACATACTCCCACATCTTCTTACCCTTAAGAAAATTTCTCATCACATAACTTCAATATGAATAGTTCTTCCTATCCAACCTCACACTTACAGACTGAAATGAATCATCTATTTCAGCATCCATAATCAACAATCACAGAGAATCATAATGCAAAAGTAGTGAAAAATAAAATACCAAATTTTAGAAGCAAATTTTGAAAAAATGGAAGACATAATAACAATACCAAATAATTGCAAAAACTAAATGCAAATATCAAATTGCAAAAGCTAAAGGGAAGATGAAATACCAAATTTTACAGAGGGGGAAGAAAGAATACCACTAAAAAAAGAAAAGTTGGATCCACGAAGCTGTGTTTGGGATTAAGCCTCGTTCCATAAAACTTGCTCTGATACCATGTTGAAATAATTAAGAGCAAAAACATAAAAAAGGAGGCTACAATTGTGAGTTCCTAGCTTAACCTAATTACAAATAAACTATATATAGGTTAAATATAAAGTACTATTCTACCCTTAATAAATAAAACTAAATAAGTCAACATAATTATTATTTAATAAAATTAAGGGTGAAGGATTTAAGAGAGCGGGCAGGGTGCGAAATAAATCCCAAAAGGAGCAGATTAAATTGGAAAATAAGTTGAATAATAAAGTAGTAGTACCATCAAACGCATATTGCGTAATCTCTCTTGGGCATTGGTTATATAATCAAAGAATGATCAAGTTTAGAAGAAACGAGAAACGAACCTGTCAATTAACCAGCACATCAAATACAGCTGTGCATTAATGGAGCACCGAGAAACGAACCTGCATTAAATACTGGTTGCAATGAGTAAAGGAAAAAAAACGGCTAGAAAGAACACATCAAATGAGGTGGCACATTAATGGAGCGCCTTAATGAAGCCCAATATATTAATTAACTAGCATATCAAATACGACCGCGCATTAAAGGAGCACATTAATAAAGCTCTGATAAACAAACTTACATTAAATACTGACTGCAATGAATACAGGAAAAAGGTTGCTAGAAAGAATTATAAAATATTGCATCAACTGCAATGAAACCCTGCATCAAACCATCAAAAATACCATTTCAATTCATAGTAGATTGAGTATGGATAAATAGTTATTTAGCAACATGATTTAGCTGTTTCTTTAATCTCTGTTTTTTTGAAGCTCTTTAACGCTTCAGAACGACCCCGTTTCTTAGCTGCTAATTTCCTTCTCCCTGAGCACGGTCTTGGATTCGCAGCTGATATCCGCCTCCCTTCCATCATCTACTGTTTCTTTATTTTATTTTCCACGCGCGCGTGCACAGAGAGATTCAAGTTCGTAAAAGCTCAACAAATCTCTCTTCTCCTCAAATTTGAATTGGTTTTAATAATAATATAAGAAGAAGAAGAAGAATAACAAAACCCTGATTTACAGAAACTGAAAAGTTAAACAGCTAATCAAATGTTTGCGTTTAATGCTTAGATCAAGATTTAAAACAATTTCTTAATCAGCAACGGAAAATCAAGAGTGCTATCTTCCTATAATATTTGAGTGGATCACGGAAAATCAACAAATGCCGGCCCAATACTTCAATTGCTTGTGCCAAAATCTTTCTGCTATTGTCAGACCACCCGAAACCAAAGTTATGAATATCGTTTCGGCCGCCGTTTCGTTTTTTCTATTGGTACGGAACGTTTCGGTTTCGGAGCATTTCGGCGTACCGTTTCGGGATTGTACTATTTATATATAATTAATTAATTATATATATGAAAAACAATATATACATTTATAAACTTAACAAACATAATTAAAATTCAAGATAAATTAACTTTAAATTATACAATACAAACATAATCTCAAACCAAATTTATAACATCTCTAAAATTCCATAATGTTGTGAAAGTATAATGTTCTAAAATAAAAGAAATATAAATCAAACATCTTCTACATCATTAATATAAAAATAAGGATCTTGTTCCTGCAGTGGAATGTAAGGAGAGTCATCAACTAGACATTCCAATAGTTGATCATTTTCACCGAGCTCATTCTCTTCATTAAAACATATCTCTTCATCTTCTAAATTTAAAGTGGACAACGGTGCTTCAATACTCTCCCAACTTATATCTTCGCCATCAAGAAGATCGGGTTCTTCATAAATCCATTCATTTAATAGATCAATGTTATCAAGGCTAATGGGATCTAAAGCATGTCTTGTTTTGCTCAAATTCCTACAAAGAATAAACATGAAATAAATTAAAAAATTAATATTAATGTAAAAGAAAATAATTACGTTTTTCAATTTTATTATTAATATAATAGTATTGATATTTTACCTCTGTTGAATCTTGAGATTATAACGAACAAATACTAAATCATTTAATCTATTATGCTCAAGCCTATTTCGCCTTTTGGAATGGATGAATTCAAATACACTCCAATTTCTTTCACACCCAGTTGCACTACAACATTGACTAAGAACTCGAATTGCAAACTTTTGAAGTTCTTGAGTATCATTGCCGAATTGCTCCCACCATGCAACTAGATAAAAAAAATTCATTAAATCAAATATTATAGATAGAAAAAAACATTATATTTTATAAAACTTAAACTTATTACCTGGATTTAACTTTTCTCTTTGACGAATAGCTAGGGCCATGCCAAAATCACCGGTTGCTTTCTTGTACTCCTCAAGTTGCCCACTAATTATATCCTGAATGTCACAATCAATCAGGAACCAATGTAATAATTGCGCAAAGCAAACCTCGAGTAACCTCCTTTTGTTTTGAAAAAGAAGGCCTAAAATATAATCCAGGATTAAGAAAACAACCTGCTGCATGTAATGGACTATGAAGTTGTTTATCTCATCTAGCATTAATTACCCGAATATATGGTCCATATTGGGATACTCTATTTTGCAACCTTGTCTTGATGACTTCTTTTGCTTTATCCATTGCCTCATATAAATAACCCATTGATGGCTTTTCTTCACTGTCTGTTAACCTAAGAACACATATTAAAGGCTTGCTAACTTTAACTATATGTTGACATCTCGCCTAGAAGTCCTTATTTTGTAAAACTACAGCAGCAATTTCCTTTCCTACTCGACTTTTACCATGATTTGATTCAATCCATTTTGAGCAAGTAAACATCTGTCGAAGCTCATTCTTAAACTTAAGCAAACATTGGATGGTTAAGAAATGGGTAGCAAACCTTGTTATGCTAGGACGACATAAATCATTTCCATTGGTAAATTCTTTCCGCATCAAAGCTAAAACCCATGCATGATTATATATAAACTTGGTTATATTTCTTGCACTTTTAATGGTTTCATCAATCATCGAAAAATATCTTGGGTCACAAATATTTTCTAACATTAAATCAATGCAATGGGCAGCACAAGGAGACCAAAAAAAGGTGTCATACCTTTGCTGCAAAGCTTTCCCAGCAACCTTGAATGCAGATTCATTATCACTGACAAATTGGACAATATTTTCTTGTCCAACTTCTTTGACAACTTCATCAAACATCTAAAACAGTGTCTCTTTATCTTTTCAAAGACCTGAAGTGTCAACAGACTTCAAGAATATGGTGCCTCTTGGAGAATAAGCAAGAAAACTAACAATTGGTATATTCCTCCCATTTGACCACCCATCTGCCATAAGAGAACATCCATAAAGTTTCCAATCAACCTTGATTTCTACAAGATATTCATGGACATCATGAAATATATCTTTGAAAAGTGATCCCCTTAAAGCATGAAATGATGGTCCTTTAAAACCAAGTCCCATTGATGTTATGTCATCTATCATTGGCTGATAATAGTATGAATTAGCACCATTAAATTGTACATTAACATCAAACCACCATCTTGCAATGACTTTTTTTGCATTATGTTCCCTCTCTTTAGAAGCCATTGCACTTATAATGCTTGGTTGTGAGCCTGAGGTAGTTCGTGGAGGAAATGAAATCATCTTTTTTCTAGCTGCACTTGTCATCGTCGATGTCTTTTTCTTTTGTGAGCTCATCTGACTTGAATGAGGATTATCATTATTGCCCTCTTCAACTTCATCATTGGAAAATGATTGAGAATTTCCAATATCAGTTCTAAGTCTCTTTCTTTTATCTTTCTCCATTTTCAAGTCATCTATCATTTGCTTCATTTGCCATTTAACATCTGTAGGGACCTTTTTACAAGCTTCAACTTGGTCTTTAATACCAGCAAGGTGATACTTCAAACGTGTAATATCACCGCCATTGATTCGTTTGTTACAATACACACATATACATGAGTTTTTTGCACCAACAATCACTTGTCCATGAGCCCATGCTGGATCATCTGATCTTGCTGGAGCTGAAGCTATGGAAGTCCCACTACTAGATGAGTTTTCAGCCATGTAATTTAATCTGAACAAAATAAATTCCAAAATATTCAATATTAAATGAAAAAAGAAATACTGAAATAATGAGTCACACTTGGCAAACATGCAATAATAATAATAATAATAATAATAATAATTAACAAAACAAATTGAAACATCAAGATTCTAAGTTAAGGCTTTGCTCTGCCCTTTGATAGCTGCAAATAGCCATTTCAATTTTCAAAGTCAATCACCATTGATTCATCAATGAATATAGCAACAGAACAATATTTGGCAAACTAACTATGACCATCAGCATTAACTTTGGGGACAATGGAGCATTGTCAGAGTGTCTACCAAAAAACTTCGCAAAGCATGACCATTAAGAAAATTGCTTGACGTATCTTAGATCCTCAAAGTGACTTGTTATCTTGGATTGATAATTAACAAACAAGATGCAACACAAGGGCGGATAAGTCCTCAAAAGTATCAGCTGATGGTTGTACCATAAACAGACTACAGAAAAGATCCCCTATGCTAATAATAATGCATACAGACTATACATTGGTCCTTGAGAAATATTTGAATGACAACAAGAGAATACTTTATATATCACGTTAATAACCATGACCTCTGCAGGATGAAACCATCCCGCTTCGACTGCTAGACAGAGGAAACCAAGAACTAATTAATATTTAACCTAGAAGGGACTAATTTTTGCCGGAACTTCTGCAATAATTTCAAAAGATATGGTTTGCAAACTGATACACCGAGGCTTTCAGTTTGTTTCATAAACAAAGAAGGGGCAACAAAGAAACCAAGAACTTTTCATATTTTTCGATTTACAGCAGGTATGCAAACTTCTCTAAGCACAGATTTCTTTATTCATGTGTACTATCAACGATGTCCTTTGTTCTTTCCGGCTCATGAATGAAGTTACAAAATTCTTAATGCATACTTTTGTAACCATTAACTTGCAAGTTTCATTAAAGAATTATACAGATACAGGGAAGAAATGAAAACGAAAGATCACTTTGTTTCTGATGTAAACTTTCTCACACATTTGTCTGTGAAATTTGAGAAATTCAAGTATCTGTATGCTTAAGACACGGACACTCTGCAATATCCAACAAGCTGTAACTCATGTTAGAGAATCACTTTCAACTATCACTGTTATCCTCAGTAAAAGCAAATATAATATCCACAAGAACATGCTAACGTGTAGTCAATGTTGCCATCTCCATTCTAAGAAAGTTATCTGTAGCATGTTTAGTAATTAATAAATTGATTATTACAATGATACCCTAAAAATTCAGTAGTAAGTATTGTAAGCATTACTATGCATCACACGATTAAATTTAAAGAAAATCTTAAAAGTTAAAGCACTGCAGTGAAAGAAAATCTGTTGTGCAAGAGTCTCAATTTCTTTGTGGTATGTGTTGTTTTCTTCCAGGTATAAGAACCTTCCCCTTTTCCCCTTTTCAAACTGTCTACAGGCAGGGGCTGATCCACTGCTATCAAAGCTCAGGCATCCAGAAATCATGGAAATATTTTCAGGTCTCCATGGAGAGAAACTGGGACCCATCATTTCCAAGAAATTCAAAACATTCTTGGTTTCATGTCTTGTATTTTTGCCTACTTTACTCCTGGTCTTATGGATGAGACGCTCAACATTGATCTGGTTGTGGATTTTTCTGAATCGATTGTCCAGGGAAAAGTCCATAGATGTCGGTAAGACTATTTTTTGCTGCATTTATAACTCTGTTATCCCTTTATTAAATAGAGGGTTTGTCCTAGATTATCCTGTGTGTTATTACGCTGTTATCCCATTATTAAATAGAGGGTTTGTCCTAGATTATCCTGTGTGTTATTACGCTGAAGTTCAATTGAGGTGCTCAAATTTTCAAAACGAGCCTCCATTTGACAAATCAATGACTAATGTTTTACACAGCAGTCTTACACTGAGCATGCCTTGTTGTTCCGGCTTTCGAGCGCATAGATTTGTTAACATCATTGGATATGATAGAGCAAAGCATGCAATGAACTCCCATAAAAATATCTCAAGCTATAATTTATGATGTTCATGTAAACTGTTTAAATATAAGAATCTTCTAAATAAAACTTGAATTGCCTTGTCCAGTAGCAGGGAAGTTCCTCTTTTCTATATCTTTTGGAGGATGAAACCTCCAGCAGCTTGGAGGATTCGTTAACTTATGACTAGAAAATATTTAACCTATATTAAAAAAAAATCGTAATGCAATGCTATCAACTAAAAGATTTGTTAGCTTGAAAGGTCATGAGGGAATGGATGTCAAAGGTTTCATGCATTGGCTTCTCACTTGAATCAAGAATTTTCACATTGTAAACTGGATATTCAGGGCACTTTCTTATTCTTCATAGCAATTAAAACAAATCTGTTTATTAAACCAGTACTATAACAGAGCTCATCCCTGTTGATTCAAATCAACACAGAGAGACAGAGCAGACATTGATTCAAGAGATTCAAAACAGAGAATTATTCAACAGATGACGAAGCATTCAACAGAGAAGCATTCAAATCAACACCCAAAATGCTTGCAAATCAATCAATTTTTCAACACCCAACATGTTTGCAATTCAATTGATTTGGAAGAGAGCTTATAAATTAGTTATATCAAGTTATCAACAGAAAGTAAAGAGAAAATTAGAAGAAAATGTACTGACCTGAGGAGTGCGGTCTGAGCAGTCTGATAATGCGTTGTTGAGGTTAAGAACTGAGGAAGAAGAGACTGACGAGCTGAGCACTGATCCACTGATGAAGATGATTATGATTTCTGAGGAAGAGTTATGAAGGATTGAAGGTTGAGTTGAGATATTGAGAGACAGAGAGAGAGAGCTGGATTGAGTTGAGAGAGAGCAGGATTGAGTTTTGACTTGAGAGAGGGCTGAGGAAGGAGAACAGTTAGGGTTTTCAATTTTGATTTGGAAGTTTTGGGGGAAAATGGAAACGGGATGGGTGCAGAATTGCAGATGCAAATATGCAATTGAAAATTGAAATTGAAAAGTGAGGGCTGAGGCAGATTTTCGATCGAATTAAGTCAATTAACAGTTTAACACTTTTTTTTAATTGCCGAAACGGAACACCCGGTATGATACCGGGGTGTTCCGGCCGGTATTTGGCCGGTATTTAAGGTACCGGCCGGTATTTAAAACGAGACCAAAACGACGTCGTTTTGTCTCGTTTTTTTAAACGGTACGAAACGTTTCGGCCTTTTCGGCCGAAACGAAACGATTTTCATAAGCTTGCCCGAAACAATACAAATGTGGATGTTGTAGAACTTGTTCTACTAACTCAGTCCTTCGAGCCTTGCCTCCTAATTTTCTTTCCTCATGGTGTTGGAATTCAAAGGTTTCAAAGCCATCAATATTTCCATTCCAAGCAAGAGGGGTTTAGCACAGTTTTCTAACTCTAGAGAGGAGAAGGTCTACAAAATTTGATGGAAAAAAATAATACCAAACTAACTTACATATTAACCATTTTTTGTAATGATTTAAGGAAATACACCCTCGTCTGTAGATAAAAAAATTTCTAAATACAATGATATTGAAAAATGTGATTCAAGAGAACCATTTCTCTGCAAACTCATCTCTTTCCTCTTCTGTTTCGCTTCGTTCTCACTCGCTGACGAACTCACCAAGTCTGATCGGCTCGAGTTCACCGCTAACAATTCAGTCGTCAACTCCTTTTTCTCTAAACCTAGAGAAGGCAGTAGCTTCGCTGATATCATCGATAAAGATCTCGAGAAAGAGTTCACTGAAAGTGACCAAAACGAAGGTTCTTTCTTCTCGATTTTAGGGTTTAGTTTTTATATTTTGCGTTGAAGAAGTATTCAATCATTCTTATTTTAGTGAACTATATCATTGTCGTTGCTGCTGTTTTGTTACTAGTTAGTGCTTGAGACTCGTCGTGTGCCATTTCGGTGAGTTTCACTTTATTGACGGTTGATACATAGAGGATTAGATCTTGCCTTCTTCGACTCATTTTCAAGACCACCGATCTCGATCTCAGAGTAGAAAACTCCATGGAATTGTCAGTCTTTTTGAGAAATTTTGCCCTTTAAATCTTATTCATTTTCAATTCTTAGGTTGTTTGATGGTATAGTGACCTACATTGTAAATTGAAGGTATGTGACATAGAGTGGAGTCGAACAACTCAATTTGTACTGGAACTCTACTATGTTGGTTATTGTTTGTGCAAAGGACGAATCTCCGGTGCTTTGCATGCATATTTATAACATCTAGCTAATCATAGTTACTCCCTTAACTATTTTGTCTTTTCAGCAGCAACTGATGCTGGAAGCTTCAACAACAGCGTCGCAGAGCACCAGGTTGGTTGGTTGTTTTTATCTCTTCTCAGATTTTGAAGCAACTGATTTAGCTCTATTGAAGCAATGTATTTCGTTAAGTTGTACCATCGTATCATGTCACTCCCATATCACTGTTTCTAATGGTAAATATTTGCAGGTCATTACTCGATACTTGCTAGCAGGATATATTAGTGG
This sequence comes from Salix dunnii, assembly GCA_015731905.1. NCBI lineage: Eukaryota > Viridiplantae > Streptophyta > Magnoliopsida > Malpighiales > Salicaceae > Salix > Salix dunnii. Next base: position 5,137,157 of record CM027676.1, read on the forward strand.
TCCCGGAGGATTCAACTTTGTCAGTGAAATGGTTCAAGTATGTAGCACAGATATGCATTCATCTGCCAGTTCCCCCTAAAACATTTCTGAACAATTCTTTCCTTGCCTTAGTGTTGTACTTTAATATATTAATGAGACAGGCTCTGTATGCATGATGTAGCATTAATAACAAATGGATTATTTTGTGAGGGTTATTTTAGTCTTAAACCTTAAAGTTTTGATAATTCACCTTCACTGCTCACAGTTTTAACAGAGATTGTTCTTTACATCACAAACTCTCAAATGATTTGAGGGTATTAATTTAGCTTTTGCAACCAAATTTTAAATGATTTACCTCTTTCATAATTGCAGCTGTAAACAAGATACCATATTATCTTATGATGTTTTGCAAACACAAAATAACAAGTTTCCGAGCAATTGTTTGCAATTTTGTAATTTTAAAAGCATAGCTTACCATGTTATTAATTTTAAATTTCTTCTATCAACTTCACAATTTACTTTTTTTCATGCGTTCTCGCCAGGTTGAGACAGTGGCCCAGTTTGGTGTATTGTCTTCTTCTTTTTGCCTCGGGCTTGGAGTTCTCGACTACAAGAGTCAGTTTTTGACTTTCTTCTTCTTTCTTAATGAATTTCTTTCATTGATATTATATCTAAAATTCATATTCCTTAATTTCATCTTTGAGTTGTTCGAGCAGTAGCTGTGTAGGCGGTTTGCTTGAAATTATTTTATTCATGTTCTTATGTGGCATTACAGCCATGGTATTGTAACTTATTGTCCCAGAAATTATATGCAATTATATTGCTGAGTTGCCCTTAACATGTGAAGACCATTTTTACCAAAGCATAGACAATTGATTGTTTAACCAAATGACAAGGAACAAAGCATTGGATTCTAGAGAACTTCTTTCAGAAGAAATAAGAAATGATTTTAGGTATGCAATTTTTGGCCAAACAATTGACAATTTAAATGAATGACAGTTATAGAAATGATCCCATACTCAATACAGCATTAACTTCTTTTTTCCCTTTCTATAGTTTATGGCTATTAGATTCTGGTATCAGGCTTTGACCATACTGACTGTTATAATGCCACCATACCACTTTCATACCCAGTGGAGTAATGGGATTAGAGTTTGAATATGCATGATGGTTCCTAATTTAGTGCCTATGGTAGTTGCTGCATGGTTTCATTGTAAAATTGGACCAAATGTGCATCTTTTCTATCGCAATGTTTTGAAGTTTTGAAATCTCCTTTAAACCCACTGGCAGTAAATCTATGAATCTTACCTGCTATTGTGGTGCATGCACAGTCGGTATTATATCATTGGTTTTGTTGCAAATCATGTTGCATTTGTAATTTCTTGGTATGCAGGGTATTGCACACAGCTATTCATTCTTGATGTTGCAGTTCTGATTGGATGGTGTTTGCAGTTATGTGGTGGTAAGTCTCTGAGGGTGTGTTTGTTGGTGTATTTCTTTCGATGTCTTTAACAGCTGTGGTAAAAACCTTATCTGAATGTGTCTTGAATCATTTGGATTACCTCTCTTCATATAATTTGTGATATACTGCCAATGATCTCAAAGGTGCATGTTTTGGTGCAGGTATTGAAGTTCCTGATGGAAAATAAATTCTAATAATGCTCTTCATGGGCAAGTTACCATTGGAACTCTTATTTTGCAGGTTGAAATTTTTTCACACATTCTTTAATTCTCTCTTTTGTTTGTCGGGTTTCATTATTGCTTTCGGGCACTCAACTTATCCATGTGAACTTTCCTTCTACCACTTGCATCTTTGGATTGTTTTACCTCTCAGGACTGTGCAGTTGTTTTGCTGTTTGCACTGCTTCCTGTTTTAGGTGGAACTTCTGGTGTTCTTCAAGGACTAATGTTGATGACTAAAGTGTAAGTAAATATTAATTACCTTGAGCTGTCAACTTTGTACTCTCAAGTTAGCTATTATACATGCATGTGTGCTTAAGCATATTAAAGCTGTTTATCTGTTATAATATGCTCACTTTTGTTTATAGGTTGATGGTTTTGATTGCATTTTTGGCTGTTCTGTCAATATTATCTTGTACTTGGGTTGCATGGTTTCTTAAATTGATGATGAGCCTGTCATCACAGGTACACATTTATTTGATAAATAAGTTTACTTGAAGTTACTCTGCTGTGGGTTTATTGAAAAAAATTGTGTACATGTGTTTTATCTACATTGCATTTTTTTCAAGATTGTAATGCATTTTTCCAGACAAATGAACTCTATCCATTAGCATCGGTTGCATTCTGCTTGCTTGTGCCTGGGTATGTTTCATCTGCTTTTGTTACACCTCTACAAGTATTCTCAACTATGCTTGCTTGCTATTTTTCATTTGGGTTCCTATACATGTAAAGAGATCAAACAGTTGCTCTGAAAGAGTTGTATTTTTGTTTCATTTGGGCTCTTATATATGTACTAAAATCAAACGGCTGCTCTGAAAGAGTTGTATTTAGAGCATTTGAACCAGTGAGTTGTGATGCTGCATGTTGAGCTTTAATTGTCCAATGTGTTTGATCATGGTGATGAAGTCTTGTATTAAAGTTAAGCTCATGAATAGAGGTTGTTTATTAGGAAACACTGTATGATATATGAAATTGTTGATTTGCCACGTGTAGAACCGATACTTAATTTGTAAGTGAAACAGTTGATCCTGAATATTTTCCCAGATATTGGATCTCGGTTCATTGGGCATCTGGTTTAGAAGGGTCCTTTGGAGGATGAGAATCCCAAAAATAGATGCCAACTTAAGAGTGGTGTGTCTGCATGGCACTTACAGCTATATTTAACCGGGCTGTTATTGTTATTTAATTTTTGTTGCAGCTGATAATGCTTTGACGTGTAGCATTGCTTAAAGCTTGTACGTTCTCTGCTTCACTTTGCATCTTAAAGGGTTTCATGAGATGATTTAAGCTGCCTGTCTGTCAATTTCTTTGCATTGCAGGTTAAATGATAATATGATCTCTTTTTATATATATAACATTTAAGAGTAGTTATAAGCTTGGTCTAAGCCTAGATCTGGGTTCATTTGCTTCTGGGGTGATGATATCAACAACTGATCTTGCTCAGCATGCACTAGAACAAGTAAGTGTATACACTCTAGAACAAGCAAGTTAAAGTTAGTGTGCTATTTTGTCAATGGAAGTTGAAGGTGTATGCATTTGTATACTGTAATATATGCAGCAGCTGAGATGATGCTGCGACCATGAAACACAGAAGTTGTTCCTTCTCCTTTATTTAGCAATGTAAGCATTTTTTACCATCAGGAGATTCTTGAAAATAGTTAGGCTTTCCATGATGGCACTAGAATCCAGCAATGAAATGCTACTCTAATCTGACTGGTTGACTCAACTGAATTTGGACTTCTTGTTTTTGTTGTTGTTTTCAGTAATGAATAAACATAATCGTTGTCTCATAGGTGTAGACAATTTTGTTTGTTTCTGCTAAATGAATACTAGACTGTATTTGAGGTGCTCTTCAGGGATGTCTTTTGGAATAAGTAAATCCTATGGTGGATGTGTGAAACCACAATGCTATCATGCATTGTAGTTGCAAGGATCCTTGGAATTTTTATTTTGTTGAATCTATTGACATTTGATATTTGTTGGACCAGTACGTGAGTACTGATCCTTCCTTGTGGAGATTGAACCTATTCGGAATTTCTTTGCTGCTCTTTTCTTTTCCAGCATTGGGATGCTGATCCATGTTCATTTTCTATGGAGCCATGTTGATATATTACTGGCAGCTGTTATATTGGTCATCATCATGAAAGAAACAGAAACAAGGTAATTGGAGCTGATTGACAGATTTGATCTTCAGTCGATGTTTTGTGCAGAGCAGAAGCTCTAGAGATCGAAATGAAATGATTCTAGTGGCATTCAAAAGCTATCATCCATACCTTTAGGGAAAGCTAAGGCAAAAAAATAAAATAAAGAGCATGGAAATCGCAGCCATTAAAGTCAAAATTTACAATCTGCCGATGTTGACCTTTAGCTATTCCAACTTAAATATTTGGAGTTATGGAAGTTTGAATTATGCAAACCCAATATTGTTGGATTCCAAACTCAAAGACTTATTACCAATCCAAATTTTAACTCAAAACGATGACTTATGAATGAGATACGATTTTTACAAGGTGACAACTAAATTTTGCCAACTTAAAGGACTATTTTGTAAAATAGAAACTAGGGTTTCTAAGCATATATAATAAAGAAAAAGAGGAGTAGAAACTAGCAGAAAAAACACCCTAATAAAATTATGTTTTCTTCTTTTTTATTTAGTTGTTCAACAAACATGCAAGGTTAAACTCTTTTTCTTGGTTGCAAGGACATAAACACCTTTAGATTTCAAGAACTGTGAGATCTATTTTTTTTTTTCATCTTTTATGATGAATATGTTTATTCTTCTATGCTTATTTTTCTTATGATTGTTTATTTGATTGCTAGAGCAGATTCTAAGTTATTATTGTAGACAATCTATTGCTAAGTTTGTTATTAAAATTGAAGTTGTGGTATATGAACTTGTAAAACAACTGAGTTAATAATTGTGGTGAATCTATGTTATTAATCTCAGTAAGAATATTCAATTAAATCAAACATAGATTGTGGACAATTATTTTTCTCAGTTAATCAATTTATCTAAAGGTTGTCATTAAATCAAATTACTAGTGCGAACAATGTGGTTGTTTATAGGTTATGGTAAGTTATACGACAAATCCGTTAACTAACCAATGTCAAGCAAAGATAAATATTCAGAATATAAATTGATGTCCTATTTCTATGAAAAACATTCACCTATAAAAATCAAAATTTATCATAGAAATAAAACATCAATTTATTTCTGAATATTTATCTGTTCCAACCTAACATTAGTTCGTTAATGGATCTGTCATATAACTTATCATAACCACCATACAACCATAGTGTCAGCACTCATAATTTGATTCAATGATAGCTTTAAGAACTAGATAAATTAATTAATCAAGAAACATAATTATTTGCAATTTGTGTTTGACTTGACTGAATGATTTCCCTAAGATTAATAATATAGATCCACCATAATTATTAACTTGGTTGTTTCTCAAGTTCATATACCACAACTATAATTTTGATATCAAACTTAGCAATACATTATTTACAGTAATAATTTAGAGTCCGCTCTAGCAATTAAATAAACAATTATAGAAAAAATAAAGATAGGAGGACAAACATATTTATCATATAAATTGAAAAAAAAGAGTAAAATATATCTTATAATTCTTGAAATTTGAAGGTTTCTGTGTCCTTACAACCAAGAAAAAGAGTTTATCCTTGAATGTTTATTGAACAATAAATTAAAAAGATGGAAGACATGATTTCAGGTTTTTTAAAGAGAAACGACATTTTTTCTCTTCTTTTTTTGCTGGTTTTTGCCTTTCCTTTTTTCTCTTTATATATATGCTTAGAAATCCTAGTTTCTAATTTACAAAATAGTCCTTTAAGTTGACAAATTTTAGATGTTATCTTGTAAAAATCATATCTCATTTATAAGATATTGTTTTGAGCTAAAATTTGGATCGATGATAGGTTTTTGAGTCTGGAATCCAAAAAAAATTGGGTTTGCATCAGTCGGATTTATGTAGCTTCAAATATTTAAGTTGGAATGGGTAAAGATCAACATCGGCAGATTGCAAGATTTGACTTTGAAGGCTGTGATTTGCATGCTCTTCTTTATTTTATTTTTTTTTCTTAGTTTTTCAGAAAGGCATGGATGCTAGCTATTGAATGTCATTGGAATTATTTCATTTCAACTTCTAGAACTTTTGTTTTGCACAAAACATCGACCGAAGATTAAATCTGTCAATTAGCTTAAATTATCTTTTTTTTGCATTTTTTATCCAAAAATACTTTCAAAATATAAAATAAAGAATATCAAGATATTTTTTTATATAAAAAAACAATAGGTAAATATGTGTGAAATTATCTAATAATATGACTATGATTACTGATTCCCTTGCCATGCATTGAAATAAATGTGACAGTACAAGAAGATGTTTCAATGATGTACAAACTTTGTGCAGCTTAGTTGTGTTAGTCATTTGGAAGCTAGGCCTGTGATTGGTGTAGGTAAATGCTTTTCTATCCTCCCATTGTTTAAGAAGGAGATTTCTGGTGGTATTGAGTTGCAAAACAAAGTCAACAACTGAGGAATCAATTTTTCTTGTCCCTGTCAGTATTTCAAATACCCAAGATGTGCTGAATTTACTGTTGCTGCACTTATTTTGTCCGATGTTAACTCGTGTAAAATACCTGCAGGTGACGACTACTCTGCTTTTCAAGCTATATCCTGCTGTAATTAATCTAGTAGTGCTGTTATGGTATCCTGCTGTCATTCATATAGGAGTGCTGTCATTCATATAGGAGTGCTGTTGAGGGACTATATTTGGAAAATATTTTTGAAAAATGTTTTTTTTAAAATTAATTTATTTTGATATTTTTAGATCATTTTAATATTAAAAAATATTATTTTAATATTTTAAATGAAAATCAATTTCTACTGCAATCCCAAATAGAGTCTCTATCTCCTTCTAGACTTGATCATGTGCTTTTGACATCCAGGTTGGATCTAAAGGAGAAATATTTCGATCAGACAGTGGTAAACAATGGATCGGTGGCTTAGTCGAAGTACCTCGTAACACATGAGCTCCATACATATTTTTCATAAAGTGGTACATCTAGTTTATTTGACTAGCACTCTGCTGCAGCCTTTTTTTCAGCCTCGTGCAGATCAAAGTCTGTGTTCCTCATGGACTAGCACAGTTTCGAGTTCAATTTAGATAGAAATTCTTCTCTTCCATGATTTTTTCGTTGTATCATATGTTCACTTCAGCTCGAAATTTCTGTGATAATTCATAGTAACCGATACTTGATGTCTTATTGATTTGTAAAATGAACATGTTCATAGTGCATATCTTAATTCAATTTTTAAGATTTTTCTGCATTCATGCTCAATGTTCTTGTGCCTTATTTATCTATTTATAACCAGAAAACCTGTTCATAAAAAAATATGTGGAGCTACGAATTATATTGTCAACTTAGATATCCGTGTAGTAGAGAAATTATCTTTAGGGCTAGCCCGGTTTAAGTCTTTAAAGTCTACATAAACTTTGATTTTACTTTTCTTTTTTAGTACTACTATTATGTTTGATACCTATTATGGATACTTAATTACTTTCAAAAAACCAGGGCTCTACTGTTTTTTGATTTTTGCCTTTACTTTGATCGAAATCTATGGATGAGTTTTTTTTAGCTTTTGTTTAAATGGCTTGTATTCTTATAATAACGGTACCTTGTGTACTATGATATTTGTATCCCAACCAATTATATATTTGTAAAATTAAGTAAAAACATCTATGTAATTTTTGAGCGATGTAATCAATTTTTCTCTTTCTTTAGGGGTGATCAAAGTTCCTATCCTCAGCTTTCTCTTGATTTTTTTGTTGCCAACATTTTATAGTTTCAAGTTCCTATTTAGCGAATTTCTAAACTTGTTCATGTTCTATTAATTTTGTAAATTTTCTAATGTTATTTTCATCCCTTTTTACATCTATTATATTTAAAATTCAACCATTCATTCTCAGTGTAAAGTGCAGGTGTTGTTATGGAAAATTTGTTTTCAGGGTTCCTAAAAGTAGAAAATGAGGTTTAAATTCACAATGAAATTATAAAGATGAACTTTGAAAATGCATGATGACATTAAAAGAAATTTTTGGCTAAAAAACAAAGATAAAATTCAATTGATATCTTGAGTCTTGATTGTAAAAAAGAATAAAAACAAAACAAAATAGAAAAGAAAAACAAATATAGAAAATGTCATAATCTAATAAGCATTGTTGATTATTTTTTGAATACCAATGGAGCTTCTCGGGTCTCCCAATCCTTGAGCTTCTCTCCTTCGACTAGTTTATGAACGTAGGTATTGACAACTTCTTTCATAGCATAGATGGTTAATTGCAGCAGCTTTTTATCTTTTCTTCTAGATTTGATCTTCTAGATAATGTCTTTGATTTCATCCTTTTCCAAAATGTTTATGCTTATAGAAGAAAGCTTTGGAAGAAATCTTTCATATCTCTGATAAGATAACATCACATATACAACATTCAAGAACGAAACTCTGATTAAAGGAATGACTAAGTTTTCTTCTTAAGGATTTATTCCTTCAATTCTTGTTATTCTCTTCTCCCTTATTGCACAACAACTTGTTTGTAATCCTCTTTCTCAGGCTTATATCCAAGTTAAAACCTTTATTTGAGCTTTCTTACATTAATCTAGTTGAGTTTTTCTTTTTCAATGTTATATCGGAAAGGAATCTTGTGCTTCAAGCTTTTAGTGACTATTTTGATGGCCTTTGAGATCCCTAGTTTCCTTACCATTGTGTTCTCAAGCACTCACTTAGTATTCACAACCTCAAACACATAAAGGTCTCCATCCTTACATTGTTCAACTTCAATGAACAAAACCACCACATTTCTCAATATCGATAGTCTTTTTGGCCTTAACGGTAAATAGAACACCATAGGTAATGTATTTCAAACATTGATACAACGACAATATGACCACTCCTTCAAAATGTATTCATGGCTTTCCTAACAACATACTATAGGAAGGGTGGATGTCCATCACTTGAAGGGTTACCATAAAGACTTGTGGACCTATGACTAATTCAACTTCAATTGACCCTATTGTTTTCCTTGGCGAGCCATTGTATGCTCTAGTTGTCATCACACCTGGCTACATATGTCAAGGACTTTTCAGCATGTCATCATCATATGCCTTGGCGATACATTAAGAGCTAAGTCATTATCGATGAGAACTTTACCAATGAGACAATCTTTGCATCAAACCTTGACATACAGGGGCTTGTTATGTCATGTTCCTTCAGTGCCAAGTTCATCTTCGGTGAAATACAAGTAATTGGAAACATGAATCCTTCCTACTAGATGTTCCATAGTCTTTTGTTTAATATCTTGGGGTACATAGGCCTTATTTAGTATCTTTTACAAAATATTACGATGCGACTCAGAGTTGAGTATCAATGATACATTAGAGATCTTAACAAAAGTTTTTTTCAACTAATCCACTGTACATTACTCACTATGCTTCATCAATTTCAGGAACTCGTTTTTTTCTTTCTTAGTTAGAAATTTATTTACCTTCATTTTTTTATTACAGTCCATTGCCTCTTTGCCCTTAGCTTTTCTTTGTTTTTCTAATTTCTCAAGCGTGAAACAACAACCACTCTGGGCTAGTGTGTTTATCTCAGTTTGGAACAAAGGCAAAAGAGTTTCTTCATTTGAGGTATAACTACAATTGCTTAGCATCACCTTATAGTTTATTTTGTTTGCATATAAGGGCTTAGTCAATACTCTATGAGATTCCATTAATTGTTGATTGGACCTTATACGTCTCTATATTCTTTATCACTCGTATCCCTCTATTGTCTTTTATAGCCTCAATTTTCAACTCTCTTAAAGTCATCATTCTTGTAATCTTTTGATGAAACTTGATGCCTTATTTTTATAGAACGGGAAAAAGTCATTTTCCTTGTGTTGTGTTCAATCAATTCCTCTAAGTGTCTAGAGTGTGCTAACATATTGTATAACCTTGTCATGGTCACTTTTAGAGCCTTTCCTTTGTTAGTAACCTCCACAACATCACCCCACTACCACCATCGTGTTTGGATAAGGGATTCAAATTCACATTAGATGAATCCTCAAAAGTGATCCACCTAATTCTGATCAGTTGTTATACCCTCTTCTAAAAATCTACGTAGGTCTCAATGGTATGACCTGCATCACCAACATTGTAATCACAAGTCAACTTGAGGTTGTACCAAGTTTGGAAAGGTTGTTGTGTAGGTGATATTGATAGAGGAGCAATCTGTCCAATACTTAAATTTTTGGCATATGACTCTTTTAGGGTTATTAGCAAGGGTGGTAATTATTTTTCTAGTTATCAATTGTCTCTCCTTTGATAACTAGTTTAGATACTTGTAGGAAATTTCATTTGATGGGGTTGGTTTGGGATGAATGGTTTGAAAAGTTGATACTAGTGATTTAGGAAAAAGGTGTTTAGTAGTTTTTGTCTTTCCTTTTGCACCTGCCTTCTAGGTTATCCACCTCAATTTCTTTATTCTTTCAAACAAAACCCCTTTTCTTTATAGGTTTTGCAATTCTACCTCTTCGGATTCTTTGTTGACTCCTTTTAGCAATTCACATTATATCATAGAAATGCTGAGCTGAGCTACCTATAAGGTGTTATCATATGAGGCCCTAAAAGTATTGGCAAATAACATCACTATTTTCATCTCTATTAGTGAAGATTGTACATTAATAGCTTGGTCTCGTCACATTTGGGCATAAGTCCTCTAGACTCTTGAGTTCCTTTCTCCATGGTAATCATATTGGTCCTATCAAGAGCAATTTCAAGATTGAACTTGTATTACTTTAAGAAAACATCTGTTAGGTCCGTCAACTTCTTGATCTAGGCGTTGTTCAACCTTATATACTAGCAGAGGGTTGACCCTGTTAGGTTATCCTGAAAGAATTAAATTAACATTTTATCATCATGGATAACTTCTACCATCTTGTTATAGTAGAAACGAAGATGAGTTTTTAGGCATTCCATCCTGGTATACTTAACAAATTCTAGCACCATGAACTTCCTTAGAATCACAATGTTAGACACCAAACATACTTCACGTGCTTTAATTAGGTCAACTAAATCATTTCCTTCAACTGTCTATGACCTTTATTATAGCACGATCCATTTATCATACCTTACATGATCAACAAATCTAACGTCTTGTGGATCCTCAATTGCTAAATCCATTGTAATTGGGATATGGATGGGTTAAGTGGAATCATGATGTTTATTTTGTGTATTTGCCCATTTATTTTGAGGTGCAAAAGTGATTTGAGTTGGTGGTGGTGCTTCACTAGGTTGAGTAAACATTCCTTATTCATTCTTTGCTCTTAATGATTGCTCAAGCAAATTGGTTAGGTGTGATACATCATTCAAAACTGCTTCAAGCTCTTTTTGGTACTAAGCTTTTAATTATGTCATTTCTTTGTTTTCTATCATTTTTCTTAGTAAAGTGTTGTGGATTTTAGAAGGAGGACCAATATTTCTCAGTCTAGCATATGCATCCACAAATGTATAAGACAATGCATGATTATGATAAGAATGCTAGGAGTATTGCTTTTCAAGTTAGCTCGAATCATATTCACCAAGAGAGAGATTTTGTATAAAGGATGGGTCAGCACCATTTTCATTAATTCTTGATAAGTTCATTACATTTTAAAAATATAGAGGTGATAAAAAAAAATTAATCTATTTCCTCCACCTCTTTGACCAAAGGTAGGAAGACAAAACTGCAATTCTCAATTTTCTCCCAAAGACATTAATTTTAGCTAGACTTTGGTGATAGCGATGTCCTCTCCTATAATTTATGCATTGATTCTAACAATCCAAGCATGCGCAACAACTTCATGCATTTGTTCATCTGTTTTGGTCATCTTTTATATGAGCAACATAAAGGTTTTGTTCAAAGCAGTATTGGTGGTGTCGATTTGATATTTGTGTTTTTTCATTGATGCTAGTTTTTCATCCAAATACTTCACCTTTTCTTTCCTTCTCAAGTTATACCCTCAAAACTTTTATTGCATTCTTTTTAACTGCTAACTCTACTTTAATAGCCTTAAAACCTTTTCTTTTACTTTCCTTTTTTGCAAACACCATCAAATGATTCTCCAACTCCATATAGTTATTGTTCACATCCTTATACTTTCCAATTTCATCCATCAACTAAACTAAACTTGTGCAAATTTCTCTTAGTAATACTTTGCATTTGCTTGGCACTCGTTAAAGTCAATTTTCAATGCTTCATTACAAAGTAAATTTGCATCCAATTCAAGCTTGTCCCTCCTTACTCCTTTTCACTTTTCCCCTAACATTCTTCTCCCCACCTAACTTTATCTTAAACTTTGTTTTTCTCGCATCTCTAAACTGTATTTTCTCATCTAGAAAGGCTCTCTTCTTATCCCCTTCCAACACCATTTCTTCCAACATTGGATTATTTATTACGTTTTTGCTCAATTCTATTTGAAGTTTGTCCACTTGTCCTTTTAACTCTTCTAGATTGTAAACCCTTTTTCTCTTAATAGGTTCTTTTACAGTTTAGGGATATATGACTCCTAAATAAGGCATAGTTCAAGCAACTAAATCTCTCTATCTTGCATATCCTTTACTTGTACTTAGAACCCTCATATCTTTTATCTCAATTAAAACCAGATAGTTCCAATCTTGTTTGATGATTTCCAAAACTTTTTGTGCAATGGGATCTTTGAACAAACCAAAGAACTGAGCAATTCCTATAGTCCTTGGAACAAATTGCATGCTCTCAAATTGCCTTACCACAAGGGAAGTAGCATAACTTACATAATCTATAATCCCTACCAATGGCACCCAATGTATTTGCCCACAACTTATCAGGACATTTAGTGTCATGACCTAAAGGGCTCTCTACTTGAAACCATTATGAGGTAAACCTTCTAGTTTGTCTACCCAACTTTGATTGTCTAAATCTTTCAATTCTTCTTCTTTCACTATCCTCAATGGTATTTGGTAGAACCACTAAAAATTATTGAAGACAGGCCTTTTCTTTTCAATGTGATAACCATATACAACAACTGTATGCAACCACCTCATTGCTCTTTTTCTAGTCCTCCTACAATGGTTAAGTGACATGAATGTTTCAATTAAAATAAAAATTGCCAGATTGACTTGTATATTGTCATACTCTATATAAGCAGCAATGGTATCCAAGCTCACTACACTTGTTTGGCTTGGGAACAAAATGAGGCCAAATATGCCAAAGGTAATCAATCTTTCTTTTTCTGATCCTAACTTCTTTTCTAGTTCAATTCTTATCATCTTCCATTTTAGACTGGTAACATTCTTATCCAAAAACTTTTCTAAGATGGAGATTTTGAGTAGCTTTGATAATTCAAGGATGATTTTATTAGATTTCAAAGAAAAATAAATCCTATATAGATGGTTTTGAAACTTGGTCAACATCCCATATTCCTCCATAGTGGGACATAAGTCTATGCTCCCAAAACAAAAATACTAGTAGTCTGAATCTCAAATGTTAATTAGAACTTGCACAACAACGCTTAAAACTTCTACCTTTGTAATCTCTACCAAGCTTATGTATTTCCTAAACAATGCTTCCTTATCCATATTTTAGAAATCAGTCATTAACTTGTTCACCTAATTCACAATATGATTCAATTCTTAATTGGTGATAGCTTCTTAGTATCGCTTCTAAGGTAGTTTCCTTCAACAAATATGATAGTTCATATTTTTTCTCATATTCCTTAATGCAAAATATAGTAGTGGTGGCTATTTTTTTGACAAGTCTTGCAAGTTAAGATGGGTTAAGCTTGTTTTCATGTAAAAAGATATTATGGAGCATACACTCTAAGGATAGATTCTAGTTTCTTTATGTGAGATATTGGGTAGGTTTTCTACTTGGTCTCTAAAGTGGATCTCTTTTTATCCTAGTTATCACCCTTATGAAGACAATATGGAGGCTCAATAGATAGGGGATGACACATTTACCAATCATTACAAGTCTAAGAACTCGCCAAATAGTTGAGATTTACACAAACTTAAACCTTAACTCAAGTCATAAGACAAGTTGCTAGTCCTTCTCCTAACTTAAAGTTTGATGTGTGTTTCCTAAAAAATATAAGAATAATAAAAGTTATGCATGATAGGATGTAAAAATATTACTCATATCCAATATACCATATATGACAATATGTAAAAATATTACTCATATCCAATATACCATGTATGATAGGATGTAGAGATGCATATTAAAGGGTTTTAAACAAAATAAAGTCATTCATATCAACCACATAAAAATAAAAAATACATAGCATAAACAAATAAATTACCAGGCGTAGTCCAAACATCCTAGTGAAGTTGCCATCTTGTCGTAGTGACCCTCCTCGTGAGTGGGGATTAATGTCGGGTTTTTTGTTTTGCAATAAAAGAAGTTGCCACCTAATATTATGGTTACTAGAAAATATAAATAATCTTTTAAAGATTCTAAGGCAATGGACTAATTGCGCAAAGAGAAAGTTTTAGCATACCTAGTATGCCTTGCCTAAGTTAAGTTACTTTGGTGTTTTGGTTTGCCTTATGATTACTATGGTATTGGTGTTATCTAATCAATAATATTTGGATAGTTTTTCTATGATGAATAAATTTGACTTTGAAATCTAAAAGGAGTACCCTAGGCCAAATAGATCATACCTTTAGATTTTTGTATACTAAGGAGAATCGATGCAAATCTCTTAAAATCTATATTTGATTTAAAATAAATTTACAACCTATAAATTAAGAGTCAGCTAGGACAGAAATTTAAGGAGATTTAATGTGCTTAAAATCTTTTTTTTTTCTTTTAGTATTTCAAGTGTTTGCAACTCAAAATCACAAGGAAGAGGAACAAAAATTTAGAAATCTATAGAAATTATGAGCGTTTTAATAACCTGTTTTAATTTTAGGGTTTTATGCTTTCATCACTTGTAAACCATGGAGTCAAAAATTGAAATATCTTCAATTATAATCAAAGCTTCTTTCAGAGATATGTTGATTAAATAAATAATAATGACCTATTATTCCTAGAAAAATATTTTGGATATTTTCCACTTAGAATTTATTTATCAAAATATTAAAAGTGAATAATAACAAATTATCCTCAATAATGTCTTGTATATTAACCCTTTTGGGATTTTTTTACCTAAATATTAACAATGAATAATATATGAATTCTCCAAAAATAAGATTTTGTATTTCTAAAATATTGACCAATATCTTTTAGAATTTATCATCATGTTGTAAAATTCAGAAAAACAAAAAACTAATTTTTGTGTTTATGAAATCCATACTAAAACATATTTTATTTTAAAAAAAAATGAATGCTTAAGATATGTTAGGGTATTTTCGATATGCATTAAAATATTCTACACCAACTAAGAACTGGGTGTTTTAAATATAAGATTAGTATTTTTTTCAATATAAAAAAAATATAGACCTTGAAACAAATATGCTAGAAAATAATTAATATCTCTTTTTTTATATATTTTTTAGAAGAAAAGAAAAAAAAGCAAAGAGGGAGAGAGAACTGGGTCATTGGCCCAAACCAATGACCTAGTTGGGCAAACAAGAGGCATATGTGAGTTGTCTCATGCATGCTTCCTTAGTTACTAATCAAGTGAATTATAATGCACTTGAATAGTAAAACAAGGGCGTGCACAGTGACTATATAATTAAAATGAAAAGTGAAGAGAAATGCATGAAAACTTTCTTGGCGACTAATGAGCGAAGACGATGCTAGTGGAGCTTTTACAGATAACCAGTGTCACTGGTTTTGGAGACAGTGATAATAGCTGGAAAAGCTAGTGTTTATCTTTGTCTTTCTTTTCTCGTTGGAGACGATGAACAATTATAAAGGTGTTACATGATAGTTGAATGGACATTCTTTCTTTATTTTTTTTCTTTCTTTTTTCTGTTCTGATGGTTGCCTCTCCTTCATTCTCTTTCCCTTTCTTTTTTTCCTTTTCTTTCCTCCTTTAGGTTAGCAAGTGAGGTATATATATATCCTATACCTAACTCTATTTAGAAAAAATTTAGCGCACTAATCTAGGATGTAAATCTTAGGTTACTTGTAATTGTATGAAATGAAATAAGAAAACAAATATTTTGATATTGATATTCTAATGACTCTAGTGCAGAACAAAACTTGATTTGCAGCTCAAAAATCAAGCAAGAGAATCATGAAAACTAGAAGGAAATTGCAAAGTATTTGCAGATGGGGGGTTGCTCTTAAAATGACAATGAACACCACCACACTAATTAAATTGTGAGAAAATTTTCTCCTTTTATACTAGACATTCAAATGGGAGAATCTAGAGCTTCTGATATCGAAATCAAGCGATTCAAAAGCTCAAATTCATCTATACATATAGGACTATAACTTTCATAAAGGATCAAAAATGAAAAAAAAAATGTTTTGAAGAGCATAATATACCTACAATCTCCTTGTTCAAAAGGATCTCTTGATATGATTTGAAAATTGACAATGTCAAGCATACCACATATGATTGAGAGTCTAACATAAGAATATTAGCTCTAGAACCCAATAAATGTGCAAATTTTGAGTGATTATCCGTCTTTAAAAACTAGATAAAGAAAAAAATGAATTTAGCATTATAAGACTACTAAATAATCTAAGACTACTAATGATTTTGGTAATAAAAAAGGAGGATAAGAAAAACATAAGGCAACAAAGACAAGATTCAAAAACAATTTACTCTCTACTTTTATCAATCGTCCAATAACCTTGAGATAAACTCATGCATTTGGTTCAAAAAGGATATATCTCATCTCCAACACATAAGCCTAAAAATGAGTAACAACAAGAGAATTTGTAACACTTTATTCTAGTTGTCCCCCTCTCTCTTACTCTATCATTTCTCATTTTTGTTTTATTGCCTAAGAAACCAAATTATCTTCTTAAAAAAATAGTCTCCCTTAAGTAGACATATTTACATTTAAATACTTCAATGATAATTTCCTTAAAGGGAGAAATAACCTTGCATAAAATCTTCCATCTTTGACTTATAGAGGCTAAATTATCAAAATAAAGACTTGAATGTCAGTCTGGATTCTTTAGGATGTAATTTGAATGCTTTAAGACATTATTGGGACTTGTTTCTTTACAAAACTTATCTGTTGGCAGAATGCATAAGGCATAATAGAAAAATCATATTTCTCTCATATGAGGTCATTTTCCAATTACCCTTCATACTCTAATATGTATTTGAGTCAAGAATCCAAATAAATTAAGTTTGAATCAAATGGACTTTTATAGCTCAAGATACACAAGTTGTAATGTTAGAAGATTAACACTAGTAGAATACAAAGTTTGACTTTGAAGAATGTGATTTCTATTTTCTGTATTTATTTATTTATTTTTCTTTCCATATATTTCTAGAAAAATATGGATGTTAGATTTATAATTCCACTAGAATAACTTCATTTTGACTTCTATAACTCAAGCTTTGCACAAAACATCAACTGAAGGCAAATCTATCAATTTCTTTCAATTTTCCTCCTTTTTGAATATTTTATCCAAAAATACCTTCAAAACATAAAATAAAGAATATCAAGGTATTTTATATATAAAACATAGGCAAAACACTTGGTAAATGTGAGTAAGACTATAAAGTAATATGATTGCATCAATATAGAAAAAAAATATAAATAACTTCTTGAAAGGTAAAGTTGAAAGGAATGTTGCACCACTAATTTTATCAAGTGAAGAGTTATATGATATAGTCTCATATGATGAGAAAATTATACTTGGTTATGAATTTGATAAGTATAAGTTTCTTAGTTTTGGTGTGATTTATAAATAGGTAAAGTGAAGTATTTTTTTAGGAGCTTACTTATTAAAAAAACTAATGCCCTTTGCAACAATTTAGATGTCTTGCATACAAGAAGAATAAGTTTGAAAATATTTTTAACATGGTTATAAATGTTAAAGGAAAAAAAAAAAGGCAACATAAAATCTAGAATGAATATAGTTATATTTTAAAATCATTAGAATATAGACTTTTTTTTTAATCATGGAAGTATGAATTCCAATTGCATTAAGAATTCAACTTGATTAGGAAATCCTGGTAGGAGTATGATTGATTAGGGTACTTGTCATAAAGCCTAAAGCTATATTTTTCTTTGATATAAAAACACAATTTCTTGTTTATAAATGGCTAAAGAGTATGCATTTTTCTAATGGATATGCTTTAAACATAGCTAAATTGGTGAATTTGAAGAAATGCAAATTATATGGAATGAAAAGTCATGATTATCATATATTTATGTAAATAGTCACTTCAATTTTAATAGGGATTTAATGTCATAATAGATATAGGATGCACTCACAAGGACTAATCACTTTCTTAGATATATTCGCTTGAACTCCCAGCATATTGAGCAACTTAAAATTAATATCATTAAGATAACATACAAGGTTTAAATGATCTTTCTTTCTTTTTTTCAATTGTACATGTCATTTGCCTATACATTTAGTGTATGAAGTAAAAGTTATCCAATACAGATGGATGTATATTTTTAAGAGGTTAGGAATTGCATAAAACACAATCTTTTTAAAATATTTTAATGATACAACTATATTATTTGATAGTTTTACTTGTATTTAGCTAGTGTTTTGTCAATGTTTTATATATGAAATATCTTGATATTTTTTATTTTATGTTTCAAAGATATTTTTGGATGATAGATCAAAATTAAAGAAAATTAGCATATTTGACCTTTAGTCGATGTTTTGTGGAGAGCTCAAGTTGTAGAGGTCATGATTGTCATATATTTATATGTTTACCTTTATGCAAGTACTTGTTTGATGTGACCATATTACTTGATAATTTTATCCACATTTAGCTAATGTTTTGTCTATGTTTATATATAAAATACCTTGATATTTTTGCTTTATATTTCAAAGATATTTTTGGATGAAATATTCAAAAAGGAGTAAATTAGAGAAAATTAATAAATTTGATCTTTAATCGATGTTTTGTGGATAACTTAAGTTGTAGATGTCAAAATGAAATGATTCCATTGGAATTTGAAATTTAACATCCATACCTTTTTGGAAATCGATACCAAGAAAATAAAGAAAGAAA
The DNA here is from genome assembly GCA_015731905.1 of Salix dunnii. NCBI lineage: Eukaryota > Viridiplantae > Streptophyta > Magnoliopsida > Malpighiales > Salicaceae > Salix > Salix dunnii. Next base: position 5,156,005 of record CM027676.1, read on the forward strand.
GACCATAAAAAATCATAGGCTTCAAAGTCAAATATTGCATTCCATTAATGTTGATTTTTGGTCATTTCTACTTGAATAGTTTGAACTATAAAAGTCGATTTGATGCAAACTTTGTTTTTTTTTTTGGATTTCTGACTCAACCCAATAAGCACACAAAATTTCATCATAAAAAACTCATATGAGAGCGTTGTGATTTTACTACGATGACACATGAATTTTGTCATTAGACATGTTTTGAAAAGAAACAAGGCCAACTTATATCCCAAAGCATCAAAACTGACATCTAAATCTTTATTTAGGCAATTTAACTCATCTAAGTAATGATTGAGGATTCTTGCAAGGTTTTTCTTTTAGGAAAATAATTATTGAAGTATTTAAATATAACATTATCTATTTAAGAGAATACTATTTTGTAAAGTAGGGATCAGAGTTTCTTATGCTATAAAAAAAAAGAGAGATAAGGAAGAGTGAGAGCGCAAGAGGTAGCAAGAATAGAGAAACACGAAATACTCTCTCCTAAAATCTCAAATTCAAATATTCTTCCATCTCTTATAGTAGTTGTTTAGTAGATACACAATGCTAAACTATTTTTCTTGGTTGCAAGGACACAAAAATCTTCTGATTTCAAGAACTGTAATATTTATTCTTTCATTTATTTTTAGTTTATATTATGAATGAATATCCATGTTTTCCAATGTATATTTCCTATTATTTTTATCTTAATTGCTAGAACAGTCTCTAAGTTGTTATTGTGAATAATCTATTGCTAAATTTGCTATCAAAACTGGAGTTGTGGTATATAAATTTATGAAGTAGTTGACCTTAATAATTGTTGTGGATATATGTTATTAATCTTAAGGAGAACATTAAAACAAATTAGTATGAATTGCGGAAAATTATGTTGTATAGGCTAATAAATATATCAATTTTTTAAGGATGTCATTAAACTAAATCATTAGTTTGGGCACTGTGATTGCTTGTCGGTTAGAGTTATTTATATAATGGATCTATTAGCTAACTAACAAAAAAAAAATATAAAAACTCAGAATATAAATTGAAGTTTCATTTCAAGGATTGGTTTTGGTTTCCATAGGTGGATTAATTATCATCAAAGTTTTTTTGATAAATTTTAGTTTTATTTAATTTTATTTGATTATTTAATTCTTTATTAGTCTAAGTAATCACCAATCAAACCCCCCAATTGCATGACAATATGAACTAAACATTTCTCAAGGGATCGATCCTTTAATTGCTCTATTTTATATTATCTTGTGCGTGATAATAACGTGTTTTTTTAAAAGGGTTAATAATTTCAAACTTCTACTTGATGTGATCTAAGTAACATTAAGAGATTCATTAAAGGTTCTAGTTGGTTTAGTGATAAAGTACGATTTTAAATGGACAAAAACTTTCAATGAACTTTTTCAAGTCATATGAGCTAAGGTATACTTTAAGAAGATATTTAATAATAGGTTAAAAACCTTGATTAATATAAATAATGTTCAAAAAAAGCTTTTAGATGGGTATTTAAACAATGAAGAAAGATTGCAAATAATTATATGCACTATTGAGGACTTTAGAGACTTGACAACATTACCATTGGTCTAAGGAGTTAGGGATTCATATCGTTCATGAATTGTTAAACCACTTAAAAAGTCAAGGTAAGTTGAATTGTAGATATTCTAGGTGAGTCTAATTTATTGAGATCTTATATGTCATCAAATACAAGCAAGCTAAAGAAAATATAGTTGCAATTACATTATTGTAAATGTATGTTTTTCTTAATACTTTGAATATTGGACTTTTAGGATTTGAGTATATGAAATAATTATATCCTAATGATATTAATTTAAATGAAATTTATTTTCAATGTTGGCTAACAACAACTAACGGATTTTTTTAGGCATGATGGACTTTTATGTAAATATAAAAGATTATGTGTGCTTAATTGTTTAATACATGAATTCCTTATAAGAAACATTTATATGGAACATTTATAAGACACTTTGGTATTACTAAGAATTTAAACATTTTACATGAATAATTTTATTGGCTTAACATAAAAGAAATGTGTCAAGAATTTATGATAGGTACATAGCTTATAAACAACTTGAGTCTAAATTGATGACTTATAGGTCACATACACGTTTAACCTTGGATTAATATTTCTATGAATTTTATTTTGGATATACCTAGGTTAAGAAAAGAAATAATTTGTTGTTGTAACACCGTAAAATTTCTTAACAATTTAGAATTTAAAAGATTAGACCATATTGTATTTATCTTCAAATTATTATTTTATTTTGCTTTTCTTTTTTTTTGGATTTTAGAGAATAAGGAAAAAATATTCTTATTATAGATGAAAAGTACAAGCCCAACTACCTCTCAAAGCCTATAAATAGAACATTCCATGCTTTATGGTGCAATGTTTTGGGGGTTTTGAAGGTATGGATTTTTCTTTCAATCGTTGTAAGGACCTAGACTAATTTAACAAGTATCAAATTGATCTAGCATCTAAATCTACTGAATTGAAAAAACAATGTAAAAAGCAAAAAACTTAATGATATATAACTTAAGTTGACTGATTATGCATCAAAATCTAGACTCGTATGTATTCATTGTTTTTTATTGGTTTTTTATAATAATAATTGATGTGCTTTTTAGTAATGAAGTTTCTTTTAATGTTTTGATAGGTTTTTGGAGCTTTAATTATTTCAGAAAATTTTATGTCAGAATTCATAACAAAGAGTTGAAGAGAAATTTAGTTGAAAATTGAAGCAAATCATAATTAAAAGTGCTACAAATTTAGCCCAAAAATAAACTCTATTCCAATCCTAGAAAATATTATCTTATGATCTATTTCAATCTGAAACTTGCCTTATGTTGTGTGCATACGTCAACCATCAAACACTCAAGGTTTCATTGTCAACCTTACCCAAATAATAGGTACATTTGTATCCTTATATGATGCTTAAATTCAACCCAAAATCAGCTTCCAAATCAGCCCAAGCACAATCCATGATCTTACATGTCCACACAACAAATAACATCTTATTTATTTTGGGTAATCCATTGATCTAAGAGGGAAAGTTGGAGAGGAGATTCTTACATTATTTTGGGTAAAAAAAAAAGAAAAAGTTAACTCAAAAGGGAGGGAAAAAAACATGAACCAAAGTCTTCTCCAAACTGCCTAATTTGACTTTTCAGAACCTTTAAGTGTTGTAGCCAAACTTTTGACTCAAGTTAATCATGGTTATTTCATGTTTATTAAAGTGTTCTTATATATAATCATGGTTGGATAATCTCTTTATTAAGTACAAATCAAGGATGATGGTGATTGAGGTGAGTTCTTTAAGATATGAATGAATCGTAATGTTTATCTTCTCATTTTCTTCATGAATGTTTTATTATTGCAAAGAAATTTTAGAAATCAGTTAGTTAATGTTATAATCTTGAATTTTTATACACCAACCTTAGTTTTGGTATAAATATTGCTTGATTCATTGTCTTACTTAATATAAAAGTATTCGTTCATTATTAAGGAATAATCAATCTTCATCTTTTTAAATTTCACTGTGATATCTTCTGATCTAATATCACCATCATTTATATTAGATTGAGTTATCTTATATATGTTGAAGGAATCACCACTACATCACCATTAAAATTGATTTGCAACCAAAACTTACTTTTTCTTGTCATTTAAAATCTATTTACACTCTTTCATCTTTGATAACAAATCCATATATTATTTTCAACCAAATTATTGTTAATTTAATTTCTATCTAGTTTTTTTTGTTGCTACCTAGCTTAATATCAAGATATAGCTCTCTATGGATATGACCTCGATCTTACCAAGTTAATTGCTACATCGCAGACTCGTGCACTTATGATTTAAAACAAGTTGATCATAAAAAGCGGTCAAGCAATTTTGGTGTTGTTAGGGAGCTAGTAAGTAAAGGTAACAAATTTAGATTTAATTATTGGAAAACATAAAAAAAATACATAAAAAAACTCAAAATGTATGGTTTTATTGCATTAAAAAAGAATAAAATAAAATAAAAAAATTTGACCTCAACTTTTCAGATATATGACTGTGGTCTTGAATACTAATTGTTTGATTTTCATTGATTCAATTGTTTTTATTTTAATGTCTATTCTAATTAGTTTCTAATAATTATTATTTATATTATAAGGTTGATACTACTACGTCTTCTTTATTTTATTTTATTTTGTTTTGTTATGATTATTTATCTAATATTTATTGTTTGAAGTGCTTGGCTGGTATCACCGCCTTTTTATTCATACTTGTTATAATTATCTTTAAATTTTATTGTTGTTAATATTTTTTATTAGTTGGAGTGTGAATTTTCTAATTTGTTGTATTTTTTTCTCAGCTATTACTTTATCTTTTACATTTGATTTACTTTTATTTGTAATCTTCCTTTGCTTTTCTTTTTTCCTTTCCTTTCCTTTCATATTCATATAATTGTTATATTATTTTCCATCATGGCTAATGTTGAAGATATAGAAGGTGAAAAGAGTGTTCGAGGTAATGGACCTCCACAATCCATTGATCAACCTAATTTTCAAACTCTTAAAGAGTATATTTACCCGGCTAGATAAAGTACACCTTTATGTATTATCTTGCCTCTTAACCAACAAGCTTTCAATTTGAAACCGAACATGATTCGAATTTTTCCCACATTTCATGGTATGGATTTTGAAAATTCATACATACACATTAAGGACTTTTAAGAGATATGTAATACCTTTATTGATAGAACATGCACCGAGGAAACTATTTAGCTTAAATTGTTCCTATTCTCTCTAAAGGATAAAGCCAAGCTTTGGCTAAACTAGTATCCGAGGTCTATAAGTACATGGAGGGAAATGCAAGCTGAATTTTTGAAAAAAAAAAAACACTTCCCCACTCGTAGGACAACAGACTTACAACATCAAATGATGAACTTTTCTTGTAGTCCAAATGAGTCATTTCACCAAGCTTGGGAAAGGTTCAAGGACTTTTTAAATGCTTGTCCCCACTAAGGTTTTGAGATATGGAGTTTAGTGAGTTTCTTCTACGACTCTCTTACAATAGATTTTAAAAAGTTAGTGTCAACTATGTGTAATGGTAAGTGTTATGACAAAGAACCAATTGAAGCCTTCAATTTTTTTGATCAATTGGATGAAAACACGAAGCAATGGGAGACCTCTGTCCCACTTCATGTTGAGTCTAGAAATACCATTTCTCATTCAAGAGGGAAGTTTTAATTGAAAAGTGATTGGTGACCTCAATGCTAGATTAGCCTCATTGGCTAGAAAAGTAGAGTCTCTTGAGATTAAAAAAAATGCATATCATGAGTGAATAACAAGAGGAAAGTTTTGTTGTTTGTGAGAACAAAGGGTATAGGACAACTGAACCACCTAAATTTTGGATAGACAAATGAGGCTCTTCAATACCTCAAACATTTCAACCTCCACCCCAACCATTTCATGCTCCCACTCATAACATGTACCAATCCCCTCATAAGAGATCCATAGAGAATACTCTTCAACAATTCAAGCAAACACAAGGAGGAATCAACAACCAAGCCTATAAATTTCAAGATTAGACCATTAGGACCTTACATGACATTCAAAGTCAACTAACCAAGTTGACTCAATCAATAAGCATTCAAGAGAAGGGAAAATCCCAGCTCAACCAATGCTAAATTCTAAAGGTCAAGTACATATGAGTGAATCCTCACCCAGTGAACCTTCAAAACATGAACAAATCCAGGTCATCATCACCCGTAGAAGTGGAAAGATTATTAACAAAACTATAGGTTTTGGGATTCCTAAAGGTATTATAGAAGAGAAATCTAGGGAAAATGAAGAGGGAATCAAAATACAAGTGACAAATGAGAGTTTGAGTGGGAAAAAAAGTGAGATAAATGAGAGAGAGATGAGTGAGAAAGGAGATGATTCAAGAAAAATTAGAGGCAAAGTGAATGATTTAGAATATCTTCCAAGAGCACCATTTTCATAAAGGTTAGGAAAACCTAAACATGATCTCATGAGCTCGGAAATCTGTGAATTGTTCAAACGAGTGAATGTAAACATTCCACTCTTTGATGCAATTAAACAAGTCCCAACTTATGCAAAGTTCCTTATGAACTTGTGCACAGTCAAAGGGAAATTGAATGTGAAAGAAAGAGCCTTTCTAACTGAACATGCTAGTGTCATCATCCAGTTTCACTCTTAAATATAAAGATCATGGTTGTCCCACCATTTCATGTATTGGAAGTCATAAGATAGACCAAGCTTTGTTGGATTTAGGAGCAAGTGTGAATTTAATACCCTACACTATTTATGAGAAGTGAGGTTTATGAGAAATCAAGCCTACTCAAATCACCTTTTAATTAGCTGATAAGTCAATCAAGATTCCTCGAGGTATTATTGAGGATTTGTTGGTCTAAATAGATAAATTCTACTTTCCTATTGATTTTATAATGTTAGACACCGCACCTATTCAAGGTTATAATGCTCTCATTCCAATCATTTTAGGTAGACGTTTCCTAGCTACATCCAATGCTTTAATTAATTGTAAGAATGGGGTGATGAAATTGTCTTTTGAGAATATGATTGTGGAGATGAATATTTTCAATATCTCCAAACAAATTGGTCAACATGAGGACATTAGAGAGGTAGATTTGATCCAAACCATTGTTAAGAACACTATGAGAGAGAATGGATAAAGGATACATTACAGAGAACTTTAATTCATTATTAACTATTTTATTCTTTGGAATGTGTTGATGAGGAAGTAAGAGAACTTGAGGCTTATCTAGATCCATTTGGGATAGCCTGGATTGGATTAACCCATTTTGAGTTTGCAATAGGCTAAATGATACTTGCATCAAGTAGTTTAAGCACTTCACCTCTCCTACTTTCTCCATGGTTGGTTCAATCATCTTTGTATTTGCCTCATAAATGTAGCCTCTTCTTTAAGATAGATTCTATGTGTACATAAAAGAGGGCTAATTCCTTTCAATTTACTAATTGTCTACCCAATTGCTTTTATGTGTTTTCTCACCTCTGAAAAGTTTTTGTTCTTGCTCTATGCTAAGTTTGGATGAAATCACAATAGGACATGATTTATCTTCCCCTAGAAATGCATACTTAAGATCACTCGATAAAGGCTTCCTTTTCAGTTTATAAGGTTAGAAAAGAGATGTCTCAACTTTCATTTTGGCTGAAATCAAAGGCTCAAACGATGGAGTCCATTGACCCGTTGACATAATAGGTATTAGATATGGATAAGTCTCAAATTTTGGAAAGTTATGGCTACAACACCGAAAAAGTTTTGGAAAATCAAATTAGACAGTTTGGAGAAGACTTTGGTTCATGTTTTTTTTCCTCCCTTTTAAGATGACTCGTTCTTCTTTTTTTATCTAAAATGATGTAAGAATCTCCCCTCCAAATTTCCCTCTTAGATCAATGGATTACCCAAAATAAATTAAATGTTATTTTTTATGTGGACATGTAAGATCATGGATTGTGCTTGGGCTGATTTGGAGGCTGATTTTGGGCCAAATTTAACCATCATATAAGGATATAAATGTACCTATTATTTGGGCTAAGATTGACATTGAAACCTTAAGTGTTTGATGGTTGAAGTTTGCACACAACATAAGACAAGTTTGGGCTTCAAATAGTTCATATGATAATCTTTTCTAGGATAGGAATAAAATTGATTTTTGGGGTAACTTTGGAGCACTTATCTTCATTTTTATCAACCAAATATCTTTTTATCTAATATCACCATCGTTGATAGTAACTTGATTCAAATTGACCTATATATATATATATATATATATATATATATTAAAAAGAGTTTAAAATAAGTGTAAAAGATGAATTGATGATCTAATTAAAGAGATAATAGATAAGGCTTTTATGTAACATGTTTTGAAATGTTGTAGTGTGAGTGTCGTTCTATATTGAAACCACATGAAAAATTATATATTATATATTTGAAATTAATGTGTGCTCTCTCTTCTCACATGTTTTTCAACCATATGATATGATGGAGTCTCATTGTTCACATCCAAATCAACAAATTCGTGTAGTATCTTTTCTTCTCTCACTCATTTACAACTAAACTTCAGTCTCATCATTGACAAAGGCACAAACATGTCAGCCATTTCTCCTGTAAACAAGGTCAACCTAGCTTTTGAATTATAACGCACGAAAACTAACAAGAAGTTTAATGCATGTACACTCCTACTATTAACTAGAATATAAATGATGTGGATGTTTTACTGTTTAGAATACTGTGGACTATGAGGTAATGCATTATGGATTGCAACTGTGTGCAGACTATTGTGCACGTAATGAACCTAGTTGGCTTTATGTTGTCTGGGGCGCATTTGTTTTTTAAGCTTTTGTTGAGATTACATGCGTGTCTTGGGTGTGTTTTTTTAGGCAGAGACGGTGCGGGTTGTTTTTTGTTGAGACCAATTCGAGCGGAGGGGATAAGGGTTTTTGGCTTGCTTTCAGTGTCAACATGCGGTGATTTTCCCTGTGATTGTTACGAGTATGTTAGATAATGGAACTAAAAGAACAACAAAATCTTTTAAAAAAATAGTGCAAACAAACCAAATCAACCTAATCCAAACAAAAACCAAACTTTAATTACACAAATAACAAAAACAAACACAACCCATTTACATACAAAAACCATTAAAAAAATAACTAAATCTTAAACAATAATGAAAAAAAATCTTAATTAAGAAAACAAAAACCTAGATGCCAAAAAGGTCTAAAATTTAGAAATTTACAAAGGACTGATGATGAACTAGAGTCTTTTTACAGTTGATAGACACATTATCAATGCTAAAACATTGTCTACACAACATCGTGTACTAATAGTAGCAACAACAATAACAGATAAACGTATTGGTGGTCTACTGTTACTTTCACCTTAACCCCCATTATTTCCTTCCATTTTTTCACATTCCTAATAAAACCCACTGCCAAATTAAAAAAAATAAGCAAAAACTTTGATTCATTTAGTTCAATTAATTGAGCAATGACTTACCGAGTCAACTCAGGAAAAAATCAAATGTTGGAGGTACAAAGATTTGAACTTTTATTTAGAATATGAGTGCTAAAGAGGTTAATTTGAAGGTTGGTTAGGACTAGGGTTAAATTAGATTTTTCAAGGATGCCACTTTGGCAATTCATTGTTGAATTATGATCTATGCAGAGAGAGACACACACACAGATTTCATGCATTTAAAAGATGGTGTAGTTTTTCTTCTGTTGGTGAATGTTGGAGTTATGGTTGGTTGGCTATAAAGGTGGATGGTGACAACGTTTTCAGTCAGATTTGGTTGTGTAGCTTTCTTTATCAAGTTAATTTTTTTTATGTAATGTTTTTGTTCACTTGTGGATATTTTTTGAAAAATCTTTGATAAATGCTATTTATAAATGGTTTTTAAGAATTGAATTTTCATTATTTGATTTTAATCATTTAGAAAATTTTTCTTTTTCAAGTAAAGCATCTAACAAAAAGTTGTGCTTCTTCTATTCCAACCTTCTATTTTAAGGTTTTATTAATAATAATCAATGATTTTACTAATGAGTTATATATGAATTGGTTATCGGTAATTCATTCATATCATTTATTTATTTTATTTAATGATGATGAATATTTTCAAGTTATTTTGTGCATCAACTAAAAAATAGTTTATATATATATATATATATATATATATAACGTGTCGATATTTCAACATGTCCCGTCATTGTGAATTTCAATAGTTAAATTATCATTTTTCTCCTAGGACAATAAAATTTAACTCTTGAAACCGGGGGTAGTTTGGACATTTCTATATTATATTAATGACATTTTCAAATTGTTTGGAGGTATTTTGGTCTTTAAAATTTTTATTTGCATAGTGAAATTACCTATTTACCCCTGATCCCAACAAAAGCCAAAGGCTGACAAAGGGTATTTTTGTTTTTCCACATATTTTGCATAATAAAATTACTTGAATACCCTCTTATAAGACAGAAAATGAAAGTTTATGGCTACAGGCTTGGTGGTACTTTCACTACCAATTGTTTCATGGTTATCGTTGGGTATAAGGGTATATAAGTAATTCTGTATTTATTAAAATTTATTGCAGGCATATTGTATGAACACACCATTAGCTTTTCACGCGCACGTGCCTATCAAGCAGCACATGCGATATCTATAGGTGGTGCAAAATGTTTGGTTGTCATGTCATCTAGTACGCCACCTCACTGGTAGATGATCTCTTTTCCCCCCTTTTTCTCTCTTTTATAGTCAAAAAATACATCATAGTCCTTTATATTTTTTGTTGTTTTATTTCATTCCTGAGTCTTATGATTTTGTTTTTCTTACTACTTTATTCAATGGAAATTTTGATTCTTTTCAATTATGCCCTTCAAATGAAATTGATCATAAATGGTACATTTCAGTTCAGTTCTTATTCTTTAATTTTTTTGTTTGTTTTTTGTTCTTTTAATTTTTTTTATTTGCAGGTTTTATTTTGTTTCAATTTTTTCCTCTAGTTGAATTGGTCATATATGGTACTTTTCATTTCAGCCCTTATTCTTTTATTTTTAAAACAATTACATTGTATTTTTAAAAAATTCCTTTATTTTTTTCATCCCAAGATTTTGATTTGTTGCAATTTTGTCCTTCAATTGGAATTAAATATTTTTTTTATTTCATCCCATATTCTTTTATTTTGTTATTTAGTATTAATTCCTTTCTTTCTTTTTTTTTGTCCTTCTTGAAGAATGTTTATTTTTTATCCATATTTATGCATTTAAACTTTTAACTTTTGTCATTTTATTTTTTCTCAACGTATTATTTTTATTTGGTTCAGGTCTAAAATTTTAATTTATGTTGATGATCTTTTATTATTAATATTTCTTTTGTTTTCTCTTTCTTCTTTTTTTAGTGTTTTTTTGTTACTTTTATATGTTCTTTAGATTAGATAATTTTTATGTTCATTATATTTATTTTAGTTTTTTCTATTTTCGCTATTATTTTTAGTGTTTTATTATTATTTTTTTATGGTTTCATTGTTTGCACAGTAATAATGATAATTTTAGTGAATGTTTTTTTTAGTTTTTTTTCTTTCTTGCTTTTTTGTAAAAATATTTTGTTTTTTATTCTTCGGGAAAATATAATGATTCTAATTGTTTGGGAAATAATGGTGATAATAATTTTATTTGTTATAGTCATGATAATTGTGGCAACATAAAAATGGATTTTCAATGATGTTCTCTTCTTTTTATAGGTAGAAAATCAATAATTTTTTTTATTTAATTATCGTAGGTGTTTTCACAATTTATATTTTATTATTATGTTTAATTTAAATTAGATTATAAATGAACTAATCCTAATTCAGTGAATTTGATGATTCAAGTATCTGAATCTTCTTACTTTTTTCAATGACAATGATAATTTTATACAGATGATTTCATTGAAACCTGTTAAATAAATAAATTTATATTGCATTAAAATTCATATATTTTATGGAAAACTTGTGCTCTGCATAAATTTTGTACAATTTTATTATATTACCCAAATTTATAGTATAATAAAAAAAATTTCACTCTTAATAAAAAAAACTTGCATTAAAAAAAATATAGTTTCAGCTGCGACGAAGTGCAGCTAAATGGCTAATTAGCATGTACACTATGTTAAGAGAAAAGATATTTTTTTTTGTGTTGGTATATGTGTATAAAAATTAACAATATATATTTCTAAGAGCATCTCCAACATTAGAGCTATGGAATGAGGCAAAGATAAATATTTTACTTTTTAGCAATTTTGTTTGACTATGTGTTCTCCAATGGAATAGCTATACAAACAGCTAAAATAGTTATGATGCTCAAAGTTTCTATATCTAGATGTAGAAAAAAAAGAAGCCATATTGTGTGTTCCCGTTGAAATTACTGTTCAACATCATTAAAATAACCCCGAAGCAGACATTAATTTCTTAGGTGGAGCCGAAGGAACAAGAACCATTTTCCTTTGTACGGGATTTGTAAATTTTTCAAGAAGAAAAAGAAGAATAGAAGCCGAACAAAAGTTTTATTTTCTAAACCTTTTCTATTTTTTTTGTTTCTTGCTTTCTTGATTTTCTATTTCTATTTCTTGACACCATGTGGGTGCAGAACAAGAATTGATTTTGTGGGTTAGTGGATGGAAATTCTAGGACTTGCCTAGAAATAGGATCAAATGATTTGAATGAGGGATGTGTTTTTGTTTATTTGATTTTTAGAAGAAGAAAATACTTGATGGCCAAGGATCACATTCCATGGATGCTTCTCCTATTTTTGTTTTATCCAGTTATTCCCATGGATCCTTCTCCTCTTTTTTTCCATCTTTTTCTTGATTCTTAGTTTAATGCTTGTTAAATGGCCGAGGAAGTGATGTATGTGGTTGGGAAGTTTGAAATTTACCAACCTAGCAGCTAATTCAATGTTTAGGGGAATCCTCTTTATGCTTTTCATGCTTGCTCAAGCTTCTTTTTAAGGAGTGTTTGCATTGATCACTCTTTGGTGGTGATTGAACAATTTTTTCACAGCAATTCCATTTTTGTTTGCAAATCGATTGAAGAAATATCAGATATTTGGTTAGAGATCTGGTGGTGTTTGGGAGTGCGATTGCGGTTGCTTTTGAAAGTGTTTTTCATTTAGAAATACATTAAAATGATTTTTTTATTTTAAAAAAATTATTTTTGACATCAGCACATCAAAATGATCTAAAAACACCAAAAAATTTTCATTTAAAATGAAAAAAAAATGATTTTTGAGCAAACGGCGGTACAACCGCAATGCCAAACGGGGTAGTATTGTAGCTTGTCAGGACACTGGGGGAGTTACTAGCTAGTTTGGGACCTTGGATTTCAGTTGTTTCTTTTGTTGTAAATCTACACTCGTTACATTTACTAGATGGAATTTATTCTATTCCTTGCAAGCTTATTTTATTTTTTTGATGGATGAAATCACAACTTAATTGATTATATGCTTTCACAAGCAAGATGCACTCAACCTTATTTATACAGGTGAATTTACAGTAAGAAAACAATGTAATTGATATCAAACAAGATTTGTGGGGTTGGGGGTTGGGCTTGGTGACTAGGAATTTATGATATGGATAATCGTCTTCAAAAATTGATTATGTTACCAAGTGAATTTGGTTTATGGTGTCCTCCACTTTCATTCCCATCTAATGTTTTATGGAAAAGAGTTGATGTTTTGATCTTTGTCCACCTAAAATTCCAAGTTGGTCCATTTATATACTTGTTATGCTTTTCATATTCATTTTGCACTTTAGAATAGTCCCTCTACAGCTCTGTCATTGGCGTCTTTATATTCTCAAGTTCTACTTTTAAGGTCATGATCTCAATTTTTGTTGATGTTTAAGTTATTTCCTATTCTGAGTTGTTATCACTTGCTGCTAGATCTTTTCATTGCATTGTTGCCCTCATCTTTACTTGTTCCAAGAACAACACCATGCATCCATCCCATCTTAGATCAAAAATGTTAATTTTGATGAAACATTAAAGTCTACCTTTCACCTTATTTGATCCATGTATTTTGCACATCATACTATCAAGGTTTGTGATTTACATGGAAAGAAAAATGTAGAAGGCAATCCTTAAGTTTTTTTTTAGAATATTTGTTTAAAGGCATGCAGATGCAATGTTAACAACTTTTGTTAGGATTGGTTTTTTTATTTAACCTAATATTTTGAAATATTGTGTATTGCCACTCTGCTTCTACAATCTTAGCTGGATTTTTTCAATATTTTATAATTTAAAATATTACAGGTTTTTATTTTAAATTTGATTTTTTTTGTTTAAATATAATTAAAAATTTTATAATTATAATGTTAGAAGGTATTTTAAAAGCAATTATTTAATTATAGAACTTAATGATATTAACTTAGTTCATCATCTACAACAACATCATCATAGAAGCCAATAAACTGGTCCACTATTCGAATCGTTTGAAGATTCAAGTTTACAACAGTACTGTCCACAAACATCTTTGTATCTTCTCCTGTATTGCCCCCTGCTATGGCCACAATATATGACTCCAAAACAATAGTGTAAACCTTGACTGCTTTGTTAAACTCATCGGATGATGTTATAGACTTGTAATATTTAACCTATGCTCCCCCAACAACCCTAAAATTTAATATATGATTCTCATCATCCAAAACCTTTCAGTGCTTGTACAAGCTGGTAGGCCAGAAATAACTGTTACCTCTCTTACGCTGCCTACGCCACCATCACCAGCACTCGTGTTGCGACTCTTGATGAGGTGCTTGTATTTTTCAGGGTTATCAAACCTATGAACAAAAGGCCACTCAGGTTGAGGTGGTGCATATATCAGTGTGTTGGGTTATTAAGGATTAGGCCTGTAGATCTTTTTAACATTCATCAATGTACGTACTTATTAAATAAGAAGCTAGATGGTTCCTCTGTGAAAGTGTTTATCAATACTTTAATCATTGAAACAACATATAGTGAGAACTTGCATTATTCTGCCAACCCTATTTCAGCATTCGCTTGATATGTCGAGCGAATCACACTGTGATCGATCCTATCTCTATTAACAATTAACCTACACATGCGTCATTTCGAGCATTCAGCTGAGATATGGAGACTTCACTCATCATCATTGGGTATGATTTCAATCAATAGATCATAGAACCGCACGCACGCTGTTGTGTACACAAGAGGCTTTTGTATTTGTCTGTCAATAGGTATTTTGACTTCTTTGTCACATTGAAGGGCTGGCTATCTTTTGGATCGATCCCTTTTTGAAAGAAAAAAAAAACACGCTACTTACTTAAACAAATTTCAACCAACATAAGCAACTGAAAAGTTGAGTTCCATTTTTTAGAAGAAAAAAAAAAACAATTTTCAACTTTTTTCACTTAAAAACATTGAAGAAACACCCTCCAGAACTTTAATCTCTCAAAAACACAAAAAATAACATTAACACAAAAAAAAAGCCTTTATCTATTTTTTCTAGCAAGATGAAGGATAAATCCACCTCAGTGATACTCCTTGTAATAATCTATTTTTAGGCTATTCTCTCAAAAAAATAAAATAATAAAATAAAAGAGGATGACTTTGTGAAAAGGAAAAATAAAATCAAAAGTTTTGAACAGATTTGAGAGCTCATTCGTGCCAAAAAAATAAAACAAAATACAGATTCAAGGCTAAAATGATTTATTATTAGATAAATGTGTAAAAATTAAGTCTAAAGACATAATTATATTTAGAAATTAATTTCAGGTCTAATTGAACAATTTAATAAAGTACAAGGACTTAATTATACTTTAAATTCATTGAATTAATTTTATTAAGGGCTTAATTCATATATATATATATATATATATATATATATATAAAGTTCATGAGTCTAATTCAGGTTTAATTGAGAAGACTGGAATTTTTGAAGATCAAATTAATCTTTACCAAATCATTTGGGTGAAATTAGGGGAAATTAAGAGTTTAATGGCCAATTAAAAATCATATTATATAAATTTTAAACCAATGGCTGAATTAAAAAAAGGGTGCGTAAAGTTAAAATTGCTATCGATATTTTAGCGAGGATAAAATTGCATCATATTAAAAGTTTAAAGTTAATTAAAAAAGAAATTATAAAAATTATAAATCAAGGAACCAAAGTCTATTTGTGTAGTTTTGCAAATATTTGCAGGCATGCTTGAACTATTTTGAGGCCTAAATAATGTAGGCACACCATCGAACATCTTCATCCTTGTAAAAGAGGAAGAGAAAACCTGCACAAGCCATCATCCACACGCAACAGGTAAATGAAGAGTTGTCTTCTTCTTTATAAATAGTTAAATTGTTTCAATCGAAGGGAAGGAGATAACAAATGAGAGAAACAAAGGGAAAGAAAAATAAAAAATAGAGGGAGATAGGATGACTGTGTTTTTTCCCTATCAACGACACCACCAATAGCTTCTCCTTCCTCTCTGGTGACAGCGGCAGCCAGCACTTGCACTTCCTTCCTCTCCCTCTCATCAACAATACCTGCATTAACTCTAGGTTTCTTTCTCAACATTGGCAGCTCTAGTTTTCTTCCTCGACACCACCAATTTTTTCCTTACCTCATCGTTAGCAGTAACCTCGTCTTCTTCCCCACACAACTACAGTTGCTCTTCTACTTCTCCTTTAACTACAGCAGCAGTGGCTACACCTGTCCATGCAATGATAACAGCCATTGTAACCCTTTCCTTCTCTTTCTACGGCCACTAAGACCGAATTCTAAAAATTTTCTAAGCTTATTCTTTGTAAAAAAAAAAATAAGATATCGTAATCAGTTTATGATTATATGTAAGATTTCAGCCAAAATATCAAAAATCTATCAACAATCTTTTTTGTTTATTTTTTTAGTTGTAAATTTTAATTATCGGAGTATAAAATTATAATTGTAAAGTGCATCATTGATATTAAAGTATAATAAATGCAGTGTTAAAACTCAAACCCTAGAACGATTAGGTTTTGACCCAATGAGGAAGAGACTCTCTTACAAAGAGAGATCTACTCCAAGTCTTAGAAAAGACCACCAAATAAAAAATATGACTTAGAAAAACAATTAGACAAGCATGCAGCTTACCGTATGTAGGATGCATTGGGGGTGACGTTGCTTCTCTTTACACAATAAATTTTCTTACCCAGACTCTCACAAACCATTTGAGATTTATAGTGACATTAATACTAGATGAAAACTCCTAAAAATTTATAATCATAATTTTACAATTATAAGAAAACCCCTTCCCCGCGAGTTGTCTCCCCTCTTTGGGATGACAGTAAGCGAAGCATGAAAAAAACTCTCATCACAACACTCCTCTAATACATTAGAACTTATTTAAACTAAGATGAACTTTCTTATTGATGAAATATATCAATTATTTTCTTTATCTCTTTGCTTGTTTTCTTGCAATTTTCTCTCTCTTCTCTCAAACTCGATAATTGAAATGCAAATAAAATAACGTTTTGAATTGAAAAAAACAAAAAATACTAAAAGGATAAAAATAAGGTAATAAATTTCTTTCATGTTTTAGTATATACCAAAATCACTACAAAGATGCCACCTTCTCATTCTCTTATATACGCCAAAATCTCTCTAACAATTTCTTTATGTTAGTCTTTTATATGTCTCTATTAGAAGAAAGTTTCAAATGTTTATTCAATTAATCAAAGCTTTTAATTTCTTGTTTCAATCACCCTAAAATCATCAAAAACTCTTTTTATCCATCATTATACATACAGCTAAAAATGATTATGAATTCACAGGCACTAGACACAGATTAATGTGGATTGTAATGGTAAAATTGTTATTTTACCCCTCTGTTTCCCTCAGCTTTAGCCTTTGTATATAAGGTATTTTTTATATATATTTTTGTGCATAATAAAATAACCATAATACCCCTTAATAAGATAAAAATCAAGAGTTGTCTACGGGGATGTAATGGTAATTTCACAATTTCAATGCACGGTAAAATAACCTTTTTACCCTCCAATAAGACAAAACATAAGAATTGTTTGCGGGGTGTTTCATCAATTTCACATTTTTTAAAAATATATAAATACGGATATATCCTCATACAAGATAAAATGCAAGAATTGGATGTAAGGATGTATAGGTAATTCTATGTTTTTATTAATATTTTATGCTCGAGATACTGGAAAAAAAATTTACCTGATGCTCCATTGGAATGGCGTGTGCGGTGTCGCTAAGTGGTAAAAAAATATTTATTTAGCATCTCACCGGATGTGTCACCGTGTATTCTTCCTTATGGTGGTGCATATGTCAACCCACGGTGGATGACGTCGTGACAATGGTAGTTGAACTCTTTGTTTTGCTTTACTCTCTTATACAAGGTAAATTACACGAAAATCCTCTTAGTTGATGGTGTGTTCAGTCCTTAATCTATTAAATGTCTAATTGGGTCCTTATGACTGTGATAGAAGTTTTGATTTGTTTAATTATATCTTTCAACTTAAATTGATTGTATATAATGTTTTTATTTCTATTATAATTCTTTTAATTTCAAGATTTGCTTAAAATCCACGAAAAATTTTTGTACATAAATTTTGATTTGTTCAATTTGTCCTTGAATTAAAATTGATTATATATACTGTTTTCATTTCGGCTCTTATACTTTTAATTTTTTATTTTCATTCTTTTATTTTTTTTAATTTCTGAAATAATTCATATTTTCATCCATGTATATATATATATATATATATATATATATCTTTTTTTTGGTTTTTGCTTTATATTATTTCTCTTTTATTGAGGTAATATTTTTTTATATATAAATTTTGCTCTTAAATTATGTTTTTGCTTTTTTAGATGGTACATGGGTTTGAATTACTCTAAAATAAAGAAGGATATTTAGCCAATGCATTTTTAAGATAATTTAGACATAACTAAAGGTAATTCCAATTACAACTCACCTTTGAAAAATAGGGAATACTTCAAAGTAGGGATATGAAATAATGAGTCAATAAAGGAATATACTTTGTGATTACGTGATATGGAAACATAAATTTACCATTCTCAACTTGAAAATGAGCTCACTTCTATTTTTATTAACATTTTAAAAGGATTACACTTTGGTTACATGATTGATATGTCATCAATTTATTTCAATAGAAAATATAGAGTAGAGCTTGAAGTCAGGAAGGATTAGAAACATGATAATGAAGTTTGATGTTATGTCAAAGAACTAATAAAAAAAGGGATCTCATATAGGGAATATGGATCAAAATCATTCCACACCTCAACATCACATTCAACCATCTCAAACACTACTACTTTTCATAAAACCTAAAACTTTTGAAGTGTCATTAACTAATATTGGCATTCCTTTACCTCTCATTATTATTTATCAATATATTTGAAATATCAATCACATCATCTTGACTCCTTAAAAACTATTTCAATCATCATACCCAAAATAGTACAAGCCTAAATAAACGTGTGAATATCATTCTCACTCAACTAAGCATAACATTAATAATTATTGCCAAAATTTTAAAGATAAACTCTTTTTGTTTATAAAAGCATGGTGAATCATATTCATATCTAAAACACCTTCTATGATAACATCTAAATTATTCAACTATGAAAGCCTTAAGTATATGAGGAAGAATAAAGAAGGCTTTTGAGAAAATATTTTACTTTATTTGATTGAAACTTAACTATATTATCTAATGGATTGTGCCTTTTCTTAGTTTGATTTTCACCTTGAAATCAAGAGATGTTTTTTTAAAGATAAAAATTTGATGCCTTAGTAGACCAATATGATTGAAGCCAATTTTTCTTTCATTACAACTCGGGTGAACAACATGTTCTTTAACCCAATGTTTTTTCATTGCATCCACGGTAGATGATGCATAATCTTATCTTCTCCAAATTTTGACCACTATGGTGGTTGGCAAAATGGGGCTTAAGTATTTTTTTGTTACCCAAAAACCTATTTTCAACCACCATAAAATTATGATAAATTTATCAATGACCTAAAAAAACTAAAAACAATGCTTTAAAAAACAAAATCAACCCAAAACCAAAGATTAACCCAAGCTCAAATTTATTCTTTCATGAATTTTAAAGGTTAAAAACACATTATATGAATTCCTCTCATCAAATGGAACAACAATATGTTTCTCTTTATATCATCAAAATCCAACGACTTTTCTCTCATTTCTCAACTAAAAACTAAAATATAATAAAAATAATCTTTTGTATCAAAATCAAAATTTTAAAATTTAAAGGTACCAAAATTATCTAATTTGTGTGATTTATGAAGTTAAGGATCAAAATGTATTTGTTTCTAAACTTATGGCATGTCACCCATGTTTGATATCTTTTTATTTTAGTCCTTTTTTTCAATCTCATTTTTTCTTAAGAAGTCAAAATTAATTATGATGAAATCACTATAAAAAAAGATTAAGGACTAAATTAAATTATTATTATTTTGCATAATCCACCTACAATAATGTGTGAGAGAATGAACAATAAGCACCTTAAAAGTGAAAAATCTGGCGCCTTTTAGATTATAAATAATTGTATCATCTCATTATATCCTAACCCCCCCTGCGCTACCATGTGGATTTGATAAATCTTGAGTTACAAAAATACACCATTATGATCCAAAAAATATGCAAAGTTAATAAAATCACTTGATATTGACATTACATCATCAACTTAGCATAGATCTCCTCCCTTCTAAAGAGAGATAGAGAGAGAGAGAGAGAGAGAGATGTGATCATAATGGTATGCTAATGTAGTTAGACTATGATAATGGATTATTCTAAGCTATCAGGCATAGGTTTGTCATAACTATGAGTCTGCTACATGTACATTGATGTAGTTGGGTTATGATAATAGGTGATTTTGAGTTGTTAGGTGTGAGCCAATTACAACTATATGATGATTTATATCAGACAAATTACATGGATGATTTAGTAGATGTGTATTTATGAACAAATAAAACAAGTTAGAATTCAAGAGAAAATCTCATCACACCAATCCAGAATAGTTGTTCAAAAATGTCATAACTTTTGATTCGATCATCAAAAAAATCTTATAAGAGTTTATGAACATTGTCTTCTTTATAATATTCACTACATCACTTTTCGACCCTCAAATCTTAATATATCAAAAATCTCATCAAGGCTTTTAATTATGATAATTTTTTTTTTTGTATTTTTCCTTTTTATTTTTGAAATTTCTTGCTTATTTTAGATTTCATGTTTTTTTCTCTATAATTTTTTATTTTATTTTCATTTTCTAGTTGAGATAACGTTTATAATGTACTTGAAGCCTTATAAACCTCCTCGTGAGACAACTTTTATTATTATTTTTAAAGAGAATAAATTTATAAATTTAAAGCTCACACCGTAGCTTATTTCACGCTTTTAAACTATTTCGTATTTTTTTACTTAGCTCTAGTTTGAACGTGAGGATGGGGGGTGAAAAAATATTATATATATAAATGGTTTTGATATACTAATAAAGATAGTTTTCTATATATAAAAAATAATATATCTGTAAATAAAAATTTACCGCACTCTGAACTCCATGTTAAATGGTTGTTTTTAGCTTCGGCTACATCATCATCCCGCCATAGGTCTCCTCCCTTGAAGACAGGTAGACAGAGACGTGAAGTAATGGTCAGCTACACGTACATGAGAATAGTAGTCAGTAGGGTATGGCCCATCGAAATCCGAAAGATGTAAAGAGGTAGACAGGCCTTAATAAATATGTCAAATCTCTCGCTAGATTTTCTCATCGGTTTTTGTTTTACTTGCGTCACCATTCCTTTATTTTCTACCATTGAGGTTGGAAGATTACAAATCCATTTACTTAATTTAATATTTATAAAGAAGTTGAGTTTTACAATTAATTAAAATTCTGGGATTTCTACATATATTGTTGCAAAGAGGTGTGATTCGTTTCAAAATCAACACTTAAACAAAATTATTCTTTCTTGCATGTAAATTTGTAAGAGATTTTAAAGTTGAATGGATAATATGTTTTTTATTGATTCAACTCTGTATTTCACATTCGTTTCATTGTCTTAAAACAGCTAAAGAGCGAGGGTCTATCTCTGAAAATGGTGCTAAGAAGACCTGCCATGAACAGAAGTTGTAACAGAGAGAATCCAGATATTTTGATTGTGATGATGGCAGAGAAACAGCTAATGAGAGGTGATGAGGATGAGAAAGAGAGGGAAACAATGGGCCCTCGAAAGCCTGCAAGAGAAATGAGTGGCACTGCACCAAAGAGTAATTTGCTTCCCCGTCTCTCTTTTCCTTCCTCTCTTTCTCCCTCTACTCGTTTTACTCTTTCTTTCTCTCTCCAGTTTTGTCTCAAATGAAGGGGTCCATTTCATGCATCCTCAGAAGCTTTTTTTTTTGGCTTTTTGTTAACCTCTTTCTTGCTTTTTAGAGAGTTTTCTGAAGTTTTTGTCCTTTTTCTTCAACACCCGTCTGAGTTGAAGGGCTTTAAAATCTTGTGGAGAGAAAGACAGGAGGAGTCTGAAAATCTGAATCTCAGTTTCTTGGGTCTCGGGTTCTTGAAGAAAAAACCACACTTTATCTGATCATGCAAACAAATTAACCCTTCTTTTTTTGGTGCTTAGAGGTGGGTGGGGTTAGTGAATGAGTCCTTGTTGCTTTCTTTTTATCTTCTTCTTTTTGTTAAAGAAAAAACAAAAGTTACCACTGTTTCAGGGCTTTTGATTATGCTCTTTCATGGAGAAAGAGAAACCAATGATTTCAAAGGAAATTTGTGGCTTTTGATTATAGCCTGTCTGGGTTGTTTGAGGGAACCTACATATTCTGTCAACCGGTGTAGTACAGATCACTTTGTCTTGTGAGTATAGAAAATTTCTTTTATCTGGTTTGGGAAATCCAATGAATCTGCATGAAAATCCTTAACTCTCATTATTTAGCTGTCTACAAGGAATGCTGGTCGACGTTGTATCTACAGGGTCTGTCTCTTCCTGGGTGATCACCATTCAGCATATGCAAACAAGGTTGGTCATTTTCACAGGCTTTGCTTCATATCTAGCTTTTTATAGTTCCAGCACTCCTGCTATGTCCATGCATTAGTTCAAAACACACATTTGAACTGTAAATTTTGCACTTTTATGCGCCTGATGTCAACTGTTTTAGCATACTCGCACAGAGTTCTTTAGGTCTTTCTTCTTCTTTTCCCTTGCTTTCCTTGGATGCTATGTTGATGCTCTTTAGGATTCAGTTTCATGGTCTTTATCGTCCATCTCTGATCTCCCTTTTCTGCTTTTACACGGATAATAGTGCTCGAGAGCTCTGGAAGCTTAAAAGTAAGCACATCTGCAAATCTCCCATGGCTAACTATTCACTGCATCGGGAGTGATGTTAGTTACATAGCATTCTTTGATCACACCTATTTCCTCCCTTGTATTGTTGATATGGTTCATATTGATCCCTCCGTCAACTGTAGAAATCTCGATCCATGCTCTCCTTTCTTGCATGTCTTCCATGGCCTTAACGGTATTATCATTGTATACGACCAGGCAAGGTTCACTTGGGGCTGTGGTGACTGCAACTAAAGAGGCCCCAGGTCATTGAATATTTGAACGAAATTGTACATGTTGATACTTCCATGCGTGTGTGAAATGAAGGTCCCCGGCTTAATTTCTTCAAAACTAAGTTGAAATAACTTAAAATGTCTGTGCCGGTGGCCCTCTGCATTACATTATTACAATGTGGTAAATTATTGCAACAATTATTTAGGCTAAGCCTGCTTAAAAGCGCACTCTCAATACTCTAGAACGTTTTCCAATGGAAGAAAAAATGCAAAGAAGCCTGCAAACTAACAGGCAGATATTGATCGTTTTTCATCATCCATTTTTTTTTTCTGAATTAACATTTATTCCCCTCTAATTACGGTTTACTACTAGTTTACTCTGACCTCTTCAATTAATTGAAAATCTTCAGTTGAATTTTTCTTGAAATCAGAAATCAAAACCTTCAAGATTGTCTGACTACGCTTAGTTCAGCTATGGAATGCTGATTACTGTTCTGTTGTTCATGATCTTCAGTGAGAGGAGTTCCACATAAGTGCAAGGAACGCTGTGTTGCAAGTGAAAGTCATCTAACATGCCAGTGAAGCATACAAACTTAAGATGATATTCAAGCTATTTGTGTCTCTTGCCATGTGATTTAATTGATTCACATTATCATGGAGAATGGTTTGTTTAGTGTTCCAATAGATATGGCAGGAAGGAACTCTGTTACCATGGACTGTTCATCACAAAGAACCCCAAACTCACTTGTCCAGTTGGATTCATTCAACCTTAATCACCATAATCAAACATTGGCTGGATTTGTCATGCCTCCAATGTTGCAAGGAGAACCTATTAGTGATCTCCATGCAAATGTTAACATGGCAAATCAATCTTCGTTTATGAGCTCGGATGCATTAGTTGCATCTTTTGGAAGTAATGTTGTGGGAGATGCTTTGCCTAGCTGTTCACGTTCTACTGGTAACACTCCATTTGAAGAGCATTTTGAGGGTGGAATCTCTGATTATGCACTTGCCACTCTTGTGGATACAAGAAGTGGTCTGCAAGAAAATCTGAACAACCTGGCAATTTCAGGACCATCAAGCTACCCTTTGGAAGAGTTAAGGTCATTTGTTTCAAATGATGGCACCAATGCTTTGAATTCATCATTGCCATCGTCTTTGAATTATGGATGTGGTGAAGTATTTGGTAGTACAAATGGTAAGGAGGATTTTGACAGGTTTCCTACTTCCATAGAGCTCGGTGGACGGGCACCTTTAAGAGCAGGGTTTCAACCACATTTGTCCATTGGAAACATGCAACCAAATGACTGGACAACATCAAATGGTGTGAATGTGAGTGAAGATGAGCCTTTTGCGTCTGGTAAACTTGCTAATGAGCTCTCTTTAAGTCTTGCTACTTCTCAGCCTTCTGTTATGGATAGCAGAAGTATCCCTGATCAATGCTCGGAGATCACTTGTAATCATGTAGCACGGCATTTCTCAAAAGAAACAAGGTTAGGCTCTGAACAAACTTGTAGCAGGAAGGAGCTTTCTTTGAGTTGCAGTTCTTACAAAACTGGTCAGTCCTCACAAGTATTATTAGGATCCAGATACCTTCATGTAATACAGGAAATACTTGCTCAAATTGCAAGCTATTCACTAGAGAATCTAGACCAGGTGAGATCTTCAACCGCTGGGTTCAAGACTGGAGCAAGCACACAATTCTCATCAAGTTATGCAATGGAGGGAGGGACACCGCTTATGGGTTTTGATGAATCTCCTGGTGTTGATGTTCAAATGGATCCAGCACTGCAGAAACGGGCAATGGAAGCAAAGAGAACACAATTGCTAGCTCTACTGCAACTGGTATGTCGATTTAATTATTGGCAATAACTAATTATGAAAGACATAAAATCTAGTCTTGTCATGACTCGTGCTTCTAATTAAGTCCCTGTTTGGAAGTGTTGATTAAGCGTCTATTTGGGAGTGTAGTTGCAGAAAGTGTTCTTCATTTATAAATGCATTAAAATGATGTTTTCTATATTTTTTAGAAAATTATTTTTGATATCAGCACATGAATTAAAAAACACCAAAACATTTTAATTTAAAATAAAAAATAAAAAAATATTAATTTTTTTCATAAATGTTTTTGAAATGAAGTGTCAAACATGGTCTAAAATGAATGTAGTAACTCCTTGCTTTTGTTATATTCGGTGGATATTCATGCTGCACAAACGAGCTCTCTGTTGGATCAAAATTGAATAAATGTTTGAACATTGAAAATGAACTATCCAAAGATTGAAAAGTTTAATGGCAAAGCTGTGGTTGAAAATTTGCTTTCATTAAAATCTCATTTTCCATTTGCCATATTTATAGTATAAATTGCTTCAAAACTGGCGTGATTATCCTATGAGTACGTATATGGTGAAAGCTACTATCTCTTGTTACTTTGTCGGGGTTTGTTTGACACAACATGGTGGCACAATAATAAGGCATCCTACCTCATGTGCTCAGGTTGATGAACGATATAGCCAATGCTTGGATGAAATACACACAGTTATTTCAGCATTCCATGCTGCAACTGAGTTGGACCCTCAGATTCACACTCGTTTTGCTCTTCAAACAATATCTTTATTGTACAAGCGCCTTAGGGAGCGGATCAGCAACCAAATCCTAGCAATGGGAGCTCATTTGGATGGTGGAGACACCATAGAGACAGAAGGATCTGTTGAAACTTCATACCTGCAAAAGCAATGGACTCTCCAGCAGCTGAAGAAAAATGACCATCAACTATGGAGACCCCAGAGGGGTTTACCAGAAAGATCTGTCTCAGTTCTGCGTGCTTGGATGTTTCAGAACTTTCTTCACCCGTGAGCTCGTTTCTCCTAACCTTCCTTGTTAAGAGGCCTTTACTGTTGATAAAATGCATTAGCCCGGTTTGACAATCACGCAAGTTCTATGTTTGATGTCATTAAGGTACCCAAAAGATGCAGAGAAGCATTTGCTCGCGGTAAAGAGTGGACTAACAAGAAGCCAGGTATATAAAAAGATTGTATAGTTGGATGGAATATTTCAAGAATTTCAAGAGCATGCTTACACACTTGTGTTGTGATCATTTGATGCTATAAAGTTCATTTGCTCTGCTGTTTCACAGTACCCTTCACAAAATTTTGGAAATGAACAGGTATCAAATTGGTTTATAAATGCTCGCGTTCGTCTATGGAAACCAATGATAGAGGAAATGTATGCCGAGATGAACAGAAGAAAGGCTCGCCAAAACGAAGAGGGGACCAACAGAAATCACAGAGGCCTGATTAGCATCAACAATCCACGATTTAATGTGAGCTAGAGTTTTGAGGTAAAAATAGACATGGTAGAGACGTTAAGAACTACTTAGTTACTATTATTATTGAACAGGTGACAAAAGAAAAGCTTCCAGCAATTGGATACAACTGTATATAAATGCTCCATAGTTATTTTGGGGTTAACATTTTAACCACGTATATGTTAATTAGGATCTGTTCCTCCACTAGCCATGGATGAACCAGGTGGATTTTCTTTTGCATGCAATGAACATGATTTCATGCCAATCTTTCTAAATGCAGTAATGCGTCTTAGCTCGGGCTGCCTCAATAAACATCCTTTTCTCCCTGCTGCGTTTTTTAAATCCCTTGCTTGTTAATGATAATAATAATCTAAAAGGCACAAGTAGCCCAAGACAAAAATACACAGCTCATTATAATAATATAATTATGATTTAACTATCAAGGTTTGCTGTTAGGAGTAAAATGATTACTTCCATGGGATCTACTTCGTCAAATTGTTATTTGTTTTCATGGGATCTACTGGGCAAAGTGGTTGAGGATGAAGTGGGCTTTGTATATTTGTTTGGCATTGTAAATGATTTTATTGTTTTATTATTACTTTTAAAAACAACAAAATATATGGTCAATTGTGTCAAATTAATAATAATAAAAAAAAAAAAAATAGGTCAAGGATGTTTTCATTCATCAATTGTGTCCGCTTACCCTTGAAATCAATAAAAAAAAAATATGGTTCAAAATTTCATTGTTCTATATTTTCTCTCAAATATTCTCCTTTTTTTTCATTACTATTTTCTTTTACTTGTCAAGGTTTTAAATTTAATATTTTTCTCAATTGCTTTCTTTAACATTAAAACAATTGGAAATTAAGTTTTTTTATTGATACCGGATATAGATTGATGGTTGCGAATAACTTAAGTTATGAAAATTCGCTCGGGTTTTTTTTAAGCTCATGATTTGTTAGTTTTATCATTCAAAATCTATTTAATTTTATATTGGATGCCATTATTTTTTTTATTTACTTTCTATTGTATTTTTCATTAATTTTGAAAATGATTAGATTTATATAGCCTTCAATATAGAGTTGTTTGGTGATTAGAGTTTATAGTTTTATTTAATTTGTTTTCACAAAGATTACCCTAATTCAGCAATAAGATATGTCATTGTTAAAAAAAATCCAAATTAAATATTGTCAATTTTGCATTTTTTATTTTTATTATTATATTAGTCGTGATATTAAACTTAGTCAAGTTAATGACTAAGTCTCGGGTTATTTTTATTTCTTATGAATGTTTGTGTTTGTGTCACCTTGACATCTTTTCCATGTTGGAAAAAAAAATTGAGTGGGTCATAGTGTAGAGAATCATCAATATAGTTATTAACAAAACACTAAAAGGTGTGGTTAAATCATTGTAGTCGCTTTCATAAAAACTATTCATTTTAATAATGTTTAGTGCCTTGTGCTTTTTTAGTTTTTTTTCCTTACCATTTCACCATCATCAACTATTTTTTAATTTTTTTTCAATTTTATCTTTTAAAAATATTTTTTTAGGATTGTGTTGTTGTTGTTGTTGTTTTGTCAATTTGGTTATATATTGGTCTTATCTGTATTTCTTTTCAACCTTTGGCAATACATCTATTGGAAATGGGAATTTAAAGTTTCTTTTAATTTTCTTTTCATAAATTTATCCAGATCTCATAACTCAAGTTGTGAGTTTACAGGTTAACCAAGTTAACTAAAGTGTTTTTTTGTTGCTTATACTAATAGTTTTGCTTTTTAGTCTTCAAAATTAAGATGATAGAAGATTAGGTTTCATGATTTTTTTTAAAAAAAAAAATTATATGGAATTATTTTACTTTAAGACTGAGATTATAGGTTTCACTGCTTAACCCAATTTATTTTTAGATTATTTTTTAATCAAATATTTTTTTCATTAGGCTTCTTAAATGTTTTTTATTTGTTTTTTTATAGGGTTATCTTAATCTCATAAACCGGGTTAACTAGACTAGTTGTTTTGGGTGGGGATTTTCTAATTTCACTTCTAACAACTCAATCTTTTATTTATTTAGTTAGTTTTCTTTTATCCTTTAACATTAGATTGTTTGAAAACTAAGCTTTGCAATTTTTTCATTTTTTTTTTTTTTGTAGAGTTATCTTAGTATCATGGATATCAATTTTGTTTTTCTTGATTTAACATTTAACATTGGATATGTTGGAAATGGATTTCATAATTTTTTATTAGTTTTTTTTTTAATTTACTTTAGTCTCATGTCACAAGTTTATTAGGTTAGTCCAGGTTGAGCTAGGATATTTCTTTATCATTTTTTATTTTATTATTTAAAATTGTGTTAGTTAGAAAATAGGCATTGTAAATTTTTTGATTTAATTTTTATGAGGTTATCTAAATCTCATTAATTGGAATGCAAGTTTAATAGGTTAGCCTACATTGACTTTAATATATTTTTTTAATATTTAATTTTAGTTTCATCTTTAAATATTAAGTTGATTATGAATTAACTATAAAAAAATATTTTGATTTGTT
The DNA here is from genome assembly GCA_015731905.1 of Salix dunnii. Classification (NCBI taxonomy): domain Eukaryota; kingdom Viridiplantae; phylum Streptophyta; class Magnoliopsida; order Malpighiales; family Salicaceae; genus Salix; species Salix dunnii. The sequence goes on from CM027676.1 coordinate 5,185,019, forward strand.
TTCTATGGAGTTATTACGATGTTATGAATCAAGTCATATTTGACAAATTAACCCCAATTTACTCAATATGTCTTTATCTTAATATTTTTTTAAAAAAAAAATATATCATCCAATATATCACCAAGTCAATATTAAAGAAGATATTGTTCAGTATGCATTGTATTGTGAGCTCATGATTATCAAAAAAAAAAAAAATAGAAAACAAGATAACAACACTTGGATATTGTTTTCTGTTAAGAAAAATGATTCAACCCATGATGCAATATGGGTCAAAAACAAATTTACAAGGAAGTGTATCAAAAATACTCCTCAAGATTCTTATTTCATATTACATAAAAAAAAAAAGCCTAAATTTTTATATTATAGTTATGTATGATCTAAATATCATCTGGGTATTATCCCAAGATAAAAGAGATAAAGCCAACAGAAACAAAGAAGATGAGATGAAAAATAAAATAGATTAAATTATGTTTGGTAATAGTGTACAGCACAAAGAAATTGTTTTATATCATATTTGGTTGCAATAGACCAGATAAAATAAAATTAAAAAATATTTTTAATCCTTGATATAAATTACTATCAAACTTACATGTTTTAATATATATATATATTAATATCACCCTGTGTGTGTGTTAGTTTGTTTGGTACTTAATTAGTCGATCGAATGTACCAGGACCTTTCTTTTAAGACTCAATTAATTGTATTCTTGTATATTACATAGAATTAACACCATTTTTACTAAAACTTTAGCAAAGTTTCATTTATATTTTACATTCCATATGTTGACATCAATCAAATGAAATAAAAAAAAAATTCTAACCATATATATATTCATGCAAAACACAATAATATATTCTCGATCCAATCATCTTAGATTTTAATATCATTAATCCACAATACCTCTAAGAAATATTAATCTTCATTTTACCAATAATGTCACTAAAACATCATGATTATTATAACAAAATGTAATATTATCAATAAATAAGCTAAATTAGTTATATTATCTTTACATGAAATGCAATGTCATGTATAATATAGACTTACGACTTTAGTTTTACAAGTTTCAGGTAATTAGTTACATAAAAGAAATATTTATAATTTCAACTCTAAAAGCTAGATTATACATCATACTAGTCAATATTCCTAAATATATATCAAGGTAGTAACTATTACTCATTCCTAACGAGCTTGTGAATTAACAATAACATTAAGAAATTTCATTTAGACAATATTTTAATGTATTCTTATGATCACTTTAAACTTCTTGTTATATTTACTCATTTATTCCCCAAACAACTTCATGAGGTTTACTATAGAATTAATCATTATGAAAACCAATAATCCAATATTATGTAATGAGAACCAATTAGTCTAGTGCCTCATATTGGTTATCAATCAATATAGTCAACCCATCTTGTTATCAAGTAATCTAGCATTCTCATTCAGAAACTAATAATATGATATTCTTTAACAAATGCCAAATTATTTAGTTAATACATGATTGTCAATCAATCCAAAACTATTAAACTAGTATCCCTTAATTAATACCAATCAATATGGTAAACCCATCTTGGTAGCCAATCAATTCATATTCTCATTCGAAAGCTAATAATTTGATGTTCCTTAATGAATACCAATTAATCCGTACTTCATGCATATTTTTCTTTTTATCTTAACTAACAATATTATGATTAATATGTTACATAGATCAACTAAGCTTACTCATAAAAGTAGCAAGGCTTTTAAAGAAAAAAATTCTATAAGGTACCAAATACCTCCTGCAGTTTGACTATGAAGAGCTCCCCTAAATAGCTAAACCATTCTTAAATGGTCTCCCCAGTATCAATGGGGTTTTTCAATTAATTATTATTTTTCTCATAACAACATACTTCTTCTCCATTGTAATTCTATTTAGGTTTTTCATCCATATTTTTGAATTATTAACACAAGAAAATCAACTTAATTACAAATAATTTCATAATTCCTTCAACTCTTATCATTTTACACAATTACATGAAATTTACAAAAAATTTAGAATTTCATCCTTTTAAGATCAATTATTTAATTACTCAATGTTTTATCATTTCAATACTTCAAAACAATAAAAATCATTATTCAATTAATCATACAAACATTTATAGCTCAATTAATGGACAATATCATAAATGCATAATTTTTCATTTAGTTCTCTATATGGTTGTCTGTTATAGGCTTCCTATCAATCACTTTTCTTCATTAATATTTAATATTTTCATTCCCATAATAACCTATAAAGGTCTTAGAAACTCAACTTCTAAAAAATCTTTGTTTCCTCTAATTTTATCTCAAGAACTAATTTATTTTTTGTTAATTTTTTTTCAAAGTCAACTAAACTTTATTTAAATTGATGTAAAAGAGTTTCAAACATCTTACCTAGTTACAAAATATTTCAAAAGTCAACCCATCAAGACTTTCCCAAAGCTTCATTTTTCCCCTTTTTTTTAACAATTTCTCTCTCTAATTCAATCTTTCCTCTCTTTATTTTTTTTCTTAATTTCTAGCATGGATGTGTTTTTGTTTTATAACCCTTTCTTTTCGCTCTTAAATCTTACTCTATAGACCTTCTAAATTAAAGAAATAAAGGAGAAACAAAATGGTTCATTTCTCTTTTACTACATATCATTGGATTATAACAGGTACACTAGTAAAAAAAGTTTGACCTTTTTAAGAAAAGATCCAAGTAGTTGCAAATCAATCTAGTCATTCCCTAAAATGGCTAGACCATTTTAGCTACTAAAAACACATATTTTCAGTTGTAAATTCTTCTTTAATCTTCTTACTCATTTTCTTCTCTTTTTTCATTTCATTGCATTACACCTCAATTTTATTATATTGTTGTTTACAATTTATCTTAGGGTTTACATATACTAAGAATAACATCTTTTTCAAATCAAGAGAGTCACCAAGAGTAGTATCATTTTCTATGAAAGAAGATCGTTTGGGTAAAAGAGTAAATAGATGCCACACGCCTAGGTCCTCCTTTTCAACTTAATGTATCTTTTTTTTATCTTCTTTTTATGTTATTGGTTATATTGTTAGATATAGTTGGAATGAGAAAATTAAGTTATGTATGTAATATGAAAAGACATACAATATGGTTGGAAAGAAAGCATATGGAAGTAAATATTGAAAGAGACTTGTATAAATTAATCTTGAAAAAACAATTAATGTAGACATGAATTAAAAACGTGAAATGGACTTAGTTAGCCAGTAATGACAACTAAGAGTTAATGAATTACATAGTCAGCCTATGAAATGGAGACTATGAACTTAGTTAGTTGGTAATTGAAACTAAAAATTAATGAAATTACATAGTCAACCTAAATAAGGACTATGGACTTAGTTAGCCGATAATGAAAACTAATAGATTATAAATTACATGATCGATCATTGAGTTAAAGACTATAAACTTAATTAACCAAGAATGGCAACTAATGAATAGTGATTCACATAATAGACAATCATTCAATTAATTATAAAGTGCTATAAATACTTGTTTTAAAGATATTAAGGGAAATTTTACATTTTCATTTGAGTAAAATTCCTCATGATGAGTATAATGATAGACTTAATGATAAATATATTTGAGAAATCATATTTTTTTGGAAAGTGTGTATATATGCCTTATGGTTAACTAATATCCTTTAATATTTTATATTTTGTGCATGTCTATCATACACTTTAGGACAATGTTTATTATTATTATTATTATTATTATTATTATTATTATTATTATTATTATATAGCTTAGTTAAGTATCATATATATCTTTATGTAGACTTCATAGTTGCATATGGTTAATAACATTATTTTGTTAATATTTTACATATTAACCACTTTTGGAATATAAATGTGTGCGTGTATAAATATTTAGAGAATTGTGTAAATATTTAGAGAATCATGAATGGGTTATTTAATGGTTATGAGATGTTATGTAAAAGGAACTAATGGATAAATAAATTAATTAATGGTATGTCTAAGTCTACCATGAGGAAATATTGTGATGTGTTTATATGCAGGTTATAACATAATAATTTTTAGGTAGAACCTTATATAGAGGAGACTTTTCTGAAATTTTATTACAATAGAAAACGTTATCAAATTGTGTGTGTGTGTGTGTATTAAAAAGAAAATTGGCCTAATTCTCATGTATGTCATATGAAAACATTATTTTTTCTACAACACCATGTATTACACCCAAGTCAAGTTTTAGATATAAGATAATGATCATTTTTATCTATACGTTAACTCGAATTCACTCAAGTTAATCATCTTAACCTGTGACTCGAGTCTTGCCTCTAAGTCGATTTTTAAAACTATAATATTAATATTTTTTATGTCAATCTTCTTGATCCGTGACTTGGACCTTACCTTAAGTTAAACCCTGAATCAAGCTTTAAACTATGATAATAACTATTTTTACCTATATGTTGACTCTAGTAAACCTAAGTTGACCCTTCCAACTCATTACCTAGGCCTTATCTTGAGTCAACTACTAGGTCAGATTTTAAAAATACGATAATAACTATTTTTTTTACATTGACTCTAGTCAATCTCACTCATATCTCAAGTTGAACCCTAAATTAGATTTTAAAATTATAATAATAACACATTTATTTTTAAGGGAACTAGATTCAACTCAACTCATGACTCGGGCTTTGTCTTGGATCAACCCTTGATTTGGGTTTTAAAAATATAATAATAACCTTTTTATTTTTACATGTGTTATTTGGAGGATTCAACTCAACTCATGTGTAAACACCCATGAGAAAATTGTGGTTAAATTTCGCTGCCGATTTCGCGACGCAACAGAAAATCATAAAAAGGAATACGATCAATGACAACATTATATAATTAACTCGCAATGAGATGAGATCACAAAGATTTAGAAGATTTTAGTCCACGATTAAAAGAAAACTCGACCAGAGACATTTCTACGATATGTGTTGCGATGTCGCGGTCGCACAAATTAATTACCCTAGCTTAAAACAAATCAAACAAGATAGTATAGAGAAAGCAAGGGGTCGATCCCACAAGGATGATTTAGTTCAGATTTTCATGCTATATGTTATGCAATTGGGGGGGGGGGGTTGGAAGTTGTCTAGGCTAAGCTAACGTAAACTAAGCGAAAATTATATATAACTGAAATTTATTAATAAAGCAAACCTTGGTCACAAGTCAACATCCACCTACAGAAATCAGAACTGATCATGGAAACGACACATCAATTTATATTCTGAATATTTATCTCTTCTTAAAATTGGTTCGTTAACGGATCCGCCGTATAACTTACCCTAACCATCAAACAACCACAGTGTTCGCACTAGTAATTTGATTCAATGGCAGCATTAAAAACTAGATAAATTGATCAATTAAGAAACATAATTGTCCGCAATATATGTTTAGTTTGATTGAATGTTCTCCCTAAGATTAATAACGTAGATCCGCTACAATTACTAACTTAGTTGCTTCACAAGTTCATATATCACAACTTTGGTTTTGATATCAAACTTAGCAATAGATTGTCTACAACAATAACTTCGAGTCCGCTCTTAGCAATTAAATAAGCAATCATAGGAAAATAAGTATAGGAGAACAAACATATTCATCATATAAACTGAAAAATTGAGGTAAAAATAGATCTCACAGTTCTTGAAATCTGAAGGTTTTCGTGTCCTTGCAACCAAGCAAAAGAGTTTAGCCTTGCATGTTTATTGAACAACTAAATAAAAAGATGGAAGAACACATGATTTAGGGTTTGAAGGAGGAATATTTTGTGTTTTGTTTTGTGCTGGCCGCCCTTCCTTGCTTCTCTTCTCCTTTATATATGCGTAGAAACCCTAGTGTCTAATTTACAAAATAGTCCTTCCTTAAGTTGGCAAAATTTAGTTGTCTCTTGTAAAATTCATATCTCCTTCATATCAAATAGTTTTGAGCTGACATTTGGAACGTGTATAGGTATTTGAGTCCTGAATACATGAAAATTGAGTTTGCATCAATCGGTCTTCTGTAGCTCCAGATATTGAATTTTGAATGGAGAAAGGTCAACATCAGCAGATTGCAAGATTTGAGTTTGAAGGCTGCGATTTCTGTGATATTCTTTATTTTATTTCTTTTGACTTATTATTCCAGAAAGATATGGATGTTATCTTTTGAATTCCACTGGAATCACTTTATTTCGATCTCTAGAGCTTCCGCTCTGCACAAAACATCGACTGAAGGTCAAATCTGTCAATCACCTCCAATTACCTCCTTTTTGCATCTTTTATCCAAAAATACCTTCAAAACATAAAACAAAGAATATCAAGGTATTTTATACACAAAACATATGCAAAACACTAGGTAAATATAGATGAAACTATCAAATAATATGGTTGTATCAATATGTAATATAAAACCTTAACCTAGTACATGACGGTTAGGGAACGACACTAAACCATAAAAATTTACATGAGTGACAACATCGTGATAAACCCAAAATATAATAAGTCTACAAACCCAAATTAAGCATGAGCATAAAGTGACGAAAGTTGATCCGGACAATTAAATCAAGAGTTACGGTAAAAATGAGATTTTTCTGAGATAGTAAAAATGACAATTTCGAGGCCGAAACGAAGGAATTTGACCAAAACCTGGTGGAACACAGGGGCTCTACCCCTGACTTCTTTCGAAATTAGCAATTCCCATCAACCGGGTAAGTTTCGCAGAATTTCGACCTGTGAAGAAACCAGCCGCGACGCAGTTTTCGCTACCGATTTTCAGATCGGCAGCGACATAATTTTTGTTATTTATTAAATTAAGGAGCTGGACTGGGAGGGTGAGAGTAGATAAAATCAGTTTAGGATAGAATAAAATAAGGATAGAATACATCTAAGCTAATCCCAAACAATCCCTCACATTGTAAGAGGTATAAATAGAAGGAGGAGAGAGAATGAAGGGCTGATCTCTCCAGAACAGCAGCCAGCCATTCTCTCCCTGCAAAATCCGAAAATTTAACCTAAAAGAGAGTGAGAGCGTGCCCTATAAATGAGTGAGGAAAAAGAGCTAAGAGTGAGAGAAGACTAGACAAGAAGAAGAGAGTGAGAAAAACAAAAACGTGAGGGAGGAGAAGAAGGAGAAAAACATGAAGAGGAAGAAGGGGGAAGAGAAGGAAGAGAAGACCCAGCAAGAAAAGAGAAGAGAAGTGTCAAGCCCCCTCAAAACTTGTTAAATCCGAAAGGTAAGAAGCATAAAAACAAAAACCCCTTCCTCCTCTCCTCAAAACCTAAGAAAGAAACCCTAAAAATTTAATTAACCCATGATCTGAGTAAATGGTGAGGGAAACTGAAATTTAGCTTAGAAATTCAAAGAAAACAGAAATAAAAGATGAAATTGATGGATATTTTGCTGAAAATTTTATATGGGTTTTGGCTGAAACTTGTTGGAAGATTTCGTGTGTGGAAATGTATGATTTCAGCTTGTGAATCATGATGGAAATTGTGTGGGTTAAACTGGAAATTTATGCTATTTTTATACTAGAATTGATGCATATTTTGCTGAAAAATCGTATGTGGGTTTTGGCTGAAATGGGTGAAGGAGTTGTGTGTCAAAATTAATGATTTTAACTTGTGAATTATGATGGAAGATTTTGTGTGATGAACTGAAAAATCTAAGCTGGAATTGATGTGTGTTTGCTGAGGAATTTCGTGTGGTTTTGGTTGAAATCTGTTGAAGGATTTAGTGTGCAAAAATGTATAGGTTCGGCTTGTGAGTTGTGATGGAAATTGAGTGTGTTGAACTGGAAATTTATGTTTGTTTTAGGCTGGAAATTCTTGGGTATTTTTCTGAGAGTGTGCATATGTGTTTTGACTGGAATTCGGTGGATGAATTGTGTGCCGAATTGTATATTTTGCGGCAAATTGCGACTTGCTGCCGAAGTCGCGTTGACGGCAGTGACGTAGCGTTCGTCGTCAAAAAAAATTTGTGAATGCGTTTTGTAGCGAGTTGTGATTCACTGCGCGATCTAGTTTCGCGGAGCAGCCTTCGCGAATCAGCTTCCGCGAGCCAGTTTCGCGGAGCAGTTTGTGCGATCCAGTTTCGCGGAGCAGTTTTCGCGAACCAGTTTCGCGGAGCAGTCTTCGCGAAATCAGTTTCGCGAGTCAGTTTTCGCGAATCAGCTTCGCGAGCCAGTTTCGCGGAGCAGTTTGCGCGGAGCAGTCTTCGCGAATCAGACCCGCGAATAAGTTTTCGTTGCCGAGTCCGACCATAAATCTTCTATACAGAAACGAATAAAACGCTAGTAACAATTTTAGAGTATGTGGGTGTAAAATGTGGAATACTTGTATGTGGACATATGACCTCTTGAAATGAGTACAGTGACGGATGTAGGCCGAATATGTAAGTGTACTGATTTATGACCTTGATGTCACAGGTGGTGCGGTTGGGATCGGATCATCGTCAAGACAAGCACAGCCCACGAGTGGAACAGGTAGGAGACCCTTACGCCCTTTTTTCTTTCGTAGTATAAGGAAAAATTACAATGTGAATATCGTCTTATTGTGCTGGAGTTTTATAATAAATGGAAAGATATGGAATGCTGATAAAATAATGATTAGCTTCGGCTAATGGCATCCGAAGGGATGGCCGGGATAAAATAATGATTACCTTTGGCAAATGGCATCCGAAAGGATGACCGAGTCCAAGATTATGGTTGTTAGAAAAGAATGGTATAATTATAAACATTATCAGTTCCAAGTGGTAGATTGTACCATCATTAATATTATTATTAACTCTACGTAATTACCTTCTCTTAATTGTTGTACTGCAACAGGAACGCCACATTCACGAGATGCCTAAGGAGCCCATTACATGGGAACTTACTATGCAGGGAATCGTGTAGATGAAATTAGATCCCAATGTATTTTGTATTAAGTGATGTAATGAAAGCATAACCTTTAATAGACCCTTTTTGGTGTAAATTTAAAATAGCTAATGGTAGGATCGAAATGCAAAACCATGTTTATGATATATATTTTAATTATGGTATTGTAAATCATGCAACCATAAGACTATGTTTTATGTTTGTGTCACTTTCGAATGAATCGTTTCTTGTTTAAATAGTATTAATATTAAAATGATAAGGGGTAATCATGTCTGTCGATCTGAGTAACAATGTGCATAGAGCTTATATATATATATATATATATATATATATATATATAAAATCCGGGTTGTTACACATGACTCGGGCTTTGTCTTGGATCAGCCCTTGATTTGGGTTTTAAAAATATAATAATAACCTTTTTATTTTTACATGTGTTATTTGGACAAATTAAAAATTGATAATTTTTTTATAACGATATTTTAGAAATTAAAAAAAAAATATTCTGAAAACATGTATTCTTTGTACCTCTTAAGGTACAAAAAATCACTTTAAAATTATAGCAAGAGATACTTAGTTTTATGTTTTTGTATTTGTTTCTTCAACAATAATATCTTCTTTTTTTTGTCTGAAAACAGCAACGAAACACTTTAAGTATAGTTGTCTTTTAATTTCAAGATGATTTGCTGTCCAAAAAAATTGACATTATGTATGTATCCATCTCTGTAAACAGGTCCCTTAATACGACATAAGTTTATGGACGCAAGAGAGTGTTTTACCTGGACATTTTCAGTAGACACTTTGGAATGAATTCTTTTTCCTTTTTCTTTTTCTTTTTTCTTCTTGAATAATTTTATGGATCAATAATATCTTAAGGCCACAGCTATCCGTTTCTAACAGAAGCTTATTAATTAGAGAAAGAATGAGCTTTTACGATAACATGAAGAAAATTAAAGTGGGATTAATTGAATTGATATGATAGATAAGATTGGATTATTATATATAGTTTGTTTATATAGAGAATAGGGGGGAAAGCAAAATAAATTATAATTATAAAATATTTAATTTATCATAATCTATTCAAATTGGGATTTTCAGTTAAAAGGTAGGGTTTAAAGCTTTATGGTTGTCAATATGTATATTTAATTAAACAAATTACATGCAATGGTTAAGCAGATTTAGCCAAGGAAAAAAGAGATGATTAATATTTGCTTAGAGCTTTTTTTTTATTCGGAATAAATTTGATTTATATTTATTTTTATTTAAAGCTTAAATTCTTGGCAAGTAAAGTTTACAAATCTAAAATACATAAAATTCTACTTAAAAATAATAATATCTTTCATATGAGAAACTCAAAAGAAAGTTGGTCTAAAATAGATTTAAGAACTTGTAAGTTTTGTGTTTCAAAAATATTTTTGAAAAAATCTGAAAGTTTTTTACTTCAAATTAATTTTTTTTGTAAGTTTTTATATCATTTTAATATGTTGATATAAAAGATAATTTAAAAAAAAATTAAAAAAATATATCATTTTAATATATTTTAAAATAAAAAAAAAACATTTTGAATAGCAATATTGGTATAATATATATACTCTAAAAGGTATTAATTTTATCATGGAGTGCAAAACTATAAAAATATAAGAATTCTTTAACTTTGTTGTTCAACCCAAAATTCAAGGGATTTCAATATGAGCATTCCCTCCATCAAAGAAGCAAATGTTATACAAAAAGCTAAAGTAGTTCAACGGTTCATTTTGGATTGGAATGGTAAAACTATTATTTTACCTCTCGGTGCGCCTGAATTTTAGCCTTGAAATTAGGGGTATTTTTTATTTTTTTATATTTCTGTGCACAATCAAATAACTATCATATCCCCTAATAAGACAAAAACCAAGAGGTGTCTGCAAGGGTGTCACGGTAATTGAAGTTATGATTTGTTTCAATTTTGTTTTTAATGGAAATTGATTATATATTGTAGTTTTATTTTCATCCACTGTCTTTTAATTTCTGGATTGGATTTAAATCCTTAATATATTCGATATCAAAGTTCTTATTTGTTTTAATTTTATCCTTCAATTGAAATTAATTATATATTTTAGTTTTATTTTGATCCTCTGACTTTTAATTTCACGTTTGGTTTTAAATCTTTTAAGTTTTTCTCTATCAAAGTTTAGATTTGTTTCATTTTTTTTTCTTTAAATGAAATTTATTATATTTGTTTTTTCATTTTATCTCTTATACTTTTAATCTTTGATTTTATTTTAATTCATTTATTTTTTATATATATTTCTAAAACGATTCTTATTTTTGTCCATGCTTATTTATACATGCTCTTAGTTTTTGTTTTTAATTTTTTTTATTTTCTTTGTTGTTACTGTTTTTTTTATTTAATGTTTAAATTTTAATTTGTGTTGATGATCATTTGAAAATTTCTATTTATTAATTTTTTTCTTTAAGTCAAATATTTTTCTTAAAATGTAATACTATTTATCTTTGTGTTGTCATTTATTTACTTTTTTAATTGTTTTTTTGTTAATATTTTTAGATGTTAAAATTTCTAATTATTATAGATAAGGCATTCAAAATAATGATAATGATTATTTGTAACTTTATTTTCTTATAAATATGTGAAACTAATTATATATTTTGATATATGTTTTATATTAACACCTTCAAAATATATATATATATATATATATATATATATATATAAAGAAATGACCTGAGTTTTTTTTAAATAATAATTTAATATCAATGTTCTGAAATACTCTTAATATAATAATATGAGAAATAAATATTTTAAAAAAAATAATTTAATTTTTTTCAACAATAATTATGTTAATGCTAGTGTTCTAATATTACATAAAATATAAAAATATAAAAAATAAATTTTTATAAATAAAAAAAAATATTTTCATTTCTTTTTATAACAATAATAATAGTGGTAATGATAGTATTGCCATTGATAATTAGAATATTACTTATTTGCAATAATATTCATAATAGCAGTGATAATAATTATTATAATTTAACAATCATAAAAGTAATAATAAGAATAATAATCAAAATAATTCATTGATCAATATTATTTTTTTGAAAAAATAACTTATGTTGCTTTTTTTTTATGTATAATATTTCATTGATCAATATTATTTTTTGAAAAAATAACTTATGTTACATTTTTATATATGATATTTTAGATTTCATATCACGTAAAAAAATATACGAAGTCACATGTAAATAAAATGGATAGAAAAATTGTGTCAAATTATCTACAATAAAAAAAAATTATCTTGTATTTCGTCACAGCCAACACTAATTTTTTTTAACATATAACAAAATTGTTAATGATCTTATATTTCTTTTATAATGTTAGACACCTGAGCTAAATAATCAACATAAAATTTTTATGTATTTTTTTTTTTATGTATATAAGACATTTAGAATAATTATAATAATTATTTTTAGAACTTTTTCCTTGAAGAATAAGTGAGGCTAATTATATATTGTGCTATTTTTTTTATATTAAGATCTTAATATATAAAATAAACTAAATTTTTATTATAAATCTCACACTAATTTAATAGTAGTGTTATGAATTACTTTTAATATAATAATATAAAGAAAAAATCTGAAAAATTAATATTTAATAAATTTTAACAATTATATTTTTTATATTTGTCAAATAAATTATTCATCAAATAGTTAAAACATGTCCAACAAATAATTAGTATGTTGCAGGCAACAAATAACTTATCTTCATTCAATTTGATTGATTACAATTTATCTATCAATTAAATTATTATGCAAGTAGTTAAAACAAAATCATTAATCAAATTGTTTGCCGCATAAAACAAATCACTCATTTGTGCTGAAATTCATCAATAATAATTTTATTATTTGCTGATAAAAAAATTAATCAAACAAATAAAATATACACAACAATTAATTAGTATGTTAGACGAAGCACATAGCTCATGTTCAAAGAATTTTATTGATTCCAATTATACAATCAACAAATTTAATAATTCTCAAAAGTGTTTTAACAATAGCAATATTTAATCACTTTTTAGCGGAGGAAAACTCATTTCTAATAAATTTAATCAATTATAATTTTACTAATTAAACATTAAAATAATAAATTATAATCCACGTACGATCAATCAATTTTCTAATATATATATATATATATATATATATGCGCTGGACGCGGGCAAGTTCCTCGTAACATCCATAAGTGGGCAGTGAAATCCAAACCGTAGTAATTATATACTCGATGACCTCATTCCTTGTGTCCATTAGGAGTTCCACTCTGAACACACACATGCGCCTTGTCTTTATAAGCTGTTTGCAATCGGCACGAAAATCCACCTTGCTACACACAATTCTTTATCAATACAGAAACTGGGTATCGGAGGAGGTTCAATGGAAAGAGTGTTTGTGGTTTTCGACTTTGACAGGACCATTATTGACTGTGATAGTGATAAATGGGTCGTAGAAAAACTAGATGTCCATGACTTGTTCGCTCAGCTCCTTCCTTCCTGGTCTTGGAACCGTCTCATGGTTTGTTCTTAAATAGTAGTTAGTTCTACAATTCGTGTTCCTGTAAATATCAGACTCTGACATCCAGCCAACCTTTTTCAGGATAAGATGATGATGGAGCTTCACTCCCGAGGGAAGACAATTCAGGATATTGCAGAGTGCTTGAAAAAGGTCCCATTGCATCCCAGGGTTATCTCTGCAATCCAATCAGCCCATGCTTCTGGGTACTATTCCTCAACTATTTATTATTATTATTATTATTGGTCCAATTGAAGTCCAACTCAACAGGATAAGGGTAGTCCTTCCTCGATCCCTAAACTCCATCCCACCCCTTCCAGGGTTTTGCTTCTAACCTGAACTTCCTAGAAAAAATCTTAGGTCTTAATCGTTTGGCGTGGACTTTTAGACATACCTACACTTATGCATGTGTGTTTGGATGAATTGAACAGTTGGTCTTTCAAGCTAGATCAGTTAGCGTCAAGATTGATGTCCTCATATTCTAATTTTGCCAATACAAGTCCTGGGTATATGATGTATCAGTTCACAAAGATCTTAACTCTGTATATACAAAAGGCATTGCATTAACATATGATGCATAATTTGTTCAGGTGTGATTTAAGGATAGTAAGCGATTCAAATTACTTCTTTATCGAGACAATCTTGAAACATAATGGACTGATGGATTGCTTCTCCGAGATCAACACAAACCCGAGCTATGTTGATGCAGAAGGAAGGCTTAGAATCTTACAATACCATGATATTGATAAGTTCCCTTCTCATGGGTGCACTAGCTGCCCTTCCAACATGTGCAAGGCAAGTTCATTAGCTCCACCTCTAGTGTCATTTTCAACCCTTACCAGAAGAAATTGTAATTTTTGCTTGTGCCTGAAAAATATCTTTTCTTGTTGATGGCTTAGTTAATGAAAGTACAAGCTAAAATACAGAGATGATAAAACCAGATAGGGAGTTTTCAATAAACAAAGCTAGAATTAAGAATTATAAGAACATTTGGCTTACCAAAAGTTAACTTCTCAATAGGGTCTGGTGATGAAAAGGATCCAAGCTTCTGTTTCGGCTGAGGGAGAAAAACAGTTCATCTATGTTGGTGATGGAAAAAATGATTTCTGCCCAGCTTTGACGCTTAAAGAAACAGATGCGTTGATGCCAAGGAAGAACTTTCCACTTTGGGAGCTCATTTGCAACAACAAAATGCTTGTCGAGGCAAATGTTCAGGAATGGAGTGATTGGGAGGAGCTTGAGACTAAGTTGCTTAATTTAACGAATACTATCTTTATTGAAGAGAAATGCAGAGTAAGAGCCAGATCAATTGGTTCCAATTGATCGCAAGTTTCAAACGATTTCAGTTTCAGTACCTGATGCTTTTAACAGAAACGTCCTTCAAGTTCCTCAGTAGGGGGGGTGGCTTTATCCTGGAGAAAGAGTCAAATGTTATATTTCTTGTTTGATCAACTATGGTATTATGATATTAGTAACCTCTCTCTCCCAGGAGGGCTCCTGTTGGATTCTCTTCACTGTAAAACTAAATAAACCTATGGTCGCATGGCTTTGAATCTGTTTGGCAAGAACCTAGAGGGATGATTTCCCCGATTCATGCTGATGCTTGATCGTATAATTAATTCTTAAAGAATGATCTGGTAAGACTTTATTCGTTGTAGTGGGAATGGTTTTACTTTGCTAAGGACAGGCATTTCATTACAAGGTGCTTTTTGACGAAATTGGAAGATGACGTGAAAATACACTTTGACCATACAGGGAACATGCACGCACAAGCACCCTGTTTGCATGTCATGAAAGATAGCGGAACCCACCATCTCAGAGCATTTCATTGATTAACATGAAACATGGCTGGCAGTGATTTTGTCTCAGGTCAACCTCTCATGCACGAGTAATTTAAAAGGAATCTAATAGGATTCTCCAAGAATCCAAGTGTTTCCCATGTTGATCTCTCTTAATCTCACTCAACCCGAGAGAATAGCTTAACATTTCTCTATAGAACACTACAATTAAGCTAGACTAGACTAATTAACAATTATTCTAGAGAAGTATAAAGAACTCTATATATTTTCAATGATAAAAAATAGAAAATGAGAGGGAAAGGATATATAGGTTCTGTCATGCAAGAGGGTTCTAGATTCCAAGAGACTAGCACATGTCAGCTCTTTCGGTTATAACCTCCTAGTGCAACCTTCTATAGCTTATCTTTCTTTAACAAACAAAATACAAACAATCAAAGCAAATGAGGGTCTTAACATTGCCCCCCCCCCCCCTCAAAGCACATTGTCCACAAGGTGTGGGTAGTCTTCCTTAAGTTGGTGTAGCCATTCCCATGTTGCATCATCCTTTGAAGAGCCTTCCCACTGGATGAGAACTTGAGTCACTTGTGGTAGCCTTCTTCTCTTCACAAGTCTGGTCTCTAAAATTGCAGCTGGTGTAGGAGCTAATTGGCCCAATGCATCCACATGAGGTAGTTTGGGAATTAGGATGATAGACTGACCAATCTTGGCTTTGAGTAAAACCACATGGAACACAGGATGAATACGGGCATCGTCTGGTAACTCTAACTTGTATGCAACCTTCCCCATTTTGGCCAGCACCTTGTAAGGACCATAAAACTTAGGACTTAGCTTCCCGAGCTGTTGGTGCATACTTTTCTGCTTGAAAGGTTGGAGCCTTAGGTAGACCCAATCACCAACCTCAAAGGACCTCTCTTGCCGATACTTATCTGCTTGTATCTTCATTCTGTCCTGGGCAGTCTTTAAGTTGTCTTGTAACAACTTCTTAATTTGTTGCCTATGCTCCAATAATTCCTCAATGGCAGCTACCCTTGTAGTCCTTGGAACAAAATCTAATAATTTTAGGGGCAAGTACCCATACAAGGCTTCAAAAGGTGTGAGCTTATGAGAAGTGTGGAAGTTGGTGTTAAACCAAAATTCTGTCAAGGCCAACCATTCCACCCATAAACTTGATTTATCAGCTGCAAAGGCTCTCAAATATTGTTCCAAACTCCTATTGACCACTTCTATTTGGCCATCAGTCTGTGGGTGGTAGGCTGAACTCATGTCTAAATCCACTTCTTGTTGCCTAAATAACTCCTCCCAAAACATACTAGTAAAAGCAGGATCTCTATCACTCACAATAAAATAAGACATCCTATGTAGCTTGAAGATGTGTTGTAAGAACAAACTAGCCACCTTGGAAGTTGTATAAGGAAGGGCTAATGCAATGAAGTGAGCGTATTTTATGAATCTGTCCATTACGACGAAAATCACATTCTGTTTGTGGGAATTTGGCAGTCCTTCAACAAAATCCATGCTGATAGAATGCCAAGGCCTGGGAGCGATTGGAAGTGGTTGAAGTAAGCCAGGCATCTTGCTGTTTTCATTCTTGATCCGTTGGCACACATCACAACTCCTTACATAAGCTTTGACATCCATCTTCATTCCTTCCCAATGTCAATCTCTCCTTGCTTTATGCAGGGTTTTTAAGTATCCAGAATGGCCTCCAAGTGGGTTGTAATGGACTAATGCTAACACCTTAGTCTTCATAGTACTCTATTTACCCAAAGAAAACCTGTCTTTATACAACAACAACCCATTTCTCAATGAAAAGTGCCCATCTTGACCTCCTTTGTCTTGCAGCCTCATTATCAAATCCTTGGCTTCCCCATCTTCCTCATAACTTTTCTTTAATTCTTCTAACCAAGTGGGTGAGGGAAAGAAATAGCTAGCAGGTTACCTTGGTTATTGGCTTTCAAACTAGTTGTTTCCTTTTCTGCTTCATTCTTTCATGTTGTGTCTTCTATTCTTGATAAGGCATCTACCACCTTGTTCTCCTTTCCTTGTTTGTACTCCACTAGGAAGTTATAGCCTAACAACTTGGTTATCCATTTCTGTTGCGTAGGAGTGCCTACCCTTTGCTCCAGGAGGTGCTTAAGGCTTTGTTGGTTAGTTTTGATCATAAAAACAGTTGCAAATAAGTATGGCCTCCATTTCTTCACAGAAAGTACCAAGGCTAAGAGCTCCTTCTCATAGGTGGATAGGAACAAATTCTTCCCCTTTAAGGCTTGGCTGAAATAAGCCAAAGGCCTTCCTTTTTGCATCAGCACTACCCTAATGCCAAAACCACTTGCCTCACACTAAACTACAAAGAGTTTGGTGAAATTAGGTAATGCTAGAACTGGTGGTTGGCTTACTGCCCTTTTTAGGTTCTCAAAGGAGCCTTGTTACTCTAAGAGAAAGCATCCTTCTTAAGCAAGGCAGTAAGAGAAGATGCAATCTGACCATAATTCTTAATAACTTTTCATAGTAGCCAATCAAACCAAGAAAACCTCTCAATGCCTTGAGGTTCTTAGGCACTGGCCATTGAACCATAGCTTCAATCTTCTTGGGATCGGTTTTGACTCCTTCACCAGAAATAATATGCCCCAAGTATTCAACTTCTGGGGCAGCAAACACACACTTGCTCCTCTTAGTGTATAACTGCTTATCTTCTAGAACTTGCAACACCTGCTTAAGATGGTCAGCATGCTCCTCACAATTCTTGCTGTAGATTAGTATGTCATCAAAAAACACAAGTACAAACCTCCTTAACATGGGCCTAAAGACCTCATTCATCAAGGCTTGGAAGGTGGTAGCAACATTGGTGAGGCCAAAAGACATCACCAAATACTCGTAGTGTCCCTCATGAGTTTTGAATGCAGTCTTCTCAATATCATCTTTCTTCATTCTGATTTGATGATAACTAGCCCTTAGATCAAGCTTAAAAAACACCCAAGCTCCTTGTAGTTCATCCAGCAGCTCATCAATTACAGGAATTGGGAACTTGTCCTTGATTGTGACATTGTTTAGCCCTCTATAGTTCACACATATCCTCCATGTGCCATCTACCTTCTTCACCAAAAACAAAAGATGCAAATGGTGACAAACTTGGCCTTATGCACCCAGAGTCAAGTAAATCTTTCACAATCTTCTCAATTTTAGCCTTTTGATAGTAGGGGTACCTATATGGTCTTTGGCAATTGGGTGGCACTCCTTCCTTAAGCAAAATCTGATGCTCATGACCCCTATTAGGAGGCAGCCCTTTAGGTTCCTCAAAGACATTTGGAAAGTTTTCTAGCAACTCCTGCATAGGTGTTTTTCCTCCCTCTTGGATGGCAGCCAATTTAGCCGACATGATTTGCAATAGCAGGCCCTTCATAGCTTCTCTACCCTTGCATTCCTTGCTATCCTGAATTAAGGACTTGGATTTCTTGAGTCCTTGCAACCAAACTTGTTTCCCTTCATATAAGAACCCCATTCACAGCTTCTTGAAATCCCAACTAATCATTCCCAATGTACTCAACCATTAAGTCCCCAACACAATTCAATGACCTTCATATGGAGGCCTTGCATGATGAATTTCACTTCCTTGCATTCCTCTTTTGTCCTGATAACTTGACCATTAGCTACCCTTATCCCAAATCTGTTTGTTGCACCCACCTCAAGCTTAAGAGAAGCAACCAACCCACTGTCCATGAAATTATGGGTGTTGTCAGTATCCAGCAACACCAATGTTTTCTACCACTTAGAACAACAACTACTCTCATGGTTGAGGGAGAGGAATTTCCCAACAAGGCACATAGTGTAATCTCCCCTTGTTCTTCTTCCAATTCTACTTCCCATTGCTCAGTTCCTGCCTCAATGACCTCTTCTTCTTCTACTACTTCCTCCATAGAGTATAGTTTCAAAAGAGATTTGCATTTGTGTCCCATGCTCCACTTCTCATCACAATGGTAACACAAGCATTTCCTCCTCATTTCTGACATTTGCATAGGAGTAAGCCTATGTACAGCCACTGGAGGTTTTAGATGTGAGGGCTTCGAATCACTCTTGGCATGGGTAGCTTATTGGGAGCTAGTATGTCCCCAAGTGCTTCTAGTTGGCTCAAAGCTGGGCCTAGAGCTTTTCTTCATAGTAAAGAAATATTCCTCTTGGATTTTGGCCAAAGAATAGGCAGCCCCTAAACTTCTAGGATTCTACATCTTTATTGCCAGCCTTATCTCATCTTTTAAGCCACTCATGAAGCAACTTAGCTTATACATGTCAGATAAGTTCCTAATTCTATTGCTAATGGATTCAAATTGTCCCTTATATACAGCAACAATATGTGTATGTTTAAGCTTAGTTAATAATTCCATAGGATCATAATAAGTAGCAGGGCAAAACCTAAGCATAATACCTCTAGCAAAATCATCACAATTTGTTATGTCATGCTCACTATCTTGAAACCATATTAATGCCTCGTCATCTAAATGGTAAGAAGCATGTAATACCTTTTCATTTTTTAGAGTTTGATAGTATTGGAAGAACTGAATGACTCTAAACATTGAAGAAGTAGGGTCTCCACCCTTGAACCGTGGAAATTCCAGCTTCATCATCCTATGCTCCCTGGGTGCTCTTGGGTGCTGCCACTGACCTTGTTCTTGATCTAGCCACTGTAATTTTCTGTTTGGAGGCCCTTGCCATTGCCACTGTTTCACTTGATCCGCTTTGCCTCCCCTAGGGTCAAACCATGGTTCTTCAAATGCATCTTGGACCCAATGAGAATGCCTTGGTTCCTCAAATGCATCTTGAACCCAATGAGGGTGCCTTGGTTCTTCAATTGCATGGGGCTATCTTGTTGGTTGAACATAGTTGTCAGCCCTTTGGTATGGTTTTGACTGTCTTAGGTACTCTCTTCCAGCCTCAATTTTATCCTCGTTTTGGACAAATTGGCCACCATATTCCCTTAGTGGCCTTGGTAAACCCCAATCCATGGCATTCCTTCCTATTGGGTGAAGATTTGCATCCATGTGCAGCCTTCTGCCCTGGTTTCAATTGCCTCCCCAATCGGCATACCCACTCCTAACAGGACTGGCTGAAGCTGAATTCCCATTTAAGGGGGTCTCCCTAGCATGGCAAATCGTGTTTCAGCCCTAATGGGAATAGTATATACCTCTTGATCATCACCTTGATTCCCCAATACTTGATCACCTCCTATGATCTGCTCCCGATGCCAATTTGGTGGTGTTTCCTGTGGCATGGATGGTAACCTCTCTTCAATCAAAGCTAGGAGAGCTTCAAATTTAGCTTCCATTCTAGCAGTGGCTGAGGCAAGTGCCTTATCATTCTCATCAATTTGTTACTGCATTGTTTTTGCACTTCCTTGAACTCTATTTAGGGAAGCTTTAAGAATAGCTCCAGATCGTGTTTCCACCATGGTTCGTAGGTAGACTCTGATACCAAATGATAGGATTCTCCAAGAATCCAAGTGTTTCCCAAGTGTTTCCCTTGTTGATCTCTCTTAATCTCACACAACCCGAGAGAATTACTTAATAATTCTCTATAGAACACTATAATTAAGCTAGACTAGACTAATTAATAATTACTCTAGAGAAGTCTAAAGAACTCTATATATTTCCAATAATAAAAAATAGAAAATGAGAGGGAAAGGATATATAGGTTCTGTCATGCAAGAGGGTTCCAGATTCCAAAAGGCCAGCACATGCCAGCTCTTTCGATTATAACCTCTTGGTACAACCTTCTATAGCCTATCTTTCTCTAACAAACAAAGTACAAGCAATCAAAGCAAATGAGAGTCTTAACAGAATCTAAGCAAAACTCAACACCTATTAGTGCTCAACATCCAGCTTGTCAATGCAATAGCAAATTTAAATTACCAACACAAAAAACAAAGTTTAAAAAACTACCAAGAAATCTGCTATACTATATATTAAAAGAGGTTATTGTAGCTTGTGAGATAAATCACTATGGATTACAATAGTGTTGCTTAGTTTTTAGGCCGGTTCGGATCGATTTGTTATTTTACTAATATTTATATAATTTGGCACAGTAAGATACAACATAACTCTTATAGCTCATTGATAAAGTTTCTAATTTCGAAGTAGAAGGTCACTAGTTCTAGACCTATCTTGCGCGGAAGCATTTTTGCTCCATTTTTTTCCCTCTAAATCATTTTATTCCCCATTTATAATTTTTTTTGTTTTTTTATTTATATTTTTTTTTCATTGTTCTTTTTTATTGGTTTTTATTTGTTTTTTTTATTTTCATGTCAAATAATTGTTTTTAGCTAATAATTTTATTTTTTTTATTTTTTGTTTGCTATTTTGTTAAAATTATTGGCCTTTTTCTTCTTTGATTGAATTTTCCCCCATTATTAACACAATAATAATGATAATTTTAGTTTTTTTTTCCTTACTTTCTCTTTTTTTAATGTTTTTTATTTTTTCTCTTGGGGTAATTTAATATTTTTTATTGTTTTGGTAGTAATAGTAATGATATTTTTAGATGTTAAGGCTTTGATGTTCGTATTGTTATAATAAAATATATTGATGTGTTTCATTATATCAAACCTTACATATATAGATTTTGTAGTTTATTTGATTTTTTTCAATTTTTTTATTTGATTGCAATTGATAATATATTTTGTTTTCGTTTTGGCCCTTATACTTTTAATTCCTTTAATTTTTTATAATTTTTAAATTGTCTCTATTTTTATCCATGTTTATATATATGTGCCTTTAGTTTTGATTTTTAATTTTTATTATTTTCTCTTTTGTTGAGATAACATTATTTCTCAAAACTTTTGCTCTTAAATTTTAGTTTATATTTATGATCATTTAAAAATTGATATATATTTTTTCCTTTGTTATATCTTTTGGTTTTTTTATTAGTTTTTATTTTATTTTCACATCAAATGTTTTTTTTATCTAATAAATTTTTTTTTCATTTTTTTTTGTTCTTTTGTTAAAGTTTTTGGTCTTTTTTATTATTTTATTGAATTTATTTTCTCATTATTCAAGCAATAATAATAATATTAATTTTAGTTTTTTTCTTGTTTCCTTAATGTTTTCAAGTTTTTTTTCTCCTCGGAATAATTTAATATTTTTTATTTTTTAGCAATAATAGTAATGATATTTTTAGATGTTAAGCTTTCGATGTTGTTGTTGTTATAATAAGGTGTGTTAATGTGTTTTATTATATCAAACATTTCATGTATATTGTATTTTATTTTTGAACTAGCAAAATCTATTGATTATTACAATTCCAATAATTATAAAAAATATTTGCTCCACCTGCAATGTAGTACGGGCAATTAACTAGTATTACCTATAATAAAAATGGCGTGGGGAAACACTAGCAATCCACAGTGTTTTTCCTATGCCATTTTTTTTTTTACACCATTTAGGTCAATGCGGGAGGCAGCACTTCATAAAATCCATGCTAGGCATAGGCGTCCTTGAAGAAACTCAATCTCAAACAAGCAGCAATCAATCCCATTCCAAAAGGGAATGCATCTAGGTAGCTATATCGCTTGAGTCATGATGGCTTTATTGTGGGTAGGTTGATCTAGGTAATTATTTGGTTTTGATGTACCTGTATGATAATTGCGGTAAAATTTTTTGTTATTATGAGACACAGTGATTACGTTAAATAAAGTAAAAGGGTTAGAGTAGAAATGGTTTTATTTTAATTTTATTATGATCGTCTACCTAAATGGTTGTCATTTGTTAATATTTTACTATTAAGTTCAAATATTTTAAAAATTATATCAAATTATCTACAGTGAAAAAATATACATGACTTACTCTACACTTCTCTATATTCATAATCAAATTTTTTAACATGTAATTTTTTTTTTTAATGATCCTAGATTTTTTTATGATATTATACATCTGAGAAAAATAATCAACCTACAAACCTTTTGATTATTTAGTATTTTTTATATATTGAATTTATTATGGATAAAACATTTAAAAAGAATAATGATAACAACTATTTTCAAGGTATTTACTCTTTAAAATATATGAGGCTAATTATATATTTTGATATTTATTTAATATTAATATTTTAAAATATATAAAAAAATTAAGTAAATTTTCTTTTAAATATCAAATTAATTTAATCTCAGTGATCTAATTTCTTCAATGGAAATTTTGATTTATTGCAATTGTGTCCTTCAATTAAAAATGATTATATATGTTGGCTTTCAATATAATCCTTATTCTTTTGAGTTTTGTTTTCTCTTGGTTCCTTTAATTATTTTGGTATGAAGGTTATAATTTGTTCTAATTGGATCTTCCAATAGAAATTTGTCATATATTCTACCTTTCGTTTTGGGATTTATTCTTTTATTTAAGAAAAATGCACAACAATTTGTTTTTAAAATATCTTTATTTGTTTTGGTCATAAGATTTTTATTTGTTTCAATTTTGTCATTCAATTGGATTAATTATATATTTTATTTTTGATTTCGGTCCTTATTCTTAGAATTTTTTATTCGTATTTATGCATATATACTTTTAGTTTTTGTTTTTAGTTTTTTTTGTTTTATTTTTATTCGGTTTAATCCTGAAATTTTATTTTATGTTGGTGATCATTTTAAAATTAATATTACTCTTTTTTTTTTGTTCTTTTTTTTGTATGTTCTGTTATTTTTATCTTTTTTTTCCTGATCAAATTATTTTATGGTTCATTGTTTGTGCAATAATAATAATAATAATAATTTTAGTGATTATTTTTATTTTATTTTTGTAAAAATATTTATCTTTTTTTTTATTCTTTGAGGCAATATTATAATTTTAATTGTTTGGACAATAATGTTGCTAATAATTTTAATTATTATAGTCATAATAATGATGGCAATGTAGAGATGAATTTTCAATGATGATATTTTATTTTTGTAGATAGAAAATTAACTATTTATTTTTATTATTTTATTATTGTAAATGCTTTTATAATTTATATTTTGTTTATTATTTTTAATTTAAATTGAATTTTTAAATAAACTAATTCTAATACAATTAATTTAATAATCTAGATATCTGAATTTTCTTGATTTTATAGAAAACCTACTCTATATAAATTCTATATATATTTATTATTTTATTTAAATTTATATTATAATATAAAAAATCTCATATAATTAATATTTTTTATATTAAAAAAAAATGATTATAAGCAAGGCAAAGCATAGGAAAATGGCTAATGTACACTATAAAACCTGTGAAAACACAAGTTCACCGCCCACCCTTTATTGTCACCATCATTATTTGCTTTAAAAAAATAATCAAGGATTTACAGCTGAACCCCCTCAACCTGGACTGAAGTTTATGATTACAAATAAAAGAATGTCAACATCTGCTTTCTTCTAAATATTTTTCCCTTGTATCTCACCTCTTTTCCTTCTATCTACAACTATCTTCTAATCCTCCAACATTTATAAAAAGCATTCTCACCAGCCATCCATTTCCTTTAGAGTTCTAGAGATTTTCTTGTTTTTATTGGTTTTAACTTCAAGCCCATGCTTTCTGGTGTGAGGAGCTCCGGGGAAATACAAAATGGACTCAAAGTACTTCTTGGACTAACACTGCCTGTACATTCTGTATCCCGTGAGAAAGTACTCCATTGGTATTAACATGGCATGGGGCTGCTCCTGCGTCACCATTGACCCACATGCCTCGACCTGTAGGCCACCAAAGTTTCAGTGAATAAAATGTGCTCCCTCAGTTCTACATACACACACAGGCCAGATTTAGGAAGTTAGGGTATAGACCTGCAATGCATACCTCTACCAAGGCACTATATCTTCTGTCTAATCCTGAGGTCATGTCAAGAGACTCGAAATGAAACGGAGAGTTCTTGCCAACAAATATTAGTGAGCGACAAAGTAGTTTTCTCAATCCATCACTAATGTCTTGTCTCCTGCTAGAAAGCCAAAAAAAAACAAACTTAAGTTTCATTACATAGCATGAGTTTGGCATTGTTTCATTAAAACAGTGCTCCATGCCATAAAAAAACAATACTCGTCCTACAGAGCATGGGTTTCTATCTCAACACTTGTTAGATGGGTGCGAGAGCAAGAATAACTATTATGAAAACACACATTACCCATTTATTGCTTCAAGAAATCGCCATACATTTAAACCCTGCCTTTCATCCAGCAACTGACAAAAAAGCACACCCCCATCAAGTTAATGTATGTGACTATCAATTATAAGTTGATTTTAAGTTCTGATTGCACATGCGTTATAATTAAAATGAACAAACATATGGATAGGTAAGAACGAGGACTAACTCTTTTGCAGGCCAAGACTGCATCTGATTCTGGTACTTGAGCACTACCACGAGCTTCCTGCAAACATCGTTTAGAATTAAATCATCCAACCAATCCAATTTTGGATGGACTTAATTTATGATCTAGAAGCACAAAAATACCTTGCTGAAATATCGCTTAAGCAATAATTCCTTCACAACTCCACACATGCCATAATAGTATAGTAAATTAGATAAGACCTGAAAGTAGATTAAGATTACATTAAAGATAAAGAGTGAAAATAAGATAACTCGCCAGCAAGCAGATCATAAGATGGTCCGAGGAAGGAACCTTATTATACAGCCATTCTGTCCAAGAGGGTGCATTGCATAGAGGAGAAATAAGTATCAAGCCAAGGACACGTTGCCTGTACTTCATCTGTGGCCAAACAGTATAAAACAAAAGGACCAGTGAATGCCAGGTCAAAACAAAATTTTGAATCTTGAAGAAGCAAACATGAGAACCATGCTGGGGAAAGCATACAGCAAAAAGAGCAAGAACGTAAGCTCCAGCTGTAACCCCCATACACATCACTGCTTCAAGTCTAACAGATGGAAAAAATACATCCATCAAATAAAGAAACAAAAATGTTCATGATGCAAAAAGAAAAGACAGTTAAGCCCTTCTGAGCATGCAGCAGTGCATCTAGTTAGGCCATCTAAATGTGAAACAGGATGAATTTGTAGCACAAATTTTAAATCAGCCGACTCTTGAAAAAGAAGTTTAAGCAAGTGTAACGAGATATGTACTTACCCAAAATAGTTAAGAACCTCAGCAACTTGGTCTGCCAAGTCATCAACAGAAAGCAAAGGGTCATCAGAGCTAATTGTGGCAGCTCCTAACTGCAATAACTCTTGAAGAGCAGCAACATGAGAAACACAGGTAATGCATAGCATTCCACAGAAGCAGTAATGAGAGCAGTTTAGGCAAGGAAAACATGAGGAACCAGGAGTTACAAACCTCATGCCCAGGAGGACTGATATGATACATGCAAAAGTTGTGAAGAAGCAATGAGCATGCTTCAGGACAAATAATAATCCTTGAAAACACGAGGTATCTGTTTACAAAGTCCAAAAAGATAAGTTCAAGTCAAAGCATGGTAAGCAGTCTCCAAAAAAAAGTCGGTAAAGCCTAATATGTCCGCAGAATCACACAGTGATAGAGCCTCCAATTCAATTCCTGGTCCACGATGAGTAAACTTTCATTCAAGTTGCATCTGTGAGCCTAGGAGCAAACATTTTTACAAGATCCAAACAATAGATCTCAATAAATTCCCACATTACAGGAAAGCTTGATCTATTTCTTCCATATACATATTCCAAAACAAAAACCTAACTAAACATATATGAAATGTCTGATATAAGAGCTTGAGTACGAAAAAAGCAATGCAAGGTCACATATTCATCTAAAATCAAATGTCAATTATCAGCATGTAGAATGAAAAAGCAGAAATGAGAAGAAATATAAAATGGCAGTTTACTACTTACGATTTAGAGCTAAATCAGGATAAGTAACGAGAGCAGGTTTGTCTTGGTCTCCATATACAGAAACAGACACAAGACCAGAGCAAGTTTCAATAACACAATCCTGCAAACAAGATTCAAAATCGAATTTTAATCAGCTAAACGCTCAAAAGAAAAATAAAGAAAAGTCATTACCGTCATAATTGCAAGGTCTACTAATTTGGTAATGATCAACGCACAAACCAACCATTTTAAACACAGACAGAGCATTCAAAAGGTAAACCTTTCATCCAAGAAGGACCCACCTCTTTTAACCTCTCTCTCTCACTCGCTCAACGAAAATTAAAATAAATAAATTATATTTTATGCCTGCCCAAGTACAGTGTATACTACAAGCAAACCTTTACTAACAAGGCAAAAAATCATAACTCAACTAACCAAATGCATTCCTTAAACCATATTTGCACTCCTTAAATACCATATCATTTATTTATTCAACAATCAAACATAAAAAAACATTTCTTGATTGTTAACCACAACTAGAAACAAAGAAACAAAATGGAAATGGAATCTTCAGGAATTAATTTCCACATAATTCAAAAGAAAAGAAACCATATCAAAAGCCAAGATTCCTTTCCTTATCCCACATTTTCTCATACACCAAACAAGTTTCAGGAAATCAAGAAAATAAAATAAGATATAAAAATGTGAGTGTGAGTCACATAAAGTACCTTTCCGCTAAGAGAAGCCGTCTCCATATCAATGGACACTGAGTCACTTGAATCTCCCATGTCTTGATATTATTCCTCTCTGTGTGTGTTTTTTCTTGCCCTTCTCTTCTTGAAATTTGAGGGTGTGGGGGGTTTGTTTCCCTGCTTTTTTTTAATATATATGAACTATCTTTCTCGTTCTGTCGATCGCTTATTCTTTTAAAAACGAAAACTTTAAAGTGTAAACTTTATAGCGAGTCACCGACGCTCGACTATGAGACTATTTGACACAGCCATTACTGTTGTTATGGTGATAGAGATTGGAAAAAAAAAAAATTATTGTTTATAATTAAATTTTAATATTAATTATAAACAATAATTAAAATTTAAGTATTTAGTTAAAATTATGATTGAGATTGAGTTTAATGAAAATAGTTTTGTGTGTTTGTTTACTATATTTTTCATATTACTATCAACTTGTGAAATTAATTAAAAATAAACATATATACATACACATACATATACATACGTGTATATATATATAAATATTTTGTTGTAATAATTTCATGTATTTATTAATAATTAAATAACAAATATTTGAAATAATTGAAGTACATTTTTTTTTTGTTATTTATTCAAGATCTTAATTTTTATTTTTTTTATTTTATCAATTATTCTTGATTTTTTATTTTTTAGTCAATTAATTGAATTACAATTTGTTTTTTTTTTCTTATGTCAATGATTAAATATCTCATTTTTTATTTTATCAATTATTCGATATCTCACCCTTCTTTTTATATGTCAGATCCTAACTTTTCCTTTTTAATCAATTATTCAAGATAAAAAAATACAAATAAAATGCAATTTTTTCAGGCAAAGGATGTGCAAATCTGTATGCCTCTAGTTTAATAGGATGAGAATAATTGATAATTATGCAAACAAAATAATTTAAATTTATTTAAAAAAAATTGTTGGAACTCCATTATAAGACAGCCATGTGTATGTACATAAAAGAGTACAGATTTTTTATTATGGATACAATATCCATGGTGCCTATAAGAACAACATTTGGATTAACAAGACATATGGGGTGTTTGGGAGTGTGGTTGTTGTTGTTTTTCAAAGTGTTTTTCGTGCTGAAATACATCAAAATAATATTTTTTTTTTTAAATTATTTTTGACATCAGCACATCAAAATGATCTAAAAACATCAAAATATATTCATTTAAAATGAAAAAAAACATAAGCAGCCAAACACCGGTTTGGCCACAGTGCCAAACAAGCACATAAGGATAGTTGCAACTGATGTTGCTACCCATGGTCTTGATATCAAAGACATAAGTTTAGTTCTTATCTCCTTTTGAATACATGGATGAGAGTTTAAGGGCAATGGAATTGCCAGTGAAGGCACCAGTCTCTGGTGACCAGAAAACCTCATATACAATAGAAACCAAGAAATTGTCCTTCAAGTTATGCAACAAATTTGATGAGCTCAATTGGATTTGCTGCGGAGAGGCTCCAAGAGGAGTCCCAAAATTCAACCAAATTCCCTCGAATATAACCCAAGACAAGCATAAAAAGTTCACTAAACAATCTACTTTACTCAAAAAACTCAAGCGTGAATAGCTTGACCTGAAAAAATTCCAAACTTTAAGCCCTTCTTATAAACAATTTTCCAACGCAGCAATTCAGCTCTAACAAACCGACTTTCACTTCTTTTCATTCTCTTTCTAGGTTTTTCTTAGCAGACAAGCATAGTAAATTTTTACTCAAATTTAAAAAATAGGTTTACCTTTAAAAGTTAAATAACACCATCTTTAGTAGAAGGAAGTGTTTCCATCTTGAATCCCTCCTCCTTTAGCTTCTCTTCAAGCTTCTTCTCCTCTCCCATTTAAAAAGAAACGTTTGCTAGTTATTAAGGAACCATCTCATCTAAAAGCTTAAACTTATGAGGCCTCAGAATATGATTTATATTATTTTCTAACACACCCCTTCAAGTAAAAGCTCTTTGGGCTTGAAACTTGCACAGGGCCACATGACCTTTTGCTTGATTTTTATCAAATATAATGGGGGTGGTGAGATTTGAACTCGTGACCACTAGGTCAACAAGGCTCTAATACCATTTTAAGGAACCATCTCACTTAAAAGCTTAAACTTATTATAAGTAAGGCCTTAAAATATGATTTATATTATTCTCTAACACTGGTTTTTTAATTTCCAAGATCCAGTTTTTCAAAAAAAACTAAGTTACTGCTCTCTCATACATGTCAATGGGGTTAAAGGGTTCATCTTTTTTATGTGTGTGTTTATGGCTTTCTTCTATTTTATGGAGAGGGAGGGAGAAGGCAGGTGAGAGACCGAGAGAGATTGTCTCGTGGTATGCAATGAGAGATGCTTTTGCATCTGTAGCATGAAAATCAGTTTTGGTGTAGGTCCCACAGCTAAAAGATGGGGGTCTGTTTTGTAATATCTAATTTCAGCTTCGTGGTTCAACGCAAACGCAGCGTAAACCGCGGAGCCAAACGGCTACTGCAAACTCTTGAGAGGCCACTACACCTATAGTCTCACTTGAGCCGCGGTTAGTTTTTAAACCTAGGTTAGAGAGATTACCATTCTATCCTTATTTTTCAATGGATATATATTTGTGAACCGCTACTTCAAAACTTTTCTTTTCAAGTTCATTATTGTATAAGTCCAATGGTAAAAGTCATTTTGAAAAGTTAAATTTTTTTCAAAATGGTTTTTTGAATAGTGTAAATATAGTTTTTTATTATTATTATATACACTCCAATGGTAAAAGCTATTTAGAATAGTCATTTTTTTATATCATTTTAAATATAGTACAATTTTTTTGTATATAATTTAATTATGCAATTAATAGGAGTAAGTTATATGATTAAATAATTATTTTTAAAAAACCCTCAAACAATATAATTATTAATTTTATATATATTTTTTTACTCTCTTGTTGAGGTATTTTTGAATGAAAATAAAAAAAATATTTTTGATATAATTACATCATTTTCAACCACCCCACACACAGACAACACTCCCTTCTCCCCATGCTATCAACCCCCAAGCTCCCCCCTCCTACACACACAAATAAAATTCCCTTCTCCCCAGCACCCCCACACATAGAGACCCAACCCCAAACCAAGGTATTTGGGTGGTTTTTTTCTTTATCTGCAAGAAATAAATAACAGGGGTGTATTTTTTTTTTAAGTTTTTTCACTCTTGGCTTCTCTCTCAAAATCTGTAGAAATGACTTCCCAACTAAAGAAAAAATTATTTTAGCTACTTGGATAGCTCTCCCATTAGAGACTTGAAAAAAAAAATAGCTAAAAGGACAAAAAATTAGCTTTGCCTACCAAGATAACTCTCTCGTTGGACTTGCTTTTACTAGCCATTTATCCGTGTTTTTATGTGGCTGAAATCTTTTTTTTTTCAAGTCAAAAAAAATATATATTAAAAATATAATATATCAATATTGTAGGATTTTTTTTCTAATACTATAAATTTGTGAAAAATAATCAATTTATGTAGAATTTCTATAGAGTGTAATTTTTTAATAAAATATATGAAGTTTAAATTGATATAAATTTATCATTTTAACAAGTTTCAATGAATCGCTATCATAAAATATCATCATCATTAAAAAAACAAGAAGATTTGGATATATAAATCATCGAATTCACTGTATTAGGATTAGTTCATTTTATGATTTAAATTAAATTAAATACAATAATAAAATATAAATTATGAAAACATCTACGATAACTAAATAACAAAAATAAATCTTTAATTTTCTGCCTATAAAAAGAAGAAAATATCATTGAAAATCCATTGCAAAGTTATCATCATTATCATGACTATAACAGCTAAAATTATTATCAACATTGCTGCAAAAATAATTATAATTATTAAATTATCCCGAAGAAGAAAAAAAACAAAATATTTTTATAGAAAAGCAAGCAAGAAAATAATATAACAAACAACCAAATAAAATTATCATTTTTATTGCACAAACAATGAAACCATAAAATTATCTCAAAAAGTAAAAAAAAAAAAATTAACAAAAGAAAATACTTAAATAAATATTATGGGCATAAAAAAATCATATGAACCGAAAAAAATAAAAATAATATAAAACACTAAAAAACAACAAAGGAAAAAATAAATTACCATAAATTAAAATTTTAGAACTAAACCGGATAAAAATAAAACCCCAACAAAAAATAAAATGATAAAAATTAAAAACAAAAACAAAAGGCATATATTCATAAATATGAACAAAAATAAATATTATCCAAGAAAAACAAAAAAAAACCAAAGAAATTAATACTAAATGAAAACTTAAAAGAATAAGTGTAAGAATGAAAAACAAAATATATAATTAATTATAATTGAAGGACAAAACTACAACAAATCAAAATATTGGGACTGAAAAACAATAAAGGGATTTAAAAAAAATATAATGTATTTGTTTAAACAATTAAAAGATTAAGAACTGAAATGAAACATACCATATATGATTAATTTCAATTGAAAGACATAATTGAAAACAATTGAAATTTTAATTGAATGAAATCAGTAAAAAAAAACTAAATCAAAAGACTAGAGACTGAAATAAAACAAAAAAAATATAAAAGACCGTAATGTATTTTCTAGTTGCAGGAGAGAGAAAAGGGAGGAGAAAGAAAAAATATCCACTGGCAATTCCACGGCTACCTTCAAGCGCCAAATGCCGCACCGGGAGGAAGAGGACATGGCGTCAATCGAATAACACAACAATCATATATTTTTCACCACCTATAGACACCTCAAGTGCCACTTGAGAAGCGCGTTCACGTGCAAAATCGATGGTGTGTCCATACGATGCACCCACAGTAAATTAAAAAATAATAAAAAATCATAGAATTATCTAAACACCACTAAACCCAACAATAACCTCAAAAAAACCAGGAGTGAAAGCACCACCATGCCCCAGCCACATATTCTCCTTTTTGTCTTTTCTGAAAGGTATGTAAGTAATTATATTATGCACAAAGATTTGAAAAATCTAAATTTCCCTTAACCTTCGTCTTTGTGTTAGTTCTTAAAGGTAAATAGGTAGTTGTATTATGCAATAAATATTGAAAAGACCAGAACACACCCAGTACCTAGGGTCAAATTTTGGCGAATCTAAAGGCAAAATATTAATTTCATTATTGAAATCCACAGTAAATATATATAGTAAAACTTTGACGAGTTATATATATATATATATATATATATATAGTAATTATACATTGTTGATTGTTGACTTTTGACTAATGAGTCGCATTGGTTAATTGTGGGGAATAGAATTCGTTTAATGTATAATTTTAGCCCTTTATTTAATTCACGAATATTAGAAAAGCTAAATTCAATCATTATAATATTTTTATATTTATTATAGCTATTTAATATTATTAATCTCAAATACAATTTTGGTAGGTTGCAGCTGCGAATAAAAAGAAACATCTGTAATATTTTTTGTATTTATTATAATTATTATTTTTTTATTTTTCAAGTAAAAATATTATATTTTTTTCATTTTTTCATTGGTTGGAGCTGACGAAGTATAGTTTACTATAATACGCTCCCTTCTGTTTGTAGCTTTTGTAATGTTTTTTAACGAACTATTAGAGAAAAATAAATATTGGCATGGAGTACAAAATTAATTTGTTTTAAGATTTAACATTATATAATCTAACATTTCCTGTTATAATTAGTACCAATTAGATTATTGGTTTCAAAATATTTCCCTTTACTATGTTAAACGCTACCATTAGTTCAAACTAGGTAACCGATTGGTACTATAAGATTGGACAAACATGTCCTTGATCTTGGTTTATCTTCACCCAACCATATGGATCATGCTTATCAAACTTGAGGATCAAGTGCGTGCATATAAGTTGGGATCAAGCCTTGCTCAACCTGATTTTATGAGGCCAGCATAGGGCCTAACATGGAAAAAATAAGCTTATCTATTCTAAAGGTGATGTTTACTAGTTGATGACATTGTTTTTTTTTTAATGTAGGTGTCTTGACTAGTTTGTGCATATCTCGACTAATCACACGGATTCTAAATTTAACAATCATGTAAATCTTTAATAGTTATTATATTAACAATCATGGGGTTCAAACTTGAAAACACAGGGAGAATAAATCTTTTAGTCCCAAACCTATTAGTTTCAAACTCTTACCACTGGACTACTTATTAGATGGTTAGTTGATGAAATAGTTGTCATGGTGAGGTGGTCGATGGCGTAGTCTCACAATGGTGTTAGTAAAGATGGTGACCAATTATTTTTTGGTTATTTTTTATTGTAAAGGGATGAGACAATGATTTTTGTCTTATAAGTGAATTAATGTGGGTTGCTAGGCAAAAATGGCAGTTGTTTTTCTTCTTTATTTCTCAAAAATTTTATGTATCTAATGGTGTAGAGAAATAAGTACCATTGACCTTAACATTTTATGTTAATGGTCATGTAAAAAAACAAGCTAATTCTTATAAATCAATAAGGGACTTAATAAGATTATAATTTTTATATTCATCTAGGTTCGGTGAGGTATTGAGAATAGAGATGTTGAGTTTAACAACTTTCTAGATCTACATGGACTTAAGTAATTGAGTCTAAAATTGTTGGCTCGTCATCTTGTTTTTTTATGTTTTTTTCAAACTTGGATTTTTTTGGTAAAAAAAAATCATTTACACAATGATCCATCACATAGTTCCTTTTTTTTAAAATAAAAATTATAATGTTAAAACTAATATCTATAAAAATTTATAAAATTACTCTAAATATGATGGTTAAGTTGATTTCATCTTGCACGTAAGTCCATCATATATTGTACCTCGTTCTCTTCAAATCTTTTTGTTCTGTATGTTTTTTTTTTTTGAAATAAGTGCTAAATAATATTACAAAATCTAAGTAAAGGATGTCCATATATATATATATATATATATATATATATATATATATATATATATATATATATATATATATATATATATATATGTATGTATGTATGTATAAAATCTTGTTGGTTCTCCTTTTGGTAATCGCTAGCCACATTGGAAACAAATTTAAACCCCATAAAGATATCAAGTGATACTCTAATATTATTATTTTCATTTAGCATTGTTTATTGGAAAGGATTTTCTTTCAAATATTTGGTGTTGTTATGAAAAATAAGTTAAAATAAACTTTTTAATGTTTGGCTATATCATGTAAAATGAGCTAAATAACTTTTTTTTCCTTCAAGTTTATTAAAAGAATGATGATCAAATCTCATTGATAAAAAAAGCAAAGGATGAATTTGAAAAAACTCTAATTTCATAAATTATTTCAAATATATAAATAGTAATTAAACTAATAAAGAACAAATTTGTCATATAAAAAATTAAAAAGAGATGAAATAAAAAAATAAAAAAAGCAAAGGATGAATTTGAAAAAACTCTAATTTCATAAATTATTTCAAATATATAAATAGTAATTAAAATAATAAAGAACAAATTTGTCATATAAAAAATTAAAAAGAGATGAAATAAAAAAATAAAAAAAGCAAAGGATGAATTTGAAAAAACTCTAATTTCATAAATTATTTCAAATATATAAATAGTAATTAAAATAATAAAGAACAAATTTGTCATATAAAAAATTAAAAAGAGATGAAATAAAAAAATAAAAAAAAGCAAAGGATGAATTTGAAAAAACTCTAATTTCATAAATTATTTCAAATATATAAATAGTAATTAAAATAATAAAGAACAAATTTGTCATATAAAAAATTAAAAAGAGATGAAATAAAAAAATAAAAAAAGCAAAGGATGAATTTGAAAAAAACTCTAATTTCATAAATTATTTCAAATATATAAATAGTAATTAAAATAATAAAGAAAAAATTTGTCATATAAAACATTAAAAAGAGATGAGATAAAAAATAAATATAATCACATAAATCATTTAAATTAAAATAAATAATGGTAAAAAAACAAGGACCAAATATGATAGATAAAAAAATATCAATTAAAAATGATAAGAGAAAAGCAAATAGTAATCAAAAGAATAGGGATCAAAATTGAGATAAAGAAAAATTTAATCAAATTTTAAAAGATAAAATTGAAAAAAAAGATAAAAAAATAAAAAGTTGAGGATTAAATTTGATATAATCAATAAATATCATATATTTATAGATTTTTCATAATTTCTAGAAAGTGTTTTCTGCCAAAAATAAAAGAAACACACTCTCCTATTAACCAAATCAAATTCTTATTTGTACGAAAAGTGTTTTTAGTTGATTAATTTTTTTAATGGTAAACAAACTATAGAAAGACAAAAAAAACCAATTTCTATTAAACAAACAAGGCCTTAAAGTGTTTGTAATTGCAACAACAATTGATTTTCAAAGAGTTTTTGCCTTTCAAAATCTATTAGAATAATATATTTTTTTATTTTTTAAAATTTATATTTAATATTAACAAATCAAAATAATTCCTAACATAAGAAAATAATTTTTGTTAAAGAAATTAAAAGTCTTTACAAATAATATTTTGATTGCATTACCGAGCAACAAAGCAACAATGTCCTTTATTTTAAATAACAAATATATATAAAACTAGTCAATGCCACATGTCGAGTCGGGAATGATATTATATTTTTTTAACATAAAAAAATATTAATTATGTGATATTCTTTTTATTATAATATAAATTTAGAAAATAATAAATCTTGTGAAGTGCAAATTTTCTATAAAATATATGAATTTTAAATCGATATAAATTTATTTATTTGGTAGTTTTCAATGAAATAACCAACATAAAATTATCATCATCATTATAAAAGAAAAAAATTCAAATATCTAAATTATTGAATTCACTGTATAAAGATTAGTTTATTTTATAATTTAATTTAAATTAAATAGAAAAACAAAATATAAATTATGAAATACCTGCAATAATCAAATAACAAAAATAAGTAGTTAATTTGCTATTTACAAAAAGAAAAAAACATAAATTGAAAATCCATCCCTATATTACTGTCATTATTATTACTATAATAGTTAAAATTATTATCAATATTACTGCCTAAACAATTAAAATCATTAAATTGTCATGAAAAAAGAAGAAGCCAAGCATTTTTACAAAATAATAAAAAAAAATCACTAAAATTATCATTATTATTGTGGAAACAATAAAATTATAAAATCATCTAATCCAAAAAACAGATAAAAATGATAGAAAACACAAAAAAAGAACAAAGAAAAAAAAGAACAATATTAATTTGAATATTATCATCAGCATAAATTAAAATTTCAGGACTGAACCGATTGAAAATAAAACTTCAATAAAAAAAACGACAAAAAATAAAAATAAAAACTAAAAGTATGATGCATAAATACGGATAAAAAATAAACATTATCCAAGAATGAAAAAAAAATAAAGGAATTAATATCAAATAAAAAATTCAAAATATAAGGACCGAAATGAAAAATAAAATATATAATTAATTCCAATCAAAAATCAAAATTGAAACAAACAAAAAACCATATATGATATCTTCCTTTCATTATCTGGCAAGAATAAGGATCGAAATGGAAAGTAGCATATATGAATAATTTCAATTGAAGGACACAATTAAAACAAATCATACAAAATATATAATTAATTTTAATTGAAGGAAAAAATTGAAACAAATAAAAACTTTGGGACCAAAACAAATACAGAAAAAGAAATAAGAAAAGCTGGCACATCCTCGGCTACAATATTCTGTTTTGTCTTTTTTGGAAGTTATTTCAGTAGTTTTATTATGCAGGAATTTAAGAAAAAACGAAAACACCACCAATTATTCTGCGTTTTTTTCTCAGAACTTAAGGGTAAAATAGTGGTTTTATTACGCAAAGAATTAAAAAATACTATTAATATCCTGTGAAAATATCGAAAATGACCCATTCTCGTGGTTAAATTTGTTTTATTCTATTGATAAATTGATAAATTT
This sequence comes from Salix dunnii, assembly GCA_015731905.1. Classification (NCBI taxonomy): domain Eukaryota; kingdom Viridiplantae; phylum Streptophyta; class Magnoliopsida; order Malpighiales; family Salicaceae; genus Salix; species Salix dunnii. The sequence continues at coordinate 5,222,811 of CM027676.1, forward strand.
ATTGTCACAATCCATAATAAACCGTGCCTAGATCATAAGTGAAAAAATACACAGGAAATTCACGACGCCTATTGTATTAGAAGTAATTGTTATTCTGATTATTTCAACGATGATCATGTATTTTTTATATCCATTATATCTCATTAAGACTTGACTTATTGCTCATTTAAGTGTTATACATTTATAAAAATTATAATTTTGACAGCGTTTTCTAATCAGAAAATATATTTATTATATTAACAGTCAACTTAAAAGAAATTAATAAATGTAAGAGGAGAGAGGGGCTACCAATCAGCCAAAAAAGCAACGTTGCATCTCCCACCTCGTCATTATCTTCCCATCTTATCTTATCTTATTTTATTTTTACTTTTCGTCTTAGTAAAATAAAATAAAATAATAATAGAAAAACAGAACAGAGAATTAACAGAGTGCTTGTGTGTGCGTGTGAAATCAAATCAATCTCTCAATCCATCCAGATAGAGAGAGAAACGGTGTCCGTGCGTGAGATTTAGAGAGAGAAAAACCGAGAAAAAAGGAAAGAAAGAAAAGCAGAGAGAGAGAGGGAGCGTTTGTCTATGTGAAATCTGTGGTTTTGTTTTCAGTTCTGAGGGTTGATATATCAAGAACTAGCATTCTAAATGGAGATGATTTCTAGCCGTTGATGCTGCCTTTTCCAATCTGAGTACGAGATCGATTTTTTTTATTTCTTATTATTTTTTCTGGATAACGAAGATTTAGCTTGATATGAACGGAGGCGGCAGCGAGGAAGCTGCGGTGGCGGCAGCGCCGGTGCCGCTTGAATGGAAATTTGCGCAGGTTTTTGGAGAGCGAACGGCTGGTGAAGAAGTACAGGAAGGTACGATACGATCTGTGGTTAGGGTTTTTGATTTTGCGTTGTTGCATTTTTAATTGTTGATTCTTCTTTTATCGTGGATTTAACTGTCCCCCTTTTTTTTGGGTGTAATTAGTGTTCATTTATTGTTCTATTTTCATGCGAGATTAATTTGGTTTCGGTTTAATGATTTGAATGTGTTTGTGTTGTTGAATAGTGTTTGAGTTGGTGTTTTTTAAGCATTGAAAGTGTGGCTTTGAAGCACTGTAGGTAAGTTTCAGAGCTATTTTGAACATGATGATTATCATTAGGGTGGGATTTGCAGCTAAAATTGGAATGTTTTTGCATGGGGGTGTTACTGGTTTGATGATTGTCATGCTGCGGTGGTGGTTAATCGCATCGGTGATGTGGATGATAGTCTGGATTGTTAGCTGAATTGTTTATTGATTGTAATACAAATCGAGGATTGTGTGTTATGCTTGCAAACCTGCTACAGAGGGCAAGTTGAGTCATGCATTAATCTTATAAACTTAGTTGCATACATGCAGTCTTGCAAGCTAGGAAGTTTGGGGATTTAAGTTATGTTTTGCTTTTATAACATTAGTTGGGCTTGATTGCATAACTGAGAAAGTGAGGATAGAGAAGCCAATAAAATAGAAGCAAACCGGCAATTGGGAGAATAAAATAGTAAATTTGAATGGCATGGTTCATGATCATTGACATAGTTCTCTACAATGGGTATTTACGGAAATGAATGAAAATAGGATTGGGGCTTGAGGCCAAATGATTTAAATAAACCTGCTAACTCAATATCTTCGGTTTAGGAGACTAGACCTGTATTATAAGTTTGAAAGTAGTTCTTCATGGTTATCATGTTCAAAATTTGTGGAACTGTTGTCCAGCTCATGAATACATGGAAAACCCTATCATAGACAGTATTTCAATAACACAATGGAAAAGGCACTGGTGGGGAGGAGAGGGATCTTGGGCACAAATCTCATTGTTGATAAATGAAATGGAAGTTTTATGTCAGATGATTTCATTTCGATTGGTCAATGCAAACCTGCTTTTGTGTAAGTGGTAGATTTGGCTCCGAGTCAGCGCCTGCTGCCTGGCATAGAATGGTAAAAACTGAAAAAATCATAGCAGAATGACTGAATGTTGTGGGCTTGTAATGGTTCAAGCCAAGACATGCTGTACTGGGCAGTCAGATTACTGTCACACTGTTTTGATAGTTCAGGTGGTAGTTAGGCACCGGATATTGAGAACACTGCTTATTGTGGTTTTATGTGCTTGAAGTTGGTAATCATGAACCAAGAATTATCCCCCACAACTAAATATCCTTCCCAAGAGGATGAAACACATAAACCAAGTGGAAGTCAATTCTGGAAGTTTATTAATGAAGCTCTTTTATTTAAAAATTTCCCTCAGAATTATTGCATCTCATCCTCACCTTCTTACTTTTATTTATGGACTTTTGCAGTTGATATCATATCTTCCATAGAATTTGATAGAACTGGTGACCATCTAGCTACTGGAGATCGTGGAGGTCGAGTGGTTTTATTTGAAAGAACCTACACAAGAGATGTAAGAAAATATAGGCATATCTTTAAAGCAAATCCCCCCCCCCCCCCCCCTCTTTAGCGAAATAGCTCTATGACCTAAACTTACATTGTTTAGCATGATGGAAATCGGAGAGATCTAGAGAAGATGGATTTTCCAATTATCAGACATCCGGAATTCCGTTACAAAACAGAGTTTCAAAGCCATGAACCTGAGGTTCTTACTTTTTCCTTTTCAGGCTCCCCCCCTGTTAATTACTGGGAATTATATTTGTTTTAATCTTTCCTGGGTTCAGGATTTGATAAGTGTTCATTATTTTCTGTTGTAGTTTGATTATCTGAAGAGCTTGGAAATTGAGGAGAAGATCAACAAGATCAGATGGTGCCAGTCAGCTAATGGTGCTCTTTTTCTTCTGTCCACTAATGACAAAACAATCAAATTTTGGAAGGTAGGGCAGAACATTGCTGAATTTTTTGATATTCTTACTATCTATTTTTAGCTATACTATAATAGGTGATTTTTATTCCTCTAGCTTTCTTGGTGGGTATAATAACTAATAGAACAACTTGTTGAGTTGAAGAAATCTGGAAAACAATGGAATTTCCTAATCAGTGGGTGTATCAAATGTGCTTCTCTAATGGTGGACAGGTCCATGAAAAGAAGGTCAAGAAAATATGTGACATGAATGTTGACCCTGCAAAAGCTGCTGGAAATGGTCCTGTTGTAGGTCCAAGCATACCAACAAGCTCCAAACCATATACTGCTAATGGAGGATGTTTGGATACTTTGGGCTTGAGCAATGACTTTTCTTTTCCACCTGGGGGTGTCCCGTCTCTACGCTTACCTGTGGTAGTTGTATTAACTCTAATATACTTGTCTGCTCATGGAAATCATGATTTTGACATCTGGAAATGCTTACTATAATATTCTAGTGATCTCTGGTTCTAACACCTCTTACATTTTTTGTGATCCAGCTGACCAGTAATGAAATGAGCCTTGTGCCTAGGTGTCGGAGAATTTATGCTCATGCCCATGACTATCATATCAACTCCATTTCTAACAACAGGTGCATTCACTTATTTCATAGATGTACAACTCACATTTCCACATACCATGTCTTTAACATCCCTTGTCATTTTGATTACTCTTATCATTTTCTTTTAATTGAATTTTTTGATCTTGTAAAGACGTGATATTGAAGAGCAATGTATATTATGGCACTTCTTCAAAGAACTGATTCTGCATCATTTTGATAATTTGGATAGTTATATTGTTGTCCATAATACACATTTTGAATTTTCCCAAATGTTGTCAAGTCTAAAAGCATGCTCTTGAAGTATTACAGTCATAACATTCTACACAATTGGTTATTCCTTGGTTTTCTTTCTTGCAGTGATGGTGAAACTTTTATTTCTGCTGATGATCTGCGAATAAATCTTTGGAATTTGGAAATCAGCAATCAGAGTTTCAATATTATTGATGTAAAGCCTGCAAACATGGAGGATCTGACTGGTTAGAATCCCTGTATTGTGCATGAAATTAAACATCCAAGTATTTTATGATGTTATTGATTTTACATGTTGTCTATGGTGTATTCTGGGTGGATAGGTCTAGAAATATTCTCTTTAGAGTCTTGGTAGCTCGGTATATGATCTTTCCTGTTGTGCAAGTGCTACTGTTTAGTTCTCTTATCCCCCTTTCTGCAACCATGGGTGGCTTGTTGAGAGGCCAACTTTTCTGCTCGTATTGTGCTTCTTATCCATATAATGTTTTGGATGATCAAAGCATGGTATTCATCTTGTAGATTTCAATATTGAAAATCATGTGAATGTTCTGATTGATATATTGAATTGTCATTGTATCTCAAATATTCACACATTTGAATTCATGTATGCAGAGGTGATAACTTCAGCAGAATTTCATCCTACTCATTGTCATATGCTGGCATATAGTAGTTCAAGGGGCTCAATTCGTTTAGTTGACATGCGACAGTCAGCTCTATGCGATTCTCATAGCAAATTGTAAGCACTTTTATCTCCATGGTTTTCTTTGGTTGAATTTTCATTTATTATCTAACATCATGGAGTTATGAATGTAGCATGAGATGTTTTAGATATCTTGTATCAAGTTACTTTTTTTCTTTTCTTTTGAATATATACATTATGCTCTCTGGTGGCCCAGGTTTGAGGAACAAGAGGTGCCTGGTTCAAGGTCCTTCTTCACAGAGATAATTGCCTCAATCTCAGATATTAAGTTTGCCAAGGATGGTAGATATATTCTTAGTCGCGATTACATGACTCTAAAGGTTCTTATTTTTATGTTTGGTGTTTATTTTTAAAATTTAAGTGCGCTATTTCAATTAGCACTTTGCTGTTGTTTCATAACATAAACTTCACTACCTTGTGCTGGATGATTTTCTAAAAACTTGCCTTCTTTAAGTTAATCACTTAATCCAAGCTGCCTTCTACAGAACCTAATCGTGTGTTTTTATTCTTAATGCTAATGGTGCATTTGGCACGAGGTTAAAAATATTAGTTGAACTGACAGAGGAGTGATTTTTATTAGTAAATATTTAAGGGTATAAAAGTTAGTTGTATGGCTGTTAGTAGAAAGAAAGAGAAAAGGATTAAAATACTGTTAGTAGTTAAAGAAATATGATGAAAAAGCTATTTGAATTTTATTTGGTTATTTGAAAAGGAAGACGGGGAAACATGTGAGAGTTGTATGTGCATGAGGGGCGGCTTAGGTACCCTTGTTTTGGATCGTTAACCCTCCCAATACCCAACCAGCCCTAAGAGTGAAAAATAATTTGACTCAATTAAAAATCGATAATGATGGCAGCAGAGTAGATGAGCAACTTGTTCTTCACAGGCAGTTTATTTCAATTTTTTACTCCTGCTTCAGTTCTGATCCACTGTGGCATCTGTTCTCACTAAGTCTGGATTTCTTTGTTTTCAGTTGTGGGACATAAATATGGATTCTGGACCAGTTTCAACCTTCCAGGTTCATGAATATCTTAGACCCAAGGTGACATGTTCTTCTTAAGTGTCCTTATTTATGAATTTAGATGGCATTTAGTAGAGATCATGAGGTAATACTACAATGTGATTGTTTTGCTCTTTGCTATTGATCAGCTTTGTGATCTGTATGAAAACGATTCCATCTTTGACAAATTTGAGTGTTGTCTGAGTGGAGATGGACTTCGAGTGGCAACTGGTTCCTACAGGTGGGCTTCATATATTTGAATGATCCCTTAGTCGTTACCATTTTCCTGGTTAATTGATTGCTTACACATCGCATGTTATACTTTCTTTTACATTCCAGCAACCTATTTCGTGTGTTTGGTTGCTCTTCTGAAGGAAGCACAGATGCAACAACATTGGAAGCCAGCAAGAATCCTATGAGGTACATTTGAGAGTGAATTAAGGAGACTTGTGTAACTGATAATACATGAAGGTTTTGTTTGCACACTCCAAATATTCAAAATTCCATGTCAAACACTCTTGACGATCATCCTCTTTTATGTTCACTTGAATAACATGACCATGTTGGTTTTCAGATGACTCTCGCTGGCTAATTTTTTTTCATGTGGTTAATTTATGTCATGAACTGACAGGAGACAAGTTCAAACCCCGTCAAGGCCTTCTAGATCTCTGGGCACTCTTTCCCGTGGTTTTAGGCGAGGTCTGTGAATGTTGGAGGAAGTTTATTGCTTTTCTCTGATTTCTCTTAATAATCTCATGTGGCATCACTTAATTGTCCATCATCTGACTAACCCTAGAAAGCAAGTTTTTGGATCTTATATCGTTTCCTGAGTCTTGACATCTTTTTTCCTTCATGACTTTAAAAAGGAGCTGATTCCTCTGGAGTTGATACAAATGGAAATGCATTTGATTTCACATCGAAGTTGTTGCATCTAGCGTGGCATCCAACTGAAAACTCACTTGCCTGTGCTGCTTCAAACAGCCTTTACATGTATTATGCATGAAGATGGTCCTGGGTCATGTTATTTTGGCTAGGCAAAGCTTACAGGTGCTGCCTCTTGCAAAGGCTTTGCTGCCTTCTCTCCTAACACTTGTGGAACCTTCACCATTTGATGGAGATTGATGTTGCTGTTGTTCAAGTATCAAGGAAGTACTGAGACGTTTGCTCCCAGGCAGGCATGCCTCACTAATTACATTCTATCACAAGGAAAGATGCAGTTCAATCCTAATATATAATTTATTTTTTTTGGTTTAGGTAGAAGGAAATGCAATGTTAAACAAATGTTTCTACATGCTGCAGTGCCGCAAGGTTTTGGACCTATAGGGTCTTTAAATCCCATCTGGGCAAAGGAGCTGTTAGGTTGAGTCACATTGGGCGTCAACCTTTTGTACCATTGGAACTCCATGCTTGTGAAAATTTTATCATGATTATTTTTGCCCCACAATTTCTAACCATTCTTTCTCCCTCAGAGTCTGCTGATTGTTTTGGTCACTGCAAAATAGTATTTTTCTTTTGGGAAGGACGAAAAGTCTCATTCATTTGACTGTCAAATTATGTGAGATGGGTATTGAATTTCACGAATCAATCAAGTTCTGTTATCGTCGTTGTACTTTCTTCCTTTGTGATTACGAATGGGTCGGCGCATTTGTTAGCGCAAAATGATCATTTTTTCTTGCTTTGCCTGGAAAAAAGATGGATGAACTTTTGTTTTCTCTGAGCTGTTTTGTGTTTCTGTTTTTGTATGGATGGTGTTGATTATAATTATTTCCTGTCTTGTTATGATAGATAGGATGGCATCCTCCGCGTTATTGAAATAATAATAATAATCTTAAGAGCATGAGATAGATTGTGAGATTTTTTTTTATTATACTTTAAATTTAGGTGAAATTATTATTTTATGCTGAATTTTTACAGGGCATTATTTTTTTAATAAAATATATAAATTTTAAATTGATATAAATTTATCTATTTAACAGGTTTTAACGAAATCATCAATAAAAATTATCATCATTAAAAAAGTAAGAAAATTCGGATATTGGAATTATTGCATTTATTGTATCAGGATTAGTTTATTTTATAATTTAATTTAAAATAAATACTATAATAAAAAATAAATTGTGACTATAACTAAATAACAAAAATAAATAATTGATTTCCTACCTATAAAAAGAAGAAAATATCATTGAAAATTTATTGCAAAATTATTATCATTATCATGACTATAATGACTAAAATTATTAACACTATTATTGTCAAAATAATTATAATTATTAAATTATCCCGAAGAATAAAAAAACAAAATATTTTTATAGAAAAGCAAGCAAGAAAACAACAAAACAAAAAATCACTAAAATTATAATTTTTATTACGCAAACAATGAAACCATGAAATTATATTGAAAAAAAAATAACAAAAGAGTAAATAAAAAAATCAACAAAAAAAGAAAGAAAATCAAAATAAATATTATGAGTATAAAAAAATCATATGATCCAAAAAACAAATAGAAATAACAAAAAAAACACAAAAAAAAAACAAAGGGGAAAAGAAATTATCAGCATAAATTCAAATTTCATAACTGAATCGAATAAATATAAAACCTTAATAAAAAATAAGACAACAAAAATTAAAAATAAAAATAAAAGCATAAATGCATAAAAATGGATAAAAAATAAACGTTATTCAAGAAAGAAAAAAAAAAGGGGGAATTAATACTAAATAAAAAATTAAAAAAATAAGTACTAAAAAAAATTCCAAATGAAGGACAAGACTGCAATAATTCAAAACCTTGGAGCCAAAAAAATAATAAAGGGAGTTTTTTTTAAAAAAAAATACAGTGTAAATGTTTAAAAAATGAAAAGAATAACGACCAAAATAAAAAGTAACACATATGACCAATTTTAATTGAAGGACAAACTTAGAACATATTAAAATTTGCAAACAAAAATATTAAAGGAACAAAAAATAAACCAAAAATCAAAATATTAAGGACTGAAATGAAATGTACCAATATGATCAATTTCAATTGAATGACATAATTCAAAACAATCAAAATTTCTATTGAAGATATTAGTAAGAAAAATGAAATAAAAAGCCTAGGAACTGAAATAAAACAACCAAAAATAGGAAGAATCAAATATACTTTCCAGATGTAGGAGAGAGAAAAAGGAGGAAAGAAAAACAGTCCACCAATGATTTCACGACCACTTTCACATGACATGCGCTGTATCAAGAGGAAGAGGACATAGCATCACATCGTATAACATAACGATCATGCATTTTCCACCACTTACAAACACCTCACAAGCCATTTGAGAAACGTGTTCACATGCAAAATCGATTGCGCATCCATACAACACACCTGTAATAAATTCAAAAAAATAATTAAAAAACACATAATTACTTAAATACCTCTAAACCCAGTGATAACCACAAAAAAATCAGGAGTGAAAGCACCACCATGCCCAGCCATAAACCTTCTTTTTTGTTTTTTTCAAAGGGTATGTAAGTAATTGTATTGTTTACAAATATATGAAAAATAAACTTGTTTTCTTGCAAATAAAAATAAAAATAAAATCTTTTTTTTTTAAATACATTCAATATTTCTATTGCATATAGACAAGTATCTCTAACAACAATGATATTTTTAATAATAAAAATAAAAATACATGACATAACATTTTTCAAGATTTTTTTGCATGCATTATTGGATTTGATAAAATGTTTCATGAACTTGTTCTATATTTAAAAAAACACACAATAAAAACCAATTTGTTTATTTTAATATCAAGGATCATAAACTTATCATTAAAACATGTTATTGGTATTACAAAAAAATGCAAAAATATGTATAGATTCTAAAATAACTAAACTTGACAATTAAAGTCATGATTCACTCTACTAAGAAGGTGAATTGACCTTTAACCATTAGACATATCAATAGTTAGAAGAAACACAACATTACCTAGATAATTAGACGAATTAAAATCATAACTTACATTATGTAGGGTATATTAGGGATGATATGTTCTTTATATAAATAATTAGCTCTATTATCCAGACACCAAAGACTAGTAAGAGTTAATTTGATCAAAATATTAGATGACAACTCCAAACCTTTTTAACCAATAAAGAACTAAAATCCCTTGTTCTTTTCACCCACACTCGAGGATCTTAATATTGGAGAACGACCATCGCAATGCTGCACACATACAACAATATTATTGTATGAGTTGTATTTTAATATTTGTTTAAGATTTGGAAGAAATGAATTTAATGTTTTATTCGATGAAATTAAGTGTGATCTTGTGATTCAATGTGTTAGAATAAAAGAAATGATGAGAAATTTAATTGGTACTATTTTTTTTTAATCAATTTTATGGTTAAGTTGAAAATTTATAGAAATTTATTTTTTGTGGAATTAATAATAATTAGGGTATTATTTATTGATGATAATATAATATGAAACTAAATCAGGCTACCTTCACATAGATATGATCATAAATCTCTCTACGTATTCATCTTTCCTTTACCTTCAACTGCTGCTGTACTCAATGATGTCTCCTTTTCATTAAGATAATCATCTAAAGTATGGGCATCATGTGATGCTAAGGCCTACAAAGATTTGTGATTAGTCATGCTAAAACATTTCTACAATCTAGCCTAATTTTTATTTATGTTGTGAGGTATAATTGAACACATTATTATTGGCTCATGAAATTAGAGGAAAAAATAAAAATTAAATTAGAAAAATAAATAAATATAAAAGGTCGGATCTATGTATTTTTTATAAGAAAAAACTAGGATGTAATAAATATAAAAATGCATATATGTATTCAATGACTTTCTAGCTCACATCTCAATATTCAATGACTAGGATGTAATAAAAATAAAAATTAAGGCTAGAATATAAAAAAATATGAAATAATATAAATATAAAAATTAAGGCTAGAATATAAAAAAAGATGAAATAATAGGTACCAAATATGAAATTCTAAAAAATTGAATGATTAAAATGAAGTTTTTCACTCCCCTGAACACTGAAGATGAAGAAAAATGCATATTATTTATGTTAATTTTGGTAATTATTATTTTCATTACAAATAAAAATTCTTTTTCATAATATATTTATTTAATGTAATGCCAAAATAACCTTTAACACATTATATATAGAAAAAAACATGAAAAAAGCAACAAATTTAACATAGAAAACTATGTCAACGAAACTTGAAAGAATGGTAGAAATAGGTAATAAATTTTAACGATTAAAATATATGTAAAAAAAATGATGGATTAAAAATGAAAAAAAAAAACAATTATGAATGATGGACCCAAATTTAATAGGCCTAAAAATCTAACTATAAACATACTTATAGTTTCGAGCTACCAAGCCTGAGACCAACGTCTACCAAGATGTATGTGTTTAGACATGGTAACCTGAGTCCATGCTTTCTGTACACCAAACTTAGACATGGAAGCTTGAGCTCACCATATGGGTATGACATGCCGAACTCTAAGCACTCATATGGACTCGAGCTACCATGCCTGAGCCTAAGGTGTCTAGGTCCAAAAAGCACGCCTTGACCTATGTTTCACTTGTAATGGGCTTAGGCACTTTGCTCGGCTTGACACTTCCTTTGAAATTTTAATAGAACCCCCCCACAAGTCCCTTATTATCTTATATTAATCCAATATGTATTATTTTGATTAGAGTACAACTTGAAAAGTCATAAGGGTAAAATTATATTTTAACTTATCATCTTTAAAAAAAAATGTATGAGCTATAAATACACCATAAATTCTTTAAATTTAAAGTTCATAATATCTTTATACTATCTCTCTCTCTATAGTCTTTCTTCTTAAAATATCATTGTACTTTCTCTTTCTACAAAGATATTGACTTAAGTATCGGGAAGTCCCCACATCCATCAAATAAGATCTTTTGTAGGTATCAACTATTGTTTACCAACCAACCACCTAGGCTTTACATATCAATCAACAAAATACATGGGCTACGAAGAATGAATCGAATTGTTAGAAATAAGAGATTAGTTGATTATCCAACATATCAATCTTATTTCTAACCATCTTGGATTTTAGGACTTATCAATTTACATCATCTATAGGAACCTAATAAAAAAAAACTATTGATTCCTAAAGCTTGTTTGTGACATTCCATGACACACAACCAAGACACACTAGAACTCAAGATAAATCTACCCATCACCCTAAACAGTTCCAACCAATTAGGCCTTTAACAACTCACTAGTTAGGTGCAACTTCTCTCTCAAACTGTATTGGAAACCCAAAGGAAAAATAAGACCTAGCCATCCTAATAAGTCTTGACACCATTAGCAATACACAACACCTTAATTACATGACCATTGGCTGCACCAAGCATTCATAGATAATAACACAACCATTGTTATACTCATGTATAAATATGGTATACTGAACATGCCCATTGCCATTGTGAGATAAGCACCAATTACCATAATTGTTGTTCAATGCTAAACTCCAAGGGCTTCCCAAAAACTTAACAAATAAAGGACTAAGAGATCATTTGTATATAAGAGTACCTAGGAGAATGACTACATCCTTATCATTTAAGGGGTTCTTCCTCATCCAAACAAGCATTGAACCCTTAACTCCTTAAAGACTACATATTTATAAAAATAAGTTTGGACAATTATGATTACTTGGCCGACTCAAGGGAGCATATATATAATATACATGGAAACTTAGATTTATTCATCCATGATAATGAATCAATGTGTGAAATCCTCCCAAACAATTCTAGGTGCTTGCGCGAGTATGATTTAATAATTTAGAGCCAAACTCCATTGAAGGGTTTAGTGACCTTTATGTTAAGCTAGTGACATGGTTTAACACCACCTATCAAGAAAATACCTCTAAAGCTACTTGGTGTTACCAAATAAGAGAGTTAATCTACATGGAAATATTTAAAGAGGTTTAATTAGGAGATGCTCAAGATAAACGAATTGCTTAAGTTGGTAGCATCAGAGACTTTGAAAAGATGAGTAAGGAAGTATGCTATTTGGAGAAAACTTTATGCCTTACAAATGAAGACTTTTTTTAAGGTGAAGTAAACCATTAAAAATCATTCATAGATGGAATAAGCTATTTTCTATGATTTGAGCTTCCTTGTTTTTATAAGGACAATAAACATGAAATACCTTCCAAATGAAATCATTATCTTAGTAGAAATGAAAGCCTGAGGAAGAGCCATGAGGGATCAACTTATAGTCATTTGATGAATTCTAAGGATTTATAACTCCCTTGAATCAAAATAGGACCACCTATTTAAAGGTACCACAACAGTCAAAACATACACCTTAACACCACCTCCAAGACATGTTTATGCTAAGAAACTCTCTCGTGCTAATCACTCAAAATATCATTATGTATAATCCTCAATAAAAGCTTTTTAAATGATGCAAACTTTCATCAAAGAATCACAACTAAATCCAATATAGTCATTATTGATGAAACATGTATATTCATGTATAACACGAAGTGTTATTGTCCCATGCATTTGTATGTATTAAACTTAATAATTTATTAGATCTTTCATTGTTGTAATAAAAGGTGTTTTTATCATTGTTTTTTCATGATTTTTTAAACATACAAAAATGTTACAAGTATGAAGATTTTTTACAACAATCTTATTAAGTCCAAATAAATGGTTCGATCTTGAAACTTGTTAACCCGCTCTATGTCTAACTTGAGTTTCCAATTAAACCATATAGGACTTTATCCAAAGTGAGTCAATCAATTTAACAGGTTTAAAGATAATGTGCATGACCAATAAAAATATTATATAATTTTTTAAAAAAACTTTAAGACGATAATTTTTTAAATTAAAATATTGATACAATACCAAATTGGATTGATCTCAATTACAGTGCAACCTATGTCATAGATTTCAATGAGTTTAACAACTTTGTTGTTTTTATAAATTATTTTTATAATAAAAATAAATGCTTGCAAAATTAAATATCAAACCTAAATTTTTTTATTTGAGGTCTTGATAGCCCTATAAAATATAGACATAAATAAATCATGGATTTCATTTCTTAAAGAATAAAATATTGAAGAAAAGTATAATTTAAAAATAAAGGGTAAAAAACTAAAAACAAATGAGTTTTGATTGATACATCCACTAAACTTGTGAATTAGATAACCCAGGTCAACATATCAAACCTGCAAACTGGGTAATGAACTACATTGGGATTCATAACTTGTTTTTTCCTTCCAAACTATTGTTTATTTAGTTGTATAATAACTTTTTCCTTCTAAACTATTGTTTATTTACTTATATAATAACAAACATAAACGATCACAAAATTGAGTGTCAAACCATATAAAACAAAATGAAACAAATTATAAAACTCACTTCTCAATCAACTCAATATCAAATAATGTAATAATTTTTTTAAAAAATATAAAAATAAAAATTTAAAGTTATCAAACTCGCGAATAAGCCATGGACTTTATAAAATTTAAAACATGTGTTTTTTTTTTTCTGAAACAATTTTTTTTAACTAAATGATAAAAAAAGATGATCACATAATCGAGTTTAATTACAAAAAATATCCTACTAAACCTGGAAATTGGGGTGACTAAGGTTTCTCGTTAAACTCACAAATAGAATCATTAATTCTATAAAATTTACTAATATATTTTTTAAAATTATTTTTTATTTAACTTAATGTTTTGGAAAGCAAACCCTATTGTGATGCTACGATATCTTTCCAATACTAACATGACACTTAGATTTTTGTTTTAATACAACAATAATCATTTAACAAATAAATAAATTGTAAACTTTAAATCTCAATAACCAATAACCAAAAACAAAACAAACCAAATAAATTTGTTTCTCAGTTTCACACTTTTTAGCTTTAAACGAGCGAATTTGCTCGCATAATATGCTGAGTTTTTTTTTTTTTTATCTATATAGAAAATTGATTAATTTTATACATGTTGTAATTTGTTATTTTAATATTTAATTAATAAAATTATAATTGATAAAATATGTTAGAAATAAGTTTTTTTCTTGCCAAAAAGTGATTGAATGTATATATATTACGGTGCTGATATTAAATAAATATCAAACTATATAATTAGTCTTACATATTTATAAGAATTTTTTTTTTATAAATAATCATTATCATTATATTGAATGTCTTATCTATAATAATTAGAAATTTCAACACTTAACAATATTAACAAAAAAATAATAATAAATAAATAAATAAAAAAATACAAATAAATATTATTAGATTTTAAAAAGTTATTTGAATTGAAGAATAAAAAAAAGAGAAAAAAATAGAAAAATATCATTTTTGAAATGACCACCAAAAGAAATGAAAATATAAACATTAAAAAAAAAAATCTTAATAATAGTGGCAATAATAAAAATTGGCGAGACCATAATTATTGTTTGAGAAAAAAATTCCACAATTTTTTTTCTTCATATTATTATATTAAAAGTATTTCAGAACAATAATTTTAATTTTTCCCCCAAAAAAACTTAGGTCATATAAATATAGATATATATATATATATATATATATATATATTAAGACACTAATATTAAATAAATATCAATATATATAAATATAATCTGATATATTTAAAAGAAAATAAAACTTACAGAGAATCATTATCGTTATTTTGAATGTTCTATATATAATAATTAGAAAATTCAATATCTAACAATATTAACAAAAAATAAATATTATCATATTTAAATAAATTATTTAACTTGAAGAATAAAAAAAAGAGAAATAATAATAGATATTATTTTTAAAATGATTACTAGCACAAATTAAAATTTAAACATTAAAAAAAATCTTAATAATAGTGGAAATAATAAAATTGTAAATAAAGCTAAGAGCATGTACATATAAATATGGAAAAAAATATGAATTATGTAAGAAATATATATATAAAAAATAAAAAAAAATTAAATTAAAATGCAAGATTAAAAGTATAAGGGCCAAAATAAAAAGAAATACATATATAATAAATTTCATTTGAAGGATAAAATTAAAATAAATATAAACATTGATACCGTAAAAATTAAATAATTGAAAACAAAACCGGAAATTAAAAGAATAAGGACTGAAATGAAACTGAATTGTATAATCAATTTGCATGGAAAGATA
The DNA here is from genome assembly GCA_015731905.1 of Salix dunnii. Lineage (NCBI taxonomy): Eukaryota > Viridiplantae > Streptophyta > Magnoliopsida > Malpighiales > Salicaceae > Salix > Salix dunnii. Next base: position 5,238,381 of record CM027676.1, read on the forward strand.
AAATAGAAAGAAATCAAAACTTTGATACAAAAAAATATTAAGGATTTATAATCAATATGCATGGAAGGATAAAATTGAAACAAATCACAAATTGGATACCAAAAATATTAATGATTTCAAACGAATCCAGATATTAAAAGATTAAAGAATGAAATGAAACTCCAATATGTAATCAATTTCAATGGAGGGACCCAATTAAAACGAATCAAAATCTATATATAAGAAACAAAAACAATACAAAATGATTGAAAGATCAGAGACTAAAATGAAAGTTTACAATAAACAGTGATGCTGACGTACGCTTGCGGAAACAGGAGAGTGAAAAGGGAGGGGGAATTCAACCATCCATTAACACGTCTCTGGCCACCGTGTAAGGACATGCGTAGCACCATGAGAAAAATAACATAACTGAAATTGATTCTAAACACCTATTGGGCTATTTACGTATTTTTTCATTTAATAAAAATATGCAATGACATTATTAACCCCAGATTTTACTGTGATGTTTTGTTTTATGGAGGTAAATTTGTATTTAACTATTTAAAAAAATACTTGCAATAATCATAATATTCGTGGCGGTTCCTTTGTATTTTTATCTTATCCATAAATATTATGATTATTTTACTGTGTAAAAATATCTGAAAAATACAATAATATCCCCACATAATCTAGTAATGCAAAATTAACCCCGTGAAAAAAAATCAAAACTACCTCTCCCTAATATCAAGGCAATAACTGAAACACATTTAAGGATAAAATAATAACTAAACTATATGAATCCACAATAAATTATTTTTGCACCGACTGAGCTTGTGTAGGATCTTTTAATATAGTAATTGTCATCTGTCTTAATCGCAGTTATTAGTGACGCTGATTGTTTTGTATATTTTAAATGACTGATTTACCCTTCGTTTCAATGCCTTCACTTTATGGGGTCAGTTACGTAATTTCTCCCAACCAGAAAAATCCAGGTCCCGCATAGACAGTTAGGATTTAGGAAAAGGGAATGATGCGAGGCCAGCTAGGAGAGAGGGAAGAGACAACGGCACGCAACAAACTTGGATTCATGAACAAAGTATTCACGGTCATTAGATCCCTCTGGATACCCAATAACCCTTCCATAATTTCAAATCAATTTCTTATCATAAAACCCTCAAACCTTTTATCTCCTCAGATTTCTCCTCATCTTAGTTTCACTCTCTCCTTTTCTTTTTCTTACACTATTATCCCTAGAAATTAAATTGAGAGATGGAGCAGGAAGATCAAGCGTCAATCATCATAGATGATGGCGGAGAAATCTTGGACACTGGTTCTGAAAGCGACGCGTCGTCGTCATCGTCGTCTTCTGTTCCGAACCCTTCTTGTTTTTATGCATTCACTCGAAATGGAATGATGAAGATCGGAGAAGAAAGGAATGAACACAGGATGATAAAGAATCAATTCCTTAATTACAGGAATGAAGCAGCTTGCTAACGATACAAATGTCGTGGCCATACACAAGAATATCCGCTCTACTTTGTATATGCAAGCTCGATTCAACGCTTTCAAGAGCTGTATAGATGCGGTCCGTGAACGCCGCGGAGATAGAAATGTTAAGAATGGCTGGTATGGTGCTTCAAAACAGGAGATTCTTCATATCATTTCTTATGGATTTAGTCGTTGCAATGGTCAATCGCGTGGCGTTGGTGTTTATTTGTCTACTTCAAAGTTTGTCCTTCAAACGTAAGCCACCCCCCCCCCCCCCCCCTCTTTATTCTTTTACCTGGGAATCAAATTATGTTAAATCAACAAAATCAACATATAATTTGTCACTCACAGGTTTCCGTCTACGACTGAGGATGAAAATGGGTTAAGGCATACATTGCTTTGTTTTGTGGAGATGGGGAAAATGGAATTGATTCGGGCGGGCTCGAAGCAAATATATCCAAGTTCGGTGGAGTTTGATTCGGGCGTTGACAATCTCGAAGACCCTAGTAGATTAGTTGTGTGGAGTGCTTACATGAATTCTTTTATTCTTCCCATTTACATTGTAAGTTTTAAGGCACCGTCATTCAGTATTGTTTCCTTAAGGGAGCAGATTAATGAAGTAAGGCTCGGTGGAGAGATGTTGAGTTGTGCTGCTTTGTTCCCTATAATGGTGAAGGTTTTTGGTCTTGCCAGGGGGGGTATGATTTGCAAAAGCCTTGACAAACATAGGAAATGTAAGATTAACCGAGACCAAATGATCCAGAGTTTGAAACGGATCATTGGGAGCGATCCGATTTTGATCTCAGTCATTAAAGCCAGCCTAGGCAAGCTCGCGGTGAGAGCACCAAACAGGGCGGGCGGGTCCAGAGGCAACAACTGATACAAGAAGATGGAATTGTTCTAGGATATGATATTAGACTTCATAGTGCTGTAATTAGGGTTTACAATCACTTCATTTTCAAACCAGCAAACAAAACATGAATCGCGTACTTTTTTTTCTGAAAAGAAAGAGGATTTGTTTCATTGGGATGGCCTTTATCATCTTTGTGTTCTGAAGCCAGACAAAGAGAAACACCAAGTATGTAGCTATTTTCTTAGAAATCTGTTTTCAATAAATTGCTGTTCAGGTGCCAACTTGTCCATGTTAAGTGTATCGTTCTCCCTTTTACTGATGGCTAGTCAACACTAAGCTAAAGATCAAGCATAATGAATTTCTAGTTCCAATGGCTCAAGTTGTTTAAATTATATGACATCCAATTTTTTCATGATGCTGAAGTTTGCAGTAATGAATTCTAACTTTTGGTCCTAACACTTCTGCTGCTGCATATCCATCCTGCTGCTAGATGACTTGCTTCTGAAAATGTTGTATACTTCATAGAACAGCTGCAACTGTTCTCTATCATTGTTCTGCTATTTGAACTTCATTTTATTTTTATTTTACTTTGTTTCATTATTCTGTGATTTCAATTTCGTCATTTACTTTATTTAGCTTCTTTATATACCCGCCTATTGTTTTGAGGAGCTTAATCTTCTCTTTGACCTGATCTCTGGGCCTAATGTCAGTTTATGAGTTGCCTGTCATCATCACTAGGGCTTCTTTATCGATGTGGTTTCATTTTCTTGTAATATTCTCAAAGACCTTGTTGCCTGTTTCTAACATCTTTCCACCTAGCTGTATCTGTGTATCACTTGTCAGCTCAGTGTTTATTTAGAAAAAAAAATCAAACTAGCATTCTTGATGAACATTCATTTAAGTCATTGATGATCACTGGTGCACTGAGTTTTTCTTTTTTAAAAAAGATTCATCTTTTAAGTCTAAGGGAGTGATGTGATGATAAAGGATTTAAAATCTACATAAATGATGTTTAGAACTGCAGTTCAACGTGTGGTTGCACTAAACCGCAAACCCAATCACAATTATCACCAAACGGGATCCCAATATTTTACCGTGGATCCCACTAAAAAACTTAAAATCTTGCCGCAAGCTCAAGGCATCCCTGCATAATGCAACGAACTCGCGTGCGCACAAAAGAAAAGAGAAAAAAAATATCCCAGAAATCACAATCAAGAACTACGAAAACAACAGAGCATAAACCTCATAACACATTTTTTTTTTTTAAGAAAATAAAGATAAAGATTGAAGAAAAGTGAGCATGTAATTTATGTGTCTACCGAGCGAGTCTCATAGAGTCTGAATTTCTGCAAGTAACGGGAATTGGAGGCACCGCGAATGAAAGTTACGGAAAAAAAGAAGCAAACAAACCAAATCACTCAAAGCTTCAGTCTTTTTTGTATTCTTTTCTTTCTTTGTAGAGAAGATTAAAGTTTTGATGGAGAGAAAGTAAACTAGAGATTGAGCTTAAGACGTTTTGGAGCAGAGAGGAAGTAAAAGCAGGGAAGAGAAGCCAGAGAGATTGGAATGAAAAAAAGGAAAAGGAGGTATTTGTCTGTTTAATTTCTTGACACTAGTGCTTAATAATCTTATGGTTTTTTCTTCCTATGACTTTACTTGTTTTTATTTTCTTACCGTTTCTGCTCTAATCAAGCAAAAAAAACAAAAATTATCTCCAAAACATGTCTACTTTTTTTATTATAATTATTAATAAATATATAAAATTATAATATATATATATATATATATATATATATATATATATATATATATATATATGTGTGTGTGTGTGTGTGTGTGTGTTTAATTTTAATTAATTTCACAAGTTGACAACAAAAAGTATAGTAACCAAGCACACAAACTGTTTTTCATTAAGCTCAACATTAACTACAATTTTAATAAAACACTTAAATTTCAGTTACGAACCGCAATTAAAAGCGCTTTTCATAAAACTATTTTTTTTCAATCTCAACCACAACAGCTACAGCTGTGCCAAACAGGCTCATAGTAGGTCTCGAGTTCGAGTCAAGGTATGCACCTCTTGTAAGAACTTGGGATAGCCGGGATTTTACTCACTCACTTGGACTCACAAAGTGCATTTTCGGTGGGTTTCCTTGAATTAAAAAAAAGAAAGATTCATCTTGAAATGATTGGTGGTGGCAGCAAGGAAGCTGTGGTGGAAGCTCTGGTGGGGCCACTGCAGCTACTGGACTGCAAGTTTGCACTAGCATTTGGTTAGTGAACAGTCCGTGAAGAAGTCTATGAAGGCACAGTCGGTGTTTATGTGTTGTTACTTAATGCTTCTGTTTTCATTCGTGGCTATAACTGTTTATTTTGTTCTAAACTAGATTTCAGTCATATGTCAAACAGAAGAAATACTGATAAATGTGAGGGGATAGTGGGGGTTTCATTTGAATTAGAATCAGTGTTTATTTTATTGAATAGTGTTTCAGTTGGTAAGCATGTAGCTTTAAAAGTGCAACTTCAAGCAATGCTGGGAGGTTTTTGAGTCATTATGTCCACAATGATCAGTTTATTCAGGAGAAATTGATATTATTGCTTGCTTACTGGTTTGATGATTTTCTTGCCATGATAGTCAACTGTTTCATGTTTGATTGACAATAATATGAGTTCTGGATCATGTATGCTCTTGCAAAACTGCAATATGCATTACATGATCGTGCGAGCTGGTGGTGAGATTTATGCCTTGTAAGACTCCTAGTTAGGCTTCATCAGGCCATGCTCTGAGATACTAGGAACAGAAAAGCCAATCAAAAGTAGAAGTGAATAGGAGACTCACTGACCTAGTCATCTGATGACGAGGAGATTCACTGGTCTAGTCATCTGCTATGGGTTGGAATTTGAGTTCAAATTTCTTGATTTTGTCCTTGCTTAATATTACAGCTTTATTGCATACAACTATGACATTACATGTGGTCTGATATTTGACATGGTTACCAGGATGAAGAATAGCTGATGAATGTTGTGGTAGCCCATTTTGGCTACAAGAATAAACAGGAAGTAGGAGAGGGATTTTGGGTTCAAATCTTTTTGTTGATGGATAAACACAACAAATCAGATGATGGTATTTCAAGCTGTCAAGAACTGTGGAAACCTGATGTACTTTAATTTGGTGCTTTTGGTTCAGAGTTGGGATAGAATGGTGGAAACTGAAAGAGTTACAGCTGAATGGACATCAATGAATATTATATGCGTTTCAATCTCCAAGCCAGGACCTTCTGTAGTCAGTAGTCGGACGACTGCCTCACCAGTTTGATAGGTCAGGAGCTAGTCAGGCTTCCAGGATTTCTAGTTTCATTATAAATGATATCTATGTGGGGTTGCGGTCGCTTGACTGTGGTTGATAACCCATTCTTCTTAAGATTATTCTCGTGAGAGATGATGATAGAAATAGCCAAGTGGTAGTTAATTCGTGTACACTTTTTACCACAAGATTTTATTGGAATCGTTGTGTTCATCACCCTCATCTTGTTACTTATTATTTTGCTTTATGAATTGCTTTTGATAAGATATCTGGTGGGACTCCCACCAGATCCATGACTTGTTGCATACAGAATCCTTGCAAAATATAATTGATGGTTGCTTATTTGACTTTCCTCAAAAGTAAGATTTCAAATGTAATTAAATTTATGTCGTTTAAGAATCTGTAAATCATATACAAAACAATTATAAGAAAAACAATCATTTTCATTGAATAAATTATTAGACAAGTTTGAGATGAATAAATTATTAGACTTATTATTATTTTAAAATTTCATTTGTAGCTTTATAAATATTTTAGAAAATACATAAAGGTTCAGTTTGGTAGATTTCCAATTTTCTAACCCATACATTTTGATTTGGCGCAGGAACTATTTCTTCTATCTTCTTAATTTTAAACCTTATAACATGCTCATTTGGGAGAAGACATCATTAAGAAGCCAAAAAGAGAAAAAACATGAGATGAAGAAGAGAAAGAATAGAGATAGGAAAGTCTGCAACTCTGCAAAAAAAATTCAATTCATCATAAAATTCATGTAATGTCAAAAATTACAAATAAATAGTAAAACCCTAAATAAAATCAAATTTGAGTTTAAAGCCCATTAACTAATAAAAATTTAACAAAATAACATAAAATAAAATCCACTAATAAAGTTAAATAACTTGATATTTGATTTGATCAGTCTCTCAATCCAAATAGCAATAGGTTGAACTATCCTTCATCGTCTTTGTCCATTTTTAGTTTGAATAAACTTAAGTTTTGTATGATAAAATATTGTTTTGTTTGGATAAAATACAAATTTGACCAATCAAAGTATAACTGACTTTGTGGTGTCTTCTTATACTTCAAGTTCCTAATTCTTTATAATCAATGGGTTCAAGTCTAATTTCTAATATCTTTGGCTCTCAGGAATAGGGTTATCTCTAGATCAAGATTTATATATCACAAACTTGATTATTAACTTTCCAGGTTTGTTATCTACTTTGTTGCAAGCCATTACAACCATGAGGTTCACATAATTTGATATCAAAACTAGGCTATATAAATCATGTTATACAACTTTAAAATTTGTTTTATATTTCATGTTTAAATTCTCTTTGATCTCAATCGTCTACTCATTTTCTTGCTTGCGACGTCTACTATTACAGAAAATTAAAGTGTTGTAAAAAAAAGAAAGACATTGAAAATCTAAAGATCTAGTTCTATCATGAAACACTAATACAAAGGAGATTGCTTTGTTTGGTTTGTATTTCAAATTTGGGTACTAGATTGCGTAAATGAGTTTGATTTGCGACAACTTATAAACTATGTTTTATTACCGTTGAAATTGACATAATTAGTATACTAAAGTTATATTTGGTTGTTAATAAATTTATTTCAATAGTTTTGCATTTTATTTATTTCATATCCTGAAAAACATCCATATGATCCTTATTATTAAGGACATTAGTGGTGATTTTGGGTTTATTTTTAATGCATAATTTTACACTTATTCAAGGTCAGACTAATTTTTTACCAAAAGATTATGAAGGCCTCATTTTCTATAATATTTTATAAAAATCATAGTTTAGGGAGACTTTGTAATAAAACCTGAAAGTTATTATGAGAGAATGGAATTATTTTCTTAGTTGGTTTAAGATATTTTTTCTCTATTTTATTGAGAACTCTTGTTGTTTTCCAGTATTTTTTTAGGATGTTTTACCTAGTATAAACAAGTTTATTTGCCTTGTATTTATGTTATATATATATATATATATATGAAGTTGGATTGGATTATTTCATAATAATACTTTGTTTGTAGCTAGGTCACTTATATTCTTAGTTCTTCATTGAACTCTTTAGAACTTATCGAAGATTATTCTTCTTTATGATATTCATCCTTATACTTCTACTTATTGATTTGTTATAATTAAATGGTTAAAGCCTTTCATCCAATAACTTTGGTTTTGTGGCTTAGGTAATCATTGGGTGAAGTTTTTTTTTTCTTTTTAATTTGACTTTAACTATCTTGTGTCATTTTATAGTGTTTTTGATTCTACGATTTTTATCCTTTTGGTTTGCATAACTTTAGCTTCATATTCTTCTTTGTCTCATATTAGCTTTGGTATCCAATCATGCCTCTTTTAATTTTTTTTTCCCAATTAAATGATTTATGAGCTTGCTCAAAATTAAACCATGCAATAAGTTCCTAAAACAAAATTCGTGGGAGCTTTCATGTCATCAATATGCAAAAAATGAAAAAAAATTCCTTTTCCTTTTTTAATGTTTACTATTAGAAAATAAAAAGCTATAACCCCCATTAGTATATCAAACCCTTCAGTCACTGCCAAACACATTTGTCATCACAACGGTTAACAACATAAAATCCATTGTGCCTCTCATGATGAGAGATCATCATCGTAACATTAATTTCAAAAAATCCCATACTTTTCTAGAAATTCATTCCTAATAGTCATCACCACCCATATTCCGAAGGATTCCATGAGGCATAACCAATATCAAAACCTTGAGTTATCACCAGTTAAATGTTTGTATAAAAAACAAGAATTAAGTATAAAGTTGTCTACAAAATTCACATTTTTATATTTTTATTACCTTTTTATTTTTATTTTTATTGTATTGATTAAGAAAACAAGAGTAAAAAGTGATCGTAAAAACAAGTCATGAAAAAAAGTCTAAAAAGAAGAGAGAAAAAAAGACATTTACAAGGTAGATACTACACTACTCAACGATGCTATATTAATAATGGTGATCCTATTAGTATATATCATCATTGTCAAGCAATTTGGTGATATTTATAGGTCAATTGGTACATTATTAACAATATTACATCATTAATAACAATCTAGGTGGTTTATCACCATCATCAAAATTTTTTATCAATAAATCACTCTACCTTACAAGAAGTTGAATTCTATTATTCTGGTATTGCATTTGTTATTAAAAGTTGTCATTGATAGTACCTTTTATAACTATAAAAAAATATATCTCATTTGACATTTTATTTTTTAATTCTACATTTATCAACCTTTTTGCATCAATGATATGTACCAACTAGTCCTTTGTTAATTGTGAGTTGACGCCCGTGACATTATATTTGGTTAGTCTTTTACACTTAAGGGTCTAGCAATAAATCCTTACAATTTTTTGGTGTATTTGTTTCTTGATTAATCTTTGTGTTAAAAAGAAAAATAGGATTAAGTTTTTTTTTTTTTTTTTTTGTGATATCAAAACTAGGCTATATAAATCATGTTATACAACTTTAAAATTTGTTTTATATTTCATGTTTAAATTCTCTTTGATCTCAATTGTCTACTCATTTTCTTGCTTGCGACATCTACTATTACAGAAAATTAAAGTGTTGTGAAAAAAAGAAAGACATTGAAAATCTAAAGATCTAGTTCTATCATGAAACACTAATACAAAGGAGATTGCTTTGTTTGGTTTGTATTTCAAATTTGGGTATTAGATTGCATAAATGAGTTTGATTTGCGACAACTTATAAACTATGTTTTATTACCGTTGAATTTGACATAATTAGTATACTAAAGTTATAATTGGTTATTAATAAATTTATTTCAATAGTTTTGCATTTTATTTATTTCATATCTTGAAAAACATCCATATGATCCTTATTATTATGGACATTAGTGGTGATTTTGGGCTTATTTTTAATGCATAATTTTACACTTATTCAATCATTGGGTCAGACTAATTTTTTACCAAAAGATTCTGAAGGCCTCATTTTCTATAAGGTTTTATAAAAATCATAGTTTAGGGAGACTTTGTAATAAAACCTGGAAGTTATTATGAGAGAATGAAATTATTTTCTTAGTTGGTTTAAGATATTTTTTCTCTATTTTATTGAGAACTCTTGTTATTTTCCAGTAATTTTTTAGGATGTTTTACCTAGTATAAACAAGTTTATTTACCTTGTATTTATGTTATATATATATATATATATATATATATATATAGTTGGATTGGATTATTTCATAATAATACTTTGTTTGTAGCTAGGTCACTTATATTCTTAGTTCTTCATCGAACTCTTTAGAACTTATCAAAGATTATTCTTCTTTATGATATTCATCCTTATACTTCTGCTTATTGATTTGTTATAATTAAATGGTTAAAGCCTTTCATCCAATAACTTTGATTTCGTGGCTTAGGTAATCATTGGGTGAAGTTTTTTTTTTTTTTTTTTTTTTAATTTGACTTCAACTATCTTGTGTCATTTTATAGTGTTCTTGATTCTACGATTTGTATCCTTTTGGTTTGCATAACTTTAGCTTCATATTCTTCTTTGTCTCATATTAGCTTTGGTATCAAATCATGCTTCTTTTAATTTTTTTCCCAATTAAATGATTTATGAGCTTGTTCAAATTCAAACCATGCAATTAATTAGTTCCTAAAACAAAATTCGTAGGAGCTCTCATGTCATCAATATGCAAAAAGAGAAAAAAAAAATCCTTATCCTTTTTTAATGTTTACTATTAGAAAATAAAAAGCTGCAACCCTCATTAGTATATCAAACCCTTCAGTCATTGCCAAACACACTCATCATCACAACGGTCAACAACAACATAAAATCCATTATGCCTCTCATGATGAGAGATCATCACCGTAACACTGATTTCAAAAAATCCCATACTTTTCTAGAAATTCATTCCTAATAGTCATCACCACCCACATTTCGAAGGATTCCATGAGGCATAACCAATATCAAAACCTTGAGTTATCACCAGTTAAATGTTTGTATAAAAAACACAAATTGAGTATAAAGTTATCACTAGTTAAATGTTTGTATACAAAACAGGAATTGAGTATAAAGTTGTCTACAAAATTCCCATTTTTATTACCTTTTTTTTAAATTTTATTTCTATTTTATTGATTAAGAAAACAAGAGTAAAAAGTGATCGTAAAAACAAGTCATGAAAAAAAGTCTAAAAAGAAGAGAGAAAAAAAAGACATTTATAAGGTAGATAGTACACTACTTAACGATGCTACATTAATAATGGTGATCCTATTAGTATATATCATCATTGTCAAACAATTTGGTGATATTTGTAGGTCAATTGGTACATTATTAACAATATTACATCATTAACAACAATCTAGGTGGTTTATCACCATCATCAAACAGTTTTATCAATAAATCACTCTACGTTACAAGAAATTGAATTCTATTATTCTGGTATTGCATTTGTTATTAAAAGTTGTCATTGATAGTACCTTTTATAACTATAAAAAAAATATATCTCATTTGGCATTTTATTTTTTAATTTTATACTTATCAACCTTTTTGCATCAATGATATGTACCATCTAGTCCTTTGTAAATTGTGAATTCCTGCTCGTGACATTATATTTGGTTAGTCTTTTACACTTAAGGGTCAAGCAATACATCCTTATACTTTTTTTGGTGTATTTGTTTCTTGATTAATCTTTGTGTTAAAAAGAAAAAATAGGATTAATTTTTTATTTATTTTGTGATTTCACTTGTAAAAATACTTGATTTTATCTCTAAGATATTGTTGCATGTAATGGTGTTATGGTCATCTAATGTTTAGACTTAAGCCTACACTTACCATAGATATGACCATTAGAGATACCTTATGGAAATTCGAGGGAAACTAAATCTTCTAAAAACTAAGACAACCAACTTGTCTAAAATATTTAAATACTTAAAGAGTTATTAAATAAAAATATCTTAAGTCTAGTAAGCATTTCAACAACAACCACTATAGGCAAATTCACCTAGAGCATTATCATTATGATTATTGTTCAAGTTACTCTTTATAATAATCATGATGAGTGAGTCATGAGACTTAATAAAATAGAGGCTCTCACTTTTAATTGTCATCGTAGCCTTTAAGTTTTTAATAGGTGGATTGGGAAGATGGATAACTTTTTTTTATTGGTATAACTTGTTTAGTAATAGAAAAGTTAAATTTTCTAAGATGAAGCTCTTTGATGAAGCTTAATTTTTCTAAAAGTCTTGAGAATTATTTGGATTGGAGAAGTAAACCTCCTATCACTTATTAGACTAAAATAAAAAAAATCATAAGAGAAGTATTTGGATTAATCTTATAAAGGAAAACTTTTAAATAAATGGAATAATCTTGGGCAAGGAATTAAGTATGTCTATAAATACATAACACTATTAAATGATTACAAGATGACATGTGACATAAAGGATGATGAAGCATGACTTTGTGTAGGTTTTGTAAATGTTTGAATGATGGTTTTAGTAAAGAGGTTATTCTTATAAGTGTTTTCACTCTTAAACAAGCCTATATTATAGTGTAGAATTATGAATTTCTTAAAAACAGTTAATAGAAAAAACATCATGATCTTAAATAATAGGTCTTTGTTAGGTGATCCACCTCATAAACCTAATCCTTTTCATGTTTATATTTTTAAAGAAGATAAGGGGGAAAATTCATTAATGAAATGTGTACGGTCAGTTCAAAATTTCAATGTGTTAAAATATCACGGTTTAGATTGTATCTTCATCAAATATGCAACAACACCCTTAGCCATCTAGGACATTGTCGCACCCTTGCGAGAGCGCGGCGTTGCGGTGACCCCCTCAGGAATGGGGATTCATTTTGGATTTTTTGTTTTGAAAAAGGGAATCGACACCTAGTATTATGGTTATTGGAAACCTAAACGGTACTTTGTACTTTAGAGACTTTAAGGCAAGAGACTGGTTGTATAAAAGGCAGGTTTTAGCATCTCTAGCACGCTCTACTTAAGGTAAGTTGCTTGGTGTTTTTTTATTTATCAAATGTAAGTATATTAAAGATCAAAGAACACGCTAAGCTAGAAAAGACTAGCAAGCACAAACCGAACAAAACAAAACAAAAAAGAACAAAACCCCTTAAGGGAACAGGCTCCCCCAAGAAAACAAAATAACGCAAAACAACTAAAGGGAACATGCTCCTTGAAATCAAACAAAAGACTAACCTTGGACCCAACCCTTAAACCTAAAGCACTAGGGCCATGGGCCTAAAGAGGGAGCCCCTTAAAGGCCCAAACCTGACCCCTAAAAGCTAAAGAAAACAAAACGAAACAAGACCCACCAGCTGGCTGCTAAGAAGCCTTCTGTCAAAGGAAAACCATGGGGGAAATTCACTCCTCCCAAGGGAACTAAGGGCACCCCCTCTAAACACAAAACTCAAGAACCAAGAGCTGGACACACAATTAACCCTTAAACCAACCTGAAGGATAATGCAATGAAGCAACTAAGGACTGGCCGGCTAGTAAGGCTACTATAGAAACACCACACCAGTTGCAATGCAAGAAACACTGCACCAGCAAAGCTACTCAAAAGCAGTTAGCAAGATTTGGACAAAGGGAAAAACCAATGGATAACCTAAGGAACCTTTGACTAAAGCCAACACTTCCACTCACCCCTTGCCACTTGAATTTGAACCAAGACAAACTTGGCCAACAAGTAACCTAAAAACTACACCTCTTACATAGGAATGACAACACACAACTCAAGCTACCCTAAAATCAGAAATAATCAAAGGAAACATCAAGATGACCAAAAGATAAGCTAAGGACCCTTATTCCCAAGACTACCCAGCCACCGAAATCCCTTCACCCAAGGCTAACTCAACACCTAAAAGTTGCAGAAGAAAAGACTCATCCAGCCAAGAGCAACTGAAGAAGCAACCTTAATACCTAAATCGAGGGAGCTAGCCAACTTAGAAGCAAGGACCTCAACCCAAGAAGATCATATATAAAAACCAAGGGGTAAAGAAAGGGAGCACCTAACAACCCAGCGGGCAAAAGACTTACCCAGCACACTTGAGAATGAATGGCTAAAGGACCAAGCCAAAAGCTTGAGGACAAAGTAGGGAAACTTCAGGAAACTTTGGGAATCGATGGACTAACTCATGATGACCACCTTGCACTCCCATCCATGAGCAAGCAAGCTTCAATGAACTAGCCAGCCAAAGCCAGGTAGAGGAACAACCGCCAATCCATGCTTTCAGGACCAACATCCTAGGAAAACCCCTTAAAATTGAACTTGTAGTGATCTTGCTCCCGAAGGTGAAAGATAATAAAAAACATTTCTTGGAATTTACGGAAGATATTGGCCATAGATAACCGAGTTGAGTGAAATATCTTTTTGTTCCATTCTTCCCAAATGAAATACATTGTAATTCCTAATGAGATATGTCTGAGTCTCGCTTCCAAGCTATGCTTACCCGAGTTAAGACCATGAAGAGCACTACTTAGGGATAACATGCGTCTAGCAGTCCCTAGCCAAGACTTGATTATACCCTATAACTGAGATAACCAATAGCAATTAAAGAATAAATATTGATGAGATTCATTTGACTACAGACAGAGGACACAAATCGTGCTTGGGTACAGTAATTGAAGATGATCCTTTGTTTACAGCTTGTCTAAAGTAGCTAGCCAAAGAATAAAGCTATATCTTGTCATAAACCAAGAGTCTCACACGACTCGCTCCCAATTAGCTTTATCCCTTCGGGATCTGAAATAGTCCTAGGCGTAGCTAGAAAATTTATCACAACTATCCCAACTTCTAATCAAATTAATGACTGCAGGATGACTCACACAAATCTCCATGAGACAATTTTTTAAAGACATGATATATTTCCATAATGGGGAGGAGGTTTTGCTAGCTTGCGCTACCCATATATTTACAGAAATGAGGTAGAAATGATGCACCCATTGGATCTAAATGGAGTTTGTTTTTAAATGAATATTCCAAAGATGCTTAGCTAAAATGGTTTTGTTTCTGGCTTTAAGATCTGGCAAACCCAAACCACCTTCAAATTTCGAAAGGCAGACCATTTTCTAAGTGACCAAAGCATATTTCTTACCAATACACCCTAACCACAAAAAACTTCTGCAAATATCATTGATAAGGGAAATAACTACTCCCGGGATAGGAAAAATGTCTACCCATAATTGAACCATCCCATGTAGCACAAATCTAACAAGCTCTAGCCACCTAGCATAAGTAAGGAACTTACCTATACATCACCGAATAGCCAATTCCAATTTATGCAAATTCCTAGATAAATGAAAGGGAAGGTTCCTTCTCTAAAGCCAATGAGCTAAAAAGAGAAATCTTTACGCTATCCTTAACTCCTTCAAAGTATATAAAAGATTTAGAGGGGTTTAGATCTAGCCCTGAAATTTTGCCAAACATAGTAAGGTGCTCAGATAAGATTTTTATCGAACTTAGATAACCTCGAGAGAGAATGAGGACTCATCATTTACCGCTTTTATGAAGGAGGTTGCTTTAACACACCTCATAATCAGAGGGGCAAATTGATGAGGGAAACCAAGTTGGTTGAGAAGCTCTCTATGGAAAACCTATTGAATTGAGTCAAATGCGTTCTCGAAATCAATTTTCATAAGATATCTTGGCGAAGCCTTTTTCCTACCATAAAGACGTAAAAGCTCCTAAACCAGGTTAATATTGTTTGTCATCTGCCTACCTCTAAGAAAAGTGTTTTGCATAGGACTAGCAATAGTTGTTAAAGCATGGGCAAGCTTTCCTGCTAGGAACCTGGAAATAACTTTGTAAATAATATTGCAACAAGAAATAAGATGGAATTCATTTGCAAAGTGCGCATTTGCAAACTTAGGAATCAGGGAAATAACAAAGTGATTAATCTATTTAAGCATTTTCTCGTGGAGAGGAAATTTTGAGCTACAAAGCAAAAATTACTACCCACATTATCCCAAGATTTCTTGAAGAAGAAAAAAGAGCAGCCATCAAGACCAGGAGCTTTATCATTACAATACTGAACAAAACCTACTTAATATCATCATTTGAAATAGGGCCATAAGAAAATCCTGCATACTGGCTTCAAGACAAGGACCATTATGAACAATATCCAGGCTCAACGGGATAGTTACCTTTGAAGTGCCAAGCAACTAATGATAAAATCTGACAAACTCATCCTTTACTTCAATTTAAGAGACAGTGAGGTTTCCATCACCTTTAAGAATGGTCAGAATGAAACTCTTCCTGTGATTTTGCCTCATAATATCATGAAAAATAGGATCATAAAGGTAACTTCCACTTATAAAGGATTTGGATATGTTGCTTGGTGTTTTAATTTGCCTTATGATTACTATGATGTTGTTGTTTATCTAATCAATATTCCTAGGGTAAGTTTACTATGATGAATAGACATGAGTTTAAGGTCTAAAAGAAATTACCCTTGACTAAATGGATCATACCTTTAGATACGTTTATATAGTGCCAAGGAGAACGAATGTAGATCTCTTGAAATTTATGTTTGATTCAAATTTTTTTTTTACAATATATGAATTAAGATACAACTAGGATAGAGATGTAAGGAGATTCAACATGCTCATTTTTACTTTAGTATTTCAAGTGATCATAACTTGTAAATCATAAGGAGGAAAAAAAATTAGAAATCTAAGGAAATTCTAGGACGTTTGAATAACCTATTTTAGCCTTAGTGTTTCATACTTTCACAGCTCGTGAACCATGAAGTCAAAATCAAAATGTCCCTAACTATAATCAAGGTTTCTTTTAAAGATGTGTTGAATAAATAATAAGGACTGATTATTCCTAGAAAAGTATTTTAGATACTTATCACTTAGGGTTTCTTTACCCAAATATTGATAGTGAATAATAGCAAATTATCCCAAATAATGATTTGGTTATTAACCCCCCTTCGAGATTTCTTTACCCCAATATTACTAGTGAATAATATAAAAATTCCCCCAAACATAAGATTTTTTTTTATATTTTTTTGGAATATTAAGCAACACCTTTTAAAATTTACAAACATGTTGTAAAATCCAAAAATATAAGAAAGTAATTTTTGTGTTTACCACATCCATGCTAAAACACATTTTTTTTATAAAAAACTTTGAATATTTGTTTTTAAAAAAATAGATGGAATGCTCAAAATATGTTAAGGTATTGGCTGTATATATGAAAACTTTTTTTCTAACATATATGTATATTTATCGCATTGCACGAAAATCGGGTATTCTAAATACGAGATTGTTATTTTCTTTTAACAATAAAAAATATAGACTTTAAAATAAATATGCTAAAAAATCATAAATCTCTTCCTTTTTTTCTATATATTTTTTTAGAGAGAGTCGGGTCACTTGCCCAAACTAGTGACCCGACTAGGAAACAAAAGGCGTGTGTAAATTGCCTCATGCATGACTCTTTAGTTTCTGTTCAAGTGAATTATAATTTACTTATAGTAAACATAAAAGTATGCACAATAACTATGTGATTAAAATGCAAAGTGAAGAAGAATGCATGGGGAATTAGATGTCAACTAACGTGTAGAAGCGATACTGTTGGACTTCCTACGCAACCGTTGATTGTTGCTTCTAGGGACAATGGCAAACACTTGCAAAGCTGGTGGTGGTTGACGGGAGAAAGTCGGGAGAAAGTCACCTGAAGTTGTTAGCTAAGAGGGAGAGGCTATGGGGAAGGGAGAAAACTGATTGCTATTTTAATGTTAGCTGCCTCTTTATCGTCCTCTTACCCTTTTCTCTCTCTCTTCAATGGATGTATATATACAACCAATACATATCTTTATTTAGGGAAGATTTAGTTCATTTAACCTAGGATGCAAAATCATATTTTTTTTTCTACAATTAGATAAAACAAAATAGGAAAAGAAATATTTTGGTTGACATTCTAATGATCCGTGGCAGAAAAAACATGATTTGCAACCCAAAAATCAAGTGAGAGAATAATGAAACCAACAAGAAATTACAGAGAATAAGGAAAGAATTTGCAAGCGGGAGTTGTTCTCAAAATGACGATGAACAGTACCCATTGTGACAAGATTTTTTGCTTTTGGACTAGACATTCAAGCGAGAATAACTTGCTATTATGATATCAAATCAAATGATTCAAAAACCAAATGCATCTATACGTAGTGGACTACAACTTTCATTAAGGGTCCAAAGTGAGATAAAATCGTTTGATGAACAAAATTTACCTACAATTTGATTGGTCTAAAGCTATTTTGAAATATAGAATTCATAATAGCGGCAAAATTATTTTTTTACTGTGAATTTTGAGGGATTTATCCAACCTTAAACCTATGATAAAAAATGGTGTCATTGCTTTTGCGAAAAATACAAAATATAATCTTGGGTGGCAGTCAAGCAACTGAAATTATTGTGATGTTTTCTAACCACCCCTATGATTTCTTAATGAGACTAATTAACTTTCCTGAATTTAACACAGGTCTTTGATTATCCCGATAAATCCTTAAAAAAAATATTTTGAGACTCTCGAAGAAGACCTATAAACTTATGTCAGAATCATTCTCGCAACAAGATTTTCTACTTTTACACTAGATATTCAAACGAGAATATCTTTAGCTTCCAATATCGAAATCAAGCAATTCAAAAATCCAAAGTCACATATACTTACAGGACTAAATCATTCATGAAGGGTTGAAAATAAGCAAAAATTATTTTGATAAACAGAATCTACTCACAATCCGCTTGGTCTAAAACTATTTTGAAGAATAGAATTCGCAACAGCGACAAAATCATTTTTTTCGTGCGAATTCTAAGGGTTTATCCAACTCTAAACCTATGGTAAATAAAATGGTGTTGCTGGTTTTGTAAAAAGAAATAAAAATTATTATGATGTTTTCTTAATTAACCCCCATACTTTTTCAACAAGATTAATTAACTTTCATGAATTTAAAATTGGCGTTTGATTATCCCAATAAATCTTTTAAACACTAAATTGGGTCTCTCTAATAAGACTTACAAACTCGGGTCAAAATCATTCTTGCAACAAGATTTTCTACTTTTACACTAGATATTCAAATGAGAATATCTTGAGCTTCTAATATCAAAATTAGATGACTAAAAAAATACAAAGTCATTTATACGTATAGGGCTACAACTTTCATAAAGTATCTGACAAAAGAAAAATCATGTTGAGGAACATAATCTGCCAGCAATCTGTTTGGTCAAAAACCAAGCAATACTAGTCATTTAAATGAGAATATCTTGAGCTTCTGATATCAAAATCAAGTAATTTAAAAATACAAAGTTATCTATATGTACAAGAATACAACTTTCATGAAGGATCGATGTAAGAAAAAATCATTTTGAAGAACAAAATCTACCTGCAATTTTTTTGGTAAAAAAACAAGCAAGACTAGACATTCAAACAGGAATATCTTGAGATTTCAATATTAAAATCAAGCGATTCAAAAATACAAAGTCATCTATACATATAAGACTACAATTTTCATACAAAGCGATAACAAAAATATTTTGAAGAGCAGAATCTGCTAGTAATTTGCTTAATCATCAAGATCTAATTTGGAAACTAACGATGCTAAGCATCCCCATCTAACTAAGAATCTGTCATAACAACAGTTGGCTTTAGGATTCAATAAATGTTTATATCAATTCTTGAACATGTCATGAATGATAATATATTGTTGAGATGGTCATATAGTGCACAAAACCAGGTCAAATTCAAAGTCTAAGTTGGAAGAAAAATTTGGTATTTGCAATAATAAAAAAGGCTCTGCAAAATTTAGTGAATTTATTTAACCTTAAAGACTAGAGAAAGACATGATGATTTTAGCATTATGAAGATTCCTAATCAATCAAAGAATCCTGATGATTTCAACAACAAATGAGGTGGATATGAAAAGCGGAAGGCAACAAAGACAAGATTTTTTAAAAAATACTTTTATTCTCAACTTTTATCAATCATCCAATAACTATGAGCTAAATTCCTGCATTTGGTTCAAAAGGGATGTACACCATTTCTAGCATGTGAAGCCTAAAAACAAGTAACAACAAAAATAAAAATAAAAGTAAAGGGGAAGATTATAACATATGAACCCAATCATGGATACTTTAACGACCTAGATGAATAAGATGTACAGGAAGAGAAACTTAATATAATAAGTCCAAATAAGTCTGAATAAAGGGTTACTGATGAATATAATGAGTTTGCTATGGTGGTGGTTATGATTTTGCAATCGCCCAAATTAACTACCATAATGTAACAATCATCATATATTTATTCTCATTTAGATAATATATATTGAAAAATAATATTTGTTTAGAAAATATATTGCAATAATAGAAATGTTTTATTTTTTTAATTTTATTTAAACTCTAACATATCAAAATAATTGAAATAAGTTTTTTAAAAAAACATGGTTGAACTACTCACGGAAACAAACAAGCTTAAAAGCTCAAATGATTTAATTTTTGACATTTGCAGGATGATCTTTTTAACACGGAGATTGTAGACATTGGACAATTATACTTAGAGGATGTTTGGGAGTGTGTTTGGAAAGCGCAAAAATAAAAAAAATTGAAAATTTTTAATTTTATTTTTTACTTTAAATTAATTTTTTTTTGATATTTTTAGATTATATCAAAAATTATTTTTAAAATTAATAAAAAAATATTATTTTAATATATTTCTGAATAAAAAAATTTTAAAAAACAACATTAATTGCCTTTCTAAGGGCAAGTCCAATGGGGCACGCTATCTGCGAAGCCAAAGCCAACATTTTGAAATTTTGGCTTTTTGTTGTTAAATGTCTGTCTCCAACACGAACAGCTAAATGAAGAGCCAAAATGGTTTCTTCATCTTCGGGAGCTATTCCTACATGTACAATCCTGCAGAGGCAAAAAAATTAATACCGTTGGAAGTTACCGTTGTTGCCAATTAAAACACCTAGTATCGAAACACGACAATCCAGGGAGCCCAACACAGAACACCCAAGACAACAACCATAAAATTACTCATCCCACCGAATTGAACAATTCAACAATCAATCCACCGAATTCAACAATTAACAAATCAACCCATCGAATTCAACAATCAACACAGCAATTAGTTCGATTTTAAAAATTGAAAAAACACAGAATATTTTGCATCCAGAAGAAGAAAAATCACAGAAACTATATAAAGAAAAATCACGGAGGGAGAGGGAGTCGAGGGAGAAGGGGTGGCTGGAGATGCAAAGGGAGGGGCTAGACGGAGAGATGGAGGGGGTGGCTGGAGCTGGACGGAGAGATGAAGGGGGGCTGGATTGAGGCTGAGATGGAGGGGGTGGCTGGAGCTGGACGGAGAGATGGAGGGGGGCTGGCTTGAGGCTGAGATGGAGGGGGTGGCTGGACGGAGAGAGGGAGGGGGGCTGGACAAAGAGAGGACGACGGTGAGAGGGCAAAGGAAAGGGAAATTAGGGCAGATTTTGTTTTGAGGGGGTAACCGGGGGGAGGGGTTTATATATTATTATTATTAATAATTATAATAATTATAATAGTTAGCAAAAAATAATAGTTAGAAAAAAATGTGAAATTCGTTAATTGGGATTGTTTTGTCGGTTAAAATAGTTAGCATTAAAAAATAGTTAATATAGAAAAATAATGATGCGAAATTTGTTAATTAAGATTTTTTTTGTGGGTTAAAATAATTAGCATAAAAAATAGTTAACACAGAAAAATAATTATGCAAAATTTGTTAATTAGGATTTTTTTGTCCGTTAAATTAATTACATACTATATTTTTAACTTTTTCTAACGCTCAAAATTTTAAATATTCCGGATCTTTTAATTATAATTAATTTTTTTAATTTAAATTTAAATAATATTTTTATTGTTGGCGGTTTTCTCAAAAGTAATTATTTAATTATATAACTTATTCCTATTAATTGTATAATTAAACTATATACAAAATCATTAAACTTTATTTAAAATAAGATTAAAAAAATGGCTATCCAAAATAGCTCTTTACCATTGGACTGCAAATCAAGTTAAAAGCTATTTATATACTATTCAAAGAATTATTTTTATGACTTGACTCTTTAAAATAGCTCTTGTCATTAGACTTGTCCTAATAAACACTTATTGGTTCAACTGAAGGTAGTTTGTGATCAAAGCTCGAGAACGAAAGCTTGCAACACTGGTGGGCTTGCCTGCACATCTCTTTGATAATCAGGTTCACTTTCAATAATGCTCTAACGGGCTCGCTTCTTCGACTTTCTAAGTGGGCTCAAATTTCATACCCTCGATAAACATAATATTACACACTCCACGCGCGTGCGCGAGAGTGTGTTAGAAAAGATCACGTGCCCTACGACCTCCCCTTATAGAATTAAATCCCCACCCCGTCCTTTGCAGTACCCGAACTCTCTCTCTCAATCTCGTAGGGTTTCTTTCAACAATGGCAGACGAATCTCCATACTCGACAGCCACAGACACCACACCACCATCGTCCAACAAACGCAAATTCGATGACCAACCTGCACCGCCTCCCTCAACTCGGAGGCAAACAGGATTCTCATCTCCGATTTCCGACCCCGCTCCACCTCCATCTTACAACAGCGTGCCGCCCCCTGTTGACGAGATCCAGATGGCCAAACAAAAAGCTCAGGAGATCGCCGCTCGTATAATGAGTGGTGCCGGAGCTGATATTAAGCGACCTAGGGTCGAAAACGGTGCGAGTGGGTTTGACTCTGTTGAGAGTAATAAGGGATATAGCTCTGCTCCTCCAGGTCCAGTCACTTTCTCTCTATGTATATCTATTTATATATATTTGTGGATCTGTGCCCTTTCATTTTATTAAATTGTTTGAACTCTGAATTTTACTCTGTGTGGGTGTTTAAATGTTATTAGGGTATTTCTTTTATGAAATTCTGCTGTCATTCAGAATCCTGTATAATGCTGTTTCTGTTGGCTGTTTTTTGCAAGTACTGTAGTTAGGGTTTATGATGTTTTGTATGTTCTGTGCCTATGAATTGTGCCCGTTCAGCCTTTTTAATTGATAATGTAAAGAGCTAAAAACAATATAGCTAATGGTTGTTGCTGTAGGTATATTGTAGCCAGGGCCTTTCTCTATGTATATCTCGAGTGATCCTTGTATATGTTAGTATATTGTAGCCAAGGTCTTCCTTTTTTCAGTTTCTGATACTTTCTCTATTATGTTTCGTATACACATATTTTTTTATGTTGATGTTTATAGTTTGTATCAGTGATATTTTTCTTCCAATTTGGCTGCCAACTTGATTTTGAGGGTTTGTTTTAACAAAGTTTTTAGATTTATTGAATTGTTTTGCTAGATGCAAGATCATACTCAAGTATGATTTGGAATTTCAAACTAACTTCTTTGATTAACTACAGATATGAAGTCTACCATGTCAAACTCAGCCCCTTCGTCAATTCCAGCTTCATATGGCTCATACCTGGGTGGTTCTGGTTTGAGTAAAAAAATTGATATTCCACAAGGCAGGGTTGGTGTTATCATTGGAAAAGGTGGAGAAACTATCAAATATCTTCAGCTTCAGTCCGGAGCAAAAATTCAGGTCACTCGAGACATGGATGCTGATCCCAATTCCCCATCTAGGATGGTCGAGCTTATGGGTACACCTGAACAAATTTCCAAGGCAGAACAGTTGATTAATGATGTCCTTGCAGAGGTAGGACAGTGACTTTGAATTCTAACTGTATGATATGTACATGCTGCTTTACTTGTACACTCATCTGTGCTTTTCAGCCACATGAGATAGTTTCTTTCAATAATTTGAAATTTTAGTTAGTGATAATCAATTATTGCCATCTCTAGTTGCTAGTATTGTATGTTTTTTGTCATTGATGGTTTCTCATGGTGCACTTTATAGGATTATTTCTTCTAGGGGTTTTTCTTCCCATGAATGGAATTTTGTTTTCTAGTTTGGCTATAATAAAATTTTGTTATTGGTACTTACTGGTGAATGTTTCTCTGTACAGGCTGAAGCAGGGGGTTCTGGTACAATTTCCCGAAGGTATGCAGGACAAGGTGGTTCTGAACATTTTTCAATGAAGATCCCCAATAACAAGGTGTGTGGAAGTAGTTTTGTTTTGTTACTATTTGGGGTGGTTTCTTTCAGGATAGTTTATGATGCATGATGAATACAGGTTGGTCTGGTTATTGGCAAAGGTGGTGAGTCTATTAAGAACATGCAAGCAAGGTCTGGAGCCCGTATTCAGGTTTGTTTTCTGAAATACATCCTCACCAATTTTTCTCTTGTCATTGTTTAATTGCATCATTATTCTTCATGAGAGATGTATTTCTCTTGACGTTTGGTAGTTGGCACATGGTAAATTGGTTATTGTTCATGCTGTCCATTAATCTTGTTGAGTATATAATGTTCAGTTATCGTTTACGTGGGTCAATATCTTTGAACTTCTTCAGGTTATACCTTTGCATCTGCCCCCAGGTGATACATCTACAGAAAGGACAGTTCACATAGAGGGGACAAGTGAACAAGTTGAGGCTGCAAAACAGTTGGTTAATGAAGTCACCAGCGAGGTATGTTTGGTTGTTGATTTTACTTTTATGGGATTGGCTTTTAGGAAGTCCTCACTTTTATTGTGTTGGAACAATGAACTTATGGGAAACAGCTATATGCATGTCCATGATTTTTTTTCTTTGTTGCTTTTACTGTCTTTTTAGGGTTAGTGATCTGGTTGTGCATATGTGACTTGAAAAGTTTTATTTATGGTATTATTTTTGACAATATAATTTCTTAATCATGATATAAAAAATAGCACACAAATTTCTGCTAATCTGATAAGTAATTCTAGCATCCGTTGCAGTCCTCTCATTTATTGTGCTACTTTAGGGTTGGATATATTTTTCAGATTGGTCATGGTATATTGTATGCTTCGGTGCAGGTCAGAAGAGGATTCTTATTGTTGGTCTGGTAAAATATCTCACATAAAATTATTAACTTCTCTTTTTTATATTACTATACATCATCCTAGAAATATTCTTGACATTTTCTTGATATCTTCAAGTTCGTAATATAGCCTGGCTTTTGCAATCCTTTCTTCTTCTTCTCAAGTCTGACTTTTTCTTTTTTAACACTTTGCACTTTCTCAATTATGTTTCTACAATCTGTTTTAAGTCTTGTATTATTTAGCTAGGCAATTCTCTTGCTAAAATTTTTGCATTAAGAATTTGCACCATATGTTGAACATTAATTTTTGTTCGTTCAAGGAGCTTTGGGTACCTTTTTATAATGAAGAACATTTTTTGCCTTTCCTTTTCCTTCTTGAATTTCATGGGAAGAAGCTGATATAGCTTTTCCATTCATGCTTCAAAGTCTATCAGTTTTCATAGATATGTTTGTTTTTCTTATCCAATTGTTATACTGAATAGTTAAAAGACCTGCTTCTGGGGCATAAGTGCGTCAGTTTTTTATTATTCACTTGTTGGGTTATTAAGATTCAGACTTGCAGACTGCCTTTTGTTGTCTACTCATTTGGCAAGAGCATGCTTATCTGGTGGAGAGTTTTCTTTTTTTGCCTTTGCCAACTTGCCTCTTGAAGTGGAGTGGTGACTGTTCAGCGCTAAGTGTCGTGGTGGATACTCTTGGCTTGTTTATTAATATTTTGCTGGTTTACGGTTCATTTAGGAATTGGATGCCATATAATATGTACTGCTCAATATATGTCTGGACTTGTCATAGATCAACTCGATGGGAAGACCATAGATCAACTTGATAGGAAGACCATAAACCATTGCTGTTTTCTGGTTGCAATTACACACACACACACACACACACACACATGCTGCTAGTGTCATCTTGCTGTAGCTCTTGAGGTTGATGGTGGATATATTTATTTTGAAAGTTTGAAATTCCAAGCTGTAATTGAGAGTGATTATGGTTGGCATCAAGTTCTTAGTGTTATGTTGAGCTATTGGATCTCCAATAATGCAATATCTCATACTTCTGCATATGTTGGTAAGCACTCTAAAGGCATCCTTAGACAATGGTAGTTGAGAAAAGTATTTGGTCATTCTTGATCGTATCCCTAAGTGAATGGTTTATGAATATAGCTCTACCTCTGAATATGCTTATTGATTGTGTCATGTTACTGATATTGTTATTAAGAAATATTGTAGGATTAGTATTGTTGGAGTTTTGGTGACACCAACATGGATTCCTTTGTGTTGGTGTTCCACTCGGCATGCTCTGGTATGGCTCTAAATCCCATTTTCTAAGATTTAGTATATGATATTTGTGGAGAGGAGTTGCAAGCTTACTTGTGATGGCAATGCTCTTTTAGCTTGGATTACTTGGTATTGGATCTTAGCCTGGGGGATAATTTCATTTGTTAGCTAGCTTTTGGTTACTCTAACAAGACAAAAGAAATAGACAATGAAGACAAAAATGTGTTTGGTTAAAGAGATAAAAAAAAAATCTATCATTGGATATTCTGGAGTAAATTTTTGTAGTGCCAAAACAAGAGGCACAGAGGGGGCATTAATATAAAGATTTGTAAGAATAAAAATGATTACTATCCTAGCTTTAAAACTCGACTTAAAGGTCGACCAGGGTCAGGTTGAGTACTCATGACTTGAGTCAACGTAAGAAAAAAAAATTATTATCATAATATAAAACTTGACATGAGAGTTGACTTGGGGTAAGGCCCGAGTCACTTAGTTGGGATGGTCAAGCCAAGTCAATGTAAAAATTATATAGTTTTTATCATAATTTTAAAACCCAACTCCAAGATCAATATGAGGCAATGCTTTGGTTGACTTAGGGCAATGTTCAGGTCACCTACTAGTGGGATTAACTTGGGTTATGGATAAAATGATTATTATTTTAATTTCAAAACTCGACTTGGGTGTTTACCCAGGGCAAGGCCATGGTAAAGTTGAGAGGGGGAACTTGAGTGTTGGACTCAATTTTGTTTTAAAAAAAACTGGTTTTGACCCCTATTTTATGTTAGGTTGTGTGTATTTTATCAAGTTAGGTTTGGTCAATACTTTATTTTTTCTTAAACATAGACCATCTTAGGCTTTCGATCAACTCATCAAGCTAGTACTAGTTTTCTAACTAGGGATGTAAACTAAAGTAAACATAAAATCATGTCTAAATATTTTTTAAAATATGTGAATTTTACTTTAATACATATCAGGGGTAAAATAATAAACTTTTTCATATTTTATCTATTGTCCATCATAATCAAAAACTATATAGAAAATGTCACTCAATCTCTTACACCACTATCAAACTTAATTCTATTATAGTCTCCTCTCTTTCCCAATAATATTTGTCTCTTCTGTCCCATGATAGTAACCAAACACTAAAAACTTTTGCTTGGTATCTTGTATAGTGTTTGACTTTGTGGTTATAATGGCAATAACTATTATGTCACCTTTGGTAGTTTTGGACTTGTCATTTGAAAAATTGAACTTTGAAGAAATTGTATGTTTAATTTGTCGTTTTGTTTTCTTTATTCGAGTTGGAAAATTGTTTTTGCTATATCTTTGGCAGTTCTAATGAATTTCTTTCTGTTAATAATAATGATATTGGTAATTTCCCTAACAGCAACACTCCAGTTCTTTAGTAAGTTGCATAGCATTATATTTTTGCTTTTCCAATTTGGATTCCAAGTTTCTTTTGGAGACCCTGATTCAAGGGTAAAAGGCCGCTAAAGAATTATACAGATTGAGGTCACATCTATGCATTCTATTGCTCTTTGCTATTGCATGCAGAAGTCTGGTCTCCATCTTGCTTTCTTTTCCTGTATTCTTATGGAAGGATTCACATATATTCAATTTACATATTTGTGAAATACTGTTTTGTAGCCAAGTGCTTGTGGGGAAGCTAATTTGCTGCTTTCTATTAAGCATTTTCTTTTAGGTTAATAACTATATGTAGTTACTAATTTTAAAAACATCTTCGCATTTTCTATGCAATGGGTCCTTGGAAGATGGTAGTGTTACATTACTGAAAGGTTATTAGGCTCTTTTAAATAAATGGATGAGTCATTAATGAGATCATGTCTCCATAGATAAGGTCCTTCAAGGATGCATATCAATTAGTATGCATCTCTCCTCTTTTTGTGGTATAGCTTGTATAGTAAATGTGGCTTTTTTGTACCCATTCACTTCAAGTAGGGTGAGGTTGGGCTTCTGCTGGAGTACACAATAATTCCTCCAACCAAGTACGGTATGTAGGCATTCATACCTCTTCCTGGTAAAATATGAGATCCATTAATCCTTCAATTGGACCTATTTGTTTAGCTATGTTGTTTTATGAAGACTATATTTTCTCATCCAAGCTGTTTTTATGTTTATATCTGTTCATGCGTCCTGTGATTTGCAATGTGGTTTACAATGCTATTTTTTGAAGTTCACATTGGTTATATGAAGAATCAATTTTCTGCAGAATCGTATGAGGAATCCAAGCATGGGTGGAAGTTATCCTGAGCAAGGATATCAAGCACGACCACCTACAAGTTGGGGTCCATCATCTGGTCCACCAGTGCAACAAGCTGGTTATGGCTACATGCAGACTGGAGCATATCCTGGTGCATCAGCACCGTATAATATGTCTCAACCAGCTTATCCAGGCTATCCTCCACAACAACCATCTGGTGGATACCCCCCCAACTGGGACCAGTCATCTGTCTCAGCAAATCAGCAAAATCAAGGTTATGATTACTATAGCCAGCCACCTTCATCCCAGCAGCAAACTTCTGGTGGTTCTGCAGCTGCAGCAGATAGCACTGGTTATAATTACAGCCAGGCACCAGCTTCTGGCTATAACCAACAAGGGCAGGGTTATAGCCAAGATGGTTATGGTGGGTATCAACAGCCTGGGTATGGTCAGCCACCACCTTATGATCAACAGCAAGGTTATACTTCTGCTCCTAGCTACAGTAATGCGGCTAACCCAGCTCAAGAAGGACATGCTCCATCATTTGGAGCTCAAGGAGATTCTGCTCAAGGGCCCTCTCAACCATCTTCAATGGGGCAACAAGGTTATTCTACTGGCCAGCAGCCTAGCCCGAACCCAGCAAGTTATCCACCTCAGGGAGCTGCTCAGCCAGGTTATGGGTTGCCCCCATCTTCCCAGTCTGGCTATGGGAGTCAACCAGCTGCACAATATGGGAGCTATGGAGCACCTCAATCACAGAAACCTTCAGCCAATCCACCTGTTTATGGGCAGAGCCAACAGTCACCCAGCACCACCGCAGGCTATGGCCAGCCTACTGGTCAGCCAGGATATCCACATTCCCAGCCACTGCCATCTGGCTATGTGCAACCAGATTCAGGTTCCCAGAGTGCTCCACCAACCAGTTATGTTGCCACAGGTGCTCAACCAGGGTATGCTCCTCCTTATGGTGTCCCACCAGCTGGCCAACCAGGTTATGGACAGGGACCTCCCCCTTACAGCAGCACCTCTTATGGTAGTGGTTACTCGCAGCCTGCTGCATATTCTGCTGATGGCAATGCAACCAGCAATGCACGAGGGACTTATGAATCAGCACCAGCATCACAGACTGCTCAACAGAGTGGAGTTGCTAAAGCTTCACCTCAAAGTTGAGTCATGTTGGAGGATCCCATTTTGGGTGCTGGAGAATTCGGGTTGATGTGATAGGGCTTTAGGTGTAGACAGGTTTTGTAGTGCTTTAAGATGTTCTGTGCTGCTCTTTATTCTGGCCTTTTAACTTCGCTATTCTGGATGCTTATATATTACTGTGGTACTTCAATTTTATTTCCTCGCTTTGTAATTTAGCATGTGTCATGGATTGCTGGCTCCAGTTATGCGAGCAGAGCTGACTGAAAACTCATGGAAGTTAAGTTTGTCTTGTTTGTTATGCTAAGAGATTTTAGGTCTATTTTGATTTTGAAGCGTGGTTGTGGTTGTTTTTTAAAATATATTTTTGTTTAAAAATATATTAAAATAATTATTTTTTTTTAAAAAATATCTCAAACATCCGGATACTAACTATTTTCTAGTTAATTTCAGTGGTTGATGTTTGGACTGGTTGACCCAGCTGGTTTCTGCCAGGGACTTCAAATTGATTATGTCATGTTTGTATTGCATCTGGATTTTGATTAAGCTCGGTATTCCAGACTAATGTAATAATGTTAGGGTCTGTTACCTCAGAAAGCTTACAAAGTTGTCATGGTAATACATTGTTTAGTAAACCTCTGATTCTTGACTAGTCTAGTCATTAGGATTTTTCAGTTATTCTAGGCAGAATAACCTGACCTGGTTTTTCATTCCGAAATCAGTCATTTTGCATGCTGCTAAAGAATGCATTTAGAGGGTATGTTACCTAAGAACTTTGCAGGTTATTTCTAGAAAGAGTATTACTGCCTTGGACAGTTTACTTTTATGGATTTGAAAAAATTAAGTTGTCCATGTCCAAGTAGCTGGTAGCTGCTTGTTGAAGCTAAAAAAGCATTAGTATTCTTCCATGTCCCCCTGAGATTTATCAATATGTCCCGTTTAGTAAAGAACTGCCATTAAACTTTTTAGTGGTGATGCTCTGGAAATGAGTCTCTCAAGAGCTTGAGAAAGGCTGCAGCTGCTGCAGGTTGGTGTGATTCAAAGTAGAAAGTTCATTATTAGGAAAACCATAACGGAATGGAGAAGTTGAAAGTGTGTTCAAATTCAGCTCTTTCCAGCAAAGCAATTTCTTATTTTCTTTTAAAAAGGTTATGTAATTGTATGTCTTGTTTATTGTCAATTAGCTTACCTCTGTTATCCGGTCGAGATTCTTAAACAAGGTCATGCGACTGAGTCCCAGGTATTAGAATGGAAAAGGAAAAACATGCATATTTGTTGCCCTCTTCTCCATATTGTTATCTTTTTAAATATTATGTTTTGATAATGGGTTATACTATGACATTTTTATTCTTGTCTGAAAGACTTGGGTGATATTGTAAATGTCCTAAAAATTGAACAAAATATCATGAGGATAAAATTTGAGTTTTAGAGAAGTAGGAAATACTGTGAAAATTACTAGATCAATTCCATTTGTGGGTGTCATTGTTTATGAAAAAAAAAGTGGTGGTTTTGAGCTTCTTGAGAACGAAGCAACATTAGAACCACCACAAAAGAGAGAAGATTCACATAATCATGACAACAAAGAACAACTTTTTGTAGCTAGGAATTCCATGATTTGATGGCTATTATGATCTTTGGAACTTTCTCAGGTCAAAGGAATATTGGGAGAGAGGGATTTTGTTATGGGAGAAGAAGTAGAGCCAACTATGGCACAACAAAAGACAAATAAAAAAGAAAAATTGAAAGATTTAAAGGTCAAGAACTATCTATTCCAAGCCATAGATATAATTATTGTTGAAACCATATTGTTGTAACCTAATTTTGGGTCATTCCCCAAAACTACCCGAAAATAACAAAAAAATAAAATAAAGGGGTTTGATGTCAGCAGGAAAATCGATGTGAAACTTTGGATGTTTTCGAGAGCTCGATTGTATCTCTTTTGTACTCGAAAATAAAGAAAATCACAGATTAAAGGTTAAAATAATTTATTATCAGATAAATCTGCGTAAAAAACTAGGTCAAAATATATAATTATATTTTTACAGGCAAATTTGATCTAATTGCTGTTTAAAATTATAATTATATTGGAGAATTAATTTAGGGTCCAGTTGAAGGATTTAACTATACTTTAAATTGGTCAAATGAATTTTACTAAGGGCTTCATTAAAAAGAAATCAAGTTCTTAAATTTTATTTGGGTTCAATTGATGAAATTGAAATTTTCAGAGGTCAATTTGATTTATCTTTTTTACAAGTCAATTATACGAAATCGGGGCCCAAATTGAATAAATTGAGAGTTTAATGGTCGATTGAGGATTAAATCGCGAAAATCAGGAACCAAGTACCAGAATAAAAAGATCGCGCAAAGCTAAGGTTGATATTGAATTTTTGATGGGATATAATTGCATAAAATCATAAGTTTAAAATCCGATTTGGTGCAATTAAAGAAATTATAAAGGACCAAATCATATTTTTTTACCTTCTTAAAAATTTTGAAATCTGCATTTAAAAAAATGCACTATTCCGGTGTGCATTTTGCATGGAATTTCCAGGCGCATTGATCACGACAGATCAATAAAAAATTCTTCCTATATCAATCGTGATCCCCTTCCTGATTTATCTCCATCAATATCATCTTCCTGATCTTCCTCCCTGTCTTCTTGATTCTGCCTTTTATTGCTATCGATTTGTTTAGCTGTCCATGCTTTCTTCAAACTGTGAACGTGGGTCTTCTCTGCTATAAATAGCAGCACGGTGAAAAAAAAGAAAAGAAAAAAAAAGAACAAAAAACAGAGGAGAGAAAAGGGAGATTTTACGTGAGAAATCAGTGTTAAAACACGCAGAGAAATAGAGAAAAATTGCAGAGCCATTCGTGAATCTTCTTCTTGCTCTTCCCAACATTTTCTTTCATTTTTTTCTGCCTCTCTCTCTACAGCCAGACCTCTGTCTCTCTCTCCTTCTGGGTTAACAGCTCCAACAACTAAGCTCCAGCCAAGTATTACCATCGTCGACCACCCATATTACTCCTCATCATCACCATAAGCCACCCCTAAACCCCAGCAACTCATCCATCATCTCAAGCGAAGGAAGAGGCGACGACAGCCGAGATAGCAGCAGCCCCTGCAACGCGACAGCAGACGTTCCGACGCCCATTTCGGCTACCACAAGCCACCATCTCCGACGCCACCAAGACCAAAAGAACCACCTCGGAGTCCTCTACCCAAAGGTGTTAACAGGTAAGCCTTTCATCACACTCGGAAATTTGGTGCATCACTGTTCATCTTCTCTGTTTTTACATGCGGGGAGTGAATTGATTCACTACCCACCGGGTCGGGTCGGGCCAGGTTTGGTGCCCGGCCTGATCATTGAATGCCCGACCTAATTATTGAAGGGTCTAGGCTTTGGCCCACTGAGACCAGAATCCCGACCATTGAAGGGTATGGGCTTTGGCCCGTTGAGGCCGGAAGCCCGGCCTAGAAGAGAGGCGAGCCTCGGCCCTTTTTGGCTCGCGAGCCCAGCCCAGTTAATCCGGGCCGCGAGCCTAGGAAGCAGAGCCCATGCCGGGAGCCCAGCTCCTGTGCGGGCTGGCAGCCCATTACCAAGACAAGCCGGGTTGGCAGCCCAGCCCGAGACAGGCTGGGCTGACAGCTTAGACCCCACACTGGTGGGCTGACAGTCCAGCCTGCCAGTAAATAAATAAATATATATATATATATATATATATATATATATATATATATATATATATATATAAAAGAAAAAATGTAGAACAAAAAATGTGGTTTTTATGCATACGGCCAATACACTAGCATATTTAAAAAAAAAATTGTTTTTCTTTCAAAAAATATATATTGTCTTGGGTTTTGAAGAGAAGAATGTGTTTTAGCATTGATTTCACAAAGAAAAAAAATCATTTCTTGCATTTTTGGATTTTTCAACATGTTTGTAAAATCCAAAGGGTATTGGCCAATATTCAAAAAAAATATAATTTTTTTTTGGTTATTCATATTATTCACTATCGGTATTTGGATAAATAAATCCTAAGGGGTTAATATCCAAAATATTTGACGGGAATGATACGCTATTATTCACTGTTGGTATTTGGATAAATAAATCCTAAGGGGTTAATATCCAAAATATTCAGCGGAAATGATATGCTATTATTCACTGTCGGTATTTGGATAAATAAATCCTAAGGGGTTAATATCCAAAATATTCGGCGGGAATGATATGCTATTATTCACTGTTGGTATTTGGATAAATAAATCCTAAAGGGGTTAATATCCAAAATATTCGGTGGAGTAATATCCCATTCATCATTTAACCAACATATTCTTTGAAAGATCAAAATCATAACAAATCATAACCAAACAAAACACCAAGCAGCTTATCTTAGGTAGGGCGTACTAGGGGTGCTAAAACCTTCCCTTTATGCAACTAGTCCCCTACCCTAGAATCTCTGAAAGACCAGTTTAGGTTTCGTAGTAACCATAATACTAGGTGGCGACTCTCTTTTTCATAAAAGTAAAGATGATACCCCTCACATATAAATCCCCGCTCACGGGGAAGGATCGTCACGATGCCGTGCTCATTTTTGGGATGCGACAAGATGGCGACTCCACTAGGGACTTGGACTAGGCTTGATAATTTTGTTTGTTTATGATACGTTATTATATTTCATATTGCTATGGATGGTTTATATTTTTTTAGAAGCTTTAGGATGCATCTTTACATCCTGTCATCATAATATGCCTTGTCATGCATCACTTTTATTATTTTGAGAGCACACACTAAACTTTAAGTTAAGTGGGGGACTAGCAGCTTACCTATGACTTGAGTCAAGGTTGAAGTTTGTGTAAACCCCAACTCTTTACTGAGTGTTTAGACTGGTAGTGATTGGTATATGTGTCATCCCACTATCTGCCAAACCCCCATATCACCTTTACGAGGGTGATCACTAGGACAACAAGAGACCCTCTTTAGAGACCAAGTAGTAAACTTACCCTATGTCTCACGTAAAGGAAGTAGAACCTATTGTTAGGATGTATGCTCCTTAATATCTTTTACATAAAAAGAAAAACCCTAAAAAAAGCATTTTGGCCTAACAGGTCTTGTGAATGAAATGGCCACCACTACTAAACTTTCCATCATGGAATATGGGAGAAGTTCTGAATTGTCATAATTGACTGAAGGAGACTGCCTTAAAAGAGATGCTATAAGGCTATCACCAATCAAGAATCTGGATTGTATTATAAATGAGGTGAACAAGTTAACGACCCATTTTCAGGATGTGGATAAGGACATATTTTTTAGAAAATATGGACGCTTGATGGAGAATGCGAAGGTAGAAGTTTTAAGCCCAGCGATACGAGCTCTAGTTCATTTTTGGGATCCTAACTACCGTTGTTTTTCTTTTGGGAGCATAGACCTATGTCCTACTATGGAGGAATACAAAATGTTGACTGAATTTCCAAATGATCTGTACAAAATTTATTTCCCTTTGAGATATGACAAAATCATCCCTGAACTGTCGAAGCTGCTCAGGATCCCCAATTTGGAAAGAAGAAGGCTGCTGGTCTGAAATGGAAGACGCTGGAGTTTGAACTAGAACAGAGGTCCAAATCAGAGAAAGAGAGATTGATTTCCTTAGGCATATTTGGTCTTGTATTGTTCCCAAGTCGGACAGGTATAATAAGCTTGGAAGCTGCTGCTGCTTATGTGGAATATGAGAATACACAAATCAACCTAGTGGCCTCTATTTTGGCTGAAACCATCATAACACTTAACCATTGTGGAAGAGCCGGGAAAGGAGCAATGAGATGTTGCACGCAGTTGCTATATATTTGGATGGTTAGCCATATTGAAACAAAAAAGCCTGTTTTTAATAATTTTTGGTGGTTCAACCAAAAACCATTGAGGATAGTGGAGGAAGAAGAATGGGGAGATCTAGACAACCAAGGTTGGGTAGAAAAGCTAAAAGTTTTACCTAGTAGTGTTTTCAAATGGAGAGCTCCTTGGGTCAAAGCAGTGGATGTCCTAATGAGTTGCGGGCAAAGATGCTGGGTTCCATTGGTAGGGATTACTGGCTACGTGAGTTATGCTCCTGCCCTTGTGGTAAGGCAGCATGGGGGCATGCAATTTGTTCTGAGGACCATGGGAATTGCTCAGTTCTTTGGTTGGTTTAAGGATCCCGTTTCATGAGAGTTCTTGCAGATCATCAGACAAGATTGGAAGCATCTTATCTTGGTGGAAATAAAAGGTAGGAGAGATCCAAGTGCAAGTGAAGGGTATGCAAGATGGAGAGACTTAGCTGCTTCAACCGTGATTAATAAAGAAGTCAAGCCCTCTCAAATTGAAGAAAAACCTATTAAGAGAAAAAGGGTTGGCAATGAAGAGGAATTGATAAGACAGATAGAAAAACTCCAGATAGAATAAAGCAAAAGCAGAAAAGACAAGGCAACATTGGAAGAATTGTTGTCGGAGAGCGATAAGAGGAGAGCATTTTTAGATGAGCAAATACAGTCTAAAGATGTGAGAATAACCAAGCTCGAGTTAAAGTTGGGTGAGGAAAAGAATGTTAGGTTGGGAATGGAGAAAGAATTAACGGAGATGAGTCCGAAGTGGATGCAAAGTTGCTCCGAGTTCGGCGCATTGAAGACTGAATATAATGAATGCCAAGAGAGAATAGAATATTACCAAGAGAAATTTGCAGAAGTTCAGTGTGAGCTGATGGATAGAATTGAAAAGTATGAAGATTTGTATAAGAAGTATGTGATGTCGGAAAGTCGTTCGACGGGGTCCGAGAAAGATGAAGCCATTAAAGTCTAGCAGTTAAGGGAGAGGAGATAAAGACTCTGAGAAAAAAGCTCGATAAGGAGAGAGAAAAGGTGAAGCATCTGGATGAGAAACTAGCAGTAATGGAAAAACACAAGGATCAAATCGATACCAACAACACTTCGTTAAACAGAACCAATATGTTGCTTATAGAGAAGATGACCAAGATGGATAAACAAATGGATAAAGCTGTAGGGCATGCTCGGGTCATTAGAATCAATACATGAAATGTTGGAAGAGATATCATCCGCTACCACCGAAGTCTAACTGAGACCGACACCTTTTTGGAGAAAATCGAGAATCGTAGTTTTGCCTTCCTACCTTTGGTCGAAGAGAAGTAGATTAATTTTTTTCTCCATGTTTTCAAAAATATAGTAACTTATCAAGCATTAATGAAAAGGGCGTTGACCATCTCTTTTACAAAATCTGCCTCTTGGTGAATATGACTCAAGCATTGACTCGAAAGGCAGTACTCATAACAAAACAATGTGACTAGAAACCCTATGTTCATGAGTTGGTGGCTATCAATCGTTCACAAGGGAAATGCATACATACTCATTATACAAAAGCATTTTTATCATAATCACACATTATATTATGCACTTTCTCATGCATTTGTGCACGCATCGTCCACCGAGAAACATTTGGGACCCACGACACCTGGAAGAAAGGATGAAGAACTGCCACAATTAACCATCTATGCTCTGGAGGAACTTACTGCCCGTACATGTATTTGGAAGCTAGCCGAGGGAGAGAAGTTCCAGAATTGAGAGATCCAGGATGCTCCATTGGTTTTCAAAATAAACCCTGAAAGCAGAACTTCCATAACAACACCTGCACTTCACACTGAGAATTAATGACCGAATTTTAAAGAATATATAATAGTTGTAGAAGAGGAAGATAGGGATGAAAATAACATTTAAGGAATTCACAAAATTAATAGAACAACATGGACAGGTGTGCAAACCCGCTAAGGAGGAACTTTAAACCATAAATGTGGGTAATGAAGAAAGCCAGAGAAAGCTCAGATAAGAACTCTGATCACACAGAAAGGAAGTATATATGGATGACAAGGTGGCTAAATCTGGAGAAGAAGAGAATCACGTCCAGATATTGAAGAAATTGTTTAAAAGGTTAAGGTTTGACCCCGTAAAATGTTCATTCGGTTTGAAATCTGGGAAGTTGTTAGGATTTGTGGTGAGTGACAAGGGGATAGAAGAGGATCCTAAAAAGTAAAGGCTATTCAAGCCATGCCAATTCCAAAATAATAATAATAATAATAATAAAAAATAATAATAAAAAAATAAAAAAATAATAATAAAAAAGAAGAATCCTAGGATCTGGAATGCGGAGTGTAAAGAAGCTTCTGAGAAAATCAAGCAATACTTGTTAAATCCACCCCTACTTGTCCAACCGAATTGCAAGATGACAAGTTCTACTAGCCGAGTACCACATGCTATAGAAGATTATGAGTCACTAGACTTTGATCTTCCTGATGAAGATGTACTTTCAAGCGAAGAAGGGAAACCAGAATGGTGGACTATGTACTTGGATGTTGCTGTAAACATATGCGGTAATGGAGCGGGTGCAGTGATAATCTCTCCTGATAAGAAACAATATCCGTTTCCAACTAAGTTATAATGCAGGCACACTAACAACACTGCTGAGTATGAAGTCTGTATTCTTGGTTTAGAAGCTGCATTAGGGTTGAACGTAAAAAAATAGATGTGTATGGAGACTCAATGCTAATTATTTGTCAAGAAAAAGGAGAATGACAAACCAAGAAAAGAAATACCTTACTAAGAAATCCTGTCTAAGCTAGCTGGAGAATTTGAGGAAATAGAGTTCACCCATCTAGGAAGGGAAGGGAATCAGTTTGTCAATGCTTTGGCCACACTAGCTTCTATGGCTAGAGTAGGCTTAGGACAAAACTTACAGCCGATACACATTGATATCAGAAAATAAACCAACTCATTGCTGCTCAGTTGAAGGAGAAATAGATGGAAACCCTTGGTACTATGATATCAAGAATTTCATCTAAAACCAAGCTTGTCCCCTAGGGGCATCCAAAAAGAGAAGAAAACCTTGAGGAGGTTAACGATGGATTTTTACCTTGATTGGGAGGTTTTGTATAAGAAATCATCTGATGAGACTTTGCTAAGATGCCCAGATAAGCTGCAGCCAAAAACACGCTCCGGGAAGTCCATGAAGGGATCCGCTCAACCCATACTAATAGGCATATGATGGCTAGAAAAATGCAAAGAACTGGTTATTTCTGGAGGACATTCGAGAAGGATTGCATCGACTATATCCACAAGTGTCATAAGTGTCAAGTCCGTGGTGACAAGATCAATGCCCCTCTAGCTCATATGTTTAACTCAATATCTCCGTGGCCTTTTGCACTATGGGGAATTGATGTGATTAGGCCTATCAACCAAAAGCCAGCAATGGTCATAGGTTTATTCTCGTGGCTATCGACTACTTCATAAAATGGGTAGAAGCTGGGTCATTTGCTCATGTAACGCAAAAGGTGTTGAAGAAATTTGTTGAAAGAAATTTGATATGTCGATACGGACCACCAGAAAAGATCATAACTGATAATGCTCAGAACTTCAATGGAAGAATAATAGTAGAACTCTGCGCTAAATGAAAAATCAAGCAACCCCACACTTGGGGGCATGGTCAAATTTTGATAAAAGCAAAGATCATTGCAACAATGCGCTTACGTTTGAGTGGATGAATGACTTATGACAAACTTCGATGAGCCATCCAATCAGAGAAGCCTGCAAAGCTTTGGAGATTAGGCAAAGACATCCTGTGATAATGGAGCATCAGAGAAAGGGGACCTATGTTTCCAAAAGAGCATGTCATCCCAAATTTTGGAAAATATGGAGAAGCAGAATCTCCGGTGAACGAAACCACGGAAGAGAATATGAATTGAGGACTAGTGCTGCTTTGTTCCTCAAGACAGGTAAGTCACTTGTTACAACAAAACCACCTTCATCTTACACCCGGGCAGGTCACCCGTCATAACGAGACTCGGGTGGGTCACCCGTCACTATCGAGACTCTACTAACCTGGGCCGGTCACCCGTGATAATGAGACCTCTTTATTTATTTATTTATTTTTATCCTGGTAGGTCACCCAGAAAAATGAGACCCATGTCTAACCGGGTAGGTCACCTAGAAAAATAAGACCCATGTCTAACCGGGTAGGTCACCCAGAAAAATGAGACCTTTCTAACTGCTAACCCGGGTAGGTCACCCAGAAAAATAAGACCCTTCTAACTTCTAACCCGGGTAGGTCATCCAGGAAAATGAGACCATGCTAACCGGGTAGGTCACCCAGAAAAATGAGACCCGGGTAGGTCACACAAAAAAATGAGACCATGCTAACCGGGTAGGTCACCCAGGAAAATGAGACCATTCTAACCGGGTAGGTCACCCAGGAAAATGAGACCATTCTAACCGGGTAGGTTACCCAGGAAAATAAGAACATGTTAACCGGATAGGTCACCCAGGAAAAGGAGACCATGCTAACCGGGTAGGTCACCCAAGAAAATGAGACCATGCTAACCAGGTAAGTCACCCAGAAAAATGAGACCATTCTAACCGAGTAGGTCACCCGTCAAAATGAGACCAATTTCGTTCTTTTCTTTACAACACTTACTGGTTAAAGTCATTTACAAGACTTTAGTCGTAAGTATTGTAAAGAGGGGGCAACTGTCGTAACCCAATTTTGGGTCATTCCCCAAAACTACCCGAAAATAACAAAAAAAATAAAATAAAGGGGTCTGATGTCAGTAGGAAAATCGAGGTGAAACTTTGGATGTTTTCGAGAGCTTGATTGTATCTCTTTTGTACTCGAAAATAAAGAAAATCGCAGATTAAAGGTCAAAATAATTTATTATCAGATAAATCTGCGTAAAAAACTAGGTCAAAATATATAATTATATTTTTACAGGCAAATTTGATCTAATTGCTGTTTAAAATTATAATTATATTGGAGAATTAATTTAGGGTCCAGTTGAAGGATTTAACTATACTTTAAATTGGTCAAATGAATTTTACTAAGGGCTTCATTAAAAAGAAATCAAGTTCTTAAATTTTATTTGGGTTCAATTGATGAAATTGAAATTTTCAGAGGTCAATTTGATTTATCTTTTTTACAAGTCAATTATACGAAATCGGGGCCCAAATTGAATAAATTGAGAGTTTAATGGTCGATTGAGGATTAAATCGCGAAAATCAGGAACCAAGTACCAGAATAAAAAGATCGCGCAAAGCTAAGGTTGATATTGAATTTTTGATGGGATATAATTGCATAAAATCACAAGTTTAAAATCCGATTTGGTGCAATTAAAGAAATTATAAAGGACCAAATCATATTTTTTTACCTTCTTAAAAATTTTGAAATCTGCATTTAAAAAAATGCACTGTTCCGGCGTGCATTTTGCATGGAATTTCCAGGCGCATTGATCACGACAGATCAATAAAAAATTCTTCCTATATCAATCGTGATCCCCTTCCTGATTTATCTCCATCAATATCATCTTCCTGATCTTCCTCCCTGTCTTCTTGATTCTGTCTTTTATTGCTATCGATTTGTTTAGTTGTCCATGCTTTCTTCAAACTGCGAACGTGGGTCTTCTCTGCTATAAATAGCAGCACGGTGAAAAAAAAAAAGAAAGAAAAAAAAAGAACAAAAAACAGAGGAGAGAAAAGGGAGATTTTACGTGAGAAATCAGTGTTAAAACACGCAGAGAAATAGAGAAAAATTGCAGAGCCATTTGTGAATCTTCTTCTTGCTCTTCCCAGCATTTTCTTTTGTTTTTTTTTCTGCCTCTCTCTCTCTACAACTAGACCTCTCTCTCTCTCCTTCTCCGTTAACAGCTCCAGCAACCAAGCTCCAGCCAAGTATTACCATCGTCGACCACCCATATTACTCCTCATCATCACCATAAGCCACCCCTAAACCCCAGCAACTCATCCATCATCTCAAGCGAAGGAAGAGGCGACGACAGCCGAGATAGCAGCAGCCCCTGCAATGCAATAGCAGACGTTCCGACGCCCATTCCGGCCACCACAGACCACCATCTCCGACGCCACCACGACCAAAAGAACCACCTCGGAGTCCTCTACCCAAAGGTGTTAACAGGTAAGTCTTTCATCACACTCGGAAATTTGGTGCATCACTGTTCATCTTCTTTGTTTTTGCATGCGGGGAGTGAATTGATTCACTCCTCACCGGGCCGGGTTTGGTGCCCGGCCCGATCATTGAAGGGTCTGGGATTTGGCCCACTGAGACCAGAAGCCCGGCCATTGAAAGGCATGGGCTTTGGCCCGTTGAGGCCGGAAGCCTGGCCTAGAAGAGAGGCGAGCCTCGGCCCTTTTTGGCTAGCGAGCCCAGCCTAGTTAATCCGGGCCGCGAGCCCAGGAAGCAGAGCCCATGCCGGGAGACCAGCTCCTGTGCAGGCTAGCAGCCCATTACCAAGACAGACCGGGCTGGCAGCCCAGCCCTAGTGAAATTTGGTAGTCCAAAGAAATAAAAAAATAATAAATAAAATAATAGAAAAATAAAAAAATAATATATATATATATATATATATATATATATATATATATATATATAAGAAAATATTTAGAACAAAAAATATGGTTTTTATGCATACGGCCAATACACTAGCATATTTAAAAAAAAGAAATTGTTTTTCTTTCAAAAAATATATATTGTCTTGGGTTTTGAAGAGAAGAATGTGTTTTAGCATTGATTTCACAAAGAAAAAAATCATTTCTTGTATTTTTGGATTTTTCAACATGTTTGTAAAATCCAAAGGGTATTGGCCAATATTCAAAAAAAATATAAATTTTTTTTTGGTGATTCATATTATTCACTGTCGGTATTTGGATAAATAAATCCTAAGGGGTTAATATCTAAAATATTCAACGGGAATGATACGCTATTATTCACTGTTGGTATTTGGATAAATAAATCCTAAGGGGTTATTATCCAAAATATTCGGTGGAAATGATATGCTATTATTCACTGTCGGTATTTGGATAAATAAATCCTAAGGGGTTAATATCCAAAATATTCGGCGGGAATGATATGCTATTATTCACTATTGGTATTTGGATAAATAAATCCTAAAGGGGTTAATATCCAAAATATTCGGTGGAGTAATATCCCATTCATCATTTAACCAACATATTCTTTGAAAGATCAAAATCATAACAAATCATAACCAAACAAAACACCAAGCAGATTACCTTAGGTAGGGCGTACTAGGGGTGCTAAAACCTTCCCTTTACGCAGCCAGTCCCTTGCCCTAGAATCTCTGAAAGGCCAGTTTAGGTTTCCTAGTAACTATAATACTAGGTGGCGACTCTCTTTTTCATGAAAGTAAAGATGATACCCCTCACATATAAATCCCCGCTCACGGGTAAGGATCGTCATGATGCCGCGCTCATTTTTGGGGTGCGACACATACTCAATAAGGAGACTGCGAAAAATATTTGGGACTTAATGAAATTGAAGTATCAGGGCTCCATTAAGGTGAAACTTGCTCAACAACAAGCTTTAAGAAGAGAGTTCAAGATCTTGGCATGAAAGAGGGTGAAAAAGTTGATGAATATTTTGCTAGGACCTTAACTATTGCTAATAAAATGAAGGTGCATGGAGAAAGGAAGGAAGTAACGTAATTGTTGAGAAAATCTTGAGGTCAATGACCTTCAAGTTCAATTATGTCGTCTGTTCCATTGAAGAATCCACTAACCTCTCTGTCATGACCATCGGTGAGCTTCAAAGTAGCCTATTAGTTCATGAACAAAGGATACAAGGTTAGAAGGAAGAGGACCATGCCTTGAACATTATCAATTCAGAGAAAAATGAAAGAAGATATGAGAACATAACTGAAGCGAAAGAGAGAGTTCATGGAGGTTTCAGAGGAAGGGGTCAAGGAAGGAGTAGGCAATCTTCCAACAAAGCCTTGATTCATTGCTATAATTGTCAGAGAGGAAATTTCCTATATGAATGCCCTAATAGAGAAAATAATGTGTACTGTGCAGAATTAGATGACGAATAAGAGATGCTTTTGATGGCATATGAGGAAATAAAGCAAACAAGAAGGGAGATTGTATGGTTTGTTGACTCAGGTTGTAGCAACCACATGTGTGGTCACAAGGAATGGTTTTTATTTATTTATTTATTTTGACGACAAGTTCAAACAATTTGTGAAGCTTGGAGACAATTCAAGAATGATGGCCATGAGAAAAGGAAATATTAAGCTGCATTTCAATGGAATAACACAGGTGATCACGAAAGTCTACTTCACACACGAGTTAAGAAATAACCTCTTGAGTATTGGCCAACTTCAAGAAAAAAATCTAGCCATTCAGAATGGCTTGTTTAAGGTTTACCATCCTAGTAGAGTTTTAATTATACAATCACAAATGTTAGCTAAAAGGATGTTTGTTATACTTGTTGCTGTAATTACTCCAACAAAAAAATGTCTCCAAGTTACATCCGAAGACATCATGCATCCATGACATTGTCGGTATGAACATTTAAGCTTCAAGGGTTGAGAAATTTGTTCCATAAGGAGATGGTCAAAGGATTGCCGATGCTCAAGGTTTCATCAAAGGTGTGCAATGATTGTATGGTAGGGAAGCAATACCAAGAAGCAATGCCAAAGAAAAGGTATGTAATCACCTTTATTGATGATTACAATAAAAAGACTTGGGCATACTTTTTGTTTAAAAAATATGAAGCATTATTTATGTTCAAGAAATATAAATTGTTTGTTGAAATGGAGATTGGTGAGATTAGTTGCTTTTTAAGACCTGATAGAGGTGGGGAGTTTACCTCATTTAAACTCAACAATTTCTGCTGCATGAATGGAGTTAGCAAACAATACCATAGTATATACCCCTCAACAAAATGGGGCTGCGAAGAGAAAGAATCGTACCATAATGAATATGGCGCATAACATGCTATCAGAAAAGGAAGTACCAAAAGAATTTTGGTCAAAAGCAATTAAATGGTCCATTGATGGGCTAAATAGGAGTCCCATCATAACTGTTAAATTATTACTCCTGAAGAGGCATGGAGTGACATAAAGCCTTGTGTTAACCATTTTCATGTATTTGGGTGTGTGGCTCATGTTCATGTACATGATAATCAAAGAAAGAAGCTTGATAATAAAAGCTTCAAATGTGTTTTGTTGGGAATAAATGAGGAATCAAAAGCCTACAAGCTCTATGATCCAGTTGGGAATAAATGAGGAATCAAAAGCCTATAAGCTCTATGATCCAGTTGGTGAGAAGATAGTAACTAACAGAGATATAGTTTATGTTGAGAATGAGAAATGGAATTGGGGTAGAAATGCAGAGGAGGTGAGACGTGATGTGTTAGAATGGGAAGATAACAATGAAGGTACTGACACTAATAAGGAAAGAGATGGTTTAGAAGATGAGCAAACTAATGAAAAAAATAATTCATCATTAAGTTGGATACTTGAGGA
The DNA here is from genome assembly GCA_015731905.1 of Salix dunnii. Taxonomy (NCBI): domain Eukaryota; kingdom Viridiplantae; phylum Streptophyta; class Magnoliopsida; order Malpighiales; family Salicaceae; genus Salix; species Salix dunnii. The sequence goes on from CM027676.1 coordinate 5,282,964, forward strand.
AGCACCACAGAGTCTAAATCAATAGAGGAGTCAAAGGAAACCAACCTGGTTAAAGGATTATGTAACTAGTGAGGGACTGTTTGAAGAAAAAGAGAGATATTGTTTGGTAATGTTCACCTCAGTTGAAGATCTAGCTACATTTGAAGATGCATACAGGAATGTGAAATGGAGAGAGACGATGTATATGGAGATGAGAGCTATTGAAAAGAATAAGCCATGGGAGTTAACTACCCTGCCAATTGGAGCAAAAAAAAGAAGAGTGAAATGGGTGTTCAAGATAAAATTGAATGAAGAAGGAAATGTGGACAAACATAAGCCAAGACTTATGACAAAAGGGTACTCTTAAAGGCAGGGATTTATTATAATGAAGTATTCATACCAGTAGCTAGGTGGGATACAATCAGAACAATTCTAGCCCTTATAGCTCACAAAGGTTGGTATGTCTTTTAGTTAGATGCAAATAGTGCATTTTTACATGGAGACTTATCCAATGCAGTATTTGTTGGTCAACCATAAGGCTATGAGAAAAAAGGAGAGGAGCACATGGTTTATAGGTTGAAGAAAGAGCTATATAGACTTAAGCAAGCCCCTCGTGCTTGGTACAACAAGATTGAGACAAACTTTATCAAAGAAGGTTTTGAAAAGTGCTTGTGTGAGCACACACTATTTATAAAGACTAGTGATAAAGAGAGGATATTAATTGTAAGCCTTTATGTGGATGATCTTTATCAAAGAAGGTTTTGAAAAGTGCTTGTGTGAGCACACACTATTTATAAAGACTAGTGATAAAGAGAGGATATTAATTGTAAGCCTTTATGTGGATGATCTCATTTTTACATGAAATAATGAAGACATATTCAAGACTTTCAAAGAATCAATGAAGGAGTTTGATATGTCAGATCTTGGTAGAGTGAAGTATTTTTTAGGTGTAGAGGTAGTACAAAACTCAAAAGTCATCTTCATATGCCAATGAAAGTATGCTAAAGAGGTGCTTGGAAGATTTGGGATGGAACAAAGAAATTCTATGCACAATCCAATTATTCTAGGATATAAGTTGATAAAGAATGAAAATGATGCAATAAATATGGATGCTACAGAATATAAAAAATTGGTTGTGAGCTTGTTATATTTGACAGCTATGAGATATGTATGCAGTTGGATTAGTTAGTAGATACATAGAAAAATCTACTAAAATGCATATACAAACTGCCAAAAAAATATTAAGGTACATGAAGGGGACAATAGATCTTGGAATTGGTTAAAAAAATGGTGGTGGTGAAGAGAGCTTAACAACATTTGCAGATAGTGACTATGCAGAAGATGTTGATGATAGGAAAAGCACATCTGGATATGTGTTCATACTAGGAACAAGAGCTATTTGGTTATCAAAGAAGTAGCTAGTAGAGAGGTTATCAATAACAGATGCAAAATTCATACCAACAGCCTCATACACATGTTTGAGGGTCTGGTTAAGAAGGATTCTTAAAAAGCTTAGCCATGATCAAGCTATTAACCTCTTAAGGATCCTAATATTTTAGGCATATAGATGTTAGATATTATTTTTTAGGAGAGCTTACAAGAGATGGAATAATGGAATTGGTGCAATGCAGTACATAAGAACAAGTGACTAATATCATGACTAAACCTTTAAAGCCGGAGGCATTCCTGAAGCCACGAGATAAGCTTGGCATGTGTGTATTGTCCAAGATAAGCTGATCCACTGATGCAATTCAATTTAAGGGTGAATGTTATTAGCTTAGTTAGTTATTGAATATATTAGTTACGAGATGATAGAAGTTAATTAAACATGATGATGGTATGCAATTACTGAAATTGTTGCAGGTGTTAGTTTTATGTTATTTTTCAATCTTATATAAAGCCATTATTTTGGCACTTCAATAATAGAGTGAGTGCATGTTTGTTTACTAAAATCCAAACACAAGTGAGGTACACAATTTTACTTTTAAAAGTGCATATACTATTCATTTTTAATTTTAATTTCAATATCATTTGGGTGTGTGGAACAATATTCTTAGGCATTATGAAGCATTTTGAAGGAGCTTGATTCTGTTAAGTAGCTAATGGAAGAATAATCATGAATTGAAAGTTGGGGATGCTGGCATTGCTATTTTGTTTAGACTGGATTGCTTTGCATGGTACTGTGTTGGTGTGATTGTTGGTCGAGGCTTCATGTTCACTAGCTACTGTGTCTAAATACAACGAGGAAATATGAGCTTTTAGAATTGAACTGATACAACTTGATAATTTTTTATTTTCTCCCTCCATCTTGTGGGTAATTGACACCATAACATTCACATTAAATTTTCCTTTCTGGATAAAAAATAAAACCAATATAGGAAAACATTTCTTCGTCGGTTATCCATTTTCCCTCTCTTTGCATTCGCACATGGTACCAGGAGCTTGCATGATTGCTCGTGCTTCTACTATTGGCAATAAAGTCAAAATGCATAATTAAATTTTTAATAATTAAACTTCATTTAATTATGTGCCAAATTAAAGTTTAATTATATTTAGAAATTAATGTAGAGCCTAATTGAAGGACTTAATTATACTTTAAATAGGTTAAATTAATTTTATTAAAGGCTTAATTGATGAGAAATTAAGTTTGGAAACTAATTTGGATTAAATTAAGAAGATCAGATTTTTCAGAGATGAAATTTAATTGTTTACCAAGTCAGTTGGTTGAAATTAGGGGGGGATGGGGGGTTGCAATGAAATTAGAGTCATCATATGGTAAAGGACCGAATTACACTTTGATAAAAAAAGAGAGGGTTAGACAACACGTAGTATGGTCACTATTCATTTCCTTCCTCAATTATTTACCAAAAAATCTTGTTTTGGTACCAACTTCGCATACATGTTTAATGCCTTTATTCTTTATCAAATTTGAGAAACACAAAAATGATCCCCTGATTTTTTACTATATTGGTGTATGATTAGTTTTTGTTGATTAATACCACACGTGTATTGGTTTAGCCCCAAAATTGACAACTAAGGCAACCTGTTGTAGCTATCAAATTTGGCAGCTCATCACACCTACTTTGAGCCAACAGTTGGGATGGTTTTACTTTGAACCAACAACTGAAACTTTACCCTAGTATATACTAGATTACCATCTTCCTCCAACTATAAATACAGGTGAAATCTATGACCTAAGGGGGAGAAATCATAAGCCAAAATTGAAGAAAAAATAGCTTTCTTCCTAGTTTTCCTGTTGAAAAAACTCCTTTTTATCATAACCTATTTTTTTACCTTTTAATTTTTAATATTTTTGTGTTTTCAATGTTATTTCAAATATTTGATTTTTTTAAAAAAATGGTTTATTGAGGTCTTGCTAGTAACCATGCCTGTGCCTTACCATAACCATGCCCTGCAACCCACCATTACCTTACCTATAACACACCATTTCCTGCATAATAATCCTATGTCCTGTAACCTGCATGATGAGTCTATAAAGGGGGGAGAAAGTGGAGAACAGGGGATAAAAAATAAAGAATAAAAAGAGGGGGAAGATTAGAAAATAGAAAGGGAAGAACAAAGAAAAGAAAGGGGAACATATGAAAAGAGAGAAAAAAAGGGAACGAGAGATATAGCAAAGAAAGAGAGAACTCTAGTGACAGTAACACCATCTTCTCTAACAGCTAGTAGTAGTGGCAATGAAGCCATTGCAGTCTTCCTTCTTCTCCTACGACATAAGGTCTTCCTCATTGTTGACAAAAACTTTAGCAATTTCTTCTCCACCCAACTGTCGACCAATACCTCCTTGGCCCACCAGGAGCTTCTCCTACGATAAAAGATCTTCTTCCTCTTTGGCCACACAGCAGCAGCTGCATACAGTGACAACAACCATTTTAATACCTTTTGACACTCTTCTAGACACCACCGACCAACATTACTGACGCCATCACTACCAATAGAACCAATTTGACCTCCTCTACAAGGCAACAACGACACGTAACCTCCTCCTTCTCCTCTGTTATTCACTGTTCACTGTGCAAGTGAGTAGTAGGAAGGAGAGGGCTAGACAGAATGTCCAGCCTCTCCCGATAGTGTTAGGCTAAAATGGCCCACATGGATGGGCCAACTCATTTCGTCAGGTTTAGTCCAATTTGATTTTTTTTTAAAATAAAAATATAAAAAATTGTAGTTTTAGGAAAAAAAATATGTTGTTTTCATGCATATGGTTAAATTCTAAAATTTTCCTAAGCATATTTTTTGTAAAAGAAATCACATCTTTTTTCATATTTTTAAAATTAAAATGAGATATCGTAACCAGTTTATGATTATTTGTTATATTTTAGCCAAAATATCAATAATCTTTTTTGTATATTTTTTAGCTATAAACTTTAATTATCATGGTATACAATTACATTGTAAAATACATCGTCGATATTAAAGAACAATAAATACGGTGTTAAAATTCGGACCCTAAAACAGATAGGTTTCGACCCAATGAGATAGAGACTCTCTCACAAAGAGAGATCTACTTTGAGCCTTAAAAAAGACTAATGAATACAAAATTTGACTTAAAAGAATAATCAGACAACAAAACAGCTTACCTTAGGTAGGATGCACTAGGTGTGATGCGTCTTTTCTTGCACAATAGGTCCCCTTACCTAGACTCTCACAAACTATTAGGTTTCCTAGTGACATTAATACTAGGTGATGACTCCTAAGAATTATAGTCATAATTTTATGATTATATCAAAACTTTTTTTACACTAGTCGTCTTCCATTCGGGAATGGCAGGGCACGAAGCGTAAAAAAAAGTCATTGCAACATAGAGCAATGGATAATAAGTGATAGAATCTTTCAGCTCACTAAGAAAACAATATTTGAAAAGAATAAAATGATGTTTATCATATTAAAGATGGTAAAAGAGGAAATAAAAAATCACTTCCAAAATTATAACACCATATCCTTTTCATCCTAAGTTATCAACATCAACTTTAAATCTCTATTTTCTACCAAAAAATCTGAAACTTAAAAGAACCAATTCAAAAGTCAAGCTAAAAGTTTGCTAAGGAAAAATTACAAAACAAATTTAAGATTAGTTACCCCTATTAATGTTATTTTTAAATAAGATGTACTAAACATCATTAAGCATTGGACATGTAATTCTTGTACCATCACACCTCTACTGTCACATTACCCATGCTAGTATAAACCGTACCTCACCTATGAATACCATATTGGAATTATAAGATATGGCATTCATATTTTAATTGCCTTCAAGAAAAATCTCTTATAGCTAATTAAAATTGGTAGATAATGTTTGAGGAAGCTCTAAATTTAAGTGCAAACCCTCAACATAATCATGTCTCTAGTAATGGATTGGTTAACATACTGGAGGTGGAAGATCTAATGAGTTTAAAGGTGTTGTTGAATAGAGTATAAGAGATAATGGCAATAGTTAGGTACAAAAAAAGTAGTTATAAAGACTAACAAACATAAATGTTGATCACAGTTAAGAAGGCCACATAATTAGCTAGTGCAAAGGCTTCTGTAACAAAGTGATATAAATAATGATTTAATTAACTCTTTGAATTGAGAAATGGTGTGATTTTAAAGGTATCTAAAGTTGATGAATCTAGAAAAAACAAATAAGTATGTTAGGTGCAATTTACTATAAATAGGATCCCAAATTAGTCTTGTCTAAACCTACAGTGACAAATAAAGGAAATTGTAGTGTATTAACCTTATAACTTTAGGTACTCCTTTTAGAGAACGCAACAAACACTTGTTTTCTAAGTGGAAGCTAGAGGCTTAACCCATAATGAGAGATGTTTTTCCAAAAGAACATGAGAAAAAAAAAGGCTACGAGGAAAAAAATGATTAACCTAATTGTGGAAATGAATAAACTTGTCACTAAAAAAGAGATCAATTAGTTCTTAAGGATGATGAAACATAACAAATACAATATTTTTGAACAATTTAAGAAACTTATTAAAATATCATTGTTATCATTGATTTTAAGCTTTGAGCCACATAGAAAAACCTTGTAAAATGTATTCAATAAGGCATGCATGCCTTAAGATATCAACCAATAAACCATAGAACAAATAGTGGGATAGATCTAAGCTTTGAATTATCTATAATTCACCAAATATGAATTGAACTCGAATAGTACTAGACATAACAAATCACTATACATTACAATATGATATAAAAATGTCTTGAATTAGTGAGGTATTGGTCAATAATAGTTCTATATTGAATATACTACAAAAACATATGTTGAAACAAATGCATGTAGATGAGTCACATATAAGATCTGATACTATTATGGCAAGAGCATATGATAGCTAACCAGTATAAATAATTGGTTCCCTAAAATTGGAATGATATGTAGGGCCATAAATATTCCTGTTTATGGATATTCATTTGTTTTGTAGCATATTTCTAGGAAGATATTGAGTATGTGAAGGTTGAAGTAAAAGATGAAACTATACCACAATTGTTTGTTCACACCATTGATAACATTTTTGCAAAGCCTTTTATGAAAATTCTAAATGAAGAAATATATCATAATTGAAAGATGAAGTCTGCTCCTTTTATGTTAATAAATTAATTGTTTTTATTCGATCATGATTGATAGGGTGTTTTAACTTCTCTACCAGATAAACCATTTTTATTTTAACGAGATCATCTAATTTATTATTCTCATGATGTGTGTTTATTTTTTGGTTTCATGCAAATAACACGTTTACACAAGCACACCTTACACTTTCAGTAATCCTAAAAGTTCCATCAAATATAAACCCACTACACTAAAAATAATTGGCCAAATTTTGATAATATTATTGTAATGAGTGATAAGGATTGAGAAGAAAAATTACATAAAAGATTTTATTTGGTTAGTGGAAAAGTTTGAGAAAATCTAGAAATCCATTAATGAAGAACTAAAAATTTTAAATTTAGGAACTCAACCAAAAAAGAAAGCATTAAAGATTAGCAATCCTATTACAACCAGGGAAAGAGATGATCTCTCTATTACATGAGTATATGAATGTTTTTTCTTAAACTTATATGGATATGTTAGGTTTGGACATTAACATAGTGGTACATAGAATTCTCTTGGAGGAAGGTTGTAAGAAAACACCAAACAAATATGTTGTTGGATAAAGTAAAGGAAAAAAAAATACAAAACAAATAGGGTACATGATCTTTAAATGTGGTTTTCTACACTTAATGGGTGGCTAATATGGTTGTAGTCCCAGTTGTAGTCCCCATAAAGGATGATAAGATTAGAGTGAGTATGGATTATAGGGACTTAAACAAGGAAAACCTAAATAATAATTTTTTTTTACTCACATTGATGTCTTGGTTGATATTATCGTGAAGAGTTATTGCAATGTCGTGGTCACACAGATTAATTACTCTATTTTAAAACACATAAGATAATAAATAGAGCAAGTAAAGGGTCGATACTACAAGGAAGGTTTAATTCAAATTTTCATATTATACATTATGCAATGGGGGGGTGATTATCTAGATTATGGAAGAATTAAATAAAATCGAGATTTATTACGAGAACAAACCTTGGTTGCAAGTAAACATTCACCTACAGAAATTAGAACCGATCATTGAAACGAAACTTCAATTTATATTATGAATTTTTATCTTTTCTTAATGTTGTTAGTTAACATATCCGCCGAATTACTAACCCTAACCAACAAACAATTACAGTATCTGCACTAATAATTTGATTAAATGATAGCTTTAATAACTAGATAAATTGGTTAATCTAGACAACAAAACTATCCATAATTCATATTAACTTGTTAAAGTTTTCCTTTTAAGATTAATAACATATATATGTCATAATTATGAAGCTCAATTGCTTCACAAGTTTATATACCACAACTCTGGTTTTTAATTTAGCAATAAGTTGTTCACAATAATGACTTAGAGACTGCTCTAGCAATCAAGATAAACAACCATAGAAAACATGCATAGGAAAACAAACGTATTCATTCATTAAATAAACTGAAGATAAATGGAAGAATAAATCTCACAGCTCTTGAAATTTGAAGATTTTTGTCTCCTTGTAACTAAGAAAAAGAGTTTAGCTTTGCATATATATTAAACAACAACTCCAAAAGATAGAATAATACTTGAATTCAGGTTTTTGGGTGTGATTCTTAGAGACTGCTTTAGCAATCAAGATAAACAATCATAGAAAATATGCATAGGAAAACAAACCTATTCATTCATTATATGAACTGAAGATAAATGGAAGAATAAATCTCACAGCTCTTGAAATTCGAAGGTTTTTGTCTCCTCGTAACTAAGAAAAAGGGTTTAACTTTGCATATATATTAAACAACAACTCCAAAAGATAGAATAATACTTGAATTCAGGTTTTTAGGTGTGATTCTTATCCTATAACCGCCACCCTCATTTTTCCTTTCCTTTATTTTTTTTCTTTTTATATTTTAGAAAATCCTAGTCTCTATTTTATAAAATAGTCCTCCTTTAGATAGTTTTTATTTAAAAACTTCAATAACTATTTTCCTAGAAAATGAGAAATATCCTCGCATGAAATCTTCAAGATTTGACTTAGAGGAGATAAATTGCCAAAACAAAGGCTTGGATGTTGGCTTGGATGCTTTGGAACATAATTTAGACTTATTTTTTCACAAAACATGTTTGCTGGCAGAATTCATGTGTCATATAAAAATCATATTTTTCTTATATGAGCTCTTTTTCTATTTAAATTTGGTAGGATCATATTTATTTGAGTCAGAAACCTAATCAAACTGAGTTTGCATCAAATGAACTTTTTAGCTCAAGATATTCAAGTTAGAATGCTTAAAGGTCAATATTGACAAAATGTAATATTTAACTTTGAAGGTTGCAATTTTCATGCTTTTTCTTTATTTATTTTTCTTCCCATATATTTCTAGGAAGATATGAATGTTATCTTTTTAATTCCACTAGAATCACTTCATTTTGACCTCTAGAACTCAAGCTCTACACAAAACATTGATTAAAGATCAAATTTGCTAATTACCTCCAATTACCTCCTTTTTTAATCTTTCATCCAAAAGTTCCTTCAAAACATAAAACGGAGAATATCAAGATATTTTATATAAAAAAAGCATAGGCAAAACACTAGGTAAATATAGGTAAAACTATAGGATAATATGGTTGTGTTAAGAGTTCCATATACTTATCCATGGATGAGTTTCAGAGATATAATAAGATTAGAGTGACAAAACAAGATGAAAAGAATCATATTTGTCATGCCACAAGGAAACTTTTGCTATAAAGTAATGTCATTTGGATTAAGTAATGTCAGTGCCATGTATCAATAGGTAGTGACCACCTTATTCCATGATATTATGCATTAAAAAATGGAAGTCTATGAGGATGATATACATGCAAAATCAAATAATAAAAAAGATTATGTACAAGTACTAAGGAAATTATTTGAGAAGCTATATAAATATCGATTAAGATTGAAAGCTCATTCAGGGTAAGACTTGTAGTAAGTAATCAAGAAGTTGATTAGAAGTATTTGTAAAACTTGTCATTGATAGTGTCTCTTATACCAAGAAAACCTTAATCTTGTATTAAAAAATGATAGAAATAGTCATAGGATGCATGTTGGGCAATGCGATAAGATGAGGAAGAAAGAACAAGTTATCCATTACTTGAGTAAGAAGTTCACTGACTGTGAATCTCGATATACAATAATCTAAAGGCAATGTAGTGCCTTGGTATGAAGCGTAAAAAAGCTTAGGGAGCATATGTTATACTACATGACATGTTTAATCTCAAAAATTAAATCCATCAAATATATTTGTGAAAAACATTCCCTATCAAGTAGGATAGTAATGTGGCAGGTGTTGTTGATGAAATACGACATCATGTATATGACAAGAAATGTTGTAAAATGAAGCATTATTGATGACCATTTAGTAGATCATGTCGTGGAATATTATGAGCCATTGAATTTTCCTCTTCCTGATAAAGATGTAGTAACAGTTGAGAATGATGATAAGATGAATGACTGGTGGGACATGTATTTTGATGGGCAATGAATGTATTAAGAAATGGGGTTGAAGTAGTAAAAAAAATTTTAAGAAAAAAAATACCCTATATTGGCAAGATTGTAGTTTGAATACATCAATAATATAGTCGAGTATGAAGTCTGCATCATTGGTCTAAAGGTTGTTTTAGAACTTAAAGTTAGAAAGCTTAAGGTTTATAGGGACCCCTTGACAATCATAGGGGGTGTTTGAGAGTGTGGTTGCGGTTGCTTTTTAAAGTGTTTTTCATTTAGAAATACATCAAAATGATATTTTTTGTATTTTTTAAAATTTGTTTTTGACATCAGCACATCAAAATGATTTAAAAACACACAAAAAATTTCATTTAAAATGAAAAAAAACTTTTGAATTTCAGCCAAACGCCGGTTTGGCCGTAGTGCCAAACAAGCACATAGTCTAGGCAAAAAAGGGAATGACAAATTAAGGATGAGAAGATAAAGCCATATCAAGATTATCTTCTAAGTTTAGCTAATGAATTTGAAGATATAAAAGTCACCCATATGAGCAGAGATAAGAATTAATTTACTAATATCTTGGTAACCTTAGCTTCAATGATATAAAATGTTATTGAAGACAAAATGCAACTGATAAATATCCAAGTCAGAAATCTCCAAGCTTATTGTTGCATAATTAAAGAATCGTCGAATGGGAAATCATGACATAGTAATATTATGAAGTTTATCAAACACTAGGAATACCCTTAAGAGGCTTCCAAAACAAATGAAAAGACTTTAAGAGGAATGGTCATGATTTTTTTTTTTGTTCGTAAAATCCTGTATAAGAAATTATTGAACAGAACTATGTTTACGTGTCTGAATGAGAAGGGGTTTGAGTTGGCATTAAAGAAAATCCATGATAGAATTTGTGTTACTCATAATAACACACAAACAATAAAAAATATAAAATAAGTATTGAAGAATTAAAATAATATTTTTATTTTATTTTTGATTTTCCATTTGGAATATCTTGTAAGAATATATGATTAAGACAAAAATGAATAAACAAAATAAAGGTTTGCCATGAAAAGGAAAGGTAAGGGCATCTGCAATGGTAGAGGTATTTTGAGAGCCAAAAATAAAAAAGTAATATTTTGGCAATTTTGAGTAATTTTCGGCACTGCAATGGCAGTGCTATATGCAAAGTTAAAATTGGCTTTCATCACATGAGCTGCTATTTGTAGCAGCTTATGTGCAGTGAAGGCAAAATTTTGAGGACAAAATTTTGGCGCCACATGTATTATATATATATATATTAAAAATAATATAATTATATTAAAAATATTTATTTTTTATTTAAAAATATCTCAATAAAAATAAAAAAATTATATATAAAATTAATAATTATATTATTGGAGGGTTTTTAAAAATATTTTTTTCATTCTATAACTTATTCCTATTAATTGCATAATTAAACTACATATAAAATAATTACACTATATTTAAAATAATATTAAAAAAAATTGCTCTCCAAAATAGATTTTACCATTAAAATACACATCAACAAAAAAGCTATATATATACTATTCAAAAAATCATTTAAAGATTTGGCTCTCCAAAATACCTTCTACCATTAAAGTTGCTCTAAGAGAGAAAGAAAAGGCAACCTAAAAATGACATATGGCAAGAGTTTAGTGGTGACTGTAAGATACCGTAATTATCCTTACTGCAGAGTATTACCACCCGATTCAAGAAACTTGCAGCAGTGACGCCAAACCCGAGCTTAAAACCCTATCGGCATACCCTCTCCCCCGCTATCTCCCATCACGAAAACAAGTGATAAAGGTTAGCTTTCTATGATCTGGCAATGCTTTTCTTTATTCATTTATTTTTAATCATTCTCTCGCTTCATTTGTCAAATCCAACATTTGATTTTACTGGAAATAATATAATATATTTCACATGCAACTTTGCATTAAATCTTGTTTTAGTTCACTAATTCCTGGCAATTGGGCATTCTTTTGATTTTATCGAGGTTGATCTGAACTTAATTGCGACCCACATTTCACTTCTATAAAAAAATTTATTTGTTTTAGGTTAGGGAAGTAGGAATGGCATCAAAGCTAACTCAATTGCAATCCAAGGCTTGTCAAGCCTCAAAGTTCTTCTCTAAACACGGTAGTGCTTATTACAAGCAGTTGTTAGAACAGAACAAGCAATATATCCAGGACCCGCCTTCTGTTGAGAAATGCAATCTTTTGTCCAAGCAGTTGTTATACACTCGCCTAGCCAGGTCGGCCTCTCTTGATCTATTTCCATGACTTAAAACTTGACATATGCATGATATCAATTTATTGCATGCTTCATAGATTCGTAAGTTTGCCAGTCTTATCTTGGATTACTGTGATATGATATTGACATCATTTATTTGTTTCTCTAATTGGGATTTCTCGTATTGAAGACCTTGTGAATGTCGTCAATTGTTACGTTATCAAACTGTTGCAGGCGCTGACAAAATTCTGAATTGTGTGGAATCTCGTACTTGCTGGCTGTTTAAGCTTATTTGTGAAATTTGGGATTGGATGATCGGACTGATCTTAACCATCAATTTCGGATTGGTTCTGGGTTGTTTGCTTTGCATAGGTTTCCTAAATTAAGCTGATGTATGGAATCGTTTAATATGACAATGTGGCATAGATTGTTTTAGCCTGCAAAACAGTATTTCACTAGACCAATTTGTAAAAATATTCCATAGATCATGTCATGTCATTTTCTTGTCTGGGTGTTGATTTTAGGCAGGAGAAAGGATTAGATCAAACTTAAGCCTCATTTCTCATCCAGGGAATGTCTTTCATGCTGCTATGAGAATGCATCAATGAACTGCCCAAGAACTTTGTACGTTATTTCTGAGAAGAATGGCTTTCACAACTTACTTATTTGAACCTAAATTATAAAAATCAAGTTGGCCATTTTGAATGGCAGCTTGTTGAAGGTAAGAAGGCATTGTTGATAATTCCCATTGATGCTTGAAATACAAAATTCTACGCCCATTAATCAAGAACTGCTGCTGAACTAGTAAACGCTGATGTATTTGAAATGCATTTTTCATGAGCCGATGTAAGGTTGGACCTTCTGTAGATACAGCTTAAACTATTTCCAATACTATAAAATGGAGAATCAGACACACTTTCCATAACTTAAGCTATTTCCAGCTTGAATATATATATTCTAGGAAGGCTATGCATTATTGTGCTGTATATATTGTTAGCTAGCATATTTTTGAACCAGATCATGCATTATTTTCCTTGATGCATGTTTCTTATTATTAGATCTAGTTGATATGTGAATTTGTTACTGGTATCAGAATAGGATATTCATAAAGCAATGCGAATGTGTTGTTTTCTTTTTCCTGTCATATTCACGTTTTCTATTTGTCTTCAAAAAGGGAGTATGGCAATCATAGCTTTCTATATCTTCCGATTCTTCCTCGTCTGGAAGACTTAGGTGACATCATTAATGTTTTGGATACCTAACTGGTTGAATCTCAGGAAAATTTTGACATATAATTTTGTTTTAGGAACGGGAAATTCTTTAGAGATGCTTGGGATAGATTCCATAAAGGTGCCTGCAAGTTGTATATGTGAAACCAGAGACAAAATTTAAAAACACTGAACTGTGTTGACCGTTACATATTCCATGAGTATTCAAATCAGTATTATGTTGTGAACCAAGGGAAAAAAGCATATTCCTTTCTTCAAAAATGTTTGTGTGAAAAAAATACATTCCCTTCTGAGTGAAGAAAACACTTTCCTTTTTTAAAAATTGTTTGCCTGCATAGTTTGAAGTTACATAAGCAGTTCATGCACTTTGTGCTTAGACATGTTTTTCTCATATTGATCCATTTATGAAACAGTATTCCTGTGCGTTATGAAGCATTTTGGAAGGAGCTTGATTATGTCAAACAGCTTTGGAAGCACAGGCAGGAGTTGAAGGTTGAGGATGCTGGCATTGCTGCTCTGTTTGGGCTGGAGTGTTTTGCTTGGTTCTGTGCTGGTGAGATAGTTGGTCGAGGGTTCACATTCACTGGCTACTATGTCTAAGTCCTGAAACAAGAAGATAATGCTTTGGAGTTGAACTGATAAAGCTTGAGATTTCTGTTTTTCCCCTTCATCTTGTTGGCATTGACTGCTGCATATATACTAAATTTGCTATGCTGCTTAAAAATAGAAAAAACGGCCAGGAAAACTGATTTCTGTGATCATCTTCTGTATTTTAAATTTCCCTTGGCATTTGCCCATGAGCCCGACAGCTGCTCCCTAGGCCTGATTTTTTTGCTTGGAATAACTTCTCTGAAAGTTCTTACAGGGAAAACATTTTATTTTCTAGTTTTTGAATGCCTCGCTGAAAGTTATATCGTGCACTGTTTCTTTTTTGCTGTAAGCAGTGTTTGTTTGAGTAGGGGGGCTAGTAGATTTAAAAATTGGACCTAATTTAGGAAGCACGCAACTCGAATGTTACTCCATACTTATTCTACTGATTACAAATCATATACCCTATTTGCAAAATTACATCTCAAAATTTCCATGCCTGCCTTGTATAGAATCAAATATGGACGGGATTAAGGGGATTCTGCAAAAATCTCCACAGCAGTTATTATTTGCTATACAGCAGCCCGTATCAGATTTCTTTTAATGTACAAGAGATTGTTCCTGAATGCCATAAGCACTTTTGAGGACGAAAGCATGCAAGGAAAGAACCAGAGATCATTTTAATTGCATGGCTCACAAAGTCATGGTCAGCTTGTTCAGAGGTGCTCCTTGTGGTTGAAATGGCTTTAGTTGAAGCTAGAGCTTCTACCACTGCATCTGCCAGATATGTGATGAAATATGAGGTGCGACCCAGAGCAGGTACACGTCCCCAATTCACAAGTCCAGATTAAAGAGCCAACTCGAATTCCATACCAATCTCTTTGAATGTCTCATTGTGTTCACTGGCAAAGCTGCAATTTCAATGTATATAATCAAGGTTATCAATACTGTTTGGTTGATATTTTGTTTTTTCAATTGAAATGAAATGTTTTAGTTTCAAAGTGTTTTGGTATGCCGTTTTGGAGTTATATAATTTATGTGTGTATATATTATTACATATATTAATTAAAAAAATAGTTCAAATGAAAAAATAAAGTTATTTAGAATTGTGTAATTTAATATAAAAAAAACAATAAAATAATAAAATATATTTTATGAACATGTATAATATTATAAGAATGTCATCCTCAATCTCGCAAGATCATTTTATTATCTAATTGCTTTGAAATTTTAACATAATTTATATAAATATATCAAGAGACTCCACGTAAAATTTCATCTCAATCTAACGATCGGATTAAAAAATATAGCCAAAAAATTCAAAACAAACTATAATTTAAACTAAGACAAAAACAACGTTGTTTTGTCTTGTTTTTTATTTGGTACAAAATCATTTTGACAGCATGGATATAACAAAACTTGAACGTTTCGGCTGATATTGGGTTGAAAAATCCAGAATAGACTATAATTTAAACTGAGGTAAAAATGTTGTTTTGTCTCGTTTTTTAACTAGTACGAAATGTTTCGGTCGTTTTAACAACATGGATATAACAATATGTCAATCTTAAAGTTCTCATTTGAATTAAATTAGAGCAAGAGTGTGTTGTTCTATCCAGCTAAATAGATTTCAACGCATCACACTAAAACATAGAAAGAACACGCCGTGTGTGAGACTTTACTGAGAACAACTACCATATCTTATAAAACTCAAAAATTAGCTTGTTTAGTCAAATCCAAAATACCATCTATATAGTAGGACCAGTGGTCCATATTTAATAGAATTTCCTAGCATCAGGAATAGTTCAGATTCATAGATGCATGAAACATTCAAAAGATCAGCACCCCCACATGTTGTAAGCCCTATAATACCACAAAGTATTTTGGTAGGAGACATTCTTCAAAGTAGCATATGTAGCACATTAATGAAGTGAAGTGCTTGATTCTTTAAGAACTAAGGAAGGAGTTTGAGACCCTTGAGATGAAACCAGGTAAAAACATCACTGAGTACTTTTTTAGAGTTATGATTTTTGCCAATAAAATAAGGATTTATGGGGAACAAATGCAATATGTAACAACTGTGGAGAAGATTCTTAGATCTTTGACTAACATATTCAATTACATAGTCTATTCAATTGAAGAATCCAAGAACATTAGTGTGCTCTCAATCGATGAGATGCAAAGCTCATTGATTATGCATGAACAAAAGTTCCAGAAAATAGTGTGGAAGAAAAAGCCTTAAAGGTGACATCTAAAGACAAATTTAGAGGTAAAGGTTGATGCTGAAATGGTTTTAAAGGAGGGGGAATAGGTAGAGGGCATCAAACCTTCGATAAAACCACTGTATTTATTAGTGTCATAAGCTTTGCCACTTCCAATATGAATATCCTACTTCTAATAAGGAGGCACATTATGCTTAATTGCATAATGAAGAAGAAGTATTGTTGATGTCTCATGTAAAGATGCATGGCACTAAACTTGAGGGTGCATTTTTTTGATACTAGGTGCTCAAATCATATATGTGAAGACAAGGCTTTGTTTTATGAGCTAAATGAGGGGTTTAAATAATAGGTGGAACTTGGAAACAACCCAAAGATGAAAGTGCTTAAGAAGGGAAATGTCAAGCTGTATTTGGATGGCTTTCATCGTGTTATCATAATTGTGTTTTATGTACTAGAATTGAAGAGCAATCGTCTAAGTGTAGGACAGTTACAAGAAAAGGGTCTATTACCCTTATCAAAATAGGGATGTGCAAGATTTATCTTCACATGAAAGGTTTGATTATTCAAACCAAGATAATAGCTAATAGAATGTTTGTACTATTGGCAAGAACTCAAGTCAAAGAAGCTTCTTGTTTCCATGCACCTGAACAAGACCTTCACATTTATGACATTGCAGATATGACTTTCTTAATCATAAAGGACTAAAAACCTTACAATATAAGAAAATGGTTCCAGATTACCACAGCCACCTACACCAACGACAATGTGTACTTCTTGTTTAGTTGGAAATGGTTATGCTCAACAATTACTTGCCTTAGTTGCAAGAATGGACACAATACGTGTGATCATTGCTCTAGTTGCACAAAAAAGTTCGTTCATTTATCAACTTAATGTTAAATATGCTTTTCTTCATGTAGAATTAAGTGAGGATGTATTTATGGAGAAACCAAGGGGATATGTGAAGAAGGAAAGTGAACACAAGGTTTACAAGCTATATAAGGCTTTGTATGGACTAAAACAAGCTCCTCAAGCTTGGTTTAGTTGCAGTGAAGCTCATTTTACTCATACTAGGTTTTAGAGGTGCATTAGTAAATAGACCTTGTTTGTCCAGCAAAACAGTAGAGGTAAAATTCTAATTTTGAGCATTTATGTTGATGACTTGGTTTTCACAAGCAATGATGTTAGAATTTAAGGAGTTAATGATGAAGGCATTTAATATGACTAATTTGGAAAAGATGAGGTTTGTATTGGGTTACAGAAGGTTGATGGAATTTATGTTTGTCAAAGAAAATATGCACAAGAGGTTCTAAGATGTTTTGGAATGGGGGAAAGTAACGCAATGATGAATCCTGTTGTACCCGGTTTTAAATTAAGAAAGATGAAGAAGGTAACATAAGTCATGAGACCTACTACAAGAAAATATTAGGCGGTCTTCTATATATCACTGCTATAAGACTAGATATGATATTTGTTATGAGCTTTATAAGGAGGTTTATAGCTAGATTAATAAAACTTCATTTATAGGTTGGAAAGAGAGTATTGCGATACTTAAAGGGCACTGTTGATTACGAAATATTTTACCAGAAAAATGGGAACAATTACGTTGTTGTATTCACTACTAATGATTATACAAGAGATTAAGAGGATAAATAAAACACATCTAGCTATGTTTTTATATTAAGTGGAGGAGAAATTTATTGGTCTTCAAAGAAACAACCAATAGTCATTTTTTTAACAACTAAAGCTGAGTTTATGGCATTTGTAGCCTGTGCTTGCCAAAAGTGTGGATGAGAAGGATTTTAGAGAAGTTAAGTCATGCACAAGATGATTGCACTACTGTGATGTGTGATAACAGTTCAACCATTAAGCTATCAAAAAACATTATTATGCATGGACACAGTAAACACATTGATGTGCGGTTTCATTTTTCTGCATGATTTAACTTGAGATGGACTTGTTAAACTTATGCATTGTGGTTCTCAAGATCAAGTGACAGATTTGATGACTAAACCACTTAAGTTGGAGGCTTTTCTAAAGCTTTGAGATCAGTTGGGAGTGTGTATGATGCCTAGAGTAAATTGATTTCTTATACAATAATTAGTTTAAAGGAGGGAATGATGAGAATTGCCTTAATTTTAGGATTTCTATTTAGTATTTTCCTGTCAAAATAAATCTCTTACTATTAGAAATGATTATTATTTAGTTAACAATTTCTTTTCTTCATGTACCATGTAGCATTTGTTGAGTAATAGTGGGCTATTTTTACTCATTCAGTTAGGATATTGTAAGGCAATAAAATGCCGAGCATAGTTACTTTCAAGGATGGGTTTATAAATTCAATTTGTCTTGATTTTAATCATCTATTCATAACAATTTGATGCCAAATGACCTTTTTCATGGTGCCTAAATTGGGCTGAGTCATTGCATTGAACATGGTTTCCCTTTAAATTTTAATCAGCTAATAGTCCATATAATATTTAAAAATGGTATTTTTTCAGTCATTTTAAATAAAAAATTTCTCCTTATTTTTCTCTTACTTTATTGTTTTTAATTTGAAATTTTTTAACCATATATGCATCTTTAGACATCAAGTAAATGTCAAATGGTGATTAAGGTTACTCATCAACGATGACTATCGCACCCTCCACTAGAGCACGGTGACCCTCCCCGCAAGTGGGGATTCATTTTGGGTTTCTTTTGTTTTGTGAAAAAAAAAAAAGAGTGGTCACCTAGTATTATGGTTACTAAGAAACCTAAATGGTATTTTAGAGATTTTAAGGCAAGGGACTAGTTGTATAAATGAAAGGTTTTAACACCATTAGTAAGCCTTACCTAAGGTAAGTTGCTTAGTGTTTTGGTTTGTCTTATGATTGTTATGGTGTTTGGTGTTGATCTCATCAATTTTTCTAGGATAGGTTTCCTATGATAAATAGACTTGGGTTAAAGAATATACCCTCGGTGTAAACTCCAGGAAATAAATGTAAGTGTAAATTATAAATTAAATAAACAAAAATAAATAAATAAAAGTGAAAGAATTCACAAAAAAAATTAAATAAAATAAGAACTCAGAAATTTTGGATATAACATCTACACGAAATAATTGAGATATTGTAATTTTCAACTCGAAATGAATTGGGTTAGTGTTAAATTAAAGGAATGAGTTAAAAGAGAGAAAAAAAAAAGGTTAAGAGGGGTGGAATTGAAATAAATGAAAATATTATGATTAAATTATAAGAAGAGAAGATGTGGGGTAAAAATAAAACATTTAAAGGAAACGGGGGCCTAAGTGCAATAAGAGAAATTGAGGGGTATAAATACCCCTCTCTTTTCTCTTATATCCAGGAGAATGAGGAGAATAAAGGGAGGGAAATTTTGATATTTTTCTCACCTAATTGAAGAAGAATTTCAAAGTGAAACTGAGATTAAGGGTTATCAAAACATTCAAACATAAAAAACTCAATGATTTGGAGTACTATTGGAAGAAGAAATTGGAGGAAAAGAAGTAGTATTGGGCTGACAGCAACAGGAAAAAAAACAGAGAGGAGGAGATTGTGATTTTACAAGCTATTAGAATCTCAAATCTTTCTTGGTATGGTGTTTCTTATATGCATATAACAGATTCTTGATTTTATGGTTAAATTGTATTTTTTTTTTATGAGATTTAGGTTAGGGTTCTTGGAAAATTTTTGGGGAAAATGTGTAATTGTGTGTAATTAATGAATGTGACATGAAGTAGGATGAAATAAGAGCTAATTGTCAAGACAAATGGAAAAGAAAAGGGGAGCCCCTAGGAAAGGCCATGACTAGCCATTAAAGGTAGTTTTAGGAGGGAAAGATTATGTGTTTTGTAAAATAATTATTTTATATGTTCTATTGGATGTGAATGTTTGTGTAATGAATGATTGAGCATGAAAAGAATGGGGGAAGTCTTGTTTTTCCAATGCCAATTTTCGGTCAAATGTATATGATGGAGAAGCTAACAATTAGACATATTCATCTCTTAACTTTTAGAGAGAATTTGTGTGGGAAAACAAAGGAATTAGGATCGGTTTCCTTTGTAGGAGTTTTAGTTCTAGATGTGTACTATCTAAGAAAACTTGTTTTATTTAATTTGGAATTTTATAACTCTAGTTAAGGATCACCTAACGTGACTATGCAGGGCAGACTCTCAAGAATAACAAGTTTATCACATTTGTGATGCATTTCTTGATTTTTTAGGGTAGAACTTAGTTTGCCTCCCTTCATAAGAGTTGTACACATATATGTTAGCTTTCCAAAAAAAAAAAATTGTACAAAATAGAGTTCTATAACTCCCATAATAGTGAAACATTTGGGTAGAGGTTGGAATCCAAATGCATCAGCTTTGAGAGAAAAGAAAAAAGAAAAAGAAGTGGGAGGCCGCAAAAACAATGAAGTTTGGTGCATTAAAGGAAAAGAAACAAGTTATGTTCGAAAATGGGTGTTTATAATGATATTTGGATTGACAAAGGTTATAAAAAAATAAAAATAAAATATTAACAAATTTAAAGCCATATTGGATTGTTTTAGTGTGGTTATTAGGAAGAGTATCGGTGGTTGGACATGATTTATGAGAATTTCTTGTTATTGCAGGAGGGACCACGAGTGTAATGCAGCAGCAGCAGCAAGGGATTACGAGTAGAGCATCCATAGTAGATATATGATTCATACATACATTTCTGATTTAATTTTCATAGTGAAAATGTATGAACTATGCTTAAAGCTTTGGCACAAGTTTGAGAAGATATGATTCATCAATAAGAATATTTAAGGCATGTGTGCTAGGGAAGTTTAAAAATGTCATGAACAAAACATGACAGTGACTAATATACATTAAATGTATGCTAGGATCTAGGATAAAGGGATCACCAAAAATAGTTAACATATATTTTAGTGTATGTTAGGTTCCCGGATAAGGGAATCATCATAAATGACTGTCATACATTCAATGTATGTCAGGATCCTGAGGATGGGGATCACTATGCATAGGCTAATATACATTGTGTATATTAGAATCCCGGATAAAGGGATTGTGGTGCAATGCTTAAATACACATTTATGTATATTGAAATTTCAAAAAAAATATAAATGGAATCAACGCACATCCTCAAAAAAACAAAATAAAATATATTAGGTATGTTACGGACCTAGGAAGAGGTCTTCTCTAATTTATTATGTAGGTAGGGTGATAAGGGTATCAGCAATACTTGGTATTGACAAAATGTAAGTGGGGAAGTCAATTTGTTTTTCAAATAACTATGTTGATTATTTTAATTATGTATTGTTTCATACTGTGAGTTTAATAACTTTAATATTATTCTTTAAAATTTTCTCTATGAAACTATTTTGTATTTATGTTTCAGGTCTATCATCTTCACGTCAGGAGTACAACTATTGTTTCTTAGTTTTTTGTATCCAATAGTATTTCGTATAAATTAAATATTGGTAAACTGATATGTATGATCACTATTTTTGGAAAAAAATAGAATGTAAGAAAATTAACTTATTTTTTCGTATTTTATTAAATGTGATTGGATTTGTATTAACTCTAGTGTAAATTGTTGATTGTTGTTAAATGTATGGTTTCTTATTTGTGGTTGTGATGAGGATGATATTTATGGTTTTGTAGACCCAGGATAAATGGGTCAAGATTGAATTAAAGGTTATGTTATATGTCAAAAACTTGTGACCTGCCAGTATAGGGGAGGTTCTGCTAAAATTTTGATAGAAATTTTAGTAAAACCTTATATATGTGTGCGTGTGTAAAAACAATTACATCTCTTTTCTTGGAGGATGTGTATTAATAAGATTACTTGTTTGTGCCCCAGAGAAGGGGATGTTACTTTTGGCCAAATAAATCATACCTTTAGATATATCTATACAAAGCCAATGACAGCCGATACAGATCTCTTGAAATCTGTGTTTGATAATTTATGACTTATGAATAAAAAGATAGCTAGGATAGAAATATATGGAGATTCAATGAGCTTAAAAGCATATTTTTCCTTTTAGTATTTCAAATGTTAGCGACTCAAAAATCACAAGGAAAAAGAACAAAAATTTAGGAATGTAAGGAAAGTCATTACGCTTTAAAAGCCTATTTTTGCCTTATTGTTTCATACTTTTACAACTTGTAAACCATGGAGTGAAAAATTGAAATATCCCTAATTATAATTAGGGCTTCTTTCAAATATGTGTTGATTAAATAATAATGATTTATTATTCTTGGAAATGTATTTTGAATATTTACCACTTAGGGTTTTTTTATCCAAATATTAATGGTGAATAATATCGAATTATCCCTACTAATATTTTGGATATGAAGCTCTTTCAAATTTCTTTACACAAATATTAGTAGTGAATAATATATGAATCCCTAAAAAATAAGATTTTTGCATTTTTGAAATATAGACCAACATCTTTTGGAATTTACAAACATATTGTAAAATCCAAAAATACAAGAAAATAATTTTTGTGTTTATGAAATTCATGCTAAAGCATATTTTCCCTTAAACTCTTAATACTTTTCTTAAAAAATAGTGTTCAAGATATGTAGTGTATTGATCGTATCCAATATTTTTGGTATATATGTATATTTTCCGCATCACGATGAAATTCTAATATTTTTAATACGAGATTGATATTTTTTTCAAATAAAAAAATACAGATCTTATAATAAATATATCAAAAAAATCATAAATCTCTTCCTTTTTTATATTTTTTTTAGAGAAAAAAAAAGAAAGAGAGAGAGAGGGAGGCGAGTCACTTGCCCAAACTAGTGACTAGGCTGGGCAGACAAGAGACATGCATGAGTTGCTATAACAAGGAATTGCTGGAAACCAACATCCAGAGAAGCAAACCAGTGAATTATAATTCACTTGAACAATAACTAAGGAGACATGAACATGATATGTAATTAAACTACACAGTAAAGAGGAATGCATGGAATACTAACTTGGCTACCAACATCTGGAGAACATGGTGCTAAACTCCTACACAAATGGTGGTCGCTGCTTCTAGGGACAATGGCAAGTGCTGGCAAAGTCGATGGTGGCTAATGGGAAAAAATCTGGTCGGGAGAGGGATTACTGGAAGCTATTAGCAAAAAGGGAGAGGTTATGGCAAAGAGGGAACCTGCTGCGTTTTGTTTTAGGTTCTACGAGTTATCTATCTTTCATCCTCTATCTTGTTCTCCTTCTTTCTCTTCTCCTCTGTTTACTCTTTTTTTTCCTCCTCTTTTAGGTCAGTAGGGGAGGGATATATATAACCTAGACATGGCTCTATTTAGGAAAGATTTAATGCATTTAATCTAGGATACAAAATTATTTTTTTCTGAAATAGATAAAATAAAATAGAAAAAAAAATATTCTAGCTAACTTTCTAATGATTTTGAAGGGAAAAAACATGATTTAAATCAAAGATCAAGTGAGAAAAAAAAATGGAAACCAAACAAGAAATTGGAGAGAAAATGAAAGAATTTGTAAGGAGGGGTTGTTTCTCAAGGTGATGATGAACAATACCTATCATGGCAGAATTTTTTCTTTTACACTAGACATTTAAATGGCTTGAAAACAGCACAAGGCCAAATTTGCATAGGGCAATCAATCTTTATTTTTTTTATCCTGACTTCTTTTCCAATTTAATTTCTAGCATCTTCGATTTCAAACTTGTAGCATTCTTCTCTAAAAACCTTTCAAAGTTAGGGATTTTGAGCAACTTTGAAAGTTCAGGCATGATTTTGTTAGATCTTAAAGGAAAATAAATCATATACAGATTGTTTGGAAACTCTGACAACATCATATATTCCTGAATGGTGGGACAAAGGTCTATGCTCACAAAAAAAAAAACATTGGTAGTCTAGATCCCTAAAGTGAACTAGAGCTCGCACAATTGAGCTTAAAACTTCTACCTTTGCAACCTCTACCAGGCGTTTGTATCTCCTAAAAAAATGTATCCTTATCCATATTCTGGAAATTAGTCATGAAAATACAATTCAGATGCTTTTAAAGTAGTCTCCTTTAGTCAATTGTGACAATTCAAAAATTTTCCCATATTCTATTATGAAATTTTTTGCAGTAGTGTCCATTTCGTTCACAATCCATGCAAGTTAAGATGCTTCTGGGGTTATACTTGTTTTTTATGCAAAAAGATATTATGAAGCATACACCTTAAGGATAGGTTCTAGTTCTTTTATATGAGACATAAGGTAGGCTTACTACTTGGTCTCTAAAGAGGGTCTTTTGTTTTTTTAGTGATTACCCTCGTAAAAGCAATATGGTGGCTTAGTAAATAGCTAGATGACATATATACCAATCACTATTAGTCTAAGCAGTCAACAAAGAGTTAGGATTAACACAAACTTAAAACCTTGACTCAAGTTATAAGGCAAACTTCTAATCCCCCAGGTAACTTAAAGTTCAATGTATGTGCCCTCAAAACAATAAATATAATAAAGGTGATGCATGACAGGGTGTAAAGATGTACTCATATCTAATGTACCATATATGACAAGATATAAGGATGCATGCTAAAGCTTTTGAACAAAATAAACTATTCATAGTAACTAGAAAAAAATCAACAATACATGTTATTAACAAACAAATTACCAAGCCTAGCCCAAGGGTCCCTAATGGAGTCGCCATCCTGTCTCACCCTCCAGGAGAGTAGGGTGTCGCGACAACCTTTTTCGGGAATGGGGATTCATGTTGGAGTTTTTTGTTTTGTGAAAAAAAGAGTCGTCATCTAGTATTATGGTCACTAAGACACCTAACTAGTCTTTTGGATATTCTAAGGTAAGGAACTAGTTACATAAAGGGAAGGTTTTAACACCTGTAGTATGCCCTACCTAAAGTAAGTTGTTTTGGTTTTAGCACCCCTAGTATTTGGTGTTCATCTAATCAATTTTTCTAGGATATGTTTGCTATGATGAATAGACTTTAGTTTAAAATCTAAAAAGAAGTATCCTTGGCTAAATAGATCATACCTTTAGATATGTCTTTATAGTGTCAAAGAGAGTTGATGTAGATTTCTTGAAATCTGTATTTGATAAATTTATGACCTATGAATTAAGAGATAGCTAGGATACAAATCTAAGATGATTCAATGGGCATAAAAGCTCACTTTTCCCTTTAGTATTTTCAATTGTTCAAGACTCGTGAATCCCAAGGAAAAGGAATAAAAATTTAGAAATATAAGGAAATTTAGAGCATTTTAAAAGCCTATTTTTGCCTCACTATTTCATAGTTTATGGCTCAAAAACCGTCTAGTCAAAAATTGAAATGTTCTCAATTATAATGAGGGCTTCTTTCAAAGATGTGTTGATTAAATAACAATAATTTATTATTCCTGGAAAATAATTTTGGATATATACCACTTAGGGTTTCTTTATCCAAATATTAAAAGTGAATAATAACGAATTATCTACACTAATATTTTGGATACGAACCCCTTTTAGATTTCTTTACCCATTTATTAACAACGAATAATATATGAATCCCTAAAAAATAAGATTTTTTATATTTTTTGGATTATTGGCCAACACCCTTTGGAATTTACAAACGTGTTATAAAATCCAAAATTACAAAAAAAATATTTTTTGTGTTTACAAAATACATGCTAAAACATATTTTTTTTAAAAGTTTCAAATATATTTTTTATATAAAAAAAAAGTTCAAGATATGTTAGCATATTTTTTGTATGCATGAAAATAGTTTTTTGTATAAATGTATATTTGTCGCATCACGCCAAACGAGTATTTTTAATACAAGATTGGTATTTTTTCAAATAAAAAAAAGTCAAACCCTAAACTATATATACTAGAAAATCATAAATGTCTTATATATATATATATATATATATATATATATATATATATATATATATATATATATTTTAGAGAGAAAAAAAGAGAGAGGGAGGGAGACGAGTCACATGCCCAAACTAATAACCTAGTTGGGCAAACCAGAGGCATGCATGAGCTGCCTCTCACATGCCTCCTTTGTTATTGTTCAAGTGAATTATAATTCACTTGTATAGTAAACCAAAGGCATGCACAGGATATATAATTAAACTGCATAGTAAAAAGGAATGCATGGAATACTAACCTGACAACTGACAGCCAGAGACGATGGTGTTGAGCTCCTACACAAACAGTGGTCACTGCTTCTAGGATGGTAGCAAGTGCTGGCGAAGTTGATGGTGGCTGACAAGAAGAAATTTGGTCTAGAAAAGGATTGCTAGAAGCTATTGGCCGAGAGGAACAGGTTGTGATGAGAGGGGAAGTCGTTGTGTTTTTTGTAGGTTCTACAAGCTGCCTCTTTCTCATCCTCTACCATGTTTTCTTTCTCTTATCTTTTTTTACTCTTTTTTTTCTCCTCTTTTAGATTGGTAGAGAAGGGATATGTATAGCCTAGATATAGCTTTATTTTGGGAAGATTTAGTGCATTTAATCTAGGATACAAAATCATGTTTTTCTGCATGTGGATAAAACAAATATTTTGGTTGACATTTTAATAATTTTGAGGTAGAAAAAAACATCATTTGCATCTCGAAGATCAAGTGAGAAAATCATGGAAACCGAAAAAAAAGTTGCAGAGAAAAGGAAAGAATTTGAAGGAAAATGTTGTTTCTCAAAGCGATGATGAACAATACCTATCATAGCAAGATTTTCTATTTTTATACCAGACATTCAAATAGAAAAATCTTGAGATTCTGATATTCAAATCAGGCAATTTAAGACCTCAAATTTATCTAAAAGTGTAGGACTACAATGTTCATAGGAATCCGAAGTGAGAAAAAAATGGTTTTGAATAACAGAATTTGTCTACACTTTGCTTGTTCAAAAAGATGTTCCGATATAATTCGAAAATTGACAATGCTAATCATTCTCACCTGACCGAGAATCTAACATAAAAAAGTGGACTCTAGGATCCAAATCAATTCTTGAACATGTCATGGATGACAAAATATAGCTAGGATGGTTATATATTGCCCGAAACCAAATTAGATTCAAAATTTAAGTTGGAAAAACAAATTGGTATTAGAATACAATTGCGACAACAACAAAATTAGTGCAAATTTAGGGATTCAACCAACCTTAAAACTAGATAAAGAAATAATAACTTTAGCATTATGAAGATTCCTTATTAATCTAAGAATCCTAATGATTTCAGCCATCATCCAGTAACAAAGACAAGGTTTAGAAACATATTTTCATTCTCTATTTTTGTCCATCATTTAGTAATTATAAGTTAAACTCTTGCATTTAATTCTAAAAAGATGTATATATTTCAAGCAAGTGGGGTCTAGAATGAATACCAATAATGACCATGAGAGAGCTTTTGATATGATGACATCGCTGATCTTGTGCAGAACTATGAACGTGCTTCCATTGAGAAAATCATAAACTTCAACTAAACGTTTAACTATATTTTGACTTTCACTTGGACCAAACCAGAGAATCTGTAAAATGACCATTAAACGTCTACCCTGCATTAATAGTTCGCCTGTTATTGGGTTCGTATTACTTGAAATTCTTGGTTATAGAGGCTCTTCTTGACCCTGAAATTGATGATGCATGTGCTCCTGGCTTTAAAGTAGCTTGAAGTACCGAAATCAAATGAAAGAAAATAGCCGAAAATTTTGAGGCTGACCTTTCAGTTTTGTATGTCAGTTAAACGATAAAAACTGGAAGGATTGTCACTACAAGAAAAAGGTCCTGTTTGCAACGGACAAATCCGTTGCAAACAAGAGAGGAGTCCGTTGCTAATATGTATTAGCAACGGATATTGCAATGGACATGTTCCATTGTAAATACGCAATAGCAAATTAAGTTGCAACGGGAATTGGTATTTTTAATTATTTAATATGTATTGATTTGTTTAATGAATTATAAATAACTATTTTCATAAATATTATTAATATTTAGAAGTAAATAAATATAGTCCAAATAAAAATATCATAAATTAAAATTTACAATAGAACAATATTCAGTGACATTTACATGCTAAAGTAGATCAATATGAAATAAAAACAAATACATATCTGGAAGTGTTTATGGTGGAAATGATCTACGATGTTGATGAGAGGAAGATGGACCACTATTTGGTTGCTAGGGTTGAGGTCGATACACGGGACCCATAGGTGCCATTGTATGTGATGGCATCGACGGGGCCACAGATGTTGGCATACCTTGACCCACAGACTTTGACCTAACATAACTTTCATGATGGCTCCTAAGATAACTTGTAATCGAATCAATTTGATTTTGCAGATTAGTTATAAGAGTCTCTTTTTCTTTCAATTCCTCTTTCAACTCTTGAATCGTTGTGCTCGAATATATGGACTGTACTGAGTAGGTTTGTGATGACAAACTCACATGAACTTTAGATTTTGGCATACGAGGTGCACCGTAAACCATACCCTTGCTTACCCCCCCCTGAAGCCTCATACCAAGCTACTCCGTCAAAAGGAGGATGTATGTCTCGATTAGGTCCATATTTGGCGTTCATCTCATTTCGATAATTTTCCTGCAAACAAACAAGTAAATGTAAAAATAAATTAAATTAAATTGAATATAAAATTATATTTGAAATACATTTAAGAAAACAGAAGACCTACTTACCACCACAATTTTGGACCTGTTATCTATAAATGTGCCGGTCTCATCCGCATTCTGATGTAAAATTGAGAAGACATCATCCCATGGAAGGTCTTCCCCCCCGGCTTGTGCTTACTATAAAAATTAGCAACATATATATATATAAAACAAATACAATTACGAGTGTTCCACAACATCAATTCTTACCATACTAGCTCGATATGAGGCAAATGAAACTGAACCACCAGAATGAGAACTTATTTTACCATCTGTTGTTTTCAATCGATTGCGTTTTGAAGATTCGGATCGTCAATGGAATCCATCTATGGACCAAACATCCTTGACCATGGTATTCCAATCTTCCTTTTGTATCCAAAGAGGACCTTTATCCAAGCAATCGATAATATTTTTCATTCTCATTATTGACAGAGTTTTATTGCGAGCTCGTGCTAATTGTTGGTTCATGAAAACTCGAGATTTATGTTCCCAGATATTATAAACAATTTCTTCATCTTACTCAGGGAAAGAATATTTTTTCTATCAAATACATATGATAAATTAAAAAAATTGCAAACAGCATCAGAAAATATTATAGAAAAATATTAGTCCAGAAAAATATATATCATAATTTATGCATTATCACATCTTAAAATGATGATTTATTTCAAGAACATTACACAATTTAAGTTGTGTGAATTCATAAGAAATATGCAATAAAAAATAAGCATAACTTTTTTGTAATACCTTGAATTCTTTAAACAGTTCATCCATATACACTGAATCAATTTTTTCCCAAGAGTGGCATGGCCCCTTGAAATGACCTCTCAAAATGTTGCCAATTTCACGGCCACATGATGCGTTATTAAACCTGTAATATTAGAATAACATCCTTATACATTGAAACAAATAATGACACAAACAATAACTGTCAAACAAAATTATTAAACTTACTCCATTGTTCCATACAAACTCAGTTGTCATTTTCTTGTTAGAGGATCAATTTCAGTGTCAAAACTCTTTTGTTTAATGCATATTTTGGTTGGAGAAGAGTTTGAATCATTGATTGTAGGGAGACAATCTTGATCCTCTGAAGACACCATGTTAGCACCATCTCGCTCATTTGCAAATTTAGAACCCTAAACAAATTTAGAAATTAACGAAGGAAAATTTCAGAAAATAGAAATGATGATCGTATCTTAAGTAAATCTTCGTTGTGGTGGTGATGGGTCTGATAGGTCACTCAAGCTCGACGCCGGCGAGATGGAGATCAATAGGGGACAACAGACTATGGTGGTCAGCTGTGTGTTTAATTTGTTTTGTTTTCGTGCTCTCTGGTTATCTGCGCATCTAAATGTTTCAGAACATACAAATTTACGAAGCAGCAGCGACAGAGATATAAAGAAAGGGAAATTCATTTCAAAATGTGTAAAACGGTGTCGTGTGTTCTACAAGGGTAATTTG
This sequence comes from Salix dunnii, assembly GCA_015731905.1. Classification (NCBI taxonomy): domain Eukaryota; kingdom Viridiplantae; phylum Streptophyta; class Magnoliopsida; order Malpighiales; family Salicaceae; genus Salix; species Salix dunnii. The sequence continues at coordinate 5,313,363 of CM027676.1, forward strand.
CAATGGATAATCCGTTGCTAATTTGCGACGGCTCATCCGTTGCTCATTTGCAACTGATTATCCGTTGCAATTTTCAATTACAATGAAAATTCCATTGCAAATAAAGTTTTTTTTTCACATTTTATTTAGCAACAAAATGTCCATTGCTAAACCAAAATTCGTTGCAATTTTTGCAACAAATTTTTGCCATTGCAAACGTCCCTTTTTTCTTGTAGTGTGTTGATTGTTCGTTGAAGCCATGTAAGCTAGTAATCCATTCGAAGTGCTACAGCAGGGCTGCTTCCACTAGCTGATAACTGTCATGGTTAGCTCTCAATCTTGGAACATGTAATAATAAATAAATACAGAGTTAACCACCCTGACTCAAAAAAACCTAGGAAATAAGAAGCCCGACTCCGGAAGTTAATCAGAGCACCAATTGAGGCGAGCTCTTTCTGTTGAACATGAGACTATTGAAACACCGAAAACGATATTCATGAGAGAATCAGTCGAGTTAAAATGTTTACCATTTAGAATGTAGCGTGCAAACACGCAGATGCTTTGAGAGTGAGGTTTAAGATTTAATTTTTTGAAAGTAAGGTTTAACTTGTTTCATTCTATTTTTTTTTTAATTTTAAATTAATATTTTTTTTAGATTTTGTTGTTGTTAATCACTTGATAGGATAAAAGAAAAGATTAATGACCACAAGAGCAAATGAGTATAAAAAACAAGGAGCACCGCTGAACTTTTTGGAGTTCCAACATAAGTACTATGATTTCTACCTAAGCCCCACTAGTACTGTATCGAATTGACCATGAAAATTAAAATAAGTTTACAGCCTTGTTTATGTTAAGTTTTTAAATGAATTGATTTTTTAATAGAGTATCAGAACCTTGTAAATCCAGTGGTTACGAGTTCAAACCTCATCACTTCTATTCTATTTGATAAAAATCAAGCATAAGATAATATGGGTCTATACAAATTTCAAGTTTAAAAGACTTTCACTTGAGGAGGTGTATTAAAAATAATATAAATCATATCTGGAATTTTATCTAATAACTTAAATTTTTAAATGAGCTAGTTCGTATCGTTTGAAGAAATATATTAAAAAATAATATAAATCATATCTGAAATCTCACCTAATAACTTAAATTTTAAAGTGAATTGATTCATGTGAATCATTTATCATATAATGGAAGTAGAAGTTGCTATGGAAGTAGAAGTTGCATGGATTTTAAATGCCTGCAGCCAGCCATGCACGGGTAGTTTGGTAATTAAGCTCCTTGAAAAAGCAAGCACTATGGCCATGCATGCATGATATATGGAACTGATCACTCCGGCCAGTCATAAACGAAGCGAGCAGCTACGGCCATCAGTAAGAATGATCATCAAAAGCAGCAATCACAATCAAATGGGCAATTAAAGAGGCAGGGTACCTCCACGGCTCTTAGCTAAAACCCAATTCCTGTGCTGAATCCATCGTCTCTTTTCTTTCGAGACTTAGAAGGCGGGTCAGTAAACCTTGTTAGTTTTCCTCATTGACTTGGGTTTCTCTTCTCCAATAACATTTGCCTTGTTTGTTCAGGTTCCTTCCTCTTCTTCCCAGAGAATATATCATCAATCTCATTACCTGCTTTCTTTGGTGCATCTGCATTTTCTCGTTCTTCTATGAGGGTACGTTTTGCCTGCTGTGCATCTTCATTTTCTTGAAATTCTATGGGTTTCTTGGAATAACTCCTTTAGGACAACTCTGAACCCTCAACGTCATGGATGACGCGACTGCGGAGGAGTCTGTGATTTTGGAGGTAACGCTGCGTGCTGGATCAGTCGCATCATCCCCATAATATTACCGTGCGTGCGGTCTTTCGGAGTGTTTAACGTGGAAGTGTTCAGTTCTGATCATGAATACCTGTATGGGATTTATCCATTTTCATGTTGGCCTTCCAAAAAATCAAATTAACCTCGCTCATGATTATCAATAAGATCTGGACCCTGTTCTCTTGAATCCCTATATTTTATTTAAGATGATTTTATTTATTTATTTAATCCTTCCTGAGATTTTTTCCAATTAAATAGGATGGTTTTTTTGCTATTATTTCTATTTTCTACCTTGCAAACCTTTTTAGATTGATTTTTTTTTTTAATTATTTCATCTTACAGCATTTTTAATTTGAGCATCTATTTAGCTTTTTAATCTGTTTGTTTACTAGTTGCAAACTGTGTTTTGTTGAAAACACAGTTTACACCTGTCTTTTCTATGTTTGGTTCCAATTTTGAAACGCAAAAATATTAAATGGGTCTCACAATGAAAAGTCGGTTTAAAAAAGCAGGTAATCGTTGCTTTTTTCATTCCACCGGCAAAAGCCATCCACAAATTCGTTTTTTTATTCCCCTGTGACTTCCCCAAATTGCACCATCTGCAAACCCATCTACTTCTTCTGCTCCCTTGCAAACAGCCAATATTTGGAAATCCCTCAGCATCCCGGCTTTCCTCTTCTCCCCTCTGCTCCTTCACATCTGCTCCCTCACTTCTCCTCACTGTCGTTTGGCCAAGACCCATCTGCTCCCAAAATTGCAAAGCCAAAAGACCCGATCGAGTTGCTCCCCTCTTCTCCTTCACAGTTGCTCCCTCACTTCTCAGCCTGACCCTCTGCTTCTCTTTCTCCCTCACAGCTTCGCCGGCCTTCCCTCACCGTCGTCCTCACCGAATCTGCAACAAATCCTTACTGCTTTGGTGACTGTTTCAGAGCAACAAGGTCAGTGTACCACCCAACCAAAGTGAGTTCTTCTTTCTGTCAATGGCTTGTTTTTCTCCCATTTTTATGCGTTTGTCAGGTTAGCATCTTGGATGTGTGTTCTTACCTCTTTGTGAACACTGTGATGTTATGGGTTTGTGATGAATTAGAGTAATTAATCAACAATTTTGAACATGATCTCGTCCCGTATAGGGTTGTCCGTATGTCATTGAACTGTGTTTTCACTTCTGGATAATGAAAGATCAAGAAGAACCCAATCAAAAAAATACAAACTTAAAAAATGTTAATGTTAATCATGTGCTAAGAAGTCATAATCAACAAGTCAACTTAGTTATTATATCGATCTACCAAATTAAATTCAATAACTATAATAAAGAAGAAAAAAATAATCCATTTAATATAAAATGCTTTATTTAACATAGAAAAACATGCAGTTTGTAATTGAAAATCATGCTTAATGAATGGTCTCAATCTCTCAAATATCTCCATTAGCATAATGTTGAACTGTGTTGTTTACAATCTCTGTTTGGAGTTCTCAAGTGTTTCAGATTTTTGATCTTGGCTTTTTAGGTATGTATTATGCACAGATTGTTTGTAGCAGTTACCTATTTACGAAATCCATAGATAGCTTATGGAAAATCAGATTGGACAGGATTTTGGAGGCTCTGTGTTGACAATCATTACCTCTCTTCTTCGGAAAAACAGAACTTCTGAAGGATAAGTCTTAAATTGATGATTCATGTTTGCATTTGTGTTCTTATGTAATGGATTGCCTGAAAGTTTGTTTACTTAAATTTAATTAAAATGTGTTAACTGAATTTTCAGTTATGCTCTTATGTAATGGATTGCCAAATGTGGACAATGCAATTTAATGTTATTTTACAAAATAAATCTTATGTTCCCCCTTTTAATTATCTTACTGGTCTTATATGATCAGCACCTAGTTTTATCTAACATAGAAGAAAAAGTGGTTTTAAAGAAAATATGGTTTTTTTAATACATGTAATTAAAATGAAAATCTCATACTTATATTGAATAATTAATTTAATTGAATCGGGACATATTTTTTGAAGAAAACAAATGTAGATTTAACCCAGGAAGAGAAATAAAAAACTGAGATGATATATGTTATGTATCAAAATTAGTAAAAAACAAAACTCTAAATAAAGCAAATAAGAAAATACATGAAAAAGATCAGTTCATTTATGTTAAATGTAGTTCATTTATTATTTATTGATTAGTTAATAAGTTAGTTTCTTCACAGTACTTTATGTCTTCGTTAATGTTGTGTTGATGTGTTTTTGGTTTCAAAGTTGTACGCGGTATCATGGACAATTTTGAATCTACGGATAAAGCTGCCTAGAATAGAGAAATGTTGCATATCTTTTGTGATCTATGTATTAAGGCCATTGACATGGGAATGAGACCCAATATGTATTTTGATAAATCTGGTTGGAAATTTATTTCAACATCATTTAAAGAAAAAACAGGTCATGCATTCACCAAAACACAGTTCAAAAATAAATGGGATGGATGTAAAAAAGATTGGAGAATGTGGCTGAAATTGATTGCTGAAACTGGTGTGGGCTGGAGTAACGAATTAGGGACAATCGCGGCTAGCGATTAGTGGTGGAAATCAAAAATTAAGGTAAATGTCCGTTTCTCTTACTATTCCATATCCTTTGTATTGTTTTGTGAATATAATTTATAAGAGAATTATTTATTTCATGCAGGAAATTAGGGGAGCGAAAAAATTCAGACATGCCAGTATCGAGTCATCGTTGAAGTTGAAATTTGATAGAATGTTCTCTGGCGTAAGCGCCACCGGACAATATGCATGGGCACTATCGTCTGGCGCAGTTGGTGGCAATGAAGTCAATTTGGAGACATTTAATGTCGATGTCGAAGGTGCTGATTTAGAAGAAGGAAGTGGGGATTCTGAGGAGAATATCAATGAGGATTATGAAAATCGTACTCCTCGAGGCGTGGGGGGGTGCATATGTCAAGTAGTTCTAACACAAAGAGTAGTGGGAAAAGAAAAGAACGAGAGCACGCGAAGCCGAGATCTACAAGAAAAAATCACCTGGAATTGGTGCTCAACTAGTATCACTGCAGCAACAGCTTCTGGATAGCATGTCCAGTAAGAGTGATTCAACTTCTGCAAATAGGGATTTGTTAGGCTGTGGTATTGCTGTAGTTATGGCTGAGTTACAATTAGTACCTGGTGCGACAGATAATGATGAATTTTTTTACCTCGCTACTGAGTGTCTACGTGTGCGAGGAATTAGAGAAATGTAGGCAAGCATCAATAGTATTGAAAGAAAATTTAATTGGCTGAAACAAAACATCGCACACCGAAAAAACACTTAACTGCAATGCTTTTTCTTTGTTTGAGTGTTTGGTTTTTATATTTGTCTTCCTTCAGATTGTAACGTAAAAAATAATTTGTTGAGTGTAAGTTTTTCTATTACGACTTTTATATTGAGTTATTCTGGTTTTATAAAAGATATAATTTTATCATAACATCTTATACTATGATTTTAATTTTTCTATTTATCAAATATTATTGTCTTCATTGTTATGGATAAATGTTTATTTGTACTAGTGAATAAAATTATTGTAATGGATATTAATAACATGATATTGTTTGACAATGCAAGTTATGTTAAGAAAACAAAGCAAAATGTAGATCTTGACTCAAAGTATTTTATGTCGACAGGTTTGCACCTGTTTGGTATTGCTCTGCTATTGACAGGTTTGCACTTGTTGTCTGTTAAAATACTCAACACAAAGTGTTTTCATGCAATAATGACATTTAACTGTATTTATTTGTAGTGTTGCTAGCTATGGATTATTCACATTTTAATGTTTTATTTAGCGAATTTTTGGGAGATGACAATGACAGTGTTATGAATCGTGTTGTTGACCACATTAACTATGGTTGTTATGAAGGTAATAGTGACACAAACATTTATGATGAAACTTGTAATAATGAAAATAGCGGGGGCGGCGATGACGATGACTCCAACGACTCCACCAACGACGATGACGCAAACTTCATACGTAGTCCATGTGCGGAGAAAAAACTAATAACATGCATGGCTGGATCTATAAACCAATATTATATTAAATATATCCATAAAGAACTATGTATGGTTTCATACCATACAAGATGCGTTGGTTGAACGAGATTTTACGAGGTCATTGGACACATTCTGTTAACATGTTTAGGATAGACAAAGACACTTTGCTTTGCCTATGTAATGATTTGGAAACGCGTTATGGTTTAAAACCTTCACGAAGGATAAACATAATTAAGAAGATAGGGATGTTTCTATTTACTCTTGCAGTTGGGGCGTCAAATCGACATTGTCGCACCATAAAATGAGCGCGGCGTCGCAGCAACCCTCCCCGCGAGCGGGGAAATTCATGTGAGGATCTTATCTTTATTTTTGGAAAAAGGAGTCGCCAACTAGTATTATGGTTACTAGGAAACCTACAATTGGTCTTTCAGAGATTCTAAGGCAAGGGACTAGTTGCGTAAAGGGAAGGTTTTAGCACCCCTAATACTACCTACCTAAGGTAAGATGCTTGACGTTTTGGTTTGTTTATGATTTATTATAGTTTTGATCTTTCAAAAAATATGTTGGTTAAATGTTGATGGTGTATTATCCCCGCCGAATATTTTGAATATTAACTCCTTAGGATATATTTATCCAAACACCAACGGTGAATAATAGCAAATTATCTCTATCGAATATTTTAGATATTGACCCCTTAGAATTTATTTATCAAAACACCAACAGTGAATAAATGCAAATTATCCCCGTCGAATATTTTGGATATTGAACCCTTAGGATTTATTTATCCAAACACTAACGGTGAATAATAGCAAATTATCCCCGTCGACCCCTTAAGATTTATTTATCCAAACACTAACGGTGCATAATAGCAAATTATCCCCACTGAATATTTTGGATATTAACCCCTTAGGATTTATTTATCCAAATATCAACAATGAATAATATGAATAACCAAAAATAATATTTTGATATTTTTAGAATATTGGCCAATACCCTTTAGATTTTTCCAAACATGTTGTAAAATCCCAAAATGAGAGAAATGATTTTTCCTTGCAAAAATCCATGTTAAAACACACTTTTTCTTCAAAACTCCAAGATAATATATATTTTTTGAAACAAAAAGATATTTCAAAATATGTTAGTGTATTGGCCGTATGCAAGAAAACATGTTTTTTTTTGTTTAAAAAAATGATATATATTTTTTTTGCAATTTTTTGTATTTTTTTGGTATTTTTTTTTCTTTATTCTTTTTCTTTGGGCAGCCCAGCCCGCTTCCTGGGTTATGCTGCCATCCCGCCGGGTTCTAGGCTGCCAGCCCGCCTAGGACTGGGCTGCCAGCCCACCTCCTAGGGCTGGGCTTAGGCCTATGCGTTCAAGGACTGGGATTCCAGTCCAAACGGGCCGGAAGCCCGTCCTTCTATTGGGCTGGGCTTATAGCCCAGACGAGCTGGAAGCCCGTGTTTTTAGTAATCAAGCCAGGCTCTAAACCCGGCTCGGCTCGACCAGTTACTGTTCATAGTATGTGAATAGTAAATCGGGGCTGAAATTTTTGGAGACGATGAACAGTAAACGATGGAATTTTCAAGTGTGACGAATGACATACCTGTTAATACTGTTGTGTAGGGACCTCAAGGTGGTTCTTTTGGTCATGGTGGCATCGAAAATCGTGGCCTCTGGTGGCCGCAATGGACGCTGGAAGTGACGAATGGCGCTGTTGTTGACGGGGCAGTCGCTACTTCTTTTGTTTTCCTCACCGGAGATCAAAGCTTGGATGCTTGGCATGTGGTTGAGGTTGTTGGAGGTCACAGAGTTGGTGCAAGCTGTCAAAAACCGTTACCGACGTTGATGAACCGAGGGGGAAGGAGAGAGAGAGCTCTCTGGTTTTAGAGAGAGAGGGGGGGAACCGAGAGGAAGAAGATGAAGTAGAGGGATGGAGAGAAGAAAAAAAACCAAGACCCGAGAGGGATGAAGATTTAAATTTGCGTCTAAGTTTTTCTTCTGTTCTGTTTTTCTTTGTTCTCTCAATGTCTCTTCTTTCATTTTTTTTCGTTTCTTTTTCCTTCGTTCCACTCCCCTGTTTCTATTTTACGTCCCACCTCCTCTTTTCATGGTTTGTGATGCATGTATTTATAGGGGGGGAAAGAAAAAAGAGCATGCATTGTGTGTGCTGTGTGGCTGTGTATTGCAGAGGGGCAGAGACTGCAAAGAGCCGTTGCTGCCTGTGTTTTCGGCACTGTTCAGGTGTCGGAACAGTGCAGGAGACATGTATTTTTGGTTTTATGAGGGTAAAGTGCAATTTGGTCCTTAACTCTATCATTGTTCTAATTGCATCCCCAATTAGTTTTGAGCTTTTTAATTTATGCAATTGTACCCTCGTTAAAATTTCAATATCAGCCTTGACTTAGATAAATTCAAATTGGTCTCTGAAAATTTCATTCTCATCAATTGAGCTCGAATTAAATTCAAAAACTTTATTTCTCATTGACTAAACCCTTAATAAAATCAATTTGACCAATTTAAAATAAAATTGAGTTATTGCGCTTAATTAAATTCTTCGATTAGACCCTAAATGAATCCTCAAATTTAAATACACTTTTAAATTGGCCAACGATTAAATCGAATTAGCACATAAAAATATAATTATATCTTTCAACTTAATTTTTAAGCAGATTTATCCAATAATAAATTACGTTAACCTTAAATCTGCATTTTCCTTCATTTCTAGGCAAAAAAAGAGGTACAATCGTGCTCTTGAAAGCACCAAGAATTTATACCTTGATTTTCTTACCGATAATAACATTCTTTTATCTATTTTTTTGTATTTTCAGATAATTTTTGGGAATAACCCAAAATTGGGTTATGACAGCATGTGCAAGAAAGATTTCAGCATTCAAGCGAAACTGTAAGTAGATGTATGAAAGAAGTCCTAAAAACCATATGTTTGTTTGTTGTAGATGTTATAAAACCAACTGATCCAGAATTTACCCACACACCAATACAAATTGCGACGGATCCTAGATTTATGCCACATTTCAAGGTAATTAAGTATGTTCATATTGCATATATTTGGAATGTTATTGTGCTTTTTTTTTTAATATTTTTATACTTTTATGCATGTAGAACTGTATCGGTGCAATTGATGGGACACATGTTCGTGCCACCATATCAGCCGAAAATCAAATTCTTTTTATTGGTAGAAAAGGTGTCTTAACACAAAACATCATGGCGGGCTGTAGTTTTGACATGCAATTTATATTTGTCTGGGCAGGATGGGAAGGTAGTGCACACGATACACGTATTTTCCACGAGGCTATTGACAGTATGATTATCAACTTTCCAAAACCTCCTGAACATTGTGATTTATTATATGTTACAGAGATGCTAATTTCAATCACTTAATATTCTTCTTTTGTGACTGAATTAATGAAAATGATTGCATGTCGTTTGTATTTTCAGGAAAATATTATTTGGTTAATGCTGAATATCCAAATGAGTATGGGTATTTGGTCCATATAGAGGGGAGCGGTATCATTTACAAGATTTTCAACGTCGTGGACAACCAAGTGGACGTGAAGAGGTGTTTAATCGTGCACATCCATCACTAAGTAAAATGATAGAACGAACATTTAGAGTATGGAAGCAAAGGTGGAAAATTTTACAGAGCATGTCACCTTATCAATACAAAACGCAAGTTCAAATTGTTGTTGCGTCGATGACACTTCATAACTTTATTAGAAGGAGATCGTAACATGATGTTGATTTTGTTCAATATGATTATAATCCCAATTATTTACTAGATGATGTTTTACCAGATATTGTAGCGCGAGACAATAGTCAGGGATTGCAAAGGTCTTCACGTATGGATATTGTTCGTGATAGCATTGCAAATAGTTTGATAAACAAATAAAAAAGAAGTGTCAATTTTACTTCACTTATTCCTTACATTATAAAAATATGATTATTAATATGAAATATATAAATATATATATATATATATAAATATATATATATATATATATATATATATATATATATATATATATATATATATATTTCATATTAATAATCATATTTTTATAATGTAAGGAATAAGTGAAGTAAAATTGACACTTCTTTTATATATATATATATATACAGAGAGAGAGAGAGAGAGAGAGAGAGAGAGAGAGAGAGAGTTCTAAATGTGTGTATATGTTTATGCTCTTCACAGTCATTTCACAAGTAAAAAGCTAAATGCAAATTTAGGTAACCAAACATACAAAACTGTTTTTTTTCAACTTCAAACGTAATCACAGTTTTAACCAAACATTTCACTGCTTATTTTGAACCGCAGTAAAAGCGTTTTTTTTAAAACTGCTTGTGGGTTTAAAATATTCATACGGCTGCATGAATTTCACTAGAGCTTCCTTTGTTTTTCTTTTTATTTAAGCTTTTTGTTTTTAGTTTGGTGGGTTATTTTTTAGCCTAAAAATATATTTTCAACCTATTTTAATATAAAATAAAATAAAAATTATCAGCCAAAAAGATTTAAAAACACAAAATAAAATGGGTTAGTTCTTTTCTCTCTTCTGATCTTGGTATCGATCGACTTTTCTTAGACAAGATAAAAGTTTAGAAAACACATTAATGAAATTCTTTGTAAAATATAAATCATTGGCACTAAGATCAATTTTTTTCTATGATCAAATTTTAGTTATAATTTTATGATTTGTCTATGCTCTCACATCCAAGGAATAAAAATAAATAAAATAATTTTTAAATCAAAAAGTAAAACTCCAAACTATAAGGATAAAAAAAGTACTAAAAATCTATTTTCACCTAAATTTTAGTTTGACCATGAGATTTATCATTGCTTTACACGTTCATCCTTTATTTTTTAATTTTTTTAACAAATATTTAGAATCAATTACCAATTTGAGTATATAAAGCTATAATTAAAACAAATATATGAAGATGAAATTTTTTTTTTATTACTGTGAAAGGATATAGTGAAAAGCCTAACTCTTTGATCTATTTTATTTTATAATAATGTATTATGAAATGGGTAATATAAGTTGTATTATTTTTTGCATCCTTTTCTCTTTTCATATAAAGAATTATTTGAAACATTAGAAAGTTTGGGATAGAAATATTTTTCAAAAAAAATTCTTTTATATATATATAATATTTTTTATTGAATGTTGTTATTCTGATAGCAACAAACTATATAAGTCACTAGCCTTTGTACCAGTGTCTCGTCGCAGACGGAATCATATTTTTTTCAATGTAAAAAAATATTAATTATATGTGATTTTTTATCATAACATAAATTTAGACAACATAATAAATCTATGTAGAAATTTTATGAAGTGCAATTTTTCTATAAAATATATGAATTTTAAATGGATTTAAATTTTTTTATTTAGTAAGTTTCAATGAAATAAACAGTATAAAATTATCATTATCATTAAAAAAAAGCAAGAAGATATCTGAATTATTGAATACATTATATTAAGATTAGTTAATTTTATAATTCAATTTAAATTAAACAAACTAAACAAAATATAAATTATGAAAGAACCTGCATTAATAAAAAAAAAACTAGTTAATTTTCTATCTCCAAAAGGAAAAAAATATATATTAAAAATTTATCCCTACATTACTGTCATTATCATTACTGTAATAGTTAAAATTATTGTTAATATTACTGTCAAAATAGTGAAAATCATTAAATTGATTCGAATAATTAAAAAAAAGTTAAATATTTTGTCAAAAACATTAATTAAGAAAATTGTCATTATTATTGCACAAACAATAAAAATCATAAAATCATCTGATCCGAAAATCAGATAAAAATAATACAAAAAAAAACAAAGAGAAAAATGGAACAATATTAATTTTAAAATGATCACGAACATAAATTAAAATTTCAGAATTTAACCGAATAAAAATAAAACCACAATAAAAAAATAAAATGATAAAAATTCAAAACAAAAGCCAAAAGTTTAAATGAATGAATACGGACAAAAAAATAAACATTATTCAAGAAAGATAAAAAAAAATAAAGGAATCAATACTAAATAAAAAATTAAAAAAAATAAGTGTCAAAATGAAAAATAATATATATAATTAATTACAATTGATTGATAAAACTGTAGTAAATCAAAATCTTGATACTGAAGAACAATAAAAGAATTTTTAAAAATATTAATTGTGTGTATTTTTTTATTGTAATATAAATTTAGTCAAAATAATAAATTTATGCAAAATTCTTGTCAGGTGCTGGTTTTCTATAAGCTATATGAATTTTAAATTGATGTAAATTATGGTTTTCAATGAAAATAATCAACATACATTTATCATCATCATTAAAAAAAACAAGAAGATTTGGATATTTTAAGAAAATACCTGTAATAATCAAATAACAAAAATAATTAGTTAATTTTTTATCCACAAAAAGATGAAAACATAAATTGAAAATCTATCCTTATGTTATTTTCATTATCATTGCTATAACATCTAAAATTATTATCAATATTACTATCAAAACAATTTAAATAATTAAATTGCCTAAAAAATCATAAAAAAAACAAAAGATTTTTATAAAAAAAACAATAAAAAACTAATCACTAAAATTATCATTATCATTGTGTAAATAGTAAAATCATAAAAATAATCTAATCCAAAGAACAAATAAAAACAGCGGAAAAAAAAAAGAACAACGGGAAAAAGAGAGCAATATTAACTTTAAAATGATTATCAATAGAAATTCAAATTTCATGATTGAACCAATTAAAAAAAATCCCAATAAAAAAAAACAAAAAAAAATTAAAAGTATAGATGCATAAATACGAATAAAAAAATAAACATTGTCTAAGAATTAAAAATAAATAAATAAATTAATATAAAAAAACCCTCCAATAATCAAATAAAAAAAATTAGATAGTTAATTTTTTATCCACAAAAAGACGAAGATATAAATTGAAAATTTATCCTTATATTATTGTCATTATCATTACTATAACAGTTAAAATTATTATCAACATTACTGTCAAAATAATTTTAATAATTAAATTGCCCTGAAAAATCGTTAAAAAAAAAACAAAAAGATTTTTCTAAAAAAACAATAAAAAACCAATCACTAAAATTATCATTATCATTGCGTAAAAAGTAAAATCATAAAAATCATTAAATCCAAAGAATGAATAAAAATAACATAAAAAATGAATAAAGGGACAAACACAACAATATTAAGTCTAAAATAATTACCAATATAAATTAAAATTTCAGGATTAAACCGACTAAAAAAAAATCCTAGTAAAAAAAACAAAAACAAAAAATAAAAGTATAGATGCATAAATACGAATAAAAAAATAAAAATTGTCTAAGAATAAAAAAAATAAATGAATTAATATAAAAAAAAACCTCTAATAATTAAATAACACAAATAAATAGTTAATTTTTTATCCATAAAAAGACAAAAAGATAAATTGAAAATATATCCTTATGTTATTGTCATTATTATTACTATAATAGTTAAAATTATTATCAACATTATTGTCAAAACAATTAAAATAATTAAATTATCCTGAAAAATTATTAAAAAAAAAGCAAAAGATTTTTATTAAAAAAATTAAAAAAATAATCACTAAAATTATCATTATCATTGCGTAAATAGTAAAATTATAAAAATCATTTAATGCAAAGATCCAAAGAACAAATAAAAATAACAGAAAAAAAAAAAAAATAAAGGGAAAAAATGTGCAATATTAATTTTAAAATAATGATCAATATAAATTAAAATTTAAAGATTAAACCGATTAAAAATAAAATATAAATAAAAAAAATAAAAGCATAGATGCATACATATGAATAAAAAATAAACATTATCCAAAAATTAAAAAAAAAATGAATTAATATAAAATTAAAAATTAAAATAATAAGGACCGAAATGAAAAATAACATATATAAATAACTCTAATTGAAGAATAAAATTGAAACAAAAAATATCTTGGGACCAAAATAAATAATGAAATAATAATGATAATTGCTGTAATTTTATCAAAAAATTAGAAGAAGAGGGACTAAAATGAAAAGTTGTATATAAGACCAATTTTCAATTGGATGACCACATTAAAAAAATCAAAACATCCGTACGGAAAACATTAAAGGAACCAAAAAGAAATAAAAAAATAAAAAATATAAGAACTGAAATAAAAACTTCTTTATATAATTAGTTTTAATTGAAGGTAACAATTGAAAATAACTAAACTTTCAATTAAATAAATTAGTAATAAAACAGAAATCAAAACCTCATGGACCAAAATCAACTTCCTAAATACATCAGGGACCGGAGCTGAATTTGTGATGGTAGGAGAGAGAAAACCGACATTCGACACAAAACCGTCCACCACCTCTTACCCGAACAGCTATGACCGTAACACGCCGCGATGAAAGACAAAGGACCTGTTGTCACACCTCCTGACACGATAGAAGTGATTTTTTGACCGCCATAAGGAGCTGCACGCACCGCCTAAAAGGCGCGTTCGTACGACTTGCCAGTAGTTAATCAAAAAAAAAAAATATGGGTTAATTACCAAGACGCCTCTGACCCCGTTTATTGTACGCTATTTTGTCTTTTTTGGGTTTTTTTTTGTCGAATCACTATGCAAATAAAATGAAAAAATCAGAACAGCTCCTGGTCCCTGTGTCACTATTATGTCGTTTACGGGGGTTCTTTGCGTCGTTTCACTGTTCAACAAATCCGAAAATACCGTCTGTGTCTTTTGGAAAATACGAAAATGCCCCCGGTTCCAGGGGCTAAAAACTTTTATTCCTGGGATAAAATGATAATTTTATTATTGCAATGAATAATAATCTGAGTCCATATGAATAATAGAAAATGCATAGTGAAAACACCATGCTTTTTATTTTTTAGTTAATATTTTTTAATTACGCCATGGCCACGTACAAACGGTGTTATTTCTTAAAAAAAAAAAAATTAAGTATACTATTTCTGTAATATTTTAATTAAGCATGATTTTTTATATAAAATAAAAAAAGAAAAAATCATAAATGTGACCCTAATTTTATATAAAAAATAAATTTGAAATAAAGGGTAAAAGTGACAAAAAAATTCTGCGACCGTGGGCTATACTCTCAGGCTCACTTATACTCCTGTCTTGCATTGTTCACTTGTTGGACTTGAGCTTTAGGCCCTTAAATGAAATGGGCTCCGTTTTTTTATCTTGTAAACGACCTGTATCTTTCTTCTTTCCTCATTCCCGCAACACAGAGGAGAGGAAACAACACGGCTATATTCCGGAAAGCAAGAAAATCTGGAGAGACAGAGAGAGATGGAGATGGGAGAAGCAGACAGCTCCATGGCAAAAACATACAGTCTGAATCCAAATCGAATAAGCAACGAAGACATTTTGTTTTGCATAGACATCGGCCCGGAATCCCTTGTGGAAATGAAATCCACGGGACCCAGTGGTAAACCCCTCACTAGACTGGACTCAATCAAGCAAGCTATTCTTGTCTTTATCAACGCCAAGCTCTCTATCAACCCTGATCATCGCTTCGCTTTTTCCACTCTCGCCAAAACCGCTTCCTGGGTACCTGTCCCTTTTCTGTCTCTTAGGAATTTGAATCGCTAAAAATTGAATTTTTCTTATGGGTCTATCTTGTTCTTTTTCATTTTGGTTGCTTGTTTGACAGCATGGTAAAAGGAAAAAAAGACCTTTTCTTTTATAATGTAAGTTGTAATTCTAGGGTTGCGGTCTTCGTTAATTGAGCTCATTTTCTTGATGGATAACACTGTTCAACTATTTTATGCAGTTAAACTAAATGGTTTTGATATTTTCCATTTTGGTTGGGAGAAAGCGAATTGTTTTGCCAAGTTTTTATAGTAATTATAAGAGAGTTTGGTGTTGTGTTTTTTTTTATGTATGGTAGCTGCGGAAAGAGTTCAGTAGTGATGTTGAGTCTGCCGCTGCTGCTCTCAGGGGGCTCTCGGCAGCTTCAGCTCCATCTTCGGGTCCACCCGACCTTACTCAATTATTTCGTGTGGCAGCTCATGAAGCAAAGAAATCCTATGCACAAAATCGTATATTGAGAGTGGTGAGTGCTATTCTAAGTTTGATATTCTGTCTTCGTGAACATTTGTTGCTAAACATGGATGTCGGTTAGATTGTTTAGTTAATGATCTTCAATGAGATCATTACAGATGATGTGGTTGATGCCATGATTGTTAAAATCATGAGTCTGGCTCTTAAAATCTAACAATTTTACGAGTCAATATGTATTTGTGTAAAACTCGAAAACTTGTAAAATCATACTTGACTCGTGCAAAATCGGTAAAATCAGTCCAGTTTTTGGAGTTTACTAAATTTGTGATATGAACCAAGTTAGTTTTGAATTTGACCTTCAAATATTTGTTAATGATTTTGTGATATCAAACATATCTTTAAAACTATATATTCTATCTAAATGAAATTTTATAGGAAAATATTAGATACATGAAAAGATATTTTGGTAAATTGTTAGGTTGAACGAAGTTCATAAACATATTATTTCAGATGGTCAAAATTACTAGATGAATTTTGTCAAATCTATCAAACTAGACATCCATGTATTGTTTTGGATACATCTGGAGCTACAAGTGGAATTTTGTTGTGATTGTATATGGGAGAGAAACTAAACATGTCAATATTTCCAAATATATATGATAAACTTAATAATTTTTTCATATGAGAAAGAGCTATGCATTTGAAATCATAGTTGAAATCTATCAGGAATTTATACAAATGAATTATTTGGACTGCATGGAAAAATTCTAGAATGAAAATTTTGTTTATCATATTTTATTTATTTATTTAATGTTAAATAATTATTTCTAATTTTGATTTTTTTGGCACATTAAACATTGTTTAATAGTTTATTTTAATTATTAGACTTATGTTAATTAATTACTAATTTAAACTCATTAGCTTGCAACTTAAAAAAGGCATATTATAACCTGGTATGATGAGAACAACCAAGTTGTCATGGGGTTCTTATGTACTTACTACTGCTTAGTAATTTGCCTACATTGGGAAATTTTATTTTGAGATATTATGTTTTTTCTTGTCATTAATTTCTTTATTTATATTATCGAAGTTTCTTATTTATTTAGATCACTAATTGATTATAATATTGTTGATTCTCTATGTCAGATTTTGATGTAATTTAATTTATTGGCTGAAATTGTTAATATTTAGTTAAAAAAATATACTTACGATTTTACGATCCAATTTTACATTTAATATTTCATATTGTGTCAAAAAAGCAATTTTGTCAACCATGGTTATGCTTTATATATGATTGTATTGTAGTGGAAGAAACAATTGGCATGTGAGAGAGAAATTATTTGGCACTTGGTGTAGCTTGTTTCAAGTAGCTTTAGAATGGTTTTGTGGGTATCGATGTTATTCTTGAGGTCATGATTTAGTACGAGGTTCTATAAAACTGCCCAATATTCATTGTCCTTGTATTTAACTGAATTATGAGCCCAGAAATTGTGCTTTCAGACGCCATTTGACCTGGGTTACAAATATTGTGTAGATTCTGATATACTGCAGATCATCTGTACGACCTCAACATCAATGGCCTGTTAGCCAGAAACTCTTCACATTGGATGTGATGTATCTACATGACAAGCCTGGACCTGACAACTGCCCCCAGGAGGTTTATGATGCACTTGTTGATACTCTCGAACATGTTTCCCAGTATGAGGGTTACATCCATGAGACTGGGCAGGGGGTGCGGATCCTCCTCCGTTACATGTCAGTGCTATTGGCACACCCTCAGCAGCGTTGTGCACAAGACATGATGGACTTGCCCAAGTCTCTTACAAAGAGATCCCCTGCATCTGATCCAGCTAATGCTGAAGAAGGTGCTCCTATATCCAGCCAGTGAGACTATGAACAATTGAAGTAATGAGTTCATGCTGCTTTGAAATATCTGGTTTACTTGTGGGCCTGTAATTGAAGTATTCACTGTAAGCCATGCGAGCCTCCTGTCAAATATAATTAGTAGCCTATCTTCTGAGCTTCTTTCATCTGCACAAGCTGTGAATTTCGCTTCATGCAATTTCAAATGGATCATTGGAAATGCGTCTTGAGTGTTATATAGTCGTGATGGTTTATGTTTGGCAGACAAGATGGTTCGCCCAAGTAGACTGGATACCCACTTGGCTAGACTTCCCATACTCTCCTGTCTGCTCTGTAGTAGAGGAAATAGATATGGTGAATAGTGTTTTATCTTTCAACTTTGAAGGGGAGGCATTACTCTCTATAATATTCTTGTTTGTTTATTTCCTGCGATGAGTTGCAAGTTATGGCTGACTTACAATATGAATATTTGACTTTTGCTTGAACAAGTGTCCCAATCTTTTAAGCTTCATTTACTCAGATTTGATATATAAAAAGAAAAAACCCGTACCCACGTCAGCCAGAGAAGAGCTAGGAAAATAAAATGTAAGCTCAACTTGAGTGCTCTGTAATAGGGAAACAATTTTCGTGCTCATTACCAGTGATGCCGGTGTTATGATGAAATAGGTATGCTTGGAGGTCGTATATTTACGCTGAAAAAAGCTTGAGTGAAATAGAAAAGAAATTAGGAAAAGAGGCCGCCGGTGAAAATTAGGACGCTGACTCCCTTCTGCTATATTAGTTCCCCGAGGCTAAATTGGGCTTCGCTGTGAAATGCTCTGATATTGAAATCTTATTGTTGCTAACTATGATGGTGTTCTGGTGTGAGTTCTATGTTAGACAAGATTTTCTTAGACGTAAAACAAGCGATGTGATTATTATTTTTTTATTTAAAAAAAAAGGATTGTCTTGATTTATTTTAGTAAAACCAATTAATTTAATATTATTAAAAAAAAAATGAATCAATAAACTAACCAAACAAAATAAATTACAGTGATTAACTTGTAAATAAATGTTTGTCAATGTGATAAAAATGTATATTCAATTTTCTTAGAAGGTCCTTACTATCTTATTTGATAACACATCAAAAATTAAATGGAAATGTAATAACTTTATAGAAACAAATTGAAAAAAAATCTAAAGCTCAATTTCTTACAAATCAAATGTTGAAAGATAATTTTTTTTTTAAAAAAAAACCATGTTTAAAAGGATAAAAAAAATACTCAAGTATACAGTTTGCCAAATTCATGAATTGGTTATGAGACCAAGATAACCCAGATAATATAAATTTAATAAAATTACGATGCTCGATTCTCAAATAATCCAATGTTTAAGGGCAAAACTAAAAAGAATATATTAAAAAAAAACATGAAAGATACTTAACTATTCTGGCTAAGCTTGTAAACTTGGATAATTATCAAACTTAATTCCCAACTTACATTATGTTGAAGGATAAACTTAATTTTTTTTTTAAAAAAAAGATCAATATCAACATGAGATAATCTTTGAAACCTACCAAGACTAACACTGGAGACGTATACTTGAAAAACTCATGAAACAAAATTCCCAATCAACCAAATATGAAGGATTGAAACTAAAAATATGATTCCAAACAAAATAGATATCTAACATGAAGATGATGGGATGCCATTGGTTTTAAAGACAAGTAGTCATAAAGATTTACTTATCATATTTTTTTTCCCATATTAGAATCGCCTCCTATCAAGGTGTTGTTAAATATATATACCTTGTAGTCAATTGATTGATTACAAGTGACATTGGTCTTTTTCAAGTAAATAGTTGTTCTCATAAGTTGAGGTATGAGGAATGTCTAAAACTAATATATAAGTGTTTTCAGATAATATGTACACTGAATTAACTCGCATGAGAATTTTATATGAAAAGATCGTTTGTCTATATTAGAAGACTCACATGATAGTTGTTTAAATGAATCCTAGATTTAAGATCATTGAATCATTTTGTATAGAGAATATTATGTTTTAATCCTACTACATGTTATTCTAATCAAGGATAATAAATAGAAATATAATGTGTATAATGTGAACTATATGAAGGTATTTAAGTTAAAAATAGAAGAATCAATACTCTATTTGAATTAGAAAAAATATTTCATATGTTCTCAAATAATTTTGATTGTAAATCCTTGCACAACATGGAATGAAATTTAAAAATAATTTTAAATCTTATTCAATGACTATAGTGTTGGTAATAAACATCATATAACATAATATACACACTTTATGCTATAATATTTAAATCAAAATGTTATTAATAAAAGGATAGTAATTACATTTAGAAACCAATTACTAAAAAGTTAAATCAAATCATTTATGACTTTTCTAATATTTTAGGGATCATGATAAGTTGCTAGATTTATACTTGATTTTCAAAAATAAATCAATTAGTTATTGAAATGATAATAAATTATTAGAAAATCTAATAGTTCACACACGCACACAAGAACCATTTATCATAAATTAAAATGAGATAATTAATCAAGTGTGATTTACTTGTAAATAAATTTTAGAAACTATAATCTAAAACATAATTAATATAGAGAACTACAATTCTAGATTTTTAAATAATTAGCTAAGGACTTGAGTGAGTGAATTTTTAAAAAGTAGCCTAAAATAATACATGTTATGTTATTTATTATGCAAAATGATATTTAACCATTGATATGGCTTTTAGGGTTTTTTATAAATAAAAACTTAAGCCTTTTATTTCAAAAAAATGAGTTAAGTATCATACAAAAATACCTAAAACACTAAAAAAAAAGAAGCTAACATTCACAGGTATAATAATTTTTCTATCCTAAAGGATTTAAGAGATTTCTCACTTATGGTTAGTGTGAATTAGCATTAAAGGTCAAATATTTGGATGACTTGTGGTTTGTGATCAATTAGTCTTAAAATAATTATTCAAAGTCAAAAAGTATATTTGATGTTCAAATAATATTTATATAAATCTTAAACAACCTTAAATATATCTAATGGGGTTTTTGGAGCTCATAAAAAAATTAAATTCATTATTTCTGCTACTTTGTATGTGTTTAGAAACACCTAACAAGTGTCATCCAAGATAACATTAATTTTGGGTAGTTCTAAACTTATTAGCCTTTTTTTTTTGCTTGGGATGATAATCCTTTCTTAGAATCTAGCGAAGACAACCCCTAACTATTAGTTTTTCAATCTGTTTTTGTAAGATATAAAAGTCCTTCGTGTCAAGCTTTTTATCCTTGTAGAAAAAGGGTTATTTCTTGGAAGTACATGTATTATTAGGTGGTGATTTCATAGGTGAAGGGTATTGGATAAAATCTTTGTTTTGAATGGTCATGACATATATTTCATAGTAGCTTAGGTTTTCCCAAAGCATCTTGTTTTGACTTTTTTCTTAGAGTTGTTGCCCCTACTAGGAAAATGATATTTGTTATGAGACCTCTCAATCAAATGTTTTTTTTTTTTTTGAGAAATAAAGAGGACCACAACAATTCACCTGCTTGTTCTATCCAAATATGATTCTCTATGACATGTTTCACTTTCAATAAGCTTCTATTCAATATAGGTATAGTTCCTTGCATATAACTCTTTCTTTTAATACACTTATTATGGCTTCAGAGGCCACATACTTTATCAAGTCTTTAATGTTTAGCATTTCCTTATTGAACCTCTCAAGTATACTCGTATGGATTTTTTTTTCTTAAGTGACCTCAAAAAGTTCTGTTGATTTTTTTTTAATCAGAATACTAATGTTGAAATGGGTCACTAACCTGGTACAAAAGTCATCAAAACTTGTAACTGATCTTTACTTAAAATTTTTATACCAAACTCTCACTGATCATAGGAAAATTATAAAGAGGATCTTACTTGACATGAATATACTGAATAACCATATTGATTTGTACATTCTGCATATGTTTCATTGGGTCTATGATATCACTATAATTTTCCAAAGTCATCCTATTAGAAATATAGTCCTTTTGTATATAAGTATACAAATTTTGTATATTCATTAAGATTTCTAATACAGAGGGGTATGATATAAGGACGACTTATATCCCATGCTTCCTAAATAGACATCTAGAAAGCCTATTTCGTGCTCAAGTGTTATAAGGGTGTGCATGCTTCTTGGAATGGTTAAATGATCCATATTCTTTTAGGTAGTGTAACCATCTATGAACAAGAGGTGCAACTTATTATTAGAAAGGTGAATAAGAGGATGTAATAACTTGTTAAGGTGACATATGGACTTATTGAGATGCCTTTTTTTGTTTATTGATTTGCTAGTGTTTGGGTGAGGAGCTGCACCTAGTCAAAAAGTTGTTGAAATGTTAACTATACATGAGTTTTTGTAGTGGTAGCAGATTTGTTACACATTCTATTCCAAGAGTGTCTTCATCCTCTACCATTAATGATGAATAGAAATATCAATAAACCAATAGGATAATTAATGGGATTTTGAAATTTTTTCATAGACAACATCAAATAAAGATGTCTTAAAATTCAATATGTTCAAAAAACATGTTATTTAGTGTTTGGATAGTAGTTATCAAATGTTCGTGTCATATATTTCCTTCTCCTTAGTTCATGAAGTACAAGACCAATAATAAAAGTTTTAGTATCTGCAAAAACAATCCTTATCAATCAGATTTATGATATTCTAATGATAAATCTAATAAAATATTAAAGATAATAAATGAAACAAGTAGCCTAGAACTCCAAGAATAAGAGTGTGTTTTCCTTGTTTTTAGGTGTAATTAATGCTTGAAACATATAAACTTTTAGAGTATGAAAAATTGTGAACCTTTTATATGGGTGGTTTAAGGGGGTGTTTATAACCCCCGAACCTTGTCAGCTTTAGGGAAAAAATTTTTTTTTTTTGCTTTTAATGATATTAATGAGGGATAAATATTTTCTATGCATTATTAATGAGGAACAAATATCTCTTACACATCATTGATAACATGTAAAATATAGTAAACCCCTTGAGAAACCTTTTATACATATATAAGTATAGAAAAAATGATTACTTTCTATATGATCAATTCATGTAATAAAACTATATGGTCTTAACTTGGATATTTAAGTTTGACTGAGTCTAGAGTATAGTCAAACCTAAAAAAATGAGTCTCGTGTCCTGTCATATCTATAATAACTTGGGCATAATTTATAGTTGAACTTGAATATATTGGGTTTGGTGTCTTCTCAGACATATAATGACTTAGGCTCAACACAACCATACCCATGATGACTTTGACTTAGCTCATAATTTAGCTCAAGTATATGACTTGGACTCAACTCATGGCTTAACTCAAGTATATCAGCTTTGACATCTTACAAGCTCATAGTGACTTGGGCTCAACTCATGGCTTAACCCAAGTGTAATGGGTCTGGCATTCTACAGAATCCATGTTTAATTGAGCTAACAATTTATTCATGGTTTTGTATATTTTTTCAAAGCGCAAAAATATTAATTTGAAAATATTGACTTGTCAATAAGAGAACATGAAAAAAACTTACTTATTGGAAATGACATAGGGGATGTTTTATGGTAATTAAAATGATATTTATAAGAAAAACAAATATTTAAATTCTAGAGAAAAAATCTTCTTAGAAAAAAATTTTCTTATTTTGGTCCAAGTATTATTTTATTATTTTAAAATAACATTTTTTTTTATTTGCAACATGATTTTTTGAATAAATATTAAAGATGGTTAAAATAAATATTCATAAATAAATAAAATTAAAGATAAAAATATTTTTTAATCATAACCCCTTTCTTTATTCATGTAATTTCTTTTGTTTCAAATATTTTCGATATCATTGATTTTTAAATAACATACTATAATTTGAAAAACAAGTTTTAATAAAAAATCATGACATGATAATTTTTAAACAAATGTATAAAAAATAATATTAATTGTATAAGGAAATATATATATATATATATATATATATATATATATATATAGAGAGAGAGAGAGAGAGAGAGAGAGAGAGAACTTAAATCCATTAATAATGATTATTATTACTATAAAAAGCACAATCTTATTAATCATATTAGGATTTCATAATATAGAACCTTTTGTTTCATCATAGTTCCAAAAGCATATGGTATTTTTCAAGCTTCCAATCACGTTGAGTTAAATTATGGTTGGCCAACGGCACGGCGTTGAAAGAGAAAAAAAAACCCACATTATTGGGAGCAGAACCCATAGCTAAACTGAAGTTAGAAGTCATTATTTATTTTAGATGAAAGACCCTAAAAGAAAGTCCACAGTTTGTACGGCCATGATTGTTAGACAAAACGGCATGACGTGTGTGATGGGTCTCTGAAGTCTGCACCATTACTTGAGGCTCGTTTCTAGGTTTAAAAAAAACATGATTTCATCCTCCTCTCTGTGAAACTATGATTTAGACAGCTTGCTATTGCCAGCAGAGCGACCGACTGTTTGCATCTTTTGATGAATTTGTCTCAACTATCCATCTTCTTCTTCTTTTTGACTAATTCCAAGCCATCCTCTCCTTTTCATATATATATATATATATATATATGGAAAGGGCATCATCTCTCCATATCTTTCCTTCCGCTTTTGCTTTGGCCAGGGCAGTTTTTGTTTGCCCCTTGGAAGCCTGACATGGACAGCATGCTGGGATGAGCTCAAGGACGGCTCGCATTGCACCGTTCAGAGCTTGGATCGACTCCAACTTTCTTGCTATGATGTTCTCTTTCCAATCTTTATTCAAATATATTGCTATATGTTTTAATAACTCGACATTCCTACGGAGTGACCAACTGCTTGCATCTTTTGATGAATTTGTCTGAACTATCCATCTCCATACTTAGAGGCTGATTGAGAGTCTAGTAGAGGCCACTATTTTTTATCAATTTTTTTAAATGAGTTTCTTTTTAATAATCTCTCAGGGTTTTTAATATTAAACTGTTTACTTTGTGAACAAGGTTGTGTTGAATAATCAACATTTGGTTCCACATTAAAGAATAGTTTCATACCGGAAATAGTGGGGGCTAAAAGATTGCACCTCACATGCCCCTTTAAGTGAATCTTGGGGTGGTCTAAAATAATAGCCAACAATTAAGAAAACAGTGAATTATTGAAGCAGGTTGTGCTTTCAGCTCGCTGGGAGCCACTCGAAGCTTTATAAATAACATATAATAATTATTCAGCCAGCACGAATTTCATTATATTCACAGGTGTCATTGGACTCGTAACAAGTTGGTAGTGCAAGTTGAGAAATGGGAATCTGCATATCATCTGCATCTTCAGAGATACACCAGGCAGATGATGACCTTGAAAATGTCATGCATGTCCAAGAAAATATTGTTTCTCATGGAATTGAGAAGCTTGGTTCTCTATACTCCAAAGAAGGTAGCAAGGGAGTAAATCAAGACACTGCTGTTCTTCACCAGGTTGGTTGATGCTATTCATCCTTCACCAGATTTCACCTTTTCTTGTTTAAAAGTTTTGTTGCTGATTGAATCCTTTTCTATTTAAAGGGCTATGGGGGAGAACATGGAGCTTTCTGTGGAGTTTTTGATGGGCATGGAAAGAATGGTCACCTGGTGAGCAAGATTGTGAGAAATAGGTTGCCATCGCTCCTGCTAAATCAAAAGAATGCTTCATCAAAGATAAAGACTGTTAGGGACTACCACAACGAGAAAGCAGATGATGGTTCAGTAACAAGTGAGAGTTTCCATAAATGGAAAGAGGCTTTTATTAGTTCCTTCAAGGTTATGGACAAGGAGATCAAGCTCCAAGGAAGTCTAGACTGCTCCTGCAGTGGAACCACTGCAGTGGTTGTTTTAAGGCAGGTAAGAAAGCTAGCTGGTTTAGGTTTCAGCAGGCAAATCCTTCTTTTCTTTTCTCATTCTTGTGTTTGTTGTCTGGACAAATGAAACAGGGTGACGATCTTATTATAGCAAATCTTGGAGACTCGAGAGCAGTGCTGGGCAGAATATGTGATCAGAATGGAATCACGCCTGTTCAGTTAACTACAGATTTGAAGCCTGGAATACCAAGTAAGACATCCTTTCTTCTACAGTACAAGGCGGAATAATTACAGCAATTTTCATGATCCTATGCAAATTTATCCTCTCACTCATGGATCCTCTTATAATCCAGGCGAAGCAGAAAGAATAAGGAAATGTAATGGCAGAGTACTTGCTCTGAAGGAAGAGCCACACATCCATCGAGTCTGGCTGCCTCATGAAGATTCTCCAGGCTTAGCCATGTCTCGAGCTTTCGGAGACTTTCTACTAAAAAATTATGGCATAATTTCATTACCAGACATCTCTTATCACAGAGTAACACCCAAGGACCGGTTCATTGTCCTTGCATCAGACGGGGTAAGCCATTGCAGGAATCTTTTTATTTTTGTTTTTCAATGTTGAAGTACTAATCCCCGATTTGCGTTGCTTGCCTCCTGATTCTTAGGTGTGGGACGTGCTTAGCAACAAAGAAGTGGTGTCCATCATTTCGACAGCAGATAGCGAACTGGATGCGGCAAAGTCAGTGGTGGAGGCTGCCACAGCTGCATGGAAAAGGAAGTTTACTTCTTCGAAAGTGGATGATTGCACGGCGGTTTGCCTCTTCCTACAAAAGAGAAAACAGCAGTCTGACTTCATCTTTTAGCCAATGTTTGTAATGGTTGAGCGCCGCCCCTGTCTCCTTTTTAGTGCAGCCTGTGTTCATAAAGTTGTAATGCTGTCAGTTGTTTTCAGATTTCTTACTTGAGAAACCTTGAGGACCGGGTATATACTGTGCAGTGGGCACATGAATCGTTGAAAATGCAGAGATTTTACAGTAATAATAATAAAAAAAAACTAGTGAACACTATCGAGAACCGAGTATTAAACCCCATCCACTGATTTAAGTTGAAGCAATCCCCAAAAAATAAAAAATTACATGCCAGCCAATCGGCAACCAATCTTGTTGGATTTCAATGAAAATCTTATTTGAAAATTTAAAAACATATATATAATGTTTTGTGGTTAAATAATATACATGCATCTTTACTTGGTTTGAAATATAAGTTCCTCTATTTTTTAGATATTCCATCATTACAGGGTATCTTTGCTCGCTCTCATAAGCTTTGTTAATTCTCTAATTCATCAACTCATTGAATTTTTTTATATATTATTCATCAACTCAAATGTAAATGCAATGTTCATCATGGGCTGTCTGCGATAATTCATACTATCACTATTTATCAAGCCTTGTCATGCCCACAAGTATGATGTCACTTGCTTTATCATTGAAAAAACTTAACAAACTATCCATTTCTTGGATTCTAAAGAAATTTTCTCTAATTAGCTACATGCATTCTATTGACAATCATCAAAATGTTTTCTAATGTTGACTTTATCCTAGACTTTCAATCAACCACGAAGTTGCCTTTAATTGAAACAATGTTCTTCAAGCATATGTTACAAACATATGTTATCATAAACTTTCATGAAACTATTACCTCATCCAGAAATGCAACTCAAAACTCATCATTGTATGCTTAGTGTTATTCTCAATAAATTCCTCTCAACCCATGAAAAGATATGCGATGTTATCAATAATGATGTTTTTTTATCCTTATTCATGCTTTCAAGTGCAACTTGAATTAATGGACTTCAAAATAGAATGCCTTAGAGTTAGTCTTGGTGACGTTTATTTCTTATAACGTTTATAAAAATACACTCATGTGAGAACATCATTCAGGAGTTATAACTATACTTTTGCGGGACAAACAATATTTTAGCCTCATCCATCTCTATACCTTTTTCACTAACAACATATCCTGGAAAAATAATTTTATCCATGAAAAAGGCACACTTTTTCATAACCCAATTTTTGGGCTTCTCCCCAAAATAAAATAAAAATAACAAAATTAAAATAAAAGGTTTTTGGCGTCGGTAGAAAAATCATGGTGTAAATTTTGAAAATTTTCTGAGCCGAATCATATCTCTTTTGTGCCAAAAAATGAGAGAAAATACAAATTCAAGATAAAAATTAAGTCAAAAATCATAATTATATTTTTTATAAGCCAATTTGATTTAATCATGGGCTAATTCAAAATATTATTATGTTTGAGAATTAATTTAGGGTCCAATTGAAGAATTTAATTAAGTGCAAGGACTTAATTATGCTTTAAATTGGTTAAATTAATTTTATTAAGGGTTTAATTGATGAAAAATTGAATTCTTGAATTTAATTCGGGACTAATTGAGAAAATCATAATTTTTGGAGACTCAATTGAATTTTTTCAAGCTAATTTGGCATAATTAGGGATCAAATTGAAGAGAATTGAGAGTTTAATTGTCAATTGAGGGCCAAATTGTGTGAATTAGAAGTGAGGGATCAAAGTGAAAAAGGCGCACAAAGCCAAGGGTAATGTTGAAATTCGGACAAGGGCACAATTGCATAAAATTACAAATTTAAATCCAATTGGGGGTGCAATTAGAACAATTGAGAAGTAAAGGACCAAAACGCCAGCCACCACACCGCCAACCAGTCAGCCGCCGTGTCAGGCCAAACTTCCCTATAAATAACAACCATGCATGACGGAAAAAGGGGGGAAAAGAAAAAAAACTGGAAAAATGAAGGAAAGGAGAAAAACAAAAAAAAAATGGAGGAACCAGGGGAGGAACAGAGAAAAAAACATAAAAAAAAAACGAGTGAAGCGCTGGAGATTCAAGGAAATTTCAGCAAATAAAAACAAGAAAAATCACACAAAACCTTTTTCTTCCTCATTAGCCCTCTCTCTCTCCAGTTTCAATAGCCCCTCTCTCTCCCTCTCAAGAAACAACCCCCCCGTTGAGCTCTCTCTCTCTCTCCACTGTTGCAGGCCAACTACCTATACTAGAAGCTCCTCTTCTCAGCACCAGAAGCTCCCCAGCCATCATCCTTCTTCTCCAGCGACGAGCAGTAGAGAATAGCAGCGAACGGCAGCCACATACCCGACACTTCAAGAGCTCCCTCCGGCCACCACAAGCCTCCATTTTCGACGCCACCATGACTGGGAGAACCACCTCGACGTCCTCTACCCAGCGGCAGTGGTAGGTGACCCTCTCATCGTGGTCGGTCGACCACCATTACACTGTTCATGTAACACGTGAACAGTATTATTTCAGTTACTGTTCACGTTCTGTTTTCCTTTTTTTTCTTTTTTTGATTTGGGCTGGGCTGATGATAGCAGCCCAGCCCAGCTCATTTTGGATGGGCTCTGGCCCATCGTGCACAGCCTAAACCCTTATGGGCTTCCAGCCCGTGAGGACTGGAAGCGCAGCCCAAAACTGTCGGGGCTTCCACCCTATGAAGGCTGGAAGCCCAGCCCACATCTACCCTGGGCTTCCAGCCCGTGAAGGCTCGAAGCCCAGCCCACTGTGGCTAATAGCCCAACCCGTTAAATAAAAATTAAAAAATATATATTTTTTTATATATTTTTTTTACTACTATTATTATTGCAAAAAAATTTCAAAAATATAAAATATGTTGTTTTCCTACATACGGTCGTATTCCAAGATTTTCAAGCATATTTTTTGTAAAAAAATATTGCATCTTTCTCATGTTTTAAAATAAAATTGGATATCGTAACCAGTTTATGATTATCCATTAGAAGTTGGCCAAAATATCAAAAATAATCAAAACCATTTTTGTTTTATCTATAAGGGTGTAAATTTACATTGTAAAATACATCCATGGATAAAAAAAAAAGATTTTTACTACGGTGTAAATTTAAATTGTAAATTACATCCGTAGATAACAAAAAAGATTTCCTAACAGCGGTGTAAAATTACATCGTAAAGTACACCCGTAGATAAAAAATAAATATTTTTTTATGCAGTGTAAAAAAAAAAAGTAAGCTTAGAAAAAAACACAATCAAACGACAATGCAGCTTACCTTAGGTAGGGTGCACTGGGGTTGATGTGTCTTCCCCTTGCACAATAAGTCCCCTTATCCAGACTCTCGCAGACCAATAAGTTCCTAGTAACCTTAATATTAGGTGGCAACTCCTAATATTTATAGTTGTAATTTTTACGGCTATAAAACAAATACCCCCCATTTTCACCGCGCGCCGTTGTCTCCCCAAACCGCGGGGGGACGATGGGGCTCAAAGCGCAAAAAATCACCGTCGCGACATTTCATATTAGCATATAAGAGCTATTTTCTAATAACATCAAAAACTTAATTTAAATTATCTATATGCTCATCAAACTCATTATAAATTAAAATATCATCAAAATAGACAACTACAAACTTACCAATAAAAGTATGCAAAACATGATTCATCAATCTCATAAAAGTAGTAGATGAATTAGTAAGTCCAAAAGGACATAATCAACCACTCATACAAATCATATTTAATTTTAAAAATAGTTTTTCATTCATCCCCTTCTTTCATCCTAATTTGATGATAATTATTTTTCAAATCAATTTTTGAAAATATTTTATACTTATGCAATTCATTAGACATGTCATCTAGTTTAAGAATAAGATGTTGATACTTTGGTATGATGTTATTGATAGCCCTACAATCAACACAAATTTTCCAAGTCTTGTTTTTCTTTGGTACAAGAAACACGGGAAATTCACAAGGACTCATGCTCTCACGAATGTATCCTTCCAATATCAACTCTTCCACTTGTCATTGAAGTACCTTAGACTCTTCAGAATTGCTCTTATATGTTGCTCCTAGAATAAAGTCGATTTGATGTTCAATTCCTCTAATTGGTGGCATGCCACTAGGAATCTCTTTTGGAAAGGTATCTTCAAATTCCTGTGAAAGAACTTTATCAACACTAAGAACACAAGAAATCAAATCATCAGAGTTAAAGTATGGCTCCTTTTACATAAGTAAAATATAGGCAATCCATAAAGATAAACAAGTTTAAGATCACTAGATTTTGCAAAGAAATTATGGTTTTTAACCACTTTTCTTACACACTCTTCTTTTCTCACCTTTCTTTTTTTCTTCTCTCCAATCATTTTCTCTCCACTCTTAGCCTCCCTTCTATTTTTATTTTTTTGTCGTGACCCTCCTCTAATTTCCTAAGGACTAAAATTTTTTCTCCTTTTGTTTCTAGCTCATGGCTAAGTTTATTTTCACTCTTCCTCACATTCTCACCATGTTATTCGTCGTGTTCCTTAGCCGAATCTCAGTGCTCTTCCTTATAGCTTTTCTATAAATAAATTTGATCTTCATACATTTGGTGTTAGTGGGGTAAGTGTATAAATTCTTTCATCCTTCTCCAATGAATATTTGTTCTTAAACCCATCATGCTTGGTTTTTTTATCAAATTGTCAAGGCCTCTCAATAACAAATAAGTAGAATGTATAGGCATAACATCACATAACACTTTTGATGTGGACCAACCCAAAAATACAAACAAGGATCCATTACATATTCCAAATGGTCCAATGACATGGTCTAAGACAAAGACGTTGAAAGAGGGATAAAATGCATTGGTTTTGAAGGTTTTAACCAAGTCAGAATTGCAAGGTCCATTGGAGTATCAAGATAAGACCCTAGTACATCTTATTCATGTGTAAGATGGGTTCAATACATCTTTATTTGGGCCATAAAGTGAGGACAACAAAGGAAACAAAAAATCTTATTACGACTTGGAAATAACATGGGTGACTACCTTTTTCTTTTGTTTCTTGGATTAAGGGGTTGGATGAAAGGCTATAAATAAGCCTTATATCAGCTCTATAATATTTTACTCTTTTCATCAGAACATGGATTTAATATCATGGGCTTTATTTAATTATGTTAGCTATATCCCAAGACTTGTTTGGGTTTAATTAGTATTTTATTTTCAGCTAGGATACAAAGCTTGTTTGGATTAAGTTATGAGCTTTTAAGTTTAGGGTTTTGGTTCAGTTTTGAGTATACCTCATATAAGTCCACATAAGGGTCCATTAGGATTAGTTTTTCAAGAACTATATAAACTCATGTAAGTTGAATTTCAGCAGTCATTGGTAAATATTTTTGAATTTTTTAGTTTTATATGTGAGAGTGATTATTGTATTTTTTAGTTCTTCAATGAACTGAATCTGACTAATCAAAAATTAGATGGCTTCATGGCGTCATTCTAGTCATTCCAATAATGTTGGTGCCTTGGGGTAGGTTTCTATTGTATCACACTCCTATCAGATATATTTTGATTTTCCAGGATAATATCTTAGTCTTGATTGTGGGTTGCATGATCATGAGGTTCGCATCAACTTCATCCTTATACTTGCCTGCTAAAAAAGAAATCATCATAAGTAACAACACCATATTCATTCAACCATTGAAGCTGATAAGGTCTCTCGTGCCTTATGGTATTCAATTCTAACTTTCTAATCAAAGTAACACTAGCAACATTAATACAACTACCACAATCAATTATTATATTGTATGTCTTATTGTTGATTAGGGATCTAGTATGGAAGATGTTCTCCCTTTGTTACTTCACATCATCCTCTTTAGTCTAAACATTAAGTGACCTTCTAATCACCAACATTTGTTCGCATCCTTAAATGGTGGCTTGTCATCACAATCATACTCCTCAATAGTAGACTAGAATCTCTCCATCATCTTTTAGAATCATAACTCGATGATTTGCACACTCTAATACATAGTGTTATAATTCATGGAGGTAAGTTTGATAACTTTAGAAGTCACCAAGGGCTTCGATAGTGCACTACCCTCTCTCTTATAATTCAAATTCCAACTTGAAGAAGACCTCAAATAAGTTCACTCTCTAAAATAGTATTTTGGAACATACCTCTTCTTCATTATTGTTTTCAACTCCACCTGTATACTAACTGGTCTTTCTTTATTTCTTCTTCATTCTACCAATCTCTCCCACCAAACCATGATATAATCAGTAAACTCCACTTCAGTTAACATAACATACTTTTCTTCAGAGTATTTGTGAATGTCAAAAATCATCTCTGCCTATTTTCCCCAACAAAGTGAGCTTCCATATCAGTTTTTCCCTTAGTGGTTGGAAATTTTAACTTAATACTACCTATATTTTGGTCTACATCCAACAAATCATCAAAATTCCATCTATGCTCAAAATCTCTATGTAGTCGAATATGTCCCCTCCTTGGTCACTTCTCAGACTTCTCTCCTCTGTGTACGGAACCCCCTACCACGGTTAAGATCATTTTTGGCTTCATCTGCAGAGTTTTCAAAAACACTTTCCTCCTTCCTAGCTTCTTTACCCTTTTTACTATATCCCTCATATAACCTAATTTCCAATTTTTTAATCCTAGTCATCAACTCAACAAACATATATTCCACTTGTTGTTGTATTCTCGAAAACCCATCTTTTAGGATTTCATTCTTCTTCTTTGGCATGTTGTTAGAAGAATTTTTTTTTCTTATATAAACATGCATGAAAATCATTAGCAAATAAAAAAATAACACCTCAAACTCTTGTGTTTCACACAAATTTATAGGTTTTTCACTCTACTATGCTCCTTATGCTTTTTCCACTCAATTAACTTTCTTTAGTTCTTGAAATCACTTAACAACAATTCATAAAAAAAAAATAGCCAACTACATAGTGAATTTTTAAATTTGATATAGACTTAAGAAGCAAGAAATTTACAAAACTAACAAAATTAAACTACAAGGACAAATTTATGAGTAACAATGCAAATTTGTGCGAATAATATGATAATTTGAAAACATAAAAAAACTAAATGGAATCAATAATACTAAAGATATCCATTATCCAAGCTAAAAAAAAATCAAGTCAACAATGATATAATCTGGAAAAAAAAAAAAGATAAAAAGCAACACAAATTTTCAATGACCAGTTTTCTTTCTTTAATTCTTGACCAAACTCCAGAATATTGATTTTCCTCTCTTTTCTATTTTTTTTCTTATTTTTTCAACAATAATCAAAATTGTCAAGATCAAGCTTTTTTTTTTAATACCAATTTGCAATCAAGAAAAAAATTCAATAACACATTTTCTTATGTACAAATTGTCGTAAAATGGCGAATTCAACAATAACACTATTTTATGATTTTGTGTTCAACAATTCAAGAGGATATAAGAACCCTAATATTTTTATTATTTTTTAATATATGTGGCTAAAAGTGATATAGAATAAATCAAGAAATAAAATACATAAATTGTTGGATATAATCTGTGATTAGATCTACTCTGATACCAATTGATGTGAATCCTAGTGAAATTGAATGGAATTCATGAGCCCAAGATCTATCTGATCCAAGTTTACTGAAAATAAGATGAGTTTATCAAAATGTAAGACTTGCTCAAAGGCAACAAGACTATAAATCAATCCAATCACAATTTTTACACCTGAAAATGAGCAAAAGGAGATAAATTCATAATAAAGATTAGTCAATTATTTGAAGAGTTGAAAGTTCAATTAACAACCAAGATGGGAAGCAAAGGTAGGAAAAAATTGAAATATTATTAGCCAAAAACACTTCCCTAAAATTATTATTAAGAGTATTTATACCCCAAGCCATAAAAACCCTAATTTCTCTAATGGGTCACTTATAAACACAATTTAAGTAATAATCAACTCAAACTAAAACTAGCCCAAATTAATTAAAATAAATAAAATAAACAAGTTTGAAATCCAAACAATTGTTTCCTTATAAAATAAAGAATGTTTAATGGTCCATCTAATTTAATAAGACAAGTTCAATTATTTTTGCATTCTGCTTGACAACAATAAAACTCAACTTCAAATGGATGATTCTCTCTCGTCTTAAGGAATTGTAAAGTGTGAAATTTACCAATAAAAAGGTATGGATGCTAGTTTCCATCCCAACTTAACTTACCTCCAAATTAAACTTGAAAATCCAGTTATGATAGAAAGGTATCGAAAGATCAAATTGACAGAATCTAGTCTTCTTCTCTCAATCCTTATGTATTGGTTTCCACCAACAAGCCCCTCTTGAATATGAATAAAATTAATCATGTTTTTTTTCCTCATTATTTAATATTCTGAAGCCCACCTTAACCCACGCATCTTGAAGAAATTCATTGGAAGCCTCTTTGAACCTCTTAGCTTTAAACCTTGTAACTGCAACCTCTAATTAATCTTTTTGAGCTTGGATTGCATCAAATACATTTACCTTAGGTATGATTCTTTATAGTGATGATATCTCACTTCAGAACAACAAGTTCTTACCTTAGAAATCCTCTCTAACTAGTTAGGGTCTTTAATAACCAAATAATAACCATTATTGCCTTGTGACAACTCTTATTCATAAGTTTTATATCTTTCCCCCCTAATGATAAAAAAACATTTTCCCTTCTAGAAAAAAGAGTGGGTCACCTTGATGTTAGCTATGAAAAAAATAAGAGGTCATATTTTTATTAAAGGGTTAGAATTAGAGAAACAAGTGAAGAAGAAGTTAAATCTTAATAGGGTTCTGGTTGTTTGAGGTTATGAGAAACACTCCTAGTATTTATTGAGATATTTCTATATAATAAAACTATCATCTTAATATCAATTGAGGTCTTATAGCCCTTTCTATAAACTCTCTAGCCCCAACAAACAAGTTGTTCTTAGGAATATCCATTCAAAACACCTTTGACTTTACTAGTTACTCAACTTAGAATTACCATATTTAAAACTTATTACAAAAAATGGTTACTTACTTTACAAAACTCTTGTTTTATAAATTCTAACAAACTGAAGCAAACCACCACCACAATGGACTGGAAATTCTTTGAATAATATCTCTATAACATGAAACTCCTTTAAAAAACATTATAATGGTTAGAAGAAGAAGGAAGTAACAACCTTTTAGGTCATTCTCACAAACCCTCATATTCATTTTTGAACCTTTAATATGTTTAGTCATAATTATTTATAGGAAACAAAACAAAAGGACAATTAATAAGTAACAAATCATGTTTGAGGCATATGATCCAAAACACGAATGCAACATGAACATGAAGTGTGGAATGAAGTTTTTTTTTTTTTTTTTATCAACAATAAATGATGGGTTTAAGGTTTATTTAAAATACTAGGCAAATGATTTAAAACCTGAGGCAAGCCTAAACCTCAAAACTAATAGGTCACATATAACATGTTTTAGGTGCAAAGCCTAAGTGCATTTAATACTTTTTTAGGCTCAAGCATGCCATGTGGCGTAAAACCTTTTACATCTAAGATTAGCTACACAACTTCTAAATTGTCTAGTTGACCAAACTAGCTCGTAACCCACTAGAATACAAGAAAGCTAATAATAACAAACAACATAAAATCTTAAAGTAGTCTGGATATTTTTATTTCTCAATAATTCACCAGCTCATTTAGTCTTACTTTCAAGAACAATATTTACTTTTCTAAACTAAATAAAAAAATAAAATAAAAATAAGAGAAAATCATTTTCCTTAAAAAAAAAACCATGCATCAATCTCACTGAGTCCTTTCATGTTAAATTTTACATAAAAAAACATCAATTGACAAATGATTTAACTTCTACTAATAACTTTTCAAGTAATGAATTGCAAACCTCATCTACTTTTGTGATGAAAATAAACTTGCAATAAAAAAGGATTGATATAGTTTAAATCAATAATTTTCCAACACATTATTCTAAAAGCTAAAAGAGGTCTTGGTTTTGAATAATAATTTTCACTGTTCATCTAGACTTAGATCATTATAGATAGAAATAGTTAAATTACTAAATAACATTATTATTATTTGTATACCACAAGTAAACAAAGAAAGCGCTTGGCCTGGTGGCTAGAGCACGCCCACTCGAGGCGTGGCGCAGGAGTTTGAATCTCTATGGCAACAAATTTTTAGAATAGTTAAATTATAAAATTATACTATTACTATTTGTATCCTACACTTGATCAAAGAAGGCGTTTGGCCTGGTGGCTAGAGCTTGCCCAAGCGAAGCGAGGTCTGGGAGTTTGAATCTCTGTAGCGATGAATTTTTGAAATAGTTAAATTTTAAATTATATTATAATTATTTATATCCTACAACTGACCAAAGAAATCACTTGGCCAAGTGGTGAAGGTGGCATGTCCGGGCACGGGGCGTGGGAGTTCGAATCTCCCTACCAGCGAAAATGATTTTTGAGTCATGAACAATGAAAACATTGTTCATTACTGTTTAACATGTTTTTTTCTGG
The DNA here is from genome assembly GCA_015731905.1 of Salix dunnii. Taxonomy (NCBI): domain Eukaryota; kingdom Viridiplantae; phylum Streptophyta; class Magnoliopsida; order Malpighiales; family Salicaceae; genus Salix; species Salix dunnii. The sequence continues at coordinate 5,350,300 of CM027676.1, forward strand.
TCTTCTTCTTCTTCTTGTTTTTTTTTTATAACTAGGGTGTCTGAGTCAGTTTATGTGCATCACGATAAATCTTTGAACTTACTTTTTTTTTCACAATTTTCACAATTTATTACTATTTGAAAATATGTTTTTCCCTTTTTTTTCGGGCTTCTATTTATTTTTTTTTGCTTTTTTATAATTGCAGTGTGAGGGCCAGTTTACGCGCACCATGATTATTTTCTAACGTATATTTTTTTTTATATAACCGAGATAGGTTACACGCGCTACGAATAATCCTCGGACTCACTATTTTTTACATTGTTTTCTAGTTTTTTTTCCACTTATATTTTTTTTTATAATTGGATGTCTGAGCTATTTTATGTGCACTACAACTATTATTTTATAGATAGCCAAAGGAGATCGCAATTTAAAACAGTAATGAACAATGATTTGTACTGTGATTTTTCGTTGTTCATTACTATTTGAAAAAGTGAACTGAACTGTAGTTCAGGTGGGAGATGAGAGGAGTGTTTGAAGATAGGTTTGGAAATCGCTTATGAACAAATTTAACAATTTTTTATTTATATTTTAAATTAATAAAAAAAACTGTATTTCTAAATGATTTTGATATGCTGATGTCAAAAATAATTTTTTAAAATTAAAAAAATATTATTTTGATGCATTTCTGAACGAAAAACACTTTCAAAAGCAACTTCAATCACACTCCCAAACAGGCACGGCATGTGGTGGAGGTGGAAGGAAAAAAACGAATTGAACTACTATATAAATTTTGTCATTTAAATGACATTTATTATATATATGTTTTTAATTTTGATCCTTATCCTTTTAATTTTAGATTTTATTTTAATTCCTTTATTTTTTTTATATTTCTTGAATGGTTTTTATTTTTTTATGTTTATGTGTACATGCTCTTAGTTTTTGTTTTTAATTTTCATTATTTCCACTACTATTAAATTTTTTTATTTAATGTTTAAATTTTAATTTATTCTTCAAGTCAAATAATTTTTTAAAATCTAATAATATTTATTTTGTGTTGTCATTTTTTAATTGCTTTTTTCTTTATATTTTTAGGAGTTAAAATTTCTAATTATTATAGATAAGGCATTCAAAATAATGATAACGATTATTTGTAAGTGTTTTTTTCTTATAAATATGTTATACTAATTATGCATTTTTATATTTATTTAATATTAGCATCTTAAAATTATATATAATATATAAATAATTAAATTCCTTAGGTTCTTTTAAAAAAATATAAATAATATCAGTATTCTGAAATTTGTGTTATCGATAGTATGAAAAATAAAAATTATAATATGAATTATTTATAATAATATTTATAATGACACCTACAATAATTATGATAATTTAACAATCATGATAATAATAATGACAATTATAATCGAAATAATTCATCAACTAATGTTATTTTTCTTTAAGGTTGACTTCTGCGGGTTTTTATGTGTGATATTTTATATCTAATATCACATAAATAAAAAAAAAAAAAGTGATATGTAGATGAAACGGGTACAAAATAAGAGCAGTTTATCTACAATGAAAAAATATACAAGTCAATTGCTCTCCACTTCATCGTATCCATAAACAAATTTTTTAGCATGCAAAATATATTAATGGTCTTAGATTTTTTTATAACTTTATATATCTGAGCAAAACAATTAGCCTACTAATACAAATAAAAATTCTAATAAAATTAAAAGTCAAAACTAAGAGTATAGATACATAAATACAAATAAATTATTTAAAATTATACGAAAATTACTGAAAAAATAAAGGCATCAAAACTAAATCAAGAAATAAAATAATTATTTATTTTTTCCTTATCGCACTTTTAATTTTTTAATTTAATCCTTCCTTTTAAATTATTAATATTTTTTATTTTTATTTCGGCCCATATGCTTTTAATTCTTTATTTTAATTCCTTTATTTTTTAAATATATTTCTAAATAGTCTCTATTTTTATCCATGTTCACCGTGACACAAATCACTATGGACAGTAACAGTAATGCTCAAGTTCTGGGTCGGTTCAGGTCGATTTGATTCTTTCGATTCGATCAGTTCACCAGTCACGTCAATGTAGCTCTTTATTGTGATATTTCTATTTAGTCCCTGAACTTTCAGTTTTGTTTCCTGGTCCTTATTATCATTATATAAGTTTTGATTTATTTTAATTTGATCTTTCAATTGAAATTGATTGTATATTATAGTGTCATTTAGTTCCCCATTCTTTGTATTTTTGAATTAGTCTGAAATCCTTAATATTTTTTGTATCAAAGTTTTGAATTATTTTATTTTTATCCTTCCTTGCAAATTTATTAAAAATCCTCAATATTTTCGGTATTAAAGTTTACTAATTTAAATTAAAATATTAAAATAACCAGTTACAACATGTATAAAATCATTTAATTTCCTATATCAAAAAAAGCCTAGAAATAGCATTCAAAATAATGATAATGATTATTTTTAGTTTTTTCTTATAAATATGTAAAATTAATTATATTTTTTAATATTTATTTAATATTATTGCCTGAAAATATATAGAGAGAGAGAGAAAAAATCATTTATGACATATTTTATCTATTATAATTTTATTAATTAAATATTAAAATAACTAATTATAGCAAACAAAACATTTAAATTTATTTTTTAAAAAATATTTTTATTTATAATATTTTAAATTTAATAACAATTTATTTTTTATATAGCAAAAAACTCAATACGGCGCGGGCGATCTGATAGTAAGCATTTAATGGAAGAAGCCCAAATATAAGTAGTTTGACCAGCAATATCTCTATCAACCCTAATATTTCCACTCGACAACCATAAGGGCTATTACCTCATCATTAAATTATGTATTGTGATGTTTTTTGTACTTTATCCCTATTTTTATTCAAGGGAGTGTGGTATATAAATATAAGATAAAATAGAGGACGTTGTCTCTCACAGGACACAGCAAGTTGTTTTCTAGGCCCACTCTAGCGTCTACCGTCGTCGTATATCATAAGTAGAATCAACCTGATCCTGGCCGTCGGATTCTTTAGGACCCACCCAAGTATAAAGATTGTATTATTCCCTTTGAATGACCAATATACCCCCATACAAATCCACGACTCTTTCACCAGCCGATCAGACCCCATCTTTCATGTGTCTATACTGATCACTGTCATTTGTTGTTTCCTTGGATTTACGTACTTGGTTTCATCGCATTACTGCATCCAAACTTGAAATTCCACTCAAATAAATGGATACCTTTTGACTGATGATTTAAAATTTTGAAAACCATTCCAAGAAAAGCTACTGTCACTGCCCTTTATAGCTCGTTTTTCATTAGAATTCTCGTAGGTTCTACATGTCTGGCTCATCGAAAAGGCTCATTAACTTGCATTATGTGTGGATTTTTGACAGGGATGCCTACCAGTCCTTACCTCTATGACAGCTGATGATTTGATTGATGTCTTCAAAAAGAAGCATGCATCTCTGGGACCTATAAAAGCTCCATAATTACGAGTTAGTCTGAGTTAGTGGACTCGAGAGCAGCTGGGAACCTATTGCCCTGGAGAGAATCCTAGCCCTCCCCCAGAATATGAAACCTGTTTGGGTGACTTGTACAGTGTTGCTTGGATGGAGGATAGGTATGTATGGTGTTAGTTTTGAATTTTATATTTGTGCATATGCAAGGGAGTCAGTGTTATATTGTCACACACTCGTAATAGTCAGTTAGCAATTAGCAGTTTATTATAATTAGCAATCAGTTAGCATTTGTTAAAATTGTTATTTCTATTATGCATGAATATCAGGCATTGCAGACTGAATATCTACATTCAGTTACTCTGCTATTGCAAGGCTATATAAGATCATCTCTGATATTCAAAAAAGATAGATCATTCATCTAAAAACTTTTGAGTTCTTAACATCTGGTATCAGAAAATGTCATAAAGGTTGATCAAAATTTGAAAACAGTAGTTCTTTCAAAGGCAGCAAGGAGATGGCAACCAAAAACAATTTTGTTCAACCATCAATTCCAAGACTTGATGGTCACTATGATCATTGGTGATGCGGGACACGAAAATAATAATACGAAATAAGCAATAAAATAAGAACAAAGCTTTAGAGAAAGAAATTAGAGAAGAAAGAAACAAAAGCTTAGAGAGAAATAAGCTTAAAGTAGAGAGAAGAGGGGATTAGGGGTTTGCAAAGTCTGCATTTTTTATCAATATTCATCAAAAGTCCCTTCCAAAATGATTGAAGAGCATATAAATAGTAAAACCCTAAAACATAAAGTTATTGGGCTCGGCCCATCAAATAAAATGTTTAACATCAATAATTTCAAATAAAATAAAATAACGGGCCCACATGGGCTTAGTCTCCCAACCAAAGCGTGACAGGCTGGGCCGTCTTATGATGTCTTCGTCCATATACTCGAGTAATATGCGGTGTAGGTCTGGTGTCCCCACCAATTGGGCAATGCTTATGGAAAATTTCTTGCGATCCAAAGAATTCTGAAGCAGTAACTACCAATGATCATGGTAACGACTTAAACAATAATTTTGATGTGATGAGTGATGGAAGACTTATAGTCCCATATGGTAGAAGACACAGACAGCAACCTATTTGGATGAGGGATTATGAAAGTGGGGAAGGACAAAGTGGGGAAAGACTCTCTGAAGAAGAAGATATAGCTAACTTAGTTATGTTTGTTGCTGCTGACCCTATTTGCTTTGAAGAGGCTGTCAAAAGTAAAACATGGAGAACTACCATAGATTTAGAAATACAAGCTATAGAAAAGAATGAGACATGGGAACTGATAGACTTACCAGCAGGGGGAAAAACTATTGGTGTGAAATGGGTATATAAAACGAAGCTCAATAAGAATGGGGAGGTAGACAAGTTCAAAGCACGTCTCGTTGCAAATGGGTATACTCAACAATATGGAGTTGATTACAATGAGGTTTTTGCACCCATAGCAAGACTAGATATTGTTCGATTGATATTGGCACTTGTAGCTTAAGGATCATTTATCAATTGGACGTCAAATCAGCATTCTTGCATGGCAAATTAAGTGAAGAAGTATTTGTTGAGCAGCCTCGTGGATATGAAGTCAGAGGACATGACTAGAAAGTTTAAAAACTGAAAAAGGCACTCTATAGACTGAAGCAAGCTCCTCGATCTTGGTAAAGTCACATAGAATCATATTTTCTAAAAGGAGACTTTGAAAAGTGTTCTCATGAACCCACTTTGTTCATCAAATAGAATATACAAGGTAACATTATGATTATAAGTTTGTATATTGATGACCTCATATTCACTGGCAATGATAAGTCTATGTTTGCTATGACGGACTTGGGTGCAATGAGGTATTTTCTTGGAGTGGAAGTAATACAAAAAACTAGTGGTATTTTCATAAGCCAGAAAAAGTATGCAATTGAGGTATTAGAAAGGTTTGGAATGGACAAATGTTATTCGGTTCATAGTCCAATTGTTCCAAGAGAAAGGTTGCAGAAGGATGAAGATGGCGAAAAAATTGATAGTACTTATTATAAATAGTTAGTTGGAAGTCTCATCTACTTGATTGCCACACGGCCAGATGTCGTGTTTGCTATAAGTCTTGTTAGTAGATACATGGAACACCCCACAAAGATACGTTTACAGGCAGCAAGGAAGATATTAAGGTACTTGAAAGGGACAATTGATTATGGAGTGTATTACAAGAAGGAAGGGAGAAAAGAGTTTATTGCATATACAGACAGTGATTATGCGGGAGATTTAAATGACAGGAAGAGCACCTCTGGATATGTATTTCTCCTTGGTTCTGCAGCAGTATCTTGGCTTTCTAAAAAGCAGTATGTGGTATCCTTATCTTCTACAGAGGTTGAGTTTATAACTGCAGCTGGATGTGCCTGCCAAGCAGTTTGGCTGAGAAAGATTCTGACAGGACTTGGACACACACATAGCAATCTTACAACTGTCTACTGTTATAACATCTCAACAATTATACTTGCCAAGAATCCTGTAATGCATGGACACAACAAACACATTGATGTTCGGTTTCATTTCCTCTGTGAACTTACAAAGGATGAAACAATACAACTAATTCACTATGATACTCAAGAACAAGCTGCAGATGTGATGACGAAACCCTTGAAGCTTGCAGCATTTATAAAGATGCGTGAATTGATGGGAGTATGTTCATTCATGACTGTAACTTGATTACTGACACAATCAAGGTTACGGGAGGATGATAAAAGTCAGTTAGCAGTTAGCAGTTTGTTGTAATTAGCAATCAGTTAGCATTTGTTAAAATCATTATTTATGTTATGCAGGAATACCATGCATTGCAGACTGAATATCTACATTCAGTTACTCTGCTATTGTAAGGCTATATAAGGCCATCTCTGATATTCAATAAAGGTAGATCATTCATCTAAAAACTTATGAGTTCTTAACCAAATCACCATTAATTTAGTTGTTTTTTCCACTCCTCTAATATAAAAGAACATCAAATATTAGTGAAACAACAAAACTGTCAAGGCATGTAGGATTAACTGGATTCAACAGTGAGAAGATGTGCATAACTACTGCTACTTTTATATGCAAGTTTTTTCACATGTTTTTAACCATAGAAATTACCTTTCTGCTCTAGTTCCCTTACTCTGTATGACATCCACACTTCATGCTAAGAATGGACGGACCTGACGGCTTAATACGAACCGTATGATAACAGGGTTGGATATAACGGAGAGCTAGGGGTGTATCAAATTCTGGGTTTGAAAGGGGAAGAGAAAGAGAGCATTTGCTTCGTATTACTAAAGAAGAAGAAGAGAAGCAGCTCCTGTAATATCGATTGGCTCTTCTTCACTTTTCACTTGTAAGTCATGCTCTCTAGTGTTCCTTCCACGCTGGATTTTGATTTTGAAGACTGGCTTCGGTTGACTGAATTTTGTAGAGAGAAGGTATCGGAATTGTGTTTCATTACTTACAAGTTCAGGATTTGAGACACAATTCGATTTCTGCTGATGTTTTTACTGGTTAATTCTCCCAAATAAACGTGAGTTTGCTTTTCATCAATGTTTTGCAGACATGTTCAGGGATGTTTAGGAGTGTGGTTGTGATTATTTTTTAAAGTGTTTTTTATTTATAAATATATTAAAATAATTTTTTTTATTTTTTAAAAATTATTTTTAATATTAACACATCATAATAATTTATAAATATCAAAAAATAATTTATTTAAAAAAAAATTAATCTTTTACCAAGAAAACAGTTGAACTACAATGCCAAGCGGGGGCTAAGCAGTTTCACAGGGGACTTGGAGGATTTCTTGACAGAGTGTACAGTTAAAGGATACATTTAAATCAGATTTATTTTCTTGAAAGTATTTTTATTTAGAAATATATTAAAATAATATTTTTTATTTTTTTTAATTATTTTAATATTAATACATAAAAATAATATTAAAAAATTAAATTTAAAATAAAAATAATTATTTCTTAAAATTTTTCAAATTATTTTTTTAAATTTTGTTTCAAATATCAAATCTCAAGATTGACAGTTTCCTAAATGCAATTTACTTGGCCTCTCTCTCTCTGCTTTTGGTCTCCCGCAGGCTACAGTGTTCAAGTTTCTGTGGTATTCAATTCGATTGAGAATCAATTCAACAAATTTGAAGTTACCATGTAAAGCATCGATTTTCTCTTCAATTACTCTCTCACCCTCCATGGATTCTGCTTGAGATATTCCTTCTCTTCAGGCCAATATCTTTCTTTGTTACTTGAGCTCACTGTCTGATTAACATTTTAGCTGTCAATTGTTCTTGACGCGTCCTTCCTTTCTCCTGAGATTGTGAAATTACTGTTAACTGTTCATTCACACTAATTTTACTGTAGATTATAACAGTGCATTTCACTGCCTTCCCCATTGCATTCTTTTGCCAGTTGTTCATACTAATTAATTAGCTTAAACAGTGTCCAAACCGCAGGTCCTTATCTGCTACTGTTCATTTGAACAACGTTCAAAGATGTCCAAACCACAGATCATCACCACCTGGCTGAGACTTGCTAGGCAAACAGTGTCACAATGCAAATATCATCTTCCACTGTTGTTCAACAGTGTCAAAATGCAGAAATAATCTTCTGCCGCTATTCATGCAAATTAAAAACTAAGTTTGCTAGAAAGTGGTTTTTTTTGTAAAGTGAATTCCTGAAAAGTGAATTCTTGGAAAGTGAATTTTTGAAAAGTAAATTCTGATGTTTGGCAATGTTATGGAAAGTCCCTGTTTGTTTGCTGGAAAGTGATTTTTTTTTTAAAGTGAATTCCTGGAAAGTGAATTTCTGAAAAGTGAATTCCGATGTTTGGCAGTGTTATGGAAAATGAACTGGAAAATACTTTCCAGTGTTTATTTGTGTTATGGAAAATAAACTGGAAAATAATTTATTAATAAATTAATTTTTTTTTCAAGTTTATTAAAATAATGAGGAACAAATCTTACAAATTAAAAAATTGAATGAGAATGAAATTGAAAAAAAATATAATTTCATAAATTATCTCAAATAAAATAAATAATAATCAAAATAATAGAGATCAAATCTAAAAATTAAAAAAAAATGAAAGGTAAATAAATTAAAATAATAATAATTAACATTTCATAAATTATTTCAAAAAAAATAAGTAACAATAAAAAAAATGAGAACCAAATTTGATAGATAAAAAATTTCAATAAAAAAATGATAAGAAAAAAGCAAATAACAATTATAAAAATAAGGACCAAAATTAATATAAAAATTAAATTTTAAGAGATGGAATTGAAAAATAAATATTCAAAACAAATTATATATAGCAATCAAAAGTTTGAGGATCAAATTTGATATAATCAGCAAATAATGACATTTCTAAATTTTTCACAACTTCCGAAAAGTGTTTTCCGCTCAAATTTTCCGGAAAACACTTTCCTGAAAACCAAGCCAAATTTTTCTTTGACTGGAAAGTGTTTTTCATTGATTAACTTTCTGGAAGATAAACAAACACAGAAAAATTTAAAAAATAATTTTCTAGAAAATAAATTACAGAAAACAAACACAGTCCAAGTAAAAGAACCCAGATCAAGAGAGAACATGAAACGGAGACAACATCCGATGATTGACTCTCAGTCCAGGGAGATCAAATCATACTTGAAAATAAAACAAACACAATGAGTAAAAGTAAAACATAAAACCCACGATTCAATTCATAATACGAAGGGAGAAAGAGAGAAGACTACGGGAATTGTCATTCCTAACGCAAGGGATGCTCTTCGATGCAGCGGTGCCTGTGATCGCAAACGAGCACGTGTCAGCTCGGTGCCATCGCCATTATTCCTTACACAGTTACACGAAGTAATCGGCATGAATTTGAAGTCTCTGTTTGTTCACGGAAAAGAATTTTTCTAAAACGGTTTTTACGAGGTAACTCTTTTAAGAGTAAATCATTTTTTAATATTTTATAGTTTTATAAAAAATAAATTGGAAATTTTTATTATTAAAAAAAAAAGCTAAATTAAATTGTGGTTTTACTGTTCAAATTTACTGTAGTTCTAGAAATAGATTATTGTGGATTGTAATAGTGAAATTATTATTTCTGCCCCTGCCTTCGCCTCAGCTTAAACCTTCCAATCACAGGTATTTATGATTTTTTATATTTTTATATACAGTAAAATAACTATAATACCCCCTAAAAATACAAAAAAATTATAGTTGTTAGTAGCCGATAATTACATACTTTCATTGCACAGTGAAATATTTTTTTTTACCCCAACAAGATAAAACATAAGCTTTTCATGCAAGGTAGTTCGGACATTACATTTTTTTTTTTTGAAAATGTGCAACTATGGCCAAAACAAAAGTTTTTTTTTTGAAATAACCCTTTTACCCCACTAAGACAAAACAAAAGTTATTCCTACCGGGGTAGTCCAAACATTGAATTTTTTTTTAAATGTGTAACTATAGATATACCCTCATATAAGATAAAATGCAAGAGTTAGACGCAGGGGTATAGAGGCAATTTATATTTTTATTATCATTATTTACTATTGATTTGTCCAACGGATGTGCCCACAGTTTCGTCATCACGCCCCTCTCAGGTGGCGCATGTGGCATCATTAGGCAGTAAAAAATGTTCGTTTGGCGTCTTCCTGGATGCGCCTCCATGTCCTCCACCTCATGGTTATGCGTGTGGCGTTTAAAGGTGGTCGACGACGTGATAATGGTCGGGTCAAGTTTTTTTCCCCTTTTCTCTCTTCTACAGGGCAAAGTACACGAAAGTCCCCGTAGTGTATGGTTGTTTTATGTCAATCCCTGAGCTTTTGATTGATCAATATGGTCCTGATTTCTGTTATAAAAGTTTTAATTTATTTCAATTATGTCCCTGTAAGGAAATTGATTATATATGGATTTTTCAATTTGGTCCTTATTCTTTTAATTTTAAGTTTTCTATTAAATCCCTTAATATTTTCAGTATAGTAGTTTTTAATTTTTTAATTTTGTCTTCCGATTGAATTTGATTATATATTTTGTTTTCATTTTTGCCCTTATACTTTAAATTTTTTTATTTTAATTCATTTTTTCCTTTCAACACTTTTTTTTTTCAATTTTATTCCTCGATTAAAATTATTTACTTATTTTATTTTCATTTCGGCCTATATACTTTAATTTTTATATTTTAATTCTTTTTTCCCTTACATCACTTTTTATTATTTTCAATTTTATCCTTTGATTAAAATTATTTACATACTTTGTTTTCATTTCGGTCCATTAACTTTTAATTTTTTTATTTTAATTCCTTTATTATATATATATATATATATATATATATATATAGTACCTATTATTGTTCATGTTTATATATATACACTCTTAGTTTTGATTTTGGTTTTTAATTATTTCCTCTTTTGTTTAGGTTGTATTTCTTAGAAAAAATTAATTCTTAGATTTTAGTTTGTGTGTGTGATCATTTGAAATTTGATATACTTTTTTCCTTTGTTCCTTTTGTTAGTTTTTAATTATTATTATTATCTTCAAGTAAAAAAAAAATACTTTTTTATGATTTCTTTCACTTTTTCTGTTTGCTCTTTTGTCATTTTTTTTTTAATTTTTTGATGTAATTTAGTTTACACAATAATAATAATAGTTTTTTTTTCTTATTTACTCTTTTGTTAAAAATTTATAGTTTTTTATATTCCTTAAAATAATTTGATATTTTTTTTTTGTTTTAACATTAATAGTAATGATAATTTTATTTATTATAATCATCACAATAATAGTGACATTATAAATCATAATTATGATAGAAATTTTTTTTTATTATAATGATTATTGTGCTAAAGGTGTTAATAATTATGACTTTGCTGATAAAAATAACAATAACTCATAAAATAATATAAAAACTATCAATTATGATAAAAAAAAATTATAATAATTATAATAATACTAATTTGTTATAAAAAGAATAAATATTTAACATAGAAGAGCATAGACATCAAGACATAATCAAAAGAGACAAGAGAGAAATACTTTGCTGAATATGAATTCTTCTATTATTTCAAAAGTGTAAAGAATACAAGACAAGTGGTCTATTTATAGGTGAAGGAAATGAACTCAAGGGGTATGAAAATCCAAAAGACTAAAATCAAGAATAATGGACATTAAATACATATAAATATAATTTATTATGAATTTATAACACTTCCCCTTGAATGACCACGTACTTTAAAATTCAATAGAGGATTTTATATAGATACTTCAAGATCCATATATGAATACTTCAGGATTCATTAAGACAATGTCAAATTGCCTCATTAAAACCTTACAAAAGAAAATCTAGTGGGAAAAAACCTAAGCGAAAGAAAAAAAGTACAATTTGCATTGACTTCCTCTTAAAAGTACATGTCTTATTACAAATCTTTAAGATTATGCATTCTAATATTATGGACAAGTTTCTTGAAAGTTGAGGGTGGTAAAGACTTTGTATATAAGTCTGCTAAATTATCACTTGATTTGATTTATTTGATATCAATTTCTTCTTTTTGTTGGAGCTCGTGAGTATAAAAGAACTTTGGTGAGATATGCTTTGTTTTGTCTCCTTTAATATAGTCTCTCCTGAGTTGAGTGATTCAAGTAGCATTATCTTCAAACAATATTGTGGGACTATTTTCAATAGTTGACAATCCATATTTTTCTTTTAATATGTTGAGTGATTGTTCTTAGCCAAATACATTCTTGACTTGCTTCATATATCATGATAATTTATGAATGATTTGATAAAGTAGCCATTAATGATTATTTGATTAGATCTCCAAGAAATTACAGTACCGTCATAGGTAAATAGATAACCTGTTTGTGATTTTTCTTTGTGGGGATCAAAGAGATAACTCATATCTACATATCCAATCAATTGTGAATTTGATCCACAATAAAATAACCCCATTTTGGTTGTTCCACGAAGATAGCAGAATATATGCTTGATTCCATTCTAATGTCTTTTTTATGGGAGTGAAACTATATCTTGCCAATAAATTTACTGCAAAAGATAAATCTGGTCTTGTACAATTTGCATCCTCTTTTAGAGGTCGAAAATGGTCATTTTTTCGCATCAAGTGACCGAACAACCATAGGTATATTCAAAGGATGAGCATTGTCCATATAAAAATGCTTTAAGACTTTTTCTGTATACATTGATTGATATACAAATATTCCATTTGAAAAATATTCAATCTGTAAACCAAGATAAAATTTTATCTTTCCAAGATCTTTCATCTCAAATTTATTTTTCAAATAGGTTGTAGTTTCTATGAGCTATTCAAGAGTACCAATAATATTTAAATCATCAACATATACTGCAATAATAGCAAATCCAGATATTGTTTTCTTAATAAAAATACATGGACAAATCTCGTCATTCTCAAACCCTCTTTTTAAGAGGTATTCATTAAGATGATTATACCACATTCGACCAGATTGCTTTAACCCTTGTAATTTAATAGAATAAACACTTCTAGGTTCATTACAAAAGCTTTAGGCATTGTAAATCCTTCACTGAAGAATAAGTTTCCTCATAATCAATTCTGGGTCTCTGTGAGATACCTTGTGTAACAAATCGTACCTTATATCACACAATTTCATTGTTCTTATTGCGTTTTCCAACAAAAACCCACTTATATCCAACTAGTATAACACCTATAGGTGTATGGACTACAGGTCCAAATACTTCATGTTTTGCAAGTGAGTTTAACACTATTTGGATTGTTTCTTTCCACATTGGCCAATCATTTCTATGTCAATATTCTTCAATAGTTTGTAGTTCAAATTCATCATCACTTTTGGTGATGCCAATAGCAACCTTAAATGCAAATACATCATCAATGATAATTTTATCTCTTTCCAAAATATCTCCTGTATGAACATTGTTTATAGAGATCTCATTATTTTCAGGTACCTGATTCTCTTCAAGAGGTCTCTCTTTAGGAGAATCAGTACTAAGAGATGATTTAGACACAAGATTTGATGTTTGTTTTATGGATAAGGACTCTCCAAGAGTACCATCATCCATTCGTTGGATTTTTTATTTTCTAGGATTTTTGTCTTTGGCTCCAATAGGTCTTCCGCGCTTCAGGCATGGTATAGATTCATTTGCTACTATTTTGACCTATTTCTCTTAGGAATTTCAATTCTAAATGGAGTATTTGCAGCAGGAATATGAGATTTAACTACCTTTTCACTACTGGTGAAAATATCCGGTAATTGATTTGCAATATTTTATAAATGAATTATCCTTTGAACTTCAAATTCACATTGATTTGTCCTTGGATCAAAATGAGATAACTTAGGGTTATTCTAAGTAATTGTTTTCTCGTGCTTCAGACACTGAATTTGCTTTCCCTAATGATGGAAAAATATTCTCATCAAAATGACAGTTTTCAAAATGTGCCTTAAAAACATCATCAGTTAAAGGTTCAAGAAATCTAATAATAGATGGAGATGGAAAATCAATATAAATTCTTATTCTTCTTTATGGACCCATTTTAGTCCTTTGTGGGAGTGCTATGGGCACATATACCGCACAACCAAAAATTCATAGATGAAATATATTTAGTAGTATACCATAAACAAGTTGTAAAGGAGAATAATTATGGTAATCACTTGTTCTAATTCTAACTAGTGATGCAACAAGTAATAGAGCATGTTCAAAGACATATATAGGCAATTTTGATTTCATAAGTAATGATCTTTCAGCTAATTGAAGTCACTTTGTAAATGATTCTACTAGACCATTTTAAGTATGTATATAAGCAACAAGATTTCAATATCAATTTTAATAAAAGTGCAAAAACTATCAAATACTTAAGAAGTAAACTTACCAGCATTGTCTAGTCGAATTTTCTTGATAAGATAATTAGGAAATTATGGGTCGGAACACTTCTAGTGTATCACAACATTTGATTCAATAGATTTCATGATCGTATAATAAATTTCAGAAGAGAAAGTAGATAGTTTCTCAGGTACAAGCTTCTAGCCTGAAATACGTGCAGTAATATAAAGATTTTTTTTTCTATCTTCATTTGCTGTTTCAATATGATAACCATTAGCAAGTATATCCTTGAAACTAAGTAAAGTTCTTCTGGACTCAGGTGAATATAATGTATCTTTGATGCTCAATCTTGTGTTATTTAGTAACATAATATTAATTTTTCCACAGCCTTTAATCATGTCTCCTGGACCTAATATTATAGTGACATTAGCTTTGGTTAATGTCAAATACTCAAAGTATTTATTTTTCTTAAGAATTGTGTGCATTATTGCACTGTCTGCCGGACATAAATCTCTATCATAAAAAGTTATACCACTATTCATTATGTATTCACTTCTAGTGGTATGATAGGTTACTTTTAGAAGGGTTATCTCTTCTTCTTTTCCATTTTTTTTATACCTAACATCCTTGGTTCTTTCTTTGTCTTTTGATTAAAGATTATATTCACTTCAGGGAATGGTTTAGAACTCGTAGGATGAGATTGATGATTTTTCATCAAAAACCCATTATTTTGTTCAACCACAAGAAGACATGAAATTAATTTCAAATATCTTTTGAAATTATGCGCTTTATATTATTGCTGCAGGACAATGTTTGAGGCATGAAAGTAGATAATAATTTCTCTAATATCTGATCTTCTGTGATATCTTTACCACACAATTTCAGCTGTGAGGTAATTTGAAAAGGTGCAGAATTATATTCACTGGTCAATTTAAAATCTTACAACTTCAGGTGCAACCAATCATAACGACCTTAAAGAAGTATGATAAACTTTGGTAGTCATATCTTTTATTTAGATTTTACATATATTATTTCCTTCTTTGACAGTCTCTCAAAAATTCATAACTTTTAGATGAATCTCAACGTCAATGTTTCATGACAAATAATTATTTCTAAAAATATCAAGAGCTATAGATTCAAGCTTTGTCCTTCAAAACTGTTGTTTATTCAGCTTCGAAAATACTAGTTCTTCAGGAACTACATTCACTTTATTTAATCTTTAAGGAAAAATACTAGTTCTTCTGGAACTGATTATAATTTATTTAATTCTTCAGGAAAACCATTCATTTAAGACTATTATTTATTTAACTTTAGAAATATTAGTTCGTCAGGAACTATATTTAATTAGTTTAATTCTTCAGGAACTGTTTTTAATTTATGTATTTCTTCAAGAAATTATAACACTAGTTCTTCAGGAACTATTTTTATTTTATTTAATTCTTCAAGAACTTATGATATTCATTCTTCAGGAACTTATAATACTAGTTCTTCAGGAACTCGTTTTTTATTTATTAATTCTTTAGGAATTTGTAATACTCGTTTTTCAAGAACTATAAATATATTTCTTTGAATAATAGTGAAAGAAAATTTGCCAAAAGTAAATTATAATAATAAAAAATGAAGATATTAAAATTGATATAAGTTGGTTAGAGTATCATGCTGATAACATGTTATAAAAAGAATAAATATTTAACATAGAAGAGCATAGACATCAAAATTAGGTGTTGCTGTGTTGATTTATGTGGGGTTGTGGGATGTGGTGGAGGAATACGGATTGAGTTGTGGGTTGGCCCCGCAATGCTTTTTGGGTCGTGTTCATCACTTACTTTATTTAAAGACATGCATATCTACTTTCATGAGTTATGTCTTTGTATTTTTCACTTTTTTTTTATGTGTGGAAATCCTACCTCTTAGTAAACATTTTTTTTGTAGACTTAGCTGAATGAGTAAAATACCGTTTATCCTAGACTCTTACAACAAGTGTATATTCTGACTCGAATTCAAGATTTGTTGTACAGATCACAGGCTCTTTGTCATTACACCACGTCTCTTGAGGATAATATTTTTCACCTTCTCTCTAAGGCTACATGAGATATTAATACTAGTTTTTTTTAAATATTTATGTTTTAAATAATTAAAATAGGTATTTGTATAAAAGCTATGATTCAAATTCCAATGAGAGAAATATTTTATAAAACATTTAAACTTTTTTACACATGCATTCTTTTACCAAAATATTTTTTATTTATTAGTAGAATGTGTTTTTTGAATAAAATTAATACTTTTTTTTTTATGAATGTGTTTTTTAATAAAAACATGTTTCTAAAACAACTAGAAATATATTTTTTAAAATAAAAATATTATATCGTATAAAAAATAGATATAAAAAATATTATCAAATAAAGAGTTGTTTACTATCGCTGAAGATCCAGTGACCTGCGAGTACAAATACTGTAGGACCTGACACTGCATTTTTAGACGGCTGTTCTAGAAATTGAGAAGAGGGCACACATTGTTGGTGCCATTAACTCTTGAACCGACACGTGACCTGACGGTGTGGTGATGGCGAATACATGGTACTTTAACGTGACGGGCGGATTAGGATTATAAACATCCAAACAATGGTGATGGTTGAAGAATGGAGGTGCATGGAAACTTCAGATATATGGCACGGATTCTATGCTTCCACAAGGAATTATTTGCTCCAAAATATCATGCATACTAATAATAATAATAATAATAATAATAATAATAATAATAAATAAATAAATAATTAAAAAGACTTTTCCTATTGTAGTTTCTAGCTTGGTTTATCTTTTCCTGATCATAACCTTGCACACTCTGATCCACAACAGCATGGAAAGGATAGCTCCTCACCGTATGTTATTTTATTTAAAAAAAAACCACCACCAGCCACCGTCCGATTACACATACAATGATCAAGAATCTGGTCCACTTCATCCCCCATTCCAGCCCTCTATTGAAAACGTAGTCGTAGACCCTGAAAAAGATCAGAAAACAAAATCCAACGGCCACAAAACCATCTAAAAAGACAAGCTGTTCATGTTGGATTAGAGCACGAAACGAATAGAATAGAATCTCCCCTCTCTCTCAAATATCTAAAACTTTCCATAAACGAAGGGCAAAAAACAGGAGAAAAAATAAACAAAGCCGCACCTCCTGCTGGTGTCTGGCCCTCTCCTTTCAGATCCCCCGATCTGAGATCAATTAAAAACCCCCCAAAGGTTACTCTCGTAATTACATAATTACCCCCCTTCAAACCTCTCCACTCTTTTTTTCTTACTGCTTTACATTAAAACACGCACTTCAGATATCACTTTTATGATATCTCCTGGCCATGTCACACATGATCTAATTTTTTTTTTTTTTTTTTTTTTTTATGTTGTTTGGTCTCTATTTGTGCTGTTAATTCAATAGGAATTCGGAGAAGTCAAGTGCCATGAGAGGAGGCCGAAGCAACGGTGGTGGTCTGAGAAGGATTTCCTCACCAGACAAGGGTGCGCACGATAAGAGAGGTAGCAACCACGCCCACCACCACCACAATAGCAGCAGCAACCATGAAAATCATAACAATAACAAATCAGCGGCATCTTCGAATAGCAAGAAAGGAGGAGGATCATCTTCCGGGGGAAGTGGAGAGGAAGCACAACCACCAGTCTGGCCACCAAAGTTTGTTATTGCTCTAACTAATAAAGAGAAGGAAGAAGATTTCTTTGCCTTTAAAGGGTCTAAGTTGCCTCAGAGACCCAAAAAGAGAGCCAAATTCATTCAGCGCACCCTCAATGTAAGACCCTTCTCCTTCCATTCCTTTTTAATCCATGTTTGATTAAACACTTTATTACTTGAAGATTATAAAAGTAAAAACAAACCCCCTTTCCTATTAGATGATCAATAATAGTATATCATTGTATGCTAATTTATTGTTATGGGACTGAAATTGACACATTTTGGATAGCCTTGCAAAGGATAAAATTGGAGAAAAGTGATGTCATTTAGAGGGAGGTCCGAACATTCGGAAAGGCAAGGATAAAATATGTGGCTCCTAGGGTTGGAAAAAAGGAATAGAACACGGGTTTCAAGGATCCCGTCAATTGTAAGTTTAGGGTTTACGAGATTTTGGTCTGCTTTTTGGTTTGTTTTTTCCTGGAAAAGCCAGGAAAGCGTGTGGTGTGAGGGATGCACTTGTTGTACGTGTCAGTCAAGCCATGGGTGCTTGTCCAACTACTAATAATGACCTAAGTTTGTTAGCACCTCCAGTTTCTGAATTCTTATTTTCATAAATAAATAGAAATTGTCGGTACGTGGTAATTACAAGCGTTGAAATTATGGGCGGTGTTTTAACGATTATATGCGTGTCATCAAATGTCTAATCAAGTGTAACCAAGAACCAACGGTCCTTATCAACTGAGAGCCTGTTCTGAGATTCGCAAAATTTATTCTTTTTTATATATATTTTAAAGTAAAAAATATACACTTTCAAGAGTATGTATTTAGTATATATCAAAATAATAGTAAACTGAATCTCACTCTGGTCTTGCTTATTGAAAATTGCTGCATGTATAGCTCGTGAGTCCCGGAGCGTGGCTATGTGATTTGACACTGGAACGTTATGAAGTCAGAGAGAAGAAGATCACCAAGAAGGTACTCAAAAGCACGAACAATATTTATTTTCACGCCCACATGAATCTATTTTAGCATCCCATTCGTTTCCATGCAGAGACCGAGAGGGTTGAAGGCCATGGGAAACATGGACTCTGGCTCTGAGTAGAAGAAACCTTAGCCTTCTCTAGGAAGAAGATAGACAACAAATCATCGTTGGATTTACCCCCCCTTTCTTTCTAGGATGTAAGAAGAATGTCTGTAGTGCCTTACCGTGTAAATCGCCACCTTTCACCACCAATGAAAAGTAAAAAATTTCCCCTCAATTTTTAGGTAAATTTCCTGAACCACATACCTTCCACTTCTTTCACTTATAACCCCCTTCGATTTAAGTAGATAGGTGATGCTAGCTAATCATTAGCCGTGTACTAAAAGTAAAGTATGGTTACGAAGAACTTGATTAGGATAAGAACTCCCATAGCTTCACTCCAATTTCTTCAATGTTATCTTTGCATAACGAGCGTTTTATATTTTGGTATATATGTTTTCTTAAAAACATTTCTTAATTTTTTTATATAAACATTTCAAAACCATTATACTGAAAAAAATATATTAATTTAGTGTTTTTTCATGTTAAATATTTTTTTAAAGCGCTTCTAAACTCAGGTAGACATGCATTGGATTCACCGTGCTTTCTCATTTGCTGTAATATTACATGACTAGATGTGATAATGTTTTTGATTAATCATCCAATTTGATGAAAAATATAGTTTTGTCGTGGGATCATATGATTCATTTTATGTTTCTACACTAGCATGCATTATTGTATGATCTCTGTGTTATCCATATTAAAATCTCGTTGTATGATCATTAAATACAACCTGTCATTGTGTAGACAAGGAAAATCTTCATTTCACTTTGCATGTCTTTGCGAGGATTAGATGATGAAAACTTCGTAATTACATGGTTATATATAGGGGTGAGCATTTTCAATTTGGTTCGTTTTTTTATCAAAAAATACAACCACATTGAAAATTAAATATATATTTTTTAAATAATCGAACCGAACTGAACCTAGTTAAAATCAACCATTTTTGGTTCGGTTAAGCTTTTATGATTAAAAAAATTAGGGAAACCGAATTTGTTGTTGGGCTTTTTGATGGGCCATCTAATAGGCTTTCTGATGGGCTTACAATTAATATTAATAAAAAATGATTTTCTTATAAGATCCCAAAATATTTTTAATTCTTTTGTCACAAATACAAATATTAATGTATTAAATTGTTAATGTTAAAATAGTGTTTATTTAGTTTTTTTTACCTTTCTAATACTATTCCTTTGTTTTGTTTAATTTAGCATGAGTTGAAATAATTAAAATTACACAAGTGAACAAATTAAAATTTAAATTACAGAATATTGCCTTCAAAGGGCTTCAAAATAATCAACAAGCAACATTAACATAAAAAAATTCAAGAAATACACTGGGTTTTGAACTAATAATTATCTGTTGTGAAATGTTGAAATGGATCCTAAAATGTTGAAATGGATCTAATAGAGGTGTGATATATAAAAAAAATGTATTTCAAAGCACAAACACTTTTGGAATAAAATCTCTTACCTTATGAATACAATTATACGAGAATGAGAAGTATAAAAAAGATATAACAAAATCAATTAATATTTGATAAGTCAATTTAATTCATTAAAAAATAATATAATACATGAATTCTTCTCACACAAGTTGAATATATTCGATAACAATAGTTTTATAAATTCTTAGTATTTTATCTTTACAAAGAGTTTTTACACTCTTGAAAACAAAAACATGATGGTTCTACCTATTTTGTCTAAATTGATTCACTTATAAAACTCATCTGAAATTTATACTAATAAACTTGAAAGCATGTACCCAAACAAGCATTGTGGCATAACTAAATTAATAATTAAGTTCAAACAAGTCTTGAACCTTAACTAATAAATCAAAACCAAAAACTTTTATTTAAATGGAGAACTAAGTGTTAAAATTCTCTTTAAACTGATGAAACTTAAATAGAGCTAAAAAAACTAAAAGCAATTGAAACTAAAGTATTTATAAAGTTCTTAGCTACCACATATATCTTAGGAAAACAACTTCAATTCTTCAATGGATCCAAACTATATTATAAACTCCTGTAGTCTAAGACCATGCATCATTATATATCTTAAATAAGCCTCATTTAATATCTATTTATTGTCCAAATTTAGTCCATTGGACCGACTAGGCCAAAAATAGCCAACAAAGAACACTTTGTCAATGCTATGCCAGAACAATAATAACAAATTCAACCAAGTTAGATAATATGTTAAAATTTTACCAAAATATATTACTAGATGTCTAGTATCTCTTTGTAAATTTTCAACTTGATATGATACATAGTTTAAGAGATATTTCTTATCTAGAAAAAAAACTAGCCAATATGCATTTTAAGAAAGAATTCAGATTTCATTTGTTTTGCATCATCTTGTCCCTTTTTGAAAGGATTCATCCTCAAATATATAACATGAAGATCATCTCATGAAGAAAACAATCAGTTTTAAGTTGAAAAATAACATTATCATCAAAGCTTGAAAGAATTGTTTTCATAAAAAGGTCTTCGTGATATGCAAATTCTCTTTTTCAATCATCTTCCCTTTCTTTAATTTTAGTTGCTCATCATATATTTTCTTTCGTGTCAAATGTACAAGAGTTATAGGCATTCCATCCATCTCAAAGAAATATCTATTTGTCATCAACTCTTGTACTTATGTTTTGAAGCTCATTTGTTTTTCTCACAATTACTTCGATAGGTTCAATTAGGAATCAATGAACTAGGTACAAGATCAATCTAGTGCTTTAGTTTCATCTATTCTTTTAAATTTAAGTGTTTTTGTATTGTATTCTCATTACCTTTCTTTTAGAGAACAAAATGCATAACATTTTATTTATAGAAAAATATAAAAATCCTATGAATGAAAAAATATAATGTTTTCTAGGTCTAGAATTGTAATCTTCTTCATTAATTACATTCTAGTTCTTATTCTTAAAATTCATTTACAATCAAATCACACTTGATTAATCATTCCATTTTAGTTTCTGATAAATAATTCTTATATGTGTGACCCAGTAGGTTCACTAATAAGTTGACTCAAATATAAATTATAATCCTAAATAAATAGAAATAAGAAGCAAAATTTCATGATGTTTAAATGTTAGCTATTTAGTTGTGGTGCTACTTTGAATGCTTGTAATTTTTAATTTTGTAGTGTTTGGAAAATTTTCCTTTTTTAAACTCTTTTTTCCCCATTGATTTTGGTTTAATCTGATAGTTTTTTAAACTTTTTGGTTCCTCACTACAATATGGATAATACATAAAGGAAAGATATTTTAAGTTTTCAAGTCAGGGAAGAAATATTGCTTGATTTGGATGGACATATGATTTTTTAAAAGTTAGAATAATTGGGATAAAAAAAATTTGATGGGTTTGTTAGGTTATTGTTTTATTTGTATTTGATACAAATAAGTTTTTGTTTTTATCTTTTTTTTTTACTTGATGGGTTTATGTTTTTTCTATTTGGTGATTGAGAAAGTCTTGTTCTTTGGTTTATTTTAACTTAAAGTTTCTAAATTTGTATATATAGAGTTTGTTGGATTCAAGAGAGAATTTGGATTAGTCTACCCACTTGATGAGAATGATTAATAGAGATAATTATGTTATTTCTTGGATTTTATTTGTTTGGTATCTTTAAAAAATTTCGTGTGTATACCCTTATGTCTTGTATTAAAATTCTAAAAGTTTGGTTTTTCAGCTTATTTTTGTTATAGTTATCTTTATCTAGAAATTTACGAGGTTACTTGTCTGTGCATTGCACTAGGGTTTTTTATATAAAAGACTGATTGATTTTGTGTATGTTGTAATTGGTTATCTTAATATTTAATTAGTAAAATTATAATAGATAAAATTTGTTAGAAATGTTTTTTTTTTCCGTATAAAAGGAACATTGTAATCGAAACACAAGGAAAATAGCTAATATATTTATTTTTTTATTGTAGATAACTTGGATAAATTTGTCTAGCCATTTTGTTTGTGTTTTGCCCTATTTTTTTTTTATGTAATATTAGATATAAAATATTATACATAAAAATATAAAAATGTTGTAAAACTAATTTCTTAACCAAAACAACCTAAAATCTAAGAATTTAATTTTTCTAAGAAATACAACCTAAACAAAAGAGCAAATAATTAGAATTAAAATAAAATAAAATTAAGAGCGTATATATATAAACACGTACAAAAATAAACTATTTAGAAATATATCTAAAATATAAAGGAATAAAAATAAAGAATTAAAAGTATATGGGCTGAAATGAAAATAAAATATGTAAATAATTTAAATGGAAGGATTAAATTAAAAAAAATTAAAAGTGTTGTAAGAGAAATATAAATAATTCTTTTATTTCCTGATTTAGTTTCGATCCATTTATTTTTTTTTAGTAATTTTAGTATAATTCTAAATAATTTGTGTTGTATTTATGTATCTATACTCTTAGTTTTGACTTTTAATTTTTATTAGAATTATCTTTGTATTAAATATAACTTTGATTAAAAAACAGAGTAAGTCCACCTTTGGTGGTGTGAAATGAAAGTAAAATCTTCTCTTATGCATGCATAGTTAATATTTAGTTGCTAGTTATTTGCTATATATTTTTAAGGTGTTAATATTAAATAAATATCAAAATATATAATTATTTTTAATAGAAAAACCTTTTAAATAATTTTTCTCATTATTTTAAATGCATTATTTATAATAAAATGAATATATTAAAAAACTAAATAATTGAAAGTCTTTTAGATTGATTGTTTCGCTCTAATGTATAACATTATTAAAAAATCAAGAACTCATACATTGTTTATTTGTAGATAATTTGACAAAAAAAAAAATCACTTGTTTTATCTATGTGCAGTTTCATATATTTTTTTATTCATGCAATATTAGATCTGAAATATTGTACATAAAAAAATTACAAAAGTTATTTTTTCACAAACAACATTGATCAATGAATTATCTTGATTGTTATTCTTATTATTATCATCATGATTGTTAAATTGTCACAATTATTATAACTATTATTGTAAAAATTATGTAAATAATTAATATTCTAATCATTACTAACAATATTATCGCTACCACTATCATTATCGTTATAAAAAGAAACTTAATTTTTTCCCAAGATTTATTCTTTATATTATTATATTTGAAGTATTCCAAAATACTAAGATTAAATTACTTTGAGAAATTAAAAAAAAAAAACTTCATTTTTTTAATATCTTTTAATGTATTAATATTAAAAAAAATCAAAATATATAATTATTTTTAAGACAAAAATCCTTAAAAATATTCATCATCATTATTTTAAACGCATTTTGTATAATAAAATGAATATATAAAAGCCTAATTTACAATAATAATTATTATTATTGTAAATAATTTTGCTATAGGAAGAACCGAAAGTTTTGCAAACTGATTATTTTGTTCAGATATATAGCATTATAAAAAAAATCTAAGATCATTAACATTTTTTTTCATGTTAAAAAATTTATTTATGGCTACAGCAAAGTGGAGGACAATTGGCTCGTATATTTTTTTTATTGTAGATAAATTGCTCAAATTTTTCCAACTGTTTCGTCTACATATCACTTCGTATATTTTTTTATTTATGTAATATTATATATGAAATATTATATATAAAAAAACCGTAAAAGTTAACCTCTAAGAAAAATACATCAACTGATGAATTATTTCGATTGTTATTGTCACTGTTATTATCATGAATGTTAAATTGTCACAATTATTGTAGCTCTCATTATAATTATTATTATAAATAATTCATATTATAGTTATTATTGTTCATACAATCAATGACACCATAATTATTGTTAAAGAAAGAATTTTCTAATTTTATAAGATATATTTTTCATATTATTATATTAAAAGTATTTCATGATATTGATATTAAATTTTTTTTAAAAAAAAAACACCTAGTTCATTCATATATATATATATATATATATATATATCAAAATATATAATTTGTCTAATGTATTTATATGAAAAAAAATACGAATAATCATTATCATTATTTTGAATGTCTTATCTATAATAAACAAAAATTTCAACACCTAATAATATTAACAAAAAAACAATTAAAAAATAAAATAAATGACAAAATAAAAATAAATATTATTAGATTTTAAAAAATTATTTGACTTGAAGAATAAATAAAGAATAAATAAATAAAAGAAAGAGAAAAAATAATAAATACCAATTTTCAAATGATTACAAACACAAATTAAAATTCAAATATTAAATAAAAAAACCTTAATAACTGTGGAAATAATAAAAATAAAAAACAAAAACTAAGAGCATGTACGTATAAATATAGAAAAAAATAGGAACCATTTAAGAAATATATTTAAAAAAATAAAAGAATTAAAATAAAATCCAAGATTAAAAGTATAAGGACCAAAATGAAAAACATATATATAATAAATATCATTTAAAGGACAAAATTTAGCTAGTAGTTCAATTCACCTTTTACCTTCCACGTCTACCACATGCCGTGCCTATTTGGAAGTGTAGTTGAGGTTGCTATTACAAGTAATTTTTGTTCAGAAATGCATCAAAATAATATTTTTTTAATTTTTTTTAAAGTTATTTTTGACATCAGCACATCAAAATCATTTAGAAACACCAATTTGTTTTAATTTAAATAAAAAAAATTCAAAAGTTTTTCCAAACCTTGTTATCTCCCACCAAACCCATAGTTCAATTCATCTTTTCAAACAGTAATAAACAAATCATTGTTTATTACTTTGTGGAATTATAATCTTCTTTAGTTATTCTATAAAATAATAAAAGTTGTGGTGCGCGTAAGCTGATTTGGACACCTTGATTATATAAAAAAAATATATACGTAGGAAAAAAGAAAAAAATGTTTTAAAAAAGTGAGTCTAGGGATTATTTGTAGCGCACTAAGCTGGCTCGGAACAAAAAATAAATACTTGGGAAGAAAAATTATGGTGTGTATAATTTGACTTGGATACCTCGATTATAAAAAAAATAAAAAAATGTATAAGTGGAAAAATAAAACAGGAAAAAAAAATGTAAAAAAAAGGGGTTTGGAAATTAGTCGTGGTGCACATAAGTTGGCCTGGACACTTCAGTTATAAAAAAAAAATACCCGGTTTAGAATAAATAAAAACCAAATTCAATTTTGTTGTCTAAATGGTTGGAACTCTTGCGCGCTGAAACGTCTGCCAAGGCACAGACAATCACTTGACCAAAGCAACTTCTTTGTTCATTTCTACTATACAAATAATACTTATATTATTAAATAATTTTACTATTCCAATCCACAGTATATCTGATTCTAGATGAACAATATAAAAATATTATTTAAAAATATGATCTCTTTTAGCTTATAAGATAATAAGACAAATTAGATGTTACTTTTCAGTTACGTTAATTTGTTATAGAAAAGAAAAAGACACGTCCTTGCTATGTCATATAAGGACATGTCCTTATAGCTGATTTGTTTTTTTTCAAAACAATTATATATTTTTTTAATTTTGTTCTTTACATTAAATTATTTTTTTAATATTTTTAAATTATTTTAATATATTGATATTCAAATATTTTTTAAAATAAAAAATATTTTTTGATATATTTTCAAGTATTTTTTTAAAAAATAATATAAAAATATAAAAAATAATTTTAAACAAAAATAGTTTGATAAAAAAATACTAGTTGAAACTCGCCCAAAAAATTGTTTAGTGGTTATTTTTAATTTAAAAATGTATTGAAATAGTTTTTTTTAATTATATTTTATATTAATATATAAAAATAATTTTAACAAATCAAATTTAAAAAAGGAAGTGAAACTCACCAGAAAAAAAATCATTTTTGTTGTAATTCTCCAGAAAGCTAGATTATTAGATCTTGAGCTTCCCATTATATTGAGTATCTTGTCATTGTCTAGGGTTATCAAATTCGTTCAAAAGAAGTAAAAGTATTCTAAAGTGAGGGCAACTGTTTTATTTGTCTTTTTTTTTCTTTATTTAGCTTTAAATAAATGAAAATGATGGAAAAATAATCTGAAGTGAAATAAGGGGAATGGGCAGAACAGAGATAGACATCTATTTCGTGCGGGCCTAATGAATTTGCAGATACATATCTCGAGCAAGTTTCATCAATTTGCAACATCTATCTCTATCTCGGGCAGGCTTTATTTGCAAATGAATTTGCAACACTTATCTCGAGCAGGCCTGAATCAATTTGTAAATACATATCTCGGGCAAGCTTTATCAATTTGCAACATCTATCTCGGTCAGGTTTTATCCATTTGCAGACACAATGCAAGATTTGCAAAGCTGCAAAGTAATGGGATCAAGTCTGCATTGTTACCGTCCACAATATAATGAGTATGGATGAATAGTAGAGACTTGATCTCATTTAGCTGTTAGGATAATAAGGTATTTTACTTAGCAAATGTTAATTATGGATGATACTATTGAGCATGTTTCTTATTTTAGTTTTGATTTTAGTTAGTGTTTGCTTTTGTTTGTGTCATATGCTTTTTATATGGGTTTGCAAAGTTGTATTTCAAGTTAGTTTTAAAGAGGCATGATTTAATTTTGTAGATTTAATAATGATTTGTTGAATATTAGATACCACATTTGAAATAAGAATTTTTTTCTTAAGTCTAGCATGAAAAGTACTACATAAAAAAAAAGTGTTAGTAATTAGGTTATTAATTTAGATACAAATAATGAAAATGCACATAAAAAACACTTATTATACATGTTACCGACCAAGACTCATCTAATGTGGGAAGGAGAGTCATAATATTTTATTTTATAGATGTTATATAAAGAAAACTTAAATGTAGAATGGAAAACCAACCACTCAAGTGCTTTCTCACTATTAGAGTTATTTATTTGTAATAGGTTGATTTAATTTTTACACTAAATAAAATGACTATGATGAATTAATTTCTACATTTACCAATATCAAAATTGCATGTTTGATCACATGTATAATTAAATCATCATTTAGAGAATAATTATTTTAATAGGTCATTAAATATCGTAATCGTTAATAGTCCATTAAACTCCACAATTATCACGTAATAGTTCATTACGCATCACAATCACAATGTTTAAGTGATAGGTCATTTGGGACCACAATTGCTGAGTAATGGTTTGCTAAAAAACAATAATCATTGCCAAATACTACAAAAAAAAAAAGTTGAATTATTGAAAAACAATTATCACCAAACATTGTGAAAATTCAAATCACCAAAGCTACATATATGAAACCTCAAATCAAGACTATCAACCTACATTCAAGTTCTAAAAAATATTCATAAAAAATAGTAAAGTTATGATCCTTGAAATTCATTAACAAAGAAAAAAGCTATTTAGGTTTTTCTTAGAAAAGAATAATGTATTTGCAACATATAAATTTTGCATGATTTTTATAGCCATTTTTGAACTCAAAATCACTTCCATTTACAAGCAATTATACCATAATAATAATGAGCTACTCTAAAATTATATGAGTTTTTGATACATGTCATATATCTAATGAAAAAAATGAGAGAAGTAATTATGCAACCTATGATTGGAATAACAAAAGTAAACACAATGTCCATCAATAAAAATTACATGATATCATATGGAAACGTAACCATGCATTCATATAATACAAATAAATATATACAATAAGGTATAAAATGAAAAACAAACAAAAATTATTGGTTTTAAGGAATTTAGTGGCGATGAGGAAGTTGCAATGTCCAAGGACCATAAATAGATTAATTAAGTTAATCATATTTAAAGCTTTCAAGAAAACCATCTGAATGTCTAGTAGTGTTTTTCTTTTAGATATGAAAAAGGGGTTACATGAACTTTTATATATATATACTTTATCATTAGATAGTGGATTGTTGTATCATTGAAAAAACAAATTTCTATTTCAATTGAACAATGATTTTACCTTCACTTATTTTTTTTCTATTTTTAGCCTTGTATAGCACAAGGAAAAGAAAAGAAAACAAAGAAGAATGGAGGCAAGAGAACAAAGAGGAGAAAAAAATTAATATCTTTCATTGACTATTACTCGTTAAGCATGAATAGCACTATTAGATTTAGAATGACAAGACCTTTGAAACAAGATCTCACAATAACAATTTTGATAAACAAAAAAAAGTCTCATGGGCTCCTTAAAGTTAGTACCATGGTTGTCGGTTTTATTTTGTTTTGATCGAAATGATCAAAACATTTTATAATAGTTAAAAAAACAAGATAAAATGACATTGTTTTTACCTTAGTTAAAATTTCGATCCATTTCAGATTTTTTTAACCAAATGCTGGCTGAAACTCACCAATATCACTTTTCATATGCCGTTTCGGCAAAAAAATTAAATTGAAATTGACCCCCTAGCCCCAAATCATTTCACCTCACATCCCTAACTTATTTTCCCTAGATTATTGTGAATTCTTTCTTCATTTGCCATTTGAATTGAAATATATGGCGACTTGGATTGTGATGATTGATGGGTATGCGAGAAAAGGAGAGAATGAACTGCCATTCTTTCTTTCTTCTTCTCGCTACTTGCTGTTCATCGTGTTCACTGTGAGAAAAGGAGAGCTTAGCTTGGATGTAAGCTAAAATGTTTAAGGGTTGTTCTCATTTGTGTATTTGCAGAATACCCTTATTAAAGTGTATTTAGAGAATGGAATAGTGAGGCTTGCACATTAGGTATTTGAAAAGATGCCTAGTCTAGATATTATTTCTTTTACTATTTTGGGTTTGCTTGTTTCTTATGGGCAATTAGGAAATCTGCAGTTTGGGAAAGTTATTCATGGGTGGATAGAAGGGAGGAAACATGTTATATCGTCGAATTTGATTTTGGCCAATGCTCTTTTAGATATGTATGTAAAGTGCCAAAAAGTCGAGCTTGCTTTGAGGAGTTTTAGTGCATTGAAGGAGAAGGATGTTGTTTCTGTAACTATAAAAATATCACAAAAACAAAAGCATCCACATCAAATCAAACACAAACAAGCTAACAACAACATTGATCCATAATTGTTTTTGGATCAATTAAATTAGGAAGCTTTTTTTACCTGATCCTCTTTAAGGAAGAGGGTAAATCCTAGTACCCCTAACAAGTTGCTCTCCATCAACATCCCTTGTAACAGTTAAAGAACCACCAACTTGTGACTTATATATATATATATATATATATATATATATATATATATATATATATATAGTATAACCTGATACAGCAAATTGAAACATTTCGTTTCAATTAAAAAAATAAAACATCAATTAAAACAAAATTGACAACCGTAATTAATAATATTCATTGATACAAGACATGCCTAAAGGTAAATTTTATAATTTTCAAGTTGGTACTTAATTTTACAATTGCTTTAAATTAGGCATCAAACTTTATTTTATCATTTAATATGATAAATTTTAATCAAAATTGGTCCCTAAACTTTTAGTTTTGAAAATTATATTTTATTTTTAAAATAAAAAATATTTATCTTAATTTATTGTGAGAGTTTAAAATGGTCAAATTCAATTTTAGTTAAAAGGTTCTAACTTTTGTGAAATTGAAAGCAACAATGTACTAATTTGGATAAAAATATATTCAAAGTTTAAAACTCTCTCAATCATATTTTTTTAGCCATGCCTACTTATTTTCAAGTCTACTAGAACTTGTCACTAGGTGCATTCTTAGAAACAAAAATAAATAAATTCAACCAATAAAAAAATATAATGTGTCATTTTTATTTTTATTTTATGAAAATTGGAATAAATGATATGAAAAATAAATGGGCCTATAAATTTTGATTTGTAGGAACATATAAATTTTAACTTCATTTCACACATAAAAACAAGTCATTATAAATCAAAATCAAGAGAAAAAGGAGGATTGTTTTACTTTTACATATAAATATTTCAATGGAGATTGCACCCAATTAAATGTTTTAATAAAATCAAATATTTATAAACATGTGCTTATTTGATTTTTAGATACTCAAATTTATGTCTATAATAAGATACCCTCTAAAACTGTGATGGGATCATGGCCAGAATTGAAATTAAACATTGTAGGAAAGACTAGCAAGTTAGAATTGAAATTTTGACCTTGAGAATAGAAGAAGGATATCCTATTGTGTAGATAAATATACATACAGGCCCCCCTTTTTATATATAAAAAATAAAATAGAAAAGAAACCAAGACAAAAATATTAAATTAACTTAATTTATTAATGACTTTCCATGCTTGCTTTCAAGAGAGAAACAAAAGAAGGAAAAATATTTATATGCATCTGGGCATCAATATTTATTATCAGCTCTCTTAGATTTTGACTTTCTCTTCCATCATTTATTTATACAATGAAACACGCACATCAAGCAGAGCCTTGCCATATAAAAAAATGATAAAATCATGCTTATGGCATCAGCAACACCTCTTCTGAACATGAGGAAAGGGCATACCTCACGTGAAAGGCTCCCCATGTCCTGTGTTTCAATTAACCATTTCCTTTTCCGAGCAGAAGGGCTCACAGTTGCCACCCCATAGGCTTCTGGACATGGGCATTCCCCCAGGGGAGAACAAGCACGAAGCACCCCGCATCAACCAGGATGGTGACTGAAAAACGACCAAACATCTAATGAACAGAACCATTCTCAACTGCTAATAGTCGTCTGGTTGAGTTCATTTATCAAAATCCCCATAAGTGTCTTGATGTGTAACAGAGGTTCCAAAGCACTCGGTGTGAATTTCCTTGCAATAAGATAACAAATTGAAGAGGATTGATTATTGTAATCGCAACGCTCATCTTCACGAATCGTTTTGAAGAACTCCTCTTTTATGTCCACTCTTCCAAAGGTAGCTGGGTGAGCCCCACCCCTTGACCATTCCACCCAGGTAAGGGTTCTGTTCGCTAAGAGTGCAGCTGCTCAAATGGTCAACATGGTGGGGAAATCATGCTCGTCAACATGACAATGCCGTCTGCAGAATTCCTCAAATTTTGGGTAAGATGTAGTATCTTCCACTATGCTGACGGCAAGCTTTCAGTTAACCTCAAACCACTGAGACCCTTTACGCCAGCTGGTAATATTCACCTCAGGAGCCATATTCTCATTATACCGTCCTCTTCCATATGGCCCATGGTCGTCAAATGCACCAATGAAGCTGTGCTTGGATCTCATTACGTATCCGTACACGAAACTGAAATTAAAGAGAGGAATGCAAGATTCAGATAGCAGAATGAACCGCTCGTTCGAGATATCAAGCAACGCATTAGCAAGGAGTCTTCATTCAGCATCACACATACTCATCTTACCCCATTCAGAAACCTGTGTTGGGAAAGCACAAGATAAAAATGTAAGCTTCCTTGTATTATAAGGTCACAAGTCAAATATTCGATAAAACTAATAGAAACAAACAACATTGCTTGAAAACCAAAGCTTTGTGCAAAATGTTAATATGGTAAGAAATCAAGAGCTCGTGTAATAATTTAATTTCAATGAG
Organism: Salix dunnii; assembly: GCA_015731905.1. Lineage (NCBI taxonomy): Eukaryota > Viridiplantae > Streptophyta > Magnoliopsida > Malpighiales > Salicaceae > Salix > Salix dunnii. Next base: position 5,382,905 of record CM027676.1, read on the forward strand.
TTTTCTTGACAGTTAATAGGATGAGAAATTATTAAAAAGACAACAACTAAGAAGATATGAAGTGACTACCATCAGCAAGCAAGGAACCAGAGGTAGTAGACAATTTGAAAAAGACTCAAAGTGATGAAGTCTTCATGAATAAACATGGCTCCATTTTTTTTTCATAGCTGCATATGAAGTCTTCAACATCACAAACTCCACGCTTCGCTCAGAAATTCAACCTTAACATATTTAAAATTCTTTTCCAACCAGCTCCAGGGACTCTACCCTGGTTCGTTCGATAAAAGATAACTTTCAAAGAGCATGTAGGAACCCATCAAATGGAGTACAATCAACTGATGGGCTTAGCAGCTCCATTCCATCATCAGCTATTCCTCTTTCATCTGTTTTCATTGTTAGATGTCGACAAGTTATGGCTTTGAAGCTTAGATATGGGCATCAAGGAAGGTATAGGTATGGAGGAGAAAAGAACGAATTTGAAGCATTAAGGTGCAAGATTATATCTTACTACAATATTAACCAAAAGATAGCAAGTGATCATGAGTCGTCTTACTTGAAAGACTATTGCATGAATAATATAACCCAAAAAAGATCATCAATCATTAATCAACAACCTAAACTGTAACAACCTTATATCTTACTACAATATTCCAGAATATATCTCATTTTACTGGCTGTTTCTCAATTAAGATTAACTCTCCTACAATCTAACTTCAAACAATACAATGCCACCAAAATACTTCCGCAAAGATCTCAAGCAATGATACAATCTCTGTTGTTAAACATTTGTATGCAAAATTCTAAGCCTTGGCATTTTCAAGCTAATTTTTAACCCAGGCATTGGCATCTTATGGTAGCCCATCAAAACTCTCAGACTTGTCACTAAAGGTATTCTATATATCCAGCAACATCAGAACCCCTTTTCTTTACTATATATAGTGCTTTAGTCTATGTCAAACACTCTCAATTCCCTTGTGTACAAGTCAATCTCGTCTGCAACTGCCCATCACACAAGTAATTTCCAGCAGTCTTGTTCCAGAGTCTTGTATCTTTTCTTGCTGGATATAGATTGTGTAATAATACAAGAGTAAAAGAGTGTATTTTCAACCTTGCTATCTGTTGAAACAGAGCAACTGTTTAGGCACTTTTCTCATGGTGGGATTGCCACAGGCTTTCACACAAATTATTGCAAACCCCATTAGAAATGTATATGAAATCTAATGACACTCCTATGAATGTTCTCAAAAGTGTGCTTTCGTAGGTTAATTGCCATGAAAAATTCCCTTTTACCCAAAAGAACACAAAATATCCTTTAAATAGGCAATACTAATCTGAAGAATTCAAGTATAAACATGAATTGAATGTTGGAATTAAGAAAGGAGAATCCTAAACTGTTTCAACTGAGAACCCAAAAAAGTTTCAACATCCAATAGCAAGTATATCTGAAGCCCTCAAATAAGCGTTAGAGGAAAAACAGACAGATGGAGAATCCAAAAGCTAGAAAGCTGCATCTCTATCTCGAACATGCAGTTATTCTCAAGGATACTGCTTTGAGCAGTGGAAAATTTTCTATTCAAAGATCCACGTTTAAAAAGAAGGAAGAACCAAATAGACATCACAATTGTCATGACACACTACATCATCGTAAGCAAACTAAAGTAGCTATTTGCAGACAACTAGAACCCAAAAATAAAACCCAAATATGGAGCACTACAGCAATAGCATTTACAAACAACTCAATCATCAAACAAATATGAAGATGAAGTTCTTAAATTACAATGAAAACTGAATGAAATAAAATAAGGACGTTTAACATAGGCACCCGCACACCTGACTTGGGATTTGTCTCTGATGGAAAACTGAAGAAGGTGGAAATTTGACTTCAAATGCTGGCAACGAATGAATATAGACCGAATACAGCCCTTCATGCCCCTTCAAAAACTTTTCCCATAGAGGCGCCATGGCAATAACGCCTTTGTCAGAAACATAAACGCAATCTTTAGAACTCTCTTGAAGGGATACTTCTTTATCCGGGGAGCAAATGAAGCCCTCCAAAAGAGTTCCTCATCACTCATTTTATGGAGCAGGTTAGATGGACGCCTAATCCATCGATCCAAAGTATTTGGTTCTTCAAAGCAAGGCTTAAAAGCAGGCATAACAGATGTCCCTGCAGTCTGAACTCCAGAGCGCTTGATTGTATACATACTGATGATTAAGAAGGTGATACATAGAGCTAAAAGCAGCAAAAATAACTGGAGTAACCTTATTGGAAAGGGCTTGTATTGACTTGCTTTGATCGAAACTGCAGGGTCCTTTCCTTCCTCTAACGGAAAAACTCTTGATTGCATCTTTATAACAGCACTATAATCAGAATTCACCTTCTGGGTCTGATCTAGCTACACCCTTTATGCATTAAAATTGCTTAAACCTCAAAAAGCTAGAAAAGAAATCAACTTTTCTTTCAAAAGCAAGAACCCCAAAACTCCAAGATTGCATACAGTGAGCTCAAGTTTAAGATACCACGCACTTAGCAAGCAAAAACCGATACAGATCTAAGGTCCTATCCTAAAATACCTCAAAAGATAGTACTATGTTGAAATTTCAGTTTGCAGCGAATGGGGTTTTAGACAGATCAAAGGTTCTGAATCAAGATCACAAAGAGGGGAAAAAAGTATCAAAATTTGGACATACCATGTAACTAATTAGTGGCGCAAAATGAACAAAGTCAAAAGGAAACTTCAATAACGGCAAGATTGAGTTTTGAGAGAGAATGGCTGAGAAAGGTAGGCAAAAGAGAACAGAAAGTCTGGTGGGAGTCTCTAACTCCAAGAGAGCGGGGGACAATACAGAGAGAGGAAGTTATGTATACATAGGATTGAGTGAAATTGAGGGAAGAGGTGGGGGATTGATGTGGAGATGTTTTAAGAATGTTTGTCACACGATGGAAGTGCGTGGGGAGGGTTGGCTTTGGCTTGGTCGGGGATCATTCCGGTCCTTTATAGTTGAACATAACGGCTGAAATACGGGGCATCTTATACCGTCAGAAAATCCTTGAGGTTTCTTTGTTTATTCCACTATTATTTATTTACTTATTTATTCACGCCCTACTCGTCTTCTTACAAAACATTTTAGCGACAGAGAAATTCTACCCACATTGTGTATTGTGTTTGTTTTCTAGAATTCACTTTTCAATAAGCGTTTCTAGAAACATGAGATATGCACCCGGTCAACTCATTTGACATTTTGATCCACTCAAGTAATTTTTTTTCTAATTGGCTAAAAAAATTAAAAAATATACTTAATAATATTTTTCTGGTTTATTTAAGTTTTTATTGTCATCCTATTTGCGATGCAAAAGAGATTCATGGATTGTTGCTTTGATTTTATTAGAGCGGCTCTAATACTAAAATGTTAAAAAAAAAGTATTCAATAGCATTACTCATAATGATAATTTTATTAATAAAATTGGTTTTATAAATAGTCTTCCACAGTCTTAATAGAAAAGAGAAAATAATAAATATGTGCAACATTACCCTGAATGCAAGTTTTCTATAAAATATATGAATTTTAAATTGATATAAATTTATCTGTTTAATGGATTTTAACAAGATAACCAATATAAAATTATCATCTTCATTAACAAAGCAAGAAGATTCAAATATTTGAATTATTGAATTCATAGTATTAAGATTAGTTCATTTTATATTTCAAATATAAATCACATCTAAAAATAAAAATATAAATTGTGAGAAAGTAGTTAATTTTCTATCCATAAAAAATAAAAAAATAAATTGAAAATTCATCCCTACGTTATTGTCATTTTCATTACAATAACAATTACAATTATTATCAACATTACTGTTCAAATAATTAAAATCAATAATTTAACTCAAAAAATAAAAAAAATAAAAAAAAATCACTAAAATTATCATCATTATTGCGCAAATAATAAAATAATAAAATTATCTTATCTGAAAAAGAAATAACATAACAAAACAGCACACATGCAAAATAGAAAAAAATAGCAATATTAATTTTAAAATTATCACCAATATAAATTAAAATTTCAGAATAGAACCTGATAAAAATAAACCCCCTACAAAAAGTGAATTAAAAAAAATTATAAAAGCATAAATGAAAAAATACGGACAGAAAATAAACACTATTTTTAGATTATTTTTATGTGTTAATGTTAAAAATAATTAAAAAAACAATTATCATTTTAATATATTTCTAAACAAAAACTATTTTTTTTAAAAAAAAATCAATCACATTTCCAAGCAAAATAAAAAATGTTTCATGGGAAAAAAAAAACATAATAAGGAAACAAAATATTTCTAAACAAAAAATATTCTCTTAAAAAAAATCAATCACATTTCCAAGAAAAATTAAAAATATTCCATGAAAAAATTGAAAAAAAAACATAATTAGGAAAAAAAATTATGAAAAATTGAATTTGAGGATTAATCATAGTGCATTTAAGTTAGCCCAGATAACCCAATTATAAAAACAACAAATATATATATATATATATATATATATATATATATATATATATATATATATATATATATATATATATATATATATAAGTGGGGAAAAAAAGAAGAAAAAAATATAATCAGAAAAAAAAAATTCATTAAAAAAAAAGAAAAAAACATAATAAAAAAAAGCAAGAAACATAAATATTTGCAGGGAATAGGATTCGAACAACGCCCTTCTCGGAAGACAGACCCGTTTTGGACCAGTTCGGCTACCTCCACATTTCGGTTATAGTTCAAGACAATACTTATTAATAGGTTTTTTTTTTGTTGTTGCAAAATAAAAACATGCGGAGTGTGGGATTCGAACCCGCACCCTCTCTTATAACTTCGCTCTCATTGGACCAACTCGGCTACACCAACATATCATTAATAACGCACGACAGGATATATAAATAGTTAGTGGTACTGTGGATTCAAATAGTAAAAGAGCAACATGGTATATATATACTAACCATGACACTCATGCCTCGTCACGGGCGGAATCATATTTTTTTCAACGTAAAAAAAATATTTATTATGTATGATTTTTTTATCATAACATAAATTTAGACAAAATAATAAATCTGCATATAATTTTTGTGAAGTGTAAGTTTTCTATAAAATATATGAAATTTAAATGGATATAAATTTATTTGTTTAGTAGGTTTCAATGAAATAACCAGTATAAAATAAGTAGTTAATTTTCTATCCACAAAAGGATAAAAACATAAATTGAAAATATATCCTTATGTTATTGTTATTATCATTACTACAACAGTTAAAATTATTATCAACATTACTGTTAAAATAATTAAAATAATTAAATTGCCTTGAAAAATCATTAAAAAAAAACAATAAAAAACCAATAACTAAAATTATCATTATTATTGCGTAAATAGTAAAATCATAAAAATCATTTAATCCAAAAAATAAATAAAAATAATAGAAAACAAAAAAAAATAAAGGGAAAAAGGAAACAATATTAATTTTAAAATGACTATCAATATAAATTCAAATTTCAGGATTGAACCGATTAAAAAAAAATCTCAACAAAAAAAACTATAAAAAAAACTAAAAGCATAGATGTATAAATACGAATAAAAAATAAACATTGTCTAAGAATAAAAAAAAAAACTAAATGAATTAATATAAAATAAAAAACTCCAATAATCAAATAAAAAAATAAATAGTTAATTTTCTATCAACAAAAAGATGAATACATAAATTGAAAATCTATCCTTATATTATTGTCATTATCATTACTATAACAGTTAAAATTATTATCAACATTACTGTCAAAACAATTTAAATAATTAAATTGCCTTGAAAAATCATTAAAAAAAGCAAAAGATTTTTCTTTTTTTTTAAAAAAACCAACAACTAAAATTATCATTATCATTGCATAAATAGTAAAATCATAAAAATCATCCAATGTAAAGAACCAAAAAAAAAAAACAACAAAAAACAAAAAAAAAATGAATAAAGGGAAAAAAAGAACAATATTAATAGTAAAATGCTTACTATAACAGTTAAAATTATTATTAATATTACTGTCAGAACAATTAAAATAATTAAATTGCACTGGAAAATCATTAAAAAAACAAAATATTTGTATAAAAAACAATTAAAAAATAATAACTGCAATTGTCATTATCATTGCGTAAATAGCAAAATCATCAAAATCATTTAATCTAAAGAACAAACAAAAATAACAGGAAAAAAAAAAGAATAAGGGAAAAAATATGCAATATTAATTTTAAAATAATTATCAACACAAATTAAAATTTTAGGGTTGAACTGATTAAAAATAAAACCTAAAAAAAAAGACAAAAACTAAAAGCATAGATGCATAAATATCAATAAAAAATATATATTATCCAAAAAAAAATGAATTAATATAAAATAAAAAATTAAAAGAATAAGGATAGAAATGAAAATAACATATATAAAATTAATTCCAATCGAAGAATAAAATTGAAACAAAAAACAATTGGAGGACCAAAAATAAATAATGATAATTGCTGTTATTTTATCAAAAAAAATAGAAGAAGAGGGACTGAAATCAAACTTTGCTTATATGATCAATTTCAATCGGATGACCAAATTAAAGAAATCAAAACATCCATACTAGAAAAATTAAATGAACAAAAAATAAATAAAAAATAAAAAATATAAGGACTGAAATAAAACTTATTTATATAATCAGTTTTAATTGAAGGACACAATTGAAAACAATCAAACTTTCAATTAAAGAAATCAGTAATAAAACTGAAATCAAAACCTTAGGAACCAAAATCAACTTACTACAAACATTAGGGACCAGAGCTGACTTTGCTTCAGCTAGAGAGAGAAAACCGACATCTGACAAAAAACCATCCGTTGCGATTCACTAGAACATATCGGACCTGAACGCGTTGCGATGGAAGAGAGAGGACCTGTTGGCGCACCTTCTGACACGTCTGAAGTGAATTTTTGATGGCAAGAAGAAGCTGTACACGCCACCTAAAAAGCGCATTAGCGAGGAATGCTGCTGGCGTGTCCGTACGACGCGCTAGCAATTAATACGAAAAAATAATGAAATAATAGTTAATGACCTACATGCCCCTACACCCACTGATATTCATGAAAAAACCTGGGAGGAAAAGACAACACTACCCCTGTTTATTGTACGTTGTTTTGTCTTTATCGGGGGTTATTTTCGTCGATTCACTATACAAATAAAATGAAAAAACCAGTATAGCCCCCACTTTCTATGCACTAATTTGTCATTTTCAAGGGCTATTTGTGTCGTTTACTGTACAACAAATCTAAAAATACCGCCCGTGTCCCGTGAAAAATTTGAAAATACCCTTGATACTAGTGGCAAAAAACTTTCAGCCCTGGAGGTAAAATCATAATTTTACTATCGCAATGAATAATAATCGGTGTCTAGATGAACAATAAAAATTACACAGGAAAAGTGGCACACCTTTTATTTTTTAGTTAACATGACACCGTCAAGTTGGGATGAAACAATATCAACCTCGGCTTGAGCCTTGAACTTGAATGAATCTTATAACCATGCATATAACTATAAAATACTAAATTAATAATGTTACTTTCTTCACCTTTAATGCACCTTCTTTGCTTATAAAAAAGAAATAATAGAATTTAATTTTCCATGAAAGCGAATCGTGGGTTTTGATAAAAATTTATGTCACTCTTGACATATTTCGCCCAAAGAGAAACCGTTTCCATAGGGAACTAGGGCATGATAAAGGTTGGCTGCTCCTTTTCACCATGTAATAGATTCAAAGCAGATACTTTAACATCCTATGGCTAACCTTTGGAATTTGCAATCAATCCCAACATCACAGTTTGAACTTTGAAAAAAGACAACCCAGTTGCAGGTAAAAAGGGGTAAGATTGTGGCTGACAATTGCCATCCTTAAATTGGCAACCAAAATTTCTATTGTTTTGGAATTATTCGCCTTTGAACTTGCCCCTAAATGCAATATAGACACTGAGATAATTGTATGAAGCCACATGAAACCCGCAAATCACTGAACCAATTAGCATTATTGGGAGGCAATGCATCGGAAGTTTAAGGCAGCAAAATTTGTCTCACTTGCCATTATTACACCGAAGATAAGTTGAACGAGCATGACATATCCAGCTCCCTAATATATATCCAGCATTTTCCCCCTCAACATGGCTTCAGCTTTCCTCACCTGTTTCACTGGTCCTACTATGAATACCTACACGAAAACGATCAACATTTACCCACGAGGATGGCAATGAATAAATATTAAGTAAATCCCGAACAAAGACATCATGGATTATCTTCTATGGCTTTGTTATGTAAGTCTCTAATAAGGTTACTATTCTTTAGATAAAAAAACACATTAAGTGACAAATAGATTCCAACACCTCCTGTTGTGGTTAAATACAAAGATCTCAAAGCAGGTCTCATTTTGCATTGACTTAAATTCTAAGTTAGCTGGATTTTGTCCAACGCTAAGTTGATCACCAGGCAGGCAGTTGCAACATTTGTATGATAGACTTACCTTGTCAGGTGGACCCTTTGCACCTCCAATGAAAATTTCCGCACTGCAAAATAATGCACATGCTGGAAATTAAAGAACAGGACAGATTGAGATCATATAGAATACCAAGGTTATGATAGAAGGAGGGAGGAGAAGGGTGTACTTGCAAGATTCCTTTACTGACAAAATGGATGCTCCTCGTCTTCCAATAACGCGACCCATCTTTCCTGGGGGAACATCAAGAGCAGAGAGGACTTCCTCTTCAGGAGCAGTATCCTCGATGATGAGGTTATCTATAAGGAGAAAGCACAGTTAGATCAGTATTCAATTAAGAAGGAAAGCACTGTATACTTTCCTAAACAAAGTCCATCCAGAATAGGTCAATGTATCTTTATTCGCCCTTACTTTAGGGTGCATGTATTCACTGGTGGAGTAGTGGTAGCTTGCTCATACATAATCCATTTTTTTCCAAAATTTAGACCAACATTCATGCATTGAACCTCAATTGAAAATCCTCCCCATTGTTTCAATCATTGGAAACCATAGTTATAGCAGATACAGTGTAATGCTGAACTCTCCTATTTAAAGAGTTTGGCACCGTTTCTATCATTAATTATTTATTTTCAATACAGCAACAATAAACAAGGCAGATGAACGAAGTTCAAGGAGTAGGGTAAACTTATTCCAAAATATTGGGAAACAAGAGTGATGTACAAGAATAAGTTGGTAAAACATAAAACCTGGAATAGGAGGGATATGGGGCCAATCAGCATAATCGTTCTCATTGATGCAGAAACATCGACAATAAAACATCCCACGAACTGCAAGATACCATAAAGATCTTTGATTGAGCTTTTCCATCATCTTATAATAGATATGGAGAAGAAAGCGAACATCATCAGCAGCTGCACGTATCATCATTTCAGATAATGGCCTGTATGTCCAGAACATAGGATCCTGAAAACAATGGAAAGATAAAATAATGTCAGAAACACTAGCTGGAAGACACCACGCACTAGTGTTGCAGCCTAGAGGGTGTGCAGTAGCTGAACAAATTTCTCTCATACTCTTAGTGGGTGTTTGGCTCTACGGTGGTTTCTGTGGTTGAAACTCACTACAGAGCCTCCATTTAATAAAGGGTGCACCATAGATTTTAAACTTTAGTCCCCATAAAAACTGAGGTTGAAACCTCATTTTTAACCGTGGTTCTTCCCCCTCGTTCCAGCCACGGTAGAGATACCAGTTCCAGCTGGCTTTAGTTGAAGCACCAACAACAGTAGAAGTAATGGCAGCTCCCTCCCTCTCCTCCAGCAGTAGTTCCCGAAGAGGACCACCACCATCCCCCTCAACACCCAGCACCGGTAGCTTCTCCTCCACGCCATAAGCTCCACCGTGACCTCCAACAACAACAAGCCTTGGTAAAAACAATAGCAGCAACCTTCCGACACTTCTCCTGGCCATCACAAGCCACCATTTCTAACGTCACCACCAAAGGAAGAACAACCTCGTCCTCCTTTACCCTGTGGCATTGACAAGCGAACATCTTGTCACCGTCAGCCGACCACCTTGTTATTGTTCACGTGTTACGTGAACAATGCATGAGTGAATTAATTCACTCTGCACTGTTCACGCAAGACTTGAACAGTGCAGTGCACTGTTTTCCTTTTTGATTCTAACTATTGGGTTAGGTTGGACCTGCTTTTGACCCAGCCTAAGTCCAACAGAGTTGCGCCTTTCAGCCCAATTGGGCTGGGCCGACCCATTTAGTTAGGACAGACCTAGTCTTATTTTTTTTTTAAAAAAAAAGTGTAGATAGAGATCAACCCTGATGAAAGGGAAAGGCACGTGACTTCGTTTCACTCCATAACCCTGTTGCTTTTCGATTGATTATAGATCAAAAACTTGTAATTGGATTTGACATTGGAATTATATTTCTACAACATGTAGATAAAAATCCTGAAACTCAGTATGGATCTCAAATGTTCCTAATGTTTTACCAGGTATTGTTCCTCGATCATATAGCAAGGGATTGCAGAGACCATCACGTATCGATTTAGTTTGTGATGGAAGAGCAAAAACAAGTGTTTAATTTATTTAAATTATTAATTACATTTTATTATTATGATTATTAAATCTACAATATTTAAAAAACAATATGTGTGTGTGTGTGTGTGTGTGTGTGTGTCCTTTAAAGTAATTTTACAAGTTGACAGCAGTATAAAAAGTATGGTAACCAAACACACAAAACTATTTTTCATTAAACCGCAAACTCAACCACAGTTTTAACCAAACACTTCAATTTTAATTATGAACCACAACTAAAAGTGTTTTTCATGAAACTGTTTTTTTTAAATCTCAACCACAACAGCAACTGCAATACCAAATAGACCCTTAGAGAAGTACAAATAAACACAAAAGTAGAAAAGAAAAAGGCATAGTCAAAATCATAAAAAGAGAAAACCACAATCTTGATTCTTGTAGTTTATCCAAAGTACTAATTGATTTCCTCTATTCTATTTGAATACTTTTAAGTCTTAAAAATTGGTCAATCAAGTGCAATTGTTCTGAAAATATCATTTTGAACAGTATTGCATATCAGTGATCAAAAGGGTCTTTTCAGCAAATACACTTGATTGATCATTGTTAAATGTACAAATATCTACAAGAACTCACAAAGTTTTTGATGAAGTAAAATACTGGTGGTTATTTGTTAACAAAATGTTGCGCTATATATGTTTTTAATTTTTCATGGGATGAGAATAAGTATGGAAACTCTAATTATGTCTCGTTAATGTCACTGGTATGATCTCATAGCTTGTGATGGCTTCTACTGTACCTTCAACTAACCATTAGATAAGAAACACCTTCACTTGCCAATAATATTTATTAGGGCAAGGGACTAACTCTCCGGTGAGGTTCAGATGGTAAAGCAGTCACTTGTCTCAATGCCAAATGCCAGCACATCACAAAACTCTACATTGTAAAACAGAAGCATTCTTCAACAATCTACCAACAAAAGGATAGCATCTTATGGGTGCAAACTTGAGAGGTAAACATGTTCAAAGATAGAAAGAGTGGAAGGAAATGTTCCTGGCGAGCACCACTTATTAGTTTATCTTCCCAAGACACCAAAATGTTTTATAGAAACAAAACAAAGGCAGCAAAGAATAACTTTTCCTATATAGCTCTCTCCATTTTACCCGAGATAGGGATAGTGACCATGTTAGATGTTTAAACTGACCTGTCGAAGGAGAACACGGACCTCTTCTTTCTCTAGATAAGATACGCCTGCATTCAAATCCTCAAGGTAAAGGTCACAGGAATACAATGGATTATACAGAAATCCAATTTTCTTGCCATCTAGATACCACAAAGTATGTCAAGTTAAAAGGAAAAGCATGCTAATGAGAATAAATTTGTTCATTTTTTTTTCTAAAAAGAACATTAGTAAATGTTGCAGAAAAACTTTACTGTGGTTTGAAGGTTTATGATGTAACCAAGACAAAGAAGCTTTTGAATATCTTAATTTGCAATCTATATATTCTAGCTTTTTTGTAAACCTAGTCCTATAAGGAATTCATAATTTAGGACTAGAATATCATTTGGAGTTTTATTTTACTTGCGGTTTTCATTTTCTTATTCAAATTTCTATTTCCATTCAGTTTAGTACTATTATGGGCTTTGGTGCCTATATGAAGAGACATATTCTATGTCATGGAAAGGACTTGAATGGTGTAATTATGAGTATTTTGCTTTGGTTTGAAGGTCGTGGCTTAGAGTGTTCCTTTTTTTATCTTCTCTCCATAAATGTTATTTTTGGAGTGTTTTGCTTTAGTTTGAAGGTTGTGGCTTAGAGGGTTCCTTTATTATCTTCTCTCCATAAATGTTATGCTCTTCTTCTCTCATGCAAAAGTAACCTTATTTACTATCGACAACTATGGTGAAAACCTTTTTTTTTCCTTCCTAAATTCCTTCTCTAATTCTATCTCATCATGAATCCTTTTTAGACACAAATCTAAAGTTGTCCTGCATCAATTTAGCTTACCAAGTCAAGTAACAACACTCAAATATTACTCTCATATGGAATCCATTTTCAATTATACAGCAGAAACGAGTGGCACAAACAGTTAGGAAATGCTAGGGTAGTGAAAATAAGGTTGCAGTATCTATCAACTTTCCTAGTAAGTGTTAATCAAAAGTAATCATGAGGAACTATCATACAACAACATTCCCACCAAACAAGCAAACATAGCATATAGATAATGAAGCCAAATGCTTTTATGATGCAGATGTTAACAAAAATTGTCCCTACAAAAGTCAGAAGCCTCATCATAGTAAGAATTGTGTCTAGGAGCTACTTCTCAATCCCAAACAAATTTAACCCCATCAGCTCGTTGCAATATGATTCCAATTGAATGCTAAAAATTTCATAAGGCCTTTTTCCCAATCTCTTTCTTTCATTTTTCTTTTTTCTTTTTGAAATTTCAAAACACGCCCACAAGCAAAGTTAAACCATAGGCATTAATGCAACTCTAGTCTTTTAGCATGAGAGAAGGCAGGAAAGGAGACAAGATTTGGGAGTTATCATCCAAATGTTTTATCAAAAGTTTTTAGCAAGTACAGAATATATTCACACGAAATCAAGTTATATGACCTGAAACTGACAATACAAATGAATACAATGACATATAAAATACCACAATAGCGTGGATCTGCAAGGAGGCCAACAAATGATATATAGTCATCTGGCAACCTAGTCCGTCCTTCTTGCTCCTCTATCTGAGAATAAGCAATCTACATGCAAAATGACAAATACATATGCACATTAAAATGACAGCTCCGGATTAAGAATAAGCAATCTTAATGCCAGTACATGCAGTTTTGATTGAATGATAGTGAAAACTCAAATGCTGACTCAGAAAACAAAAGAGATGCATAGCTGCATCAATTATAATCAATCTTTGCTAAAAGTAGTTAATAGAGATAGCAATGCAAACCTAAAGCAAAATCGAAAGAAATCCCAGACTAGAACATCAGTTCCATCTATCAAATTACTCACCTGGGTATCAACAACATTGTGCAACTTGATGCCAAACTGAAAGTATAATGCCTACACAATAACAATTGATATTTAACTATGTATACGAAATGTTGGTAATTGTGCATACAAAAAAAAAACTAATACGGTAAGGAATAGAATGGAATAAGTTCAATTAGAAACCTCGCTATCCCGTTTGCAGTCATGGATAACTTTTGTGATGTGACTAGACTCGAGCGCAGGCTTGCATGCTTTGATGAGAGACTCTCCACCCTTAATGGCATCGACTAAATATATAGCATCCGGAAATGCAAGCTGCCAAAATTATAAACTTGTGGATATGCCAATTATTATTGGTGCAGAATAAGAGTAATTCATTAGTTTACCTGCATAATACATAGAGTTCCATGGCGACAAAGATCAACACCCTCACAATCAAACCCGATAATCAATTGCTTCGCGGCTGAAGGGTTAAGGAACTCGGCCGGAAGTTGAGAAGACTCGGTCACAACTTGGATCGGAACCTCATGATCTAGTGGTTTACCACCACCTGCTTTGCTTGCATCAATTTTTATCATCAAGATTGTAAAACCAGTAACATCGAAAGCTATATTATATATAAAAATTATGTCCATTAAGCCTCTAATTAATCGGTGATTTATCTGCTAAAACTAAATAATCATAAATCCATTTTGATCACGTTCAACAACAACAACAACAACGTAGAATCGTAAGCACAAAGGTTAAATTACTGGATAAAATATATAAAAATAAAAAAAAGTAAGAGGGGAGGAGGAGGAACTACCGGGGTCGAGATGGCGAGGAATGTTAGTCTGATGAGAAGAGGAGGAAGCCATGCAATTGAACCATCAAGTTCTCCTTTTGAATGCACCTGTACCTGTCTTGTTTTTTTCCCTTGGAAAAGAAAACGAAGCGAGTGAGAGAGCTACTGTAGTTATTATAAGAGTGGAGGACAATGGAAAAGTCCAGGCGAGAAAATCAGTACGGTTTGGGCTTGGACAGAGAGCTCATTTGAGTCCACAAAGATCACCAAATAAGGGCCGGCCTTCTATTCCTTTCTTTATTGGGCCTATTAAGGGCCCTTACATTGCTTGCAACTTAGTTTCTACTTTCTACCTATTGTATGTTTGTCAGTATGATTGAAGTTGTTTTTGAAAAAAAAAATTATTTAGAAATATATTAAAATAATATTTTTTTTATTTTTAAAAATTATTTTTAATATCAACACACGAAAATGATTTGAAAACACCAATATTTTTTTAATTTAAAATAAAAAATAAAATAATTTTTTTTATTTTTTTTTAAATGCTTCCCAAACGCAATCCCAAATACCTCCTAAATGCATACACCTTCTTAAAGGTGGAAATTATAAGAGTTTTTTTTTATTTTTTATTGATGTGTTTTATGTTTATACTACGATTTTTTTTCCACGGTTAATTTCTAAAACAATTTTTTAAAAAAATTATAAAAACATATATTTATAATAAGAAAGGCAATTATTATTTGATCATTTTCAATTTTTTTATTAATGCATTTTTTTAAAATTTTTACAAAAACATAGTTTTTTTTAATTAATATCATGTTTTGAGTAAAAACTACCGAATATTAAAATAAATATCCATAAAAATCTCAATCTAAGAAAAAATTAAACTCTTTAATCAAAACTCTCTTAACTTGTTTATTTATTTCTTTTTTATATTAGTTTTTTTTTTATTAAGAATCATATTTTAAAAGTAGATCTTTTTTTTATTAAGAACCACTTTTTTAAAATAGAAATTTATCTTGATATAAAAGTAATATTTAGTGTATGTTTGATAATATGGTTGGGGTTACTTTTAAAAATAATTTTTATTTAAAAATACATCAAAATGATGTTTTGTTTTATTTTATTGCGATGTTACGATCGCACAAATTTATTACACTAGCTTAAAACAAATCAAACAAGATAGTATAGAGCAAGCAAGTGGTCGATCCCACAAGGACATTTTAATTCATATTTTCATGCTATATATGCTATGTAATTGGGGGGTTTGGTAGTTATCTAGTGTAGACTAAAGCAAACTAAGCAAAAATTATATAAAATCAAAATTTATTAATAAAACAAACATTGGTCGCAAGTTAATATCCACTTACAAAAATCAGAACTGATCATGAAAATGAAACATCAATTTATATTCTAAATATTTATCTCTTCTTAACATTGGTTTATTAATGGATCTGTCGTATAACTTACCCTCACAATCAAATAGCCATAGTGTTCGCACTAGTAATTTGATTCAATGACAGTTTTAAAAACTAGATAAATTAATTTATCAAAAAATATAATTCTCTGCAATCTATGTGTTGATTTGATTGAATGTTCTCCCTAAGACTAATAACATAGATCCGTCATAATTATTAACTCAATTGCTTCACAAGTTCATATATCATAACTCTGGTTTTGATATCAAATTTAGGAATAAATTGTCTACAATAATAACTTAGAGTCCGCTCTTAGCAATTAGATAAATAATCATAGGAAAATTAGAATAAGAGAACAAAAATATTCATTATATAAACTGAAAAACAAAGGTAAAATAGATCTCACAGTTCTTGAAATTTGAATGTTTATGTGTCATTGCAACCAAGCAAAAGAGTTTAGCCTTACATGTTTGTTGAACAACTAATTAAAAAGATGAAAGAAAACATGATTTAGGGTTTGGAGGAGGAAGATTTGAGTTTTCTTTGTTACTGGCCGAAGTCCTCTTTGTTGCTTCTCTTCTCCTTTATATATGCTTAGAAACCCTAGTTTTTATTTTACAAAATAGTTCTTCCTTAAGTTTATAAAATTTAGTTGTCATCTTGTAAAACTCATATCATCTTCACAAGACATTGTTTTGATCTACAATTTGGATCATTCATATTTATTTGAATCTGGAATCCAACAAAATTGGGTTTGCATCAATCGGACTTTTGTAGATCCAAATATTTAAGTTGGAACGGACAAAGGTCGACATTGACAGATTGCAAGATTTGACTTTAAAGGCTGCGATTTCCATGACTTCCTTATTTTATTATTTTTCCTTATATTTCTAGAAAGGTATGAATGTGATCTTTTAAATGCCACTAGAATCACTTCATTTTGATTTCTATAGCTTCCGCTCTGCATAAAACATCAACTGAAGGTTAAATCTGTCATCCAGCTCTAAGTACTTGCTTTTTGCATCTTTTATTTAAATAAACATTCAAAACATAAAACAAAGAATATCGAAGTCTTTTATACACAAAACATATGTAAAACACACTAGGAAAATATGAGTGAAACTATCAAATAATATTATTACATTAAATAGCCCCACACTTAACTCTTGCTCGTCCTCGAGAAATGATAGATAAAGAAAATCAAATTAAAAGTAACCATGACCAATCTCCTTATATCCCATCAGTATCCAAGAATACAGGCATTACAAATAAGAATACAATCAAGAAGTATAAAGAACATAAATCTTTATGACTTTGTTTACATGCAAACTTCAAACTCAATTTCTCTATCGGATTTAAATGAAATCTATAACATGCCAAAGTGATAGGTCCTCTAATTGATATACACTCCAACACTCATGTGTTTAGGATTTATGTGTTTAAATCTCTCAAATTCAATCAATGAACATGTTCTACCATAAGTTTGCACTTTAATCTCATCACCATTACTAACATATTACAAATAATGCATGAATCAAAAGTTTTTATTTTCCAATTGTAATGGGGCTAAGATTAAGGTGAGTTAAAAGAGAGTAGAAGAAAATGTTCAAACCAAAAAAAATAGAGCATTTTGAAAAAAATGATATTTCAAACAAGATATTCCATCAAAACACATTAATTTTCAATCTTTAAGCACCAATGCTTAGTTACTTTTGATTTCAAGCTCTTTTTTATTCTTTTCTTTTCTTTTCTTCTATTTTTTTTCCTTTTTCTTTTCTTTTCTTCTTTTCTTGTTTTTTTTTTTGGTTATTCACCTTTAGAAAAAAAGTACAAAGAGAAAAAAAGAGCAATATCAATTTTAAAATTATACTAATATAAATTAAAATTTCAGAAAAGAACCTGATAAAAATAAAACCCCTACAAAAAATGAATAAAAAAATAATTCTAAAAGAATAAATGAATAAATACGGATATAAAACAAACACTGTTTTTAGATTATTTTCATGTGTTAATGTTAAAAGTAATTAAAAAAATATCATTTTAATATATTTCTAAACAAATTTTTTTTTTAAAAAAATCAATCACATTTCCAAGAAAAATAAAAAATATTTCATGGAAAAAAAATGAAAACAAAAAAACATAATAAGGAAAAAAAATATTTCTAAATAAAAAATATATTTTTTAAAAAAATCAATCACATTTCCAAGCAAAATTAAAAATATTTCATGAAAAAAATGAAAAAAAAAACATAATCAGGAAAAAAACAAAAAAAATTATAAAAAAAAAATTAAATTTGAGGATTAATTGTAGTGCATTTAAGTTAGCCCAAATAATCCAATTATAAAAACAACAAATAATAGGATTCGAAAAAAAGAAGAAAAAAAAATAACTAGTAAAAAAAGTTCATGGAAAAAAATAAAAAAAAACATAATAAAAAAAGAAAAGCAAGAAACGTAAATATTTGCTGGGAATAGGATTCGAGTCGTGCCCTCCTCCGAAGACAGGCATTTAGGCGCGTGTTGTGGACCAGTTCCTCTACCTCTACATTTCGGTTATAGTTCAAGACAATTCATATTAATAGGTAAGTTTATTGTGGCAAAATAAAAACATGTGGAGAGTGGGATTCAAACCCGCTCCCTCTCTTCTAATTTCACTCTCCTTGGACCAACTTGACTACACCAACATATTGCTCATAACTCACGACAATATATATAAATAGTCAATGGTACTGTGGATTCAAACAGTAAAAGAGCAATGTGGTTAGATAGAAAGATAGATAGATAGGTCTTGAGACTTAAAAGATTGAAATGGCATCCATGCTTTGTGCACACTTCAACTTCATGAAATATTTATTGTAAGGAAATTAAATCCTTATAAAGTCAGCAAACTCACGTTGCAACAGAGGATTAATCAACAGTTGCCCCTGCTGAAACAGAATCTACGGTCGGGACCTCATGCTAATTAATTAGCAGTTACAAAAGAAAGCAAATGAGACATGGAATTCACTATTCAAATCCACAGTAAATTCAGTGTGAGTGAATAGTGATTTCACGACCTCATTTAGATATATAACTAGTCAAATGCCCGCACTACGTTGCGGGAGTTGTGCGGGCGGAACAAATAATCTTTATAACTGTTGAGATTAAAATATAATATTTCAGTATATAAAATTTGATATAATGAAAAAGATCAACATTCTCTATCATAATAACAGTAACATCGAAGTTTTAATATCTTAAATTATCATCACTATCACTGTTAAAACAATAAACATTATTCAACAAATCTGAGAGGGAAAAAAATATTAATAAAAAAACATGTAAGAACAAAAGCTAAAACTATTATTATTATTCTTAATATTAATATTATTATTGCTTTAATAACAGGAAGAAAATGAAATTAAATCAAAGGCTTAAAAAAAGCCTAAAAACATTAACAAAAGAACAAATATAAAAATAAAATAAATGAAAAAAAATAACAATGATTGGTTGGGAAAAAAATTACTTGAACTGAAAATTAAAAAAAAATACCACACTACGTTGTAGGCTGAGTAAAATTTTTTTTGTAATTGTTGGGATGTAAGAAATTAATAGGATATGCTGGTCTAAAATTAAAATATAATATTTAAATATGCAAAATTTAATATAATAAAAAAGATCACTACACCTTATTCTAAAAATAGGAACATCGAAGTTTTAACATCTAAAATTATCATTGCAGTTACTGACAAAACAATAAAAAACATCAAATTATCCCTATAGAAAAAAACTGAAAAACATTAACAAATGAGTACGTAAGAAAAATAACTAATTTCTTCTTCTTCTTCTTCTTCTTCTTCTTCTTCTTCTTATTATTATTATTATTATTATTATTATTATTATTATTACTGTGTTAATAATAAAAAAAAAGAAAGAAAAAAAATCATAATAACTTTAACAAAATATCAAACAAAAAAAATAAAATAAAAATTATGAGGTATAAAAAATTCATTTGACTGGCAAATAATAATAATAAAACAATAAAATAAATAACATAAAGAACAAATAAAATAAGTAAAATAAATGACAAAACAAAAAGAAAAATTATTAACCGAAAAAAATATTATTTGACTTGAAAATTAAAAAAATAGACTGCACTACGTCGCGGGCTAAGCAAGCAATTTTGATCATTGTTGAATTTGAAGTAATTTATAGATTTTACTAATTTAAAAATAAAATATAACATCTACACATGTAAAGTTTGATATGATACAACACATTAATACACACCACCGTAACAACAATATCTAAGCTTTGACATCAAAGAGACAGAAATATGTAATTGCCTAGAAAGTTTTTTTTTTTTTAAAGTTGAAAAACATAGTTTTTTTTTCCAACATTTACATTAACCTTTGTGATGTTGTCGGTTTGCACTACGTCGTGGGTCGAATATATAATTTTTATAACCGTTGAGATTAAAAGTTTGATATAATTAAAAGGATGAACATACTTTATTATAATAACAATAACATTGAAGTTTTAACATCTAAAATTATCATCACTATCATGTCCAAAATAGTAAAAATTATTAACTTACACAAAGAGAAAAAAAATAACAGAAAAGCAAATAAAAACAAAAACAAAAATTATTATTATTATGATTATTAATATTATTATTGCGCTAAAAATGAAAAATAAAAATAAATCAAAGACTAAAAAAAGCATAAAAACTTTAATAAAAGTGCATATAAAAATATAATATATGAGAAAACAAAAATAAAAATTATTAGCTAGAAAAAATCATTTCACTTGAAAATTAAAAAAATTATCCACTCTACATTGCGGGTTAAGGAAACAATTTTTATAAGATTTATTGGATCAAAATTAAAATATAATATTTATATATGTAAACTTTAATGTAATAAAATAGATTAACATATTCTATTATAACAATAGCAAAATCAGAGTCTTAACATCTAAAACTTATTATTGTTATTACTATCAAAACAATAAAAATGATCAAATTATATGAGGAAAAAAAAACATAAACAAAACAGTAAAAAAGAAAAACAATTAAAACATTATCATCATTATTATTATGAAAGAATAAATAAATAAATTAAAAAAATCATAAAAACTTCAACAAAAGATCAAACAAAAAAAGTAAAATAAAAATAAAAAATATCATTATTATTACTGTTAAAACAATAAAAATTATCAAATTATCAGGAGGAAAAAAAACTAAAAAAAAATTAACAAAGGAGTAAGATAGAAAAAAAGTTAAATTATTATTATTAATATTTTTGTGTGTGTTAATAATGAAAGGAACAAAAATGAAAGGCTAAAAAAATCCTAATTTTTTTAAACAAAACATAAAAAAAAATGAAAATAAAAATAGTCATTGTTATAACCGTTAAAAGAATAAAGATGATCAAATTATCTTGAGAGGAAAAAAACCTAAAAAACATTAACAAAAGAGTAAGTAAGAAAAAAACATTAAATTATTCTTATTCTTATTCTTATTCTTATTATTATTATGTTAATAATGAAAAAAAATAACATACTAAAAAAATCATAAAACTTTAACAAAAGATCAAACAAAAAAACTAAAATAAAAATTATTAGGTAAAAAAGTCATATGACGTGAAAATAAATATAAAAAATGAATAAAAAGCTAAAAAAAAGAACAAATAGAGAAAAAAAAAATACAAATATCAATTTTCAAATGATCATAGATATAAAATAAAATTTAAGAACTATTTTTTTTTGAAAAAAAAACCACCCCAACAAATAAGAAAACAACAAAAATTCAAAATCAAAGCTAAGCACACTTATATGTACATGGATAAAAGTAAGGATTATTCTAGAAATAAAAAGAAATAAATGGATTAAAATAAAAAAAATTAAAAGTAATATGGCTGAAATGGACATTAAATATAAAGGGATTAAAATCCAAAATTAATATTATAAGGGCCGAAATGAAAATAAAATATATTATCAATTTTAATCCAAGGACAAAACTGAAGAAATTAAAACTATTATACCGAATAAATTCATCTTTTTCAATCCAATCCGGAATTAAAAGAAGGAAGACTGAATTGAAAAATAGACATTGAATCAATTCCAATCGGATGACCCAATCGAATAAAATCAAAACTTATATACCAGAAATTAGGAAAAAAATGAAATTAAAACTGAAGGGACAGAAATGAAAAAGTATACAACTTAGGGGACGCTCCTGCACTTGTACGTGCAGGAGAGAGAGAAACGTCACCAGCGGCTTTAACCGGCCACTGCCGAGTCCACGGCCATCTGATGGCAAAATGCGCCGCCGCAGGAGGAAGAAAAGGAGGAGGAGCATCAACTTAGATTCCTGAAGCTCGTCTCCGGTCACCGTACGACGCCGCACGCGCCACTTAAACAGGGCGTGGGGTGGAAAACCTGCTAGCGCGTGCTCCGCACTGACAACCTCGGGAAGAAATAATTAAAAAATAGGGTCAATTATTGTCCTGCCATGTGCCTAAGTCATCTTTTTTGTCTTATTAGAGGCTATATCCATATTTAGCCATTTCCAGAAGAAAAAAAATCACGGCGTTCCGGGTTGGACTGGACTGGACCGAAATTCGCAATGACCGAGAAGCCCTTCCACACGTAATGTTTTTTTTTTTTGCCTTTTTCGGGGGGTAAAACCGCTATTTCACCCTGAAAAAGACAAAAAAAACAGAGAACCGATCGCCCGAACGAACCGAACCAAACCGAACCGAAAATCGAGCAACACTACTGAAATCCACAGTGAAAACAGACACATGCTACAGTTAATCACTACAGTAAAAACACACACAATGAACAGTAACCGGACCACTGATCTCTTTTAGTATATTACATAATAAATATATATATCGATAAGTCTTGAGACTTAAAGATTGAAATTGCATCCATGCTTTGTGCACACGTCAACTTCATCAAATATTTATTTTAAGGAAATTAAATCCTTGTGAAGTCAGCAAACTCACGCTGCAACAGAGGATTAATCAACAGTTACCTCTGCTAAAACAGAATCCATGGTCAGGACCTTATGCTAATTAATTTGCAGCTACAAAAGAAAGCAAATGAGACGTTAAATCCACTATTCAAATCCACAGTAAATTCAGTGTCGGTGAACAATGATTTCACGATCTCATTTAGCTGTATGTATAATGCGTGCAAAATTTCAGAGTACCTCGTGGCTTAAAATTAGCAGAATATTGGTAGCAATTGGCAGCCGCTTCTCTTGCTCAATTCGCCTTGAAACGGAAGTCCATTGAAAAAATCACCAGGCAAACGAAATTCAGAATCCATTAATATCCCAGAACCCTCAGGAACACCATGACTAGGCAACGAGAAACCCTTGCTCGAACATTCTTGTGATGGCGAAACAATGTGACTGTTCATTGAACTTGCGCCAAATTCAGACATCCATGACCCCAGGTAAATTGGAAAATCGGAATTGGTCTAGACTCAAGTTCTGACAAGTACTATTGATAATAGGTTCGTAACCAATATCAGAGAAGGTAAGCAATGTTCCTAAACTTTGAGTTAATAAATAATCAGTGAAGGTGATAGTACTTTTGGTTTCAGCTTTAGTGAGAATATTGGTAATGTTAGTAGGGGTGTTAATGGATTTGTTCATGATTGTGATGTTTATTTTTCCTACAAGGATCTTCTTTTTCACTCTGGTGCTCCAATAGTTCTTCACATCATTAACAGTTCTTCCATGCAGTTGAGAAGCATTGAGGGACCATCTATGTTAGAAATATGTTTAGAACCATTAGTGTGGAATAAGCAAACATGTTAAGTGATTTGAAATTGTCAATTCAAATTTGTTATAGTTTCGTTGCTTCTGCTGCTATTTAGCAGTGTCTATTATTTAATTTGTAATTTTTGTTTCCAATCATGGCACATTTCTAGGAATATAATTCTAGTAAGTTGTTATTCAATTCAATCAATAAATTGTAATGTTGCAGAAAAGAATAAATGTATTCAAGTCTTAAAGCTTCCAATTATTCTTTCTTAATCCTAATTGTTTGTAGCAATACTTTCATGTTCTTCAACTTCAATCAGCTACAATTGGTATTAGAGCTCTTCATCTAAAGAGATTTATATTGAAATCAATGGAGAAAAAAGTTAGCTCTCATCAATTGCTCCATTAGTGTTCAATGAATACAATTACCAGTATTGGACAGCAAGGATAGAGACATACTTGGAGGCTGGATCTATAAAAAACAATGGGAGAGGATTATGAAATCCCTGTACTGCCAAACAATCCCACCATGGCACAAATCAAAACTTACAAGGAGAAGAAGACGAGAAATCAAAGGCAAAGGCCTGCTTGGTTGCTGCATTATCATCCACCATTTTCCCTCAAATCATGTCTTTGAAAGTAGCGAAGGAGATATGGGATTATCTCAAAATTGAATATGAAGTGGATGAAAGGATTTAAGGGATGCAAGTGATGAACTTGATGTGTGATTTTGAATTGCAGAAGATGAATAATACTGAATCAATTAAAGAGTATTCTGATAGGCTGCTTGATAATGCAGGCTGAATCAGATTACTGGGCTCATCCCTGCCAGAATCAAGAATTGTTCATAAAATTCTTGTAACAATTCCTGAGACATATGAGGCTACAATTGCATCCTTTGAGAATACTAAGGATATGTCAAAAATAACTTTGACAGAAATGCTAAATGCATTACAAGCCTAGGAGCAAAGAAGGGCTATGTGACAAAAAGATAAAGTTGAAGTGGCCTTATTCGTCAAGCATGGAAAGAATTACAAAATTACTAAGATAAGATATCATTAAGGGACTTTTGGAGATTCAAAGAATTATAGTAGGAGCAATACTGGCAACAAGAAAGGACATTATCCTCTATGTCAGTATTGTAAAAGGTGATCTCATTCACATGTTAAATACTGGAGAAGACTAGAAGCTAAGTGCAACAAATGCAATTAGATAGGGCATGGAGCTATCATCTACAAAAACAAAATTCAACAGCACAATGAAAAGGCATAAATTGTAGATCAAGAGGATGAAGATCAACTGTTTATGACCAATTTCATCTCTAGTAGTGATTCAAGTGAGAGCTGGCTTATTGATATTGGTTGTACAAACCACATGACACATGAGAAAGTTCTATTCAAGGAATTAATAAGAACAAACACTTTAAGAGTTTGAATTGGAAATGAAGAGTATCTGGCCTTAGAAGGAAAAGGAATAGTTGTTATATTGATGTGTTCAAGTACAAAACTCATTTCTGATGTGTTGTATGTTCCTGTCATTGATTAGAATTTGTTTAGTGTTGGTCAATTAATTGAAAAAGGATATAAAGTGGTGTTCAAAAACAAAAGCTGCTTGATTAAAGATGTAGATAGGAACAATATTTTCAAAGTAATTATGAAAGGGAAAAGTTTTGCTCTAAATCGATTGGAGGAGGAGCATACTATTTTCCTAATCAAAGAAAATATCAATGATATTTGGCACAAGAGGCTAGGTCATTACCATCATAAAGGATTGTTGCTGATAAATTCCAAGATAATGGTTGAGGAATTTCCAGCACTTGATGATCATATGTCCAGTTGCAAGACATGTTATTCTAGAGAGCAAAGTAGGAAACCATTCCTAAAAGTCATATGGAGAGCAACAAGAAAGTTGCAATTAATTCATACAGATATTGCAGGACCACAAAGGACACTTTTTCTAAATGAAAATCTCTATTATGCTGTATTCATTGACAATTACAACCAGATAAGTTGGATTTTCTTCTTGAAGAACAAGTCAGAGGTACCTCAAGTATTCTGGAATTTTAAAGCCAGAATTGAAAATGAAAGTGGTTGCAAGATTCAAGCCCTTAGATTTGACAATGGGAAGGAATACAACTCAAACATCTTCAACAAGTTTTGCAAGGAGGCAAGCATTTATCATCAGTTAACAACACCCTACACTCCATAACAAAATGGAGTTAGTGAGAGATGAAACAAGTTAATCTTGGAGATGACAAGATGCTTGTTACATGAGAAGAACCTACCAAAGAAAATTCTGGGCATAGCAACAGACACTATTGTGTTCTTTCAAAATAGGCTGCCAACAAAAGCCTCGAAGGATCAAACACCCTTTTAGGCATGTTATGGTTATAAACCATCTTTGAATTTTGTTAAGATATTTGGATATCTATGTTTAACTCTTGTTCCATAGATTAAGAGAGACAAACTTGACAAAAAAGCACTTCCTAGCATATTCATTGGCTATAGGTCTATTGCAAAAGCTTATAAAATTTTTCAACAATAAACTGGAAAAATTGTTATAAGCAGGGGTGTCCAGCTCATGGTAGATAAAGAATGGGGACTAGACTGATGCAAAAAAAAGCAATACAACCTCAATTGAGCCAAAAATTAACCTTCTGGCTTCAGACACATAAGACAATATGATGTAGACTATCAAAGTGACTTGAAAGACAACACTCCTATTAGAGGCACAAGTTCACTTCTTGATATTTATTAAAGATGCAACATTATTGTATATGAACCTACAGATTTTGAAGAAGCCAAAATGAATCAATATTGGATTTCTACAATAAAGAGGAGCAACTTATGATTGAAAAAAACAAAACATGGGAGCTGGTTGATCGATCTCAAAACAGAAAGGTGATTGGAGTTAAATGGGTATACAAAACAAAGCTTAATAACAATGGCTCAATCAACAAGCATAAGGCAAGGCTTGTGGTCAAGGGTTATGCATAGATATTTGGTGTAGATGACTCAGACATCTTTGCACCAGTAGCAAGACTTGATACCATCAAGCTACTACTTGGCATTTCAACACAAAAGAATTGGAAGGTGTATCAATTGCATTTCAAGTTAGCATTCATAAATGGTGTTTTGTAGTAGGAGATTTATGTAGAATAACTAGAAGGCTATGCAAATAAAGGAGAAGAAGACAAAGGTTGTCTTCTTAAAAAGGCCCTATATTAAAGCAAGCTCTAAGAGTTTGGTACAATAGAATTGATGAGCATTTGCAGTTTCTAGGGTTTGCTAAAAGCCTCTTTAAATCAACATTGTATATGAAGCAAAATGGAGATGACATTGACATTCTGATCATCTCACTATATGTTGATGATTTTCTTGTTACAGGAAACAACACCAATAATATGGAGAAATTCAAGCAAGAAAATATGGATGTTTTTGAGATGATAGACCTCGACTTGATGACCTTACTTGGAATGAAGTTGAGCAGGCAGAAAATGAAATCTTCATATGTGAAAAGAAATATTCTAAATAAATCCTTAAGAAGTTCAAACTTGAAGAATGCAAAGCAATTAGAACTCCTATGAATCAAAAGGAGAACCTATGTTAAGAAGATGGAGCTGAGAAGGTTGATCAAGCACAATTCAAAAAACTAGATGGGTGTTTGATGTATCTCACTACAACTAGGCCTGATATTTTGAATGTTATGAGTATCTTGTCTAGATTTATACATTGTGCAAGTGAATTTCATTTCAAGGCTGCTAAAAGAGTAATTAGGTATGTCAAAGGAACATGCAATTTTGGCATCAAATATACAAGAAGCAAGGAATTCAAACTGACAGGGTACTCAGACAATGACTGGGGAGGTTCTATTGATGATTTGAAGCGCCTCAGACTACCATTTCTCCTTAGGTTCTGGTGATTTTTCATAGAACTCAAAGAAACAAGAAAATGTAGCTCATTCCACTATTAATACCAAGTTTGTTGCTGCAACAACTGTTATCAATCAAGTTTTGTGGCTAAGGAAAATTCTAATTGATTTGAATTTGGAACAAAAGGAAAGCACGAAGATTCTAGTTGACAACCCAGTTGTTACTGCTATCTCTCATAGTCCTGTATTTCACGGGAAAACTAAGTACTTTAACATTAAATTATTCTTCTTAAAGGAAGTCCAGAAAGATAGAGTTATTAATCTAGTCTATTGCAAGATAGAAGAACAGGTGGCAGACATCTTCACCAAACCATTACTTGTCTGCAAGTTCGAATTTATGAGGGAAAATGTAGGAGTTTGTAGCTCATAAATCAAGGAAGAGTGTTAGAAATACATTTAGGACTAATGATATGGAATAAGCAAACATGTTAAGTGATTTGAATTTGTCAATTCAAATATGTTACTGTTTCTTTGCTTCCATTGCTCTTTAGCAGCGTCTGTTATTTAATTTATTATTTCCGTTTCCAATCATGGCACATTTCTAGGAGCATAAGTCTAGTAAGTTGTTATTCAATCTAATCTATAAATTGTAATGTTGTAGAAGAGAATAAATGTATTCAAGTCTTAAAGCTTCCAATTATTCTGTCTTAATCCTAATTGTTTGTAGAAATACTTTAATGTTCTTCACCTTTAATCAGCTACAATTGGTATCAGAGCTTTTCATCTAAAGGGACTTGTGTCGAAATCAATGGAGAAAGAAGTTAGCTCTCATCAATTGCTCCACCAATGTTCAATGAACACAATTACCAGTACTGGACAACAAGGATAGAGACATACATAGAGGCTGGATCTATAGAAAACAATGGGAGAGGATTATGAAATCCCTGTACTGCCAAACAATCCCACCATGGCACAAGTCAAAACTTACAAGGAGAGGAAGACGAGAAATAAAAGGCAAAGGCCTGCTTGTTTGCTGCAGTATCATCCACCATTTTCCCTCAAATCATGTCTTTGAAAGCAGCGAAGGAGATATGGGATTATCTCAAAATTGAATATGAAGTGGATGAAAGGATTCAAGGGATGCAAATGTTGAACTTGATGTGTGATTTTGAATTGCAAAAGATGAATAATATTGAATCAATTAAAGAGTATTCTGATAGGTTACTTGATAATGCAAGCCAAATCAGATTACTGGGCTCATCCCTGCCAGAATCAAGAATTGTTCAAAAAATTCTTGTAACAATTCCTGAGACATATGAGGCTACAATTTCATCCTTAGAGAACTCTAAGGATATGTAAAAAATAACTACAAGATAAAACAGGACAAAGATTGGAGCTATAAATGATCAAGAATCAAATGGTTGCATGCCAAATATAAACAAATCCCTTAGTGTTAAAAAGAAAAGAGACCAATTGAAGCTTGGTATATATAGACAGGAAACGTACAACTGTTTTGAAGAATCGAATAAAGCATCGACTAAAAATGAGAAACGAAGTAGACTAAAACTTGCCTACTTCCCATTTGACTATATAGAGTGCATATGATATTGTCTTCATCCACCATGTTTGATGCCTGGCTGCAGATAATTAAGCCATCGTAACCAGCAGCTCTTGCTGCATCGCTTATGGCCTGTGACCAATAACATTATATATTAAGCTTTAGCTCCTTAAATAGATATAGGAGGAAATTGTGGGGTAAAACTTCTTAGTTGACTACACAAAGCAAGAGATTTGATGTGAAATATAAAATAGAAACTAGTGCATTTCCCACGCCCAAATCAAACATTTGCAAAGAAAATTGTCATAACCCAATTTTTGGGTTACTCCCTAAAATCTACCCATAAATAACAAAAATAAAATAAAAACGGTCGGCATTGGTAGAAAAATCAATATAGAAATTTTAGTTGTTTTCAAAAATTCAATTTAATCTTTTTTGTCTCCAAAAATAGAGGAAAGTACAAATATAAGGCAAAAATAATTTATCAATGGATAAATATGTATAAAAATTAAGTTGAACATCATAATTATATTTTTATGGGTTGATTTGATTTAATTGTCAACCAATTTAAAGTGTAATTATGATTGAGAATTAATTTAGGGTCCAATTGAAGGATTTAATTAAGTGCAAGGACTTAATTATATTATAAATTGGTCAAATTAATTTTATCAAGGGCTTAATTGATGAAAAATCAACTTCTTAAGCTTAATTCGGTCTCAATTGAGAAGATTGGAATTTTCGGAGAACCAATTGAATTTTTCCAAGCCAATTATGCAAAGTCAATGGTCAAATTGAAAACAATTATGATTTCAATGGTTAATTAAGGGTCAAATCGCACAAATCAAAAATCAAGGACCAAAATAAAAAAAGCACGAAAGTTAAGGTTGCTATTGAAATTCTGATGGGGATACAATTGCACAAAATTAAAAGTTCAAAGTCAATTGAGGGTGCAATTAGAGCAATTATAAATTGAAAGACCAAACTGCACTTTCACATCCCAAAATTGTAGTTCCGCTGCATGCCTTTACCTACACCACCACCAATAAGCCACCACTACAGGCATGCCATTGTTGACAGGCCACCACACCGCCATCGACAACCGTAGGAGTTGAGCCACTGATGCATACAAGTTTCCCCTATAAATAGTCCCGATCACAACATGCACAAAAGAGAACAAATTATGCAGAGAGAGGGGGATTTACATAGATACATTTAAGTAAAAGGGGAGAGCAAAATTTATAGAAGAAGATGAATACTGAAAAAAAACAAGGGGGAAGAAGAACAGTTGACAATGAAACTAAAAAAGGAACGAAGGAAAATTTAAGCACGAACACAGATACAATACAAACATAGACACGTAAATAAAACAACAAACATCCCCCCTCTCTCGTCTCCCTCGGCAAAAACAGTTCATCTTCCTCAGCAAGAGCTCTATCGCCAGCGACAACTCTTTCTCTCTCCCCAGCAACTGCACTTCCCGGCTGCAGTTCTCTCTCTCTCTCTCTCTCTCAATCAACATCTCTGTCTCTCTCTTGGCTAGCTCCAGCAACAACTAACTGTCTCTCTCTCCTCCATGCTAGAAGCTCCTCAGCAGCTTAGTCTTTCTTCTCTAGCGTCGACGACAAGCTCGAGCAGAGGCAATAACGCGAGCCAGCCTCTTTCGTCACTCCTACCAGCCACCACAGGCCATCATTTTCAATGCCACAACATAGAGAACCACCTCGATCTACTCTACCCGGCGGTAGTGGTAGGTCAACCTCTCGTCACAGTCAGCCACCCTCTATTTTACTATTCACATAACACGTGAACAATGTAGTGAATTAACACGTGAATATTGTGAGTGAATTAATTCATTGCATTGTTCACGTGTTTGTTTGTTTGTTTTTCTTCTATTGGACTTTTGGGTTAACTTGCTCTCGATCGAGCCTAGTTGGCTAGGCTGGGCCCAAGTCTAGCAGAGTTAGGGCGGCCTATTCGGCTAGGACGGACCCATTCCGATTTTTTTTTGAAAAAAAACATTAAAAAAATGCAATTAAAAAAATGTGTTGTTTTCTTGCATACAGCTGAATTCCAAGATTTTTCAAGCATATTTTTCGTAAAAACATATGTTGTATTTTTCTTATATTTTGAATGAAAATTAGATATCGTAACCAATTTATGATTATCCGTTGGAATTTGGCCAAAATATCAAAAAATATATAATTTTTTTCTTTTTAACTATTAGGGTGTAAAATTAAATTGTAAAGTACATCCATAAATAAAAAAAAGTTTTTAACTGTGGTCTAAAATTACATTGTAAAGTACACTTGTAGACAAAAAAAGGTTTTTGAAAATGAAGTGTAAAAAAATTTTAACTTCAAAAAAAATCAAACAACAATGCAGCTTACCTTAGAAAGGGTGCACTGGAGTGATACGTCTTTCCCTTGCACAATAAGTCCCCCTACCTAGACTCTCGTAGACCAATAATGACCGTAATACTAGGTGGTGACTCCTGATAATTATAATCATAATTTTTTATGAATATAAAACACACCTCTATAACCGTGCGCCATTGTCTCCCATCAAAGAATGGTGGGGTACGAAGCGTGAAAAAACATTGTCGCGACAAAAATCATGCAATGTTGTCGAATTAACTTCATTATTACTTGATCTGGAATATCAGGCACTAAACACTAATGAACTATAAATATGATAAGTTTAATTTGTGAGGGAGGAGGACAATAGTACTGAGAGAAGGAAAAGAAAAGAGAGATGATAGTTATGGGTAAAATGTTTGATGCCTTTATTGAATGCCACCTGGGCTTTATATACATGAATTGAACAAAAATAATATTGGAAAGTAGGAAACTAACTAGGGTTTCCCTGAAGAATCCTTATTATCAGTTAACACTAAAATATTGGACTTGACTTATTCCGTAACAAACCCCACTAAGAATCTGGCTACCCAGTATGATCCATATCTAGGTGCCCCCCACGTGCTCCTGCTATTGCTCCCATTCTTGTCTGTTGTGGTTCTCATGCATATTCCCATGCAAGTATCAATCTTGCCCCTTTAAGAATCCTTGTCCTCAAGGATAAAGGTAGGGTACTTCTTGGCAAATCACCTCTCGTTCTCCCAAGTAGCATTTTTCGTTGATGCGCCACCCCATTTAACTACAATCTCATTTTTAGGATGGTATTTCCCCTTGTAAACTATCCGGCAATCAAGGATAGATTCAAGTTGCGGGAGGATGTTTGCCTTTTCTAAAACAAAAGGGATGCTAGCCATCGTGGGAGGTAGGAACCCATAATACTTTCGTAGTAAGCTGACATGGAACATGTTATGGATTTGAGAATACTGTGGCAACTCTAATTTGTAGGAGATTGGTCCTATCTTTGCAATGACCTTGTAAGGCCCAAAGAACCATGAAGAAAATTTCATAAAGCTCTAAAATGCCACTGAAGACTGATGGTAAGGTTGTAGCTTTAAGTGCACATAATCTCTAATGTCAAAAGAGTCATCCTGATGATTTTGATCAGCTTGGCTTTTCATTCAGGTCTGTGCAACCAACAAATTTCTCCAAAGCTCACGAAGAATACAATCTCTATCATGCAAGTGCTCATCCACTGCTTGAACATTTGAGGTACCTGAAACATATGTGAGGAAGCTAGGAGTGGAACACTTACACCAAGTCAAATGGCATCATCTTAGTGGCATAATGGATTGAGGTGTTGTAGCTGAACTCTACCTAGAGAATCCAGTTGAAGTTGAACCATTTACGCTGTTGGTCACCTATAAAGCATTGTAAATATTGTTCTAGAATCCGGTAGACCACTTCAAATCTGACCATTTGATTGAGGATGATAACTTGAGCTTATACATAGCTTAGTGCCTTAGAGTTGAAATAATGTTTGCCAAAAGAAGCTAATAAACACCTTGTCGCGGTTGCTCACGATAAAAGCAAGGATGCCGTGTAATTGAACTACTTTGTCAATGAAGGCCTTGGCCACAATGATGGTTGTATATGGATGTTTCAATGGAATGAGATGGGCAAACTTGGAGTAGGTGATATACCACCACCATTACATAGGTATATCCCTGGGAGAAGGGCAACCCTTTGATGAAGTCTATAGAGATATCAGTCCATACTTCAGTGGGTACAGGAAGAGGTACCGATTTCATACAATCTGTTTTAAAATGTTGACATGTTGTGCATTGCTATAAGAATTATTTCATTGTACACTGAACACTTGGCCAAGAGAAAGTCTACTTAATATGGCTGAGTGTTTTATGGAAGCCAAAGTGTCCATCAATAGGAGTCGTATGGTAGTCTATTAGGATTTGAGGAAGCAGAGTAGAATAGGGACTTAAAAGCACCTTATCTTTTCGAAACCACAATCCATCCCTTTTAAACATGAAAGGGTCCCTTGGCTTGAAATTGGCATAAAATGGGTCTCGTTTCACTTCTTGTTGTAGAGTCAACCAATAGTCTGCCCTTGGAGTTGAGATGGATAAAAACTGAAATTCCACCACCCTAGATAGAGAGTTTTCCCCATGGTTTTCTCTCCCCTTCTTGTACTCAATCACATAATCATATTTGAGGATCTTAAAATCCCAACATGTTTGTGTCGGGGTTGTCATTTTTTGCTCTATTAGATATTTGAGACTCCTCTAGTCAGTGCAGATCGTAAATGGTTTCCCAAGCAAATATGATCGCCATTTTTTAATTGCCTTCATGATAGCTAATACTTTCTTCTCATAAGTGGACAATGTTAAAGAGGACCCTTTAAGTGCTTCATTGAAATATGTCACTGGTTGGTTTTGTTGGGAGAGTACTGCACTAATTCCAATATCACTAGCATCATATTAGACCATAAATCTTTGAGAGAAATCTGGCAAGCGTAAGACCGATGGATGAGTTAAGGCTTCTTTCAATTTTTGAAAAGCCATATTAGCTTCTTCACTCCAATGGAACCCGTCTTTGGTCAACAATCGAGTAAGTGGTGCTACTAAACCTCCAAAGTGGTGAATGAATTTCTGATAATATTCGGCTAGCCTGAAGAATCCCCGGACTCCCTTGGTTGTTGTAGGTGTGGGTCACTCAACCACTACTTGAATTTTGGAAACATCAATCAAAACTCCTTTGGTTAAAATGATATGGCCTAGGTAGTTGACTTGCGTAACTCTGAATTGGCATTTGGACTCCCTAGCACATAACTCATTATTTGCTAGAATCTTCAAAACAATGTGCAAATGGGTAAGATGGTCTTCCTAGGACTTGGAATATACCAAAATATCATCAAAGAAAACCAAAATAAATTTTCTAAGGTGGGGACCAAAAATGTCATTCATGAGACTTTGAAAGGTTGTTGGGGCATTAGTGAGACCAAATGACATTATGATAAACTCATAATGGACTTCATGTGTTTATAAGGTTGTTTTAGGGATGTTGTCTTCTCGTACCCGAATTTGATGATAGCCAAATCATAGATCCAATTTGGAATAGTAATGAGATCCATGCAGCTTATCTAGGAGTTCATTGATCACTGGAATGGGATATTTATCTTTGATGGTGATTTCATTCAAAGCTCGATAGTCCACATAAAATCGCCACGCGCCGTCTGCCTTTTTAACTAGCAAAATTGGTGATGAAAATGGACTCTTGGCCATATCAATTCAGATTTTAATAGGTCCTGCATTATTTTTTATATTTCAATTTTTTGGTAATAGGGATAGTTGTAAGGTCTCACACTTACCGAGCCTGAATTTGGTTGTAAAGGTATGTAGTGGTTGTTGGTTCTTTTAGGAGGCAGCCATATTGGTTATTTGAACACTTGTGAGAATTTAGATAGAAGGTTGTTTATCTAAGGAGGGTGGAAAATGTTGTTGTTGTTGGGATAAGAGGGAATGATTTGAAGGAGGAATTCGTTCCCTTGTAACCCATGAAACTCCTTCTCCGTGAAGGCTTCATGGTCTTCGTGCTTCAACCTGTGAAGGGTTTGTTTTTCTCCTTATTTCTTGTAGCTTATAGTGATCTTTTTGAAATCCATTTCCTAGTGTCTCAAACCATTGTACACCCAATACTACTTGACAAGTCATGAATGGAAGGATATAGTAATTGGCAGTGATAGTTTATCCTTGAATGTGTAGTATGAGTCCCTGGCATTGTCCAGTGCAAGTAATTTTCTCCCGATTTGTGACCATGACTTGAAATTGCTTACTATGGTTTACTGGCAATCCAAATTTTGAAACCATGCCTCATTAATGAAGTTGTGCGTGTTGCCTTCGTCAATGAGCACTGTTACCTTTTTGTTTCCTAAATTTCCCAACACCCGTAAGGTTTAAGGGTGTTTAGCACCTACAATACCATGAAAGTAGATTTATGGCATGTCCTTGGAATTCATAATCTCTTCAGGATCATCAGTTTCTTCCTCGATGCTTATGCAGGAAGTGTCCTCAATCATAAACAATTATGGTCGTTCACAACGATGGCTCGACTGGAATTTCTCATCGTAATAGTAACATAACCTTTTTTCCGTCGTTCCCAAGCTTCTTAAGTGGTGATTCTCTGGAATGATGTTGGAGAAAGGTTTGCTTATTATGATGGTGGTGATCCCAAGATTCCAGTTGATGAATTTGTTGGTGCTCTGGATGTTCGCTAGTGAGGATGACCGAATTGGGAGAGTGATTTTTTTTCTGCAATAGATTGTGCTCCTTGATCAGTCGTGCAACCCCTATTGCTTCTGCCAATGTGTGAGGATGTTTGATCTTGACATCAATGCGGATATCATCTCGCAGTCCTGCAATAAAACAGCCAATTAAAAAACCTTTATGTAGGCTATCAACTTGATGGGAGAGCCTTTCGAAGGCTTCCTAGTAAGCTGCCACGGTTGTAGTTTGTCTAAGACGTGTGAGCAACTTCGATGGGTTCTCATATTCCGTGGGTCCAAAAAGTAGCAAGAGTGCTTGGATGAACTTGCTCTATAAAAGGGGTCCTCAAAACTTAGTCAACCATCAATGCCATTGAAGGGCAATTCCATTTAGGTGGAAGGAGGCTAACTAGACTTGTTGTGCAGCTTCATTGTCATGGAATTCAAAATATTGCTTAACTTTATACACCCAACCTGTGGGCTCACTGCCATCGAAATGTGGAAATAAGAGTTTAAGGTGAGAGTGAGAGTGATCATTAGAGTTGAGGGAACGAGAGGTGTATAGTTGTGATGATGATTTTGGTGCAAGGGGTTAATTTCAGGTGGGTTGGAGTTTGGATTTCTATGGGTGAGAAGGGCTTGGAGTTAGGTTAGCACTACTTGAAGGGTAGCATTTACCTACTCAAAACTTGACTCATGCCTAGTTAAGGCTTCATTGACCTCAATTCAGAATTCAACATTACTTTTTCGAACTTCTATGAAGGATTGATGCCTACTGACCATAGTATCATTGATATTGCAAGTGGTGGGGTATTGGTAGATAAGACACCTGAGACTTGCATGCCAATTGATGTCAAACATGGCAGCCAACTCGAAATAGTTTGGCACCCGTGGAGACTTCTCAAACAAACTAGTGAATGAGGTAAGTATTTCTAACTTTGAGAATAAAGTTAATGATCTTACTTCTCTTATGCGTTCCTTGACTTGTGGAAATGTACAACAGGTAAAAGTTTATAGCATATGCTCACTACAAGGATATGCTTCAGATATGTGCACAACAATGCAAGAAGATTATATTGAACAAGCAAATGCAGTTGATGGAACATTAAATGGACATCCCCAACGTAAATATGATCTGTTTTCTAACACATACAATCCCAGATGGAGAGATCATCCCAACTTCTACTTTGGGAACCCATCTCAACAAGAAAATCAAGGCAAACGGTTCCATTCCCATGGATTTCAACCACAGCCTCAACAAAATTATCAAGAGAGACAACCCTCTTCGTTCACCAACTTTAATGTTATGGGTCATCATCTAGTGATGATCTTCGTGAGATGATGAAAACTTTGGCTTCTAACACTGTGACCTTGCAGCAAAATATCATGTCTTTTCAAGAGGAAACGAGGTCAAGTATTCACAACTTGGAAAAGTAAACGGGGCAAATAGCTTCAAGTGTTAGTGCAATCATGTTACGAAGTGGGAAAGAACTTGGAGAAAACAAGTCAAAACAAGTTAAGATGGAGGAAGAATAAAATATAGAAACTAAATTGAGTAGCAAGAAGAAACCTACTCCTTCATAAATTGAGACCATGACAACCACTCCAAAGGTAACTCCTCACTCATTGAATTCTAATTTTTAAAACAATTCCACCCTTTCCTATGAGTTTTTTTAGGTCTAAGAAAGAAAACAAAGAAAAGAAATTCTAAAGGTTTTCAACAAAGTGGAACTCAACATTCCTTTGATCGATGTTATCAAGCCAATACCCAAGTATGCTAAATTTTTGAGAAAGTTGTGCACTACCAAAAAAGTTGTCAAACTGAAAGGTCATGAAATGGTAAATATGGGTGAAGTTGTATCTACTATTGTTAAAAAGAATATGCCTTTGAAGCAGAAAGACCTAGGTGCGTTTACTATCCCATGTGTTATTGGAAATGTTAGTTTTAAAATGGTTTTATACGATTTAGGTGCATCCATTAATGTTTATGCCTAAACATGTTTATGATTCTCTTAGTTTGAAGCCTTTGAATAAAATCAGCATTGTAATACAACTTGTGAATCATAGTTTTGTTTACCCAATTGGTATGATAGAAGATTTCCTAATCAAGATTGATAGTTTGCTAATTCCATGTGAGTTTTATATTCTTGATATGGAATATGATTCTCGTGATTCTAGCACTCCTATATTATTTAGAAGACCATTCGTGAAAACTATCAATACAAAAATTATGGTAAGGATATTTTGTCTATTGAGGTAAGAGATGAAAAGATTGAATTTAATTTTCATGATGCAATGAATTATCCTTATAATAATGTTTATTCTATCACATGTTATGACAGTATTGATAAGTGTGTGCAGCAAGTTTATGATTTTAATTGTGTGGATGGATTAAGCATAGCTTTAAGCTATGGCTATGATTTTACCTAATTCAAGAAAGATACAGGGTTTGCAAAGTCCAAATAAGCCATGTCTATCTCCACGACACCTATAAAAATTTCTAACCAACAAACCAAACCAAATCCAAAAATTGAAGAGAAAATCAAAAGAAAACAAATTCAAGGATAAAGAAGTTTAAGTTGAAGCAATTAAAAGAATAAAGAATATCCTTTTTTTTATGATTCTAAAGTTCAAGTATTCTAAATCAATTATAGAACAAAGTTTGATCAAACTTCCTATACCTAAAAGATATGAGGAAGTTGATATGGTTGACCATCCAAAATACTGCAAGTATTACTGGATAGTCGGTCATCCCATTGAAAAATGCTTGTCTTCAAGGATCTAATAGTTTGTATGGAAATTGAAGGAAAGATCTAATTGAAAAGAGAAGAAGAAATCATAAGTACAAATGTGACAATGGTTGCCTTTGGATCTTTTGATCCTTTTCATCTTTCAAGTTCTTTTTGTGAAAAAAAATTTATCATTAATGATAATTATTTGTCTAAACATCTATCTCAAAGAGCATTTCCTATTCAATTTGAAGTGGACGACACAAAGACAATAGTATGGGCATATCCAAGAACACCATCTTATGAGTTGATGATAGGATATCTTAAAGATATATAATCATTCTCAAAATCTAAAGATGAAATTGAAGACGGATAGTCTACTTTCATTTCTAGAAAAAAAAAATATAAAAGATGTCTTGTCAAGTGTTACTGTATAAAGTTTCATTAGAATAGAACCTAGTAAATGGGGATATTCTAATGATATAGATATGTTTGATCTTCATTATAAATGATGAATCACAATAGGAAAACAAAGAAGATGTGGTTCAAAACATTTAACTTTACCACTTCCTAAGATAGCTTCATCTAAAAGGATGATTGAGAAAAAAGTGAAACAGTTAAACTCGAAACATAGATGGGTACAAAAAAGAAAGACACATCAGTGTCTTACGTAAAAAGAGAAAGATGGAGTACTGCAACAGGAACTCCCATCACCCTTAAAGAATATTCTCCAAAGAAATTCTTTCAAGATGAAAATTGTCATTGTCAATGTTATAACCACTAGGCAAGATGAAAATGTAGCAGTTAAAGAATGATGTCCAAGAAAGAAAGGTCAATCCTTCGACGCAAAAAATCCAATTATGAAAGGAGTTGTCTTTAAGTTAGAAAAAATTCCACCAAACACAAGTTTATTTCCTTATAAAACTCGAATAGCTCTTATCGAAGTCTTTCTAGGCTCTAAAGAGTTTGAAAAAAAAAATCTCAAAGGTTGATGATATAACTAATATTGATTGTTTAACAATAATATCATTCTCAAATGAAGACTTGTAGCTTGGAGTAAAACTATATAATATACCACTTTATGTTAGTGGGTATGTTATTGATTAAGGAATGAGATGCATTTTAATTGATGATGGATCAACAATCAACATCATGCCAATTCATATGATGAAAAATATTGGCATATCTCTAGATGAAATATCCAAAAGTAGGATGGTGAACCAAGGATTAAACTAGAAGGGACAATGTGTCACTGGAAGATTCGTAACATTTTGTCACGTTATCTTGTTGTAATTCAAAGGAAATATAATGGATACTAGATGTTTATCTTGTTTCTTTTTTCTTTTTTTTTAAAAAAATACTTTTCTATATATAATTATTTTGACATATTAGTAACAAGCAAATAGAATATCTAGCCCGAGTGGTCTTGAGATTAAATTTAAGAGCTAATTAGCCAAAAGACCACTTTGCTAGATATGGGAGTCGAGCCCTAAAAATAATCAAGTTAATGCCTTGGTGCTATAGTTATATAAACTCTCGATTTACCAATTGGTGCCAAGACCTTTTGATTTCAAAATCGCATAAAAAAATCAAGGTCTGGCTGGTTGCAAACTCACTTTGCAATTGCTGGAATCTCACCAACGAACAAAAAATTCACATAAGAGATTTTTATTGAATTCAAAAATCTGATGCTTATACCTCTTACAATGTTTCCTTAAAATCAGACACATGACAGCTTTAGTCAAATAACAAAATTAAAGTGGATAGACTGCTGGAAACAATGGGATTTCGAGACTTCAGCAGCTACATTGATGGTAGGATCTCTTCCATATTGGTCTCTTCCTCAACGTCTTCTTTTCCCTCTTGAACCACCCCCTTATCTGTATTGAAGTTAATGCCCACATCCTCAACGTCTTCTTTCCCTTTCTTAATCGCCCCCTGATTTGCATCAATTGCCGGCTCTCTTAAAGAACTTGACTCCGACAAGTTATGCTGAAGGTAAGCAGTAAATAAATGAGGATGTACTCGCTGTAATTCCGCTGCTTGTAGCCATACTGAGTATGAATTTGGGCGATTTTTCTACTGGACTAAGAACTTGTAATAGCCTCCCCGTCGAGTTGAAACAAATTGATGATCAAGAATTGAGGCAATTTCATCTCGGGGTGTTGTATTTGTTCGAAATTGCCCGTCTGTTGTTATGGATGGAACTGGTAGAGTAGATGTGTCGCCCTTGAATACGGTAAGGTCTTCGATAATAAACACAGGACTAATCCTAAACTCAGAGGGTAGCTCAACAACATATGCGTTACTGCCTATTTTCTTAAAGATCTTAAAAGGACCTGCTCTACGAGCATGAAGCTTTGAAAAACTTTCTAGAGGAAAATGTTCTGGTCTTAAACGACGAAGAACCATGTCACCATCATAAAATTGATGATCTTTCTGTTTGGAATTTGCTGTAGCTGCATAAGAGTTTGTATTGATCGTAAGACGACGTTTGCATTCTTCGTGAAGATGATGCATATAACTGGAGAAATCCAAGGTAGCCTCATTTGGCCTTACTCATAGTGGCAGAGTGTGAATATCTAATGGGGTGTTTGGTCAAAATCCATACACCACTTCAAATGGAGTACATCCCATCGATCTATTAACAGAATTGTTAAAAGAAAATTTAGTAGAGGGAGTACAAAATCCCAACTGGTAACATGATCTGCCATTAGGCAGCGTAGTAAATTGCCTATGCTCTGATTGGTCACCTCGGTTTGGCCATCCGTTTGGGGGTGGAAAGCACTAGAGAACATCAACTTTGTCCCCATGTTAGCCCACAAGGTCTTCCAAAAATAGCTTACAAACTTCACATCTCTATCTGAAACTATGGACATTAGGATGTCATACAAACGAACCACTTTGTGAACAAATAAAACTGCCACTTTGGATACATCAAACATCTTATGGAAAAGAATGAAATGAGCCATCTTGGAGAAACGATCCACTACGACAATGACGGAATCATTCTGACGACTAGTCGTTGGCAACCCAAGAACAAAATCCATGCTAAAATGCTGCCATGATTTGTCAAGGATGGGTAGGGGCATATACACCCCTGCCTGTTGCTTGGTTCCCTTATTAACCTGACAAATCCTGCATCTATCAACCACAGTGTGCATATCCCTTCGCAGTTTTGGCCAATAAAAATGATCAGCCACAATCGCATAAGTTTTGTCATACCTGAAATGCCCAGCTAAACCTCCACCATGTAATTCAGAAATTAGGAATTCCTGAAAGGACTGCATGGTATGCATAGGCGAGATTTGAAGAACAAGAACCCATCACACAACATGTAATCTCCTTGGTGCTTTGTATTTTGGCTGGACAGTTCATTCCATAATCTGCTGAAATCCTCATCATCAGAATACTCATTCTTCATGCTATCAAACTCAATGACTTTCATTGAGGTAATGTGTAATAGATGAGGCCTCCTGCTCAAAGCGTCTGCCACTTTATTTTCTGTCCCTGCTTTGTGTTTGATAAGAAAGTCGAATTGCTGCTCATAGTCCATCCAACGGGCATGCCGTGCATTCATGCTTTAGGGAATCATGGTCAGTATAGAGAATGAATTCCCTATGGATTAAGTAAGGCCTCCAATGCTTCAGTGTTTACATCAATGCATAAAACTCCATGTCATAAGTCGAATATCGTCTACGCGTCTCGTTAAGCTTTTCACTAAAGAAGGCAATGGGGTGACCTTCTTGGCTCAAAACACCTCCAATTCCTACATGGGATGCATCACATGCTACTTCAAAGACTTTTAAAAAATCTGGTAGTTTGAACTGGTGCTTCCCCCATCTTCTTCTTGATCTCCCGAAAGGCCTTGTCTGCTGCAATACTCCATTTAAAACTTTTGCTTTTGAGACTCTCAGTGATTAGGGCCATGATGGTACTGAAATTCCGTATGAATCGCCGATAGAAAGTGGCCAAACCGTGGAAACTTCTTATTTCAGAAACATTTATGTGCGTAGGCCATGTCTGTACTGCATGAACCTTCATAGGGTTAGCCTTGACTCCTTGGCTGGAAATGATAAATCCCAGGAATTTGACACTCTCCTTCATAAACGAGCACTTCTCTTTATTAATGAAGAGACTCTCTGCCCGTAACACAGCCAACACCTGCTCAACATGGCTAATATTGTCTTGCACACTACGGCTGAAAATCAAAATGTCATCAAAGTATACAACAATAAATTTTTCCAAAAATGGCTTGAGCACTTGGGTCATAACGCGCATGAAAGTGTTGGGTGCATTAGTTAATCCAAAAGGCATAACTAACCACTCGAACAAACCATCTTTTGTTTTGAACGCCGTTTTCCACTCATCGCCCAAACAAATCTGAATTTGGTGATATCCACTTTGAAGATGATCTTAGTAAAACCAGCAAAACCATTTAGGACATCCAGCATATCGTCGAGTTGTGCAATGGGAAATCGGTATTTTACTGTTATCTTGTTGATCGCGCGGCTGTCCACACACATTCTCCAGCTGCCATCTTTCTTTGGTGTCAGTAAAACTGGGACAGTGCATGGGCTGAAACTCTCTCGGATAAATCCTTTGTCTAGCAATTCCTGAACTTGTCGACCAAGCTCCTCATTTTATGTGCGACTCATCCTATAGTGTGGAATATTAGGCAGAGAGGAGCCTGGAATTAAGTCAATAGCATGTTGGATTTCTCTCATTGGAGGAAGATGACTTGGCATTTTGGCTGGCATTATATCCTGGAATTCCTTCAACAGTTCGGCTAGCTCAATAGGTGTGTTACTGTCTTTCTGCTCTGTTTCCCGTGTGACCAACATGAGCACCATGTTATCCTCATGCATGACCCGAGTAAATTGACGCATTGTCAATTCTGGCCAAGCCTCCTGCTTAGTCTCAAATTCTGAAATATACAAGGGATCAAGAACAAACTTCTTTCCCTTAAAACTGAAGGAGTATGTGTTAGTATATCCGTCATAAAGCACTTTGTGATTGTAAAGCCAAGGACGTCGCATATTTCATGGGGATTACATCGCACCAAGCCTCATCCACATGGTTTTTCCCCAATGAAAATTTAATTAAGCAGCGATACTTAACAAGTGTCGCCCCCAAAAATGATTTGGTTTGCGGCGTCGTGGCGACTTTCCCCGCGTGCGGGGAGAATTCAGTTGGGGGTCTAATCTTTATTTTCATGAAAAAAAGAGAGTTGCCACCTAGTATTATGGTTACTAGGAAACCTAAAACTGGTCTTTCAGATATTCTAGGGTAAGGGACTGGTTGCGTAAAGGGAAGGTTTTAGCACCCCTAGTACGCCCTACCTAAGGTAAGCTGCTTGACGTTTGGTTTGCTTATGATTTGTTATGACTCAAAACATATGTTAAATAAATGGAAAATGGGATATTACTCCGCCGAATA
Organism: Salix dunnii; assembly: GCA_015731905.1. Classification (NCBI taxonomy): domain Eukaryota; kingdom Viridiplantae; phylum Streptophyta; class Magnoliopsida; order Malpighiales; family Salicaceae; genus Salix; species Salix dunnii. Next base: position 5,426,677 of record CM027676.1, read on the forward strand.
TTTTGGATATTAACCCCTTAGGATTTAATTATCCAAACACCGACAGTGAATAATATCATATTATTCCCGCTGAATATTTTGGATATTAACCTCTTTTGGATTTATTTATCCAAATATCGATAGTGAATAATAGCGTATCGTTCCCGTCGAATATTTTGGATATTAACCCCTTAGGATATATTTACCCAAATACCAACAGTGAATAATAGCATATCATTCCCGTCGAATATTTTGGATATTAACCCCTTTAAGATTTATTTATCCAAATACCGACGGTGAATAATAAATTCCCCCCCAAAAAGTAAGATTTTATATATTTTGAAATATTGGCCAATACCCTTTGGATTTTACAAACATGTTGTAAAATCTCAAAATGCAAGAAATTATTTTTTCTTTGCGAAATCCATGCTAAAACTCATTTTTTCTTCAAAAACCAAAATAATATATATTTTTTCGAAGAAAATAATTTTTAAAATATGCTAGTGTATTGGCCGTATGCAAGAAAATAATACGTTTTTTTTAAAGTATTTTTCTAAAAAAAAATTATATATTTTTATATATTTTTATTTTATTTTTTATTTTTTATTTATTTATTTATTTTATTGGCGGGCTGGGCTAGGCTGGAAGCCCAGTTCCTTTAGAGGTCGGGCCGGGTACCAAACCCGGCCCGACTTGACTCGACCTGAGGAGTGAATGAATTCACTCCCCCCGCATGCAAAAATAAGAAAGATGAATAGTAACAATGGCAGATTTTCGAGTGTGACGAAATGCTTACCTGTTAACACCTTTGTGTAGAGAATATCGAGGTGGTTCTTCTGGTCGTTGTCTCGTCGGAAATGGAGGCCTGTGGTGGCCGGAATGTACATCGAAAGGTGCGCTGGTCACGTTGTTGTCATGGCTATTGCTCTCACCGGAGAAGGTTACTGTGCTTCTGGGGTGACGGTGGGGATGCTGGTGACTACGGGGAGGTGTGTGGTGGTCGGAGTGGGTGGCCGGAGTTGCTGCACCGAGAGAGAGAGAGAGACAGAAGCTCTCTGGTTTTAGAGAGAGAAGACGGTCGAAAGACCGAGAGGGAGAAAAAAAAAAGAAAAGGAAAGAGAGCTGTTGATGCCGGGGCTGATTGAAACAAAATGCTTGGTTTTTTTCGTGGTTTCTTTTTCACTCCACTATCTTCGTTACTCTCTATAAATCCTCCTCTGTTTCTCGTTTTTCTCTTCGTTTCTGCGTTTTTTCCTCCTCTCTTTCCTCCTCACTGCAACCCCTTTTATAGCAGAGCCAAAGTCCTCCATGCAGGGGTCGCCGCTAAACTTTTAAATGTAGGACGCGTCTAACATTTAAGGCTGGGATACGCCGGAGACTTTTAAGGCCGGGTTCACCGGAATGTATCAATGCAATTTCCAAAATTATGCAGCAGGCACATGCAATGCAAATCTTTAAGGCGTAATCAGTGCAATTTTCCCGGTTTTAAAAGGTAAAAAAAATCATGCAGTTGCCACATGCAATGCCAATCTTTAAGGGCGTAATCAGTGCAATTTTCCAAGTTTTAAAAGGTAAAAAAAAATCATGCAGCTGGTACATGCAATGCAACTCTTAAAGGCGTAATCATGCAGTGCAATTTCTCAAAGTTTTAAAAGGTAAAAGTATGATTTGGTCCCTCAATTTATAATTATTTTAATTGCACCCAATTGGATTTAAACTTGTGATTTTATGCAATTATACCCATCAAAAATTTCAATCTCAAACATAGCTTTGCGCGATCTTTTTATTCTGGTCCTTGGTTCCTGATTTTCGCGATTTAACCCTCGATCAACCATTATCGACCATTAAACTCTAAATTTATTCAATTCGGTCCCCGATTTCGCATAACTGACTTGGAAAAAAAATTAAATTGATCTCCGAAAATTCCAATTTCATCAATTGAAACCAAATTAAATTTAAAAACTTGATTTCTTATTAACGAAGCCCTTCATAGAATTAATTTGACCAATTTAAAGTATAGTTAAATCCTTCAACTGGACCCTAAATTAATTCTCCAATATAATTATAATTTTAAACAGCAATTAGATCAAATTGGCCTGTAAAAATATAATTATATATTTTGACCTAGTTTTTTTGCGCAGATTTATCTGATAATAAATTATTTTGACCTTTAATCTGCGATTTCCTTTATTTTCGGGTACAAAAGAAATACGATCGAGCTCTCGAAAACATCCAAAATTTCACCTCGATTTTTCCTGCTGACACTAGACCCCTTTATTTTATTTTTTTGTTATTTTCGGGTAGTTTTGGGGAATGACCCAGAATTAGGTTACGACAGTTGCCCCCTTTTTACAATGCTTACAATTAAAGTCTTGTAAAAGACTTTAAATAGTAAGTGTTGTAAAGAAAAAAAAATGGTGGATATGGGTCTCGTTGTTCTGGGTGACCCACCCGGGTTAGCAGTTAGAAAGGTCTCATTTTTCTGGGTGATCTACCCGAGTTAGAATTGTTATGACGGTCTCATTTTTCTGGGTGACCTACCCGGGTTAGTAGTTAGAAGGGTCTCATTTTTCTGGGTGACCTACCCACGTTAGCAGTTAGAAGGGTCTCATTTTTCTGGGTGACCTACCCAAGTTAGAAGGGTCTCATTTTTCTGGGTGACCTACCCAAGTTAACAGTTAGAAGGGTCTCATTTTTATGGGTGACCTACCCAAGTTAGCAGTTAGAAGGGTCTCATTTTTTTGGGTGACCTACCCAAGTTAGAAGGGTCTCATTTTTCTGGGTGACCTACCCAAGTTAGAAGGGTCTCATTTTTCTGGGTGACCTACCCACGTTATCAGTTAGAAGGGTCTCATTTTTCTTTGTGACCTACCCAAGTTAGAAGGGTCTCATTTTTCTAGGTGACCTACCCAAGTTAACAGTTAGAAGGGTCTGATTTTTCTGGGTGACCTACCCAAGTTAGCAGTTAGAAGGGTCTCATTTTTCTGGGTGACCTACCCAAGTTAGAAGGGTCTCATTTTTCTGGGTGACCTACCTAAGTTAGCAGTTAGAAGGGTCTCATTTTTCTGAGTGATCTACCCAAGTTAGAAGGGTCTCATTTTTCTGGGTGACCTACCCAAGTTAGAAGGGTCTCATTTTTCTGGGTGACCTACCCACTATCGTGGTCTCATTTTTCTGGGTGACTGACCCGGCTAGCATGGTCTCATTTTTCTGGGTGACCCTCCCGAATTAGATATGATAGTGATGGGTGATCCATCCGGGTCTCGTTATGACGAGTGACCTGCCCGAGTATAAGATGAATACGGTTTTGTTGTCACAAGAATTTTGAGGAATGAAACAGCACCAGTCCTCAGTTCATATTTTCTTCCGTGGTTTCGTTCACTTGAGATTCTTCTTCTCTCTTTTGGACACATAAGTCGCCTTGATGTTCCATTATCACAGGATGTCTTTGCCTAATCTCCAAAGCTTTGCAGGCTTCTCTGATTGGATGGCTCATTCAAGTTTGTCATAAATCATTCATCCACTCAACGTAAGCGTATTGCTTATTATGGGCTATCTGCGATGATCTTTGCTTTTATCCAAATCTGACCATGCCCCCAAGTGTGGGGTTGCCTGATTTTCCATTTAGCGCAGAGTTCTATTATTACTCTTCTTTTGAAGTTCTGAGCATTATCAGTTATGATCTTTTTTGGTAGTCCGTATCGACATATCAAACAAATTTCTTTAACACCTTTTGCGTTATATGAGCAAATGACCCAGCTTCTACCCATCTTGTGAAGTGGTCGATAGCCACGAGAATAAACCTATGATCATTGCTGACTTTTGGTTGGTATACCCAATCACATCAATTCCCCACATTGCAAAAGGTCACGGAGATATCAAGTTAAACATAGGAGCCTGAGGGGCATCCATTTTGTCACCACGGACTTAATACTTATGACACTTGCGGACCTAGTCGATGCGATCCTTCTCTAATGTCCTCCAGAAATAAACAGTTATTTGCATTTTTCTAGCCATCATATGCCTATTAGTATGGGTTGAGCGGATCCCTTCATGGACTTCTCGCAACGCGTTTCTGGCTTCAACTCCATCTAGGCATCTCAGCTAAGTACCGTCAGATGACCTCTTATACAATACCTCCCCATCAAGGTAAAAATCCATCGTTAACCTCCTCAAGGTTTCCTTCTCTTTTTGAATGCCCCTAGGGGATAAGCTGCCCCCAGGGGATAAGCTTGGTTTTGGGTGAAATTCTTGATATCGTAGTACCAAGGGTTTCCATCTATTTCTCCTTCAACTGAGCAGCAATGATGGTTTATCTTCTGATATTAACGTGTATTCGGCTGTAAGTTTTGTCCTAAGTCTACTCTAGCCATAGAAGCTAGTGTGGCCAAAGCATCGACAAACTGATTCCCTTTCCTTCTTAGATGGGTGCATTCTATTTCCTCAAATTCTCCAGCTAGCTTAGATAGGATTTCTTAGTAAGGTATTTCTTTTCTTTGGTTTGTCATTCTCCTTTTTCTTGACAAATAATTAGCATTGAGTCTCCATACACATCTATTTTTTTATGTTCAACCCTAATGCAGCTTCTAAACCCAGAATACAGGCTTCATACTCAGCAGGGTTTTGGTCGCTCAGAACAAGGTCCACCCGAGAGGCACCGTGGTCTAGATTTCCTAGACAAAACTTGCCCGCAAAATATAATAGGCAAGCATATGCAGTGTTGAACCAACAATTCGATCTTATCCATAATGATCAGTCACACTAGTAGCATTTCTATATTTTCAAAAACCAATGTTGTATTGCCTTGGGGTCTATAATAATGAACCACCGCACGTAAACCAAACTTATCCAATCCATGGTTTACCTTGATATTCAAAATCAAGCCGGCCTTCTTTCCATAAACTTTCAGGGATGATAAAATAGGCTCCGCTAAAATCTCAGAAACAGAATCCGACTTCATACCATACTGGGATCACACAAATTTTCACTTTTACTGTGGTGCTGATGGATCTGATTTTGCAATAAACCTTTTTGAGGCTACCGCAGACCTTTTCTTGTCTTGGGAGGTCTGATTCCACCACTTACAACAGAGGTTGGAGGAGGCCTTTTGGAAGACATAGGTTTCGTTGATGGTTCTGACTTCTTGGAGGATGAGTTTAGAATGGCCTTAACAGCTTCACGTTGTTGTTTCCTCTTTGTAATCATATCTAAACAAGCACCTACAGGATTAGGATCTTTACCATCATTGACCTCCTTGCTTTCGAGGCTGCCTTCATCTGAGGATGTAGAACTCTCCAAATTCTTTTGGCTTCTCTTACCTCCAATAGATTTCTTTGTTCCCCTGCTCAATTTTAGATTTTTATGGCCATCACCCAGTTCATGCTCAGAATGCTCCCTAGAACTCTTTGAATTTGCATATTTATCTTTCTTCTTACCGGAGCCAAGTTTCTTCTCGCTTCTTTCTTTTCCCTTGCTTTCATCACCAGTAATAGATTCCCCTGGAATTATACACTTGACATCCATTTTCCTTGGAAGATCATGTTCCTCTCTGGCTTTTCTTTTACTACTTCGGATAAAAAATCCTTATCGTCCCCAGCAACAGTACTATGACATCGGGTCGCAGAACGAATAGAGTTTTTATCCTTGTGCACATTCTGCTCATTTTATTTGCCTAGTTTGCCACTACCTCTAGAATTTTCAGCATGCCTAGACAGTCTTGAATGACTATTAATACTTTCTCTCTTGCAAGCACCCCTAGGAGCTATTTCAAACAAGGATTCATATGGCTATTTCGCTGAGATGACCAAATTCCTCTCTTTAGCATCCTTTACTAGAGCTGCCCAGTTCTGGTTTGTCTGCAAGATTCTTGTATTACCCAAAATCCAAAGCGAGAGCTTGGCTCTTGTCAGGGCAACATTCATCCGTCTTACATCAGCGACAAACCCAATACTGCTGGAGCTCAATCCATTCATAAATGAACTTGAATCAGCTGCTCTAACAGTGGAAAGTATCAACCTTGGCCTTGTATGGAGTTATGATGCCAATTCTACCACTAACAAACTCGGATGAGTACCTCCTTTTGAAAAATCATAGCAGCTCAACTGCAGCCTTCAGCCTCACGTTCATTATAAAAGACGATGCACCGAAGATTTTTTTTACCGCGAAGCTCCTGGCCGTCCATAATGTCATAGAATAAATAAGGGCCAAGAACCTCAATCTCATGAAACGATGCTAATTTTTTTGACATTTGCTCTCTGTTTATCAACTTGCTATCATAAAAGTGTAAGGAAGGAAACTGGTAAATCTCTGGGTGTATTTTTTTTTTTTTGGGAATTGGCATGGCTTGAATAGCCTTTAATTTTTAGGATCCTCTTCTATCCCCTTGTCACTCACCACAAATCCTAACAACTTCCCAGATTTCAACCCGAATGAACCTTTCACGGGGTCAAACCTCAAACTTAACAATTTCTTCAATATCTGGACGTGATTCTCTTCTTCTTCAGATTTAGCAACCTTGTCATCCACCTATACTTCAATCACATCGTGAAATAAAGTCAACATAGCCCTTTGGTAAGTGGTCTCCACATACTTTAACCCAAATGGCATGACTCTATAACAGAAGGTTCCTCATGGTGTCACAAAGGTTGTCTTCTCCTCATCTTCTTGTGCCATTTTTTTTTATTATATCATTTTGCTTAATCGGCTTGCATCTTTCTTTCAGCAGTACCCTGTATACTATGATACCCAATCCATGCATATCCTCATGACACCAAGCAAAAACATCCATGTAATCTCTAAGTAGTGTAGTTAAGTCTTTTCTTTCTATGTGATCAGAGTTCTTATCTGAGTTCTCCCTGGCTTTCTTCATTACCCGCATTTATGGTTTAAAGTTCCTCCTTAGCGGGTTTCCACACCTGTCCATGTTGTTCTGTGAATTCCTTAGTGCGGTTTGCATCCCTTTCTTCTTCTTCTACAGCATATTATATATTCTTTAAAATCTGGTCATTAATTCTCAGCGTGAAGTGCAGGTGTTGTTGTGGAAGTTCTGCTTTCAGGGTTTATTTTGAAAACCAATGAAGCATCCTGGATCTCCTAATTCTGGAACTTCTCCCTAGGCTAGCTTCCAAATATATGTACGGGCAGTAACTTCCTCCAGAGCATGGATGGTTAATTGCAGCAGTTCTTTATCTTTTCTTCCAGGTGTCGTGGGTCCCAAATGTTTCTCGGTCGATGATGCGTGCACAAATACATGAGAGAGTGCATCATATAATGTATGATTATGATAAAAATGCTTTGTATAATGGGTATGTATGCATTTCCCTTGTGAACGATTGATAGCCACCACTTTATGAACATAGAGTTTCTGGTCACATTTCTTTGCTATGAGTACTGCCTTTCGAGTCGATGCTTGAGTCATATTCACCAAGAAGCAGATTTTGTAAAAGAGATGGGTCAACGCCCTTTTCATTAATGCTTGATAAGTTACTACAATTTTGAAAACATGGAGAGAAAAATTAATCTACTTCTCTTCGGCTGAAGGTAGGAAGGCAAAACCGTGATTCTTGATTTTCTCCAAAAAGGTGTCGGTCTCAGCTAGACTTCGGCGGTAGCGGATGATATTTCTTCCAACATTTCGTGCATTGATTCTAATGACCCGAGCATGCCCAACAGTTTTATCCATTTGTTCGTCCATCTTGGTCGTCTTCTCTATAAGCAACATATTGGTTCTGTTTAACGAAGTATTGTTGGTATCGATTTGATCCTTATGTTTTTCCATTACTGCTAGTTTCTCATCCAGATGCTTCACCTTTTCTCTCTCCTTATCGAGCTTTGTTCTTAGAGTTTTTATCTCCTCTGCTAACTCTGCTTCAATGGCTTCATCTTTCTCGAACCCCACCGAACAACTTTCTGACATTACATACTTCTTGTGCAATTCTTCATACTTCTCAATTCTATCCATCAACTCACACTGGACCTCTGCAAATTTATCTTGGTAATATTCTATGCTCTCTTGGCATTCATTATGTTCAGTCTTCAATGCGCCGAGCTCGGAGCGACTTTGCATCCACTTCAGACTCTTCTCCGTTAATTCTTTCTCCATTTCCAACCTAACTATCTTCTCCTCTTTCAACTTTAACTCGAGCTTGGTTATTCTCACATCTTTAGACTGTATTTGCTCATCTAAAAATGCTCTCCTCTTATCGCCCTCCAACACCATTTCTTCCAATGCTGCCTTGTCTTTTCTGCTTTTGTTTAATTCTATCTGGAGTTTTTCTATTTGTCTTCTCAATTCCTCTTCATTGCCAAACCTTTTTCTCTTAATAGGTTTTTCTTCAATTTGAGAGGGCTTGACTTCTTTATTAATCATTGTTGAAGTAGCTAAGTCTCTCCATCTTGCATACCCTTCACTTGCACTTGGATCTCTCATACTTTTTATTTCCACCAAGACGAGATGCCTCCAATCTTGTCTGATGATCTGCAAAACCTCTCGTGAAACAGGATCTTTAAACCAACCAAAGAACTGACCAATTCCCATGGTCCTCGGAATAAATTGCATGCCCCCATGCTGCCTTAATACAAGGGCAGGAGCATAACTCACGTAGCCGGTAATCCCTACCAATGGAACCCAGCATCTTTGCCCGCAACTCATTAGGACATCCACTATTTTGACCCAAGGAGCTCTCCATTTGAAAATGCTATTGGGTAAAACTTTTAGCTTTTCCACCTAATCTTGGTTGTCTAGATCTCCCCATTCTTCTTCCTCCACTATCCTCAATGGTTTTTGGTTGAACCACCAAAAATTATTAAAAACAGGCTTTTTTGTTTCAATATGGCTAACCATCCAAATATATAGCAACTGCATGCAACATCTCATTGCTCCTTTCCCGGCTCTTCTACAATGGTTAAGTGTTATGATGGTTTCAGCCAAAATAGAAGCCACTGGGTTGATTTTTGTATTCCCATATTCCACATAAGCAGTAGCAGCTTCCAAGCTTATTATACATGTCCGACTTGGGAACAATACAAGGCCAAATATGCCTGAGGCAATCAATCTCTCCTTCTGTGATCCGGATCTCTGTTCTAGTTCAAACTCCAGCGTCTTCCATTTCAGACCAGCAGCCTTCTTCTCTAAAAACCTTTCCAAATTGGGGATCCTGAGCAGTTTTGACAGTTTAGGGATGATTTTGTCATATCTCAAAGGGAAATAAATTTTGTACAGATCATTCAGAAATTCAGACAACATTCCGTATTCCTCCATAGTAGGACATAGGTCTATGCTCCCAAAAGAAAAACAACGGTAGTTAGGATCCCAAAAATGAACTAGAGCTCGCATCGCTGGGCTTAAAACTTCTACCTTTGCAATCTCCATCAGGCGTCCATATTTTCTAAAAAATATTTCCTTATCCACATCCTGAAAATGGGTCGTTAACTTATTCATCTCATTTATAATACAATCCAGATTCTTGATTGGTGATAGCCTCATAGCATCGCTTTTAAGGCAGTCTCCTTCAGTCAATTGTGACAATTCAGAACTTCTCCCATATTCCATGATGGAAAGTTTAGTAGTGGTGGCCATTTCGTTCACAAGACCTGTAAGTCAAAATGCTATTTAGACCTTTTCCTTTATATGCAGAAAATATTATGGAGCATACACCCTAACGATAGGTTCTAGTTCCTTTACGTGAGACATAGGGTAAGTTTACTACTTGGTCTCTAAAAAGGGTCTCTTGCTGTCCCAGTGATCACCCTCGTAAAGGCAATATGGGGGTTTAGCAGATAGTGGGATGGCACGTATACCAATCACTATCAGTATAAACACTCAGCAAAGAGTCGGGGTTTACACAAACTTCAACCTTGACTCAAGTCATAGGTAAGCTGCTAGTCCCCACTTAGCTTAAAGTTTACTGTGTGCTCTCAAAATAATAAAAGTGATGCATGACAAGGCATATTATGATGACAGGATGTAAAGATGCATGCTAAAGCTTTCTAAAAATGTAAACCATCCATAGCAATATGAAAAAAACAATAACATATCAAAAACAAACAACATTATCAAGCCTAATCCGAAATTCCCCAGCAGAGTCGCCATTCTGTCGCACCCCAAAAATGATTTGGTTTGCGGCGTCGTGGCAACTTTCCCCGCGTGCGGGGAGAATTTAGTTGGGGGTCTAATCTTTATTTTCGTGAAAAAAAGGGAGTCGCCACCTAGTATTATGGTTACTAGGAAACCTAAAACTGGTCTTTCAGAGATTCTAGGGTAAGGGACTGGTTGCATAAAGGGAAGGTTGTAGCACCCCTAGTACGCCCTACCTAAGGTAAGCTGCTTGACGTTTAGTTTGCTTATGATTTGTTATGACTCAAAACATATGTTAATTAAATGGAAAATGGGATATTACTCCGCCGAATATTTTGGATATTAACCCCTTAGGATTTAATTATCCAAACACCGACAGTGAATAATATCATATTATTCCCGCCGAATATTTTGGATATTAACCCCTTTTGGATTTATTTATCCAAATATCGATAGTGAATAATAGCGTATCGTTCCCGTCGAATATTTTGGATATTAACCCCTTAGGATATATTTACCCAAATATCGATATTGAATAATAGTGTATCATTCCCGTCGAATATTTTGGATATTAACCCCTTTAGAATTTATTTATCCAAATACCGACGGTGAATAATAAATTCCCCAAAAAAAAGTAAGATTTTATATATTTTGAAATATTGGCCAATATCCTTTGGATTTTACAAACATGTTGTAAAATCTCAAAATGCAAGAAATTATTTTTTCTTTGTGAAATCCATGCTAAAACTCATTTTTTCTTCAAAAACCAAAATAATATATATTTTTTCGAAGAAATTAATTTTTAAAATATGCTAGTGTATTGGCCGTATGCAAGAAAATAATACATTTTTTTTAAAGTATTTTTCTAAAAAAAAATTATATATTTTTATATATTTTTATTTTATTTTTTGTTTTTTGTTTTTTTTATTTATTTTATTAGCGGGCTGGGCTGGGTTGGAAGCCCAGTTCCTTTAGCGGTCGGGCCGGGTACCAAACCCGGCCTGACTTGACTCGACCTAGGGAGTGAATGAATTCACTCCCCCCGCATGCAAAAATAAGAAAGATGAACAGTAACAATGGCAGATTTTCGAGTGTGATGAAATGCTTACCTGTTAACACCTTTGTGTAGAGGAGATCGAGGTGGTTCTTCTGGTCGTTGTCTCGTCGGAAATGGAGGCCTGTGGTGGCCGGAATGTACGTCGGAAGGTGCGCTGGTCACGTTGCTGTCGTGGTTGTTGCTCTCACCGGAGGAGGTTACTGTGCTTCTAGGGTGACGGTGGGGATGCTGGTGACTACGGGGAGGTGTGTGGTGGTCGGAGTGGGTGGCCGGAGTTGCTGCACCGAGAGAGAGAGAGAGAGACAGAAGCTCTCTGGTTTTAGAGAGAGAAGACGGTCGAACGACCGAGAGGGAGAAAAAAAAAGAAGAAAAGGAAAGAGAGCTGTTGATGCCGGGGCTGATTGAAACAAAATGCTTGGTTTTTTTCGTGGTTTCTTTTTCACTCCACTATCTTCGTTACTCTCTGTAAATCCTCCTTTGTTTCTCGTTTTTCTCTTCGTTTCTGTGTTTTTTCCTCCTCTCTTTCCTCCTCACTGCAACCCCTTTTATAGCAGAGCCAAAGTCCTCCATGCAGGGGTCGCCGCTAAACTTTTAAATGCAGGACGCGCCTAACATTTAAGGCTGGGATACGCTGGAGACTTTTAAGGCCGGGTTCGCCGGAATGTATCAATGCAATTTCCAAAATTATGCAGCAGGCACATGCAATGCAAATCTTTAAGGCGTAATCAGTGCAATTTTCCCGGTTTTAAAAGGTAAAAAAAATCATGCAGTTGCCACATGCAATGCCAATCTTTAAGGGCGTAATCAGTGCAATTTTCCAAGTTTTAAAAGGTAAAAAAAAATCATGCAGCTGGCACATGCAATGCAACTCTTAAAGGCGTAATCATGCAGTGCAATTTCTCAAAGTTTTAAAAGGTAAAAGTATGATTTGGTCCCTCAATTTATAATTATTTTAATTGCACCCAATTGGATTTAAACTTGTGATTTTATGCAATTATACCCATCAAAAATTTCAATCTCAAACATAGCTTTGCGCGATCTTTTTATTCTGGTCCTTGGTTCCTGATTTTCACGATTTAACCCTCGATCGACCATTATCGACCATTAAACTCTCAATTTATTCAATTCGGTCCCCGATTTCGCATAACTGACTTGGAAAAAAAATCAAATTGATCTCCGAAAATTCCAATTTCATCAATAGAAACCAAATTAAATTTAAAAACTTGATTTCTTATGAAGGAAGCCCTTCATAGAATTAATTTGACCAATTTAAAGTATAGTTAAATCCTTCAACTGGACCCTAAATTAATTCTCCAATATAATTATAATTTTAAACAGCAATTAGATCAAATTGGCCTGTAAAAATACAATTATATATTTTGACCTAGTTTTTTTGCGCAGATTTATCTGATAATAAATTATTTTGACCTTTAATCTGCGATTTTCTTTATTTTCAGGTACAAAACAAATACGATCGAGCTCTCGAAAACATCCAAAATTTCACCTCGATTTTTCCTGCTAACACTAGACCCCTTTATTTTATTTTTTTGTTATTTTCGGGTAGTTTTGGGAAATGACCCAAAATTGGATTACGACAACAAGGATTGAGTTAGCATCATTTACCCAATTAATCCGATAGGAGCTGGGGTGCTTCTCCGTCTTTAATCCCAAGCGACTGACAGCCGTTTCAAAGATCACATTCATGCCACTTCCATTGTCAATTATGACGTTTAAAGCACGATCCTTATGTTCCATTCAGGTATGGAAAATATTGGTTCGCAGCCACTCAAGATTGGCCTATATTTCTCTTTTTGTTGCTGTTAACACTTTGTTGATCACGCAGCTAGGCAAGTCTGATGCGCCCAGGTGCTCTTCCTCACTATGAATATCATCACTGAGATCCTCTGCTTCTGTGTCTTCAGTTTCTTCCGTCGTAAATAATTCCTTTTCACATATAAAGGCTAATTTCTTATCCCTTGTTGGGCATACCACTACATAATGCCCATAGCCTTTACACTTGTAACATTGATGTCTTTCACTGGCAGGTTTTGTTATTCCTTTTGAAGTCCCACTACCAAAACTCCTGTTTTGGTCCTTCTGTGCTGGTGCTCCCTAGAAGGTATTTGTAGTCGTATGCTCTGGTCTTGCCTCTGTTATCGTCATCCTCCTTCTAGCCGAGAACTTTGTTTGTCTTTCAATGTGGAGGGCCAACTAATATGCCTCCTCTACATTGATCAAACGGGTAGTCCACATCTCCCTCCGTAACTCATCCCGTAATCTAGTACGATATCAAGCTAAAGTTTGCTACTCAGTCTCCACGATCTTGCTGCGAACAGTCAGTTCATGAAAACGATCCGTAAATTGATCCATAGTCAGTGAGCCCTGTCTTAGTTGCAGCATCTCCTCAAACATTATTTGCTCTTAATCAATGGGTAGGTATTTTTCTTTGAGTCGTTCTTTCATTTCTTCCCAATTAGCCACTGCAGGACGTCAAGTGCGACGCAACTGCTCTTCCACACTTCCCCACCAAACTCGTGCATGTCCTTGTAATTTCATTCGGACATAACATACTTTCCTCTCTTCTGAAACAGCAAACCAATCGAAATAATCTTCGATCGCTGTCAACCAATCTTCAAAGGCATGAGGTTCCAATTTTCCACAAAAATCTGGTACATCAATCTTCATTACCTTGGTCAGTTCATCAAGAGGTTGATACCCTGCACCATGATTCATATGCACTCCCTGCATTTATTGTCTAGGACGACGAACTCGAGGCTCATAATCCTCGTACTCTAGATTTTCTTCCTCATTCTCATGAATGATGTCTGCATCATTAGGGTCCTCACCTGCCCTATGAATTCCTCTACGCCCACGCCAATTAGAAGGATCATTCTCCTCCCGAGCATAATGTTCCTCCATGATATCCAATCGATGAATAACTTGTGCCATAATTGTGGCAATTTGGTCCAGTTGATAATGCAGTGGTGGTCGGTCTGATTCTCGGGTGTTGGGGTTCTAAGTGTTTGGATTGGCATGGATTTTAAGCTCTGATACCAAATTGGTGCCAAGAACTTTTGATTTCAATATCACATAAAAAAATCAAAGTCTGGCCCGTTGCAAACTCACTTTGCAATTGCTGGAATCTCACCAACAAACAAAAAAATCACACGAGAATTTTATTGAATTCAAAAATCTGATGCTTATACCTCTTACAATGTTTCCTTAAATACTTAAACAACTTACTAGGAAAGCAAATAAAAAGGAAATTTAAAGCAATAAAATCAGACACATGACAGCTTTAGTCAAATAACAAAATTAAAGTGGGTAGACTGCTGGAAACAATGGGATTTCGAGACTTCAACAGCTACATTGATGGCAAGATCTCTTCCATATTGGTCTCTTCCTCACTGTCTTCTTTTCTCTCTTGAACCGCCCCCTAATCTATATCGAAGTTAATACCCACATCCTCAACATCTTCTTTTCCTTTCTTAATCGCCCCCTGATTTGCATCACCAATGATAATGTGAATAGTGTCAATATGGATTTCTTCCCTAGCAATTCATATATAATTTGCAAAACCTACGTTAATCATGGAATACACCAGCTGCTAACCACCCGCAAGGGATGCCTGTCCCCTCCCCCCCACAAGTGGAGGGATCACACCAGCTGCTAACCACCAAGTCATTTCATCTCCGAGAAGATCAGGTAAACGTGAAGAAGTGGGATAAAACAAGAGGGAAAGAAGCCAAATCTGTCCGAATCAAATCAAGAATTAGAGTGAATTCTATCCAAACATGTGGGCCAAGATGTCGCTCAGATAACATGTGGGCCCCAAGATTGTTACAATTAGATAACAAAGGGCCGTTTGTTTTAACCTTCGAGGTCCCTTGCACGATCTGTTAGCCACTTTATTGAAGTCAATGCCGACTTTCCCTCCCCGTCAACCCCCACTATGTTATATTAGAATCATTTACATACAGCTTTTACGCCCGGTTTCAAATCAAATATATTTTTTAACGTATGAAAATACATCGATTATTTTATATTATTATTAATCTCGGTCTAATAGCAAACCATGAGCTAACTTGCCCACATGCTGCGCTAGGTTTTTTTTAATAGAAAATTGATTGATTTTATACATGTTTTAATTGATTGATTTAATATTTAATTAGTAAAATTATAATTGATAAAATATGTTAGAAATGAGTTTTCTACTATCTAAAAGTGATTGAATGTTGTTATTGTTAAAACTATTTTGATTATTGTTTAATCGGTAGATTTTACAATTAGAATAAAAAAAACATCTGTTAAAATGAATCACGTGCTTCGTATAACATCCTACTTGATTATTGTGTATATTTTATTTGTTTCATGAAGGATTCCATTAGTAAATAGTAAAATTACAATTAATGAATTTTAGCACTGATAAATTATTTGTTTTACACAACAAACAATTTGATTGACGGTTTTATTTTAACTACTTTGATAATAATTTAATTGATAGATAACAAAACCGTAATTAATCGAATTGACTAAAGATATATTATTTGTTGTCTGCAACATACTAATTATTTGTTGGGCATGTTTTAACTATTTAACAAATAATTTATTTGACAGATAATAAAAATACAACTACTAAAATTTACCAAAGACTATTTTTTCAGATTTTTTCTTAATATTATCATATTGAAAGTATTTTAGAACACTGAGATTAAATTAATGTGATATTTATAAAGAAAAGTCAGTTTATTTTTATATATATTTTAAGATGTTAATACCAAAAAAATATCACAATATATAATTAGTCTCTCTTATTTTTTTAAGGAAAAAGTCCCCGAAATAATTATTATCATTATTCTAAGTTTTTTATCTATAGTCAAATAAATACATATAAAAACAACATAATCTTAAATGTTTTAAGTTGATTATTTAGCTAAGATGTATAGCATTTAAAAAAAATAGGTCAATTAACAATTTTGTTAAATTTTTAAAAATTTGATGTTGGTTATGACAAAATGCAAGGCAATTTTTTATTTTATTATTATAAATAATTTGGCATAATTTTTCTACTTGTCTTGTTTACATGTGATTTCATATATATTTTTCGTGATATGAGATCTAAAATACCAAATATAAAAAAAGGCACAGAAGTTAATTTCATAAAAATAACATTGACCAATGATTTTTTGTCATAATTATTATAGATGTCATTATAAATATTATTATGCATAATTAAGATTTCAATTATTATTAGTCATACTTAGGGGTGAGTATTTTCAGTTCGGTTCGGATTTTATAAAAAAAAATAACCAAACCGAAAATTGTAATTTCTTTTAAAAAAATAACCAAAACCGAACCGGACCTATTAAAAATTGACCATTTTCAGTTCGGTTCAGTTTGGTTTTTATGACTAAAAAATTGAGAAAACCGGATTTTTTTTTGGGCCATCCAATGGGCCTTCTAATGGGCTTTATAATGGGCTTGACATTAATATAAAGAAAAACTGATTTTCTTGTGAAATCCTAAAGTAGTTTTTTTTTTTTGCCACTAATACAAATATTAATGTATTAACTTGTTAATGTTAATATAGGGTTTATTAAGTTTTATTTAACCTTTCTAATATTTTTGTTTTGTTTAATTTAGCATGAGGTAAAATAATTAAAATTACATAAAATTTAAATTATAAAATATTGCCTTCAAATGGCTTCAAAATAAACAACAAGCAATATTAACATAAAACACTTCAAGAAATACAGCCGATTTTGAACTAATTATCATCCGTTGCTAGATTTAACTTTCCACCAAATTCTACAAAACAAGTACAATAGAAATGTTAGAAAATAAAGTGATAAGAGTAGAAAAGTGAGTACATAAGCACACATTTTATGCTAGGGTAAAGAGACAGTAGATTTATAGAAAAATAATATATTATAGGGTTGAAAAGCAATAAACAAAAACTTTTGTGAGCATAATGAAAGACAAATGGGTCTTTCTCACTTGAGTAACTGCAATCTTATGAACTAAGAGTCACTCTATAGCTCTGTTTCATTTTCTTACCATTTCATAAGATAAATTATTTCAAAACAGATTGCTGCTACTTTCAACATGTATCGATGTCAACTCTTAACTCGAGCTATGAGGTATATTTGGCCATCTGGAATTATATTCCCCAACATGAGTAAAAAAATTGTAAGGAAAACCATCCCTTGTATATTAATATGAAATGTTCCCAACTGTGAGGTGGTCAAACACATTAGGTTCGTTTACATGCACAACTCAAAAAACAGAGATTCATTTCCAAATAACAAAATAGAGTATTGATTAACATATTTGCAGATCAGCACTAAAGACAACTACAAAAAAAAATTAAAAAATGAAATGCACCCTTGAGAAGTAGACAACATCCACAAGGACCAAACACTGTAACTACATTTTTTATATGATCCAACCGAGATACTACAAATTAACAACCATATAAATTAAATAACTTTATTTGCAATTTTCTAGAGGTGATTGACTAGCACAAACTAATGTAGGTCTCCAATGAGCATGCCAAATAAGCTTCTCAGTACACACAACTGTAGAAATCAATAAGATTAAACAGTTGATCCTTCACTAACAAACAAATGAAAGCAAACCTTGTTTGGGTGGACATCATCAAAAACATGAGCTTGACCGCCATAAAATATAGTCATCTCGTGATTGGCAGATATTTAACCCTGCTGACTGATATGGGAACAAAAGAAATATGGTATCAAGTTCCTTTTAATGGGTCATGATTTAGCATGAAGCGAAACAATTAACATGAAAACATTGAAGAGTTTATACATCAACAAAAAGAACTAAAAATCAACCCATTACCTTTTGTAAACTGCAACCATGCTAGATGGGAACGATGATAAAGTGAAACTGTCAAACCGGGGGTAACGATGTAGATCATATTGCAGAGGGAGAAAGGATAATGGTTGGTTACAGAGGGAGGGAGAGGTCGAGAGGCGAGAGGGATGAAGATGCTGAGAGGCTGCTGCTGCTAAAGATTAAAGTGTTAGCTGCTAGGGTTTCTTAACTTTCTATTTATATTAAGTGTTTTAACCGAACCGGTTTGGTTCGGTTTAGGTTAATCGGTTTTTTCCTTACAAAACCAAGACCAAACCGAACCGGATATTTTTTAAAATTTTATAATCGGTTTAATTGGTTTTATTTATCGTTTTGGTTTTCTCGGTTATTTTTATTTCAGTTTTCTCGGTTTGATCGGTTTAATCGGTTGGTCGGTTTTTTTGCTCACCCCTAGTCATACTATCGATGACATTATAATTATTGGTGAAATGACCCTATTGACTTCGTAGTTTACTATTCTATTTTGTCTTATATGGGGTAAATTTGTATTTAGCCTTCTATAAAAATATATGCAATAACTTAAATGCCCCCAGCGATTCCTATGCATCTTTGTCTTATTCATAGGTATTATGGTTATTGTATTGTGCACAGGAAGTCGAAAAATTGAAAATTCTCTTAGACCCAAGGCTAAAAAAAGAGTAAACAGACGGACAAAATAATTATTTAAAAGTTAAAAGAGGTCACAGGTTGTTTACTCTTCACAGTGAGACAAATCACTGTGGACGACAATAGTAATGCTCAGTTTTTAGATCGGTTTAGTTCGGTTAGCTCGTTCAGTTCACTGATTTACTATTTTTTTTTTTTGCACTATGAAATGATGATTTTGTCCCTCGAAAAAGAAGGAAAAAAAAGAGGCTACTGAACGGAGGGGTTCCACGGTAATTAAACATTTTCGATTCGGTTCGGTCCGGTTCCAGTAACCAGTTTATTTATTTTTTAATATTTTTTGCACAGTAAAATGATCCTTCTATCCCTCGAAAAAGACAAAAATTAGGTCTGGTCAGGAGGGGTGCCATTGGAATTTCATATTTTTTAAAAATAGCTAAATACGGATATGCCCATAATAAGCAAAATGGAAGAGTTTGATGAATGGGTGTCACGGTAATTTATTTTTTTTAACATTTATTCTGACGCAGTATTGTTGGTGCGTCGCCAGACGCCTTATCCGTGCCCGTGCTCACGCAGATTTTGAACGTCATATGCGGTGTCATACGACCTTCAAAAATACCCGACCGACATCTAGAATTATTTTTTAGCTTGTGCTCTTCCTCATAGGGTGTCGCGTGTTGCTCAAACATCGACGGAGATGTGCCCATGGTCAATTGAAATATTTCCCCCTGTTTCTCTCTGCTGCATGCGCAAGTACACGTGAGGCCCTGCTATTTGTTGACTTTTCATTATAGTCCTTGATCTTTTGATTGTTTTGTATGGTCCTTAATCCTTTAATAAAGGTTTTGATTTGTTTCAAATTTGCCCTTCAATTGAAATTGATTATATATTGTAGTTTCATTTTGGTACTCAGTCTTTTAATTTATGAATTGGATTGAAAGCCTTAAGATTTTCGGTATCAAATTTTTGCTTTGTTTAAATTATATCATTCAATGCAAATTGATTATATGATTAAGTTTCATTTCATTACATATTCTTTTAATTTCCCATTTTGTCTTTAATTCTTTAATTTTTTCGGTATCAAATTTTTGCTTTGTTTAAATTATATCATTCAATGCAAATTGATTATATGATTAAGTTTCATTTCATTATATATTCTTTTAATTTCCGGTTTTGTCTTTAATTCTTTAATTTTTTCAGTATCAAAGTTTTGATTTGTTTCAATTTTTCCTTTAAATTTAATTTATTATATATGTATTTCTCATTTCGGCCCCTATACTTTTAAGCTTGAATTTTATTTTAATTCATTTATTTTATTTTTATATTTTTAATAAATGGTTTTTACTTTTTTTCCCATGTTTATATTTACATGCTCTTAGCTTTTGCTTTAAATTTTAATTATTTCTACTGTTATTAAGGTTTGAATTTTTTTATGTGGTGTTTCAAATTTAATTTGTGGGGTAATCATTTGAAAATTGATATTTGTTATTTCTTCGCTTTGTTGTTTGATTTTGAATTTTTATTTATTCTTCAGGTCATATAATTTATTAAAATCTAATAATATTTATTTATGTTTTGTCATTTATTTTGTTTTTAATTAATTTTTTTTAATATTATTAGGTGTTGAAATTTCTCATTATTATAGATAAAGCATTCAAAATAATGCTAATAATTATTTTTAAGTTTTTTTTATAAATATGTGAGACTAATTATATATTTTAATATTTATTTTATATTAGTGCCTTAAAATACACACGCGCACGCGCGCGCGCACAAAGAAATAGGATTTTTTAACCTAAAAAAATAATATTAGTGTTCTGAAATAGTTTTAATATAATAATATGAGAAATAAATCTTATAAAATAAAAAAATAAAATTGGCTTTTAAATCAAATTTTGTCCTATGTTGTTTATGTTAATTTCTTAGAAAAAATTAATTCTTGGATTTTAGGTTGTTTTTGTAAAAATAAAAAATTATAATAGTTTTATGTATAATATTTCAGATCTAATAGTACTAGGGGGAAAAGACACCTCATAAATAAAATGGGTAGACAAATTTACCCAAGTTATCTACAATTAAAAAATATATGAACCACTTACAACACGCAAAAAAATCAATTAGTTTTCTTCTTAAAAAAAGCCCAGCACAGCGCGCAGGCAACTCACCTCATAATTTTACTATTCCAATTCACAGTGACTCTAAGTCTAGATAAACAATGAAAATTTATTGCTCGTCACTTTTTAATTTGCCAATCTCTTTGAGCTTTTTTTATTAATAAAATATAATATTATAATAATATAATACAATTAGTGAGTAGAAAACCATCTCTCAATCCCGATTGAATTGGATGGCTCCTTTAGCCATTAAAAATCAAAAACTATTTTCGTTGATTGTGTGATTCGAACTCTTGTCTTTGTTGGCAGCACAAGCCTTCCACTCATCCAAGCAACCTCTTTGTTCAGTCTTAGCATATAAATAATATTTATTTTATTATGTAATTTCACTATTCAAGTCCACAATGCTTTTAGGTGTAGATAAATAGTGTAAACACTGTTTAAAAACGCGATCTCTTTTAGCTTTATAAATAATAAGATCTTTTAAAGTTATTTTTTATTTAAGTTTAAAATTAAAATATATAAAATTATTTAATTTTATATAATTTAGCCAACTTAACTGTCGCGACAGTGATTTTTTCGCGTTTCGCGCCCCGCCGTTCCTCCACTAGTTTGGGGAGACAACGGCACGCGGTGAAAAAAAGGGTTGTTTTATAGCCGTAAAAATTACGACTATAATTATAAGGAGTCGCCACCTAGTATTAAGATCACTAGGAACCTAATGGTCTGCGAGAGTCTTGGGTAAAGGGACTTGTTATGCAAGGGGAAGACGCGTCACCCCCAGTGCACCCTAACTAAGGTAAGCTGCATTGTTGTTTGATTGTTTTTTTCTAAGTTAAAAAATTTAATGGTCTACGAGAGTCTTGGGTAAAGGGACTTGTTGTGCAAGGGGAAGACGCGTCACCCCCAGTGCACCCTAACTAAGGTAAGCTGCATTGTTGTTTGATTGTTTTTTTCTAAGTTAAAAAATTTAATGGTCTACGAGAGTCTTGGGTAAAGGGACTTGTTGTGCAAGGGGAAGACGCGTCACCCCCAATGCACCCTAACTAAGGTAAACTGCATTGTTGTTTGATTGTTTTTTTCTAAGTTAAAAAATTTTTACACTGCATTTAAAAAAAATATTTTTTTGTCTGCGAGTGTACTTTACGATGTAATTTTACACTGCAGTTAAAAATTTTTTTTATATATCTATGGGTGTACTGTACAATGTAATTTTACACCGTAACTAAAAAATTCTTTTTTTATCTGCAGGTGTACCTTACAATGTAAATTTACACCGCGAAAGCTAAAACAAAATAATTGTTAAATTATTTTTGATATTTTGGTCGAATGCCAATGGATAATCATAAATCGGTTATGATATCCAATTTTCGTTTAAAATATGAGAAAGATACAACATATTATTTTTTTATGAAAAATATGCATGGAAAAAAACTTGGAATTCGACCGTATGCACGAAAACAATATTTTTTAAATTTATTTTTTTTATTTTTTTATTTTTCTTTTAAAAAAATTAAAAAAAATTCGGGCAGGGCCTGGCCTAACTAAATGGGCCAGCCAAGGTGGGCTAAAGGCCCACCACTGCTGAGCTGGGCTGGGCCGAGAACAGCCCAGCCCAAAAAAAACGCAAAACACGTAAACACCAATTTACGTGAACAGTAACTTGATCGACCGACCATGACAAGAGGTCCACCTGCTACTGCCGCTGGGTAGAGGAGGTCGAGGTGGTTATCCCTGTCTTGGTGGCATCAGAAATGGAGGTCTGTGGTGGCTGGAGTAGGCGTAGGAAGGGTTGGTCTGTTACTGCCTTCCTCTACAGCCTCGTGCTACTCGTCGCCGAAGAAGAAGCTGGAGGTCACGGTGAGGTTGCCTGGGCTGAGGTGGAGTTGCAAGTGATGAGGGGGTGGTGTTTAACGGTCGCCAGGAGCTAGCTAGAGGAGCGAGAGGGCTGCCAACCGACTGCTTTTTAGAGAGAGAGAGCTGCAATCAGTGACTGAAAAAGCTTGTTGCAACGGGCTGCTGCTAGCTACGAGAGAAGGGAGAGATAGCTGGTTGCGAGAGAAGAGAGAGATAGCTGGCGAGGGAGACGATCGAGCTGGTGGCTTTGTTGATGGAGGGGGGGGAGAGGCCGACCGCGAGAGAGAGAGAGAGAGAGAGAGAGAGAGAGAGAGCACTGCAGGAACAGAAGGGGATGTTTGACTTGGGAGAGATGATCGGTGCAGCTGTTGTAGTTTTTTAGTTGCAATCTCTACAATTTCCCCTCCCCATCATAAGTGTTTAATCCCCGGTTTTAAAATTTTCTCATCACTGTTCTTTTTTTTTTGGCTTCCCCGTGACAGCCCCGGTTTCAAAATTTTCTCAAGTTTTCAGCCCGTCTCCCCCCTGTGACAGTCCCTCACTGTCAAAATATTTCCTCCCCCCTTTTTCCAGTGTATTTTCTGCTCTTATTTATAGGCGTAGAAGGCATGGTGCACGGCATGGGGGTGTTGTCCATGGGATGGTGTGTTATGGTGGTAGGCATGGGCTGGCATGGGCACGGCATGGCTGAGCATGGGTGAGATTGCTTCCTCTCTTTTTTTAAAATTTAAAATAAATAAGTTGTGGCAAAAAAAAGTTTTTTGATGGGAAAAACCAGGAAGAACGATGTTTTTACCTTCAATTTTAGCTTCCGATTTCACCCGAAAAGTTTCGTCACAGAAAATCTCGATCTTCTCAATTTAACCCAAATTAGGCTTCCAAAATTAATTTCTCACCAATTAAGCCCTTAATAAAATTAATTTGACCCATTTTAAGTATAATTAATCCCTTGCACTTAATTAAGTCCTTCAATTGGGCTCTCAATTAATTCTGAAGAGTTTCGTCACCGAAAATCTTAATCTTCTCAATTTAACCCAGATTAAGCTTTTAAACTTATTTTCTCACCAATTAAACCCTTAATAAAATTAATTTGACCCATTTAAAGTATAATTAAGCTCTTGCGCTTAGTTAAATCCTTCAATTGAGCTCTCAATTAATTCTAAAGCATAATTACACTTTAAAGTTGGCCGACAATTAAATAGAATTGGCTCACAAAAATATAATTATGTCTTTCGACTTAACTTTTATGCAGATTTATCCAATAATAAATTATTTTAGCCTCAAAGCTGCATTTTCCTTCATTTCTGGGCAAAAAGAGGTATGATTAGGCTTTCGAAAACATCCGAAATTAATTTTTCTACATACACCAGCCCTTTTTATTTTGTTTTTGTTATTTTTTTATATATTTTGGAGAATCACCCAGAAATGGGGTAATGACATTAACAAATTTCAAGGCAACTTAGACAACCAATAAAAAATATTTAGTGAACAAGACATCCATGTGGAGGCCTTAACCAATCACTATTTAGTGACTGTTTTAAAGTATTATAATTTTATAGTTAAATGTCCTTTAAAAATATTTTTACTTGAAAATGTTTAAAAATAATTACTTTTTTAAAATTTTTATATCAACTCATCAAATTTATTGAAAAAAATTATAAAATATATTGATTTAATTTAAAATAAAAAAAAGACATCCAAACACAATTCAAATCATAATGTCAAATGATCAATTAGTTTGATAATATCAAGCCGAGATTTATTATTATGAGTATTATAAAATATAAAGTTTTATGTGGTTGATAATTAAATGTGTAAAGAAAGATTTTTTTAATTTGATAATTGAAAACGACATGAAATTGGCCTATTATCAAGTGTGGATTGCACTCGTCGATAGACGTCATTCTTACTCAAAAAATGCAAAGAGAAAATTTAAATTCTAGAAGTCAAGTAAATTAAGTATCATTGTTGGTTAATTTGAAATGCATTAGATTTACATTTGAGGAAAACACACCTCAATTTTATTTTATATCTTTATTATTTTAATTAAATCCTTTATTAATAAGATTATAAGAGCATGAAGGAGAGTTTTGTGATATGTTTATTGATAATCAATAGAAATTATGGATTTTAATTGAATATATGCCTAAGAATTTTATATATATAAAAAGTTTACATTATATGTCATTTGCATTCTTAATAGTTTTTAATTATAATATCAAGTGATGTCATTAATTTATAATATGTACTTAAAAAAAATAAGAGCAATTAAGAATTTAAATTGAATATTCATCTAAAATATAGAATACATAATATATTTACATATTGAAACTTAATTGTCATTTTTTTGTTGTCGTTTCAATCATGAATTCACTTCGTTCAATCTTAGCCAATAGACAACCCTAAAATATTTAATAAGGTTAAATAAATATGTTTAGAAAGGTAGGTGTAATATAAAAAAATTAATTTGGAGACAAATAAAATCGGTCTTCAATGGCATAAAATTGAGATATTTTTATACTATTGATATGATATTATTACTACATGGGTGGTATAAAGATAAAAATAAAATATTAACATAAATATGTAATTTATCAATATAGTAAATAAGCTACAATTAATTAATTATGTGTGGATAATTGAGCTATCTAAAATAGTACAAAGTGCCCCCACTTCAAAGGAATATGATTGGTTCTCTTTTTAAAAAAAAGTCTCAACAAAAAAAAAAAATTATTACCTACTATTTGTCATTTGTTAAGAAAAAAATATTCAAAAGTAATTAAATATCCCTTATTTAATTTGTGTTGACCATGCTTGATTAATTCTTTTTTTAATTCTGAAAAATGCTTTTATTTCTAATCAAATATCTCCATCTCATATGTTAAAAAAAAAAAAAAAAACAACATAAAATGAATGAAAGTTATTATTAGGTTATAAGAGAATTTAAAAACACAAGTATTAAATATATAGATTTTGAAACCACAAAAACTAATATATAATTAGCTTGTAATAAATATGAATTTGCAAATTGTAAAAAGTTGCTTAGAAAAAAAAACTATGGGATTTGCTCATTTCAAGATTAAAGGTTCCAAGATTTCTTTAGATGATGATTAGTGGGATGAAGGTTATTTTTTAAAATATGCACTCTCTAAATATATATATATATATATATATATATATATATATATATATATATAATGAAAAATAAAGAAAACTAGTAAAGTTATAAAAACAATATTAAAATATAGCATAGTTAATCAGTTGTGTTTCTTACAATAAGACATTCTTTTCTTTTTAAATTTGTACTGATATATTTGTAAATTAATTGAATAGAACAAAACAAAACATGCTAAGAAATATAGACATGTCAAACACATAATCTCATAAGATAGTTTTAACTTCAGATTCAATTATTGGACCGAACTAAAATTCATCAAATTAAGTCTATGAGCCTGATTTGGTCTTAATTAAGAGTATTAGAATTTTAGGAGATTAAATTTAAATTTTATCAAGTTAATCAATTGAAATCAGAGGCAAAATTGAAAGAAAATCAGAAGTTTAAGATCAGTTAGGGTTTAAATTGAAACAATTCATAATCAATGATCTTTATGCAAAAGGTGTCGAACTATTAGGAAAACATTAATTGAAATCAAAAGTGAAATTGAAGATAATTAAAAGTTTAATGGTCAACTAAGAGTCAAATTACACAGATTAAAGACCAATGATAAAAATGAAAAGGGCATTGAAATCTAAGGGTGATGTTGAATATCAGTAGGGGAGAAATTACACATCTAAAGTCAAATAGGGATGTAATAAAATAAGGACAAAGACATAAAGTAACTTTAGCCAAAACCCCTAAGGCCAAAAAGTTGTTTCAAAGAAGAAAAAAACGAGGAACCAAATGAGATGTCTTTGAACCAAATGACATGTCATTTAATCCACTAAAGGAACCAGACAACACGTAGTCTGGTTATTGTTTATTGTCTTCTTCTTCTTTAGCTTGAAAAGACTACTTAAAAGGTTGTTTTTCAAGTGCATTTAATATTTCATTCTTCACCAAATTTTACAAAGCATACACCACCATGATGACTTGACATTTGACTTATACCCTAATATTTTTTCTCATGTTAATTAACAACACAACCGTAATGGCACCACCATAAAGAGACCATCTTATGTAGCATTTATTGTGAAAATTGATAGTTCATAATGGTAATTTTGAGTCAATGATTAAGATCCTTTCAAAATGAATTAAGGGACAAAGTTTATCCTTAATACAAACAAGTCCCTCTTTCACCCCCTATAATTAGAGATGAATTCCATGCAATGGGCATCAACAAATTGAAAGTTAAAGTCGAAGAAAAATAAGGCATCCTCTAGTTCTTACTTATTCTAATTTTCTCCCACCTATTTCCTTCTCAATACTATCAATCATCTTCACACTAGGTAGCTCTCTATCTCTCTCCCCTACATAATCTCCTTAATTCATGTCCTGCAACTATTGGCTTTCATCATTTATAGGTTTGGTTTGGACCTATTTTAGTTCAGCCTATAAGGGTAGGTTGAGTCCAGTCCATTTTAAATATTATTGGATCTTAAATAGCCCAACTTGATCGGGATTAGGCCCAAAGCTCATACCACATATTCTTTGCACATCTCTTTTTATACTAGACCAATAAAAATGCTCATGCAAACCTCCAAAGTTTTATTAATTCTAAAATGCCCCCATTAAACCTCCTTTATATGTTTTCCTCACAAACAATTCACGCAAAGAACAATTAGGCACACATAATTTATTTTCTTAAACAAAAGTCCATCATGCCTAAAATATTTACCCTTGGTCGAAACCTTGCATATGTCATATATAGCAGCGAAACATTAATCATCAAGATATAACTCCTTAATATACTCAAATCCTAGCAATTTAGTATTAAGAACATACCTTCGCATCGATGATCACATTTTCCTGACCCTACTTGTATTTAATTACATATGGAAAAGTTATAATAAACTCAACTCACTTAGCATGTCTTCTACTTAACTCTTACCTTTACCCTTCAAATGTTTGAAGGATTGGTGGTCAGTATGTATGACAAAATCAAAGGGCCATAGATAATGTTGTCATGTATCCAAAGCCTTCACTACTACATATAACTCTTTATCATAAGTGGGGTAGTTAAGAGTTAGATCATTGAGTTTCTCACTAAAATAAGCAGTGAGTTGTTTTCCTTACATTAGAACAACTTCAATGCTTATTCCTGAAGCATCATATTCAATCTCAAAAATTTTATTAAAATCAGGTACAAATAGTAAAGGTGTCAAATTTTAACAAGCTAGAAATATTTTCTTGTTTTTCTCGTCATTTGAAACTCACAGCTTTCTTAACAATTTCAGTCAATAGAGATGTTATTGTATTAAGATCTTTAACAAATTTCCTATAAAAATTATCCAAACCATGAAAACTCCTAATGTCTGTTATGGATTTTGGTGTAGGCTAATCTTGCATAGTCTTAACCTTAGCTTCATCCATTACTATACCTTTTCCACTAACCACATATTCTAGAAAAACAATCATATCCATGCAAAAGTCACACATTTTCAAATTAACATATAAAGAGTCTTTTTCTAATCACATCAAGAACTTGTTTCAAATGACCTATATGCTCATTAATCTCTTTACTATATATCAAGATATCATGAAAGTAAACAAACACAAACTTACCAATAAAAGCACAAAACACATGATTCATCAATATCATAAAAATACTAGATGCATTAGTAAGTCCAAAAGACATAATCAATCACTTATACAAACTATATTTAATTTTAAAAGCAGTTTTTCATTCATTCTCTTCTTTCATCCTAATTTGATGATAACCACTTTTTAAATCAATTTTCAAAAACAATTGAGAACCATATAATTCATCAACATATCATCTAATCTAGGAATGAGATGTTGATACTTTACAATGATGTTATTGGTAGCTCGATAGTCAACACATATTTGCCAAGTTTTGTCATTTTTTTGAATAAAAGACACGAGAACTACATAAGAACTCATGCTCTCTTGAATGTAATCTTTCGACATCATCTCTCCCACTTGCTTTTGAAACTACTTAGTCTCTTAAGGATTGCTCCTATAAGACGACCTATTTGCTCCTCATGCCCCTTTCCACTCAAATTGTGTTTTTTTAGTTCTTGAAATCACTTAGAAACAATTCAGGAAAAAAAATTAACCAACTATGCAATGAATTTATAAATTTGATATAGATTCAAGAAGTAAGAAATTTATGAAACTAACAAAACAAAATTACAATGACAAATTCACGAGTAGCAATGCAACTTTTTATGAATAATGTGACAATCTAAAGACACGAAACAAAAACAAAATCAGAAAAGAGCTAAATAATTATGAATTATCAAGTATTAAGGATTTAATTCAAGAGAATTCCAGAAACTCAAGACATCAACTAATCTACCCAAAATTCAAGAAACACAATCAAGACTAACCAATTGCTTAATGATCTCTTTAAGCATGTATTCGACCAAAACTAAAAAGAATATATTTTATTTCTTCTTTTGTTTTTGTTTTTTTAATGCAGTAGCAATCAAGATTGCAAGATCAAGCCTCCTCTTTTTTATCTATATGTATATATTTCGGCAAGGACAAAGCAAATCTAGAACTTAGGTGTATATGCTGATTTTGATTAACTTATGATTAAGTATTCAATAACGCAATAAGAAGTAAGAGCCCTAATACACACACACACATATATATGCCTAAATCTGTCAAGAATCAAACAAGAAATAATAAAAACTCAAATTGAAGGGTGTAACCTGTGATTAGATCTGTTATGATACTAATTGATGCAAACTCCAGCGGAATTTAACAAAATTCACAACTCCAAGATCAATCTAATCCAAGTTTATTGAGATTTGAATGAACTTATCACAATGAAAGATTTGCTCCAAGACAATAAGACTATAAACAAACTCAATCGCAATGCCTATACTTGGAGATGAGCAAAGAAAATATAAATTCACAACAAAGAATGGTCAATTCTTTGAAGAGATGAAAAATTCAATAAAAAACCAAGAATAAGCAACCAAAAGTTGGTTATCATGCTGAAATTATCAAAAGTGTGTTGAAATTATTTTCTAAAAAGTATTTAAACTCCAAGTCAAATCCCTAATTTCCCTAATGGATCCAACATAAATCTAACATGAATAATAATCAACCCAATCTAAACTAGCTTAAACTAATTAAAATAAACAAATAAACAAGTCTATAACCTAAACAAAATGTCTCCTCTCAAATAAATAAAATTTAATAGCCCAACTAATTAAATAAGATAAATTTGTCTTGAAATTAATAGTTCTCTCTCATATTAAGGAATTAGAAGTTCAACCATATACCATTGGAAAGATATGGAAGTCTAGTTTTTATTCCAATTAGAATCACAATAAAATTTGATATGTATTTCCAATTACATCCACAAGAATAATGAATGGTAAAACTTTCAAATCTAGTTTTCTTCTCCCAATCCTTGTGCAATGATGGTTCCACCAACAAGCCTCTCTTAAACATAAATCAGATTAGTCAAAGCTTGCTCTATATTATTACAAATCCTCTTAAAGTCCACCTTAATTCATGTATCTTGAAGAAATCCATTGAAGATTTCTTTGAACTTCTTAGCCTTAAGCCTTGTAATTGGACCACTTGGAACCTCCAGTGGATCATTTGATGGTTAGATGCATGAACTAATGGTTTACTTCTAAGAGAAAGATCTATTACACAATAGTATTAAGATTAATATCCTTCATACTTGACTTATGTACAAGAAATTAATATGCACCAATATAGTTTGCATATATGATAAATACACAATCAACAATCTTATATCTTATCTTTTTAGAATCAGGTATCACTACCTTTACAAGACACTTTTATACTTTAAGGTATTTGTACGAAGGTCTTATACCTTTCTATAATTCATATGGTTTCTTATCTAATCATTTTATATGGTACTTTCTTAAGTATATTATTGGCAATTAGAATTGTCTCCCTCTACAAGTTCTTATGTTCCGCAATGTTGTTTTATTGTGGTCAATAAGAAGTGGTAGTTTGATGGATAATATCATTTTAATAATAAAAATTCACTAAATGATACTTTGTATTTTCACTTCTATAACTTCTTATTATCTTTATTTTATTATCAAGTTGATCTTCAACATTATTCATGTAATGTTAAACATTATAAGAGCTTTATTTTTTTTCTAGGCAAATACATATAACAATAATGCAATTATTTATAAAAATAATATAATATTTTTCTTATATTTTAGTCTTAAAAATCATAATTGGTAATAATTCATCGAATCATAATTCACAATGCCTAACTTTTCATATCACACAGCACAAGATAAGTAAATGAGAGGGAAAAACACTCTATAAATAATATTTGAAATTTTTTTAATTTTTTTTACAACTTATATTGCTTTAACAAAAACAAAATAAATATAACAATTTTTATAATAATAATAATAATAATAATAATAATAATAAAGTATCATCAAGAAAAGAGTTAAAAAAAAAAAACAAGCTAAAAAAACAAGATAAAATTTTAATTTTTATCTTTTATTTTCATGGCTAGGCGAAAAAATTATATTTAAGAGTCTTAGTGTGTGTGTGTGTGTGTGTATTGTCGCTTATTGTTTAATTTTTTATTTAGTATTGATTCCTTTGATTTTTTTTTTCGGTTCTTCTTTGATAATGTTTATTTTTTATCTTTTTTTGTTCATTTATACTTTTAGTTTTTATTTTTAATTTTTATCATTTTATTTTTTACTGAGGTTTTATTTTTATTAGGTTCAATTCTGAAATTTTAATTTATATTGGTGGTCATTTTAAAATTAATATAGCTCTTTTTTATTTTTTTTGTGTTTTCTATTATTTTTATGTTTTTCAAATTAGATAATTTATGATTTTATTGTTTGCACAATGATAATTATAATTTTAGTAATTATTATTATTTTTTGTAAAAATATTTTTTTTTAATTTCTCAGTCTAATTTAATAATTTTAATTGTTTGGGTAGTAATACCGATGATAATTTTAGCTGTTATAATAATGATAATGACAGTAACATAGGGATAGATTTTCAATTTGTGTTTTCTTTTTTTGAGATAGAAAATTAACTATTTATTTTTGTTATTTGATTATTGTAAATATTTTCACAGTTTATATTTTTTTATTTAATTTAAATTAAATTATAAAATAAACTTATCTTAATATAGTAAATTCAATAATTTAGATATATGAATTTTTTTGTTTTTTTAATTAAAATAATAATTCTATACCGGTTATTTTATTAATACCTACTAAACAAATAAATTTATATTTATTTAAAATTAATATATTTTATAAAAAAAAAAAAACTTTCATTTCTGCATAAAGTTACTTAAATTTATATTATAATAAATTTTATTAATATAGGATCATAGCGAGGGTGTGTATATATTCAAAATTTGATTTATTATATTTAAATAAAAAAAATATTATCTACCCTCGTTTCAAGGATCAGATTTCTATAATTGATGTGATATGATGTGATGTTCTGAACAGATAGAAATCCGTCCTGAAAATCTTTAAAGTTATCTCCTCGGTGGCCACGTCATTGACCAAATTGCTTAACTTTTACGAATTTATTTAAAGAGATGATGTGAGTGAGAGTTATGGTAGGCGCCCATTGCAAAAAAAATCCAGCTACTGTGCTGGTTCTACTTTAATTATCAGAATCCATTAATAAATAATATAATGTTTTGTAATTCATCTTTTAATATATATATATATATTATTAATAAAATAATAATTACCGTTGGCGTGGAGAGATTGTAGCAGTTTATATATATATATATATATTATTAATAAAATAATAATTACCGCTGGCGTGGAGAGATTGTAGCAGTTTATATTAAGGTTGTCAATATTATTTATGATGATTATCAATATCTAATTGTTATTTTATTTTTTTTATTGATATAATATTTTAATTTTAAATTATTTTAATGCGCTGTTTCAAATTATACTATTTATAATTAATTATATTATGAAAAAATAAAAAAATTATATATAATTTTTATTATTTATAAAATCAAATCTGAAACAATTTTATGATATATATATATTTGTTTTGTTTTTTTTTGTTTTGATTTTAGTTTTTTCTATTTTTTATTTTTAATGTTTTGATTTTTTTTATTATTTTGATTTTGGTTTATTTTTTATTTATTTTTTTAGAATATATATATATATATATATATATATTACTTCAGCCAAAACAGCACAGCCAGTATATTTAACCAAAATTTCCGGTTTTCCGGTTGAGGTTGAAATTTAAATAAGACAAATAACACTGTTTTATCATGTATTTTTATTGGTAAAAAATATTTAAACCGAAAAAAAAAATTAACAACTTAATTTCCATAGAACCATCCAGCAGTTGTTTCCAGCAAGACAACACAACCATCATCATTTTACTCCCCCCGCCACCATGAAATTTCCAGAATTTTAGCCTGAACAGTGACCGAAAAACTGATAGAAGAAGACGACGACACAATTAATTTAACATTTACATGGATTAGAATAAAAGACAAAAGGCAACATACAGATAAAAAATAATATCCGGGAAATTAGACAAAATGACAAATAAAATACAATTCTTGACCAGAATGATCAACAAACCGCGGCTACCCATTCTCCGGCAGCCCCTGAGAAATACTTCATTTTCTGTACAAGTAAAATTCTGCGTCTTGTTTTGTTCTTCTTAAAAATGCCACAAAACGGAGAGACTATTGAGATCTCTCATTTCCAACTTCATATTTACACCAAATCATCAACTTCATAATCACAAAAGTCTGAAGAATCGACAGGCCACCTAATTTGATCGAACCCCATTAACAATCGGCAAAAACTTGGAAACTTCACTTCACCAACTCGGAAACCCACCCAACATCTGGCCCTGAAACTGCCGACTCAACTAGATCAGGGTCCATTGAGTTCACTTTACTTAGCTTTGAGTATATCTTCGCCCTCAGACCTCTTCCCGACTCCACCCTCTCCATTACAGGCTCCTCGCAAGAACAGATATCTCCCCATATATCCAACTGACCTAGACCAGACCTAGTTCCCAGTGTTCTAGTAGGAGTGGAAGGCAGGCTACAGAACCCGGGCCGCAGCAAAGACCGACGTGACGAACCGAAACTAGACCCGGATTGGAGCCCCCAAGAACCAACAGGAGACCCTATTTTCATCTTCCCAAGCTGCAATCCACGCATGGAAGCAACAAGCTCACTAGTTGAATTAAAAGACCTGAATCCAGACCCTCTTGTCATCTCTGGACTGACTGGTGACATCGGTGGCGAATCGGATGGAGGAGAAACTGGCGGTGAAGTCAAAATTGAAGTTGGAGATGAAACAAAAGATCCAGCTTTAGTCAAGTAAGAGTCGAGAGGATGTCCAACAAGGGACACAAAATCAAGTTCCCACGACCCGGACCCGTTTCCTTTAGGACTATGCCGAGGAAGGAGCCTAAGCTGTTCAGGAGTGTGAGCAAAAAAGCAAACCCTGCGGCGACAAGCAGGTCCATCCTTACACGGCTGAGTCCTGTAACGAGCAGGATGGAGCCAGCACTCAAAGACACCGTGAGCAAACTCACACGAATCTCCTTTCTTGCAACCACCTTTCCGAAATTCGGGGCAGGCAGTTCCAGAGTAATTATACCTTTGTGGGTCCCTTCGCCGAGCTTTCTCTCCAGGATGCGCGTACGGACATTCAGTCCAGTCATGCGACCGAGCACGTCCACACCTTCTCACTTTGAACACGTACATACGGAAGTGATCGCATGAGAACGCATCCACTGGTAAGTCTAGTTCGTCTTCAAAGGAAGGGTCTGGTTCGTTTGACGGAAGGTAACGGTGAAGTGCCGGCAGGGAGTCGAAGGCATTGAAGCTGGTGAATGGAGAAGAGGAGATTGTTGACGGTGATGGTGATGTTGTTTGTTCATCGTATGGGTCCCATTGAGGGATTTGGACGGAGGGATTTGGACGGGAATGAGGATGAAGATGTTCTCCGATCATCATCATGGTTTGGGCATAAGCTGCGGTGATGGCAGTGAGCGTGGGATTTTGAGGAGTTGAGGACATGGTTACCGAGGATTATAAACTGCTATGTTTAACTATGGTTAGGTGGAATTAACTATGGTTAGGTATTGATAAATGATAAAATCTACCGTTCCTTGTTTTTTCTTTTGTGGTTACAGTACAGTGACTAGATTTGAATAGTGTGAAATGCTTGATGTGAGAGTTTGCGGTCACGGAAATTTGTCCACCGTCATTGTTAATTATAATTGATGGGTCAGGTACATGTTATTTGTTGGTTACTGACTGTTGTGAGAAGCGATATTACAGCCCTGTGATTCTATCAGTACTCACTGTTTGTCGAAACCGCTTACTAACTGAACCCTTGGATATTTTGAGGTACTTGTCACGTATCGCAGGTAAATCGATGTACATCTCGTGACTGTGGGACCGCCTAGATTTTTAGTCAACAAAAATATTAAACAATATTTTTTGTCTGCATGATTATGTAATTCGAGACTGTATTAAGTTGTTTTTTAAAATAAATTTGTTTTTTTAATTTTTTTCAGAAATATATTAAAATAATATTTTTTTATATTTTAAAAATATTTGTGATATTAATATGTAAAAATAATATCATAATATCAAAATTATTTAATTTTAAAAGAATAAAAAATTTATATTTACCATCAAACAAACATATAGTGTTTTAATTTTTCTAAATCATGGATGTTATGCCCAAACTTATGAATTTATCCAAATAATTCTAAAATAAGATTGATTTGAGTTTTTTAAAAAAGATAAATATTTTAATTTGAATGGTTTTTATCTTAAAAAATAAAATAATATTAATTTAAAAAAAATAAAAACAATAATTATTAAAATTGATCATTATATCTCATTTAAGTTTGACTATGCCAATTTAATTTAATTAGATCAAACCAAGTTTAATGAGATTTAATTTCAAATATTTCAAAATGAAAACTCTCTTAAACTAGAATCTAAGTTACCACTTGACCCATCAAGTTAAGTAGGATTATATAATGATGCTTTAAAAACTTAATTAGATAATTCATAACATTAATGGTGGGTAGTTGTACAAGGCTTAAATAAATTTGATTTCTTCTTATTTTGATTAGTTTGAATTTTATAATAAATAAATTAAAAAATTATTTTTATAGATATATTGAGTGGATATAAAATTTGTAACTTTAAAACATTGTGTGTGTGTGTGTGTGTTCATGCTCATATGATATATATTAAAAAAATAACTTTAAAAAAACCCTTACATCATATTAAAAGAATATTCATTGAACAAATCTAACAACTTAAGAACATAAAGCTTTCCCACCTAGATTTTTTTCAGCATGTATATATTTATTTTTATTATCAAAACATTACTTAATATTATTATAAAATTTTAAGTGACATCCTAGAAAACATTTCATAAAATGACTCCTACAAAGAAAAATAATAGTAATAGCATGATTGGCTTTTACTTTATATTTAATAATAATATAGAGAGAGAGTTACATATAATAAAGTAGAGAAAATTAAAGAGTGTAATGAGATTATACAGCTAATATCAATATGCATATGGTTCGATTGTTGTTATATATAACTAAATTTACTTGATTTGTGCAATTAATTATAAAATTCTTGTAACTTATTCTTTACCAAGTCAATATATACTCTAAAAAACCTTGTAAACTAATGATTAGTTTACATACCATGAATTTAGATTTTAAAAACTAAATTTGGATTGTAGTTTTATACACACACACACCAACTAATCCTTAATAAATATATGCTTTACTAAAATATCTTTATTTGCTACCATTTTTTTAATAAAATGGTAGTTAATTTCCATATATTTGGTTAGCATGGAAGACAGGATTCAAAGTTATGGTTAAAGCTCCAATGATGTCACACCAAATATTAGAAAGCAATTCAAAACAAATATAGAGCACTTTCATTAACAATTTAATTTAGTAAATCTATAATGTAGTTAAAATAATGTTTTGGTATACCATTTATGTACATGAACACAAGATAAAATTGTTATCAGGATTTCCAACTTAATCCAAATCATATAAAA
This sequence comes from Salix dunnii, assembly GCA_015731905.1. Taxonomy (NCBI): domain Eukaryota; kingdom Viridiplantae; phylum Streptophyta; class Magnoliopsida; order Malpighiales; family Salicaceae; genus Salix; species Salix dunnii. The sequence goes on from CM027676.1 coordinate 5,463,497, forward strand.
ACATTTAAAATTGACAACTAAAGGTGTATAAAATAGGTTATAGCCAATTCTATATTTCAAATAACGAAAGACTTTTAAAAGAACGTAATGAGGTTATGACTCATGGCTATTAAAGAGAATAAAATTTATAGGTTCAAAAGGTGTCTGAGGGTTTCAAAGACCTAGGATCACCATCAACTCTCTTTTTTCTTGTCATTGTAGAAAAATGCCATATAACCATGTCATTCATCTGAACATGATTTTCTTATCAATGAATACTTCAAGAAGATCCATTACCACACCATTTATTTTATTGTTAATTCTAAAGTTAAAAATAACTTTAACTATTATCCTTTTCCCAAACGTTAGGCTTTTCATTATTAGCATTCTCTTTTGTAATGATTATAATGTTGTCTTCATTTTCTCATTTAAAAATCCATTGTTTGCCCCTAATATAGAGATATTATCCATGTCAAGGCTTCTTCTGAAAGAAAGGTTCTACATGCTTAAATTGGGATTAACAAATATAGATAAATATTTGAAGAATAATGAAGGAAATAAATATAGATAGTCTTTTCTCATCTTAAGTCAGGTTAGTTAGAATCAATAAATTTTAACCTCTTCCATCATGATGGTTTATATTTGTAAGATTTATAATTTATGGGTCTATAACTACTAAATGCATTACATATCAATATAGATACTGATAAAGGTTAAATTTATGATGTGTGCTCAAAATTGCATGTGAGGTCAAAATTTTGTTTGGTGATGCCATATTGTTTATCATGTCATCTTTAATAATCATTGAGTCATTTTTATAATCAAAACAATTTTATTTTTTTAGAATTGACAAGCTTTTATTTTACATATTGAAGTTTGATAAAAAAAAATCAAAATAAAATATTAATCTTTTGACTTCAACAAAAAAAAATACAAATAAAAAACATGTTACGTTGAAAAGATGATTTAAATCCAAAGCAAAGTAATGACTAGCATAATTTCATAACAAAATTGTTGACAATGTGACACCCTAGGTTCTCCAATAATCTTTTATCTTATTATTGCTTGTCAATCTTTGTTATAGTCATTATGATTTATTAACAATACAATCGATGATATCATCCTTTACAAACTCGACTTGTCCTTTACTCACCAACTTCCAAATTTGATCTTGGGATTCTTGCAACTATTCAAATTTCTTATATGGATTATATCATCTAGAGAACAATGTCTTTAGGTAATTGTTCTTGAAGGAATGTCATTTTCAATGTTGTATGCCACCATGCTCCTTCCTCAATTATTAAAGTTTAAGGACTTACATAAGGTTCTTTCCTTGTTAAAACCCCTATATTTATTGAATGCCTCTTGTTTCATTATTTTTCATTGTAGTCATTTTTTATTCATGCTTCTATGCAATCTTTCTCTCTATCCACTAAGACCTTTGGCCTCTTATTCCATTATTTTTTTGTTATCATTGCCCTCACAAACTAGTAGAAAAAGTGGGACCAATGCAATAAATTTTACATTTCACATCAAATGCAAACAATTTTCATTCCCATGTAAACCACTAAAGCATGCCATTTACATATACTTTTGTCATACAACAAAAGGACTTCTCTTGAGGAAATCTTCATTTCATCAAATGACTATCTCTAGGTCTTTGATTCAAATAAGTCAATTTTAATGCAATGATATATATAGAATCCTTTTGTGGTTAGGTGAGCAAAACTTGAGCCTTAAGAATCTCACAATATTAGAGTGTAAAGTCTTTGATCTTTCAAATATCAAGACATATTAAATAGTATCATATTGTGTCTTTCAAATTTTGAGACATATTAAATAGTATCATATTGTGTTTTCGCACTCAGGATTTTTTTTCATTATTTAATAACATGGTCTATTATATGCATAATAGAGAAAAACTCCTTTATTTGTTTATGCCACAATCTTTTATATAAAGAAAACTGAGATAATGCTGGTTCTTTGACAAATGCTTCATGAAAGTAAGTTTAGATGTGAACTTACTGCACTCTTTAGAAAGACATCTAAAATTTCCCACAGTCATCATTGAATAATACATCATAACTTCATACATTACATCCAAGCATATATCATAAACTCATTTTAAGGTAAAACAAAGGCTTTTGTTATTATCTTGTAGAGAACTATAAGCAATATGTATCGATTGAAATGAAATCTTTTTGGTATTGTTAGATGTCAATGGTTTTTGACGTTTCAAAGAAAGATATATTTAAGGGATCTTTATTTCAAACTATAGGTATTCTTGTTTAAGTGTATGTATATGTGTTTTTATGATGAACTTGCCCTTCAAAAGGTAAAACGTGGTCATAAATCTTATATGATAAATAAAAATCTTGATTCTCGTTCAAACTCTATAATAGAAATTTCTAGAATGACAACCATTATACCACTCATAAGTCTTGGATTCAAGATGCTTTAAGAAGGTATTGCCTTCAAGCAAAACAATATATAAGAAGCATACACCCTAAAGATTTATTCTAATCTTTTTACTTGAAACAAGGGGTAAATTTACTATCAATCTATAAAAAGAGTCTCTCAATGATCATCCTTGTAAAGGCAATATAGGGGCTGAGTGTTTTACATATCCTAACCCTGACTAATAGTCATCAAACAGATCAATAATTCCCCACCTAATCTAAAGTTTCCAGGTGCATCTGAGAATGATATATCTTAAATAAACTAATGATGCATAGAAATATATACATATAGAGACATGAGTGTAATGCATTAAACATTTTTTGTATTAATTAGACTTTTATTTTTTATATATTTTTTATTAAACAAAACAAAACTAAAAAGAATTAGAAAACAACACACTCATTCTTTTTTACTATATTACTCAAACACCAATTTTAACAATAATTTAATTTAAACGTTACACACAAACATCTAAAAATTACATAAATAGACCTTTCAAATATCAAAAATTATTTGAAAAAATTATTTGAACTCAAGATCTATGTAAGAGTTATGAGGAACATGAACTTATGCTTCACAGTAACTGACAGTGCATGGTTCCATATGTTGTCGCCGGTGAATGACCAAAATTGGTAGATAAAAAACAATTTCTTCTCTCTTTTCTTTTTATACAGTCTATGGCTTTCACTCAACCTAAAAAAATAAGAAAAAAAATGAATTGGTTTGAATTTTCTTTCTTCTCCTTAGATCTACCCTTTTTTTTTTAATTTTGTTTGTTTTCTTCTTTTTTGTTTTAGGTGGATGCTAAAGAAGATGATTGAGTTTTGTCGATGGTGAAAAGAAGGTAACATCTATAATGATCAAGAGAATAGGAGTTAGTAATGGTGTTTGTTTGTTGGCTAGGTCTATCTGGCCAGGGAAATGGTGAGTTTGAAAGAGAGATTGTGTTGTTTGTGGTGGGTTTTAGCTTAATGGAGCTAGTGTAAGTTGAGGCTAGGTTTGTAGTTGAAGGTTGAGTTTGCTTATGAGGCATGCCATATGTATGTCTTGTTTTTGTTGGTACTCAATGGTGGTTGATGAAGGAAAGATCTCAAGAGGTTAAGGTTGAAATAAGGAGATGAGAAAGTTATGGCTGAGTAGATGGGTTATTGTGCTAAAGAAAAGGGAAATTTGTGCTTGTAGGTATTGGTTGGGAGGAAAAGGGGTATATGGGTGGTGATTTGAGGGAAGGAACTGGTTAATGGTTGAAGGGGATGATGGTGGAGGGGTGATCTTGTCGGTGGTTGACAATAATTGAAGTGGTTTGCTAGAGGGAGAAAAAGGTGAAGTTAGAGGATTTGTTAGTTTTGTGAGCTGCGGTTTATGGGTGGTTTTCTTAGTGGTGGCTAATGGTTGCCTTTGGTAAAAAGTAGGGGTATTTTTTTTAAGTTTAGGTTTAGTTCTCTCTTTTTTTTGGAATGGTTTGTAAAAATGTGTTTTGATTCCTAGAATTCTTCTCTTTATTCTCTTTTTTTTGTTTGTGTGACCCTATTTTCGGTAAAAATATTTATCTTAGTCCTTTATTTTTCTTCGTTTTCATCTTTGATTTCTTTGTTCAATTTTTTTTAACGTTATTTAAAAAAAATGACACTTTAAAGTCAAATGCATTGAAAAACATATAAAATTTGAAGTCTTTTAAGATGACATTGAAAATTTGTTTTATGGCATTAGCATGCTATTATTTAAGGCAAACTTGAAAATAGCACATAGATATACACTAAACATAATATCTAGTCTACTAGTAATTAAGTATACAAGTAATCCAACCATACATCAATATTTACTAATGTCTATATTCTTACCATTTTCTACCATATCTTGGCTACTTTGACATGTTTAATCCCAAATCTTTTTAAAACATATATGATGTACTTGCTTCGATTGATGAATATTACATCCTTTTTTTTGTTTAATTTGTAATCCATTAAAGAAGTTTAACTTTTTGTCATGCTTATTTCAAATTCATCTTGCATACATTTTGCAAAATCATTATCAAGAGACTTATTGGTAGCACTAAATGTAATATCATCAATTTAATTTGTACAATCAATTATTTTTATTTGTAAAGTAGTTTTATAAATGTTGAAATCATTATTAATAAGAAAAGACTTGATTTTATCATATCATGCCATATGTGCTTGTTTTAAATCATACAATGATTTTTTAAGTTTGAAAACATGGTTGAAAAAATGAAAATCTGCAAAACCTTGTTATTGCTTATTATACACTTCTTTCATGATGAATCTATTTTATATATGATAACTAAGCTTTGATATCAATTGTTGTTCAAGAATTAATGGAATTTAACACCTAATAGAGGGGGTGAGTTAAGTGCATCACTAAATTTCACACGTATAAAAAATTACTTCAAGTAAATACAATAAACAATAATATAACTCAAAGTTATAGGTTAAGGAAAAGAATTAACAAACTTGTTTTAAAGCGGTTCAATAAGCCTATATCCATACTCATGTACCAAACCATACTTAAGCATTGTATTTCTTCACTTGTCCAAGCTTAAAAGTATAGTTTCACTCATAGTTGTCAAAATCACGATTTTGACACTACACGGAAAGCACTTCTGAAACTCGAATCGTAAGATCGAATCGTAAAATCAAAAAATCATACCTGAATTTTTCAGTACAAAAATCGTAAAATCACAGCTAAAATCATGTAGGTAGAAAAATTATAAAATCATAAGTAAAATATTTCTGAATACAATACAATATAATTATGATCATAAAACTTTATTAGTTAAGGTTCATACATGATTCAAAATAACTTAAAAATACATTACAAAATAATTATGTCCATAAAATTTCATTAGGTAAAAACTAACAAATTTAAAATAAATATTTTGCTGATGTGCTATATAAATTAAAATCAGTCTCATGACTGTTATTTTCCTCGATATCTATAATACATTCATCAAAAGCATTGCTATTGATTTTAAAGTTAATATTACTGATTTTTAAGAGTGATTCCATGATATATATATATATATATATATATATACAGAGAGAGAGAGAGAGAGCGGGGGGGCTTACACTTTGAATTTTACGGAGAGGGTTCGAAAACATTTATTCCGATTCAGAATAAAATATTGAAACATTTGAAATTTGAAACATTTTGGCAGGATTGTAAAATCAATCCGATCTGCTCTGATTTTACAATCTTGTACGATTTTGACCAAGTTTGATCAAAATTATTTTTTCTATCTAAGTTAACAAGGTTTGATGAGTTTACTAGCAAAATCGTATAATTTTGCGAGTTAGCTCGTGATTTTAACAACCATGGTTTCACTTAATGAATCCCATAAAACATTTTACACCACTTTAATTACAACCTTCTTTAAAAGAATTTTTTTCTACTTGAAGATATCTAATTTTCAAGAATTTTTTTTTGGCAAAATCCTATCACCAATACTATGAGTTTTTGCCTAACTTTTTAAGGTTTACAATGATGATTTTATTTTCATAACAAACTCTTTCAATAAAATAGATATTATCATTTGAAGTTCTAATATCCCTGTATCTCATTGATAACATTTTTAAGATTTGAAAGTGAAACGGGAGTGAATACTCTTTGTTGGATATAAATGTTTAATATCATAAAATAGAATACTATCAAGAATTGACGATTTTAATGTTGTTTTACTCTCAGAATAACTTGTGTGTCATATATGTTTGGATTATATTCCTAACTTTATAATTAGACGATATACATACATACATACATACATATATATAAGAAAAACTAGTTATTTATAGCCATTACAGTCCCACCAATAGCTAAAATGGTCTTTAATTTAGATTCGTCAAGCCAATCAATCAATCAATTCTTGTAAAATTCTCAAGTGTTCATCATTAATAAATAAACAATTAACTAAAATAAAAACTTATTTTAAGCCTTTGGTTTGCTCTTAATATATCATTTTGTTGATATGTTATTCGTATAATACCTATTTAAGGTTTATTTTTAACCAAAAATATTATTAATAAAAAATTAATAAATAAACAATTGACTAAAATGAAAACTTATTTTAAGCCTTTGGTTTGCTCCTTTCGATTTGAGTTCTTCATGTAATTTATCATTTTGTTGATTCTTCATATAATACTTGTTTAAGGTTTATTTTTTAACCAAAAATATTATGAATGTATTTTCTATTTATTTTATATCATTAAAATATATAAAAATATAAATACATGACTCTAAAGGTTAACAATTCATGTATTTCTAGTTGTAACAACCTTTGATCCCCACATTTCAATTGTTATAATAACCTATATTTTCATAATTATTTTCATTTTTACACTACCAATTTCATATTATACATTTTACTTCCAAACATGAAATCTTCATGCTTATGTACATCCCAAACATAAATCAATGACTTGTATTATTTTGTTGATTTTATGAACTTTCATCTCTTCTAAACATAGCAATGATAACAAAATTTATAGGAACCAATTTACAATATATTCAACAAGTTTAATGCATTCACAACATTATTAATGTAACAAAATTTTATCAATTTTACACACTTTGATTATTGTCAAATATAAAAATTAAATTAACTTTTAGCAATTTGCATCAAAACATTCAAAACTAATCTTGAGTATCCTCAATATCAATTAAAACATCAAAATCAATATAATTTAATGAAATTCCCAAATCCCTTAGAATTCTTTCCCATTATTGGCCCTCTTTAGTGTTTCCATTTTCATAATGAATTTTTAATTTCTTCAATATTATATAATTTATTAAAATAGATCATAGTTAGTTGTTGTGCATTGTAAGCAAATCACTATGGATTACAATAGTGTTGCTCAGATTTCAGGTCGGTTCGGTTCATTCATGTCGCTGGTTTACTAGTTTTTTTTTTGTACAATAAAATAACTATTTAGTCCCTTTAAAAAGATAAAAACCAAGTGCTAGCTAAAGAGGTGTCACAATAATTGAACATTTTCGGTCCAACTAGGGTAACAAGTTTATTGAATTTTTTATATTTCTTTGCACAGTAAAATAATCATTGTGTCTTTTGAAAAAGACAAAAATCATCTCTGGCCAAGAGGATTGCCATGAGGATTTCATATTTTTTTTAAAAAAATAGATAAATACGGATATGCCCCCAATAAGATAAAATTGAAGAGTTGGCTACAGGGGTATTACGATAAATGACCTTTTTTTTTTATCAAGTTATTATGGGTGCATGCGACACGCGCGACCAACGGTAATCGACTTCACGCCCTCTTCTAACGGCACTTACGGCTTCTTATGATGGCAGAATATGTGCATCTGGCATCTCAGTGGATGCATTGTTGTGTCCTCTTTCTCATGGTGTGGCGCATGCAATCAAAAGGTGATCGGAGACGAGACGGTGGATGGTTGAACTTTCCCCCATTTTCTTTATCCTTTGACCTGAACTACACAACATCCCTCGGTTTTATGGCCTTTTCATTTTAGTCCCTGCTCTTTGAATTGTGTTGTGAGGTCCTTATTTCTGTTATGTAAATTTTAATTTGTTTCATTTGTGTCATTTGATTGAAATTGATTATATATTGCATTTTCATTTTGTTTCTTATTCTTTTAATTTTTGGATTGTTTTTAAATCCTTTAATATTTTCGATACATAAGATTTGATTTTTTCAATTTTATCTTTGATTGAAATTGATAATATATTTAATTTTCATTTAAGCCCTTATAGTTTTATTCTTTTTATTTTAATTCTTTTATTTTTTTTATATTTCTTATATAATTTGTATTTTTGTCCATGTTCATATATATGTACTCTTGGTTTTTTTTTTTTTTTTTTGAGATACCATTTTTTCAAAAATTTTGATATTAAATTTTGTTTTGTGTTTATGATCATTTGAAAATTAATATTTTTTATTTTTTTATTTTTTTATTTTTTTCTTTCTTTTTGTTTTTTTTTTAATTCGTTTGTTTATTATTATTTCAATCCCAATAATTATAAAAATTCTTTTCTCGGCCTACAACGTAGCGTGTACAATTAACTAATATTTCCTATTACATAATTTTTCATATCAATCAACCAAATTGCTTTCTAAAATGTATTTTACTTATAAATACATTAAAATAATATATTTTTTGAATTTTATTTTTAACATTAACATATTAAAACAATAAAAAAACAATATTTTTTTTAATTTAAAACATTATTATTATTATTGGAAAGAGAAGGGCAGAATCTTTTTTTTAGTGGAATTTCATAATATTGGTCCTTGAATTTGATCGTGTAATCTGCGTGAGGTTGGATTCATCAGGTCAGACTTGTTTCCGTAATTTAACCGCTGAAAATGAAACCCAACCCGGTCCTGAGTTCAGGCTCTTGAATCGAGCAGCGGAATGAAGGGTTTGGACTTGGGAAGACGAACTACAAAAATCGAGTCACGAAACGAAAAAAAATGTTATCGGAGAAGTCTCAGTTCATTCGATAAATTAACGAGAAGTATCGAGACACGTTGATATTCGATAAATTAAGGGTAGTAGGGCACACGTGGAAGGTAATCAGGAAGTGGCAGCCATGCTGATATGGGTGCATTGAGGTGGTAGGTGAATTACGACCCCTTCTCACGAATCCTCTGCTGGTTTTCAAGAACCCACGACCTGCTTGGCAGTTACGACCCCGCCAATGTTAGCGGCATCGTTTAGCGAGGTAGCGTCGTGCATTTTAGCCATCCCTCGCTTAATTTCTTAACTTGCGCTTCTGCTTCGGATATTTTTTTCTAGCCATACGATGTCGTAATAGGTAGCGATTTCATTTCTATTTATTTTTCCAGCTAAAGACAAGCAAAACATAACTAGCACCGTGCGTGTCCCTACCAGGAGTTACTTAGGAGACGTGGAGTCATACTCCCTCCTGTTGTATCGAAGAAATCAGATTTAAGAATGATTTCTATAATAAGTTTCAAATTTATATATATAGAAAATACAACTCCCGATATATTAAATAATTTATATATATAGAAAATACAGCTCCCCATATATTAAATAATTTATATATATAGAAAATACAGCTCCCGATATATTTGTTTTAACATTTTTATTGTATAATTAAAATGCAATAGATGTGTGTGATACATAGACAGCTATTTTAAGTTACAAAACATATCTTAATTGCAGGACTTGGGTTTTTTAAATTAATTTTTTGTCGCAACACAGAAAAAATATAATATAAAATCAGATCATGAAACCACAAATATTTTTTATTATATATTAATATTTTTAGTCAATAAATTAAATTATAATAAAATCTAATAAGAAGAATCAACAAGTATTATAATTAATTCTAATTAAATAAAAAAATAAATAGTATAAATCAAGAAATCAATGGCATAAAAAAACTCAAAATCAAAATTTTTAATATTAAAAAATTACTAAATGATAATAAATATATAATAGCCCTGTGACAATTTGGTTGTTCTTACATAACAAGTCATAATGAACTCTTTTTTACGTTGCAAGCTAATGAGTCTAAATTAGTAATAATTAACATAAGTCTAATAATTAAAATCAATTATTAAACAATATTTTATGCGTTAGAAAAAAATTTAAATTAGAAATAATTTTTTAACATTAAATAAATAAATAAAATATGATAATAAAAACAAAGTCTTCATTCTAAAATTCTTTTATGTAGTTTAAATCTCTATTTTTCTTAAATTCATGGTACATTTCAGTCATGATTTTTAACTTATAGTTCTCTCTCATATGAGTAAATCACTGATTTTATTATATATATTTGAAAATATTGAAATGTCTAGTTTTTTCTCTATCTAAATTCGCAATAAAATTTTATTTGTAACTCAAGATGTGTCCAAAACAATATATGAATGTCTAGTTTGACAAATTTGATAAGATTCATCTAGTAATTTTGATTCTTTGAAATAATATGCTTCTGAACTTTGTTTAATCTAATAATTTAATAGATAATAGTAGTTCTTAAACTCAACTTTCATCAAACAAAGCTTGGAAAGTTGCTTGTAGATAGGATTACCTTTCACAAGAGTTTGCTAGCATCTTTGGTGGCTAGATTTCATATTCTTAATCATCATGGCACTATGATGAGAATGTCTTCTTGGATGGAATTCCAATGGAACTGAATGTCAGTTGGAATAAAATATTGGGTTGGCAAAAATCCAATCTAGTTTTCTTTAATGAGGTTGATACTCTAACAACCATTATGCTGGGTATATTTCATTCTAGTGTATGTAGTTTACAGGAGTTCAACTTGATGGATATAATTACAGAACTCTTCATGATAACTTAACAATGCAATAACACCTCTTAAATGATCACTAGGACTCATAATAGTATTGAAATCTCATTAAAATCCAAGAAATTGTAGAGTTGATATAGGACTATGTTGTTTTATATATGTAATCCCATAAATATGACCACTTTCTAAGGAGGAATTACAACCATACATAAAATTAAGTTACCTATAATGTGCTAAGATTTTGGATGGAGTTTGTATCTTTGAGGAAAGCAATTGATTATTGACATTTGAATAATCAAGGAGTACCAACTAGCTAGTATACAGCAATGGAAGGATGTATGCACATTAAATGTATACTTCTGGTTGGAAAGAGGTAAACTATTTTCAATTGCATTTATGTTATAGGTGATAATTTTGTTCTTTAACAAGTGAATAAATTCTAAACTATTTTGAGGATCCATTCTTGAATTGATTTTTTTATAAGACCATTTAGGTGCTTTATGTTCCACTTTCCAACAATGAACATTTATTCGCAAAGAAAAGGGTTGTTAAAGGCCCTTCACGAGAGCTTCTATTAATCTTCATTGCTATTAAAGTTTTAAAGGAGACCTCTTGAGTATAGTTTGTTTCCATACTTTTACTTCTGTTGGTATCCAATTTGTTCGCAATATAATTACTTAGCCCAATGATGCAATTATATTATTTAATAGTTTCACCCATATTTAACTAGTATTTTGCCAATGTTTTATATATAAAATGTTTTAATATTCTTTTTTATATATATATATTTGAAGGCATTTTTGGATGAAAGATGCAAAAAAGAATAAATTGGAGGTAAATGACATATTTGATTGCTAATAAATGTTTTGTGTATAGCGTGAACTCAAGAGATAAAAATAAAGTGATTCCAATGAAATTAAAAAAAAAATAACATCCATACATTTCTATAAATCTAAGGTAGGATAAAAAGAAGGAAAATCATGAAAATCACAGCCTTCAAAGTCAAATCTTGCATTATGAAAATGTTGACATTCAACCATTTCAACTTGAATATCTTGAGCTTCATACATCTAATTGATAAAAAATCAATTGTTTTGGCCTCTTGACTCCGATTCCTATCAACGCTCAAAATGGAAGCCCAAAACAATGTCATATGATGAAGATATGATTTTTCAAATATGACAATTGAATTCTACCAGCAAATAGGTTTCAAGAAAAAACATGTCCAAATTGTGTCCTAAAGTATCTCAACTGATATCCAACTCTTTATTTCATCAAATTAGCTACTCTAAATCAAATCATGAAGAGTCCATGCAAGGATATTTCTTTCGGCAAATTAGTTATTAAAGTGTCTAAATGTAAAACCATTAACTTAAAGGAAGACTATTTTATAAAATAGGAACTTGGGTTTTTTAGGATATAAAAAGAAAGAGAGAGAAAAAAGAAGGAGGGCGACTACCTAGCAGAAGATAAAAACGCCCCTTCTCCTCCACAAGCCAAAAAATCATGTTTTCTTCCTTTTTTTTATTAGTTGTTCGACAAGCATACAAAACTAAACTCTTTTTGTTGGTTGCAATGACACAAAAATCTTTAGATTTTAAGAAATGTGAGATCTCTTTTACCTTTTCTTTTTAGTTAATATGATGAATATGTTTGTTCTCTTATACTTATTTTTCCTATAAAATTTTATTTTAATTGCTACAGTGGACTCTAAGTTATTCTTGTAATCAATCTATTGCTAAGTTTGATATCAAATTCGGAGTTATGACATATGAGCTTGTGAAGTAACTGCGTTTAATAGTTGTGATTGATCTACATTATTAATCTTAGAGAGAATATTTAATCAAATCAAACATAGACTGTTAACAATTATGTTTTCTTGGTTAATCAACTTATTTAGCTCTTAAGGCTTCCATTGAATTGAATACTAATATGAACATTATAGTTGTTTTTGGTTATGGTAAGTTATATAATGGATTTGTTAACTAACCAATATTAAGAAGAAATAAATATTCAGAATCTAAATTGATGTTTCATTTCCATAATTAGTTCTGATTTTTATAGGTGGATGTTTACTTGAGATCAAGATTTATTTTCTTGATAGATTTTGGTTTAATTTAATTTTTGCTTGATAGTTTTTTGTTTTCTTTTGCTTTAGCCTAGACAATTTCCAAACCTCCCCCTAAATTACATATGATATAGCATACAAATCTGAGCCGAATATTTCTTGTGGGATCGATTCCTCACTTGCTTCATACTATATGATGTGTTGTGTTTTAAGTTAGGATTATTAATTTGTAGGACTGCGACATTGCAACACCAAGCTATGGAGAGTTGATTTTGTTTAATAGGAAAAGAATCATCTATTAGCTCAAAACTAGGTCTACAAACAATAGTAATTGGGGGGACATATAGAGATTTAGCAATTTGAGAATATGAAGAAAGGTTATTAAGTTTGAGTGATAAAAAAAATTAGGAATAAGTAAGGCTTTATCTTAACTAATGTCCAAGGGGGTACGTTAGTGCTTAAGCCGAAAATAAAATGAGTGTTAAGGGTAGTTTTTGTTTGGTTATAGTTATTTTCATTTCTAGAAGGCGAGGGATTAGAGCCATTATGGTTTGAAGTGGAGGTTTATTTATGGAGAGAGTCATTTGATGTGGTAAAGATCTCAAGAGCTAAGTCTTAGGAAGGTAGGGTAAGAGCCTTACTAGTTGAGAATGAGTATCTAAATATTTTGCATTTATCACACCTAGTGGTTTCCATTTATCACACCTAGTGGTTTCCATTTATAATCAGTCTCAACACTAATGAGATCAATAATTAATAGACTAACAATTTCATATCAGTTAATAAAAGAAAGTGCAACATCTAACTTAACACACACACTTATATAGTCATGCCTCATATATATGGTTATATGTTTGTTCATCATAGGAGAGAGCATGACCGAACATACTAGCTGTTAAACTCAGGCCTTTTTGGAACAAAGAGGAAAATAAAGACCATGAAGCCTTATACAAATAGGAAGCTTAGAGATCTTACTCTTATTAAACTCGAAATAGGGATGCCATTGTTATAGTATGATAGCTTTATCACCAAACATTCATGGATATTTTTCAATTAGTGTTTTCATCTTGTCTTTATTATGATGCGAAAAATCATGAATCCATTAGTTGTAGTCATCATAGTTTACAGACCATAATACTTCCAAACCTTTATAGCAATGGTGTTGAATTTTTCAACCTGGAAAGAAACCAAACATACAACGAGTATATTGTGCAACATTTTCATTGATCATTTTTGTTGATATCTCAAGGTTGGTTCTTGAGTTCCTTGGTAAAGGATTTAATGCAAATCTTTTGTTAAAATCTGTTACTCTAACCCTTATAGCCTAAAAGTCAAGAGGGGTGGGCAAAATGGTGTTTTTGGGATTATTTGGAAGGGAGAGATTAGAGGTTTTTAGTGGTTGATTCTTGGGTTTGCTGCTATAGTAACAGTGATGGTAGAAGTGATATTTTCCATTCTTTGAGAAAGAAAGGAGATGAAGTTTTGAGTGTAGGACAAAAGAGATACAAGTTAACAGAAGTTGTAAGCGAAAGCTATTATCTTGCATGCAAAGAGAAAGTAGATCAATTTAAACCTGTTAACCTCAATGTAAAGGGAAAAAACTAGTTTAGGGTGGTTAGAAGGTCTAACTTTGAAACTGCTTCAGAAACAAGACATGCAAGTTGAGGTGAAGGGTGTAGACAATGCGCGAGAAGTGGAGGTGGATGTTGGTGGGCGATGAAAATTGTAGTGTTGCCATGAAAGAGCATCATCTTAAGAACAACTTCTCAAATGTTAATCGGATATTTTTTTTCAAAAGGATTATTACTAATTACACTTTATATGTAATTACACATCATTCATTAAAAAAACTCGGTTATATCTATATCTATATATATATATATATATATATATATATATATATATATATATATATATATTGAAACATATACACAATTGTAAAATTGGAATACTGATAATTCTTTGACATCATATTTAGAAGTTAGAACTTCCAGTCAAGTTGGTACATTTATTTTCTTTTGTGGTGTATTGCAGGATATTTATGTTTGACACATTTTGGATACTTTCATTGTTTCACGTTGTTTCTATTGTCATCTTTGTTAAGGAATAACTTATTAGATTTTGAAGGATACCCTATTGCTAGAAAAATATCTTTAAGAACAATGCTAGTGCACACCTCCTCAAGTTTATCTATTTTTATGTTTTGTTCTTTGCATTGATATTACAACAATATTAAGGATATTTTTTTTTATTGAACATGGATGGAATTATGTTGATAATTCTTTTTCTCTCAACACTGTTATTATTGAGAATTCTATTGTTGTCGTCTCTCTTCCAGCTATCGTTATGTTATTGACCAAATCACTTCTTGATATTTCAAAGATTGAAGTCTTCTCAAGAGAAAACTTTCAAAGGTGAAAAGAAAGGATATTCGGTGTCTTTGATATTTATGAAGTAGCTTGGGATCTTGTCGATCCCAAAATGAACAATAATGTCAAAGCATTGACATATGGGAATAAAATTATTTTTATAAGGAAAAAATCCTACTAATATCAGGTTATTTTAGTAAAAACATTGCCAGACAGATTTAATCGCAAGGATATTTAATATGTTGGTTTACATGGTTTTTTCAAGAACAAAATATGAGGATAAAAAACTTTCAATTTTAAGATTTATTTATATAAAAATAAATAAATTTAAAGGTAATTTATTAACCTAAATTTTGGTCAGTATGGGCGAAACATGTTTTGGGTTGAGGTTTTAAGGGAAATTTTCTTAACATGTATGGATAATGATTTTTTTTAATAGTTGTTAAGGAACCATTTCACCTAAAAGTTTAAGCTCTTAGATGAGGTCCCGGAATATGATTTATATTATTCTCTAACACAACCCTTCAAGTAAAAACTCTCTGAGCTTAAAACTTGTACAGGCTCATACTGCCTTATGCTTGATTTTTTTTATCAAATAAAATGAGAGTGGTAAGATTCGAACTCGTGACCACTGAGTCAACAAAACTCTAATACCATGTTAAAAAATCATCTCACCTAATAGATTAAGCTCTTAGGTGAGACCCCATAATATGATTTATATTATTACCTAATAGATTAGGCTCTTAGGTGAGACCCTATAATATAATTTATATTATTCTCTAACAATAGTTAAATCTTGAAAATATCATTACTTTGAATTAAGTTGATTCGCTAATCTTTTATTTATTTATTTTGAGCTATTATGTTTCTATATGATCTTTTTTATATCATTGAATTGAATTAAAGAAATTAATAAGTTATAATATCTTGAATACATTTTTTAAATAGTGACATGTGTACAAATAATTTTATTCAATTTATTTCAAATACATATATAGAAAGAATTTACGTGATATTTTTTTAAAAAATATTTTTTATTTAAAAATATATTGAAATATTTTTCTATTATAAAACTTTTTTTTTATAATAACTATGTCAATTGATAATAAATATGTGATCATTTGTTTATATGTAGATGATAGGCTTATTTTTAGTTTTAGAATGAAACTCGTGCATAGACTAAACATTTCTTAGCCTCTAAATTTGATATGAAAGATATGGGTGAAACTAGTGTAATATTGGATATTAAAATTACAAAAAGAGGCAATATATAAAGTTAACACAAGAATATTATGTGGAGAAACTTTTCAAGAAGTTTATCATTTTGATGTGACACTTGTGAGTACTCCTTACTAACTCTTAATTAGAGAAAAATAAAGTTAATGTTATTGCTCAACTTAACTGTGCTTGGATTATTGAGAGTTTGATGCATTTAATGAACTTCACTTAACCTGATACAGCATACACTATGTGTAGATTGAGTAGATATATAAAAAATCTCAATCATGAGCATTGAGCTACAATACTCCAACGTATGAAACATTTGAGAGATACCATGAATTGTCATATTCTATATAATGAATTTTCTAATGTATTAGAAGGATACAATGATGTTAACTAAATTTTAGATTCAAATTAGATTAAACCCACAAGTGGTTATATATTTATTCTAGGTGGTGGTGTAGTGTCTTGGAAATCTTTCAAATAAAATTTAATTGTTCAATCCACTATAGAGTCAGAGTTTATAACATTGGAATCAACAAGAAATGCAACTAATTGGTTGATGAATTTTATAATTGAAATTCCATTGAGAATAAAATCAATCCCTTTTATATCTATGCATTATGATTGTCAAACACCAATATCCTTGCTAAGAATAAATCTTTCATCGGTAAAATTGATATATTCAATTAAGATATGATGTTAAATTACTGATAAAAGATGCAAATATTTCATTTAATTATGTGAAGTTAGAAAAAGAATTTGGTCAATCCTCTAACTAAACTACTGGGTAGAAAGATGATACTAAAAACATAAAGGGGAATGAGACTAATGCTAAAGTAAAAAATCAAAATAATTGTAAACCAACCTATATAATTGGATATCCCATGAATTAGGTTCATATGGATAATAACAAAGTTATTTATGATTTTAAAACACTATGAAATAAGTCATTTTTCTATGATATGGGAATAATACTAGTCTATAATTAAAGAGAAGATAAATTATAAAGTTCTTAATAGGCTCTATATTCCTTATGTAAACGTTTAAATTACAGTGAACACTTGATGGAGTCACCTATATGTATGTGAAGTGGATTCGCTCTTATAAAATACTAGTTGAATCTTTAAAGCACTTATGAACTACCAAGCACATGTATGACCTATTAAACTCAAAAGTTAGTCAAACAACAAGAAATTTAGAGGGTATAATATGATTGGTGAGTACCCAACTTCCAATCAAAATTATTCTAGTTCATAGAAATTAAAAATTTCACTAATAATTTTGTAAGTTAAAACTAATTTTTTATATAATCTAGCTCATAGTCCAAAAGATACTAGTTTAGATGCATTACACTTAGTAGTAAAAGAGGTCCAACAAAGCCCCCCCCCCCTCCCCACAAAAAAAAAAAAAAAACCAGTTAAAATATGTGGGAGATTGCTATAAAAATTATTTCAAAAGGCCTTATCTTATAATGAAAAGCATAACTTACCTTTTGTATACAAGAAGTATATATAGGATTCTCTACCCCACATTGAAATAATAAGACCTTCATTAAGTTTTTTATATAATAAACTTTGAGATGAGATAGGAACTAACAAAAACAATAGTGGGTTCACGTGCATAATTGAACTGAGCAAGAAAAAAACTCTGATTGCTCTCTTGTACGCAAGGCAGTGCCTATAGTTTTCAAAAATTTGTCTCCAGCATTAATTTATTTTGTATAGCTTTTAATCTAAAAATCAAAATATTTCAAACATTTGAAAATTAATTTCTAATAGTCACGAAATGAATAGCTCCTTTCTATTTTTAAAACTCTAAATAGTTATAATAACTACAACTATTTAATTTCTCAACAGGTATATTTTATTAATAGTTGCAACAACCTTTTAATTCTATAATAGTTTTGAACTGATTGTCCGATGATAACTGCTTATAAATACCATGTTCTTTTGCAATAAAAAACATAAACCGAGCTAATTTTTCGTATTCACATGTTGGTGTAATGTTTTTCTTTTGCTCTTGTTCATGTTGTTTGAAGATGATAATTCATGGCATGTGATTGCTAAAATAATTTATAGGGTTGAAAATATGAAAATAATATTTGCTGATCGAATACGCTTTGAAACCTTCATGCGAAGACAGAGGAGTTACTCTGAATAAAACCTTTGTTTAAAGGCTGAGGAGTAAGCTTGGCATCTTCTGGAGGTCTACGGGTACTGTGTGCTCATCCTGATTCGAATACATCGATAACAAAACCAGACGGCAACTGCTTAAAAAAATACCGACGCTTACGGTTGTGAAGAAAAAGCCTGTTCGCAGGGAATAAAAGCCCCAGCTTAGGAGCTCCATGGTCCGTGGAAACACAGGACGCCACAGCCGCCTGCTAGATGATGTGGGGGCAGTCGTGACATACCCAGAGAAGATGAGCTCTTCCGTACGTACAAGAATATCGGAATACGTACGGACGAGAACTGGCGTGCAAAGTAGAGATAGGGAGCCATGTGATTGATCACGTGACACCGCCCCTTTTCATGGTCAAAGGGGATGTAAACGTGGTTGGTTAGGGTTGCTGTTTCCGCGCCATCATCTTTGATGGAGAGACGTTACACGTGGCAGTGGAAGTGGTTGCTCCCCTCTTTTGCTTTTAATCTCTCTCTCTCTCTCTGTCTAGAGGAGGAGGACGACGACAACATCTCCATGACGCTGACATTGCTTTTATCTTTGCGTTTTTTGGAAGGAGAGATTTATATCCTCAAGGAGCATCTGTTGTGTGATACTCACATGGGATAGCTCTGAATGTGGCGTCGCATCTATCGACGCGTGTCAGAATTCTATTTTCAGTCGAGAATTTCTACTATTATTTTGCCGTTCTTTAAGAAATCTAAAACAATATTTTTCCATTTTATTTTTTAAAAATAAAATCATCTTAATCAGATCAAATTCTCAATTCATGACGTCATTTGATTCTCCAGGTTTTATGTTAAATCTAACTTCAAAGCAAATGTATGTGGCATTCGGTGTGTGCGTCTATCCTTGTACCAAGTTTAATGATAGGAGTCATTTTTAAAAGCTAAATCTGTAAAATAGTTTTTTGAATAGTGTTTATATGATTTTTGAGTGGATGTGCTCTCCAATGATAAGAGCCATTTTAAAGAGTCATTTTAAAGAGTTATTTTTTTAACTTATTTTAAATAAAATTCAATTATTTTGTATATAATTTAATTATACAATTAATATGAGTAAGTTATATAATTAAATAATTGCTTTTGAAAAACTCCCAAACAATAAAATTATTATTTTTAATTATATTTAAATTAAAAAAATGAATTTAAATATAATTAAAAAAAACCACAATATTTCTATGTTTTTTTATGGTTGTTGTATTTAAATTAATTAATATTACTTATTGTCTTTGAGTGTTAGAGAAACTTAAAAAAACAAAATGAACACATTAACAAATAACCAATAAGTTCAAACATAATTAATTAAAATACATTCCATTACAAATAATTGAATCAAATTAATTACAAATTAATACTCCTATTTTTTATGCTAAATATTATTATAATAATTAATACTAATTATTATTATTATTATTATTATTATAATATATAATAATTATTAAAATATAATAATTATTATTATAAAAACCCACCCCCCGTGCAAATCCCTTGCATTTCAATCACAACCCTACCCATCTTTCTCTTCTTCCTCCAGCCGCCCCCCACGCCTGTTTCTTCTCTTCTCTTTCCCTTATTTTGCTCCCTGCTCCCTCCCTGTTCTCCCCTCTTTCCCATGGCCCTTTCTTGTTCAAGTTTCAAGCGTGGGTTTCAAATATCAATTCGGCTTCTGCTCTTAATTTCAAGCAGTGGGCAGAAAATTTGACACGAAGTGAAGATGCAGCTCGTTGGATTTGTGGTATTTTGCTGTGATTTTTCTTGTTTGAGTTTGCTGTAAAATATATGTGTTTTTGCAATTTTTCAATTAATTGGTTTGCTGTGTTGATGTTGGTTTGTTGTGTTGACTTTGCTTTGCTGTGTTCATGTTCGTTTTTATTGGTACAATGGCAATGGTAAAAAAATCACAACGGTCGGATTTTGTGTTTTGGCTCCCCGGCTGAAACCTGTGGGAATGCCTCTCGAAAATGGAAAATATATTTTGCCTCTTCATTTGGCTCTCCCCGTTGGATTGACAAATTTAACAAAAAAAGCTGTTTTTTTTTAAATATGGCTTTGCCTCCTCTGATGGCTAGTCCCGTTGGACTTGCCCTTACCGTGCCTGCAAGTGTGCCCTTCGTTTAACTGGCAAAACACATGTCTCTGCCCTCTAAAGTCTAAAGGCGACTACCTTATATATATATATATATATATATATATATATATATATATATATATATTTTAATATCTATATTTTATCGCGGACAGAACCATATTTTTTTCAACGTAAAAAAATATTAATTATATATGATTTTTTTATTATAATATAAATTTAAACAATATAACAAATATGTGTAGAAATTTTATGAAGTGGAAATTTTCTATAAAATATATGAATTTCAAATGGATATAAATTTTTTAGTTTAGTAAGTTTCAATGAAATAACCAGTATAAAATTATCATTATTATTAAAAAAAAGAAGATATTTGAATAATTGAATACATTGTATTAAGATTAGTTTATTTTAGAATTCAATTTAAATTAAACAAAACAAATGAAATATAAATTGTGAAAGAACCTGCATTAATAAAAAAAAAGAAGTTAATTTTCTATATCCAAAAAGAAGAAAATATATATTAAAAATTCATCCCCACGTTACCATCATTATCATTATTGTAACAGTTAAAATTATTATAAATATTATCGCTAAAATAGTGAAAATCATTCAATTGACTTGAATTATTAAAAAAAGATAAATATTTTGTCAAAAAAACAAAAAAAAATCATCACTAAAATCATCATTATTATTGCACAAACAATACAAATTATAAAATCATCTGATCAGAAAATCAGATAAAAATAATAGAACAAAATACAAAGAGAAAAATGAAGCAATATTAATTTTAAAATGATCACCAATATAAATTAAAATTTCAGAATTGAATCGAATAAAAATAGAACCCTAATAAAAAATAAAATGACAAAAATTCAAAATAAAAAACCAGAAGTTTAAATGAATGAATATGGACAAAAAAACTAAACATTGTTCAAGAAAGATAAAAAAAAAAACATAAAGAAATCAATACTAAATAAAAAATTAAAAGAATAAATACCAAAATGAAAAACAATATATATAATTAATTCCAATTAAATGATAAAAATGTAGTAAATTAAAATCTTGAGACTAAAAAACAATAAAGAAATTTTTAAAAATATTAATTGTGTGTATTTTTTTATTGTAATATAAATTTACTCAAAATAATAAATTTATGCATAATTCTTGTCAGGTACAGGTTTTCTATAAGATATATGAATTTTAAATCGATATAAATTATGGTTTTCAATGAAAATAATTAGTATAAATTTATCATCATCATTAAAAAAACAAAAAGATTTGGATATTTGAATTATTGAATTCACTGCATTAAGATTAATTCATTTTATAATTCAATTTAAATAATATATATGTATGTATGTATATATATATATGTGTGTGTGTGTGTGTGTGTGTGTATTGATTGTGAATTTACCTATAATAATCAAATAACAAAAATAATTAGTTATTTTTTATCCATAAAAAGATGAAAATATAAATTGAAAATCCATCTTTATGTTATTTTCATTATCATTGTTATAACATCTAAAATTATTATCAACATTACTATCAAAACAATTAAAATAATTAAATTACCCTAAAAAATTATAAAAAAGCAAAAGATTTTTATAAAAAAAACCAATAAAAAGGGAGCAATATTAATTCTAAAATGATTACCAATATCAATTAAAATTTCAGGATTGAACCGATTAAAAAAAATTCCAATAACAAATCAAAACCTTGTAACCGAAAAACAATAAAAGAATTTTTAAAAATAAAATGCAGTGTAAGCAACATAAATTAAAATTTCAAAACGGAACCTAAAAAAAATAAAACCCTGACAAAAAAATTAAAACGATAAAAATAAAAATAAAATCTGAAAGCATAAATGAATAAATACGAATAAAAAACAAACACTGTCCAGAAATGATTGAAAAAAAAACAATACTAAATAAAAAAATAAAAAAAATAAGTTCCATAATAAAAAACAAAACATATAATTATTTTTTAATTAAATGATAAAATTGCAACAAATCAAAACCTTTAGACCAAAAAATAATAAAGAGATTTTTTTTTTAAAATGCATTGTAATCAACATAAATTAAAATTTCATAACAGAACCTGCTAAAAAGAAAGCTTCAGTAAAAAATAAAACAAAAAAATTAAAAATAAAATCTAAAAGCATAAATGAATAAATACATACAGAAAACAAGCATTGTCAAAGAATGACGGGTAAAAAAATGAATCAACAATAAATAAAAAAAATTAAAATAATAAGTGCCACAATGAAAAATAAAATATATAATGAATTCTAATTGAATCACAAAATTGCAATAAATCAAAATTTTAAGACCGCAAAACAATAAAGAGATTTTTTTTTTAAAAAAAAAGTAGTGTAATCAACACAAATTAAAATTTTATAATGGAACCGAATAAAAAGAAAATCCCAATAAAAAATAAAACAACCAAAATTAAAAACAAAAACTAAAAGCACAAATGCATAAATATAGTAAAAAAAATAAATAGTGTTTAAAGAGAAAAAAAAAACAAAGGAATTAATATAAAAAAATATATTGAAAGAATAGGTGCCAAAATAAAAAAAACTAAATATATAATTAATTTCAACTTAAGGATAAAAATGAAACAAATAAAAAATTTGGGACTAAAAAATAATAAAGGGATTTAAAAAAAATATATTGTGCTATTATTGAACAAATTAAAAGCATAAGGACTGAAATGAAAAGTTGAATATATAATCAATTTCAATTAAAGGAAAAAATTAAAACAAATTAAAACTTGCATACCAAAATTATTCAAGGGAAAAAAACCGAAAATCAAAAGATGAAGGACCGAAATGAAACTTAAAGTATATAATCAATTTCAATTGAAAGGCATGATTGAAAAAAATTGAATTTTTCATTGAAAAATAAGTAAGAACAACGAAATCAAAACCTCAGGGACTAAAATAAAACTTGCGCCGAAATGAGGGACTTGACTGCATTTCTTGTCAGCAGGAGAGAGAAAAGAGGGTGGGGAAGAAAAACCATCCACCGGAGATTCTACGACCATATTCACATGCCACGCGCCACTCAGGGACGAAGAGGACATGGAGGTGCATCTAAAGACACGACAGAAGGCTAGTTTTAACCTCCTAATGACACCGCACGCGCCTTCAGAAGGGAGCGTGCGGACAGAAAACGGCAGGCACGTCCATGAGACGCGCCTGTAGTATTCCATAAAAAAATAATAATAAATTGGACAATTACCCATAAACCCATGGACTCAGCAATATCTATGAAAAAACTGAAGGTGCAAGTACCGTAATATCCCCGGTCCTAGGCGGCGGGTTTTGTCGTTTATGGGGGCTAAAATCATTATTTTACTGTGCAAGAAATCCTGAAATACCGCCTGTGTCCCTTGGAAAAACCGAAACTACCCCTGGTCCTGGAGGCTAAAAATTTTTGAACCCGGGGGTAAAATGATAATTTTACTGTCACAATAAATAGTAATCTGAGTCTATGTAAACAGTAAAAACTTGCACAGTAAAACATAAATGCCTTTTATTTTATAGGTAATATTCTAATAAATTCCTTAAATTTATATATTTGTTGCTTTGCATTATTCTTTTATATATATTTAAAATAATACTCCATCTTTCTGATATATATATATATATATATATATATATATATATATATATATATATATATATATATATATATATAAAATAATACTCCATCTTTTTGATTTTTTAAATTATTTAGTTCACCTTTCTTAAGTAATCGTTATTTTTATTACTATTAATATTTGTATATAGATACATAGAATGTTTCAAAGAGATTACTTTAATGCATATCTATTTTTTTATATATATGTATATTTGATCTAGATAAAATGTACTTGTATGTTGTGTTTTAAAAATAAAAAAACATTTGTTCTTTGTCAGAAAAATAACAACAAAAAAAATTAAAACAAAAAGTTAGGTTAAATATTTGATTTTGATAAGATATCAGCATTTTATTTTATCATTTAATTAGCATAAACAACTCTTTTTTAGTTTATTGATTCATACATTTTTTATTTAATTTAATTTGGTGTAGACAATATTTTCACTTCCCTCAATTTAAAATTATTGATATAATGAAAGGCACTCGCAATATTTGCATATTCATCTAATATATGAAATATTTTCATATTTTTTTTTTATTTATAACACATATGACTCGATGTATTCTATTAAATTTATGCCTCAATTCTTTTCTTCATGATGCCAAAAAACTTTTTAACAACATATGCACATCTTTTTCATGCTTCCATTTTTTTTATTTGACCTGCAACAAAGCGTGGGTAAATTGATTAGTAAATACTAAAAAGAGGTTTTTTTTTTTAATTTAGCATTCCATTTAATTTAACATTAATAAATATTTAACTCAGTTATTATATGTATCACAAGAAAATATATGAAGCATTTAAATTATTAGGTAGAAAAAACAAAATATAATTTCAAAAAGACTTTAAAATAATTAAAAAATCATAAAAAAGAAAAAGAAAAAGAAAAATATGAAAAAAAGAAAGGAAAAACATACTATGCATTAACTTGTGTAAGGCCTAAGTATTGAGGTAGTGTTTGTTTTTCTGGTTCAACTTGTTTTTGAAATTATTTTTTACTTATAAGATATAAAATTGATGATTTTTATGTTTCTTTATAGATAATATTTATGTAATAAATTTAAAAATAAAAAACATAAAAAAATCATTATGATACATAAAAAAATCATTATTCTCTATTGGAACAAACTTTTGCAAAAACATCATATGTTGTTACCTATTTCTGAGGCCTTACATAAACAAAAACTATAAAAAAAAGAGAAAAGAGAAATACAAAAAAAAAATATATAGGAAGAAAATAAAAAATATATACTAGAAATATGAGTTTACTGGATTGCCTAAAAAATTGGCAAAGAATGATTAAGGAAGATCCACTATACAAGATTAAAAAATATGACAATGTTTGTTTGATTGATGAAGTTCCTATTTGCAAGAAAAACTCAATTTAATGAAGAAAATTCAAAATCAAATGTTTGAGGACTCAATTATAATTTTTCAAGGTTTATTTGAATTTTATTAAGATCTTAATTGCAAGAAAAAAATGACTTTTGAAGTCAATTTAGACTTTTATTGAAAGAAATTAAAGTTTGGGGGTTAAACTATAATTTTTAAGAGTTAATTCAATTCAAAAGCTTAATTGCATAAATATTGAAGTTTGATAAGAATTAGGGATTTGATTAAATAAATTCAAAACCATGGGACTAAACTAAAATAGGTGTGTGAATATAGGGGTTGAACTTGACTAAACCAAGTGCCAAAAAAAAAGAGAGTTTATAAGTCAATTAAGAATCAAAATGTATAAATCCAGAAATAAAGATAAAATGAAAGGGTAACCAATTTAGAGGCTGGTGATTGAGTTTAACAAGGTGAAACTAGAAGAAAGTACAAGTTTAGTAGCAATTAAAATATATTAGAAGAATACAAACGCAATTGAAATTTGTCAAATCCCACATTAAAAACCCTAATCTTATATAAATGATATTTTGTTCATGCTTGCAAAAGAGAGGTTGAATGACATGTCATTTGATCTCTATTTTTTGTAGTTTTGGCTTATTAGATTAACAATTTCAAACTTATGAATATGGATCTACATACCTTTAAATTGAGCAATATAGATCAAAATAATATACATGCATCTCCTTTACAAATCTCTTGTGGTTTCAGGTTACGATGATACTAGAATTGCTTTGAAAAAGCCTAAAAATAGACAACTCGGCTATCTTTAATAGTGAGACTATTAAGTAAAAACCAATGTGTTCCTTGTTTTTTCACACTCAAAGACTCTTCAAGGGATTCCTATCAAGGATACACAACATGTCCTTCACCCTTGATAGGTCTTGTGTGTTTGTTGTAATTGTTATTTTATTCATTTTTGCTTTACATTTATGTTTATAAGCATAAACAAAGTTTAGAATGCTTAATAATTGATGTTGTTTAACCACTTTGAAGTTGTGATTTTGATTTAATATTGTTATTTTGAAGGGTTTTTTTTTATGTTTTTTATATATATAATCACCATTTCAAGTTATATATATATATATGTTATTCTAGTTTGTGTTTTGATATAATTTATGCAATAAAGTTTATCCTTTGGAATTTTTAGTTTGTTCATGCATAAAATGGATTCAAAAAATCAATTTTGAATCCATGGTGCACAAAATACATTATTATGTTAAGGTGTTTTGAATTTGTTATCACAAGCTTGATTTTAGTATTTTGATATTTTTTTTGTTAGTGGTTTTCATTCAAATATGTTTATATGTGTTAGTGTGACTTATTGAGATAAAAAAATTTGCATGTTTTATAAGCCAAAAATACCAATTTTAGGGGCTTGACAATGGTTGGGCATGCTGGATTTTTGGTCTTCATGTTCTTGCAAAGAAAATTGTTTTTGTTTGTAAATGAACATTTATTTTAATGAGATTACACATTTGTTTTTGTTCAAAATGAGTCATGTTACCTTTTACTTTTCTTTGTAAATGCAAAATTACATTACCACACCTTTATCTTTTAAAGATTTTAAAAGTGAAACTCTCACCAACTTTCAAACTCATTACACTAATAATAAAAAGTCAAACTTTGATAACATAGTTTTAATGGACGATAAGGAATGAAAAGAAAAATAGTTAATTTTTTTTAAACTAGGAAATCTATCTAGAAAAAATAAAAAGTAATAAATATATGCACTAAACAAGATATAAAAAGTTAAAGATTGTATTATTTTATTATAGATGAGTAAAGGGATGGCCTGATCTTTTAATTATGGATATACAATTGTCTTTGTTTGGTTATATGCAGAATTGATACTAACATTGCATTACATTGAATTCTCCTGATAAAAAAAAGCAAACAAGTCAAATTTAGGTCAAGATGGATACACCCTGACATGTTACTCAAAGTAAAGGTTTAAATTCAAAAGTGATGGGATGCAAGATTTTTGGACATAGACCATTTCCCCCAATAAGTAGCCAATGTATTTGTGACTCCCAAAAAAGATAAAATATCAAGGTATACATAAATTATAAAGATTTAAATAAGATAAAACCAAATGATAATTCTCCTTTATCCCATATGAATGTCTTAGTTGACAGTGTCATAAAAAATATCATTTATTCATATATTGATAGGTTTTCAAGATCTAACTAGATTAAAATGGATGCGAATGACAAAGAAAAATCAACCTTTGACATATATTGGGAGACTTTATGTTATAAAAAGAAGCTATCCGAATTGAAAAACACAAGGACCACTTACTAAAGGGCAACAATAACTTTATTTCATGATATGAGCATAAAAAAGAGAGGTGTATATAGATTATTTGAAGGTCTTACATGCTAATTTGAATGGAGATGAGAAAAACCTTGAATCTTGAATTCTATGGATCAAACAAGAATTTGTAAAAACATTAATCCTTTGAAATTAAAATAGTAAACAAGATTAAAATATATAATGAGGTGAAACTGTCACGAATGGAAGAGAAGAAGAAAAGAGAAGATGACGAGAGGGAAACAGAAGCATGATTTCAAATTCAAAACAACCAATGACTAAAACGACTGCGTTGTGCAGCCCATGAATTTCTTATTACCTGTAACCCAAAACGAATGCGTTTTGTAGTGTTCTATTTTATTCTAGTATTAGCCACGTAGACACTGCCAAGCTGGCACGTGCATGGCTTGTCTTTAAATTCCCTAAAATGTATGAGCAAACAACAAGAAATATAACAGAATTCAGAATCCCTTTTCTCCTGTCCTTTCTGTCACACGCAGAAAGTATTTTCTTCTTTGTTCCTTTCCTCCCCGTCACCATCTTCTTCCCCAAAGTTCCCTCTGCTCTCTGTAGAATTTTCTAACACGCAGCAAAGTGGTATCAGAGCCCTCAAGTCTTTGGACCTCATAGATGGCACCAGAAACCAGGTCCCAAGACATTAGAAGAATGGAAGAATCCCTGGAAGCTGCTAATCAGAGGATCAATGGCTTGGAAGTCAGGCTGGATGCTCAGTCAGATGATCTAACCCAGATTAAGACTATGATGAAGGAAATGGCGACACAACAAAGTTTCATTACCCAAACTATGCAAACACTGACAGGGGAGACCAACTCTTCTCAGAACAATCGAACTTCCCAACACCTTATTCATACCAATCATCCCGAATGGCTGGGGGAAGGGTCCCAATCCACCTACAAGTCACGTAGACCGCGACGAGATTTTCCTACCTTCGAAGGGGAAGATGTGCACAAATGGCTGTATAAGTGCAATCAATATTTTGATTTGGAGGAAATACCTGAAGGGGAGAAGCTGAAGCTAGCTTCATATTATTTAGATGGCATGGCTCTTTACTGGCACCAAAATTTTACAAGGAACTTAGAAGGGCATGAGCTGACCTGGGCTGAATATGTAGAAGCATTGTGCTGTCGGTTTGGGTGTCAAAGAGACCCCTTAGAAGAGCTTACAGAGCATAGACAAGAAGGAGATTTAGAGGGATATATCAAGGATTTCGATGAGCTATGGAACAGGGCTCAAATATCAGAGAAACAAGCTTTGGTATTCTTTCTCGGAGGGCTAGAGATAGAAATCAAGAACTTAGTCAAAATGTTCGAACCAAAATGCCTCAAACAAGCTTATAACCTAGCTAGACTTCACAATAACACTCTCACTCACCGAAAAATAACCCCTCATTATCCTAGATCTCAGGGTCAAATGTTTTCTCATTCCCCTCCTATAAAGCCCAAGTACCCTGCAAACAATCCAACAACAGAAATCAACCATGGCAAGAACACTTCACCAGCATTATTACCTACCCCCACAACTTTTCACCCCAACAATAACCACCCCTACTCTGGTAATAAGCCAACCCGACCCATCAGAACCAAAGAAATGGATGACAGGAGAGCCAAGGGGCTATGCTTTTGGTGTGATGAGAAATTTGTTCCAGGACACAAATGCAGGAATCGAAGACTATATTCTCTATGTATAGTGGAAGATGAAGGGGAAGACTCGGAAGAGGAAGAGCCTATGGAAGCACTGAATGTCGAAGCCCTCACTCCTCACTTGTCACTACAAGCCATCCAAGGCACTACAGGCTGCCAAACCATTAAGGTATGGGGGAGGATTGACAGGTGTCCCATCTTGATCTTAATTGATTCAGGCAGCACCCATAATTTTCTTCATGCTGAGGTAGCAACCAAGCTGGAATGTCCTAGCACACCAATTAAACCGATGGAAGTGGAGGCAGCCAATGGTGGTACCATGTCCTGCACTTCAATCTGCAAAGACCTGCAATGGAAGATGCAGGGGGTTAAATTCCAGGCTGATGTATTTGTAATGAAGCTACAAAACTACGATATGGTCTTGGGAATTCAGTGGTTAAAGATGCTGGGAAATGTGTTATCCAATTATGAGGAAAGGTGGGTTTCCTTTCAATGGCAAGGCAGGAAAGTCATCCTAACAGGGGAGAACCCCAGGATTGCTAAATCCATACGATTAGAAGAATTGAATGGGCTATTGAATACGGAGGCTCTACTGTCAGGCGTACGCTTATGCAGTCTAAGGATACTGGAACCTGAGGGCTCAGCTCACGAGAAGTCCAGGGAAACTACAGTAAAGAGGGACCCTCGCTTGCAAGAACTACTACACTCTTATCAGCACATTTTCAGTAACCCAAAAGGGCTGCCCCCAAACAGGAGACATGACCACAGGATTCCCCTCCAAGATGAGAGACTAACTGTGAACCAGAGACCCTACCGATATTCTGGGATACAAAAAGATACCTTAGAGAAGTTGGTAACCGAGATGTTGGGAGAAGGCATTGTACAACCCAGTTCCAGCCCTTTTTCATCCCCTGTAGTATTGGTGAAGAAGAAGGATCAAACATGGAGATTTTGCGTTGACTACTGAGCTCTCAACAAACTCACCATCAAAGATAAGTACCCAATTCCTATAATAGATGAATTGCTAGAGGAATTAGGAGGGGCAGAAATTTTTTCCAAAATTGATCTAAGGGCAGGGTATCACCAAATTAGAATGGTTTCTGAGGATGTGTTTAAGACAGCTTTTAGGACCCATAATGGTCATTACGAATTCCTTGTTATGCCTTTTGGTTTATCCAATGCCCCGGCCACCTTCCAGAGTTTGATGAATGATGTGTTTAGAGAACATCTGAGAAAGTTCATACTAGTATTCTTTGATGACATTTTAGTTTATAGTAGGAACATCACTGAACACTTAAACCATCTTAGGGTAGTCTTTGAATTGTTGAGTGCCCATCAGTTAGTAGCCAAGGGGAACAAATGTGTGTTTGGCACTTTCAAGATAGAATATCTAGGGCATGTTATTACCAGTAAAGGAGTGGCAACTGACCCACTCAAAGTTACGGCCATACTACAATGGCCCAAACCGACCACCATTAGACAGCTTAGGAGTTTTTTGGGGTTGACAGGGTACTATAGGAGATTTGTGCAAGGCTATGGATCTATTTGCAGGCCTCTCACCCAGTTGTTACAGAAGGATTCATTCTTGTGGGATGAAGTTGCCACTACAGCCTTCGAACAACTTAAGCAAGCCATGTCCCAGCCTCCAGTGCTGGCCCTACCCAATTTTGACAAAATGTTTATAGTGGAGACAGACGCCTCAGGAGTGGGGATAGGAGCAGTTCTAATGCAAGATGGCCACCCCATTGCATATGTGAGTAAATCTTTGGGTCCTAGACAGTTGGCCCTATCTACATACGAAAGGGAAATGCTAGCAATTGTGTATGCTGTCACAAAATGGAAACATTACCTAAGGGGGAGGAAATTTCTCATAAGGACCGATCATTCCAGCCTTAAGTTTCTATTGGATCAGAAGGCCACCCACGTAGCTCAGCAGGTGTGGTTGACTAAGCTCTTGGGATATGACTATGAGATCGAATACAAGAAGGGAAGAGACAATCTAGTTGTAGATGCTCTCTCTCGGGTTTACCATCAGGAACTCTGTGCTTTAACACTCTCATCAGTTTCAACCTAGCTCATGGATGAAATTAAGAAGACATGGGAGACGGATGGCTACCTAAGAAAACTGGGAGAAGACCTCACGAGGGATGCAAACTCCCACCCTCATTATTCTTGGGTAAATGGCATTCTTATCAGGAAAGGCAAAGTAGTGGTAGGGCACAACCCAATTCTGCACAAAAGGCTTATTAGCCTCTACCATGATTCAGCCATAGGGGGGCATTCAGGGGCCACTGTCACTTCGAAGAAATTGTGGCAGACTTTTTATTGGAAGAGGTTACAGAAACTAGTCAGGCAATACGTGAGGGAATGCCATGTGTGTCAACAGAATAAGGGGGAAAATGTCAAATCCCCAGGGTTGTTACAGCCCCTGCCAGTACCATATGCCCCCTTCATAGACATTAGCATGGACTTTATTGAGGGGTTACCTAAATTCGAAGGTAAGGAGGTCATCTTTGTGGTGGTCGACAGGTTCAGCAAATATGCTCACATGATGGCTCTATCCCACCCCTACTCAGCAGCCACGGTGGCCAAAACTTTTATGGATAATATCTACAAGTTACACGGGATGCCCGCAACAATTGTGAGTGACAGGGACAATGTTTTTCTCAGTCAATTCTGGAAAGAGTTGTTTAGTCAGCAAGGAGTTAGTTTGCAATATTCAACAGCATATCATCCCCAATCGGATGGCCAGACCGAGGTGGTGAACAAATGCATAGAGGGCTACCTAAGGTGCATGACAGGGGTTAATCCCTTGCAATGGGCGCGATGGCTGAGTTTATGCGAGTGGTGGTACAACACCAACTACCACTCAGCCACCAAGAAGACTCCTTATGAGGTACTCTACGGGTTTAAACCCCCTATTCATATTCCCTACACGCCCAAGGACTCGCCTGTGGAGGCTGTGGACCAATGTTTGACTCAGAGAGAAGGTATGATCAAACTCATTAGGGACAACTTGCTGCAATCCCAAAACAGGATGCGACAACAAGCAGATAAGAAAAGGAGTGAAAGAAGGTTCGTTGAGGGTGATCTAGTATACCTAAAACTTCAACCTTATCGACAGCAATCTGTGCATGCAAGAAGGAATCATAAATTAGCAGCAAAATATTATGGTCCTTACCCTGTCATCAAAAGGATAGGGACGGTGGCCTACAAATTGCAACTGCCACCTACTGCTACCATACATCCAGTTCTCCATGTATCCCAGCTTAAGAAGCATGTGGGAAATCACGTGGTGCAGACTGACCTTCCCACCCTCCCGAAGACGCCTCTGTTGCAGCCACAACAAGTGTTAGAGAGAAGAATGGTTAAAAAGGGGAATGTTGCAGTAACTCAATTTTTGATCAGGTGGAGAGACTTACCACTCACAGAGGCAACCTGGGAAGACGCCAAGGAGTTTCAGTGGAGGTTTCCTCAATTTAACCTTGAGGACAAGGTGGAAGTCGAGAAGGGGGTATTGTCACGAATGGAAGAGAAGAAGAAAAGAGAAGATGACGAGAGGGAAACAGAAGCATGATTTTAAATTCAAAACAACCAATGACTAAAACGAATGCGTTGTGCAGCCCATGAATTTCTTATTACCTGTAACCCAAAACGAATGCGTTTTGTAGTGTTCTATTTTATTCTAGTATTAGCCACGTAGACACTGCCAAGCTGGCACGTGCATGGCTTGTCTTTAAATTCCCTAAAATGTATGAGCAAACAACAAGAAATATAACAGAATTCAGAATCCCTTTTCTCCTGTCCTTTCTGTCACACGCAGAAAGTATTTTCTTCTTTGTTCCTTTCCTCCCCGTCACCATCTTCTTCCCCAAAGTTCCCTCTGCTCTCTGCAGAATTTTCTAACACGCAGCAGAAACAAATAAGAAAACTAAAGAAGGCCCTAGGATCGTCCAAATAAAGAAGATGCGAGAAGAGGTTCTTGATTAATTCTTGTGTGTAACGAGGGATGTAAACACACCAAAAAAATAGAGAGATTAAGTTAATACATGAAAGAATGCTGAGGGAGAAGGTTCCTTGAATTCTTAAAAATTCTAGAATTTAAAACTAAAGGAACAACTAATTTACCTAAAAGAATGATCATGAATGAAAGGTAATAAGGTGTTGAATACCCTAAAAAGATAGGAAATGAACCGTCAAAACGACCCCAAGAATAAGTGCCTGTTTGGCACTATGATCAAACTTGCGTGTGACTGCTTTTATATTTTTTTTCATTTTAAATTAATATGTTTTCATGTTTTTAGATCATATTAATGTATTGATGTCAAAAATAATTTTAAAAAAAATTATTTTGATGTATTTTGATATAAAAAACATTTTAAAAAATAACAACAACCACATTCCCAAACACCGCCTAATATTAAGAGTAATTTTCTCTTTAATAGAAAAACAACGTGTCATGGCCACAAGGGGCAAGTGTGAGACAAAGTCCACATGTCGACTTCAAAAGCAAACGTATACAAAGTCCCGCGCGCAACCAGCGCCTTCCGTTCTGTCCTCTTCCTGCTTTGCTCTCTTCTTTTATTTTTTAGGTCTTAAATATAAACAAGATAATGCTCTTAAATCCTTATGCTTATATCTTCCTTTCTCTTACATTCACGAATTAAATTTCAATACTGGGTATGTAATTTTGAGAGTGGAAAATGCAAGAGAAATGGCAACAGGATATGAAGATACTTACAGAGATTTGCACCAGCCAGCTGTTGTTATTGGAGGATGTTTTGCAATTGTAGCAGTGCTACTCTCTATCTATCTCATTTTCCAGCATCTTAAATCTTACACAAATCCTGCGGTTTGATCTTTCTTTATATTAATTTGCCCATTTTCTGCAAAGTTGATAATACTCTAAAGATTTGCTTGATTATTCATCAACTTTTGTTTTTTTAGGAACAAAAGTGGATAGTTGCAGTTATTTTCATGGTTCCTGTCTATGCAACACAATCAGTAAGGTTCC
The DNA here is from genome assembly GCA_015731905.1 of Salix dunnii. Classification (NCBI taxonomy): domain Eukaryota; kingdom Viridiplantae; phylum Streptophyta; class Magnoliopsida; order Malpighiales; family Salicaceae; genus Salix; species Salix dunnii. The sequence continues at coordinate 5,498,178 of CM027676.1, forward strand.
ATCTTTATTCAGTAGGCATGTATTATGGTGACTTTATTTTACACTAAGTGATTTCTGTGGTGGATAATAATTCTATGGTTATTTACTTGTGCAGATTTTATCATTATGGAACCCAAGAATGTCTGTTGCATGTGACATCTTAAGAAATTGCTATGAAGCATTTGCTTTCTATTCATTTGGTAGTTATTTGGTTGCTTGTTTGGGTAAGCAAGGCTCTCTATATTTTCTGTGCTGTTTTAGAGATTTTGTTTGCTATATTTGCTTCAGACAGTGCGCTACCGTCTCCCTGTTTGCTGTAATTGCTATATTTGTCTAATTATCATCATGTCCCTTTGATAATTAGATAGTGGTTCAGGGAAGTGAACAAATTTCAGAAATTGCAGCAAAAACGTTGTCCTTTTCCCTCTACCTATTGATTTTGATCTAGTGTGCGATGTTACTTGAACTGGAATTTTAATTGCTGTGTGAGCTTGCATTTTGTCAAATTGCATGCTAGGTGGGGAAAGGAGTGTAATAGAACTCCTTGAAAATGAATCACAAAGGCAGCTCGGCATAACATTGTTGGAGTGGAAGAATGAGAATCAAGCTTTACAAAGTAGATCTTTTACCAGCTTTTTCTTCAGGCCATATGCTATAGGAAGGGACTTGTTTACAATAGAGCGATTTGGTCTTGTACAGTATGTAAGTTACTGACCTCTCTGTTTATATGATCTCATCATGACGACTTTGTTTGGAGTCTAATATCTTGTGGTTAGCTCAGATGATTCTGAAGACTTTATGTGCATTTTTGGCATTCTTGTTGGAGCTCTTTGGGGTTTTCGGTGATGGGGAATTCAAGTGGTACTACGGGTATGTACTATTTGTGTCATCTTCTGGATAAGTTGCCTTTTCTTCTCTTTCTTTTTAATCTTCTGATGTTTTAATGCAAATCGGTGAATGCAGTTCTCTACTTATATCAGTGTGACTTTTGTTTGTGAAACGCTTTTTATAAGAATTTATAGCCCGGCACCATAGATTGAGAAGTTATTTTCCTCTTATATTCTATCAGATGATATGTCTGTTAGAAATACAATAATGGGGTCCTTGATGATTTTTGTTTTTGGGATCAGCTAATTCACTCTTGTTTCTTGCAGGTATCCATACATAGCAGTGGTACTCAACTTCAGCCAGACATGGGCACTATATTGCCTTGTGCAGTTCTACAATGTAACACACGAACAGCTAAAACCCATAAAGCCACTTGCAAAGTTCATCAGCTTCAAGGCTATTGTGTTTGCCACCTGGTGGCAAGGCCTGGGTATTGCTCTGCTTTGTGCCTTCGGAGTTCTGCCAAACGTGAAGAAATTCCGAACCGGGTTGCAAGACTTTTTGATTTGCGTAGAGGTAAGTCCTTATGGTTTTGGAAACATTTTTTCTCCCCAGAACTCGTACCATTCATTTATTGCAAGCAGTAGTTGCCACTGTACTTGACTATTGCACCACTGAAGACTTGGAGGCCACAAAATTCATAATTTTTACTGAGAAGCATTATGATATTCCTTGCCTGTTGGTTTTTGTTTTGATTACTTGGCAGATGGCAATTGCAGCTGTGGCTCATATATATGTATTTTCAGCGGAACCTTATTTCTGTTTTATTCCTGTTTCTGGGCATAGAAGGGTATCCACCGAGACAACCAAAGCAGAGATGAAGTTTGAGGAAGGTGAGCGGGAGAAATCAGCTGTGTTTGAAAAGAGAGAAACTCAGGTTGCCGCTCCTGGAACAAGTGTATCCGAGAGTGTTCAAGACATAGTTCTTGAAGGTGGTCATAGAGTAAGTTTCTCTCGCGCCATAAAACCTCCTGAGTATTAAACCTCCTGAATATTGTTGGATTTTATTTGTAAAATGCAGGTTGTCAAAGATGTGGTGTTAACCTTAAATCAAGCAATAGGACCTGTAGAGAAGGGTGTTACCAAGATCCAGGAAAAAATTCACCGGAGATTTGTAGGTTCAAAAGGGAAGGGAGCATCAGAATTAGAAGTGGAAGAATGTGCTGAAGAAAATCTTACTGGAGAACGAAGTCGTGTTGAGTTCTAAAAACAAAACAAAAAACAACAGTTTTTCTTATTGCCGCTCAATATTTATCCCCCTTTTCTTTTCTTTTTTCCATTTGTCCTGGTTGATAAAAGAAGTCAATAGAGATGGCAGGAGGCAACAGGAGCAGTGGATCCACAAACTATGGTTTTGTGTCCATAAGACTTTAAAAAAGATTCAGTGTTTATTTCTATTTAACAAAATCACTCGAGAGAAACTATTTCCCATTTCTTTCCGAAACAATCCCGGGGAAATTAGATTGCTTGCATGTTACAGGTTTATCATGCATGTTATTCTTCAAAAAGGTCGGCTCTCCCGACCATTCCATGCCATCTTTGGAAGAGGCGTTGTTATCTGCAGCAGCAGCAGCTACATGGGGACTGCTTCCTTTCTGCTCTTACCCGCCGCGCTTCCCAGGCAGAACAAAAAGGAGAGGGTCCAAAAAGCACACGCGTCGAAATCCCATCCTCCGTCTTTATTCGTTTGAAATATGGATTGGATGGGATATTAATGCTTTCAAAAATTACCATTATATACCGTGGTAAAATAAATTTAATATATAATTTTCACAAAAGAGATTCAGATCAAGTTTTTAGTGTCCGTCTTGTCCCCCGCAACATATATGTGAGCAGCACTCGAAGCAGCCAAAGCACGCTAGAGCAGAGCAAAGCTGTGTCAAGACTATTGCGAATTCGTTGTTTATCTTGGCGCAACTCTGGACGCAGCACATACAGCAACATTGATTACACATTCTGCTACAGCAATTTGAAGCTGCCTTAATGATAATTTCTGCTGCCTCAGGCAACTTTGACTCTTCAGCTCCTGGACGAAGATTTTCAGCCGTTGCAGTCAAATTGCCAAAACCAGCACCAAGGTTATTTAGAAATATTTTTCTCCGGCCTTGAGATTCTACCTTCTGGGGATTAACTTGCTGTGATAACTGTTTGCATGAATTTTGAAGGACACTAACGGTTAGATAATATAAAAGTTAAATAAAAACCAGATGAATAAAAATGAGTTAAGATGAGAACCACAGACTGCAGTTCAAACAATTTATATGTTGTAGTTTAGTCAATGAGCAGCTAAACGGGGTTTCGTAGCCCCGTCTGAAGTTAATGGATGTAGCTAAAAAGATTTAAATAAATTCTCATATATCACGTGAACAAGCAACAGGTCATATATCTGGCAGCTTGATTTCTGAAGTTGGCAGTACTGATCTTGGTGTCTTCACTTATGAATTAAGATGTGATACCTAAGGTAAACAAGTGCGCATCAACACGGTTGCAATAACAGCAGATTAGCACATACCTTATGCACTCCAGGTGATTCTGCCACTTGATTTCCTCTATCAGTCTCAAGTAATGACATAGAAGTATATTCAGAAATAACACCAGTTTGTATACTCAATTTGGCAACCTGAAAATGAGGAAATGACATCAATAGCCCCCCTTAACTAGAAAATGCAAAACTTGCTAAGTTAATAAAAGGAGCTTGCCATGCAGTTGACCATGGAGCCAAAGAACAGTTAAGGTGTTTCAAAGGACCTATGAGTTTCAGTTAGATAATCAGCAGCACAATGCAAATTCCATACTAGTTTATAAGCAACATGGCCAGAATCTATAGACTTGAATAGTTCAGGCAGAATATGAAGAAGAAAAAACAGACCTTCTCCTCAAGCTGTTTATTTTCTGAAAACCATGCCTGCGCAGTGAGTAGATCTATTTGCTGCTTTGCTGAAACCTGTTACACCAAAATAGCAGTTATTTGCACGTGAACAGTGATGTTTTGTTCAGGTATCTAAGTGAACCAAACTACAATGGTCTTAAAGGAGAGATATTTGCACGTGAAACAGTGATGTTTTGTACAGGTTCCCAAGTGAACCAAACTATAATGGTCTTAAATGTGAGATGGTAAAAGAACAAAACATCCATGAAAAAGTTTGATCAGGTTTCCAAGTGACAATATAGTCAAAAAAATAATACATTAAAAAGTTAAATTGGAAAAATAAAAAATAAATTATGATAAAATCTTGAGAAATACATAAAAGATACAACTTAAAACATTCATGAAGTTGAAAATTAGCATGTTCTCGCTAGAAGTAGTAAATGCGTGGGTCACCACCCTCTAGTTAACCTAATACCACAGAAGGCACTTTTACATGCACAACATTGGCTGAACTAGAGAGAAGCACAGGCAAACAAGAGCCATGCACCGCGTCAACATTACTGGGACAATTAAAAGGGAATTACAAAAGTATATATCAAACAGAAAGGAAAGAATGACAGAACAAGATAACAGTCCTGAGCCTTACACTGTGAAGAGGTATGTCCTTTGCCTTTTGTACCTTCAAGTCTAAAGAAAAATTACTCAAATCTCCAAAAAAACCTATAGCTACAACAGTGTCAGGGAAGTTTCCCTGACATCTCCCTGAAACAATCAATGGATTATCAGAAGAAAGGTCTGGAATCCGAGAAGGGTATACCTATAACAAATTGCAGAAGAACACATGAGCTTATACAAGTTCAGATGAAAATAAAATCCATACCATCCAATTGAATAATTTTCTAGAAAGGAAAGGAAATTAATCATACATGGTGGATGCATAAGATGATGACAAAGAACGCATGGATATAATATGAAACAGAAACTGATAAATGCACATGTTTTCAGATTTCTTAACAGAATCATCAAAAAGTAACTTAAAGTGTTCAAAAAAGAAAAGTGCCTTAAAAAAGAGAAAATTTGAGACTATCAGTAAGTCTAACAATAGCCTGAAGAAATTAATTCAAAGCATACCTCAACTTCATCAAGATCATCAAAGGCTTTGATGGTTATATTTGCGATGATTGTAGATGAGATTCTGCTCAACAACCTTTGCATTCGAGACTCAACTGAATCTGACCACAAAAAAGAAAAAAAAAAGAAGCAAAAATACAGATTACCAGTGCTGTTAATATGAGAGGACATATAATAAATTCCCAAATATCAGTTTTCATTTACTGTGTAATTTATTTTTAACATCAAAACTCAGAAGTTCAGAAACAAAGACAAGGGATCTAATTCTAGCCATGCAGGATCCATGTCATGTCAGTGCCAACATTAAATTGGAAAACAACAAGGTGTCGCCATATCATAACTTTAAACTCAAGAGTTTCAACCACTGAGATCTCATATCACATGTAGAAATCAAATGGTAGGAGAAAACAATCAGGGTAATTCACACCCAGATATTTTTAAGCCTTTTAGCCTATCCCTTGAATTGTCAGAAATAAGCAACAGCCAAAACCTCATATCACTCAATTATGCAGCAGCCTCTCCGGATTCCCACACCAATAAATAAATAAATAATAATAAAGAAAATATTAAAGAATAGGATACTCTAATCCAGTGTATAAAAAACTGACCTATGCAGTAGGCAGCATCATATTGGCCCCTGCTAATCATTGCAAGCATTCGTAGGAAATGATGATTGCAGTATGAACCTGTAATGTTCCAAAATCTTAGGTAATTACATGAAATTCTCGAGATACATAAATGAAATCCAATTAAAATAGGAAGTTTGTTTCTGCAGAGATAGAGTCATCATCCTAATAAATTCTAAATGAATCTATGGAGCCCCCTGAAGAAAAAATGGGGAACAATAAAAATAAAATAATAAACTAAAAAAGCAGCTGATAATATGCCACCAGTCCACAAATGACCCCTTCTAGTCATTGCAAACATTCATAGTACATGATGATTGAAGTATGAACCTGTAATGTTCCAAAATCTCAAGGTAATTACATTATATTCTCAGAATACATAAATAAAATCTAGTTATAGGAAGTTTGTTTCTGCAAAGCTGAAGTCATCATCCTAAGAAATTCTAAATGATACATGGAGCCCCCTGAAGAAAAAACTGGAACAATAAAAATAAAATAATAAATTATTTTAAAAAATTAGCTGATAATATGCCATCAGTCCACCAATCAAGCATAAGAAATCATTACCTATTCCAAAGGTACAAATACGTGGACATATCAATCCTCCGCCCGTTAAATGACTTTTCATCATATCACAGATGTTTCTTTCATCTTCAACAGCCCCATCAGTAACAAGGAAGATGAAAGGAATTGAGCCTCGAGATTTTGATAGCATTTCTGTTGCCTGGAAGCACGAAGCAAGCGAAAAGTAGTTACATTATTTTATTTTATTTCAGACTGATGTATAAAACCACAACCCCCATGTGATCTCAAAGTGCACATTCCAAAATCTACAGATTGATATCGAAAGATTTTTAGAGCATAAACAACTCTGAAAAAAGAGAATTATCGAGTTCAAATATATGAAACAAGCATAATCTAGTGCTTCTCGCACCATTTTGAAATCATGGCAAAACTAGAATTGAACAAACCATTCTTCAAAGGAAGGTTGAACAACACGGTAATTTAATTTTGCATGGCGATTAAGGCCAAAAGATACTAATCATTTTTTATTTATTCATCAAAATGATATGTAATAGATATTTTCAACATTTCATTTACCAAGATGGCAGGCATTTTTATGTTAAGATCTGTATTTAGGATTATGTAGACATACATATTATAAAAGCATGGACACAGATGAATAATAAAAAAATCATTAATGAAAGATGACCTGTTTTAGAGGAGCCAAGATATTTGTATCACCGCCAGCAATAAAATTCATACTCATCCACTCAACAGCCCTTTCAACTGTATCTTCAGAGGCCAATTCCATTGACGATGAAAATAGATAAGTCTCTCCATTAAAAGCTATGATGTTGAACGAATCTAAGGAATCAAGGTTTGTGAGTGCTGCAGATATGGCGTTCTTTGTACCCTCAAGGGGTTCTCCTTCCATGCTTCCACTTATATCAACAACAAACACTATCTCCTTTCTGAACACCTATCAGATAGTACCTTCAAAGCTCAGTGCATATTTGGTCAAAAGACAGGGCAAGAAAAGAAATATAAAATGAAAAAGAGATTGAGCACATGGTGGACTAACCTTCCTACTATGATGACCTCCCGGAAAAAGATAGACACAAAACATATCTCTTTGATCAACATCATGAACAGATGGAGTTTGCAAAAGCACTCCGCCAAACATATGACTAAAAGAGACCTGATAAGCATTTAAAGACAAGAATTACATATCCCAAGAATGATGGCATCTCCAGTATGGGCATTTTATATTCTAACAAGTAGACTTTCCTTCTCTGGTATTAGAAATGTAAACTAAAAGGGCATAAATGACATGAGAAAGTAAAGTCAATCTTACAGCATATGAGAAAGTAAAGTCAATATTTGTCCAAGTCAGAACTTCTGATTCATATAAGAAACCCAATTTTCCAACTTCACGCCTCAATTCCTGTAAAAAATAAAAAAAAAATCACGTCAACCTTAACATATTTATAAAAATCTAAAAGGCATTACAAAACCAAGGGACTATATGGTCAAAGATGCACCTTCAAAAGATGACTAGTTGTCTTGCACACAATTTCAGTTCCAGTACCAGTGTTGACATTCAATTGTATCTTTTCTTTTCTGGGTAGCTTCTTTACATGAGGAGTTACATAATCTGGAAAACTGAATGGCACAATCAAGGAGAACTCCCCATTGTGAAACAGTAATTTCTGCGTCCAACTAACTTTAATGGAAAGCGTTGATCCCCCGTCAACCTTGACATATAAAACATAACATGGATATAGAGAGAGAGAGGGAAAAATAAAACCATGTTTAATCCATATTATAAAGGATAAAACTTACTTTGGGTATCGTTATGGTAAATGTATGTGGCTTCAGAAAGCCTCCATTTTCAAGCCTGGTTTCCTTTTCCAAATATTTTCTATCTTCAATAGCAATCATTTCCGTATAATACAACTTTCTAGAAGCCTCAATCTCAACACCTAGAATTGAACCCTGTTATCCAAATAATAATAATAAAAAATGTCATAGAGAGAGATCAAAACAATAGCATTAGCCAAAAATTTATGCACCCCTTATGCTTTAAATAATAACACAGAAAATAAATTAAACATTAATTGACCCAGAAAAAAATAAAAAACATGTTTAAGCAGCAACAACCAATTAGAGAAAGGAACACAAAAAGATAAATCCTTTACAGGGATCCAATCACACCTGCTCGCCCATAGGAACGGCTAGACGGCAATCACAACTTTTACTTGCCATAACACAATGAACCCTCCATGATCCACTTATTTTAACAATAGCAGTGTCCAGATAAGAATCCGCTTCTAATTCAATACGGTTCATCTGGAGAGGAATCAATGCTGGAGGGTCACATCTGCCATGCACGTGCGGCTGGTAACTTGGTATATCCGGGTTATCCACAATCCCTGGGTTTGATATAACTGCATAAACCATCGGTGCCGTTGGCAAAAAGGCCACCGGTGATTTATCCATGTGCGACGGTGGCCTGGGTGGTGTCACCGCCCTGTCTTTCCCCAGATATATCCTTCTAGATAGTTTCAGTCCGTCTTCAACCGATCTTCCGAATTCCTCCGCCATGTTTTAAAAAAAATGATCACTAATAAAAAAGAACGGGAGAGCGTTGAGAAAATAATGGGAGGCGGAGCCAGTAGGGAAGGAAGAAAGGTTTCAAGATAGATATGGCCTTTCTTTCTTTTAAATAAGAGAGCGTCGGAGAGACGCTTGGGATTATTTTATTTTTATTTTCTTGCAACTCTGGCCTCCTTTCGTTCCGATCGATGCATTAACTAGTGATATGATGACACGTGGGATGCCGAACTAGTCGTTGAATGTGGACAGAAAACGGAATGGAACGGCATATTTATTTATTGTTCTTTTTTAATATTTTTTGTTTAAAAATGTATTAAAATAATAATTTTTTATTTTTTAAAAGAAAATTGACATTATCATATTAAAATGATTTAAAAAAATAATTCAAACAAAAAATAAAAATAAAAATAAAATAGATTTTTTTTAAAAATACTTTTAAAACGCAGTACCAAACAATTACGAAGTATATAAACTTAAGATTTGGGTTTGGATATAAATTTAAGAAAGATGATCGGCCACTAAGATATAAAAAGAAAAAAAGAAAAAAAAAAGAAAGATAGACACAAGAATAGAGTTTACAACAAGAAAAACATTAATTTAGATGTTAGAAATAGAACTGATAAAATATAAACAAATATGAAGATGATGAAAACTTTACTTAGGTTAAAACATATCTCTAACACATCTATTTGGCGGCAACATATCATAACTTGTTATAATTAACTCTAAATTAATATTCTGGTTATTTAGTGTGAAATCGCACTAAATATCAAGTTTCAACATATTTTGATATCATTTGACTTTGATTCTAAATTCAGGTTTTAAAGGGATTGTTTCTAGTCAATTCTATGTCTATATATTGAATCAACTCAAAATTTATAATTTGCTAAATAAGGTCCCAATAAAAACTTATATTAAATTTTATGTCATTTAGATAATGTCTTCTTTAGGTTTCAGAATATGGTTTTGTCTTGCCATAATGGGTATATTTTACATTAGTTTTCAAAACTTATTTTGTTTTTGTTGATTTTATTCTTACTAGTATATTGTCATAATATTTGATATAAATTGGTATAAGACCTAGGCTCCCAAATCATGTTATTTCCTTCTTATATTTGCTATCTTATTTGTATCATGTTAGTTTCTCTGTTTGTCTTTTTTTAGTTTAGGGTTAGTATTTGTTTTCTTTTCTATGTTTATTCTAGTTATTATGTATTTATTAACAATACACTAAAATGTGGGGGGGGAATCACTGTAGCTCCCCACATATTTTATTGTGGATTTCAACAGTGATTTCTTTTTTTTTTTTTTAACTCTTCCGGATTATCTTTTTTTTTTTTCATTTTGTTCGTTTCTTGCTTTTTTTTATTACTTTTTTTTTTCTCTTTTTTCACTTCCAGATTATCTTTCTTTTTTTTTTCTTTTCATTTTATTCATTTGTTGTTGTTTTTTATTACTTTTTTTTAATTGTTTCTTGCCCTTTTTTTATGTTATTATGTTTTTTCTATTTTGTTTTGTATTTTCCCATTATTTTTTTTGTTATACATTTTTTTTACTTATATATATATTTTTATTTTATATTTATTTTATATAATCAGAGTGTTTAGCTAGCTTAAATGCACTATGATTAATTCTCGGATCCAATTTTTTTATAGCTTTTTTTTCCTGGTTTTTTTTTCTTGATTATATTTTTTTTTCATTTTTTTCCATGATTTTTTTCCACTTATATATATATGATTGAGGTGTTCGGGCAACATAAATGCACCATGATTAATCCTCGGATCCAATTCTTTTATAACTTAATTTTTTGTTGCTAAAATGTTTTTCATATATTTTTATTTTGTTCACTTATATATTTTTTTTTATAACCGGGGTTTACAGGCCAGCTTATGTATACCACATCTAATTTTAAAATCGATTTTGTTTTTAAAACAATATAGATTGCTAAAGTGCTTTCATGCTTATATATATTTTTTGTTTTCTTTAACTTATATATTTTTTTTATAATCATGGTCACTAAGTCAGCTTATGTTTTTTTTTTTTACTTTATAACCAGGATCTCCGTGCCACCTTAGGCGCACGATAATTAATCCCCGGACCAATTTTTTTTTATAACCGGGTGTCTAGGCCACCTTGCGGGCACCACGACTAATCCCTCAATCAATTTATTATTTTTTCTAAAAAAAATTTCTTATACTTTTTTTATTCACGTATACATTTTTTTTCCTTATCACCGGGCCAATTTATTTTGGTAATTGGTGGCTCTAGATCAGCTTAAGCACACTATAACTAATTCCTTGACCGAATTTATTTTTTTAAGCAATATGGATTGTAAATGGGGTGGAGAAAGTACTGTAACTCCCCACATATAGTATTGTTGATTGCAATAGTGCTTTCCCGCTACAATATTTTTTTCCCTTGATTTTTACTTCTTCTTCTTTTTACCTTTTTCTTCTTCTTTTTTTCCTTATTATGTTTATTCTTTCATTTTTTTATCTTATCATGTTTTTTTTTCCCAAAACATTTTTTTCCCATTATACTTTTTTATATTCTTTTTTCTTTCTTCACTTAGTTTTTTTTTGTTTTTTTAACTGGGGCGTCTTAAGCGCACTACGATTAATTCACATATCCATTTTTTTTTGTAACCAGGGTGTTCATGCCAACTTATGTGTACCATGACAATCCCCGGACCCATTTTTTTTTTTAAAGTGTTTTCCCAATGATACTTTTTTTTCTTATACTTTTATTTTGTTCACTTATATAATTTTTTATAACCAGAATATCCAGACCAGCTTAAGCACACCACGACTAATTCCGAAGCCGGTTTTTTTTTTAAAATAATATGAATTGTTACACTGCTTTCACGGTTATACTTTTTCTTCTTCTTTCACTTATATTTTTTTTATATATATAACCATGGTCTCTCAGCCAACTTAAACTTATATATCCCTATAAGAAAAAATCCAAAAATTAGCTACAAGGGTGTATTGATAATTTATTAATTTTTAATTATATTTTCTGTAGTAGTGTTGTGGACGCATCTTTGGGCACGACGCCAATTTCAGATAACGTGTGTGACGTCGTGGAACTTCTAAAAATATATAACAGTTTTTTATATATTCATTTTATTATGTAAAATGTGTTTAAAATAATGTCATAGTATCAGAGGTATTTTCAAAAAAATTTTCATTTTTGTTCATAGTACAATAATTATAATACCCTTAAATAACACAAAAACCAAGAATTGTTAGTGGAGGTGTCCCGATAATTTTACTTTTTTAGTGCACAGTAAAATAATTTTTGTAACCTCAAATAAGACAAAATAAAAGAATCACATGTGGTAGTGTTTCAAACCATTCACGTTTAACTATACATGCATAGAAAAGAATTTCACTCTTATTTTACACCACCAAAGTTAAACTTACTATGTTTTTAATGCGAGTTGCATTTAATACAAATAAAAATAACAATAAAAATTAAAAATCTAAACAAAGAGTAAAGGTGTATAGATACAAATAAAAAATATTAAAGTATCTTAGAAGGATAAAAAAATGATTGAAAATAAATTAAAAAAATAAAAGAACAAAAATCAAAATATAAAATAAAAATTATATGTTAAATCTAGATAAAAAAAATTTTAATCCCTGCGATGGAGAGCGGGTTTACGGCTCGTTGTGTTCTATTTAGAATTGAAAAAAAGAGAAGGAAGCAATTAGAAAACGTTACATATCTCTAACACATTTTTTTGGCGTCAACATATCAAAATTTGTTGTAATTAACTCTAAGTTGATATTCTAATCACTTTTGTAGCCTAGCTCTGATATCAATTTATGTGAATATTTTGATCACGTGATCAAGCAACTCCCCAACGAAGGTGATACTTCCTTAAGAAAACTGAAAATCAGGTTTGAGAAGTATGACATAATGAAAATTTATCTCAAGATACCAATACTATTGGATTTGAACTAGATGATGCCACAAGTTCAGTTGTATCTTAATAAATCATATTTGATCCTTTTCTCATAAAAAACAAGTTGCGTCACACAAAATTTATTGTAATTAACTCTAAGTTGATATTCTAATCGCTTTTGTAGCCTAGTTCTGATATCAATTTATGTGAATATATTTGATCACGTGATCAAGCAACTCCCCAACAAAGGTGATACTTCCTTAAGAAAACTGAAAATCAGGTTTGAGAAGTATGACATAATGAAAATTTATCTCAAGACACCAACACTATTGGATTTGAACTAGATGATACCACAAGTTCAGTTGTATCTTAATAAATCATATTTGATCATTTCTCATAAAAAAAACAAGTTGCATCACACAAAACACAAATTGAATTAAAAAATCCATACCACTAGCTTTATAGCAACAATTGACTTATATAATGTTTCAAAAAGCTTAATGGATCCTCTTTTTGGGCTAATTTTAGCTTACTTATAAAATTGACCCAAATAAGTAATAATAACACAAGAATTAATAAGAATATATTAAAATTAATAAAAATCCAAATTTAATATCATAAATATGCTTGTATGAGATTTGTCATCCTTAGAAAGTTCAAAATAGACAAAAAAAAAATGATATAATCCCAATATCTCAAATAAGTGAAGCTATTTTTAGACCTTATGTGATTCTAACTCATATTTGTAGTAGAAATCAAATAAGATCTAACATACACTTCAAATAAGCTTTTTTTGTTGCCTAAAAAGAAACAAATAAGAAAATTCATATAGTCTGCTTCGACCTATATCGAAAGGCCTTGCAATACCCTGTTGATAATTAATTTCACCCCATTTAAAACTATATTACTAGAATCTTATGGTAAAATTTCAAATCAATTTACCAGTTTAATATGGAGATATAATCAATAATATAAAGCTAAACAACGTAAAACTTTATATCAAAATTCAATTATGAATCAATATATTTTTAAATAAAAAAATATTTTAAAAAACAACTAATAATATTATCTGTTAAATTACTTAGTTAATAACAAATGACACAACGAGTGTCACCGCATAGGAATATACTAGTGATATGCCCGCGCGATGCGCTCAGTTTTTTTTATCTATGTAAAAAATTGATTAATTTTATGTTTGTTGTATTTTGTTATTTTAATATTTAATCAGTAAAATTATAATTTAAAATATTTGTTAGAAATGGATTTTTCCCCATCAAAAAATGATTAAATGTTGTTATTTCCAAAACTCTTTTGATAAAATCTATCAATTTTGTAGAAAACTAATTGCAAAATTTATTGCTCATATTATTATATTAAAAATATTTTAGAATAATAATAAATAGGTCATTTATTATTATTATTATTATTATTATTATTATTATTATTATTATTATATATGTATATATATATATATATATATATATATATATATATATATATATGAAGGTGTTGATATTAAATAAATATCAAAATATATAATTAGTCTCACATACTGATAAAGAAAAAAAAATTACAAATAATCATTATCATTATTTTGAATGTCTTTTCTACAATAATAAGAAATTTTAAGACCTAAGAATTGTAGAAGAATCTGTGGAACAACCTAGGAGATCACGCACATGCAGTGATGATCATGAGGAAAATCTGGAAGGAGATTAGCACAGTAGTCAAACTAGCAAATCACACACATACAAATGAGGAAAATCTGAAAAGATAAGGAAGGTGTATTGGAGAGAAATCTGGAAGGAGATTAGGGAATTTGATTTTCAGTTATAGAATATCTACTGTATCTAATACCTATAAATAGGCTACAATGTATCTGCTGTAAATTAAGGAAAAAAATATACAATGATCTTTCATCTGAATCTGAAAATTCTACATGGTATCAGAGCCTCAATAGACTAACGTCTCACTATGTCTTCCTCATCTTCTTCATCTGCAACCCTTCAGTCTTCTACAACCCTTCACTCTTCTTCCATTCCCACAATATCTCCAGTCTCTAATATTGTTTCTTTAAAACTGACCCATGACAACTATCCCCTCTAGAAAACTCAATTAATGCATTACTTTCGTGGACAAGATCTGTATGGATATCTTGATGGCACTTTGCCTCCTCCACCACAATTGATTGATACCACACACCTTGATACAGGCACAATCACTCAAACCCCAAAATTTTGCACATTCTCAATGGCTGCGACAGGACAGCCTCATTCTCAGCACACTCATGTCTTCCATGACTGAGAGTGTGCTAGCTCAAATTGTGTCTTATACCACCTCTCATCAAGTCTGGCAAGCACTTGAAACAAACTTCTCTTCTAAATCAAAGGCACACACAATTCAAGTTCGGGCACAACTGGCCAATGCGAAGAAGAACAATCAATCTGCCAATGATTATTTCTTATTCATCAAAAGGTTAACTGATGAACTTGCTATGGTTGGACAACCTCTCAGGTGTGATGACATCAAATCATATGTTCTTGCTGGACTAGGACATGAATACGACAGCTTGGTTTCTTCTATCTATGCCCGAAATGACCCAGTCAGTCTTGAAGAGGTATACTCTCTTCTCATTGTTACTGAATCACGTCTCAATCGACATCATTTCTCTACTTCTTCAACACTTCCTGAGGCAAACATTGCTAAGCAACAAAGATCATAGTTCAACAATAGAAACATATATGGGACTCGGGGTCATGGACGGTTTAATGGCTATCGGGGTGCATCCTCTTACACCAAAAATGACACAAATAATTCAACTTCCATTGTGTGTCAAGTTTGTGGCAAACATGGCCACTCTGCCCGCAAGTGCTATCATCGATTTGATCCCACTTATCAGCAGACCTCATCCCCTCCACACAAACAGGCTACCTTGCGACACAAGGCTGGGAAAATAACTGGAATGCAGACACAAGAGCCACCCATCATATTACTCATGATATGGCGAATTTAAATCTACAGAGTGACAATTATACAGGTTCAGATCAAGTACAAGTTGGCAATGGTGAAGGTTTGCATATCTCTAAAACTAGAAAATCATTTCTTCACACTTCTTCTCGTTCCTTTGTTCTGAATAATGTCCTTTTAGTTCCTCAAATTCATAAAAACTTACTCTTTGTTCAAAAATTCTGCATTGATAATAATGTTTACTTTGAATTTCATGGTCACTACTTTCTTGTGAAGGGATACTCGGGGATCATCCTTCATCGCGGCCACGTCAGCGATGGGTTGTACCATTTCACGTCTTCAAAATCACGTCCTCAGGCCTTCTCCAGTATTCATCTTTCGTTTGATCAATGGCACCGTCGCCTTGGTCATGCTGCACCTCCAATTATTTATTGTGTCTTAACATCCAATAAATTGCCAGTTGATAAAATAAAAAGACATTCTGTGTGTCCTGATTGTCAATTAGCCAAGAGCCATGCATTACCCTTTAAAAATTCGACTTATGTTTCAACATCTCCGTTAGATCTCATTTTTACTGATGTTTGGGGTTCTACATCTGTAGCTTCCATTACCGGTGCTCGGTATTATGTCAGTTTTCTGGACAATTTTTCCAAGTTCATATGGTTATTTCCAATGAAGTTCAAATCTGAGGTTGAAAATATTTTTCTAAAATTTCAATCATACGTGGAAAGACAATTTAACCATAAAATAAAAGCTATTCAATCTGATTGGGGTGGTGAGTATCGTCGTCTTCACACTTATTTTCAAACCACCGGCATCGCTCATCGCATAGCCTGCCCTCATACACACCAGTAAATTGGTTCCATTGAACGGAAACACAAACATATTGTTGAGGTTGGCCTTAGCTTACTAGCTCATTCCAAATTACCACAAATTTACTGGGAGGATGCCTTTACTATGGCAACTTTCATAATTAATAGACCACCCACACCAACACTCAACAATCTTTCACCTTATAAAAAACTATATCATCGCGTCCCAGATTATACTTTCTTACGTATATTTGGATGTGCATGCTGGCCCAATCTCCGACCATATAAGAAACACAAATTGGATTTTAGGAGTAAATCATGTCTTTTTATTGGATATAGTAGTAATCATCATGGGTACAAATGTCTTGACTTATCAACTGGCCGAATTTATGTGTCCCGTCATGTAATCTTTGATGAAACCTTGTTTCCCTTCCAACAACATGACTCTTCTTCAATGTCTTCAGATCCTATCTCCTTCTCCCATATTACACTGCCTCTACACTCTTCTGTCCCGTCCCCTGCCAGTATTAGTGATGTGTTTATCCCTAACCTATTACCTGCTACTAATGATTCTGTTCCTCCAGTCTCTCACTCTGCAGGTACTTCCAATAATCTCTAGGTCAGGCAACATGCACATGCAGATGCCACTTTTGACAGACCTGTTGGGGAACAAGCTACTTTGTCGTCTCCAGCAAATATTGATCACATTCAGCCTGTATGCTCTAGGATCTCAGAATCATAGTCAGCACCGATGTTGGATTCTTCAGTAATGACAGCCACCAACAGGACTCACACCATGACCACTAGATCACTCAACAACATCTTCAAACCAAAGGCACCATCAGATGCCTTTGTATGGTATCCCCTACCTAAAGCCTTGCTCAGTTCTTTGTCCTCCTTTGAGATTGAACCATCATGTTACAGTAATGCTATCAAATGCCCACAATGGCGACAAGCTATGAATGAAGAGTTTGATGCCCTTCTTCGCAATAAAACTTGGTCCCTGGTTGCCCCTCATCCTGACATTAATGTGGTAGGCTGCCGCTGGATATATAAACTCAAACATAAGGCTGATGGCTCTGTAGAGAGATTTAAGGCTAGACTAGTTGCCAAAGGTTTCCATCAACAAGAAGGCCTTGACTTCAATGAAACCTTCAGCCCTGTTGTCAAGCATGCTACAATTCGAACTATACTCTCCCTAGTTGTCTCTTCTGACTGGCATATCAAGCAGATCGATATTCAAAATGCTTTCCTTCATGGGGCTTTGGAAGAAGAAGTATTTATGACACAGCCCCAAGGTTATATCCACCCTCAGTTTCCAAATCATATCTGCAAACTCCATAAATCAATCTATGGTTTGAAGCAAGCCCCAAGAGCTTGGTTTTCTAGATTGACAGATGCACTACGGGTCATTGGCTTTATTGCTAGCAAAGCAGACCCTTCCTTGTTTATTTGGCGCAAGCATGACACACTGGTTTTGATTCTTATATATGTTGATGATATTATCATCACCAGCAAATCTGACACTGCTATACAATAGGTTCTTTAACACTTACACATAAATTTTGCTGTCAAGGAGCTTGGTAATCTTAACTATTTTCTAGGGGTAGAGGTACTGTGTTCCAACGAGGGTTTATATCTTACTCAAAGAAAATACATTGCTCAGCTACTCAAGCGTACTAATATGATAGAAGCAAAGCCCTGTACCAGTCCCATGTCCTTTGCTTGTGCTTTTTCTGCCACAGACGGCACAAAATTTTCTGATCCCTCTCTATATGGATAAATTGTGGGAAGCCTTCAGTATTTGGCTTTCACTCACCCTGATCTTGCATTCTCTATCCACCGAGTAAGCAAATTCATGCATCAGCCTTTGGACCCTCACTGGCAAGCATTCAAAAGAATCCTTTGATATCTTAAACACACCATTTCCACTGGTCTCTTCCTTGGTCGATCATCACCCACTGCAATTCAAGCATACTCATATTCTGATTGGGCAGGTGATCGCGATGATCGAAGGTCCATCCGTGCGTATTGTGTATTCCTAGGACAAAACCTTGTCTCCTGGCGTTGCAAGCAACAAGCTACGGTTGCCAGAAGCAGCACTGAAGTTGAATATAAGTCCCTCGCAAACACTGCCTCAGAAATCCAATGGTTACAGTCCTTGTTCTCAGAAATCGGTGTCACATTCCCTAAACCACCAGTGTTATGGTGCGACAATATTGGGGCCACTTATCTCTCTGTCAATCCTATGTTTCATGCTTGTACAAAGCACATTGAACTTGACTTTCATTACGTGCATGATCAAGTTCAACGCAAGCAACTCACTGTTCAATTCATCTCTACCAAAGATCAATTAGCTGATCCCTTGACAAAACCAATTTGTCCGTGACATTTTCCTAAAATCTTGGCCAATCTAAATGTTCATTCCCTCCCCTTCAGATTGTGAGGACGTGTAGAAGAATATGTGGAACAACCCAGGAGATCACGCACATACAGTGATGATCATGAGGAAAATTTGGAAGGAGATTAGCACAATAGTCAAACTAGCAAATCACGCACATACAAATGAGGAAAACCTGAAAAGATAAGGAAGGTGTATTGGAGAGAAATCTGGAAGGAGATTAGGGAATTTGATTTTTAGTTATAGAATATCTACTGTATCTAATTCCTATAAATAGGCTACAATGTATCTGCTGTAAATTAAGGAAAAACAATATACAGTGATCTTTCATCTGAATCTGAAAATTCTACAAGAATATTCACTGAAAAGCAACTAAAAAACTAAAAAAAATTACAAAATTAAAAAATATTATTAGATTTTAAAAAATCTTTTGAACGGAAGAATAAAAATAATAAAGTCATTTTTGAAATGATCATGGACAAAAATTAAAATGTAAATATTAAAAAAAAAATCTTAATAACAATGGAAATAATAAAAATTGGTGAGACTATAATTATTGTTAGAGAAAAAATTCCATATTTTTGTTAACTTTTATATTATTATATTAAAAGTATTTCAGAAAAAAAAAACACATATGTAATAAATTTAATTTAAAGGACAAAACTGAAATAAATCCAAACATTGAAATTAAATAATTGAAAACAAAACCGGAAATTAAAAGAATTAAGACCAAAATAAAAATGAAATGCATAATTCATTTACATAGAGGGATAAAATTGAAAGAAATTAAGCTTTGATACGAAAAATATTAAGGATTTATCATAAATTTGCATGGAAGGATGAAATTGAAATAAATCAAAACTTTAATACCAAAAACATTTAGGATTCCAGGCCAACCCGTAAAATTAAAATACTGAGGACCTAATTGAAATTACAATATATAATTAATTTCAATTGAAGGATGAAATTGAAACAAATAAAAACTTATATAATTGCAATAAGGGCCAGAAAAACAAATTCGAATGTTCAGGGACTAAAATGAAATTGGATAAAAAACAGTTGCGCTGACGTCAGTGTGCGCAGGCAGGAGAGAGAAATTAAGGGGAATTCAAACGATAATTGACACGTCGCTGGACACCATGTAGCCACACCTGCCGCACCATGTGTAAGAGAGCATGGTGAAAAATCATTCTAGACACCAGTTGGGTATTTTTGGACGCTGGAGTAAGCCGCACGTGCCGTCCAAAACACACGTGAGCGTAGAAACAGACGATGTGTCCAGCGACGCGTCAACAGTAAACTGACACAAAAAATAATAAAAAATGGGTTAATTACTGGATCGCCCCTCCCTCCCAGGCATGCTTTTTGTCTTTTTTGAGGGACAAAATGATTATTGCAATGTTCAATGAAATATTAAAAAAAAAACCTACCCAGACGAACATGACCGGACCAGACCGAAAACATGCAATGACCAAAGAGCCACTCAGACCAAGCATTTTTTTTTGTCATTTTCAAGAGATAAATATGTGATAATACTATTTATAGATAGAAAAAAAAAAACTCATATACATGTGCAAATCACTGGAACAAATAGCGAGTCCAAGTGACAATGAGTAAATATAAACAGTATAACACCAAGTTACTTTAGTGTTTTTGTTAACAAGAGATAAATACGTGATAATACTATTTATAAATAAAAAAAAACTCATATACACGCGCAAATCACTTGAACAAATGGCGAGTCTCTAGGTGACAAGAAGTAAATATGATCAGTATAACACCGAGTTACTGCAGTGTTTTTGTTAATAATCGACGGTGGACAAAAGCGTAAGCGTTGTCATAACGCAACATTCCTTTCTTTAGCCCCATTATCTGTCCTTCCTCTCATAGGCATCTTCCTCCTCGCCCCGTCCCTCGATCCATAGCTACTAGAAACTTCTAACGCTCTTCCCCTCTGTCTCAAATCAATCAATCAAAAAAATGACGTGGCAGGTGTACGTTGATGAACACTTGATGTGTGACATCGAGGGTAATACCCTCACTTCCGCTGCCATCATCGGCCAAGACGGCAGCGTTTGGGCCCAAAGCGCTTCCTTCCCTCAGGTTTCATTTCTTATAATTCTTTATTTCCCTGATCTGGTCCAGATCGGTTCGGTTTTTCCCGACATGTCGTTTGTTATCCCTTGCACGCGTGGTTTAATTAGATTGGTTACTGCAATTTAAAAGGTTAAAATAATTTATTCACGCATCGGTGCTTTTGATGCAGTTCACCCAAGAAGAAGTGAGCGCGATCATGAAAGATTTTGAGGAACCTGGATATCTTGCACCAACTGGGTTGTTCCTTGGTGGCACCAAGTACATGGTGATCCAAGGCGAACCTGGAGCTGTTATCCGAGGAAAGAAGGTGATGATTGGTTTCTTTTATTGAGATATTGCTAATTTTGGCAATTTTAAATAGCGACATGCACTGACTGACAATTATTAATTATATTGTAAAGGGTCTTGTTACCTGGGTGGGTGCCGTTAAGAGATTAGTTCATGTTATTTAGTGGTTAATTGTTGTAATAATTAGACAGTTTTGAATTTAAACCCTTTTTCTTATCATCGCATCGCAAATTCTTGGATCCGATATCCAATGTCATGCAATGCATGGGAAAGTGATGGTGATTAGTTGAAAATAAGTTTTGAAATTCAAAATGTGTTTAATCATTGCAATGTTTAATAACATCAACTATCAACATCTAATCTCTTAATGATTTCCCTAACTTGTTAGCTTGTCCTGTTGTTAATTTGTGTCTACAGTCAATGTTATGTTTAACAGGTAAATCATTTTAATATATTCATAAGAATTAAGCTTTTTCTAGACTTGACCACTTATTTTTAAATTATTTTCCTTTTATATTGGATTTGCTCCGTGTAAGGAGTGTTTCAAAATGTGGTAGTGGCTGTTTTTCAAAATGTTTTTTACTGGCAAATGCATTTGTATTAAGATAATATTTTTTTATTTTAAAAAAAATATTTTTAACATCAACAAATTAAAACGATCTAAAAACATTAATTTTTTTTTTAAAACTAAAATTTATCAAAATGTTATATGTACCTCCCAGCCAAATAGGGCGCTGCCAGCGGTCTAATTGACAAATAATTATAATAGATTAGGTTTGCAAAATGTAAAGATGATGAGATAGGTTGGTGTTTTCCGAAGCTGGAAATGGAATTAAGTATTTAGGGTGTGATTCCTAGAAATGGAATGTAAATGTAAATGTAAATGTGATTTTCATATTTTTGCATTACCACTTTGCAGCTATTAACCACAAAAAACAAATGTTGGCTTTAAATGTATGGTAGTTTTGGGATTAGCAAATAAGTTGAGACTGAATTTAGTTCTTAATTGTGGAAGTGCTTTAGTTGGTTGAAAAGAATTTAGTGTTGCACAGGTGCAGAAATGTTTGCTGCTTGGTACATTGCATCAAGCTCTTGCATACAAGCTCTTATGCCTGTGTTTCCAACTGACTTGGCATTATTTTTAAAAGGGTTCTGGTGGTGTCACCGTGAAGAAGACCAGTCAGGCACTGATAATTGGCGTGTATGATGAGCCTCTAACTCCTGGTCAATGCAACATGATTGTGGAAAGGCTTGGTGATTACCTAATTGATCAGGGCCTTTAGTCACCTAGGTACGTGGTTTGATTCTTTCATCTTTTTTGTCCTTTCCATGGGAAATTGAAGTTGGAATTTCTTGGTGCTTAAAGTTTAATTTGGGTGGTCTGGGTCTAAGTGTGACGTTGAAGTTGTGTGACAATCTGTTTTGAGGTGATAGACCTGGCTTCTCTTGTATGAAATACTTGTGTTCCTAATATCGGACTTCTGAATGGAAGTGTGTTGATTTACACTGGAACATTTACCTGCGAGGGATTCAATGGATTTGAGATTGAAGTATTTTTTTTTAAATTTGTATTTCCTGATGTTTAAATTTATGTGTTTTTTTATTCTTCCCTTTCCCCTATCTTTATGCTGTTGGTGTGAATTGCTATCCAGCAATGCGTGGATGGCTTGGACAAAACCATTTTAAGATGATGTGCATTTCTGAACCCAAATGGTGCGCTTAGCCATGGTCGATAGCATTCCTCGGGCACTCGTTAGTAGGCTCAAAGCTGCGGGGTGACAGCCCATGTGGGATTTTTTGTGTCAAGCCATGCTTGCTGGATTTGCGACCACACTATACACGAAAAACTGGGTTATCTTTTTGGGCCATGGGTCATTGATTTGAAAAGGTTTGATAATCTTAGTTAATTTACTAAAATCTATCTAATAAATTTTTAAAAACATTTTATCAATATTATGAAAATGTATTCTCGAAATATTATAATAATTTATATTTGATAATAAGTAAAAACTTAATCAGATTAGAATAACATTATAAACAAGAAACAAAAGGAATATGAAGCAAAAATTAGGAAAAAAAAAGAACAAAAACACTTGTCTAAATTTGTGAACCAATTATGAGATGATGAGGAATAAAAAAGACTAAATAAAATAATAAGACTGATAATCCCACATAAAACAATTTCATAAAATAATGATGGTTAATTCTCAATCAAACTAAATAATAAAATATGAAATAAAAAACAATTTAAAAAAAAAACATTGAAAAACAATTTTTAGTTAACTCGAACAATTCATGAATCAGGATATAAGATCAAGATAAAAAATAAAATAAAAAACATAAAAGAAAGTTGAAAAACACAAAACTCAAGGTCCAATAACCAAAAATCAAATAATAAAATTAAAAACAAAATCATTTTAAAATAAGAGTTAAAAGGGTTAATCTCTTAAACTTGTAACCTCGATTGTGAAATCAAGATTAACCTATAAAAGCAACACATGATGAAATCATGAAGAAAAATTCTTAATTATAAAAAAATAGCAATTAAAACAATGAGGATTAAATCTGGTATAAAAACAGAATAAACAAAAATAATGAGGGATTAAATTGAAAAATAAAATAAATCAAGAAAATGATAAAAAAAAAGCATTAAAAAAATAAGGGCAAATTGGATAAAAGTTTTAAATTAATAAAATAAATTAAAAAATAAAAAAAGGATAAAAAAATATCAATTAAAAGAATGAAGACTAAATTGAATAAAAAACCTCACATGAAATAAAATGTTAATGAATGAAATTGAAAAAAAAAACTTCAAAAAACATCAAAATGGATATAAATACAAACTTAAAGGGCATGTTTAATTTTTGGAAAGGATGACACAAAATTTAAGGTGAGGAGATAGAATACGATCTAGACATGACCAAATTCAAGATTTGATGTAGAGTTTTATATTGTATTGTCTTACATTATTAAGCATATCTCAATATTGAATCGTTGGATTGAGATGAAGCTTTTTATCAAAAGAATTTAGAGGTATGTTTGTATGTGTGGGTGAAATTTCAGATCAATTGAAATTCAGGTAAGCCTTACTATATATATCATAATAGGTTGTGCGAATTTTGTTATTTACTTCGTTTTGACTTGTGAACTTCCTATTTAGCAAGGATCCTTTCCCAACAAGGATGCAAAAACTCATTTTGGAGATTTTCTATGGTGCAAGTTTAGTTTTGAGTTTCTTATTGTGAGCATTCAATTATGTTTCTGAGATTGATTAATGATACGGTTTAGCCCTATATTTTTCATAATGAGTTTTCACGTAGAGATGGATTCGGTCATATTAAGGTTCTTTTGCATGATGGGTTCAACCTAATTTTTTGGTGGGTAATTCGGTTGGATTAAGTTAGTCTATGCATGAGATGTTAGTCTATGCATGAGATGTTTTTGGGCAACAAAGAAAGATTATTTTGAGTGCTTTTTGGATCTTGTTTGGTTCATATTAATGAAAATGGATTTAAACAATATTACGCCCAAAGTTTGGCTTGATTTAATTGAGATGTTGAAATCATATTAGATTTCTTAATCTATTAGGACTTCAACCACACTTCTCAAACCTAATTTTTAGTTTTCTTGAGGGGAAAGAAAAAAGTTCTCTAAAGCTAAATTGTTGTTACATCACACACATGCGTTTAACCACGGGAAGAGGATGGCAAGAGCTTTAAATATCATCGTGTAAGGAGGCTTGTGACCACTAAGAGGTGTCATATACACCGCTAAAAGAACACTATGCAAATGTTTGCAATTTTTTTTTGAATTATTTTATATTTTTAAAAAAATCAAATTGTCCTCATTCAAATTGATAATAACTAAAAAAACCACGATAAAAATACAAAAAAGCTCATCGATGCAAGTTTATTTTCTTTACTTTTAATGCAATGTACACTTTTCAATGTGCATTCAAAGCATTGAAAATTGAAAAGCCCTTGCATCTAATTTTGATTATATTTTTCTTTTTAAATGTTTTAAGTCATTTCATTAAGCACAAAAAATGTAAAAAAAAAATTAATTCCTTAATCAATTTGATAATGACAAATAGATCACATGAAAAAAATTGTTTTGCCCCTAATTGCTAGTTAAACAATTTTATTTAAGAATGGTAAAACGATAATTTCAGTGTTTTAATTCATAGTAACATGTGTCATAGTGTATAGTGAGATGTTGATCCCTTTTAGTTTTTGTTTTTAATATAATTGTTAGTTGCAAAATATTTTATTTCTCCCATGTTTCCTTATACAAGAAGGATTTTTATGGTTCTTAGAGAGTAAATAGTAGTATCCTAGTAGTTACTCTGTGAGATCTATTTTAAATAAAAAGAAATACAACTAGGAAAAAAGAACCTTAGATGAAGATATTCTTATCACTTTTAGCGGGTTATTGATTTTATATTCTCTCTCTTCTTTGTGTTTGTCTGTTTTTTTAAAATGAATTTTAGCAAGTAATTAATAGGATGTTTTTAAAGACACCCTAAGTACCATGAGTTTTTCCTACACATGGGAGAGGGAGAGGGAGAGAGAGAGAGAGATCAAATCAATTGTTAGACAAAAATATAAAACTTTTTCTGAACATATCACATTCTGAATTGAATTCAATTTTACATGTGATTTTACAAGTGGTTTGAATTCAATTGATAACCTGTTATAATTGTTATATTTGGAATAAAATGCTGAATAAAAAAAACTAAATTCAATTATACTATTTGGAATAATTATGGAATCAAATTGAATTAACAAACTTCATTATTTTTTCATTAATTCAAAATTCATTTCTTTTTGTTACAAAATAAATTTTTTTTTTGTTAATGTTATAATATAATCCATAATTATTTTTAAAAATCATATAGTATAAATAAATAAAACAAATCAAGAGTGAGCTTTAAAAAACCAAGTTTAACAAAGAAAAAATAAATATAGAGTTAAACTAGTTTTTTAATCCTTGTTATGCAACGTGGTTAGATAGTTTTTTCAGCTTAAAAAAACTATAAAGTTAAAAAGTAACAAATTCAATATATATTGGATAAAACACTTAAACCATATCTAAATAGTGATACATTGAATGATATATGTTATCAGAAAAATATTAAGATGACAACATATTAGATTGACTCAGATTGATCATGGTTAACCTACAAAACCTGTGATCTAGAATATAAAATTATAATAAAACCATGCAACTGATACTCAAACAGATTAGGAATGTAAAACCAAGGGTTTTAAAGTAAAAAGTAAAGAAAAATGGCTAGCTATGAAATAGTCGACTGGTATAATCAACTTGTTAATGCACATATCAATCATTTGAGAAAATAATCAAAATTTTCACCTAGTACAATTCATCGATTAGTGAGCACACACCGAACATTTGAGATAGTAGTAGGAATGATCACCTAGTACAATTCATCAATTAGTGAGCAAACATCAAACATTTGAGACAGTAGTAGGAACGAACACCTAGTACAATCAACCAATTAGTGCACATATTGATCATTTTAGACATAAGAGAAATTAGACACCCAATACAATTGATTGGTTAATGCACATATAGACAATTTAAGACAATAATGAAAATGATCACCTATTACAATTGAATGATTGGTGCACACATTGACTGTTTGAGGCAATAGCAAAGTGATTTCTTGGTACAATCAAGTGATTGGTGCACACAACAAACATTGGAGATAAGAGTGGAAACAATCACCTAGCTAATTTTTAAACTTCAAGAGGTTGAATAGTTTATCACTATCTATAAATATCTAAGACATTTATGATACTAGATTAATGAGAAGAGAGAGAGAGAGAGAGAGAGAGAGAGAGAGAGAGAGAATTTGAATTCTAAAGAGAGAATCACTTAAATTCTTAATAGATTTTCCCATGGCAAAGCTTAATCAAGTAAAATATAGTGATTCTTGAGTATTAGAGAGTGTAATAAAGCAATGGAAAGGAAGAGAAGAGAATCAAGATTGATTTCACTAGTGTTTTTATGTTGTTTTGCCATCACTTTAAGGTATAAGAGTTAACTAGAGGTAGTTGGGATGAATATTGAATGAGTTTGTGTAGTGTAGAGGTTAAATTTTTTAGTATAGATTGAATGATAAGATATTTTTATGTTTCATCTGTCTTAATTAACATGTTAGATAAATGGGTAAAACTTGGATTAATTGAAGAATTGAGAATTTAATTGCTTAGATAAGATGAATTGAAATGAATATGAAAAATATTTATGGTAATGGTGATGCAACCGAGGCCATTGGAGGTATGCACACAATAGGTCTATTGTGCACCAATTAATGATAGGAAGGTGTCCTACACCTTAACTTTTAGTTGTTCATGTTTTCATTCAATTTATGAATTCTTTAAATGTTGGATTACATGGTAATTTCTTGGAAAATTGTATGATAAATGAGTTTTGATTAAAAAAATAAATCAAGGCTCCCTAAAGGAAAATTCCATTGAATAAATTGTTGTGTGGTATAGAAACTTGTTGAAAGGATTTTTGTGTGTTCTGGAATTTCATTGAAGAAATAATTTATTGTCTTAGTCTCAGAGAGGATATTGAATTAATTTTATTCCATTAAAGGAATTACCATAATTAATGGCTTACGAGAAGAAGACCTAAATTGTAGATTTTCTAATAAGGATTGTCGAATTTGAATTAGAAATAGTAGATTGTTGGTGTATTGTAATATGAAAATGGAGTATGAATAACATCTAAAAGATATTATCTTAGATAATTATATTTATTTGATGAAGTACCAAAATTAAGTTATGTAGTTTAAATGATAGAGATTAATTACGAAGTGTTCATTACTATTTTGTGTGGGTATTTTAGATTATTAAAGAATGTAATTGTGACTGATATTGAATAGTTTTAAAGTCATGATGATTTTATAGATATACATAATATGATATTTATGGATAACTATCCATAAATATTATATAAATTTCATTGTGTTATAATGTATAAATTAATTGGTAGTCATAAACTATTAGTCAAATAGTGTAGTTTGTTAATTCATCTTTTTATATATAATATGATAAATAGTAAAATAATTATTGTTATGGGAATAATCTAGTTGAATGGATCTTGAATGAATTGAACATTGATTAATATATAATATTGACATTAGAAAAATTAATTTTACAAACAGAATGTTACCACAATTTTTGTAGAGATAGAAAATAAATTCCTTTTTTTTTATAAGCCATGATGTAATGTTAGATTTGATATTGTTTGAAATTTCAGGGTTGTTATAATTGTATTAAAGCTTTGGTCTAGGTTTAGTTAATTTAGGAAGGATGATTCATACAAGGAAAAATACAAGGATGGATCATTTTCAAGACAGGGGGGTACATATGGTGAGAAGGAGTGAAACTCTAGAAGAGGACCTGTTATTTGATACTACATCTCATGTTTCGGTTACTACTATGTAGTTAGATAAAAGGGAGTTGAAAAAACTATGAGCAAAATATTTTGTACAAGGGATCAAAGATGTATGGTCCTGTAGGTTTGATGCTAATGATAGGATTGTTAGGCCTCCATCTATAGCACAAGTTGTCATAGTAGCACTAGATATTGATCTTGTTTATTTAGAGTAAATAATTCAATCGGTGGGATCAATTTTGGGAGGAGCAACCAATATAGACCCTAGAGAAAGAGTTGTTAACTTGGTTAGATGGGATAAAAACATGAGAAAATGGGCTATAAGCCCTTCTAAGAGAACCAAATACTAAAACAGCTAGAACATGAAGAATATGATTTATGAAATAGTTATCCCTTATAATATTAGAGTAGGTTGTGCAACTTAATCCTTATTTGATAGTGTTATGACTTGATGGGATACAGTGAGAGGTTGACATTGATGGGTTTTAAGAGAGCATTTACGAATCAATATTACTCTAGATTCCTTAGAAAAAAACATGAGTTTCCTTATTTGATAGTGTTATGACTTGATGGGATACAGTGAGAGGTTGACATTGATGGGTTTTAAGAGAGCATTTAAGAATCAATATTACTCTAGATTCCTTAGAAAAAAACATGAGTTCCTGACTCTAACTCAATGAGATATGATAGTTTCTAAGTATGAAAAATGGTTTTAAGATCTCTCCTTATTTACATTTATTTATGTGCCCTCTAAGTAGCACTGAATAAGAAGATTGATAGATGGTCATATAGAAGAGTTTTATACAAGATTGATTGCCTCTTGAAAAGGAAGTATATACCTATAGATATCATCCTTAAAGCTTCTCTTATTATGTATGTTTCTTATAAGATGGCATTAGTGGAGCTAACAGAACTAAAGATACAATTACATGAATTATTGGATCAAAGGTATATAAGACCCAAAAATTCCTTACGAGGAGTGTCGTTGTTATGAGGAAAAAAACAAAACTTCCTAGTCTTTTATATTGATTATCGTATTTTAATAGTGTAATGATAAAAAATAAAAACTTGAATTTGTGGATAAACGATTCATTTAATCAATTCAAATGAGCCAAATATTTTCAAAATTCAAATGAGCCAAATATTTTCAAAGATAGAATTGAGATTAGAATATTATCAGTTAAGGGTAATTGAGCATAATGTATCAATTATTGCTTTTAGAACTCGATATGGATATTATGAGCTTCTAGAGATATCATTTGGATTAAGTAATGCTCTTGTCATATTTATAAATTTAATGAATTGAGTTTTCCAAGCTTATTTGGATAAATATAGGGTGGTATTTATAGATGATAATTTGGTTTATTTTAGCTTTATTCTAGAACATGAACAACACTTAAGAAATTTATTGCAAACTTTAAGAAATAACTAGTTATATACAAAGTATATAAACTATGAGTTTTGGTTGAAAAATATGTTTTTCTTGGACTAGTCATCACAACAGATGGTATTTTTGGTAGACCCAAGAAAAAAAAATGTACCAAATTGGAAGAGACCTTTAAATATGATTGAAACCTAATTTTTTCTTTGGTGGCTAGATATCATAACAGATTCATTAAAGGATTTTCCATTATTGTAACTTCTGTATCATATTTAACTTGAAACGAGGTAAAGTTTCAATGGTCAAATGACTGAGGATAATTTCTAAGAGTCAAGTATTTTTTTTTGTTTTATAAACACTCATGTTTTGACATTTCCATCGAGAACAAAAGGATTTATGATGTATAATGATGCTATGTATTGAGACAACTAAAACTGCATGAAATTACCTATCTAAATCATGATTTGAAACTGACAATGGTAGTGCATGCCTTGAGAGTTTGAAGACATTATTTATATTGGTCTAAAGTTCAAATGTTTTCTAATCAAAAGAGTTTAGGTATCTTATGTTGAAAAAGAATTCAATATAATATAAAAAAGAGGTTGGTAGAATTGATTAAAGATTATGGAAAGGCAAATATGGTAGTAGATGCTTTGAGTAGAAAGAGTCAAATAATGGTTGGAGTTTCTAAAATAAAAAATCAAGAGGGAGATGATAGAACTAAAAAGGCTAGATTCCCATATGAGATTGGAACTTGGAAGATCATTATTAGCCAAGATGAAGATACAATCAATATTTAAAGAACAGGTAATAGAACTCAATAGAAGGATGCACATGTGGAGGATGTGAGGAATAAGGTGACAATAGGAACATAAACACTCGTTTAAATTTCAGATGATGAAAAAATAAATGTATTTACCAAAGGTTAAGGTCCTTAAAAATGAGACATTACTAGCAAAATACATCCAAATTCATTGTTCATCCTGACAGTATTAGGATGTACAAAGATGTAAGAGAATATTATTGGTGGCCAAATATGAAGAAAGAAAATACAAATTATATAGCAAAATATGTTGTCTATCAGCAGGTGAGTCCAGCACTAGAAACATGCAGGATTATTGTTGACATTATTAATACCTTAGAAGAAGAGGGAAGATTTGTTATGGACCTTGTGTCGGGTCTACCCCGAGGGAAAAATGATATGATTTTATAAGGTTGATAGTAGATAGATTAATTAAGTCATCTTTATTTTTTCCTGAAAACAGCAAACCTAATGGGCAAATTAGCAAATTATATGTAAATAAAGTGATACGATGATATATGGTGCTAGTGATGATCATTTCAAATTGGGATCTCAGGTTTACTTCACGACTTTAGCCTAACATTCAGAATACTTTGAGAATGAATTTGAATCTAAGTACAACTTTTCATCCCCAAAGAAATTAGGAATTTGAAAAGAATAATTCAAACCCTTAAAGGGCATGCATGTTGGAACTTGGTGGCAAATGGGAAGATCATTTGCCACTTATTGGATTATGTATAATAGCAACCACTAGTTCATAATAAGGATGGCTCTTTATGAGGTATGAGGCATTGTATGGTAAAAGGTGTAAAGCACTGATGATATCTTAGGAAGAAGTTGGTGATAGAATGATGATTGGGCTTGAGTTGGTGCAAGTTCTGAGAAATGAATGTATCTATTTCTAAAAGCACCAAAAGATTAATGGAAATGAATGTTGTCAACATCGCCAGAATGCATCCAGCACCGAATATCTTTTCGCCATGTGACATTTGTTCGAATATTTCAAACTCGACCTTCTACCTCAGAATGCATACTGGTAGATAGCAGAGGCCACACCATCTTCATCATTGCTGGCACCAATAACATTTGCCACAGCTTTTGTCTTCTCTGATCCATTGCTAAGAGCAATGCCTAGAGAAGCCAACTCAAGCATCTCGATATCATTTTCACCATCACCAATAGCCATTACCTGAAATTTACAAATTAGAAACATTCCAGAATATGGTCTAGGCAACAGGCATGTCTGACCAAAACTCAGAACTATAAGGTGGTCAAAGCATCATTTTCTCCTAATGAATGTGAAAGTGACATTAAAGACAATGAAACTATGACAATAAGTAAAAACAAGACTCCAACAGCAACTACTGCAAGTCTTATAGAGAGTTTCTTTATTCTGAAAAGAAAAAGATGGCGAGATGAAAAACAGAAGGAATACAGAATACATTATATCTTCCCATACCTCCTTTGCAGTGACACCCAAATGATCAAGGAGCAATTGTACACCACTCCCTTTTGAGGTTCCAAGGGGGACAATTTCAAGCATATCTGGAACAGCTTGAACAACATTGGCACGGCCTCCAGTTGCTTCTGACCAGAATGGCCGCAGGTTCGTAGCCACTCCTTCAGCAGTGTCTAAAAAGATCATCTTCTGTAAATTGAAAAGATGTGAACCATTATAAAAATAAACAAAACCAGAGAGGGTCTATTTTTCTATGGCTTAAATATACAGCTGCAAGAAAATCGGTATGCAAATTCATTTAACAAGGGTGCAGGATCCATAACTCCCAGTTATTTAACAAATGAATCAGAAAGAAAACAAGACATGATCCATAATTTTTGTTTATTTTAGAATGCAATCATAAGTGAAACTATGTCTATGATTTCCTGAGGTACAACGAAAATAAAAGATTGACATTATAAAAAAAACCGACACAGTTGATTGGAATAAAGGATATCATGGCTAAAACCATCAGTTAAGCACACCTTAAAAGCATGTCAACCTTTCAGGTTCAAAACATCTACACAACGTTTCTTTTGACACTCCAAAACGAAAAATGAGAGCATATTTGTGCAAATACCTGTATGTCCACCGCAGACGAGAGATCCTCAACTGAAGGCATGATCTCAGCCTGTAAACATTTTCTCATGAATCATGTGTCTGTGGAATAAATGTTCAGCCAGTACCAGAGAGTTGTTACTAGAGTGAAAAATATTCACCTTTGGTTCATGATATACAGTGTGCAGTGAATCTACTAGAGGGTGGTCAAATAATGTCAAGCAACGATCATTGCTGAATGCAATAAGAGGAACCTTGTGCTCCCAAGAGTAGAGACATGCCTGCAATTTTAAAACGAAGAACAATTACTTAGTGAGTCATAATGATCCTTTAATACAACCAAGAGATCCACATGCCTCATAAAGCCATTTAGCCTCGGTTCTTTCTTTCCAGTACATAAAAAGTAATATCATAATGGTTAAAATCATCCACCAGTAAGAGTGGATTACTTTATTAACAATATGAAATGCCAGGTAGTCATACTTTGGAAGCTCCATGAACATTATACCAAGTTATATCAGGAAAAAGGACACTGGACTTTTTAGAATGGAAGAGGAAAATTTAATGCTGCTGTAAACATGAACATGAGTGACATTATCGAAATATGGTCTGACAAAAGGTCAATAAAACCAGAGTAGAAGGGAAAGTCTGTTGCTTAGAAAACAAATGTAATTTGATACTAAAGACTTCCCTAGATGAAAAGGTTGGGCAGCTCCAATAAAATTTTGGGAATTCTACAGCTGTAACTGCATCCAAACACCAGAGAGCGAGGAATATCCAATCCAGGACAGAGAAGGCTGGCAAAACTCAGTTGTACAAGACTTGGACAAATAAAAAGTGCAACTAAGTTCAGATGGCATTGTGAAAAACTAAAGAGAAAATAACTGCCCCAAACAATTTATTAGTGACAGGTGGCTGATAGCTACAATGAAACAGAAAAATATATCACATCAGGTGACCAGGAGACAAAAACGTCCAATCACCCAGCAGATATTTCTCTGTCTATGTATGTGTGTACAAGGCCCCTTCTCTTCTTCATTATTCTGATAAGATTCATGCATAGTTCAAATCCAATTGCTACCATATGATATTTTTTCTGTGTGAGTTATTACATCTCTGCAGACACTCAGATCCAAATTGCTTCTAAAAATTTCCCGACCCTGTCTCCCAAAAACAATTAACCCCTGAAATAAAACAGAGAACACCATTAAGTGATAACAAATGAGTCAAAATCAACAGCTAGGGGTTGAACATGACAGCATAACATGAAAGCCAACGTATGTTAGTAAAAAAATTTAAGCTTTGGCAGCATTCTAAAAAGTGAGAAAAATGACTATTATTTAAAAAAAAAAAAAACAATATTCATAGGGAAACATCCGAGGAAAACTAAAAGAAAAGCAGAAGCACATGGAAAAATGGAAAGTGAAATAATAGGGGGGGTGGGGGGTATGCATAACAATACCTAAGAAGACAAATCTTCTTGCTAAGGTTCTAGAGGTTTGCAGTGTTTTTAAGGAGCTATTTCCACTCATCGATTTCATGATACTAAGATAATAACTCAAGCAAAATAAATGTGACAACAAGTAAGGTGAAACTCGTCCCTTTCCTTGATAAGAACATGCTAAACAGTGGAGCTAAGCTATAAGAGGCCTCAAATTCACACAAATCCTGTATAGATACAGTTTTGTTAAAAAAAAACCTTCTAACTAACTTTTACTGATCCAGTTTGCTCATTAGAAATCCAATGTTCATTAAATCTATTGTAAGCCTTCTCCTGAACTTTTGCAAGTGGGATACCTAAACTCCCCTGGGCTTGCATCAAATTTAGGATTGGTTTCATGATGAAAGAGGTGAGATAGTTCTTTTCTTTAAGGAGTGAAGAAAGAAACCTGTTAAATTTTATCATTCTTATTATCTTGATGAGGCTAGATAGGACCCCTAGGTCAATTTTGCATAACAGATAAAGATGTTCCAAACATGCTTAGTTTAAGAAATACTTGCAAGTATGTGCGTAAGCACACAATGAATAATCATGCACACATATGACCAGAATTTAAAAAGTCTTTGAGAAGATAACACTATTTTCTGTTCATGATATACAACTTGGAAATTGTTAAATTGATGACACCCACAGTATAAAATGAATGCCCACAAAAGGATGATCAAATGAATGGGCTGTTTGGCATGGCTTCTGTTTCTAGGTGCTTTACAAAATTGCTTTTAGACTGAAAAAACATCAAATTGATGCTTTTTTAGTGCTTTATGGTGTTTTTAATATGCTAATATAAAAAATAAATCATTTTGAGGCACCTCAATCCCAAACACTTCTGGAGAGAAAAGGGAAAACCTGTAAGAAAACACCAGGAGAGAACTCTGAGACAATGCCATTTTTACCAGCTAAATCTACCGCCTTCAAAATATCTATCACAGCAGGGCGTGCCTATGCAAGATTTCAGATCAATAACTAGCAACAAATTAAGTAATTGGTAAGAAACAACGTGAACAAAGAGAGAAAAATAAATAATGAAGAGAAGCCTAGCTAGAGGATGGATAAATAAAAAGCTCAAAACAAACAGTAACATCATGCACTTGTTAAAGAAAATGAAAACTAAAATCCGAGGGTAATATGAATGGGAAAACATAGCTAGAAGTCAAGCATATGCTTATAAATAAATTGTTGGACGGTAGTTAATGAACTAGAGATGAAAGGGTAGAGTTGCAAAATTTCTTACTTTTCCAGTTGCGATTACCACTTTCACACCCCTTGACAAAGCCTCTTTCAAGGCCTTTGCATTGGTCAAGGAGATTTGGCTTTTGCTGTTCAGCAATGTTCCTAGCAATCAGGAAAGTTGGGAGACAAAGGAAACATTAGAATCCATTGTTCAAAACATGTGGCTACCCTATCAAAAAGTATGGGTCACCTCACCATCCATATCGCAGAAGATATAGCTGAATTTTGGTTTATAGAATCTAAGACTGCCTTCTTTCTTCCTGTCTTTTAACAAGGTAGTGTAAGATGTTATCTTTGCATGTACAGCACATTGTAGCTCCAAAATAAATAAAAATGCAAGTATGCATCCAAGAATTAGGATCCTCTCAAAACCAGAAAGCATTTATTTTTCTAATTAAAACAGTGAAATTACCATCTGAACTTTCCATATTATGGTTCATATTACTTTCTGCATCATATGCACTCTGAATTAATCCCTTCCCTTTCCAGCCAAGACTCTCCAAAAGAACTCGCTCCTCCTTATCCATTTCAGCTTCAGCCTCTTCACTAATTTCATGATCAAACCCTAAAAGATGCAACAACCCATGAACCTGCGTGGTAAAGTAGCCAAGGCAGTCAAACTACAAATTATGAAGTTAACCAGCTACCCTAATACAGCAAGCACAGACATCCAGCTTATGTATAAAAATCGTAACAGCCAAAACGAGATACCAAAACATCTAAGTGAAGACTGAAGTAAAATTTGTACCAACCAGGAGAACACGAATTTCATCAATAATAGTATGCCCTCTTTCCTCGGCCTGTCGTGCAGCAGTCTCAACAGAAATCACTACATCACCCAGCATAAGCTGCAAAGAAAAAAAAAAAACAGAGAGTGACGAACCCAACTTCACACTCTAAATGAATCCCATAAATAACTAAAACTACGCATTTCTCACTTACAAATGGCGAGTCAAGGCCAGGCACGTGTTGTGACATTGAAAGAACATCAGTTGCATGATCCTCATCCCTCCATTCCTTATTAAGTTTTCTAATAAACTCATCATTGCAAAGCATCACAGACAACTCTATGCTGTCAAACCCACCAACATCAGTTATAGCTTCATCCCTTGTTTTAAAAGTTGAACTTTTTAAATTATCAAATGCTAACTTCATTGCCGTTGGCACATTTAGTCTAAGCAATTCTGCTATACTCTGTGTAACACCAGCCATTCACATCAAAACACAAAACTCATTTGTCAAGATCACCAACCAAGTATCAAAACACAAATTTATCTTTACAGACAAGAAAGATGTTTCCTTTACCAATATCTCAGGATCATTAGGGAGGCCTTCTTCAATGCAAATGCTAACATTGAGCTCCAAATCCTTCTTTTTTTTACTCCTCCTCGCCGCCGCCGGCCGCCGTCTGAGTTCCCGGTAACCTCTCTGGGAGGCCCAAACCGTGCACCTATAATTATCTTGAGAAAAAGTTTTCAACTTTTTATTAAAGAGACCAGTATTAGTTAACAAAACGAAGTTGAAATTGCTGGGTTTTCGAGCGAAGGAAAGACTCGAAGGAGACTGAAGAAAGGAGCGAGTTGTGCCCCGTAAGACCGTATGGAGAGGGAGAGGGGGGGTGGCGCGTGACACGGCAAGTGCCATTGGAGGGTTGCGGAGGAGAGGAGAGAGGCGAGGAAACATATATAGTAGGAATGTAGGATTTTATTTATTTGATGTTGTGAATGTGATGATAGATTTGTTTGTTGTGGCGGATTTCTTCTTTGGAGTGTGTGGTTGGGACGACGGTGACATTAACAATGTGAAGACGACAGTTCGTGGCTGTCTGGAGCAAACCGTGGGATGAGGAACTCGGGATGATCTTTTCTGTTCACACTTGGAAAGACATGTCATCTGCTCTTTTTTATAATTTTTTTCAATAATTTTAAATGCTTATTTTAGAAAATAAACATTAACGATTAACCATTAACAAAATTAACACAAAAAAAATAAAAGGGTTTTACATCGGCCTCATCGTCAAATAATATGCACTAGTTAGAAGGCCCGCACTTTGTTGTGGGCAGAGTAAATTTTTTTTATAATTGTTCAGATTAAAATATAATATTTCTATATGTAAGTTTGATATAATAAAACAAATCAAAATATCTTATTATAACAATAGTAACATCGAAGAGTTAACTTCTAAAATTATCATCACTATTATTGTCAAAACAATAACAATTATTAAACTACCTCGAGAGGAATAAAAACAAAAACTCAAATTATTATTATTATTATTCTTAATATTAATATTATTATTGCGTTAATAAAAAACAAAATTAAATCAAAGATTAAAAGAAGTTTAAAAACATTAACAAAAGAACAAATAAAAAAAAATATAATAAAAAAATAAAAATTATTACTTGAAAAAAAATCATTTCAGTTGAAAATTAAAAAAATTGACCGCACTACGTTGCGGGTTGAACAAACAATTTTTATGATTGTTGGGATTAAAGAAATTAATAGGATTTGTTGGTCTAAAATTAAAATTTAATATATATACAAAATATAATATAATAAAACAAATTACCATGTCCTATTATAAAAATAGCAAAATCAAAGTCTTAACATCTAAAATTATTATTGCTATTACTGTCAAAACGATTAGAATTATCAAATTATCCTCAGAAAAAAAACACTCAAAAATATTAACAAAAGAGTAAGCAAGAAAAATAATTAAATTTATTATTATTATTATTATTATTATTATTATTATTATTACTGTGTTGATAATGAATAAAAAACCAGAAATAAATGAAAGACAAAAAAAAATCCTAATAACTATAACAAAAGATCAGATAAAAAAATAAAATCAAAATTATCAGGAAAAAAAATTAATCTAACTTAAAAATAAAAAAAAAAACCAATAAAAACCTAAAAGAAAGAGCAAATAAAAAAATATAATAGATGACAAAACAAAAATAAAAATTATTAGATCAAAAAAATCATTTAATTTGAAAATTTTAAAAAATATATGTTCTCCATTATAGGCTAAGCCAATAATTTTTATAGGATTTGCTGAATCAAAATTAAAATATAATATTTATATATGTGAAATTTAATATAATAAAATAGCTCAACACACCCTATTATAACAATAGCAAAATCAAAGTTTTAAAATCTAAAATTATCATTGCTCTTATTATTAAAACAATTAAAATTATCAAATTATCTTGAAAAAAAATACTCAAAAACATTAACAAAAGAGTAAGTAAGAGAAACAATTAAA
Organism: Salix dunnii; assembly: GCA_015731905.1. Lineage (NCBI taxonomy): Eukaryota > Viridiplantae > Streptophyta > Magnoliopsida > Malpighiales > Salicaceae > Salix > Salix dunnii. Next base: position 5,536,935 of record CM027676.1, read on the forward strand.
TTATTATTATTATTATTATTATTATTATTATTATTATTATGTTAATAATAAAAGAAACAAAAATAAATGAAAGACTAAAAAAATCCTACAAACTTCAACAAAAGATCAAACAAAAAAATAAAATGAAAATGAAAATTATCATTGGTATTACTGTTAAAAGAAAAACAATTTATCAAATTATCCCGAGATGAAAAAAATTTAAAAAACATTAACAAAAGAGTGAGCAAGAAAAAAAAAATATTAAATTATTATTATTATTATTATTATTATTATTATTATTATTATTATGTTAATAATGAAAAAAAATAAAAAACTAAAAAAACCATAAAAATCACTGTTCAAAAAACCATAAAAATCATTGTTCAAAAAACCGTAAAAAAAAAGCACTGTTCTAAAAACCTAAAAATCACTGTTCAAATAAATAAATAAATAAATAAAATGAAAAAAAAATAAAGAAAAAAAATATTATTGAAGTCCACAGTGTTTTCACTCAAAATGTACAGTGAATTCCTAAAAGAAGTCTAAAAACATTAACAAAAGAGGAAATCAAAAAATAAAAGATAAAACAAAAATAAAAATTATTACCTAAAAAAATCATTTCACTTGAAAATAATAAAAATTATCAAACTATACTGAGAAAAAAAACATCATCATTATTATTATTATAAAAGAATAAATAAATAAGTGAAAGATTAAAAAAATCGTAAAAACTTCAACAAAAGATCACACAAAAAAAAATTTATTATTGTTATTACCGTCAAAATAATAAAAATTATCAAATTATCATTGAAAAAACCTAAAAAACATTAACAAAGGAGTAAGCTAGAAAAACAATTAAATTATTATTATTATTTTTTGTGTTAATAATGAAAGGAAATAAAATGAAAGACTAAAAAAATCCTAAAAATTTCAACAAAACATAAAAAAAAAATGAAAATAAAAATTATCATTGTTATAACTGTTAAAAGAAAAAAAATTTATCAAATTATCCCGAGATGAAAAAAATATAAAAAACATTAATAAAAGAGTGAGCAAGAAAAAAAATATTAAATTATTATTATTATTATTATGTTAATAATAAAAAAATAAAATACTAAAAAAACCATAAAAATCACTGTTCAAAAAACCATAAAAATCATGGTTCAAAAAACCATAAAAAAAAAAACTATTCAAAAAACCTAAAAATCACTGTTAAAAAAAAAGGAAAAAAAACGAAAAAAACTGTTAAAAAAAATAAAAAAAAATAAAAAAAATAAAAAAAAGGAAAAAAAATCACTGTTAAAAAAAAACGAAAAAAAAAACACTGTTAAAAAAAAACGAAAAAAAGAAGACACTATTGAAATCCACAGTGTTTTCACTCAGAAGTTACAGTGAAACACTGAGCTCTTTTAGTTATAGTTATAATTTGAATAGTTTTTTTAAAAAAATATTTTTTTTTAATTTAACTTTTAATATTAGATGTATTGATGATTAAACTTCATTATATTTTTTTATAAAATTATTTTAATCTTATTATCAGATCATAAGTTCAACAAATTAACTTGGTTAGTTTGAGTTTTTATTTCCTTTACTAAATTTATTTTTTTATTTTTTTATCATTGTTGTGATTAAAAATTACATTATAATTTATTTTGGTTTATTCTTTATAAGACTATCTTCATCTTATGACTCAGATTTCATGTTTTATAAGTTAACTCAAGTTATCTTGAGTAATTTTTTAAATCCTTTTTCAATTGATTAATAATTTCAATTCCACCTTCAACGTTAGATTTACTAGGGATTGAGATTCAAAATTTATTTTAAATTTTTTTTTTATTGGGTTATCTTAATCTTATGACCTAGGTCAGGTCTGGCAAGTTAACATAGGTTGACTTAAGTTAAAAATATTAATTGATTTTCTTTTAATTTTATCATTCAACATCGAGTTTATTAGAAATTGAGTTTTATAATTTGATTTGATTTGTTTTCTATAGAGTTATCATAATCCTATAACCATGCATATAGAAAATCAAAATTAATCTAATATGTCTTCATCTTAATATTTTAAAAAATTATATCATTTTGAATATTTATTTTGAGTATAATTATATTCTTACTAGTCATTTGGATTGCTACAAGTCCAAGTTAACATTGAACTCATGGTTTATGACAAAACCTAATCGATCCAATTTGTCAATAAAACAAATCATTTACAAAACATGGGTGTTTACTAAAGAAGTCCTTGTTGTCTTGCAACGGAACAATTCCTTAGAGGTCTTATACTTCTCAGTCTTTCTAGCCTCATCAAATGATTTTTTGAGATGTTTAATCATAGTATGGGTATCCATATTCTCATGTGGCCTTTAAAATTCAGGTTGTATATTAGCTAACATTATACATGCAGTTTGCTCATCGTCATCGATATGACGTTGATGTTCATTCCTTTTTTCTTCAACATCCTAACCAGGAACATTTGGAATTGGATTTTCAAGAACATATAATCTATTTATTTTTTGTCAAGAACAATTCTCACATTTTGGTGTCAATTCAAAAAATTTGGTTTAGTAAATTTGTTAGCATTAAGTTGCTTTGTAGGGATATAATACTACTCATTTTGATCCACCAACCTATTAATATAAAGATAACGAGTATTACTTTTATGCATACATATTTAAATCTAAATATAGATAAGGTTTTTAATTCTAATTTGGTCTCTCTCTAACTTCTTACAAATTAATAGTTTTTCCTATTAATTCGAGAAATCTTGCTTAGATTTTCAAACATTGAGTGACTTAGCAAATCAAAATAAATTAAGTAGATAATGTAGTTTATCAATCATATCCCTATATGACTTCTAGATTAGTTGGGTGATAACTCTCTGTCTAAACATATCATATATATATTGTTTATCTCATGCCTCTAACCTCCTAAGTGACTTGTATAAATTATATAGGTAAGTAGAACATAATTTATAGTATTAAATATATTCAATTAATGATAACATTAAGTGACTCAACAAATTATCCATGAATATAACTCTGGTTTTATGCATATAAAAATAGAAGATAGGTTTTCATATTTTTAACATGTACTTGATATTCTAATAAGAGATTTAATAATTAAAACAAGTGTCATTCAAAACATGACATAAAAAATATATATTTTATACTTAACAATTTATATATAAAGCATCTATCTCTACATATATGTCATTTTAATTACACTAGTATGGATGTAACTAAGTTAATTCCTTAAAGTTATTGAAGAAAACTAGATTGTCAAATCCTAATTAATTGTTGTAAGTCTTCATAAATTTATTGCAAGCACTTTGGTATAGCTAGTTATATTCACCATTTCTTTCTTTATCTTGGATTACATAATAATTTCCTATTTATATTTCTACATTTCTAAATTACATAACATTTATATGATTAATTAAGAAATCTTGAGTTACATTTAAGAGAGTTAGATGAGAAAAGATTACATCCCAGGAGAAACCATATAGATAAGGTAGAACATGCATGCTCTATTTTAATAAAATAATAATGATTCAACCATTAAATAATATCACAATGATATTGGTCTTTAATGTTAATAATCATTCATCATTCATAATAATATATTAATATTCATAATGAATTATTAAATGCCTCAATTTCAATTATTAGCTCTATGTACAATTTTAAAAAAATCTAGCATATAGAAATATTAAATTAAATCCAATTTGATAATTCCTCAATCATAATAAATTTTATTTAATATATAATTTCTTTGAAATATTTTTAAAAATTTAATAAGAAATTTAATCACATCAAAATCCTTCTATCCTAAAATATTATAGGATTAATTAAATAGAGTTTTGATTTAAAAAAAAAAAAAACTCCTTCTGCTTTAGGAGAACCATTTTTCTAAAAAGTATTTAATTAAATCTCAATCCTATTATGATTTAATAGAACTTAACAAATTTAAAGTTTTTAATTTAATTTTAATCTAATTAGTAAAATTTAATTCTGTAATTAATTTAATTGAGGTTTCAATTTTAATATAAAATTATTATTTTACACATGGAGGGCTAAAATCATAATTTCAAGTTCAAATATATCTTTATTTTAATATAGAATAGTATTTCTTCTTAAAAAAATACCTAAAAATATTGAAGGGGTAGAATCATGAATTTTGCCTCTTCTTTTTCTTCTTCTTACTACAATAACCTTGTTACTAGCGATAGGTCACCTTGCCCTTGTTGTCTACATGCTTCTGAGTGGCAGCTAGGGTTATCATTGCAACCAGTAGCATTGGATGATTAAATTATTTGTTGGTGAATCAAACCTTTAGCAAGTAAATCTATAATATTGTTTTCAGATCTCATAAAATCCAAAAAATAGTTCCATTATATATCAAATGTCTAATGAGTTTATATTTAATGGTCATATGTCTTTTTTTTTCATTAAGGTTTCTACTCTTATCCTTAGTTATAATAGTTGGCTATCACAATATATTGATATAAATGATATGGATTTAGAAACAAATAATATGTTAATTAAATTTTTAGAATCCACTCAATTTTTGAACGAAAAGCATCTAACAACTAATTCTACTTTCATGGTGAAACTAATAATTATAGTTTATTTAATAGATTTTTAATAAATTTCACCATCATATAAAGTAACACATATATCTACTAGTAGATTTCATTTCTTTTGAATTTAAATCCAATTAGCATCATTAAATATTTCTATTACAACAAGGAAGTCAAAATAATAAAATGCATAAGCAATAGTTCCTTAAATATTTAAATTTCTTTCTAAAGCACTTTAATGTGAAATGTTTGTATTATTTGTATATTTAACTATTATACCAACTCTACATGTTATATCAAGTCTAATATAATTTGTTAAATTCAATAAATATCTAATAATTTGATAATATACATATTGAGACACTGTGATCATCATTATTCTTGATTTAGTAGAAGGATCAAAAGGACTACATATAATAGATAGATTAAAATAATTATTTAAAAAAAAACTCAGTGTAATGTGTTTGAATCAAAACACAATCATTATTATCTTGTAATGATTTAATTCTTAAAATATAACAAGGCCAAGATCCTTCATTTTAATTTTTTTAAACAAGAAAGATTTAGTAATATTTATAACATAATTATTACTATTAAATATCATGATGTCATCAACATACAAACATAATATCACATAGCCATTTTCAATTTGTTTAACTTAATCACATTTATTAGCTGTATTTATTTGAAAACAATCAAATAACATAATTTTTTATATATATAAAAATATGACATTAATTTGGAGCTTGTTTTAAAACATAAAGAATATTTACAAAGCTTGCAAGTATTTTTTTTTTTCTCTTGACAACTTACAACAAAATATTTTGGTTTCTCTATGTTGATTTTTTCTTCTAAATTAACATTGAAAAAAGTCATCCATTTCATGGAATTTTAATTTGAAGAAATTAGCTAAAGCAACCAAAATTCTAATTATTGTGATTTTAAATACTAGAAAATATATGCCAAAAAAGTTTACTCTTTTATTTTGTTTAAATCATTTAGCAACTAACTAAGCCTTAAATGTTTTTATAAGCTATCACTTCTTGATTTCTTTCTAAGAAACCATTTACATAATCTTATGGCAATGCAGTAAAAAACCAATTTTTGTTCTAAATTAAAGAGTTTATTTCATCTATCACAACTTCTTACAAAAAAGAGCTTCAAAATATTCCATAAATTTATTATATTTCTAGGTTTATTTTCAAGTAAAAGTTATATAACTCAGAATCTAAATCCTTTTCTTTTCTATTTTATTTTTACTCTTTCTAACATGATCATCAACAATGTCTATTTTAAAATAAAAACTTTCAATAGTAGGTCAACACAACTTATTTTTCAATGGAAAAATAGTTTTTGATAAAAGGTTTTTTAGTCTTACACAACTCATATGGAGATTTATCAAAAAACATCAAAAAAAAAAAAAACTTTATTAAGATTCACCCTAAAAGTATTAAGCAAACCAAAACTAACATTACGTCAGCCATATCCTTTGAAGTTCTATTTTTTTTCTTCTCTCGTATCCCATTAGACTGTGGTGAATAGAGAGGTGTTACTTGATGTACTATTTTCTCTCTTTCTTGTGCCATTATATTGTAGTGAATAAGGAGGTGTTACTTGGTGCATGATATCATGTGATTCAAGAAATTTATTCATTTCATTCCAAGTATACTTGTTCCCTTTATCAAATTTTAAATTTCTTACTTTTTTTTTATAATTGATTTTCTACTTATGCTTTAAGAATATTAGTCTTATCAAATAATTCACTTTTAAAGTTCATTAAAAAAACAATATCTTGAAAAACCATCATTAAAAAGTTATAAAATATCTTTTACCACCACGAATCAAAAAATTATTACTATCATAAATATTATTATGAATGAAATCTAATAAATTTATTTTCTTCTTTATTGAATTAAAAGTCTTTTGAGGTTGTTTACATTGTACAAAATTTCATATTTCTATTTTTTCTTAATATTGGACTTATGTATTAAGTTTAAATATATCACTTTTTTAATAATGTTAAAGTAAACATGACTGGATCTATCATGCCATGAATCACAACATTCAACATTTGTAATAGATAACTATTAGAAATTCAAAGAAATATTAAAAGAAAGCATAATCTAAGTTTATAAAGAACAAGAAGCATATAACATTTTCTAATATTAAAACAAAACCCACTTATAACTATTTTATTAGATCTTAAAACAAGGGTAAATCTATTTTGATCCAACAAAGATTTATTAGCTATTTTTTTTTCTAAACTCATAAACATTAAAGAATCCATAAATAAAAAAAGTTTTTTCTAAATGACAACTTTGTCATGTTATGCACGACATTAGATCGTGGGTTGGTCTCCTATATCAAGAGGGGTTTTACATGTGTTAGGAATTAATTGTAAAAATATGATTAATATGGTTCGAGAATCACCACCTTTTTTTGTCACCAAAGAACCTAATAGTTTGTGAAAGTTAGAGTAAGAAGAGTTGTAGGTATAAGAAAAATATATCATCTCCAGTGCATTTCATCTCTGGTGAGTTACATTATTATTTTATTGTTTTCTTAAGATCATATTTCTAAATCCTAAAACCTAACAATTCTAAAAACAAGAAAATTTTGTAAAATACATATCATAAAAAATTCATATTAATTTTTATGGTGTTTTTGAAGTTTTTGCCAAATCCTAATAGACAATCACAGACTAGTTTTGATACCTATCGACAAGTTTTTTTCTTATATATATTGTATAAAATATGCATGGATTTTTTTTTAATAATTTTACCATATGCACAAATATAAAATATTTTTTATTTTTTTTATTTGTTCTAAATTTTATAAGAAGATTAACATCAAATAAAACAGTTTAAAAACACACGAGGAACCAAATAATTAATTTAATATGGTCCCTAAATTGTGTTAAAAATCTTGGAAATTATTTGAGGGTTTCTTTGGTTAAAACACAAACACACACACACACAAAAAAAAAACCATTGTTGGAAAATTAGTAGGGTGTGTTTGCTAAATATGCCTTTAAGTAAAAATCAAAGGCTTAAAAATTATCGTGAGGTCATGTTTGACAAACACGTCTTAAAAAAAAATTATTGACTCATAGGTCCCAGCCTATTAACACAAATAAATAAATAAAAATCTTGTTGAAGTGAAATAGTTTAACTATTTTAGCAGTTGTGTTCCCAATTCTTGTTTGAAATAGAGCTTATGAGGATCATTTGGGGAACTCAAAACTTGAGTAAACTCTTTAATTATAGGGATTATATTGATATAATTTAGGTTCTAAAAATGCAATAAGGCTTTGACTATTGAAATATATTTGAACACTTCAAATATATTTCATTGGAATTTTTGGATGAAAAATAAATTCCATAAACTTTTAATCACCCTAAATGATGACTTGAAAGAAAAGAACAAATAAAAATAATTGTTGAGTAACTCAAGAGAATTGATAAATGAATGCTTTAAATTGAATTATGTGAGAGAAAAGTTTAAAATAGAAAAGTTTTTTTAATTTATAATATATTTATTACATTTGATTACCTTTGTTGCTACCCAATTTTTGACTCTTTATTTTTCTGAAAAAAAAATAAATAATAATAATAATAATAAAAAAATAATAAAATAATAATAAAATAGATTTTTGTAAAAGGGCAAAATTGAGCAAATTTAGAGAAATGATTGATTGAGGGTTTAAATCGCGAAAATCAGGAGCCAAGGACCAGATTAGAAAGTCACGCGAAGCCAAGGTTGAGATTAAATTTTTGATGGGATTTAATTGCATGAAATCAAGTTTAAATCCAATTGGGTGCAATTAAAAAAAAAAAATTTAAAGGACCAAATCATATTTTTGCCTTCCTAAAAATTTTTGAAATCTACATTTAAAAAATCATGCACTGTTCCGGCATGCATTAGCGTTGAATTTTTCAGGCGCGCTTAATGCACGGTGATCACGGCAAAAACAACTCAAATTTTTTCTTCCCATATCAATGCTGATCTTCTTCCCGTTTCATCTCCATAAATTAGCAAAACAGACCAAAATCAATCGTGATTTTCTTCCTAAAATTATCACCATCAAAAATCTTCTTCCTGATTTATCTCCTTCGTCTCCTCCCTGATTCTCCTCTGATCATACCTCAAATGCATTTAACGGCATGTCTTCTCTGCTATAAATAGCAGTTCACGGTGAGAAGAAAGGGGGAGAAAAAAAAAGGAGGAGGGTTGCAGTGAAGAGTTTTTTTTTAAAAGACAAAAGAAAGCAGAGAGATGAGAGTCACATAACCATTTGCGTGAAAATTTCGAGTGAATTTGTTTCCCTCTCGACTCAGACTTCAGTCCCCATCCCCTTTCATTTTTTATTTCTCTCGGTTTCCTTCTCTCTCTCTCTAAAACCAGAGAGTTTCTGCCTTTCCCTCCCTCTCGGTGCAGCAAGTTTAAGCCATCGATTCCAGCCACCTTGTGCCACTAGTTTGTCATCATCATCTCCTCCTCAACTCCAGCAGCACAGCCCCCCCCGGCGAGGAAGCAGACCAACCGCAGCGTCACCACAGCACAGCCCGTCACCTTCCTTCATCAACTCCGGCCACCACAGGCCTCTATTTCCGACGAGACAACGACCAGAAGAACAACCTTGATCTCCTCTACACAAAGGTGTTAACAGGTAAGCATTTCGTCACACTCGAAAAATGGCACATTTACTGTTCATCTTCTTCCAGTTTTACGTGAAAAAGGGCCGGGCCGGGAACAAGCCCGGCCCGGATACACCAAGAGGGGCTGGCATCCAGCCCATACCCAAGTTGTCTGGGCCGACGGCCCAGACCCAAGATTTATTTGGGCCGGAGGCCCAGAAACAAGATCTTCTGGGCCAATGGCCCAATTTCTTTCTGGGCTGACAGCCCAGTCTTCCAAATAGGGTGGGCTGCCTGTCAGCCCACCCGAAAAAAAATATAAATAAATAAATAAATAATAATAATAAAAATATGAAAAATATGAAAAAATAAAAAATAAAAAATATATATTTTTTTGAGAAAATATTTAGAACAAAAAAATGTGGTTTTTATGCATACGGCCAATACACTAGCATTTTTTTTTAAAAAAAGAAATTTTTTTTGTTTTAAAAAAATATATATTATCTTGGGTTTTGAAGAGAAATGTATTTTAGCATTGATTTTACAAAGAAAAAAATCATCTTGCATTTTTGGATTTTACAACATGTTTGTAAAATCCAAAGGGTATTGGCCAATATTCAAAAAGATAAAAAAACTTTTTTGGTGATTTGTATTATTCACTGTTGGTATTTGGATAAATAAATCTTAAGGGTTTAATATCCAAAATATTCGGCGGGAATGATATACTATTATTCACTGTCGGTATTTGGATAAATAAATCCTAAGAGGTTAATATCCAAAATATTCGACGGGAATGATAATTTATTATTCACTATCGGTATTTGGATAAATAAATCCTAAGGGGTTAATATCCAAAATATTCGGCGGGAATAATATGATATTATTCACTGTCGTTGTTTGGATAATTAAATCCTAAGGGTTTAATATCCAAAATATTCGACGGAGTAATATCCCATTTGCCATTTAATTAACATATGTTTTGAGTCATAACAAATCATAAGCAAACCAAACGTCAAGCAGCTTACCTTAGGTAGGGTGTACTAGGGGTGCTAAAACCTTCCCTTTACGCAACCAGTCCCTTACCCTAGAATCTCTAAAAGACCAGTTTTAGGTTTCCTAGTAACCATAATACTAGGTGGCGACTCCCTTTTTCATGAAAATAAAGATTAGACCCCGACAACTGAATTCCCCATGCACTGGGGAAAGTCGCCACGACGCCGCAAACCGAAAATCATTTTTTTTGGGGTGCGACAACCTTACAAAAATATAAATCACCAATCATATGTAAAATAAGAAAATAAATAAAATCTACTAAATATATCCAAACATAAAATGGTTATAGGAATTAATTATAATAATTATTGTTATAACTTGGTTTTGAACCATTTTTTTAGGGATTGATATTTGAAATTAAAAGATTAAGGACTAATTTTGATTAAGAGATTTTTCTATCAACTTGTGGAAAAAAAAAGTACAATGTGTTTTTGTCCTTCTCTCGTAATCTTTAATTCGAAAAATATTATCATGATAATGTTAGTTAATTGAAAATTTATTTCTTATATGTTATGATACTTTTGCATATAAATACAGATCCTATTGTATCTAAAAACAGAAAAAGGAATTGAAAAAAATAAATACAAATAAAAAATTAATTATCAAATTAAATTAAACAAAAATAGAATTAGACAAAAATCATCAAATTAAACAACACAATTTATTTGCGCTGCATCTCCAGTTCTAGTACCAACACCAACACCAAGTTATTCTTATATCTATCCAGTATGGTATTTGCTGACCAAACTGGAAATCTCTGCAAAACACAAAGTAGTGTGGATTACACACATGTTTGGAATGTAGTTAAGATTGTTTTTTAAAATACTTTTCATTTAAAATATATTAAAATGATATTTTTTTTTATTTTTTTAAATTAATTTTGATATCAGTATATCAAAATAATCTAAAAATATCAAATTTTTAATTTAAAATAATAATTTTTTTTTTAATTTTTTTCATAAACCGATCAGAATCGTAGGCCAAGCCTTCCCAACGTGAATTAATTCACCCTGGGTTAGCCGAAAACAAGCCAACGTGAATTAATTCACCCTTGGGCTTGCCTTCTCAGATTAATGCTAATCAGCTAGAGAAGGATAGGACGCTTAAGGGGTAATAATATCTTTCTTTTGCATAATCAGTCTAGTACCATATAATATTTGTTGACTAGTTAGGGTTTTTTTTTTGGTTTTTATTGACCATAAATTAGGTGACAACTCCTTAAACCATACCTTTTTTTTTTCCTCTAAGAGCAAGATGTCATATATTTATTCTTTAAAAAAAAAGATTTTAGGATTGTAGCAATGTCGGGTATGAGAAGATGACAAATCTAATAGGGAACTTTGGATTAAGCATTGCCCATTGTTTATTATTTGCAATAATATTTGCTATGTTATGTTTATTTGGTTATTATCATCGCAACTTTAACATACATTTTGCTTTTTATGATATCATGCATATATTGTATATGAATTTATCATCTGCACTTTAAATGAATCTCTTTTAGGTTAGATGGAAAAGTGGCGGTACATTAATGGCTTTAGCCTAAACAAGACTAATGAAATTACCCAACTCTTGTTTGATTCTTTTACCTATTAGTGGTCGATATACCAATCTGATATTACTTCAGGCCTCTTTCTTTACACTTCAGGTAAGTCTTATATCGACCTTTCAAGGATTATCACTAAGCATGTGAGAAACCTTTTTGAGACTAGGTAATACTTACCCCATACACTTAATGACTATAACTCACCCATTAGGTTATTCCCTTGGTAAATCTCAACATGGCAGGCTTAAACATGGAGCAATTCTTTTATTACAGGACTTATAAATGACATATGATTGCTAATCATGAGATCATAATTGTCAAATATGGGTTAGAATCTAACTTATTGCTGATCGAGAAAGATTGCCTTAAACTAGGCATTAGTGAGATACCATCATTTAGGGATATAAAATGTGTAATAAATAATACCACCATATTAATCCAGCTTACCAAGTAATTGGAAAATAAGACAAAATTGACCAAAGGTATGAAAAAAAATTCAATATTTTTTTTATTCTTTTTTCAGCAGTACTAGCTACAATCGTTGACCACCATTCCAACCTCCTTGGCCCCTAACTCTCAGCCAATCAACAGATCTCTCTTCCCTTCCTTTGCTTCTTGTCAACCCTGTCATAACCCAATTTATGGTTACTCCCCAAAATCTACCTAAAAATAAAAAAAATAAAAGGGGTTGGTGTTGATAGAAAAAATCAAGGTGAAAATTTTAGTTGTTTTCAAGAGTCTAATTGTATCTCTTTTGTCTCAAAAAATATAGGAAAGTATAGATTTAAGGGGAAAATAATATATCATTGGATAAATCTGTGTAAAAATTAAGTCGAACAACGTAATTATATTTTTCTGGGTTGATTTGATTTAATCATGAACAAATTTAAAAATATAATTATATTTGATAATTAATTTAGGGTCCAATTGAAGGATTTAATTAAGTTCAAGGACTTAATTATATTTTAAATTGGTCTCATCAAATTAATTTAGGGCTTAATAGATGAAAAATCAAGTTCTTGAGTTTAATTTGGGTTTGCGAAGATTGAAATTTTTGGAGTCCAAGCCAATTGTCCAAAGTCAGGGTTCTAATTGAAAACAATTAAGAGTTTAATGGTCAATTAAGGGTCAAATTGTATAAATAAGAAACCAAGGACTAAAATAAAAAAGGCGCGCAAAGTTAAGGTTGGTATTGAAGTTTTTGTCACATAATTCAATTGTCATAATTGAAAAATCATATCTCCATCACATGATATCGTTTTGGGATGAAGTCTTTATTGTTTATAGGGCATGTAGTTAGGAATCCAACACAATTGAGTTTACATCATTGGACTTCTATAACTCAAGATATTTAATTCGGAATGGTTGAAGGTCAACACTAGTAGAATGCAATATTTGACTTTAAAGGTTGAGATTTCCATGCTCTTCCTTATTTTATTTTCTTGCCGTATATTTACAGAAAGGTATGGATGTAGATTTTTAATGTCACTAAAATCACTTCATTTTTGACCTCTAGAGCTCACGCTTTGTGTAAAATATTGATTGGCGGTCAAATATGCTTATTGCCTCCAATTTACTCATTTTTACATCTTTCATCAAAAAGTTCTTTCAAAACATAAAACAAAGAATATCAAGACATTTTATATAAAAAAAAGGCAAAATACTGGTTAAATATGAGTGAAACTATTAAATAATATGGTTGTATCAAGAAAAGAACTAAAAATCATGAAGATCTGAAAGTTATGTTGAGTGGCGGTAAGATAAAGATGAAAGCAATAAGAGTTAAGCTAAACAAGGAGAATGTGAAGTTTAAATAACTATTAGAGAGCCCCCATAAACTCTTTTGAACGGTTTGGCTCTCCTAGCTTTAACAGGGCAACGAGGTCTTGTTTGGGTATTGATCTGCCACCTGTCATGAACTGGTGGCAGTGGAAGATTGCTCGAATAAGGATGATAAAAACATTGATGAGGATGTTATTGACTACTCCATCTCTGAGGACGAACCTATTGTGGCTACTAATTAATTCCCTCCCTCACCCCGATTAGAAGAGCCACTCATGAGGTAACTGAAGGCATACATCCACCCCCATGACCCCATTGATGAATGATAAGAATTCTGATGGCACTCCCACCTTGGGTACCCTTAAACCCATTACTAGTAGATGGAGAGATATTTTCTCTTCAAATTATAGTATAGCTCATTGTCCTAATTTTATGCACTTCCCAAAATTCAATCATGTCTCGAGTTGCTTTTTGCCAGGATAGGATATTAGTAGTCTTTGTAATAGTTGGAAATCATATGCTATAGGTTATATGGCTGAAAAATTTCCAAAGTATAATGTTTCGAACCATATTGTATTGTTAAAATATAACTAGAATATAGTCGTTGTTCTTGTTGTATAGTGTAACAAATTTATTTGTTGTTTTATGTATTTGTTGTTTACTGTAACAACAAATACCAATACTACATATTATAAATATTACTACTGTAACCAGAGAAAAAATATCAAAAATATACATTCAATTTTTCACATGGTATCAAAGCGTCTCTGAATTTTTTTTTTGTATACGAAGTTTTTTTTTCCAATTCGAAGTTTTTTTTATCTTTAAAGGCTATAATGTCATCGTTACTATTCATCAATCAATTACTATTCAAATTTGTCCTCCATAAACTTTTATTGTTAATCAAATCAAGTTGCTACAGTAACCTTTCATCTACAAACCTAGAAATTAAAAAAAAAAACCTAGAAATCCATTAATCTACAACTCTAGCAAACTATTCATAAAAAACCCAGAAATAACCAACTTTCCAACAAAACAATGGAAATCAATCCAATAACCATACCTACTTCTACTCCAATAACATAATCATTGTCCATCAAGACAACTTTGCATTCCCAGCTGGTATTGTGCTGGATGAAATAAACTACTCATTGTTGTCACAACTAATGGAAATGAGAATCAGAGCTCATAACGAAGCTGGATACCTTACCAGAGATCTAATAAGACCCGAACCAAGCGACCCAAGACTATAAGTATGGGTCATCGAGAACCATCGAGTCAAAAGTTAGCTCATTGACTCTATGAACCCAGTGTTAATGCAAAGGTTCATTCAGCTACCCACGACCAAGGACATTTGGAAGGATGTCTCTAGAACCTTCTATGACAGCATTGATGAGACCTACATCTTCGAATTGAACCAACGATCGTTTACCACAAAAGAAAATGGTCGTTCCCTATCCACGTACTACATGGAAGTGGTGGACATTTTTCTAGAGATCGATTACCAGAATGCATCTCAAGCCGAAATAGTAGACGACGTCCTCTATCTTCACTCGGCCATGGCAAGGTTCCGAGTTCATATTTTCCTCAATGAACTTGACCCATGTTTTGAACAAATTCGTGTTGAAATCCTATGAAAGGATTCGAAACTAGACCTTGAAGGCGTTTATGCCACCGTTCAGCGAGAGCAATCCTAGAAGCAAATCATGGATAACAAGTAAAGGGGAGGCCCTTCGGTGTTCCTTGAAAAAACAATGATAACAACGAGGCATCATCGACCAATAGGGGGACAGGGGAGAGATAAAGAACACGAGGGTGAACAAAATAGAAATGAAGGGAGAGACAGAGGACATGGGGTGAACAAAATGGAAATGAGGGAAAGGCGTTTCATTTGAGGAATAAAAATGCTAGTGGGTTAGTGTGATCCCATTGCGGTAAAGTGGGGCATTCAAAACAAAAATGTTATAAAATTATTGGCTACTTGGATTGGTGGGACTTTATGAAAAAAACCTTGGAAAAATATCAAAAAAACTGTGGCGAATATGACTAAAGTAGACTAGGCACAACCTACAACGAATGTTGTTTATATAGGTACAATCGTTAAAAATTCTACACACTCTGTCACTACTACAAATAGTACTTAGATTATCAATACAGGTGCATTCGATGACATGATTAAGGATTTTGGTAATTTAATCTGTCTCAAATCCTCCTCTTAGTCAGTCATTTGCACAGCTACTAGTAGAACCTCCTCGATTACTAGGGAAGGGTCTGTATTTTTGACTAATTCTCTAACCTTAGATACAATTCTTATTGTTCCATCTCTTGAATACAATCTTATTTTGGTTAGTTACATTACTTTTACCCTTGCATGCACGATAATGTTTTGGCCTTTTTTTTTTGTCTTTTAAGATATTCTAACCCGAAAGATTCTTAGTTATGGTGTTAGATGAGACAATTTGTATTATTTGGAGTTAATAAAAAAAGAGTCTTAAAACTAAGTCAAGCCCATCAAACTAGAAGTTAGAACTAAGCTCACGCACTCGTATGGTTGTGGCATCGCAGGCTAAGACATCTATCCTTTGGGTATCTTAAGAAATTACAACCATGATTGTTTTCAGGTTGAAGTATCTTAGATTTTCAGTATGACATTTATGAACTGGCCAAAAACCACCACATTTCTTATTTGCCAAGTTTGAATAAAAGTTTGGAACCCTTTGCAGTCATTCATTTAGATGTTTGAGTCCTGCAAAAGTTCTTTTATTTTCTAATACACGTTAATTTGTTATATCTATTGATAAATATACTCAAATGACCTAGATATCCCTTCTCTGAAATAAAACTAATGTAAGTATATTTTTTTAAGAATTTCACAAAATGATGATGACCCAATACCAATGATGGATTCATACATTTCAATCGGATAATGGTAAAGAGTTTATGGATCAAGTTTTAGGTATTTTTTTAATCATCATGGAATTTGACATCAAACCTCTTGCATGTACACTCCACATAAAAATGGTCTAGTAGAAAGGAAAAGTAGATAGATTTTGGAAAACATTCATGCTTTTTTTTTGTATGAATATGTCAAAATTCTATTAGGGTGAAGTAATCAAATCGATTGTCTATTTAATGAATCAAACACCATCTAGTATGATTGAATTGCAAACTCCCTAACAAAAGATGGAGACTTTACTCTCTATTCCTCATCTATCAAATTTGGAACCACGAGTGTTTGGTTATATGATATATGTTCACATCCCTAAAGTCTTATGAAGTAAGCTTGATCCATTTGCAAAAAAAAATGTGTATTTATAGGTTACTTGAAGTTTAAGAAAGGGTACTGGTGTTATGATCCTTACCATTAGAAGTTACATGTAACCTTGAATGCATCATTATGAGAATTGGAACCCTACTATTCTGGGGGAGTTCTTAGGCTTTCTTTTTAGGGGAAAGTAACAATGAAGAGAATGAAGATATTTTTGAATTAGAGGAAAATAGAGGGTTAGAGGAGTTGAGCCCAAGCTATGATGCTAACTTGAAATTCTACACAAACATGAATGTTCTCAGCAATGACCCCTCTACGTCTCCAAAGTTGCCCACGCCTACACCATTAAATGAAGAATCAATCCAAAATGTCTCTCCTCAGGCAAATCTAAACCTTATTCTTAATAAGAATAATGAAATTCTTGTCCTTGAACAAAACATGACCAAACAAATATCCATAGAAATTAAATCGGGGAATCCCAAAGAAACAGTATGAACTTGATCCTAAAAACAAAATTAAATACCCTATCAGTAATTACACCTCTTCCCATAGATTATCATAATCGTATGCATTTTTTTGTTAATCAAGTATCCAATGTGTCTAATCCTAGTAATGTACAGGATGTATTAGCATACCCAAAGTGGAGTAAGGTGATAAATGAGGAGATGGAAGCACTTCAGAAGAATAACACTTGAAAATTATGTCAACTACCAAAAGGAAAGAAGAAAATTGTGTAGATGGGTGTTCATAATAAAGTTGAAAGCAATAGGAGTATTGATAGATATAAAGCAAGATTAGTCGCGAAGGGATATACGCAGAAGTATGGAGTGGATTATCAAGAAACTTTTACCCTAGTTGCAAAAATGAATACCATCCGAATTCTCATATCTATAACAGTGAATCGAGACTGGGCCTTACAATAATTCGATGTCAAGAATGATTTTCTCAATGGAGATATTGAAGAAGAAGACCTAGATTTAAAACCAAGTTCTCGTGCGGAACTGAAGTGTGTAAATTAAAAAAGGCATTATATGGTCTGAAATAGTCAACTCGGGCATGGCTTGGAAGATTCTCATCCATGATAAAGGAATTTGGCTATATGAAAAGTAATTTATATCACACTTTATTTATAAAACATAAAGAAGGGAGGGTAACAACATTGATTGTATATGTGGATGATATGGTCTTAACATGAGATAATCCAAAAGAGAGAAAAGCACTACAATATTTTTTGGCATAAAAAATTGAAATGAAAGATTTTGAACAGTGGAAGTATTTTTTTTAGGAATTAAGGTCTCAAGATCAAGAATTAGAATATGTCTATCACAATGGAAATATATGTTGGATATATTAGTTGAAACTAGGATGTTGGCCTGTAAACCAATTGACACACCGAAAGAACAAACTTAAAGAATTTGAGGATCAAGCTTCAACAAACAAAGGACGGTATCAACAGTTAGTTGGGAAATTAATCTACCTGTCACATACAAAACCTGACATAACTTATGCTGTAAGTGTGGTTAGTCAGTTTATACACTCACCAAGTGAAGAACATATGAGCTTAATATACCGTATTATGAGGTACCTTAAGAGTACACCAAGAAAAGGATTATTGTTCTAAAAAAATGAAGTCCATGAAATTGAAGGCTATACAGACTCGGACCGGAGAAGAGATTAGACTAATAGAAGATATACATCAAGGTATTTTACCTTTGTAGAAGGTAACCTCATCACATGGAGAAGTAAGAAACAAAAAGTAATTGCTAGATCAAGTGCAAAAGCAAAATACCGAGGCATGACGCATGGCGTGTGTCAATTGTTATGGATTAAACATCTACTACAGGATTTAGGAATTGAGTATGACAAATTTTTGAGTCTATACTGCGATAATAAGGCAGCTATCGAAATTGCACACAATCCAGTACAACATGATCGTACAAAATCACGTTGAAGTTAACCGGCATTTCATTAAGGAAAACCTTGATAAAAGAATATACAATTTTTATTTGTTCAATTCAAAGATTAGTTAGCTGATATGCAATTTAAAGAAAGGTGTTTCATGGAACAATTAACAAGTTGGGCATTATAGACATTTACGCTCTAACATGAGGGGGAGTGTTAAAATGTAACCAAAATATAGCTGTTATTCTTCTTGTATAGTGTAACATATTTATTTGTTGTTTTCTGTATTAAATATTATAAATATTACTATTGTAACCAGAGAAAAAGTATCGAAAATATACTTTAAATTTTTTACATGTATCTACCACCCGGAAATATGAAACATCTCTTATCATCATACATGACTCGGAATGGTTAATTTATAGATTTCTCAATGAGGAAGACAAACTAAATGTTATGAAAGGAGGGCCTACTTGATTTACGGGATGACCCCTACTAAAATGACCACAATCCTAGTCTGGGTCAAATTTCTCAACCTCTCACTCAAATATTGGTCTGTTGTGCGTTTGTCAGAGATTGTTAGCGTGCTTAGCAAACCTCTCCAAAGTGATTTGTTAACTGCTAACATGTCAAGGCTCTCCTATGCTAGAATTCTTATTGAGATAGACATGTTTGTTGACCTTCCACACTCCATCATTGTCTATTTGCCTAACAGTCTTCTTGGTGCAACCTGACATATATGAGACCCTCTTAAAATTTTGTAAACATTGAAGAGCTCTTGGGTACAACACTTTAGATTGCTCTAAGTCATCCATTGCCAATACGAAGAATAAAATGGGAAATTAACCTACAACCTCTGTTGAGAAGTCCAGCCACGTTGATAGCCATAGCATGTTTGAGTCTAAGCCTAGAAAAATCCCCTTACAGAAGGAAAATGGTTGTTAAAAGTATAAATTCATATATTTTAAAGTTGTTTTTCCATTACAATTGAGAATGAACTTATAAAGTAATTACAAGACTAATTTAGCTAAAGATAAAAGCTACTTTATCCCTACTTTACACAATTTTCATATCTGGAAATTAACGATCATATTTTAACAGCGACATCTTAATGGTCATATTTTAATGCCCATATTTTAACACTCCCCCTCAAATTAGAGCATAGATATTTATCATGCCCAACTTGTTAATAACATCATAGAACGCCTTTCTAGAGACTACAATTGTGAGAATATCGGCTAGCTGATCTTCAGACAAAACAAACGAAAGTTGTATAATTTTCCGATCGAGATTTTTCTTAATAAAGTTTCAGTCAACTTCAATGTGTTTGGTACGATCATGTTCAACATGATTATGAACAGGATCATGTAGTGCCTTTTATTTCTTCTGGATCATCTCCTGTTAAGAATATATCATTTACATATACTATTAGTATCGTTACCTTCCCTCATTTGTGTTTTATAAACAAAGAATGATATGAATTACTTTACTTATAGCCAAACTCCTTCATCGTGGATGAGAATCTTCCGAACCATGCTCGAGGTGACTGCTTTAGACCACACAATGCCTTTTTTAATTTGCATACTTCAGTTTCACACGAGGACCTGGTTTTAACTCCAAGTGATAATTCTATATACACTTCTTATTCGAGATCTCTATTTAGGAAAACATTCTTGACATCGAATTGTTGTAAGGCCTAGTCTCAATTCACTAATATAAATATGAGAATCCGGATGGTATTCATTTTTGTAACTAGGGCAAAAGTTTCTTTATAATCCACTCCATACTTCTGTGTATATCCCTTTGTGACTAATCTTGCTTTGTATCTATCAGTACTCCCATATGCATCCAGCTTCACTGTGAGCACCCATTTACATTTAACTTTCTTCTTTTCCTTTGGTAGTTGACATAACTCCCAAGTGTTATTCTTCTGAAGTGCCTCCATCTCCTCATTCATTGCCTTGGTCTATTTTGGGTCTGTTAATGCATCCTATACATTACTAGGAATAGACACATTGTATAATTAATTAATAGTAAATGCATATGATTCTTATAATCTATGGGTAGAGATACATTTATTGATTGGGTATTTAGTTTTGTTTTTGAGATCGGGTTCATACTATTTCTTTGGGACTCCCCGGTTTAGTCTTTATAGGTATCTATTGATCACATTATTTTCTTAGACAGGAGTTTCATTTATCTCATTAGAAATAGGATTTAGAGATATCTGAGGTGATTGAGAAAAAACATTCTCAGTTGATTCTTCGGTTAATGGTGTAGTCATTGGTAATTCCAGAGGTATAAGAGGGTCGTTTATGAGATAATTTCGGTCTATGTAAAATTCCAAGTTATCACAGTCTTGCCTCATTTCCCTTAACCCTTCATTTTCCTCTAATTCGAATATATCTTTATTCTCTTCAATGTTACTCTCCCCCTGAAGAGAACACTCGGGAACTCCCCTTGAATGGTAGGGTTCAAATTCTCAAAATGATGTATCCAGGGTTACATGTAGCTTTCGTTGGTGAGGATCATAGCACTAATATCCTTTCTGGAACTCTGAGTAACCTACAAAAACACACCGCTTTGCACAAGGATCCAATTTGCTTCACAGGATTTTCAGGATGTGGACATATATTGTATAACCAAACATCGATGGTTCCATATTTGGAAGATGAGGAACAGAGACAAGAGATTCCATTTTCTGTTGAGGAGATTGAAAATCAATTGCACTTGATGGTATTTGATTTATTACATAAGCAACTGATTTTACTACCTCACCCCAATAGTATTTTGGCGGATTCATGCCAAATAACAAAGCACAAACAATTTTCATAATCTGCTTGTTCTTCCTTTCTGCTAATCCATTATGCTGTGGAGTATACGTGCAGGAGGTCTATTATTGAATTCCATGATGATTTAAAAAATGACCTAACATTTGATCCATGATCTCCGTACCATTATTTGATTGAAGTGTGCGAATGTGCTGTTGGTATTGGATCCGCACCATTTTGTTTCTGAAAAATTGTACCTATTTCACTTTTATTCCAGAAAAGAGATATCTAGGTCATCTGAGTACATTCATCAATAAATGTAACAAAATATCATGCATTAGAAAAAGATAAGATCTTTTTAGGACCCCAAATATCTGAATGAATGACTACAAATGGTTCCATACTTTTATTCAAACTTGGCAAATAGGAAATATGATGGCTTTTTGTCAATTCACAAATTTCACACTGAAAATCCAAAATACTTAAACTGAAAAATAAATGTGGTTGTAATTTCTTAAGGTACCCGAATGAAAGATGTCTGAGTCATCGATGCCACAATCATACGAGAGCGTGAGCATGATCTTTACTCCTGGTCTGATGTGCGTGACCCATCATTGACCCCTCTTTTTCCGTTAACTCTAAATAATACTTGTTGCCCCGCCTAACACCATAACCAAGAATCTTCCGGGTTAGAATGTCCTGAAAAACACAAAACTGAGGCCAAAACATCACCGTGCACTTAAGAGTGACAGTAATTTGACTCATCGACAAAAGATTATATGTAAGAGATAGAACAATAAGGACAGTATCTAGGGTTATAGTGTCAGTTAAAATGATAGATCCTTCCCCCGTAACAGAGGAGATACTATCGTTAGCAGTGTGTGTAGCTAAATGTGAGGAGGGTTTATGACAGATTAATTTATCGGAATTGCTAGTAATGTGACTAGATGCACCTTTATCAATAATTCAAATGCTATTTTTAGTAATAACAAAATATGCAAATTTTTTCCCGATGATACTTGGATGGATCACATTCGTTGTAGGGTGTACCTGGTCTGTTTCAAACAGATTTACCACAGATTTCCCAATATTTTTTCGAGGTTTTTTCGTAAAGTCCCACCAATCCGGGTAGCCAATAATTTCATAACATTGTTGTTTTGAATGCCTCATCTCACCACAATGGGAACACATCAACCCAACACCAGGTTTATGTCCTAGTTGATTACCAAACATAAAACCCATTCTTCCTTTATTTCCATTTCTTTCACCCTTGTGCCCTCTGTCAAACCGTGTCCCCCCACCAGTCGGTGATGCCTTGCCAACATCACTGCGTGATAGGTGTTCTTCGTCAGAGTTGGATCTGGAGCTGGAGTATTCTGGGTTTCGGGGTGCTCTTGTCGGAGCTGAAGTTGGAGTATTGTTGTTTGGGCATTCTCCGTTGATATGGGTATTTCAGTGGGTTGGTAAATGAAATTTCTTGGTTTCTAACAAGTAACCGTGAAAAGAAAAAGAAAAAATTCAGCAATACGATTCAAAGGAAAAAATTCGAAATTCGCTCTGATACCATGTTAAAAGTATAAATTTATATATTTCAGAGTTGTTTTTCCATTACAATTGAGAATTAACTTATAAAGTAATTACAAGACTAATTTAACTAAAGATAAAAGCTATTTTATCCATATTTTACATAATTTCTAACGCAGCAGAAAATCAAAAGGGAATACGACCAACGTCAATATTCCGTAAATTAATAATAACGAGATTAAATCTCAACAAAACTCAGTGTTTATTCAATAGAATGAAAGATAAGTCGGCTGCAGGGTTTACAAGGGTACTTAAAGCATAAAACCCTAGCCTAAATCAAAACAGAAAAGGAAAGGACATAAAATATTAAATTTGCCATAAATGGCAAATTTGAGATAAATGCAGAATGTGAAATGTCTATGAATTCTAAGGGAGTACCAATTGACCAAAGTCAATTCGGACTCTTAAATCAAAAGTTATTACGAAAACGAAACTTTCCTAAAATGGCAAAATTGGCGATTTCGGGGCCGAAACGATGGAATTTGGCCAAAATCCGGTCGAGGTCAGTAGCAAAGCTTTGATTTCTTCCGCAAACGACGAAACGCATTGACTGGGTGAGTTTCGCGACATTCCGACTCCGACGACCCGATTGCCGAAATTCAGTTGCCTTTGAATTTCGGGTGATCCCTCTTTAGCATGTAGGATTCCACAACCTGTTCTACATCAGACTCCTCTACTTGAGAAGAACTCGACGTCGAGTTATGTTCTGGATCGGAATCAGGATACAATGGCTCCTCCGCGTGAAACTGAAACAAATCTGCAACATTGAAAGTCTTGGAAATGCCCATTGTTTCGGGAAGATTAATCACATAAGCATTATCGTTGATCTTCTTCAAAACCTTATACGGACCATACTTCTTGGGCTTTAGCTTGTTGTAAGTCCCTACGGGAAACCTTTCTTTGCGCAAGAACACCATCACTGAATCACCCTCTTCAAACACCTTACGACGCCGGTGTTTATCCGCCACAGCCTTATACTTAGCATTTGTTACTTCCAGCCTCTGCCTCACCTCTTCTTGAACGGCCTGCCCTTGTGTAGCCATGTTCTCAGCAGCCACACTAAATCCTGGACCTCCCTTGGGTAGACGAACTAAGTCCACTGTGTGTCTCGGTGGTGTCACATATATCATGGCAAAAGGAGTCCTTCCCATCGTGCTATGAACGACACTGTTATAAGCAAACTCAGCCTGTGGCAACGCATGATCCCACTGCTTCGGTTTATCTCCACAAATGCTGCGAACCAAATTCCCCAAAGTCCGGTTTGTCACCTCTGTTTGCCCATCAGTTTGCAGATGCGCGGTTGTGCTCCGGTTCAACGAAGTCTGAAACATCTTCCATAACGTCACCCAAAAATGACTAAGGAACTTCGTGTCACGGTCAGAAGTAATTGATTGTGGCACCCCATGAAGTCGGACCACCTCTCTGAAAAATAATCTCGCTATGTGTGACGCATATGAGGTTTTTCGGCAGGGTATAAAATGGGCCATCTTCGAGAACCTGTCAACAACCACAAAAACAGAATCCACTCCTCGCTGGGTACGAGGTAACCCCAACACAAAATCCATGGACAAATCCTCCCAAATATCATTAGGAATGGGCAAAGGTGTATAAAGACCAGTATTTTGTGACTGACCTTTAGATACTTGACATACATAGCACCTTTGCACGAAATTGCCGACATCTCTCTTCAGTTGTGGCCAGAAATACCGCTCCTCCAAGCTAGCCACAGTTTTGTCCCTGCCCAAGTGGCCACTCAATCCACCCCCATGAAGGTCACGGATCAATTTCTCACGCAGCGACATCCGGGGTATACACAAACGATTTCCGCGAAACAGAAAACCTCCGCTCTCATGAAAATCGCTGACTGGCTGTTTCTCAATGCACTTCGCCCAGATTTGTTTAAAGTCATCATCCTCTTGATACAACTCCTTCAGGCACTCAAACCCCACTATTTCATGAGCTAATGTCACCAACAAATTCGCACGACTACTCAGCGCATCGGCAACCCGGTTCAAAGTACCAGACTTGTGTCGAATAGCAAAAGGGAACTTTTGAAGGAAAGTTGCCCATCTGACATGCATGTTATCCAAGTACTTCTGGCTATTAATAAACTTCAGAGCTTGGTGATCAGTGTACAAAACAAACTCCCGCTGCACTAGGCAGTGCTCCCAATGCTTCAAAGCTTGGACCACCGCATAAAATTCCTAGTTATAAGTACTCCACTTCTGACGAGCCTCACTCAACTTCTCACTGAAGAAGGCTACTGGTCCCTTCTCCTGGGATAGCACAGCCCCAATTCCCACACCACTCGCGTCACATTCAACCTCAAAAATCTTCTCAAAACTGGGAAGGGCTAATACTGGTGTGGTGCATAGCTTTTCTTTTATTAAAGCAAAGCTCGTTTCTGCCTCTCCCCCCCACAGAAATTTTCCCTTCTTCATGCACTCGGTGATCGGTGCCATGACAGTACTGAAATTCCGAATAAATCGGCGGTAGAAGGTGGCTAAACCGTGGAAGCTCCGACCTCACTCACTGTCTTCGGTGCAGGCCATTCCCGGATTGCGCGGACCTTCTCTTCATCCACATGAATCCCTTCTGAACTCACTACATATCCCAAGAATAACAAGTTATCCATCATGAAGCTGCACTTTTTCAAATTAAGGAACAACTGATTTTCCTGTAGTACTGACAGCACCTCTCTCAACTGCTCCACATGCTCATCCTCATTTTTACTGTAGATAAGGATGTCGTCGAAATAAACAACAACAAACTTCCCCACAAAAGGTCTCAAAACCTGGTTCATTACGCGCATAAATGTGCTTAACACGTTTGACAACCCGAATGGCATAACTAGCCACTCAAACAACCCATCTTTGCTCTTGAAAGTTGTCTTCCATTCGTCCCCTGGCCTGACCCGAATCTGGTGATACCCGCTGCGGAGATCAATCTTTGAAAACAACTTCGAACCCTCAAGTTGGTCCAACATGTCATCTAGGCGGGGAATTGGAAAACGATATTTCACCGTTATTTTGTTGATGGCGCGGCTGTCCACACACATACGCCAACTCCCATCCTTCTTCGGCCTCAACAATGCAGGAACCGCGCATGGACTCATACTCTCGCGGATAAAACCCTTTCGCAACAATTCTTCAATTTTCTCTCGCAACACCTCATTCTCTTTCGGACTCATCCGATAATTAGGTAGATTCGGCAAGCTGGCCCCTGGTATGAGATCTATGTGATGTTGAACATCTTAAGGGCGGTAGGTTGTTCGGTAACTCGTCCGAAGTGATATCCCGGAATTCATTTATTACTGGTTTCAGCCGGTTAGGAACTACCACCGAAGTCTCAACTTCCCCTTCCACCACAAGGGCCTTCACTACTAGCGCATAAAATTCTGGCGCACCCTTAATATCTGCCACAAACTCCGTATCTGAACTGGACACTGTCAAAAACGATTGCTTCTCCACTTCAGTAGCCTTACCGGAAAACACCTTCTTTTTATAAGGAGCCATAGCAATTTTATGTGACCCCCATGTGAACAAATATGTATTATCCCGCCCCTTGTAAGTAATATCAACATCATACTGCCACGGACGACCCAATAATACATGACTAGCATCCATATCAATCACATCGCAAACTACATCATCCTTATATATTTTTCCAATGGAAATAGGAATGTGACAGATTTCAGTTACCTTCACCGTGGGTCCTTTCTTAATCCAACCGATTGTGTAAGGGGTCGGGTGCTTCTCGGTTGGCAGCTTGAGGTGCTCAACTAAACCCCTTGCAACGAAGTTCTCGCAACTCCCGCTGTCCACAATTAAATCGCACACCTTTTGACTCATGGTGCAAAATGAACGGAATATGTTATTCCTCTGCCCGGTCTCCTCCTGCCTTGGGGTGTAAAGTATGCGCTGCACCACAAAATTCACTCGCTCCCCATCTTCTTCAGCAAACTCAACCCTTTCATAACAGTCATCCTCTCCTGCGTCATCCTCCGCAGCACCTGAACCCTCTTCTTCCCCCTCAATCCAGTTGACAGGCCTGCGCCTATCTGGGCAAGCATTAGACATATGCCCTGGTTTTCGACAGCGATAACAGACCCCAGGTGCAGGTCTAGCATATGGGTTGGAGTTCAAGTTTGTGTTCTGGTTCGTGTTTCGCGGCACACCCCTGTTTACTTGGGCTGGGGGGTTGCTGTTGCTGCTGCCTCCTTCTTTGCCCTGATTCAACACCCCTGTCGTGCTGTTGCTGTTGCTGCCACCCTTGTCTCTATGACTAAATGATGGTTCTGGATTGTTTCGGTGGAAACCCGAAAATCCTCCCCTTCGCTCCATCAATTCATCCTTCAACGCAAGGTTGTGAGCCTCCTCCACAGTCCACACCACCTGTAGACCAATTTTGTCGCGCAATGAGGGTTTCAGCCCATTCATGTACCTGGATACACGCTGCCCCTCTGTCTCATTCAGGTTGTTTCGTTCTAAGAGTCGCGAAAACTCCGCGGTATAATCAAACACGGATCTGGACCCTTGTGAGCAGTCCTGGAGTGACTGAAACAGGTATTGCTCATAATCTGGAGGCAGAAACCTCCCGATCATCAACTGCTTCATCCGACACCATGTCCGCACAAGCGTCTTTCCTTGCCGCTGTTGATTTTTCTGCAATTGATCCCACCAAACCGCAGCCCCTCCTTTCAATCTGAACGCTACAAACCTCACCATCTTCTCCTCTGGTATCTCCATCATCTCAAAGAACCTCTCCACTTAGATGACCCAATCAAGGAAATCCTCAATTCGCAGATTCCCATTGAAACTGGGTAGGTCTGCTTTCAGCCTATAATCATCCTGCTCCCTTGGTCTCCTTGCAGGTGGAGGTAAACCGTACCCCCTGGCATCCTCCTCGTCGGACTCATCCTCACTGTCGGGTTGTATGCGAGGTGCTGGATTGCATCTCCTATCAACAGGGTGGCCTCGGGCAATTCCCTCAGCGCGAGCCCTATCAATCGGTGGCCTATTATTGGCGTTGAGATTAACCCCAGCAGCAAGCATCTCGCGAATCTGCGCTACTTGTTGCCTTGTCTCCTCTACTGCCGCCCACAAGGCCTCTACTCCATGGTCTCTGCCAATAGAGTTTTCGTCTCCTGCTTCGTTATTCGCCATCGAGTTCGGCAACTCCGTGCTCTGATACCAATTGACGCAGCAGAAAATCAAAAGGGAATACGACCAATGTCAATATTCCGTAAATTAACAATAACGAGATTAAATCTTAACAAAACTCAGTGTTTATTCAATAGAATGGAAGATAAGTCGGCTGCAGGGTTTACAAGGGTACTTAAAGCATAAAACCCTAGCCTAAATCAAAACAGAAAAGAAAAGGACATAAAACATTAAATTTGCCATAAATGGCAAATTTGAGATAAATGTAGAATGTGAAATGTCTATGAATTCTAAGGGAGTACCAATTGACCAAAGTCAATTCGGACTCTTAAATCAAAAGTTATTACGAAAACGAAACTTTCCTAAAATGGCAAAATTGGCGATTTCGGGGCCGAAACGATGGAATTTGGCCAAAATCCGGTCGAGGTTAGTAGCAAAGCTTTGATTTCTTCCGCAAACGACGAAACGCATTGACTGGGTGAGTTTCGCGACATTCCGACTCCGATGACCCGGTTGCCGAAATTCAGTTGCCTTTGAATTTCGGGTGATCCCTCTTTAGCATGTAGGATTCCGCAACCTGTTCTACATCAATTTCCATATCTGAAAATTAACTGCCATATTTTAACGGTCATATTTTAATAATAGTAACTAACCCCGTGCATTATACACATGGACTGGACCCATGAAGGCTAAGGTGGATGCTATGGGCTCTAAGCAGTTGTTGGTCTCAATTTCAGCAGGGGTTGCAACTGCTGTTGATGAATGGGAAGTTGTAAAAAGGAAAAAGTCTAGCTCCTAACATCATAGCCATGATCTGTCTATGGGGTCTATGGGGTGGTTCCATCTGTTTGTGTTAGATTTGATGTGGACACTTTTGATTTTGTGAGGTCATCCTAAATGGAGATACTGTGTATGACTAATATTGGTCTGTCATCTAGCAGTGAGATTTAGGGAGCTCCTCTCGGAAGTGCTCCATCCAAAGAGGGCTTATCTAGCGATGAACAATGTACTGGCTCTTGCACCTGCACGGATAAGCAGCTACCAAGGTATCACGGGGCAGTAGGCGCAAGGTTATTAACAAGGAAACCAATGGGGTAATGAATTCTTAAGCAAATTAATCATGTTATTATTACTTTGATCCTGAAATCTTCAAATGCACCCCGAACTCATGACTTCAAGCCTATTTCCTGGTGTAACGTGATATACAAGGTAATCTCCAAAATCCTTGTCGAACGATTAGCTCCTGTCCTTAAAGATATTATCAATCTGGCTTAGAATACTTTTCTTGGTGGGAGAGTTATGATGGATGATATTAATATGGTGCAAGAGCTTTTTAGGCATTATGGCCGGAAAAGAGCATCTCCAAGATGCCTTATAAATATTGATTTTTGTAAAACCTTTGACTCAGTTCAGTGGCCTTTCCTCATTAGTCTCCTTCAGGAATTAGGCCTCCCATGCATATTTATACATCTAATCATGACTTGTGTTTGAAACATCGTCCTTCTCTGTAGCCCTCAAAGTCAACATTTACGGGTTTTCCCGGGAATCTGTGCAATAAACTTCATGGAATGAAGCTTCCCCTTCAAGTATCTTAGAATTCCTCTCAGTCCCATAAATTATTAGCAACTCAGTTTTCTCCCCTATTGTATAAGCTTGAGTCAACTATCTAGGGTTTGATGGGGAAACACCTATCCTTTGTTGGGAGTTTTGAATTAATCAATTCAATTCTTTATAGCATGGTTCAATTTTGGCTTAGCATTTTCCCAAGCCAAGTACTGTAATAAATTAAAATACTTGAATCTGTAAAGATTTTCCATGTACAAGCAATATTCTTAGAAGCAAGTCTGTTTTAGTAGCTTGGAATCATGTCTGCTTGCCCAAAAATGAACGGGGCCTAGGTTTGATTGACATCAAGGCTAGAGATAAATGCTTTGTAGCGCATCTCTGGAACATTCACCTCAAAACTGACTCCACATGGATCTTGTAGGTGCACCAGCTCTTTTTGAGATATCACACTATCTGGAGTGTTCCTTCTCATCACACCTCGTCGCCTCTCTGGAAGTCCATCCTTTCCTTTAGAAATCAGCTCCTAGAGTAGTGTGGGGGATATGATAATGTGATCTCCATAATGAGCCATTGGAATAATAGTCTTGGATCTTTATCGGCAGTTGGATATGATTTTCTACGAGCTGAAGATTCTCTCGTGTCATGGGAGAATGTTGTCTGGGACCACTGGTGCTTACCAAGACACAATTTCATCTTATGATTGACCATAATGTCTCTGTGTAATATAATCTCTGTGTTTTTTGCCGACACCTTGATAAAAGTCACAATCACCTCTTTTTTACATGTAGTTGGACATCTTTTTTCTGGAGGAGGATCAAGTCTTGGATAAAACTTAATCGGTGTATGGATACATTACACATTACATCGAGAGGGATATCTTCAAAAAAGAAAGACCTTGAAACTAGGATGAGAAGGGTTTCCCTAAGCATTGCCACTTCTCTTATATGGGGAGGAAAGGAACAAACGCATCTTTGACAACACTAGCTCTTCGGTGGACCGTATTTTTTGTGCTTTTCAGGTGCTCTTGTACATGATTTTTCACTTTCATCTTCACTTTCACCAATACAGGGTGATGTAACTCGATTAGATAAGTTTATTTTGTTTCATCGGATAGTCATGGCTATCCGAGTGTTGTTTATGTTAGATATACTTTATATATAATCGAAATGCTAAATACATATAGCAGCGGAAATTTAGATTATAAATACCTCCAGCCATTGTTGCTCAAGTACCGAAATGAATGAACCCCCAAATTACAGCAACAACAAAGCTTTTCCCAAAGAAACAACAAAATAATAAAATATTTTACGAGAGGAGTCTTCTAATATATGCCTACCTTCATTAGCCGTAGATGGAGTACACAAGCTATTATTTATAGGTAGATTAGGGACTCCTCTTATTAATTTATTTTCCAATTTTCTCCTTCCATCAAGGAGATAATTATCCATGATCCTTTAATTGATCCCCATGATCAAACTCCATGACCTATCTTCATGGTCATGGGTTTGCATGATCAAGAACATGGGTGTGTCATGAGGGGCACATAATGTAATTTCTAACATTCTCCCACTTGGCCCTTATGACACAACAACTCTTTATTATGTTCTGTTCTTTTAACATGATCATGGAATCCTTCCACTCACATAAGGAATACTACACATGAATCATGGTGGTAAGACCATTATATAATAAGTCGTCCCTTCCATGTATTACATATAAAATATCCCTTAAATAAGTACTATATGGGCATTCAAAACTTTATGAATAAATTTCCTATAAGTTATTCGGGTCCAAACTTTATTTTTTATCCTAATGGATAAAATAATAATTGTGCACAAATTTTATTACAATCACTTGATGTATATATACAAAAATAAGACTAAGTACAAAATGAATTAATCAATCCCATATGCTCCACATGACTTTTAAATAGCTTTACCGGTAAACCTTTAGTCATGGGATCCGCAATCATCAATTCAGTACTTATATGCTCAATAAACACTTTATGCCTTTTGATGTTATCTCTCACACGAAGGTACTTAATGTCGATATGTTTACTTCTGCTTCCACTTTTATTATTCTTTGAGAAGAATATGGCGGCACGATTATCGCAGAAAATCTTGATTGGTCTCTTTATAGAATCGACAATTTTGAGACCACCAACAAAATTTTTCAACCAAAGTGCCTGTGTAGTAGCTTCATAGCACGCAATAAATTATGTCTCCATTGTAGATGTAGCAACTATAGTCTGCTTGCTGCTTCTCCAAGATATAGCCCCTCCAGCAAGAAGAAAGATATATCCTGAAGTAAACTTTCTGCTATCTACACATCCCGCGAAGTCAGAATCCGAATATCCAACCACCTCCAAATGGTCAGTTTGTTTGTATGTCAAACTGTTATGTTTGGTTCCTTGCAAATATCGCATAACTTTCTTTGTAGCTTTCCAATGTTCCAAACCTGAGTTGCTTTGATATCGACCCAACATTCCAACTGCCATTGCTATGTCAGGTCTAGTGCAGACCTTTGCATACAATAGGCTGCCTACTGCAAATGAATATGGGATATCCTTCATTTGTTCCTTTTCCAATGCATTTCGAGGACATTGATCATTACTGAATCTATCCCCTTTAATGATAGGTGCTACAGAACCGTTACAGTTCTTCAATCTAAATCTCTCTAAAACCTTTTCCAATGTAGGCATTTTGAGACAGTTTCAATATTCTTTGTTTTCTATCTCTGTGAATCTCTATGCCTATGACATAAGAGGCTTCACCCAAATCCTTCATTTCAAAGTTTTGAGAGAGGAAACCTTTGGTTTCGTGTAGCAAACCTAAATCATTACTTGCAAGCAAAATATCATCTACATACAGGACTAGAAAAATAACTTTACTCCCACTGACCTTAAGGTATATACATTGATCAACAAGGTTCTCAATAACACCATATGAGGTAATGACCTTATGAAATTTGATATACCATTGACGGGAGGCTTGTTTTAGTCCATAAATAGATTTCCTTAGTTTGCAAGCTTTCTGACTGTTATCTTCAAAACCTTCTGGTTGTTTCATATAAACCTCTTCTTCAAGATCCCCATTTAGAAAGGCTGTTTTCACATCCATTTGATGTAGCTCTAAATCAAAATGAGCTACTAATGCCATGATTATCCTAAATGAATCCTTCTTAGATACTGGAGAGAAGGTTTCATGATAATCAATGCCTTCCTTTTGAGTGAAACCCTTGGCCACAAGTCTAGCTTTATATCGTTCAATATTACCGGAAGCATTTGTTTTGGTTTTGTAAACCCATTTGCAGCCTATGGCTACAGCTCCCTTTGGTAACTCGACGAGATCCCAGACTTGATTTTTAGCCATGGATTCCATCTCTTCTTTCATGGCATTAAACCATAATGTGGAGTGTTCTCCACTTATGGCTCGTGAAAACGTTTTTGGATCATCTTTAGGCCCAACATCAAAATCGGACTCTTGGAGATATACAACATAATCACTAGAAATTGCAGGTCTAATTATTCTAGAGGATCTTCTTAATTCTACTTGCTCTGTATTTGGTAGAGTTTGAGTAGGTTCAATCTGAACTTGTTCCTCATGAGTTGATTGTTCTGTAATTGATTGTGGTTCAAGGTAATCATTTTGGATTTTCTTGAGCACAATCAAACGTCCTTGAGGTAAAGGAGTTTCAGTCAACTCTTGTGTTCCCTTAAATTCAATCATTTGAGGACAAACACTTCCACTAGGTTCAGAATCCTCTAAAAATTTTGCATTTATAGATTCAACAATTCTAGTACTATTAGAAGGACAGTAAAACCTAAATCCTTTGGAGTTTACTGCATAGCCAATAAAATAACCGCTGGTTGTCCTTGGGTCTAATTTCTTCATGTTTGGATTATAAATCCTCGCTTCAGCAGGACAACCCCATATGTGTAAGTGATTTAAACTTGGTTTCCATCCATTCCACAATTCAAAAGATGTCTTAGGAACAACCTTGGATGGGACCCGGTTTAATAAATACACAACGGTTTTTAAAGCTTCACTCCATAAAGATAAAGGTAAATTAGAATTACTAATCATGCTCCTTACTATATCCATTAATGTGCGATTCCTTCTTTCTGCCACACCATTTTGTTGTGGTGTACCAGGCATTGTGTATTGAGCAACAATGCCTTCCTCTTCAAGGAATTTCGCAAATGGACCTATCTTTTGTCCCTTTTCTGTGTACCTATCATAGTACTCTCTGCCTCTATCAGATCTTATGATCTTGATTTTCTTGTCCTTTTGTTTCTCTACTTCTGCCTTATAGGTCTTGAAAGCATTTAATGCCTCAGCCCTATCATTTAGAAGATAAAGAAACATGAACCGTGTATAGTCATCAATAAAAGATATAAAATATCTTTGACCATTTAAGTAGGGAGTAGGAAAAGGTCCACAGATATTAGTATGTATGATCTCAAGAATTTCAGAACTTCTTTTGACACCTTTAATGGTCTTGTTGGTTTGCTTTCCCTTTATGCAATCCACATAAGTACCAAAATTAGTAAAATCAAGAGTTTTTAAAACTCTATCATTTACTAACCTTTTGATTCTCTCTATGGAGATATGTCCCAATCTCCTATACCATAACCAAATAGAGTTCTCATTCATAAGACTCCTCTTTATGCCAACATTTGTATGTAATGATAAATAATTGTTCTCAAAGTTGGGATCTAAATCAATTTTGAATAAACCATCAATTTTTATTCCACCACCAACAAGGTTTTCACCTTTAAAAAATACTAAAGGTTGAATTGATAAACCAAAAACCATAACCAATAACATCCAATTTTGAAACAGAAATTAAGTTTCTTGAAAAATGTGGAATAAAAAATACATTATCCAGATCCAAAACATATCCGGATTTCAAAATCAATCTAAATGTCCCAACTGCTTCAACTTGAGAAAACAATTTATTTCCAGAATATACTCGTTGTTCATGGCTTGCTGGTTTCCTTGTGTTGAGAAAACCCTGCATTGTATTAACAATATGGATTGTAGAACCAGAATTAATCCACCATGTATTACTAGGAGCCTCAACAAAAAAAGATTCATGACAAACTAGAGATATGATATTTACCTTTCTTTTCGAGGCAATTTTTGTATTTCTGGCAATCTTTCTTCATATGCCCACTCTTCTTGCAGAAGAAACAAGCATCCTTCTTGTCATTTTTCTTTATTGACAACTTGTTATTCTTCTTGAGTTTGTGAGCATGATTGCCTCTCTTGGCATTTCCCTTATCATGAGTAGCCATATGAACACTTAAAGGCTTCTCATGCTTTAACCTCTCCTCTTCTTGAACACACATGGTCAGAAGTTCATTTACTGACCATTTATCCTTATGTGTGTTGTAAGAAATTTTGAAAGGACTATATTCAGATGGGAGAGAGTTAAGTATGAAATGCACCAAGAATGACTCAGAAATATCAACCTCTAAGGACTTTAGTTGAGCAAACATGTCCCTCATTTCCATGATGTGCTCTTGCACACTTCTGGAATTGTCAAAGGTTTTACTTGATAGCCTTTTCATTAGAGTGCTGGCTAAGGCTTTATCAGAACTGACAAATTGTTCCTCAACAGCTTTGAGAAAATCCTTAGCCTTGGTGCATTCTGGGATTGAACCCCGAATGCCTTTAATGACGTGAGATCTCATGAACATGAGACTTAAGCGATTAGATCGCTCCCACCGTTCATGTTTAGCAATCTCTAGTGTCGTACTGGAGTCTGTCAGGGCGGGTGGTTCGTCCTCACGGAGCGACAAGTCAAGTTCCATGCACCCCAATGTAAAAAGCAAATTTTCTTTCCATTTAGAAAAGTTATTACCATTTAGCATCGGAACTATTTCAACCAAAGCGGAAGGGATAACTGCAATTATCAAGGAAACTAAAAAATTACTTTATTGCTATGAAATAACTTTATTTAAATTAACCAATGTCAATTTAATAATAATAAATTTCAACCTACCTGTGGGCAAAGGTTGCATCACGCATGAAATTTACTACTTATTAATAAGTCTAATAAATTTAAAATTTAATAAATAAAATTTTCCGTACCTGTGGGCCTAAGATAAATTTTATTTCTTAAATATTACATTTACTATCTTATTCTAATTAATTCATAAAAAATAAAAACATCCCTGTGAGGATTAGCAATTAAATTTATGAATTAATTACAACCCAACGTTTATTTTCCTTATGAAGTTCACGCATATTTTCTTGAAGTAACTATCATTTATAAAATCAGACGCTGTGGTATTTCTAAAATTATTATGATAATTATGACTTCATTAACATCTAATAATTATATCGATGCCTAGATTAGGTACTTTAGAAATCAAACAAACCGATATGAATTAAACGGTATTTTTCTAAATTACAATCAGGTAAGTTCCCAGGAAAGTGAGGTGGGTCACAATGGACACGCTTAAATACCAAGACTTTCCTAGACAGAACTTTCCTAGACATTGAAAAATGGATAGTACCATAAAATTCACTAACATTTATGGTTTGATTAATTATTCTTGTTTCTAGGCATTAATTAATTTATATTTAAATAATATAAATTACAGAATATATTCCTAATTTAATGCAATGTATTAATTTAATACTTCATAACATAAAATAATAGGAAATAAATTACATTACATAAGCATAAATTAAAAGAAATAAATACTTCATCATGTAAGCATAAAATAAATATACAGCAGAATAAACTATATAGTATAATTTAAAACGAATAAAAAATGCATTATGTAACCATAAAGGAAGCATAGCTTAAAGGAAGAATTGCTTAAGGGAATTTTGGGAGACCTGGGTTCGAATCCTCCCTGCACCCACGTTCCTTTTGCATTTTTCATTTTTTTTTTATAATTACTGTACAGGCGGGTCACCCATTTTCTCGGGTCGGACCAAACCGGTCCAAGCACTTAATGACCTGTTTTGACCCGGTTCCTTATGGGTTTGAAGAAACCCGACCCGGATTGTTCAACCGACCCATTTAACCCAAACCTTCACCGTCTCCTTCATGCGCCGCCAACTTGGCCACCGACCGACGGCTCATGGATCCATATGCGGCGGCCACAAAAACCGCCGCCCAGTCCATTCACGGCGACCCAATGGGTCGCCGTTTTTCCTTAAGTAACCAACGATCTTCACATATCGCTGGTACTCCGGTCACAAATGGGAGAGGCCAGTGGCCTCTCCTTTTGTCAACTGGGAAGAGGCCACTAGCCTTCCCGTGTGACAGACGGCCCTTCAGGGGCCATCGTTGATCTCACCGACGACCCTAATGGGTCGCCGGTCAGAGGACGGGGAGAGGCCAGTTGCCTTTCCTTCCGTCAATTCCAATTTTTCAATTTTAATTTTTAGTTACACAAATTATCATTAACAACAATTTGGTTACACACGTTGTCATTTACAACAGTTTACGTAAAATAACATCGCTACTCCATAATTGAAAATTAGAATAAATGATTCAAAAACACAAGAATCATTAACAAATATAATGAGCAAAATAGCATAAAGGCAGGCTCTAATACCACATGTTAGACATACTTTATATATAATCGAAATGCTAAATACATATAGCAGCGGAAATTTAGATTATAAATACCTCCAGCCATTGTTGCTCAAGTACTGAAATGAATAAACTCCCAAATTGCAGCAGCAACAAAGCTTTTCCTAAAGCAACAACAAAATAATAATATATTTTACGAGAGGAGTCTTCTAATCTATGCCTACCTTCATTAGCCATAGATGGAGTACACAAGCTATTATTTATAGGTAGATTAGGGACTCCTGTTATTAATTTATTTTCCAATTTTCTCCTTCCATCAAGGAGATAATTATCCATGATCCTTTAATTGATCCCCATGATCAAACTCCATGACCTATCTTCATGGTCATGGGTTTGCATGATCAAGAACATGGGTGTGTCATGAGGGGCACATAATGTAATTTTCAACAGTTTATAGTTGATTCTTTATTTTTAGGGAGTTTTGTTTTTCCTATCACTTCCCTGTATTTGTAAATGAACCATGATCTTGCTGACCTTTCATCATTGTAATTTTTTTTTTATCTTTTCATATACTTACATTTTGATAAAAAAAGAAAACACTAGGAAGAATGGAAATAAGGTATTATATAAACGGGTAAGTCTTGTACAATAGGTCATTTGATGAAAATTTACTAAGATGTTTAAGTGAGTTTAAGCTAATAAAGCCTTGTAAGAAGCACACAAAGGAATTTATATCAAGTGGACATATGATGGCAAGATAAATACAAAAAGTAAAAGTATTTTTGGATAATTATGGAGAAAGTTTGCATAACATTTATCCAAAAATGTCTTAAGTATGAGTTGTATAGTGACAAAGTTAATGCATCTTTTATGCCTTTGTTCAATACGGTATCACTTTGGCCTTTTGCAATGTGAGGAAAAGATGAGATTGGATAGATTAATAAAAAAAGCCCAGCAATGAGCATTGACTTATTCATGTAGTAATTAATTACTTTATGGGATGAGTAGAGGCATGTTCTTTTGCCTATATGACTCCAAAGGTGGTTAAGCGATTATTGGAGAGAAACTTGATTTATAGGTATAGTTTACCTAAAAGGATAGTAATTGATCATTCATAGGATTTCAATGGGAAGATGATCATAAATTCTATGCTATGTGGAAAATCAAACATTCTAATTTATCTCCGTATAGGCCAAAATTAAATGACATTGTTGAGTTGCTAATAAAAACATAAAAAAGATTACCTAATAAATAGTGGTTACTTACAAGGACTAATATGAATGACTTTCTTATGCTCTTCATGTATATTGAATAGCAGTAAGAACATCAATCGAGGCTACACCTTATCCACTAATATATGGAATGGAGGTAGTAATGTCATTAGTATTGGATATCCCTTCTTTAAAAGTTCTTATGGAATCTAAGTTTGAAAAGGCTGAATGGGATATGATATAAATAGCTAAATATGATCAATAAGAAAACATTAACGATAATTTATCATCACCAGATGTACTAAAGAAGAATGACTAAAGCATATGACATAAAAGTTTAACCAAGGGAATTCAAAAAAGAAGATCTCATGTTAAGAAGAATTCTACCACTACCTAGTAAATATCATAGTAAATGGGCACCTAATTATAAAAGTCTTTATTTAGTAAAGCAAGCATTCTCAAAAGAAACACTAGTATTGATAGGAATGGATGAAGAAGATTTGATTAGGCTAGTGAACTCTGATTCTGTAAAGAAATATTATCTATGATGTCTAAGATTTTATCAAAATAAAGTTTTAGCTAAGAAATATTATGGATTTTTGACCAATACCAAAGTACCCATAAACTTTGTAGCCTTGTATGATCTCATATGCTCAACTCACTTTTTTTACAAAAAAAAAAAAAAATATCCTTTCCCCAATTGAATTTTGAAAATTTGAACTTACTTTTAACTAGAAAAATAATTTGATGTTGGTTTAAAATAAAACTTTGACATTCTATAGGATGACAAATAAATCAAGCAATTCGCTTTTTGAAGTGTCCATTGTTCATGAAATTATGAAATGCATATGTTTACAACATCCAAAACAATACAACTAGATAAGGTCAAAGTTTATTTGTTTTAGTTGTTTGTGCTTGAAATAAGGAAATACCATCTTTGTTATATCCCCTCACTTTCAAAATAAATAAATACTTTATGCTCCCTTATTGAGTCTGAATAGATTTTCTTTCATGAAAAAAACGACCAAGATCACACCTTATACTGGGGGCAAGTGAAAGAGATTGTGAATAAATGCAAGCCTATATTTCAAATTAGGTGAGTATGCATGCTTATCATTCAACCCTATAACATTGCATGATATTTTTTAGAAAAATCCTAGATGGATTCCAAGTAAGTATTGATAAGTCCAAATCACTGAAAAAGTTAACCTTAAGCCATGATGTCAGTGAGAATTTTAAGACCAACAATTAGGAAATGCTAGGAGATCCTGTAGTTAGGTAAAATTATTTAACATACTAGGTAGGTAATATCTTATAATGAGACCATTGTTGAAATCACTTTTATGTATTTCATAAATGAATAAATCACCTAGAACAATTAAACCATTTTTGAAAAGTCTTTGACTTTCTCACTGATGCATAGGTCAACTGGAACAATTAGACTATTTTTAAAAAGTCTCTAACTTTCTCGTTGACAGGCAAGTTAACTCAAACAATTAGACCATCTTATAATGAGACCATTGTTGAAATCACTTTTATGTATTCACAAATGGATAGTTCACCTGGAATAATTAGACTACTTTTGAAAAGTCTTTGACTTTCTCACCGATGGGTAGATCAACTGGAACAATTAGACTATTTTTGAAAAGTCTCCAACTTTCTCGCTAATAGGCAAGTTATCTAAAATAATTAGACCATTTTTGAAAAGTCTATGACTTTCTCACCAACAGGCAAGTTGTCTAGAATAATTTGATATATTTTTTTAAAAAAAGTCTATGACTTTCTCACCGATAGGTAGGTCGCCTGAAACAATTATACCATTTTTTTAAAAAATCTCTAGCTTTTACTAGACAGGTCACCTAGAACAATTAAACAACTTTTAAAGTCTTTGATTTTCTCACCAATAGACACATCGCTTGTAAATTTAAACTATTTCTGAGAACCCTTAAATACTTACAGGAAAGTCACCTCTCAAATGACTATTTTTGACACTTCACAAAGTGGAATCTCTTTCTTTCTTTATATGCTTACTATATAAAACATTTTATAGGACTATATACCATAAGTTTTGTAAAAAGAGGGTAATTGTTATAATCTAGTTTTAAATCTTTTTTATTTCTTATTTTTAGGGGTTTATATTTGAAATTAAAAGATCAAGAACTACTTTTAATCAAAAGATTGTTCTATCAAGTTGTGAAAAATAGAGACTATAATGTGTTTTTGTCCTTATCTCTTAATCTTTAATTTGGAAAAGATTATTATGATAATGTTAATTAATCATCTTTATCTTCATATTTGAATTTGAATTTTAATCTAAACTAAAATCCAAAAATAAAATGAGTTTGATTGAGACTTTGTTTCTTATATGCTATAAGACTCTTGCATCATAAATATAAAACATAATGCATCCAAAAAGAGGAGGAGGAACTAAAGAAAATACTTAGAGATATTAAAGTGACTATAAGGAAATAAACACAAACAAAGATTAAGGACAAAAGATAATCAAATTAAACAACACAATTTATCTCCACTCCATCCCTCACTCTAACACCAACACCAAGTAAGTTATTTATTTTATTTTATTTTCAACATTATTATTTTTTTATTCTAATCCTAAACACATTTTGGTCACTCCTTACCAAACTGGAAATCTCGACAAAAAACAAGGCATCGTGAATTAATTTATGCTAACTTTAGCCAAGCTTAAAGCAAGCATGAATTAATTCACACATGCTAAATTTTTTTATTAATTTTTTTTATTAAAATTTATTTCTTTTTTCATTTATTTAATACCCTATACATAGAAAAAAGAAGTTAAATGCTATATTTTTTTTATCTGTGATAAAATACTTTTAAAAAAACAATGTAATGCAATTAGATATCATAAAACAAAGCTTTGATTTTCATGAAAAAAGTCTAAAAATTTATGTATATTTTAAAATTCTTTTATTTTTATTTTTCCCACTTTATAACAAGTTTACAAAGTCCATTAAGATTTTTTCAAAATCAAAAAACCATTTGAGCTAATATTTCCAAATTTTCAATATTTATCTTACAATGTTAGAGTCGTAAATATTTATATTCATCAATACATGTATTGAATATATACCTAATATTCACTAATATCAAAGTTACAATTATCAGCATTAGAATAAGAAATTACTCGCACCCCCAAATATTCACTGATACCAAAGTCAAGAATATCATACTCTTCTTTATGGAATACTTTCCAATACTAGAGTTAAAAATAACTTTTTAAATATTTACTAACACCAAAGCTAGAGATAACATATATTTATTTCATGTAATATCTACCAACGTCAAAGTTAAAAGTATTTGCTGTTAAATATTTAGTAATACTAGAGTTAGAAATATTATAGTTAAACAATTAATAACATAAAAACAATAACCCTTAGCAATTTAAGGTGAAATCCATGATGCAATCTATCTCAGGTAAGACGTTTAATTTTAATATCTTTTTTTTTATATAATCAGTCTCATATCATAAATCTCTGTTAACCGATTAGAATTTCTAGTGATTATAATATTAGGTGTTAATTTTGACATTTTCCTTTAAAAATAATATATATGCTCTATCAAAATTCTTTTTTTTTTTAACATTGTTGGAAAGTGAAGTATGAAAATTATTATTTTTTAAATTAAAATTATAACAAAATTGACCCTTTAAATATTCGATGAATTATAAGTCATCTGAATAATAATTCGTTAGTGCAATCCATTCCCATTACATTCTTATAATAAATTCAAGATTATATTTAATCAAATATGAAATAATTCCTCTCATTATAAAAAATAATAAATCTCGTTTTTTTTATTATTATAATAAGATTTGGATTGATTTGTAGAATTCATTTCATATTAAATGTTGGTGAATAATATTATTTAGATATATAATAAAAAATATTTTTAAAGTATTTTTTGCAAGAATATACATATGTATATATATATATATATATGTTATTTTTTATAGTAAAAAATTAAATTATTTAAAAACAAAAAATATATTTTTTTCAATATTAAGATAAAATTCAAATATATTAGGACCTAAAAATAAAAAATTAAAACATGACGAATGTTAAGGCGCGTGCGACGCTGTGCTTTCAACTGTTACTAATAGATAATTATATATAAAAAACATC
This sequence comes from Salix dunnii, assembly GCA_015731905.1. Classification (NCBI taxonomy): domain Eukaryota; kingdom Viridiplantae; phylum Streptophyta; class Magnoliopsida; order Malpighiales; family Salicaceae; genus Salix; species Salix dunnii. The sequence continues at coordinate 5,579,695 of CM027676.1, forward strand.
TAAAGTAAACTTCCCCTTCCCCACCAAATATCGTAAGATTCTTACCCCCCAAACACTCCCTTAGTCCACCGATTCCCTCCCTGTTCTCCCCCTTCTTCCTCTCTCTCCAGATCTTTCTTTTCTCTACCAATTTTTTTTGCCGACTTTTCCTCCCAACCTAAACAATCCTCATTTTTTTTTTTTTTTTTTATCAATTCAAATTAGGGTTTTTTAATAAAAAAATTCGTATTGACCTGTTAATCATCTCCTTATTTCAATTTTGTTATTTTATTTTATTTTTTCTGGAGAAAATCGGAACGATGGGTTCTCAGAGTCCAAACGGTACGGCGGCGAAGATGTACGGAATCACGAAACCCATCTCCATCGCGGGGCCCACTAAACCTGATCTCTATCGAAATGCAGAATTAGAGAAGGTAATTGGTAATTGTTTATCTATATTTTTTCCAATTGCTTATTATTGATTTGCTATGATTTTATTGATAGTTTTTGGTTGATTCGGGTTTAAACGAGAGCAAAGATGAAACTACTAAGAGAGAAGAGGTTCTAGGACGTATCGATCAGGTAATGATCACATAAATTTGTATTGATTTGTTTATTTATTAATTGGTAAGATGATTTAATTTTTTTTGCTGCTGTTTTTGTTTTTTAGATTGTAAAAGGCTGGGTTAAGCAATTGACGCGTCAGAGGGGATATACTGATCAGATGGTAGAGGAAGCGAATGCTGTTATTTTTACTTTTGGGTCTTATCGTCTCGGGGTGAGTTATTGTGATATTATTATATTATTATTTGTGCTTCTGAGATCAATTACTTTGTTCCTGTTTGGTTTTCTGTATTTATTTCTGCGGAGTTATATGAGTGGTTGAATGTTCTTATAGGTTGTAATGTGTAGTTTTTAGCTGAATTGAAAATTGCGATTAGATTAGCAAATCAGAGAACAAAATGGGTTCTGGATATTTTAAATTTGTCAATGAATGGAAGTCATGATAAAGTTAGGAAATTGTCACTATGTTGACCTCTTATCCCAAGCATGAACCTTCTATATTCTTGCTTGAGGCACCTGGCTGCAAGTGTTTCCTTAGCATGAATCTATTGTAGTCTTGCTCAGGCCACCTAGCTGCAAGTGTCCTTGGCAAATACCTAGACAGGTGGTCCTCTGCTGAAATGCTTTGTTCTGTCTCACTCAAATCCTCTGGGGTTGAGTTGCAATCAGCACTCATTTTGTGTGGGGTAGTCAATCCCTAGCTAATACTGTGGTTAAAGGATGCAGGCATGTCTACCAGATGAAACAAGTGGTTTTTTTTAGAAAGCATTCTATAGGACACTAGACTATGTAGGCTGTTTTTCCAAATATCTTGTAATCCCATATTTCTGTTACTTCAGTGATCTAATTACATTATTGGTTTGCATCTATTTTCATAATTACTATTTTAACAGGTGCATGGTCCTGGGGCTGACATAGATACCCTGTGCGTTGGGCCTTCTTATGTGAATCGAGAGGTGATGCACAAATGTGGCTTATTTTCTTTAAGTTCTAGGGTGTTTTGACTGATACTCTTTAAGCTATTTTTCAGGAAGATTTCTTTATTATCTTGCATGATATACTGGCTGAAATGGAAGAAGTCACTGAACTTCAACCAGTTCCAGATGCCCACGTCCCGGTCATGAAGTTTAAATTCCAGGGAATATCAATTGATCTTCTTTATGCAAGCATATCCCTTTTGGTTGTTCCCGAAGTAAGCTCCCTAGTCTTTGAAATATTCATGTCATGCATATTGGTATATGGGATCCTCAAACTATTTATTTGAGATACACTTTAACATTGGGAGTGTCTTTTTGTATGTTTTTGATAAACTTTCAAAGTTGAGACCCACTTCTCCCATCCCCTTCTATAACCATAACCAATAGTAAATACTTTAAAGAGCATGTGGGATGACATTCTTGTAGGCATTTGTATAGTATCGTTGAAGAGAATTATATATATATATTGTGGATGGATTGCCTTTTAACAGCCAGTATTACTGCTTATGTGGCATATTGTCTGTTCATCTAATCCTTCTTAGCTGACTCGGTCTTGTCAGTTTCAAGTTCTACTATTTTTTTCTCCTGTCATGAGCTTTGGCAGTCAAGTCTGGACTATGGAGTTTCTGATTTTTATGATTTGATGCATTTTAAAATTGCAAGTACTGCTTTTGTAGCCTGTTCAGTTTGATCTGGAAATAATTTATTAACAGGACCTGGACATCTCCAATGGTTCTGTGCTCTATGAAGTTGATGAGCAAACTGTTCGAAGTCTAAATGGGTGCAGGGTTGCTGATCAAATCCTTAAACTTGTTCCAAATGTTGAGGTGACCTATCATATTCTCTTAACTTATTTTATTCAAGTGCTTCATTGATTTGACAGTCATTTGACCATTAAAAATATTGTAGCACTTTCGGACAACACTCAGATGTCTGAAGTTTTGGGCTAAAAGGCGAGGTGTTTATTCAAATGTAAGATTATTGGGAATCTTGACAAGTTTTTTCACTGCAATTGCCATTTCACACCAAAATATGGTTTTCATATCCTCCTTAAACATGTAGGTCACTGGTTTCCTAGGTGGAGTAAACTGGGCTCTTCTAGTTGCTCGAGTGTGCCAGCTTTATCCTAATGCAATTCCTAGTATGCTAGTCTCTCGGTTCTTCAGAGTTTATACACAATGGCGTTGGCCGAATCCTGTGATGCTGTGCTCAATAGAAGAAGATGATCTTGGGTTTCCTGTATGGGATCCTCGCAAAAACCCCTGGGACCGGTTTCATCTTATGCCAATAATAACTCCTGCATATCCTTGCATGAATTCTAGCTATAATGTGTCTGTAAGTACTCTTCGTGTTATGACAGAGCAATTCCTAAGTGGTAACAGGATATGTGAGGTGAGAGCACAAGTAATAACCTTTTCTCCTTTACTTTCCTGCATCATGCTACTGATGCCTTTTGCTTTCACTCAATTCTCTATGCAGAAGATTGAACTGAACAAGGCACAGTGGAGTGTTCTTTTTGAGCCTTATCTTTTCTTTGAGTCATACAAAAATTACCTACAAGTTGACATAGTTGCAGCAGCTGCTGCTGATTTGCTAGCATGGAAAGGCTGGGTAGAGTCTCGGCTTAGACAACTTACCTTGAAGGTACACATCTTTCCCTTATACTCTTGTTGCAAACTTGTACACTTCTCTCAGTTTTTGGCAATGTTCTCTAACATAGTGGTGAATGTTTTTGTTTTTTAAGACAAAGATCAAACAAAGTATGACAGCTATGCTTGCTTCACTAATTGTCCTTTCCATGTTTCATTCTCAGATAGAGCGGGACACCAATGGGATGCTGCAGTGCCATCCTTATCCAAATGAGTATATAGATGCATCCAAGCAATGCCCACACTGTGCTTTCTTCATGGGCTTGCAGAGGAAAGAGGGAGTGACTGGTCAGGAGGGCCAGCAATTTGATATACGGGGAACTGTTGACGAGTTTAGGCAAGAGATAAACATGTATATGTTTTGGAAACCAGGGATGGATATATATGTCTCTCATGTTCGTAGAAGGCAGCTTCCAGGCTTTGTTTTCCCTGATGGGTACAAGAGATCTCGACCATCACGTCATAACAACCAGCACGCTAGCAAAACTAGTGAAGATGCTGCTCGATCTCAGTCTGGGTCTGCTGAGAGACATGGTAAGCGGAAAAATGATTGTGAAATGGAGGATTGGAAGCCAGAGAAACCAAAGAAACAGGCTTTTTCTAGCCCATTAAGACAGCAGTCTGTTTCTCCTTCAAGTAGTGCTAGTAGGTCTGGTGTGGCATCTCTGGCTAGTTCGTGTGAAGGTGTTAAATTAGGGTGTTCAACAATTGGGGACATTGGTAGCAACTGTGAGGATGTTGCTAGCAACTCTGAGGTTAGGTCATCTAGTGGGCAGTTGGTTAGTGAAAAAGATGGTTCGGGTGATGGCATGCAGCTTGGTGAAACTGTCTTTCAGGATTTGCCATTAAGTAGACAGATCTCTATGGATGTACATGATTCACCAATAGTTAGGAATGAGCTAAAACCAGCTAATCATATGAATGGCATAGAGCCAATGGAATCGATGGTTAGTCCACAGGAAATACCAAATTTTGAAACTGGGGAAAAACATGAGATTGGTGTAAATAACAAAATTTCAGGTCTGGGGTCAAACTTTATGGAGAATGGCTCTTCCAGAAAACTGTTAAATTGGGTAGTGGGCACTAGTCGAGCCATGGAGGTTGACCAAGAGCTTGTCAAACCATGTAGTCAGACAGCGGTTGTAGAATATGCTGACAGCGTTATAAGTTCACATTCTGGCACTCAGAACCTCAACTGCGAGGTGAGTTATTCTGTTTGAAGATTTTGGATTAAAGATTGTTGTGGATGGTTGTGGCAATACTGGAAGTTCTGGAGATAGTGAGACAAGGGATCTTTTCAGGGTAATGTATGCGCTGTGGATGAGGATTTGCTTTTGGAAAGTGGATGTTTAAACATGAGCCGAGTGTTGCAAAAAGGCTTGCCAGAGGAATTAGAGGTTTAAAATCTAATTTACTGCTTTGCTTTACTATTGTTTGCTGAAGAATTTTCTGCATCTACTCATTGCGTTGCCTGTTCATTCTTTCTTTCCTTATTCTCTCCCCATGGAACTAGGTCACTGTGAGAATGACACTGCTTGTATGAAAATTTTATTTGAGGAAAATCTTGCTTTTGAAAACCAGAAATATGCTAGAGACCTCCAGCCTTGTAATTCTTTCAAGTAGAAAACTAGGACCTAATGTTGATTGGTTCCATGCAATGAGATCTCTATCAGGGCAGATCTAAAATTAGCAGATGAATTCAAACATTTGAGCTGTGATTGTATATGCTAGGTTTCCTTTTTGTGCAACTACTGTAAGGTTCTATAATTAATACTTGTTTGATAGTCTTATCAAGCTAATTGTTTTGCACAGAATATCTCCTAACTGGTGCTTGTGTGGTGGCAGGTCCTGCTCCACTATAAGTGCTATGTTTCCAGTAACTGTGCTTAAGAACATTGACCATGTTTTGTGTTCATCAACCCTTCCTTTAGTCTTATCTCTATTATATTGTCAGGAAGCTAAGTTGCCTTTCTTCTGCTGTATTATGTAGCCAAAGAATGCAATTGGGAAAGTCGTAAATTCTCAAGACGGTGCTAGGTCAGAATCCTTGCAGAAGCCAATGATAAGGCATGCAGTTTGAAACCCTGAATTTCATTATGTTATTCATGGTATCTTTATGCTGTCCTGTTTGGTTGTTGCATGTCTCTTTTTTTTTGCAGGTTGAGTTTGAAGTCAACTGCATAAAAATTAGGAAGGCTGAACATTTAAATGAGATTTCTGTTCATAAAGGGGAGGACCAGCGACTTGGTAAGTGAAAAACATTAATTGCTGGCATTCGTCATGGGTTCTTGGTGTGTTTGGCACTATCACGTGGACTGGGACAGGTCAGCCATGAATTAAATTGTGAATATCTCGGTGGTTTGACCACCATGTCTTGGGTGTGTTTGTTCTACTTGCTGTGGTTGGAAGAAGCAGTGAACTTGCTGGAGCAAGAAGCTGTTGAGCATTCTGGTGCTTTGATGACTTTGTGCGCTGTTATAGAGTATATGTGGTTTCCTAGTGGGCGTGGGAAATTCACTTAGGCCAGTTTCTTGTTTTCATGCTACCTGGAAGCAATTATACTGCAAACAGGATCAACTGTGTGATTTGTAAAGGTTTTTTTTTTTTTTTTTTTTGTCTGTTGAATTCTTGAGATGCAAGTTCTCTCCCATCAACCTTTGGAAATGGACAAATTTTGGCATGTGCTGCGAATATCTGATGCAGTTTGGTAGGTTTTTCTCTTTTAACATGAACAAGTGTTGTGGAAGGGTTTTACCAACTAGTACTCGACAAGATAATATACTCAGGTACCCAAGCAATAATCTATGTTTCACTTCAATAAATAAGATCCGGTTATGCAGCCGTGAATTAACCACCATGTGTCTGAATTAAAAGGTGTTGAATTGCCGTTTCATCACAACAATCAGAAATAAGGGGCTGCTATCAATAGCTCCAAAAGAAAAAAAGAAAAAGAAAGGGCTGAGCTGTGATACATCCATCATACGCTGTAAACTAAGCCACCATCATCTGCTACCGCGTCTGCTGCTTGAAAGACAAGTAGCATTTCCAAGAGAAGGAGAAATATCAAACTCAGAAGCTGTCTTTTTCTCACCATTATTGGCTGGAGAACATCGGCGCAGAATCTCCAAAACATCTCTTCACAGGAGGTCTGGTGGATGGCAAGGTGTGGGTGCAAATGAGTCCCAGGTCGAATACAGTGGTCATCTCTTGCAAGAAACACGATTCCTTAATCTCCCGGTCAAGGCTATTAAAAATAGGCTTCCCCTGTCCGAACTGCCGCCACCCCCATTCTGCAAGGCTTGTATGCTCATCATCTCCGCCATTAGGTTCTCTTCCGGTCGCCAATTCCAGGAGTACAACTCCGAAGCTATACACCGATTTTCTCGTTCACTTTTGTTGTATAGGCATACTCTGCAGTAAAAATGAGAAACAAGTGGCAGCTTTAAATGGTTTGATCTGAAAATTCTTAGAGGTGGAATAAAATGATCAGTCAATACTATGAAGACGTCAAATGCTCTTACCAGGAGCAATATAACCGAAGGAACCTGCTACAGAAGACATGGTATGAGCGTCTCCTTGCTTGGCCAGTCCAAAATCTGCTATTCTGGGCTTGAATTCAGAATCCAACAAGATATTACTAGACTTCACATCTCGATGAACGATGGGAGTGGAGCAGTCAGGGTGCATGTAGCATAGGCTTTGTGCAGCTCCAATGGCAATTTGGAGCCTTGTGGGCCAATCCAAGACTGGATGATGGACTGAACATTCTCCAATCGATGAACTTCTCTTCTTTCCATGATGCCATTCATCAAGGCTATGGTTCTCCATGTATTCATAAACAAGAAGTTGATTTCTCACTTGAAATACAGCACAATAATTTAACCATGTTTGCATGCCTAATTGTTCCCAGTATCTGAACCTCTGCCGAAATCCCTTTCCAAGCTTATGATCCATTTCTTCGTAATTCCAAATCCTCTTGACCGCAACAAAGTCACCTGCACGGTTTATGGCAATCCGGTATACCTTCCCTGATCCTCCACTTCCAATCAGATTATTTTCTGTCAAATTTGCCAAAATATTTGCTTCTGTGAAGTCCAATCTCTGGAATGAGGTCAGCTTCCACAATGCTAGATCACGTTTTTGCTTTCTTCTCTGGTAGTCCCTAACCATAAACAGGGTGACTATAATAGTGACAAACAAAATGGTCACAGTAAGAACCAGAATCAAGGAAAGAATTTTAGAGAAGAGTGTTTTTGAGTCACGACGTTTGGAATAGCAATCTGGAAGATTCAAAATTGGATAAATAACACAGAGTTCAGAATTTTTCAAGAAGCTATTGTCATAGGCAAGGTTATTAAACTGATCTGGGATTTTTCCGGATAGATTATTGGAGGACAAATTGAGGAAAATAAGTTTCAACTGACCGAATTCAGGAGGTATTTCACCAGAGAAATGGTTTTTAGATAAATCTAAATCAAGCAGGTCAGGTAAAGACCCAATCTCCTTTGGGATCTGGCCAGAAAGTCCATTTCTTGAGAGATTCAAACTAGTCAAAGATTTCCAAGATAGTATCTTGGAAGGGAGTTGACCTGAAAACTGATTCCCGTCAAGCAGAAGATTTGAAAGGTGGGGCATACTCGTTATTTCCAATGGAATTTCACCAGTAAACCAATTGCTGCTCGCCTCGAAAACAACCAAGTTAACCCAGCTAGAGACTCCATGATGAATTGGACCGGAAAATCTGTTGTTATTTAGTTCACACCTTGACAGATTCCATGCCAGTTTGCTTGGAAGTCCACCCGAAAAGGAATTTTCACTTAACATCAAGTAAGTCATATTGAAGGCTGTCCAAATACCTGCAGGTATCTCGCCTGAAAAGTTGTTGCTGTAAAGTCGAACCGTGCGCAAACTGTTGCAATTTCCAAGAGATTGTGGTACCTGACCAGAGAGATTGTTTTCAGAGGCAACTACACCCTGCAAGACACCTCCAGCACATAAATTTTCAGGCAGTTGGCCACTAAATTGATTGGTTGAAACATCAAATTCTTCAAGTGTTGAATGAAGGCCCATTTTTGGTGGCAAGAATCCACTCAAGTTGTTGGCGAAAACCTTTAATGTTCTCAACTCAGGAAGAAGGCATATACTTGCTGGTACCTCACCAGACAAGTGATTTTCAAAGAGATTCAGAAGTTGCAATTTCTTCAACTTGCTAAAATCTTCTGGAATCGAACCATTCAATTGGTTCATTGCAAGATCAATCTCCACCAAACTCAACGTTTCAACAGTCTGAGGTATCTCACCAGACAAATTTTTAAAGAGATACAAATTAGTCAAATTCTTCAACAAAAATAACCCATCAGGAATTTTACCCTCTAAATCGTTTCCAGCTAAATCCAAGTGCACAAGACTCGAAAGATTGGTCAAACTCAGGGATTTCACCGATCAAATTAGCGAGTTTCATCCACAAAAGCCTCAACTTCTTTAACTGACCAAACTCCACCGGAATTGAAGAGGGCACAAAATCAATAAACGCCAATGCCCTTTCTTCAAGATTGGACAACCTACCAATCTCCTTAGGAAATGTATCGTTGAACTGATTTTGATGCAGAAACAACGTTCGCAACTCCGTCAAGTTGCCTATCTGTGGTGGAATATTGCCAGTGAAGTTGTTACCCTGAAGGTATAGATACCCTAGACTTGATAATCTATCAATACCATCAGGTATTGAACCAACAAAATAATTTTGAGACAAGTCCTGAAAGATATCAAGATTAATTCTCACCACGATACTCTCCCTTAATTACTACTCATTGATCTCTCCGTGATATATGTAAATCTCTCCATGATATCTGTAATATTTTATACTGTTTTTAGAATGATTAGATTACCATGTATAGGCGACAATCACTCTTGTAATCTTCTATATATATGAATAATAACAAAGGCAACAGTAGGTCAGCTTTTCCTACAAGTCCAATTTCTCAAGCTTTGTACAGTTGTACAAAACTTTTGGAAATCCTCCTGGAATGTAGTTCCAATTCAGGTTGAGATATGTCAGGTTTTTCAGGTCACAAACTGATGCTGGAATTGTCTGTGTAATGTTTTAATTACCAAGTTCAAGTCCAGCCACCGTGCCCTCGACACAGTACACGTCTGGCCACTCACACGGTGAGGATGATGAGTTCCAGGACTGAATGGACGATATTGCCAAGTTGTTGTTTCAGGTTTAGGAGGATAGTTTTTTCCGCGTTGACATTTTGGGAAATTACTTCGAAGGGCTGGGAGACTATGACTAGAGTGGAGAGGAGTAGGACGGGTAGTTTGGACATTTGGAATGGTTTCAGGTGGTTTTTCCGGTTGAGTGTATTTTGCCGGGGAAGGGGGTGGGTTAACGGCAGGTTTCGAAATTTGGTTGGCATTTGGCAAAGGAAGATGAGAAGAAATGTTGGCTATATACATTTGTGGTGGGCGAACTGACATTGAGAGTCACTATAATGAATTACATAAGCACCATTGCTCAAAGTGATTGGAAGAGGAAAGTTCTGGTGGATGAATGATTACCTAGCTGGGGTAATGATTTCAGAGTCCACTTGGTATGAAGAATTTCTTGATTAACTTGCTATAGTTGCTAGACACGACATAGCCCACAACAATTCAAATACGATGATACGGAGGAAAGCCCCATGTTTTCATGTTGTTCTTATTCTGGGTTTGGCTGTAAAAGTGAACAAACTTCCGGTTGTTTTATGCTGTTCTTATTCTGGGTTTGGTTGTAAAAGTAAACAAACCTCCGGTCTTTTACCATTACTCCCCTGATGATGTTCTTTGTTGACTGAAGCACTGAGCTCTTTAAGGATAAAAATAATTCTCTAGTTATTGGGGATGGGGTTGCTTATGGATGGTATTGTAAGAGGAGAGAGCTGGTCCACCAGAGGTCAACTCTTTCATGGTGGTTTTTACCATCAATTCGAAAATATTTTCTTTTATATGAATGGCCGAATATGTTTGCTTTGTACGCGGACATGTGCTAAACCGCACTAGTTTATCTATCGATATCTATTGAACTTGTTTTTTTAAAATACGGATTGACTAAATGGAATAAGATATATTTTATTTTAATAATAATAATAATAATAATTTGATTAGATAACTTAGAAAAAGATACTTACAAAAAACAATATAGCTCAAATCTTAGTCAATTAAATATAAATGGTCAAAATTGAGGGAAAAAAAGTCATAAACAAATTTGTATCAACTCGAACTAATATGATAAACTTGTAACCTGGATAATAAGGGTCAAATCAACATGAGTTAATTGCTATTTGTGACTTAAGTTATGAGATAAAGATAACTCATTAAAAAAAATTAAGAAAGAAAAAATTATTTTTTAAAAAATCAATGTCAAATAATAAAATAAAACAAAAAAAAATCAAATCATATTAACTCGTAATATGAATTATTAGATCGAAAGCTAAAGGTGTACAAAACAATCAGTCCATCAATAATAATATTTGTATTATCTAATCCCACCTGATCCATTATTGGATAATGACGATATTAAAGATAATAATGACTAAAAAAACCTAAGAAATGAATATCATGAGTTTGATGGATGGTTGAGATTTTTAAAACTCAGTCAACCCGACCCCACCTCAATGATCCATAATTACAAACTTAATTTGTTGCTATATGTTTATGTTTTGTCATTTTTTCACGATCAATTATTTCATTTTATAAGCTAAATTATGAGTCAAATGATGTAGCCTAAATTATTTTTTGCAACTTAAAATAAAATATGAGCTAATTTATTTGCCAATGAAGACATTAAGCTGACAGCCATTAGGCTACTAGTACAAGGAAATAATCAACTCTAGCAAGCCAACCACTAGTGAAGGAATTCACTGGCACCCCTACAGCTGCTAGTGACATAAGTAGTGCTGACCATTGCTAGTGCTCGTGAAAAAAATTCAACTGACACTTATAGGCTGCTAGTGCAAGACCATGACTGGCGTTGACTATTGCCAGCACTAGTGAAGAAGGTAATTAACTGGTAGTCCTTCGGCTATCAGTGTAAGACCATGACTAGTGCTGATCATTGCCAATGCTAGTGCATGAAGATAATTAACTGACAGTCCTTTGGATGCCAATGCAAGACTATGACCACCTCTCTTCATTACTAGCATCAGTGCAATAAGATAATTAACTAGTAGTCCTTAGGCTGTCAGTGCAAGAAAATAATTAACAACTATTACAGATCTTTGTAACAGCTATAAGGACTGCAAGCTGCAACCATTATATTTATTGTAATGGCTACCTATATAATTCACTACCCTAAGGGTCAAAACCCTTTGGGGGGATATGTCTTCACAACCCTAATAGGCTTCTGACAATTCTTTTGGGTTGCGGGCTTCGACTTGCAGCAAATAAAAAAAGGCTTTTGGCTTAAGCCAACATAGTTTTATTAATGTTGTGGGCTTTGATTTATAACAAACTCTGACCCATAACTAGGTTGTCCTATCCAAAAGAGACTAGTATGATCCGAGTTAGACCAACCCGGTCTAATTGTCAATGTTTACAGTCAAAGTTAACAGTTGACTTTGACCATTGACATTATATATTAAAAAATATAAATTTATTTTTCAAATATTGGTGTATTGATATATATTTTGCAATGAACTAATTAAAATAATATTTTATCAAAGTGACCTCTCTTATGGACATTAATTTTGTTTTGAAATATATATGGTTGTGTGTATAAAATTAAATTTATGTGAATATTGATTGGTCCAAAGGAAGTTCAATATTTAAAAGAATTGCATATGCACCTGTTGTAATCAATATATGATGGTTATTTGGTTTTATATATGAATAATTAATCAACCCAAAGGAACATTTATTTTGACATGTTCTTATTATCAATGTTTGATTACTACATTAAGATATCATTTACAAATTTATCTTTTATCTAAGGATAAACTATTAATGAAGTGCTCGATATCTTAAGATGGAATTTATCTTTATTTGAATTATTTTTTATCTTTAGATAAATCTTATACATGAGTCTGCTTTAATTGTTGTTGCACTCATTTCAGCTATTAATCTTGATATTATTACTATTAGTATCAACTTTATTTCTATGTTTAATGGCTCTAACTTCAAGTCTTGGAGAGAAAATCTTTTGATAGTTCTTGGAGTTATGGATCTAAACCTTACTTTAAAGATTAATTCTCTCCCACCTCTTTCAAACGAGAGCACCTCAAATGAAAAGAGGGATATAGAAGCTGAGAGAAATCAAATCACATGTGTGTGATGATCATGAAAAAAGTCAATCCAAAAGCATTCAGATACACAATGTCTAAATAAATCACTACAACTCAAAAATTATTTGTCAATATTGAAAAGAGATTTTATCAAGAATTAAAAGGCTGAAATAGGTGTGCTCTTGACAATTCTCATTTTAATGAAGTATAAGGGCAAATGCAATGTAAGAGAGTATATCTTGGAGATGTTTCATCTTGTGTCCAAGCTAAAAGCACTTCAATTTGAACTCTCTAAGGACTTATTAATGCACCTAGTTTTAATATCTCTTATGACACAATTTAAGCAGTCTAAGGTGAGCTACAACTATCAAAAGGAGACTTGGTCTATGAATTAGCTCATCTCACATTATGTCCGGGAAGAGTAAAGACTTAAGCAAGATAAGACAGAGAGTACTCATTTAGTCTCAACCTTTAAAAACAAGGAAAAAAAGAGATAAAAATAAGAAAGTTGTGGGTATAATACCTCAAAAGAAACAACTAGAGAAATTTAATGATTTTATAGGTATTCGTTATTTCTTTTATGTTGCTGAAGGACATAAGAAGAAGCAATGCACCAACTATCATGTTTGGTGTGCTAAGAAAGGTATGCCTATTTTGGTTTGTTTTGAAGTTAATTTAACTTCGGTAACTAGACACACATGGTGGTTAGATTCTAGTGCAACAACTCTCATAAATGTGTTTTATGTAGGGCTACCTGAGTTACCGAAAGCCAAATGATATTGAAAGATACATCTATGCAAGCATTGACAAGACGGTTCAAGTTGAGAAAATTTAGATTATTGTTAAGGACTTAAATATATTTGGATCTTGATAAAACTTTTACTGTACTATCTTTTAGATGGAATCTGATTTGTATTTCTTCTTTGGACAAATCCCATTCTTTTGTTCATTCGGGAATGAAAAATTTAGTTTGTTTTATGATTCAAATTAGCTGGTTGCAATTATTTATATGGTTATGATAATCTTATTTGATTTATACCATTGCTTCATTTAATGAATCCATGCAATTAAGTACATGAGGTACCAAAAGAAATTAACTAATGAGAATTCAAGAGTATTATGGTACAAAAAGTTAGGTCATATATCTAAAATGAGAATAAAAAGACTTATGCCAAATGAAATTCTTGATCCCTTTGGTTTTATAAATTTTAAACTTTGTGTTAATTGTATTCTGGGTAAACAATCGAAAATAAGAAGATTTATAGCTAACATGACTTTGGACATCTTAAAACTCATACATATAGATGCTTGTGGACCATTTTCTTTGATTGCTTGGAATGGTCAACAATACTTTATAATGTTCATAGATAACTTTTCCAGATATGACTACGTATATCTTATAAGTGAAAAATCACAGTCACTAGATGTGTTCTAAAGTTATAGAGCTAAAGTTAAAAACCAACTCAACAAAAGGATTATAAGTGTCAGATCTAATCATGGTGGTGAGTACTATGGTATATGTTGATTCAGAAGAACAATGACTAGGATTGTTTTCTAAATTCCTAGATGAATACGGTATTGTCCATAGTACACTATTTGGGTTCACCCACTATGAATGATGCTGAAAAAACAATAGAACGTTTAAGAACTTGATAAGAAGTATGATTAGTCATTCTACCTTACTAGAATCACTCTGGAGAGAAGCACTTAAGACTGCAGCATATATCCTTAACAGAGTTCCAACTAAAGCCACTATTAACACCCTTTATAAGCTTAGAAAGGTAAAAAAAAACTTAGTCTAAAACACTTGCATATTTGGAGATGTTAGGTTGAGGCAAGGCCTTATATACCTAATGAAAGAAATTGGAATCTAGAACGATAAATTATTATTTTATTGCATACTTAGAAAGATCCAGGGGATACAAATTTTATGATCCCATAACTAAATTGATTTTCGAGATGAGAAATGCTCGATCCTTTAAGGTTGTTAAGTTTACGAGATAAGCTAAAGATAAAGACTTCGTATTAAAGAGAAATATGTTGATATTCCCATAGGTATATTAACATATGTAAAGAGCTAAGGATTTCATTTTTGACCTTGTTTAAGACAATGAATCAGGACAATGTTGAAGAACTTTCTATTCAAGAAATTATTCTTGAAGAACAACCTCGAGCACCTCAAGAATCCATGTCATTAAGAAAATCCACTTTAGAGAAGAGAAGTTCAATATTAGACTATTACATTGTATTTATCCAAGAACATGAGGTAGGCATTAGAGTGAAAGAAGATGATCCTATCACCTTCCATCAAGCCAATGGAAGTTCATAACTCTCAAAAGTGGATTGATGCTATGAATGAGGAGATGAAGTCCATGAAAGACAATAACATGTAGGATCTTATCCCTTTACCTGAAGGTGTGAAACTCATTGGTTGTAAATGGATATTCAAGACCAAGAGAGATTCAAAAGGTGATGTGGAGAAGTACAAGGCATGTCTTGTTGCAAAGGGCTTTTTACACAAAAAGAAGGCATCGACTATAAAGAGACTTTATCTATGGTATCTTTGAAAGAGAAGAACATTTATGGCACATTAAGAAAACTTTATGTCGGGAGACCCAAAGAAAATGGTTTGCAAACTTAAGAAATCCATTTATGGACTCAAACAAGCATCTTGACAATGGTATTTCAAGTTTTATCAAGTGATCATCTCGTTCAATTTTGAGATGAATTTGTTTGATGATTGTATATACCATAAGTTCTGTGGGAGCAAATATATTTTTCTGGTTTTATATATCAATGATATCTTTCTTGCTAATAGTGATATGGTTTTATTGCATGAAATCAAGAAATTTATAGGTAAGAATTTTGAGATGAAAGATCTTTGTAATGCCTCTTTATTTTTAGACATTCAGATACACTAAGATCACTTCCAAGTTATTCTTGGATTTTCACAAAATAACTATATCAAAAAAGGTCTCAAGAGATATGACATACAAGATTGTAGACCAGGAGATACCTTTATGCTTAAGAGAGACAAATTTAGTCATAATTAGTGCCGTATAAATGAGTTTGAGAAAAAGTAAATACAAAAGATTCCTTATACTTTAGTAGTAGGGAGTCTAATATATGCTCTCAAGTTTGTATGTATCTGGATAATGCATACATTATTAGGATATTGGACAGTTATTTAAGCAATCTAGAAATAGACCATTGAAAAGCAGTTAAACGGGTCTTGCGATACTTATAGAGAATAAAGGACTACATGCTTACATATTGGAGGTTGGCTAAGCTTGAAATCATTGGGTTTAACAACTCTGATTTTGCTAGATGCCAAGATAGTATGAAATCTATGTCAGGCTATATTTATATGTTGTAGGTGTTGTCTCCTAGAAGAGTGCTAAATAGTCACTTATAGACTTTTCCTCCATGACAACAAATTTCATAACAAGTTATAAGGCATCCAATCATGGAGTATGACTACGGAGTTTTGTCATAGGGCTACATATAGTGGATGATATTGAAAAACCACTAAAGTTATTTTGTAATAATAAATCAATAATTTTATATTCCAATAACAGTAGGAGCTCATCAAAGTTAAATTATATAGACATCAAGTTCTTAGTTGTTAAAGAAAGAGTTCAAAGTGAATAGTTATCTATAGAGCACATCGATACAAACTCCATGGCTGCAAATCCACTTACTAAGGGATTGTCATCCAAAATGTTTCATGAGCACACTACTATTATGAGTGTAACGACTCTGATTTTGCTAGATGCCAAGATAGTATGAAATCTATATCAGGCTATATTTATATGCTAGTTATAGGTGTTGTCTCCTATAAGAGTGCTAAATAGTCATTTATAGACTTTCCCACCATGACAACAAATTTCATAACATGTTATAAGGCATCCAATCATGGAGTTTGACTGCGGAGCTTTTTCATAGGGCTACGTATAGTGGATGATATTGAAATACCACTAAAGTTATTTTGTGATAATAAGTCAACAATTTTATATTCCAATAACAATAAGAGCTCATTGAAGTTGAATCACATAGACATCAAGTTCTTAGTTGCTAAAGAAAGAGTTCAGAGTGAATAGTTATCTATAGAGCACATCGATATAAACTCCATGGTTGCAAATCCACTTATTAAGGGATTGTCACCTAAAATGTTTCATTAGCACACTATTATTATAAGTGTTTTGGCAATTAATGATATTCGGTTTTAAAAAAAGTTTGTAATTTTAGATGCTTTTATAATATAGACATATTTTCAATTTATAGACATTTATGAGGTTATTTTCTGTAGAAATAAAGTTTTTGATTTATTTACACTCTGATTTTAGTATGGTTTGATCTCATTAAGGTTTAAGGGTGAACTAGTTGGAAATAGGTATGTTAAGATCATATTGCATGAAATTTCCATGCTATACCTCCAAATCATGATCTTTGTCATTTAATTGTATTAGCATACATGACTTTTAATAGGTTGAGTTATGATAATAATTATGTGTTTGGAGATTGTCAAAGAAAGTGAAGCCTAATTAAAACAAATATGCTAAGTATTTTTTATACAATTGAGCTTGTTGGTATATTTAATAGGGTGTGAATCTTTAATGTATAGATGATTATTTCTATTTTAGTGATGAACAACTCTTGAACATGTATTCAGGTACCCTTACGCTTAATTGTTTATATGCTCTTGATAATTCAACATGAATAATTTCTATATTGATTTCTGTTTATAGAAGTTTTGATTTGTTTCAATTTTATTCTTAGATGAAAATTGATTATATATTGTAGTTTCATTTTGGTCCTCATTTTTTTAATTTCCGGATTGGTTAAAAATCCTTAACATATTCGGTATCAAAGTTATAATTTGTTTCACTTTTATCCTTCAATTGAAATTGGTTAAATATTTTAGTTTTAGTGCAGTCCTCAAACTTTTAATTTCCGGTATGGTTTGAAATCGTTTAATTTTTTTGGTACCAAAGTTTAGATTTGTTTCAATTTTATCCTTTAAATTAAATTTAGTATAGATTTTTTTTTATTTCGGCATTTATACTTTTAATTTTTGATTTTATTTTAATGCTTTTATTTTTTTATATATATTTATGAAATGCTTGCTATTTTTGTCCATGCTTATATTCACATGCTTTTAATTTTTATTTTATTTTATTATTTTCTCTGTTATTAAGGTTCTAATTTAATATTTAAATTTTAATTTGTGCTGGTGATCATTGGAAAATTAATATTTA
The DNA here is from genome assembly GCA_015731905.1 of Salix dunnii. Lineage (NCBI taxonomy): Eukaryota > Viridiplantae > Streptophyta > Magnoliopsida > Malpighiales > Salicaceae > Salix > Salix dunnii. The sequence goes on from CM027676.1 coordinate 5,597,382, forward strand.
TTATTTTTTCTTATTATTTTTATTTATTATTCAAGTCAAATCATTTTTTAAAATTTAATATTATTTATTTTTGTTTGTCATTTATTTAATTCTTTAATTTCTTTTTTGTTAATATTTCTAGCTGTTAAAATTTCTAATTATTATAGATAAGATATTCAAAATAATGATGATGATTATTTGAAAGTTTTTTCTTATAAATATGTGAAACGAATTGTATATTTTGATATTTTTTTAATATTAATGCCCTAAATTATATATATATGACCTAAATTTTTTTTGGAAAAAATAATAATTTAATATCAGTTTTCTAAAATACTTTTAATATAATAATATAAAGAATAAATCTTATAAAATAAAATAATTTTTTTTAACAATGATTATAGCGTCATCGATAGAATGACCAATAATAATTAGAATATTAATTATTTATAATAATAACTATAATAATATGACAATATAACAATTATGATAATACCAATGAGAATAATTATTGAAATAATTTATCATTTGATCTTTTTTTAAAAAGGCTAGCTTTTATAGGTTTTTATGTATGATATTTCATATCTAATATCACATAAACGAAAAATATATGAAGTCAGACATAGACGATATGGGTGAGAAAATTAGGGCAAATTATCTACAATGAAAAAATATATGAGTGAATTGCCTTCCATGTTGCCGTAGCCATAAATAAGTTTTTTAACATGCAAAAAAATATTAATGGTCTTAGATTTTTTTTTTATAATCATAATAATAATAGCAATTGTTATTTATTATAATGATTATTGTGCTCTTAATGTTAATAATTATGGCTTTGATGATAAGAATAACAATGACTCATAAAATAATATATAAAATATCATTTATGACAAGAAAATTAATAATAATGCTAATTATAATTTTGATTAAATCAATAAAAATAAAGGTGTTGATTATCGTGTTGATTATCATGATAATAATTACAATAATGATGGTGATAATGATAATACTACTAATAATATTCAAAATATTGATTATTTACAATAATAATTATAATAACAACTATAATAATTGTGAAAGTTTAACATCAATTTAACAATTATAAGGATAACAATGAAAATAATAATCCAAATAATTCAATGATTGATGTTGTTTTTATTAAAAAATTACCTTTACAACATTTTTATGTATAATATTTTAGATCTACTATCACTTTAATAAAAAAAAGAGGCAACACATAAATAAAATGGGTAGATAAATTTGCTCAAGTTATCTATAATGAAAAGATATGCGAGTTACCTTCCCTGTGTTTCACTGCAGCCAAAAAGAATTTTTTAACATGTGAAAAAAATATTAACAATCCAATATTTATTTTTAATAATGCTATTGATGCAACCATATTATTTGATAGTTTCATCCATATTTACCTAGTTTTTTGCATATTTTTGTGTATAAACTACCTTTATATTCTTTGTTTTATGTTTTGAAGGTATTTTTGGATGAAAGATGCAAAAAGGAAGTAATTGGAGCTGATTGACAGATTTGACCTTCAGGCGGTATTTTGTGCAGAGTGGAAGCTCTAAAGATCGAAATGAAGTGATTCCAATGACATTCAAAAGCTAACATCCATAAATTTATGGAAAGCTAAGGAAAAAGAAATAAAATAAGGAAGATCATGGAAATCGCAGTCTTCAAAGTCAAATCTTGCAATCTGCCGATATCGACCTTTGTCCATTCCAACTTCAATATCTTGAGTTATAGAAGTCCGATTGATGCAAACTCAATTTTAGTGGATTCAGGACACAAAGCCCTATAAACGCTCAAACTTTTCGATCCAAACAATGTGATATGAAGGAGATATGAATTTTATAAGGGACAATGAAATTCTGCCAACTTAAGAAAGGACTATTTTGTAAAATAGATACTAGGGTTTTGAAGCATATATAAAGGAAGAGAGGAGCAAGGAAATTTCGGCCAGCAGCAAAGAAAACACAAATCTTCCTCCTTCAAACCCTAAATCATGTTTTCTTCCATCTTTTTATTTAGTTGTTCAATACACATGCAAGGCTAGACTCTTTCGCTTGGTTGCAAGGACACAGAAACCTTTAGATTTCAAGAACTGTGAGATCTATTTTTACCTCAATTTTTCAGTTTATATGATGAATATGTTTGTTCTCCTATGCTTATTTTCTTATGATTGTTTATTTAATTACTAAGAGTGGACTTGAAGTTATTGTTGTAGACAATTTATTGCTAAGTTTGATATCAAAACCGGAGTTGTGATATATGAACTTGTGAAGCAATTAAATTAGTAATTGTAGCGGATCTACGTTATTAATCTTAGGGAGAGCATTCAATCGAACTAAACATATATTACGGATAATTATGTTTCTTAATTGATCAATTTATCTAGTTTTTAATGCTGCCATTGAATCAAATTACTAGTGCGGACACTGTGGTTGTTTGATGGTTAGGGTAAGTTATAAGGCGGATTCATTAACGAACCAATTTTAAGAAGAGATAAATATTTAGAATATAAATTGATGTGTCATTTCCATGATTAGTTCTGATTTCTGTAGGTGGATATTGACTTGTGACCAAGGTTTGTTTTATTGATAAATTTTAATTTTATATAATTTTCACTTAGTTTGCTTTAGCATAGCCTAGACAACTTGCAACCCCCCCTAATTGAATAGCATATAACACAAAAAATCATAACTAAATCGTCCTCCTGGGATTGACTCTTTGCTTGCTCTATACTATCTTGTTTGATTTGTTTTAAGCTAGGGTAATTAATTTGTGCAACCGTGACATCGCAACAGCTATACATCTTAATGAAATAATCAACCTGCATAACTTTCAATTATTTAGTTTCTTTTGAATTTTAATCTCTTTGTGGATAATGTGTTAAAATAATTATAATAGTTATTTTAAACATATTTTTTTTGACAAATTGAGAATAATTATATATTTTGACGTGTTTAATATTAATGCCTTAGACTATATATATAAAAATGAACTATTTTTTTAGAAATATTAAATTATTTTAATCTCAATATTCTAATATCACATAAATTGAAAAATATAAATAATAAATCTTAAAAAATAAAAACAAATACATTCATTTCTTTTGATAGCAATGATGATAGTGACAATAATAGTATTGCCACTGATAATTAGAATATTACTTATTTGCAATAATGTTCATAATAATAATGATAATAATTATGACAATTTAGAAATCATAACAATAACAATGAGAATAATAATCAAAAGAATTCATTGGTCAATGTTATTTTTGTGAAAAATTACTTTTGTGGCTATTTTTATATATGATATTTTAGATCTCATATGACGTAAAAAAATATATATGAAGCCACATGTAGACAAAACAAATAAAAAAATTATGCAAAATTATCTAAAGTAAAAAAAATATACGAAATTGTTAATGATCCTACATTGTTTTTTATAATACTATACATCTAAGCTAAATAATCAACTTAAAAAATTTAAGATTATGTATTTTTTATATATATTTATTTTACTATAGGTAAGACATTTAGAATAATAATAATAATAATAATAATAATAATAATAATAATAATTTTTTTTTTTGGACTTCTTCCTTGAAAAATAGATAGGTCTAATTATATATTGTGATATTTTTTTTTGATATTAACATCTTAAAATATATGTAAAAAAATGAACTGACTTTTCTTTATAAATCTCACATTAATTTGATTTCAGTGTTTGAAAATACTTTTAAAATAATAATATGAAAAAAAAAAACTGAAAAACTCATCTTTAATAAATTTGTACAATCTACTGATTCAATAATTATCAAAATATTTGTCACAATAGCAACATTCAATCACTTTTAGGCGGAAAAAAACTCATTTCTAACAAATTCTATCTATTATAATTTTATTAATTAAATATTAGACTAATTAATTACAAGATGTAAAATTAATTAATTTCCTATACAGAAAAGGTCAGCTTAGCATATATACAAGCAAGTTTGTCAATACCGTTCCTATCGCCATTCCGGTTTTTCTATTGGTACGGAACATTTCAGTTTCGAAGCATTTTGGCATGCCATTTCTGGGTTGTACTATTCATATATATATATATATATATATATATATAATTAAAATATTAATTTAACAAGCATAATTAAAATTCAAGATCAATTAAGTTTAAATTATATAATACAAATACAAAGTCAAACAAACATAATCTCAAAATTAGAAACACAATCACAATTTAATCAAAATAAGGAGGATTTTAAGGTTGGAACGGTATTAAGACGCTCTGGCTGGAATTTACAGAATGGGCCGAAATTAAAACCGAGATGAAAACAACGCCGTTTTGTCTCCGTTTTTTTAATGGCATGGAACGTTCTGGCCATTTCGGCTGGAACGGAACGATATTGACAATCCTGCATACAAGTAGCCTCTTAAGAACTATTTGTAAGAGCAAAGTAACGGAGAGGAGAAAATAAGAGGAAGAGAGAGTTGTCTTGTTAGTAGCAATGGCTTCCTGATATGAACTTATAGTTGTAGGTTGAGTGAAAGAGATAAGAGTTGAGTTGAGTTGAGTTTCTTTCTCCTTCATTGCTGTGTATTTATAATTTTCTCTATACCTAATTAAAAATATTAAAAAAAAAACTATTTTGAATATATCATTGTGTATAGGAGGCCACCTCAAACAAAATGATAAAAACAACATGTAAAAAAAAAATTAAATTTTGGGCAACCGACAGTTGTACTGCGATGCCAAACAGGCGCATAGAGAGAACGCATGCAGTCAACTAGACTATCATGTACAACAATGCGCCACCATATGCTTTCTTCACCTATATGACAATGACCAAACCCGTAGCTAATGACCCGATCTATATTTACGACTCTGAAATAAGGATGTGAGGTTAGTAATAACATAGTCATAGCCACATCAGCATCCATGTCATTAACACATGTCATGACACATCATCAATTTTTCGCGTAGTATTTCATTGATTGATTGAGCCCAAGGTTATCAATTTTATTTTGGCTTGTGTTTTGTTTTTTTAATTGAAATAAATTATTTTTTTATTAAATAATTTTGATGTTTTGTTTTAGGGTTGTATTGTTTATGTGTGTATTATTCAAAAAAATTTAGTTCAAATCCATAAATAAAATTATTTAGACTTATACAATTTAAATTTCAAATATATAAAAAAATAAATAAGAGTTGAACTGATATAACTCGACCGACTTAATGAGTTCAAAGATAACATGAAAAATTGATAAAAATATACTTTAATAAAAAAATCAAGTTCACATCTTAAAAAATTATTGAAACAACAATGTATTGAATCAACTCGGGTCAACCTTGATTAACCTTTTAAATGTGTGACCGTCATTATAAGACCATGATAACCTTAAATAAAGCAAATAAAATCAAATTATAAAGTTCAATTCATAATAAACTCATTATTGCATAATAAAATTGAGAAAAATTTAATCTAAAAAACTATTTAAAATCTTTTAAAATCATTCAATATCATTTTTATTTGTTGTTTTTGTTTTTTTAAAATTGAAAACAAGTATGAAAATTTGATTGTTGTTATAAAAATAATAAATAATTAATATAGAAGAACATAAATATCAAAATATAATAAAAAAAAACAAGAGAGAATATTTTTCTTATTATTAGTTCTTCTATTTTTCCAAAGTATTAAGAATCAAGTCAAGTGGTCTATTGATAGGATAAGAAAATGAAATCAAGGCTTATGGAAATCAAAGAGATTAAACTCAAAAGTCATGAATATTCATTACATATAAATATGAATTTATTACACTTTCCCTTGAATGACCATGTACTTTAAAAATCAACAGGGTGGTTTATATAGATACTTCAATATCTATCTTTGAATACTTCAGGATTCCTTAAAATAATATCAAATTATCTCATTACAATATTACAAGGGAAAACCTAGTGAGAAAAAACCTAAGAAAAAGAAAACGAATACTATTTGCATTGATTTCCCCTAAAAAATACATGTATTATGGACAAGTTTCTTAAAAGTTGAGGTTAATAAAGACTTTGTAAATAAGTTTACTAAATTATCACTTGACTTGATTTATATGATATCCATTTCTTTTTTTTGTTGGAGCTCGTGAGTAAAAGAACTTTGATGAGATATGTTTTGTTTTGCCTTTTTTAATATAGCCTCCTCTGAGTTGAGTGATGTAGGCAATATTATCTTCAAATAATATTGTGAGATTATTTTCAATGGCTGACAATCCATGTTTTCTCTTAATGTGCTAGATAATTTTTCCTAGCCATATACATTCTCGACTTGCTTCATGTATCGCAATAATCTCTAAGTGATTTGATGAAGTAGCCACTAATGTTTATTTGATAGATCTCTAAATTGTAGTACCTTCATAGTTAAATAAATAACTTGTTTGTGATCTCTCTTTGTGGGGATTAGAGAGATAACTTACATCTGCATATCTAATCAATTGTGAATTTGATTCACAATAAAATAAGTCCATTTTGGTTGTTCCACAAAGATAGCAAAATATATATTTGACTCCATTCCAATGTCTTTTTATGAGAGTGAAACTACATCTTGACATTAAATTTATCGCAAAAGCTATATCTGGTCTTGTACAATTTGTGAGATACATAAGTGCTTCAATAACACTAAGATATGGTAGTTTAGGACCAATAATTTCTTCATCCTTTTCCAAAGGTCGGAAGGGTCTTTCTTCAAATCTAGTGATCGAACAACCATAAGTGTACTCAAAGGAGGAGCATTATTCATATAAAAACATTTTAGGACTGTTTTTGTATATATCGATTGATGTACCAATATTCCATTCAAAAGATGTTTGATCTGTAAACCAAGACAATTTTGTCTTTCCAAGCTCTTTTATTTGAAATTCATTTTTCAAATAAGTTGTAGTTTTTGTGAGCTCTTTAGGAGTACCAATAATATTTAAGTCATCAACATATACTGCAATAATAACAAATCTAGATATTATTTTCTAAATAAAAATACATGAACATGTCTCATCATTCTCAAACCCTTTTTTTAAGAGATATTCATTAAAACAATTATACCACATCTGACCAAATTGCTTCAACTCATATAATGATTTTTGTAGTTTAAAGGAATAAACATTTATGGGCTCATTGTCAAAGGCTTCAGACATTGTAAATCCTTTAGAGATTTTTATATGGATGTCTTTACCTAATGATCCATATAGATATGTTGCAACTACATACATTAATTGCATATATAACATTTCCGAGACAGCTAAATCAATTAAAAATCTGAAAGTGATTGCATCCATCACTGGAGAATAAGTTTTCTCATAATAAATGCAGATCTCTACGAGAAACCTTTTGCAATAAATCATCCCTTATATCGTATAATTTCATTATTCTCATTTTGTTTTCTAATAAAAATCCACTTATATCCAACGGGTATAATACCTTTAGCTGTATGGACTATAGGTGCAAATACATCATCTTTTGCAAGTGAGTTGAACTCTATTTGGATTGCTTCTTTCCACATCGACCAATCATTTCTATATCGACATTCTTCAACAATTTATGGTTCAAATTCATCATCACTTCTAGTGATGCCAAAAACAACCTTAAATGCAAATACATTATCTATGGTAATTTTATCTCATTCCAAAATCTCTTCTATATGAACATAGTTTATGAAGATCTTATTTTTTCCAGATACCTGGTTCTTTTTAGGAGGTCCCTCTTCAGGAGAATTAGTATTAGATGATTTGGACACAAGATTTGATATTTGTTTTGTAGGTGAGGGTTCTTCAAGAGTACCATCATCTATTTATTAGAGTTTTTGTTTTCTAGGATTTTTGTCTTTAGCTCTAAAAGGTTTTCCACGCTTCAGGCGCGATATAGATTTATTTATTTTTATTTTGACCTTTTTTCTTCAAGAATTTCAATTCTAGACGGAGTATTTGCAACAAGAATATGAGATTTGACTACCTTTTTAATACTGGTGAAAACATTCAGTGATTGATTTGCAATATTTTAGAAATAAATTATCCTTTGAACTTCAAGTTCACATTAATTTATCTTTGAATCAAAATGAGATAACTTCGGGTTATTTCAAATAATTTCTTATCGTGCTGCGGACACTAAATTTGTTTTCCCTAATGATTAAAAAACATTCTCATGAAATGGTAGTTTTTAAAATGTGTCTTAAAAACATCACCAGTCAAAGGTTCAAGGAATCTAATAATAGATGAGAAATCAAACCAACATAAATTTTTATTCTTCATTGTGAACCCATCTTAGTCATTTATAGGGTTGCTACAGGCACATATATCACACAATCTGAAGTTCATAGATGAAATATATTTGGTGATATATCATAAACAAGCTTTAAAGAAGAAGAATTATGGTAAACACTTGGGTCTAATTCGAACTAGTGATGCAATATGTAATTTAGCATGTCTCTAGACAAATGTAGGCAATTTTAGTTTCATAAGTTATGGTCTTATAATTAATTGAAGTCGCTTTTATAAATGATAATTGGTGCGAACCCAAGCAGAATTTAATGATATTCGTGACCCCAAGATCAATCTAACACAAGTTTTCTTTAGATTTAAATGAGTTTATCACAATGGAAGACTTGCTCCAAGGCAACTAGACTATAAACCAACTCGATCACAACACCTACTCCTGAAGACAAGCAAAAGAAGTATAAATTCACAACAAAGAATGATCAATTCTTTGAACAGTTGAAAGTTCAATCAAGAACCAAGAAAGAGCAACCAAAGTCGGCTACAATGCTGAAAAATACTATAAGGAAAAGTTGCCTTAACATTATTCCTAAAGAGTATTTATACTCCAAGCCAAAACTTTAGTTTCCCTAATAGGCCTTACATAAACCCAATTTAAATAATAATTAACCCAAACTAAAACTAGCCCAAACTAAATAAAATAATGAAATCTAAAACCCAAACAAATTGTCTCTTATCAAAATAATTAAACTTTGATAACCCAACTAATTAAATCAAACAACTTCGTTGTTTCCACATTCTATCTAGCAGCAGTAAGGCCCAACTTCAAACGGGTGATTCTCTCTCGTCTTAATGAATTAGAAGGCGTTTCATATACCGTTGGAAAAGTATGGAAGTTTAGTTTTTAGAACAACTATAATCACATCAAAATTTGATTTGTAGCTCCAGTTATGACTAAAAGAGTAAAGAAACATCAAATTGTCTGAATCTAGTCTTCTTCTACCAATCCTTATGTAATGGTCTTGGATGCACCAACAAGCCCCTTTTAAACATGAATAAGGTTAATCAAGACTTTCTCTTTATTATTACAAATCCTCTTGAAGTCCACCTTAGCCCATGTATCTTGAAGAAGCCCATGTATCTTGAAGAAGTCCATTGAAAGCTTCTATAAACTTCTTAGCCCTAAGCCTAGTAACTAGATGAACTGGAACCTCCGATGGATCCTTTGATGGTTGGATTGCATCATCCCTTCGCTCCTCAAAAGGATTCGACATCGAATCATCACCTACATCAAACAAAGAAAAATTAGAAACATTGAATGTAGCACTTACACCATACTCACCTTGTAGATCCACTTTATAGGCATTATCATTAATCCTTTATATGATCTGATAAGGACCATCTCCTCGAGGCATCAACTTTGATTTTCTTTGTTCAGGAAACCTTTCCTTCCTCATATGCACCCAAATCTAATCACCTGGTTCAAATTTCACTAATTTTCATCCTGTATTGGCTTTGTTTGCATATTGTTCACTCTTCTTTTCTATTTATTGTTGAATTTTTGCATGAAGGTCTTTCACCATTTGTGCTTTTTTATTACCATCAAAACTAACTCTTTCATCAACAGGTAATGGAATCAAATCTAATGGTGTCAAAGGATTAAAACCATAAATAATCTCAAATGGGGAATGATTAGTAGTAGAATGCACACTGCGATTATATGCAAATTCAATGAATGACAAACAATCTTCCCAATTTTAAGATTCTTTTGAATGATAGCCTTAACAATTGAATTAAAGTCCAGTTAACAACTTCAGTTTGACCATTTGTTTGTGGATGACAAGTAGTAGAATATAAAAGTTTAGTTCCTAACTTACCCCACAAAATCTTCCAAAAGTAACTCAAAAACTTAACATCTCGATCGGATACAATGCTCCTAGGGAGACCATGTAACCGAATGACCTCTCTAAAGAATAGGTCACCTATCACATATTCTTTGCACATCTCTTTTCATATTAGGCCAATAAAAGTGTTCATGCAAACCTCTAAAGTTTTAGTAATTCCAAAATGCCCCATTAAACCTCCCCAATGTGCTTTCCTTACAAGCAATTCACGTAACAAAAATTTATCTTTGGCTGAAACCTTACATGTGTCATATATAGCATCGAAATCATGATCATCAAGATATAATTCCTTAATAAACTCAAATCCTAGCAATTTAGTATTAAGAGTATTAAGAAGAACATACCTTCACAACAAGGCCTCAACTACCATATTTTCCTGACCTTGTGTGCATTTAATCACATATGGAAAAATTTCTATAAACTCAACCCACTTAACATGTCTCCTACTTAACTACCTTGATCCCTCAAATGTTTCAATGATTGTTGAAAAATATGTATGACAAACTCTCGGGGCCACAAATAATGTTGTCAAGTCTCCAAAGCTCGCCTTACTGAATATACCTCTTTATCATAAGTGGGATGGTTAAGAGTTGCACCATTGAGTTTCTCATTAAAATAAATGATGAGTTGTTTTTCTTGCATTAAAATAGCTCCAATACTTATTCCTAAAACATCATATTCAATCTTGTTGCAATGTGGCGGTCGCACAAATTAATTGTCCTTGCTTAAAACAAATTAAACAAGATAATATAGAGCAAGCAAGGGGTCAATCCACGAGGATGATTTAGTTATGATTTTTGTGTTATATGTTATGCAATTGGGTAGGGTTGGAAGTTGTCTAGGCTAGGCTAAAGCAAACTAAGCGAAAATTATATAAAACTAAAATTTATCAATAAAGCAAACCTTGGTCACAAGTCAACATCCACCTACAGAAATCAGAACTGATTATGGAAACGACACATCAATTTATATTCTGAATATTTATCTCTTCTTAAAATTGGTTCATTAATGGATCCGCCGTATAACTTACCCTAACCATCAAACAACCACAGTGTCCACACTAGTAATTTGATTCAATGACAACATTAAAAACTCGATAAATTGATCAATCAAGAAACATAATTGTCTGTAATATATGTTTAGTTCGATTGAATGCTATCCCTAAGATTAATAACGTAGATCTGCTACAATTACTAACTTAGTTGCTTCACAAGTTCATATATCACAACTCTGGTTTTGATATCAAACTTAGCAATAGATTGTCTACAACAATAACTTCAAGTCCACTCTTAGTAATTAAATAAACAATCATAGGAAAATAAGCATAGGAGAACAAACATATTCATCATATAAATTGAAAAATTGAGGTAAAAAGAGATCTCACAGTTCTTGAAATCTGAAGGATTCTGTGTCCTTGCAACCAAGCAAGAGAGTCTAGCCTTGCATGTTTATTGAACAACTAAATAAAAAGATGGAAGAAAACATGATTTAGGGTTTAGAGGAGGAAGATTTGTGTTTTCTTTGCTGCTGGCCGAAAATTCCTTGCTCCTCTCTTCCTTTATATATGCTTCAAAACCCTAGTATCTATTTTACACAATAGTCCTTCCTTAAGTTGGTAGAATTTAGTTTTCTCTTGTAAACTTTATATCTCATTCATATCACATTGTTTGGATCTGAAAGTTTGAGGGTTTACAGGGCTTTGAGTCCTGAATCCAAACAAATTGGGTTTGCATCAATCAGACTTCTGTAGCTCGAGATATGAAAGTTGGAATGGACAAAGGTCAACATTGGCAGATTGCAAGATTTGATTTTGAAGGATGCGATTCCCATGCTCTTCCTTATTTTATTTCTTTTTACTTAGAATTAAAGAAAGATATGGATATTAGCTTTTGAATGCCATTGAAATCACTTCATTTTGATGTCTAGAGCTTCCGCTATGCACAAAACATCGACTGAATGTCAAATCTGTCAATTAGCTCCGATTACCTCCTTTTTGCATCTTTCATCCAAAAATACTTTCAAAACATAAAACAAAGAATATCAAGGTATTTAATACACAAAACATATGCAAAACACTAGGTAAATATGGATGAAACTATCAAATAATATGGTCGCATCAAATCTCAAAAGGTTTATGAAAATCAAGTAAAGATAGTAAAGGTGTCGAAATCAACTTTGATTTTAATAAGATAAAAGCATTTTCTTGTTCTTCTCCCCATTTGAAACCCATGGTTTTCTTAACAATTTCAGTTAATGGAGAGGCTATCATACTAAAGTCTTTGACAAATCTCCTATAAAAACTAGCTAAACCATGAAAACTTCTAATGTCTATTATGGATTTTGGTGTAGACCATTATTGAATAGCCTTAACCTTACCCTCATCCATTTTTATACCTTTTACACTAACCACATATCCAAAAAAAACAATCTTGTCCATGCAAAAGTCATACTTTTTGAAATTTACATATAAGGACTCTTTTCTAAGCACATCAAGAACTTGTCTCAAATGACTCATATGCTCATCAATCTCTTTACTACAAATCAAGATATCAACAAAGTAAACGACTACAAACTTACCAATAAAAGCACGCAACACATGATTCATCAATCTTATAGAAGTACTAGGTGCATTAGTAAGTCCAAAAGACATGACCAACCACTCATACAAACCATATTTAGTTTTAAAAGTTGTTTTTCATTCATCCCCTTCTTTCATCCTTATTTGATGATAACCACTTTTCAAATCAATTTTCGAAAGCAATTTAGAACAATGTAATTCATCCAACATATTATCTAATCTAGGAATGAGATGTCGATACTTTATAGTGATGCTATTGATGGCTTGACAATCCACACACAATCACCAAGTTTTGTTCTTTTTTGGAACAAAAAGCATAGGAACTGCGCAAGGATTCATGCTCTATTGAATGTATCCTTTCGACATCAACTCCCCAACTTGCCTTTGAAGTTCCTTAGTCTCTTTAGAATTGCTCCTATAAGTCAGCCTATTTGGTATAGATGCTCTTGGGACAAAGGATAATATGTTTTAAACAACAATCTTGGTATAGATGCTCTTGTAGCCTATATGGATAAAGCAAAAAAAGATAAACATGCTCAAAAAGGGCTCACTAAGGATAATATGTTTTAGGTTGGCTTTTTATTTTTTGCTCAAGTGGTTAAAATTCCTAATGCCTTTATCATCTTCTTGCATCTATGTAATGCAAATGTAATCTCAACAAGATATGAAGCAAGTTCTAGAGATACTTATCATTAAAAGAAAGTTCAATCAAATAATATAATGTTGAAGGCTCAAAAGCTTGCATTGGTTTAACACTATAAAGTCAACATGACATATTTTCGGAGTTAATCCCTAAACCAATTAAACATTAAAACTTGCATGCACACTCATTCATTCAATTTATATATTTATCTATCTCACTTAACTCTCATACATAATACTCATATTCTCATAAACCCATGGGAGTTCATAAAGATCAATCATAAATTTTTTTTTTGGGAAGAATAAAGAAAAACAAAATAAGAAAATTGATATTTTCCCAATACCCCCACACTTAAAACACAACATTGTCCTCAATGTTGAAAAATAAAAGAAAGGGAATGTAGGAGAATGAAAAAAATAAAATAAAATGTGAAAAATAAAGGATAAGGGAAAAAGAAAGCAAATATGATTTTTTTATGCTGGGTTGCCTCCCAGAAGCACTTTTGTTTTGTGTCATTGGCTTGACATGTGTTATGCTCATTCTTTATAGATCGGTTCAGCTAACTCCATAGAAGTGGTGATTTCTGTCTGTGTTTAAATCTCTCAAATTCAATCAATGAATATGTTCTACCATAAGCTTGCTCTTCAATCTCATCATCATTACTAAAATTTTACAAACAATGCATAAATCAAATAATATGGCCGCATCAATCAACTCTCCAAAAGGATATCCAAAAAATAGAGGAAGATATAGTCCTACCATTACAAACCATGGTTGAGCTATCACCTTTCAATTCTCACTCTGAGTTTATGATGGATAAAGTCTTTAAAGAAGCAATAAAACAACTAAGATGATGGTTTGATCCTCGTGTCTAAAAACTTCAAAAAAGTGAAAAGGTTCTAAAAAAAAGTTATACAATCACCAAAATTAAAGTTTCTTTGTGCAAATCATATCACCATCAAGGAAACATTGAGGTATGCTTCATGTTTAAATAAATCATCTATTGAAGATGAACTAACTCCAACTCCATAAGCTTTTGAACAATGTGGGAAAGTGACTGTAAAATGATTTAAAGCAAACAAACTTGCATATATTTATTAGTGCCTCTTTGAATATTATAGAAGAAGTTCATTTAGGGATTTGTAGTGCATATCATTTTGGCCCTAAACTTCATTTTCATATAAAGAGGTTGGTATACTATTGGCCAACCAGGGTAAAAGAATGTTTGATTTTTGCAAAAACATGCCAAACTTGTCAATTTCATGCAAATTGCATTCATCAACCACCAAAACCTTTACACCCTATATTTGCCTTATGGCCTTTTGATACATGGGGTCTTGATGTAGTGGGACCTATAACTCCAAAATCTTTAGCAGGCCATATATATCTTGACAGGAACTAATTATCTCTAAATAGGTTGAAGTAGTCCCATTAAAAAAAAGTTAAAAGAGAAACAGTTGTGGGATTCATAAAAGCCAACATTATTTTCCAATATGGTGTACCTTATTATATCATCACGGATAATGGAAAGCCATTTTACAATAGCCTCATGGATAACTTATGCGTAAAATTTGGCTTCGTCCAACATAACTCATCCATGTATAATGGTGTTGCAAATGGTCTAGCCGAATCATTCAGCAAGACTTTGTGTAATCTATTGAAAACGATGGTGTCAAAGTTAAAATAATATTAGCATGATAGAATAGGAGAGGCTTTGTGGGTAAATCGCATAACATATTGAACACCAACACAAGCAAATCCATATTTTTTGGTCTATGGATTAAAGTTGTTCTTCCATTGGAATGTTAAATCCCATCTCTAAGGATTGTCATTTAAGAAGGCCTTAATGATGAAAAAAAATACAAAGTTATACTTGGAAGAGTTGGAAGCTCTAAATGAGAAAAGACTCAAAGCATAACAATGTTTGGAAGGTTATCAAGCTAGGATGTCAAAAGCTTTTAACTAAAAAGTTTGGCCTTGGCCTTTCAAGTGGAAGACACAGTTCTTGTTGTTTAAAGGTCAATAGTCATTTCACGATGCACAAGTGGAAAATTCACCTCAAAATGGGATGACCCTTATGTTGTCACTAAAGTATATAACAATGGAGCATACAAGATTGTTGATAAAGATGGTTTATGAATTGGACCCATTAATGGAAATTTTTTGAAGGAATTATATTGTTAAAGATCTCTTTCCATCTCCATGTCACATGAGCCTAAACTATTACACCTAAAAAAATATACTACTCCTAGCCCACAAGAATATAAACTATGAATGGCAAAAAAACTTTGTACTTGAATAGTACTTGATCTTTTATTTATGAAGGTACGTAGTAGCTTAGGATTCATCCTCAGTTCAGTCACATTTAAATAATCAATCAAATTAAAGAACAAATCATATTCTGCTGTACTCCTCCTTACTCATAAGAGTATAAATTTTGAACAGCTAAATATATAAATAAATAATATTCCTTCTTGAAATTAAAATACCTTTACAAACAATTCAAGGTATAAAAAAATATATAAAAAGAGAATTAAATGCTTTATTTAACCAAATAATTATTTTGAAGAAAAAAAACAATTACATAATATTTCATCGAGCTTATGACTGTTATTCCAAGAAAAGTTTGTTCTACATGTTGGACATCATCAGTACTTCGAGACTTTGACGCTTCTAGCTTTAAGAGTTCATCCTCCTTGGATTTAATTTCATCATTAGTCTTCTATTGATGATTACAAATCAAGTCCATTTAGGATTCCAACATTGTCTTTTGTTGTTGTAATCTTGAGATTGGTCATTTATAGATCTCATTTGATTGGTGGCATCATGCAATTTGAGTTGCAAATAGTCACTTTTACCTTTAAACAAAGATATATGATCTATACAAGTGGTAATTTTCTCATCTCATAGTCCATCACTCATGCTTTGGCTAACTTTCTGATGATGTGATAAATAAGAATTCACATCCTTTAAAAACGTCTTCATTATCCATTAGAGGAAAAGGATCAAGATGAAAGTATTTCATATTTTCAATAACCTTGGAAGATCTAGAGGTCCACCAATCTCTAAGGCAGGAAAATCTGCTTAGTAAGGCATGCTTAAATTCCTTCTTTAAGAACTTTGACAAGCCAGTCGACATGATAGAACTTATAGCATCATTAGAAATAAAAGAAGGCATAGGTGGGCCAAACATGGAAGAAAAAATAAGCATTAACTCACACTCAGGAACAAACGCAACCTTGGCCTCTTCTTCACCATCATCATTGGCCTCATTAGCAATATGATTCGAACCCAAAATTCCTCATTCAATGTTGAAGGTGTGGTAGAAGATTTTGCAAGCGCTACAATCATATAAGGGTCATCATCAACCTGATTATGAAGATGTGAGTTTTAAGTCTCTAAAAAAACAAAGAGAGAAATTGAAATTACCTAAGACAAACAAAAAATTATTATTCATCTTTCCATGAAGATAGGGTAAAAAAATAGAAAATGGAATTCCAACCTTTGTTCTTGTTGCTTATATCATGTTGAGTGAAAACTTGAAGAGAAGTATTATTTTGTCAAGGTTTTTTTATGCAATTGGTCACTCTTGTGGCTTAGTAAGACCACGTTTTTGAAGAAATGACACAAGAAGAGCTTCTTTAACAAGAGATTGTTCCTTTCCTTTTAATGATGATTCAGTCTTTACATTCAAATTAAAAACATTGTTATTTTTACTTTGATAAAGGAATTATGTGGAAATATTGATAAATTGAGGATACACTTTCTTATCCCAATGTGAATGACATATGAGAATTCAATGTGAATGACTCATGATCAAACCAAAAATTAAGCCAATTTGCAAGATAGATTCAATCAGAATTCTTTTCCTATGTTATTAAAGCAAAAGCTAGGAATAAATAAGGACAAGTCTTAGGCAACTAAGACCCTGCCTTCAACATATGAGAACTCTTTAAAATTAGAAGCAACCTCTTCATAGTATTCTCCCAAAATAGATAAGTGAGTGATGTTGCACATTTTCTATTGAACAACCTAAAAATATAAAATTATGCCTATTATTTTTTTGAAGGGAGGTTTTGTGTTACAAAAAATCAAGTTAAAAAATAAAAAGCTAACAATCTAAGCATAACAATCATTCTCTCATAGATAATGATTTAAGAGTTTTTCTCTGATGATTCTATTATTGTAGATTATCATTAAAGACTGGACAATTGGATGACATGTGGTTTGCAACAACCTAGCCTTTGAAGAATCATTTAAATTTAGAGAAAATCAAATCTTCAAGTAATGAATCCCTAAATAACTCTAGATCTATCTAACAAGATATTAGGAACTTCTGAATTATTATTTTATATATTTTTTTATTATGCATATGATATTTGAAAACCCGACACTTTGTTGCTTCTTCAACAATCATAGTAGCCTTACAAGGGTAGTGACTTCTTTGCATTTCTACAAATGATATATTATTCTCCAAAGAAGATCTTTGATCTCCTTAAGTATATCGTGAGACTTAGTATCAATTGTCATGTCTTGAGTCTAGAGATCAACCTCTCTTGCGTGCTAAAATAGAAGTTTTTTTGCTAGAATTTTCTTCAAGCATTTTAGTGAACTCTAAGAACTTACTGCCATGGCTAGATATGGCTAGTAAGGGTAAACTCGAAAAAAAAAAAGAAGAGAGGTTCTTAGAATTCATCATACTTTTTTCTTGTTGTCGACTGCCATTATGTTGCAAACTATTCATCATAAGCTATCCTTGTCTAATAAACTCTTGAGTTTAAGAAATTAAAGGAATAGTCTTATTAACATGGGATTGTAATAATTTGCCCTTCTTAGTTTACACACCCACCTAATTTTAGAGTGCTTGCGACATCTTGCTAACTATTTTTACCAACAACTTTGTAGCAAAAGATTACCATTGTAATGGAATAAAATAAAACTTTTATAAGGGTTAATGCAAACTAGTTGCAAAATTTATAATAAGAAAAAAAATGATATTATCAATTACTCTTTTTTGTTGGTGGAAATTAAACTAAAGACATCTCTATATACATTCAAAACTCAATAAAATCATAAATTACTCTTCATATGATGTTGAAGGTGTAAGGTATCAATATCCTTCATGTATATATATATATATATATATATATATATATATATGTCAATGTAAACTTTCTATAGACATCAAAATTTAACCAAGTTTTATCCATGGTCTAAAATTTCTATTTATTAGGTATTGACCTAATTAAATTTATTGGGTTTAGACCCAAATTAAATTAAAAATCCAAATCCAAATATACTTTGTAGATCTTAATATCTTTCAAATTAAGGGTTTTGAGTAATTTCCATATTGATTTCCTAAAATATCCTTTAGTTAAAGGATATTTGAGGTAAATTGGGACTTGACTTGTCTATATATAAGCAATAAAACCATAATTAAAGAAGAATTGAGAAGGGGAGAATAACAAAAAGAAGCTGAAAAGGGACAACAAGGAGAGAATAAAGATCAAGCGCAAATACTTTGGAAGTTCTCTTAAAATAATTCATGTCTATCAAGGAAGAAAGAGATCAAAGCCCTAATTTTCATCAAATCAAGCCAAGGAAACAAAGGATCAACGTCATTTCCTTCACCAAATCAAATCAAGTCAAAATATCACACGATTAAAGCTTTTGAGCTCATGTGAATAATCTTTACCAAGTTAATTCAAGTTCTTCTTCAAATTAAATCAAGTCAAGATCTCACACGATTATAATTTTCAGGCCCGTGTAAATATCTATTCATTTAAGAAAACAACTAGATCTAGATTTGACCATTTATTAGAGGATTTGTGCAGGTGAAGAGTACTTCAAGAAAGTTTTTATTTTTTTGTGTAATCAAATTTATTATTGTAACTTTAGCACTATATTCTCTAGCACGTTTATCCGACTCACAAAAATTTTGTATGTAAACATTCATATTTGATTATCTCTGTAATCTTAAGTAGTTAAAGTTTGGTTGATATAAATAAATAAATTAAAAAAAAATCATTTGTATGAGAGGAGAAAAGGTAGAGAAAAAGAAAAGGCAACCAAATTTGTAACTTAAGAGTATAAATAAGTTTTTTTTGAGAAGGAGATGATCATTAAGATATATTATTTTTTTAAAAAAAATTTAATCTATTAGTAAAAGATTAATTAGATTTTAACCTAACCTCTATTTCTATAAGACTATGCTAAAAAAAAAGTGAAGGAATAACCAGGTTGTAATTGATTTTTTAATACATATTGTTATAAATAATAGATTAATTACATATAGGAGAGAAAATGCAAATATAAGTTGAAGCATGTATCATCAAAGATGACATGACACTAAATTTTTATCAACTACAACATTTATATTTTATGAATGAGTATATGTTTTGAGAAATTTAAGTGCAAAATGCTTTTTTGAAAAGTTAAATTGATAAAATAGTTTGTTGAATAGTGCAAATATTTTTTTTTATTTATATGTATTACAATGGTAGAAGCTAGAATATCCAAATATATTTTAACATATACTAACTACTACTATAAAACAAATTTTATAGGAACATACAATATTATATATTTTTTCATTGTTTTATTATATTATTTAAAATGCTACCAGAAAATATTATATAATTTTTAATTATTATTTTTTAAATAAATTTCTAAGTGTGTATATATATATTGTTGAAAAAATCTCATGAATTCTTAAATATAAATAAATTATCTTAATAAATAAAAAAAATATAATATTTATAGTTTATATAACATTACATGTAAAAAAAAAAAAATACTATTTAGCAAATCAAGTAATGTTTTATATATAATTGATTAAAAAATAAAAACTAACCCAATACTAACTATTCTTTTATAATTTAAAGAATTGATAAATCAATTAAAATAATTTCATGGTGGTTTAGATAATATTTGATATTGTAATAATAATAGTTTGTTAAGAATATTTTTATCTAAACTATATATTAAATAATGTTTTACTTATTAATGAAAAACATATTTTTAAAATGATATATGAAAACAGTTTAAAAAATAATTATTTTTATCATAAATCATGTACGACACAACATTAGATACAACTTCTAAATAAAACATTAGTATCTTTCTCTGTCTATATTTACTTGCCAACTATTTCTCCTAATCTCAAATAATATTATATAAATTTTATATTTTTTTATCTTTTTTACAAGAACACGTAAAAATAGCATCTCAAAAAAACCACCATGAAAAAACTATTGGATTGAAAAAAAAAATATATATATATATATATATATATATATATATATATATATATAATTATTAAATTAACTTTGCCTGCTCGTAGAGCCCTCGTACTACAGTTAGTAGATTGGAGATGCTCAGATAGATAAATATTAAAGGATCCGGCCCAGTGGTTAATGGGACAAATCTCAAACCCATTAATGGCCCTTATCCAGCATTGAAAATGATTTGAATTAATTAAAATAATATCAAACAAGGTAAAAGAAACTAAAAAATCACAGACAAAGCTTAAATTGATAAAAAAAAAAAAAAAACAAGAAGAAGAAGAAGAAGAAGAAGAAGATGTCGACAGAGAGACAGGGCAATCCCTCATCCACTTCTCGTGAAGAAAACGCTCTGTAAGTTTATCAAAAATTTATTAGATTAATAATATTTCCAATTGATTATAATAATCATTTTGTGCTGGTTGCAATTGCAGTTTCTTAGATATACTACAGGAGGCTCCTCTATTCGGTCACCGGAAATCCAGAAGTGTTTTTGGTGCTATCGTTTACTGTGTTCTGCTGGCAAGTATTGTAACTTTTCTATTTCCTCGTCAATTTTGTTATTATTATTAATGATATTAATTACTTAATTAATTATAGGCAGGTTATGCTGTTTTGGCAGCCGGAGCTCCATATATCTTTCGTCCTATAAAGCATTTGGTTCCTTCATTGCTTTGCAGTTGTGATGTCGTTCTTCTTATACTCACAGGTATATCTATCTATCCAATAAATTAGATACGTTTCTTTTGTTCACCCAATCTCAGTTACAAATAATGCCACTAATAACAAAGCCAAATGTGATATGCTTAAGAGAGAGTAGATTCATTTCATTTTTCTTCCTTCAGGCATCTTTCAGCAATATTTCGTTTCTCAAGTGAAGAAAATACGGCTGCAGGTAATATCCACTACCTTCCCTCCGTAATTTAATATAACAAGGTCAGTTTTAGATGTTTATTAGTCCTCTCGATAGCCTTTTTGGTGCTCGGATTTCTTTATGGAATGAAAACAAAGTTTATATTCGTAAAACAAATGTTTTTCTGACATCTGTTACATGTGATTTTCTACCAACCTAAATGTTGTTTTTTAAGATAACTACTGGGAAACCCACAGAAAATGTTTGATTTCACCTTTTTGACATTTTTGTTTCTCTGTAGAGTTGTTGGATTCTTAAATCTTGGGCTCTTGTAAACAACATTTACCTGCTTTACAAACCATTAGTCTCTTATTTGTTTTGTAGGGTTATTACAGTTTTAGTCAGAAGTTGAAGCATATTGTTCACTTACCATTTGCCATTACTGCGTATGGTAAGGAAATGATCTTAATTTATGCCTTATCTCCTCATATGTCTTATCTATTTGACCGTGGTTGTTTTTATTTCTATACAACTCCATATTTCTCCTCTATATGCTGGATTTCTCAACTCACTTAGTTGAAAAATTAGGTCTCATTGTAAAATTTGAATATTATTTGCAAGGGTCGGTACCATGATCATCCTATCATTAAGTTTGTCCATTACTCTGATATTTTTTTGACATATTTCAGCTATAATTAAATCCGAGATTTTGCTATTTGTATCATCTACAAGTTAATTTATGTAAATCTATTATTTTGTCATAGAATTTTTGCTGTAATGATTGTTTATTCAAATTCTAGGAACTGCTACTATGCTGCTTGTCATGGTATGGAAACCTTACATCAGTATCCTCTCAGTCTCTACATTACTGAGGTCTGGACATTATTTGCTTTGCTGATGTGCATCTCATTTGCTTCATTTTCCAATTATGTCCCATTACTGTTAATAACATTAAGCTGTGATCCTATTATTCAAAAGTAAATGTTCTGTGAAAATTCATTTTCTTTGTCATTAAATCTGCAGGATTATCATGTTGACTGAAGCAATATGTGCTGCTTCATTTATGAGCATCTATATTGGTGAGCCTATGCAATCCCTGTAGTGTTTTGAGTATAACGTTATTTGTGTCTGAAAAAAGCTATTGTCAATCACCAAACCTTATAGGGTGCTTGTTCGACAACTCTTTCTTCATCCAGATTTAGTGTGGAATATTTGCAAATTCTTTATCTATACACTTCCTTCACCCAGGATTTTGATAATGTGTAGCTATTCTGGTAACTATTGAAACTTCAGCAAAAGCTTTCCTATGAACATGATACTCTGTAAAAGCTTTCACGTGATAGTAACGAGCATATGAAATGGGATTTTCTTCTGGAATGCAAATTTGGATAGCCTTGAAAATCATTTTATCTTTGCCAATTCAAGATCTCTACTGTTCATACCTGCTTACTGACTTTAAAGTCATAAATCAATGTTCTATTGGAGATTATAAAACTTTCATCACAGTTCTTTCCCTCATTGCTTTTCTGCATGCCCTTGCAGGTTACTTACACCAGTACAATTCACTAAACTCTGAACCTGACATTTTGAAGTCATTATATTCTCCACTTCAACAATCAAGTCCTTTAGAAGGTTTGAGGTAGTCATATTCTTATTTTATTCCAGAAACCCTTGCCTATTTCTCAAGCTTCAGAGTGAAATAGACTATATCTACCTTTTTTTTTTAACTTACAAAGCATGATGTTGTTCTTGTAAGATTATTTGTTGCATTTGGAGCTATCCATATTTTCAATATTCTGATTTTGTCATTTGCAGTTGGTGGCATAGAAATCCTGGTTCCGGTGGATTAGTTCATATAGAAAATCAAAGTTGAAGATATCACTATTTTAATTGCTGTATGTGAAATAATAGATGACACTCCACTAAGTACCATTAGGTGAAACAGGTATCATGATGGCAGTCGACTTTCTGATCAGCAAATGGCTTTGCTGCAGTATCAGCGTGAGAACCTTCATTTCTTGAGTGAGGAGGTATGCTAAGCTCAATTAAGTTTCAATCGAAAATTACGTAGTGCTGGCAACATGGGTACTTTCTTGTTCTGACCTGTTAAAGGTTAAATAGTTTGTAAGTTCGTATACAAGAACCTTTATTAGGAGATTGCACTGGTTTTACATAGCTCTTGATCTTGTCAGTTAACAGGAATGAACAGTACACCTCAGTTAATTTATTGGCATCAGTTTTATGTCCCTGCTTTCTTACTGTTTTTGGTTTTAACAAATACCCATTGTTTGGTTACTGAAAATAATGGGTAACGATTTCTCTAATTGGCATAGTTAGTTAACTTATTGGCACCAATTGAACTGAATTTATTGTATTTTGGTAAATTCTCATTAATACTTCAAGCAGGTTCTTAGGTTGCAAGAGTGCTTAAGCAAATATGAACGCTCTGATGATGGGAGTACACCTCAGGTGATAATCATACTGCTAATTTTTTAACTTTACTGTGGATTTTGTCCTTGTAAAATCACAAAGTAAAGGAATGTAGAGGTCCATAATGTAATTGTAGTTATTGTAGCTCTCAAGAACTGACGACCTATTTCACACCTTGAAATTTAAAACATGGCTTATTGCAATTTAAATGACCTTTATTTGTCACAGCTACATTTAACTGCATTTCAGTATGATCCACAGAGAGTGCATCTCTGTTTTGCATAGGAATGGAATGATTTTCTGAAAATAATGATAATGGTTGCTGGTGTCCACTTTTCAAGGTTGATCTTGCCCATCTTTTAGCAGCTCGTGAACAGGAATTACGGACTCTTTCTGCTGAGGTATATATGATAAAATTCTGTCCTTTCAATTTCTTTAATAAACCAAAAAGAACTCAATTAAAGTTTACACTATTACCTTACGGATTAAGAGAACATCTCCTACATACACAATACTTTGTAGAATTATCTGTATGGGATATTTAATTTTCCCCTAAGGAAATTATTTCACATGCAAAATTGATGAAACAGGAACCAATGGGTTACGAAACTAAAGCAGAAAGTTTTAATTATCTTTTTTGTGTAAGATGAAGATTTCTATGAATTTTTGTAAACGATCAGGGCCTTTTCTTTTCTTTATTACAGCAAATGTATTTAAGGTCAGAAGGATATTTGATTATCGTTTTGAGCCAAAATCAGCTATGGTGCTGTGGCTCGTAATGCTCTTGGAGTATAATCTGTCAGTTGTGGAAAGTTCAACCCATCCACGGACTGCTGATATACTATGCTTTCCATTGCTATTAAAATTAAATGAGGCACTGGCTCAACAACCATTTGACCTCTTCCACCTTATCTTCTCAATGTACAGATGAATCAATTACAATCTGAGCTAAGGCTTGCTCGATCATTGATAGCTGAGAGGGACTCTGAACTCCAGCTGGTGCGCACCACAAACAATCAGGTACCATCCATAGATTCAACCCTAGAATTTTGGAGTATTGTGCTTGTCCTACAGAATCCTGGCTGTATATATTAGGGAATAAAAATTACAAGCTGCCAATAGGCCATGCATATTATAATTAGGGAATATTGGGCACTATTCCTTGAGAAATTGTGAGGTGCAAACTTAGCTTTTATGCTTTTGTCCTGTTTCATTTCTTTTGTGTAGGAAAGTATTGCGATTGGGTGAACTTATTGTCTTCTTGTTTCCTCGAAAAGTCATGTCCAAATGCATGCACTCATTCTCGTCTCATTTCCTTGAAATACATGTCAGAATGAATGTCCCAGTATTACCAAAAGTTCTGTCTTGAGCACTCATTAGGTTCACTCCAGCAAAAAGCAAAGCTACATGAATATATTGTACTATACTGTTAGCTTACTACTTTGTTGAAGTTTCTAGCCCAGCAATGTTAACCATTTTACTTGGGAGTTACGGCTGATATTCTCATAGTAATTAATTCTTAAAGGTCAGAGCACACAATGCCAACGTAGCATATATGCATATGGTCATTGTTTGTGGTTGCAAAAATCCTGGTACTGCTTTAATTGGTGCCCGCAGTTTCTTAATAAAGGATGTATTCTTATTTCTATCTGTGTTTTGGGATTGCCACTTTTGTGTTTTGATTGATGAAATGCTTGAATAGTACGTGGAAGAGAATGAAAGGCTCAGGGCAATTTTAGGGGAATGGAGTGCCAGGGCAGCTAAGGTACTTATCTTTTTTTACCCTATTTGCCCGAATATTTATCGTTAACAAAATATATCGTTAACACAAAATATATCGTTAACATAACCTCATAATTTGACTGACATGTTACAGCTTGAGCGAGCATTGGAAGGTGAGCGGATGTCAAATCTTGAATTGCAAAAGAATTTTTCAACATCCAGAAATCAATCACACGTATCAACTGAAACTAGTGAGAAGCGTTGAACGTAGTTGGCCCAGAATTTTCCCAGAACTCTACTACCATTTTCTTGTAGCCGGATACAAAACGCCCTCCATGACAAGCATGAAAATGCTACCACAATGGTAGTAGATGGCTGAATGTGGGTTCATGATGAAGTTACTGCTGTACATAACCGTTCATTATTTTGTTTTAATGGTTTTAAGGAATTTGCTGGAAATTATCAAATGCAATTCTCCCCGTCGGAAGGTTGTTTCTTCCTCTCGTTTCTGTGAAAAGAAAAAGCTGCCACTAGAAATAGAGTTCAACACCTACATTAACCAAACAACAGAAGATTAAAGGAACTGGATCAATGTCAACATGGAGCCTCTCCTCGAAAGCTTTTCGGAAATAATGTAGCGGTACCTTTATCTACAAAGTCCCAGAACGTAAGAGAAGCTTACTTGAACCGATATCTGTGTTTTCAGGCTATAAGCGTAAATACGCAACACATTTTCATTCGACAGAAGCAAGCACTCACAACGGAACTGTCTTACACTACAGACAATTGGAATAAAAATCCTGAAATCTTCACCCAAGTTTGTAACCCAATTTATTAATCATCCTGTGCATGATCTATAAACTAGCCGGCAAATTACTCCAAGTTCAATGGTCCTAACAAATCACAACTAGCACACACAAGATTGCATTGACATACATTGATGAGTTCTCTTGTGGAATAAAAAACTCTGCATAGGAAAGTCAATTTGGAGATGACGTTGGGTTTAAGTTCATCTTCACCAACAGAAAAAAATGGAGACTAATTTCAAGCTGAACATACTTATTTTTGCACATGCAAGGATACACTCATCTAAAATGACTTAATTGGAAAAAAAAAATACTTGGTTGTTCACAATGACAATTTTATTCCTTAGAATAACCTCAGAAACTAAATTACAATGAGCATCCATGTGTAGTTTATCATGAAAAAAAAAAACAAATTGAACACAACTGAAGAAATTACTACCTACTTTATCCTTCCCTTCCAGCTATAGATTGTTATACTTGCGTACTCTTGTATGGTCTAAAAGATAGCAAGTGACCTTCACACATAAAATGCACATCCTTTGAAACAAGTGTCATGTTGGGTTATTTGAATTTAGGTTTACAATGCAAATAAATGAAGCTTTTGGTGAACCTGTAAGCCATGGACTAACTTTGAGCCCAAGTTTTTTCCCCTTATTGCATGGAAAAATAAGTTTATCATATGTGGTTTTCAAGTTCATAATGTGATATTTTTATATTAACCACCATCCATGCGTTTGAGTTTTCTACAAGAAATTATGTTTGTTTTAGTTTCTAAGCTATTTCAAGTTTATAGGATTTTTTTTTCTTTTTCAAAGAGTATATTGATTATTGAAAAGTGAAGTTAATGGCTTTTAAACTAAAAAAAAATGTTTTTTTTTTTTTTTATGGTGGTAGAATCTAAAGAAGAATCTCACAATTCTTGAACTCCAAAGGTTGTTGTATCCTTGCAGCCAAGAAACAAAGTTTAGACTATCATATCTAATGAACAACTACTCCAAAAGATGGAAGAATACTTGAATTCAGGTTTTTAGGAGAAAGGATTTGAGATTCTTCTCTCTGTCACCATCCTGTCATAGTCAAGATTGATAGTTTAATTATTCTATGCGACTTTTATATTCTTGATATGAAACGTAATTCTTGTGGTTCATCAAACAACACTCTTATATTGTTTAGGAGACCATTCTTGAAAGTGTCATAGTCAAGAATCACATTGTTTGATGAATCACAAGAATCACATTGTTTGATGAATCACAAGAGTCACATTCCATATCAAGAATATAAACATCGCATGAAATAACAAAACTCTTAGTCTTGACTAAGAAATCTTCTATCACACCAAGTGGATAAACAAAACGATGATCCACAAGTTATATTATAATGCTAGTTTTAATCAACAACTCAAGACTAAGAGAATCATAAATATTTTTAGGCATAACACTAATGAATGCATCTAAGTCACATAAGGCAATTCTAAAACTAGCATTACCAATAAAACATGGGATAGTAAACGCACCTAAATCTTTTTGCTTCAAAGGCAAATTCTTTTGAACAACAGCAGATACAACTTCGTGCATACTTACCGTTTCGTAACCTTTTAGCTTCAAAGATCTCTTGGTAGTATATAACTCCTTCAAGAATTTGGCACACTTGGGAATTTACTTGATAACATCATTCAAAGGAATGTTGATGTGAACCTCGTGATCATGTGGTCATGCAACCTACAATCAAGAATGGGATCTGATCTTGGAAAGCCAAAATAGGCCTGATAGAAGTGTGACACTATAGAAACCTGCCCTAAGACACCAACACTATTGGAATGAGTAAAATGACGTCACGAAGCCAACTAATATTTGATAAATCAGATTCAGTTCTTTCAAGAATTAAATGATGTGGACCAACCCAGAGACACTAGTAAGAACCCATTACGTGTTCTAAATGGTCCAATGACCCAGTCTAAGATAAAGACATTGAAAAAGGCATTGAATGCATTGATTCAGAAGGTTTCAAACAAGTCAGAATTGCAAGGATTATTGGAGTATCAAGAAGAGATCTTAGCACATCTTATTCATGTACAACAGGGGTCTAATTCAACCTTATTTGGGTCATGAAGTGAGGGAAACAAAGAAAACAAAAGAATCCCACTACAATTTGGAAACAACATAGGTAGCTACCTTTTCCTTTTGTTTCTAGGATTAAGAGGATGGATGGAAGGCTATAAATAAACCTTGAATCAACTCTATAATATTTTACTTCCTTCTCGTATTCTCATGGACGTTAATGGATTTAATAACATGGTCTTTATTTAATTTTATTAGCTACAACCTAAGGTATGTTTGGGCTTAATTAAGACTTTGTTTTCAGCTATAATCCAAGACTTGTTTGGATTAAGTCATAGGCTTTCCAATTTAGAGTTTTGGGTCAGTTTTGAGTGGACCTCATTTAAGTCCACATAAGGGGTCCATTAGGATTAGTTTTTCAAGAACTATTTATACTCATGTAAGCTGAATTTTGACAGCCATTGATGAATATTACTTTTGAATTTTTGAGTTTTATGTGTGAGAGTGATTCTTGTATTTTTTTTAGCTCTTGAACAAACTAAATTTGACTTATTGAAGATTACCTGGCTTTTTGATATCATTCTACTCATCCCAATAGTTGTGGTGTCTTGGGGTAAGTTTCCATTGTGTCACACTCCTATCAAACCTATTTCGGATTTATGGGATCAAATCTCAATCTTGATTATGAGTTACATGACCACGTGATCATGAGGTTCATATCAGTTGGTATTAGAGCTAGGCTTTGAAACAAAGTCATATCCTTCTATTATTTTCATTTTTTTAGTTTTCCTTAAAGTTTTTCAGTGTTTGCATCCATCTACTTACTCTTCGTGTCTGCATCACCTAAGAAAAAAAATGGAGTTTATATTTCATCTTTTTACTGTCTCATCATATCAATATATTAAAGAGAGAGAGAGAGAGAGAGAGAAGGATTCATTGAAATTTAAAGAATTATTCAATTTTTTTACCATAGAAACACAACTCTAGTGAAACAGTACAAAACCAAATCATAATCAATTGAAAATTCATATTCTATTTATAACAAAACAAAATCAGAATCAATTGAAAATTCATATTCTATCTATTGAGAGTGAGATCGCATCATATGTCAAATTGGGTCTTATTTTGATATCGTATACTAGAGGAGTTTCATCCTTAAGAGTAAAAGAATGACCTATAAATTGATTTTTTTTTGGTTTTTTTAGTAAAAATATTGAATTTGAAATCATTTCAAGCTCATTTGGACTTGGTTTGAATTTTGTCACGTAAAAATTGTGTAAGAGGTTAGATTCACGTCAAGTCTCAAAACGTGATCCTTACTGTTTAGTTTTGTCCAATTCTTTGTTTATATTATATTTAGGTTATCTAGGAGTCAAGTAATTGTTTTTGCTAATATTTGCTAATGTTTTATTTCATGTCTTCATATCATCCACAATTCGTATGAATTTGCATTGCTACTTGCAAAATCATAATCGTAGTTTTGTTTTACTATGTTTTCAGTATTTTTATTGCATCTTGAATCTAAAAATGATAAGTAGAGTGCGCTGCGAAGGCTATTGATTTTTATTTGTTGATTTTAGTTCCTAAAGAACCAAAAGAAAGCAAGTTGTGAGGTAAAGGGTGTAATGAGCTTATTAGAGTGAAAAAACTTAGATTTTTTTTTTGATACATGATAGGTGTGAGGATATATTTTGTGCTATTAATAAAATTTTACAGATTCAAAAGATGTTTGAAAACAATGAATCAACGACACAAAACGCTGATGTAACTTTCCAATTGCCAGCCATAGGCCAATAACTCAAGTTGTTGTCTAGGACGTAAAATGATCTGAAAGATGAGGTGAATTCGATAAAGCAATAGAACAGTGAGGCTGATCACCGAGGAAATATGGCCTATATGGTTGTATGAAATAACAAATTTGAGTTTGAAGAGTATGTTGATGAAAACATAGATGCGGGCTAAGATGATTATGATTTTGTATCTACTAGCCGAGGAATCAGGTCTGGACTGAACAGAGCTAGGAGGAATGTGAATTCCCATGGCATGAGGAATTATGAAATAATGGATAGGGACTTGGACACCATTAAACTGAAAATTCCAAACTTTTAAGGTAGAAACGATCCCGAGGCTTATTTGGAGTGGGAGAAAAAGGTAGATTGGATTTTTATTGTCATAGCTATTCCGAACAAAAATAAGTGAAATTGGTGAATATTGTGTTTACAGAGTATGCATTGATTTGGTGGGATCAAATTATAATCAGTAGAAGAAGGAATGGGGAGTGACCTGTTCAGACTTGGGGGAGATGGAAGTCGTAATGAGTGGATGATTTGTGAGAAACCATTAATACAAAGGCTTTTACCTGAAACTCCAAGGTCTAAATCAAGGCTATAAGACAGTAGATGAATATCACAAAGAGATGGAGATAACAATGATTCGGGCCAATGTTGTTAAGGATAGAAAAGCCACCATGACTAGATTTCTTAATGGGTTGAATCGGGACATTACCAATGTAGTTGAGCTATAACACTATGTGGAGCTAGAAAACATGGTTCTACAAAGATGGAGAGACAACTTAGGAAGGGACATGTCAGACCAATGTTTAATTTGGGTTCTTTATCATCTTGGAAGATGAATATAAAGAGAGAGGGTACTATTCAGCCGAGATCTTGTGTTCCTTCTAAAACTAAGCCACCAAAGGCTAAAGTTGATGTCCCTACTAGTACTAAAGGTAAATATGAAACTCTAGCTAAACATACTCATGATGTTAAATGTTTCAGTTGTCAAGGGCATGAACATTATGCTTCTGAGTGTCCAAACAAAAGAATCATGATGATTAAAGATAATAGTGATATAGAATCTGAAAGTGATAGATCTGATTGTGAAGGCATGCCACCATTGGAGGATAGTGATGAGGATGAATTAGCATTATCGGTTGCAAAGTCTTTAGTTATAAGGCATATAATTCAGGTTCAGGTCAAGGAAAATGAAACTAATTAACAAATAGAGAACATCTTCCATATGCATTGTTATATACAAAGCAAGGTGTGTGGTTTAATTATAAATAGTAGAAGCTGTGTAAATGTTTATAGTCCGACCAAAATCCTTTGTTCCTTCTAAAATTGAACCACCAAAGGCTAAAGTTGATGTCCCTTCAAATTCCAAAGGTAAATCTGAAACTCAACCTAAACATACTCGTGATGTTAAATGTTTCAGGTGCAAGGGCTTGGACATTATGCTTCGGAGTGTCCAAATAAGAGAATCATGATGATTAGAGATGATAGTAATATGGAATATAAAAGTGACAAATCTGATTATGAAGGCATGCCACTATCGGAGGATAGTGATGGGGATGAGTTAGCATTACCTGTTGCGGAGTCCTTGGTTATAAGGCGTACACTTCAGGTTCAGGTCAAGGAAGATGAATCTAATCAACAAAGAGAGAACATCTTCCATACGTGCTATTACGTACAAAGCAAGGTGTGTGGTTTAATTATAGATGATGGAAACTATGTTAATGTTTGAAGTACAACCCTTGTTAGTAAAATGAATTTGAGTACTGTTAAATTGAATTTGAGTATTGTTAAGCATGCTTAACCATATAGATTGCAATGGTTGAATGATAATGGTGAAATGAAAGTTACAAAATAGGTTGTGGTTCCATTTTCGATTGGGAAATATGTTGATGAAGTTTTGTGCGACGTGGTATCAATGCAAGAAAGTCACATTTTGTTGGGGAGACCATGACAATATGATAAGAAGGCAATTCATGATAGGGTTAAAAATAGGTATATCATTGTCAGAAATGGTAAAACCATCATTCTTGTACCTCTTACACCCAAACAGGTGTGTGATGATTAAATAAAGCTAAAAAGTGAGCATAAGGCCATAGGGAGAGTAAATCGAGTTGAGGAAAAAGGGAGAGAAGACTATTAGATTCAGTCAAAAGGTAAAGGAATTAAGTCCATGGGAGTTTGTGGATTAAAACCGTAAATAATTTCAAAACGAGAAAAACTAGTGGTCAAATGCACAATTCTATTATAAGCTAACTTGACAAAAGGCAAAAATTCTTCCCAACTTTTCAAATTGTTTTGAATTACTACAAGTAAAAGTTAAGATAATGTTCTATTCACTACCTCATTTTGTCCATCTATTTGAGGATGACATGTTATCGAAAATAAGAGTTTAGTTCCCAACTTTCCCATAAGATCTTCCAAAAGTGGCTAAGGAACTTAGCATCATGATCTCACAATATACTCTTAGAAATGACATGCAAACATACAAACTCCCTAAAGAATAAGTCTATGATATGAGATGCATCATCTGTTTTATGGCACACAATGAAATGTGTCATTTTAGAAAGCCTATCAACCACAATGAAAATAGAGTCTTTACCCTTATTTGACCTAAGTGAACCTCAAACAAAGTCCATGGAGATATCTACCCAAGGTTCAGTAGGCTTAGGTAATGGTGTATATAGTCCATGCAGTTATACTCTAGATTTTACCTTTTAACAAGCAATACATTGTTTATAAATTTGTTGTACATCTATTTTCATCTTTGGCCAATAGAAATGCTCATGCAATACATCCAAGGTTTTTGCAACCTCAAAGCGACCTATCAAACCACTCCCATGTGCTTTATGAACAAGTAATTCATGCAAAGAACTAGTTGGAACACACAATCTATTCTCTTTGAATAAAAAACCATTCATCAAATAAAATTTACCAAAAACCAAATGTCCACATGCATTATATATCTCGGCAAAGTCAGAATCATTACCATACAATTCCTTCACATATTTAAAGCCTAGGAATCTAGTATTCATGGTGTGTGAAAGAAAAGAACATACCTGCATGAAAGTGCATCAACTACGATGATGTGATCCAACCATTAAAGGATCCATTGGAGGTTCCAGTTGGTCCAGTTACTAGGCTTAGGGCTAAAAAGTTCAAAGAAGCTTTTCAATGGACTTCTTCAAGATACATGGGCTAAGGTGGACTTCAAGAGGATTTGTAATAATAAAGATCAAGCCTTGATTAATCTCATTCTTCTTCAAGAAGGGCTTGTTGGTGGAACTAAGATCATTACACAAGGAATGGGAGAAAAAGACTAGATTTGGACAGTTTGACCTTTAGTTACTCTTTTAGTCATAATTGGTGCTATAGATAGAATTTTGATGTGATTATAGTTGTTATGGAAACTAGACTTCCAAACCTTTCCAAAGGTTTATGGAACGCCTTTTAATTCTTTAAAATGAGAGAGAACCATCTATTTTAAGTTGGGTTTTGCTGCTACCTCACAAAATACGGAAACAACGAACTTCTCTTATTTAATTAGTTGGGCTATCAAATTTAAATTATTTTGAGAGGAGACAATTTGTTTGGGTTTTTAGACTTGTTTATTTTTTTTATTTTATTTAGTTTGGGCTAGTTTTATCTTGGGTTGATTATTATTTAATTTGGGCAATGTGAGACCCATTAGGGAGACTAATGTTAGGGAACTTTTTTGAACAATATTTTCCAGCATTGTAGCCATCTTTGGTTGCTTCATCTTGGTTCTTGATTGAACTTTCAACTCTTCAAAGAATTGACCATTCTTTGTTGTGAATTTATACTTTCTTTGCTCGTCTCTAGGTGTAGGCGTTGTGATCGAGTTGGTTTATAGTCTTGTTGTCTTGGAGTAAATCTTTCATTGTGATAAGCTCATTCAATTCTCAACAAACTTGGGTTAGATTGATCTTGGGGTCACGAATACCATTAAATTCCGCTAGGGTTCGCATCAGTTGGTATCAGAGCTAATCTAATCACAGGTTATATCCTTCAATTTGAGTTTTTATTGTTTCCTGTTTTGTTTTTGATAGATTCGGCTATCCAAAAAAAAAATATAGGGATCTTACTTGTTATTGCTTTGTTGAACACTTAATCATAAGTTAGTGTTCTTGCCAAAATATGTATATATACAGATAAAAAAAATAGGTGTTTGATCTTAAAATCTTGATTGTTGCTACATAGAAAAAAAAGAAAAAAAAAGAAAAAAAAGAAAAAATAAAAAAAGAAGAAAAAGAAAAAAAGAAGAAAAAGAGAAGAAAAATCACTTTTTTGTTATTGTTTTGGCCGAATACATGTTTTGAGAAAACCTTGATCATTAGGAAATTAGTTAGTCTTCCACTTAGTAGTCTTATTTGTGTACCTTGAAAATTTGGGTGGTTTAGTTGACTTTTTTTTTTAGTTGCTAGAATTTTCTTGAATTAAATCCTTAGTTCTTGATAATTTGAAATTATTTCGCTCTTTTCTGGTTTTTTTTGTTCATGTCTTTAAATCATCATATTATTCGTACAAATTTGCATTGTTATTCATGAATTTGTCATCAAGTTTTGTTTTGTTAGTTTTGTAATTTCTTGCTTCTAGAATCCATATCAAATTTATAAGTTCACTACTTGGTTGCTTTTTCTAAATTGTTGCTAAGTGATCTCAAGAACTAAAGAAAGGCAATTTGAGTGGAAAAGAGCATAGGGAGCATATTCGAGTGAAAAGCCTATAAATTTGTGTGAAACATGAGTGTGTGAGATGATTTTTTTTATTGCTAATGATTTTTGTGCAGGTTTCAAAAAAAAAGTCTTTTAATAGCGTGTCACAGAAGATCAGTGAAATCCAAGAAGATGGGTTTTTGAGAATGCAACAATAGATGGAATTTATGTTTGGTGAGTTAATGAATAGGATTGAAAAATTAGAGACTAGGTCTGATGGAGGACGAAGTATAAAGGGTAAAAAAGCTAGGAAAAAGGAGAGTGTTGCTGGAAACTCTTCAAATGAAGTCGAGGATGATCTTAACCGTAGTGGTGGGTTCCGTACACATAGGGGAGAGAGGTATGATAATCGGCTAAGGAGGGGACATATTCGGCCACATAGGGATTTTGAGCATAGAGGGGATTTTGATGATTTGGGAGATATAGACCAAGTATTAAGTTAAAAATCCCAGCCTTTAAGGGAAAAACTGATCCGAAAGCTTATTTAGATTGGGAAAAAAAGGTGGAGATGATTTTTGACATGCATAGGTACTTTGAAGAAAAGAAGGTTAAGTTAGCTGTAATGAAGTTTACTGACTATGCCATGGTTTGGTGGGAGAGATTGGTGGTAGAAAGAAGAAGGAATAGAGAAAGACTAGTTAGCACATGGGTAGAGTTGAAAACAATAATGAAGAAGAGGTATGTTCCTAAACATTATTATCGAAAGTTGTTTAATCGTTTACAAATGATTACATAGGGTAATAAGAGTGTGGAGGAGTATTAGAAAGAATTAGAGGTGGTTATGATTAGAGCTAATGTTAATAAGATGAGAAAGTTGCGATGTCTAGGTTTTTGAATGGCTTGAATAGAGACATAGCTAATGTTGTGGAGTTGCAATCATATGTTGATTTGGAGGAGTTAGTACACTTATCCATTAAGGTTAAAGGACAGTTGAAAAGGAAGGGTAATACACAATCTAGAGCTTATACGGGCTCTTCTTCGGGTTGGAAGATGAATTATAGGAGAGAGGGTAATGCATCATCGAAGCCTTTGGTGACTTCTAAAGTTGTTAAACCTAACTCCATGAAGAAGTAGGTTTCAGCCAATGATAAAAAAACTTAAAGGAGAAGTTCAACCGAAGTGTAATCATGATATAAAGTGTTTCAAGTGTCAAGGGTTGGGACACTATGCATTAAAATGTGCAAATCATTGAGTTATGACTCCAAGGGATGATGGAGAGATTGTGTCCACTAGTGAGGAGTCTGATTGTGATGACATGCCCCCACTTGAGGATGCTAGTGATTTAGAGTATGTTGTTGGTGATAAAGTTTTGGTATGTAGTATGATCATTGATAGTGGTAGTTGTACTAATGCTTCTAGTGTTATTTTAGTTAGAAAGTTAGGATTGAATAGCATAAAGCATTAGAGGCCTTATCAACTTTAATGGTTGAATGAATGTGGTGTTGTTAGGGTGAATAGACAGGTGATGATTTCTTTTTTAGTAGGAAAATATAAGGATGAATTATTATGTGATGTTGTGCCTATGCATGCTACTCATCTATTACTAGGGAGGCCTTGGCAATTTGATAGAAAAGCCAAGCAAGATGGGTTTAAGAACAGGTATTCATTAGAGAAGGATGGAAGGATTTATACACTTGCCCCACTCTCACGAAAGCAAGTGTATAAAGATCAAATTCAATTGATGAAGGGTTATGAAGAAAAGCAACATGTTTCGACTAAAGTGGAGGAATAAAAAGATTTGGCCAAAATGGAAAAACAAGTTGAACAATATGGTGAGGATGTGAGGAAAAGAGAAAAGAAAGTGAGCCATGAGTTAAAAACCAAAGGGAACAAGGTTTCAACCCTTAGGACATTAGAGGAGGGTCATGGCCACGAACAAAAAAATGAAAAGAAGGCCGAGAGTGGAGAGAAGA
This sequence comes from Salix dunnii, assembly GCA_015731905.1. Classification (NCBI taxonomy): domain Eukaryota; kingdom Viridiplantae; phylum Streptophyta; class Magnoliopsida; order Malpighiales; family Salicaceae; genus Salix; species Salix dunnii. Next base: position 5,634,355 of record CM027676.1, read on the forward strand.
AAGAAAGGGTGAGAAAAGAAGAGTGTGTAGGAAAAGTGGGGAAACACCTTTTTTTTTTTTGCAAAATCTAATGATCTTAAACATGCTTATCTTTTTGACTTGCCTATGATTTTACTTGTGTATAAGGAGGCATTCTTTAACTTAGATGAGTTAGATTCTTGTGTTCCTAGTGTTGTTCAAGTTCTTTTGCAGGAATTTGATGATGTCTTTCCAGATGACATTCCTAGTGATTTGTCGCCAATTAGAGGTATTGAGCATCAAATTAACTTTGTTCCAGGAGCATCTATACCAAATAGGTCAGCTTATAGGAGCAATCCTGAAAAGACTAAGGAACTTCAAAGGCAAGTGGAGGAGTTGATGTCGAAAGGATACATTCGAGAGAGCATGAGTCCTTGTGCAGTTCCTGTGCTTCTTGTTCCAAAGAAAGACAAAACTTGGCGAATGTGTGTGGATTGTCGAGCCATCAATAACATCACTGCAAAGTATCGACATCCCATTCCTAGATTAAATGATATGTTGGATGAATTACATGGTTCTAAATTATTTTCAAAAATTGATTTGAAAAGTGTTTATTATCAAATTAGGATGAAAGAAGGGGATGAATTATAGCTGCTTTTAAAACTAAATATGGTTTGTATGAGTGGTTGGTTATGCCTTTTGGACTTACTAATGCACCTAGTACTTTTATGAGATTGATGAATCATATGTTGCATGCTTTTATTGGTAAGTTTGTGGTCGTTTACTTTGATGATGTCTTGATTTATAGTAAGAAGATTGATGAGCATATAAGTCATTTGAGACAAGTTCTTTGATGTGCTTAAAAAACAGTCCTTATATGCTAATTTGAAAAGGTGTGATTTTTGCATGAATAGGATTGTTTTTCTTAGATATGTGATTAATGCAAAAGGTATAAAAATGGATGAGGCTAAGGTTAAGGCTAATCAAGAATGGCCTACACCAAAATCCATAACAGATGTTAGAAGTTTTCATGGTTTGGCTAGTTTTTATAAGAGATTTGTCAAAGATTTTAGTACGATAGCCTCTCCATTAACTAAAATTATTAAGAAAACCGTGGGTTTCAAGTGGGGAGAAGAACAAGAAAATGCTTTTAGCTTGTTAAAATCAAAGTTGATTTTGGCACCTATACTATTTTTACCTGATTTTAATAAAGCTTTTGAGATTGAATGTGATGCTTCAGGAATAGGTATTGGAGCCATTTTAATGCAAGAAAAATGACCGATTGCTTATTTTAGTGAGAAACTCAACGGTGCAACTCTTAACTATCCCACTTATGCTAAGGAGCTATAAGCAGTCGTGCAGGCTTTGGAGACTTGGCAACATTATCTATGGCCCTGAGAGTTTGTCATACATACTGATCACCAATCGTTGAAACATTTGAAGGGTTAAGGTAAGTTAAGTAGGAGACATGCTAAGTGGGTTGAGTTTATTGAAACTTTTCCATATGTGATTAAATACAAGAAAGGTCAGGAAAATGTGGTCGCCGATGTCTTGTATCGAAGGTATGTTCTTCTTAATACTCTTAATACTAAATTGTTAGGATTTGAGTATATTAAGGAATTGTATCTTGATGATCATGATTTCGATGTTATTTTTGACACATGCAAGGTTTGGAGGAAACACGCGGTGAAAATGGAGGGTTTTTTTATAGCCGTAAAAATTACAACTATAATTTTAAGGAGTCGCCACCTAGTATTAAGGTTACTAGGAACCTAGTGGCCTGCGAGAGTCTTGGGTAAGGGGACTTGTTGTGCAAGGGGAAGACGCGTCACCCCCAGTGCACTCTACCTAAGGTAAGCTGCATTGTTGTTTGATTGTTTTTCTTAAGTTTATTTTTTTTACACTGCATTTAAAAAGGAAAAATATGTTTTGTCCGCGGGTGTACTTTACGATGTAATTTTACACCGCAGTTAAAAACCTCTTTTTTTTTACCTACGAATGTACCTTATAATGTAATTTTACATCGTAGTTAAAAATTCTTTTTATCTGCAAGTGTACTTTAAAATATAAATTTACACCGCGAAAAATAAAACAAAATAATTATTAAATTATTTTTGATATTTTGGCCGAACGCCAATGGATAATCGTAAACTGGTTACGATATCCAATTTTCGTTTAAAATATGAGAAAGATACAACATATATTTTTTTTTGAAAAATATGCATGGAAAAACCTTGGAATTCGGCCGTATGCACGAAAACAAACACATTTTTTTTGTTTTTTTTAAATATATTTTTTTTGTTTAAAAAATAAAAAAAATTTCGGGTCGGGCCTAACCCAACCAAATGGGCCAGCCATGGTGGGCCAAAGGCCCACCACCGCTGGGTTAGGCTGGGCGGAGACCAGCCCAGCCCACATCTTTTCTTTCTTTTGTTTTCTTTTGTTTTTTTTTAAAAGTAAAATACGAAACATAACAGTGCAGTTACGTGGACAGTACCCTGGTCGGCCGACCACAACGAGAGGGTCACGCGATGCTACCGTTGGGTAGAGTACCTCGAGGTGGTTCTCCTTGTCATGGTGGCTTCAAAAATGTTGGCCCGTGGTGGCCGGAATGAGCTTCCAAAGTAGTTGTCTATGGCTGCCGTTTGCTGCTGAGGCGTCACCAGCGCCGGAGAGGAAGGCTGGAAGCTATTGCTGGTGATCCCTCTGTCGTGGGGAGAAGCTGCCGGTGCTGAGGGAAGGTTGCTGGTGCTCGCCAGAAGGAACTGCTGTTGGAGGAGAGAGAGCGTCGGCTGCCACTGGTTTTTGAAGAGAGAGAGAGCTGCAACGAGCTGCTGTCGAGGAGAGAGAAACGAGGGAGTTACAGCGGAGAAGAAGAAGAGAGGGCGTTGCTGCTGCTGCGAGGGGGAGAGTTGCTGGTTAAGTGCTGCTGCTGTGAGGAGGGAGAGGAGGGAGAGTTGCTGGTTAAGTGCTGCTGCTGCGAGGAGGGTGGCACTGCCGTGAGCTGCTGCTTTCTAGAGAGAGGAACGCCACTAGAGGAGAGAGAAAGAGAGATATGGCAGAGAAGAGAGGGTGACAGTGACGGGAGAGGGAAGAGGATTGGTGGTCGAGGGCTCATTGGCGACCAGAAAAAGAGAAGACAGAGGTTTGGTCTGTTGCACCGGCTGAAATTTCTTTCGGGTCTCCTTTTCTACCGTTTTTTTTTTCTTCTCCCCTGGTGCTGCCAATTTCTCCCCTCGTTCCCCCTCTATTTTCAACCCAGTTTTTATCACCTTCCTTTCAAAATTTTCTCCCCCAGTGTTATTTTTCCCTCAGATTTTCTCAGTATTCAGCCCTTTTCCCTCAAGTTTTTCGTCTGTCCTCCCCCAAAGTTTTCTCAGTGTTCTTCCCCGTGACAATTCCCTTAATGTCCAAATTTTCCTCCCCCCATTTATAGGTCAAGAAGGCATGGGGCACGGTATGGAGTTGATGTCTAGGGCATGGCTGAGGAATGGTGTTGCAGAGGGAGTGGGTTGAAGGAATGGTTGCAGCATGGCTGCTGGAATGGCCAGCCATGGTGTCGACAGTAGTTTGATGGTTTTTTTTTTAATTTTGAAATAAATAATTTGTGACAAAAAAGATTTTTTTGATGGGAAAAACCAGGAAGAAAGATATTTTTATCTTTAATTTTGGCTTCCGATTTCACCCAAAAAGTTTCGTCGCCGAAAATTTCGATTGTCTAAATTTTAACCCAAATTAAGCTTTCAAACTTAATTTTTCAGCAATCAAGCCCTTAATTAGGTTAAATCGAACCATTTTAAGTATAATTAAACCCTTGCTCTTAATTAAATCCTTCAATTGGGCTCTCAATTAATTCCGAAGAGTTTCATCACCGAAAATCCTGATTTTCTCAATTGAACCCAGATTCGGCTTCCAAACTTAATTTCTCACTAATTAAGACTTTAATAAAATTAATTTGACCCATATAAAGTATAATTAAGCTCTTGCGCTAAATTAAATCCTTCAATTGGGCTCTCAATTAATTTTGAAGATTTTCGTCACCGAAAATTCCATTTTCTCAATTGAACCCAGATTCAGCTTCGAAACTTAATTTCTCACTAATTAGGCCCTTAATAAAATTAATTTGACCCATTTAAAGTATAATTAAGCTCTTGCGCTAAATTAAATCCCTCAATTGGGCTCTCAATTAATTTCGAAGCATAATTACACTTTACATCGGCCGACGATTAAATCAAATTGACCCATAAAAATATAATTATGTCTTATGACCTAACTTTTATGCAGATTTATCCAATAATAAATTATCTTCGCCTTGAATCTGCACTTTCCTTCGTATTTGGGCAAAAAAAAGAGGTACGACCAGGCTTTCGAAAACGTCCAAAATTTCCACATTAATTTTTCTGCCGACACCAACCCCTTTTATTTTATTTTTGTTATTTTTTGGTATATTTTAGGGAATCACCCAAAAATCAGGTGATGACAGTTGCCCCCCTCTTTACAATGCTTATGACTAAAGTCTTGTAAAAGACTTTAGATAGTAAGCATTGTAAAGAAAAAGAAAATGGATTTATCAAACCAAGAATTGGTTAATCCATCCAGGAATGAGAATGAGGGCTATAAAACGCACTATGAAGGGAAGGTTTAGAAAGCGTACTACCCTAATGGATGACTGAGGGTTGGAAAACTCGCTCAGGAGAGGAAAGGAATGGCTGAGAAGCGCACTATCCTAATTGATGGCTGAGGGTTGGAAAACTGGCTCAGGAGAGGGAATGAATGGCTAAGAAGCGCACTATCCTAATTGATGGCTGAGGGTTGGAAAACTCGCTCAGGAGAGGGAAGGAATGGCTGAGAAGCGCACTATCCTAATTGATGTTTGAGGGTTGGAAAACTCGCTCACGAGAGGGAAGGAATGGCTGAGAAGCGCACTATCCTAATTGATGTTTGAGGGTTGGAAAACTCGCTCAAGAGAGGAAAGGAATGGCTGAGAAGCGCACTATCCTAATTGATGCCTGATGGTTGGAAAACTCGCTCAATAGAGGGAAGGAATGGCTGAGAAGCGTACTATACTAATTGATGTTTGAGGGTTGGAAAACTCGCTCAAGAGAGGAAAGGAATGGCTGAGAAGCGAACTATCCTAATTGATGCTTGATGGTTGGAAAACTCGCTCAGGAGAGGGAAGGAATGGCTGAGAAGCGAACTATCCTAATTGATGCTTGATGGTTGGAAAACTCGCTCAGGAGAGGGAAGGAATGGCTGAGAAGTGCACTATTCTAATTGATGGTTGAGGGTTGGAAAACTCACTTAAGAGAGAAAATGAATGGCTAAGAAGCGCACTATCCTAATTGATGGTTGAGGGTTGGAAAACTCACTCAAATAAGAGGAAAGGAATGGCTAAGAAGCGCTATCCTAGGTGGAAAACGTACTCAAACGAGAGGGAAGGAATGGCTAAGAAGCGCACTATCCTAATTGATGGTTGAGGGTTGGAAAACTCACTCAAACGAGAGGAAAGGAACGACTAAGAAGCGCATTATCCTAATGATGACAAGGGTTGGAAAACACACTCAAAGATGAAAGGAAAATAGGGCCGGAAAGCACACTACCTTAATTGATGGCGAGGGCTGGAAAACACACTCAAAGATGAAAGGGAAAACAGGGCTAGAAAGCACACTATTCTAGTTGATGATTAAGGGTTGGGAAACACACTCGAAGATAAAGGGAAAATAGGGCTGGAAAGCACACTATTCTAGTTAATGACGAGGGTTGAAAAACACACTCGAATGTGAAAGGAAAATAAGGCTGGAAAGTACACTACCTTAATTTGTCGATGGCTAGAAAGCACACTAAAAAGGTAAAAGAGATAGTGTTGAAAAACGCTCTATCTATGCTAATGAAAGACTCACTGGTCACTTAGGGAAGTGAAAGTGGTAAAGACCCAAAGGCGCACACAAAACAACGAGTGGAGGTTTGTAAATTACAATCCCTCCAAAACATTTTTTAGATCACTAGTAGGGAGATACGATGCGTGATGGCAACCAAATTTAGCGCGTCAAAGAGGTAAGAGCCTGGAGGCGTATACAAAAATGATGAATGAAGGTTCGTAAATTACAGTCCCTCCAAAACATTTCCTAGATTCTCAACGGGGATGGAATGCATGACGACACCCAAAATCAGGAAAGAGATAAAGTTGAAAAACATGCTCAAGGACATGGAAAAGGTGGGAGCGTGAAAGCGCACAAAAATGATGAACGAAAGTTCGTAAATTACGATCCTTCCAAAACATTTCCAAAATTCTCAGTGGGGATGAAATGCATGTTGAAACCCAAAATCAGGAAAGAGGTAAAGCTGAAAAGCGTATATAAGACAATGAAAAAGGTAAGAGCTTGAAAGCGTGCACAAAATGATGAATGAAGGTTCGTAAAGCACGATCCCTCCAACACATTTTCTAGATTCTTAATGGGGATGCAATGCATGATAATGCATGTATACTTACTTGAAAGATATAGGTCCCCTTTATTCTTCCCGACCTTCCTTTCCTTGGGTCGGATCTCCGGCTTTGATGGCTTCTAGCTTCTGCTTACTTGAGCCGCAACTTAAGATTCTGACCACTAGAGATGATAGATTTTCCATATCAACATGCCCCCCTAAGTTTGATCCAATTTTTTTGAAAAAGAATGATGGAGCCAGCTTCGATTGCATTTATAGATTGCCCCCCAGTCTGGTTATGCCCTACAAGTGTTTTGGGCTTCAAGAGTAGTGTTTGCATGAAAAGGCTTGGTTATTTGCAAAAATTGTGTTTTCATGTAGGATTTTTGGAATTTTAAAGTTATTCCAAATACAAAAATCATTTTGATTGCCCCATTCAGGTCATGCCACAACAGTGCTTTGGGCTTCAAGTGTTTGTAGGAAAATGATGGTTATTTGGAAAAATTGTTTTCATGTAAGATTTTTGGAATTTCAAAATCATTCCAAGCATAAAAACCATTTTGATGTTTGTTTAAACAAACTTGTTCTTGAAAGAATTCAAGTGATCTCATTGTCAGGTTTTATGTTGATTTTGACAAGAACGTGAAATGGTGCTTATTTGCATGTCTTGTATTTCAAAAGGCTTCGATCAGGTTTGGTGAAGTACTTATAAGGATCATTTCGAATGGAAAAGCATTGCCTATCGGTCCAGATTACTTGTATTTGATCAGAAAGGGCTTTATCAGGCTTGTAGCGTAGACTCAGGCTGCTGGCTACGAAGAAAAGATATTTGCAGGCTCAAAAAGTGTTTGTGGGTTTTCTAGACTAAGGATCACTTAATGCTCACTCTTAGAACTCTTTTTAGTCCTCATGATTGATTTTCATGACATGTCCCCCAACATTTTATTTGGGCTTTTACCTAGACATGCCCCCCAGAATTTTTTGGGTTTTTTATGTTGGGTCCTTGGTACTACTAAAATGTTGAATTGATTTGCTAGTGTACTAAAAACCTTTTTATGTTTATGCCCCCAGCTTTCTTTGGGTATTTTTTTTGTCATTAAGGACTACTTTGTAATTGAGAGTTCTTCTCTCTTCGCACTTGCCCCCTAGTGTAGGGTGCGATCCTAGTCAGGGTTAATTATCAGAAAAATAATTATTCGGCTCAAATAGGGACTACAATGGATATTTAAGACTTTGTGAAAGCATATAAAAGACGGCCTCTCCTCATTTCAAAATATGCAATTCGAACCAATAAACTTTGCTTTTTCATGCGAAATATTTTTTGATTTGTTTTTTGGGTTATTTGTTCAGCTACGAGATTAGCTTATTATGTGATTTTTGGGATATGAGATCACCCTTCAATGAAATCCTTTGAATTCCCAGAATACATTTGTTAAACAAACAACAAATTGGCATTTTTTTGTATTAGACTTTGATTTGCCAAAAAACTTGATGAAATCATGGGATCATGTATAATTTGGATGGAAGAGATATACGACGTGTCTGTTATTCAAACAAAAAGCAAGAACACGTCATAGTCAAAGAAAATACATGATATTATTGGAGAGAAAAGATGGTTTAACAAAAGGTCTTGTGGTATTACAAACAAGATTGTTGATAAATCAGAGCCAAAACACCATGCGAAGACATGATCAAAATAGAAGGCAATTATGAAGCAATCTTCATTTTTCAATGTTGGCACACTCCCTTTTCAATTGCTTTTGTCGGGGTAGCTTAATTAGTTGCAGGACCTGGATTTTCTTCGAATGTTATCCACCCTGCTTTGATCAATTGCATGAGCCTCTTCTTAAAGGCACCACAAGTGTGAATGCTATGTCCTGCAGCACCAGCATGATATTCGCAGGTGAGGTTGGGTTTGTACCAAGCGGGGTAAGGCGGTTGTAAAGGTGTTTGAGGTTCCGGAGCTATTTGCCCAATGCTTACCAACTTTTGATACATCTCATTTAAAGGCAATGGTAGCAGAGGTAGTTGTTCTTATATTTTCTGGTAATTTCTTTTTGGAAAATTTTTAGGTGGATCTTTGGCTTGAAGATTAATGTTGGCAATTTCAGATGACGGGTTATGGTAATTTTGAAATTGGTTTTTTCTATCCTTGTAATCATCTTCAAAATGCTCGACTACATTTCTCTTGCCTTCAAAGCTGTTTTTCTCCATAGGTACAAGAATTCTCCCACTTCGGATTCCCTGCTCTATTCGCTCTGCCACGGCTACAACATCCATGAATTGTTGTGCCGAGCTGCCCATTACATGTTCGTAATAGGGTGCTCTTAGCGTATTGGCGAATAATGTCACCAATTCTTTATCTAGAAGTGGTGGATGTACCTGTGCAGCGAGATCTCTCCATCTTTGAGCATATTCCCTTATGCTTTCTCTGTTCATCTTTTCTAAGTTGGACAAACTCGTTCTGTCAGGAGCAATGTCCATGTTATATTTATATTGTTTGATGAAAGCATCTACTAGATCTTTCCAGCTACGAATCCTAGTATTGTCTAGTCTTATGTATCAGTTCAAAGCTGCCCCACTCAAACTGTCTTGGAAAAAATGCATAAGCAACTTTTCATCATGCACTACTTCTACCATTTTGTTACAGTATGATTTTAGGTGAGTGACAAGGCACTGTGTCCCGGTGTACTTGATAAAATCAGGAACACAAAATTTTTTTGGTATCACAACATTCGGGACTAGACACATTTCAGCAGCTTGTATCGGGTCGTATAGGTTCAATCCTTCAATGACCCTTATTCTGGCCTCCAACATCGATATTTTATCTTGGTCGATACCCTCTGATGTTGGTATAACGGTTGGGGTTATGGCAGGTGTCGGCGCTGCTGCTTGAACGAAAGCTGGATTTTGTTCCGGACCTTGAACCCTTTCTCCTGTCACCTCTTCATGGTGATTCATCGTTTCTGTTTGAGCAACTGTGGGTCTAGTTGAAGGACCCTCGCTAGAGGCATTCCTTAGTGCTTGCTCGAGTAAGCTGGTAAGATTAGCCACGCTAGCTCTAAAAGAATCCAATTCTTCTTGAAAATGAGCATCACGGCGTGCAAGCTCTTCATCCTCCATATTTCTCTAACGGAGTCGAGTGTTAGGAGCTCTTCGGGGACCTATATTTTGACCTGCTGATAACATGTTATGTACAGTGATTGATGCGTGTGCATGTGGATGTAAATGTATGTACATACATGACAGGTGAATTATCAGAGGATTTGTATCCAAAGTCAGGTTCTAGGTCATTATATGAGGGGTAAGCTTTCTACCTGGTCTCAAAGGGTCTATGAACTGCCCAGTGATCGCCTCACGTGAAGGCGGTGCGGAGGTTTACAAGAAATGGTTGGGGCACTATGTGACCGCCATCATCGAGCAAACACTCAGTTTATAGTTGGACGTTTCACGAATCTAAACCCCGACTGAAAGTCATGAGGCAGACCGCTAATCCTCACCTAACCTAAAATTGGGTTTATTCACAAAATTAAAATGCATGATGAAATTAATTCACACCCAATGACATGCATGACTTGAAATTAAAATACATGCTAAAGCAATAACAATGCGAGTTAAAAAAATGAACTCAAAAATAACAATCAAACAAACAATGCTCAGTCCAGCGATGTCCCCAGTGGAGTCGCCATCTATCGCGAAGGCGATTTTTTCGCGCTTCGCGCCCCGTTGTCCCCTGCGGTTTGGGGAGACAATGGCGCGTAGTGAAAATGGAGGGTTTTTTTTATAGCCGTAAAAATTACAACTATAATTTTAAGGAGTCGCCACCTAGTATTAAGGTTACTAGGAACCTAGTGGTCTGCGAGAGTCTTGGGTAAGGGGACTTGTTGTGCAAGGGGAAGAAGCGTCACCCCTAGTGCACCCTACCTAAGGTAAGCTGCATTGTTGTTTGATTGTTTTTCTTAATTTTATTTCTTTTACACTGCATTTAAAAAGGAAAAATATTTTTTGTCCGCGGGTGTACTTTACGATGTAATTTTACACTGCAGTTAAAAACCTCTTTTTTTACATACGAATGTACCTTACAATGTAATTTTACATCGTAGTTAAAAATTCTTTTTATCTGCAAGTGTACTTTAAAATGTAAATTTACACCGCGAAAAATAAAACAAAATAATTATTAAACTATTTTTGATATTTTGGCCGAACGTCAATGGATAATCATAAACTGCTTACGATATCCAATTTTCATTTAAAATATGAGAAAGATACAACATATATATTTTTTTTGAAAAATATGCATGGAAAAACCTTGGAATTTGGCCGTATGCACGAAAACAAACACATTTTTTGTTTTGTTTTTTTTAAATATATTTTTGTTTTAAAAAAAATAAAAAAATTTCGGGTCGGGCGTAACCCAACCAAATGGGCCAGCCATGGTGGCCCAAAGGCCCACCACTGCTGGGCTGGGCCGGGCCGAGAGCAACCTAGCCCACATCTTTTCTTTCTTTTCTTTTCTTTTGTTTTTGTTTTTTTTTTAAAAAGTAAAATACGAAACATAACAGTGCAGTTACGTGAACAGTACCCTGGTCGGCCGACCACAATGAGAGGGTCACGCGATGCTACCGTTGGGTAGAGTACCTCGAGGTGGTTCTCCCTGTCGTGGTGGCGTCAAAAATGGTGGCCCGTGGTGGCCGGAATGAGCTTCCAAAGTAGCTGTCTATGGCTGCCGTTCGCTGCTGAGGCGTCACCAGTGCCGGAGAGGAAGGCTGGAAGCTGTTGCTGGTGATCCCTCTATCGTGGGGAGAAGCCGCCGGTGCTGAGGGAAGGTTGCTGGTGCTCGCCGGAAGGAACTGCTGTTGGAGGAGAGAGAGCGTTGGCTGCCACTGGTTTTTGAAGAGAGAGAGAGCTGCAACGAGCTGTTGTCGGGGAGAGAGAAACGAGGGAGTTACAGCGGAGAAGAAGAAGAGAGGACGTTGCTGCTGCTACGAGGGGGAGAGTTGCTGGTTAAGTGCTGCTGCTGCGAGGAGGGAGAGTTGCTGGTTAAGTGCTGCTGGTGTGAGGAGGGTGGCACTGCCGTGAGCTGCTACTTTCTAGAGAGAGGAACGCCACTGGAGGAGAGAGAAAGAGAGATATGGAAGAGAAGAAGATTGGTGGTCGAGGGCTCGTCGGCGACCAGAAAGAGAGAAGGCAGAGGTTTGGTCTGTTGCACCGGCTGAAATTTCTTTTGGGTCTCCTTTTTTACCGTTTTTTTTTCTTCTCCCCTGGTGCTGCCAATTTCTCGCCTCGTTCCCCATCTGTTTTCAACCCAGTTTTTATCACCTTCCTTTCGAAATTTTCTCACCTAGTGTTATTTTTCCCTCAGATTTTCTCAATATTCAGCCCTTTTCCCTCAAGTTTTTCATCTATCCTCCCCCAAAGTTTTCTCAATGTTCTTCCCCGTGACAATTGCCTCACTGTCCAAATTTTCCTCCCCCCATTTATAGGTCAAGAAGGCATGGGGCACGGTATGGAGTTGATGTCCAGGGCATGGCTGAGGAATGGTGTTGCAGAGGGAGTGGGTTGAAGGAATGGTTGCAGCATGGCTGCTGGAATGGCCAGCCATAGTGTCGGCAGTAGTTTGGTGGTTTTTTTTTAATTTTGAAATAAATAATTTGTGACAAAAAAGATTTTTTTGATGGGAAAAACCAGGAAGAAAGATATTTTTATCTTTAATTTTGGCATCCGAATTCACCCAAAAAGTTTCGTCGCCGAAAATTCCGATCGTCTAAATTTTAACCCAAATTAAGCTTTCAAACTTAATTTTTCAGCAATCAAGCCCTTAATTAGGTTAAATCGACCCATTTTAAGTATAATTAAACCCTTGCGCTTAATTAAATCCTTCAATTGGGCTCTCAATTAATTCCGAAGAGTTTCGTCACTGAAAATCCTGATTTTCTCCATTGAACCCAGATTGGGCTTCCATACTTAATTTCTCACTAATTAAGACCTCAATAAAATTAATTGGACCCATATAAAGTATAATTAAGCTCTTGCGCTAAATTAAATCCTTCAATTGGGCTCTCAATTAATTTTGAAGATTTTCGTCACCGAAAATTCCATTTTCTCAATTGAATCCAGATTCGGCTTCAAAACTTAATTTCTCACTAATTAGGCCCTTAATAAAATTAATTTGACCCATTTAAAGTATAATTAAGCTCTTGTGCTAAATTAAATCCTTCAATTGGGCTCTCAATTAATTTCGAAGCATAATTACACTTTACATCGGCCGACGATTAAATCAAATTGACCTATAAAAATATAATTATGTCTTACGACCTAACTTTTATGTAGATTTATCCAATAATAAATTATCTTCGCCTCGAATCTGCACTTTCCTTTGTATTTGGGCAAAAAAAAGAGGTACGACCGGGCTTTCGAAAACGTCCAAAATTTCCACATTAATTTTTCTGCCGACACCAACCCCTTTTATTTTATTTATTTTATTTTTTGGTATATTTTAGGGAATCACCCAAAAATCGGGTGATGACAATTTCGGTGATATATATGACACATGCAAGGTTTCAGCCAAAGATAAATACTTTAGGCATAATGGATTTTTTGTTTAAGGAAAATAAGTTATGCGTGCCTAATTGTTCTTTACATGAATTGCTTGTGAGGGAAGCACATGGGGGAGGTTTAATGGGGCATTTTGGAATTACTAAAACTTTGGAAGTTCTGCATGAGCACTTTTATTGGCCTAATATGAAAAGAGATGTGCAGAGAATGTGTGATAGGTGCATAACATGTAGACAAGCTAAATCTAGGGTAATGCCTCATGGATTATACACACCTTTGCATGTTCCTAAGGAACCTTAGGTTGATATTTATATGGATTTCATCTTAGGTCTAACTAGGTTTAAGAAAGGGAGAGATTCTATATTTGTTGTTGTGGATAGATTTTCTAAAATGACACATTTCATTACTTGCCATAAAATAGATGATGCAATAAATATAGCTGACCTATTATTTAGAGAGGTCATTCGCCTACATGGTCTCCCTAGGAGCATTGTATCCGATCGAGATGTTAAGTTTTTGAGTTATTTTGGAAGGTTTTGTGCGGTAAGTTAGGAACTAAACTTTTATATTCTACTACTTGTTATCCACAAACAGATGGTCAAACTGAAGTTGTTAACTGGACTTTGATTCAATTGTTAAGGTCTATCATTCAAAAGAATCTTAAAAATTAGGAAGATTGTTTGCCATTCATTGAATTTGCATATAATCACAGTGTGCATTCTACTACTGATCATTCCCCATTTGAGATTGTTTATGGTTTTAATCCCTGACACCATTAGATTTGATTCCATTTCCTGTTAATGAAAGAGTTAGTTTTGATGGTAATCAAAAAGCACAGGTGGTGAAAGACCTCCATACAAAGATTCAGCAACAAATAGAAAAGAAGAATGAACAAATTGCAAACAAAGTCAATTGGGGTCGAAAATTAGTGAGATTAACCAGGTGATTGGGTTTGGGTGCATATGAGGAAGGAAAGGTTTCCTGAACAAAGAAGATCAAAGTTGATGCCTCGAGGAGATGATCCTTATTAGATTATAGAAAGGATTAATGATAATGCCTACAAAGTGGATCTACCAAGTGAGTATGGTGTAAGTGCTACATTCAATGTTTCTGATTTTTCTTCGTTTGATGTAGGTGATGATTTGAGGTCGAATCCTTTTGAGGAGCGAGGGGATGATGCGATCCAACCATCAAAGGATCTATTGGAGGTTCCAGTTGGTCCAGTTACTAGGCTTAGGGCTAAGAAGTTCAAAGAATCTTTCAATGGACTTCTTCAAGATACATGGGCTAAGGTGGACTTCAAAAGGATTTGTAATAATAAAGAGAAAGCCTTGATTAATCTCATTCTTATTCAAGAAAGGCTTGTTGGTGGAACCAAGACCATTACACAAGGATTGGGAGAAGAAGACTAGATTCTAGTTGTTATGGAAACTAGACTTCTAGAAATTTCCAACGGTACGTCTTCTAATTTTTTAAGACGAGAGAGAACCATCTATTTTAAGTTGGGTCTTGCTGCTGCCCGATAAAATACGAGAACAATAAACTTGTCTTATTTAATTAGATGGGCTATCAAATTTAAATTATTTTGAGAGGAGACAATTTTTTTAGGTTTTAGACTTGTTTATTTTTTTATTTTAATTAGTTTGGGCTACTTTTATCTTGGTTTGATTATTATTTAATTTGGGTTATGTGAGACCCATTAGGGAAACTAGGGTTTTGGCTTGGAGTATAAATACTCTTTAGGAATAATGTTAGGGAACTTTTTTGAACAATATTTTCCAGCATTGTAGCCGTCTTTGGTTGCTTCATCTTGGTTCTTGATTGAACTTTCAACTCTTCAAAGAATTGACCATTCTTTGTTGTGAATTTATACTTCCTTTACTCGTCTCCAGGTGTAGGCGTTGTGATCGAGTTGGTTTATAGTCTTGTTGCCTTGGAGCAAGTCTTCCATTATGATAAGCTTATTCAATTCTCAATAAACTTGGGTTAGATTAATCTTGGGGTCACGAATACCATTAAATTCCGCTAGGGTTCGCATCATACGATGTTCTCTTTGCCTTGGTTATACTTGATTATGTAAGGAGAATTTTTTATGAATTCAACCCATTTTGCATGTCTCCTATTCAACTTATCTTGTCCTTGCAAATGTTTCAAGGACTTATGATCCAAATGGATTACAAAATCTTTTAGCCACAAGTAATGTTGTCATGTCTCAAGTGCTCTTACCAATGCATAGAGTTCTCAGTCGTAATTGGGATAGTTTAGGATCGCTCCACTGAATTTCTCACTGAAATACGCAATGAATCTTTGATCCTGCATGAAAAAAAAAAGCACTTATTCACATTCCAGATGCATCACATTATATTTCAAATGCTTTTGTAAAGTTAAGTAAGGCCAAAATAGGTGTAGAACATAATTTCTCTTTCAAAAGAACAAAGACCAATTCTTGTTCCTCCCCCAATTTAAACCCAACTGACTTTTAACAACTTCATTCAAAGGTGCAAACATTGTACAAAACACATGTAAAAACTAGCTAACGTATAAAAAAAATCCTAACCTCACTTATCGATTTGGGTGTAGGTCAATCCTGAATGGTCTTAAATTTTCTCCTCGTCCATCATGATGCCCCGTGTAGTTACAGCATAGCCAAGAAAAATAATTTTCTCCATGCAAAAGGCACACTTTTAAGATTAGTATACAATTTCTCAATATGCAACACACTAAGTACATTATGCAAATGATTAAGATGCTTATTTAAGTTCTTGCTATAGATCAGGATATCATCAAAATACACAACCACAAACTTACCAATGAATGCACACAACATATGATTCATTAAACGCATAAACATACTAGGTCCATTTGTAAGTCTAAATGACATTACTAACCATTCATATAAACCATGCATAGTCTTAGATGCAGTTTTACACTCATCACCCTCTTTCATCCTAATTTGGTGGTACCTACTTTTCAATTCACTTTTAGAGAAAATATAAGATCCATGTAAATCATCTAACATGTCATCAAGCTTGGGAATGAGGTTTCTGTACTTTACTGTTTTGTTATTGATGGCTCGACAATCAACACACATCCTTCATATTCCATCCTTCTTAGGCTCAAGTGGCAGAGGTACAACACTCGGCCTCATACTCTCATGAATATAACCCTTTTCCATCAGCTTATCAACTTGCCTTTAAAGATCCTTCATCTCTTCTGGATTGATTCTATAGGCTAGTCGATTAGGAAGTGAAGCTTCGGGTACGGAATCAATCTCATGCTCTAGGCTCCTCAATGGTGGTAATTTGCTAGGAGTATCATCCGAGAACACATCATCAAGCTCCTATAACAAAGAAATGTCAACACTAGGCACAATATGATTAACATTATTAGTAATAAAGTAAACCTCTTTGTACTCAAGTAAAATCATTAGCTTGTTGATAGTGAAAAATGCAAATCTGACCTCACCCTCTCTATCATAAAAATTAGGTTGTTTCTTTAGCTTTTCCACTCAATTCTCATCACTCTTCCTGACTTTCTTCACTCCTCTTGTCTTACCTTCACTCTCGACCAAATTTTGGTGTTTTTGAGCTGTGGTTGAATGGTTTGATTTGTTTGGAGTGTTTGCCTAATATTTATTTCTGTTTAGATGGGAAGTCGAAAGAGTTGTAGTGGTTTGAGTTTTAGCCAAATTTGATGGTCTTCTCTTCCCTTGTTACTCACCTTGATTTTCTCTCCCCATAGCCTTATGCTCACTTTTTAGCTTTTTTGATCATCATACACCTGTTTAGGTGTAAGATGTACAAGAGTGATAGTTTTACCATCTTTTATAATAGTATACCTATTTTTAACTTTATTATGACTTGCTTGCATTAGTACCACGTTGCATAGAACTTCAACAATATATTTCCTAATTGAAAATGGAACCACAACCTGTTTAGTTACTTCCACTTCATCACTATCATTTAGCTATTGCAATCTATATGGTTTAACATGCTTAACAGTATATAAATTCATTTTATTAATAAGGTGGTACTCCAAACATTATCACAACTTCTACTATCTATAATTAAACCACATACCTTGCTCTGTACATAACAATTCATATGGAAGATGTTCTCCCTTTGTTGATTAGTTTCATCTTTCTTGACATGAACCTGAGTTGTGCGCCTTATAACCAAAGACTCCTCAACTGGTAATGCTAACTCATCCCCATCACTATCCTCTAATGATGACATGCATTCATAATAAGATTTGTTACTTTAATATTCCATATCACCATTATCTTTAATCATCATGATTCTCTTATTTGGACACTCTAAAGTATAGTGTCCATGTCCCTGACACTTGAAAAATTTAATATCATGAGTACATTTAGGTTGAGTTTTAAATTTACCTTTGGCTTAGTAGGGACATCAACTTTGGCCTTTGGTGGTTTAGTTCTATAAGGAATAAAGGATCTTGGCCAGACAATACCCTCTCTATTTAGATTTGGCTTTCAAGATGATGAAAAACCTAAATTAAACGTTGACTAAATATGTCCCTTTCTAAGTTGTCTCTCCACCTTCGTAGCCATGTGCACCATCTCCTCTAGCTCTATATAGTATTTGTAGCTCAACCACATTGGCAATATCCCTCTAGCTTTACATAGAGTTCTATGATGGCTTCTCTACCTTAACAATATTGGCCCAAATCATTGTTATCTTCATCTCTTTGTGATTTTCATCTAGTCTTATAACCTTGATTCAGACCTTTGAGCTTCATGTATAAGTCTTTGTAATAGTGGTTTCCCATAAATCATTTTCTCATTAAGAATTTCATCTCCCTCCAAGTCTAAAAGGGTCACTCCTCATTCCTCCTCCTACTAATTACAATATGATCCTACCAAATTAATGCATAATCCATAAACTCAATTAGCATCAATTTCACCTCTCTCTTTTTTTCAGAATAGCTATGGCAATAAATATTCCAATCTAACTTTTTCTCCTACTCTAAATATGCCTCAAATGTGTTTTTACCTTGAAAGTTAGGAATTTTTAGTTTTAAAGGTGTTTGGGTCCCAATCCATATCTTCATAATTCCCCATGCCATGAAAATTCACATCCCCCCTAGCCCTGTATGGTCCAAACCTGATTCCTTGTCCAACAAATGCAAAATCATAGTCATCTTCACCTATATCTATGTTTTCATCAACAAACTTCAAAATCAGATCTGACAATTCATACTACCATACAAACCATATTTCCTCGACGATCAACCCAACTATTATATTGCTTTATCGAATTCACCTAATCTTTTAGATCTTTGTACATCCTAGAGAACAACTTGAGTTGCTACCTTATGGCTTGCAATTGGAAAGCTAAGCCAGCGTTTTGTGTCGCTTATTCATTGTTTTTAGATACTCTTTGAATTTGTATTTAGATTTAGCTTCCAAGATGATTAAACTTTGGCCAGACATGTCCCTTCCTAAGTTATCTCTTCATCTTCATAGCCATGTGAACCATGTCCTTTATCTTCACAATGTGTTGTAGATTAACCACATTGCAATGTAGTGATTCAACCCATTAAGAAATCTAGCCATGGTGGTTTTTTTTATCCTCAATAACATTGGCCCGAATCATTACTATCTCTATCTCTTTGTGATATTTATCTATTGTCTTATAAACTTGATTCAGACTCTAGAGCTCCAGGTATAAGTCTCTATGATAGTGGTTTGGCATAAATCATCTCACCCCAAGTTTAAACGAGTCATTCGCCATTCCTCCTCCTCCTGATTACAATATGATCCCACCAAATCAAATGCATACTTCATAAGCTTAATTATCACCAATTTCACCCTCTTTTTTTTATTCAGAATAGCTATGGCAATAAAAAATCCAATCTATCTTTTTCTCCCACTCGAAATAAGCCTCGGGATTGTTTTTACCTTGAAAGTTAGGAATCTCCAATTCACTGGTGTCTAAGTCCCCATCCATATCTTCATAATTCTCCATGCCACAAAAAATCACATTCCTCTTTGTCTTGTTCAATACAGAGCTAATTCCTTGGCCAACATATGCAAAACATGGTCATCTTCTCCCGCATTTGTATTTTCATCAACAAACTCTTCAAAATTAGATTTGTCATTCCTTACACCCATATGGATTGTATTTCCTCGGCGATTAGTCCCACTATTCTATTACTTTATTGAATTCACCTCATCTTTCAAATCCTTGCATGTCCTAGACAGCAGCTCGAGTTGCTGGCCTATAGCTCGCTATAGGAAAGCTATGTCAATGTTTTGTGTCATTGATTCATTGTTTTTAGACATCCTTTGAATCTATAAAATTTGGTTAGTAGCATAAAATATATTCTCACACCTCTCGTGTATTACACATAAAAGTATCAACGCTTTTCACTCTATTATGCTTACTATGCCTTTTACCTCACAATTTGCTTTCTTTTGGTTGTTTAGGAATTGAAATCAACAATCAAAGTCAGGAGTCTTCTCAGCGCACTCTAATTATAATTTTTAAACTCAAGAATCAATAAATATATTGGAACCAAACAAAAAAAACTACAATTATGATTACGATTTCATGAGTAGCAATGCAAATTCGTATAAATTATGAACAAAATGAAGACGCAAAATAAAACAGAAGCAAATATTAATAAAAGTTGTTACTTGACTCCTAGATAACCCAAATATAATAGAAACTGGACACAAATCTAACATATTATGTAATTTTTACGTAACAAAATTAAAACCCATACTGAACAATCTCTAAATGACCTCAAACTCAATATTTAGTATTATAATACTAAATAAACAACAAAACTCAATGCATAGATCGTTCTCTTATTACTAGGTAGCCAACCCCTTATATGATAAGTTTGTGGGAGAATTGAACCTCCAATTAAAACCTCCAAAAGACAATATCCAAATTAGCTCAAATCTAATATATGTTGTGATTCATCCCTAATACACAAAATAATTAGTTTCAATTGATTTTAAGGTGGTTTACTTAGGATTCACTAAGAGTTGTGTTTCTGCGTCATAATTGGACCTAAAATTAAAACCTCAAGTAAACAACATCAAAATAGGCTCAAATTTGACATATGATGCAATCTCACCCCTAATAGATTGAATATGAAGTTTCAATTTATTACAATATTGTTTTATTATGGTTCACCCAAAGTTGTGTTTTATGCGGCAAAAATAGAATGATCCTTCAAATTTCAACTAATCCCTCTCTCTCTCTCTTTAATATACTAATATAATTAGAGATGGTAACAAGATGAAATATAACCCTTTTCTTTTTCTTGCTTAGATGATGCAGACACGAAGAAAAAAATGGACGTAAACATTAACAAACTTTAAGGAACACTAGAAAAACAAAAATATTATAAGGATATGACCTTGTTTTGGAGCCTAGTTCTGATACTAGTTGATGCAAAGCACGTGACCACATGGTCATGCAACCCACAATCAAGATTGAGATCTAATCTTAGAAAGATGAAATAGGTCTGATAGGAGTGTGACACGATGGAAATCTGCCTTAAGGCATCAACACTATTGGAATAAGTAGAATGACGCCATGAAGCCAACTAATCTTTGATATGTTAGATTCAGTTCATTCAATAACTGAAGAATACAAAAATCACTCTCACACGTTAAAGCTGAAAAATTCAGAAGTAATAATCATCAAAGGCTGTAGAAGTTTTGATTACTTGAGTTTGAATAGTTTTGGAAAAATAACCCAAATGGATCCCTTAGGCACCAAAACTATTGGAATGAGTAGAATGATGCCACGAAGCCAACTAATTTTTGATAATTCAAATTTAGTTCATTCAAGAACTGAAGAATACAAGAATCACTCTCACACGCTAAAGCTGAAAAATTCAGAAGTAATAATCATCAAAGGCTATAGAAGTTTTGATTACGTGAGTTTGAATAGTTCTTGAAAAATAACCCAAATGGATCCCTTAAGTACCAACACTATTGGAATGAGTAAAATGATGCCACGAAGCTAGCTAATTTTTGATAAGTTAGATTTAGTTCATTCAAGAACTAAAGACTGCAAGAATCACTCTCACATGTTAAAGTTAAAAAATTCAAAAGCAATAATCATCAAAGGCTATATAAATTTTGATTACATGAGTTTGAATAATTCTTGAAAAATAACCCAAATGGACCTCTTATATGGATTTATATGAGGTCATCTCAAAACTAATCTAAAACCCTAAACTAAAAAGCACATAACTCAATCCAAACAAGCCATGGATCCTAGCTAAAAATAAAGTATTAATTAAGCCCAAAATAAAATAAAGATCAATGTTCTGTCATGAGAAGAAGAGAAGGAAGTAAAATATTATAGAGATAATTCAAGGCTTATTTATAGCATTCCATGTAACCCATTAAACCTAGAAACAAAATGAAAAGGTAGGCACTCATGTTGTTTCCATGTTGAAGTCGAACTCTTTTGTTTTCTTTGTTGTCCTCACTTCATCACCCAAATAAGGTTGTATTGGAACCCTCTTGCATATGGATAAGATGCAATAGGATCTCCTCTTGATACTCCAATGGACATTTCAATTCTGACTTGGTTGAAACCTTCAAAACCAATGCATTCAATGTTTCTTTGGTATTTGTCTTAGACCAAGTCATTGGAACATTTGGAAAATATATTGACCTCACACATACTAGCTAAATCAAAGATAAAGGAAGACCATGAGCAAGTATTAAGGAGGCTATTTGAGATATTCCTGAAATACCAATTAAAATTGAACCCCGCCAAATGCTCTTTTGGAGTAAAGACAGGTAATTATTGGGTTTCATCGTAAACTATCAAAGGATAGAAATTGATCTAGAGAAAGAAAAAGCTATACAAGAAATAAAAACACCTAAAATAGAAAAGGAAGTAGGAAAATAGCCCTAGTTTCTATTTTACAAAATAGCCCTTCCTTGAGTTGACAAAATTTATTTGTCCCTTGTAAAAATCATATCTCATTCAAAACACATTGTTTTGCATTGAAATTTGGATATTTTAAATTTATATGGGTCTTGAATCCAATAAAATTGATTTTGAATCAATCAGACTTTTGTAGCTCTCGATATGGAAGTTGGAATGGATAAAGGTCAACATTCGCAGATTGCAAGATTTCACTTTAAATGCTATGATTTCCATGCTCTTCCTAATTGTATTTCTTTTGTATTAGCTTAGAAGAAATATATGGATGTTATATTTTTAATGCCACTGAAATCATTTCATTTCGATCTCTAGAGCTTCTACTTTACACAAAACATCGACTGAAGGTCAAATCTATCAATCAGCTCCAATTATGTTCTTTTTGCATCTTTCATCCAAAAATGCCTTCAAAACATAAAATAAAGAATATCAAGGCATTTTATACACAAAAAATATGCAAAACACTAGGTGAATATGGGTGAAACTATCAAATAATATGGTTGCATCAAATATCCCCAAACTTAACTCTTGCTCGTCCTCAAGAAAGGATAGATAAAGAAAATAAAATTAAAAAGAGCTATGACCAATCTCTTAATCTCCCATCAATATCTACGAATTCAAGCATTATAAATAAGAATATAATCGAGAAGGATAAAGAACATAAATCTTCATGAATTTGTTTACATGCAAACTTCAAAACTCAATTACTCTTTGGGATTTAAAAGAAATCTATGCCATGCCAAAGTGATAGGTCCTCTCATTAATATACACTCTAACACATGTGTTTAGGGCTTATGTGTTTAAATCTCTCAAATTCAATCAATGAACATGTTCTTCCATAAGCTTGCTTTTCAATCTCATCACCATCACTAAAATATTACAAACAATGCATGAATCAAAAGGTCTTATTTTCCAGTTGTAATGGGGCTAAGGTTAAGGTGAGGTAAAAAAGAGTAGAAGAAAAGGTTCAAACCAAATAAAGTAAAGCATTCTGAAAAATGATATTTTAAACAAGATATTCCATCAAAAGACATCAATTTCAATATTTAAGCACCAATGCTTAGCTACTTTTGATTTCTAGCTCTTTTCTTTTCTTTTTTTTTTGTTCTTCACCTTTGGCAACTTTGCCCATCTTTTCATCAAACATCACTTCTTCTTTCTTTTCACATCATTTGCAACCATAATTCCATGAGATATCACAAGTATATGCTCTACTACTCCTTGGCTAGGGTAAAAGAGGAAAACATATAAAAAGTTTAAGGCTTATACATGGATAAAACAAAGAAAAGATAAACAAGCTCAAAAGGGGCTCACTAAAGATAATATGCTTTAGGTTGGCCTTTTGGCTCAAGGGGTTAAAATTCTTAATGCCTTTATCATCTTCATGCATCTTTGTAATGCAAATGTAATCTTAATAACATATGAAGCAAGTTCTAGAGATACATATCATTGAAAGAAAGTACAGTCAAAGAATATAATGTTGAAGGCTTAAAAGCTTGCATTGGTATAACACTATAAAATCAACATGGCATATTTTCAGAGTCAATCCCTAAACCAATTAAACATTAAAACTTGCATGCACACTCATTCATTTGATTTATATATTCATCTATCTCGACCGCGACATCACAACAAATTTTGGCGTCGTTGCTAGGGACGTGATTTTAATTGATTATTGTGTTCTTGTGTTGTGCTATGATTGATTCTACTTGCTATTATTTTTATTTACTCTAAAAAAAGAAAAGAAAAACATATTTGTGTTTGCGGTGGTAATGTTCAGAACAGATTTTTGGTGGAATTAGGTATTGATCTTTTGTTTTTCGAAGGAAAGCGACGTTTTAAGAAGAACTAGTGACCATTAACCCCACCCTACTGAGGCCCAATTCCATCGTTTTCTAAGGTTTCTGGACACTTTTAGTTTTCTAGCGTAGGATACTATTGCCTATTATGTTGTTTTCAATCTCTTGTGTGCTTGGTTTCTTTTGAGTTTTCTTTGTGTTTTATGCTTGTAACCCGTTCTGCTACCCAAAGTCATCAAGTGCAGGGTTGATCTTGAAATAGAAAACACTTTATGCAGGTTACGAAAGGACGCTTGCGTCAATATCATGGTTGCTGCACGACAACAAGCACTCAAGGAGCTTACTGCTCTTAATGTGAAAAACCAACCATTATGCATAAACATAGACATTAATATAAATTTTGAACTCAAATCTGGTTTTATACATTTGCTGCCAACTTTCAATGGTCTTGCAAGAGAAGATCCTCATACTCATCTCAAGGAGTTCCACATGGTTTGTGTTGGCATGAAACCAAATGGAGTTGAAGAGGAACAAGTTAAGTTGAAAGCTTTCCCTTTCTCTTTAAAAGGGGCAGCAAAGGCATGGGTTTTTTCTATTCTTCTAGGTTCCATTGATACTTGGAATGACATGAAAAAGATCTTCCTTGAAAAGTATTTTCCAGCATCTCAAGTTGCCAACATAAGAAAAGAAATATGTGGGATTCAACAATCTCATGGAGAAACACGAGCCGAGTAATGGGAAATATTTGAGCTATTGTGCATTTAATGCCCTCGTCATCAAATACCTAATCACCTGTTCATTCAATACTTCTATGAAGGATTGATGCTTACTGACCGTAGTATCATTGATGCTGCAAGTGGAGGGGCATTGGTAGATAAGACACCCGAGGTTGCACGCCAATTGATCTCAAACATGGTAACCAACTCGAAATAGTTTGGCACCCGTTAATGAGTGAATGAGGTAAGTATTTCTAACCTTGAGAATAAAGTTAATGATCTTACTTCTCTTGTGCATTCTTTGGCTTGTGGAAATGTACAGCAAGTAAAAGTTTGTAGCATATGCTCACTATAAGGACATGCTTCGGATATGTGCCCAACAATGCAAGAAGATTACATCGAGCAAGCGAATGCGGTTGATGGAACATTCAATGGACAAGCCCAACATATGTATGATACCTTTTCTAACACTTACAATCCTGGATGGAGAGATCACCCCAACTTTTGCTATGGAACCCACCTCATCAAGGCAATCAAGGGAGACAGTTCCATTCCCATGGATTTCAACCACATCCCCTGCACAATTATCAAGCAAGACAGCCCCCTCCATTCACCAACTCCAATGTTATGGGGTCATCATCCAGTGATGATCTTCATGAGATGATGAAAACTCTGGCTTCTAACACTGTGACCTTGCAACAAAATATCATGTCTTTTCAACAGGAAACAAGGTCAAGTATTCACAACTTAGAGAAGCAAATGGGGCAAATAGCTTCAAGTATGGGCAAACTGGAAACACAAATGAATGGAAAATTACCCTCTCAAGCATTGAATCCAAAAGAGAATGTTAGTGCAATCATGCTGCGAAGTGGGAAAGTACTTGGAGAAACAAGTCAAAACAAGTTGAGATGGAGGAAGAAGAAGAGATAGAAACTAAATTGAGTAATAAGAAGAAACCTACTCCCTCTTCACAAACTAAGACAATGACGACCACTCCAAAGGTAACTCCTCACTCATTGAATTACAATTTTAAAACAATTCCACCCTTTCTTGTGAGTTGTTCTAGGTCTAACAAAGAAGAAAAAGAAAAGGAGATCTTAAAGGTTTTCAAGAAAGTGGAACTCAACATTCCTTTTATTGATGCTATCAAGCAAATTCCCAAGTATGCTAAATTTTTGAAGGAGTTGTGCACTACCAAAAGAGCTTTCAAACTGAAAGGTCATGAAATGGTAAGTATGGGAGAAGTCGTATCTGCTGTTGTTCAAAAGAATATGCCTTTGAAGCAGAAAGACTCAGGTGCATTTACTATCCCATATGTTATTGACAATGTTAGTTTTAAAAGGGCTTTATGTGATTTAGGTGCATCCATTAGTGTTATGCCTAAACATGTTTATGATTCTCTTAGTTTGGAGCC
The DNA here is from genome assembly GCA_015731905.1 of Salix dunnii. NCBI lineage: Eukaryota > Viridiplantae > Streptophyta > Magnoliopsida > Malpighiales > Salicaceae > Salix > Salix dunnii. Next base: position 5,660,165 of record CM027676.1, read on the forward strand.
TTTGAATAAAACTAGCATTGTAATACAACTTGTGGATCGTAGTTTTCTATACTGACTTGGTGTGATAGAAGATATCCTAGTCAAGATTGATAGCTTGCTAATTCCATGTGACTTTTATATTCTTCATATGGAGCATGATTCTTGTGATTCTAGTACTCCTATATTGTTTGGGAAACTGTTCTTGAAAACTACCAATACAAAGACTGATTGTGGTAAGGATACTTTGTCTATGAAGGTAATAGATGAAAAGATTGAATTTAATTTTCATGATGCAATGAAATATCCTTATAACAATGTTTATTATATCACATGTTATGACAAAGTTGATAAGTGTGTGCAACAAGTTTGTGATTTTGATTGTGTGGATGGATTAAGCATAGCTTTGAGCTATGGCTATTATTTTATCCAATTAGAGGAGATGGAGAGGCACACATGTGTTCCCCAAAACATGCATGAAGCAGCACTGGCTTTGCAAGCTTTACAAATTGTTCCCTATGGTAATGTCTTTGTTGATTTAGTACTTTCACATAAAAAGCTTTTGTCATCTATTTTACAGGCTTCCAAGTTAGAATTGAAACCTTTGCCTAATAATTTGAAGTACGTATTCATTGGCAACAGCAATACACTTCCTGTTATCATAGCAAAAGTTTTGACTAGTGCGCAAGAGGAAAAACTTGTGAAGTTATTGTGTGATTACAAACAAAATGGCCATTGGATGGACTTTAGCCAACATCAAGGGCATTAGTCCCTCAATGTGCATGCATCATATATTATTGGAGGATGATATGAAACCAACAAGAGAAATGTAAAGGAGGTTGAACCCACCTATGATGGAGGTCGTGAAAGCTGAAATTTTGAAACTATTAGATGCAGGAGTCATTTACCCCATCACAAACAGTAAATGGGTGGCACCAATCCATGTGATGCCAAAAAAGACTAGAATCACATTGGTGAAAAACAGAGATGATGAATTTATTCGTAGTCACATCTCGAGTGGATGGAGAATGTGTGTTGATTATAGAAAACTTAATCTTTCTACATGTAAAGATCATTTCCCGTTACCATTCATGGACCAAATGCTTGAACGTCTTAAAGGTAAGTCTTTTTATTGCTTTCTTGATGGATATAATGGATACAATCAGATTGTTATTAATCATGAGGATTGTCGCGACGACGATTTTTTCGTGCTTCGCGTCCCGTCATCCCCGCGGTTTGGGGAGACAATGACGCGCGGTGAAATGGGAGGTTGTTTATAGTCGTAAAAATTACAACTATAATTATTAGGAGTCGCCACCTAGTATTAAGGTTATTAGGAACCTAGTGGTCTGCGAGAGTCTTGGGTAAGGGGACTTGTTGTGTAAGGGGAAGACGCGTCACCCCCAATGCACCCTACCTAAGGTAAGCTGCATTGTTGTTTGGTTGTTTTTCTTAAGTTTATCTTTTTTACACTGCATTTAAAAAAGAAAAATATTTTATTTTGTTCGCGGGTGTACTTTACAATGTAATTTTACACCGCAGTTAAAAACCTCTTCTTCTTTTTTTTCTACGAATGTACCTTACAATGTAATTTTACAACGTAGTTAAAAATTCTTTTTATTTGCAAGTGTACTTTACAATGTAAATTTACACCGCGAAAGCTAAAACAAAATAATTGTTAAATTATTTTTGACATCTTGGTCGAATGCCAATGGATAATCGTAAACTGGTTATGATATCCAATTTTTGTTTAAAATATGAGAAAGATGCAACATATATTTTTTTTATGAAAAATATGCATAGAAAAACCTTGGAATTCGGCTGTATGCATGAAAACAAACACATTTTTTTGTTTTGTTTTTTTAAATATATTTTTTGTTTTTTTACAAAAAAAATAATAAAAAAAAAATTTCGGGTCGGGCCTAACCCAACCAAATGGGCCAGCCATGGTGGGCCAAAGGCCCACCACCATTGGGCTGGGCTGGGTCGAGAGCAGCCCAGCCCTGCATTTTCTTTATTTTTTATTTCTTTTTTTTAATTTAAAAAAAAAAGAAGCAAAACACGTAAACAGTGCAGTGCAATTTACGTGAATAGTGACGTGAACAGTAACTTGATCGCCGACCACGACGAGAGGGTCACCTGCTACTGCCGTTGGGTAGAGGACGTCGAGGTGATGATTCCTGTCATGGTGGCACTGGAAAAGGAGGCCTGTGGTGGCCGGAATGAGGGCTGGAAGTGTCGGGTATGTGGCTGCCGTTCATTGCTCCTCGTGCTGTTTCGGGCTGCTGTTGCGCTGTCACCATTGCTGCTTCTCATCGGAGCTTCCTCTGCAACTGCTGGAGTTCACGGTGAGCTCACTAGTGATGGTGAGATGGTCCTTGGTGATCGGCTAGTTGCTGTCGGAGGAGCTGCTGCACGTCCTTTTTAGAGAGAGAGAAGAGCTGTCGAGGAGAGAGAGGGGGCGTTACTACTGCTGCTAGGGGGGAGAGTTGCTGGTTAATGTTTTGTAGAGAGAGAGGGGCACCACGGGGAGAGAGAGGGCAGCTGACTACTGCGTGGAGGAAGAGGGACCGAGTTGGTGGTGGTTACTGCTGCGAGGAGGGAGCTGGTGGCTAGAGTTGTGGCTGACGCTAGTTGAGAGAGAGAGACGAGCTATCGGGGAGAGAGAAAGTAACTGGAACAAGCTTGAGAGAGAGGGAGAACTGTCACCGGTGATTGAGCTAACGGAGACGGAGAAGAAGTGCTGAGGGAGACGAAGGTGTGGCCGTCGGTGGTGAGAGGTTTTAGCCACGGCGCCCATGTAAATTCCAGTGCTTGTCGTCCTTGCTTCCTGCAAATGCTGCGTGCGTGTGTTTTTTTTTAACTCCTCAATTTCTAGTATTATTTCATCCTCTTCCCCTTTGCATAAATGTTTTGCTCGTTTTCCTCCCCTGTTTGCTATTTCTGATTTTTCTACTCCCGTATTCCCCAGTATTATCTTCCCCTCAGTTTTTCAGTAATCAGCCCCGTGACAGTGTTATTTCCCCCTCTGTTTTCAAACCGGTTTTACCTTTCCATTTCGAAATTTTCTCCCCCCCCTTCATCAGTTTTCACAGCCTCTAATTTATAGGCAAAGAAGGCATGGGGCACAGTATGGAGATTATGTCCAGGGCATGGCTGAGGAATGGTGTTGCAGAGGGAGTGGGCTGAAGGAATGGTTGCAGCATGGCTGCTAGAATGGCCAGCCATGGCTGTCGGCAAAAGTTTGGTGGGTTTTTTTTTTTTGAAATAAATAAGTTGTGACAAAAAAGATTTTTTTGCTGGGAAAAACCAGGAAGAAAGATATTTTTATCTTTAATTTTGGCTTCCGAATTCACCCAAAAAGTTTTGCCGCTGAAAATTCCAATTGTCTCAATTTTAAACCAAATTAAGCTTTCAAACTTAATTTTTCAGCAATCAAGCCCTTAAATAGGTTAAATCGACCCATTTTAAGTATAATTAAACCCTTGCGCTTAATTAAATCCTTCAATTAGGCTCTCAATTAATTCCGAAGAGTTTAGTCACCGAAAATCCTGATTTTCTCAATTGAACCCAGATTCGGCTTCCAAACTTAATTTCTCACTAATTAAGACCTTAATAAAATTAATTTGACCCATTTAAAGTATAATTAAGCTCTTGCGCTAAATTAAATCCTTCAATTGGGCTCTCAATTAATTTTGAAGCATATTTACACTTTACATTGGCCGACAATTAAATTAAATTGACCCATAAAAATATAATTATGTCTTACGACCTAATTTTTATGCAGATTTATCCAATAATAAATTATCTTCGCCTCGAATCTGCGTTTTCCTTCGTATTTGGGCAAAAAAGAAGTACGATCGGGCTTCCTAAAACGTCCAAAATTTCCACATTAATTTTTCTGCCGACACCAGCCCCTTTTATTTTATTTTACTTATTTTTTGGTATATTTTGGGGAATCACCTAGAAATTGGGTGATGACAAGGATCAAGAAAAGACTACGTTTACATGTCCATTTAGTACATATGCATATAGAGGAATGCCCTTTGGTCTCTGTAATGCACCAGCAACTTCTCAAAGATGCATGATGAGTATTTTTTCTGACTATGTTGAAAGAATAATTGAGGTTTTCATGGATGATTTCACGGTGTATGGTGATTCTTTTGAAAGATGTTTAGAAAACTTATCTTTGATCTTGAAAAAATACATTGAAACTAACCTTGTCTTGAACTATGAAAAGTGTTATTATATGGTAAATCAAGGAATAGTTCTTGGGTATGTTGTGTCTTTATGTGGATTGGAAATTGATAAAGCTAAATTAGATGTTATTTCATCATTACCTTACCACTCATGCGTGAGGGAAGTTCGTTCTTTTCTTGGCCATGCAGGTTTCTATCAATGCTTTATCAAAGACTTCTCGAAGATTACAGCACCCTTGTGCAAACTATTATCCAAAGAAGTAGATTTTGTACTTGATCAAGCATGTAAAGATGCCCATGATGAGTTTAAAAGGTGTGTCACAGCTGCCCCTATCATCCAACTACCAAACTGGGATGAACCTTTTGAGATAATGTGTGATGCAAGTGACTATGAGGTAGGGGTTGTTCTTGGGCAAAAAATTAGTAAGAATTTGCATGTTATAGCCTATGCTTCCCACATGTTAGATGGAGCACAATGCAATTACCATACAACTGAAAAGAAACTTTTTGCAATGGTGTTTGCTCTATAAAAATTCAGGTCGTATTTACTTGGTATAAAAGTAGTGTTTTCACCAACCATGCAGCTCTAAGGTATCTTTTGAAGAAAAAAAGAGTCCAAACTAATATTAATTAGGTGGATCTTGCCTTTACAAGAGTTTGATCTTCAAATCAAAGACAAAAAAGGTGTTGAAAACCATGTGGTTGATCACTTGAGCCGACTAAGGACCAAGGATATACAAGTTGAAACAAAAAGAGAGACATTTCTTGAAGAGTAGTTGTATGTGTTACATTCCTCTACAAGACCATGGTATGTTGATTTGGTGAACTATTTAGTCACCAAAGAATTCCCTCCAGGTTTGTCTACATCCCAAAAAAATAAGTTACGAGCTGATGCTAAATATTATTTCTAGGATACTCCTCATCTGTGAAAATTTGTGTGGATCAAGAAGTTAGGAGATGTGTATCACAAGATGAATTTCATTCCATTTTCACCTTTTGTCATTCTCATTCTTGTGTTGGACATTTTGAAGCAAAAAGAACGGCCCATAAGGTACTTGAAAGTGGTTTTTATTGGCCTTCTATTTTTAAGAATGCATTTCATTTTTGCAAATCATGTGAAAACTATCAAAAAAACAGGTAATATCACTCATACGAATCAAATGCCTTTAATGAATATTCTTGTAAACGAGATTTTTGATGTTTGGGGTATTGATTTTATGGGTCCATTTCATTTTTCTTTTGACAATCTTTATATCCTTCTTGCAGTTGATTATGTGTCCAAATGGATTGAGGCAAAAGCCATACGAACTAATGATGCTAAAGTTGTTGTAGATTTTGCCTGGACTCATATATTTGACAGGTTTGGAATCCTAAAGCTATTATTAGTGATCATGGCACGCATTTTTGCAATCGTTCAATGGAAGCATTGTTACGCAAATATCATGTGACTTATCGAACTTCTAAGGCATACCATCCTCAAACGAATGGCGAAGCTGAGATTTCAAATCAAGAAATAAGTCCATTTTGGAGAAGATAGTGCAACCCAACCAGCGAGACTAGAGTCTACAACTTGGTGATGCACTTTAGGCTTACCGAACTGCTTATAAATCACCAATAGGAATGTCACCTTTTAGGATGCTTTATGGGAAAGCATGTCATCTACCAGTGGAACTTAAACATAAAGCTTTTTGGGCCATAAAAAAATGTAACATGGATTATGATGCTATTAGGATTGCAAGAAAGTTGCAATTGCAAGAGTTGGAAGAGATTCGAAATGATGCTTATGAGAATGCAAAGATTTACAAAGATAAGACTAAGAGTCTTCATGACCAAATGATCACAAGAAAAGAGTTTCATGTTGGAGACAAAGTCCTTCTTTATCATTCGCATTTGAAACTTTTTCCTGGTAGGTTGTGTTCTCGTTGGATTGGGCCCTTTGTTATTTCTAATGTTTTTCCTTATGGTGCAGTTAAAATTACAAGTTTAGAAACAAATAATGTACTCAAGGTCAATGGGGTTCGCTTGAAACCTTTTTATGAAAGTTGGACGATAGAAATCACCGCTTCTATGGAATTAGCTGAACCGATCTATGAAGAATGAGCATATCACATGTTGAGCCAATGACACAAAACAAAAGCGCTTCCTGGGAGGCAACCCATCACAAAAAAAATTAGATTTACTTTTTTTTCCCTTATCCTTTATTTTTCTCATTTTATTTCATTTTTGTCATTCTCGTATATTCCTTTTCTTTTATTTTTCAACATTGAGGACAATGTTGTGTTTTAAGTGTGGGGGTATTGGGAAAATGTCAATTTTCTTTTTTTTTTCTTTATTTTTCCTAAAAAAAAAAGAGAGAGACAAAAAAAATCTATGATTGATCTTTTTGAACTCCTATTGGTTTATGAGAATATGAGTATTATGTATGAGAATGAAGTGAGATAGATGAATATATAAATTGAATGAATGAGTGTGCATGCAAGTTTTAATGTTTAATTGGTTTAGGGATTGACTCCGAAAATATATCATGTTGACTTTATAGTGTTAAACCAATGCAAGCATTTGAGCCTTCAACATTATATTATTTGATTGAACTTTCTTTTAATGATATGTATCTCTAGAACTTGCTTCATATCTTGTTGATATTACATTCGCATTACAAAAAAGCATGAAGATAATAAAGGCATTAAGAATTTTAACCCCTTGAGCCAAAAGGCCAACCTAAAGCATATTATCTTTAGTGAGCCCCTTTTGAGCATGTTTATCTTTTCTTTGCTTTATCCATGTATAAGCCTTAAATTTTTTATATGTTTTCCTCTTTTCCCCTAGCCAAGGATTAGTAGAGCATATACTTATGATATCTCATGGAATTATGGTTGGAAATTATGTGAAAAGAAAGAAGAAGTGATGCTTGATGAAAAGATGGGAAAAGTTGCCAAAGGTTAAAAAAAAAAAAAAGAAGAAAGAGAAGAGAAAAAAGAAAAAAAAAAGAAGAAGAAAAAGGTAATAAGAAAAGAAGAAAAGAAAAGAATATAAATGAGTTTGAAATCGAAAGTAGCTAAGCATTGGTGCTTAAAGATTGAAAATTGATGTGTTTTGATGGAATATCTTGTTTAAAATATCATTTTTTCAAAATGCTATACTTTCTTTGATTTTAACCTTTTCTTCTACTCTCTTTTACCTCACCTTAACCTTAGCCCCATTATAACCGAAAAATAAGACCTTTTGATTCATGCATTGTTTGTAATATTTTAGTGACGGTGATGAGATTGAAGAGCAAGCTTATGGTAGAACATATTCATTGATTGAATTTGAGAGATTTAAACATATAATCCCTAAACACATGAGTGTTAAAGTGTATATGAATGAGAGGACCTATCACTTTGGCATGACATAGATTTCTTTTAAATCCCAAAGAGTAATTGAGTTTTGAAGTTTGCATGTAAACAAATTCATGAAGATTTATGTTCTTTATCCTTCTCATTTGTATTCTTATTTATAATGCTTAAATTCTTGGATATTGATGGGAGATTAAGAGATTGACCATGTTTATTTTTATTTTTAATTTAAAATTTTTACCTATCCTTTCTCAAGGACGAGCAAAAGCTAAGTGTGGGGGTATTTGATGCGACCATATTATTTGATAGTTTCATTCATATTTACCTAGTGTTTTGCATATATTTTGTGTATTACATGCCTTTATATTCTTTATTTTATGTTTTGAAGGTATTTTTGGATGAAAGATGCAAAAATGAGGTAATTGGAGCTCGTTGACAGATTTGACCTTCAGTCGATGTTTTGCACAGAGCAGAAACTCTAGTTATCAAAATGAAGTGATTCCAGTGGCATTCAAAAGCTAACATCCATATCTTTCTGTAATGATAAGTAAAAAAGAAATAAAATAAGGAAGAACATGGTAATCGCAGCCTTCAAAGTCAAAATTTGCAATATGCCGATGTCGACCTTTATCCATTCAAACTTTAATATATCAAAATATAGAAGTCCGATTGATTCAAACCAACTTTTGTTGGATTCAAAACTCAAATACCTATAAACTATCCAAATTTGATCTCTAAATGATGTGTTATGAATGAGATATGAATTTTACAAGGGACAGCTAAATTCTGCCACCTTAAAGGACTATTTTGTAAAATAGATACTAGGGTTTCTTAGCATATATAAAGGAAGAGAGGAGCAAGGAAATTTCGGTCAGCAGCCAAAAAAACACAAATCTTCCTCCTCCAAACCCTAAATCATGTTTTCTTCCATCTTTTTATTTAGTTATTCAAAAAACATGCAAGGCTAAACTCTTTTACTTAGTTGCTAGGACGCAAAAACCTTCAGATTTCAAGAACTGTGATTTCTATTTTTACCTCAATTTTTCAATTTATATGATGAATATATTTGTTCTCCTATGCTTATTTTCCTATGATTGTTTATTTAATTACTTAGAGCGAACTCGAAGTTATTATTATAGACAATCTATTGCTAAGTTTGATATCAAAAACCGGAGTTGTGATATATGAACTTATGAAGCAACTAAGTTAATAATTGTAGTGGATCTATGTTATTAATCTTAGAGAGAACATTCAATCAAACTAAACATATATTGCGGACAATTATGTTTCTTAATTGATCAATTTATCTAATTTTTAATGCTGCTATTGAATCAAATTACTAGTGCAGACACTATGGTTGTTTGATGGTTAGGGTATGTTATACAGCAGATCCGTTAACGAATCAATTTTAAGCAGAGATAAATATTCAAAATATAAATCGATGTGTCGTTTTCATGATCAGTTTTGATTTCTATAGGTGGATGTTGACTTGTGACCAAGGTTTTTTTATTGATAAATTTAGTTTTATATAATTTTCGCTTAGTTTGTTTTAACCTAGCCTAGACAACTTCCAACCCCCCCCCCCCAAATTGCATAGCATATAGCACATTGGGATTGACTCCTTGCTTGCTCTATACTATCTTGTTTGATTTGTTTTAAGTTAGAGAATTAATTCGTGCGACCGCGACATCGCAACAAAAACATTTTCATATGTGATCAATTATATGCAAGGAAAAGAAACATTGTTGCTAATGCACTTTTATGCATATATGTTTTTTCATCCATTTTAAATGCTATATTGCTAGGATTTTGCTGTTGTTTTTTTTTATTCTTTTTTTTTTATGCTACAAATATATTTTGGATAGTGACGTAGAGAAGTAAATATTTTTTATATGTGTCAATTTGAGAAGAAATTGGACACTAAGACATTTTTACAAAATCAAGAAACAAAAATCTCAAAAGTATATAACTTGATTAATGGAGCCAAACTTTACCAAATGATGCGAACCTCTTGAACACACTTTCAAACAACCCATACACAAAGACAACAATTTCTAGAAAGCTAAGTAAATCAAGTTTGATAGGATTGTTACACAAAGATAACTTGTATCTAGACATCAAACCTATTGAATTCAAACCCTCACCCAACGAATAGAAATTCATGAACGATAAGTATGGATTGACGCCAAGAAGTTTGTTATACCTCAATATGTCATTTTTAGTTCTTTAGAGAACAAAGAAGAAGAGAATTATCTCACCACCACACACCAAAGTGCGACAAAAAAGTTTTTTATTATTCTGAATTTTGTAACCTAACAACTCTGATTATGACTCTATATATATTAACTCTAAACTGAAATAAGCGTCAATAGACCCCTTATATGGACTTATATGAGGTCCACTTACAATTAAACCCAAATATAAGTCAAACTTAAAGAAATACAATTAAAATAAAGTCTAATATTGTTGCCACATATAATAAAGACAATAAAATCTAAATAATCTAATATTCCTTGATGTTGCCCCTAATATTTCCTTACTTGTAATGGATTTGCTTGTATAACTTGGACAAATAATAAAGCAAATTCCATCTTTGTTCCTAATTTAATTACTTTCCTTTCTAGGATAGGAAAAAACATCAAATAATTCTTCCCTCTTTAGAAAACTAGACCTATCAAACTTCCTTGCTTGATTGAGTTGTTGATTCAATTATCCTTGTAACATTAGGATAACAAGCCTTACAAGGCTGTTACGAGGCTGGATTTATCAACTTACTGAACCATACAAATTGGGCTCTTCTTGAACTTGAATAAGATGAATTAGAGATTGTCCTCCATACTCCTTATGTGTCTCATGCTCTTTTAGGTCCATTTTGCTTTATATGCTCTAAACAAGCCCATTCAATGCTTTTTTAAGATTATTTATCCTAACTCTTGTAATTGACCCACTTGACACCTCTAATGGGTTGTTGACGCGATAATGCTTGGTGTTGGGTTGATCCTCATCAGTTGGTCCTTATTGGGAAGTTTCTTGCATAAGTGATGGCTAGATGGTGGTTCCAAGTGTTGGTTTGGGTGGCTTGAGATGGATAATGAGTTATGCTACCATGACTAAAAAGATGGATGGTTTGTGTGTTTGATAAAAAGAGCATGAGAAAAGTGACTGGTGATGTCCTATTATGGATAGGTGTTGTCATATTTGTTTATGTATAAGGAAGTTGCATTGGTGGATAATGATGTGGATTTTTAGGTGATTGAGTTATTATCATGGTTGTTTGTGGACAATAAAATTGTGACAATTAGATCCTCTCCAAAAAAAAAAGTATTTAGAGAAGCCAAATTAATAATATGGCTTTTTGAATATTATAAATATGACATTTTTTTATATTTGCACTCCAATGGAAGAAAAGCCATTTAGATAAGTCAATTCTATTTTAATATATATATATTATTGATATAACTATTTATTAATAATAAATAAATAATACAAATACAATTAAAACTATTTTTTTTTGCATAGAAATATATTAAACAATTTTTGTCTCTTTTGATTAAATATATAGAAATAGTTCTTCAACTTAAAAATGCTATTTTAGCTTTTGAATATAACTCTCTCTTTAGAGCTATGAAAATGAAGAATAAAAACTAAATTTTTGTTTTTTTCCTTTAGCTTTTATTTTAGTTCTCTCATTGGAGTTGTTCTTAAAATAGTGGTTAGTTTAGGAAAAAAGTTTAAAGTACGGGGGTGTTTTAGGAGTTGTACTATGAAAACTCAAGAATAAAAAATATTTTTTTATCTTTTTCCTTTAGATTTTCTTATAATTCTTCCATTAGAGTTGCTTTTAAAATGGTGGTTCGTTTAGAAAAAGAAGTTTAGAGCACGGGGGTGTTTTGGGTGTTGTACTATGAAAATTCAAGTTATGAGATGGAAATTATGCGTTTTGAAGGGTGATAGAAGTGATATTAGATATAATGTGATGTGGGGAAGAGAAAGCTTGTAAAAATTACAGTTTTTTTTTTTTTTATGTGGAGTTGTCTCCTTTAGACAGTGTATTGTGATAAGAGAGGATTGAGGCCGAGTATGGTTATGGGGGGATTGATAAGCATGCTAGTGTTGTTTGATGAAGATGATGGCTATGGATTGAGGGAAAAGATTGATTATAGTTCGTGGTGTTCTTGATTTCCACCAATATTGTTATGAATGGGCGCTTAAAGTATTATAGTTTTAGGGCAAATCCACGACTCCAACGGGAAAATATATATATATATTTAGCTACTTGTCATACTTTTCTTTGAAAACTATTTTAATAGTCAAAATAATTTTTTTCTCAAATAGAAAAGTCATAATATTGTTCCCTGGAAATAATATTGCTACATGAAATGAAACATCGATTTGTTAGTTATTTTATTCGTGGGTGAAAACTAATGCTGTATTTTTGTTCATCGAAAACCAGTTGTATTTTTTTTGTTCTGTGTAATAATGATAATGGTGTGAGTTTTTATTTCAAATTTAATTTTGGCATTTTTTTTAGAAAAAAATGAAATTTTGGTGGATTTTTTCAATATTTTACAATTTTAAATTTAAAATGTTGCGGTTTTTTATTTTAAATTTAATTTTATATTTAAATATAATTAAAAAAAATTAATAATTATATAGTTGGAGGGTTTTTTTAAAAGTAATTATTTAATTATATAACGTACTCTTATTAATTGCATAATTAAATTATATACAAAATAAAGTATTATAGTTAAAATGATATATAAAAAATGATTCTTTCAAATGGTTTTTACCATTAGAATAGATATAAATAAAAAAAAAAATATTTATACTATTAAAAAAACAAGATTTAGCAAACTTGTAAATAATTCAATATTTTTGTTGACGGTTTCTTACATCCATGTACAATGTTATCAAAATTATAAGCCATAGGATATTAAAAGAATGGAGAAAAAGTGAAAAAAATGACAAAAATATTGGAGGGTCAAAGTAATATTCTCTATTTTTTACTTTTCATGGAAATAAAAAGGAAGCTTTTAAAGGTTGTTATCATAAAATAAAAATTAAATAAATAATATTTATCAATTTTGGATAAATTATTGATTGTATATAAAATTACCAAAAACTTGTTCAATTAGAAATTAAAATATGAAAAGGAAAGCAAATGAAGATGGATAGAATGGAAATATTTTAAGCTGTTAAATGCTAAGCATTTTTTGAAGAAAGAAAGCGAGGTGCAGTCTACACTGTACACAGTGCACTCATTGCTCGAGGTTTAAAGGGTGTTTGGGAGTGTAATTATGATTTATTTTCAAAGTATTTTTTGTGCTGAAATACATTAAAATAATATTTTTTTATTTTTAAAAAATTATTTTTGATATCGGCACATCAAAATAATCTAAAAACACAAAAACATGTTCATTTAAAATGAAAAAAAAAAAAAAAGACTAACCACAGTCAAACGCCGGTTTGGCCACAGTGCCAAACAAGCACTTAATGACTGTATAGCATTGTAGTTGTACCGCCGGTTATTTAATTTTTTTTTAAAATGAATTTTTTTATATTTTTAAATTATTTTAATATATTAATATCAAAAATAATTTTTAAAAAATAAAAAAAATATCATTTTAATATACTTATAAATAAAAAATATTTTTAAAAACATCCATAATTGAACTACAAAGTAACCATAATTGAACTACATAGTAACCTTAACCACCCCTCTCACTCTACCTCCCCTCACAACACAAATGAAACTTCCGCAAACCATTTTATTTCCCAACGTTTTGTTTTATTATTCCTTAAAATATAAGAAAATTACAAATCCACCATCGCACACAAAAACACGCCCTGTCATCACGCCCTGCCCTCCAACCGCGTAAAAAGTTAAATATCTCCGAAAGTCAAGTCACCGTCAAAAGCATCCCCACATCGCGTTCACACTCGCATACACGCTCACCGTCCACCCGCTGCTTCGTATAAATACATGATAATCCTTTGCTCTGATTCATTATAATATCACAACCTGAGTTGACATTTCTTTCAGTGAAGCATTTTATCGAACACTTTAGTCTTTTTTCTCGCATTCAAAGCTCTCTGTACTGTAATGGAAATCTCTCTTTTCCCATTTCTTAATCAAGAAGAGATTTCACATTTGCACTGTTGTCTTTTCCAGGATATGAATAACAGCAGCTTGACTAGCAACGACGACGACGACGACAACAACGCTAATTTAAAGAGGCGAAAAAAGGATGGCGAAGATGGTGAAGACAAGCTAGGAGGATTGAGGAAAACCAAGAGTATTAATAATTCTAATAATTCATTATTGAGCGATATACTCACTTCTCTTATTTTATTGGACGAGGAGGAAAAACAAGAACACCAACAGCGGGCTATGGTGTCTCTACACGATAAGGCGGCTTTCGATTGGAATCATAATCGAAAACTTGAAGCAATGAATGACTATCACTCCAATCTTCAGACCCACTTTTCTGCTTTAGACAAAATGGATAGTTCAGGAACTAAACACCATCGTCGTTCTTCATTGACGGCTGCGGTTGTTGCCTTTACTGAAACTGCTCAACCTTCAAGTGAGCAAAGTGGGACCGGAGGAGGGTCAGGTCAGCAGCGGCGTTTATGGGTAAAGGACAGGTCAAAGGATTGGTGGGAGAAGTGTAACCACCCGGATTTTCCAGAGGAGGAGTTCCGGAAAGCGTTTCGGATGAGCAAGGCCACGTTTGATATGATTTGCGTGGAGTTGGATTCTGTTGTGACCAAGAAAAACACAATGTTGCGCGATGCCATTCCGGTTCGCCAACGCGTTGCTGTTTGTATCTGGAGGCTTGCTACCGGTGAGCCTTTAAGGCTTGTATCAAAGCGGTTTGGATTGGGGATCTCTACTTGTCATAAGCTGGTTCTTGAAGTTTGTTCCGCCATAAGGAAAGTTTTAATGCCTAAATTCCTTCAATGGCCCGATGAGGATAAATTGAAGATGATCAAGGGAGAGTTTGAATCAATGTCTGGGATACCCAACGTTGGCGGATCAGTGTACACAACTCATGTGCCCATAATTGCTCCCAAGATTAATGTGGCAGCTTATTACAACAAGAGGCACACTGAGAGGAATCAGAAGACATCATATTCAATGACAGTTCAGGGAGTTGTGAACCCTAAAGGTGTGTTCACTGATGTTTGCATTGGTTATCCTGGTTCCATGCCTGATGAAAGAGTGTTAGAGGAGTGTGCTTTGTTTAAGAGGGCTAATAGTGGAGCTTTGAAGAATGTTTGGATTGTTGGGAATTCTGGGCACCCCTTAATGGATTGGGTTCTGGTGCCTTACACACGCCAGAACTTGACTTGGACACAGCACGCCTTCAATGAGAAGATTGGGGAGATTCAACGGGTTTCTAAAGAGGCATTTGCCAGACTTAAAGGGAGGTGGTCATGCTTGCAGAAGAGAACTGAAGTTAAGCTCCAGGACTTGCCGGTGGTTCTCGGGGCTTGTTGTGTGCTGCATAACATCTGTGAGATGAGAAACGAAGAGATGGATCCAGAGCTGAAGTTTGATATTTTCGATGATGATATGATCCCTGAGAATAGTCTTAGATCCGCAGGTGCAGTACAGGCCAGGGATCACATTGCTCACAATCTCTTGCATCATGGACTTGCTGGCACTTCCTTTCTTTAGCGACCTGAATTACACATCATGGTTTCGCAGGTGCTTTTTTTTTTTTTTGTCTTCCTAGGCTTTGATTATCTTGTTGTCTATTTTTTTTTATGGGTTCTTGAAAAATATTTATCTGTCCGTATTCAGTAAATAAATGAAACAAATTTCATTTTGCTCGGTCTCGAATCATTACAGTTTTTTTATTTAACTTCCAGCTGAGATGTGGTGAATTTACTTCAATTCCGTTCCCAATAAAAGTATATTCAGTCTGTGAATTGGCTGCAGCCCTCAGCTCATTTGTCTACCGATCAGGACTAACCACAACCAATATTTATTAGTGGTGTCAGTTAGATCTATTACCAGAGTTGGAGTAAAAAAAACTTAAAAAGAATACATTAAATAAGCTAGTTAAGATCACATGAAGTAAGATAAATCTAGAGAGATAAAGGACTCTTTTAGTTAAGATCACCTGAAGTAAGATAAATACAGAGAGACAAAGGACTCTTTTAGAGTTTAAAAGGTAATTTTTAATTCATTTAATCCAAGTCTACGAAAAACTTTATTCAAGTTTTAAAAAAGATTGATGTGTTAGTTCCTATATCAATCATTATTTGAGTTTTTCCATCCTACTATAACATGTAATCAAAGTCTAGAATATCAATCATTATTTGAGTTTTTCCCCCTTGTATAACATGTAATCAAAGTCTAGATTGCTTATAAAAATGGAGGATTTTTAAGATTTAAAATAAAAAGTTTCTTAGTCTAAGAAGAAAATCTAAAATCACGCAATATTCATGATCAAATAAATCATTTTTATTTTATTTATTTGGTTGCAACTTAATCCTTTTATTTTAAATTTATATTTTGTGTTATTGGGTTAACTTTATATAGGCTTTATACAAATTCATATCTTTAGGTATTCTAGGGTTTAGTTTAAGTTAAAAACACATATGTAATATAAATTATAGATTATATTTTTTGCTTAATGATATTCAAATTATAGTTGCAACTTTGTGTACCTGTGAGGGTGATAATTCTCTCTTTCTTAGTTTTCTAAAGGACTAAAAACAACTTATCAAGATTTAACTGACTTCGTGATGTCAATCTATACTTCTCATTTGTGATTTGTTATTAGTTGAATGGGGGTTCGAATCCAATTGTGTTTGTGTTTAGGTACAAGTTATTTTTGTATCATACGCCTATCAAACTTATTTTACTTGGCTTTCCAAGAATTGTTGTCTTTACGTGTGGACTATTTGACCGCATGTTCATGAGATTCGTATCACTACTTGTTTTGTTCTTCTAACCACCATGGATATTCAACATCAAATACCTAAGTACATGTAGAAATTGTAATCAACGAGATTATATTACAAGATCCATAACAGTGCCAAGACTATTTTTTCTGGTATTGTACGAGCATTCTTGCCCGCGATCTACGCTGAGCTTTTTTTATATAGGAAACTGATTGATTTTGTTCATATTATAATTGGTTACCTTAATATTTTATTAGTAAAATTATAATAGATTAAACCTATTAGAAATGAGTTTTTGTTTCGCCTAAAAGAAACAATTAAAAACCAAAATTAAGATTGTATATATAAACATGGACAAAAATAGAGACTATTTAGAAATATATCTAAAAAATAAAGGAATTAAAATAAATAATTAAAAGTATATGAGCCAAAATGAAAACAAAATATTTAAGTAATTTAAACGGAAGGATTAAATTAAAAAAATTAAAAATGTTGTGAGGAAAAAATAAACAATTCTTTTATTTCTTGATTTAGTTTCGATCCCTTTATTTTTTTCAGTAATTTTGGTATAATTTAAATAATTTATTTGTATTTATTTATCTATACTCTTAGTTTTGACTTTTAAATTTTATTTGAATTTATCTTTTATTAAATGTAGCTTTGGTTAAAAAACAGAGTAGGTTCACCTTTGGTGATGTGAAATGAAAATAAAACCCTCTCTTATACATGTATAATTAATCTTTAGTTGTTAGTTATTTGTTATATTTTTTTTAATGTATTAATATTAAAAAAAATAATTATTTTTAAGAGAAAAAACCTTTAAAATAATTTTCTCATTATTTTAAATGCATTATTTATAATAAAATGAATATATTAAAAACTAAATAATTGAAAGTCTTGTAAATTGATTGTTTCTCTCTAATGTATAGCATTATTAAAAAAATCAAGAACCATTAATTTTTTTTGACATGTTATAAATTTTATTTTTGTCTGTAGCGAAACGCAAGCAAACGACTCATATATTTTGTATTTGTAGATAATGTGACAAAAAAAAATTCACTTGTTATATCTATGTGCAGCTTTGTAAATTTTTTTTCATGTAATATTGATCTGAAATATCATACATAAAAAAGTTACAGAAATCATTTTTTTTTCAAAAACAACATTGATTAATGAATTATCTTGATCATTATTCTTATTGTTTATTATTATGATTCTTAAATGTCATAATTATTATAGTTGTTATTGTAACAATTATTGTAAATAATTAATATTCTAATCATTAATGACAATATTCTCGTTGTCACTATCATTATCATTTAAAAAAATCATATTTTTATTATTTTCCAAGATTTATTCTTCATATCATTATATTTAAAGTATTCCAGAATACTAAGATTAAATTACTTAAGTTTTAAAAAAAAACTTAATTTTTTTTATATATTTTTTAAGGTGTTAATATTAAAAAAATACCAAAATATATAATTATTTTCAAGAAAAAAATCCTTAAAAATAATCATCATCATTATTTTAAACGTATTTTGCATAAGAAAATGAATATATAAAAACCTAATATAAAATAATTATTATTATTATTATTGTAAATAATTTTGCTATAGTAAGAGCTGAAAGTTTTGTAAGCTGATTATTTTGCTCAGATATATATCATTCTAAAAACAATTTATGATCATTAACAGTTTTTTGCATGTTAAAAAATTTGTTTGTGGCTACAGCGAAGTGGAGGGTAATTGGCTTGTATATTTTTTCTCTGTAGATAAATTGCCCTAATTTTTCCACTTGTTTCGTCTACGTGTCTTTTCATATATTTTTTTTGTTTATGTGATATTAGATATAAAATAACATACATAAAAAAATTGCAGAAGTCAACCTCTAAGAAAAATAACATCAACTGATAAATTATTTCGATTATTATTGTCATTATTATTATCATGATTGTTAAATTATCACAATTATTGTAGTTGTTATTATAAAAATTATTATAAATAATTCATATTATAATTATTATTGTTCATATTGTCGATGATATCTTAATTATTGTTAGAAAGAGAAATTAAATTATTTTTTTATTTTATAAGATTTATTACTCGTATTATTATATTAAAATTATTTCATAATACTAATATTAATTTTATTTTCAAAAAAAAAACTAGGTCATTTATATATATATATTAGGGCACTAATAGTAAATAAATATCAAAATATATAATTAGTTTAACATATTTATAAGAAAAAAAAACTCACAAATAATCATTATCATTATTTTGAATGCCTTATCCATAAGAATTAAAAATTTCAACTCTTAAAAATGTTAACAGAAAAGAAATTAAGAAACAAAATAAATGACAAAATAAAAATAAATATTATTAGATTTTAAAAAATTATTTGAGTTGAAGAATAAATAAAAATAAAAATAAAAAACAAAGAGAAAAAATAATAAATATTAATTTTCAAATGATCATCAACAGAAATAAAAATTTAAACATTATATAAAAAAAAAAGAACCTTAATAAAAGTGGAAAAAATAAAAACAAGATGTACGTATAAACATATACAAAATAGAAACCATCTAAGATATATATATATATATATATATATATATAAAGGAATTATAATAAAATCTAAGATTAAAAATATAAGGATAAAAATGACAACCACATATATAATAAATATCATTTAAATGACAAAATTTAGCTAGCAGTTCAATTGACCTTTTATCTTCCACCTCCACCACATGCCGTGCCTATTTGGGAGTGTGATTGAAGTTGTTTTTTAAAGTATTTTTATTCAAAAATAGATCAAAATAATATTTCTTTTAATTTTTTAAAAAATATTTTTGACATATACACATCAAAATCATCTAGAAACACCAATTTTTTTTTAATTTAAAATAAAAAAATAAATATAAAAAATTTATAAATTTTTTCAAAAGCATTTTCCAAATGTATTCCAAACATTCCTGTCATCTCCCACCAACACCACAGTTCAATTCACATTTTCAAATAGTAATGAATAATGGAAACCACAGTTCAAATCATTGTTAATTACTATGTAAAATTGCGATCTCCTTTCGCTATTATATAAAATAATAGTTGCGGTGCATGTAAGTTGGCCAAGACACCCCGGTTATAAAAAGACTTATAAGTGGGAAAAAAATAAAAAAGTGGATCTGATGATTATTTGAGGCGCGCGTAAGCTATCTTGGACACCTTAGTTATATAAAATATATAAATTGAAAAAAAATCATGGTGCATATAAATTGACTTGGACATCCCCATTATAAAAAAAGGAATCCCAATAAAAATAGAGGAAAACACATTTTTAAACAATAATGAACAGTGAAAATTATAAAAAAAAAAAAAGTGAGTCCAGAGATTAATCGTGGTGCATGTAAGCTGACCCTGACACCTAGGTTATCAAAAAAACAACCAAAAAAAGGAAGTCCGATTAAAAAAAGAAAGATAAATCACCTCTTCAAATAGTAATGAACAGTGAAAATCATTGTTCATTAACCAAAATCATTTTCATTGCTAGAGAGATTCGAGCACTCACGCCTTAACCACTTAGCCAAGCTACTTCTTTGTTCAATCCTATTATACAAATAATAATTATATTATAATATAATATCACTATCTAATCCATAATGCTCTAAGTCTAAATGAATAGTGCATAACATTGTTCATTACTGTTTGAAACCGCGACCTCTTTTAGCTTTATAGATAATTCCTTTGGATTTTCATTCAAAAATGCATCAAAATGATATTTTAAAAAAATCATTTTTTACATCAATATATCAAAATTATCTGGTACCGCCAATTTTTTTAATTTAAAATGAAAAAATTCAATCTTTTTTAAAAACGCATTCTCAAACACCCTTACCATCGCTCGCTAAAACCATAGTTCAATTCACTTTTCCAAATAGTAATGAACAGCGAAAACCATAGTTGAAATCACTGTTCATTATATTGGAAATTGCGATTCCCTTTGGCTATTCTATAAGATAATAGTAATGGTGCATGTAAGCTAGCCCGGACACCTCGATTATAAGAAAAAAATTATAAGTTGAAAAAAAGAGCAAAAAAGAATGTTAAAAAATAGTGGGTCCAAGGATTATTCGTGGTGCACATCGGTTACCTAGACACCCCTACTACACACACACAAACACGGGAAAATAAAATCATGGTGCGCATAAGCTAACCTGGACACTCTAGTTATGAAAAAATTAAAAAAAATTATTTAAGTGGAAAAAAACAGGCAAAAATATATATATATATATATAAAAATCATCACCTGCCTATTCACCCTAAGAACACCACATTTATTCAACCATTCAAGTTGATAAGGCTTCTCATGCTTTATGGTATTCAATCCCAACTTTCTAACCAAAGTAACATTAGCAATATTAGTACAACTACCACTATCAATGATCATACTACATACCTTATCGTTTATTAGGCATCTAACATCCCCCTTAGTCTAAATACTAAGTGACCTTTTAATCACCAAAACTTTATCACCAACAACATACTCTAAATCAATAGCTTTCTCAAGTGGGGGCATGCCATCACAATCAGATTCCTTACTATTGGACACAATCTCTTCATCATCCTTTAGAATCATAACTCGATGATTTGCATATTCTGATGCATAATGTCTCAATCCTTGACACTTGAAACACTTTATATCATGATTACGCTTCGGTTGAACTTCTCCCTTAAGTTTTTTATCATTGATCGAAACCTGTTTCTTCATGGAGTTAGGTTCGCCTACTTTAGAAGTCACCAAAGGCTTCGATGATGCACTACCCTCTCTCCTATAATTCATCTTCCAACCCGAAGAAGACCCTGTATAAGCTCTAGATCATGTATTACCCTTCCTTTTCAACTGTCCTTCAACCTTAATGGCTAAGTGTACTAACTCCAAATCAACATATGATTGCAACTCCACAACATATGCCATTAAAAAACTTAGACATCGTAACTTCATCATCTTCATTAACATTAGCTCTAATCATAGCCACCTCTAATTCTCTCTGATACTCCTCCACATTTTTATTACCCTGTGTAATCATTTGTAAAGGATTAAACAGCCTAAACATCGTAACTTCCTCATGTTCATTAATATTAGCTCTAATCATAGCCACGTTTAATTCTTTCTGATACTCCTCCACACTCTTATTACCCTATGTAATCTTTTGTAAACGATTAAACAACACCTGATAATAATGCTAAGGAACATACCTCTTCTTCATTATTGCTTTCAACTCCTCCCATGTGCTAACTAGTCTTTCTCTATTCCTTTTTCTTTCTACCATCAATTTCTCCCACCAAACTATGACATAGTCAGTAAACTCCACTACAACTAACTTAACCTTGTTTTCTTTAGAGTACCTATGGATGTCAAAAATCATCTCCACCTTTTTTTTCCCAATCTAAATAAGCTTCCAAATCAGTTTTTCCCTTACTATCCAAATTTTGGTCTATATCTCCCAAATCATCAAAATCCCCACTATGCTCAAAATCCTTATGTGGTCGAATATGTCCCCTCCTTGACCGATTCTCATACCTCTCCCCTATGTGTATGGAACCCACCACTATGGTTAAGATTATCCTCGGTTTCATTTGCAAAGTTTCCAGCAAAACTCTTCTCTTTCCTAGCTTCTTTACCCCTTTTACTTCGTCCTCCATTAGACCTAGTCTCTAATTTTTCAATCCTATTCATTAGCTCACCAAACATAAATTCCATCTATTGTTGAATTCTTGAGAACCTATCTTCTTGGATTTCACCGATCTTCTATGGCACACTATTAGAAGATTTTTTTTTTTGAAACCTGCACGAAAATCTCTAGCAATAAAAAAAATCACCTCACACACTTGTGTTTCACACAAATTTATAGGCTTTTCACTTGAATATGCTCCCCATGCCTTTTTCCACTTAAATTGTCTTTCTTTAGTTCTTGAGATCACTTAGCAATAATTCAAAAAAAAAAAAACAACCAAGCAGTGAACTTATAAATTTGATATAGACTCTAGAAACAAGAAATTATGAAACTAACAAAATGAAACTTGATGACAAATTCACGAATAGCAATGCAAATTTGTACCAATAATCTGACGATTTGAAGACATGAACAATAACAAAATCATAAAAGAGCAAAACAATTTCGAATTATCAAGAACTAAGGATTTAATTCAAGAAAATTCTAGCAACTCAAGAAAATCAATTAAACTACCCAAATTTTAAAGGAACACAAACAAGACTACTAAGTGGAAGACTGACCAATTTCCCAATGATCAAGGTTTTCTAAAAAAAAGTGATTTTTGAGACAAGCAAAGGAAGTATAAATTCACAACAAAGAATTATCAATTCTTTGAAAAGATGAAAATTCAATAAAAAACCAAGATGAAGCAACCAAAGTCGTCTACAATGCTAAAAAATATTGTCCGAAAAGTTTTTCCTAACTTTATTCCTAAAGTGTATTTATACTCCAAGCCAAAACCCTAGTTTCCCTAATGGGCTTCACATAAACCCATTTTAAATAATAATTAACCCAAGCTAAAACTAGCCCAAACTAATTAAAGTAAACAAATCTAAAACCCCAAAAAAACTTGTCTCCTCTCAAAATAATTAAAGTTTGATAACCCAACTAATTAAATAAGACAAGTTCGTTGTTTTTGTATTCTGTATGGCAACAACAAGGCCTAACTTAAAATGAACGGTTCTCTCTCGTCTTAATGAATTAGAAGGTGTGTCATATACCTTTGGAAAGGTATGGAAATTTATTTTCCATCCCAACTAGAATAAAATAAAAAATTTGATCTCCATTTATGTGTAAAAGAGTAGAGAAAGGTCAAACTATCTAAATGTAGTCTTCTTCTACCAATCCTTGTGTAATGGTTTTGGATCCACCAACAAGCCCCTCTTGAACATGAATCAGATTAATCAAGGCTTTCTCTTTATTATTACAAATCCTTTTGAAGTCCACCTTAGCCTATGTATCTTGAAAAAGCCAATTGAAAGTTTTTTTGAACTTCTTAGCCCTAAGCCTAGTAACTAGACCAACTAGAACCTCCAATGGATCCTTTGATGGTTTGATGGCATCACGTAGTCTAGATTATTATGTAAAGAAGGAATGAAACCTAAGAGTTAGTTGCATTTAAGACCAAGTAAATCTTTTTTATCTTATTTTTATGTGCCTACAACTTATATTTTTATTTAAAATTTGTTTTTTGTGTTTTATGGTTGATAAACATCAATTAGGCTTAGATATATAGGGATTTGGGTTTGATTATTAATAGGTTTTATACAAGTCCATAACTTTAGGTATTCTTGTGTTTAGCTTAGGTTAAAAACACATATGCTATCTAAGTTTTAGATTAGGGTTTTTTATGCTTAATGATAGAGATTTCAGTAGCAACTATGTGTGCTTGTGAGGTGAGAATTCTCTCTTTCTTGGTTCTTTAAAGAAGTGAAAATGACTTATCAATGTTTAATTGACTTCATGACATCAATCCATACTTCTCAATCCTGAATTGCTATCTATTGGGTGGGGATTCGAATACACCAATAGTGTTGGGATGATATGGACCAGCCCATAAACACCAACAAAGACCCATTGTATGTTCCAAATGGTCCAATGACCTGGTCCAAGACAAATAAATTGAAAGAGATATTAAATGCATTAGTTTTGAAGGTTTCAACCAAGTCAGAATTGCAAGTACCATTGGAGTATCAAGAGGAGACTTTAGTACATCTTATCCATGTGCAACAAGGATCCAATACAACTTATTTGGGTCATGAAGTGAGGACAACAAAAGTAACAAAAGAATCTTACTACAACGTGGAAACAACATGGGTGACTACCTTTTCCTTTTGTCTCTAGGATTAATTGGTTGGATTGAAGGCTTATAAATAAGCCTTAAATTAGCGCTATAATATTTTACTTCTCTTCTTATTATAGAAGCTAATGGATTTAATATTATGGTTTTATTTAATTTTGTTAACTACAGCCCAAGGCTGGTTTTGGCTTAATTAGTACTTTGTTTCCAACTAGGATCCAAGGTTTGTTTGGATTAAGTCATGGGCTTTTCAATTTAGGTTTTTGCATCAGTTTTGAGTGGACCTCATTTAAGTCCACATAAGGGGTCCATTAGGATTAGTTTTTCAAGAACTATATAAACTCATGTAAGCTAAATTTCGACAGCCATTGATGAATATTACTTTTGAAATTTTTAGTTTTAAAGTGTGAGAGTGATTCTTGCATTCTTTAGTTTTTAAACGAATTTAATCTGACTTATTGAAGATTTGTTGGCTTCGTGGTGTCATTTTACTCATTCAAATAGTGTTAGTGTCTTATGGCAGGTTTTCATTGTGTCACATTCCTATCAGACCTATTTTGGGTTTTCGGGATCGGATCTCAATCTTGAATGTGGGTTGCATGACTATGTGATCAAGAGATTCACATCAGTTGGTATCAAAACTAGGTTTCGAAACAAGGTCATATCCTTCTTTTTTTTATTTTTGTTTCCTTAAGTTTTTCAGTGATTGCGTCCATCTCTTTATTCTTCCTATCTACATCATCTAAGCAAAAAAAGGGTTATATTTCATATTTATTGTTGTCTCATCATATCAGTGTAATAAAAAAAGAAAAAGAAAAGAGAGATAGAGGGATTAGTTAAAATTTGAAGGATCATTCTATTTTTGCCATATAAAACACAACTTTGGTGAAACATAAGAAAATCATATTGGAATCAATTAAGGTGTGCCGTGAAGGCTACTAACTTCGATTTGTTGATTTTAGTTTCTAAAGAACCAAAAGAAAGCAAGTTATGAGATAAAATGCGTAGTGAGCTTATTTTAGTGAAAAGACTTGATATATATTTATTATGTATGATACACGAGAGGCATGAGGATATATTCTGTGCTAGTAACCAAATTTTATAGATTCAAAGGATGTTTAAACAACGAATCAATGACACAAAAATGATGGCATCACTTTCCAATTGCAAGCCATAGGATAACAACTTGAGTTGTTGTCTAAGATGTACAAGGATATGAAAGACAAGGTGAATTTGATAAAACAATAGAATAGTGAGGTTGATTGCCGAGGAAATATGGTCCATAAGGACGTATGAAATACCAAATCTGATTTTGAAGAGTTTATTGATGAAAACACAAACGTGGGAGAGGATAATTATAATTTTACATATGTTGGCCAAGATATTAGGCCTGGACCGAACAGGGATGGAGGAATGTTAATTTCCATGGCATGGGGGGATAGGGAATTATGAAGATATGGATGGGGACTTGGACACCATTAAACTAAAAATTCCTAACTTTCAAGGTAAAAGCAATCTTGAGGCTCATTTGGAGTGGGAGAAAAAGGTAGATTGAATTTTTTATTGCCATAGCTATTATGAACAAAAAAAGGTGAAATTAGTGATAATTGAGTTTATAGAGTATGCATTGAATTGGTGGGATCAGATTGTGATCAGTAGGAGAAGGAATGGGGAGCAACCTGTTTAGACTTGGAGGGAGATGAAAGTTTTAATGAGAAGATGATTTGTGCCAAACCACTATTACAGAGACTTATACCTGAAGCTTTAAGGTCTGAATTAAGTCTATAAGACAGTAGATGAATATCATAAAGAGATACAGATAGCAATGATTCAAGTGAATGTTTTTTTTTTTTTTATCAAATGTAAGTATATTAAAGATCAAATGAGAACAAAGCTAGAGAATTAACGAGGAAAGAATCTACAAGACCGAGATGAACTCGGAAAAAGAAAACAAGAAAGAAACTAGCGAAAGAGGGAACATGCTCCTTATTCGAAAAACCAAGATCCTAAAGGGAAGCTAAATGAGCCCAAGGCCCAGCCCACCTAAAAGAGAACACCAAGGGAACATTAAAGCCCAATATAGAGGCCCAAAGCATGGAAAGCCCAAGCCCAGAACCAGCCCAGCCCAGCTGCCACCTAAAGCCAAAGCCGGAGGGAGAAGAGCACCTAATTTGCCATATGAAAGCAGCCTGCCATACTCCAACCCAAAAAGAGGGAAAAGAAAGGAACGAAGCAGACCATCAAGATTGCCCAAAAAGGGAGAAACCAACTGCCACACACCAGAGAAGCAATGCCCAAGGTAGCTGACATAAGAAATCCAGCTCACTAGGCAGCAGCTAATGGGTTGAGGATAGAGTGAATGTTGTTGAGGATAGAGTAGCCACCATGGCTAGATTTCTTGATGGGTTAAATTGGGACATTGCTAATGCGGTTGAGCTACAACACTATGTGGAGCTAGAAGACATGGTTCATATGGCTATGCAAGTGGAGAGACAACTTAGGAAAGGACATTTTCGACAAGTGTTTAATTTGGTTTATTCATCATCTTGGAATACGAATCTAAAGAGAGAGGGTACTATCTAGCCAAAATCCTTTGTTCTTTATAAAACTAAACCACTAAAGGCTATAGTTGATGTCCCTATTGGTGCCAAAGGTAAATTTGAAACTCAATCTAAACGCCCTCGTGATGTTAAATGTTTCAGGTGTCAAGGGCATGGACATTATGCTTCGGAGTGTCCAAACAAGAGAATCATGATGATTAGAGATGATGGTGATATGGAATCTGAAAGTGACAAATCTGATTGTGAAGGCATGCCACCATTGGAAAATATTGATGAGGATGAGTTAGCATTACCGTTTGTGGGGTCATTGGTTTTAAGATGCACACTTCAAGTTAAGGTTAAAGAAGATGAAACTAATAAAAAAAAGGGAGAATATTTTCAATATGCATTGTTAAGTACAAAGCAAGTTGTATGGTATAATTATAGATAATGAAAGTTATGTTAATCTATGTAGTACCACCATTATTATTAAACTTAATTTGAGTACTGTTAAGCATATTAAACCATATAGATTGCAATGGTTGAATGATAGTAGTGAAGTAAAAGTGACTTAAGAGGTTGTGGTTCCAATTTTTATTGGGAAATATATTGATGAAGTTTTGTGCAACGTGGTACCAATGCAAGCAAGTAACATCTTGTTTTGGAGACCATGATAATATGATAAGAAGGCAATTCATGATAGGGTTAAAAATACGTGTACCATTGTAAAAGATGGTAAAACCATCACTCTTATACCTCTTATACCCAAACAAGTGTATGATGATAAAATAAATCTAAAAAGTGAGCATAAGGTGATGGGGAGAGAAAATCAAGGTGATGATCAAGAGGAGAGAAAACCATCATATTCAGCTAGAATCCAAACCACTACAACCCATTCACCCACCCATCTAAACATAAACAAATTAGACTATTCGATCACAACTCAAAAACACCTAAATCCACTTCACTACATGAATGTGCATGATAAAAAGAAAGATATCATCGCATGAGTTTTATTGTTGATAAATGTTGAAGAGTATATGTGCCACCAAGACTAATGGTGGGATAACTAATTTTGAAGCCCCTCGACTCAAGGTTCAATTCACTACAGAATATGGGAGACAGAAAAAAAAACCTTGTTAATGACAACATTATAATTCTTCACATGAACTAAGAAAAATTTGTTTAGAAGAAATTGAGTCTACAATGAAGAGTTTCAGATGACATGACCGAATAGTTGCAACAATTCAAGGTGCAATTCATCGTATAATTGTGGGTGATGATAACATTACATCTCTTCTCATGAGCTGAGAGAAATTTATTGAGGATAACATTGAGCATGCAATGATGAGTTTTGCATGCATTTTTAGATGACTAAGCAATTCCATGAAGGTTGATAATGACATATGCTGGAAGAAATACAATTCAATTGATGAAAGCTCCATGATGATTTGACAAGTAAAGATGAGGTCAACATTAGCAGGCCTTACAATGATTGTTAGTAGAATGCACACAAATCAAAGAACTGTTATTGATAGAATCCAAGAAAATAGATTATTTGTTGCACTCCTTCACGATGAATTAAGCAACACCACACTTGAGGGCAAGGACAAACTTTAAAAACAATGAAAGCAGAGATCATCATAGATAGTCCAGAATAAGCAATGCGCTTGTGTTGAGTGGATGAATGACATATGACAAACTTCAATGAGCCATCTAATCAAAGAAGCCAACAAAACTTTGGAGATTAGGTAAAGGCAACCTATGACAATGGGACATTAGAGAAAGGAGACCTATATTTCTTAGGTAAGTATACATGCATTATCATGCATTGCATCCCCATCTTCCACCCGTTATAATGAGACCATCTTTACCTTCATCTTTCATCCGGGTAGGTCACCCAATATAATGAGACCCTCTTCCTCCGTCTTCCACCCAGGTAGGTCACCCATTATAATGAGATCATCTTCATCTCCATCTTTTATCCGGGTAGGTCACCCAGTATAATAAGACCCTCTTCCTCCATCTTCCATCCAAATAGGTCACATGTTATAATGAAACCCTCTTCTCTTTCTTCCATAAAGGTAGGTCACTCATTAAAATGAGATCTTTTTCACCATCTTCCATCTGGGTAGGTCACCCATCATAAACAGACCATCTCTATCTTCCATCCTGATAGGTCACCCGTCATATTGAGACCCTCCTCAACATCTTCCATTCAGGTAGGTCACTCATTATAATGAGATCATCTCCACCATTCTCTTTTTCTTTACAATGCTTACTATTTAAAATCCTTTACAAGACTTTAGTCGTAAGCATTGTAAAGAGGGAGCATCTATTGCTACCTAATTTTTAACCCACCTATTTTTATGTTTAAAAAAAAATATCAAACAGGACAAAAATCCAAAAATATCTTGATATAGGGGCAAAATTGAACAAATCAAGAGTTTAATGATCAATTGAGGGTCAAATCACACAAATCAAAAACCAAGGATCAAATTAGAAAAAATACGCAAACTGAAGGCTGTATTTGAATTTTTTACTATGAAAAACTCTATAAATAGAGTGCATCGTCAACAAGAAATAGGACAAAAAAAATACATACACAAAACACTAAAACCCCAAAAAACCCTAACCCTAATCTTTTTCTCTTCATGGGGTTACAGCCCCCCCCCCATTTCTCTCTTCCCTCTCCTTTCCATTCTTCTCCTTCCTTAACCTTCCCCTTCCAAGTCTCCCTCCAGTCACCCTCCACTCTCTTCTCCTTTCCTTCTCCAGCTAGCAACCCCCACGACCTCTCCTCTCCTTCTCCAGTCGTACCCCCCATTCCCCCTGCTCCTTTTCATTCTCCTCCAGTCTCAGCCACACATCCATTTCCTTTCTCTCCCGACGCCCCTTTCTTGCAGACCCACCAATAGCCTCTCCTTCGTTGTCTCTAAGTTGCAGCTGTTAGCCACCGACGACAGCCTAACTCTTCCACCCAAACCAAAGCCTTAATAGCCCCACCGGCCACACAACCATTTCCATTACCTCAACTGAACCCATGGCATCCTTTACCTTCATAGCAACTCAATTCCACCATGACCCGTAGCCTCATCCTCCTTCAACAAGAAGGGAGAAGTTAGAAAGAGAAATAAACCAAATTTGAAGAGAAAGAGCTAAAACATTGTTTTCTTTTATTGTGCTGTGTATGTTTTGATCTTGTAGGTCCCTATTAAAGGCCCTCGCCGGCAGGAAAAAACTGAGAAGAACAAATC
Organism: Salix dunnii; assembly: GCA_015731905.1. Classification (NCBI taxonomy): domain Eukaryota; kingdom Viridiplantae; phylum Streptophyta; class Magnoliopsida; order Malpighiales; family Salicaceae; genus Salix; species Salix dunnii. The sequence continues at coordinate 5,690,247 of CM027676.1, forward strand.
TAAAGAAAAATGAAATCAATGCTCGTTGTTGGATTTGATTTTAAGATGTTTTGCTTGTTATTGTTGTTGTGTTTGCTTTTTTGTTTCAGGTCGTCATTGAAGGCCACCGCCGGTAGGAGAAAGGAAAGGAGATCTGAAACAAAAAAGCAAACACAACACCAACAACAAGAAAAAGAGCATTATTTGTGAAAGAAGATCTACGCATCCCCGGTTTGATGTTTCAATGGTGGCGCGTGGCTCCACACGGCGCCACTGTTGTTACCAGATCTAGGCGCTACCACTGTTCTAGAATTATTCCTGAGGTCTTCTTTGTAATTTTTTTATGTTTATGTGTTTATTCGAATTTTTATTGTTTTTTATTATTATTTGTGAAATGTAATGAAAAAAAGAATGTATTTGTGTTGTATTTTATCTGTAAAATGTAATGAAAAAGAAATGAAAAAGAGAATGTGTGTGCGCGGTGTATTTTATTTATTTATGTTGTTTTGTTAAGAAAAAAAATATAAAACTATAAAAAAATGTGTTTTTATTTACATACAGCCCAAGCATTTTTCAAAAATTTATCTTAGATTTAATAACAAGTTTATTAAATTTTGAGAATTTGGCCTAATATTGAAACAACTTACTAAATTAGTTCATGAGAGTTAATGGTTAAATTCAGATAGTAAATGTCGGACCTACAAGTAGGCTAATATTTAAATATCTAGAAATGATAAAAAAAAAACTTCCCAAAATTATTCTGAACGGTGACCGATTTTCTTGAATAAACCTACATTGAAATAAATAGTGAAATTAATTCATGAGGATTAATGGTTAAATTCATATAGTAAATGTCAAACCTACAAGTAGATTAACATTTAAATATCTAGAAATGATAAAAAAAAAATTCTCATAATTATTTTGAGCGGTGATCGATTTTCATGGATCGGCCTATATTGAAAAATCATGAAATTAATTCATGAGGATTAGTGATTACATTCAGATAATAAATGTCAAGCCTACAAGTAGGCTAGTATTTAAATATCTAGAAATGACCAAAGAAATTGTTTGAGCTATTCTGAGTGATGACTAATTCTTTTTTTAATCGGGACATTTTTTATGATGCATAAAATTACGGAAAACTCACTCATGATAGATAATCCTTTTAAGGCATCTACATAAATCTTTCTCCTAATATTTTATTTGGGTTCATGAAACCATAATAAAATTTTAAGCTAGATTTATTCATATGAATAAATATGGCCTATCAAAATGTTGAAATCACATTAAAATACGCAATGCAGCTTACCTCAAGTAAGGCGTACTAAGGGTGCTAAAACTTTTCCTTTATGCAACCAGTCCCCTACCTATGAATCACTGACCAGACCAATACAATCGGGTTTTCCTAGTGACCCTCAACAGCCTGGTGGTGACTCCTCAACTCTTTGACGAGACTAAAACCCTCCAGGGACGGTGACAAGCGACATGTCAAATAAATTATTCTTCAAATAGTTAAAACATGCCCTATAAATAATTGGTATGTTGCAAGCAATAAATAATATATCTTTAGTCAATTTGATCACTTTCAATTTGCTATCTACCAATTAAATTATTACCAAAGTAGTTTAAACAAAACCACCAATCAAATTATTTGCTGCATAAAACAAATCACTTATTTGTGCTAAAATTCAACGATTGTAATTTTACTATTTGCTAATTAAAGAATTCATGAAACAAATAAAACATACACAATAATCAATCATTATGTTACATAGAGCATGCAAAGCCAAATTACAACACGCACAAAATCAATCAGTTTTCTACATATTAAAAAAAGCTCAGTGTAGCGTGCAGGCAAGTTAACTCGTATTAACTAAAATATAAAACTCATTGCTATTTTACAATATTGATTTCATTGTAAACATAGACATATACTACTATTGATTCAAATCGTGAAATTATTATCTTACCCCTACGGCCAAAAAGTTTAACCCTCGGAACCAAAGTCATTTTGAACATTTTCAAGGGACATGTATGGAATTTCCATATTTGTTGCATAGTGAAATTACCATTTTACCCCTAGGAGCTATCAAAATGTCACTGACCATTAGCGGTGTTTTTGTTTTTTCACAAATTTATATAGTGAAACTACGTAAATACCCCTAGAAAAGACAAAAATGAAGGCCTGGAGCGGGGGGCACTGTGGTACTTCATCCCTGTTTTTTTTGTGGTTATCACTAATCCAGAAGTATATGGGTAATTTTCTATTTTTTTATTCTTTATGGAAACACTATAAGCATGTCATATGAACATGACAACAGTGTTTCACACACCAATGCCTTTTAGGTGACATGTGCGATGTTGTTTGGTTGTCTAAAGTGTCCTATCATCGTGTCACAAGGTTTGTTGCCATGTCTACTACCTCTCGGTGCAACACGTGTCATGTGAAGGTTATTAGCGAATCGTTAGTTGATGGTTTTTTTCTCTCCTGCCACTGAAAATACATCTAAGTTGTTCAAGTTTGTGTTGGTTTCATTTTGGTCCTTATTCTTCTGATTTTGGTTTTATTTCTAATTTTTAAAATGAAAATTTTAATTGTTTTCAATTGTGCCCTTAATTGAAATTGATTATATATGTTGGTTTTTATATTAGTCCTTATTATTTTGATATTTAATTTGTTTTTTTTGTTTTTTTGTTTTTTGGTATGCAAGTTTGATTTTGTTTTTTAATTTTATTCTCCAATTGAAATTAGTTATATATACTACTTTTCATATCAGTCCTTATTCTTTTAAATTAAAAAAAATTACATTGCATTGTTTTTTAATTCCTTTATTTGTTTTGATCCTAAGGCTTTTAATTGTTTTAATTTTATCCGTCAATTGGAACTAATTATATATTTTACTTTTCATTTTAGCTCTTATTCTTTGAATTTTTTATTTGGTATTAATTCATTTGGTTTTTTCGATCATTCTTGGACAATGTTTAATTTAATCATATTTATACATCTATACTTTTACTTTTTATTTTAATTTGGTTCAGTCTTGAAATTTTAATTTATATTGGTGATCATTTTAAAATTAATATTTCTTCATTTTTTCGGTTGTTCTTATTTTTTTTGTATTTTTTGTTATTTTTATTTACTCTATGGATCAGATGATTTTATGGTTTCATTGTTTGCACAATAATAACGATAATTTTAGTGATCATTGTTTTTTTATAAAAATAATTTGCTTTTTTTTATCCTTTGGGGTAGTTTAATGATTTTATTTGTTTGGCCAATAATATTGATAAAAAAATTTAACTGTTATAGTCATGATAGTGATGATAACATAGGGATGGATTTTCAATTATTTTTTAATTTGATTATTGTAGATGTTTACACAATTTATGTTTTGTTTGTTGTGTTTATTTAAATTAGATTATAAAATGAATTAATCCTAATACAGTGAATTTGATATTTCAATTATTCGAATTTTCTTGCTTTTTTTTAACAATTATGATAATTTTATATAGGTGATTTCGTTGAAATCTACTAAACAGATGAATTTATATCAATTTAAAATTCATATATTTTATAAGAAACTTGCACTTCAAAGGAATTCTACCCAGATATATTATTTTGTCCAAATTTATATTATAATAAAAAATATTACACAATTAATATGGCTTTTACCGCGACGAGGCGCAAGTAAGTGGCTGGTATATATATACACAAAATCAAACCATTATTTAACTAGTTAGTTGGTTATTTTTAAAAAAAAATGCAACCAGATCAATATTCAAATGAATATTAGGTATGCTTAATAATTATTTGTTTATGAAAGATTTAAATTTTGAATTAAAAAAGAGGGAATAAAAATATGTTTCTCCATCTAATTTTCAAGACAATGACACTTTAATCTTTTAATTTGTAATGTAATTTTTTTATTTATCAAAATAATACTATTTTTACTTTTTAGCGGAATTAAAAAAAACAATTACTTAGGAGAAAATAATATAAAAAATCATTGTCTTTTTCTATTATTAATTTTTTATCAAAATAAAGTCATTTTTACTTCTTGCCTAGTAAAAAATCTGATTGGCCTCGATAACTTTAGTTATCCAACCTAACTTGCGACTCAGGATATTATCTAGATCGACTCCCCAACAAGGTTTTAAGAGCATAACAAAAAAAAAGTACAAAAAATAATATAAAAATTCAATTAAATAAAATAATGAGGGATGAAATTACCAAACAACAACTAATTAAGAAGAGAAATCAATATAAAAAGGAAATTGCAACCATAAGAATAAATATTATATTAAAAAAAAAACTAAAATGAAATAACTAGGGATGAAATTAAGAATAAATTCCAATTAGAAAACATATTAAAAGCAAAATAAATAGGAATAAATACAAAAGAAGGATCGAATTTAATTAAAAAAATGTTAATAGATAAAATTGAAAAATAATTAAATCAAATTTGAAATAATTAAAAGATTGGAGATCAAATTATTACACTTGGTGAGGTGGATGAGAGAGAAAAGATGATGGAGAAAAAAATTATTGGCAAAACTCTTTCATGTCCTAGTGTGTGTTTATTATTGTGTTTCAAAAATATTTTAAAAAAATTATTATTTTTTGTACTTTAAATAAAAATTTAGTTTTTTTTGGATATTTTCATATATTAATATCAAAAATAAATTTTAAAATATAAAAATATATTATTTTAATATATATCTAAATAAAAAATATTTTAAAAATAATCTCAAACATATTTGTAAATAGTTATTGGTTTCGAACATAGTAGTCGCCTAAAGATCATACATTTTTTTTTTAAAAAAAAAGGACCAAAACCTTCTTGACCCACACAATAATTTAAAAAAAAAACAGGGTAAAAAATTTAAAATTCCCGTCCTTAGAAAAAAAATGACCCTAAGAAATATTAAGTAATTAAATTGTACAAAACAATTATGAAAATTCAAAAATTCAAAAGCATTCCTCATATATTGGTTTTCTTGAATTCAAGGGCATGAACATGACCAAACTGTGTAATAAAAAATATTATTTTAATCTTGAGTCTTTAATTTTTAAAGGATTTAATTATCATCATTATTTTAAATACACAGTTCACATGAACAATAAAACATAGAGCGAGATTAGTTTTATGTATTACGAGTGAATTTGCCTGCGTGCTGCGCTGAGTTTTTTTCTCTGTAAGAAATTGATTGATTTTATATGTGTTGTAATTTGTTATTTTAATATTTAATTAGTAAAATTGTAATTGATAGAATATGTTAGAAACAATTTTTTCCCCGCTTAAAAGTGATTGAATATTGTTACTGTTAAAATTATTTTGATAATTATTTAATCAGTAGATTATACAACTGGAATTGAAAAAAAGTTGTAATTGTTGTGTATGTTTTATTTGTTTCATGAATTCTTTCATTAGCAAGTAGTAAAATTATAATTGTTGAATTTTAGCACAGATGAGTGATTTTCTTATGCAACAAACAATTTTATTGATGATTTTATTTTAACTACTTTGGTAATAATTTAATTGGTAGATAGCAAAACCGCAATTAATCAAAATGACTAAAAATATATTATTTGTTGCCTGTAACATACTAATTGTTTGTTGGGCATGTTGTAACTATTTGTCGAATAATTTATTTAACAGATAGCAAAAATACAACAGCTAAAATTTATCAAAGATTGTGTTTTTAAATTTTTTCTTCATATTATTATATTAACACAAAGATTAAATTAATATGAGATTTTTAAAGAAAAGTCAATTCAAATTTTTATATATATTTTAAGACGTTAATATGAAAAAATATCACAATATATAATTAGTCTCTCCTAATCTTTAAGGAAAAAGTCTCAAAAATAATAAATATAAAAATTTAGGACCATTAACAATCTTGTTACACGTTAAAAAATTTGTTGTCGACTATGGCAAAATGTAGGGAAAATTTTTTAATTTATTATTGTAGATAATTTGAGATAATTTTTCTACTTGTGTTGTCGATATCTGGTTTCATATATTTTTTTTGTGATATGAGATCTGAAATATTACATATAAAAAAAATCAGAATTTGTTTTTTTAAAAAATAACATTGACCAATGAATTTTTATCACAATTATTATAGAATTATAAATATTATTATACATAATTAATATTCTAATTATTATTGGTCATACTACTGATGACACCATCATTGTTGTTTAAAAAAGAATTTTTTTTATTTGTTAAGATTTATTCCACCCCTATTATAAAAAAAAAAAAAAAAAAAGCTTGGCTAAAAATAACAGAAAACCCCTTTTCAAACAGTAATGAACAATGAAAATCATTGTTCATGAAAAAAAAATCATGGTATGCGTAAACTGATTCGGACACCCTAGTAATAAAAAAACAAAAAAAAATGTTAAAAAATAAAAATAGATTCGGATATTAGTTGTGATGCTTGTAAGCTGCCACGATTAAAAAAAAAAAACAGAAGCCTGGTTATAAAAAAACATAAATCCCTTTTTGTAACAGTAATGAACAGTGAAATCACTGTTTATTACTGTAAAAAAAATGGATGCAGAGATTAGTCGTGGTGCTAGTAAACAGCTCCGGACAGCCTAATTATTAATAAAACAAAACAAAAAAGCAATGCAAAAGGAAAGCACCCTTCACTATTCATTACTATGATTTTCACTGTTCATTCCTATATGAAAGTATGCTTAAGCCTACCTGGAGACTCTTGTTAAAAAAAAAAAAACAGGAAAAAAATGTACTAAAAAAATAGGTCCGAATATTAGTCGTTGTGTGTGTAAGCGTCCCCGGACACCCTGCTTATAAAAAAACAACAAAAAAAAGGAAATCCAGAAGAAAAAAAAGTGCAAGGGGAAAGCACCTTTTCAAATAGTAATGAGGAAAAAAATTATAGTGCGCGTAAACTGACTTGGACACCCCGGTCATAAGAAAACCAAAAAAAAAATATATAAGTGGCCAAAAAATAGAAAAAATATTAAAAAAATGGGTCTAAAGATTAATCATGGTGCATGTAAGATATCACGGATACTTTGAATATAAGAAAAAAAAAATAAAAGAAACCTTGTTAAAAAAAAAATTGAAAATCCCCCTTTGTAAACAATAATGAACAGTGATTCACTGTTCATTACTATTAAAAAATTAGTTTCACCAATTGTGAGTTTCGAACTCTCACATTCATCGTTTGCATCTCACGCCTTAACCACTTGGCCGAGTAGCGTCCTTGTTCTTTTCTAGTAAACAAATAGTACTTATATTATAATGTAATTTAACTATTCAAGTCCACAATACTTCTAAGTGTAAATGAACAATGTAAAACACTGTTTAAAACCGAGAGCTCTTTTAGCTTATAAGATAATAATAGTCATTTTGTCATCATCTCTTCTCCATCAAACTAAACTCAATTCAAATAAATCCCATTTAATTAAATTGTTTTCGACTTTCATCAAGTTTGTTAGTTTCATTCTATTTTGTCTTGAATGATCCATACATTTCATTTTGCTTCAAAAAATAAAATAAATCAAACCAAATTTTATCTAGCTTAGAATATCGATCTGTTCCAGAAATTCTACTCGCAACGTTCTGGTTTTGTTTCGTTCCTACCAAATAATATTTTTTTAAAATAATAAATAGTTTTACAATATTAATCATATCTCTTAATCTGATTGTAGATTGAGATGAAATTTTAGGATGAGTATCTTACATATTTATATATTATGTTAAAATTTTAGAACAATCAAAGAATTTAATGACCTTGCAAGATTGATGATGACATTCTCATAATATTATACAAGTTTATAATTTTGTTCAGAAAAATCATTTTATTGTTTTTTTATAGATTAATTTTTTCTTAATGTTATTATTCAACAACGAATTTATTACGAATTGAACTTTATAATTTGTTTTGCTTTACTTTATTTAAAGTTATCTTGATCTTATAATACAAGTCATACATCTGAAAGATTAACTTAAGTTGACATGAGTTGATTTAATATATTGTTGTTTCAATAGTTTTTTAAGATCTCGACTTAATTTTTTGTAGTTAAACTATATTTTTATCAATTTTTCATGTTATCTTTGAACTCATCAAGTTAGTGAAGTTATATCAGTTCAACTCTCATTTTTTTTTATATTTAAAATTTAAATTGCACAATTCTAAAAAAAATTATGAATTAATATATATATATATATATATATATATATATATATATATAAAGGGTGAATCCAATTCCATTCCAGACTACCTCACCCGAGAATTCCTTCAAAACAAACCCTCTCATGCCTCCCAGATCACACAAGGATAAAGGGAAAGCCCCTGCAGCCCAACCTACAAAGCAGAAACCTACAAAGAACCCTGCCTCTACAAAGCTCCTAGCAGACGCCATCAAAGACGTCCAAAATACAAAGTCCTGGTATGACAAAGTCAAACAGGAAGAAGATGATTATTCGTCTCTCAAAGATACAAAGCTAGAAGATATCTCAAATGAGATTCTTCTCAGATTGTCACAAAACCCAGATGTGGTTATGGCATTCCAGAAAGCTTACAAAGCTTCCTCAGGTGACTCCCAGTCACTCTCAGGTAGTGTTTCAAAACCCGTTTCAAAAACCCAAGCAGGTCCTTCCTCTCCAAAACCCCTGCTTGCCTTACAAAGTAATCAAATACAAATTTCTTCAAATTTTACAAAGTCAAAATCAAAATATTTTGAAAAACCAAAATTTCAAAATATTTGGACAGTCAAAGATGGTTTTCCGAATCACGACGACCACCTCACCGTTTCAAAGATTTTTACAAATGGTTTTAATTTCAAAACTTGGGATCTTTCCAAATCCCGTTCGTTTTATGAAAATATTTTACATGACACAGGATCAGCCACCTTCAAACACTTCTACAAACAAAACACCCATGTTGATCCTTCCTACTCTACATGCACCATCCATCAAATCATTCCCCCTTCAAAATGGAGTAAAAATCTATACACTCCAATTTGTTTCTCCACAGAAGTTCAACTTTGCAACCCTCATTTTCCCGCTTACACATATTGGGACTATGAGCAAGCCTGGTTTAACACCTTCCTCATACAAAACCATGGAAATAGCCACTCCTGTCTGTTTTACTTCAACAACTCCATAGACACCAAAAATATTCCCATATGGTTCTCCCATTGGTGGAATTTTTTCGGATGTATTCCTGAACTTCTTCCTGAACACCCTTCAGTCGAAGAAGGTTACAAATTTTTCAAAGCAGCTTACCAACCTCTTCCCTCAGAAAGACGTTTACGGCCAATTACATTGTTCTGTGCCAAGTTCTTTCTCCCATGGGTATGTTCATGGTACTATGATTACAATTTACAAGAAGGATCACCAGTTTTGGTCCGAAAATACAAAGTAAAATGGTGGGACGCATTCAAAAAAGAACCTCAATGCTCCCTTCCAGCTATAGAAGCATGGTTCAAAAATCAAAAGATCCTTCCTTCTATACAAAACTCCAAAGATTCGTTGTTTCTAGCCCAAAGAGCCAGGACAACTGCCCTCCTTGCCTCAGCCCGAACCCATGAAGAATATCTTCAAATACTTCAGAGTTTGGCCCCTTCCAAAGAACCCTCCAAAAAAGATGAAGAAGAGTCAGTATCCTCCAATTCATCCTCCTCTGCCTCGTTTGATTCAATTTCCCTTGGAAATGATAATGGAGACGACTGCTATGGCATTCTACCTCCCATCAATCAAGCACCCAAAGGTGTCAAAAGAAGATAAAGTGTGGCCCCTGCCATCACTAACTTTGTCTTCCACTTTTTGACAAAACTACAAAACTACTTTCGGTGAAAAGAAGATTCCCAGACAAAAGTGGTCCCTACCACTATTAAAGGATGTCTTCCACTTGAAGTGATCATTACAAAGAGACAGAAGAACTTTAGGCTCTTTTGTTTTATTTTCAAAGTATCCAAAGCATGTAAAGATCCTCTGCGTACTCTATATAAGCAGAGTTACATTTCATTTCAAAGGAGAAGAAAATTTTAGGGAAAAACATAGAACTAAGCGGGAGTCTCTCTTTTGAGAAATAGTTCCTTGTAAACCTAGAACTTTCCTATCCTGTAATTATTTACAGTAATCCAAAGCCCTATTTATCTTCAAAGCTTATATTGTTTTACATTCATTGTGTTTTACATTTGCATTTACATAAGTATGCTCTGTGTTTGATCAAGGATCCTGACATTGCTGGTCTTGCCTTGTTCATTCATATCAGAAATTTATCCTGTTTTTAAATAGTATATCGGCTGTTTTTAGGCTAGGTTCAATCTCCGCTGTGCTCAAAGCCGAGTAATGGTATCAGAGCCTTTACTCGTAACGGCTGTTTTTAGGAAGTTTGGTAGGAAGAGAGAAAACTAGTGAGAGGTAGAGAGTTAGGTCTCTTCACTGTGCGACGTAACGGCGGCCGTAAGTCCCGTAAATTCCTGCTTGAGCCGAGAAAGGCGTTTAGGGTGGGCAGGAAAGTTCCGTATTAACTGCTGGTCGAGACCTAGTTGTGCCCTTAACAGTCTAGTTTATTTCTTTTCTTTATTTCTTTCTATTATTTCTGATTAAATTTCCAGCTTGAATTTTATGGATTAAAATCTAGTTTATTTTGTTTATTTTAATATGGATTTTAATTTGTTTAGATCTACATCCATTTCTGCATCATCTACATCAGAATCCTCAGAATCCAAGAGGATCATACAAAGCGAAGAAATTACAATTGAAGATTTTACAAAGCATTTAGATGATTGGAAAATTCCAAACATCTCACAAAGCCAAATTTACAAAAAATCCAAGTATGATATTTTCAAAATGGATTTTACAATCAAAACTGAAGAAAGAGACATTCAGCTTACAAAGCCCTTTGAAACCATATCCCTCCTTACCTAGAAATCCCTACAAAAACACCTTGACCGAAACTACAAATACATCCATATCGGCTGTGTCCAAGTCGGTATCAAACCTCTTACAAAGGAAGGTCTCAATACATCTATTCTTGCAGTTCTTCGAGACGCAAGATTTACAAACTTTGAAGATTCACTCCTCAGTTCCATAGAGTCAAGTCTGTGCAGTGGTCCAGTCTCATTCGACTGCTACCCAAACCTGACAGTCTCCCTCAAAGACAAAAACATCCTACAAAGCATGCAACTACAAATCAAAACTCACAACTATCATATGCTTGAAGGATCAATCCCAGTAGCCCTCATATTCAAAATCAATTACAAAGCCATGTTCTCAGCCTTTGCATCCAAACACCTACATCATTCCAACAAAGGAGCCACTCTCCTTTTACAAATAGATCTATCCAAAGCAAACACCGTTGTCCCCAAAGCCATCCAATGGAAAGACATATCTCTTCCAGAAGAATGGATCCTTGAAGGAGCAACACCACCAAAACCTATACAACCTCCTCAACCCAATATCCAAATAAAAGACATAACCCAGTTTGCAGATGGAAAAGTAAAATTTTCCTTCCACAGACATTCAACGAGTTCTAGATACTCAAAAGAATGTTCTTCTTCTTCTAGAACCATCGACCTTGGAAGAATATCCAGAATACCCTCAGTCATCAATATCCCTTACAACCCTCCAAGACATTCTACATCAGACATACCTACAACAAACTTACATCAAGCAGACTATACCACCAGTATACCTGCTCCAATCTATACCCAGAATGATGAAGAACCATCATCACCTGGATCTCCAAACAGTATAACCACCTCAGCCATACCTGACAACCAAAATGAGCTGTTGGTTCTTACTTCAAAGGATTTTGTCCTTGACAAATCTTTTTTCAAAGCAGATTTCTTTAGTTCCCAGAACACTGAGAAAAGAAATTGGTTTTTCAAAACTTTTACTTCTGAAAGGAGTAAAATACAAAGTGAATTCTATGATTTCATTACATTACATCAATCTAACATGTTTTTCTTTGATTGGTTCGAATTACATTATGCATCTGTCCATAACATTGCATATCCATTCACATCCATAAAACATACATGTCCTATTACAACTAGATCCAAAGATTCTACATGGAACCTCTCCAGTGGACAGATAGTTGAGTCTGAACATCCACCCATGAGAAATCTCCAGATAGAACATCAAAGCACCCCCATTGAAGCCACACCTTACAAATTACCAAATGATGATACCCTTACAAATACCAAAAACATCATCACCCAAAACAACTTTACAAATACAAATCTAGGCACTTTGAGCAGACAGCTCACACGTGTTGAGAAACACCTCCAACGAGCCAGTACTAGCACAGCTGGCACCACCACTACAAAACTTTCAGCAGAACCCAAGCTGAAAAATCCCATGTTCAAACCTTTCCAAGTTACAAAGACAAGCCTGTTACAGCTTAAGGAACATCAAACTGATTTTCTAAAACAGGTCAAGTCACAACTACAAAACTTAGACGAACCTTCTCTGGTCGTCCAAGAAACACCTGAAGCATCTGCGACCAACGTGAATGCTTTACAAAACAACCCTGAGCAAACTTCTGATACAGAAGCGGCTTTTCAAAGTCCAATGCCTGAAGTCAATCGACTTACATGGCAACCTCCAAAGACAACCTTGGCCCTAGATATTACCATATCTTCTGAGCCAAACATCCTAAACCAACACAAATACAACGCGTCATCTCTCTATGAATGGAACATAGATGGAATGTCAGAATATAATATTCTGAATACTCACCAACAGATGACTATGGCAGCCAATGCCTACAAAACTCAGACAGGTACTCCTGACAGAGCAATTGCTGAACTCCTTATCGCTGGTTTCTCTGGCCAGTTAAAAGGATGGTGGGACTACCATCTCACAGAAGCAGATCATCTTCATATACTCCATGCTGTACAAAAATATGAAGATCAAACACCTGTCCTAGACTCATCAGGAAATACCATCCAAGATGCAGTCGCATGTCTAATTCTGACGATCTCCCTGCATTTTATTGGAGACCCGTCACACCTCAAAGACAAGAATGCTGAGCTTCTTTCCAACCTTCGTTGCAAGAAGTTGAGTGATTTCCAGTGGTGCAAGAATACCTTCATGACCCGTGTCATGCTAAGGGAAGACTCCAACCAGCCATTCTGGAAGGAAAAGTTCCTTGCTGGACTGCCTATTCTCTTAGGAGAAAAGGTCAGAAACAAAATCAAAGAAGCATTCTCTACAAAGCTTATCCCATATGACCAGCTTACATACGGTGAACTCATTAGTTTCACCCAAAAAGAAGGTCTTAAGATCTGCCAAGATCTTAAATTACAAAGACACCTGAAGTGGGAGATGAAAAGAACCAAACAGGAACTTGGATCATTCTGCCACCAGTTTGACATTTCCACCTCAAAACCTTCATGCATTGGAAATTGTACCAAACAACCCAAACACAATCCTACATCAAAACCACCCTACAAAAGATCATCCCACAAATACCGTAAACACTTCCATTCCAAACACCAATCCAAAGAACCTGACAACACATACTACAAAAAACTTTACAAAAAACCCTATAAACACCACAAAAAACCCTTTCAATCAAAACCATTTGATTGGAAAAATGCTACATGTTTCAAGTGTCACCAAAAAGGCCATACATCAAAATTCTGTTCAGTACAGAAGAAACTACATGAGCTAAATATTGATGAAGACACCATCAATATGATACAAAACTTGTACATTGAAGCCTTAAGTACAGATTATTCTTCCTCAGACATCTCTGAAGAAGAATTCCAAGTTGATGAGTTAGCAGAATCTAGTGCTACCTCTGACTCCTCTACAAAGATGAATGAAGTTAGCGTCCTCACACAGGACCAAGAATTCATTCTCGAGGCCATCAAACGTCTTGATGACCCTCAACTACAAAGAGTTTATCTGGAAAGATTGTTGAAAGACTCCAACAAAACAGAACAGCCTCCAGCTATTCCAGTAAATCTTCCAAAGAATACTGTGTTGCCCTCAACCAGTACAAATACTTATGATCTAACCAAGATCTTAAGTAAAAAGAAAACAAAACCCTCCATTACAATCCCAGAAATCCATTCCGAGATTAAAACCCTCAAAACTGAGTTACAAAGCCTTAAACAAGCCCAGCAAAAAGACTCAGCCATCTTACAAAACCTTCTATCCAAAATAGAAGCCCATCAAAGCAGTGACTCTGACCAAGAAGACACTGACCCTGACATTCATGCATTACATGAAACAAACATTGACAATATAGATACTGTATTTTTAGATGTTTTATCTCAGATTTCTTCAAAGAAATATATTGTCAAAATTACATTGGTCTTTTCTGATGATTTCAGATTAGATACTATTGCCTTATTTGATACTGGTGCAGATTTGAACTGCATTAAAGAAGGCGTAGTTCCAAAGAAATTCTTACAAAAAACTAACGAGAAATTGTCAGCTGCAAATAGCTCTAAGCTAGATATTGCAGGTAAAACACAGGCTTCTATGTTAAACAATGGCATTTCCGTTACGATATTTTTCATTGTTACAAAAGACATCAATCATACTATCATTCTAGGAACTCCATTCATTGACTTACTTACTCCATATAAAGTACGTCATGACTGCATTACATCTAGAATAGGTAAGATTAAACTTAGATTTCCATTCTTAGAACAGTCTAAGATTAGGAATTTAAATTTAATCAAAGCATGTTCCATACATACATATTATATCAATGCCCTCATACATGGTAAACAATTCCATTTACATGATTTACAAAACCAGGTTTTAACCTGTCGCCTTAACCATCAATTGCAAGATTCTTCTTTGAAGAAAAGGATTGCAGATTTTCAAAACAAGATTGAGCAAGAACTTTGCTTAGACTTGCCAACTGCTTTCTGGAAAAGAAAACAACACGTTGTTGATCTTCCTTACGAAAACACTTTTTCAGAAAAGAACATCCCTACAAAAGCCAGACCTATTCAAATGAATGCTGATCTTGAACGGCATTGTAGGCAAGAGATTCAAGATCTCGAGTCTAAAGGTCTGATTACAAAGTCCAGATCACCATGGTCTTGTGCTGCTTTTTATGTCAATAAAAACTCTGAAATAGAGCGAGGCACTCCTAGACTTGTGATCAATTACAAACCCCTGAATTTTGCCCTTAAGTGGATCAGGTACCCAATTCCAAACAAAAAAGATTTATTGCAAAAATTACAGGCTGCATTTATCTTTTCAAAGTTTGACATGAAATCAGGATTTTGGCAAATCCAAATTGATTCCAAAGATCGTTACAAAACTGCATTTACAGTTCCCTTCGGCCAGTACGAATGGAATGTCATGCCATTTGGTTTGAAAAATGCACCCTCAGAATTTCAAAGAATAATGAATGACATCTTTAATCCATACTCTGCATTTTGCATTGTTTACATAGATGATGTCCTCATTTATTCTCATTCCATTGATCAACATTTCAAACATCTACATACATTTTTTCATATTGCTAAACAAAATGGTTTAGTAATTTCAAAATCTAAGATTTCTTTATTTCAAACTCGTGTGCGATTCCTAGGACATTATATATCCCAGGGTACAATCACACCGATCGAGAGGTCTTTAGAATTTACAACGAAGTTTCCTGATAGGATTACTGACAAAACCCAGTTACAGAGGTTTTTAGATAGTCTAAATTACGTCCTAGATTTTTATCCTAACCTTATTAGGATAGCTAAGCCCTTACATGATAGGCTTAGAAAAAGCCCAACTCCATGGTCTGACTTCCACACAGGAATAGTTAGACAAATTAAAACCCAAGTCCAAAGCATTCCATTACTGCACTTAGCAGATCCCTCAGCCCCTAAGATTGTCGAGACAGATGCCTCAGACATAGGATACGGAGGAATCTTGAAACAAGTGCATAATTCCAAAGAACAAATCATTGCATATACATCTGCACATTGGAATGATTGCCAAAAGAATTATTCCACTGTCAAGAAAAAAATTCTTTCTATTGTTTTATGCATTACAAAGTTTCAAAGTGATTTGTTAATTCAAAGATTTCTTTTACGCGTTGATTGCAAAAGTGCAAAAGAAATTTTACAAAAAGATGTTCAAAATCTTGCATCAAAACAGATTTTTGCCAGATGGCAAGCAATCCTCTCTGTTTTCGACTTTGACATTGCCTATATAAAGGGTGAATTCATATATATATAAACAATATAATCCTGAAACGGATCACCAAAATACTTTGAAACTGAAATATATATATATATATATATAAATAAAAACAATACAATCCTGAAACAGATGATCAAAACACTTTCAAACTGAAATATTTTGTTCGAATCGAAAAATAAAATATCAATTGACAACCTTGTTTTACACGTTTAACGGGACTTTAATGAAAAATGGTAAACACCGAGGGTGAAAGTAGAAAGCGTTTGTAACTTTGAAAACCAAGCAGCCCATTACACGGAACTCCACATAGAGGTCAGTGCATAAGGATAAGAAAAGTCACAGAATCCAATCTAAAGGGTGCGGCTCTCTATCTGTTTTGGCACAGAGGTACCTCGCTAACCTGTAGCTGTGGTAGATTTCTACTTGAAATGGAGGGATTAATGCAGGCGCCTTATGAAGCAACGGTGAAGGTGATGTTAGCATCTCTGGAAAGAAATTTGCTGCCAGATGCGGTTATCAGGAGGCTCATTCGCTTGCTCTTGGCACACCGTCTTCGTTCTTGCTACAAGACATCCTCTGAACTCCAGCTGGCTGACCTTCTACAATTCGTTCATTGTAATTTTTTCTAACCTTTTATGTATGTGTGTGTGTGTGTATGTTGGCATTCATCATTCATGTCGAGATAGAAAGACAGTACGCGAAACAAAACGGCTTCAAGTTAGAACTTAAAGGCAATTATGAGTTTGGGGTGACTCACAAGCGGCAACAAGTCGTTGGTAAAAGCCATCATCGACAACGGCCAGGCTAAAACGACACATCCTTGGGTTTCAGAGAATTTATTTTCTCCTTATAAAGATATATTTTTTTTTTTATGGTTGCATTAGAACTATTTTTTAAGTTGGAGCTGGCTATTTTCAACGTTTTTAATAGTGTTGATTGCTTGATTATAATGTGGGATTTGAACATAGGCCATGGGTTGTGTCAAAATCGGAATCGAGTTACCTATTGGGACCCGTTTAGTTATAAATTCCAAGAACTTGAAAATTTCTGGAATTTGAATAAACAATAAGGAATCAAATAAGAAATTAAATCCTAGTATAAATAGCCCTGTTTGGAATTAGATGTGAAAAGAAAAGAAAAGAAAAGAAGAAATTTCACGGTGAGACGAAAAGGAAGTCATTAACTTTGAAGTAAAAGAACAATTTGTTCGAAGGAAAGGAATGAATTCGTTTAAAAGTAATTTAGAAATTAGAAACTGAATTGTTGTTGTTGTTATCTGTCCTGATGTGTGAAATGGTTATGTTTGTGCCTACGTTTGCAGCTCTAAAAGAGATGCCTATAGCTGTCGAGACTGATAAACCTAAAACTCAACATTATGAATTGCCAACCTCTTTCTTTAAGCTGGTCCTCGGAAAAAATCTCAAATACAGGTATGTTCATGCATCATGATTCGAATGAAATTTGTTTTTCATAGAAGTGCCATCAGTAAGAAATAGATCTTTGATATGTCAACTTAACGGCTTTGGATTATATAGTATGTACTGTGATGCATGCAACAATTTGTCAATTTTCCCCGGATGAAGGGATTGAATGAAGTTACTGCAAACTCAATTAGGAATACAGGCCTGCTACAAGGTCAAGAAATACATGCCAAAACTAATAGTTAATCAAGGGTGAGCATTTATTCAAATGATATGGTTTGAACCAAAAAACTTAATAGAATTGATTTTTTTTTGAAGTTTTAAACCAAACCAAAATGAATAAAAGAACTAAACTGATCGGTTGGGGTTGGTTCAGTTTGGTTTGGTTTGGTTTTATATTTATTAAAACTGAATAAACTATTTTTAAAAGGCTTGAATCTAATACCCTTTGGTTCGATTTGGTTTTTTTTTATTTGGTTTGATTGGGCTTTTTTAGATTATGATATTGAAAAATGGGATAAGGATATTCTAACTCCCATATTTTATTTATTCTCTCATTTTCTTTTGCATTCTTCATTTTTTCAAATATTTTTTGCTCTTCTCTCGCTCATCATCTTGTTTCTTCTATATTTTTCCGACTCACTCGAATTTTGTCTTTTTTTATGTGCTAACTTGAAACCAAGATAAAATATACAAAAATACAAAAAAAATATATAAATGTGTTTTGGGAAATAGCTAAATTTTGAAAAATTGGAGAAGTTTTATGATTTTTTTTTAGAAATGTTTAAAAATTTGAGGGTAAAAAACAAGTTGTGACATTACTCACCATCTCTAATTTTGAGAGGGAACCTTCAAAGCAATCCAGTGATCAATGTTTCTGCTTTAATTATTTCAAATTAGTGTGTAGAAAGCCATCAATTTTGATTTTTTATGAGCTGATATGGTTTGTATTTTTGATTTACCGCAGCTGTTGTTATTTTTCTGATAAATCAAACACCTTGGAAGATGCTGAGAAAGCTATGTTGGAGCTGTACTGCGAAAGGTCACAGTTAAAAGATGGACACACTATCCTTGACGTTGGATGTGGCTGGGGTTCACTCTCTTTATATATTGCCCAGAAGTACAGTAACTGTAAAATAACTGGAATTTGCAATTCAACAACACAGAAAGCACACATTGATGAACAGTGCCAGTATGCTACCTGATATATCGGCTTTGTTTATAGAGTCTGACTTTGGATTCATACATCTAGTATTGTCTGATTGATAACAATATTCCCACTTTATATTTGATAGTTATATTCTCGGTTTCATTTTAGGGATCTTCAGCTGCAGAATGTGGAGATCATTGTTGCAGACATTAGCACATTTGAAATGCAGGCATCCTATGACCGTATATACTCCATTGAAATGTTTGAGGTAAGTGCTTTTCTTGCTACATTAGGGATGTGAAGTTCAAAGCTGACTTGGTTTAAAATTGAATTTGTCCTTTCGCAGCATATGAAGAATTATGGAGATCTTCTTAAAAAGATATCCAAGTGGATGAAACAAGATGGCCTTCATTTTGTTCATTATTTCTGTCACAAGGCATTTGCTTACCACTTTGAGGTAAAGCTGCCCAAAATTTGCTGAGTGGAATTTCCTTCATATCATTGCTTTGAATTAGCTTATTTTTAAGTATCTCTTCCTTGAGAAGCTGCAAATTTTTAATAAACATACATTCCAACCTCTGTTTCTATTCAGGATGTTAATGAAGATGACTGGATTTCTAGGTATTTCTTCACAGGAGGTACAATGCCTTCTGCAAATCTGTTACTTTATTTCCAGGTCAGCACTGCAATCTCATTGTCAAATACATGCTTTACTTTCCAAGCATACCAGGCTCTAGATTCAAATCTCAATCCAAGCACGATTAGAAATACAATATTAAATCATGAAATTGACATTTTTAATCATATCAGAACACGAGAGAATTCCAAACGCTGCATGAGTTTCACTTGCTCACTTATTAAGGTTTCCCTTCTAAAAACTGTCCGCAGGATGATGTTTCCATTGTTGATCATTGGCTTGTGAATGGGAAACATTATTCACAGACAAGGTAAGGGTGAAAAACTCCACACTTGTGACAGCAAAAATGTTCTAGCTTAGTTTAAAGTTTAAAACTTTCCAAATCAATTACTCTGTGGTTGCAAATGATGATCTCTTTTTTTTTTCTTCTTACATTGAAATCTCTCAGTGAAGAGTGGCTCAAAAGAATGGACCGGAACTTAGCTTCCATTAAGCCAATAATGGAGTCAACCTATGGTAAAGATCAAACTATTAAGTGGACTGTTTACTGGAGAACATTCTTCATTGCTGTTGCCGAACTCTTTGGATACAACAATGGAGAAGAGTGGATGGTTGCACATTTCCTATTTAATAAAAAATGAAGTATTCCAATCTCCACTTCCGGTCAATAAGGCCATTCTTTGGGGCCTTAATGATAGGGTCTAAGCGAATCTTTCTACTGAATAACCACCATTTTGAAAGTGTATTCCGTCGTCAGTTCGAATAACAGTATTCATATATCTCAAACAGTGCTGAAAGTGTATTCCGTTGTCAGTTGAATAAAAGTGCTCTTATATCTCAAACACAGTTGTAAATTGCGTTGTCCCGGAACCAATTTGTCAGATTCTGTTTTATCTAATCGGCGAGTCATGTGCCAAAGCTTCTTCGTAAATTCAATATTTCCTTCTTTGATCCCAGTTTTCATTGCTACAATAGGAATTGCTTGCTGCGCGCTATCCGATGGAATAATAAATGTAGACAGGCGAAGTCAGTCAAGTCACTGTATTACTTTGAGCTCATTGCTGCTGGAAAAATCACATGATATAACATCACACTGATCTATTCTGTCAAAACAAATTCAAAATATTGTTTATAAATTCCTGGTTAAAATAAAATAAAATGATAATATAATAATTGTAGCAGTAATAATTTGTGTAGAAATGGAGTTTTAAGAACTAAAACTTCTAGACACATTTATTTTTAAAAACACTGATGAGACGGGATATTCAGTTGAAGAAAAAACACAAATTTAAAAGAAAGGGTATAGTCATAATTTGCAGGATATCGGTTAATATAAACACACTCTTGGCTTCCTAAAGAAATTTAGAATGGCTGCCCATTATAAGAAGAAAGAGGGTAAGTTTAATGGCTGCCCATTATAAGAAGAGAGAGGGTAAGTTCTGTCAAATTTTCTTTAAAAACTCCAACTTAACACTAGGAATAAAAGATCAAAAGGGGTTGGAAGGAGATTTAAGCTGATCAATTGTAGAAAAACTACGAGCAAACTTGCTCGCGCGTTGTGCTAGGCTTTTTTCTATGTTGAAAATTGATTAATTTTATGTGTATTATAATTGATTATTTTAATATTTAATTAATAAAATTGTAATTGATAGAATCGGTTAAAAACGAGGTTATTTTCCTAAAAGTCATTGAATATTATTACTGTTAAAAAATTTAGAACACCGAGATTACATTAATGTGAATTTTTTTAAAAGAAAAGTCAGTTTAATTTTTTATATGTATTTTAAGAAGTTAACATGAAAAAAAAATCACAATATATAATTAGTCACTTCTATTTTTTAAGGAAAAAGTCCCAAAAATAATGTATATATAAAAATTTACCATTAACAATTTTGTTACATGTTAAAAAATTTGGTATCGACTTGGCGAAATGCAAGGCAATTTTTTATTTTATTATTGTAGATAATTTTGCATAATTTTTCTACATGTCTTGTCTATGTGTGGTTTCATATATTTTTTTCGTGTTATGAGATCTAAAATATCATACATAAAAAAAGATGCGGAAGTTATTTCTCACAAAAATAACATTGACTAATGAATTTTTGTCACAATTATTATATCTGTCATTAAAAATATTATTATACATAATTAATATTCTAATTATTACTGATCATACTTTGATGACATAGTAATTATTTTTTGAAAATGAAATTATTTTTCAATTTTTAAGATTTATTCCTCATATTATTATATTAAAAATATTTTTGAATACTCATAGTAAATTATTATTTTTTGAAAAATAATAAATAGGTCATTATATATATGAGTATTCAAATATATATATATATATATATATATATATATATATATATATTAAGGTGCTAATATTAATTAAATATCAAAATATATAATTAGTCTCACATATTTATAAGAAAAAAATATTACAAATAATAATAATTATTATTATTTTGAATGCCTTATCTATAATAATTAAAAATTTTAACACCTAAAAATATTAACAAAAAAGCAATTAAAAAATAAATGAATGAAAAAAAACAAAAATAAATATTATTAGATTTAAAAAGTTATTCAACTTAAATAATAAATAAAAATAATTTAAAAAAACAAAGATAAAAAAATTAATACATACCAATTTCCAAACGATCACCAACACAAATTAAAATGTAAACATTAAGAAAAAACCTTAATAACAGTGAAAATAATAAAAATTGATGAGACCATAATTATTGTTAGAAAAAAGAATTCCATTATTTTTTTATAAGATTTATTCCTCATATTATTATATTAAAAGTATTTCAGAAAAATGATATAATTTAAAAAAAAAACCTAGGTCATATATATATATATATATATATATATATATATATATATATATATATATATATATATATATATATATTAAAGCGTTAATATTAAATAAATATCAAAATATATAATTAGTCTGACATATTTAAAACAAAACAAAACTTACAAATAATTATTATCATTATTTTGAATGTCTTATTTATAATCATTAGAAATTTCAACACAAAACAATATTAACAAAAAAGCAATTAAGAAAAACAAGGAAGCCCGGTTATTAAAAAAAAAAATGCAAGGGAAAAACACCTTTTCAAACAATAATGAACAGTGAAAATCATTGTTGATTGTGGAAAAAAAAAGTCATGGTCCTTGTAAGCTAACACGGATAACCCGATTATAAAAAAACAAAAAAAATGTATAAGTGGAAAAAAACAGGAAAAAAATGTAAAAAAAAATTAGTCCTGAGATTAGTTGTAGTGCGCATAAACTTCCCCGGATACCCCGATTAGAAAAAAAATCACCTTTTTCAAACAGTAATGAACAATAAAAATCACTGTTAATTATTGTTTTAATCCAAAATTATTTTTGTTGCTTGAGGATTCGAACTTCCATGTACTTAATAGGCACACACCTTAACCACTTGGCCAAAGTGACTTCATTGTTCAACCTAGTATACAAATTATATTTAATGAAAATGATAAGATAATATAATATTAAAAATCCAAAACTATTTTCGTTGTCTGAGAGATTCAAACTCCCATGTAGTTAGCAAGCAAACGACTTCTTTGTGCAGTCTTAATGTGCAAATACTGCTTATATTATTATGTAATTCAATTATTTCAATTCACGATACATTTGAATGTAGATGAACAGTGAAAAACACTATTAAAAAACCTGTTTTTTTTTTGCTTGAAAAACACTTTTAAAAAACCTGTTTTTTTAAGCTTTTGTAGTAATAGTAATTTTAAAAATAAATAAATAATTAAAAAAAAATTGAACGACCGAGCCAAACAAACCTTGACATGATAAAACTTTCACATTATGGCATCTTTTTTTTTGGCTCAGCGAAACCACACTCCTTTTTTTGATAAAAGAAAACTAATTAATTGATTTTGAGAACAATGGACAAAAATGACTTTGGGAAGCAGGTTGTATGCTTTGGTCAGGTCAGCCATGAATTGATGCTCTCTTTTTGACCAAGAAGACTTTGGGAAGCAGCTCTTTGCTTTGGTTACACTTTTAGAAGCACTAGAAAAATTGAAAGATGCAAATGAGAAAGCGAAATTTACTGTTTAAATCCACAGTGAATTTGGAATGGTTGAATAGTGAAATCGGGATGTCATTTAGCTGTAGTATAATAATAGTAATGGTTGCTTGAGAAGGGACGGTTTTGGAGAGGAAAAGAAGGGGAGCGAGAGGTGAAGGGAAAACTTGCTTTTATTTCCGTTTTCTTCCTAAGTATTTGTGTTTAAGAGGTGAGGAAACCTATTCAAAGTTTTAAAGTTTTAACATGAATTTTATTGGATGGTGTATTGTTTTGTATTATGGAAAATTGAGTTAGAGAATTTGATTGTTCAAATAAGTAGTTTAATGCTTGAATCATGTTATATTAGAGCAAATAAACAATGGGTAAATTATCAATTTATGACTATAAAAAAAATCTTTCCTTTTTTTTATGCATAGTTTCAACCAAATAAACACATATTAGGAGAGGAAGAATAGTTTGTTTAATTGTGATACAATCTAGACATGGTCAATTTTGGACTTTGACGAAAAGTTTTATATTGTTCATTCATACGTGATTGTGCATTTCTATATCTAACTGTTGGATTGTGCCAAGACTTTACCAAACAATTCTAGAGCTATGGTTCTATGTAGGGATGAAATTTCAAATCAATCAGAGTTTGAGAAGGCCTTGCGATATAGATCATATCAGGCTCTACAAGTTTTGTTATTCAATTCTTTTTGGCCAAAAAAGAAAGTTTATTTGGAATGCATGTTAGGTCTTATTTGTTTTATAATAATGAATATGAGTTTGGGCCACATAAGATCCAAAGTTGGTTAGGGTTAATAAGATGTTCAGATTAGATCAGGTTTCCTAGTCAATTTTGGACTTATTAGGGATGACAAATCTCATACTAGTGTATCTAGAATATTAATTTTGGATTTTTATTTTATTTTTTGGATTATTATTATATATTTGGGTCAATTTTATAAGTACGCTTAAATCAACCTACATATGGGGATCCATTAGGGTTATTTAAAATATTATATAAGTTAATTGTATACTGCAAACCTAGGAGTAATGGATTAATAAAATAAACTTGTTTTTTGCTTGATGCAACACATTTTCTTTGCAGGGACAAAGATCAAATCTGATTTATCAAAGTATAACTGACCTTATAGTGTCATTCGATTCAATTCTAATAAAGTTGGTACCTTGGGACAAGTTTTTATTGTGTCACACTTCTCAAACCTGATTTTCAGATTTCTTGGGGAAGTATCATCTTTGTTGGGGGTTGCTTGACCACGTGATCAAAAAGCTCGCATCAGTTGGTATCATAGTTAAGCTCCAAAATCAGGTTATATCCTTTTTGTTTTTGTTATCTTATTTGTTTCATGGCATTTTCTCTTCACCAATCTTATTTGTATTTTTTGAGGCAGAAATATTAAAGGTTGAACTAATGTCATACTCACCTGGCAAATCAGCTTTATATGCATTGTCATTTCTCCTTTTGAAGATTTGAAAAGATCCATCTCCTCATGGATGTAACTTGGACTTCCTTTGAGCAAGAAATCTCTCTTTATGTATATTCACCTAAACCCAATCACAAGGTTGAAATAAAAGTTGTTAGAGCCCTTTATTTATTGTAGCTGCATACACACAGTTCCTCTTTTCAATCTATTACCACAAACTCTTATGGAGTATCTTCACCACCTATGCTTTACGATTTCTATCAAAACTAACCCTTTTATCAACAAGTAAAGGAATCAAATCCATGAGAGTTAAAGGGTAAATGCATACACAATCATAAATGATGGAAAATCAGTAATAGAATACACGTTATAATTATATGCAAACTATATTAATGACAAACAGTCTTCCCAATTCTTCATTTTTTTTAATGGTAGCACACAAAAATTATGTTAAAGTCTTAGTAACTACTTTGTTTTGTCCATCTGTTTGTGGATTACTGTAGTTCAAAATAACAAGTTAATATCAAATTTTCCCCATAACACCTTCTAAAAGTAATAATAAACTTAACATCTCTATCAGAAACAATGCTTCTAGGAACTTCATGGATCCATACTATCTACATATCTACATAAAGAACAAATCAACAATATTAGTTTTAATTTATACACACACACACACACACACACACATATATATATATATATATCATGAATTTTATGACAAGGTATGAAATGTATCATCTTCAAAAACCTATCTATAACTAAGAAAATGGAGTCCTACCCTGTTTTGACCTAGGTAAACCTAATACATTATCTATTAAAATGTCTACCCATAGTTCCTTAGGTATAGGCAAATAGGTATATAAGCCATGCATTTGAGTCTTAAACTTTGCTTTTCTACATGTTATACATTTATCAAATATGCATTGCACATCTTTCATTTTTGGATAGAAAAAATGCTCATAAAACACAACTAAAGTCTTAGGAACACCGAAATGCCCCATCCACCAGCCCCATGTGCTTCATGTACAAGCAATTCACGCATAGAGCTCTATAGAACACAAGCGTTTTATTTAAACAAGTATCAATCAAACTTGTAATACTTTCTAAAGGCTGAAACCTTACATGCATCCAAAACAGTAGCAAAATCATTATCATCTTTGTACAATTCCTTTATGTGTTGATATCCTAGTAATCTAGCATCTTAAGTAAATACAAGGAACATACTTGCGCAAAAGTGCATCAACCACAATGTTTTCTTTCCCTTGCTTATACTTGATCTCATATACGGAAAGGTTTCAATAAATTCAACCCTTTGTCATGTCTCCTACTCAATTTGCTTTTGCCCTTTCAAATGCTTTAAGGATTCATGATCTGAATGAATCATGTCTCTAAATGGCATAGAGCTCTTTTCATATGTAGGGTAATTCAAAGCTTCTCTATTAAGTGCCTTACTCAAATATGCAATGGGTCTCCTTTCCTGTATTAACACAACTCTAATACCTATACATGAGGCATCGCATTCAGCTTCAAAAACTTTTGTAAAGTCTAGTAAAGTTAAAACAAGTGTTGAGCAAAGTTTATATTTCAACAAATTAAAAGTTTTATCTTGGTCATTATCCCATTTAAATCCAATGGATTTTTTCACAATTTCATTTAAAGGTGTTGTAATACTAAAGTCTTTCACAAACTACTTATAAAAGCTAGCAAATCCATGAAAACTACTTACCTTAGTTATAGACTTGGGTGTAAGCCAATCTCGGATGGCTTTAACCTTTTCTTTATCCATCTCAATACCTTGTTCAGTTACAACATATTCGAGAAACACAATGTTCTCCACGCAGAAGGTACAATTATTTAAATTAACATATAGTTTTTCATCTTGCAATACACTAAGCACACTACACAAATGATCAAGATGTTCATTCAAGTTCTTACTAATGCAAACCTCTTGATGACGTGGTTGAGCAACCTTTACACAAAGACACCAATTCCCAGAAAGCCAAGTAAATCAAGTTTGAAGGACTGTGATATAAAGATAACTTGTACCTAGGTATCAACACTATTGGATTCAAACCGTCACCTAACGAATATCAATTCATGAACAAGAAGTATGGATTGATGCCACGAAGTTATTTAAACCTTGATAAGTCATTTTCATTCATTTAAAGAAGCAAGGAAGAGAAAATTCTCACCTCAATCTCAATGTCATTAAGCATAAAAACCTAATTTGAAACTTAGGTAACATATGTGTTTGTAACCAAGTTAAACCCTAGAATACCCAAAGACATGGACTTGTATAAAGCCCACTTACAATCAGACCTAAATCCCTAAGTATCTATGATGCAAACCTTGTGATCATGTGATCACACAACCCACAATCAAAACTGAGATTTAATCTCGAAAAGCCGAAATAACTCTAATACCAACAGATGCAAACCTCGTGATCATGTGGTCATGCAACCTATAATCAAGATTGAGATATGATCTTGGAAAGCCGAAATAGCTCTGATAGGAGTGTGACACAATAGAAACCTACCCCAAGACACCAACACTATTAAAATGAGTAGAATGACATCACGAAACCAGCTAATCTTTGATAAGTTAAATTCAGTTCGTTTAAGAAATAAAGAATGCAATAATCACTCTCACACTTTAAAATTGAAAAATTCAGAATTAATATTCATCAAAGGGTGCCAAAATTTAGCTTACATGAGTTTATATAGTTCTTGAAAAACTAACCCTAATGGACCTCTTATATGGACTTAAATGAGGTCAACTCAAAATTGACCCAAAACACTAAATTGGAAAGCCCATGATTTAATCCAATCAAGCCTTGGACCCTGGCTGAAAACAAAGTATTAATTAAGCTCAAACAAGCATTAGGTTATAGCTAACAAAATTAAATAAAGCTCATAATATTAAATCCATGTTCTATCATAAGAAGAAGAGAAGTAAAATATTATAGAACTGATTCAAGATTTATTTATAGCCTTCCATCCATCCCCTTAATTATAGAAATAAAAGAAAAAAGTAGCCACTTATGTCGTTTCCAAGTTGTAGTAGGATTTTTTTGTTTCTTTTGCTGTCCTCACTTCATGTCCCAAATAAGGTTATATTGGACCTCTCATGCACATGGATAAGATGTACAAGGATCTCCTCTTGATACTCTAATGGACCTTGTAATTCTGACTTCGTTGAAACCTTCAAAACCAACGCATTCAATGTCTCTTTCAATGTCTTTGTCTTAGACCAGGTCATTGGACCATTTGGAACATATAATGAGTCCTTGCTGGTGTTTCTGAGCTGATCCATATCAATCTAAGCCTAATTGTTGTTTATTAACCCAGAAACACAAAAATGAATTTTAAATAACAATACAAGTTGCAACCACATAAAATAAGATAAATAAGATTTATTTGGTCTTGTATGTTGTTGATTTGTAGGTTTCATTTCTAGACTAAGAAACTTCTTCTTTTGAATGTTAAGAGTCCTCCCATCAATAGAAAATAATTTGGACCTAGAGTCCATGTCATATTAGAAAAAATAAGCCTCAATCAAGGTTGTCATAGGCCTTAACATATTAGTCCACAGTTGTCATTTATCCCTCTAGGTCAATTTTTACTCATGTGCTTTGAATTAGCTCTTTCAATGCCTTTTTAAGTCTTTTTACCCTAACTCTTGTAAAAGGCTCACTTGACACCACCATTGGTCATTTGCGTGATTACATAGTGTTGGGCTGGTCCTCATTCACTTACCAATGAACGCATGCAATCCATGGTATTAGATCTAGTCAACGGGAATGGATTTAAATTTCCATTTGTGGAAACTTACAAACTCTAAATAGATTAGCTAGACCTATTTATGGCCTCATTAACTTCTTTTCTTGAGTCTTCTCCATTTACCTATTAACTTCTTCTTTGGAGTCTTCTTTATATAACTTGGATATTAATTTCATATTTTTTATTCTTTTTATTATTTTCTTAATATTTTTGGATTATTATTACATATTTGGGTTAATTTCGTATGTGTGATCAAATCAACCCATGTATGGGGATCCAATAGGGTTATTAAAATATTATATAAATTAATTATATGCTACAAACCTAGCAGCCATGAATTAATAAAATAAACTTGTGTTTTGCATGATGTAACATATTTTTTTTGTTAGGACAGATCAAATCTGACTTATCAAGGTTTAATTGACCTTATGGCATCATTCGTTGCAGTTGCAATAGTGCTAGTGCCTGAGTCAAGTTTACGTTATATCACACTTCTTAAACTTGATTTTTGGCTTTCTTGGGGAAGTATCATCTAAGTAAAGAATTACTTGACCATGTGATTAAGAGATTAGCATAAAATTCATATAAATTGTAGTGTAGGTTGTCCTAGTAACTAATGATGAAAAATCAAAGCTAAAAAATGAAGGAAAAACAAAATGGAACTCGTGATTTCTTCTATGCATGTTTTGATCATTCTAGCTATAAAAAAGGGAGGGAATTTGATATAAATGGTGTATGAAATGATGAAAATGTTTTTGAACCTAACATTGTGTTTAGTTGATATTACATTGGAAGAAAACAATGAAAGTTGGATATATGTTTATGGAAAATAATTGAATAAAATTACTAAAAAATAATGAAGATGAGATTATTTTGTGTTGAGAAGGAATATGTTAAAAGTGGCATTACGAAATAAATGATTTGGTTGATAAAGAAAGAAAAGAATTAAGAAAAATAGAATTTGATTAGTTAATTTTTGGCATAGCAGGCTAATGATATCTATGATGATTATTGGTATTGAAATTTACCTGAATTTGAACGGTCGTTGCTGGTATGGCATTTCATGACAAGCTATTCCACAGTTTATCTAATTCCTTTCTAATAAGCACATGCCTAGAATAAGAGGAAGTAATACCTCGTAGAGCAGATTCTCTCTTTCTTTTTTCAAATTGGGAGGCATAACAAATATAATTGCCCATAATCTCAAAGATGGAACCGTTGTGATCTCCTACCCTACAACAAACGGCTAGTATTGACATAGGCATATACTGTTGAAGAGAGAGAACGCCTACGGAGTGTATGGCAACTGCTGAAGAGTTGGACCAATACATATAGGCATATACTTCAATTTAGCCATAAAGCCCAGGTGAAAAACAGATGGGGGACACTATATTGTACCACCAGATGAAGTCTACATGTTGAGCTGCCAAAAGAATATGTCATGTTTTGGTTTTGAACTTCCTCTGCGCCTTCAGATCCACCACAATTACAGTGACGTTGTCCTTGCTTCCTTTTTGAAGGGCACGGTTTGAGAGGTACTCGGCTGCTGCTTTAGCTGCAGGATCAATTCCCTGCCCCCTTGAGGAGGAAAGCGTGGCACCATTCTTTTTGTGCCAGACAAGTATTCGTTTGCGAGCCAGATCACATGCTTCTTCATTTAACATGACATCCCACAAACCATCACTGGCCAGAATGAGGCACTCATCTTCTTTTGCCCTAGGAATGAACATCACTTCAGGTTCTGGAATAATCCACGGTTTTAAATATCTATCACCTGCAACTCAAAAGCAAGGGTGATTCGTACGGTTTTAAATTTATGTCATTTATTTATTTCAGCAAGGAGGCTAACAAATTATTACACCCATAATCTATGAGTCCTTGAATCAATCAACAAATGAGAGAATGCAGCAACACCTTGAGATGATTTTCACACAAACTAGCAACTGTGTCCACCGCAGATCTATCACACAAAGGATGTTTTCTTCTTCACAGTACAAAATGTAAAGAAAAATCACAGCAGTCGACAACTCCACTATGCAATAGGACTTGTACATTTGGATAGTTCTTCCAAGTGTTGATTGACACGACCAAAATGCAATTTTAATGAGAAGGAAGATGTATGCAACACTTCAATGGATAAATTTCCCTAAGAAGTTCTAACTCACATCATCAACACTGTCATTGCATATTAAAGGGACATCCTCAAAAAAGCTTAATCAAGGTCGAAATAAACACTAGTCAATAGACTTTCACCAGACATGTAAAAATTTCAAATCATGCAAGGCCGGAGATTCATGTGCACAAACATCATCATCGAAGGCTGAACACATAAAAAGATGGTTTCATACCAGAATGACAGTCATATTTCACAAGCATGAGTTGCACATAGTTATTATGGATGCAATTTACTTGTTTAGAAACGTTGTTAGACATATACCTCAAAATATCAAGGAACTCACCATCCAAAATATGAACAAAGTTGGAAAAGAAAACTTCCACATTGAAAAATTCTGAAGCAGGCATTGATGGAAGGACTTGCTTATCCTGGCATTAAAAACACCAAGGATGTCTATTTACTTGTCTTAGATGACATGGACGAGGAAATTCTTTGCGACTTGGACATATTCTCTAAAGGTTCCAACACCTAAAATTAATCCAGGAGTTTTAAGTTTCTGATCACCAAGAACATCCAAGCATCTCATTGGTAGTATGATATGGACAAGGCAATTCTTTGAGACTTGGACATATTCTCTGGAGGTTCCAACACCTAAAATTATTCCAGGAATTTAAAGTTCATGATCAGAAAATTCAATTCCTGGATTTATTTTAGTAAGTACTGCCATGTTTCTTATGATTACGAAGATGCATCCCTAATTTGTCACTGGTGACAACCAATGATGAGAGAATACACAGCTATGGTTGAATAGTCGTTGGATGCCCATGGAATCCTTTATGAAAGTGAATGTTGTTAAGATTAGCCGATAGGAGCATGGCAGTAACTTAGATGCAAAAGAACCCTGATGACAACATAGATTAACATGGTTTAATGAGACAAGGAAGAAACAAATAAAAATGAGGATGAGAAGAATGTACCAATAGATCTCGACATAGCTAGAACACCAAAGACACGATGCCCATTCCACTGTATGACCTTGCCTCCAGCCGCTTCTATCCTTGCATACTCATCTTCTCGGTTAGGCTATGATAAGATTTAATGAGAGAATCAAAAGAACAAGAATCAGCTTCCCAGTCTATTGTTATTATTAAAAGTTTTTAAGATCCAAACCTACAGTTCTAAAGGCTCTTACTTTATGATCCAATGATAACGCCACTGGTTCTTTCCCACGACAAAGAACTGCTCGTGAGTCTCCACAGTTAGCTACTATGATGTGGGATGAACAAATAGTGGCCACAACAGCAGTAGAACCAACAGTTTCTGGAGCAACTGGTTCAGCATCACCCTTTCCTCCAACTTCAGCATCTACCTTAAGAAAACAATTGGTGAAAACTTTTTTCCACTGCTCCTGGCAACCATCCTTAATACTTCCATCAATCAGGCCATCATTAACAAGTTCTATCTCCTCAGACAATGCAGAATGGATACGATCACGACAATAATTTGCCACCTAAAAAAGAAAGCCAGCGGAATGCAAGCTAATCACTTCTAGAAAGGAATCAGCAACATGATTTGACAATAGGAAAAAAAACCCAAAGAAACAAATAAATAAAAAGAGAGCACAAGGACAAGTACCTGTGAGCCTCCATGACCATCATAAACTCCAAAGAAATGAGCAGTCTGGAGCGGTAAACAATTGCTCATGCCATCAAGTAATCGGTCTCCAATCAGCATTTGAATATGAATTTTCAAAAAATAAGGGACAGCAGCAACTGCATCTTCCATCTCCGGTCTCCTTCCACACACAGACGTAAATCCCCAAAGGGGTACGTAGTCCACTTCAAAAACACTTCTTGATATCGTACCACTGGCCCCTCTTTCAAGATTCAACCTAGGTACCACAGCTGATGTCTTTGCATCAGATCCATCTCCAACCTCTTCCTCAACAATTCCTGCCACAGATAGGGGATCGCTAACGATGGCGTCAACTTTCAAATCCCCCAAATCTGCTGTCTTCGCGGTAATACTAGCACTGTTTTCGATATCTACGGAACTTGGTGTTCCTACCTCAAAGGTGGCCTCAAAACTCAAGAAATCCTCTCCACATAAGCTACTTGTCTCACTGGCCACTGAAAGAGAACAAGAGCTATCAAGAATTAGATCACCCTCCAACGACAAAGAATCGTCTTCCTCACTATCCCGTGTTATCACATCATCGCCAACAACCCAATTTCTTTCATTTTCAGAGATCATATCCAACGAAGGGGCTCCTATTCCTCCTCCTCCCTTGTCCTCTTTAGGAGCTGGCACCGCTGTATCTTTAACTTCATCATCTAAATCACCACAATTACAATCCTTATTCCCCGCAGTAGAAACCTTACTTACAGTATCAGATAATAAGCTAGCTGTGTCTTCCATTAAGAGTCTTGTGATATCCATATTGGTATCTAAGGACGGACTCTCACAGACTGGATTACGTACTCTAAATGGCACTGCAACCGCCCGGTACATCTCCTCCATCAAAATCACTATCTTGACAGTACAAAAAGTTACCCTCTACCCCCTCTAAGATCACACAGCCTGTCATTATTCAACTAAAATTATCAACCCCTTCACTCATCAAGAATGATTTTGGAATGTGAACAGCAGGTTTTGACAGACCATTTTCCATGCCTTTTAGGAAAAGGCAAATCAAAGTTTAATACTCTACAAAATCAGGCTGTCTATCCAGTGGATACAAGGATATGGGTTAGCTAAAAGTTCTTAAAAGTGAAATGGTTAGTCAGATCTGGTCAACGGGAATGGATCCAAATTTCCATTTGTGGAAACTTACAGACTCTAAATAGATTAGCTACACCTGTTTACGGCCTCATTAACTTCTTCTCTGGAGTCTTCTCCATTTACCTCCATCAACTACAACAAGCGAGAAACAACCACGACAGTCCACAAAAAATATAAATAAAAATAAATAAATAAATTGGAAACCACACAAGAAAGAGAAACAAAAAGGGTCATGAGAAAGAACCCGAGAAAACTTAAAAGTCCCAAGAATCACAAGAAAACCTTAAAAAAGATAGTAAGAGTCCCCTGGATCCAAGGCAACCCATCACTGCCTCTTGTAAAGTAGCTCACTTCCGCTCTCTAATAATAATAATAATAATAAATGTAAAAAATTAAACTTGGAAGCAGGAAAGGTGTTTCGGGGCGGGGGGGGGGGGGGGGTTGTTATTTTTTTAAATATTGTTTATTTAAAAATATATTAAATCATTTTTTTAATTTTTCAGAATTTATTTTACATTAATACATTAAAATAATATAAAAAATATTAAAGAGTTTATTGATTTATATATAAAAAAAATGAAAAGACTGAAGAAAAATACTGAATGTGTTATGTATTTTATTGATCATCAATCGGGTCTCTTATACAAGGAAAGTAACAAACTTTCCTATTAATTAGGACTTCATAAGCTGTCCAGCTTAATAATAGGCAATACAACAGGAAAGAATATATACAACAAATAACTGTAAATAGGAAAAGCAATTTACATGTTTTATCTTCTAATACTCCCCCTCAAGTTGGAGAGTGGATATCTTGCACTCCCAACTTGTGAATCATTGGGACAAAAAAACTTTCCCCAAAGACTTTGTCAAGACATATGCCAACTGATGTGTAGAGTTCACATATTTTGTAGTTATCAAACCATCTTGGATTTTGTCTTTAATATAATGGTAATCCATCTCTATGTGTCTGGTTCGTTCATGAAAAACCGGGTTGGATGCAATACATAGAGCAGTTCTATTATCACAATACAACAAAGCAGGCTCTTCATGATCCAAATTCTTCAAAAGATGTCAAAACCATGTCAACTCACAGCAGGCTCCTATCATTGCTTGATACTCAGCTTCAACTGAAGAAAGTGAAATTGTTTTATGTCGTTTTGACCTCCAAGATATTAATGAAGATCCAAGAAAGACACAATAACCTGTAATAGATCTCCTAGCTGCAACCTGCCTAATCTGAGTCACAATAGGCTCTTAACTTGTGTTGCGATGTCGCGGTCGCACAAATTAATTACCCTAGCTTAAAACACACAAGATAGTATAGAGCAAGCAAGGGGTCGATCCCACGAGGAAGTTTCAAGTCAGATTTTTATGTTGTACGTTATGTGATAGGGGGGATTTGGTTTGTGATTATCTAAACTATGGCAGCAATTAAACTAGCAAACAAAATCAATTAAAACCGAAACTTATCAAGAAAACAAACCTTGGTCACAAGCATACATCCACCTACGGAAATTAGAACCGATCCTTGAAACAGAAAATGCAATTTATGTTCTGAAATTTTATCTTTTCTTAACGTGATTAATTAACGGATCCGCCGTATAACTAATCCTAACCAACAAACAATCAAAGTGTCCGCACTAATGATTCAATTTAATGGTAGCTTTAAGAACTAGATAATTTCATCAAGATTAACATACAAGTTGTCCGCAACTTGTGTCAATTTATTCAAATGTTCTCCCTAAGTTCAATAATGTAGTTCCGCCACAATTATCAAGCTTAGTTGCTTCACAAGTTCATATATCACAACTCCGGTTTGGATATTAAACTTAGCAATAGATTGTTCACAACAATAACTTAGAGTCCGCTCTATCAATCATCAACAACAATCATAGGAAATATGCATAGGAAAACAATCATACTCATTCATAACATAAACTGAAAATAGAAGGAAGAATAAATCTCACGGTTCTTGAAATCCGAAGGTTTTTGTGTCCTTGCAACCAAGCAAAAGAGTCTAGCCTTGCATGTTTATTGAACAACTAAATAAAAAGATGGAAGAACACATGATTTAGGGTTTGAAGGAGGAATATTTTGTGTTTTCTTGTGTGCTGGCTGAAATTTCCTTGCTCCTCTCTTCCTTTATATATGCTTCGAAACCCTAGTATCTATTTTACAAAATAGTCCTTCCTTAAGTTGGCAGAATTTTGTTGTCCCTTGTAAAATTCATATCTCCTTCACATGACATCATTTTGAGCTGATATTTGGAGCGTTTATAGTGATTTGAGTACTGAATCCACCAAAATTGATTTTGCATCAATCGGACTTCTGTAGCTCAAGATATGAAGGTTTGAATGGACAAAGGTCGACATTGGCAAATTGCAAGATTTGACTTTGAAGGATGTGATTCCCATGCTCTTCCTTATTTTATTTATTTTTACTTAGCATTTCAGAAAGATATGGATGTTATCTTTTTAATGCCACTGGAATCACTTCATTTTGATCTCTAGAGCTTCCGCTCTGCACAAAACATCGACTGAAGGTCAAATCTGTCAATCAGCTCCAATTACCTCCTTTTTGCATCTTTCATCCAAAAATGCCTTCAAAACATAAAACAAAGAATATTAAGGCATTTAATACACAAAAAATATGCAAAACATTAGGTAAATATGTATGAAACTATCAAATACTATGGTTGCATCAACTTGGAATCACTACTTGATGAGAAAAACAAACCTTTACCAGGAGCCCCTTTCAAATATTTAACAACCCGAAGGGCTGCCTCCATATGTAATTTCCGGGGCTGATGCATAAATCTACACAGGACATGTACGGCATATGTTATATCAGGCCTAGAAACAGTCAAGTAAATCAACCTCCTTACTAACCTTCTATATTGACTAGAATTTTTAAGCAAATCACTTTTATCAGACAACTTCAATCCTTTTTCCATAGGAGTATCAATGGGAGTTGCCCCCAACATTCCTGCATCCGCAATGATTTCTAATGCATACTTACATTGAGAAATAAAAATTCCATTCCTAGAAGCAGAAACCTCAATGCCCAGAAAGTATTTCAAGTTGCCAAGCTCTTTGATACGAAAATTATTATGCAAGAATTTCTTAGTTGTATCAATGCTAACAAGATCATTCCCAGTAATTAAAATATCATCAACGTAAATTAGGAGACAGTAAAAGACTTGCCTTGTTTCCTGGTGAACAAGGAATAATCAGCTCGTGATTGCTCATAACCAGCGGAGCAAATGACTTCTGAAAACTTGGCGAACCACTATCGAAAAGCCTGTTTCAACCCGTATAAAGACTTGTGAAGGCGACATACCAAGTGATCCTCCCCTTGTTGCCGAAGTCCGGGCGGTGGGGACATGTATATTTCCTCGTTCAAATCACTGTGAAGGAAAGCGTTGTTAACATCAAGTTGATGAATAGTCCAGCGATGAGAGGTTGCCAAAGCAAGCAGGCAACGAACTGAAATAATTTTCGCAGTGGGGGAAAAAGTGTCGTGATAATCAACACCCTCCAGCTGAGTGAATCCTTTGGTGACCAAACGGGCTTTGTACCTCTTGATTGAGCCGTCAGAGTGGTGCTTGATCTTAAACACCCATCGGCAACCAATAGGAGACTTGCCTATAGGCAGAGGGACAAAGGACCATGTGCCATTATCTTGAAGGGCTTTTAATTCAGAATTCATGGCGGCTTGCTAGGCAGGATGAGAGGCAGCCTCTGAATAAGAGCTAGGCTATGTGGCTGAATTGATCTGGGCAATAAAAGAGTGAAGGGAAAGTGTGTATTGATGATAAGAGATAAAATTGGTTATAGGGTATCTCGTACCTTTAATTTGTCCAAGCAGCAAGGAGGATGGTTGGCTGAGGAAACGATGGAACAAACGTAATCACGAAGCTTGATTGGTGGATTAGTGGCACGGGTGGAACGCCGGAGAGGGACGAGGTCAAGAGATGGGTTGTTTGTGGTAGCAAGGGAGGGAAGATAGGGTGAAGGAGGCGAGTTTGTCATGGGGGCTAAAAGAGAGAGGTCTGATTCCGGTGAGGGGTTTGGCGATGATTGAATTGGAGAAGGGGGATTTAAAGTAGGACAAGGAGATAGGTTGAGTATAGTTGGACAGGGAGAAGGTGGGTGTTGAGGTGGGCTGGGTAATGTGGGTTCAAGAGAATCAGAAGGATCATGGCCCGAAAGGATCAGAGGGCTGGGCTAAGTGAATGGGCTAGGGACTGGGTGAGGGTCTGATTGGGTGATGGACGCATAAGGGAAGACAGACTCGTGAAATTTGACATAGCGACTCGTGAAAATCTTTTTGGTTGATAAATCAAATAATTTGTAAGCTTTTTGACCAATAGAATATCTGATAAAAACAGATGGTATGGATCGATAGTCAAATTTATGTTACGGGTGGACATTAGTAGCATAGGCTAAACAACCAAAAACACGTAAATGAGAAAAAAAATGGTGGTTTTGAATAAAGGAGTTCGAAGGGTGTTTTGAGAGAAAGTACTGGAGAGGGAAGTCAATTGATGAGGTGCACAGCGGTAAGAACACATTCTCCCCAAAAATGGATAGGAAGATGTGCTTGGAATTTTAAAGCTCGTGCTACCTGTAAGATGTGACGATGCTTGTGTTCTGCAACGTCGTTTTGCTGAGGCGTATAGACACAAGAGTGTTGAAAAATGACACCATGATTATCGAAAAAGGAACAGAGAGAGATAAATTCCCCCCATTGTCACTTCGAAAAATTTTAATGTGAGTTTCAAATTGTGTCTGAACATGATTAAAATTTTTTTGTTGAAGTCACTGAGTCTCACTTTTGTGTCTCATCAAAAAAATCCATGTAAAACGTGCATAGTCATCAACAATTGTAAGAAAATAGTAAGCTTCGGAAAGTGAAGGGTGTCGATAGTGACTCCAAATATCACAATTCAAAAGGTTTTACAGAGGAAATGACACTAGAAAAAAAAGAAAGTCGACTCTGCTTTGCCAAAGGACAAATGGGACAAGCTTTATTTGACTGAACTGAAAAATTTAAAAAGTTCTTTGCAATAAAACTCAGACGAGATGGTGAGCCATGACCTAAACTATTATGCCAGAGATCAGTGGATGAGATGATAAGGTTGCAAGCTGGGCGATGTGTGGGTGAGCCTTTTGTGTCGGGTTTCTGTGTTGTTAATGCCACCAAATATTATAGCCTGTCACGTTGTTTACCCAAACCAATCATACTCCTCGTAGCTAGATCCTGCAAGATACACCAATAAGGGAAAAAAGTTATGGAACAATTCAATCTCCTTGTCAGACGGCTAACCGACATCAAATCCACTTTGAACGTGGGTACACATAGCATATTTTTTAAATAATAAACTGAATTAATGGGCAATGATCCTTTCACAATAATCTGTGTTTTTTCTCCGCTTGGCAATAATACAGGAGGTAATGAGGAATTTTTATCTGTGTGAAAAAATAATTTGGACGATGAAGAAATATGATTCGTCGCTCCACTATCAATGATCCAACTGCGGGAGGTGATTTTAGACAAACCTGATTTGGTTACAATATTTGCTTGAGAACTTGATCTTTCTTTTTTGTTGTCAAGCAATGATAAGAGCTGTTTTATTTGTTCCTCTGAAATCCCAATAATTGAGTTACTGTTGTCTTCTTTAGAGAAGCATTCAGATACATGGTTTGCGGCTGGCTTGCTATGAAAACGATTTGGGTTCATGGATTTCGTTCTTTGGTGGGCTACTGGGTATCCATGCAACTCAAAGCATGTTTGGACCCAATGGTCGATTTTCCCACAGTGTGTACAATGTGG
The DNA here is from genome assembly GCA_015731905.1 of Salix dunnii. Lineage (NCBI taxonomy): Eukaryota > Viridiplantae > Streptophyta > Magnoliopsida > Malpighiales > Salicaceae > Salix > Salix dunnii. The sequence goes on from CM027676.1 coordinate 5,729,631, forward strand.
GCGTCCCTTGCTAAACCCAGACCGTCTCTTCTCTTCGTCTATTATGCGCCTCCCATTAAAAGTGTATGTTTTGCATCCCCCATTGAAAGTGTCTGGAGATGGTGATCTGAAACTGTGTGAGCCGTGTGATCTGTCAGTCCTTCTTGTGCCAGTTGATGGAATGGGTCTGCAACTGTTATTGCTTCGAACAGCCATGGCAGCATTGCTACCAGATTCGTCTGTAATATGGGTTGAGCTCAGAAGGCGCTGTTTCTCTTTTTGAGAAACAGAGGAATATGTTTGACGAATCGAAGGGAGAGGGTTCATCAAAAGAATCTGACCACAAACACCACTGTAAGAGTCATTCAATCCCATTAGAAATTGTATCAATTTCTGTTGATCATGTTGTGTACCGTGCACTGCATCACTGTAGGAACTCAATTCATCCCAAAGGCCTTTTAGTTTTGTATAGTAAGCTGAGACAAAGAGCTCTTCCTATCTAAAATAAGCAATGTCTTGCTAGATCTCGAAAATGCAAGGTGCTTTACTTTGAGAGAATCTCTCACGAATATCCTCCTAAACTTCATTAGCGGTAGTATAATATATGACATTGTCTGAGATTTCAGGATTGAGAGTGTTGATGATCCAAGAGTGAACCATGTCATTACACCAGGACCAAGCTGCATAATTTTCTAGGTCTGTTGATTTTGAAGGTGGACTGATTGAACCATCAACAAATCCCAGTTTGTTTTTGAAATTCAAGGCCAAGGTCATGGCTCTCTTCCAAGTAGAATAATTATTCTCATTTAAGGGTTTTGAAATCAAGACCATTCTTGGATGATCTAAGTGATGGGAGAAGTAGGGACTTGAGATATTCAATCTCGAAGAGTCTGTGCTGGAATAGGCAACTTCTTTGCCATGGACAGAAGGAATAGGTGCTATATCATCTTAGGACATGATGACTGGAAGGAAATGAATGCTACACAATATTTCTTAGAGAGTGTAGAGAAAGAAAGAAAAAAAAGGACCTCAATCCAGCTCTGATACCATGAAAAGACTGAAGAAAAATACTGAATGTGTTCTGTATTTTATCGATCATCAATCGGGTCTCTTGTACAAGGAGAGTAACAAATTTTCCTACTAATTAGGATTTCATGAGCTATCAAGCTAAATAATAGACAATACAACAAGAAAGAATATATACAACAAATAACTATAAATAGGAAAGGCAATTTCCATGCTCTTATCTTCTAATAAAAAACACCTTAAAATATTGTGTCATGGCTTTTGTTTTTCACGCTGTCTCTTGAAAACCAATAACCATGAAAAGAATCAAGAATCAAGATGGGGAGAGTGGCGCCGATTAAAAAATCAGCTCAGGCCTGCTTTCTTGATCTTTATGGTGATTAATATTGTGCTGTTTTTTAATTCAAAATACATTATATTTAATTTTATATTTTTTAATTTTTAATATTAATCCATTAAAATTATTAAAAAATATTAGTTTAATTTATTTTTTAAATAACACATTTTTAAAATATATCAAAAACAGAAATTACCACATTTCCGATACTTTGTTCAAGTATCTCTTCTATTTAACAATATCTGGGATCCCGGAGCTGATAGAGCAAGAAAGAGAGTGGAGATGAATTAGAAGCTAAAAATACAAAATAAAATAAAAAAGTTAGGAAGAGAGAGAATTGGACAGGTGTCAAATCTAGAAGAGCATATTAAAGCATCTCCACCCATCGAATCCAATCCAGTGCTCTTCTTTTTCATTTCTTGAATGAAAAGCAATCAGGCGTAGTGATAGTTTTGCCACTTCACGCCCTTTTAATGGATTTTACTTTAATATAAACAAGGTAATTTGCGGTGTTGGGTGTTGGGTTTGGTTTTTATCTATATAAAAAAATTAATTGATTTTTTATATATTATAATTAATTATTTTAATATTTAATTAATAAAATTGTAATATATAAAATTATTAGAAATGAATTTTTTTCTTGTTTAGAAAAAACATTGTAATCGAAATGCGAGAGAAATAGTTTGTATATTTTTTAATTATAGATAACTTTAGCAAATTTGTCAATCCATTTTTTTATGTGTTGCTTTTTTTTTTCAAGAATTATTAGATTTAAAATATTATGCATAAAAATATTATAAAAATATTTTTTAACAAAAATAACCTAAAATCCAAGAATTAATTTTTTCTAAGAAATAAAACCTAGACAAAAGAGAAAAAAAATTAGAATTAAAAAACAAAATTGAAAACTCATATAAATAAACATGGACAAAAATTGAGATTATTTAGAAATATATATAAGAAATAAAAGAATTAAAATAAAAAATTAAAAGTATGTAAGCCATAATGAAAATAAAATATATAAATAATTTTAACCGAAGGATTAAATTAAAACATTTAAAAGTGTTGTAAGGAGAAAATAATTTATTCTTTTATTTCTTGATTTAGTTTTGATCCATTTATTTTTTAGTAATTTTGGTATAACTTAAAATAATTTATTTGTATTTATGTATTTAGACTCTTAATTTTGACATTTTATTTTTAGTAGAATTTATCTTTGTAGTAAATGTAGTTTTGGTTTAAAAACAAAGTAAGTTCATATTTGGTAGTGTGAAATGAAAGTAAAACATTCTCTTATATATAGTTAATATTTAGTAGTTAGTTATTTGTTATATTTTTAAGGCGTTAATATTGAAAAAATATTAGAATATATAATTATTTTTAAGAGAAAAAACCTTTAAAATAATCTTTCTAATTATTTTAAATGGATTATCTATAATAAAAACATTATATTAAAAAACTAAATAATTGAACGTCTTGTAGATTATTATTTCGTTCTAATGTACAACATTATTAAAAAAAATCAAGAACCATTAATATTTTTTGACATATTATAAAATTTCGTTGTCTATGGCGAAGTATAGGGCAATTGACTCATATTTTTTTATTTGTAGATAAGTTGACTAAAGTTTTTCACTTGTTTTGTCTATGTGTAACTTTATGTATTTTTTATTCATGTAATATTAGATATGAAATATCATACATAAAAAAGTTGTATAAGTTAATTTTTCACAAAAATAACATCAATTAATGATTTATCTTGATTATTAAATTTTTACAATTATTAAAGCTATTATTGGAACAATTACTGTAAGTAAGGAATATTTTAATCATCACTGACAATATTATCATTGCTACTATCATTATCGTTATAAAAAGAAATTTATTTTTTTCCCCAAGATTTGTTCTTCATATTATTATATTTGAAGTATTTAAGAATAATAAGATTAAATTAATTTGATAATTTTAACCAAAAAAACTTCATTTTTTTATATATATTTTAAGGTGTTAATATTAAAAAAATAAAAAAAAATGTAGTTATTTTTAAGAGAAAAATCCTTTAAAATAATCATTATCATTAGTTTAAATGCATTTTCCATAATAAATTATCAAAATATATAATTATTTTTAAGAGAAAATTCCTTAAAAACTAATTGTTATTATTATTTTAAACGTATTTTACATAATAAAATGAATATATAAAAACCTAATATACAATAATTATTATTATTATCATTGTAAATATTTTTGCTATAGCAAGAACCGAAAGTTTTGTAGGCTGATTATTTTGCTCAAATATATAGCTTTAAAAAAAAAATCTAAGATTATTAATATTTATTTGCATTTTACAAAATTTGTTAATGGCTACGATAAAGTGGAGGGCAATTGACTCGTATATTTTTTCATTGTAGATAATTTGCCCTAATTTTTCAACTTGTTTTGTCTACGTATGACTTCATATATTTTTTATTCATGTAATGCTAGATATGAAATATCATACATAAAAAAAACCCGTAAAAGTCAATGTTTAAGAAAAATAATGTCAACTCATGAATTATTTCGATTATTATTGTCATTATTATTATCATAATTGTTAAATTATAACAATTATTGTAACTATCATTATAAATATTATAAATAATGTATATTCTAATTATTATCGCTCATACTATTGATGACACTATAATTATTATTAAAAAAAATTAAATTATTTTTTATTTTATAAGATTTATTCCTTATATTATTATATTAAAAATATTCCAGATAGTGATATTTTTTTCTTCATATAGGCCACTTATTTATTTATTTATTTTAAGGCGTTAATATTAAATAAATATCAAAATATATAATTAGTCTCACATATTTATAAGAAAAAAACTTACAAACAATCATTATCATTATTTTGAATGCCTCATCTATAATCATTAGCAATTTCAATACCTAACAATATTAACAAAAAAGCAATTAAAAAATAAAATAAATGATAAAAAAGATATTATTATATTTTAAAAAATTATTTGACTTTAAGAGTAAATAAAAATAAAAATTTTAAAACCAAAGAGAAAAATTATAAATATTAATTTTCAAATAATAACCAATACAAATTAAAATTTAAACATTACATTAGGAAAAAAAAACATTGACAACATTGGAAATAATAAAAATTAAAAATTAAAATTAAGATCTTGTACATATAAACATAGAAAAAAATAGGAATCGTTTATATATATATATATATATATATATATAGATAAAAGAATTATAATAAAATCCAAGATTAAAAGTATAAGGGTCAAAATGGAAAACACATATATAATAAATTTTATTTGAAGGATAAAATGAAAACAAATCAAAACTTTGATAAAAATAATTAACTAATCTAATTCAAAATTGAAAATGAAAAGACAGGGGATCGAAATGAAATTAAAATGTATAACTAATTTGAATTGAAGGATATAATTGAAACAAAATAAAACTTTGATAACAAAAATATCAAGGATTTCAAACCAATCACTAAAAGACTGAGGATCGAAATGAAACTTCAATATAGAATCAATTGCAATTGAAGTACCAAATTGATACAGATTAGAACTTATATAACAACAATAAGGACTATCAAAACCAATCAAAAGATTATGGACTACACTGAAAGGTCAATAAATAGATGAGGGTGACAAGTACTTTGGCACGCAATAGAGAGAAAAGGGAGAAAACTTCAACTGACCACCGACATGTCTCCATTTATTTTTGACCACCACATATTGCATCATGAGCAAGAGAACAAGGATGAGAATAATTTTAGACGTTGGTAGGGTATTTTTGAAACCCGTGTGGGCGTAGAAACGTACAGTGATGCTCTAATAGTACTGTGTCAGAATATATATCAAAAAATGATAAATTACTATCACAACCCTACAACAAACACTTGGTTTTTTATCATATATTAGGGTATATACGTATTTGACCACTTAAAAAAATATGTGTAGTGACCATTATGGCCCTTTGATTTACTGTGCAATTTTATCTTAATAAGGGTATATCAGTAATTAGCAATTTAAAAAAAAATATGCAATAACCTTAATGCCCCCGGTGGTAACTGTGCATTTTTTACTTATTCATGAGTGTTGTGGTTATTTTACTATACACGGAAAGGCAAAAAACCGAAAACACCCTCAGACTCAGCTAAAAATGCAGTGAATGGAGGGTAAAATCATAATTTTACTATTCGAATCCATAATAACTTTGAGTCTTAATGAACATTTAAAACACTATTAAAAACCAATTTTGTTTTAGCTTTTGTAATAATTTTAAAAATAAACAAATAATTAAAAAAGAAACAAATTGAACGACCAAGCCAAACAAACCTTCACATGGATAAAACTTTCACATTATGGCATCCTGTTTTTTTGGCTCAGCGAAACCACACTCCTTTTTTTTGTTAAAAGAAAACTAATTAATTGATTTTGAGAGACAATCAATGGATATAAATGATTTTGGGAAGCATGCTTTGTGCTTTGGCAGGTGAGCCATGAATTGATGCTCTCTTTTTGTTTTTTTTTACCATGAAGCAGGCTTTGGGAAGCAGTTCTTTGCTTTGGCCACGCTTTTAGAAGCACTATTTATACTAATTAATTAGCATGTACAGTAACAAAAAAAGAAGCAAAGATACAGATGAGAAAGTGGAATTCACTATTCAGTACACATTGAATTCAATATGGTTGAACAGTTAAATCACGATATCATTTAGCTATATGTATAATGCTACTTCATAATTCCTTTAACAAGGTTTGAGTGAAGACATCTTGTGTTTGTAATATAATATTTTTATAAAATGCTTTTATGATTGATTTAGATCAGAGATAATTTTATTTTTATATTGTTATTAGCAAGTCTAAATATAAAAATAAAAAAAAAACAAGATTTTTATAAATATGGATGTTAATGATATATTTAAGACTACATAAATAAATAAATAATTCTAAGTGATATTCACCTTAAGAATATAATTCAATAGATCAATTTTCAACTTCAAAAAAATCAAATCAAAAGGCTATTTTTTCAAGGTGTCTTTCATTAATAATTAAAAACATAAAATATATAATATGAGATTAATTTAGTGTGAAGTACCAATAAAATAAACTATATCAGGTCAATTTCACAAGCAATTAAAAATAATTATTTAACTTGGATGTGAATGACATTTCAAACTAGATAAATAAATCTAAATGTTATTTAGCTTAAGGATATAATTCAATATCTCAATTCTCAAGTTCAAACTAGATCCAAATCAAAAGGCTACTTTTAAGGTGTCTTCCATCAATAATTGAATACATAGAGTATACCATGTGAGGTTAATTTAGTCTGAAGGTACCAATCAAAATTAGGTCAATTTCACATGCAATTATAAATTAATTACATAATTTGGAATATAATTATGATTAAAACAACAAAGTCACATCATTTTCATCATCTTTCAATTTCACATGCCTAGAGCACCTCCATGTTGAGGGTGACATAATATCCTTGATGTGATACATAATCCTTACCTTTAATTGAATTAAAATAAAAATTGAGTCACTAAAGGTTATTGTTAATTCAATATGTTTAATTTATAAAATCAATTACTACATAAATAATTTGGATGAGTCAATCATGATTATATGATGCTCTAGGCATAAGTTAGGCAAAACATATAAGAATAGTTTAGGCAAAGAGTTGTCACTTAACTAATCTAGGAGTTGTATGGAGATGTGATTGAGAAACTATGTTATCTATCTAATTTAATTTATTTTGATTTATTGAGTCACTCTAGGATGGATAATTTAAATGAGATTCTAGCTCACTAGAAAATCTTTGTGAGATTTCCTAAATTAATTTGAAAGAAAATAGTGGAAGACAAAAATAGGAATAAAGATTCTATCTAAGTTTGGATATATATATATATATATATATATATATATATATATATATATATATATATATTCATCATCTTTTTTATATAAATAGGTTGGTAGATCAAAATGAGTACTAATATTCCTTATAAAACATACTTGATGCTAATAAATTGACTAAACCAAGTTTTCTTGGATTGACACAAAAATATGAGAATTATTCTTAAGCAATAAAATAGGTTTTTTGTTCTTGAAAACCAATTTCAAATTCCCATATTAAGGATGCTCAAGAAGAAGTTATGAATGAACATCAAAATCAATCAATAATGATGCATAAATTGCATGTGTGATGTTATCCGTTATTTCACATAAACTTCAAATACAACATAAAAATATTGATGCTGATACTATGAATATGCGTATCAAAGAATTGTTTGATAAGACAAGCAAGACTCAGAGATATGAGACCTTTAATAAATTGATTGATTATAGAGATATTTAAGTTGATTCTCTCGAGTCATTGTAGTGAATGAGATGGTTAAATCCTAGATAGCTACTACAAATCTTTATCTTTTACAAGAACCTCAATTACAACCTTCATGTCATTTCTTTCTTCATCTTGGATTGCAAAGTAATTTCCTTAGATTCTTATATTTATAAATAATAAAACATTTAAATAAACAATTAAAAAACCTCGAGTTAAATTTGAGGGGAATTAGATGATAAAAAAATTACAACTTAGAAGAAAAATAGGGATAAGACACACATGTTATATTTAATAGAAAATACAACCATTCAACCATCAAATAAAACACAATCACATTGAATTTTAATGTCCATAATCTTCCACCATGCATAAAAACATTTTAATATCATGATAAATTACTTTGCATTCTTCAATTATAATGACTGACTTTATATGAAACTATAAAATATTATTTATAACACTTTGAAATACTCAATCAAATCTAATTTGATAAGTTTCCAAACAAAAAAAATTATTTAATAGAATTTCCATGAATTGTTTTTTCAAAATTTAATTAGAAAATTAATCACATTAAACTGTTATTAATATCCAAAAAAAATTAGTGAGTTAATTCACTAAAAAAAGAGTAAAGAAAACAAAACACGTGAACAATGTAGTGAATTAATTCACTCATAATGTTCTTACATGAAGAGTAATTTGATGGTCGGCTAATCACAACGAGACGCTCACCTGCTATTTCCGCTGAGTAAAGAAGATCGAGGTGGTTCTCCTTGTAGTGATGGTGTAAAAAATAGTGGCCTGTGGTGGCTAGGAGGAGCTCTTGAAGTGACTGACTTGTGCTGGAATTCGTCGCTGCTACGTTGCCATAGCTGGTTGTTGCCGCTGGAGCTACGATGATGTTTTATTCATAAAGGAGAGACTACTAGTGCTGGGGGAGATGATGCAAGGTGGTTGGCCGGCTATATAATGGAGAGAGAAGGTTGACGATGCTGTCTTATGGAGAGAGAAAGATGACACTGCGAAAGAGGGAGAGAGAGAGGGAGCTACTGTTGTCACCGTTGATTTCTTCTAGTGAGGAGGCGGTGTTGTCGCCAAAGCTGGGGAAGACAATGCAAGGTTGGTGGTTGGTGGTGGAGAGAAAGAGGGGGTTGTTAGCCACAAGAGAGAGAGATGAACAGTGTCGAAAGAGTAAGAAGATGAGAGAGAGAGGTGACTGGTGTTGAGGAAGATGAAGGGTGGTGATGTAGTTTTTACGTGATGTCTTCTTCCTCATGTTTTTGTGCTTATTTTTTTGTAAAATTCTCTATTTTTTTCTCTGTAAAATTTCCTTCTCCCTGCGTGATTTGCTTCAGGTTTTTTTTTCTCTATGTGATTTCACCCCCCTCTATTTGGCTTCTTCATGCAATATTTATAGGCGTAGCAATGGTGGGTTGACTCTAAGGTAGCGTGCCTAAAAGCATGGTTGTTGGTGCCAGTGGCAGCGTGCAGGTGGCTATCGGTAGTGTCACGGGTGGCTTGTCGACAGGTAGTGCAAATAAAGGCATGCAGGGACTGTAGTTTTGGGGAAGGCGGAAGTGCAGTTTGGTCCTTCAATTTGTAATTGTTCTAATTGCATCCCTAATTGGCTTTCAACTTTTGATTGTTTACAATTGTATCCCTGTTGTGATGTCGTGGTTTTCCAAATTAATTACCCTAGGTTAAAACATTTCAAACAAGATAATATAGAGTAAGTAGAGCAAGCAAGGGGTCGATCCCAAGAGGACGATTTAGTTCATGTTTTCATACTATATGCTATGCAATTAGAAAGGGGGTTGGAAGTTGTCTAGTCTAGGCTAAAGCAAACTAAGTGAAAATTATATAAACTAAAATTTATCAATAAAGCATACCTTGGTCGTAAGTCAACATCCACCTATAGAAATCAGAACTGATCATGGAAACGAAACGACAAATCAATTTATATTCTAAATATTTATCTCTTCTTAAAATTGGTTTGTTAATGGATCATTTGTATAACTTACCGTAACCATCAAACAACCACAGTGTCTGCACTATTAATTTAATTCAATAGCAGCATTAAAAACTAGATAAATTCATCAATTAAGAAACATTAGCAGATTACAAGATTTGACTTTAAAGACAGTGATTTCCATGCTCTTCCCTATTTTATTTCTTTTTCCTTACCTTTCCAGAAAGTTATGGATGTTAGGTTTTGAATGCCATGGGAATCACTCCATTTCGATCTTTAGAGCTTCTACTCTACATAAAACATCGACTGAAGGTCAATTCTATCAATCAGCTCAAATTTCCTCATTTTTGCATCTTTCAACCAAAAATGCCTTCAAAACATAAAACAGAGAATATAAAGGTATTTAATACATAAAACATATGCAAAACACTAGGTAAATATGGGTGAAACTATCAAATAATATGGTGGTATTAAATACCCCCACACTTAGCTCTTGCTCATGCTCGAGAAAGGATAGATAAAAAAAATTAAATAAAAAATAATCATGATCAATATCTTAATCTCCCTTCAATATCCAAGTATACAAGCATTATAAATAAGAATACAATCAAGAAGGATAAAGAACACAAATTTTCATGAATTTGTTTACATACAAACTTCAAAACTCAATTACTTGTTGGGATTTAAATGAAATCTATACCATGCCAAAGTGATAGGTCCTCTCATTGATATACACTCCAACACTCATGTGTTTGGGCTTATGTATTTAAATCTCTCAAATTCATTCAATGAATATGTTCTACCATAATCTTGCTTTTCAATTTCATTACCATTACTAAACTATTACAAACAATGCATGAATCAAAAGGTCTTATTTTTTTGTTGCAATGGGTCTAATGTTAAGGTAAGGTAAATGAGAGTAAGAGAAAAGGTTCAAACCAAAGAAATTCCATCAAAGCACATTAATTTTCAAACAAGATATTCCATCAAAGCACATTAATTTTCAATCTTTAAGCATCAATGCTTATCTTTTTTTGATTTCAAGCTCTTTTCTATTTCTTTTCTTTTCTTTTCTTTTTCTTTTTCTTTTTCTTTTTCTTCTTTTCTTTTTAGTTTTTTTTTCACTTTTGGCAACTTTAAACATCTTTTCATCAACCATCACTTCTTCTTTCTTTTCACATAATTTCCAACCAAAATTCCATGAGATATCATAAGTATATGGTTTACTAATCCTTGGGCAGGAGAAAAGAGGAAAACATATAAAAGTTTTAGGCTTATACATGGATAAAGCAAAGAAAAGATAAACAAGCTCAAAAGGGGCTTACTAAAGATAATAAATTTTAGGTTGGCTTTTTGGCTCAAGTGGTTAAAATTCCTAATGCCTTTATCATCTTCATGCATATATGCAATGAGAATGTCATCTTAACAAGATATGACGCAAGTTCTAGAGATACATATCATTAAAAGAAACTACAATCAAAGAATATAATGTTGAAGGCTCAAAAGCTTGCATTGGTATAACACTATAAAGTCAACATGACATATTTTCAAAGTTAATCCCTAAACCAATTAAACATTAAAACTTGCATGCACACTTATTCATTCAATTTATATATTCATCTATCTCACTTAATTCTCATACATAATACTCATATTCTCATAAACCAATGGGAGTTCAAAAAGATCAATCATAGATTGTTCTTTTACTTTTCTTTTTCTTTTTTTTATGAAAAATAAATAAAACCAAAATAAAAAAAACTAACATTTTCCCAATACCCCTCACTCTTAGAACACAACATTGTCCTCAATGTTGAAAGTAAAAGAAAAGGAATATACGAGAATGACAAAAAAGAAATAAAATATGAAAAATAAAAGATAAGGGAAAAGAAAAGCAAATATGATTTTTTTTGTGTTGGGTTGCCTCCCAGTTTGCGCTTGTGTTTTGTGTCATTGGCTCGACATGTGGCATGCCATGCTTATTTTTCATAGAAGCGGTAATTTCTAACGTTCAACTTACATAGAAAGGTTTCAATCGATGCCCATTGACCTTGAGTACTTTATTGATTTCTAAACTTTGTAATTTCAATATGGGGAATGGTTTGCAATGCCAATATTGCTTTGTGCACATTTTATGGAACACATGTGTGCCTCTCCATCTCCTGCAATTGGGTAAAGTCATAGTCGTAGCTCAGAGCTATGCTTAATTCATCCACACAATCAAAATCACAAACTAGTTGCACACACTTATCAACTTTGTCATAACTTGTGACAGAATAAATATTGCTATAAGGATATTTCATTGCATCATAAAAATTAAATTCAATCTTTTCATCTCCTACCTCTATAAACAAAGTATCCTTACCACAATCAATCTTTGTATTGGCAGTTTTCAAGAATGATATCCCAAACAATATAGGAGTACTGGAATCATAAGAATCATATTCCATATCATGAATATAAAAGTCACATGGAATTAGCAACCTACCAATCTTGACTAGGACATCTTCTATCACACCAAGTGGGTAAACAAAACTATGATTTGTAAGTTGTATTACAATGCTGGTTTTATTCAAAGTCTCCAAACTAAGAGAATCATAAACATGTTTAGGCATAACACTAATGGATGCACCTAAATCACACAAAGCCCTTTTAAAACTAGCATTGCCAATAACACATGGGATAGTAAACGCACCTGGGTCTTTCTAATTCAAAGGCATATTCTTTTAAACAATAGTAGATATGACTTCTCCCAAACTTATCATTTCATGACCTTTCAGTTTGAAGGCTCTTTTGGTAGTGCACAAGTCCTTCAAAAATTTAGCATATTTAGGATTTGTTCGATAGCATCAATCAAAAGAATGTTGAGTTTCACTTTCTTGAAAACCTCTAAGATATCTTTTTCTTTGTCTTCTTTCTTAGTCATAGAAGAGCTCACAAGAAAAGGTGGAATTATTTTAAAATTGGAATTCATTGAGAGATGAGTTACCTTTGGAGTGGTTGTCATTGTCTCATTTTGTGAAGGAGGAGTAGGTTTCTTCCTGCTACTCAATTCAATTTCTATGTCTTATTCTTCCTCTATCTCAACTTGTTTTCTCCAAGTTCTTTCCCACTTCGCAACATGATTGTATTAACATTCTCTTTTGGATTTAATGTTTGGGAGGGCAATTTTTCATTAATTTGTGTTTCCAGTTTGCCCACATTTGAAGTGATTTGCCCCATTTGCTTCTCCAAGTTATGAATACTTAACCTTGTTTCCTTTTGAAAAAACATGATATTTTGCTGCAAGATCACAGTGTTAAAAGCCAAATTTTTCATCATCTCACGAAGATCATCGCTGAATGATGACCCTATAACATTGGAGTTGGTGAACAGAGGGGGTTGTCTTGCTTGATAATTTTGCTAGGCCTATGACTGAAATCCATGGGAATGGAACTGTCTGTCTTGGTTACCTTGTTGAGATGGGTTCTCGTAGCGGAAGTTAGGCTGATCTCTCTATCCAGGATTGTACGTGTTAGAAAAGGGATCATACTTGCACTGGGCTTGTCCATTGAATGTCCCATCAACCACATTTGCTTGTTCAATGTAATCTTCTTGCATTGTTAGGCACATATCCGAAGCATGTCCTTGTATTGAGCATATTCTATAAACTTTCACCCGCTGTACATTTCCAGAAGCCAAAGAACGCACAGGAGAAGTAAGATCATTAAATTTATTCTCAAGGTTAGAAATACTTACCTCATTCACTTAATTGTTTGAGAAGTTTCCACGGGTGCCAAACTATTTCGAGTTGGCTGCCATGTTTGAGATTACTTGGCGTGCAGTATTTGGTGTCTTATCTACCAATGCTCTTCAACTTGCAGCATCAATGATACTATAGTTAGTTGGCATCAATCCTTCATAGAAGTATTGAATGAGCAGTTGTTCAGGTATTTGATGATGAGGGCATTGAATGCATAATAACTCAAATATTTCTCAATACTCAGCGAGTGTTTCTCTTTGAGATGGCCGAATCGCACATATTTGTTTTCTTATGTTGACAACATGAGATGTTAGGAAATACTTTTTACGAAATATTTTTTTCATGTCATTCCAAGTGTCAATGGAACCTGGGAGAATAGAAAAAAGTCATGTCTTCGCTACCCCTTTTAAAGAGAAAGGGTAAGCTTTCAACTTAACTTGTTCCTCTTCAACTCCATTCGGTTTCATGCCAAAACAAATTATATGGAACTCCTTAAGATGAGTATGAGAATCTTCTCCTGCAAGACCATTGAATGTTGGAAGCAAATGTATAAAACCATATTTGAGTTCAAAATTCATATTACTGTCTATATTTTTGCACAATGGTTGATTTTCCATGTTAGGAGCAGCAAGCTCCTTGAGTGTTTGTTGTTGTGCAACAACCATGATGTTGACGCGAGCTTCCTTTCATAACCTGTGTAAAGTGTTTTCTATTTCGAGATCAACTTGCACTTGATGACTTTGGTTTGCAGAACGGGTTACAGGCATAAATCGCAAAGAAAACTCAAAAGAAACCAAGCACATAAGAGATTGAAAACAATGCAATAGGCAATACTATCCTATGCGAGAAAACTAAAAGTGTCCAGAAACCTTAGAAAATGATAGGACTTGATGGTCTTTTTTTTTAAGAATAAATAAAAATCACATCAAGTAGAATAAATCACAGTACAACACAACAACACAAGAATCAACTAAAATCACGTCCCCGGCAACGACGTCAAAATTTGTTGCGATATCATGGTTATATAAATTAATTACCCTAACTTAAAAAAATCAAACAAGACAATATAGAACAAGCAAGGGGTCGATCCCACGAGGAAGATTTAGTTCAGATTTTCATGCTATATGCAATGTAATTGGGGGGTTGGAAGTTGTCTAGGCTAGGCTAAAGCAAACTAACCGAAAAATATAGAAAACTAAAATTTATCAATAAAGCAAACTTTGGTCACAAGTCAACATCTACCTACAGAAATTAGAACTGATCATGGAAATGACACATCAATTTATATTCTGAATATTTAGCTCTTCTTAAAATTGGTTTGTTAACAGATCCGTCGTATAACTTATCCTAACCATCAAAAAACCACAGTGTCCGCACTAGTAATTTGATTCAATGACAGCATTAAAAACTAAATAAATTGATCAATTAAGAAACATAATTATCATCAATGTATGTTTAGTTCGATTGAATGTTCTCCCTAAGATTAATAACATAGATTCGTTACAATTATTAACTTAGTTGCTTCACAAGTTCATATACCACAACTTCGATTTTGATATCAAACTTATCAATAGATTATCTACAATAATAGCTTTAAGTCCGCTTTTAGCAATTAAATAAACAATCATAGAAAAATAAGCATAGGAGAACAAACATATTCATCATATAAACTGAAAAATTGAGGTAAAAATAGATCTCAAAGTTCTTGAAATATGAAGGTTTATGTGTCCTTGTAACCAAGCAAAAGCGTCTAGCCTTGCATGTTTATTGAACAACTAAATAAAAAGATGGAAGAAAACATGATTTAGGGTTTGGAGGAGGAAGATTTGTGTTTTCTTTGCTACTGGCTGAAGTCCATTGCTACCTCTCCTCCTTTATATATGCTTAGAAACCCTAATTTCTATTTTACAAAATAGTCCTTCCTTAAGTTGGCAGAATTCAGTTGTCCCTTGTAAAATTCATATCTAATTCATAACATATTGTTTTGAGCTAAAATTTGGATCGTGTATAGTTATATAAGTCTTGAATTGAAAAAAATTGGGTTTGCATCAATCGAACATTTGTAGATCCAGATATAGAAATTTATGGATGTTATCTTTTGAATGCCATTAGAATCACTTCATTTCAATCTCTAGAGCTTCTGCTCTGCACAAAGCATCGACTGAAGGTCAATTCTGTCAATTAGCTCCAATTATCTTCGTTTTGCATCTTTCATCCAAAAATACTTTCAAAATATAAAACAAAGAATATCAAGATATTTAATACACAAAACATATGTAAAACACTAAATATGGATGAAACTATCAAATAATATGGCAGCATCAATAATAATAACAATGAAAATAATAATCAAAATAATTCATTACTTGATATTATTTTTCTTAGAGGTTGACTTCTTAGCTTTTTTTATGTAAATAATAATGACTTATTACTCCTAGAAAAGTATTTTGGATATTTACCACTTATGGTTTCTTTTTCCAAATATTAAGTGAATAATAATGAATTATTTCCAATAACATTTTGGTTATTAACCCTTTTTGGATTTCTTTACCTAATTATAAAAAGTGAATAATATATGAATTCCCCATAAATAAGATTTTTGGAATATTGGCCAACACCTTTTGGAATTTACAAACATGTAAAATCCAAAAATACAAGAAAATAATTTTTGGAACTTCAAATACTTTTTTTTATAAAAAAAAAGAATGTTCAAGATATGTTAAGGTATTGATTGTATGCATGACAACATTGGTTTTTGATATATATGTATATTTGGCGTATTGCGCTAAAAATTGGGTATCTAAATATGATATTGGTATTTTTTACAATATAAAAAATTTAAACTTTAAAATAAATATGTCAGAAAATCATAAATCTCTTTCTTTTTATTATATTTTTTTAGAAAAAAAAGCAGATCGAGTGAGGTCACTTGCCTAAACAAGTGACTCGACTAGGCAAACAAGAGGCACACGTTAGCTTCCTCACACCTGCCTCTTTAGTTATTATTCAAGTGAATTATTATTCACTTGAATAGTAAAACCAGACATGCACAGTGACTACTGCAAAGTGAAGAGGAATGCATGGAAACTTACCTGACAACTGGCGAGTGAACACAATGATTTTAGAGCTCTTGCACACGATCGATGATCACTAGTTCTAGAGACAATGACAAATGAAAGCAAAGCTAGTGTTTGTCTCTATCTTTATCTTCTTGTTGATGCTCTCTCTCGAGAAGGCGAAGATGATGATGAAGGTGTGATATGCTAGTTGAATGAACATTCTTCCTATGTGTTTTCTTACTCTTTCTCTATTTACTTGTTGGCTACCTGTCTTTCATTCTCTCATTTTTTGTTTCTTACCCTTTTTTTTCTTTTTTCTCCTCTCTTCCTTAGGTCAACAAGGGAGGTATATATATAGCCTATATATAGCTCTATTTAGGAAAGATTCATTGCACCAATCTTGACTGTAAATATAGGTTTGATTGTAATCAAATAAAACAATATACAAAACAAATATTTTGATGGATATTCTAATTATTCTAGTGGTTATTTTCTTGCAATTAAAATGGTGATGTAGCTCTTTTCTGCCCTTTCATTGTTGACATCATGAGGCCATCTATTTCCTTTCACCTAAGGCAAAACAAACAAACATGATTTGCACCTCAAAAAACAAGTATCATGGGAACCAACAAGAAATTGTAAATAAAAGGAAGGAATTTGCAAATGGGGGGGGTGTTTTCAAAATGAAAATGAGCAATACCATACTAATTGAATCTTATAAGGTTGTTTTGTGTTGCCAAGTCCAAACATTGATGTTTTTTGAATGGGATATATAAGGGAAGAAAAAAACATTGTTGTTGGTTTTGTTAAAAGAAACAAAATATAATCCAATGCAACAATCAAGTAACAGAAAATTATTGTGATGTCTTTAGATCCACTCCCTGTTTTTTCCAATGAAAGTAATTACCTTTCCTACATTTAAAATTGGTCTTTAATTATCACAATAAATCCTCAGAATAATAAATCGGGTCTCTTGAATAAGACCTGCAAACTAAGGTTAGAATCCTTCTCGCAGTATGATTCTATGCTCTTACACTAGACATTCAATGGGAATATCTTGAGCATATGATATAAAAGATTAAAGAGTATTAATGAATTTATTTACATGTAAATTTCAAAACTCAATTGATCATTGGGATTTAAATGAAATTTATGTCATGCCAAAGTGATAGGTTATATCATTATACATACTCCAACACTTATGTTTTTAGGGCTTACGTGTTTAAATTACAAATTCAATCAATGAATATATTCTGTTATAAACTCGCTCTTTGATCTCATCTCCATTACTAACATATTACACAATCCATAAATCAAAAGGTCTTACTTTTTGGTTGTAATGAGGTTAAGGTTAAGGTGAGGTAAAAGGCAGTAAAATAAAGGCTAAAACTAGAGGAAGTAGAGAATTATGAAAAGTGATATTCCAAACAAGATATTCCATCGAAGGATATAAATTTTCCATATTTAATCACCAATGCTTAACTTTTGATTTCAAGCTCTTTCAATGTAAAATCTTAAGAACATATAGGAACTCTTTTTTTCTCTTTTTTCACCTTTAGCAACTTTTCCCATCTTTTTTATCAGACATCATTTCTTCTTTCTTTTCACATAATTTCCAACCATAATTCCATGAGATATCAAAAGTATATGCTCTATTAATCCTTGGCTAGGGGAAATGGAAAACATATAAAAATTTACTGCTTATTGATGTAAAACTTATGATCACGTAACCCACAATCAAGATTGAGATCTGATCCTAGAAAGATGAAAAAGGTCTGATAGGAGTGTAACAATGGAATCGTGCCCTAAGGCACCAACACTATTGGAATGAGTAGAATGACGCCATACAGCCAGTTAATCTTTGATAAATTAGATCAGTTTGCTCAAGAACTGAAGAATACAAGAATCACTCTCACATGTTAAAACTGAAAAAATTTCAGAAGTAATAATAATAAAAAACTGCCAAAATTTTGGTTACATGAGCTTACATAATTCTTGAAAAAATAAACTCAATGGATCCCTTATGTGGACTTATATGAGGTCCACACAAAGTTAACTCAAAACTATAAACTACAAAGCCCATGACTTAATCCAAACAAGTCTTGGATCCTAGCAAAAAACATAGTATTTGTCATAACCCAATTTTGGGTCATTCCCCCAAAACTATCTAAAAATCCAAAAATAAAATAAAAGAGGGTCGATGTCGATAAGAAAATCAAGGCAGAAATTCTTGGCATTTTCAAGAGCTCGATCATACCTTTTTTGTGCCTAGAAATGAAGGAAAATGAAGAATTAAGGCTAACATAATTTATTTTCAAAAAATCTGCATAAAAATTAAGTCAAAAGATATAATTAAATTTTTACGTGCTAGTTCGATTTAATCATTAGCCAATTTAAAAGTGTAATTATATTTGAGAATTAATTTAGAGTCTAATCGAAGAATTTAATTAAGCGCAATAACTTAATTAATACTTTAAATTGGTCAAATTAATTTTTTTAAGGGCTTAGTCAATGAGAAATCAAGTTCTTAATTTAATTCGGGCTCAATTGATGAGAATGAAATTTTCAGAGACCAATTTGAATTTATTCAAGCCAATTATGCGAAATCGGGGACCAATTTGATTAAATTAAGAGTTTAGCATTCAATCGAGGGTTAAATCACGCAAATCAGAATTCAAGGACCAAAATAAAAAAGGTGCGTGAAGCTAAGGATGCTTTTGAAATGCTAACGGGGATACGATAGCACAAATTAAAAGTTTAAAATTAATTAGAGAGGCGATTAGAACAATTATAGGCTTAATGACCAAATTGCACTTTACTCTCATAACATCAAAATTGCATGTTTCCTGCACTGTTTCGACATCTGAACAGTGCAGGAAACACAGGCTGCAATGGCTTTTTGCAGTCCTCAGCCCTTTGCAATATACAACCACACAACACACAATGTGCATGTCATTCCCCTATAAATACATTGTTCGCAGTTGCAAAGAGAAAGAGAAAAAAAACGAACAGGGGGGCTCAAAATGAGAGCTGGAACAACTTGCAGAATCAAGTTCATGTAAAATAGAAACAGAGGTGAGAGGGAGACAAAGAAAAGAAAGAGACGGAGATTGAGAGACAGAGGAGAAAATTGAGAAAAACAAAGGGAAGGCAGTCGGGAGTAAGCAAAGGAAATTTATGAAGAAAACACAGAAAAAATAGAGAGATTTCAGAGCCAAATCCACGTAAAAATATTGATTTAATCTTCATCCATTTGTCCCTCTCCATCAGCTCTTTCTTCCCTTCATCTTTCTCGGCCAGTCACTCTCTCTCTCTCCCTTTTGGTCAGCAACTCCAATGCCAGCTCAGGCCACCCAACTCCCTTCGTCCCCAGAAGCTCCACCTTTAGCAACGATAGCCATCTCTGGCGAAGAAGCAGAAACAGATGACAGCAGCAGCAACCCATGTAACCCCTTTCGATGCCCATTCCGACCACCATAGACCACCATTTTTTATGCCACCACGACCAGACAAACCACCTCGACCTCCTCTTCACAAAGGTATTAACAGGTATGCATTTCGTCACACTCCAAAAATTGGATGTTACTATGTATCTTCATCCTCTGCTAGCACGGGGAGTGAATTAATTCACTCCTTGCGGGTCGGGGCTCGACCTGACTTTTGAAGAAGGTGGGGCTTCAAGCCCGACTGGGCAGGAAGCCCAGCCCAAGGTGACTGGGCAAGAAGTTCAGCCGTCAACCCAGCCCCCCTAAAAATATAATAAATAAATAAATAATAGAAAAAAATAGGAAATTTGCATATAAAAAAATATTTTTATAGAAAAAACCAAAATGTGTTGTTTTAAAATATGGCCAATACACTAGCATTTTTTTTTAATTCTTTTTCTTTGAAAAAAAAATATATTATTTCGGAGTTTAAAGATAAAAAAAGTGTTTCAACATGTATTTCACAAAGAAAAATCATTTCTCATGTTTTCTGGATTTTTACAACATGTTTGTAAAAATCCAAAGGGTATTGGCCAATATTCCAAAAATATTAAAATCTTATTTTTTTGGGTTTATTATTCACTATTAGTGTTTGGATAAATAAATCCTAAGAGGTTAATATCCAAAATATTCGACGGGGATAATTTGCTATTATTCACTGTTGGTGTTTGGATAAATAAATCCTAAGGGGTCAATATCCAAAATATTCGACGGGGATGATTTGCTATTATTCACTGTCGGTGTTTGGATAAATGATAAATAAATCCTAAGGGGTCAATATCCAAAATATTCAGCGGGGATAATTTGCTATTATCCACTGTCAGTGTTTGGATAAATAAATCCTAAGGGGTTAATATCCAAAATATTCGACGGGGATAATTTGCTATTATCCACTGTCGGTATTTGGATAAATAAATCCCAATGAGTTAATATCCAAATTGTGCGACAGGGATAATACACCATCACTATTTTAACCAACATATTCTTTGAAAGATCGAAACCATAAAAAATTATAAGCAAACCAAAACGTCAAGCAACTTATCTTAGGTAGGGAGTATTAGGGGTGCTAAAACCTTCCCTTTACACAACCAGTCCCTTGCCTTAGAATATTTGAAAGACCAGTTTTAGGTTTCCTAGTAACCATAATACTAAGTGGGGATTCCCTTTTCCAAAAATAAAGATAAGACCCTCACGTAATAACACACGAATTTCCCCCTGCTCACGGGGAGGGTCGCCGCGATGCCACGCTCTCGCGATGGGGTGCGATAGTATTAATTAAGCCTAAACATGCCTTAGATTGTAGATAGCAAAATAAAATAAAGCCTCTAATATTAAATCAATGATCTACCATGAGAAAAAGAGAAGGAAGTTAAATATTATAGAGTTGATTCATGGATTATTTATAGCCTTCCATGTAACCACTTAATCCTAAAAATAAACAGAGGAGGTAGCCACTCATGTTGTTTCAAAGTTGTAGTATGATTCTTTTGTTTTCTTTGTTGTTCTTATTTTATGACCCAAATAAGATTGTGTTGGACCCCTCTTGGAGATGGATAAGATGTAGTAGGGTCTCCTCTTAATACTCTAATGGACCTTTCAATTATAACTTGGTTGAAACTTTCAAAACCAATACATTCAATGCCTTTTTCAATGTTTTTGTCTTAGACCAAGTCATTAGACCATGTCCTTGTTGGTTTTTCTAGGGGTGGTCCACCTCACTTATACTTGGATAAAGCAAAGAAAAAGATAAATAAGTTCAAAAGGGGATCACTATGGATAATATGTTTTAGGTTGCCTTTAGAGTTCAAGTGGTTAAAATTCCTAATGTTTTTATCATCTTCATGTATATATGTCATGCAAATATAATGTCAACAAGATATAAGGCAAGTTTTGGAGATACATATTACTATAAGGTCAGCATGGCATATTCTCAAAGTTAATTCCTAAACCAATTAAACATTAAAATTTGCATGCACACTCCATCATTCAATTTATATCTTCATCTTTCTGAATTAATTCTTATATATAATACTCACTTTCTCACAAACCAATAGGAGTTCAAAAGAACAGACATAGAAATTTGTTTTTTTAAAGAAAAACAAATAAAAAACCAACATTCTCCCAATACCCCCACACTTAAAACACAATTTTTTTCTCAATGTTGAAATAAATGAAAGTGAATATAAGAGAGTCATAAAAATAAAGTACAATGCAAAAAATAAAAGATAAGGAAAAATAAAGCAAATATGATTTTTTTTTCTTTTTGCTAGGTTGCCTCTAATAAGCACTTTTGTTTTATGTTATTAACTTGACATGTTGCATGTTCATTCTTCGTAGATTGCACAAGAATGTTGTAATCCTTGTGAAATCTTTGATAAAGAATCGATAGAAACCTATATGCCCTAGAAAAGAACAAAATTCCCTAATGCATTAGGGGTGAGGCAATGATGAAATAATATTTGTTTTAGCTTTATCAACCTCTAATCCATATGAAGACACAACATGACCAAGAACTATTCCTTGTTGTACCATAAAATAGAATTTTTCATAGTTCAATACAAGATTAGTTTCAACACACCTTTTCAAAATCAAAGATAAACTTTCTATACACTTATTAAAAGAACCACCATATACTATTAAATCATCCATGAAAACCTCAATTATTCTTTTAATATAGTCAGAAAAAATGCTCTTCATTTATCTTTGAAAAGTTAAAGGTGCATTATAGAGACCAAAGGGCATTCTTTTTTTATTGGTTGTAAGGACACAAAAACCTTCAGATTTGAAGAATTGTGATATCTTTTTTACCTTTTCTTTTCAGTTTATATGATGAATATGTTTGTTCTTTTATACTTATTTTTCCTATAATTGTTTATTTTAATTACTAGAGCAGACTCTAAGTTATTATTGTAGACAGTCTATTGCTAAGTTTGATATCAAAACTAGAGTTGTGGTAGATGAACTTGTGAAGCAACTGCGTTTAATATTTGTGGTGGATTTACGTTATGAATCTTAGGAAGAACACTCAATCTCATCAAACATAAACCATAAACAATTATGTTTTCTTAATTAATCAACTTATCTAGTTTTTAAGGCTACCATTAAATTAAATTATTAGTGTGGGCACTATGGTTGTTTGATGGTTAGGGTGAGTTATATGGCGGGTCCGTTAACTAACTAATGTTAAGCAAATATAAATATTCAAGATATAAACTGATGTTTTGTTTCCATGATCATTCTAATTTCTATAGGTGAATGTATACTTTCAACCAAGATTTGTTTTCTTGATAAATTTCATTTTTATTTAATATTTGCTTGATAGTTTTCTATTTTTGTTTGTAGATTGACAACTTCCAACCCCCATAAAAAATTCCATATCATATAACATAAAAAACTAACTTTAACCTTCCTCGTGGAATCGACCCCTTGTTTGCTTTATACTATCTTATGTGTTGTGTTTTAAGCTAGGGTAATTAATTGGTGCTATCGTGACATCACAACATATGTCAAGCTTTCTAATTCCTTAATAAGATAGAGAACCATCCATTTGAAGTCGGGCTTTGCTATTGTCAGGTAGAATACAAAAATAATCAGACTTAACTTATTAAATTAGAGGGATATTAAACTTGCTTTATTTTGAGAAGAAACACTTGTTTGAGTCTCATAATTGTTTATTTAATTTATCTTACTTAGTTTTAGCTAGTTTTAGTTTGGGATGATTATTATTTAAATTAGGTTTATAAATGACCCATTAGGGAATCTAGGATTGTTTTGGCTTGGGGTATAAATACTCTTGCGATCAACTTTTAGGGTAGCTTTTTTTGGGTAATAATATTATGATTTTTGCCTACCTTAGCTGCCAATCTTGGTTCTTGAACTTTTAACTCTTTAAACAATTGACCAATCTTTGTTGTGTATTTATACTCAATTTGCTGGTCTCCAACTGTAGGTATTGTGACCGGTTTGGTTTATAGTCTTTTTGCCTTGGAGAAAGTCTTCTATTGTGATAAGCTCATTCTATTTGTAGCAAACTTGGATTTGATAGATCTTGGGTTCATGAATTCTATTCAATTTCACTAGGATTTGCTTTAGATATGTATGTTCCTTTTAACTATGTTATCTTAAATGAATTTGATCTTTTATGGTGTCTTGAGATACTATTGACATTCTAGTATATTTCACAAAGGTAAAGGTTGACCATTGAACTTGATATTCAATTGAATATGAACTAAATTATTTTTATCATAGAATGTTTGTCCAACCTCCAAATCAAAGTCTCCTATAAATGTCTATGACTAACTCCCCAATTATGGCAAACAATAAATGTAAACCTATAAGCATCTCTAAATCTAGGAAAAAAAAGATATTATTTCATCATCAACATCAATTATTGTATTTAGATACAATATTTCATCATATTTATTATCACTACTTTCAAAATAATCATATCTATGCTGATCAACAAATTAATTTTCAAATATTGTATCATCATTTATTTTATTTTAGGAAATCATTTGACAACCTTAAGTGTTTTGCCCTCTACGACCTGACCTTGAAGAAACAATAAATTATGATGCTCTTATATCTATATGACCATAAGTTAGTTCAAACAAATGAGTTGGTTGACTATTTGATATTGATTTTTCTAGCAATTGTAATTAATTATGCAGGAAGAAAAAGAAGAGATAGAGGTGAGAAGAGTTTTTTGTATTATTCTTTGAATAAAAAAAAAACAACCTATTGACTACATTTTATAGCCCACTAAACTTGGAAAAGTAAATAACATGGATAACTGTATGAACTAACAATAAGGAAATAACCACCCATTATACTAGCACCCATCAACAAGACCATCGTGCCTCCATGCATGAACTAATGCACTCTACACTTCCCAGTACATGTCCTATTACATACAAGAATTGCTGCACCCTTCTGCTCTTGACGTGTCCTATTACCTGCACAAACCACGTGATGCGGACCAGCCCAAAAACACTAGCTAGGACTCCTTACATGTTTCAAATGGTCCAATAACACGGTCTAAGACAAGGCATTGAAAGAGGCAATGAATGCATTGGTTTTGAAGGTTTCAACTAGGTCAGAATTGCAAGGACCATTGGAGTATCAAGAGCAGACCCTAGTACATCTTATCCATGTGGAGGAGGGGTCCAATACAACCTTATTTGGGCCATGAAGTGAGCACAGCAAAGGAGCCAAAAGAATCCTATTACAACATGGGATTAATGGGCTTGATGGAAGACTACAAAAAAAGAAAGCCTTATGGGCTTTATTTAATTTTGTTAGCTACAACCCAAGACTTCTTTGGGTTTAATTAAGATTTTGTTTCTAGCTAGGATCCAAAGCTTGTTTAGATTAAGTCATGGGTTTTTTTAAATTTGGGGTTTTGGGTCAGTCTTGAGTGGACCTCATTTAAGTTCACATAAGGGGTCCATTAGGGTTAGTTTTTAAAAGACAATTTAAACTCATGTTATGGATAATTTCAACAGCCATTGATGAAATTGATTCTGAATTTTTCAGTTTATATGTGAGAGTGATTCTTGCATTCTTCAGTTCTTGAACGAACTGAATCCGGCTTATCGAAGATTAACTGGTTTCGTGACGTCATTCTACTCCTTTCAATAGTGTTGGTGCCTTGGGGCAGGTTTCCATTGTGTTACACTCCTATTAGACCTATTTCAGTTTTCTGGGATCATATCTCATTCTTTGTTGTGGGTTGCGTGACCACGTGATCACGAGGTTCGCATCACCACGTCCTCATCCCCCATGCATAATCATGTATCACTATCCACAAGCAATATCATCATATTTAATCTATTTTGAATAAAAAAACTCATAATTATCTTAAAACTATCATCATACATAATTGGTAGATGATAATACTTGTGTTCCTCAACTCGACACTTATAAGTTATATCAACTTCAATATCATTATAATTTCACCCAAGTCCATGACATATAGATTTTATATATATGACATGTCTAACTTAGCATTTAACAGCACATTGCTTCAATCATTGTAAGTAATACTACTATTTACATCAGGAACAATAGTATTATCGAAGTACTTAACATAAAAATATTAAAATACAATTTGTCAAAAAATTTGATTATGATCAGTTGGATATAATTTAATCTAAATTGCATGGAATCAACAAACTCATTAGCAATTTCAAATCAATTTAAACAAATTCTCAAAATTTCAACGAAATTCAACAAAATCCTAAATTCAATAACTTATCCAAAATAAGTTATTTCCATGTTTAACTACATCAAATCACTTTTAATTGTCGACATTCATAGCGAATTTTTAATAACTCAAAAAAAAAAAACTAAATCTGATCTAAACAATAAATAATAATCTAATCTGAGACTAGTAGACTAAAATGAGTACAAGTTTTGGTTGTTTTAAGGATAAAAGCCAAGTGATTTACGAGCTTTCAGTGAGAGGTGTTGTGGGTGTTCGTTTGTAGAGAGAAAGGTTGTGCATGCTTGTTTTGTGAGCTGAGAAAAAAGCACGACATGTCGCACTGTAGAAATATGACATGTCAAGTAGTCAATGTTTTGAAATGTTAGAGGATGATTATCATATTTGAGAATAACAATATTTAATAAATATTATATATTAATTTGATAATTTTAAATTATACTGTTTGCTTTTAAAATTATGCTCTTTTCTAGCAAAAAAATATTTTTACTGTGCTAGTTTTAAAAAGAAGTCACCGAATCTAATGGCTATGAAGTATCTAACTGTTTTAATTAATTTCCGTCTAAATAAAATTAAGAAAAGTGCCTTTTGTTTGACCAGGAAGTCATGTTTCCAACATAGCCCGAGAAAGTATTTACTATTCGAAGCATAAGATTTATCTCAAGTCTCAACCTAGTTGTCTAACAAAAGTCCTGGTCAAAATTGCCCAAAACAGGAAAAAAACTGAAAGTTTGTTGCCCCTTGTCTGTTTGACAGGTTTAACGGGGTTTCAATTCCACATAGACAGGAAACTAAAGACAAGAATTTAAGGATTAGTTTCTTCCTTCCCTCAATCTCATTTCTGTTATATTCTTTAGCCAGACTTAACCAGCGGTGGTATTGTAGATCCTGACTCCGATATATTTTTCGTAATTATTATATTATATAATATCTACTTTGAGTGGCATCAACATTCATATATGGCTTCCAATGCTGCTGCTGATTCCCTCTTCAACGCCACTTCGGTAGCCATCGACAAAGATAAGAACAGCCAGCATGCTGTACGCTGGGCTGTTGACAATCTCGCAAGCAATAACTCGGTTCTTGTCCTAATTCATGTCAAGCACAAAAACCATCAATATCGTAGGCACCCTCTTTCATTTCTCATTTTTGAAATGAGTGCAGTTCTTTGGTGTTGTTTTTCTCTGAATATTTTGTTTTGTTTGTTGAGATTCATGCAGAAGTTGGTAATGGTCCGGATGGTGATGATGCTGATGAGGTGCATCAGCTTTTCACTCCCTATCGTGGATATTGCGCCCGTAAAGGGGTAAATAAAGTTCATGCCATACATTTAGAATCCGTCATTGTATGGTTAAGATAACTACATTATAATGGAAATCATAACACCATATTGCATTACCAAATTCAGGTTCGTTTGAAGGAGGTTGTGCTTGATGACATAGATGTTGCTCGGGCAGTTGCGGACTACATAAACGTCAATTTAATTGGAAATATTGTTTTTGGTGCATCAGGAAGAAATGTTCTTACAAGGTCTCTCTCTCAGAACATTGAACTAGAAAATCTTTGGTTTATAGAAAGTTGTTGAGAAATTAAAATTCATGTCCAGTATTAAGCTATCCCATGTTATTTATTGGTGCCCAGGAAATTCAGAAACCAAGATGTGCCAACTAGCTTTATGAAAATTGCCCCAGATTTTTGTTCTGTTTATGTAATCATCAAGGGAAAGATCCTATCAACCCAAAAAGCACAACGGACGCCTACTTATAATGTCTCACAGAAGACATTATCTATGCCAGTAATTCCATCTCAAAGTCTACAGGATAATGCTGAACTAGACTTGGATGGAGTTAGGTAAGACTTCGCTACACATTTCATTTCTTGCTAATGAATGCTGCCTTTAATGCTTCTCGTCCCCCCCCCCCCCCACCCCCCAAACTAGGGAACAGTCTGAGAAAGGAGGGTGGAGAAATGCAGAAGCAGGTGGGTTTCCTTTGGACAAGGTCAATGATCCCATGAGAGGCAGAAATTCCATCTCTAATTTCTCTATGGAGAGCACTTACCTTCCCTCGTCCGGGAGAAGACCGTCAACCTCCCGTGTTTCTACATCCGATGGATCTGAATTTTCAGGGTTATTCGTAGCATCAGTCATGGACAGCTCAGCCCAAAGTTCAGATTTCTCTGTTGCTTCAGCCTCTAACCTGAACGAGTCAAATGCGGTAAGTGAAAAGTAGTATGCAGTTGATACCAGTAGGTTTCTTTAGGTTGAGCTTTTTGTAAATGCAAAGAGACATATTGCATCATCAAAAACGGATATATCGTTGGATTATGCATTGCAGGACCATTTAGAAGATGAGATGAGAAGGCTGAGACTTGAGTTGAAGCAGACCATGGAAATGTACAGCACAGCTTGCAAAGAAGCACTTTCAGCCAAACAGAAGGTACTTTACACCATCTTTTGATGCGCCAAAAGCTCGAAAGAACTTGGATATCATTGTTCTTAATCCTGTCTTCGAAAATACAGCAGTTTTTAGATTCAGTTGGCAACTGAATACATGAAAAGAATTTAACTGACAGATTATAAAGAAAATGATACGTGAAAAGAGTTTAATTGACAGATTATAATGAAAATGATACGAGACATCAAAACTAAAATCACCATTAACAAATGGTATGTCTTTTGAATTAGCTCAAATGGTGTAATTCTGAATGCTCTGAATCCAGGCTAGCGAACTTAATCGATGGAAGATTGATAAGGCTCGTAAAT
Organism: Salix dunnii; assembly: GCA_015731905.1. Lineage (NCBI taxonomy): Eukaryota > Viridiplantae > Streptophyta > Magnoliopsida > Malpighiales > Salicaceae > Salix > Salix dunnii. Next base: position 5,758,587 of record CM027676.1, read on the forward strand.
TTGAGGAAGCCAAGCTCGCAGGAGAGGCAGCCCTTGCCATGGCAGAGTTGGAGAAGGCTAAGTGCAAAGTCGCCATTGAAGCAGCTGAGAAATCAAAGAAACTAGCAGAGTTGGAAGCACAAAAAAGAAAACAAGCAGAGAATAAAGCTAAGCGAGAGACAGAGGAGAAGAATCGAGCTATAAATGCTTTGGCACATAATGATGTGCGGTACAGAAGATACACAATCGAAGAGATTGAAGAAGCAACGGATAAATTCTCACCGTCAAATAAAATTGGTGAAGGAGGATATGGACCTGTGTATAAGGGCAAACTTGATCATACCCCTGTTGCAATCAAAGCTTTAAGACCTGATGCTGCTCAAGGAAAGAAGCAGTTCCAACAGGAGGTACGGTACCGAAATAATCTTGTCAGGATTGTACATGGGATCGTTTGCACAATCTAACCAAGCCATTCATCTTTAAATAGTGAGCATGTTTTTCCCCTAAAATCATTGACCATGGTTAGAAGTCTAACAATTGTTTAAATTTGAAATTGAATAAATTCATGACTGTTTTAGCATTCTTAGCAATATGATATTTCATAGGTTGAGGTTCTCAGCTGCATCAGACACCCACACATGGTCCTTCTTCTTGGTGCCTGCCCTGAGTATGGAGTCTTGGTATATGAATACATGGAAAACGGAAGCTTGGAAGACAGGCTGCTTCAAAAACACAACACCCCTCCAATTCCATGGGACATACGATTTAAAATAGCTGCTGAGATTGTGACCGCACTTCTGTTCCTACACCAAGCAAAGCCAGAGCCCCTCGTCCATCGGGATCTTAAACCAGCAAACATTCTCTTAGACCGCAACTATGTGAGCAAAATTAGTGATGTTGGCCTAGCCCGGTTAGTCCCTCTATCTGTAGCTGATAGTGTCACACAATACCACATGACCTCTGCTGCAGGAACGTTTTGTTATATAGATCCCGAGTATCAACAAACAGGAATGTTAACTACAAGATCAGACATTTACTCGTTGGGAGTAATGTTGCTCCAAATCATCACGGCCAAGCCTCCGATGGGTCTTGCTCATCAGGTGGGGAGGGCAATTGAAAGAGGAAAATTTGCAGACATGCTTGACCAAACAGTGTCAGACTGGCCTGTGGAAGAGGCGTTAAGATTTGCTGTACTGGCATTAAAGTGTGTTGAACTAAGGAAGAAAGACAGACCAAGTCTTGCCACAGTTATAGTACCAGAGCTCAACCGCTTGAGAGACCTTGGAATGAACACGGCGCAGCAAAGAAGAAAAGATGATCACCAGAGCCGTGGAGACAGCAGCAGAGGTCCTAGTCGCAGTCCCCTTTCACATCCTCTGTCAACATCACAGGCAAGGATGTCAAATAATTCTCAGGTTGGTCAATATTAACTCATCATATAGAGACCAAAAGTTTATGTATTACAAACTTGTTTAAACTCGGTTATTTGGGTTTAAGGTGCTAGGCTGGAAGACAAATTATGGCAACATTTTTAGGAATAAGGACAAATTAAGGGACCTTTTGATGCTAAGAGAAAAATATAAATTTCATGAAACTTGAGAAATTCAATCTCATCACCCACAATCATTTAATAAACTAAAAAGTATTGCTTTTACTGTTCATTCTCCTAATTGAGCCATAGCATGTGTTAGTTTTTGAACCATTTGTTTTCTAATTTTCTGTTGTGTTGTTAATTAAGCAGGAGAACGCATATAGGTCTTACGGAAAGAGGACTGAGTATGGTCTTAATCAAGAAAGCGGATGACAGCAAAGAAAGTTAAACGGCTGACTTGCTTGAACCAAAACCAGAAAGCTGCTTGCTGATAGAAAAGAATCAAAGTGTTGATAAACTAAAGAGACATGTAAAATTTGAAAGATGTTTGTAGTTCCAGGTCTGAATTATTTTGCTAAGAGAACCAGATGAAACAAGAGACATGTATCAGTGAAAAAATAGAGAAAATATTTAGAAAATAACAGGTCAATCTCGTAGGGTTGGAATACTGTTGTATTAATAGTCATTATACAAGACCATTTAAATTTGTAACCGTTATACAATATCACATTATTTTCCTGTTTTATAGTCTAGAATTTAGGTAAGAAATAAAGTCAATTGCCTAGATTATAGCTATACAAATTTGTCAATATCTTGAATCCTATCATGCCCCCTCAAGATGGTGGAGAGGATGCCACAACAACTTGTCACAAAAAGAATGAAATGTAGACTATCGTAACCTAATTTTGGGTTATTTCCTAAGTCAACCTAAAAATAATAAAAATAAAATAAAAAAGATCGGAGTCGGTAGGAAAATCAAGATGAAATTTTGGATGTTTTCGAGAGATCAATCGTATTTTTTTTGTATGCCTAGAAATGAGAAAAAATGCAGAGTCAAGGCTAAAGTAATTTATTATTGGATAAATCTAAGTAGAAATTAAGTCGAAAGATATAATTGTATTTTTATGAGCCGTTTTGATTTAATCGTTGGCCAATTTAAAAGTGTAATTATGTGTGAGAATTAATTTAGGGTCTAATTGAAGGATTTTAATTAAGTGCAGGGACTTAATTATACTTTAAGTTAATCAAATTAATTTTATTAAGGGCTTAATCGATGAAAATCAAGTTCGTGAGCTTAACACAAGTTCGATTTGAGAAGATTGGAATTTTCGAAGACCAAATTGATTTTTTTTTCAAGTCAATTATGTGAAATCAGGGGCCAATTTGAATGAATTGAGAGTCTAATGGTCAATTGAGGGCTAAATCACGCAAATTAGAAACCAAGGACCAGAATAAAAAAGGCGTGCAAAGCTAAGGTTGCTCTAAAAATTTTAACAGGGATACAATTGCACAAAATCAAAAGTTTAAAGCCAATTGAAAATGTGATTATAACAATTATAAAATGAGGGACCAAATCACATTTTTGCCTTCTCCCAACTTGCAAGCGTGCACTGTTCAAATCACTGCAATGTAGGCATGCCATCTTGAACAATGCACACTGCTGGGCAATGCAAAGGTAACAACCTTTCGCTGCACGCCATAGGTTGCCAAAGGGTTACCTTCTCTGCTATAATAATTGCATGCAGAGATGGAAAGAGTGGGGGATCGACGAAGAGGATAACAAGATCACGAATAGAAAAAAAATTAGACAGAGGAGAGGAAGTAGGAAAGGAAATTTACGTAAAAAAACACATAATCTTCTTCACCACGTTGCAACTATTCTTTCTCTCTCAAGTCGACCGTCTCTCTCTCTAAAACCAAAAGCTTTTCTCTCCCTCTCGGTCAGCAGCCCCGGCCACCATCTCTAACAACCTAGAACCACTTTGTCATCACCAGCAGTTGCCCCTCAACACCGGCGACCCCACCACAGTCCTAGGCGAAGGTAACAGATGCAGTAGTAGCTGCTACAACGTGACTCGTTCACTTTCCGACATCCATTCCAGCCAGCATAGACCACCATTTTCGATGCCACCATGATAGGAAGAACCACCTCAACCTCCTCTACCCAACGATATTAGCAGGTACGCCATTCATCACACTAAAAAATATCTCATTTTACTATTCGTCATCTCCCTATGCAACTCGGTTACTGTTCATTGAACAGTAATATGGTCGAGCAGGTTTTTGTGCTCGACCTAACCACTATAAGACTGGCTTCCAGCCTGATATAAGGTAGGTTTCTGGCTCGTTTGGGCTGGAAGCCTGGTTTGGTAGAAAATAGGCCTAAAATCCCAGCCCGAGAGAAAGTGGGCATGAAAGCCCAACCTAAGAGAACATGGGCATGAAAGCCCAGCACGAGATTAAATGGGCATGAAAGCCCAGCCTAAGATTAGGTGGCCTGAGAGCCAACCCAATATGGTGGGAGGTTGAAAGCCCAGCCCAATATGGTGGGGCAGCCAGCCCCCCAAAAAATAAAAAATACAAAAAAATAAAAAATTTGCAAATAAAAAAAATATATTTGTTAGGAAATCTATCTAGAACAAAAATGTGTTGTTTTTATGCATACGGTTAATATGCTATCATATTTTAAAAATTCCTTTTTTTCAAAAAAATATTATTTTAGAGTTTAAAAAAAATGGTTTTAGCATGGATTTTGTAAACAAAAAATCATTTTCTCATATTTTTGGATTTTACATCATGTTTGTAAAATTCAAAGGGTATTGGCCAATATTCCAAAAAAGTATTAAAATCTTTTTTCTTGGGATCCATATTATTCACTATTAATATTTGGATAAAAAAATTCAAAAGGGGTTAATATCCAAAATATTGGTGAGAATAATTCGTTATTATTCACTGTTGATATTTGGGTAAATAAATCTGAAAAAGGTTAATATTCAAAATATTAGCTGGGATAATTCATTATTATTCACCGTAAATATTTGGATAAAGAAATCTTAGAGTGATAAATATCCAAAATATTTTTACAGGAATAATACGCCATCATCGTTTAACAAACATTTTTTTAAGATCAACAACATGGCAAATCATAGGACAAACCAAAACAGCAAGCAACTTACCTTAGGTAGGGATGTGACTATTAACTATTTCCTGGCACTCTAAGAGTAGATTAGAGCCAAGAAAGACACAACGGCCCATGGTGGAGTGATGAGTGTCAGGACAGCCTGCCCAATCACAATCAACAAAGCCAGTTAAATTGGGAGACAAATTAGCATAGAAGCAAGTGCCAAAACCAAGTATTCCTTTGAGGTAACGTAAGATGGGCTTAACAACTTAAAAGTGAGTATCACATGGAGAATGCATAAATTGGCAGACCTGTTAAACAAAATAAGAGATATCTAGACGTTTAACTATGAGGTAGTGGAGAGTTGCCGTTAAACAAAAATATTCATGGGGATCATGTAGTAGATGACAATTAGAACTGGAGAGCTTGCAGCTAGAGATGACAAGCATAGGTTGTGGTTTACAGTCAAGCATGCTAGCAGACATAGGTATTGAAAGGGGATACTTACTTTATGTGAGACATAGCCAGGTGGAGGTGTAATTGACCTCAAGACCAAGGAAATAATGAATGTCACCAAGGTCTTTGATATTAAAGTGTTGAGAGAATTGCCTGATGAACTGATTAATAAGAGAATTTGAAGAACCCATAATAATAATATCATCAACACAGATAATAAGCAATACAATGACATATGAGGAGCAAATGGTAAAAGGATGTTATTAGCCCTGCTAGTTTTGAAGCCAAGAGAAGTTAAGGCTTGACTAAAACTTTGAAACCACACTCATGGTGCTTGGTGCAAGCCATACATGGAGTGGTGTAATTTAAAAACATGGTTAGGAAAAGAAGAGTGTATGAAGCCGAGAGGTTGAAACATATAAACCTCTTCAATTAAAGCACCATGAAGAAATGTGACGTCAAGTTGTTGAATGATCCACTAGCAAGAGAGGCCAAGGGAGAGCAAGATTTGAATTGTCATAGCTTTAACGACTTGATTGAAAATCTTTGTAAAATCAATGCCTTGCTCTTGATTGTACCCTTTAGCTACAAGGTGTGCCTTGTAACGTTCAACTGAACCACTAGCTCATTCCTTGATTTTGTATTCCAGTGACAGCGAATAACATTGATAAAGGATGTATGAGGTACTAAACACTAAGTATGATTATCAAGGAGTGCATGATACTCATCTATCATTACAGAAACCCAATTGTGTGGACCTGCCCATAAACACTAGTACAGACCCATTATATGTTCCAAATGGTCCAATGACTCAATCTAAGAGAAAGACGTTGAAAGAGGAATTGAATGCATTGGTTTTAAAGGTTTTAACCAAGTTAGAATTGAAAGGTCCATTGGGGTATCAAGAAGAGATCTTAGTACATCTTATCCATGTTCAAGAGGGATCCAATACAACCTTCCATGAGCTATGAAGTCAGGACAACAAAGGAAATAATAAATCCTACTACAACTTGGAAACAACATGGGTGGCTACCTTTTCCATTTATTTCTAGGATCAAAGAGCTGCATACAAGGCTATAAATAAGCCTTGAATCAACTCTATAATATTTTACTTCCTTCTCTTCTTCTCATGGCAAAACATAGATTTAGTATTTGGGGCATTATTTTATTCTGTTGGCTACAACCCAAGGCTTGTTTGGGCATAATTAATACTTTGTTTTTAGCTAGGATCCAAGGCTTGCTTAATGACATGTTAGTTGAGTTACAAGGATCTTCTATTTTCTCAAAAATTGACTTGAAAAGTGGGTACCATCAGATTAGGATGATTTTAGGATGAGTGAAAACAACATTTAAGATGAAGCTTGGTTCATATGAATGGTTATTAATGTTGTTTGAACTTACAAATACACCTAGTACATTTATGTATTTAATGAACCATGTGTTGCATGCATTTAGAGGTATGTCTGTGGTTGTGTATTTTGATGACATTCTAATCTATAACAAGAATTAACTAAACATCTTGATCATTTATGTAATGTGCATAGTATGTTGCATAGTGAGAAATTGTATGCTAATCTTAAAAGGTATTCCTTTTGCATAAATGGTGAGACAATTCCATGAGGGAGTTCGACTGCAAATCTTAAAGAACAAACTTTATGCTTCTAAAGTAAATAAGGGACATAAACTAGTTGTTTTCCAACTGATTGGGTTTGGGTTCACATGTGTAAGGAATGATTTCCTAACCAAAGGAAATCAAAATTAAGTCTCATGATGATGGTTCACATCAAGTTTTAGAGAGAATCAATGATAATTCTTACAAAATTGACCTTCAAGGTGAGTATGGTGTTAGTGCTACCCTTAAGGAAATCTTACGTTGTTTTACACAGCTTTTGATTTGAGGTTGAATCTTTTAGAGGAGAGAGGGCATGATATGGACCAATCTAGAAACACCACAAGGACCCATTACATCTTTTAAGTGGTCCAATGACTCGGTCTAAGATAAAAACATTGAAAGAGGCTTTGAATGCATTGGTTTTGAAGGTTTCAATCAAGTTAGAATTGAAAAGTCCATTAGAGTTTCAAGAGGAGACTCTAGTACATCTTATCCATGTGCAAGAGGAGTCTAATACAACCTTATATGGGCCATGAAGTTAGGAAAACAAAGGAAATAAAAAATATCCTACTACAACTTGGAAACAACATGGGTGACTACCTTTTCTTTTTGTTTCTAGGATTAAAGGGCTGCATGGAAAGCTATATAAATAAGCCTTGAATAAACTCTATAATATTTTACTTCATTCTCTTTTTCTTATGGTAGAAGATGGATTAAATATTATTGGCTTTATGATATTTTGTTAGGTATAGTCCAAGGCTTGTTTGGGCGTAATTAATACTTTGTTTTCAGCTAGGATCCAAGCTTGTTTGAATTAAGTTCTGGGATTTTCAATTTAAGGTGTTGGATCAGTTTGTCTCCAAGGGGCATGGCATGATGGCAAAGGGCTTGAGATCTACACAATAGGTCTTGAGTTTAAGTTAGGACGTGCACCTCTTGTAAGAGCCTAGGACAGTTGGGGTTTAACTTGCTCACCTAGGCCCATAAAGTACGCTTTCTAGGGGTGGGGTTTCGTCGAATAAAAAAAAAAAGCCTTGGATCAGTTTTGAGTGGACCTCATATAAGTCCACATAAGGGATCCATTAGGGTTAATTTTTAAAGAACTATTTAAACTCATGTAACCAAACTTTTGGCAACCTTTTGATGATTATTAGTTCTGAATTTTTTCTTTTTAAAGTGTGAGAGTGATTCTTGCATTCTTCAGTTCTAATCGAAGATTAACTGACTTCGTAATGTCATTCTACTTATTTCAATAGTGTTGGTGCCTTGGGGCAGGTTTACATTGTGTCACACTCCTATGAGACCTATTTTAGCTTTCCAGGATCAAATCTTAGTCTTGATTGTCGGTTATGTGACCACCTAATCATGAGGTTCACTTCACATCTTTTTGGAAAAAGGTTGACAACTTTGAAGGATAAAGATTCATGGGGAATGGAGGATGCAAGTAGTTCAACATAATGTTGAGCAAGGGATAATTACTGGCACAAACAAGATCTCAGTCTTGATTGTGGGTTGCATGACCACATGATCACGAGATTCACATATCTTGTTAGACAAAGGTTGACAACTTTGAAGGATGAAGGTTCATGGGGAATGGAGGATGCAAGTAGTTCAACATAATTTTGGGGTAAGGGATAATTAGTGTCACAAAAATAACAGGGTTAATGGATACCAACATAATCAAAATATGATGGTTGGAAAGTATTGGAGCCGGAGGATAGGCTAGTTGGAAAGCAGGCAGTTGAATGAAAGTGTAAACCCCAGGAAATAAATATAAGTGTAAATTTTAAACTAAATAAACAAAAATAAATAAATAAATAAAAGTGGAAGAATTCAAAAAAAAATTTAAATAAAATGAGAATTTAGAAAGTTTGGATATAACATCCAGATGAAATAAGATATCGTAATAATTAACTCGAAATTAATTGGGGTTAGTTTTAAATTAAAGGAATGAATTAAAAGAGAAATAAAATAGGTTGAGGGGGTGGAATTGCAATAAATATAAAGATTATGATTTAAATTATAAGAAGAGAAAATATGGGGTAAAAAGAAAACATTTAAAGGAATTAGGGGCCTAAGTGCAATTAGAGAAATTGAGTGGTATAAATACCCCTCTTTTCTCTTATGTCCAGAAGAATGAGGGGAAGAAAGGGAGGGAGATTTTGATAGTTTTCTTACCCAATTGAAGAAGAATTTCAAAGTGAAAGTGAGATTAAGGGTTACTTGGTATTATTCGAAGAAGAAATTAGAGGAAAAAATGTAGTATTGGGCTAGTAGTAGCAGGATAAAAAGGAGGGAGGAGGAGATTGTGATTTCACAAGCTATTAGGATCTTAAATATTCCTTGGTATGGTGTTTCTTATACGCATATAAAAGATTCTTGGCTTTATGGTTAAATTGCATGATTTTTCTTTATGAGATTTGGGTTAGGGTTCTTGGAAATTTTGTGGGGGAAATGTGGAATTGTGTGTAATTGATGAATGTAGCATGAAATGGGATGAAATGAGAGCTAATCGGCAAGATAAATGGAAAGGAAAAGGGGAGCCCATAGGAAAGGCCTTCGCTGACCATTAAGGGCAATAATTAGGATGGAAAATTATGTTTTGCAAAATAATTATTGTATATGTTATGTTGGATGTGAATGTTTTTGTAATGAATGATTGAGCATGAAAAGAATGAGAGAAGTCATGTTTTCCCTAGGCCAAGTTTCGTCCAAATGTATACGATGTAGAAGTTAACAACTGGACAAATTCATCTCTTGACTTTCAGAGAGAATTTGAGTGGGAAAATAAGGGAAATAGGATCAGTTTCCATCATAGGAGTTGCATTTCTGGATGTGTACTACGCAGGGCAAACTTTATAGAACAACAAGTTTGTCATTTTTGTGATGTATTTTGTGTATATGGGGGTAGAACTGGGTTTTCCTCCCTTCATTAGAGATTTAACCCTGTATGTTAGCTTTCCAACAAGATTAATTTAGTGCAAAATAGAAATCTATAACTCCTGTTATAATAGAAAATCTAGGCAGAGGTCAAAACTCAAAAAATGGGTGTTTATAATGATATTTTGACTGAGAAAAGTTATAAAAAAAATAAAAATGAAAGAATAAAAAATTTAAAGGCATATTGGATTGTTTTGATGTGGTTATTAAGAAGTGTATTAGTGGTTGAAAATGATTTATGAGAATTTCCTGTAATTGCATGAGGGACCACGAGTGTCGTGCAACAAAAACAACAATGGACCATAAGGAGAGCATCAACAGCAGGTAGGTGATTCATTCCTACATTAATGATTTAATTTTCATAATGAAAATGTGTGAATTACACTTGAAGCTTTGGTGGAAGTTTGAAAAAATATGAATTATCAGTAAGAATATTTAAGGCATGCGTGTTAGGGAAGTTTAAGAATGTCATGAACAAAACATGGTGGTGGCTAGCATGCATTTAGTGTATGCTAGGATCCTGGATAAAGGGATCGCCAAAAATGGCTAACATACGTTTTAGTGTATGTTAGGATCATGGATAAGGGGATCATCATGAATGACTGTCTTACATTTAGTGTATGCTAGGATCACGAGGATGGGGATTACTATGCACATGCTAATATACATCGAGTGTATGTTAGAATCCTAGATAAAGAGATTGTGGTGCAATGTTTAATAAACATTCATGTATGTTGAAATTTCAAAAACAATAATATAAAATGGAATCAATGCACATCCAAAAAAAAAGAGGTATGTTAGGTTTCTAGGAAGGGGTCTATTCTGATTTCTGATGTCGGTAGGGTGATAAAGGTATTGACAATACTTAGTATCGACAATACATAAGTGGAGAAGCTAGTTTGTTTTTCAAATAACTATGTTAATTATTTTAATTATGTTTGATTGCATATTGTGAGTATAATAACTTTAATATTAATTTTTAAAATTTTCTTTATCGAATTATCTTGCATTTCCGTTTCAAGTCTGTCATCTTCACATTAGGAGTAAAGCTTTCGTCTCTTAGTTTTTTTTGTATCCGGTAGTATTTCATATAAATTAAATGTTGATAAACTAATATGTTTGATCATTACATTTGAAAAAATTGGAACGTAAGAAAATTAATTCGTTTTGTCGTATTTTATTAAATGTGATTGGAGATATATTAACTCTAGTGCAAATTATTCATTTTTGTTAAATGTATGACTTATTTATTATGGTTGTGATTAGGATGGTGTTTATGGTTTTGTAGACCATTGATGATTGGGTCATGATTGAATTAAAATTTATGTTATATGTTGAAAACTTGGAATCTGCTAGTACATGGGAGGTTCTGCTGAAATTTCAATATAAATTTTAGTGAAACCTTATATATATGTGTGTGTAAAAAAAATACATCTTCTTTTCTTGATGAATGTATATTAATAAGATTAGTGTTTGGCTTTCAGAGAAGGGTATGTTACAGATAGGCTAGATAGGTGCAACATAACTATTGGAATTGTTGGTGGGTATAGGAGCAACGAGTGTTGTGGATTCAACAGGGATAGGAGTAATAATAGTTGGTGTATTAATAGGTTAAATGACAGAAGAATTGAGGTTCAGAGATAGTGAATGGATGTGCAAGGCTAGCTCAAAGGCTAAAACCACAGGTAACCGTGACTGAGGAACAAGTAGTGAAGTAGTAATAGGTAAAACAGAAGATAACCCATAAGAAAATTTATTTTCATTAAACACTACATGCCAAGAGATGAAAATACATCCATTAAAAGAATCTAAATAACGATAACCTCTATGGATAGTGCTATACCTAAAGAAAGTAAAATGTTGTGTTTTGGGAGTAAGCTTATCTTGACCATAGTCACCAAGATATGGGTAACAAGAACATCTAAAACTCTAGGGTAAAGTATAGTCCATTTGAGTACCAAAGAGGTAAAACGACTGTCCTTAAAAGATCAAAGTTGGCAGCCTATTAATTAGGAACACATCAATAGAGAAAGTTTCAAGCCATAAATATCAAAGCAACAATGCCCGGTGTAAGAGAGATAAACCAAATTCCTGAATATGATGATGTTTCCTTCAAGCAATACCATTTTGTTGGGAGGTATGTGAGTAGGAAACTCTTAGAGAAATGTCATTGGTACTTAGAAAGGAATGAAAAACTCCTTCAATGAGTTCTTTTGAACCATCACACTGAAATAATTATAATTGTTGATAAAAGTGATTTTCACCCATGTTTTTGAAGTTGGTGAAACATGCAAGACTATTAAAGCGATGCTTCATAGGATAAAACCAATGGTATCTACTATAATCATCAATAAAAAAAAATGTAATACCAATAACCAGAAGTGGTAATAGGAGAGGGACCCTAAATATCATAATACACTAATTCTAAAACATGAGTAGAAAGTCTATTGGATAAATGAAAGGGCAAGTGTTTGCTTTTCCTAGATTGACAAGCATCATAGAGGAAATTTTATCTGAAGTACAAATTAATTTATTAGAAACTAACTTCTGCAAGACTTTAGAGCCGAAATGTCCAAGTCGTTAGTGTCAAGTTGAACTAGGACCAACCATAGTAGTGTAAGCAGTAAAGGTTATGTTATTGCAGGAGAATTTACAAAGAGAATAGGAGATTGCATTAACTGTAACAGATAGAGATTGTCTCTAATTGGTCCCTTCAAAAGTGTCAACCTTGTCGCCAAATCCTTTATAGTGAAGCCCCATGGAAAACAAGAAAAAATAGTTGTTATCTTTTGTTAGTTTAGCAATAGATATGAGATTTTTCTTTGATTGTGGAGCCACAAGAACATCATTCAAAGAGAGCGATTTGGAGCTCATTTTGATTTAAGAATTACCAATATATGAAATAGATAGAGAGTCACCATTACCAACATACACACCTGAGGTACCAGTAAAAGGAATAGGATGTTGCACTAGATCAATGTAGGAAGCCATGTGGTTTGTTGCACTCGTATTTGCAAGACAAAGAGGTGAGATATAATCAAGAGAAGTCTTTGTACGAGCTGGTGGATCAGAGACATGAATGAAAATAACTTGAGTGGATATATTATCACTATGATTTGAATCAGGACAAATATAATGATAATTGCAATTGGAAGCAGAATGACCTTCATGTTTACATATTTGATAGCTTCCATGATAACAAGATTTGCCAAACTAAGAAAGATTGTAGTCGATATTGAATCGGTGTTAACCATTATTCAAACTATTACCAAGAAGTTTTATTAGTTAAGCCATCAAGAGGTGAGTAGGTATGAGTTGGATACTGACCAAGTATGCTTGTAGAGGAACCACCATTTTATTGAGAAAAAATACCTTGCTTTGGAGGATTTGGCAATGAGAATTTCCATGATTGGTATGACAGAAAGGTTGATAATGTTGTTAGGGGACCAAAGCATGTGTGAGACTTAAGTCACTGGTGGGTTGCATGTCCACAGATATGTTCAAGTTCTTGTTTTGAACAAGAAGCATGAACAAAGTTCTGCGAAGGAAATTGGAGTGTGTCGATTGACAATACCTTGAGCAAATGGTTGATACTCAAGAGTATGTGGAAGGCCATAAAGATTTTGGCTAGTTGATGAAAGCAAGTTGATCTGCATTACCTTTAATTTTGGCTAGGCATGCTTCATGATGCAACCATATTATTTGATAGTTTTATCCATATTTACCTAGTGTTTTGCATATGTTTTGTGTATTAAATGCCTTAATATTCTTTGTTTTATGTTTTGAAGGTATTTTTGGATGAAAGATGCAAAAAGGAGGTAATTGGAGCTGATTGACATATTTGACCTTCAATCGATGTTTTGTGCAGAGCGGAAGCTCTAGAGATCGAAATGAAGTGATTCCAGTGGCATTAAAAAGATAATGTCCATATCTTTCTGTAATGCTAACTAAAAATAAATAAAATAAGTAAGAGCATGGGAATCGCATCCTTCAAAGTCAAATCTTGCAATCTGCCAATGTTGACCTTTGTCCATTAAAACCTTCATATCTCGAGCTACAGAAGTCCGATTGATGCAAACCCAATTTTGATGGATTGAGGAATCAAATAAATATAAACACTCCAAATATCAGCTCAAAAATATGTCATATGAAGGAGATATGAATTTTACAAGATACAATGAAATTTTGCTAACTTAAGGAAGGACTATTTTGTAAAATAGATACTAGGGTTTCGAAACATGTATAAAGGAAGAGAGGAGCAAGGAAATTTCGGCCAGCAGCAAATAAAACACAAATCTTCCTCCTCCAAACCCTAAATCATGTTTTCTTTCATCTTTTTATTTAGTTGTTCAATAGTTATGCAAGGCTAAGCTCTTTTTCTTGGTTGCAAGGACACAAAAACCTTCGGATTTCAAGAACCGTGAGATTTATTCTTCCTTTTATTTTCAGTTCATGTTATGAATGAGTATGATTGTTTTCCTATGCATATTTCCTATGATTGTTGTTGATGATTGCTAGAGCGGACTCTAAGTTATTGTTGTGAACAATCTATTGCTAAGTTTAATATCAAAACCAGAGTTGTGATATATGAACTTGTGAAGCAACTAAGCTTGATAATTGTGGCGGAACTACGTTATTGAACTTAGGGAGAACATTTGAACAAATTGACACAAGTTGCGGACAACTTGTATGTTAATCTTGATGAAATTATCTAGTTCTTAAAGCTACCATTAAATTGAATCATTAGTGCGGACACTTTGATTGTTTGTTGGTTAGGATTAGTTATACGGCGGATCCGTTAATTAATCACGTTAAGGAAAGATAAAATTTCAGAACATAAACTGTATTTTTTTGTTTCAAGGATCGGTTCTAATTGCCGTAGGTGAATGTGTGCTTGTGACCAAGGTTTGTTTTCTTGATAAGTTTCAGTTTTAATTGATTTTGTTTGCTAGTTTAATTCCTGCCATAGTTTAGATAATCACAAACCAAACCCCCCCAATCACATAATGTACAACATAAAAATCTAACTTGAAACTTCCTCGTGGGATCGACCCCTTGCTTGCTCTATACTATCTTGTGTGTTTTAAGCTAGGGTAATTAATTTGTGCGACCACGACATCGTAACAAATTTTGGCGCCATTGCCGGGGAGGTAATTTTAGTTGATTGTTGTGCTTGTACTATTATTTTTATTTTTTGTGATTCAAAAAAAAAAGAAACAGAATTTTTGCTTGCGACAGTACTATTCACTTGCGGCAGCGGTACTTTCAAAACAGAGTTTTTGGTGGAATTAGGATAGATCTTTTATTTCCTAAAGGAAAAGGACGTTTTGAACAGGACTAGTGATTTATCACTAGCCCCACCCTATTAAGGCCAAATTCCGCTATTTTCTAGTGTTTTTAGGCAGTTTTAGTTTTTTACCGTAAAATTTTCATACAATTTGCATTGTTTTCGATCTCTTATGTGGTTACTTTCTTTTGAGTTTTCTTTGTGATTTATGCCTGCAACCCGTTTTGCTAACCAAAGTAATCAAGTGCAGGTTGATGTCGAAATAGAAAACACTTTATGCAGGTTACGAAAAGAAGCTTGCGTCAAACATCATGGCTGTTGCACGACAACAAACACTCAAGGAGCTTGCTGCTCCTAACGTGGAAAATCAACCATTGTGCATAAACATTGGCAATAATGTAAACCTTGAGCTCAAATCTAGTTTTATACATTTGTTACCAACATTTAATGGTCTTGCAGGAGAAAATCCTCATACTCATCTCAAGGAGTTCCATATGGTTTGTGTTGGCATGAAACCGAATGGAGTTGATGAAGAACAAGTTAAGTTGAAAGCTTTCCCTTTCTCTTTGAAGGGGGCAGCAAAGGCATGACTTTTCTCTATTCTCCCAGGATCTATTGGAACTTGGAATGCTATGAAGAAGATTTTCCTGGAGAAGTATTTTCCAGCATCTCGAGTTGCC
This sequence comes from Salix dunnii, assembly GCA_015731905.1. Classification (NCBI taxonomy): domain Eukaryota; kingdom Viridiplantae; phylum Streptophyta; class Magnoliopsida; order Malpighiales; family Salicaceae; genus Salix; species Salix dunnii. The sequence goes on from CM027676.1 coordinate 5,774,034, forward strand.
AATATAAGGAAAGAAATATGTGGAATTCGACAATCTCATGGAGAGACACTTTCCGAGTATTGGGAAAGATTTGAGCAACTATGTATTCAATGCCCTCATCATCAAATACCAGATCAGCTGCTCATTCAATATTTTTATGAAGGATTGATGCCTACTGACCGTAGTATCATTGATGCTGCAAGTGGAGGCGCATTGGTGGATAAGACACCTGAGGCTGCACGCCACTTGATCTCAAACATGGCAGCCAACTCAAAACAGTTTGGCACTCATGGAGACTTCTCCAACAAACGAGTAAATGTAGGTAAGTATTTCTAACCTTGAAAATAAAGTTAATGATCTTACTTCTCTTGTGCGTTCTTTGGCTTGTGGAAATGTGTAGCAAGTGAAAGTTTGTAGCATATGCTCCTTACAAGGACATGCTTCGGAGATGTGCCCAACAATGCAAGAAGATTACATTGAACAAGCTCATGCAATTGATGGAGCATTCAACGGATAGCCCCAGCGTAAATATGATCCCTTTTCCAACACGTACAATCCTGGATGGAGAGATCATCCCAACTTCCGCTACGGGAACCCACCTCAACAAGGCAATCAAGGGAGACAGTTCCATTCCCATGGATTTCAACCACAGCCCTAACAAAATTATCAAGCGAGACATCCCCCTCCATTCACCAACTCCAATGTTATGGGGTCATCATCTAGTGATGATCTTCGTGAGATGATGAAAACTTTGGCTTCTAACACTGTGACCTTGCAACAAAATGTCATGTCTTTTCAACAGGAAACAAGGTCAAGTATTCACAACTTGGAGAAGCAAATGGGGCAAATAGCTTCAGGTGTGGGCAAACTGGAAACACAAATGAATGGAAAATTTCCCTCCCAAGCATTGAATCTAAAAGAGAATGTTAATGCAATCATGCTGCTAAGTGGGAAAGAACTTGGAGAAAACAAGTCAAAACAAGTTGAGATGGAGGAAGAAGAAGAGATAGAAACTAAATTGAGTAGCAAGAAGAAACCTACTCCTCCTTCACAAAATGAGACAACGACAACCACCCCAAAGGTAATTCCTCACTCAATGAATTCCAATTTTAAAACAATTCCACCCTTTCTTGTGAGTTCTTCTAGGTCTAAGAAAGAAGACAAAGAAAAAGAGATCTTAGAGGTTTTCAAGAAAGTGGAACTCAACATTCCTTTGATTGATGCTATCAAGCAAATTCCCAAATATGCAAAATTCTTGAAGGAGTTGGTACTACTAAGAGAGCTTTCAAACTAAAAGGTCATGAAACGGTAAGTATGGGTGAAGTTGTATCTGCCGTTGTTCAAAAGAATTTGCCTTTGAAACAAAAAGACCTAGGTGCGTTTACTATCCCATGTGTTATTGGTAATGCTAGTTTTAAAAGAGCTTTATGCGATTTAGGTGCATCCATTAGTGTTATGCCTAAACATGTTTATGATTCTCTTAGTCTTGAGCCTTTGAATAAAACTAGCATTGTAATACAACTTACGGATCGTAGTTTTGTTTACCCACTTGGTGTGATAGAAGATGTCCTAGTCAAGATTGATAGTTTGGTTATCCCATGTGATTTTTATATTCTTGATATGGAACATGATTCTTGTGATTCATCAACCAGCACTCCTATATTGTTTGGGAGACCATTCTTGAAAACCGCCAACACAAAGATTGATTGTGGTAAGGATACCTTGTCTATGGAGGTAGGAGATGAAAAAATTGAATTCAATTTTCATAATGCAATGAAATATCCTTATAGCAATGTTTATTCTATCACATGCTATGATCAAATTGATAAGTGTGTGCAGCAAGTTTGTGATTTTGATTGCGAAGACGGATTAAACATAGCTTTGAGCTATGACTATGATTTCACCAAGATAGAAGAGATGGAGAGGCACGTGTGTGTTCCCCAAAACGTGCACGAATCAGTATTGGCCTTACAAGCTTTGCAAACCATTCCCCATGGTAATGTCTTTGTTGATTTAGTACTCTCACATAAAAAGCTTTTGCCATCTATTTTACAGGCCCCCGAGTTAGAATTAAAACCTTTGCCCGATAATTTGAAGTATGTATTGATTGGTGACAACAATTCACTTCCCATTATCATAGCAAAAGGTTTGACAAGTATGCGAGAGGAAAAACTTGTGAAGTTGTTGTGTGATCACAAGACGGCCATTGGATGGACTTTAGCCGACATCAAGGGCATTAGTCCCTCAATGTGTATGCATCACATACTATTGGAGGACAACACAAAACCAACAAGGGAAATGCAAAGGAGGTTGAACTCGCCTATGATGGAGGTAGTGAAAGCTGAAATTTTGAAACTGTTAGATACAGGAGTCATTTAACCCATCACTGACAGTAAATGGGTCGCGCCAATCCATGTGGTGCCCAAAAAGACCGGAATCACGTTGGTGAAAAAAAAATGATGAGCTCATTCCTACTCACATCTCGAATGGATGGAGAATGTGTGTTGATTACAGAAAGCTCAGTCTTTCTACACGCAAAGATCATTTCCCATTACCATTAATGGATCAAATGCTTGAATGCCTAGCAGGTAAGTCTTTTTATTGTTTTCTTGATGGATATAGTGGATACAATCAGATTGTTATTAATCCTCAGGATCAAGAAAAGACTACATTTACATGTCCATTTGGTACATATGCATATAGGAGAATGTCTTTTGGTCTCTGTAATGCTCCTGCAACTTTTCAAAGATGCATGATGAGTATTTTTTCTGACTATGTTGAAAGAATAATCGAGGTTTTTATGGATGATTTCACGGTGTATGGTGATTCTTTTGATAAATGTCTAGAAAATTTATCTTTAATCTTGAAAAGGTTTATTGAAACTAACCTTGTCTTGAACTATGAAAAGTGTTACTTCATGGTAGAACAAGGAATAGTTCTTGGGCATGTTGTGTCTTCACGTGGATTAGAGGTTGATAAAGCTAAGATAGATGTTATTTTATCATTGCCTTACCCCTCATGCGTGAGGGAAGTTCGTTCTTTTCTTGGCCATGCAGGTTTCTATCGACGCTTTATCAAAGACTTCTCGAAGATTACAACACCCTTGTGCAAACTATTATCCAAGGAAGTGGATTTTGTGTTTGATCAAGCATGTAAAGATGTCCATGATGAGCTTAAGAGATGTGTCACATCTGCCCCTATCATCCAACCACCAAATTGGGATGAACCTTTTGAGATAATGTGTGATGCGAGTGACTATGCGGTAGGAGCTGTGCTTGGGCAAAGAATTGGGAAGAATTTGCATGTTATCGCCTATGCTTCTTGTATGTTGGATGGAGCACAATGCAATTACCATACAACTGAAAAGGAACTTTTTGCAGTGGTGTTTACTCTTGAAAAATTCAGGTCGTATCTACTTGGTACAAAAGTCATTATTTTTACTGACCATGCAGCTCTTAGGTATCTTTTGAAGAAGAAGGAGTCCAAACCAAGACTGATTAGGTGGATCTTGCTTTTACAAGAATTTGATCTTGAGATCAAAGACAAAAAAGGTGCTGAAAACCATGTGGCTGATCACTTGAGCCGACTGAGAACCGAGGATATACAGATCAAAACAATAAGAGAGACATTCCCCGATGAGCAGTTGTATATGTTGCATTCCTCTACAAGACCATGGTATGCTGATTTGGTAAACTATTTAGTCACCAAAGACTTCCCTTCAGGTTTGTCTAAACCCCAAAAAGATAAGTTACGAGCTGATGCTAAAAATTATTTTTGGGACGATCCTTACCTTTGGAAATTTTGTGCGGATCAAGTAGTTAGGAGGTGTGTACCACAAGATGAATTTCATTCCATTCTCACCTTTTGTCATTCTCATTCTTGTGGTGGGCATTTTGGAGCAAAAAGAACAGCCCACAAGGTACTTGAAAGTGGTTTCTATTGGCCTTCTATTTTTAAACATGCATATCACTTCTGCAAATCATGTGAAAAATGCCAAAGAACAGGTAATATCACTCATAAGAATCAAATGCCTTTAACGAATATTCTTGTAAGTGAAATTTTTGATGTTTGGGGTATTGACTTTATGGGTCCATTTCCTTCTTCTTTTGGCAATCTTTATATTCTTCTTGTTGTTGATTATGTGTCTAAATGGATTGAGGCGAAAGCCACATGAACTAACGATGCTAAGGTTGTTTTAGATTTTGTCAGGAATCACATATTTGACAGGTTTGGAATCCCTAAAGCTATCATTAGCGATCGTGGCACTCATTTCTGTAATCGTTCCATTGAAGCATTGCTACGCAAATATCATGTGACTCATCGAACTTCCATAGCATATCATCCTCAAATGAATGGCCAAGCTGAAATTTCAAATCGAGAAATCAAGTCCACTTGGAGAAAACAGTGCAACCTAATCGGCGAGATTGGAGTCTACGTCTTGGAGATGCACTTTGGGCTTATTGGACCACTTATAAATCACCTATAGGAATGTCACCTTATAGAATGATTTATGGGAAAGCATGTCATCTACCGATGGAGCTTGAACACAAAGCTTTTTGGGCCATTAAACAATGTAACATGGATTATGATGCTATTGGAATTGCAAGAAAACTGCAACTACGAGAGTTGGAAGAGATTCGAAATGATGCTTACGAGAATGCAAGGATTTACAAAGAAAAGACTAAGAATCTTCATGACCGAATGCTTACAAAAAAGGAGTTTCATTTGAAATTACAAGTTTAGAAACCAACAAAGTACTCAAGGTCAATGGGCATCGTTTGAAACCTTTCTATGAAAGTTGGACGACGAAAACCACCACTTCTATGGAGTTAGCTGAACTGATTTATGAACAATGAGCATACCATATGTCGAGCCAATGACACAAAACAAAAGCGCTTCCTGGGAGGCAACCCAGCACAAAAAAAAAAAAATCTAATTTGCTTTCTTTTTCCCTTATCCTTTATTTTGCGCATTTTATTTCATTTTTTTCATTCTCCTATATTCCTTTTCTTTTATTTTTCAACATTGAGGACAATGTTGTGTTTTAAGTGTGGGGGTATTGGGAAAATGTCAATTTTCTTATTTTGTTTTTCTTTATTCTTCCAAAAAAAAAAAACAGAGAAAAATCTATGATTGATCTTTTTAAACTCCTATTGGTTTAGGAGAATATGAGTATTATGTATGAGAATTAAGTGAGATAGATGAATATATAAATTGAATGAGTGAGTGAGCATGCAAGTTTTAATGTTTAATTGGTTTAGGGATTGACTTTGAGAATATGCCATGTTGACTTGATAGTGCTATACCAATGCAAGCTTTTGAGCCTTCAACATTATATTCTTTGAGTGTGCATTCTTTCAATGATATGTATCTCTAGAACTTTCTTCATATCTTGTTGAGATTACATTCGCATTACATATATGCATGAAGATGATAAAGGCATTAGGAATTTTAACCGCTTGAGCCAAAAAGCCAACCTAAAGCATATTATCCTTAGTGAGCCCCTTTTGAGCTTGTTTATCTTTTCTTTGCTTTACCCATGTATAAGTCTTAAACTTTTTATATGTTTTCCTCTTTTCCCCTGGCCAAGGATTAGTAGAGCATATACTTATGATATCTCATGGAATTATGGTTGGAAATTATGTGAAAAGAAGTAGTGATGTTTGATGAAAAGATGGGCAAAGTTGCCAAAGGTGAAGAACAAAAAAAAAAAGAAAGAAAGAAGAAAAGAAGAAAAGAAAAGAAAAGAAAAGAAAAAGAAGAAGAAAATAAAAGAAGAAAAAAGAATAGAAACGAGCTCGAAATAGAAAATAGCTATGCATTGGTGCTTAAAGATTGAAAATTGATGTGCTTAAATGGAATATCTTGTTAGAAATATCATTTTTCAGAATGCTCTACTTTCTTTGGTTTGAACCAATTCTTTTACTCTCTTTTACCTCACCTTAACCTTAGCCCCATTACAACCGGAAAATAAGACCTTTTTATTCATACATTGTTTGTAATATTTTAGTAATGGAGATGAGATTGAAGAGCAAGCTTATGGTAGAACATATTCATTGATTGAATTTGAGAGATTTAAACATATAAGCCCAAAACACATGAGTGTTGGAGTGTATATCAATGAGAGGACCTATCACTTTGGCATGACATAGATTTCTTTTAAATCTCGAAGAGTAATTGAGTTTTGAAGTTTGCATGTAAACAAATTCATGAAGATTTATGTTCTTTATCTTTCTCAATTGTATTCTTATTTATAATACTTAAATTCTTGGATATTGATGGGAGATTAAAAAAATTGATCATGGTTATTCTTATTTTTAATTTAATTTTTTCTTTACCTATCCTTTCTCGAGGACGAGCAAGAGTTAAGTGTGGGGGTATTTGATGCAACCATATTATTTGATAGTTTTATCCATATTTACCTAGTTTTTTGCATATGTTTTGTTTATTAAATGCCTTAATATTCTTTGTTTTATGTTTTGAAGGTATTTTTGGATGAAAGATGCAAAAAGGAGGTAATTGGAGTTGATTGACAGATTTGACCTTCAATCGATGTTTTGTGCAGAGCGGAAGCTCTAGAGATCGAAATGAAGTGATTCCAGTGGCATTAAAAAGATAACATCCATATCTTTCTGTAATGCTAACTAAAAATAAATAAAATAAGGAAGATCATGGGAATCGCATCCTTCAAAGTCAAATCTTGCAATCTGCCGATGTCGACCTTTGTCCATTAAAACCTTCATGTCTCGAGCTACAGAAGTCCGATTGATGCAAACCCAATTTTGGTGGATTGAGGACTCAAATAACTATAAACACTCCAAATATCAGCTCAAAAAGATGTCATAGGAAGGATATATGAATTTTACAAGGGATAATAAAATTCTGCCAACTTAAGGAAGGACTATTTTGTAAAATAGATACTAGGGTTTCGAAGCATATATAAAGGAAGAGAGGAGCAAGGAAATTTCGGCCAGCAGCAAAGAAAACACAAATCTTCCTCCTCCAAACCCTAAATCATGTTTTCTTTCATCTTTTTATTTAGTTGTTCAATAGTTATGCAAGGCTAAGCTCTTTTTCTTGGTTGCAAGGACACAAAAACCTTCGGATTTCAAGAACCGTGAGATTTATTCTTCCTTTTATTTTCAGTTCATGTTATGAATGAGTATGATTGTTTTCCTATGCATATTTCCTATGATTGTTGTTGATGATTGCTAGAGCGGACTCTAAGTTATTGTTGTGAACAATCTATTGCTAAGTTTAATATCAAAACCGGAGTTGTGATATATGAACTTGTGAAGCAACTAAGCTTGATAATTGTGGCGGAACTATGTTATTGAACTTAGGGAGAACATTTGAACAAATTGACACAAGTTGCGGACAACTTGTATGTTAATCTTGATGAAATTATCTAGTTCTTAAAGCTACCATTAAATTGAATCATTAGTGCGGACACTTTGATTGTTTGTTGGTTAGGATTAGTTATACGGCGGATCCGTTAATTAATCACGTTAAGAAAAGATAAAATTTTAGAATATAAACTGCATTTTTTTGTTTCAAGGATCAGTTCTAATTTCTGTAGGTGAATGTGTGCTTGTGACCAAGGTTTGTTTTCTTGATAAGTTTCGGTTTTAATTGATTTTGTTTGCTAGTTTAATTCCTGCCATAGTTTAGATAATCACAAACCAAACCCCCCCAAATCACATAACGTACAACATAAAAATCTGACTTGAAACTTCCTTGTGGGATCGACCCCTTGCTTGCTCTATACTATCTTGTGTGTTTTAAGCTAGGGAAATTAATTTGTGCGACCGCGACATCGCAACACTTCAATGGAAAGATTTTTTTTTTAAGTATCAAGAAGAGTATCATGCAAGATATTAGCATGAGATAAAGTTTATTGATGGAAGAGTGCTTCCAAAGTTCCCCAAAGATCTTTACAACATTTTTACCTAGGACTTCAATGCAAGCGGTTGACAAAAGTGTATTCGTAATACCATATACAACAAGTTGATCAATCATAAACTAGCGAGCATATTCTTTAGCATAGCCTGGATTTGGAGTGATAGTGATGTCAACAGGAATGGTTTTTGAAGGAGGTAGATTAGTGCCATCAATATGGCCATAAAGGTCATTACAGATGTGGAGGGGGGGTGATTTGATCATGCCAAAGCAAGTAGTTATCAGCATAGAGGTGGGTAGAAAAGTTATCTGTTAAAGCTGCGAAAGAGATGGGAAGGTCGAAAGAGGTGAAAGTGGAAGGGACTGTAGGGGTGGTCATTACTGGAGAAAAAAAAGATTTTCCTTTAAGAATACACAGTCAGAGCTCTGATCCCATGAAATAATAGAGAGGATATTTAGAAATAATAGCTCACCTCCTAGCGCTAGAATTATGTTGTATTAATAGTCATTATCCAAGTCCATTTAAATTTGTAACTGTTATACAATATTGTATTATTTTCCTATTTCATAGCCTAGACTTTAGCTAAGAGATAAATCAATTGCCTAAATTATAGTTATACAAATTTGTTAATATCTGGAATCCTATCAATAAGAGATATTTGTGAATCTTCACTCTCTTGTGAAAATGGCTCTGGTATTTCATTAATTACTTTTGTTCTTACATAATTGTGATGAAACTCGATAACAATGATGGTTTAGAACCCGAAGATCATGTAGACAAGATTAGTTGAGCCTTGATCAGATACTTAACCAGATGAAAACCAAGATTACAAAGGATTGAAATGCCACACCAAGAAAATCTAAGAATCCCTCAACCATCTATAGAAGTTAGCTGAGCCATGGAAACTCCTCACTTGGTTGATTGCTGTAGTGTTGGCCACTCTTGGATTGCCTTAACCTTTTCCTCATCCACCTCAATTCCTTTTTTACTAACAACATAACCAAGAAACAAAAGTTTATCCATGCAAAATGTACACTTTTTGAGATTAGAAAATAATGTTTCTTTCCATTGAATTTCCAAGATAGATTTCAAATGCATTACATGTTCTTTCAAGTTTTTGTTATAAATTAGGATATCATCAAAATACACAACGATAAATCTGCCAATAAATGCACAAAAAACATGGTTCATCAAACACATAAATGTGCTCAAAGCATTAGTTAAACCAAAAAGCTTAACCAACCACTCATACAAACCATATTTAGTCTTAAAAGAAATTTTCCATTCATCACCTTCCTTCATCCTAATATACTAATAGCCACTCTTAAGATTCACTTTTGTAAGGATATAAGAACCATGCAATTCATGCAGTAAATTGTCTAATCTAGGAATGGGATGACAATACTTTAGTGTTATGTTATTGATGGCTCGATAGTCAAAACACATCTTTAATGTTCTATCCTTCTAAAACTAATAGCACCATACAAGGTTTCATACTTTCACACGTATACCACTCCTGTAAGCAAGTCAGTTTGGAATTGATGCATCTAGCATGAAATCAATTTGATGTTCAATCCCTTGGATTGGAGGTAATCCATAAGGTACCTCTTTTAGAAGGACATCTTCAAACTCCTACAAAAGAGAAACAATATCACTCAGCAAAGCATCGATGAGATTGTTAGTACATAAAAGAGCCTCTTTGTACATAAGTAAAATAAGGGGTTGGTGTGAAAATAATGCTCTCTTGATCTCAATTTTTTGTAGCAATGTAATTGATTTTTTCCTCTCTTGCTCTCACTTTGGTTGACCCTCTCTTTCTTTTTCTCTTTGATTAATGTTTTTCTACCTTTTTTTTTAAATCTTTTCTTTTCAATTTTAGACTTCATTTCTTTTTCTTTCTTTTGTTCATTTGATCATTGTAAATTTGATCCTTGTAACTTTAACTTGTTTTGGAGTCAATGACACAAGAATAATAGGTTGCCTTCTATGAGTGAAAGAATATCTATTTGTGAATCCATCATGCGAAACCCTTAGATCATACTACCATGGTCTTTCTAATAGTAAATGACATGCATGCATAGGAACCACATCACAAAGCACATCATCCTCATATTTACCAATGGATAATGCCACTAATACTTGCCTTGTCCAACCTCTCGTGAATAGGTTCTAATTAAGCCCTCAACATATGCCTTATCTCCCTTAACAATGCTTGCATTTAGAGGTTCGAAACTATAGGTTCTTGAGCTTCTTTAGTTGTATCTTCTTGATTATTGGACATTTAAAATCTGTAAAACAAGGTTAGAATCCTCACAAAAACTCCCTCACGGGTTTCACTCAAGAATTGATGCACTTGCACTAGTTTTTTTCACTCTGAACGACTTTTACTCTCTTATGGTCTCACACACTCTTGCATTTTTTTTACTCTTATGTGTCTTCGTTAGTTCTTAATCGAACTAAAAGAAACTAATTCAAAACAATTCAACAACAATTCAAAAATGAGAAACAACAAAAACTAATCAAAAGGTCAAGAACTTGAATAAAGTGAGAAACAAGATTGAAATGAAGAAGTTTTCTTACTAGAATCATGTACTTTTCTTCTTCTTCTTTTTTGATGATTTTTTTATAGCAGGGATCAGTAAATAGAAAACAAAAATGAAAGATAGTCAAACTTATCTTAGACCCAAAGCTCTAATACTAAATGATATGAGCTCCATAAATAATTGTGATGAAACTCCATAACAATGATGGTTTAGAACCCTAAGATTATGAAGCCAAAATTGGTTGAGCCTTGACCCAGGTTTAGAACCCTAAGATCATGAAGCCAAAATTGGTTTAGCCTTGACCTAGCACCTAACTAGATGAAAACCTAAAAATCCCTCAACAATCAAGGTGATAAGTTTGGTTGTTTGAATGCCACAAGATTAACTTGATAAGTTCTAAGAGTTCTTTTAATAACAAAGAGGAACACAAGACCTCACAATGATGATAATTTTTTGGAAACATGATTGTTCTATTCAACTTGAAATACCCATCTATATACTTAGAACAACCCTCCAAGAATAGAAAAAGTCATGACTAAAGCTTTAAAACAGCATAAACATCAACATAAATAAGTCCCTATGTTCTTAGGCTTCTTAGACTTTAAGAGGCAACCAAAAATAGGTAAAAGACTAAATTCAATGTATTTAACATAATCAACCAAGGCCAAGTTCATTCCTCTATTTATTATCCTTGGAACTCAACAAATTCATGCCATTAGATGTTCAGACCATGTTGGCCATGTTTTTGAAAGCTAATTATTAGCCTCTTCCATTACTTTAATGACGTGGACTAAGCCTTAATTATTATTTGAGTCCATCTTGGTCTTTTTAGAATCATCCCAATTCTGTTGGATTTGCCCATTTAGTACTTCCTTGAAATGTTTGATTCCAAGTCTTGTAATTGGACCACCTGAAAGTGACAAAAAATCTTATGCAAATTCAGCCACATTCCCAAGTATATGATTAACATTTCCAGCTCCTTGGCTTACATCAGTTAATATCTTGAATCCTATCAATCAGAAATTATGGGAAGCAATATATGTGAATCGTCATGCTATTGTGAAAGTGGCTTCGGTATTTCATTAATTACTTTCGTTCTTACACCACAATACATAGTAAGTTTTGTTGACAATGTTTTAATTGCACACTATTAAGAAGATAATTAAAAGGAAGAATCGTTATACCACTACCTTTATACCTCCCTAGCGAATTCTTCAAACTAAAGCAATGATAAAAATGAAGATTTTTTTTCAATGTTTCAACATTATGCATCATTTCATTATCATCTGATTGCCTAAAAGGCTTAGCAACCATGGTGCCAAAAAGATAAGATGTCAAGAGGAGTTGATCATAAAGATAGTGTCGAAATGGTGGTTGATAAAACAAGTCTAGATTCACAAGCAAGTCAAAAAAAGGTCACCTTTCCGTTAGAAACATGTTTAAAGCAACTATGTATGGTTGGGAAGCTAGTTGTCCAGCAAAGTCAAAATGATGACAATATAATTGATAAGGGAAGAAAAGAAACATGCTTGTAAGTGTAACCGTGCAATGAATTACGGTGAAAGTGGTAAAAGGAATAAGAAAATTAACAGAGTAATATGGCAGCAGTAGTTCTTGATGATCTCATTAAAAAAAATACATCCTGTGTCTAGCACTGATTGGCTATGAGAATTCAGAAGTTATATCTTCGAGCTGGAGTATCAGTCTATCATCATTTTCTGTGAGGAAAAAATAATCATTTAAGAGAAGTCATATATATAATCACAACTTAAAAAAATAAAATCCACAAAATTAAAAGTAGTTAATTCATATTTTCAAGTTCCGTAGAGAATAGGTAAGAAATCAGGTGGTATTGCACGTATCAAATCCTTAGTAACGTGTGAAATCCAAATCTGATAGATCATTTCTTGATCATGAAATAATAGTCATTCTAATTCTCGCAAGAGCTTAACTTGATCATTTCTATTTCAGATACATATATTTTGCAAGTTGAATATCTAACCCTATTGGATTTAAGGTGTCTTGGAATTCTTTAAAGAGTGAGATAAATAATCACATCATTTTTTTTTCAAACTTGAGTTTGTAAAATACAAATAAAAAAAAGACCTTTTAAATTTTTTTTTTGACGTATGTTGACAAACATTAGATACCCATTGATTAGAAAATTGCATTATTTTCAAGATTTCTTCAACTTGTCAAGTTGTTTTATTAGTTGTTAAAGATGAAAAAAATTAACCACCATAACATAGACTAACCCGTAAGAGTTTACACTAAAAAGGTAGAGGAATAAAAATTGCCTCCTACAATATAACTATATATTGATAGTAAAAATATTAAAAAAACTCAACAATGTTCCATCTTACCATCTAAAATTTGATGTTTTTTAATTAGTGGATAGAAGAAAAGGAGCACAGTTAGTTGATTGGCACCATCTAATCTTGTTGATCTTCTCCTTAATTTCCAAGCTCTATAGATAATCAAGCTCTTTAGATAATCAAATATAACATGGAGAAAAAAGTTGAATACTTATCAAATATTAAACCCAGGAAAAATTTATATATATATATATATATATATATATATATATATATATATATAATTCCCAATGATCAACATGAGAAAAGAATCTGAAAAGGAAAAACTATGTACTTTAAGTTTATGGCTTTGAACTCTATTTTATAACGAAATTCAAGATGCTTGTTGATTGGACCTCTCTCTATCTCTCTCCTTTCCATCATCCTAAACAATGTAAATTTATGTCATAAAACTTTTTATGTACAATAAAAATAATAAAACGAAAAGAAATTTTTTTTTTCCAAATTAAAGACATTCCTATATTTTCTGACTTCGTATTGGTTCTTCCAAATTAAATCTATCGACCTCAATGATCTCCTACAGCGAGATGGTCATTAACCCTCATCTATCTCTTAGCCTCATCATTTCGAACCGAACAGAACTTAATTCATTCATATGGTAAACACAAATATATATGCACAGCCACAATCCTATAAACTAGGAATATTACAAAATTTGAATTCCGAATACTAAGGATGACTAAGTCAAGTGCAACAGCTGATTCCTCTATTATGCCCCCTCAAGATGGATCTCGAGAGAGAAGTCCAATCTTGTTTTTGAATTGAAGAAACCTTTGTCTTGGAAGTGGTTTTGTAAGAGCATCAGCTAGTTGATCTTCGAAAGAGATATGAGCTACTTGAATAGCACCTAATTGAACTTGATCCCTGATAAAATGAAAATCGATAGCAACATTTTTCATTCATGAATGAAAAAAGGGATTGGAGCAGAGTTGAGTGGCACCAATATTATCACAATAAATAATAGGGAAGTAGGCAAGCAAAATGCTAAGATGAGTCAAGAGATAACAAAAAAAATTAAGTTCTGAGGTAGTGTTGGCAATTGATCAATACTCTGCCTCAGTAGAGGATCTAGCAATAGTTTGTTGCTTTTTAGAACTCCATGATATAGGATTTTCTCCAAGGTAAACAACACAAGTGTTCGCACCCCAAAAAAATGGTTTGCGAAGAGATCCCTGTCGAGGGGGTCTTTTTGGTGTCTCGCAATGGAGTCTTTGAGGAGTCGCCACCTTGCTGTTGAGGGTCGCTAGGATCACCCGATTTGCACTGGTCTAGTCAGAGATTCGAGGTAGGGGACTGGTTGCATAGAGGGAAGGTATTAGCACCCCTCGCATGCCTTACCTGAGGTAAGCTGCATTGTCCACCTTGATGTAATTTAGAATGCTTTGACGGGTTATATTTATTTGAATAAAAAATGTTCCGATTGCGAAAGAAATCGGTCATCGCTCAAAGTAATTCTATGAATTTTATTGATTATTTCTAGATATGCAAATGCTAGCCTACTTGTAGTTTCTTCATTCACCACCTGAAATTAACCATTAATCCTCATGAATTAATTTCACGGTTGACCGATCCATAAAAGAAATCGACCACCGCTCAGAATAATTCTGACAATTTTAGTGGTTATTCCCGAATATGTAAATGTTAACCTACGTGTAAATCCGGCAATTACTACCTAAAGTTAATCATTAATTCTCATGAATTAATTTCGCGATTTGTTTTAATATTAGCCAAATTTGCAAGATTTAATAAACTTGTTATTAAATCTATAATATATTTTGGAAAACGCTTTGGCCGTTGCAAAGAAAACATATTTTTTTGTATTTTCAATTTATATTCATTTTTCTTAACACAACAACATAAATGATTAAATAAATAAAAACCCAACAAAACACAACACACTCCTTCTTTTTCATTTCTTTTTCATCCTTTTCATAATTAAAATACAACTCACACACACCCACACACACTATTTTTATTATTTTTCATTTAATGTTTATACAACACTTACAAAATACATAAAATTTAAATACATTAAATAATTAAAGATAAAAAAACAAAACAATACATAAAAACTAAAAAGATGGCCGGAACAGTGCTGGAACCAAGATGGTGGTGACAGGAGTAGTGATGGCGCGTCATTTCACGCGCCACCAACATTGGCGGCGCATGGTTCCACGCGCCACCGCCGGAGAAGGTGCAAAACAGGGGTGG
Organism: Salix dunnii; assembly: GCA_015731905.1. Classification (NCBI taxonomy): domain Eukaryota; kingdom Viridiplantae; phylum Streptophyta; class Magnoliopsida; order Malpighiales; family Salicaceae; genus Salix; species Salix dunnii. Next base: position 5,789,042 of record CM027676.1, read on the forward strand.
TGCGTGGATCAGCCTCTTCCCTTCCTTCTCTTGCCGGCGGTGGCCTTCACGGCGACCTGCAAAGCAAGCAAACACACACAAATAGCAAACAAGAATCAAATTCAAAATTTTCCAGATCTGCTCTTCATGGCTCTAGATCTTCTTCTTCTTCTTCTTCTTCTTCTTTTCTCCTCTTTTCTTCTCTTCCTTGCCGGTGAGAGTGTTCTGAAGACCTGCAAGCAAAACAAGATAAAATCCAATACAAAATCAATTCGTTCTCTTCTGTCAATTTCAGGTCTTCTACGTGTCTGCTGCTTCTCCTTCGGTGGCTGGACCGCCGTGGAGGTAGGGCTGCTATCGTGGTCTGACAAGGAGGCTGAGGAAAGAAGACGATGAGAGGTCCCTGGAGAGAGGGCTGGTGTGATTCTCTGCCGTGGAAGAGGTTGTGTTGTTGAGGAAGAGGCTGACGATGAAGGGAGGAGACCGTGAGGAGCAGAGGAATGAGATCGTGGGTGGAATCGGTGACTGAGAGAGGCAGGTTGGAAGCAGAGAGGAAATGGTGGCCGAAAAGGAAAGGAAAAGGAGAGTGGACGGGTTGATGGCAGGAGGGAAGTGGAGAGGGAAGTGGAGAGTGAGGAGCTGCAGCTTGTGGAGAGACGGGGAGGCAAACGACAGCTGATGTGGGTAAGCTCATCGGGGGGAAGAAAAAAAACAAATGGGGGGGAAGGGGAAAGTGAAGAGAAAAAAATGGGGAGAGGGGGGAGGCTGCAGCTGCCAAGAGGGGTGGCGGCTGCAGCCCCAAAATTGAGAGAAAATTAGGGTTAGGGCTTTTTAGGGTTTTTGGGTGAGTGTAAATTTTTTTTGGTCCTCTTTTTCTTTGTGACTTTGCACTCTACTTATAGAGTTTTTCATTGGCGAAATTCAAAATCAGCCCTCAGCTTGCGCGCCCTTTCAATTTGATCCTTGATTTCTAATTTGTGCGATTTGACCCTGCATTGATTGTTAAATTCTCAATTTGTTCAATTTTGCCCCCGCACCAAGATATTTTTTGGATTTTGTCTTTTTTTATATTTTTTTTCCTTTTTTTATATTTTTTGTCTTTTTTATATTTTTTTGTCTTTTTTTCCCAAACATAAAAATAAAGGGTCAAAATTTGGGTAGCAATCAATACTCTGCCTCAGTAGAGGATCTAGCAATAGTTTGTTGCTTTTTAGAACTCCATGATATAGGATTTTCTCCAAGGTAAACAACACAAGCATCGGTTGAGCAAAAAGTATCTTTGTCTTCTGCCTAATCAGCATCCGAAAAAGACTTGCAAGGTAAGAGATGTGTTTGAAAACGCATGCAAGATGAGATCAGATTCTTTGTAGAGATGTAAACTATCATTGATGATGCCTGCAAGATAATGCAGAAGCCTTTTGACAGAGGACCAGTTGTCAGATGTAGGATTATGCATATATTGGGATAATTTGTTGACAACAAAGGTAATGTAGGGTCTTGTGATGAGTAAATACTTTAAGCTGCCAACAACATGACGATACTCGATAGGATCCAAGAGAGAGTACCTAGAGCTTGAAACAAGAGGTGGATTGGTCGACATTAGAGTAAGCACAGGCTTTGCTTCTCGCATATTGGTTTGGGCAAGTAGATCCAGACCTAAAAAATCCTTGTTATTTGGAATAACTTCCACACCTAAAAAATAATTCAGGAGCCCAAGGTCTTTGATGGAGAATCGCTGAGCTAGAATATCAATGAACTGAATGACTTCAACGCCATTATTCCCTGTGATTATTAAATCATCAACATAAACATGGAGATAAATTGTATGACCAACAACATGATATATAAAAAAAGATGTATCAGTATAAGAATTTGTAAATCCATATTGTAGAAGGAATGATCAAAGCTCTTGTTACCAAGCCCGAGGGGCTTGTTTAAGGCCATATATGGCCTTGTGGAGTTTGCAGACATGGGAGGGGTGGTCAAGATTAGTGAATGCAAGTGGCTGTGACATGAACACATCATCAAATAGATGGCCTTAGAGAAAGGTGTTGTTGACATCAAGTTGTCGTAGGGGTCAGGCACGACTGACAGCGAAACTAAGAACTATGCGAATGGTGGCTGGTTTGACCATAGGACTGAAAGTGTCCTGATAGTCAACACTTGGTCATTGATGGAATCCTTTGACAACTAATCGAGCTTTGAACTTGTCAATTGAACCATCAAATTTACATTTAGTGAGGAGAACCCATTTGCATCTAATGAGATTTTGACTATTATTGGGTGGAATAAGGGACCATGTGCCATTGAGAACCAATGCATCATACTTAGTAGACATGGCTTGATGGCATTTGGGATCAATGAGGGCTTGAGTGTGTGGGTTCGTGGTTCAGAATCATTTCCTTTTGCTAGTTGGGTGTGAAGGTTCATTTTCGTGATGGTTTTTCTAATGTTGGATTTGGCTTGGGTGACCATATGGTGTGTTGGCTATGGCTGCAAATGCGATGTAGTTTGGGGGAACTGGTTAGGCTAAGATGAGGTACCCGAAGGATGTGGTGGAGAAGGGAATGGGGACGAAGAAGGATTAGTTGAGGATTGTTGTTGTTAGGTATTCACTTAAGATGATGATGTGAGCAGTATTGGGCAGGGGATGATGGGAATGATAATGGGTGGGGGAATCCATGTGGCAATGGGGTCCAAGGTGGGACAAGAAGAGGGTTTTGAAATTATTAAATGGAAAGATGGTTTCAATAAAGCGAACATGTCTTGATGTAAAAAAATTTGACGTGGAAGGATTAAGACAGTAATAGGCACTTTGTGTTAAAGAGTAGCCAAGAAAGACACAAGGTTTAGATCTAGACTCTAGTTTGTTTGTGGTATACAAACAAAGCAGACATGGAAGGACATGTCTTGATGTAAAAATGTTTGACGTGGAAGGATCAAGACAGTAATAGGCACTTGGTGTAAAGAGTAACCAAGAAAGACACAAGGTTTAGATCTAGACTCTAGTTTGTTTGTGGTGTATAGTCATAACCAAGAATAGCACAAGCAACCAAAAATTTTGAGTTTTGAATAATTTAGGGTTGAGGAAAAAATCTCTTCATATGGTGAGGAATGATTTAGTGTAGGTGTCAGCATACGATTAATTAGGTAAATCGTCGTGGCAAAGGCATGAGTCCAATAAATCAAAGGAAGAGAAGCATGAGAGAGTAATGCTAGTCCATTTTCAATGGATATGAAGGTGTTTCCATTTAGAGAGGCCATTGTCTTATGGTGTGTGAGGAAGGGTTGCGAAATAAGAAATACCATTTGATGAAAGAAATTCACCAAGGGCAATATATTCACCGCCATTTTCAAAATAAAGTGTTTTGATTGATTTTTCAAAATGTTTTTCCATAATGGCTTTAAAATGGATAAAAATATTTTTGACATCTAATTTGTATTTAAGCGGATAGAACCATATATAACTGGTGAAATGGTCCATGAATATTAAATAATATTTAAAGCCATTGATGGAGGTAATTGGAGATGTCCAAACATCAAAAAAGATTATTTCAAGAGGTGGAGTGGAAATAATTGTTGATTGAGTGAATGACAATTTATGACTTTTATTACTCAAACAAGCATTACAAGAAAATTTATTAGCTAATAGGTTTAAAAAAGAAAGTTTATTGTGGAAACAGTTAGTTTCAAAACAGGAAAGGCTGGATGGCCTGAGCATTGATGCCATTTGGACAAAGTTGTTTAAATGCAAGAAAAGGCAAGGAAGGGTGAGGATACAGGCAACTCATAAATGCCATCTTTAGTGTTTCCCTTCAATAGGATTGCCCCCGTGTGTATGTCCTTTACAAGAAAAGTAATGGTTAAGAATTCAATTGAGACATTATTAGAGGTACAAAACTGAGAGATCGAAATGAGATTTTTTGTCATAACAGGAACACAAAGGACATTATTTAAGGAGAAATTATGATGACGGGAGTGTAGAGATGTAGAACCAGTGTGGGCGATGAAGAGACGGAAGCCATCACCGATCATTATATTATTGGAGCCACTATATGGAGCATGTATTGTAAGGTTTTCTAAAATAGCAGTAACATGATGCGAGGCACCACTATCAAGAAGCCAAGATGGTTGGCTGGGGTTGTTCAAAGCCAAATTGGCTCTTGGCTGCTATGGAGTGACAGAGGGTGGCTGCAACTCTAGAGAGGTGGTTGATTTGTCGACAGGAATGAACTGAAATGATGGACAATGTCTAGCTATACGTCCCTGGATCCTTTAGATTTGGCATTGACCTAAATATGGTCGAGATGGATGATTACCTTGATTTATGGGTTGATTGGTGGTATAAGCAGAGGGATACTTGTTGTGGATGGGAGTTAAAGGGCACCATGTGTGATTATTGGTTCTAGATTGGGGAGTGGAGTGCCATTTGGATGGGGTTTTGCTGACAAGGTTAGTAGTGGCAGGGAATTGTAGAGGATATGGTGGTGAAGGGAGCACCAAGGCTTCAAAATTAAGCAATTTTTCATGGAGCTCTTCAAAGGTGATGGGCATATCTCTGGCTTGAACAGTATACATGAGCTCTCTATATTCATCACCAAGTCCATCAAGGATTTTGTCAGTTAAATCACCGACATGTAGTGGTGCTCCAAGAAGAGTGAGTTCATCAACTTTGGCTTTAATGGATTGTAAAAAAGATGTCACACTAGCAGAGCCTTTAGTTATCATTTTGAGTTGGGTTTTAGCTTGTTTGATTCGACCACAAGATGGAGTGGCATAGGTAGTGGATAAGATATTCTAGGCTTCATGGGATGTTTTGGATTGTGCAATGAAAGATATGATAGAAGGAGAGATGGAACCAATGATGGTATTCAAGATGAGTTGATCTTGTTGAACCCATGGTGTGTATGCAGGATTGGAGTTGATTGTATTGTCAGTTGTGAGAGTGGTAGGAGGACATGGTTTGGAACCATCTATAAATCCCAAGAGGTCATAGTCAATGAAAAGAGTATGGAATTGAAGTTTCCATGAAAGGTAGTTGGTTGAGTTTAGGTTTAGAGGGATTTGTGCAGCTATATTGAAGCTAATAAGAGTGTGTTAAGATTCATTGCTGCTATTAAGGGTTTCTGTGTTTAGAGATGTAGCCATGGCGTAAGAGGATGAGGGTTTTTAAGAAAGAAATCTGGGTTTTGTTATCTCTTAATTATGCTCTGATACCGTAAGAATAGAACAAAACTTAATTCATTCATTTGGTAAACACTAATATACACAACCACAATCCTGTAAACTAGGAAGATTACAAACTTTGAATTCAGATTACAAAATTTAAATTTTGAATACTATAGATGACTAAGTCAAGTGCAATAGTTGATTCCTCTATTATCTTATACCTTTATTTTTTCTTCCTATAATTTTTCTTGCTCCTCTATTTGTCCATGTCTATTTGCAAAAAAATAAAGAAAAGAAGAAAATATAAGTTAGGACCTTATAAATCCAAGAATTCTAAGAATCAAAGCAATGAGAAAGAAGAAAGAAAGAGACATATGAGAGAACATTAGTAGGTTTTTTAAGAGAGAAAGAGAGAGAGAGAGAGAGAGAGAGAGATAATCTATTTGTCATTTCTTATGAAAGGTGGCAGAAATAAGTCTCTTTTACTTTAATCATAACAAAACTTTTCTTGATCTATATAAGAAAAACAAAATCAAGAACCACAATGAATGTTCAACAACCATATAATAGCTAAAAGTTTCAAAAACAACAAATAGGAGTGCTAGTTTTCTATACTAAAGAAGTTTTTGTCATTGACTTTAGTGTTAATCATATGAAGAAGGTAAGGCTTTGATAAGGCAATATATTTGATGCGACCATATTATTTGATAGTTTCATCCATATTTACCTAGTATTTTGCATATGTTTTGTGTATAAAATGCCTTGATATTCTTTATTTTATGTTTTGAAGGCATTTTTGGATGAAAGATGCAAAAAGAAGGTAATTGGAGCTGATTGACAGATTTGACCTTCAGTTGATGTTTTGTGCAAAATGGAAGTTCTAGAGATCAAAATGAAGTGATTCTAGTGGCATTCAAAAGCTAACATCCATATATTTCTGGAATGCTAAGTAAAAAGAAATAAAATAATGAAGAGCATGGTAATCACATCCTTTAAAGTCAAATCATGCAATCTACCGATGTTGACCTTTGTCCATTCCAACTTTCATATCTCGAGCTATAGACGTCTGATTGATGCAAACCTAATTTTGTTGAATTCAAGACTCAAATACCTATAAACTCTCCAAATCACAGCTCAAACTGATGTGATATGAATGAGATATGAATTTTATAAGGGACAACTAAATTCTATCAACTTAAGGAAGGACTATTTTGTAAAATAGATATTAGGGTTTCTAAGCATATATAAAGGAAGAGAGGAGCAAGGAAGTGGCATCCAATAGCAAAGAAAACACAAATCTTCCTCCTCCAAACCCATAATCATGTTTTCTTCCATATTTTTATTTAGTTGTTCAATAAACATGCAAAGTTGGACTCTTTTGCTTGGTTGCAAGGACACAGAAACGTTCAGATTTCAAGAACTATGAGATCTATTTTTACCTTAGTTTTTCAATTTATATAATGAATCTATTTGTTCTCATATGCTTATTTTCTATGATTGTTTATTTATTTCTAAGAGTGGACTCAAAGTTATTATTGTAGACAATCTATTGCTAAGTTTGATATAAAAAACCGAAGTTGTGATATATGAACTTGTGAAGCAACTAGGTTAATAATTATAGCGGATCTATGTTATTAACTTAGGGAGAACATTCATTCGAGCTAAACATATATTGCGGACAATTATGTTTCTTAATTGATCAATTTATCTAGCTTTTAATGCTGCCATTGAATCAAATTACTAGTGCGGACACTATGGTTGTTTGATGGTTAGGGTAAGTTATACGGCAGATCTGTTAACGAACCAATTTTAAGAAGAGACAAAGATTCACAATATAAATTGATATGTCGTTTCAATCCTCAATTCTGATTTCTGTAGGTGGATGTTGACTTGCGACCAAGATTTGTTTTATTGATAAATTTCAGTTTTATATAATTTTCGCATAGTTTGTTTTAGTCGAGCCGAGACAACTTCCAACCCCTCCCCCCTAAATTGCATAGCATATAGCATAAAAATCTAAACTAAATTGTCCTCGTGGGATCGACCCCTTGCTTGCTTTATACTATCTTGTTTGATTTGTTTTAAGCTAGGGTAATTAGTTTGTGCGACCGCGACATCGCAACAATATTGCAAACATATTGTTAATCATTTTTGCTTTACTGTAAAGATTTTTATGTGATTTTTAGCAAATTGTGTGGAGTTTAAGGTATCTTTGAGAATTATTCACTTCTTGGAAATTTAATGTGTTTTCAGGTATTTAACTACTGAAATATGTTCACTTTGAGATTATATAAAGAAGCAAACAATCGGCTGAGCTTAGAGTTAAAACACTAATAGGTTTGTCCTTGACAAGCTGAAGCGCTGATTGGTTTATGATGTATAAAAAGGATTATACAATTGTGTTTCATGCATTATTTACCTTTATGAAAAGGTGAGACAAACGCCTATAATAGTGAGAAGCCCAAGAATCAAGTTGAAATGCAAAGTTTGAATCAAACCAGGAATCCATGCGACCCAAACACTCTCTCGGGTTTTGGCCTTTAGCTATAGATCAAGATTCCCATCAATAGTGAGACCAACTTCAATGGAAATAAAATTTTATTATCTACATTCTATCCAAAAATAAAGGAGTTTAAATTTGCATATTTGCTACCTCGAAATCAGCTTGGAATTCAGAAAGGGAAAGAATATGCGTCAAAGAAGAAAATTAACTTCCTTTCCTTTGGAGGATAAAGCTAGAATATAAATGCTTCTTAAAGCAATAGATAAAGGGAGTTTTCTTGAGAGGATACCCTGAATACATCCCAAGAGCAACATCTAGGTGAAGAAGCAATCAAGTCTAAAAGAAAGAACTTAAGAAACAACAACCTTTTCAAGACGTTCATCTCTCGAATTTTCCCAAACTCTTGAGTGATGTTTATCATTTCAAGTTTATTTCTTTTTAATTTTAATATGGAGTAGTTCTTCATTCTGGGATTTTTTATGTAGCCTAGCTATGAATATGTGAACAATTTATTTGATTGAATTAATCTACTACTTGTTGAGTGTTTCATTCTATGCTTAATGCTTGTTTACACTTTATCACTATTTTCATGATTTGAGATTCAATTAGAGACTGGGAAGTGATAATTATTTATGTTCTTTATTGAAACACCATAAAGAATCTATATGATAGACATATCTATGGAACTTGTGTAATGATCAAGGGTTTTATCATTCCTAATGGATTTGATGCGTTTAGAATTTTCAGAGACGTAGGAAGATTGCATGTTAAAATAATTCATTGATGCTCAAAAGAGATTAGTGATTAA